>OY977945.1:0-4800000 GCA_963854355.1 Epinotia brunnichana | reverse complement strand
CACCCCATCCACAGTCAGCGCAGCTAGGCTGCCGGGATTTTTTTATTTATATTTTTATTTTTTATTTTTTTTTATATAATTTAATTCCTAAATAAAATAACATTATTCAATAATGTAATTTACATGAATTCAGCTGTTTGTTACATTAACTTTATTTTTAATTTAATTCTTAACAATATAAATTGTGTCGAATAGGGTACATTACAATTAATTACAAAAAAATAAGATTGTATTAACACTCCCAAAAGTTCTGGCCGTTTGAAAGTGCGTCGAGCGGTTCAACCACCGCGGTTCCCCGCCGCGGTACGCCCGCCGCGTCTTTTAAAACGCCCATTGTAAGGTGGCTGTCAAACCACCCGCCCGTCTCAGCGCATCGAAGGTGTCCAGCGCGCAGGCTTCCCCTTCGTATTGAAATGAACGCATGCAAAACCTCAGAGTAAAATATAATGTAAAATTTTTGAGTTTTGCTTATGTTTAGAGAAATAAGTTTCAGTCAAAAAAATTTTTTTTTGGTACAAGCTTTCATTGCCGACTGTACTTTTCTGTATACCGTCATCAACTCATTGAGACGATTCTAACGGGCTCAAATTCAACGGGGTTACGTCGGTTAAGTACTAAATTCCCATGGCTACCTTAAATTTTTTGGGTAGGTATTTATGTTCTTTAATTGTAGTTACTCCCATACAAACATTTGTTCTTCCCCAAAAACTGGTTCGAAAGGCATCGTAAAAAAATCTTAGGTCACCACCGGCCGCCACAGTCGGTTGGCATAAGACTCCATTTTAAATTAAAGAAAACCTCAGGGCGCCTTGCTACTGGTTACTATTCAAAGGAAACACACATTAGGCAGTATAACAAATCATTTATTACTCTTCACATGGGAAAGTTAAATGTTCACTGAAAGAGATAGGTACATAAGTTTTAGGTACACTAACCTTGTCCAACAGTTTTACACAAAACACTATAGGTACCACCGTTTCTTCAGCTTCAGCAAGGAAGCCGATGTACTCGTGGAAGCATCAGTCAGACTTCAAAAAGCTTCACCTCAAACCACCCATGCCACGTATGATCTGGATGTGGGCAACTTGCATTTCTCCACCGAAGTGTATGCGCCGGATGTAACGTAAATTAAGGACCCCTAATAACAAAATTACGGCCAGGTTAATTGTCTGGTGCAATCTTACTGCTGCTCGTGAGCATAATAGGGCTTAGCAATACGATCCTAATCTTATCTTAATACGTCGCGTTCCGGAATGGAGCCCAAGTGCTCATAAAAATATTAACACTCGGCGCTTGTTACGGGATACCGGGCTAATCTCTGTTTATATAATTCATTATAGGGGTGGGGTACCTTCATCGTGTAAGAATATACGCCATGTTCTTGCTTTATTCCGCTAAGTTCAAGGAAACAGTATTTAGGTCAGATAATGTAAATTTGTTTTTTGACAATCACTTGAACCTAGTTGGTAGATGACCCTGTTAGTGGCCAGAGGTTCGAATCCCGGTAAGGGTAAATATTTTGCACTTTTGAGATGAGCACATATCCTGAGTTTTCGAGGTTTTCAATATAAGTATGTTGTCGCCTAATAATCATAACACAAGCTTTTTGTGTGTTATGATGAACTAGCCTCCACCTGCGACTTCGTTTGCGTGGACCCCGAGATATAAACTATCATATATTTTAATCCAGGCTATAAACTATCTTCGTGCAAAATTTCATCCAAATCGGTTGAACCGTTTAAAGAATGACTCACGCTAGAACGGGCCGTGTCCGGCCCGGGCCGTTTTCTAAGAAAAACGACGGCGTTTTTACGCATTCGAGAAATACCCAAGCCCGCCGAGCCACGGCTGAGGCTCGAAAGCGGCTCGTTGTCGGCACGGCCCGACCGTGGCTCAGCCGGGCTTGGGTAAGGCTCGACCGCGCGAAAACGCCGTCGTTTTTCTTAGAAAACGGCCCGTGCCGGACACGGCCCGTTCTAGCGTGAGTCATCCTTAAGCGTGATTGAGTAACAAACATCTAAACATACATACTTTAGCATTTATTTATAGTATTACTCGTAGTAGGATAGTAGGATTGTGTTACATACTTAATTGTACGTAAATATTAAATTGACAGCATTTGCATGAATCTGCTAATGAATTAACGGGTTAGAACGCGCTCTCGCACACATAGAAATGAAATTAAAACGTATAATGAATGACTCAGCTTGATCTCCCAGTCTCCATCACACGACAAATCGGGCCCCCGCGAGGCGGGGCTCTGTCGCCATGAACCTTTAATTACCGTCACAGGAGATAGCGGAAATGAACCGTCGATCGCCGGCTTATCAATTAATGGAACTACCGGGGGCGGGCGAGGGCGGGACGGGGCGGCCTTATCACGCGATTGATATGGACTTGCTCCCTGCTCGTTAGTGGAACGGCGAGACGCAGATGGACTCAGATTTATTTCACTCATCAATTGCCTGTTAAGGGAACTTGTTTTGTTACAGTTCCCGGCAAACAACTTGAACATGCGGGACGAAGTGGGGGGGGCAGCTTGCACGTACAATTCGCCTTTGCACAGGCAAGGTCATTTGCGCACGAAGTTTGCCGTCTACTGTAAGTTAAGGTGGTTCGATTGCCATACAAAGCGTTATTTGACATTCGCAGGCTAACGGCGTGATATTTTAAGAAACTTATGTAGTAAACTTTCATCAATTGGCTTCCCATTTGCGCCAAATTCCCCCTTTCCTAGAATAAACTTGTATAAACTAGATTAATTTGAGAAAAATAGTTTTCCCAAAATATCACGTGACAAACCAATTTCTCAAATTAATCTAGTTTATACAAGTTTATTCTAGGAAAGGGGGAATTTGGCGCAAATGGGAAACCAATTGATGAAAGTTTACTACATAAGTTTCTTAAAATATCACGCCGTTAGCCTACGAATGTCAAATAACGTTTTGTATGGCAATCGAACCACCTTAACGTGCGTCAATGAGTTCTAGAAATCAATTCAAATCAAATGCCGGTAAAGTGAGAGGCGCTCGCAGATTAGTGGCGGTAATTGACAAAAGGAAACGTAGGCTGGAATCAGTTCATGGATGAGAGAAAATTTTGAGTAGTTTCTTACTTGGTAATTCGTGATCTGAAAGACATACTGAGCCTCGGATACCAGAGCCAAAGTTAAAGGCTTTCGGAGGCTTGAGAACTTTTAGTAGTCAAGTAGCCTGTTCACTTGATAAAAGCCAAGCTGCTACATGTTTATGCTCCCAATATATGTAGCACCGTATAAAAATATGTTTTACTTTGTAAATACAGTTGTGTGTAAGAAGCTAGGGTCTACGTCACGCGCGCTGATTGAAGAGTATTGCAACGCGCGCTTAATAACGTTTGATTAATAGACATACTTCAAGCACAGAAGCTGTCCTATTTTAGACCTTATCTCGAAGGAATAAAGCATGTCGGTGTAGTCACAAAGTGCGCTTCGTGGCACGCAATTTATTATGAAGCTATACGTGTAGATTGATTTATTTATGTAGCCGTGTCTCGTGTCGCGTCGTAATTTCTCTGTCGCAAAATTCCGCTTGAGTGTCGCGCCTAGATTTAGGGTTTAGCAATTTTCTGCTGTCTTGCTTCTCTTAAATGATTTCACGTACAGATATTGAAATGCCCAGTTAAAAAAACTTACCTACTGCCATACTGGTTTATAAAAAAACGAGACTATAGCGCAGAAAATATAACAAAGTTTGTCGAATACTTACAAAGTCTTAACTTCAATAGTGTGTATATGGCTAACGACCCAAATGAGGCTTACGAATGTTTTATCGATGATTTTCAATTATTTTATAACTTATGTTTTCCACTTGTCAGATACAAAATATCAACTTTTAAAACACCGAAATGGATAACTAATGGTATTCGAATTTGTTGTAGGAAAAAAAGGAATTTGCTTTGGAAATATAGACTCTCTCCTAATACACGGGACAAAAACTACTTAAAAGTATATTCTAATAGACTTAAAAAAATTATATCACTCACGCAAAAGTCTCAAAATGACTATTACATTAAAAACTCATCTAATAAATGTAAAGCTACATGGAATATCATAAAAAAATCAAAAACTACCTACTTGAGGGAAAATATTACCCCCATAAAACATGACGGTATACAAATAAATGACACGAAGT
This sequence comes from Epinotia brunnichana, assembly GCA_963854355.1. Classification (NCBI taxonomy): domain Eukaryota; kingdom Metazoa; phylum Arthropoda; class Insecta; order Lepidoptera; family Tortricidae; genus Epinotia; species Epinotia brunnichana. The sequence goes on along the minus strand of OY977945.1, from coordinate 4,795,828 downwards.
TTATCGCACAAACATTTAACGAGCACTTTGTTGAACAAGTTACATCAAATAACAATGCTGACATCATATCTAATAATCCTAATTCTATATCAAAAAATAATCTTACTATGACATTTAAATCCTCTAATTCCATTTTTATGAAACCCACATGCCCTCATGACATTCATACTATAATTAATTTATTAAAAAATACGCATAGTACTGGTTTCGATGGCATTTCATGCAAAATTGTAAAAAAAGTAGCGCATATAATAGCACCAGTAATCAGTTATATTACAAATCTATGTATTGAAAAGGGTAGTTTTCCTGAAATATTAAAACAGCCGTAGTGAAACCTCTATTTAAGAAGGGTGACAAGGAAAATATGAATAATTACAGACCTATAGCTATATATTATCAATTTTTTCGAAAATTATCGAGAAAGTTATTTACAATAGCCTTTACCAATACTTTGAGACTCACGACTTACTTGCAGCAGAACAAAAAGGTTTCAGAAAAAACAAGTCCATTAATATGGCAATTTATGATCTTTAAAAAAAAGTTATGACGGAGCTAGACAAAAAAAGACCCGCTGTTGCTTTATACATGGACATTGTAACTTCCCCCCCTTAAATAAACTTAAACTAAATAAAAATAATAAATAATAAAAATAATATTGGCCACCTGATCATCTACTACTACGTTATTCCGCACAACCCAAATTCTTTTATGTGTAGCAAATTGGACCTTGACTCCTCTCTATCTATCTACCTACTCCTTCGTTCACCTACTGCATCCTAATTCAAAATAATGTACCTGTCACATAAATTAATATAAATATTTTATATGTTTTTGTTAATTTACACCAACCTCCTATTAATCATTCGGATAAGCAAGATCGTAGCTCTTAGATTTTCTATTATCTTGATTATTTTGACACCTTAAACACACTAATATTCAGCCTATGTATTCATATTTTGAACAAAGTCTTAGCGACGGGTTGTGTGGTAATCTTTTACTCACACAAAGCTACTTTCTTGCTTAGGATGGAGTATGAATGATCCTACCTTATTTACCTGCCTAGTTACCTCATGAGTTTAAGACTCTACGAGCGAATCTACCAGTATTTCGTACCTGACGGTTTGAATAAGAAGAAATACCGAAACAAACTTAGACAAACCTCTTTATTTTAATATTGCTGTGTTATAAACTTAACAATACAGGCAATATAACGCCTATTTCTCTATATATTTGCCTTTATATCGTAGGCATTTGAAATATCGAATTTGTTGTAATCGAATGTGTATTCCACAAATAGTTAAGTACGAAATAGCTAGTAGTTATAAGGGTATTATTTCGCCCGTAACTACAATCATCAGCGATCTGCTCTGCCTGTCACTGGTCCCTATAACAGTTTTGCTTCTTTCTCCGAAACCAAACTGTTTCCCTAACCAAATAAAATATGAAATTATATTACCATACCTGAATGCCACATTCAACTACATAAACTCTACATTTCTCCTCAATTAAGACCAACCATTAATTTCTCTACTCATAATAATCAAATGAATCCTACAAATTAATATTATTGGATGAATAAACCTTGTTTCCTAAGTCCCTAATACCACGTATGAATTTATACCTAATCCTACCTACCACTAGACCCTAGGCTATTGTATGCAAAACTCCCATCATTACTTTTATTAGTGTTATGTGATGTGTAGGCATTTGAAATATCGAATTTATTGTAATCGAATGTGTATTCCACAAATAGTTATGTACGAAATAGCTAGTAGTTATAAGGGTATTATTTCGCCCGTAACTACATTCATCAGCGATCTGCTCTGCCTGTCACTGGTCCCTATAACAGTTTTGCTTCTTTCTCCGAAACCAAACTGTTTCCCTAACCAAATAAAATATGAAATTATATTACCATACCAGAATGCCACATTCAACTACATAAACTCTACATTTCTCCTCAATTAAGACCAACCATTAATTTCTCTACTCATAATTATCAAATTAATCCTACAAATAAATGTTATTGGATGAATAATCCTTGTTTCCTAAGTCCCTATTACCACGTATGAATTTATTCCTAATCCTACCTTCCACTAGTCCCTAAACTATTGTATGCAAAACTCCCATCATTACTTTTATTAGTGTTATGTGATGTGTAAAACCTAAGCTAGGGATCTACGCTGTAAATCGTTCGGCAGGCTAATCCGAGAAGGCAACCTATAGCCGGTGTAATGTACATTTCACAACGGTCCGTGGACAAGGTTCTGTGAAATGCACTCCCTATCGCGTGTGTATAACATATAAATATATATTCAATAAAAGACCCAAGCCTTAAGCACACACAAAACCTTAACGAGTGAATAAATTCAAGCGGTCGACTTATTTTAAATTGCGACCTCTCGCTTCAGTCCTGCGGCAAACCTTAAGCCAAGGAAGAGGCCCATTTATGATAGGCTACACCATCTATGCAAATAAAGGAGACGGTGCCCAGGTATCTCTGAGCCTGGCCTACTTCTAACAGGATCCCAAAGCGTCTGCCCTTGTCACCGTTAGGTGGCGTGCGCTTTGTTAAATTGACATCCAATTTAGGCATTGATCTGGTCGAAATATTAATTAAACTTTCCAAAATAAACTCAAAATCTAATAAGACTCGAAATAGTTCAATACTATGTAAAATAATCACACAATATTGAACCTTCTCGCCTTCACAATAAAGTATCTATGAATGTTTACGTTACGAATTTAGGCTCGATCCAGTTTCAACGTCAATCCAAAATATAGCTAAAGAACGAATGGCTTGAAAGTATCAGTCAAGATTCTCCTAACCCCATTAAAACACTAATTTAAATTAAAGCAAACTCCATCAAACTATTATACTTTAAACCAATCAACTCTAGTCAAAAATAATCACTATTAAGCACTGTTATTTGAACACAAAGTATTAACAGCAATAGATTCACTAAAAATCAACTTCACAATAAACTTTAAAATTTACACTATTTAATTGAGATTAAACCACCAAATTATGTATGTAAGTACAATAATTATTTACGAATTGAATTCTCCCTTTAAATTACCATATGTTGTGTCTGATCAAAGACTAAACCAGCGCAATCGAATATTAGCACAATCCATGCCCAGACACAACTTAGGTATCCTAGATTGAGACCTATTTACTTCGACAGAGATCCCCGACCGATACCCTCAAGCTCCAAGATTTGAATGTCCAGCATCCTGCCTTACGAGTAACAGAAAGCTTCCCCGGCCCCCCCTTAAGCTCACGTCTGAAATTAGTTGAATAATCTATTTTAGACTCTATTCTCTTCATTAAATACGACCAATACAATACCATAATTAAATTTGTACAAAACAATCTCACGCGGCACTTTGCGGCATCATCAAGGAACAGTGTTCGACCAGCACTTTCTGCCGTCTTATGCAAAATATACCAATTCGACCACCTTCGTATCGTCATAGTGATAAGGTTTATTTTGATTTAAATAATCATACGCTTATCTCAGATTTGACAGCAATATTAAATTTGTCTTTTTATGGATCATATTCCTGGTGTCGGTACTGTTTATGTCGCCAAGCCATAGGCTTCACAAATCAAGATTGCAATTGCTCCACAAGATGTGGACGTTATGAAGTCCGTTATTGCTTCGTAATAAGGTTTAATTTTGAATAAAATACATTTGCTTTCCACGATTACAGTAACAAATTAAGTTTGCATTGTAATAAATTTTAGCCACTCAAAACATGTGTGAAATATTATTCTCTAGAGTGCGTCGGCAGTTTAAGTACATAAATATTTAAGTATTAAGTTTTTGTTATGTGCATACGTTGATTTAATTATGTCTAACTATATTTTACCAAATGTGGTTTTATAATTTAATCCCTGTTGTATTGAATTATTACCTCATTTAGCATTCATTAAAAACTATAGATAAACGAGATATACTTAGTCATAGTTCGAGTTACATATTCGCCCCCTCGAGGAATAAACGTGTAATTACATGTAATTCACGGATAATCCTCGAACTACTATTTATAAAGAAAATATCTCCTAGATTTGTTAGCGTAGCAACCCCCCATCTTAAACGTGTGTTTATGTGAGGTGTGTTTAAACAATACTCATTGATTGTTAATGATTCGGTATAAAACTTAGTTCTTTGAACTTCAATAATGATACATGAAAATCCTTTCCCCAAATCTTTTCCATTTGCACGAAGTACTAGTTTGTGAGACTAATAGGACCTAACGCCCCGAATTTGCAGCATCAAACTGAATCTTTGGATCTGGCTGGGCATCCTCCAATTCTATCCACATTGTTCGGAAATGAGTGATTCCACAAAGACTCTCCACGCAAACCAGAAAAAAACCTTTATATAAGTATTGAGATGTTCATTTCTCATTAATTAAAGTTCGAATCAAGTCTAGATACGTTATCACCTTTTTCAATCAAGTTTTCTTGGAGAGTGTCACATGTTTGAATGAGATATTTGACTTCAGACTCCTTTCCACCCCAATATATAAAATGTCCATTTATAAATCTAGTTAATCCGCCATTTATCACCACAATGGCCCAACATCACCATCCATCATTAAATACAATCCAACAATAAAATGAAATGACGATCAGAACATTAAAGTTCAAAATGCGATTAACTATGATAATTATTGATAATTATCTAAAATTCTAGAAAACGAAACTTAACTTGTATGTCAAATATTGTACCACAATGCTACTATATTATGATGAACATGTCATCTCTAGGATGAAAAGTAGTCCTACTTTTTATCATTTAAACACTGTTATCTTATTAAAGATAACCTCTCACCATCGACCAAAACTTATGAAAATATATATTAAAATAACTAAACTTAGTTCATTCCATAAAAGAAAAACCCTCAATTTAAAAACCTTGAAGCATATCATTTTCAAAAAATGAATGTACATTGACTATTCATTTTTGAAATAATTCAATGTCAAATATCCTTCTCCAAAATGTGGTGTGTATACCAATTTAATCTCAGCGTATGTATAGTGTGTAGTCAGTAAAAACTCTCATGAAATGAGCTAATCGTAATACGATTTGAACCTACGGATAAGTTTTTTACTAACTAATATGTTATTTCGATTCCCCCAAATACCAACAAATCCAGGTTGATTACTATCCAACATTTGTCTATTTGCAACAACCCATTTTCACAAAAGGTTCCCCCAAATCTGCACACTCTTTTCTAACTTCACCTAATTTTCATCATCTCTGAGTATATATGTCACACACTCAAGCACACATCAATTCCTCATTCGCTTGTTCACTAGATTGTTACAGGTAGCCAAAATTCCAGATATGTAATCAATGCAACAATGCATACTATCACCGATGATTCTACAAATTATTTATAATAATTATTAAAATTAAACCCTTTTCCCTTAATGAATGCCCAACAATGCAACAACATTTAAAATGCACATAAAATGCCTTGTAATTTATTTTTAGTATAAAAATGTCCAATTACAACATTCAATTTCAATAATCTAAAAAATAAAATTGAAAGCAATAAAATATGTTTCTTCTTTAGGTGAATGATAACTGCAACACTTTATGACACCAATTTCTTATTACTAATTAAGATTCAGACTTCATTTTAATTAATTAATTACTTATAGATTTAAAATAAATATTTATGTTCAATCTGTCTTGGCTTGATCTATCTGATGTAATGAGCTATGTTTTTGACTTCTAATCGTATTTGTTTGTATCTATTCATTAATAATTTATACAAGTTGTTCCTATAGTGTCTAATTTCTAATTATAATCTATGCTGCATATAAGTCAAATTCACCGTTTGATTTTTTTTTCTCATAACTTGTATCGATCGATACCAATTAAAATATCAACCACCTATCTGTATTAAACGATACAAACAAAACTGTCACACTATTCACAAACTAATTTCCTTTGGAAGTACTGTGAAACCCACATAATGTATTGATACCGAATCAAGTCTTCAAACACTTATTGTTATTTAGTTGAAACCGTCTCACTACACTACTATTTATGCTCCAAAACTGGAATTTATAATACAAAACTAAGTTTTCTACACCTTTTTAAAAGTAAATACGACATCTGGTTGTTTTGACATTCGCAGTACCTGCACCCTGCACTCGACTTTGGGACGCAACGTTCGGAAAGTATTCCCCTTTTTTTATATTCACTACAATTTTTAGTGATGCCGAATTTTTTTTATATTAAAACTTCAGTAATTAAATATTTCTCAAGAAATATCTATAGGTAGTCTTGTAAATATGAATGTATTTTTTTTAGCTGTTCACCAAAAAAATCCCTTAGTTGACGCCTAGTATTGCCATACATGAAAATAAAATAAGCTTTCTACACATCGCGCCATCTTGTAGAGAGTACTCACGAGTACTACTCTTGATCGAACCATAGATAATCGATTAAACGTCCCTTAACTTATAGTAATGATGAATCATCATTTACCGATGATTATTCTTTGTGATAAATTAAAAATAGACGTACCAAGTTTTTTTTATTTTATTCCGATCTTCGTTTGAGAAAAATAATCTAATACGATGACTAAGATTTAGCTGGACCTTGCTCAGCTGTCTAGACGGACCTAAATCACGACTCATATTGCATGCAAACCGACTCGTTCAAACGTCCGGACGCGGCTTATCTGCTAAGTACAGATTGCCTTGTCTGTGGTTTTGTTTACATGAAGAACCGATCATTTTGATCGACGATCTTATCAAGTGTTATTCTAGAATAATTAAAGTACTTTTGCCTGAATTTAGTGTAAGTGTAATAAGTGAATCCCTCAGTCCATGAGACAACAATGATCTTAAGCTTTAGTGACAGAAAGTTCTCAGCACAAGTGAACCAAACACTACATGGAATGCACGAAAAAAACTTTACTTCACAATGGACAACTATAAGGCACTTGAGAAAGCGTCCAAACACAATCACGCAAGTAAGTTCCTTTTATATTTATATTTATTCATGATCTTTTTGTAGTTTAGCTCGATTGTATCCCTTGCTAGTATTCTCAAGAACTTCAAAATAACCAATCTTCTATACATGTTTTTTTTGTATGTCTGTTTCATATTTCTTTTTGCTATAATTACAGGAAACCTATGATGATGATGATGATGATAATGATGATGATGATGATAATAATACGCTAGGATATTCAAAGCAAGCGAGATAATGGATTTCCAATATTCACCCCGGCATGATGTACAGGAATGTGTGAATTCTTCTGTTATAAAGGTAATTACCATATCATATTACTTAATTTTTTTTAAGCTTAGTTAATATTACAATTGAAATAAAACCAAAAAAAAAACTATATGATAAATATTCTATATAATTATATGTATTTATTTATCTTTTTGAATTGAAACCCTTGATAACTTATATATTTATGTCATGTGTCACTTGCGACATCTAGCATGCGTCCAAGAACCACCAAGCCCGAAATCTATCAATTCTACTTTTGCACTCAGTTGTTCGATCCACAGCCGGTAGGCGCGCTAGGATCGCTCCAGTTTGTTACTAAAATATTAGCCCCTATTATTATAGTTTTAATTCTAGAATATTTCTAACGATTTCACATTATTTACTTCAAGACTTATTAATGTCGTTATAATTCCTGCTTGCAAATTTCTACATACTCGTAAGTTATAAAAGTAAACAGACGAAAGTTGACGGCAAAGACAACTTTTTTTTTCTTTTGTCTTAACTCAGAGACTACCTGCGTGTACCAGTGACCTTATTTTTTTTTGTTCTCAATGCACGATCCCTTATCAACTGTTATCCAGTGTCCACAAAAACAACACCAATATTTACACGCGTTCGGCGTGAAACGTGACTACGCCCCCACTGATACTAGGGTAACACATGTGCGTTGCTGACTCTAAAATGTTACATGAGAAAATTAAAATTTGTTTCTTTTGCGAACTTTATTTTCACATTGTTTAACTACCTTATACATACATACTAAACACAATTTACGCCCCCACGCCCCCTATAGTTTTAGACTCTAAAACCTTCGTACAAATATGAAAATGACGTCATGAACTACAAACACTAACATACTTTTTTTTTATATTTTACTTCAGGTGCAGATAAAACATACAAACATACCTACGACAGAACAACGAGAATTTGCTGAACGCTACGTCGATGGCAAACGAGCGCAAGGTCCGTTCGATATCAAGTGATCATCGCAACCCATGAACGCGCGCAACTCCAGACAACCCTCACATATTTACTAATTGTACTACCTATTCAATGTAATTTTGAAGTTATAACAATAAATTATACTACTTGTTGCATTAAACTTACTAGAAGGAAGAGTCAAAGCCCTAATATGCACACATTTCCATTCCACGCCAACAAAATGTAGCCTACAATAGGCTACTGAATTATCCTGAAACCGACCTACTCAAAATGTAACTAAACAGTTTCATTTATTATAAATATATGAAGATCCTGGTTTACTACGGCACCAAAATGTAACTTCCCCCCCTTAAATAAACTTAAACTAAATAAAAATAATAAATAATAAAAATAATATTGGCCACCTGATCATCTACTACTACGTTATTCCGCACAACCCAAATTCTTTTATGTGTAGCAAATTGGACCTTGACTCCTCTCTATCTATCTACCTACTCCTTCGTTCACCTACTGCATCCTAATTCAAAATAATGTACCTGTCACATAAATTAATATAAATATTTTATATGTTTTTGTTAATTTACACCAACCTCCTATTAATCATTCGGATAAGCAAGATCGTAGCTCTTAGATTTTCTATTATCTTGATTATTTTGACACCTTAAACACACTAATATTCAGCCTATGTATTCATATTTTGAACAAAGTCTTAGCGACGGGTTGTGTGGTAATCTTTTACTCACACAAAGCTACTTTCTTGCTTAGGATGGAGTATGAATGATCCTACCTTATTTACCTGCCTAGTTACCTCATGAGTTTAAGACTCTACGAGCGAATCTACCAGTATTTCGTACCTGACGGTTTGAATAAGAAGAAATACCGAAACAAACTTAGACAAACCTCTTTATTTTAATATTGCTGTGTTATAAACTTAACAATACAGGCAATATAACGCCTATTTCTCTATATATTTGCCTTTATATCGTAGGCATTTGAAATATCGAATTTGTTGTAATCGAATGTGTATTCCACAAATAGTTAAGTACGAAATAGCTAGTAGTTATAAGGGTATTATTTCGCCCGTAACTACAATCATCAGCGATCTGCTCTGCCTGTCACTGGTCCCTATAACAGTTTTGCTTCTTTCTCCGAAACCAAACTGTTTCCCTAACCAAATAAAATATGAAATTATATTACCATACCTGAATGCCACATTCAACTACATAAACTCTACATTTCTCCTCAATTAAGACCAACCATTAATTTCTCTACTCATAATAATCAAATGAATCCTACAAATTAATATTATTGGATGAATAAACCTTGTTTCCTAAGTCCCTAATACCACGTATGAATTTATACCTAATCCTACCTACCACTAGACCCTAGGCTATTGTATGCAAAACTCCCATCATTACTTTTATTAGTGTTATGTGATGTGTAGGCATTTGAAATATCGAATTTATTGTAATCGAATGTGTATTCCACAAATAGTTATGTACGAAATAGCTAGTAGTTATAAGGGTATTATTTCGCCCGTAACTACATTCATCAGCGATCTGCTCTGCCTGTCACTGGTCCCTATAACAGTTTTGCTTCTTTCTCCGAAACCAAACTGTTTCCCTAACCAAATAAAATATGAAATTATATTACCATACCAGAATGCCACATTCAACTACATAAACTCTACATTTCTCCTCAATTAAGACCAACCATTAATTTCTCTACTCATAATTATCAAATTAATCCTACAAATAAATGTTATTGGATGAATAATCCTTGTTTCCTAAGTCCCTATTACCACGTATGAATTTATTCCTAATCCTACCTTCCACTAGTCCCTAAACTATTGTATGCAAAACTCCCATCATTACTTTTATTAGTGTTATGTGATGTGTAAAACCTAAGCTAGGGATCTACGCTGTAAATCGTTCGGCAGGCTAATCCGAGAAGGCAACCTATAGCCGGTGTAATGTACATTTCACAACGGTCCGTGGACAAGGTTCTGTGAAATGCACTCCCTATCGCGTGTGTATAACATATAAATATATATTCAATAAAAGACCCAAGCCTTAAGCACACACAAAACCTTAACGAGTGAATAAATTCAAGCGGTCGACTTATTTTAAATTGCGACCTCTCGCTTCAGTCCTGCGGCAAACCTTAAGCCAAGGAAGAGGCCCATTTATGATAGGCTACACCATCTATGCAAATAAAGGAGACGGTGCCCAGGTATCTCTGAGCCTGGCCTACTTCTAACAGGATCCCAAAGCGTCTGCCCTTGTCACCGTTAGGTGGCGTGCGCTTTGTTAAATTGACATCCAATTTAGGCATTGATCTGGTCGAAATATTAATTAAACTTTCCAAAATAAACTCAAAATCTAATAAGACTCGAAATAGTTCAATACTATGTAAAATAATCACACAATATTGAACCTTCTCGCCTTCACAATAAAGTATCTATGAATGTTTACGTTACGAATTTAGGCTCGATCCAGTTTCAACGTCAATCCAAAATATAGCTAAAGAACGAATGGCTTGAAAGTATCAGTCAAGATTCTCCTAACCCCATTAAAACACTAATTTAAATTAAAGCAAACTCCATCAAACTATTATACTTTAAACCAATCAACTCTAGTCAAAAATAATCACTATTAAGCACTGTTATTTGAACACAAAGTATTAACAGCAATAGATTCACTAAAAATCAACTTCACAATAAACTTTAAAATTTACACTATTTAATTGAGATTAAACCACCAAATTATGTATGTAAGTACAATAATTATTTACGAATTGAATTCTCCCTTTAAATTACCATATGTTGTGTCTGATCAAAGACTAAACCAGCGCAATCGAATATTAGCACAATCCATGCCCAGACACAACTTAGGTATCCTAGATTGAGACCTATTTACTTCGACAGAGATCCCCGACCGATACCCTCAAGCTCCAAGATTTGAATGTCCAGCATCCTGCCTTACGAGTAACAGAAAGCTTCCCCGGCCCCCCCTTAAGCTCACGTCTGAAATTAGTTGAATAATCTATTTTAGACTCTATTCTCTTCATTAAATACGACCAATACAATACCATAATTAAATTTGTACAAAACAATCTCACGCGGCACTTTGCGGCATCATCAAGGAACAGTGTTCGACCAGCACTTTCTGCCGTCTTATGCAAAATATACCAATTCGACCACCTTCGTATCGTCATAGTGATAAGGTTTATTTTGATTTAAATAATCATACGCTTATCTCAGATTTGACAGCAATATTAAATTTGTCTTTTTATGGATCATATTCCTGGTGTCGGTACTGTTTATGTCGCCAAGCCATAGGCTTCACAAATCAAGATTGCAATTGCTCCACAAGATGTGGACGTTATGAAGTCCGTTATTGCTTCGTAATAAGGTTTAATTTTGAATAAAATACATTTGCTTTCCACGATTACAGTAACAAATTAAGTTTGCATTGTAATAAATTTTAGCCACTCAAAACATGTGTGAAATATTATTCTCTAGAGTGCGTCGGCAGTTTAAGTACATAAATATTTAAGTATTAAGTTTTTGTTATGTGCATACGTTGATTTAATTATGTCTAACTATATTTTACCAAATGTGGTTTTATAATTTAATCCCTGTTGTATTGAATTATTACCTCATTTAGCATTCATTAAAAACTATAGATAAACGAGATATACTTAGTCATAGTTCGAGTTACAACATGTCGAAGGCTTTCGACTTTGTTGATCATAACATTTTGTTAAATAAATTATATAATTATGGCGTACGTGGTAATGTTCACGATTTAATTAGATCTTATTTAACCGGACGAAAGCAAATGGTTACAATAAATAAAATTTGTACTAAATCAAAGACTGAAATATCTGTATCATCTGATTTTAAAGAAATAAAATACGGAGTGCCCCAAGGCAGTGTATTAGGCCCTTTGCTTTTCCTTATCTATATTAATGATTTGCCATTGACTACTGAGCACTCAATGATCATGTTCGCCGATGATAGTACAATAATATTTACTGGAAATAATACACAAACAATACAGATTGAAATTAACAAAGCAGTTGACACAGTACATCGATTGACGACATGGTTGAATATGAATAATTTATGCATTAATTTAAATAAAACAAAGACAATGAAATTCAAGCAAAGAGTTGATAGAATACCAAATCTCACCGTGACATACAAAAACCACCAAATTGACAAATCAGACCTTACTAAGTTTTTAGGATTAAGTTTAGATAATAAGTTGACATGGAAAGATCAGATTGACATAATATGTAAAAAACTTTACAAATTATCATATGCATTATATAATCTTAGTAAAATAGTAAGTCAACCAGCTGTTCTAACCGCCTATCACGCGTATGTTACTTCGACTTTAAGATACGGTGTCATGTTCTGGGGCAATTCCACAGACAGAGAGATGGCCTTTAAAGCACTGAAACGATGTTTACGATCAGTATGTAAAATACCATCAACGGAATCTTGTAAACCGCATTTTATCAGACTTAGCATACTTCCACTACCGTGCCCCTACATATTCGAGACCGCAGTTTACGTTAAAAACAATATGCATCAGTTTTCTGTTTTTAACAGTACAGTCGCCATCACATACATCGGAGCAAACAAGCACGTCACAAACATCGGAACACACCTCTATTTTCAAGGCATTAGGGTGCATGTGCCGATATTTTTGAACACCTATAGTGTACCTATGTATGTGATGGCGACTGTACTCGCCAATGTCATAAAATATTTACGGAATCAATAAAAACGGGTCTTCTTGCTAAAAGTGTTTTCGGAATGGCACCGAAAATCTATAACAAATTGCCAAAAAATCTATGCAAAGTAGAAGATTTGATAGAATTCAAAAAAAGCCTGTTTACCCTTTTAGTAAAAAAAGCCTATTATTCACTGAATGAATATTTTACGGATTGTGAACTATAATAATATAATACTTACTCTAAATTAGATGCATGCTGCTCCATCTTCTCATAAGTAATTGTATGCCATATGGCAAAACATAGTGGTACATAATTTTAAGTTTTTTGACCATCCATATACCTATGTTTACAAATAAATGATTTTGAATTTTGAATTTTGAACGTTCTAACTTAGAGCAAAGTTATGCATCGTAAAATAAATATTTGAGATTATTTATTTTCCCTACCTATATACGTTTTTCAGATAGGTACGTCAAAACAACATTCGAGTTCAAAATCGAACAAACTTTGTACGTCACGTTACGTATCTGAAGTACTCTGAAGTAAGGGTAGTCATATATACGAATATATGACTTTTTTATATGATCATATTTCATTCCCATTCTGTCTCAGTGGTGGTGGAAAACCTTGTATAATGATGTAGAATGAAACAAGTGCATAATGTATTTGACGCGGAATAATAGTGGAGTAAGGGAAAGGAATGTACCTTCGATAACTTCCATGGGTGCGATTTTTTGTCGTCGGTTAGATTATATCATTGAGTACTTCACCTACTGGCAACACAAAAAGATTACAGAGTTTGACGTGTGATTACACAAGGGTTTGTCAGCGACAATGGGGAATGGATGAACATTTTAGAAGTGCCTGATGATTTTTTTGGTAATAGGGATAACTCCTTAGCAGCAGAAAAAAGTTCCAGAATTTTCATCTGCGTCAATTATTTTAGAAAAATATAAATAGTTTCCTCACTTGTCTTACGTTTTGGGTTTAGGACGGCGAATGAGACACTTTCCTTGATCCGTGTCATATTACAAAAAATGTTTTAAATATCTGACCCTGGTAATGACAAATATAGCTGCGGCAGCTGTCAATATCATTGCCAGTGTCAAGTTTACCACGGATTTTTGAGATATTTTTTTTGTACTTAATATGAGACGGATCAAGCAAAGTGTCTTTTATTCACTGTCCTAAACCCAAAACCTAAGTGACGAAACTGTTTATATTTTCCAAAAATAATTGACGTAGCTGAAAAATCTGCAACTTTTTTCTGGTGCTAAGAACGTTTATTCCTATGACCAAAAAAAAAATCAGGTACTTCTAAAATTTTCATCCATTTCCCATTGTAAATCGCATTAAACTATTAAAATATCCCCTTATAATTCTCTAACACTTTCGTCGAGTGATACCTAACGTCAGTATAATCGGAAACGAGTAAAAAAAATATATTAAGTATACTTGTTTCCCCTCAAAGATTAAACAAGTGGGTTTTGGTTACTGAATTATATAAAAATATGAAAAGGAACCACCGTTTGAACATGATGAAACTTTCATATCAAGGAGAAAGGAGAACGCTCTCAAAATACCTTACAAAAATACTGCTTAGTGATACATCTTTTAGAAATTAAAACTGCCATTTATTCTGATAGTTTGAATACACTTTAGTAGCCACTACTAGTAGCACTTGAATATACTTTTAGAGGATTTACCTATATTTTTTGAATAGTTTCCGCTTTTGCTGACGTAACCGCTTGATAAAACTTTTAGAAACTAGTAGGTAAACTTTGAATTATCAAATTGGATGCATTATAGAAGAAAACAATTACTTGTAGTAAATCGGCCTAACCTATTCAAGGTTTTACGCGTAATCCTTATAAAAAAAGTAAATTATTCGTAAACCAAAAAAACAACAACTTTTTTTTCTAAGTTAGTATTCAATGTACACTCAGCGTCAAATACTCTGTAGCAGTCAAAGTGGCCAAATAGTTCGGTACACCATACTAAATGTATGGTGTACCGAACTATTTGACTACTTTGGTTGCTACAAGATAACAAAAAAAAAACACATTTGGGAATTATGTTAGTTTGACGGCAGATAACAATGTTCGCAAACCGGACTATAAAGCAGCCAGCGAAACCCGGCTCCTTGGGGATGCAACCGAGACAAAGTTAAAATGTGGTGGATTCCCTCTACGTTTATCAGATCTGTCCGTCCGTCGCGTTTTTACTATTTTGGGTATAGTCCGAATCGCTTTTCTAGAACGAATTCACTTCTCTTTGTACTAGGTACTACAAAGAGAAGACAGAGGAATGGGGAATGGAAGAAAATTTTAGAAGTGCCTGATTACTTTTTTGGTGATAGGACCTTAGCACCACAAAAAAGTTGCAGACTTTTTAGATGCGTCAATATTTTTTGAAAAATATAAATAGTTCCTTCACTTACGTTTTGGGTTTTAGACGGCAAATAAGACACTTTGCTTGATCCGTCTCATATTACAAAAAAATATTTTAAATATCTGATCTTGGCAATGACAAATATAGCTGCTACAGCTGTCAATATCATTGCCAGTGTTACTTTACCACGGATTTTTAAGATATTTTTTGTAATATGAGACGGATCATGGAAAGTGTCTCTTTTGCCGTCCTTAACCCACAACGTAAGTGAGGAAAATGTTTATATTTTTCAAAAATAATTGACGCAGCTGAAAAGTCTGCAACTTTTTTCTGGTGCTAATGAAGGTTATTCATATCACCAAAAAAATAATTAAGCATTTCTAATATTTTCATCCATTGTCAATTGTCTTTCATTGTCAAAAGTAACCGCTAATTGTTTACGTTGTACTAAGTATGCTGCAACTAACTCGTAAACAGTTGTTAATACCGATATACCTTTCGTTTTAAATTGAACCTTTTACAATAGCCTATTCGAGTAAAGTATTTATTAAAAACCGGCCAAGTGCGAGTCGGACTCGCGCAGGAAGGGTTCCGTACCATTATCTATAAAAAAACAATTTTATTCTGTGTTTTTAGTATTTGTTGTTATAGCGGCAACAGAAATATTTACATCACGTGTGAAAATTTCAGCTGGAACTATCACGGTATCAGTGAGATACAGCCTGGTGACAGACAGACGGACGGATGGACGGACGGACGGACAGCGGAGTCTTAGTAATAGGGTCCCGTTTTACTCTTTGAGTACGGAACCCTAAAAATGGCCTTTTCATTTCGTATTGTTGTACCGATGAGTTTTAAGATAAGATCCATTCTAGAAAAGCGATTCGGACTATACACACGTACCTCAAGCAAGTCAATACTTTTCCCATCCTATTTTACGTCATTAACGCATGCGAGAATCAATTGAATAAATATCATTCTATTCTATTCTAATTACCTTAGTGCGTGTACGTACATTAACATACGACAAGCAATTTCACACATTTTAAACAGTGGAACGAAGCAACACAAGCCCCGGATTTAACAAGAAACAATTGTCTCGAAATGAAATTGAAATAAAAGTAGGTGTCTGGTTCGCAGGGTAACATCCCGCGAAGGGTAATCCGAGCTAGAGCATTAAGACTGCGAGGATTAACAGGGTACATTCACAGAGTTTGCCAAGGCAGCGATGTTGGCCAGTCGATATATGCGACATGACAAAGTTCATAAAAATATATGGTATGCCCTAATATCCTCAATTTTCTTATTTTTTATTTTTAAGAAAGAAAGAAAGAAAATACGTTTATTAAGCACGTAAACATTACGTACGTGTAGGGTCATTTCGCCGGTTTGCGACCACCTAATTTTATGTGCTGGTTAGCGACCACTTAGCTGACTTGGAGAACTAAAACCATATTTTCTCGTTTTTTTTGTAAATTCCTATTCCATAACTACAAACAAGAAGGCATACGACTGACTGTTTCAATAGGCTCTGTAGAATTGATGTTATCTTCAATTGAAAAAACCATGTTCTTCAAGTGGTTGCTAACCGAAGGTGGTCGCGTAACCGGCGAAATGACCCTACGTTACGTTTGCCTGCGTTCTTTGCTTTACGCGGGTGAAGTCGCGCTGCCAGCTCGTAATATATAATTTTATTGTATCAAAGTAACTGTCACTGGGTCAAATTGGTAATGGTTCTTTAAGGTAGTAGACCGTAGACCGCGGGCTCCGAAGCAAATAGCTAAATGGGTAATTGGTAATGGTTCTTTAAGGTAGTAGACCGTAGACCGCGGGCTCCGAAGCAAATAGCTAAATAGGTAATTGGACATGGTTCTTTAAGGTAGTAGACCGTAGACCGCGGGCTCCGAAGCAAATAGCTAAATAGGTAATTGGTAATGGTTCTTTAAGGTAGTAGACCGTAGACCGCGGGCTCCGAAGCAAATAGCTAAATAGGTAATTGGTAATGGTTCTTTTAGGTAGTAGACCGTAGACCGCGGGCTCCGAAGCAAATAGCTAAATAGGTAATTGGTAATGGTTATTTTAGGTAGTAGACCGTAGACCGCGGGCTCCGAAGCAAATAGCTAAATAGGTAATTGGTAATGGTTATTTTAGGTAGTAGACCGTAGACCGCGGGCTCCGAAGCAAATAGCTAAATAGGTAATTGGTAATGGTTATTTTAGGTAGTAGACCGTAGACCGCGGGCTCCGAAGCAAATAGCTAAATAGGTAATTGATAATGGTTATTTTAGGTAGTAGACCGTAGACCGCGGGCTCCGAAGCAAATAGCTAAATAGGTAATTGATAATGGTTATTTTAGGTAGTAGACCGTAGACCGCGGGCTCCGAAGCAAATAGCTAAATAGGTAATTGGTAATGGTTATTTTAGGTAGTAAACCGTAGACCGCGGGCTCCGAAGCAAATAGCTAAATAGGTAATTGGTAATGGTTATTTTAGGTAGTAGACCGTAGACCGCGGGCTCCGAAGCAAATAGCTAAATAGGTAATTGGTAATGGTTCTTTTAGGTAGTAGACCGTAGACCGCGGGCTCCGAAGCAAATAGCTAAATAGGTAATTGGTAATGGTTCTTTTAGGTAGTAGACCGTAGACCGCGGGCTCCGAAGCAAATAGCTAAATAGGTAATTGGTAATGGTTCTTTTAGGTAGTAGACCGTAGACCGCGGGCTCCGAAGCAAATAGCTAAATAGGTAATTGGGATTAACTCAAGATGAGAGACAGATAAAGAGAAATGTAAGTAGGTATTTTCCAACAAGTCGAAACCTGTTTATAAATCGTATGGAGTAACGGAATTAGACAGGCCATGGAGCTACTCGTAAGCATGTCGTTGAGCCGCGACGATTGCTCCAGATGAAATTAAATTATCTTACAGTTCCGTAGACTGTAACAAGCTGCCAGACTTAAATGCCAGATTTTAATGTTTACTCTTGAATAAGAATACCTATACCTTTAAAGAGGTAATGGGCAATCTCCGAAACCTCTAACCAATTTTCGAAAATTCTTTCAGCTGCGTCTAAAATGGATTTTATTAGTGGTGATAGGCTACTTTTCTTACGTGTTAATCAACTAATTTATTACTTTATTATTACTGACTGCCCGCACGGCTTCGTCCATGCTTTGCAAAGAACGCATAATATAGCGTAGGTATTGCAAAGAACGCTGAATATATAAATATAAAATATAGCCTATAACTATTCAAGTCCATTCTACACGCAGGTGAAATAATTTTGGTACATACAAACATACAAAGCTAGAATATAACAGACTTTTCCTCTATATAATGTAAGTACAGACTAGCTGGTCGTCCGGCTCCGCTCATGTTACAAATAACGCAAGTGAAATCACGATAAATATGTATAGCGTATGCCATTCCGAAGATCCACTATATACAGTGGTTAAATAATTTAAGAAATCGCAGGATTGGTGCCAGATATTACCCCTAGATAAAAACTTACAGTGTAGCTTTGGAAACAAACTTCATCTCTTTAAAATATAGATATAGCATCTAATATGTGTGAGAAAAATCTGCAATATTCGTTCATGGTTCAACAAACGTCAGTTTGAATTGTGTTCTCATATAAATAACAAAAAAAGCGGCCAAGTGCGAGTCGGACTCGCACATGAAGGGTTCCGTTAAATAAATTGCTTTTTACGATTTATGACGTATTAAAAAAAAACTACTTACTAGATCTCGTTCAAACCAATTTTTGTTGAAATTTTCCATACATCGTATATTTTTTTTTGATTTATCATTCTCTTATTTTAGAAGTTACAGGGGGGGGGGGACACACATTTCACCACTTTGGAAGTGTCTCTCGCGCAAACTATTCAGTTAAGAAAAAAATGATGTTGGAAACCTCAATATCATTTATGAAGACCTATCTATAGATACCCCACACGTATGGGTTTGATGAAAAAAAAATTGAGTTTCAGTTCTTAGTATGGGGAACCCCAAAATTTATTGTTTTTTTTATATTTCTGTGTGAAAACCTTAATGCGGTTTACAAAATACATCTACTTACCAAGTTTCAACAGTATACTTAGCTCTTATAGTTTCGGAAAAAAGTGGCTGTGACATACGGACGGACAGACAGACAGACAGACAGACAGACATGACGAATCTATAAGGGTTCCGTTTTTTGCCATTTGGCTACGGAATCCTAAAAAAGCAGCGAGTAGCTACGCACACATATACACATTCAGCGCATTAATCTTTTTCGAGGCGGCTACTTTGGCAGTAGCGCGGCGCTCGGCGCTTCAATACGGGAACCCTCTTATATGAACAGACCCGAAGCAAACTAATAAAACTGAACAAATGCAACGAACAATGCTTACAAACACGAAAACGGGATAGAGTGTAAAGCTGAGCATTTAAATTTCAAATTTATTTTCAATATACACAGGATACACTTCTGTAGGTACATTGTTTCTTATGACTAGAATAAATAAATTAATGCTTATTAGTTACCCACCGAATTTTTCCAAACAATAGTGCGTTTCGTTTATTCCTGCTAATGCAGTTGATATATGTATTTGTAAAAATAGTGTGATTTTATTAATAATCTTGTATTTTTTTCTAAAAATCATTGCATTAATGACCAAAGAAACATTTATTTCAGCAATAACTTTTAAAGACAAACCATTCGTTCAATGGATTTCTTATGCAATAACAAAACGGCAAGACCCATTCACCTAGTGATCTGTTCGGTCCCTGAACCGTTTTCGAACGTACGTACGGAGTTACGTGGTGCAAATTTTTGACAAGCGTCGCTCGTAAGAAATATTACGTGATCGACCTACTGGTGTTAAATTTGTGCAGATCACTATTTTTGGGGAGATCTGCGTAATGTTTTCTAGCGTACAGAGGGGTAATCACGTAACGTTCCGAACGCGCGTCGGTACAATGTAACTGTCAATTTTCCATATAAAAAGTGACATTTAGACCTACCCGACGTTCGTACAATGCGTTACGTGATCGACCTACTGTACATAACAACTTCGTAAATGTATAGTGACGGCATTCACCGAGGCATCGTTGGTTTTGACGCAAAATGGATGCATCCAAAATAGATGGAAGTAATATTTCGGCTACATTTATCTACGCGCGCCACCAACCGGTAATTTGCTCGTGGTCATCTGTGTTGTTTCGACATTCACTAGCGCGTCATTTGTCGGCACTGGTACCACCGCCGATTATGAGCGCGAGGCGATTAGAGATAGATACTAGAAATGAATTCGCTAGGAGCGAGAAGCGAGTGTGTAGTTCCGATAGATTTGTCGCTCGGCTATAAGCGAGTGTTCGAGTGCTACGGGAGATTACACGCACCACTCACTCGGGCGGGGCGGCCCGACATGCAGTCCTGCCAAGCGATCATCGCTAAGCGAGTACCACTGAGCGAGTTTTATCTTTGATAGCATTTATCGCTGCAATCAACTAGTGAAGTGCGAGTCCTCTCCTGCAGTGTGAACAGCCAGCGATCAACTATAAATAAACTGTCTCTTTTACCGACACGGATATCTTGAGCGAGAAAATTGCCGATAGCTAATCGCTTCCTCGACCTAGCGACAAATGAATAGGTCCAAATGGATGGAAGTGGGCGTCGACGTTGATGTTCCAAAGTCAAATTTAGACATTCACGAACGTTTCACTCGGATGGTGCGTTGGCGCGTCACGCTGCGTTTGGATATCCAACGGGTGGCACCAACTAGTGATGCGAAAGAAAGTTTCCAAAAAGTTGGAAAAGTTCTCGGAAATTTCTTGAAAGTTTCACAAGGAATTAAGGAAATTTACGTACTGAGAAGCATACAAATATAACTCTTATACACTATGTCTGTATAAGATTTACAGTTGTATGCGTCTCAGTACGTAAATTTCCATGTTGGAAATGGAAAGTTTCAATTCCCATACAAAAACGAGGAAAATTAAAAAAAAAATCCTTTGCTAAATTGCAGATACATTTCGCAATAAAGGAAACTTTCCGTCGGCACATCAGTAGCGCCAACTATCTTTATTTATTTATATATTTATTTATTCCAAACAAACGCAGCTGGTTGGAGCAGTCGTGAATGGCCAGTTTTACAGACATGAAAACGGGATACAAAACAATGTAAGTCAGGGCTCCCATTTAATTAAAGTGGCTTGCTTGGGTGCTCGTTTATCTATTTCATGCTCTAAAAAATGGTTATTTAGTAGGATTGATTACTTCCGTACATTATACACTAAAAACACAATGACTGACTGTTTTTAGGATGCAGTTGTGTGCTTTTCCTCTCTACAAACAAACACAGTCAAGTTAGACACATACAGTAGGTAGTATAAAAATATCTTTATGCCCAACAGTCGCGGTATTCTCGAGTTATTTTTATTGTGGAGGTTTTATTATTTGTCTGTGCGATGTTTTACATCATAATGTAACATTGTAGTACGTTAAAATAATATTGAGGTCAAATCTAAAAGAGTGTTGTACTGGATTTACATTTCCCTTGCACATATTTTTTGTGTGATAATAAACTACGCTAAAATGAGTGTAAGTAAACGATGATTTAATTTTATAGCGTCTGCTAAAGTAAGTCATCATTCAAGTGAAAAAACTTGAAAACTATTTACGACGAGCGGTTTCTTTTTTGCATTCGTGTTTAGCTTAGTGCCTACTAAGCTGGCATGGGTCCCACTCTTAACGACAAAATTTAAGTTATAAATTGTTATTAAAAAAATATGGTATTTTGTTGCTGCAAAGTAAAGACTAAATCTATATATGCCAAAAACGTGACTTTTTAACAAGCACTGTTCAGTAATATATTGCCTCCAGCAATTTCGGAGCTAGAACGGTGCACAAAGGCAGATGCTACTTGTGATTGATGCCCGTGTGTTGCTGAAAAGAAAACTGAACGGACTTAACGACCTCTCGTCCTCTTTTCACGTTAACTACGCATTTTGATTGATGGAATTTGGTACCAGAAATGTCGTTTACTATGTTTGAGAAATGTAGGTACTGTCACCGGCATCAATAAAAATATGATGGAACAAAGGCCGCAAAATATCTGATGACACCTCTATTCCTAGAGCCGTTAGCGAGTGTCAGATGTTTTTGCGGCCTTTGATCCATCATATATGTATTAATGCCGGTGACTGTACATTTAAACGGACTGCAAACTGAAAATATACGAGAATTATTATTATTTATTTATTTTTATAAAACGACGGTGGCAAACAAGCTTACGGCCTGCCTGATGTTAAGCTGGTACCGTCGCTTATGGACACTTGTTACTCCAGAAGAATCACAAGCGCGTTGCCGACCCTTTATTCACTTGAGGATTCGCTGTGTTGGCAGATAGAGACATGCAGGTGCCTCACTCCCAACACAGCGCATCCTAGGGAGCTCAGGCGACCTTACTCACCACCAGGAACACAACACCACATGCTTCATAGCATGCAATAATATAGCAACACTAAAATCAAAATATTTATTTTGTAAATAGGCTTAAGCTAGTTCTTTTACACGTCATGTTTAACTTAACTATTTTACATAAAATGCTTCTTTATCATCTATTAATTCCTTTATAGTATAATAAGATTTCTCTATAAGATGGCGTTTAACGCTCGACTTAAATCTATTCACAGACAATTTCAGCATATCAGAAGGTAACTTATTGTAAAATCGTACACAATTCCCCATAAACGACATATTACTCACTTTGCAGAGACGGTATTGGGGAATGACTAATTTATTTTTATTTCTGGTGTTATAATTATGAACATCACTTTTTAATTTATACATGTCAAGATTTTTACGAATATACATTATATTTTCATAAATATATTGTGAGGCAACGGTGAGAATATTGATTTCTTTAAACCTATCTCGCAGAGAAACGCGTGACCCTAAATTATAAACTACGTATAGCACGTTTTTGTAAAATAAAAATTGAATTTATATCAGCAGCTTTGCCCCGCAATAGAATACCGTAAGTCATGATACTATGAAAATAGGCAAAATATACCAACCTTTGCCATCTCAACGTCTGCAAGTTGACGAATCCTTTTAATTGAGTATGCAGCTGAACTGAGTCTACCTGCCAGAGTAGAAATATGTGGACTCCATTGTAATTTCGAATCTAATGTTATGCCAAGAAAAACAGTTTTATACTCCAATTCAAGCACTTCGTCTTTTAGGATAATCTGCGTGTTATTTTTATGCTGTACATTAGGCAAGGAAAATCGAATGCACTTTGTTTTTTTGGCATTAAGGAGCAAATTATTTTATGGTAAACCAGTGAACAATACACGACAATACATTATTTATTTCACTAAAATTGTCTTGGTTTCTTTTGACTTTAAATATAATCGATGTATCGTCTGCAAAAAGAACTAATTTATGTTGTCCATTCAGTACATAAGGCAAATAAATCGTTTATGTAGACAAGAAATAAAAATGGTCCCAGAATAAACCCCTGAGATACCCCCATTGAAATAATAGACCCAGCTGATTTGGTTTTATTTATGTCTACTTTTTGAGTTCTGTCATTCAAATAAGACCGGAGGAGATCAAGTGCCTTATCCTTCATGCCATAATGGTTAAGCTTTCGAATTAGTGTGTCGTAATCCACACAATCGAAGGCTTTAGACAGATCACAGAACACGCCTATTGCATCAAGTTATTGCTCCCATGCCTCAAAAATATGTTTAATTAAGGTCGTGCCTTCATCAATCGTAGACCTGCCCCTCGTGAACCCGAATTGATCTCCATGAAGTAAATTATTCAAATTAAAATGGGATAGTAATTGATCGAGGATAATTTTTTCAAATACTTTGCTTATAGCAGGTAAAATTGATACAGGTCGAAAATTAGTCGGGTCTGATTTTGACCCGCACTTAAACAAAGGAATGACGCGACTGTGCTTCATTAAATCAGGGAAGACTCCTGCATCGACACTCCAAAGCAGTGGTACTATTATGCCTGCGGTCTTCTGTAAGGTGGAGGTACTTCCCCAGTTGGGCTGCTCCACATACGAGCGAGATGACATTCCGCTGTGCCCTACCTCACATAAAAAAAACATATTAAACATATTATAACACACCCTTTCTTATAATACCAAACCAATTTCCATAATTTCAATATGCTTCACGCGCCCAGGTAACGTGTCAGAACATATTACAGTAAAAGATTTGTAAAACCTGAATACGAGTGTATGAGCATAAAACCTTTTGTAGTGCAACTTGTTTTCGGCCAAAAAATCAACAACATTAAACATCAATCATAAATATACAGCACTTACTTCCAGACACTGGCATGGCACAGTGCATGGTTGACTGAAATATCTCCCAGTCAAAATTAGAGCACCCGTAACAAATCGTCCTATAAACCTAGTCGTCTGAAACTGCGTAATGGACCCTTCACAGGAGGACCCGTCAGGTGCGCCACAATATAAATACCTTCCCTCGACAACACGCGCGTGCCGGCATACCTCATACTTTATTATACATACCATCCTGACGGTTCGGCCTTGGGGGCTGGTGAAGTTATTTTAACTCACAGAGTTGGGTGTCAATATCTACTCGAGAGAATACATACATATACGGCCATTATTATTATTATTGTTTGATAAACTAGCAGCTAAAAGCTCACTGCACTTGTTGTTTTAAAGATCAAGTCATTATATCTATCTATCTATCTATTCAGCCCGTATCCACTCACTGTTGAGTATAGGCCTCTTCTTTATTACGCCACTCTCCCCGGTCCTGTGCTAATCTCATCCACTGTATGCTTCCTGTTCGGCAGATATCATCGGTCCATCGGGCTGGTGGTCTGCTCGCTGATTGTAATTCAATTCATTAATTAAATTTTTTTTTTTTTTTTTTTACTTTTATTTATTCAAAATTATAAACTTATTCTACTACATTTATATACTCTTTAGTTCTTACTGAAGCCTCAATTAGGCTTATTTGTAAGAAATATCTAATTAATATTAGTTTATTAGTTTGCTATCTATCACATTTATCCATACCAGTATTATTCCTCAGTGCTGGTGTTATGAGAGTCTATATAATGTTTTTTTAGCATTTTTTACATGCTTTTGGATTCTCTGTTCCCTGTATTTTGATTAAAATGTCTGATGGTAGTTGGTTAAGTATATAAGGTAACATGAAATCTGAAGTACATTTACCATATATATTCTTATAGTCAGGTAAAATGTAAGGTGGTAAGTATGCCAGGTTTCTTAGTTTTTCACTACGTGTTCTCATTTTTAGGCTTTAACGTGTTCTTATTTATACAGTCTGTTTTTAAAACTGTTAACGGAAGGGGTACTTATCACTGTTTCTGGTATTTTATTCCACTCACTTACTACACGATTTGATAGAAAGTGCTTCCTAGGATTGCTTGTGCTAGATGCCGAGTAATCTTTAAGCGGTGGCCTCCTAGACGATGTTCCTTACTCATTATGAACAGATTCTTTAAATCAGGTAAGTCTTAGCAACCTTAAGGGATAAAAAGGGTACACACCGTATTGCCTCATGTACATATACCTAATAAGTATGTTTGTGTGTCACAGTGGTGGTTAAAAAATATCTACAAGTAAAAGATAAGTTGTATCTTATTCGGTTTAGGGTGGATTTAAACCAGGACTGCGTCATATATTGAATAGTAAATATATTCGGACAGTACAATAATAGTAATAAATAATAAATATTAAGGGACAATCTTACACAAATCGAACTAGACCCATAGTAAGTAAGATCAATAAAACATTCTATACAATACCTTTCTGCTATTACAATGACAAGGCATCAAAAGAAAAACAAAACCTAGTACAAGCTTTGCTTAGTTTGGGACTAAAAAAAAAAAAAAAAAAAACAAAGCGCCGCCAGAAGCCCCCTATGCCACGAACTTGGCAATTGTCACCTGTCAATGACAATTCGCCATATATTGCTTGTTCGCTAGGTTACTTGTGGAACGAGCAATGTACGAATAATTATCGTGGTCAGGTGACAATTGTCAAGTTGGTTAAATAGGGGCTGCTGGCGGCCAGCTTAACCACCTTTCATGATTAAAACTGTTTGGTTTATTTTCCAAAACTAGCCTTTAATAACAGTTTTTTAAACCAAGATTAGATACAGGACTAAAATGTTTATCTTTATCTAAAGATTTAGTCAAGACATCTGCAGGCATACGCTTGGTCCTGTCTGTATACATACTCTAATATTCCGATGATGCCCATTAAAACCATCCAAATGAAGTCCGCATCGGGACACAAAAACAAGGACATAAAGAATATGATATTATTTATTAGGTACCTATATGGATTAGTAATATTGCAATGGAACCTGTCCTTCGCGCTCTTCATAGATTTAACGATCTGGCAGAAGTTTGTTTTCCCACTGTATACAAATGCAAGGTTTATAAGTGCATGCACCCCGCTGCAAGGCGTGCGTAGAACTCCATTCTCGCCGTGCCTAATACATACAAATGAGGGCCTTGCTTCTGCACAGAGAGAACTTGAAGAAAAAGGAAGCTCATTTTATGAGACTTATTTTACAACTTAAAAGGAGGTTTTCAGGTCGATTGTATTTTTAGTGTAACCTTTTAAATTGTGAAAACGTAATACTTATATTTGGTGACTTAAATGATATCTTAGTCATCAAACTAAAAACCAAATTTAATGTTTTCTAAAGGATAACATTTTCCAGGGACTCACGTTAATAAGCTGAACGTAAAGGAAATGCAAATGAAATGAATGTAGTGGAAAAGTTTTTATTCTCTAAGTACATTTTAATTTCAATGTGTGATTTCAATGTGTTTCGTTGTGTATTGCATATTCCATATTTTGGGCGATATTTACCCACATATATTTTATGTACACAAACAGATGGCTGAAGTGATTGAAGTATAACTATTTCCATACTATAAAATTGCATAGGTACTTCTGTTGAAACTCGTTAATATTTTGATCCCGCTTTCGTATTTTATAAAGTGCTATCGAAATTCCAGTTTAATAACAGGAGCAGAACTTGGTTTCATCGCTTTCGCATCCCAATCCTATTTCAACGTGTTGAGAGTGTTGGAAAAATGACTAGGCTGTGTATTCATTAAACAGGCAATGTTTACTCGAAATGGGGCAGATTTTAAGCAGGTCATTCACCGAGGCGCTGCACCACGTCGTTTGCCTCGGCGCCAAATGGATGTACGAAATATTTTCACTATTCACGGACGCGCCACGTCTGCCACTTTTAGGTGGTCGAGTGTGTTGTTTCGACAATTTGTGTGTGCGACCAACGGATGCATTTAAATTACGGGCATATAATAATACCACGACCGAGGGAGATGGTAGTATACAGATCTCAATAAGTGTGACAAAAAGGGATATATCATTCCTTAACCTTGTCATAGTTTCACTTTTTTAATTTGCTGCAACTGAGTTAGTATGAGCAGGTCGAGCACGTAACGCATTGTACGCGCGTCATGTAGGTCTAAATGTTACTATTTATATACAAAATTGACAGTTAAATTGTACTGACGCGCGTTCGGAACGTTACGTGATTTACCAGTCTGAAGTCGCAGCAAATAAACCATTACCAAATGAAAAAATTAAAAAGATAAAAATTAATTAGGTAGATTGTTTATGGTAGATTGTCAGCCATTTCTAGACCAGTAGGTCGATCACGTAACGCATTGTACGAACGTCGGGTAGGTCTAAATGTCACTTTTTATATGGAAAATTGACAGTTAAATTGTACCGACGCGCGTTCGAAACGTTACGTGATTACCCCTCTGTTCTTAATTTAGCTGCATACCTTTCCGCTCTTTATATAAGGTGGCTTCGTATAGCTTAGACTAGACTAGACTTTAGACTTAGACTTTCGTAGAGGTGTATAATCATTTATCATTAGTGGTTTAGGCTGAAGACCGTAATGGCCCGAAAAAAATATTAGTGATTTTTACAACTGCCACTAAAGCAATAAAAAGGTAAATAATTAATATTATTATTATTATAAAAGTTTGATTATTATATAATATTGATAAATTTAATTTATTTTCATTATTAAAAAATAAATTATCATTTAAAAAAATATTTATTTCATCATTGAAAGATAAATTTATTCAATTTAATTTTATAAGGAAAAATAATCTAAAAAAAAATATAAAAATAAAACCAACAGTGAAAATTTTTCTAAAAAAAAAGTTATTCTTAAAAAGTTCATTAGAAGCAATTCTTGACACATAGATAAATAGAACTAGGCTTTAGACTAGAGAGTCTGTAGAAATCTAAACTCTAAAATCTAAATAGATGAACGTTGACGTTGGTGTTCCGTTCCAACTTTGAATTCACTAAAGTTTGTTCCCTTCGGATGGTGCGTTGGCGCGTCGCACTCCGTTTGATTATCCGGCGGACCACACCAACTACCTTTAAAAGCTACAATTTTGACATTTATTGACCAATTATTGCGTTGCTTGGCGGACGCGGAAACGAATGAATCACATTCACCAGGCGTGCAGGCCCCTATTTCACCAAATGACAACTCGACATACATGGCTGCGTTGACAGGTGAAGGTGAACCCAGCAATGCACGTGGAATTGTTTTTATCATCACGGTGAAATAGGGCCCAGATCGGCTACGGGCGTAGTCACTTACCGCTACATTCGGATGTAGTCAAAGTGTTAACCGGCGATGCGAAGTAGGGAGTTCAAATCAACCTCTATTATTTAGCGTATGAGTGTGTTGATGCACGAAAAAAGGTTATTACGTCATAATGGCTCAGCAAATTGCGTTTTCCGCGAGCTGGCCACGCTGGTCATGAACGCGTTGCAATCTGTACTAATCCTCGCCCGTGTAGCGCACCGGACTGACTGCCCCCATAATTTGCATAAGTAATAAGGTGAATTTAGCAACAATTTAATTTCCGTGATAAAATGTATCCCCATTTTAATTCAGAAAATTGATTACTAACAATAAGGTGTCTATTTCAAACTCCTATTCGCACAAGGCAACGTGTTAAACTTACAATAGCAAGAACTAGCCCTGACAATTTAATTTAAATCTTAATATTTTAACTGCGGGAGTCCGCTGGATGCGGGTAGCTCAGAACCGGTCATTGTGGCACTCTTTGGGGGAGGCCTATATCCAGCAGTGGACGTTTTTTGGCTGATATGATGATGATGATGATGATTTTAACTGCTAGGAGCCCACCTGGCGGGCACTTACATAATTGCTTTTCGCTACATAAATACGAGGACACATTCCCATTTTGTCGATCTTTTATACCCACATTTATGCTAAAAGTGGCACTGGAACACAAGTTTCATGTGCTCTGCCTACACCTTTTAGGGATAAAGGCGTGATGGTATGTATGTATGTATGTATGTAAATACGAGGAAAACCATGGGATCAGCAACGTGCGTAGTGCGTAGCGATTCTTGTCAGTGAATGAGTAAATAACTTAATAAGGATAAAGACATATATTTTTAGGGTTCCGCACCTCGAAAGGAAAAAGCGAAACCCTTATAGGATCACTTTGTTGTCCGTCCGTCCGTCTGTCAAGACCCTTTTTCTCAGGAACGCATTTCGGTTAGGTATCAAGCTGAAATCTATACCCACTACGTCTACTGTCCCTTGGAGCTGTGATAAAATCTAACTTCGAAGCCAACGCAATCAAAAGATACAGCCGTTTATGCCGCAAATTTAAGCAAATTTTCGAAACTTGCAAGGGAATCGAAACCTACAGGGTACTTCCCGTGAACTGAGAATCTTGAAATTTGGTACGAAGCAAGGT
The DNA here is from genome assembly GCA_963854355.1 of Epinotia brunnichana. Taxonomy (NCBI): domain Eukaryota; kingdom Metazoa; phylum Arthropoda; class Insecta; order Lepidoptera; family Tortricidae; genus Epinotia; species Epinotia brunnichana. The sequence goes on along the minus strand of OY977945.1, from coordinate 4,765,657 downwards.
CTTATAGCACATATAAAGGAAATATAGCGAAACCACACATTTTTAGTTCTGACATGCACTAAGTATGTGAATACATGCTTAGTGAGTGTCCGTTTATAGTGGAATTGTTTCTATTGTACGGGGTGGTCCGGAACCCTTGATGCGCGAGTCTGACTCGCACTTGACTGGTTTTTTTTATAGAATTGAACCCTATGATAAAGAGATAAAGTAAATGGTGGTAATATATTTACCACTTATGGCTCTGCCTACTTTAGGGAATACCGGCGCGAGTTAATGTATGTACGAAGATAGAAAACTGTATTTATACCGATACTTGATCCGATAATGAACTGCCGGGAAAATAAACAAGAACGCGCTGCAGTATTAACAACTTCCATTACATTAATTTTCTGCGCTACGAGTTCGTAGCACGCTACGCCGTAGCGCTACGGACTGCTACGAAATATTGTGAAAATTATCTAGGAGGGGGTCGCGGCTCGGCGCGCCTTATTACCCGGCGCTTGTCACGCCAACTGAGACCTTATTCCGATGACATAAGGGAGTTGAGTTCTTATCGCAATATATGTCCTAAAACAAAGTACGCCATTCTCATTATGGAAATTAAAAGAGAATGAGGTTGTTCAACGTAAATGATAATGTACGCGTAGCAAGAATAAATATTCCAGAACGATTCCTTGCGCAGCTTTCTTACCTCTTATGAGACGTCTCTGTGATGTGTCAATTTTAGCCAAATTTATGTAGATTTGAGCCTTTGAGGGAAAGAGGTTCTTAAGATGTACACGAAAATTGTATTTTACTTGACATGCGTGACGTGGCGCAGTTTTATGATTTTGTACCGAAGACAGTATTTATTGCTCAGCTGTGCTTGCAACTCTACGCCGTAGCCCTTACTTTAGACTAAAAGTTCAGTATTGGGTATAAACGATTATTTTATAACATAGACGAAGCCGCGGACAGAAAGTATGAAATATAACTAAGTCGCCGAAGAAGGCAAAATCAAGAGAAATATTATAATAAGTATCAGACACGGAAGAATTGTATGATTTACTTGTTTTGCCTTCATGAGGGTAGACCATCAATTCACGAACTGTTATAGCTTCATAGTTACATACATACATTTGAAGTTCAAATTTAACGGCCTCCGTAGCCCAGTGGGTAGTGACTCTGCCTACGAAGCTGGAGGTCCCGGGTTCGAATCCCGGTCAGGGCATTTATTTGTGTATTTATCACGAATATTTGTTCCTGAGTTATGGATGTTATATATGTATATAAGTATCTATATGTATTTATCTATTATATATATCATCGCCTAGTACCCACAACACAAGCCTTACTGAGCTTACCGTGGGCCTAGGTTGATTTGTGTAAGATTGTCCCATAATATTTATTTATTATTTATTTATTATTTATAAATGTATGTAAGTAACTTGTTTAAATTTTGAACACTATATTTGGTGATAAATTTTTTTTTACTAGTTGCCATGATTAATGGCTACGTCTCTTAAGTCACTTTTTACAATTGCGATTTTATGGGTTAAAACTCACCAAATGTAGAGTTTTCTTGCAACCCTTTTAAGGGTTCCGTAGTCGACTAGGAACCCTTATAGTTTCGCTTTGTCTGTCTGTCCGTCCACGGATAATCTCAGTAACCGTTAACACTAGAAAGCTGAAATTTGGTACTAATATGTATATCAATCACGTCAACAAAGTGGTACAATAAAAAGTGATTTATTTTATTTTATTAGGGTAGGTCCCTATACGTAACGTGGGGAGTGTTTTTTTTATTTCAACCCTAACGTGTGATATATTATTGTTGAATAGGTATTTAAAAATGAATAGGGGTTTGCTAAAATAATTTTTTGATAATGTTAATATTTTCGGAGATAATCGCTCCAGAAGTAAAAAAAATGTGTCCCCCCCCCCCTCTAACTTTTGAACCATAAGTTTTAAAAATATGAAAAAAATCTCAAAGGTAGAACTTTATAAAAACTTTCTAGGAAAATTATTTTGAATTTGATAGGTTGAATAGTTTTTGAAAAAAATTACAAAATAATTTCACACACTTACTGTGACGGACGAAAAACTACGGAACCCTACACTGAGCGTGGCCCGACACGCTCTTGGCCGGTTTTTTTGCATTTTTGTATTTAGCATGCTAGGAGTCCATGTACCTAGTAACAATTTTTCTTAGAAACTCTGTAATATTGTCTACCAGCTAACGAGACATAATAACAACACAAAATAGTAAATTGACCAATTTTCTACACGTTGCCATTTCACACAATTTCATAAAAAAATATTAGCTAACGAATTCTACACAAAGGAATTTAGACTATGAAGTATTTTATTTTTTGAAGCGGGAATATATCCGTGTATATGAATAGTGTGTATTATTTGTGAAGCTACTGGGTGTTCTAACGCTATCAGGGGGTCAATTAGAAACATACATATCGCATTCGAATTAGATTTGAATTTTTAAATACTTATTTTAAAAGTGTTGGATCATAAATACCTAGGATGTAATTTTTAAGTGCGTCCAGGTTATTATTCCGTGAATACAAAATATCAAAAACCTTTAAACTGATATTGAAAGTACGTTACCCAGTGAGTATAAGCACTTCTATAGGCTGCCGCCAATGATGAGAAGACAAACACAAGTTCAGGCAAATTACAGTTTATATACACTAAGATAAACACAAAATATGGACAAGTACACTATGTACCTGACACAGGGAGAAAGCAAATAATATACATACACACGTTTACTATTAGCACAAAAAATAACGATTAAAAGCGTAAATAGTTTTTTCACACCTCTCATTCAGAAAAGTAAGTTTTGGTCCCCGACGAGAGGGAGCAAAATGCTACTTTTCTGTTCAAGCTACTTTTTTAATTTATTCATTGGCTTGTAGCATTTACGCAATGTGCCAATAGAATCTTGATAAAATAATCGATTGTAATTTCATCGTAATCGACAAACGTATATATATATCATCATCATCATCATATCAGCCGAAAGACGTCCACTGCTGGACATAGGCCTCCCCCAAAGAGTGCCAAAATGACCGGTCCTGCGCCACCCGCATCCAGCGGACTCCCGCGACCTTTACCAGGTCATCAGTCCACCTTGTGGGGGGCCTACCCACGCCGCGCCTTCCGGTACGTGGTCGCCACTCGAGAACCTTTCCGCCCCAACGGCCATCAGTTCTACATGCAATGTACGTATATAGGTATACATATATATAGGTACCTATATATGTTATTTTTTTTGTAATTTTTTTTGTTCTTTTTTTTTTGTTTTGTTTGTTTTTGTTTTTTTTTTTAGTTTTTTTGTTTTTTTTTCTTTTTGTTCGTTTTTTTTGTTTTTTTTGTTTCGTTTGTTTCAATTGTTTTTTGTTTTTTTTTGTTTTTTTTTTGTTATTTTTTCTTGTTTGTTCTTGTTTTTTTTTGTTTGTTTCAGTTTTTGTTGTTTTTTTAGCTTTTTGTTCGTTTTGTTCGTTTTTTTGTTTTTAGTTCGTTTTTTGTTGTTTTTTGTTATTTTTTTTTCTGGTTTTTGTTTTTTTTCTAGTTTTTTGTTTGTTTTTTTTTTGCTTGTTTTGCCGTTTTTTTTCTTTGGTTTTTTTTTTTTTTTTTAATTTTTGTTTTTTTTTTGTTATCTTTCTGGTTTTTTGTTTTTTTTTGTATTCTGTGTATTATTTTTTCTTTTTTTTTTGTAATTTTTTTAGGTTTTTGTGTTATTTTCTTTTTTTGTTTCGTGATTTTTTTTGTTATTTTTTTGTTTCGATCGTTATTTGTTTTTTTTTGCAAATGTTTTCCTCATAGTCGGTGTGAAAAGTTACATGAGTCACTCAGGAGCAAAATTATTTTCGTCTTGGGCGGGTAACACTTGAATCCCTCACTACGCTCAGGATCCTACGTTAGAATCCCTCGCTACGCTCAGGATTCTATTGTAGGATCCCTCGCTACGTTCAGGATTCAATACACCGCCCTCGCCGTAAATATACTATTTTGCTCCCTTGTGACACAAATAACTATTGAACACAAATCGACACAACAGAACCAACACAAAAAAATCAATAGGCGCCGTAGGTTCAGCGAACTTAAGCAAGCGAACAGAGTTTCTGAAACAATAAAATACATCTGTTTATAATAATATGGTTTCAAAAAATACGAATAGTAATCTTGAGAATTTTGTGCAGTGAAATCCGAGATTCGAAAATTGATTAAGCAATTTTCGCTCGATAAAAAAAAAATCACGAACTTAGGTTTAAAATACACTTAAGAGTGCTCTTCAAAAAAGCGCTCGCTCAGAATTCGGTATTTTGACAGGCGTAGTGCTTTTGTGTGTGTAAATACTACTACCACCCACACAAACGTACCTCACCCCCACATGCACAGCTAGATCACACCAGCCGCGGGTGCCGTCCCTTTCTAGCTATATGTAAGTGCGATCGGGATAGAACTAAACGCGGAGCTTGCCGATGCAAATAGCTGTATAGCGCACCGTTCGAATTCGCTCCGTGACCGATATTGATACTTGCACTAAAAAGTGGTAAACATTACTTCGCTAACATGATGCTCTAACTTGAACAAAGTAAGTATTTGATTTTTGTGCACATGTTTTCTATTTATATTAAAATACTATGACAAAGTATATTCATTCTTTTTTACTAGCTTTATATTAACTTGCACTGTTCGTATGTATGTAAATATGTAAGTATGTAAGTTGTCCGTCAAAATTTGTAATTAATTTTTCAGTCACTTCCCGTTATCCAATTGAGCTGAAATTTTGCATGCATGTGTATATCGCATGACAATGCAATATTATGATGATTTGGAGCTGATCTAATGCTGGAGCAGGAAGTTGGCCATAGGAACTCCGCAATAAAACGACACAACCCTATCGAGTTTGGGCTCGTTATAATCGTCTCAATGAGTTGTTGATGATGGTATGCAGAAAAGTACAGTCGGCAATAAAAGCTTGTACCAAAAATGAACATTTTGACAGCAACTTATTTTTGTATAAAATAAACTAACAAGTTTTAAAGTTGTCAGTAATAAGAATAATAATTTGCTGTCTGGCACTACTACTTTTTCTAGCCGTGTAGTACCCGACAGTACTACACGGCTAGAAAAACACCGATTTATGCCTGCTTCCTGGACCTCTCCAAGGCCGTCGACAGAGTGGACTACAATATTCTCTGGGCAAAACTGGAGGAAGCAGATATTCCGGGTGATTGTACAGGTTTGTTGAGGTACTGGTACCAAAACCAATTAAACCAGGTGAGATGGGCCAGGACTTTGTCCACAGATTACAGGTTGGAATGTGGAGTACGGCAGGGGGGCCTGACGTCTCCTAAACTGTTCAACTTTGACTTATGTCAATTAGTACTGCAGTTCTTTTTAGGGTTCCGTAGCCAAATGGCAAAAAACGGAACCCTTATAGATTCGTCATGTCCGTCCGTCTGTCTGTCTGTCTGTCCGTCCGTATGTCACAGCCACTTTTTTCCGAAACTATAAGAGCTATACCTACTGTTGAAACTTGGTAAGTAGATGGGTCATTGTCAGATTTAGGTTCGCGTCTCTTCGGTGGACATTGCCAAAGTTAAGGGCTATAAAGCCTAATTTTTGGTTGATCTCTGAATCCGCATAAACGGCGTTGCCCCTTCTATAATCCTATGTAATAAAAACATATTATATGTGAGCGTAAGCCCGTAACTTTTGACCACCGGAAAGATGATTTTTGTTTTTGTGACTGACAATGACCCAGATGTATTCTGTGAACCGCATTAAGATTTTCACACAAAAATCGAAAAAAAAACATTAAGTTTTAGGGGTCCCCATACTTCGAACTGAAACTGAAAAAAATTTTTTTTATCAAACCCATACGTGTGGGGTATCTATGGATAGGTCTTCAAAAATGATATTGAGGTTTCTAACATATTTTTTTTCTAAACTGAATAGTTTGCGCGAAAGACACTTCCAAAGTGGTAAAATGTGTGTCCTGTAACTTCTAAAATAAGAGAATGATAAAACTAAAAAAAAATATATATGATGTACATTACCACAGATGTATGAATATATTATATAGTATTCTATGCTCTGAGTACATTACCATGTAAACTTCCACAGAAAATTGGTTTGAACGAGATCTAATAAGTAGTTTTTTTTAATACGTCATAAATCGTAAACTGCAATTTATTTCACGGAACCCTTCATGTGCGAGCCCGACTCGCACTTGGCCGCTTTTTTTAAAATGTATAATAATAATTGCTAACATAGTTTTAAGTTTATTTTGTTACTAACAGTATATGCACTATCACATGGTCTGAAATAAAACTATTGAATTGAATTGAATTAAACGAGGATTTGAAAGACGATAAGGATATTGACCGGGAGAGGAGGGCCTTATCAGTCCGCTGCAACATGCTGGCACGCAGATTTGGTAAGTGTAGCAATGAAGTCAAAATGACATTGTTCAATGCATTTTGTCAGTGTTTCTACACTTGCCAACTGTGGTATAAATTTATGCGAAAGTCGTACAGCACCATGAGGGTGCAATATAATGATGCATTTCGCACGCTCATGCGGCTGCCGCGCTACTGCAGCGCGTCCAGCATGTTCGCTGAGGCGCGGGTGCCAGATTTCTTCGCCGTAATGAGGGCGAGAGTTGCCGCTTTCTGGGACAGGCTGGGGCGCTCTCAGGACGAGATCCTCAAGGTCATCTACAACGACCTGGAGAGCCCTATTTTCCGATATTGGCTATCTGTGCATGATGAAATATTTAAGAACTTCACTTAGGAGTCAGATAGCTAACAATTGTGCGTGGAATTATAAATCTGGTATCTAAGAAATTTCTCTAACCTTGGTCAACCAATATGGAAAACGCAAATCCGTTGAAGAGAGCAATGGTGGAAGAAAATAAATGGCTCTTTAACGGTTTAGAAAACGGCCGAAGGGGCACAATCAATTCAATCAAATTAAAATGCCTGACTGGTAGAGAATGCCTCATGGCATTAAGTCCGCCATTTTTACTTTCCGTTGTATAGTGCAATAAAGTTTAATTAAATAAATAAATCAAGAGTTTACAGAGCAGCATTTGATCTTAATTAAATAGTTTTGCCGTACAATCATCATTGCAGCGGTTGGTATCTAAGAAATTCTTAGACTTAGCTTAGGGCCTGGAGGCAACATACCAACGGAACTAGTAATGTGCAAAGAACGAAAGTTTCTTCCTACATTACCCAGTTTTGAACGAAGACTATTTTTGCTTTGTACATTACTAGTAATGTAACTCAGTAATGTACGAAGAACAAGGGGATCATTTTTTTGATGTTTTAGTTTAACATTTTAATTTTAATTAAGTATCTTGTCAAACTTGTATTTGTATTTTGGGTTATGTTTCGCCTGTGAATAAAAGATTTATTATTTATTATGTATGTCTTTCCCGCTCACGGGACAATGATGTCCCGGACCTTTGGGAGGCGTGCGTGGGGCTAGGTACCTACAAAGTACCAACTGAGCCAACACGTAGAGGCCCTTTTGACAATTTAATGAAATGCAAGGAGTACACCGAGCGGATGCTGTCCCTGCCCGTGTCATGGGACGCACACAGAGACAGATCTCTGGCAGACGGTGACTCGCCAACTGCTAGATGGGCCCCTATTATTAGCGACATTAAAAAATTGCCTAAGGGCAACACCAGTCAGAGACGCTGGGGGGGTAGAGAGGTGGCACTGGACTTTAAACATATAGCCAACTCGCCACTTAGGTGTCCACATCTATCCTAGAGCAACAGCTCTTGCGACTTTACTCTGGACAGCCAGTTAAGGCAAGCCAGAGGTGGGGGGCCTGTCCAACCAACCACCCGATCGGCTCAGCCTGACCACAGGACACCCCCAGGGGCACTCAGGTACGTAGGGTCGCCACAAGCTGCCTTACGTTGACTGATTATTATTATGTCAATCACTCGTTCAAATTGAAAATGCCTCGTAAATCTACTATTGGTAAATGGTTAGAAACGTACCCGGAACTGGTTTATAAATAACAAGATTCCGTGATACACTGTTCTGTTTGTTATGTTAATTTGAAACAGTTCAAAAAAAATAATATCAAAAAACATGTATCAAGTGATTCACATCGTAAGAAAAAAACCGGCCAAGTGCGAGTTGGACTCGCGCACGAAGGGTTCCGAACCATTATCTATAAAAACGGCAAAAAAATCACGTTTGTTGTATGGGAGCTCCCCTTAAAAAAAAATATTTTGTTTTCAGTATTTGTTGTTATAGCGGCAACAGAAATACATAATCTGTGAACATTTCAACTCTCTAGCTGTCACGGTTCTTGAGATACAGCCTGGTGACAGACAGACGGACGGTCGGACGGACAGCGAAGTCTTAGTAATAGGGTGCCGTTTTACTCTTTGAGTACGGAAACCTAAAAACGTGTACCTGGTAACAAAGAAGAATTTTACTGAACTGAACTGATTAAATGTAAAATTGTTAACTATTAATTTTTCATTGATTTCATTGCAAATCTCTATTTAACATTTTCAGAAAGTCAAAAGTTATCTAAAAGAGATCGGTCTTTAGCGATAAGACCGCCTGTTGTTTACCTCTACTTTTAATCTTCTTTGATATGTTGTGTTGTGCTCTATAATGTATCGACAAAATATTTGTATCAGAAGTCGATAAACGAGAAGTCCCCATGACAGCTCAAAAATGTTACGAGAATTCCGATGACTGGACTAACTAGTAAATAAATTAAATCTATCAAGTATCACGATCACTCGTACAATAATAATTGACTATAGAACGCGTAGTTTAGACAAAAGGATCCAACCCACAAGACATCACCATTGAAATGTATGACTTTTGTTTTAGGTAGAAGGTTCAATTTTAAATGTTACGTATCCGGTGGGTTTGAGCCTTTTCGCTACACTACGTCATATATGGCAGCTATGCAATTCATAACTTGTCTCGATTAGCCTCACGAATGTATCCCCAGTATAGTTTGACCCCGAGGTTGGTAACAACTATGCCTAGTCGGAGATCAAAATAATATTATTTTATCTGAAGAGTGGCCGGTTGGCTTCGTGAATAGCCACAAATAAACACACTACACGTCTGTCTCGGAGGGCTATTCAGCCGGTACTGAGAGTGTCTGAGAGATATTCCCGCGCGACGGTAAATTTATACTAGTTTTGAATAATTATTTATAAATATAAATTTTGACAAAAGTTATATTTTTTGGACTGGATCTTGTTGGTACAAGCATGAACTTTAATGTTGTTTAAGATTCAATACAAAAATTATTCAACAATAATGAGAAAATCCTTGAGTTTTCAGTACGATTTTGTTGACAAATATGGTGTAATTGAGAACAGTTTACATATATATACGTGCAGAATAAGGAAAATTCGAGGCGGCTAGGAGCAATGGCAACATATTACGCTAGTGAAAATAGAAAAAAACAAGTAGGTTCTCATATAACATCATGGAGTATTAGGGGCTCAAACTTATGACTCTGCGCTCTCTTCAGAAAACTACTGTCGGTAATCGGGTATTTTCGGTTAAAGTTTTCAGTTTTTCGTAAATTGGAGGCGGCTAGGACCAATATGAGGAGTTTACCTATGCAAATAAGTAATCAGGATCTAGAAAAAGCTCTCCGTTTCTTAGAATTACAACGTCAAAAATCCGTCATTCTCGCTTATTCCTGACCAAAAAACGAGCGCCCTCTTAAAACATTCGTAACAAATTATGCACAAAAGCTAAACATATTCAAATTGGTTCTAAAAATCGGCAATATCATGTTTGAGGGAACTCAGTGATTACTTTTTTATTTATTGAAACGTACCTACATAAAATTAAAAAAAACATGATATCCGCGCTTCCGAACACGCACTTCCATCTCGCTCACGCTAATGCTCCCTGAGCGGGAGAGAAGACCATGAACCTTCGTCGCCTTAAAACAAAAGACGCGCTCTGGCAGCGGTGACCGCGCCAGCCAGCCTACCAGCGCGCTGCACCGCGGTGGTTGGTGTGCGAGTTTACTACAATTTCTTGAGTTAGTCTAAGCGGTGCACTCAGCGTGCTGCAGGTCGATCACGTAAGGCCTCTCACAGACTGGTGCGGCTTGGCCGCGGCGGACAATAGAAAACTTGTCATTAGCTGTCAAACTATGGTCCGCCACCGCAGGCCGCGCCAGTGTGATGTAGGCTTAACGCATTTGTACGTACAGTTACCGGCACCAATATATGATGAATCAAAGGCCGCAAAAATATCTGACACGCTCTTACGGCCCTAGGAATAGAAATGTTATCAGATATTTTTGCGGCATTTATAGAAATAGAAATAGAAAAAACTTTATTGTTTAACCGTGTTACATAGATGGTATTTTATACAAGTGTTAGGTCCCAACGGTTACCCATTTCGGGTGTACAATATTAACTTAAAACTAAGGAAAACAAAACGAATATATAACACAATCTTTTTCTTTAAGATGAAAATTCAAAAAATTATTTTAATGAATAGAAACCATTCTTATTTAACCATGTTTTTAGATTACGTTTAAATTTTACGTCATCCAACATTTTTATTTCGTTAGGAAGCTGATTAAAAACTCGAATGGCACTAATAAATGTGCTTTTATCGTAAGTTTTATTTTTTACCAAAGGCAATGTTAAATTGTACCTATATTGATAATAATATACGTAATATTATTGCGTTGGGAGGCTAGTGTTGTGAAGTAATTTTTGTTACTTTTTACAAAGTTACAGAGCTCATAAATATAAATGCTAGTTAATGTTAGAAAACCTTGCCCTTTAAAAATATTTCGGAGTGATTGCCTGTGTTGTTCATGCGAAAGATAATTCTCAAGCACCTTTTTTGCAAAACAAAGGTGGACTGTACGTCTGTCGAGTTACCCCAGTATATTACACCATAAGTCAATAAGGAGTATATGTTAGCATAGTACGCAGTAATAACGGCTTCTTGGGAACACGTATCGGCTAATATAGATAGTGCGTAACATTGACTTGAAATTTTGTTGTTATTTTTTTGTATGTGGTGTTTCCAGGTTAAATGAGGATCTATTATTATACCTAAGAAACTAATTGTTTCTATTTCTTCAATTGAAATACCAGATTCCATAACATTTAATGTTGCTGGAATTTGTTTGTAGTTACGAAATTGCATAAGCTTAGTTTTTGTTAAATTCACCGTTAAGTTTATTGATTTTAACCAGCTGACGACAGTTTTTACAGTGTTATTTATATTTTTTTGAAAATCATCATCTAATGTTTCACCGGAAAATAAAATGGTTGCATCGTCGGCAAACATTACGCATAATTCATCCATAACATTTGGAAATTCGTTGACATAGATTAAAAATAAAAGAGGGCCTAGGATACTACCTTGAGGTACTCCGAGTTTTATACTTTTAAAATTAGATCGTACTTGTTCAATAGTTTTGGTATTTTTATTATAAGTATCAATGATAGTCGCCTGTTTTCTGTTCGTAAAATAGTTTTCAAATAATTTTAAAGCATTGCCTCTAATACCTACATGTTCGAGCTGTGTTAGTAAAATAGATGGCACTACACAATCGAATGCCCTGGACATATCAAGAAAGAGGCTAACGCAAGGGCTTCTGTTATTTACGGCATCCCAAATATGCTTGAATGTTTTAAATATTGCTAAAGATGTGGATTTACCTTGTTGAAATCCAAATTGGTTTTTGTTTAATAAATTATTTACCGTGACGAACTTTACAACTCTACTATGAATAACTTTCTCTACAATTTTAGAAAAAGTAGGCAACAGTGCAATGGGCCTGTAATTACAAATCAATTTTTTATTACCTTTCTTGTGCAGTGGTTTTATCAAAGATTTTTTGAAATCATCGGGGAAGATTCCAGACTCAAGTATTAAATTTATTATATGAACAAGAGGTTGGGCGATGTATTCAAAAGAAGATTTTATTACTGATAAAGGTAAATTATCGTGGCCTGTGCTTTTTTTATTTTTTAATGAATGAATAATCTTGTTTAGCTCAGATATGCTTACCGGGGACAGAAATATGCTGTGAGAAAGAGATGAGCTTTTTGGTTTCCATTTTAACCCTGTTGTGTCGGTAATATTTCGGTCTATAAAAGAGTTGTTGAACGTTGTTGCTATTTCTGAGGGGTTTTGAATTATTTGTCCATCTGTGTCAATGCTATCGATCATAGGTTTCATAGTGTTTGTATTAGAAGTATAATGTTTTATCAGTGTCCAAGTTGCTTTTGTTTTATTGGAACTGTTTGTGATAAATCTATTGTTGGCCAATATTTTTGAACTACGTATTGATTTTTTTAATATTTTAGAATAATTTTGATACTGAATTCGACATAATTTATTGGTATTTTTATTTTGAAAACATTTAATGTGCATGTGCCGCTTATTACGACACGAGTTTTTTATACCTTTTGATTTCCAGTTTTGTTTACGCTTATAAGTAACTTTTATTCGCTCCGCCGGAATACAAAGGTTAAAAATTAACAGGTATTTATCTAAAAATAGATTATACGCCAAATTTGCATCAGAACTATCTAACACGTCCGAGAAATTGATTTGTTGTCCCAAATATGATATATTTTAAGAAAATGGTTAAATTTGTACTTATGCGTCTTATCCAAATAAACCAGTATTTTTCATTAAAGCTTAAGTTTGTTTTTAATTTTATTAGCTGCCCAGTGTGATCTGAAATGCCCAAATTTAGTACCTCGGAAGTATAAAGATTGTGGTTTGTGATGATATTATCGATACAAGTACTTGATTGCTTATAAATCCTGGTAGGTTCTTGTATTGTAAGATGTAACTTGTATTTTTTTAATGTTGTTTTGAATAAATTTGATGCTTTGTCATTTTTTGATACATCTATATTAAAGTCTCCTGTAATAACAATTTTTTTAGCTGCATTTCGGGTGCGTAATGTTAACTTATACAATAGTAACTCTAGATTTTTTATAAATATTTCTAAATCGCTATCGGGCGTTCTGTACATGCTAATTATAGTTAATTGCAGCTCAGTAATTGAGATGCCACAGACTTCAAAATGAGTTTCAAGAGACATATCCGAAATCCAATCAACTTCCTTAAAAGATAAACCATTTTCGACATATATATATTTTTGCTTGTTCTATCATATATTTTTGCCGGTGACTGTACATACGCCAGGTAGATCTAAATGTCACTTTTTATATGGGGAAATAACAGTTGAGTTGCCCTAAAGTGCGAAAAGTTACGTGATCATCCCCCGGGTTGTGTTCTACCATAATCCATTTATCTTATAAAATAGGCCTCTTAAACTAAAGTCTCGTTACGAACGTCATACTAAAATAAATGTAGGGGAGCGAAACATTAAAACTTTGGGTATTTGTAGTTTTGTAAAGTTAGTCTAGTCCTAAGTTTCTTTTCTAAGTACAAAACTAAATAGATGAAGTTAAACGAGAAAGTAAAACGAGACTACAAATTTAATATTGTGCTCACTAAGTACCTACTTGACTTTGGTATGGTAATTCACAGTTGACTTTATGCGTAAAAAAACATGTTTCCGTTGATCGATTGTGTAACGCTTCGTACATACAATCGTGAATCAAAATTACATTTTTTGTATTGCTAAATGACAGTTGACTTGTCCAAACGCTCGTTCGAACGTTAATATTACTTGCCCCTCTGAGACTGGAGCTGCAATTTTGAACATAATTTATGTTCCAGAATAGGTGGCTTACGTTTTTGTGCGACCCGCTCACAATGCCTTCTTTTCGCGTTCAATATCGCGACATCAATATGCCGCGATCGGCGTAATATCCGGGCTTATCCCTCGCAGCAAAAACATAATCTACCCGTTAAGAATGAAGCAAAACACCAAAAAGATTTGGGCTTTGTGTAGAACAAAAGTTCTTAACAATAGTCGGACGTTTCTAAACGTCTTTTGCATTTGGCGGCGTTTTGGCGGAGTATTGTTTCGGTTGTAAAAAATGAATGAAAATTTTCCTTTTTCCAATTTATTTGCGGGTAAGAAGGCTGTAGATGATTACTGATTAGGTAGATTTTAACACAAATTTAAAGATTTTGTTTATGTTGTTGAAATTTTACGAGTCTGTGTTTTTTTTCTTTCTTTATACCAACTGATGGGGTCACATGCATATTGCACTAGACTTAGCGGTATATTTCGAGTCTGCCATAACAATAATAGCTAATTACATATAACAAAATTGTGTTAGTCACAACTCAAGAACGGCTAGGCTAGGCTGATTTGTTGGATTGACTTCGCTCCAAATTACTAATAAAACGGAAAAAAAAATAACACGTACCTAGGTACAAAATATTTGTTCATACATCTTGTGTGGTGATACGAAGTTCGCGGGATCAGCTAGTATTCTCTAAATAAGTCAAGTCAGAGGATTGTCAAATAGCCTAGCTAAATAAGCGAATTATCTCTAAAACTTACACGGGTACCGTTCGCCGGTCCGGCCCCGGTTTAATTACGTCCACTATAGCACGAGTGCGCTAAACGCGTCCAACGCAACCTGACCCGTCCCTACCAAACCGCCACTCCACTTCACAGCTCTACACTGCCCGGTAGACGGTAGTTTCAGCAAATATTTTCGTAACGTCTTGCCGTAATAAGACTTTAAGTGGACGTGGCAAAGTTGTTTTTCCCACGTCATAATTTCACAGATATGAGCTCGGGATTATTAGTCAGTTGTAACTTGCGCTTGGTTTAAGTGACTCTGAACCTTAAGGCTAACGTAGGAAGAGTGAGGGTGTGTGTTGAAGCGAGGGGCTCTAATTGCCGGCCGGTGTGTTCGTCGTGTGTTCAGTTTTTGTCGCTGAATTGCTAACGGATCGTGTGGGTTGAAATTAATTTTAGCAAATGTTGTTGGACTAGTTTAATAGACTATAAAACGTGACAAACAGGACCCTTGAAGGGATTAAATACCTATGTTTCGTGTTCGTTTGTGTTAATACCTACCCCTAATTTAATGGTGTAAATAATTTATGCTTGCAAATAATTATAAATTTTTATGTAATTTTTTTTTTCTTCTTAACATATTGACCTAGTCCCAAACTAAGCAAAGCTTGTACAATGGGTACCTACTTTATGACGATATACGTATTTATATAAATAAATAAATACTTCAATAGGTACACTCAGCGTCAAATACTTTGTAGCAACCAAAGTAGTCAAATAGTTCGGTACACCATATATTTAGTATGGTGTACCGAACTATTTGGCCACTTTGACTGCTACAGAGTATTTGACGCTGAGTGTACATAGAAAACATCCATGACTCAGGAAAAAAATATTCGTGCTCATCACACAAATGAATGCCCTTACCGGGATTCGAACCCGGGACCTCCGGCTTCGTAGGCAGGGTCACTACCAACTAGGCTACAGAGGTCGTCAAATGTTGTTTTCGTGCATTAAATACCTAATAATAATGATTAATTATGGTTCATTGATACCGGAGCCGGGTTCAGAAACTTAATAATGTCGGTAATTTGGTCAACGGACGTTTTTTTTTAATATTCGTAGTGCAAAAATAGATTTTCACTTCTCATGCTCGCAAAGTTCGCCTTTGTGCTGGTAGTATGCTGCACAAAATGCCACTTTTATGCTCTAGTGCACAAAGTAAAATTGTTTTAAAGACTAAGATAATCGGGCCTAACAGCCACACACACAATAAAACTTCGTAGAAATCGTAGAATAAACTTGTCATTTGATTTGATTTGCTTTAATAAATTTCACATTCATGTTTTTCATTACTAAATTAATAAATCCAGATAAGATTGGAGTCAATTATTGTTTTAAAACGTATTGAACCAATACATGGTTTGGATGTATGAAGTACCTAAGGCTAATATCACGTGTCGTAAATTAAACATTAAAACTTAAAAAAAGTTAAGTGACAGGAATAAGCTATTATTTTATTTTATTTCGCAATTATTTGCTATTTTCTCACAATCGAAGTTAAAAGCAGTGTGTTTAACTCGGGCATAAATTAGCCATTTAACCCATCGACTTAACTATCCACCCTCGCCGGTGGCTCGGGTGGATATAATCGTCTCAGGTTAAATGGTTAAATTTTATGCGCTTGTTGTATTTTTCACGTTTCAAGCGTAAATCACTCTGTAGGTTAAGACGAGATTTGGTATGGTGATTGTTTGAGTACATGAATAACATTATGATACTTTTAATACCAGAGAGAGCTCTCGACCCTGCTGCCTATTGGGAATCTCTCATTTTAGGAAACTCCGTAAGTGTGAGTGTGTAGGAAAATGTAAGATAAAAAACACGGAAATCATCCTCTAAAGCCTATTTGATACTTATCGGATACTTAACAGAACGATTTCTGTTTAATACTTAAGTACGGTTATATAGGAAGCTACGGTAGCCTAGTGGTTCAGGCATTCGGCTGTCAAGCGGCGGTCGTGGGTTCGACTCGTACCAATGAGTTTTTCGGAACTTATGTACGGAATATTTACCGTTAGCTTTTCGGTGAAGGAAAACATCGCGAGGAAACCGGTCTAATCCCAATAAGGTCTAGTTTTCCCTCTGGGTTGGAAGGTCAGATGGCAGTTGCTTTCGTAAAACTAGCGCCTATGCCAAATCTTGCGATTAGGTGTCAAAGCGGACCCTGGGCTCCTTTAGGGGCACAACCGGGAATAACGCTAGGAGCATGATAACTTAAGTACGGTTATATTCTTCTGACGCGCTCTGACGTGGGGATCTTGTTCTGTCAGGCGTCAGAGGTCAGCAGAGAGCATCATATACGATAAATATGAATCTGGCTTAAGAGTTGTGATGTTGATGAAAATAAAGTTTGGCTTGAGAAATTAGTAAAGTTTTCATGGCCGCATTCGAGGGGCAAACGCTGGTACTTATATAATGCCAAAACGTTAGCAATGTTACGTGAAAAAGTTTACAAGCTAAATATGAAACACAACTTTTCAATGGCCATTACAGAAGAGAATAAGCAATAAAACTCGTGAATAGTCATCTGGGAAGTTAGAACCGCAGTTGAGGAAGAATTGTCGTAAAGTGCATCGTTAGGCCGCGACGACACGTTTACGTCCGCAAGGGACAGGCCAAGTCACGTAAGGGCGCGATTACATTGATCCGTTTGGCGTGTAATGACTGCACGTTTGGTTCAGTATTTATACCATGTCATGACGTCAGTCTACTCAAACAATACATTACTAAGCGACAAAGAGTTAAAATTACAGGAAATATGAATAAAACCTCACAAAGTCAGATATTTACGAATCTAAAAGCATGTTGCCCCTCTATAACTCTTGCACGCAAGACATAAACGTGTCTCTTACTCGAGGCGTACTTTAAGCCTGCATCACACTGGCGCGGCCTGCGGTGGCGGTCAATAGTAAATTTGACAGCTAATGACAAGTTTACTACTGACCGCCGCCGCCACGGCCAGGCCGCGCTAGTCTATGAGAGACTCGAAGCATCCAATCGCAGGTAGCGCCATTTAGTTCCACTAGCAACACTTTGACTCAAAACCACGGCACAAAAATTTCCGCATAATATTTATTTTTTATTTATTTATTGTAGTTAAAATCATCTTTTTATGTTTGACCTTTGTTGTTTCTTTGCTCCACTGTTACCAGCAAATTATATGTATTTTTTCTGAGTATTGAAAAAATTGTCTAGAAAACCGCTTCTTATTTCTGATACTGAATTCCCAATCGCACCGCAATCTACGAATGGTCTCCAACGAGACCCCTGAGGGTCGATTTGACACTTACATTTTGCAGAAAAACACTTTGACATCAAAATCAATCTAGGATCTAATTTGCCATTTTTTCTCACACATGACGATTAGTGGAGGCGCGTTAATTTTATGATTGGTTTAATTTTACGAGCGCGCGAAACAAATTTAAAAATCAAATTGAAATGCGAATTGTCTCTTGCATTAAACTTTGAAAGAGAAACGTTTGATAACCGTACAGAGTTAATGCCTTCAGAATGCAGACAGATACCTATAGTGATTAATTCCATCCTCGGGAGATCCTTTCCGTTTGAAGAATCAGCTGTTTTGTAAGTATTCTCGACGGTACATCCCTTTTTAGGGTTCCGTACTCAAAGAGTAAAACGGGACCCTATTACTAAGACTTCGCTGTCCGTCCGTCCGTCCGTCCGTCTGTCTGTCACCAGGCTGTATCTCTAGAACCGTGATAGCTAGAGAGTTGAAATTTTCACAGATTATGTATGTCTGTTGCCGCTATAACAACAAATACTAAAAACAAAATAAAATAAATATTTTTATTGATAATGGTACGGAACCCTTCGTGCGCGAGTCCGACTCGCACTTGGTCGGTTTTTTATTATTAGTACGATACATATACGGTTGTTTCTAAATAGTCTCATTTTTCACAATCGTGAATACCGAGGTTTTTTTTTCAACGTGAATGCAGTAGTACTACTTCTAACTGCTATTACAGTTGATGTTATAAGGCTTTTGCTAATAACTGCAGTTGTTCATGTCACAAAACGACATGTTTTATTATACGTATTAAATATGGATGCCAGTATAGCATTAAGTCCACCTTTTGTACGATAAGTTTTCCTTTTGTGCAAATAAATAAACGAATAAATATAATAATCATCATCATCATCATATCAGCCGAAAGACGTCTACTGCTGGACATAGGCCTCCCCCAAAGAGTGCCAAAATGACCGGTCCTGCGCCACCCGCATCCAGCGAAAAACATAATATAATTGTTATTATTGCATGACTTGTAAAAGAGCCCTTGTGGCCTAAGTGCAGAATAAACATTTGATTAAGATTTCAAATTATACTGATTTTTTTTCTTGTATGGTGGGCAGCTAGTAATATTTTATAAACAAAGTCAAATTGTAATAACTGAGTTCAGTGGATCGTAGCAAAGCTATAGTGTTATAGGTATATTTTGGAACGAGCTCTTGACGTAGAAAGATTAGATTCGGTTGGTTTTGTTCTGTGTTCTCGCACTCTCACACTCACACATTTACAATACCTAGTTATGCTATATGTATATCATTCGCTTTCTTAAGACAACAAGAGCATACGGACCAATACTAGTTCAATCTAATGAATTCTTATTCAGAAATAAGATCGCTTAGATACGTGAGAAACAGGCAGCACATGAACGATATCAACGCCGGAGTTGAAGCCAGGGACTGATTTCGGTTACGGTTATACCGGTATGAAACCGGTATTCCATTACGGTACCGTTATGTCATAAAGGTTATGCGCGCCGCGCGAACATAACGGTACCGTAACCGTTTTGAAATAACGGTTAGCGGTATCAGTTTTAAACGATACCGTAACCTTAATAATACCGGTATTATAAAGGTTATCGAGAAAAGTAAGCAAGCTGGCACTCTACAGAGGAAGCATTGGCTACTAAACATTTAAAGACAAAAATACAAAGCGGCAGAGCCTTTGCCGGCGGTTTGGCAATAACACCAGGCCAAAGTCGATATGTCGGTACCTTTAAATAGCGGTTACGGTACCGGAAAAAATAAAGGTACCGTTATATTTCGGTAGCGAAATATAAAGGTTTCGCTACCGAAACCGCTATTTGACAACCGATATGACGTCATACCGTTAAAATAGAATACCGGTATTTTTCGGTTATGCAGTCCCTGGTTGAAGCAGTCGCCGTGGCCGCAATAGGGAACTTGCATCTTTTTATTTTATTACGAAAATCAAAAGTATAATCCAACATTAAAACAACTGTAGCATTAAAACTTTCTTAGGATTTATTTTTCTGGTGTTATATGCATTTGAAATCTGCACGCGCCGGCAACCCCCGAAAATGCTCTATATTAAACGGGCTTATGCTATGATGTCACAGCATAATACTCTCGGCGCGTTTACTATGGAGTAAGTCATTAATTTGCAATTATCTCTACAAAATTTGCGTTTAAGTCTATACTTCTCATACAAAATATCATTTCCAATTAAATGTTCTATATAACTGTTACGTTATTTTATCAAAAAAAAAATTTTTTTTCGTGATTTTAACGTGAGATAAAACTAGGAAAATCGTTTTTTTTCTTTTATTTTTTTTTGTATGATATCTCTACGTATATCCGCATCAATTGAGTGAAGTTTATTCGAAATTTAAGTTCCATGCAAGTTCCCCATTGGTCAGGAGTATTATTATAGTCCAATCTAATCTCAATATAAGAGTAGCATGTTGCAAAATAGACACTATGTGTATATTGGCTGCCACTACTCCGTACTTTGTAGTGGAGGGAAATGCCACGTGCTTGCGACTATATTAAAAAAGTTGCCGGCCCGGGCTGTTTACGGGCTCCGAATTTTATGCGCCGCGTGCGTATAGTTTATTGAAAGTTGGAGCCATTTGCAAAATATGATGTAAGCCTGTGAGTTTATTGCCCCGTGAATCTGTTTAGTAACTACAAGGTTTTATTTGACTAGAAATGTTTGTTTAATTTATTTATTATTTATTTATTTATTATTCCAAACATATGCAAGTTTACAGTACACAACCAAAACACTTACATACTACAATATTACAATAAGTCATTCGATTTTGATCAACACTAATTATTCCAAACATTCCAAACATACATTATACAATAAATTACAACAACTAATAATACTAAAACATTCATGTCAAAATTAATAAATATCTAAGTTTTTGTCCTAAATTGCCATTCAAAAAAATATGAAGGATGACAAAAAAAGGTGAAAGTAACACGATGAACAAGCATTGCTTGGACTGCGACAAAAATTGTTTTTTCCCCTCACTAGCTCGGGAAACCCTTTTTGTATGTTTGATACCTATTGAGAAAATCGCTATTTATCCACATGTGAAGAAAAAGTTTTGACATTTGAACGCAGCTTAGGTGACATGACATGACAGCTAACAACACGTAAAACGTTAAAAGTACTAAATGTTTGGCTCGTTTAAGTTTTTATTTCCCTGACATATTTTATGTGACATATTTTATGTGACATATTATATGTATTTTTTTTGTCTTACCCTTTTTCTTATTTTCCTCGCTGTAGTGAGGTGAAAAGTTTTGTGTTATACACGGGTGAAAAGTTATTTAGTTATTTTACGTCTCGTGTGTTGAAACACTCGCTACGCTCAGGATTCTATTTTTGAACCACTCGCTTCGCTCGTGGTCAATCATAACATCCTTTCGATAGCTCTCGTTTCAAATGAACACTAGCAGGTAAAATACAACTTTCCCCCCTTGTATAACAAATAACTATTTAACCGTTCTTACAAATTCGGCACCCCGGGGGCACTTCCCGCTTGGCGGGGTGGAATCGGTATGCAGTATTTTGTGCTTTACCGATAGCTTACTGATTTTGCCCAGATTTTCTTACTTTTGAATACAATACGAGGTACTATAATATTATATTATGCGGACGCGATGCGGATGCTCATTATTAATCACTTCGTCCGTGCACATATTTCCCAACTTGACTGTAATTTCCAGCGTGGTTTGTCTGTCGTTCTCAATATGCATATTTTTAAAACCTCGTTGATATGCTAAACATAATGAAACGGCCCGACGTCCACCGCGGGTGCGATAAACCAATAATGCGAATATGAATGTGAAAGCCACGGCTAACGATTCGGCTATCCGATACTCGCGTCCCGCGGGACCTGACCGCCCTTATCTCCCTTCAATAATGTCCACTTTCGAATGGCAAAAATATGGAATGAGTGTTATTGTTGTGCCCGTACCTTCTAGGAGTTAAGGTACATTTTTGAAAAGCAGAAAAGTGTAATTTTTCAGTGGTGGTATTTGATTCGTGTTTATGTTTGGGGCGAGTTGTGAGGTGCTTGAGTGGCTTCAACGATCGGGTTATTGTTGTGTGTGCCATATATGTTTGTTTGTCACTGCTTTCCGTTAAAACTCGTGGTTACATAATGGTTCCATATTTTACATTTAAATGGTGATAAATTGATATGCATTGTTTGGCGCTGTACCTGTTGTGGTAAAGTTCAGTCAAATTGCTGTCATGTCCTGTGCTAAGAAATGATCGGAGGGGTAATTACGTAACGTTCCGAACGCGCGTCGGTACAATTTAACTGTCAATTTTCCATATAAAAAGTGACATTTAGACCTACCCGACGTTCGCACAATGCGTTACGTGATCGACCTACAGGGCCCGGAATTTTGCGTGCGGGTTTTGACAAATCTTACGGAGAGAACACCAATGTTTATAGATAGTATCGATAAATCGAGAGTTTTTTATTTGTATCTTTATAAAAATTATAGTTCCTCAAACTTTCCGATGATACGTACTCCATTCAACAGTCAATGATGAAAAAAGTTAAAAATTTTGGAAAGTTTAATCCGTTTCATTTGCTTTATTGAAATGAGTATAGGTAATTACGAAGACCTTTATATTTTATAATGAGAACAAATTACTCATCCCTCTGAGACTACATAAAGTTAGGTGGCCTGAGTGCTTGTTCGCCTACCATTTGACATAATAAAAGAGAAAATAGATAAATTAACCTAAATTTTTGAGTGAATGACTGATATATCGATAAAAAGCAGTGCTTCCTCCCTTACATGTGTCAGAGTCGCACGCTAAATTCCGAGCCCTACTGATGATGATCATTGTAAGAAAGTGGAATTGATTACTTCTCAGTGATAAACTCGCTTGTCGCTTACCGTCGAGTCCATTTGAGTAAGTAAAATGTGCTTTTTTAAGCGGCTTTCAGATTTGAGTGTCAGGATTAATATTTCTATCGTGCGGATTAGTTTTAAAGTGGGAGGTTAGCGGTGGATAGGTCTTTAATGTTGACAACTGACAATCCCATCTCATTCGTTGTCAATCTTAACATCTGTACAATCTGTGCATACGATGTATACGCATCTCCATTCTTCTTCCGTGCAGTTCGATTTGCTGTAGCTCGCCACGAGACCAGAGGCTCTAGTATAAGTTTTATCAATACAATACGTTTTCGAACGCGTTTTCGTTTAGTTTCAATTTGTATTGCAACAAGAACAGCGCCTCTGGTGGTAACTATTAGGAACTACGTGTTGCCATACAAATTGAAACTAAACGTGAACGCGTTCGAAAACGTATATGTATCGATAAAACTTATACTAGAGCCTCAGAGGGGTAATCATGTAACGTTCCGAACGCGCGTTAGGTAGATCCAACTGTATCCATTATATGGAAAAATGACAGATTGTCCTAACGCGCGTTCGAAACGGTACATTACGGATTACCCCTCAGGTTGACAACGTACCTAACGCATTGTACGTAGGTACGTCAGGCAGATCTATCTGTCACTTTTTGGATGGGAAAATGACAGTTGAGTTGTCCTAACGTCCGTTCGAAAAGTGACTTGATCACCCCTCAGGCGTGATCGTACTTAAGTCTTGGAGTGAGGCCTACTAGATCGTGTTTGCTCCATCTCCCGTCGTTCTATTCATACAATTTAAGGATCGCTAGGACGCTCGAATCTCCATACAAAGACTTGCTAGCGTAATATGAAACTTTGTATACACAATGGGATCCGCCATATCATCATCATCATCATCATATCAGCCGAAAGACGTCCACTGCTGGACATAGGCCTCCCCCAAAGAGTGCCACAATGGCCGGTCCTGCGCCACCCGCATCCAGCGGACTCCCGCGACCTTTACCAGGTCATCAGTCCACCTTATGGGGGGGCCTACCCACGCCGCGCCTTCCGCTACGTGGTCGCCACTCGAGAACCTTTCCGCCCCAACGGACATCGGTTCTACGTGCAATGTGCCCCGCCCACTGCCACTTAAGTTTAGCGATTCGGAGGGCTATATCGGTTACCATAGCCTCATTTCTGATGCGATCGCGCAGAGAAACTCCCAGCATAGCCCTCTCCATCGCCCTTTGAGTGACTTTGAGCCTTCTTATGAGGCCCATAGTAAGCGCCATATGTAGGTCGGATATTAGTTATTGCTAGAAATTAAAATAGAAAAAAAATTGAGCGAGTAGAACGTTTTTCATACAAAGTCTCTTATCGCTTCATCTTTTCCTTTTCCCGTGAAGTGTTCCCGGATCCTCTGAAACAAGCTATTGTCACACCGGTCTATAAGGGTGGAAACAGAAGCTTAGTGTCGAACTATAGACCAATATCTGTTCTGCCGGCTATATCAAAAATTATTGAGAAACTCATAAATAATCGCTTAACGAATTACTTAAATAAATATAATATTTTATCATCAAACCAATTTGGATTTAGACAAGGACTCTCCACTGAGGATGCAGTTGCATCTCTTTCCTCTTTAATAGTCCAACAAGTAGATAAGAACAAAAAATGTTTAACTGCTTTCTTAGACCTAAAAAAAGCATTCGACACGGTTTCTGTACCCACTCTTAGAAAGACATTAGAAGGCACCGGAATTAGAGGAACCCCGCTGCTACTATTAACTGATTATCTTCAAAATCGCAGCCAAAAAATAAAGATAGGGAAACATATAAGTAACGAATGTGAAATGACCTTCGGGGTCCCTCAAGGAAGCGTTTTAGGTCCCACACTTTTTCTAATTTATATTAACCAGCTCTGTAAGTTGCCCATCGAAAATGGATCCATCTTTGCTTACGCTGACGATACGGCTGTAGTGTTTTATGGGGATAGCTGGGAGGAAGTACGTATGTCTGCGGAACTTGGACTGGCAAAAATTGCCCGCTGGCTTCAAACTAATCTACTCACCTTAAACCTAGAAAAAAGTAATTACATTTGTTTCACAAATTATAACAGGACTCAACCAGACCTCTCCTTCAAAATTAAAATCCATAACTGTCGAGAACCAATCCAACCAAACTGCTCCTGCTCAACCATCAATAAAGTTGAGGCTATTAAATATCTAGGCGTAATGATCGATCAGCGTCTGACATGGCACACTCACACTGAGTTAATAATGTCTCGCATTCGAAAACTGATATGGACCTTTAAATCTCTAAGACACGTCGTAACTAAACAACTTCTGAATCAAATTTATATTACTTTAGCACAATCCGTTCTCGTTTACTGCATACCGATATGGGGAGGTGCCACTAAAACCAAATTCCTTCAATTAGAGAGAGCTCAACGAGCTCTCCTGAAATGCATGTACTTCAAGCCATACAGGTACCCAACCAGTGACTTATATCAGCTATGTGATCTCATGACGATAAGGCAACTGTATGTCTTGAATGTAATACTGAGGAGACATAAGTCCACAAAGCTTTATCCTAAAATTACTGGATCTGTCAGGAGGAGGAAACCAAACGTAATCCTCATGCCAGAAGCAAAGTCAACATTTGCTAGAAGACAGTATTTGGCTCAATCTGCAAAATTATATAACCTCATAAATAAAAATATAGATATATATCCCTCCACCTATAAAGAATGCAAAATGAAAGTACAAAAGTGGATCAAGTCCAAATCCTACGCTGAATTAGAAAACATGTTAGTAAATTAAGTTTTTACATCTACTCAATCCACAACTACACACACACGCGCGCGCAAACACACACACACACACACACACACACACACACACACACACACACACACACACACACACACACACACACACACACACACACACACACACACACACACACACACACACACACACACACACACACACACACACACACACACACACACACACACACACACACACACACACACACACACACACACACACACACACACACACACACACACACATACACAGTTTCTAGTTATTTTATGGTACCTAACGAATTTTATTTCTTACGCAATCTTTGTTCTTTTTTAATTTTAATTATATGGAGAAGGAGAGAGTTTAGGTAGATATTTATTGGTCCAGAAATCCAAACTTTTGAAACTTTTAAAATGGCCCTATGCTCTATCCACTCCTCTGTTCACTTAACTTAATTACCTATGTTTGTTATTGTATCATGTTAAACTCTAAGGAAGAGCGGTGTCTCTTGCCACAGGCATCTTGATTGCCTAAAAAGAGGCACCAGCCTGCATATCTGTAAATATTTGTAAGATTTCGAATAAATCATTTTTCATTTTCATATTTTTTTCATATTTTATTATTTATGGCAACAAATACTAGTTTCTAACCTAGATATGGCGAAACCCATTGTGTATAAAAAGTTTCATGTTATTCCAGTATGCCGTTTTAAAATGGGAAGCAAGCTACGTTTGTATAGAGGGTCGACTAGAATCAACCACGCTCGGGACTCTTAAGTACAGTCGAGGAATTGAATGTTTAGCACTTTTGGACCTTAATGCCATTACATAGAGTCCAAAAGTGCTTAACATTCCATTTACTCGACCGTACATACCTAATTGTCATTTCAATTTTAAAGTAAAAAAAACCGGCCAAGTGCGAGTCGGACTCGCGCACGAAGGGTCGCTACCAACTAGGCTACAGGAGGCTCCCATACAACAAACGTGATTTTTTTTCCGTTTTTATAGATAATGGTCAAAACGGAAAAAAAATCACGTTTGTTGTATGGGAGCCTCCTGTAGCCTAGTTGGTAGTGACCCTGCCTCCGAAGCTGGAGGTCCCGGGTTTGAATCCTGGTAAGGACATTTTTATTTATGTGATGAGCACAAATATTAAGTAGTTCCTGAGTCATGGATGTTTTCTATGTATTTTATCTATATTAGTAGTGTTTATTGTCGTCTAGAACCCATAGTACAAGCTTTTCTTAGTTTGGGACTAAGCCGATTTGTGTAAGATTGTAAAAAAAAAAAAAAAATTGGTTTTTAGTATTTGTTGTTATAGCGGCAACAGAAATACATCATCTGTGAAAATTTCAGCTGTCAAACTATCACTGTTGTTGAGATACAGCCTGGTCACAGACGGACAGACAGACAGACAGACAGACGGACAGCGGAGTCTTAGTAATAGGGTCCTTAGTAAAAGAAAAGTAAAAAAAATAAAAAAAAATAAAGAAAAGTCGTATACTCGTAGGCAACCGAGTAAATAATCCTGTCACATAAGACGTAAAGGTACGCAAAACGCGTATGCATCGATGAATCTCGCACTAAACGTGGAGTCAAACGAATACGTTACACTGCCTATTTGGCTTTACTCTTATAGCATTGTTTAATCCGTCGCCAAAGGCCTTTGCAGAGCTCGCTGCATTCAACGCGCAACAAGTGGTTTCGCGCCAGGCTCGCATTTTGAAACGTAGAGGCTCTTTCCAAAGGATTTGCGTCCTTGTAAGCTTCAATCAAACCCGTATCAACGGGCATCAGCTCGACTCAAACGTGTTGCATTAAAGTTTTATATCAATCGTGTGATTCCTTGATAAAAATTCATTAATGTGTAGTAGTTCAAGTGACTAAAAACGAATGTTAGTTGGTATATAAATATTACATTACATGGAGTTGGTCCCAGCCCCAGTACTTTATTATGGGACAAATACAAATGACTTTATTTTGCATAAAATATGGTTTAAAAGGTGCAGCCTATTAACTATAATTTCTAGGAGGCTGTTAAATAGTTGTACACGGCACTTTATGCCGGGGTTTTCGCAAGATGCTTTTCATTTCGTCATATAATAAATACTTGAGTTTAAGAAGTCAGTCAATTCGTTGAAAACAAGTATCCGCGGTTTTATCAAATACACACAGACGGGTCGAAAGATGACAATGGGGCTGGATCAGCTTTTTATGATGTACAATTAAAAACAGGAATGTGTTTTAAAATTGAAGCTGAAATTTCTATTATGTCAGTCGAACTACAGGCCATTGTTGAGGCATTGGCTTACTTAGAGTCTATACAGGCAAACACTATAGTAATATATACCGATTCCCGGAGTGCCTTACAACACATAGCTCGATGTACCTCGATGTATCGAGGAACACCGACAGCTTATTTAATTTTAGACCTCATTCAGAACCACAAATCCAGAAACAAGAATGTTGTCTTACAATGGATCCCTTCTGACGTAGGTATCGCCGGTAACGAAATAGCAGACAGACTAGCTAAGGAAGCTTCCTCCGAAGGTACAGTTCTACAAGCGGTGCCATTTTACACTGAAGCCCTGGCCCCGTAGCATGGATGGCGTTATCACGCGATAAGTGATAGGATAAGCGCGTCGTCTCATTCTATCGAACGGTGTCAGCCAGGGGCGGATGCTCAATCCTATCACTTATCGCGTGATAGGGTGTCGATATATGGAAAAAGATTTTCGATAAACGGTCCCAAGAAAAAAGTATCTGGTACAGAACTATCCAGCCCGAACCGTTACAGTCTCCTTGGATAACCCAGTGTTCGCTTTCTCGGCAAGATGTTGTAATAGCGTTGAGGCTCCGCTCTGGACATTTTCCAACTAATAAATTTAAGTTCCTTATGGGAAAAGTTACCAACCCTTACTGTGCTGACTGCGGGGTAATAGAGGACGTATACCACATCTTAATGGAATGTGTACGGGGGGAGTCCCATCGCACTACCTACCACACCGGATTTTGTAACGCGGCACTGGCTGATCCTGAGTCAGCGCAAGCGAAATCATTTTATAAGACCTACAAATTGTGCATCAGATAGCTGTATCTCCACTAGCGGACGTATGGAGCGACATTCTCGTTTAACGACTAAGCTCCTTAAAAAAAGATTAAAAAAAATACTTGAGTTTTATTTTAGGATAAAATATTTAAAAGTTTATCATGTTTGTTTTTGCAATTATTTTGTATTTGAATGACAATCAATTATTGAGTCCGTGAATTTGATTCCTAATTACGTCTGAATCACCTTGTATATTGAAATACAGTTCTATGCGCAATAGTGATGTGCCGTTGCCGAGGGCATTGGAATTCCGTCAACGTTGCCGCAACAAAGGAAATATTAATTTTGAGACTAAAAGCGAATAGTGTCAGCGCATACTTTTTATTTTTTCAGCCACTTGATTTCAGATTTAAAAAACGGTAGCCGTAATAATTGCTTTTTTTATTCTTCCGAAGCCACTTACACCACATGCTTCGCTTGGCAACCACAGTTGCCACAATCAGTTTAGGGGTGTGCGAAATTGGGAACTGTGGTAGCCACAAGCAACCAAGGTAGCGAAATTAGCCATAGGTTCTTCAATTTCAGCTTTCTAAAACTGGATGTGATTAGAATATCATATGTAATTTGATTTTGTGGTTACATTGTCATTATTTACATATGTTTACAAATCGCCATTCCACAAGTAATGAAAACAATGAATTGTACTTGTGGTTTCCGGATGCAACTGAATTGTTTTAGCTTTTTGCTTTATTCTAACTTTTTTTATGATGTCTACCCATCTCCTTAGCTTTTGCTTAACCCACGAGCTTGGACTCCACTCTGCAACTAAAAAAATAATTCATACGTCTTATAGTAGGGATTCTTTTTCTAGAACTGATCTTATCTTAATACCCATCGGTTCAACCAAGCAATTGTTTAGCCACGTGCTACAAAAGCTTCGAAATGAAAAGGCCATGCTTAATGAATACCTTACTCGAATAGTGACTCTATTGTTAAAGGGGTGTATTGTTTTAAATACAAAATGGTCAACACTGTACTGTGGTCGCTCTAAAGCGATAAGACCGCCGTTGTTACCATACTTATTTAATCTACTCCTGTATCATGTTTTTCTTATGTTGTGGTGCAATAAAGAATATTGCTACTACTACTACTAACTACTGTACATTACATTTTTATGTAGACCTCCTTTCCTTAGGTATAAAGCCGCCATTTGTTTGAAAAAGTGTAAATGTTTACTACTAGGTAGGGTTATTAACGGTCACACTTAACATCGCTTTGTTTACTACGCACAAATATAAGTGAATTCACTCTAAAAAAAAGCGGCCAAGTGCGAGTCAGACTCGCACATGAAGGGTTCCGTTAAATAAATTGCTTTTTACGATTTATGACGTATTAAAAAAAAAACTACTTACTAGATCTCGTTCAAACCAATTTTAGTTGGAAGTTTGCATGGTAATGTACATCATATATTTTTTTTAGTTTTATCGTTCTCTTATTTTAGAAGTTACAGGGGGGGACACACACATTTTACCACTTTGGAAGTGTCTCTCGCGCAAACTATTCAGTTTAGAAAGAAATGATGTCAGAAACCTCAATATCATTTTTGAAGACCTATCCAAGATACACGTATGGGTTTGATGAAAAAATTTTTTTTGAGTTTCAGTTATTAGTATGGGGAACCCCAAAATTTATTGTTTTTTTTTCTATTTCTGTGTGAAAATCTTAATGCGGTTTACAGAATACATCTACTTACCAAGTTTCAACAGTATATCTCTTATAGTTTCGGAAAAAAGTGGCTGTGACATACGGACGGACAGACAGACAGACAGACAGACATGACGAATCTATAAGGGTTCCGTTTTTTGCCATTTGGCTACGGAACCCTAAAAAAGGATTCGTACTATACCAATTTTGCCTGCCAATCAATGCGCACATACATTTGCTTATGCGCTAACACATCCCTGCGCATAAAACGCATTATTTGAAACCATATTTTTTATACCACGTCGTTGGCAAACGTGCTTACAGCATCAGGCCGTAGCCTATGGACGCTTGCAACTGCAGGGTTGTCACATGTGCGTTGTAGACCCTTTAGGAATCTATAATCTCCTTTCTTGAAGAGCCCCATATGGAGTCCCACGGGAAAACCTCGGCAGGGAGCTCATTCCACAACCGGAGGGTTCAAGGAAGGAATTTTTTTCTGTATCTTTCAGTTATACCTATGTTTAACAAATAAAGCACTTTGAATTTGAACCGTATAAAGTAAAGTAAAGTTATTTATTTTGCGTGCCGTACGCAACTATTTAGATTCTAGGTAGGTATCAATACATCAAAAACATGTTCTGAATCGGCCCCAGGTTAGTCTGCTTCACCTGCTCGCACCTGGCCGAAGAGGGTCGTTCGGTTGAAATTGAATTCCATCCACAATAGGTCAACGAGATCGATTCGTCGCCTAAAACCGGACGCGGATGCACAATTTAATATGGATACCTATTTTCGTTCGTCGCTACCAATCCCAAATCACACCTCAATCTGTTTATGCTAAAGTGTTAGTACCAGCTAGCATAATACTATGAAATCTAATTTAAGGCGCAAGTGATGTGCCGTTGCCGGGAACATTGAAAAAAATCTGGCATGTTGCCCCACCTGTGCCAGCAACAATGGCGATGCTGCCGGCAACTTTAAGACTGACAAAAAGTCGACGCATCATTTTAATTTTTAGAAAACTTAACATTTTCGTCACTTAGCCTGGAAAATAGTTCTAGCACTATCTGCTTTAATTGTTTTTTGTATCACATAGCTTTGTATCACATATATAACAAAATATACTCCTTATTAAACATACATATAAATATTGTCAATCCACAATTTTCCAACTGTAGTGAAAAAGGCATTGACTCCGGACAGAACCAATTAAGTTATACGATATGCTCTATCCGACGGTTTCCCGTTCTTTCAGATTGCTTTTGACCACGTATCTAACTAACGTAGACCAGTAATTGAAGCTAACGTAGTAAGTAACGTAACGTAAACGTAGACCAGCAGAGCATAGGCGCACTTTGTTCATGAAGTCGAGCCCAAAAGCCCAACTACAATTATACGTACAACAGGCCCCGTAGCATGGATGGCGTTATCACGCGATAAGTGATAGGATAAGCGCGTCGTCTCGTTCAATCGAACGGTGTGAGCCAGGGACGGATGCTCTATCCTGTCACGTATCGCGTGATAAGGCCATCCATGCTACGAGGCCTGTTGTACGTATAATTGTAGTAACACTCTTGTCAGTTTTGCTGTGTTTCATGCGACCGAGTGTTTAAGAGTAAGTTCGGCTTCGCAAGCCATATCAGGACTCACGCCCGCAACTAGGGTTGCCATATATTTATATACTATGAAGTAGATAATTAAAAAACGGGAATCGATAGCTACAAAATAACTTGATATAGGTAATCGTAAAGATATATTATTGTGTCCGTCCAGCCGCGTGGTTCAAAATCGTTATCCGATATAGATCCGGTGACGAGGAATATTTTCTCGCTGTCCAACGACTTAGTCGAACTACGTAGAATATAAGGAATGTCATAATATTATAGGTAATTAGTTCGACCAATCGAACCACGAGGATTTTTAAATTTCACTTATATTGACCAACAATCAGCGAAGTTTTTTAAATTCCACTTAGTTTCATTCATCGAAACACACAGGGATTATTTATTAGTGTAGTTTATCATTTCCGTATTTATTATTGCATGCTGGAGGATGCGCGGTGCTGAGAGGACCTACATAAGTTTCTAGCTGTTACACAATGAATTGTCAAATCACTAAAGAGTCGGCGACGCACTTGTGATTTTTGAGTGATGATGATGATGATGATAGTATACTCTTATCCCTCAACAAAGACATAGGGCTCATAGAGGGGTTTTTCATATATTTCTGTTCTGGGCGGCAACCTCAATCTCCTTCCAGCTAGGGCCCGTTGAGGCAGACTCTTTGTCGCTAACGGCGCTAACACGAACATCGAAACTCGAAGTTTGTGTATCTGCATCCCTGTCACTCGAGTATTATAAGTGCGATAGAGATGGAGATACCCGAACTTGGAATTTCAAAGTTCGTGGTTATACTTATAGTTTGACATCTCAATCTCTGCCTGGACATTATAGACAAAGCTTGGTATTAAAGATGGTCCGGGGCCAGTAAATTCCCAGAATAAGATACAAACATTTATTTACCAAGTCCTGAAGTAGAACTGGTGGTGGTATCATTTTTGACGGGCCATGTCTCACATCCATATATGACTAAGATAGGGTTCGGTTTTTGTTTACCACTAGGCGAGCCGTATGCCAGTTTGCAATGGTCGTAGTACCTATTAAAAAATAACATTTTATCCATGTCAAAAACTCTTCTTTAACCGGCGTAGTCGCGGCAGGCCCGTCGTTGCCAGATATTGTGCTGTCGAGGTTTATGGGCCACTGTTGCAGGGAAAATTGTTTTTTCTAGTCACTCCAGAAGTTATCTTTGCACATCCTATACGTGTTTTTCCAAACATTAATCTACATACGTTCATATTGATCTACCGCTTGCTAAAATATATCATCGATGGACATCTGTTAATTAGTGAAAAAATATTATTAGCCACATTAAGTACCATTATGTGGCTAATAATATTATTAATAAATACAACTTAGAAAAGTTGCAAACCCCCGACGTTATCATTTCAAAGTTCAATATCTCAAAAAAGGCTGAAAAGATTTTGTTGTAACGTAGCTAAGAACCATCTCGATCACGTCAGCTTTTGGATTAATAAAACCGCATTCAAATCGGTACATTCCTTTAGGAGCTACGATGCCACAGACAGATACACACACACACAGACACGTCAAACTTATACCACCCCTCTTTTTCCGTCGAGTGTTAATAAATTTACTTTTCACCTCAGCAGCTCGAACAAGCATATTTTGCTGCGTGAAAACAGTGAGCAAAATGCGATTTTGCTCACTCCGTGAGTCAAAGTAGCTTTTTAATTTTGATATCGAGCACTGGTGAGACATCATAGTCTCACCAGTGCTCGATATCACCAGTGCTCTATTACAAATTCAGAATATTATAGGTGCATAAAAGCCTAGCGATATATTTTTTAACGTGACGATGTTCTCACTGCTGAGGTGAAAAGTTGTATGTATCACACGAGAGCAAAGATATTTGCATCTCGTGCCTTTGAGTCCCTCACTACGCTCAAGATTCTAATTTTGAATCACTCGCTACGCTCGTGATTCAAATATAGAATCTTTCGCTTGCTCGGGACTCAACATCAACTCTCTCAGCAAAAATCTACTTTGCTCTCTTGTTGAACAAATAACTATTGCGTAAGTACCTACTTAATCTGAGGCTCAGAAGTCGAAACTCAAGGTTTGCCAGCGGGCGATGGAGCGCAGCATACTAGGTGTTCGCAGAACTGATCGAATCAGAAACACGGAACTGCGGTCCAAAACTCAAATTGTAGATGTGGGTGCCAAGACCGCCAAACTGAAGTGGGACTGGGCTGGACATGTCTGCCGTATGCACCTGGAAAGATGGGACACAATAAGTACAGAATGGGCCCCGAAAGACGGCCACCGGAGCAGAGGCAGGCCAAAAAGGAGATGGCGGGACGATTTGGACGCGTTCTGCTTGGGTTGGCGAGAGCATGCCAGCAATAGGGCCGAGTGGAGGAAAATGGGGGAGGCCTTTGCCCAGCAGTGGGACACCCAAACAGGCTAAGAAAAAAAAAAGTACTTAATAAAAAATATACAAAATACGTCATAACATAATTCACTTTAGGTATACATGTGCATCCACGTCAAAAATATAAGAATTCGAACTATGACCGTCAACAAAGTTTCAACATAATGATACAATTAATACACATCTGCCAAAAAGTATCGCTCTTAGACAATTTGACATAAATATGATTAATACGAGTACACTTTACTATATACATGTGTCGCGCTTTTTCTCACTTCTCACGTTAGTCTTGCCAGTTTTATGCTACCTGTTTAGGATTTAGTAACTAGGTCTTTGTCAGGAGCTAAGAGTAGTCCACCACTGAAGGCTTCTTCAATGCCAAGCGAATCTCGCCCTTTCCGAATAGTTAGTCCCGAACATTCGCGGACCAGTATGCAAATGGCTCTCGTCGCGCGCGCATCCCTTACAGCCGCTGAGACATATATATATATATATATACCAGTGTGCTTTAGTGGCTACTTTTACCACTTTCTATGTGATTTTATGTTAAACTGTGCTGAACCAAGATTGAGGCTTGTAAGACCTAGGCAGGACAGACAGTAGCTGGGCTTTCATCACAACACGAGCTGCTGCCACTGCGGTCCAGAAATTTGAGTGGGTTGCTCATTTCCCTTGATCATCGCCTTGGTTACTTTCTCTGGGGAATTCATGCTTTCCAACCCCCTTTCGCTGTGCTATCGAACAATCTGTAACAATACCCATTAACCAAACACAAACAAACACAAGTTAAACTATTACATTCATAAAAATAGCACTGTGAGATATCGCCACACAAATGCGCGCGAGCTGCGTCTAATGGAGAAACTTTGGCATCACATTATCAGTCAGCCGTCCCACCTGCTACTGTGTTTGTTGTTTATTGCACGAATAAATTGTATATTACTATTGTGTGGAAACATTCATGGTGCTTAGGATTAGACGATAGGGTAAA
Source organism: Epinotia brunnichana (assembly GCA_963854355.1). Classification (NCBI taxonomy): domain Eukaryota; kingdom Metazoa; phylum Arthropoda; class Insecta; order Lepidoptera; family Tortricidae; genus Epinotia; species Epinotia brunnichana. The sequence goes on along the minus strand of OY977945.1, from coordinate 4,730,409 downwards.
CATACCTACCTTTGGCACACGTATAATATAAGTTACGATAAACTTTTAAGTCTGGGTGCCAAGATCTGCTTGTCGATCACGTAACGCATTGTACGCGCGTCAGTCTACCTGATGTCATTTGTATTGAAAAATGACAGTTAAGTTATCCAAACGCGCGTTCGAAACGTTACGTGTGGTCACCCCTCTGACGTTAATCTCATACGTCAGCTGACGTCAGTTGGATATACATAGTTGATGATAAAACTTTGTAGGTAGAGCCCGTTTTAGTTTATTGTAGTGAAGCGTGTTTGCACGACTGCGTAAATCGATGTACGGATTCATTTTACGGATTTTAACTGAGTCAAAGGATTTTTCACTACGTAAACCAATAAAAAAAAAATATGGTCCGCAACGAATATTCTGAATTTTCTCTCTTCATTCAGAGGAAACATTGCATACGTAAGCCTTATACGTATACAGCGTGTATTTTTAATATTACCTCAAATTGTAACCAGAGGTAGGTGTTAGGGCTATGAACCGATATTGCAAGATTTTTTTTCTTAACTACTAACTTTTTTTTCCGTACAAAATAATTCAGCACGCAATGTAACACTACATTGTCTTACTGATGTGACGTCACAACTGTCACATGTAACCCGCTTCTTCCATGTGTCAAATGAGAGTAAGCATTTCATTGCTGCTCGATAAATTTTCAAAAATTAATTACGCTTTGGTAGTTAAGACTAACATACAATTTTCTTACAATATCGGTTCATAGTACTAAAAGCTACGTATGGTTAAAATTTGAGGTAATATTATACATACAGGCTGTATATGTCGTTCACAGACAAAAAGTGCTATTTTATCCATGTTAGTAGGCCTCATTAGTCAACCTTATTAACAACCGACAAAGCGATACCTTTTGACTAGGTACGACAGCTGACTAATGCGTAAACAGATTAAACACGTATTGGATACCCGTGAAAAGATTTTCATAGAATTCAGGACCTTAATTAAATGAATTGGATCCTAATTAGTTGTTCCATTATCTAGCTGCAGATGCTCATTTATTTGGTTTGGCTGCATTCTAATTAGTTGCGATTAAGCTCAATTGTTTTGAGTACTGTGTTAACGCATGCATATAAATTAGCTGCATTTCAATGAACAGCACTTAATGGGCTTGTGACCTTAAATTTGTTTACGATGCCATTCGAACCAGTTTTTGTAGATGAACAAATGTTTGTATGGAAGCAACTACATTTAATGGACATTAATACCCAAAAAATCGAGTTAAAGACGGACCTCGCTGACAGCAGCCGAAACGCTTCATACTGATTGGCTTTAAAGTATGACGTCACACCGTGCAATTTGTACTAACCGTTGCATGGAAAATGAAGTAAATTGCTGTTTCGGTCGCAAAATACTGCGTTTAGGTCCATAGTTGTCATACAAATTTGTTTCTATAAAAGCGTAAGGATTCTATTGGTACCTTTAAATTTACTCTTGGACAATAAATACAAAAACTTTTTTTTCTTATTTTTCAAGGTTCATATCTTTTTATGATTTGAATTATATTTTGTAATTTATACTTTATTACAATCATTTGATGGTTTACTATCCATTTAGCAACACGACGATATCAATTTTAACACCACGCAACAAGCCTATTATACCACAACATTTGAAGACAGATACTGCAACAGGTAAGTTATCCCTATAGCTAGTACCTCTCCGATATAATATTGTAGTTGACAACAAAAGTAATACATAATTATTCGAAATAAACCAAACACCTGTAAATTATTAAATTTACACCTGTAATTCACGCTTCAGCTTATTATTGCAATTTTTTTTAATACATTAAAATTTAATAGTATGGTTGTTTGCAAAAAATCATGACGTAAATTACGTACCACAACCAACAAACGTCATACTAACACAGCGTTTTTGACGTTTCATAAAAAGTTGCTGATTTGACTATCAGCTAACGTCCGTTGGCTTCGTTGTCAATTTGTACTGAACACTTTTTTAAGAGACCCCACTTTGACTTGATTCGACCGTGCGAATGAAGTCAACTCTCTATACAAACTTAGGCGGTTCTCATTTTAAAACGGCATATGCAACATGTAACTTTTTATATACGAGTAAGTACAATGGGATCCACCATATTTAGGTCGGAAACTTGTTTTTGTAGCTAAAAATTATAATAGTATAATAGAAAAAAAAATAAGCGATTAAAAACATTGTGTGAGAAACGTTCAACTCGCTCTATAATTAATTTCATTTTTAGGGTTCCGTACTCATAGAGTAAAACGGGACCCTATTACTAAGACTCGGCTGTCCGTCTATCTGTCTGTCTATCCGTCTGTCACCAGGCTGTATTTCATGAACCGTGATAGTTAGACAGTTGAAATGTTCACAGATGATGTATTTCTGTTGCCGCTATTAACAACAAATACTAAAAAACAGAATAAAATATATATTTTAATTTCTTTTATTTGTTTTTTTTTCCAATACAACAAACGTGATTTTTTTGCCGTTTTTATAAATAATGGTACTTACGGAACCCTTCGTGCGCGAGTCCGACTCGCACTTGGCTGGTTTTTTTAATTTCTATCAACAAATACTGGTTCCTGACCTGTATATGGCGGATCCAATTGTGTAATAGTACATTACATTAGATACAAGTGAGGTATGTTGATCAATACATCAGAGGCGAAATTGTCACGCGAACCGCAGGTGAGCGTGATAAGAGAGCCGAGGATGTAATTATCAAAGCTCACGCGTGTCATACGACGTTTTTCAACACATTTGCGAGGAAAAAATCCTTTTCATAAAATGAAAATGTTACAGGCTACTAAGTTGTTTCCTTTAGTTATTGATGACAACAGGTTTTTACTCACATTTTTGTACATTTCTAAGAATGTACAGTGGTGTCAATTCTATTTATCACTCTTCTATTCACCACAAGTCAACATTTTTAATAATAACCAAGCACGCATCATCAATGATTACTAACATTTGTGAAATTACCTATAATGGCGCGCAACAATTTTTTTTCGTGAAGTTGGCGCAGTGCGCCTGCAGCGAGGCTTAGATGAAATCTCTAAACAGCCAATACAAAATAAAATATTTTTTTTCTTATTCAATATAAATTCATGTAAAATGTTATCAAAAGTAAATAGTTTTACGAAATGAAACGTTTCTATATCATATCCAAGAAGAAATAATCAATTAATTCACAAGAAGGATTTAATTTGTTTAGTCGAGTAAGAATCCATTTGCCGAGAATTAAAAACAAACCTGTATAACCCGGTCAATTTAAAAATGCGCCGAGTCCATACATACTTACACCTTGCTGCAAGGTGCCAACGTGTCTTAATCGGGATATAAACATAACACACGAGTGTCGTAATGTTATAAAACACGCGTGTTTAATACCCAGGATTATGAGCCTAAATGCGGCACAATAAGAGGCACGTTACGAGCAAATGTGTTGAAAACAAAGTTTCATGTTATTCGAGTATGTCGTTTACTTGAAGTTTGTATAGAGTCGAGCGTCGTAACGCTACTAACTATGGACAACAACCGATAATTTATCAACATTTCTTGCGAAATATTCAGATTGCTTTTAAAGTGGTAGGTAGGATCACATTAAAAACGGCGTGCTTGGTCATCTTGTAAATATGAAGGCATGCATAAAGTGAACGTCCGAGTGCTCGACGCTGTGCTAGTATATGGCATAGGCACTTTATGTCAAAGCAATATGGGTTAAATTCGAACTAAGAATACTTTTCATCATTCGAATTTAAGCCATGTCACTTTGACATAGAACGCCCATGCCATATAGCGTCGAGTACTCGGACGTTAACCTTACTTACAATTTAAAAACCTCGCCTCGTAAAGCACCCTGTTCCCCATTCCCGGCACACACACCTTTGTTGAGCAAATCGCGCCGCAGCCACAATTGTCCACTGAGTTACGAGTACATCACGTCCTTTGTGCCGGACAATGGCAAAAACAAAACACGGCAGTAATGTCGGTCCACTTTGTCGTGGTTGACTCTGATAAAGTGTTTAACAGCGTTATATTGTTTCACCTGTAATTTTAATAATTATGATTGTAGCATGTCGCGTTTAAAAGGTCTGAATGAGGCAAAATAATCGTTCGTTTTCATGGAAATTACAGTTGTTATTATTAATATCATATCATTTTATGTAAGTACTGACGTAAATATTTTAGTTGATACTCATAGTTTAAAAACGTATTACTGCACGGATAGAGCATACTATACCTAATACGTACTTAAACAATCCTTTTGATAATACATTTCATAAACAGGACAACGGAAAATGTAGCTCGTTGTCTTCAATGTACTTAGGTAGTAAATAAAGCATATAGAAAAAAATATAGGCATATATATATATATAACTCGAATCTTCCAGTTACTAACTAACTTAACCAATTTTAATAATTAATTATACCGAGTTTTCTGGATAAAAGTCTCTTTAAGTTTATTGGTATGATTTTGTGTGGATTTGGCAAGCTTACATATTTGTGAGGCACGCCTTCTTTCGTTATTATGACTAAAGAAGTGTTACAATAAGTTCGTGTACCGAAAAACTTATTTTTTCCGTTATGGATTATAATTTATGTCTAGATACACTTTTTTCACCTTTCGTTTAAAAGTGGTAAAGTTTGTCTTTCTTACTCATAAAACTTAACAGGCTTATTTTATCTAAAATATTTTTTGTCCGTTTCTTACAAATATAAATGTCAAAGTTACAGACAAAGACGGTATTTAAATGGCAATTTTAGCTAAAATAGGTTTGATGGACGAAAATAATAAAATTAAGGGTACGTAAATGTGTAGCTTTTTGAGGTTATAGCTGTGTAAGTTTCTATGTAATGGGTAATAAATTATTTTTCCTCTGTATAGAATGAACCTTACGGTTATTCATTGGCATATATATTTAATCCCGTGGCGTTGCTTGCGTTCTTTGCAATACGCTAGGCGAAGCCGCGCGGACGTTTGTTTCTAACCTTGCCTTATTATTGTACGGTCGACGCCAAAAATATGTTTACACTTTTGCACCTTATTCCATTGTAATAAGGCGAAAACTGTAAACATATTTTTGGCGTCGACCGTACGGGCGAGCACGTCCATGTTTAGAGCTACGCTTCCTGCGTGCTCAAAACTGCAGTATGTTATAATTATATAAAATAATCGACTGTGATCCGTGACGGCGGAAATCACGGTTATGCACAACAGTCGATCTAGCATGTATCGAATCATGAATAAAATGACTTACAATCCAACCCTATAGGCGGTGGTTTCATCCAGTTCCACTGCTAGGGTTTCATATATTAAGTATATTATATTGTAAAGGGCTCACCCTTACAATTATAACAACAGCTCAGTACACGACCTTCTCATTACGTCGCAACGCAACTTGATCTCCCATTTGTCACAGCCAGCCAATTTATTGGCTATTCCACTGAGGAAATTGCAGCTTTAAAACGCGAATGAGTCGTTATTACATTAGCTGTGGCGGACGCTGGAGGCTACTCCATCATTATGACAGTTTCGGGCGAGACGTCTTTAGTGAGGTGACTGTGACCGCAATTTAGATTTCGTTTAAGTAAAGATTTTCGGAGCGATAGTTAGTGACTTCTAAAGCGAGTTGGGTATTTTTCTTTAAATAAATATAATACATAAATATCAGGGGACAATCTTACACAAATCTGACAAGTCCCATTGTAAATATTGCAAGCCGCACTTTTTGTTCGCGAAAATCCACATTTATTCCAAATAAAGAAAGACAAGGAAAACACGAGGGAGCAGTACAGGAATAAATTATTAGTACCAAAAATGAACCTAGAGATGTGTAAAAAGAGCTCCCATTATAAATGTATTTTAATCACGAATAAAATTCCAAATTCAATAAAATTAAAATCCCGAAATTTATTATTTAAGCGCAAATTAGAAATGTTATTAATAGATAAATGTTATTACTCAGTGAAAGAGTTTCTTAATGATAATAGTTTATAGCATGTTAATTGTCATCTAATGTAATTAAATATTTAGTTTCTAAGTATTAGTTATTGTGTGCCCTTACAGGGCGTTATGGTCTGACTTGTAAATATTTTATAAACATCTTAAGTATTATGTACATGACTATACAATTATTAAATATACAAAAAATACAAAATAAGTAAGCTCAGTAACGCTTGTGTTATTATAATGACGATTAAATACATAGAAAACATCCAAGACACAGAAACAAATATTCATGATCATCACTCAAATATTTGCCCTTACCGGGATTCGAACTCAGGACCTTAAGCTTTGTAGGTACTATCACTAACCACTAGGCTAACCAATTGTCGGTTTTTTGCTTGTAAAGATGTGATATAATCTTGCGAGTCTATGCTTCTTAATTCAAGAAGCATATGATATTAAACAGTAATTTATTTTTTGTACTCGTCGATTAAAATCTGTGTATTAAGATTTCATAGAGAATACTGCAACGTCACTCTTTTCATAGTTGTAGTCCATGTTACTGTCGAAACAATCGAAATAACTGTTTCGATACGCTCCAGACAACCGAAAAAAAATTGAAAATAGAACTAAAATAAATTCGACCAATCACGTGGCTGCTTTACCGAACTGTAATAAATTGGACCAATAGAATCGCTTTGATTATTGAGTTTACTCGTTGATGTCGTACGCTCGTATAAGATATCAACGAGCGTACGAGCGATAGGCTGCACTTCGTTTCAACAGTATCGAGTTTAATTAGTTCAGTTGACTCGTAGAAAATTAATTTTAATGAACTCGTACAAAAGTATTGTTCACAATAGTGTTATAATCAAGCTTTCGTATCGTACCTTACTTAGGCCACTCAGCAAGATTCGTGGCCTAAATACGGTACTCGACTTAAAAGCTCTCTATTGTAACACGATTGTGAAAAATATTATTATATCACAGGTGTAATTACGTAGGTAACTTTTTGAACGAGCGTTGAGGTAAATCAACTGTCATATCATGTTCAGAAAATACATTTAGATACCTGACGTACGCACGTTACGTACGAAGTATAACGTAATCGACCAGCAGATCACAAAATAAAGGTCAGCAAAAAGTACAAAAAAACTTTAAATTGATATTAAAATGAAATAGAATTGGAAAAATGAAGATCCTTATTTTTTTAGATTTATTGCGGCACAGATGAGTTATCAATTTCGTATAAATTATGAGCTGTCTGTCATTGTTTGACCTCTGTGAGCGTATGATAATTGCCTACTATCATAGGTCTGCTGATTTCTTAGAGCGGCAATAATAAAATAACCAATAATAATGATACATTTTCTCGAAAAAGGATAAAAAATATTGTCAAATGGAGAAAACAGTAAAGCAAGGGTTACGTAACGTACGTAGTTACGTACGAAGTGTAACGTAATCGACCAGCAGATTACAAAATAAAGGTCATCAAAAAGTACAAAAAAACTTTAAATGGATATTAAATTGAAATGGAATTGGAAAGATGAAGATCCTAATTTTTTGTGATTTATTGCGTCGCATATGAGTTATCAATTTCGTATAAGTTATGAACTGTCTGTCATTGTTTGACCTCTGTGAGCGAATGATAATTGCCTATTTGTTACTTTTCGCTGTGAATAAGATTCCCGTCACATGGCACATAACAGCGTGACAAATATGCGACTGCGAGAGTGACAAATGTCTTATGTACAGCGATAAGTGCTAAACTGGTAACTATCATAGGTCTGCTGATTTCTAAGAGCGGCAATAATAAAATAACCAATAATAATGATACATTTTCTCGAAAAAGGATAAAAAATATTGTCAAATGGAGAAAAAAGTAAAGCAGGGGGTTAAATAATCATAACGTTATAAGTGTCCAAAGTTTCACCTTCATATTATTATGAAACGATTGGTATTTATATGACGGTCGGGATCGTGACGTCACGATCCCCGAGCGTTTTCTCTCCCTAACAAGCAATATTAAAACGGTTCTAGCTTCGTAATTTTTTGGATATCTGAATGGGATTTTCGTCAGTAGGCATATTTTTTTGCCTTCTTTCTTTTGGAGTAATAATAATTTTTGAGTCTACACCCCTATTCATACGAGCAAGGTTGAATATTCACTAGATATGTGCGAAGATTTGTTTTCATATATTTGACACCTCGCATACTTGACAACTGGGTGCTAAATGTATGAAAACACCTTCGTACATCGCTAGTAGATATGGAATCGTTACAATGGAGCATGACATGACATAGGACGCGCTCATTCGGTTGTGACGCGTCTGGTTTGGCATAATATATGTGGAAGTGAGAGATGGTGACAAATACATAGAATGCGATTCAATACGTATTTGTAGTTGATCCAATACTTAAGGGGATGTCTCGATTCTTGTATTCCACAGCCTCGTGTAAGAGACACGTTTATGTCTTCCGCGCATGAGAAAACGTCATGCAACACTCTCCGGAAATGGTAGTTTTGTTGACAAAATGTCGATAAATACATAACTTTGTGAAGTTTTATTCTTATTTGCATTTATGGAATTGTAGATGTAGTAAAAAATACCGTCATTTTTAATTGATAAAAAGCGTGTTCGAGCTGGCTGAGATAAAAAAAGAAAACAAAGAACCAATTTTAGATTTTTTCCATCGGGCAAATTTAAACAGTCGTGTTTTGGCTTTAAAAAAGAAAATATACAGTCAAGATAATTACATATCTGCAAATTAATTAATTGAGTTTCCTACTTCAAGTTTTGTAAAGTCTCATAATGCTCCAATTCATGTTCTTTAAGTGATTAAGCGAGAGGCGCACACCCCGCACTTCCGCGATTCTTCACCACTTTTTAATTTAGACTCGACTCGAGAATTTTATTAGGCACGCAAATTAATTAAAAAGCGTTTCATTTCGCCCCAAATTGAATATGACGTTTCCGTGACGTGACGTTGGGTGGTAATTACCTTATTAATTTCCGCGAGCTGATGAAACCGACAAATTGAGTTGCAGACGGTTATACCTTTACTAAGGTCGATCAGAAACTTATGTTATGCAGTACCGCGCAAAGCAATTTTTTTTATTCTTAATTTTGCAGATCAAAAAAAGAGTTTCCGCCCATGTAAACTTTGCACCCCTATTTAACCCGCTTAAGGTGGTTCGATTACCATACAAAGCGTTATTTGACATTCGCAGGCTAACGGCGTGATATTTTAAGAAACTTATGTACCAAACTTTCATCAATTGGCTTCCCATTTGCGCCAAATTCCCCCTTTCCCAGAATAAACTTGTATAAACAAGATTAATTTGAGAAAAATAGTTTTCCCAAAATATCACGTGACAAACCAATTTCTCAAATTAATCTAGTTTATGTAAGTTTATTCTAGGAAAGGGGAAATTTGGCGCAAATGGGAAGCCAATTTATGAAAGTTTGTTACATAAGTTTCTTAAAATATCACGCCGTTAGCCTACGAATGTCAAATAACGTTTTGTATGGCAATCGAACCCCCTTAAGGGTGGGTTTTCCCAAAACCCTAAAATTACTTTTCTTGTATTGTAATAAGGAGTCCATATACAAGGACCAGCAGGACCAGCAGGATCGAGACGTGTCGGCAGGCCTAAGGGCAGGTGGAAAGACGAGATCGAAGCGATAGCAGGAGAAAACTGGGCTACAAAAGCGAAACAAAGAGACGAATGGGCGACTTTGGAGGAGGCCTTTACCTGAAGAGGGGTCCATACGTAAAGCTAACAAAGGAATTTTAATCTGTAACCTATATGGAATAAAAAGGCTTTTTTTTTTATTTATACAAAGTTTCAAGTCTCTCACTTAAAATATTACTCCATCCCCATATTTGTATGGGGATGGAGTAATATTCTACTTTCAACCCCCTTTTTAGCTTCTTGAGGGTGGAATTATCAAAAAATCCTTCTTAGTGGGTACTTACGTTGTATAAACTACCTATTGTGTAAAAAACAGCTTTGTAGGTTCAACGGTTTGGGCTGGGCGTTGATTTAAGTGAGTCAGTCAGTCAGTCAGGACTTTTACGTTTATTTATAGAGAAGAATAAATCGATACATATACTCGTAAAAATATGCTACAACAAAAAAAATGCTAAATACCTACTAAACTAAACTGTACCTACTAAGGATACATAGTCAACCAGTCAAAAACCTATGTAAAGGTGCAGTCAGGGGTAATAATATGCGTACAAAAATAAGGACATAAATATCTGTACAGGACTCTATTCTCAATGTCATAAAGGCGTGTACAGATATTTAATGTATGTCCTTATTTATGTACGTATATTAGGTCCTTACCTATGAAATTGGCGGTTTTTTCACAGATATTATTTTGTACGTAATTTATTCAATTCTATTGCAACTTCCAAATTATTTTTTAATTTCATTATTAGACTATGTAACAAAGGTTTTAAATACAAAAAATAGGTTTGAATTTTTTATTTAGTGTTTTAAATTAAAGCTTGAAAACCGCCCTTTACATGTGCTGCCGGTTAAAGTGTTTCAATTACGTATAGTTTTATGATGCGAACTATTTTTAAGGAATGAAGATATGTGTAAAGTATCTTAAAAGTTTTCTATATTCCTACCAAAATTTAGTTTGCTTTGAATTTGACATTGCTGAATAATCCGCAAAATTCAATGTATGAAAATCACAATTTTCATAAAATTCTCCATACACACCGCCAATTTCATAGGTAAGGACCTAATATTATTACCCCTGACTGTACGAAACAAAACGATGTCTCAAATTCAGGCTAAAAATGAAGGCGTAAAGAGATGACATTTTACTTGTCTCACATCGTGTAAAAATACTAATGCCGGGAAAACCACTTACGCACAAACGTGAATTTACAACGCTTTCTCGAAGACGCTGACGCCTCCCCCCTACAATGCGTGGTGCCTAAAATCGCCCCCCACGTTTAAAGGCCGTTTCACTTCTCCGAGTGCTATTCGACTTTTTTTAAGGCTGCTTGCGACATAACCTTTTGTTTGCTGTTTCTATTAATTTTAAGACGCAAATGAATAAGTCTGTCGCATCGTAGCTCCCGAACGGATATACCGATTTGAGTGCGTTTATTAAAATAAAATGTCATCCCTGATGGCTCGAGTGAGGAAAAGTACCAACAGCATCCTGAAAATGATGGCTGGTAGGTTTGACTGTCCAATACTTCTGTATTGGATTGGGCAGGTCAAATCTACCTTGCAATATAGTAAGTAAGTGTATGTTCTGTGTTCTGTGTATGTCAGTTTATGTTGTATGTTAAATTGTATGTAAGCTTTGTAATCTAACCTTATAATTAAAATGTAACTAACACCTCTTATATGGGTCGGTGAAGACCTGAAATAAAATATATTCATTCATTCATTCATTCATTAAAAAAAATTATGTCCGGTGGTTTTCAGCTATCTTCGTGGTGTTGGGAATGTGTTCATACAAAGATAAAACTCCAAACTATTTTTTTGTTGCTTAATTGGTCGTAGGGATTCTTTTTTTAGGGTTCCGTACTCAAAGAGTAAAAACGGGACCCTATTACTAAAACTCCGCTGTCCGTCCGTCCGTCCGTCCGTCCGTCCGTCTGTCTGTCACCAGGCTGTATCTCACTGATAACGTGATAGTTGAACAGCTTAAATTTTCACAAATGATGTATTTCTGTTGCCGCTATAACAACAAAATTAAATACTAAAAACACAGAATAAAATAGTTTTTTTATAGAGAATGGTACGGAATCCTTCGTGCGCGAGTCCGACTCGCACTTGGCCGGTTTTTTTTTCATCATCATTATCTCAGAAATGTATCGGTATCATTTGTTGGGTTAGTGGGGCCTACGCTGTGTATTGCATTAGTATGACGACCATGTCGAGAGAAATCAAAAGCAATGCCAAATTGCACCCTTTCTCATAAAAGGTGCTTACGTCCCAGCGATAAGGAAATGAAATAGTGTGTACGTTTTTGACGATTGCATTACAAAATCCCACTGTTATTGTTGTATGTAGTGTAAGCTATCAAATTTTATTGTTATCATAAATCATAAATAATTATAGCTTTTCGTTTAGGGTTTATTCGAGCGTTTCAACCGCGTCTCTTTCGTGGGCATATTTTTGAAGAATTGGGATTGCTTGGGAATACTTGTAAGATGTTCGAAAAACTTAGATACATAACCAGAAACAAAAAAAAACATCTTCAGCCACTTCAAAAATGTGACCACGAAAGTGATTCGCAACAAATTCTCGAATAATGACCCGTTTGATGGTGGATGAGTAAATATAAATGTTTGTATATGGTATTAAGTTGTAGGCAATAGAGATATCTCTCAGGGAGCGAAGTCCAATGAGAGTTATGTAGATAATATATTTATGAGCGCTCAGAGCCAGGGTAGAGAGAGAGAGAGAGAGAGAGAGAGGGGGGGGGGGGGGGGTCTGGCGTGCTGAAAATCGGGCATCAGTCAGGATCTTCAGAGTTGCGCTTGTCGGGGTCACCAATGTAGGCAATAGAGAGATCTGTCAGGGACCGAAGTCCAATGATAGTTATTTAGATGTTATATTTATGTAACTGATTTAAGAAACTTCGATAGTGCGATGCAGAGCACGTCAGATTTGACAGGAGGGACGGCACAAAGTATTCACTGAGAAAACCAATACCAGGCACACAGATGCAAACTCGACGTTTCGGATGTGTTGCAACATGTCTGGTCGCAAACAGACTCAACAGACCCGACAGATTCTACATATTATATTTCTTTAAACGAATTTGCAAGTTCAAATTTTCACCCAATTGCAGGCGCATAATTCCGGTAGGTACGCATTGAAATTATATAAATAATTTCGTTCATGTGCTGCTTCTTCTTCTGTAAGAAAGTGTCTGTAAGCGCGACAGATTGATATCAAATGTATAAATAGAAGCCCATTCACTTAATAAAAAAACGACGAGCTAAATATTATATTTATAACGTGTCTGGCTTCGAATAAAAATAGTTTTGATGAAAAACATTTGGCAGAGATATTGATTCTCTCTTGGAAGTGATATGTTTTCTATGACGGGTTTTTTTGACACTGGGAGCCTTCTAGGTTTGGTGAAGAAATCTAGGCGTTTTTGCAAGCTTTATTTAACTTCTGCTCGTATACTCACTTCGAATTTATGTTTATTTCTCTTTTGGCAATCCCAATAATAGATTAGTATGTAGTTTAAATATTAACATTTCCGTGAGTCAACAACGGTGCTGGCTGAAAATCAGACATCTCGGCATAATGCTGAGCCAGTGTCCGGTTCACTGACGCAGAGACACACTTGTCTCATGTTTATGTTTTTCTTGTCTATTTTTTTGTTTTGTAGTGTCCTTTGTGTTTGTGAATACATTTATTTTTCTTTCTTTCTTTATACTGTAGGTGGCCATCAAAATTTGCGACCCATTTTTTGGCCACTTTCCGGAATCTAATTGAGCTTATGGCATGTACTTATGTGTATTATGGCAATAAATGACTATAACTATGGCACCACCGCAAAAGCCTGAACTCATGATGGGGACAGTAGGTGGTCATAGCAAGTCCTAAACTTAACAAGATAAACCTTCCGTGTTTGGGCTCACCGCTATCAGTCAACTAGTTGTTGACTGTGGAAAAAAAAAAGTCAGCTAAAAAAGCTTGTATCAAACATGAATTATTTGACTGAAACTTATTTCTATTGAAATTACATTTTGATTTAATTCCAATTACATCTCAGTATCATTATCCTGCCCACGCCGCGCCTTCCGGTACGTGGTCGCCACTCGAGAACCATTCTGCCCCAACGGACATCGGTTCTACGTGCAATGTGCCCCGCCCACTGCCACTTAAGTTTAGTGATTCGGAGGGATATATCGGTTACCTTGGTTCTGCTGCTGCTGCCCCACAAGGTAAACTGATGACCTGGTAAAGGTGGCGGGAGTCCGCTGGATGCGGGTGGCGCAGGACCGGCCATTGTGGCACTCTTTGGGAGAGGCCTATGTCCAGCAGTGGACGTCTTTCGGCTGATATGATGATCATTATCCAATTATTATACGTCAAACTACAAAAAATGCAACAGTTATGTTTCGACTTCCTATCGGCATGTACAAAAGTGTATCATATTTCATGAAAAAACCCTTGAAATATCTGCAATCTCTTAATCATTTATGCCGGTTCTAAAAGTTACGAAACCCAAAAGTTTTTTTCCTAAAATTTGCTTTAGTAATCGACCAAATTGCTATCCGGCGTTTCAATAAAGTCCGAGTATTAGAATTAATTTTATTCATGTAGCTCGGATTCAGTGGCCCTTAGGGTCAATTTTGGACTTACATTCTGGATACCAATTTGATTTCATATTGTTTTGCGCGCTTGCTTCAACAAGCTTTGAGCTAACGTATCTGAAAGAGTGCAAGTAATTATTTAAATAAAATTAGAAGCTAAAATACATGTCTTGGATAGACCCCCCATAAATATGCAACGAGTAGCGGGGCGCGTAGCACTCGTAGTGACTCGTAGCTGTGCTACGAGTGACGCCAATTTAGGTCACTTACCGCGATTTAAAGTTAATTTTAACCAACGACACTCTGAAGTAGCATTTACTTTGCGAACGAACCATGAAGCTTACGAAATAAAGTCGCACGAGTAGACAAGGTTGTTTTGTGGTAGTTCGTTAATACGGTGACCATGTGGACGAGAATCGAGGGAAACCACGAGATCGGCTACGAGCGTAGCGCGTAGCGATTCTTAGTAGTAACTTGGTAGAAGCATATTTCAGACCATAATATGATCCATATTTGGTACGTAAGTTACAAAGAAGACTTATAACTAGGTTACTAAGTAGTACAAAGTTTCGAGATAGGTTTTGCTAATGAAATAAGCCCTACCACATATATGCGTCTCGTTCTTTTTCCGTTGTGCTTGAATTCAGCCTGCATATGGCAAGCTCAACAGTTAATTACACCATTTCTGTGCGAGGCTGCGAGGCAGTGAATACAGAAAAATTATGAAAAAAACTGTTGGTGCATTTTTTTCTCGCTCATCGCCTCGCAACTGCACAGGTTCAACAATCGTACTCCATTTAAAACTAACAACCGTGTCTATGCACGGTGATAGCGCGGGTAAGAAAAGAGAACGAAGGACCGTGCGGTAGAAGACCGTAGGCCTAGAGGGACGAATTGGTCTGTGCTGAAAGGGTAATGAATTTAATGGAGGCCTGCCGTACCTGATGTTCCGAATGCAGGTTTTCGGGCGGCCGCCACTTGTAGTAAGCTCAAGGGACACTGGTTACTTCTTCTTGCGCACCAAACTATTCTTTTCTCGCGGTTTGTTGCGTATTTATTCAGATATCGTTTTATTCTCTCTTCAATTATAACAATTTTTCTTTCATTGCGTTCGACATTAACATGTGTCATTAATTCATTATTTTAAATTTGGCAGACAGGCCATAGTGCGGGTGATATGCGGAAAGGAGTTTGTAAGTGAAAAAAGTATGGATGACATGCGTGATGCGATAGTGGGCGAAAGAGAGGGCGATAACATTTCCCCCCGACCTTAAAGGGTTCCTTTAAAGAACTAAGCTGAACCAGAAAACTTAAAAAAAATGCGAGACTCACGCTAATAAACATAAGAGAAAAAGGAAGTAATAATACTATTGGCTAGGCAGCGGACATAGTCGCACGACCGGGCGGGTAAAACTGCCTCTACTCGTCTTCACTGTGACAACACGGGTTGTGCCGTCCTTTGAAGGGTGAACTGCTTCCACAATGCCCAAAGGCCATGCGAATGGTGGCGTATTATCCACCTTTATAATCACCATTGAGCCAACAGCAATGGGTACTGATGGCGTGGTCCATTTTGCCCGCGATTGCAACTGATGCAAGTATTCGGCACGCCATCGCTTCCAGAATGACTGCACCATTCCATCTAAAAGGGCATGTCGGTCGAGCAGGTTAGCTGACTCGATGAATGGTGATGGAAGGGAAAGCAGCGGCGCAGTATTGAGAAAATGAGCCGGTGTTAGTGCTAATGGCTCAGCTGGATCGCTGCTCATAGCGGTTAGTGGCCGAGAATTTACCAGTGCTTCTATTTGGGTAAGGATCGTCAGCAATTCTTCATATGACAAAATTTGTCTCCCAATCACTTTTAACAGATGGTTTTTAACAATTTTGACCATACTTTCCCACACACCTCCAAAATGTGGAGAAGCCGGAGGAATAAACTTCCATTCAATTCTATTTTCGGCCAGCTCTCTCGTCAAGCATGGGCGGTAGTTATCCAGAAACTTATACAGGTCCCTCAAATATGAATTTGCGCCGACAAAGTTTGTCCCATTGTCCGTGTACAGACATTGCACTGGACCACGACGCGATAAAAAGCGCTTTAAAGCAGCTAGAAAGTTAGCGGTACTAAGCTCCGTCGCTATTTCAATGTGTAAACAGCGCGTTGTGAGACAGGTGAAAATACACAACCATGCTTTGCGACTTTTAACCCCTCTGCCACGAACAGGCGTATATTGCAGCGGGCCGGCGTAGTCGCATCCTGTATGCGAAAACGCTTTGTCCACTTTGTTTACGCGACAGCTCGGAAGATCCGCCATAAGTGTTATACACAATTTATAATTCGTTAGTAAAATCACATCTGAACTATCTCGTAGAGATATGGGGTAGCGCCAATAAATCCACACTTAAAAGTCTACAGATTGCCCAAAATAAAATCATAAAAACACTTTTTCGTTACGACTTTCTCACACCCAGCGTTAAAATTTATTCAGAAACTAAAATTATGAATCTTAACCAGTTATACTTTAACAATACTTGCCTCCTAATAAGAAAAATACTCGGAAAAAAAATCCATTCACAAATATCTTTTAAAACTAAAACAGAGGCAGGATTACGTCCTCTACGTAATGCCAACAATCTATGTCTCCAGCCAGCGCGTACTAAATTTGGACAAAAAAGCATAGAATATGAAGGGGCAAAGTTCTATAACAAAATACCTAAACACATCAAAGATTGTAAAAAATTTTATATGTTTAAACGGAAATTAAAAGACTTCGTTATTAAAAATATCTAAATCCGGCCCTGTCAGTGACAAGTCGTAAACAAAGAAGTATCGTGTTACTATTCAACTAATCCCCGTATAATTATTTTCGACCTAATATGCATTGCATTAAGGCATAAAATGTAATCGAATCCAATGTTATAAGTGAACTGTTTTCTGACTGTATTCAACTAATCCCTCCCTACCCTCAGTGTGCGAATTATTCGCGCAATTTTGTATTATTTTGTATTACACTTTCTTACTTCTAGGAACAAAATTTGTTCAACAAATACCTTTGTTAATATTTTGTATTAGATACTATTACAGGCTATTATAATTTAAACTGGATAGCGTATTTCGATTTAGTGAATATTTTAATAGATTTTATAAATTTTGTTACATAACTACCTACCTATTGTGTGTACTACTGTAATTTATAATCTATTTTGTGTAATATGCTTAGAGTGTTAAGCACCTTGTGGTGCTTACCTACCGATAAAGTTTAGTAAAATTAGTTTAAGTTTTCTCATAAGTGAAATGTATAATTTCTTAGAGAAAAATAAAGTTCTTTAAACCTAAGTGGGAACGATGCTTGGGGTTTCGCTCTAAAGCACGTATTGCATTTCGCAACGCGCTCGCGAATGATCCGACGGGCTGCGAGTATCCAATATTGGTGCCTGAGTAAGGACATCAGTGTTTCAGGACCGGCGTGTAAATGTTTCCTATGAAAGTAGTCAACTATTATATTGACCACGTGATCGCGGCGCGGAAGCACAATTGGGTGCTTTTGCGAATATTCTAGCGCAGCGTTTGATAGTCGGCCACCGACGCGGATTAAACCGTCTTTATCTAAGAACGGATTAAGCTTTTGTAAAGCGGGAGAACAAGATTTGTTATTTTTTATCTTGTCTATATCGTCACTGAAGTGCACTTTCTGCAACGATACAATTATTTTATTTTCAGCGAACTCCTGATCAGACCGAGTAAGCGCCGTGGCGCGAGGTTTTGGTTTTAAAATGCGGTAAACATAAACCACGATGCGCAATAGTCTCGACCACGACGAAATTCGCTGCGCAAGTGAATAAAGCGGTGATTCTGTAGACTCCGTAGTTGTGGCGTGTGCGAGCCGCTTAAGCTCAGGCACTTCACCGATAGATTCACGATCAAGCTCTCTCAAAGGCCATTCTGATGGATGCTTAGAAGTCCATGGCGGCCCACTGAACCATAGAGGATGATCCACTAGCTTGGCTGGAGACAGGCCGCGTGACAAGCAATCCGCGGGATTTTCCAACCCAGCCACGTGATGGAAGCAGGTGGCGGGAATGGATTCAAGAATCTTGACAACACGGTTAGCAACAAACGTTTGCCAGCGGTGCGGTGAGGAATGGATCCAGCAGAGGACGATCTTAGAGTCGGTGAAGGCGTAAACTTTGTTTGTTTTATAACGTGGCTCAAAATTGTCCAAGACCTTGCGCATGAGCTTAGACAGGAGAACAGTTGCACATAATTCTAATCTCGCAACAGAGAGTGTTTTAAGTGGAGCGACCTTTGACTTGGAGCACACCAGTCGGACTGTCACTTCTGTTCCATTTAGAACTTGAAGGTAAACAACACCTCCGTATGCTCGTTCAGATGCATCACTGAACCCTAAAAGATTCACAGTACAGTCCTGTACTACTCCAAGATGGCGCGGTATATGGATTTCATTGAGCTTTGGCAACTCAGAGCAAAATTGTTCCCATAGATTCACGATATGGGGTGGGGGAACGTCATCCCAATCGCACTTGATTAACCAAAGCTCCTGAATAAGAAGTTTTGCGTGCAAAACAACGGGAGCTACCAAGCCCACATTGTCCCACAGACGTGCGACAGCAGACAAAATTGTCCTTTTAGTACACGCCGAGTCTGGCTCCGTGACTTTGAAATAAAAGTTATCACTAAGCTTGTTCCAGCACAAGCCCAAGACCTTTTGAGACACCCCCCGATCAATTTCAACGTCGGAAGCTCGATGCGAGGCGGGTATGGCTTCTTAAACAGCATTGGAATTAGAAGTCCATTTTACGAGGTCAAATTGACCGCATTTAAATAGGTCGATCAGCTCCTTAGAAGCGGCGATTGCCATGGATTCGTCCTGCTGCAGCGAGTTTTCTGACATTATGCTAAAGCATACGTCATCCATATATGTGCATGAGGATGCGATCGCCGCTGCTGTTGGAAACTTATGTCCGTCGTCTGCAATCAGCTGGCGTACGACGCGAAGGGCGTGATACGGACTCGACTTCATTCCGAAGCAAACACGGTTGAACTCGTATGTTGCGATGGGATCTTGCGGGCTAAATCGGAATAAGATCCGCTGGAATTGGCGATCACGTTCGCAAATGCCGATCTGCAGAAACATCTGACGGCAATCGGCTGAAAGGGCTATCTTAAACAAGCGAAAGTTTAAGAGGATTGAAAACAAATCCCCCTGTAGATTAGGTCCTGAGTGCAAAACATCGTTCAGGGATAGGCCTGAGCTGGTCTTGCTACTAGAATCTAGTACCATACGCACCTTCGTCGTTGATTTGTCCTCACGCACGACGGCGTGGTGCGAAATCGTGTAAGCAGGTGCGGGTGAGGCATCCTTCGAGTTCGTTACCTCCGATATGTACCCTTTATTGACGTATTCACGAATGATGTCGTCATAGGCGGTACGTAAAGTACTCGATGCCTCTAATTTCCTTTCAAGGCAAAGGAAACGCCTATAAGCAGCAGAGTGCGACTCTCCAAGCTTGAATACATCGTCGCGAAACGGCAACGCGACTGTGTATCTACCACTAGCATCCCTCGTAGTGGTGGCGTGGAAGTAGTCCTCGCATTCAATGTCATCTTGACTGTGAGCGGGCGGAGCGGACACCTACTCAAGTTCCCAGAACCTTTTAAGGAGGTGGTCCATAGAATCTTGGACGAAAGCACAGCATGCGGATGTAAATTTTCGTGGCACCTGTAAAGCAGGGGCTGAACCCATTATTATGTATCCCAGTACCGACTGGATAGCCGGCGGTATTCCTTCCACCTCACTTTGAATAATCTTCGGCAGCAACAAATGCGGAAATATGGATGCACCCAGCAGTACATCTATTGTGGTGGGCGTATCAAACGTGTCGTCTGCTAGAGGGAGCCCTTGAACGTGCACGAAAGCGGACGTGTCCACAACGACTGACGGCAAGTCATCTGTAATGCGGTCCACTACAAGACCCGAAACGTCAAAGTTGGCGTCTTTGTTGAATCGCGAAAATATTTTAAAGTTTGTGGTACCCCTACTAGGTTTCTCGGCACCTCCAATGCCTCGCACAGTTACGCTCGACTTTTTATCATACGTCAAACCTAAGCGCATACAACAGTCTTCCGTGATGAAATTACTCTGAGAGGCGGAGTCAAGCAAGCATTTCACAAGATGTGTTCCACCCATACTGTCGTGAACAAGAACCTTCGCGGTCGACAATATTATTGTATTACGCGTCGTACATTTCACAGTTTGTCCCAACTCCTTGTTGTTTGCGACTGCGAGTACGTGCGGGGCAGTCGAAGTGTTACAAGTTAGATTTGACGGGGGCAGCGATGATATCGCTCCGTCACTCGCGGATGCGCTTGACACGTCATACGTCACGGTTTTTTCATTTTTGTCCTTATCAAAATGCAACATCGTATGATGCTTTTGACGGCAAAGTCGACATTTCAATTCGGAATTGCATTCGCGGGTTCTATGTTTAATGCTTAAACAATTGACGCACGCGTTATGTTCCTTAACACATTTGAAGCGCTCGGATGGCGATAAGTTATTAAAGGCCGGGCATTTGTATAAATGCTCGTGAACAATGCTGTCACAAATGCATTTACGTAAGTTCGCACTAGCCACATAACTTTGTGGGTTGGGTGCGAAGCTGCGCGGCGGCGGCGTCTTAGCGGGTTTGTCGCGCGAGGAAGCTGCGGCGGTGGTACATGGCTGCGTATTCTGATAAATCCTATACTGACTCTTGACGAAGTCGGCGAGGTTGTCAAAGGAAGGAATCTTGACGTTTCGGTACTCCATTTCAAATGCTCGAATAGTTTCTTGATCCAACTTCTTTAATGCAACATGGAGCAGCATGTAGTCAGTTAAGTCGCTGAGTTTAAGCGATTTAAGCGCGTTCGCGGCTGTGACAAACTTGTCAATGAATGTCTGAAGATTGAATGAAGAAGCGGGCCCATTAATCTTTAAATTGAGCATTTGATCCATGTATGTAGCGGCGAGAGTGCGCTTGTCATGAAATCTGTCCATAAGACAATCGAGGATCAGCTTATAATTGTCAGCGCAAGGCGTTATGCCCGCGAAGACAGCTTGAGCTCTCGGTGACAATTTCCCTATAAGATAGAATAGCCTTTCGTCATCTGTAAGCGACAGGTTGTCGTGCACTCTTGTTTTGAAACTTGCGTAGAATAGCGGCCAGTTGCGTATGTCGCCATCAAACGCCATCAGTTCCATCGCTGGCAAAGAAGGTCTGGCTCGCTCCACCGTTGTTGGCGGTAAAGCGACCGGCGGCGGTGCGGCGGCTGGTTGAAGTCGTTTGATAACCCTTCTAATGCGGCAGTATAATTCTTCAAATGCTATAATCGGCTGATAATTGGGAACAGCAGCAGTCTTACTCCTAAGCAGCATGCGATTATGCTCATTTACCAATTCCTTAAAGTCCGAGCGAATTTCCTCGATGGTGTCAACAGCATCGAGAAAACTCTCTCGACTTGCTTCATCGGTATCCACAACCAGCGATTTATTATAAATATCTTGAACGAGTGTAAAGATTATATTGCGTTTCGCCTCGAGCATCGACAGTTCGTATTCATAATACTCGCTGTCGACACTTTCGGGTTTTAAATGTAATTTCGCCATATTGCGAAGCGGCTAAAATTGTAGTACGTGGACTACGCGGTGCGGTCTATGCGAATAAAAATAAAACGATACGTATATTATACTTACGAATAGGAAAACTCTTATAATATGTACCTAAACTGCGGGAGCGGTTATGTTTAAATAGTTTAGGTAATTTATAAGGGCGGTGCGGGAGAAATACGCGATAAATGAATGAATGAGATGTGGCGCGGGGTGCGAGAAGAAAGGAGAAATCTAGTTCGAAGGAACAGAAATGATAGCGCGGGTAAGAAAAGAGAACGAAGGACCGTGCGGTAGAAGACCGTAGGCCTAGAGGGACGAATTGGTCTGTGCTGAAAGGGTAATGAATTTAATGGAGGCCTGCCGTACCTGATGTTCCGAATGCAGGTTTTCGGGCGGCCGCCACTTGTAGTAAGCTCAAGGGACACTGGTTACTTCTTCTTGCGCACCAAACTATTCTTTTCTCGCGGTTTGTTGCGTATTTATTCAGATATCGTTTTATTCTCTCTTCAATTATAACAATTTTTCTTTCATTGCGTTCGACATTAACATGTGTCATTAATTCATTATTTTAAATTTGGCAGACAGGCCATAGTGCGGGTGATATGCGGAAAGGAGTTTGTAAGTGAAAAAAGTATGGATGACATGCGTGATGCGATAGTGGGCGAAAGAGAGGGCGATAACACACGGCACATCTACCGTGGACGTTACGACACTAAAACGCGTGTAAACAAGAGTTGTTATGGCCCGTTGATGTTGTTTGAAAGGATAAAATCCAATTTGTCTACCTTTCAGTAAATTGAGTACAGTGATGAATGTTTTTCCATCGCGCAAAATCGGAAATACGACTAGACTCAAAGTGTCCGTCAATAATTGTATTAAATTATTGACATGTTTATAATTTTATCCATATGAAGCTTGGCTCCACCACGTACCGGAAGGCGCGGCGTGGGTAGGCCCCCCACAAGGTGGACTGATGACCTGGTAAAGGTCGCGGGAGTCCGCTGGATGCGGGTGGCGCAGGACCGGCCATTGTAGCGCTCTTTGGGGGAGGCCTTTGTCCAGCAGTGGACGTCTTTTGGCTGATATGATGATGATGATAATGAAGCTTGGCTTCATTGGCTCCATTTGGAACCTGAAACTCGGTTTCCAAACGTATTGAAATCCCATATATTGGTTGAATAATTTTTGTTCCACGAGATTCCGAATCATGATAGTTTAAATTCAATTACAGTGAGATTAATTCAATTAAAATCCCAATCGACCAGAAAGCGTCCGCTTAATTCGATTCAGGCCGTCCAATATCCTTTTTTATTACGACTGATTATGATAATAATATTTATATTTGCATCTGTTTTAAATGTCTTTTGCATTCTGCAGAACTTTGTGAAAATTTTACTAATATCATCATCATCATCATGATCATCATATCAGCTGAAAGTCGTCCAAGTCCACCCATCCCCAAAGAGTGCCATAATGAGCGGTTCTGCACCACCTGCATCTAGTGGACTCCCGCGATCTTTACCAGGTCATCAGTCCACCTTGTTGAGAACCTTTGCGCCCCGGCCATCGGTTCTACGTGCAATGTGCTCTGCCACCTAAGTTTAACAATTCGGTTCGGAAGGCTATATCGGTTACTAATATCATATTTAATCAATTTTTCGATGAACCAACGTCTCTCATGAACTGACGGGAAATGGTGCAAGATCGAGACAATCACTGATCAGCCTCAATATTACTTTATAGTTGATTATGTATATTTGTTACTGTTTCATCCTGTTTGCCATACGATTAAATAAATAAATAAATCGGGACAAGTGGCGACTAACTCGTGTCGGAAGCCAAGACTCGCTTTGGGTCAATGAACGATTGAAGTCAGTAATAAATTTAGATGTTTAGATGTTTGTTAACTCAATCGCCCTTTTGAACAAATTAATGCTCGTGGCGCCCACCATACGAGACAAAATGACATTGAAATTTGAATCAAACTAATGTAACAAATAGAGTTTTTTTTTTTGTTTTCGTTTGTTTCAAGAGAAGACCAAAACAAAACAAATGCAACTCTATTCCAACCCAAAATTGTTTGAATTAATTTAAGAGAATAAGTCCTTTCAGTAGGCCCATGGGCACGAAGAGGTTATTACCCGAATTAAAGCAAAAAATATTTATCTCACGGTCTGTTTATGCTTGCAGGGGCATAGTGACTACCTAAATACTAGTGTTATTATCATTATTTTCGTATTGATGAGAGACATCATTCTGTTCTCGACACGTTTTGTTGTTATTGACCCTGTACATACATCTCTGACAGTATTACATTAATGTTCCTTTTTTTCTGTTTTGACGCTTAGAGACAATATACACCTCTGAGATCATTAGAATAACTATTTATTGTATTTGGACGCTCAGAGACCTTATACATCTCTGGGATACAAAATAATATCATAAACTTATTGTTAATTCTAATACAGACATTTTAACGAATGTAATGGACAATATTTTGCAATTTTGTTTTCTTTATTTTCATTTAGTGACATTTAATTTACTTTTTGGTTAAAATCTGCAATTTTTTAATAATTATTGTGTAAGATTATGTATGTCTTTCCCGCTCACGGGACAATGATGTCCCGGACCTTTGGGAGGCGTGCGTGGGGCTAGGTACCTACAAAGTACCAACTGAGCCAACACGTAGAGGCCCTTTTGACAATTTAATGAAATGCAAGGAGTACACCGAGTGGATGCTGTCCCTGCCCGTGTCATGGGACGCACACAGAGACAGCACCCGCTGCGGTGTATAGGGACTATTGCTGTTGATGGAATCTAAAGAAAATTTGGTTATTGGGTGAAAATGATGGACTAGTGGCTGGGCTATTGGGTGAAACATCGGACGCCTGCCTAATAAACTGTCTCATTTTTTATCTCTGGCAGACGGTGACTCGCCAACTGCTATATGGGCCCCTATTAATAGCGACATTAAAAAATGGCCTAAGGGCAACACCAGTCAGAGAGGCTGGGGGGGTAGAGAGGCGGCACTGGACTTTAAACATATAGCCAACTCGCCACATTATTATTATTATATTGTAAAATACCATTTGATATGTCAAAGTGCCCTTGTAGCCTATTTGCAGAATAAATAATTGATTTTGATTTTTTGATTTTGAACTACCTCCAAAAGAAAAGGTCCATCCACCCCTAAAAGAGTAAAATTGGGAATCGTAGTACAGTCAGCGTCAGATAGTAAGTAGCAGCCAAGGTAGCCAAATAAATTGCAACACGTCTTTATAACTATAGGAGTGTAAGGAAGTGTTACAATATATTTGGCTACCTTGGCTGGTATTAACTATCTGATGCTGACTGTACAAGAGTTCTCACAAAAACGCAGTCATGTGCCAATGCTAGTAGGTAGCATATTATACGTTCATAATGTTAAACAAAAATAGCAAATAAACACAATTCATGGAAATTAAATTATATACTAATATTATAAATGTATAACCATTTAAACGTTAAGTACACAGAGTGAATGTTTATTGAAGCGCTGTGTATAAAGTTACATATAGGTTGAAATTTAATTCGTGATACAAAATAGCAAAATGTGAATCTATCCATGATTCTGAGCAACTTTTACCATGGACCAACTTTGTGTTATGCCACAAAAATTCAGATATTTCATACACTTGGCTCATTTCCGAAGTACAGACGAAAATGTATGAATAGCTAGTTTTTTTGGCATAGTACAAAGTTGGTCCAATAGTGACAGTTATTCATAGTCATGGATGAATTTACATTTTGCTATTTTGTATCACGAATTAAATTTCAACCTGTAAGTATACGAGTTTCCTACTTAATATAATAAATGGGAAAGTTTGCTTATTTAGATGCTGGTTACCCAATTAAGTACGCAAAAACGATTGAGCAGATTTGGATGAAAATAACAATCTAGATTAAACAAAGAATACTTCTCTTCACAGAAAAGCCGTGGGTCAAAGTTGTGAAAAATAAATTCAAAATGAAATTGTTTGTTGCAAAATTAATTCCCAGTTAAGCAGCCAATGACAACTGAACCAGTGTTGACACATAATCCGGCCAGTTATATATATATATATATATATATGAACTTAAGCCGGTGTCGATTGGCATTAAATCCGTTGTCACATTTGATACTGTGCATAAATGTTGTCGTTGATATAAATCGGAATACTGACTTTTTGTCCGAGCAATCCAATTATAATAATGTTTTATTTATGGTGTTAATGTACATAAATAAGAACATAACTATCTGTATACACCTTTATGACATTGTCCATAGTCTATAAGTCCTGGACAGATTTTTATATACGTATATTAATACCCCTGACTGTGTCGATATTAAACAGATTTTAAGTCAACATTTTTAATTAAAAGTAAATCACCTAAATTATACAATTATAATAACATTTATTTTAAAAGTAGCATGATTAACACCGAACTCACTGAAGTGTGTAATATTTAATTTTATTTTTGCAACCTAAGTGAACACGAGTTCCTAAAACGTAAAACACGATTTAACTCGCATTAAAAACGCTGTCTGCCATCTCCGCAAAGAATCCACATAAATAATGTAAATCGCAAAAGCCCCATTAACTCGTCGTTATATAAATCTAGCAATAACCCACAATTCAACTTAACGATGCCGTTGCAAAATGAGCCTTATTACCAACCCTTACAGTTCTAATAGAAATAAAATCTATGACAAGATACGTGATTACAACTTTGATCTTGGAATCCCTTGTGTATAACTTTGTACACACGCACACATTCAAGGTATACATTTGAAGCCTTCGACAAAGCTGTTTTCTTTTCGGATAAACAAAGAGTTGATGTTGGCTTCTCAACTGCTGTTTCGATGTTTTGGTTTAAACAAAGGATTATAAGGATTCGCTGAGTTGACAGGTTAAAGGACAACATTGTCAGATGAATCATACGAAAGAGAATTCTTAGAAGCGCAGTTAACGTCAAGGAGATGTACTCGTAGCTATATATTTTTCGACTTATCACGAGAAAATGGTGCAAAAGTGTAAATAATATCTTTGAAGTTGCCGATGCCGTCAAGCTTACAAGGAGATAACTTACAATTAGGAGTACAGAAGTCATAATATTAGATTTAATTATTAGATTTAACTAACTTAGGATAAGCAAATGTACACTAACACTATGGACATGGTCTGAAATAAATAATTTGAATTGAATTGAATTAAATAATATCATACCCATCATATCAGCTGCTGGACATAGGCCTTCCCCAAAGAGTGCCACATGACAATGACCGGCCCTGCGGTACCCGCATCCAGCGGACTCCCGCGATCATTACCAAGTCATCAGTCAACCTACCTTGTGGGGGGGGGGGTCTACCCGTGCTGCGCCAGTCGGTACTTAGTCCAGAGGGTTGACCACGTAACGTTTCGAACGCGCGTTAGGACAACTTGACTGTCATTACCCTATACAAAAAGTGACATTTAGATCTACTTACCGCGTACAATGCGTTACGTGATCGACCAGCAGAAGTACTGATACAGATAAGAATATGTGTTCTTTTGCTTGGTCTATCTGCCAATTTGACAAAACTTACAGTTATATACGTTCTTCGTACATTCGAAGTCAAAGATGTTTATACATTTGTTGCCTTATTTCTTTGAAATAAGGTGCAAAATATGTGTTTGACATTGATTGTAGGTTATAACCCTCCCTTTCATTTCTTACACGTGAACCTGCAAAGAAGACTTTTGTATCAAACAACAAAAGCCGTCATGCTGAATAGAAAGCAACAGGTCTGTCTCATACGATGTCAAATATGAAAACAAATTTACTTTGTTGCATGCTCTCTTTCCAACACGCCAGGTTTAAAACTCGTGGAAGCGAGCGCGCGATAAATGTAATCTTGATATCAAACCAACATATCCAGTCAAATCGACCCCTGTTTACGAAATTCTTAATTAAACAGACGTGCCCGCGGCTGCACAATTTAATTAACGTATTCTATGTTTGAAAATTACTGCAAAGACGCTCCAAGACTTGCATGTTTCGTTAAGTAATTATCACGATTCGCAACAATACGAAAATGTTGCCAGCAAGACCCAGATTCGCAAACAATATTTTGTACTACGGCAGTGGCAAACACCGTAGTCATTCGACGCTTGTGAAACGAAAAAAGAAGTCACAAGTCCGTTGCCGACCCTAAATTGATTCGAGGATTTTTTTTTATGTAAGTACGTCCACATCACATATATACATCATTGACATAAAAATTATCTTAAAAAGTACTTACAGCCGATATAATATGTGACAATTACGGAGTACATAGCTTGATTAAATAGTGAGCACGTAGCGGTGACCAGATAATTTTACATAATAATAAATTCGCTGTACTAACAGCTAAATACAAACGCAGATCCTTTATTCTCAACACAATCCTCGGCGTCTTGACTCACCATCAGGAACACAAGACAACATACCTACAGAACGAGTAGTAGTTATATTGTAAATGGCATAAGGTTGCTCAGATATTTCTGATCTCTAGCAATGCTTATATTTTTATGAACTCGACTGTCCTTCCTCAGTCGGGTTCCAAATGCGAACAACATGATATTCCGCTGTTCCCCTCTGTAAAATATTTCCAAGGTGATGGAAATATTTTCAAGCATCATTTTCTGTATACCTTTAATATTAGCGCATCTGCAGATGATATAAGCGCAATATTAAACCATCGAGATAGCAGTTAATTGAAAACGTATCCGGGAATCTTTCGGTTCGCGCGTTTTCCAATTACCGCCTTGCCACCCTAGAAGCGGACAGGGTTACCAGTACAAGGATTCCTTGAATTTCTGAGATATTTTTATACGACGATGGCAAATAAGAATACGGCCAGCCTGATGGTAAGAGGACACTTTGAATCCAAAGAAGTCACTACCACGTTTCAAACCCTTTATTTATTTGAGGATTCGTTGGTGTCGACAATCAGATGCGCTGTGCAGAGTTGCTGGTGCATGGTGGGCGATTTCCTGTCCTTATTCAATTTAAAGAGCATGTAAAAATTACAAAATCGAAAATGTTAGCACGCATATACAATATTAAGCAACAAAAAGACATACACATGTCATACAACTCTAAGAAAAAACATCTACACCATTTACTGGTTACAAAATCACGTACTGATTGTTACGGGAAGATAAATTTAACGCATGGAGGTGTAAAACTTTATGATGATTACCAGTACATATTAAAGCCCTAAGTTCTATGAATGTGATCATGAAAAAACTTCAATCATATGCTCGCGATACAATATCTTACAATATCCTCAAGCCAGTTGGTGTACAATTTTATTCTTTTGCTATTGATTCTATCTCTTAATGGTGTATACTTACTTTGGTTTTGTTTAACTTATTTTATTTTTATTTCTATTGCATGTTACTTGTTGCTACTAAGATACATTAATTACTCAGAGCATAGAATACTAGAGAGAGGACAAGCCGCCGGCGGCCGCGTCGCAGTTGTTAGCTCAATGGGCATACTCTGCCATACTGTGCACGCGTCGCTCATCGCAGAGAATATTACGTTTCTTCCCAAAATGCCTGATATAATGCGCGTGTATTGTCCAATAAGAGCGTAGGTATACAAGTGTGTGTGTTTTAGATGTGTGCGTGTTTTGTCTTGTCAATTACTTGGGCTTTGTGTGGATTAATGTACTACCACAGTTACGTCTCCTCTGTCTTACGATATGGACTCATAATCTGGGGTAACTCTGGAGAAATTGCAAGAGCATTCAAAGCTCAAAAAAAATGCATAAGGGCATTATGTGGTATTACAGCTAGAGAGTCATGTAAGCCTATTTTTAAAAGGCTCAATATCCTCCCCTTGCCATGCATGTACATAGCGGAAATCTGTTTATTTGTAAAAAGACACAGCCAATTGTTCACCACTATTGCTCAAATAAACCCTGATGCACGAAGTAATCGGTTGAACAAATTATTTGTTACTAAACGAAATTTAGCCATATACCACAATAATGTTGGGGGGATGATGACGAAAATTTATAATAAACTTCCACAAAAATTAATAGACATGCCTCTCACTAAGTTCAGACGAGCAATATTACATTATCTAGGAGAATGTAATTATTATAGAGTCAATGAGTACCTGAACTATACTAGATTATATTAAGGACTTTAATGTAAGTAGGAATTGAATTTATTTTTATATAATGTTACTGTCGTAGTGATTGTACCAGTTTAATTATTTTTAATGTGCGTCTAATAATATTAACAATCTTGACATTGAAGCTTAATAATACTTGACATTGTAATTATATAAATTTAAACAAAACCAATTATATATCAATTTGCATGCCTACCTTTATAAGGTATTGACATTATATGGACATTATTTACCATTTACCTCACCATCTTTATACGTACATAATGTTAAGCAAATAAACAAATTTCATTCATTTCATTCATTCATTCATTCATGCGACAGGCGTACTCAATACAAATCGGCTGGCATGTCCGATCTCCTTATATTCATACATCTGTGATTAATTATAAGACCTTTAAGTTCTCATTCAAGTGACTATGTATTATGTTATTATGAAACCGAATGTAAAGTGGTAACCCTGCCAATCCCGGCATACCTGCGAGATTATTCTGCTCCAACTGATCATTTCGGAGTCTATTGGGTGCTAGTTTGGATTGTGCCGCTATCAGAGCGGGTTACTTGTAACTGCGGAACGAAGCCGTTTCATTTTAAAAGTAGTTAGGTAATGAAGAGAGTTGCGGTTCTATCGCGATCCTGCGAGTTGAGGCAAGGATTCAGTTTATCTTTAAATGTAGGTTTAAGAATAGTGAAGATTTAAAACATGGAAACTGAATAAACAGTGCCGTGGGCAGGTGCATCTTAAGGATATCTCTTTTTTATGGCTGGCTTTTTAAGTTTGAAAGGCACATGCACAATGGGAATATGCCTTTCACGTTCCATTGTTTGAATCTGGAATTCGCCTCAGTCATTTGAATGATAAGTATCTCGTTTTAATGCTTTCAACGTTTTAGTAATGCATACAAAACTGTATGGTTAATATAGAAACTCCACAAACTCCGAAAGTTTATTCAATATAATATAGTTTGGACTAGATTCAATTGACCAGGAATCAAGATGTAATCTAAGCTTATACAGTCGTCGAAATTATAAAGGTTAATCATGGAATATACTCTATTCCTGTCTGCATATTTACACAGTATAGAGATTGTCTATCAATCAATTAATCATCTCTGGTGAGGCATTTATGATGGCCACTAAACTATCCATATGTAACAGGAGCTCAAATATTGTTGGGTCAATTAATCACACAAAGGTTGCAGTCCAATTTGGATTTCACACTTCGCATCCTCGATCTGACACATTCCCTTGGCGCACGTGAATTGCAATCAAACTGGGATGCAAAATATATGTCTTAAATTGACCCACAGGTGCTCGATGCATCAAAGCTCAAAGTGAATTTCCACGTCACGTATTTTCGGAACAGTCACAGTATATTGATGACGTTGGCAGATTCTCCACTAAGAACTGTGACGATCTATTTAGACTTGCTACATGGTTATTTGAAGTTGAATTGCTGATCTATTTAACTGTGACATCGTGTTAGTGCTGTAAGCAGCAAGGAGACTTGATGATTAAGAGATGTTACCTGCACTGCAGGTTACTTCTTTGCATAAGGTACAGTCACCATCACATACATAGGTACACTATAGATGTTCTAAAATATCGGCACATGCACCCTAATGCCTTGAAAATAGAGGTGTGTTCCGATGTTTGTGACGTGCTTGTTTGCTCCGATGTATGTGATGGCGACTGTACTATTGCTGTTGCTGTAGTCAAAAAAAAGACCATAACCTCTGAACGCTTGTAGACTTTAACGGCCTTTAAATTAAATTGCGTGAATTGCGGCGCAGCAAGCGTTTTATCTGTTCATGGCGCGGTCACGACGCGCAACGCACGGTTTGTGGCTGCTGCCGCTGCCGCCGCCGCGTAATGTCGTGGTCAGGCCGTAAGGTTTTGTGCCGTACGGCACCTTAGAGTCGCCGCATATTGAGCTCTAATAGCCACCGCAAGCAGATGACGAGTTATTCAAGACATTTTTCATGGCATCGGCGCACACCGGGCGTTTAGTGGCCGCGTCCGCCAAGTCAATCTCCAACAGCAACATATTTAAAAACAAACTAAAGCCTTTCTTGCTGAGGAAGTGTTATTATTCCATAAAGGAATTCTGTAATCGGGGCCGGGATTAATGATATGCTACTTTATATCTATTAGGAACCTACTGTCATTTATTTACTGTAATTATTATTTGACACACTTAGTTAAGTTTTTTAAATGATTTTAAAAATTAAGTTCTTGATAATTGATATTGATAATTTATTATAACAGACTTAGTATTTCTGTTTCTACTTATTTTACGATTGACATACTAGTGTTTAAATGATGACTAACATAATAAGTGCTTGAAAATTAATATTTATGATTTATTGTATTAAACTAAGTTTTTTGTTTCTATTTTTAAGATAGACATGTAATTTCAGACACTATGTATATTGTTCAATGAACAAAATATTATGAATATGAATATATGAGTACAAACTGCGGGAGTGGCTCCCGCTCGCTGCTAGTTAAGCCTTGTTCTGACTAGGCTATGTCCATACAAAAGTTACTTTCACTTGCATCAAATGTATGAACTCGCACTAAAATAGTAGCCTAGTCCGAACAAGGCTTTACCGCGTTTGCTACTAGCCACTATTGGCTTAATGTGCGGCTGAATGGTCGCGTTTAGTGGCGGCTACAAGTGACTGTAATGTGCTAGCCCTCTTAGTTGCGTGGCGGGGGGAACGTGTAAGCTTGTATCGTATCACCTTCATTCACGTTCGGATCGTAATAAATAATTAAACGTATAAATACATATTGGGGGACACATTTTACACAAATAAATGTAGTCGCAATGGTTCGTGTAGTACTTACTTATAACACACGGCTGATGCGTCGCCAGTTCTTTTTGGCTTTGAACTTGGCTGGACACGCTGCCGTGTGTCTGGATACGTTAGTACTCATAGTAGACCCCATCTAGTGACTGCAATGTGAATACTTATATAGATAAAAAAAACTTAAATACATCATACCTATCATACATCTTAAGCACAAATAAATTCATAACCGGGATTCAATCCCAGGACCGCCGGCTTTGTGCCACTTTTGACTAATTTGGCTGTAATAACCGCCATGCTACGAAGATTCAAACATATCAAATGACCTCTTGAACAAAACATATAATGATAAATTATTAGAAGATAAAGAACGATGGTGATAGTTAAGTAATTTAAGTCGATTAGAAGTTGGTCTCTCGGGGCGGGCGAATTTGGACGCGTATTTCAGGGTCAATGTGAAACGTAAGTATTGATCGCTACTATTGACCCGTCAGCTCAGCGGGCGTAGACGTAAGCACAAAAAACACTTTGAAATTAGAG
Source organism: Epinotia brunnichana (assembly GCA_963854355.1). Classification (NCBI taxonomy): domain Eukaryota; kingdom Metazoa; phylum Arthropoda; class Insecta; order Lepidoptera; family Tortricidae; genus Epinotia; species Epinotia brunnichana. The sequence continues at coordinate 4,696,900 of OY977945.1, read as the reverse complement.
ACAGAATTATATATGTCTGCTGTCTTCTGTGACTTCTCCAATCGGTCTGCCAAGCTTATGCTTGCTCTGTCTATTGTGTGTTGTGTTCCTGGTGGTGATTAATGTCACCGAGGATGCACTGTGTTGAGAACCAGAGATCTACATTTATCTCTAGCAGACAGGACAGTAAAACGAATTCTCAAATCAATAAAGAGGCGGCAATGTGCTTGATATAGGCTACGGTGTCTGTTAATAATCTTCAAATTATAATATATTTTTTTATACAACGACGGTGGCATACAAGCTTACGGCGTATGGTTTATTTTTGCTTTATATGATAAATAGGATAAATTGATCATATAATACAGTAGTATATGTACAGTCAGTGTCATATACTTAGTATAGCAGCCAAAATAGCCAAATATATCGTAACACATCCTTACTTCTATAGTAATAAAGACGTGTTGCGATATATTTGGCTACCTTGACTGCTACTAACTATCTAGGTATACCGAGCAGTTGATTATTTACCCACCTTACTTGCTTATGATAACCACAGTTACCAATTCCATGCACCCTAAATTGCTTCTGGTTGCTGTGGTTACCAAGCAAAGTATGAGCTGCCTTAATAAAAAAAAATTAAAGCAAATCAGATTACATAATAATGCGCTAACTTCCTGATCATGCTGTGTGCACTTGATTTGGATGGCATGCTAGTCTATAACCGTGAATACAGTTTGACGAGGTAAAATCTGTAACTACAAGTTTTAAGTTTTTTTTTAGTTAAATAAATAATTAAATAATAACAAGCTATTCATAAAGAACCATTGTATCTCATAATGTATGATGTCTGTAAAGTGTACCTAATAAATAAAATTGGTGGAATAAAACAATCTAAATGCGAAACGTACATCTCAGATAAATCCCTTGTTCTAAGAACAATATTTATCTAAGAACTTAGTTCTCAGTCGCAACTTCTTCGAGACTTGGCAACTTACGCTAAGCTACATATTACTTAACAGGACTTGGACACTTTTTACTTAGAAATACCTAGCCACGGCTAATTTTGAGACTGGTTTTGTACGAAACTCAATTATGTTTTAGTCAAGGCGTTTCTACGTACATACCTATTAGTATGGTTGCATTTGTTTTTTTCAGTCAGCCAAAAAGTTACAAATACTATAAACATGAGATGTTGTTGTCATTGGTTGCATTCATTCATACAACACAATACATTTTAATTATAATCAACATTATTGTAATCGACGATTGCATTATTATAGTAATCACATTCTAGTAATTTCGACATGAATGGTAATTTTATCGTAAAATAAATTAATTTGAATCATTTAACAGATTTTACATATTTGTATTAGTATAAAAGATTGAATAGTTCCTGATGCAGTTAAACCAACTCAAATATTCAACTGCTTTTGATTTCAACAGTATGCTATAAAAGCTTTAAGAGTGCGTTCATATGCACACTAGCGCCACTGGAAAATAATTGTTATTATTTAAGAGTGCTCTTCAAAAAAGCGCTCGCTCAGAATTCGGTATTTTGACACGCGTAGTGCGTTTGTGTGTGTAAATACTACTACCACCCACACAAACGTACCTAACACCCACATGCACAGCGCGATCGCACCAGCCGCGGGTGCCGTCCCTTTCTAGCTATATGTAAGTGCGATCGGGATAGAACTAACCGCGGAGCTTGCCGATGCAAATAGCTGTATAGCGCACCGTTTGAATTAACTCCGTGACCGATATTGATACTTGCACTAAAAAATGGTAAGTATTACTTCGCTAACATGATGTTCTAGAACATCATGTTAGCGAAGTTAGATAACTTGAATAAAGTAAGTATTTGATTTTTGAGCACAGGTTTTCTATATGTATTTTTTAATACAAATAGAAAACCAAATACTATGATATGACAAAGTATAATATTTAGTTTCGTTTAATTAGTATAAAATAAACTAACGAGTTTTAAAGTTGTCAGTAATAAGAATAATAATTTGTTTTACGGATATTAATAGTTTGCATGTTATCTGAGTCTTATTTATATATAGTTATGTAATGAAATTATACCAGTAGACCCACCACTAGGAAATTACTGGGTACTTACGTATTCATTTCTTGAAGATTTTTTTTTTTGTTATGGACAGTAAAAAAAAACTGCCCTTCATAGAAATTGCTAATGTCCGTTACTTACCAAAGGAACTGAAAATTATAAATTATACAAACACAGCTTTTTATCTAGAATACAATTAATTAATGCGTGACTTTATTCAAAAGCCTAAAACCTCAGATCATAAAAAGGAAAAGATATGAAACGGGGGCTTGGCGCGTGTCGGTGCGACATGGCCAAATGGGCATGTCACTGCCCACCGCATGTTAGTCGCAATTCGCCGTGAATCTGAAATGTTCTTCCACGTTTACTCAAAATGCCGAAACGTAGCGTGGTTACATGCAACAATAGGAATGAAACTAAAACCTACATGAATGGTGGAGTCACGCACCACATGCTAGTATTAGTATTTTCACTTAAGTCAGTAAAAACTAATATTTTAACAAATAAACGCAACGCCGCATCATTTCTCGGGATCGAACTAACATATCGAACGAAAAAGCATATTTTTGTTCTTTGCGTTGTACATTGAACGTTCAATACAGTAAACCACGGCGCAATGTATTAAACCACTATGGATATGGACGATGCTTGAATTTTTTAGTGGTACGGCCGCTGCTTGGCGTCGCAAACTAGAGCGGTGCCAAAGTGCAGTTACAATTTACGCGTAATCGATAAAATAGAAGTACGATATCATACTAGTTATTTTATTTCGACTACTTTCGCTGTTTTATTTTATTTCATTACGTGTTTTGGTTGGGTGCCTATCTTAAAGGTAACTAATAACATACTAATAAGATTAAAAGGCACAAAATGTTTACGGTACCTACTAATAAGATTTTCACTAAGTTGCAGTATGAACGGTAAATAGACATATTAAAATTGTATATACAAGTATATAATTTAGTTGCAAATGGCTCCAGAACAACTTAAAATGTGATATTATTACCAATAATTTATTTTAAATGAGTATTTTTTTACTTTCATTTGAAATGTGATAATTGAAGAAGAAATCTCGGTTTCTTATTACAGTTTTCCAAAGAATCCGAGTAGGTACTAAAAAAATGGATAGATGCTACTGGCAGAGGTCCTAACTGGTTTCCTGTACAGAGAAGAGTTAATGTGTTCGTAACATTTTCAAGAAAAATGTTTCCAACCACTTAATAAGAGCCGTACACTTTTCGAATATTTGACACCTCGCTTGCTTGAAACCTAGGTGTAAAATGTATGGTAACACATTGTAGGGTTAAGGTGGTGCGTGATGTGACGTTAGGTATCGCCACAGTAAATGTAAACACACCACTTTTCCTAATATGTATAATGTCAATAAGTACAACACAGAAGGTATATCCAAAGTCAGAAGATAGTTTACACAGAAGAGAACAGTACGGAAGGAAGAATCAAATATATAACAAGGTTTAAGCGCAAGCGATTTGCGTATTAAATATGTAAGCGGTAGCGGTCAAGAGCGGCGCATGCACTTCGCGCGAGTATCATAGATTGACTGGCCGCGCGCATGGTAACTATCGGGCGGCCGGCGACTCGCGATCCGGTTATCGGAGCGCGGGCGCATTGCACCTAACTGGTTGACACGTCAAGAATATTGACGGATGTAATGTAAATATCCTAAGTGTATTAAATATGTATAAATGAAATATAAGGTAGTGTTTATTAATATGGTTGTGTATGTAGATGTAGATAATGTATAAGTGTATATAAATAAATATGTGTGAATGTAAAAGGGCAAGTAGCCCACATCACTCCCTCCCAGAGACCTGGTTAGGGGCGATAATAATCTGGGAAACGTACTTGCCTCCCCGAACGAGTAGTTCTAAGTACGTTTGCTTGTTGAGGATCAAGACTTAGTCTCTCACCTGTATTTACTGTGGTTGGTGGTGTGACAGGCGCGAGTGTATCCTGATCGGTATGAACATTTAAATGTTCTGATATGTAAAATGCCGGTTTTAGTCTATCAACGGTTACGGTAACCGGTTTGCCCTTAATCAAAAGTTTGAAAACTTTGTCCGTTCTCTCCAGCACTTTGTGTGGACCTGAATATGCAGGTGTTAGAGGAGCACGTGAACCGTCAACACGTAGGAAGACGTATTCAGCGGTCGCTAACTCTTTGAACACAAAGATTTTGTTCCTGTTATGGCGTGAAGCTGGAACGGGCGTCAACTTCGAGGCGAAGGAGCGTAACCGTGCGGTAAAGTCGGTGATATCCGTGGTACCGGGTATGCTGGGCTCAAAAAATTCGCCAGGAAGGTGCAGCGGCTCGCCGTAAAGTAATTCGGCAGAGGAAGATTGTAAGTCCTCTTTAAATGCACTGCGTATACCGAGTAAAACATGGGGCAATACTTCAGACCAATTGGCATCAGCATGACATGTGATGGCGGCTTTGAGCTGCCTGTGGAAGCGCTCTACCATGCCATTAGAAGCTGGGTGGTACGCTGTCGTGCGCTTGTGCTGGAATCCGATGGCTTTTGATAGATATTGAAACAGTGTGGACTCAAATTGTCGACCACGATCTGTGACAATATCTACAGGACATCCGAACCTGGATATCCAGCCGGACAGCAAAGCTTTGGCCACCGTCTCCGCTGTGATGTCCGCTATTGGTATGACCTCCGGCCATCGCGTGAAGCGATCTATGGCTGTCAAGCAATAGCGGAAGCCTTGCGAAACAGGGAGTGGGCCAATCAGGTCAATGAGTACCTGCTGAAAACGAGCACGAGGCAGTGCGTATGTCCCTAAAGGTGCAGATACGTGTCGGCTCACCTTGGCTTGTTGACATGGTACGCAAGCTCGTGCCCAGTCTCTGCAGTCCTTCCTCACGCTGGGCCACACAAAACGCTGTGCTACGATCTTAGCAGTTGCGTTGGCGCCAGGGTGACTTAAGGAATGGAGGCTGGTGAAAATCGTTTTCCGGTACTGCTTGGTAACAAAAGGTCGGGGAGTCGGCGTACTGACGTCGCAGTACAAGGGTTCACGACTTCCCGGGAATGCCATTCTTACCAAGCGTAAAGAAGATGATGATAAGTACTCAGCGAGTTCAGGATCGGACGCTTGGGACCTAGCTAGGTCAGCGAGATCAAGTGATACCTCCAGTTCCTCTATCCGAGATAAGGTGTCGGCCACAACATTATCTTTGCCGGATATATGCCTTATGTCGGTTGTGAACTGGGATATGTAGTCCAAGTGCCTATACTGCCTAGGCGAACAGTTATGTTTCCTTTCGTGGAAAGCAAAACTGATAGGCTTGTGGTCAGTATAGACAGTGAAGTGTTTCGCCTCTAGCATGTGCCTGAAGTATTTGATCGCTTCATAGATCGCGAGCAGTTCACGATCATATGGCGAGTACTTGGTCTGGGAGGGACTCAGCTTCCGGGAAAAGAAAGCTAACGGCTGCCATACCTTGTCCTGTAGCTGCTGTTGCAGGACCGCGCCCAGCGCCAAATCCGATGCATCTGTAACCAACGCAAGCTTCGCCTGGTAATCAGGATGAGCAAGTAACGCTGCGTTGGATAAGCTTTCCTTGGTGTCCTGGAAAGCTTTTAGAGCATCGCCGGTGAGGTTAATGGGCGTGGAGCCTTTGACTGCACCACCTAGGAGTGCGTTGAGAGGTGCCTGGATTTGGGCGGCGTGCGGCAGAAATCGCCTATAAAAGTTGGCCATGCCCAAAAATCTCCTCAGCTGCCTGACGTCCTTAGGTGGCGGGAAGTCACGTATGGCTTCGACTTTCGTGTCTAATGGCTTGGTACCGCTCTCCGAGATCAGGTAACCTAAAAAAGTTACCTGGGGAGCACCAAAGACGCACTTAGACACGTTGAGCACCATGCCGTAGTCCCGGAGTCTGGTAAAAACTGCACGGAGGTGTTATTTGTGTTGCTCTTCGTCTGTGGAAAACACTAGAAAGTCGTCCAAGTAGCAATAGACGAAGTCCAGCCCCCGTGTCAGCTCGTCCACAAATCTCTGATAGGTTTGACCAGCGTTGCGGAGGCCAAACGTCATGTATGGGAATTCGAACATACCGAAGGGGGTCGTAATGGCCGTCTTCGGTATGTCCTCTGGATATACAGGTATCTGGTTGTAAGCCTTTACAAGGTCAAGGGTACTAAAGATCTTACAACCAGATATGCTGTGAGCAAAATCATGAATGTGCCGGATCGGGTATTTATCGGGCACGGTACGAGCGTTGAGCTGTCGGTAATCGCCGCAAGGGCGCCACCCATTATCTTTTTTAAGCGCCAGGTGCAGCGGTGAGGACCAGGGGCTCTCGGAAGGTCTAGCTGTACCGTTGGCCAACATACCTTCAAACTCTTGTCTGGCCACCTTCAACTTGTCTGGAGCGAGACGTCTCGGGGCGCAGGATACTGGAGGACCTGGAGTGGTGCGAATGTGGTGTTGTGTGTTGTGTGGTATTGTGCGTTGCGTGCCAGCAGGTCGCGTGATTTCAGGGAATTCCTGTGATAATATGCGATGATAGCTAGATTCGCCGGTCAAGACCTTTACAGAAAATATGTCATCACAAGTAGCAGAAATTGCAGATGAAGTTAAGCTAGTTGTATTATCTACAAGCTTTTGTTTTCTACAGTCTACCATTAAATTATAGAATGACAAAAAATCAACACCAATTATAGGCTTTGTAACGCTCGCTACAACAAAACGCCATGGATATTCACGTCGAAGTCCGAGGTCCAGGTTGAGATGTGCGTAACCGAAGGTATCGATGGTCGTCCCGTTGGCTGCGGTGAGTTTGTACTCCGTCGGTGCTCGACGTTCCCGCAGTAACGACTTGGGGAAGACGCAGAGGTCGCTACCAGTGTCGACCAAAAACTGCGTCTTCGACCTTCTGTCGGTGACAAACAGGCGACCGGAAGAAATTGGGCTATCAGCTGTCGCCATCACCGACTGCCCGTGGCGTTTCCCGACTTCCTGTAGTCGCAAGGGTGTATGCACTTGTTGGCATTCTCGCCATGCTTAGAGTGGTACCAACAGATGGGAAATTTCCTGTAGCTGGACTGCGACCTGGTACTGGAACGGCTCTGCTTCCTGGAACGGTTGCGGTTTATGGACCGGGATCTACCACTGCCGTGATCTTGAGTCCTTAGTGATTGGACTTGTTTCCTCAGCTCAGCAATTTCTCGAGCCATAGCGTCCATGCTGGAACGTGGCTGGTCAGGACCGGGGCTGTAGCTCGTGGATGCGACGTGCGATGAACATGCACAACGTGGGCCGATGTCCTGGATCCTGTCAGCCAGATCTGCGAGGATATCAAGTGATGCTGAAGGATGTGCCGCAAGAACAGTCTGGATGCTCGCAGGTAATCGGTTGGTCCACATCATGCGTAAGACGTCGTCCGTGATACGCTTGGCTGCCAGGCCCTGCAGATGACGCAGAAACTGAGAAGGCTTGCACTCACCAAGTTCCTCATGATGAAGAAGCTGCTGGATCTGGCGCTCATTGGTGTCGCTAAGTCGGCTGATGAGTTCGCTTTTCAGCTTCGGATATTTGTCAGTCGCTGGAGGATTGGTGATAATATCCTTCACCTCCTTTGAAAATTGCCGATCAAGCTGGCTGATGACGTAGTGGAACTTGGTCAAGTCGTTCGTTATACCGGCTATCATAAACTGACCCTCAATTTGCGAAAACCATATCTCCGGTTCTTCCGGCCAAAAGGGTGGAACGCGCACTCCAACTTTACAAATGTCGGATGACGGTGCAGTGGAAACGCGCTCTCCGTCGGTCGGCATTTGTGCGCTCGACGGCGCGGCTGCTTCTTTGTTCTGACCAACACCGTTATCAGGCATAATTCTTAAAACTTCTACGTACGATTTCTGGGTAAATCCTCCGGTTGGTAATGTGTTCTTCAGGGGTCACCACTGTAGGGTTAAGGTGGTGCGTGATGTGACGTTAGGTATCGCCACAGTAAATGTAAACACACCACTTTTCCTAATATGTATAATGTCAATAAGTACAACACAGAAGGTATATCCAAAGTCAGAAGATAGTTTACACAGAAGAGAACAGTACGGAAGGAAGAATCAAATATATAACAAGGTTTAAGCGCAAGCGATTTGCGTATTAAATATGTAAGCGGTAGCGGTCAAGAGCGGCGCATGCACTTCGCGCGAGTATCATAGATTGACTGGCCGCGCGCATGGTAACTGTCGGGCGGCCGGCGACTCGCGATCCGGTTATCGGAGCGCGGGCGCATTGCACCTAACTGGTTGACACGTCAAGAATATTGACGGATGTAATGTAAATATCATAAGTGTATTAAATATGTATAAATGAAATATAAGGTAGTGTTTATTAATATGGTTGTGTATGTAGATGTAGATAATGTATAAGTGTATATAAATAAATATGTGTGAATGTAAAAGGGCAAGTAGCCCACAACATCTTCGCACATCTTTGGTGGATACTCGCTCTTAGCCTTAAATCTCGTAATATGAGTAATGGACATATTTTTCGCGCCAAAATGCGAGTCGGATCGGCCTGGTACCTACAGGTCAAAAATATCGATGTGACCAGAGTTTCAAATGTATGTGAACACGAACTTATAAAAAGCCGTTTATGTTACTCTGTAGGTATTCGTCAATATTTTTTACTTTTGCGATTTATGGTAAGTTAACAACCCGTGTTATTTAAACTTGTAGCTAGAAGTTTAAATACCACCACATAAACTTACCATGTCGTTGAAGTACCATCAATATCTTAACATAATATTAATTTTAATATCAATGTCGATAAAACATAATTTTAACGTTTGTCGCCCCCCTAGTGTAGTGCGTTTAAGCCAATCACAGCCCTTGTTTGCATGTTGCCGTAGACTCATTGGCAACGCCCGAGTATTTGTTTTTACACGGTTCAATGTGTGTGCCTGTGGGCGCTGCGGTGGGAGAAAACTGGGGACATCGGTTTTGGTTGAAATTAAACAGTACGGCACTTCTCCCTTTTTTATGTTCTGAGCCTAAAACCTATGTCACTTTTTAGGATTCCGTACTCAAAGAGTAAAACGGGACCCTATTACTAAGACTCCGCTGTCCATCTGTCTGTCCGTCTGTCACCAGGCTGTATCTCATGAACCGTGATAGATAGAGATTTGAAATGTGATGTATTTCTGTTGTCGCTATTTATAACAAAAAATACTAAAAAACAGAATACATCATTTTATTTTTACTTTAGTTTTTATCTGTTTCTTTTTCTTTTACAATCTTACACAAATCGACCTTGCCCCAAACTAAGCAAAGCTTGTACTATGGGTACTAGACAACGATAAACATACTTACATAGATAAATAAATACTTAAATACATAGAAAACATCCATGACTCAGGAACAAATATTTGTGCTCATCACACAAATAAATGCCCTTACCGGGATTCAAACCCGGGACCTCCAGCTTCGTAGGCAGAGTCACTACCAAGTTACTAACTAGGCTACAAGGGGTTCCTATACAACAATTTTTTTGCCGTTTAAAGATAGATAATGGTACGGTACCCTTCGTGCGCGAGTCCGACTCGCACTTGGCCGGTTTTTTAAACATTTATTTCGAAATAAAGAGTGATACTCGGAAATGTCGAAGGGAAGGTCAATCGTCGAATCCGACTCGGCTGGGCAGCATTCGGGAAGCTACGGCACATCTTTTCGTCCAATATTCCGCAGTGTCTCAAGACGAGAGTCTTTGACCAGTGTGTGTTGCCAGTGATGACATATGGCACGGAAACGTGGTCGCTTACTAAAGGCCTCATAAGAAGGCTCAAAGTCACTCAAAGGGCAATGGCACTCCATTGCCCTTTGAGTGACTTTGAGCCTATGCTATGCTATGCTGGGAGTTTCTCTGCGCGATCGCATCAGAAATGAGGCTATCCGCAGCAGAACCAAGGTAACTGATAAAGCCCTCCGAATTGCTTAACTTAAGTGGCAGTGGGCGGGGCACATTGCACGTAGAACCGATGGCCGTTGGGGCGGAAAGGTTCTCGAGTGGCAACCACGTACCGGAAGGCACAGCGTGGGTAGGCCCCCCGCAAGGTGGACTGATGACCTGGTAAAGGTCGCGGGAGTCCGCTGGATGAGGGTGGCGCAGGACCGGCCATTGTGGCACTCTTTGGGGGAGGCGTATGTCCAGCAGTGAACGTCTTTCGGCTGATATGATGATGATGATGATGATGACTCGGAAATGTAATAAAACCACGTAAAAATCTTCCTTTCCAGTGTAAACCCCCGGTGTGAGTTATTATTATATATAAACGAAAATAATTACTAAATGCAAGGTAGGATCGTGCTGTACTTAACAAACGCCATATAAGCTTGTTTTTTAAAAAGTTTTTTATTCATCTTGTTATTTTCAATAACCCTGCATATTATGTCGCTGGTTCGTGGGTACTTGTACAGACAAATCACACAAACCCAAACAAGATAGGTCTATCTATTTTAGTTAATGAGTTCCCATGACCACCTTCCATCATCAGATCCTGGAAATCATCCATCACCAAAGTGTTTACCAAGACAAAACAGATGAGCTCAAACTAGATGGGTTTATCTAGTTTAGTTTAGGAGTTCCATGACCACCTTATAGCTCCATCATCAGACTCTGGTAATCACCCAGCACCAAAGTATTGCCGTGCCATGACCAAATAAATGAGCCCAAATTCGATGGCTTTATCTTGTTGAGTTTAGGAGTTGCTATGGCCACCTTCCGACTCCATCATCAGACCAGCTCTATGATATTATGTCACCGAAGATACGCAATTGTACCTAATTTGAAGATTTCACCCAAACTCCCATACATACATACATACTAACAAGGTGGACTGATAGTAACAAGTAAATAAATTAAATCTATCAAGTATCACGATCACTCGTACAATAATAATTGACTATAGAACGCGTAGTTTAGACAAAAGGATCCAACCCACAAGACATCACCATTGAAATGTATGACTTTTGTTTTAGGTAGAAGGTTCAATTTTAAATGTTACGTATCCGGTGGGTTTGAGCCTTTTCGCTACACTACGTCATATATGGCAGCTATGCAATTCATAACTTGTCTCGATTAGCCTCACGAATGTATCCCCAGTATAGTTTGACCCCGAGGTTGGTAACAACTATGCCTAGTCGGAGATCAAAATAATATTATTTTATCTGAAGAGTGGCCGGTTAGCTTCGTGAATAGCCACAAATAAACACACTACACGTCTATCTCGGAGGGCTATTCAGCCGGTACTGAGATATATTCCCGCGCGACGGTAAATTTATACTAGTTTTGAATAATTATTTATAAATATAAATTTTGACAAAAGTTATATTTTTTGGACTGGATCTTGTTGGTACAAGCATGAACTTTAATGTTGTGTAAGATTCAATACAAAAATTATTCAACAATAATGAGAAAATCCTTGAGTTTTCAGTACGATTTTGTTGACAAATATGGTGTAATTGAGAACAGTTTACATATATATACGTGCAGAATAAGGAAAATTCGAGGCGGCTAGGCGCAATGGCAACATATTACGCTAGTGAAAATAGAAAAAAACAAGTAGGTTCTCATATAACATCATGGAGTATTAGGGGCTCAAACTTATGACTCTGCGCTCTCTTCAGAAAACTACTGTCGGTAATCGGGTATTTTCGGTTAAAGTATTCAGTTCTTCGTAAATTAGAGGCGGCTAGGACCAATATGAGGAGTTTACCTATGCAAATAAGTAATCAGGATCTAGAAAAAGCTCTCCGTTTCTTAGAATTACAACGTCAAAAATCCGTCATTCTCGCTTATTCCTGACCAAAAAACGAGCGCCCTCTTAAATTTAACGATAGATATTTAAAAAAGGAGTTTTTTTTTATTTTTTTTTTATTTTAATTTAATTCTTAACAATATACATTGTGTCGAATAGGGTACATTACAATTAATTACAAAAAAATAATTACAAAAAAATAAGATTAGTAACATTAAACGAACTTACAATACTAAATTTAGTCTACAATATAATTTATAATAGGTAATTCACAATTATTAATCCATAAATATGTCATGTTATATTAATTCTAGAATCATAATAACTTTACATGTCGTTTACAAAATCATCGATTGAATAATAACATTTGCTTACAAGAAGAGCCTTTAATTTACGCTTGAACACATTAATGTCGGAGATCTGCTTAAATTCTACCGGTAATTTGTTGAAAAGATGTACAGCCTGGTAATGCGCGGAATGCTTTACTATATTTAATTTGGGTATTAAACAATTTTTAAGGTCTTTCCTTCTTGTTGCAAGTCTTAAAACCCGGTCCTCTTCACTTTCTGTCTCGTTCAAATGTTTGACCAAACCCGTTAGAAGAACTTGAATGTAGAGGCATGGTACAGTCAAAACTTGAAGTTTTTGAAAATGCTCCCTGCATGATACCCATTGCGGGATTCGAACTATAATTCTAATTGCCCTTTTTTGCATCGTGAAGGCAATTTTGGTATTATAAAGATAGCTGTTGCCCCACAATTTAATACTATATCTTAATTTAGATTCTATGAGGGCATAATAAACCATTTTAAGTTGTTTGACTTTTATCTCCTCCCGAAGGCTTCTCAAGGCAAAACAAGCAGAGCCAATAGAGTTGCTCAACTCCTGTAGTTGTGGTTTCCAGTTAAGATTTGAATCTATCAGGACTCCCAGGAATTTTACAAACTCAACTGTTTCCACTAATTTTCCATTCATTTCTAATAATAAGGAGTCAGAGCATCTAGGATTTGTCTTAAAGAGAATTGCCTTTGTTTTGCTACTGTTCAAGGTCAGGTCATTCAGTTAGTATCTTTCGAATACTTACATCATCTCCACTTATAATAAATCTCTAAATTAAAAAAAGAATCAGCCAGTTTGAAACTAAGCTTTGTGTGGTACGAATGTTCTCAGCATCCCATGAACGGAAAAATATGAAACATTTTATATAGGTACATTATTATTCTAGCTGCAACTTAGGATAGTTTTTATCCGACTGCGACAATTAATTAATTTTCCGAAATATACGACTTCATTTAATTTTTCATTTATTTTTATTGAAATCAAACGCTGCTCCAACTGTCAGCTATAAGAAACGTCAAATTTTCGTCAAAATGGCGGAATTGCTTTGCCTTTCACATTAATAATTTAAATCCAGTCTACGATAGACCTTTACGATACACATGCCAAAAGTTAAACCATAAAAAAATATTTGATTGTGATATGAGAACTTATATGCGCAAATGTCGCATTATGGCGTAATTTCAAAAAATGTATTAACAGATTTGAACAATATAATTAACACGAATTTGTTTTTTTTGAATGGCAATGGCACGCGTTCTTTGCGCATTCTGCCAAAGTGCCTTCGGCGCTACCACGAAAACCGAAACTCGAAGTTCGTATAACTGCATCCCTGTCACTCGAGTATAGTTAGTGCGATAAAGATAGAGATACCCGAATATTTTCGGATCCCGAAGTTCGTGGTTGTAGCTCAGGAATCGAAACTACACCCCGTAAGCCGCGTCCGCTGCGCCATGTTTTCGTGGTTTTTAAACGTCAAACATGTTTTGCCAATCAAAACAAAACCCTATTTGTTTGCCGAACCTGACTGAAAACATGTTAGATGTTTAAAAACATGGAAAACATTGGTGCAGCGGACCCGGCTGTAGGTAGACACTAAATAAAATAATCATAATGTATTTTCTCGAAAAAAGGATAATAGAGAAAAAATCAACGCAAGAGGTTAGGTATATGTATAGGTAATTACTAAGTTCCAAAGTTTTATGTTCTGTCCCTTTTTCACAAAACGCACCTTCAAATGAAACGATTGTTTTTTACTATGACGCTCGAGGATCTTGACGTCACAGTCCCCGATCGTTTTCTTACTCTAACAAGCGACATTAAAACAGCTTTAAGATATTTGAATGGGATTTTCGTCATCTTCTATCTATCTATACCTACATATAAATGCCCTGACTGACTCACCCACTCACTCATCAACGCACAGCCGAAACTACTGGGGCTAGAGAGTTGAAATTTACACCAGAACTACCTTTTACAACGTAGGCAACGGATAAGAAGAGATTTTTGGAAATTCTACCCCTAAAGGGTTCAAATAGGGGTGCAAAATTTGTATGGGGGAAACTTTATTTTTTATAGCTAGAGACTTAAAATTTTGTATAAATATTACTTATTAGAATACGAATAAAATACTTTCAACGTTTAGGAAAATTTTGCCCCTAAGGGGGTAAACAAGGGGTGCAAATTTTGTATGGGGGAAACTTTATTATTTTAGCAAGAGACTCAATACGTTGTAGAAAGCTTTCTTCTAGCTTTTAAGCTATTAGAATACAAATACAGTGCTGCCAGCATTTTGGAAAATTCAGCCTCTTAGGGGGTTAAAAAGGGTTGCAAAGATTGTATGAGCGAAACTTCTTTTTGAGATAGAAGCTTAAAAGTTTGTAGAAAGATTACTTATTACAATACAAATAAAAAAAACTGCGTTTTGGAAAATTCCACCCCTAAGGGTATGAAAAAGGGGTACAATGTTGGTAAAGGGGATTTTTTTGAGCTAGAATCTCAAACCTTTTTAAAAAGATCGCAAGCGACAAACCTTTGCTTAAAGATTACTTATTACAATACAAATAAAGAACTTTCAGCGTTTTGGAAAATTCCACACCTAAGGGTGATTAAAACAGGTGAAAATTTGTATGGAGGAAACTTTTTTTTAGAGCTTGAAACTTGAAATTGTGTAGAAAGATTAATTATTAAAATACAAATAAATAGGTAAATTACTTTCAGTGGTTTGAAAATTTCCACCCGCTAAGAGGGTATAAAGAGGTGCAATGTTTGTGTAGGAAAATTTTTTTTTAGGTAGAAACTTAAAACTCTGTAGAAAGATTGAGTACCTACTTATTACAATACAAAAAATACCTACTGCCAGCGTTTTGGAAAATTTCACCCCTTAAGGGGTTAAAAAGGGGTGCAAGGTTCGTATGGGAAACACTTTTTTTTATCTAGAGACTAGATAGTTTGTAGAAAAAATATTTACCTATTACAATAAAAAAACCGCGTGTTTTATTTTTAATTTTTCCCTGAAAAGCGTTCAAAGTTTGTATGGAGAGCAAGAAAATTTTAAAGTATGATATTTGTAACTGCGATCTTAGCCTGTTTAGACTACAAAACTTATTTCAGCGTTTTTTTAATTCATCGCCTAAGAAGGTTAAAAGGGGGTTCGAACTTTGTATAGAGAGCAATACATTTTTAAAGTAAGAAATTTGTAACTACGGTTTCAGACTGTTTACTATGAGGGTTCAGAGAGGGTTCTTAGTTTGTATGAGATTGAGAGTATTGAGATTTTGAAAGTAAGAGATTTGTAACTTCGGTTTTAGATTGTTTTCTAAAAGTCTAGGTAGAAAATTAATTTCAATGTATTTTTTTTTAATTCATTCCTTTAACAAATATTAGACGATAACATGTTATACGCGGACGAAGTCGCGGGCAACAGCTAGTAACATAATAGTTTTTACGTTGCTGGATTCGTCAAAAGTTAAAATGGCCGTTTTTCTTTTGAGTTCATAACTAGATCAACGAATCTAGCAACATAAAAACTACTTTGATGTATTCACAAGGTACTTAAATACCTATTTTAAATATTTAACGTTAAATTTAAATAATCACAATTATTTACCAATACCCTCAAACCCTCTTAAAATAATAATTCTATGCTCATTATCATTAGCCGAGTTTGAACTTTACTAACCTAGTTAATAAGCCTAACCTATACTAACAATTTAGCTTTACTAACAAGCTATTGATTTGTACTGTCCGAAATAAAGAATTTTATTATTATTATTATGTATGTCTTTCCCGCTCACGGGACAATGATGTCCCGGACCTTTGGGAGGCGTGCGTGGAGGCCCTTTTGACAATTTAATGAAATGCAAGGAGTACACCGAGCGGATGCTGTCCCTGCCCGTGTCATGGGACGCACACAGAGACAGCACCCGCTGGGGTGTATAGGGACTATTGCTGGTTGATGGAATCTAAAGAAAACGGGTTATTGGGTGAAAATTATGGACTAGTGGCTGGGCTATTGGGTGAAACATCGGACGCCTGCCTAATAAACTGTCTCATTTTTTATCTCTGGCAGACGGTGACTCGCCAACTGCTAGATGGGCCCCTATAAATAGCGACATTAAAAAATGGCCTAAGGGCAACACCAGTCAGAGAGGCTGGGGGGGTAGAGAGGTGGCACTGGACTTTGAACATATAGCCAACTCGCCACTCAGGTGTCCACATCTACCCTCGAGCAACAGCTCTTGCGACTCCACTCTGGACAGCCAGTTAAGGCAAGCCAGAGGTGGGGGGCCTGTCCAACCAACCACCCGATCGGCTCAGCCTGACCACAGGACACCCCCAGGAGCACTCAGGTACGTAGGGTCGCTACTCCCTTACAGCCCGCCACAAGCTGCCTTACGTTGAATCATGCACCAGAAATCTGGTGGGCGATGGGGCCGTCACATCCCTACGCCTTTATTATTATTATTATTATTCATCACCGTGCATTTTCAATCTGGGAACCAGTTTCAGAACACCCATTTGACGTAGGTACTTATGTGATTCATGTGCTCCTTGTTGCTCAAACCCGACAAACCCGTAGCCAAGTGTTGTGAGCGGGACACACTGATGCTGAGTTGAGATTTGAATGAAATATTTTCTCGCAAATGGAGGCCCTGACTCGCTTCAGTGCCTGATTTTCCAGGTATCTGTTACTGATAATTGACAATAATTGTTCACATTAGGCTTTCCGCTTCGGTAGCAATTGCTTTCATTTAGAATGCAATACTGATAAAATTAAAATTGAAATTTGAAATTTCTAACATCAGTATTGTTGCACAATTAACCATTTGCGGGTTTGATTATTGTCTCTTCCATAATGTATTGATTTTGTTTTTTAACCCTCAATCCAATAGGTGAAATGTACTAACGCTTTTATGAGTCCTTTTCCGAAATAACACAATATTTTTAAAATAAAAAATATTGTTCTTATTACGTACTAATTAAGGCATTTTTAACATTTTTAACCTCTCAAAGGTATACAAAGTAAAATTACAAAAAGCGGCCAAGTGCGAGTCGGACTCGCACATGAAGGGTTCCGTAAAATAAATTGCGGTTTACGATTTATGACGTATTAAAAAAAAACTACTTACTAGATCTCGTTCAAACCAATTTTCGGTGGAAGTTTGCATGGTAATGTACATCATATATTTTTTTTAGTTTTATCATTCTCTTATTTTAGAAGTTACGGGGGGGGGGGGGGGGTTACACAAACACATTTTACCACTTTGGAAGTGTCTCTCGCGCAAACTATTCAGTTTAGAATATACGAAACCTCAATACCATTTTTGAAGACCTATCCATAGATACCCCACACGTATGGGTTTGATGTTTTTTTTTTTGAGTTTCAGTTCTGAGTATGGGGACCCCAAAAATTTTCTGTTTTTTTTTAATTTTTGTGTGAAAATCTTAATGCGGTTCACAGAATACATCTACCTACCAAGTTTCAACAGTATAGCTCTTATAGTTTCGGAAAAAAGTGGCTGTGACATACGGACGGACAGACAGACAGACAGACATGACGAATCTATAAGGGTTCCGTTTTTTGCCATTTAGCTACGGAACCCTTAAAACCAGCCTAGTTCGAGTTGGACTCGCGTGGTAGGGTTCCCTACCATTATCTATAAAAACGGCAATAAAATCACGTTTGTTGTATGGGAGCCCCCCTTAAAAAATATTTTATTTTGTTTTTAGTATTTGTTGTTATAGCGGTAACAAAAATACATAATCTGTGAAAATTTCAACTCTCTAGCTATCACGGTTCTTGAGATACAGCCTGGTGACAGACAGACGGACGGACGGACGGACAGCGAAGTCTTAGTAGTAGGGTACCGTTTTACTCTTTGAGTACGGAACCCTAAAAAACTAAAATGTATGCTCCTGTATAAAAAAATGCACGTGCAATGGATGCACGTTATTTTTGCGTGCATTTGTATGAGTCCATGGGACTGACTTGACGCAATGACTCACCAAATACGCAGCGCAGGTGCAAATCCACTCGCCAACGCGGTGCCCGCGTCACTGAAGGAAGTACAGGGACGGAGAGGAAACTATTCGCTAAAACGTTAGAATTTGAAATTTTGATGTGAGTCCAGTGGACTCAGGAAGTGAATTGAGGGTTAAACTATGATGACCATATAGGTAGTAGGAACTTAGATAACACCTAATTGAATATTGTTCTCGTAATACCTAATTGAATGTAAAATAATGGTAGAACATAATGGAATTTGATCAAAAGTGACGTTTTATATGTCGTAGATCATCAAATAATAGTTTCAGTTTCTTTAAATCGACAATTTCTTCAGATAACAGGATACCAAGGTAGGTACAGCTAAAAGGTCATCGTGTAGAACCCATTAAGTTAAATTAGGTGACTGTTGTTTTTTTTTCTATGAAATGAAAAATCTGTGAAACAAACATTCGATGAAACGTTTGGCAGTAAAACAAGGTACAACCAAAAATGATTTTGACCGGACTCTGATCGCCAAGACTATATTTTGTTCAGGGTGAAGGGTAATAAAAAAAACTCATTTTATGAAGTATACCTACCTACCTATAGATTCAGATTTTTTTATTTTATAATATTTGATTACAATATAAATTAAAGCTAGATAAGACCGTAATTGATGGCACCGGCCTGTATAGTTTGATATGTCTCACCTCTTCACCTGCCCTCATATTAATCATCTTTCCTCAGGCTGCGCTGCTAAAACAACATCAAGCTTTTATATTTTACATCTTTAAGGTTGATTTAGCGGATAAATAAAATTTTGCCATCCCTAAATAGCGGCGGGGCTTCTGAGTGATAAGTGATAAGAAGGGACAAGTGTCCATAGGCTACGGTACCAGCTTAACATCCAGGCAGGCCGTAAGCTTGTTTGCCACCGTCGCTGTATAAAAAAAAGAGTCCTTTTTAAAGGATTGGCCAGAGGTTGCTCGGGATCAGGATGTCTGGAAACGGAGGGGGAGGCCTTTGCCTAGCAGTGGGACACCACAGGCTCCTTATAATTATAATAATATTTAATAAATGTAATAGATCAAAACGCTGCATTCATTTATTAAGATTGAGAGAGATTGAGAATTTTACATGTCATTTATTCTACATGGGATTATATGAAACTATATATGGATAAAGTATTGGTCGTGGAAGGCGATCTGAGACATTAATTTCGCATTACAATTTGATTTTATGTTGCAAACAACATAGCGGTTCCACGCGCGATTTCTGCTCACGAGTTATGCATATTCTAAGGTGTTATATAATTTTGAAATTGTTGTTTCCACATCATCATGTGTACCTTTGTGTAATCTACATATAAATGGCAAATCTGGTGTCTGACAGTGCCATTTACGGGCCAGGACGTCTAAGACACTAATTGTCACCGCTCCTGTCTCGGGTGAAGCCTCTAACGAGCGTGTAACAACGTAACAAACGTTATACCAAATTCTAAAGTTTGCGAATTGGCCACAAGGGTGCTCTTATAACTCCCTGTCTAGTGCTTCGGGGAATGTGAAATCTGAAGTGAATAAACTCTGCAAGAATAATTTTAGTCGAAGTTCAATTAAGCTTTATTCGTATGACATGCTTACTTTGCAATGTCCAATTGCCGTTGGACGTCGTTAGTGTTCGAGTACATACATTATGCAATGTTAAAAGCAACGTGAGTGAACCTAAAAATTGTCCCGTCTAAATTCATCAAATAGAACAATGCGCCAAATTTGCAAAGAAACCAAACAAGTTTTTCTTAAATAACTAAGTAAATGTATTTATTGTAAAAAATATTTAGCAGTATTTGTTTCATATGTAGCGCCAATAAAAGTTTGCATCTTTAACTTAAGGAAAATTCGCTAAGAGCCGTTTGACATAATTCGGGTACTACTTATAAGTATAGAATAAAATATTTAATCTAAATTAATTATACTTAATGACCGTAAGCGCCAAAAAAAAATGTACACTTAGAAAACAATGACAGCTCCTTCAATATTCCAATTTGAAAAGTCGAAGCATACCCCAGTTCACAAAGGAATTAGATCCTGAGTCAGGCGTTTAGCCGCGTGGCTGCTCCGCCAGTCATCGGCGAAATTGTTTCATAGCAAGCATACCTTCTATGCAACAACTCACTACCTGTCTTGACTCACCTCACAACCTTATCTAGTATAACTAGGCCTCGAAATACGTAATGGCTGTGGATAGTACGGTCCGTCTTATACTGGTTTTACAAAGGCGAATCGTTGGTAGCTAAGTGTTGTGAAGTTCTTGCGTCATGCTCATATATCACTACTCTGTATGTTTGACGTCGTGGGTGAAATTAAATTGTCGAAGGAGTAGCAAGGTAACCAAGTGATTCTAGAAAACTAGATAAGTTCTTTAATAAAAGTAGGAGTTAATACTTAGCACCTTGTAAATAATATTGTAGTTTATTAAAGTTTCTGAGGCGCCTTGTCAGCTAAACCCTTGTTTTAAAGGTTTATTTTTACCGCGTATCTTGAGAATGAGAAGGCGTCTCTTTTGGCCTGTAATCTTGAATTGTTTTATTCGCATAGCAGTCTTATTCAAATATTTGTTTAATTTTTCATTGGTCAATATAGGTTTTCAAAACACTTCGGCGTTCGGCACGTATTCAGTAGCAGAAAAATGTAATCAAGAATATACAAAACATTATTACAGTCCGTGAGCTGTTGGAACAGTATTGAGGATGCAATCGTTTGGCATGAGAACGTGTAAGAGAAATATAGACCCAAATCTTATACTATAATGTAACAAGGTTTTTAGAACAAAATGTATAAGTTTTCCTGCTTTAATTGTAGTGTCCTCGGAACGCACTAAGACTTTAACCCTTCTCATACTCGATGCAATGTCAACGTCAATGGTATCTATACGATTTCAGCTTTATTACAATGGAATATGGTCCAAAATCGTAAACATATATTTGACGTCGATTGTATGCACAACTCGACGTCTCGACAATAGTGTAATTGGGCCAGTTGTGATCACCACATTGACTCGCTCTATGCATGCATCTCCAAAGGACAGGATTGGCTGTGAATAGTCCATGTTCTCGCTTGAATGCACATGGCATAATCAGACTTATGGCCGTATGAACCTCCAACAAACTTATTTTAGCTAAAATGCTGTAAAATTTCGTTTGCCTTTATCTGCCACTTTAACAAAACACATAACAGACTAAGCTTTTTTTATTTTATTCTAAAATTTCTGTGTAATAGGGGTGTCGACTCAAAATTTATTATTTCTTCAAAAGAACGAAGGCAAAAAAATATGCCTAATGACGAAAATCCCATTCAAATATGTCAGAAAATGACGAAGCTACAACCGTTTTAATGTTACTTGTTAGAGAGAGAAAACGCTATGGGATCGTGATGTCACGATCCCCGAGCGTCATAGTAAATGACAATCGTTTCATATGAAGGTGCGTTTTGCTGAAAAGGGACAGAACATACCCCCTCTTCAAACTTTGGACACTTATAACTTTTTGATTAGTTAACCTCTTGCGTTGCTTTTTTCTCCATTTGACTACTTACATTTTTCATCCTTTTTCGAGAAAATACAACATTATTGGTTATTTTATTTGGTGTCTACACCCAGTACACCCCTATTGTATAAAGAACTATCCGTTTTCCTATATTTTTATTTTTAATACAATTCTTCTTGCATTTTATATCCAATTATAGATAGAATGATTAAAGTAATTAAATTACACATTAGACGAATACCATTCAACGACAGGTATGTCCATGTTCTGACCCTTTCCGAGCTCTGTTTATCACAAGCACTTTAAGTTTAATGAAGAAAGCGGTTATTGTTCAAGGTTCTGTTGGTTTCCAAATCTCACTATGTCTCTTCTCTATTGTGTTAAGAGGTGACTAAGTGAGTAAAAATTGCTTTTTCACGCCACTGCTCGGAAATGTGGCAAAAGATGGTCGGAATTCAGGCTTCAAAGCTGGGGCTAGTTGGACGTCGCGTCGCACGAACGGGCCATCTATGAATTCTGCGCCGGAGATCGGGGCCGCGCACTTTTGTTTTTTGATTAGGTAGGTACTTAATTTTGATTTAAAATTATAATTATTTGCAATTTCCTCGCAGTAAAAGCACTGTATTAAGCCTCGGCCGAAAGTGCAATAGCTGGACTCGTACTTTCGAGGACCTCCGCTACGCGTCGGCCCTCGAACTAACTCGTCCATCTATTGCATACTTTCTAGCCTCTACAACAATGTACTATTATTGAATCGTTGTTATTTTCAGTCTTCACAAGCATTGTTAGTATCGCAGCTGGCGGAGCCGTAGTTGCAATGGATCGGGAATCTAAAGATACTTAGTTCGATACTCAGGGTATGCGCGTTTGAATTTTTCTTTGTACTTTGGTAAGTCAAGTTAGTTACATACAGCACTGATATTATTAATTAGTCAAACTGAAATGTATATGCCTTCGACACAGAAGTCATTTCGACGTGGTCATTGCTCTATAGGTAACCTCAGAGACATCTCGGGAAGTCTTCCTTTATTTGGGAATCAGGCACTTTGCACGCCGAATGCGTTAATTTATGACTATGTTCATAAACTCAATTAAACTTTACCTAAGTAGCTTATGCCCAGTGAGCGACCTCCGAGTAAGTATACGCTGTTTGTTCTAAGATTTAATGCAAAATTTGCATAGTTACGCGCTTCCCAAACACTGAGGTTGAAACTTAAGACATTCCCAAAGTTCTCGAAACTGCGGCTAGGGAAAGAATGCGATAATAACTATACAAGAACTTGCGCTCATAAATATAATGAAAGTCATAACTCTGCGGTGTCTTTAATAAAATGTAAGTGGAATTATAAAATACGGCTAGCTGGCGGGAACAGCGCTTCCGTGATAAGTCGGTATATGGTATCGTGATACAGAAGATGTTAGTTAGTTTTCCAAGAGAGACAAGTATCTTATGAAATAAAAGAAAACCCTCTTAAGCGCCATTAAAGTGAATATGTAGCATAATTAAACTTCACGGATTGAATTCGATTGAAATAGTGTGACGAATAGGGCGTTCTTACAACTGATACCTATTATATTTAGGGTTCCGTAGCCAAATGGCAAAAAACGGAACCCTTATAGATTCGTCATGTCCGTCCGTCTGTCTGTCTGTCCGTCCGTATGTCACAGCCACTTTTTTCCGAAACTATAAGAGCTATACTGTTGAAACTTGGTAAGTAGATGTATTCTGTAAACCGCATTCAGATTTTTACACAAAAAAAGAAAAAAACATTAAGTTTTAGGGGTCCCCATACTCAGAACTGAAACTCAAAAAAATTTTTTTCATCAAACCCATACGTGTGGGGTGGGGTATCTATGGATAGGTCTTCAAAAATGATATGGAGGTTTTTTAGATCATTTTTTTCTAAACTGAATAGTTTGCGCGAGAGACACTTCCAAAGTGGTAAAATGTGTCCCCCCCCTGTAACTTCTAAAATAAGAGAATAATAAAACTGAAAAAAATATATGATGTTCATTACCATGCAAACTACCAACGAAAATTGGTTTGAACGAGATCTATGAGGTAGTTTTTTTTTATACGTCATATATCGTAAATTTATGTAACGGAACCCTTCATGTGCGAGTCCGACTCGCACTTGGCCGCTTTTTTTAAATTCTTTACCGACATAAAAGTCATCCGGTGGCCGTCTAACCTTGTTCAATGATTATTGTACAGTCAACTGTACCTTCGCTCTTGTGTCAACAGATTAATGTTTCGGTACATATTTATGAGAGGATTAAATCGATACATTTATTTTTTATTTTTTTATTTTATTTATATTAACTATACAGTACCGGTCAAAAATTAAAGTTCACCCTTTGTTTTTGGTACAAATTTGTACTTTTGTGTGATTATGTTTTGCAGTTCAGATGTCGAAAATTGTTTCCAACTGATTCGTTATTGTTTACAGAGATGTGTTTGATTAGTCACACACAATTTACGTAGATTTCTAAACAACAGATTCCCTAAAAACCAACATTGTATCTGATCATTGTACGTTTTAAGTGGCAAGGCCATATATGGCCCAGCCTTTGCCGTCATTTCTATAAGATTTTAGGGAATGCGTTGTTTAGAAATGTACGTGAATTGTGTCTGACTAATCAAACAAATCTCTGGAAACAATAACGGATCAGTTGGAAACAAATTTCGGCTTCCGAACTGCAAAATATTATTGTCCAAAAGTACTCATTTGTACCTAAAACAATGAGTGAACTTAAACTTTTGATCGGTAGTGTACGTCTATCATTACAGTCTCCCAATGCGATAGCGTAGCAAATTATTAACATAACATATATAGGGTATTACATAATTCTAAGTTTTACAATAACATAACACATACAAAGTAACTTTGTATGCGACTGTACCTACATATATATTAACCAATCAAGTCAATTTTGACCAAAATATCGCTTACACGCTTTTTCACTTGGAGTTCTCAAAGCGTGTATTAGGTACTTATTTTTTTGTGCACATACCTAATATAATGATTTAATTATATTCTCTGTTCTTTTTCTTTCCAAAACACAGGAGGAAAAGAGCTTCGTTAGGACCACTAGTGTGACGTCACCACTCGTGTTTTGTTTTCCAACAATAAAGGGAACCTTTTTCGGAGACATTCAATAGGTCAGGTCAGCACAAAGCAGACAAAAATAACCTCGTGTATTGTCTAGATAGGCATTGGGAGCAATGTTGGATCGCAAGAGCTCTTTACCAAGAGCACACAGTCCCAAGCCCAAGTTATTTATTTTCGCCGACGAGAGCGTCCCTGTCCCTAGTCTGGCGAGAAAACGATTGCGTACGTGCGGGGCTGCGAATCGAAAACTATACATAATAAGTATGCTCTGGTATTTTAGGCAGCGTAACTATTCTGAAAAAAATATTTTTGGGTTTTAGCTTACTCATTGATATCACTAGTTATCCTGCGTGTGTGAAATACTTGAAAATTTAACAGCCATCATGTTCATTAAAAATTCACGATACATCAAATAAAACTTTGCCACCAAGCCACCACGTTGAAAACAAGGGTGTAATAAATTTAAAATATGCAGCCAGACGGCTGTGGCATCGTTGTTCCTTAACGGATAACCCGTTTTGAGTGCAGTCATAATTATTTTATTCCAAAGTCTTGTCTGCTGAAATGGTTTTTAGCTATGTGCGTTCTATCAGGAATGTTTTTAAATTTAACTATATGCAACTTTCACTGCCAGGGACCCGCCTAGCGGGCACTTACACCTTAGTCGCTTTCCGCTAATATAATGTGTAAATAGCATGTTAAACCCTTTAGCCGCCGAATATCAAATAAGTATCTGGCAATTTTCTACTTGACCTGGTGAAAGTGAAAGGTCGCGGGAGTCCGCTGGATGCGGGTGGCGCAGGACCGGTCATTGTGGCACTCTTTGGGGGAGGCCTATGTCCAGCAGTGGACGTATTTCGGCTGACATGACGATGATGATGAATTTTCTACTCTGACATAATAAATCAAGGTGTCATTTACACTGTCACTTTTTCTGATATATCAGACGATGGCGGTTAATGGGTTAAATATGTTATTAAATATATTTATTAAAATTTTACTAAACGGGACCTAATCAGGGAAAAGATGTTGATACTCACTCAAGCCAATCCAGTTGTGACACATCTGAATCCTCGGGAAGCCTCTAAAAGGTAATTAAATAAGTTAATTACTTATATAGGCCTCTAGTCCCGTTTAGTCAAAATAATAATTATGTTGTAATTGTACTATTATTTTGTACCTACTTAATACATCAATCATTCATCAAGCATTTGCTATCTTGTAGTATATTACTGTTCAATAATTTAATCAAATCACATTACAACTGTGATATTTCGGTACCGTCTCTGTTCGGTCCGAACTCTCAATTGGCACTCCCGCGCTCTCATGGCCAAAATCACTCCTTTGTGACGTCTAAGAGATACGATAAGAAATCTTCAGCCAATCCAACCGAATTCCTGAGCTGAATTAATAAGGTTAGGACTAGACAAAGTCAAAGAAGTCTTTTACGATACAAACGGGTACTAAATCCTCAGAAATAGCAAATTGCCTGGATATTTAGTGTTTGAAGGGTTTCAGTAGAAAGCTTATAAATAAGTCCAGTTGGTCTGAGTATGTCTTCTACATTTGCAAGCTTCTGATTTAGTTAATTGGCACGGGGTAGGTTTTTATCTTGTGATAAGTAACAATTATTTTTCACTTCTGATGCTCGAAAAGTCTGTTATATTAGGCTTAGCAAGCGGGGCTAAAGTAGTACATTTAGCCCGTAGGGAAAATATGTATACATGTTTATGATTTTAAAGCATTTTATTTTTAACCAATGTAAAATGTTCATCCGCGCTTTACATGCAAAAGTAATTCTTTATACAATACTATATACAACGTGGAACGGAACAACGGACCTTCCCGCAAGAGGGGGATTATTTAGCGTTAGTAACTACGTAAGTACGTAAATAAAACCAAAAAGAAAAATTTTTTGACGCGATTTTTTTAAGCATGCAAGCTTTTCACGCTTAAACCGCACAGTGTTTTATAGAAGCCGAAAAAGTAACATCCCCGTTTTATTACAAATTACTGTAGTTTAGATCATTACAAATGTGAGACTAAAACTCCCGCGTTTCTAATAAGCGTAGGTTCTGAGATATCATTTTTTGAAAATCTTGTTTCTGACACCTAAGAATTACGAAAAACATTTATATATTGCAAATTATTAATTTAACGTATCTGTTGTTTAAAGTGTTGGATAAAACCTTCGAAGACATATATGTAGAGGCAATTTTGACCTCTCTAGGTACATTTGTTACAAAGATATTAATGATTTTATTGATTTTGGTTTTTATTTTTTTTCTTCTATGTTCCGCCGTAGTAGGACGCGATATTTGTATGACAGCTTTATTATTATGTCTTATATCTACCTTATTATATACTATATATACCCTATTTTTTACAAGACCTAATTCCATGGAACATTCAAGTAATCACCTAAACTCTATATATCCGGTTTATCCGGCCACTAGGGTTGACACTTCGGTATTTTGAATTTTATACGCCGTCTATTCGGGAATCCTATAATTTATGTTTTTCTTGGATCGCCAAGGCTTAAAAAAGAATTATTGAGAGAAATCTTCGATATTTGAATTTGATGATTGCAAAACATGTAAGAGTTAAGTATTGAGTTTTTTTTTATTTAATACAGAAGAAAGAGCTATTGTCTAGTTTTTTTTAATTACGTGTAATTTCACTGATTACTGTTTTGCTTTATGAGTATCGTATTGGCTTTTTAAAATAATATATTATGTAGGGGTGATCACGTAACGTTTCGAACGCGCGTTAGGACAATGCAACTGTAATTTTTCCATATAAAAACTGACAGTTAAATTTACCTAACGTACAGTCAGCATCAAAAATAGCTACGTAATTGAAGACGTCAAAAGCTCTTATTCCCTTTTAATAAAAACGTTTGACGTCTTCCTTTGCGTAGCTATTTTTGATGCTGACTGTACGTATAAACAATGCGTTACGTGATCGACCTGCTGGTCAAAAACTTGTTTTATTAGTTTCGCCAAGAGCTGAAACTTGCACAAATAATGATTGCCTAGTATTTTGTAAATTACTTGTAATTTTAAATTTGAGTGAAGTTAAATCACGAATTACGTACTGATTTTGCATTTTAAAATTTAAATGTATGATACCCGGTCAGTAACTTGTTTTATTAATTTCGTCAAGAACTAAACCTCGCACATGATGAAACGCTACACATGTGACTTGGGAAGGAGTCTACCATTAAGTGCTAGATGGGGTCCTGGAAGTAGAAGAAGACATTCAATGACTTGTCACGCTTCTTGTGTTGATTTGTCTTGTCATGGTCCTTGAGCGTAAGAGCGTACAGATTTTTCGACTGTACAAAGAGCAAACTACAAAAATGTACAGGCACATAATCTTATTACATATGTATTACATACCTTATTATTTATTTTGTTACAAAAATCACTTAATAAAACACTAGGTAATTGAGATGGGCAATATAACCAAATTCTCAATAGCTAAGAAATAATTACTGAATCTTAAGAAAACTAATTATTGTGTAGTAACTATATGTGTAGGTGTATACTATGTTAATTTTATATCCAGGAAATCTGGATACTGGTAGTGGCAGCCCTGACCGAATTTTTTTAATTGACTGTAGATTAAATGTTCCATGGAATTAGGACTTGTTAATAATAGGGTAGATAGAAGACATAATAATAAAGCTGTCATACAAATATCGCATCCTACTACGGTGGAACATAGAAGAAAAAAAATAAAAACCAAAATTTATTAAATCTTTAATATCTTTGTAACAAATGTACCTAGAGAGGTCGTAATTGCCTCTAAATGTATATATTTGAAGGGATTATCCAACATTTTGAACAACAGAAAAGTTTATTAAATAATTTGCAATATATAAACGTTTTTCGTCATATCCGGGTGTCAGAAACAAGATTTTCAAAAATGTATTTCTCAAAAACTACGCATATTAGAAACGCGGGAGTTTTAGTCTCGCATTTGTAATGATCTAAACTACAGTAATTTGTAATAAAACGGGGATGTCACTTTTTCGGCTTCTATAAAACACTGTGAACCGCTGAACCGATTATGATCAAAAGTTAGCAGAAATATTTGAATAGGGGAACAGACGCTCGACTATGGTTAAATAGAAATACACAATTGTTTAATCAGCTGCAGACAGCATTTTACTATGTGTTCGAAACTAAAAACGAATTAAAATAATTGGAACTAACTAACTACCACACGATAAAAATGCATCATCATCATAACAGCCGAAAGACGTCCACTGCTGGACATAGGCCTCGCCCAATGAGTGCCAAAATGACCGGTCCTGCGCCACCCGGATCCAGCGGACTCAAGCAACCTTTAAGGCCTCCACACTACGGTCGCGGGAGCGGAGCGGGCGCGGGTCCGCGACCGGTGTGTGGAGGCCTTCACCAGGTCATCAGTCCACCTTGTGGGGGGGCCTACCCACGCCGCGCCTTCCGGTTCGTGGTCGCCACTCGAGAACCTTTCCGCCCCAACGGCCATCGGTTCTACGTGCAATGTGCCCCGCCCACTGCCACTTAAGTTTAGCCATTCGGAGGGCTATATCGGTTACCTTGTTACGATACAAATTAGAAGTATAAACATCCATTGGGCAGCTTAACGTTCACCGTTAACTTCGGCAAAATATTATTTTGACCTTCGATTACTTACCAGTAATTGTTACAAATCTCGGAACTAAACACAGTTTCAGCAGCACAGTTTTAATTCAAGTTTTTACTAATTTAAATCATGAGGTTAAATTTCTAAAAGGTCGTGTATTGTATTGAGATAATCCTTATGTAAATGAATGTCTGCTTCATTGCGTCTCTTTTGTGTGAGCGGGACGCACTGATATGGTGCGATGTGATATTCAGTAGCAAAATTAGGATCGTGAAGAAGACTAAGAATATTTCACAAAGTAATTATTTTTCTACCGAAAAGATACGCCAGCTGCTTCTGAATGATACTGCCAGCATTCGTATGAAATCACCACCGTATTTCATCTTAACGTTTCATTTAAAACTTCAATTCAAGCCTTTTAACTTAAGTATACCGGAAAACCTCACCCAATGGTCTGACGCAAAGAAACGTCCGTTTTCGCCAGAGAGGGCTATTCATCGGAGAATGTGGCTGCGCAGTAAACAGACCAGTATAACATTGATACCAAATTAGAGTTAGCCTTTACGAGCCTTGCGGTCAAATTATAATAGATACGTGCTTTGCAACGGCTATATAATGGCCGCGAACTGGTTATGAAGAGGACATCTGTCAGCGAGGGTCGTTTGTGCCGTAACTTGCTCTCTTCAAGAAAGTGCAGCGAAAAGAAAACAAAGTTTGAAGCAGATGGCAAAGGAAATAATGTAACGAGCTCTAACAGCTTTTTCCTGTAGCATTGAAAGAAGTATGAAATAAATGTGATTGGATTACCTACTTGCGAACTGTTTGGCCGCCGTAGCGTATTACTTCATCAGTGTTTTTTTACTGTAACTATCATGCTTGATTCACAATGTAAATACTTTAAACTCTCGCGTTTTGTACACATATTTAAATGACGACTTTGCACATGCCTAATGCGATATATATTACCTTTATTTCTAACGTTGACTAAGTGAAACATGGAGGAGAGAGTAGAAGACCACATACCTGCAGTCGAAAATTGCCAAAGAAACAAATCTGCAATTAGGTAAACACTTAATCATTACTAGATCATATCAATCGATTCAGTTACTGAAACCCTAAATGCCCTTTACCGAACGGCACTATTATTGCACGAGCGAGTGCAGCAAACGAATATCTCCGTTTCAGCGTGGGCCGAAATGCTGTCGTATGTCCAGCTCTCCGGCCGTTCTTCTCTACAGGTCGCAATTCTCAACCTATTCTCGTGATGTTTTGTGAGAATGTTCGATTATTATATTGATTTTTTAGTCGATATCAGTTTGTGGAAATTAAAAAAAAATTAAAACGACAGACTCGAGAGTTCTACAGCTCAAAGAGCCACTAATAGATGGTCCGAAAAGTAATTGAAATCAAGAAACACCCGAAAATTTCAATAGGGAAGACCGTTCGTCTCAGAAACTGAAACCTCGGGACCTATAAGGATCTGTACGTGGATACTGTGCGTGTTGTGTGTCCTGCCAATTAAATAGACAATTAGTAAGATAATGGACGGGTAGTGGACATATTTTGGGTCTACCTGTCACATTTTGGGTCTACCTGTCACATTTTTATAGACTTTTGTTCGCTAGTGAAATACTATGCACCCATTTCTCCGTTGACAACTTGCTGATACGTCCGTGTCGAAATGTCAGAAATAAACATAAATAAATAAATAAACACCACAATAGTCCCGTATAAAGAAATTTATTAAATAGGCATACTATTAACACGCCACCACTACAGATCATTATCTAGAAAAATGCAAACTACTACTCAGGATATGAAGTAGATGATGCTTATTTCAACTGACGTGGAGAAATCTCCTGCGATCCTTTTCCGTCGACTGCGCAATTCACCATCAACAACAAAATGAGAAATATTTTAAGCTTATTACGTAAACTCTTAGCCGGCTTAAAGAATATCCTCTACAAAGCAAATTATAATAATGAAAGTAAGACCCAAATCTTCAAATAAACATGGAGCTTAATGCCCAGAGAATTACAATGATCTTGTCGAGCTGTGAATTTTTATGGTCGGTGGGCTATTTAGCTGGCCGTATTCTTAACCAGTAGGTAGCGGCAGATGTGGATGCCACCAGTATAACATGATGTTAGATTTGTAGCAACTGTGCGTAAACGCAGGTCAGGGTTACACTGGTATATCCACGTGGTTCGTCTTGTAAATTGCCCCCCTAAAGTGGGGAGGGATTATAAGAGGGGGTAATTATGAGCTGCGGGCGATCTCGATACGACTTTACTTTCATAATTAACTCCCTTGAGAGTTGCGGTAGAGATGACGGATACTCAGCGATCTCTCTTAGGCCTTCTTTTAAACGGCTTATTAAGGGTTGCCATTTGTTAGGCTAATTGTGTTATTTACTGGCTAAATATAGGATTTTTTTCGAGAGGGCACAGAGAAATGTCATTACGCTCAAAGGAGCCCAACTGGGGCAGTACCTTCACCTTACAGAAGACTGAAGGCATAAAAACCGGCCAAGTGCGAGTCAAACTCGCGCACGAAGGGTTCCGTACCATTATCTATAAAAACCGCAAAAAAAATCACGTTTGTTGTATATAGGAGCCTCCTGTAGCCTAGTTGGTAGTGACCCTGCCTACGAAGCCCGAGGTCCCGGGTTTGAATTCTGGTAAGAGCATTTATTTGTGTGATGAGCACAAATATTTGTTTCTGAGTCATGGATCAGAAATCAAAATCAAAATCAGTTATTTATTCTGCAAATAGGCCACAAGGGCACTTTTACATGTCAAATGGTATTCTACAATATAATATTAATAATCTTACACAATAATCATTTTAAAATTGCAGATTTTAACCAATTAGTACCTAAACGGTTAACAAACTAAATGTCACTAAATGAAAACTAAACGATTCCAAAATTGTAAAATATTATCAAATACATTCGATATAAGGTCTGTATCAGAATTAACAATAAGTTTATGATATTAATTTAGTACCCCAGAGATGTATAAGGTCTCTGAGCATCCAAATACAATTAATAATTATTCTAATGTTCTTATAGAGATCTATATTGTCTCTAAGCGTTAAAACAGGAAAAAAAGGATCATTAATGTAATATTGTCAGAGATGTACAGGGTCAATAACAATAAAAGTGTCAAGAACAGAATTATGTCTCTCGTCAAAATAATGATAATAACACTAGTATTTAGGTAGTTACTATGCCCTTGCAAGCATGAACAGACCGGAATTCACAAACAGCACCCAATCACGAGTATGACGCATATCTCAGCCATCGCCTCCCTCAACCATATGTTAGGGATGTTGATGGGATGCATTTATTAAATATTTATTTATCTATATAAGTATGTTATCGTCGTCTAGTACCCATAGTACAAGCTTTGCTTAGTTTGGGACTAAGCCGATTTGTGAAAGATTGTAAAAGAAAAAAAATATATAAAAAAATATTGATTTATTCTGGTTTTTAGTATTTGTTGTAGTAGCGGCAACAGAAATACATCATCTGTGCAAATTTCAGCTGTCAAACTATCACTGTTGTTGAGATACAGCCTGGTGACAGATGGACAGACAGACAGACAGACAGACCGACATACAGACAGACGGACAGCTGAGTTTTAGTATTTGGGTCCCGTTTTACTCTTTGACTAAAAAAATCACTACTTTATCTGTAGATATGTGGTGTTGTGTGCATAGTAGGGAATTAGGTCACCAGAGCTAACTGAGGATGGACTGATTTGACAGTGATAGTCCGTAAGCCCGCTCCCAATATAACTACGTCTCATGACAGCACGATAAAATGCATGGCGCGCGGTCGAGAAAGTTGTGTTGAGCAAGAATCAGAAGATTATCGCACCTAAAATTGGCCAACGTAAATATACCTTCCCTTACAATTTTGACCGGAAGTGAAGGATTTTTCAAAGTTTCGGCCAATTTTGTGTGCGATAATTTTCTAATTCTTGCTCAGCACAACTTCCTCGATCGAAGATAAGTAGGCGTATTGGGCTTACGGACTATAAGAACTCGTTTACAAAACTTGAACATTTCACGTTGTTTAAAAAAAAATTAAGGTATAATTACGTCATGTGAAAACAGCACACATGTGTGTGACATGTGGCATCATTTAGCCATTTCATCGCAACTTTCGCGAACGTGTGCTGTGCCATGCATTTTATCGTGTTGTCATGAGACGTATGGCATATTGGGAGCGGGCTTACGAACTATGAAAGACCCGCTTTTGTCTCTACCTATCAACACAACGAATCTTAAAATCAAGGCCGTGTGATTGTTTGCCACCTTCATAGTATAAATCAAAATCAAAATCAATTATTTATTCTGCAAATAGGCCACAAGGGCACTTTTACATGTCAAATGGTATTTTACAATATAATATTAATAATCTTACACAATAATTATTTTAAAATTGCAGATTTTAACCAATTAGTACCTAAACGATTAACAAACTAAATGTCACTAAATGAAAACTAAAAAAATCCAAAATTGTAAAATATTATCAAATACATTCGATATAAGGTCTGTATCAGAATTAATAATAAGTTTATGATATTAATTTAGTACCCCAGAGATGTATAATGTCTCTGAGCATCCAAATACAATTAATAATTATTCTCATGTTCTTATAGAGATGTATACTCTTAATTCTTAAAGTCTTGTCTGCTGAAATGGTTTTTAGCTATGTGCGTTCTATCAGGAATGTTTTTAAATTTAACTATATGCAACTTTCACTGCCAGGGACCCGCCTAGCGGGCACTTACACCTTAGTCGCTTTCCGCTAATATAATGTGTAAATAGCATGTTAAACCCTTTAGCCGCCGAATATCAAATAAGTATCTGGCAATTTTCTACTTGACCTGGTGAAAGTGAAAGGTCGCGGGAGTCCGCTGGATGCGGGTGGCGCAGGACCGGTCATTGTGGCACTCTTTGGGGGAGGCCTATGTCCAGCAGTGGACGTATTTCGGCTGACATGACGATGATGATGAATTTTCTACTCTGACATAATAAATCAAGGTGTCATTTACACTGTCACTTTTTCTGATATATCAGACGATGGCGGTTAATGGGTTAAATATGTTATTAAATATATTTATTAAAATTTTACTAAACGGGACCTAATCAGGGAAAAGATGTTGATACTCACTCAAGCCAATCCAGTTGTGACACATCTGAATCCTCGGGAAGCCTCTAAAAGGTAATTAAATAAGTTAATTACTTATATAGGCCTCTAGTCCCGTTTAGTCAAAATAATAATTATGTTGTAATTGTACTATTATTTTGTACCTACTTAATACATCAATCATTCATCAAGCATTTGCTATCTTGTAGTATATTACTGTTCAATAATTTAATCAAATCACATTACAACTGTGATATTTCGGTACCGTCTCTGTTCGGTCCGAACTCTCAATTGGCACTCCCGCGCTCTCATGGCCAAAATCACTCCTTTGTGACGTCTAAGAGATACGATAAGAAATCTTCAGCCAATCCAACCGAATTCCTGAGCTGAATTAATAAGGTTAGGACTAGACAAAGTCAAAGAAGTCTTTTACGATACAAACGGGTACTAAATCCTCAGAAATAGCAAATTGCCTGGATATTTAGTGTTTGAAGGGTTTCAGTAGAAAGCTTATAAATAAGTCCAGTTGGTCTGAGTATGTCTTCTACATTTGCAAGCTTCTGATTTAGTTAATTGGCACGGGGTAGGTTTTTATCTTGTGATAAGTAACAATTATTTTTCACTTCTGATGCTCGAAAAGTCTGTTATATTAGGCTTAGCAAGCGGGGCTAAAGTAGTACATTTAGCCCGTAGGGAAAATATGTATACATGTTTATGATTTTAAAGCATTTTATTTTTAACCAATGTAAAATGTTCATCCGCGCTTTACATGCAAAAGTAATTCTTTATACAATACTATATACAACGTGGAACGGAACAACGGACCTTCCCGCAAGAGGGGGATTATTTAGCGTTAGTAACTACGTAAGTACGTAAATAAAACCAAAAAGAAAAATTTTTTGACGCGATTTTTTTAAGCATGCAAGCTTTTCACGCTTAAACCGCACAGTGTTTTATAGAAGCCGAAAAAGTAACATCCCCGTTTTATTACAAATTACTGTAGTTTAGATCATTACAAATGTGAGACTAAAACTCCCGCGTTTCTAATAAGCGTAGGTTCTGAGATATCATTTTTTGAAAATCTTGTTTCTGACACCTAAGAATTACGAAAAACATTTATATATTGCAAATTATTAATTTAACGTATCTGTTGTTTAAAGTGTTGGATAAAACCTTCGAAGACATATATGTAGAGGCAATTTTGACCTCTCTAGGTACATTTGTTACAAAGATATTAATGATTTTATTGATTTTGGTTTTTATTTTTTTTCTTCTATGTTCCGCCGTAGTAGGACGCGATATTTGTATGACAGCTTTATTATTATGTCTTATATCTACCTTATTATATACTATATATACCCTATTTTTTACAAGACCTAATTCCATGGAACATTCAAGTAATCACCTAAACTCTATATATCCGGTTTATCCGGCCACTAGGGTTGACACTTCGGTATTTTGAATTTTATACGCCGTCTATTCGGGAATCCTATAATTTATGTTTTTCTTGGATCGCCAAGGCTTAAAAAAGAATTATTGAGAGAAATCTTCGATATTTGAATTTGATGATTGCAAAACATGTAAGAGTTAAGTATTGAGTTTTTTTTTATTTAATACAGAAGAAAGAGCTATTGTCTAGTTTTTTTTAATTACGTGTAATTTCACTGATTACTGTTTTGCTTTATGAGTATCGTATTGGCTTTTTAAAATAATATATTATGTAGGGGTGATCACGTAACGTTTCGAACGCGCGTTAGGACAATGCAACTGTAATTTTTCCATATAAAAACTGACAGTTAAATTTACCTAACGTACAGTCAGCATCAAAAATAGCTACGTAATTGAAGACGTCAAAAGCTCTTATTCCCTTTTAATAAAAACGTTTGACGTCTTCCTTTGCGTAGCTATTTTTGATGCTGACTGTACGTATAAACAATGCGTTACGTGATCGACCTGCTGGTCAAAAACTTGTTTTATTAGTTTCGCCAAGAGCTGAAACTTGCACAAATAATGATTGCCTAGTATTTTGTAAATTACTTGTAATTTTAAATTTGAGTGAAGTTAAATCACGAATTACGTACTGATTTTGCATTTTAAAATTTAAATGTATGATACCCGGTCAGTAACTTGTTTTATTAATTTCGTCAAGAACTAAACCTCGCACATGATGAAACGCTACACATGTGACTTGGGAAGGAGTCTACCATTAAGTGCTAGATGGGGTCCTGGAAGTAGAAGAAGACATTCAATGACTTGTCACGCTTCTTGTGTTGATTTGTCTTGTCATGGTCCTTGAGCGTAAGAGCGTACAGATTTTTCGACTGTACAAAGAGCAAACTACAAAAATGTACAGGCACATAATCTTATTACATATGTATTACATACCTTATTATTTATTTTGTTACAAAAATCACTTAATAAAACACTAGGTAATTGAGATGGGCAATATAACCAAATTCTCAATAGCTAAGAAATAATTACTGAATCTTAAGAAAACTAATTATTGTGTAGTAACTATATGTGTAGGTGTATACTATGTTAATTTTATATCCAGGAAATCTGGATACTGGTAGTGGCAGCCCTGACCGAATTTTTTTAATTGACTGTAGATTAAATGTTCCATGGAATTAGGACTTGTTAATAATAGGGTAGATAGAAGACATAATAATAAAGCTGTCATACAAATATCGCATCCTACTACGGTGGAACATAGAAGAAAAAAAATAAAAACCAAAATTTATTAAATCTTTAATATCTTTGTAACAAATGTACCTAGAGAGGTCGTAATTGCCTCTAAATGTATATATTTGAAGGGATTATCCAACATTTTGAACAACAGAAAAGTTTATTAAATAATTTGCAATATATAAACGTTTTTCGTCATATCCGGGTGTCAGAAACAAGATTTTCAAAAATGTATTTCTCAAAAACTACGCATATTAGAAACGCGGGAGTTTTAGTCTCGCATTTGTAATGATCTAAACTACAGTAATTTGTAATAAAACGGGGATGTCACTTTTTCGGCTTCTATAAAACACTGTGAACCGCTGAACCGATTATGATCAAAAGTTAGCAGAAATATTTGAATAGGGGAACAGACGCTCGACTATGGTTAAATAGAAATACACAATTGTTTAATCAGCTGCAGACAGCATTTTACTATGTGTTCGAAACTAAAAACGAATTAAAATAATTGGAACTAACTAACTACCACACGATAAAAATGCATCATCATCATAACAGCCGAAAGACGTCCACTGCTGGACATAGGCCTCGCCCAATGAGTGCCAAAATGACCGGTCCTGCGCCACCCGGATCCAGCGGACTCAAGCAACCTTTAAGGCCTCCACACTACGGTCGCGGGAGCGGAGCGGGCGCGGGTCCGCGACCGGTGTGTGGAGGCCTTCACCAGGTCATCAGTCCACCTTGTGGGGGGGCCTACCCACGCCGCGCCTTCCGGTTCGTGGTCGCCACTCGAGAACCTTTCCGCCCCAACGGCCATCGGTTCTACGTGCAATGTGCCCCGCCCACTGCCACTTAAGTTTAGCCATTCGGAGGGCTATATCGGTTACCTTGTTACGATACAAATTAGAAGTATAAACATCCATTGGGCAGCTTAACGTTCACCGTTAACTTCGGCAAAATATTATTTTGACCTTCGATTACTTACCAGTAATTGTTACAAATCTCGGAACTAAACACAGTTTCAGCAGCACAGTTTTAATTCAAGTTTTTACTAATTTAAATCATGAGGTTAAATTTCTAAAAGGTCGTGTATTGTATTGAGATAATCCTTATGTAAATGAATGTCTGCTTCATTGCGTCTCTTTTGTGTGAGCGGGACGCACTGATATGGTGCGATGTGATATTCAGTAGCAAAATTAGGATCGTGAAGAAGACTAAGAATATTTCACAAAGTAATTATTTTTCTACCGAAAAGATACGCCAGCTGCTTCTGAATGATACTGCCAGCATTCGTATGAAATCACCACCGTATTTCATCTTAACGTTTCATTTAAAACTTCAATTCAAGCCTTTTAACTTAAGTATACCGGAAAACCTCACCCAATGGTCTGACGCAAAGAAACGTCCGTTTTCGCCAGAGAGGGCTATTCATCGGAGAATGTGGCTGCGCAGTAAACAGACCAGTATAACATTGATACCAAATTAGAGTTAGCCTTTACGAGCCTTGCGGTCAAATTATAATAGATACGTGCTTTGCAACGGCTATATAATGGCCGCGAACTGGTTATGAAGAGGACATCTGTCAGCGAGGGTCGTTTGTGCCGTAACTTGCTCTCTTCAAGAAAGTGCAGCGAAAAGAAAACAAAGTTTGAAGCAGATGGCAAAGGAAATAATGTAACGAGCTCTAACAGCTTTTTCCTGTAGCATTGAAAGAAGTATGAAATAAATGTGATTGGATTACCTACTTGCGAACTGTTTGGCCGCCGTAGCGTATTACTTCATCAGTGTTTTTTTACTGTAACTATCATGCTTGATTCACAATGTAAATACTTTAAACTCTCGCGTTTTGTACACATATTTAAATGACGACTTTGCACATGCCTAATGCGATATATATTACCTTTATTTCTAACGTTGACTAAGTGAAACATGGAGGAGAGAGTAGAAGACCACATACCTGCAGTCGAAAATTGCCAAAGAAACAAATCTGCAATTAGGTAAACACTTAATCATTACTAGATCATATCAATCGATTCAGTTACTGAAACCCTAAATGCCCTTTACCGAACGGCACTATTATTGCACGAGCGAGTGCAGCAAACGAATATCTCCGTTTCAGCGTGGGCCGAAATGCTGTCGTATGTCCAGCTCTCCGGCCGTTCTTCTCTACAGGTCGCAATTCTCAACCTATTCTCGTGATGTTTTGTGAGAATGTTCGATTATTATATTGATTTTTTAGTCGATATCAGTTTGTGGAAATTAAAAAAAAATTAAAACGACAGACTCGAGAGTTCTACAGCTCAAAGAGCCACTAATAGATGGTCCGAAAAGTAATTGAAATCAAGAAACACCCGAAAATTTCAATAGGGAAGACCGTTCGTCTCAGAAACTGAAACCTCGGGACCTATAAGGATCTGTACGTGGATACTGTGCGTGTTGTGTGTCCTGCCAATTAAATAGACAATTAGTAAGATAATGGACGGGTAGTGGACATATTTTGGGTCTACCTGTCACATTTTGGGTCTACCTGTCACATTTTTATAGACTTTTGTTCGCTAGTGAAATACTATGCACCCATTTCTCCGTTGACAACTTGCTGATACGTCCGTGTCGAAATGTCAGAAATAAACATAAATAAATAAATAAACACCACATTAGTCCCGTATAAAGAAATTTATTAAATAGGCATACTATTAACACGCCACCACTACAGATCATTATCTAGAAAAATGCAAACTACTACTCAGGATATGAAGTAGATGATGCTTATTTCAACTGACGTGGAGAAATCTCCTGCGATCCTTTTCCGTCGACTGCGCAATTCACCATCAACAACAAAATGAGAAATATTTTAAGCTTATTACGTAAACTCTTAGCCGGCTTAAAGAATATCCTCTACAAAGCAAATTATAATAATGAAAGTAAGACCCAAATCTTCAAATAAACATGGAGCTTAATGCCCAGAGAATTACAATGATCTTGTCGAGCTGTGAATTTTTATGGTCGGTGGGCTATTTAGCTGGCCGTATTCTTAACCAGTAGGTAGCGGCAGATGTGGATGCCACCAGTATAACATGATGTTAGATTTGTAGCAACTGTGCGTAAACGCAGGTCAGGGTTACACTGGTATATCCACGTGGTTCGTCTTGTAAATTGCCCCCCTAAAGTGGGGAGGGATTATAAGAGGGGGTAATTATGAGCTGCGGGCGATCTCGATACGACTTTACTTTCATAATTAACTCCCTTGAGAGTTGCGGTAGAGATGACGGATACTCAGCGATCTCTCTTAGGCCTTCTTTTAAACGGCTTATTAAGGGTTGCCATTTGTTAGGCTAATTGTGTTATTTACTGGCTAAATATAGGATTTTTTTCGAGAGGGCACAGAGAAATGTCATTACGCTCAAAGGAGCCCAACTGGGGCAGTACCTTCACCTTACAGAAGACTGAAGGCATAAAAACCGGCCAAGTGCGAGTCAAACTCGCGCACGAAGGGTTCCGTACCATTATCTATAAAAACCGCAAAAAAAATCACGTTTGTTGTATATAGGAGCCTCCTGTAGCCTAGTTGGTAGTGACCCTGCCTACGAAGCCCGAGGTCCCGGGTTTGAATTCTGGTAAGAGCATTTATTTGTGTGATGAGCACAAATATTTGTTTCTGAGTCATGGATCAGAAATCAAAATCAAAATCAGTTATTTATTCTGCAAATAGGCCACAAGGGCACTTTTACATGTCAAATGGTATTCTACAATATAATATTAATAATCTTACACAATAATCATTTTAAAATTGCAGATTTTAACCAATTAGTACCTAAACGGTTAACAAACTAAATGTCACTAAATGAAAACTAAACGATTCCAAAATTGTAAAATATTATCAAATACATTCGATATAAGGTCTGTATCAGAATTAACAATAAGTTTATGATATTAATTTAGTACCCCAGAGATGTATAAGGTCTCTGAGCATCCAAATACAATTAATAATTATTCTAATGTTCTTATAGAGATCTATATTGTCTCTAAGCGTTAAAACAGGAAAAAAAGGATCATTAATGTAATATTGTCAGAGATGTACAGGGTCAATAACAATAAAAGTGTCAAGAACAGAATTATGTCTCTCGTCAAAATAATGATAATAACACTAGTATTTAGGTAGTTACTATGCCCTTGCAAGCATGAACAGACCGGAATTCACAAACAGCACCCAATCACGAGTATGACGCATATCTCAGCCATCGCCTCCCTCAACCATATGTTAGGGATGTTGATGGGATGCATTTATTAAATATTTATTTATCTATATAAGTATGTTATCGTCGTCTAGTACCCATAGTACAAGCTTTGCTTAGTTTGGGACTAAGCCGATTTGTGAAAGATTGTAAAAGAAAAAAAATATATAAAAAAATATTGATTTATTCTGGTTTTTAGTATTTGTTGTAGTAGCGGCAACAGAAATACATCATCTGTGCAAATTTCAGCTGTCAAACTATCACTGTTGTTGAGATACAGCCTGGTGACAGATGGACAGACAGACAGACAGACAGACCGACATACAGACAGACGGACAGCTGAGTTTTAGTATTTGGGTCCCGTTTTACTCTTTGACTAAAAAAATCACTACTTTATCTGTAGATATGTGGTGTTGTGTGCATAGTAGGGAATTAGGTCACCAGAGCTAACTGAGGATGGACTGATTTGACAGTGATAGTCCGTAAGCCCGCTCCCAATATAACTACGTCTCATGACAGCACGATAAAATGCATGGCGCGCGGTCGAGAAAGTTGTGTTGAGCAAGAATCAGAAGATTATCGCACCTAAAATTGGCCAACGTAAATATACCTTCCCTTACAATTTTGACCGGAAGTGAAGGATTTTTCAAAGTTTCGGCCAATTTTGTGTGCGATAATTTTCTAATTCTTGCTCAGCACAACTTCCTCGATCGAAGATAAGTAGGCGTATTGGGCTTACGGACTATAAGAACTCGTTTACAAAACTTGAACATTTCACGTTGTTTAAAAAAAAATTAAGGTATAATTACGTCATGTGAAAACAGCACACATGTGTGTGACATGTGGCATCATTTAGCCATTTCATCGCAACTTTCGCGAACGTGTGCTGTGCCATGCATTTTATCGTGTTGTCATGAGACGTATGGCATATTGGGAGCGGGCTTACGAACTATGAAAGACCCGCTTTTGTCTCTACCTATCAACACAACGAATCTTAAAATCAAGGCCGTGTGATTGTTTGCCACCTTCATAGTATAAATCAAAATCAAAATCAATTATTTATTCTGCAAATAGGCCACAAGGGCACTTTTACATGTCAAATGGTATTTTACAATATAATATTAATAATCTTACACAATAATTATTTTAAAATTGCAGATTTTAACCAATTAGTACCTAAACGATTAACAAACTAAATGTCACTAAATGAAAACTAAAAAAATCCAAAATTGTAAAATATTATCAAATACATTCGATATAAGGTCTGTATCAGAATTAATAATAAGTTTATGATATTAATTTAGTACCCCAGAGATGTATAATGTCTCTGAGCATCCAAATACAATTAATAATTATTCTCATGTTCTTATAGAGATGTATACTGTCTCTAAGCGTTAAAACAGAAAAAAAGGATCATTAATGTAATATTGTCACAGATGTACAGGGTCAATAACAATAAAACGTGTCAAGAACAGAATGATCTCTCTCGTCAAAATAATGATAATAACACTAGTATTTAGGTAAATAGTTACTATGCCCTTGCAAGCATGAACAGACCGGACTCCACAAACAGCACGCTCCATAAACAATATAACTAGATAAATTGCAATCATTTTGAATTGAACCCCCTCTGATTAGTGTGTTGATCACAAACATACAAAAAAGAGCATTCGAGACGCTGAAAAACAAGAAACGTGTTATTTTTCTTTATTTCAATCGACTGCGTCAGGCATTGTGCCTGAAAAGTAAATGCACTAGTTTGGTAAACTTAACTTTCAACACACTATAAAGTAGATGTGAGGATCTTTTGTGTAGAATAAAAATGTGTGTGTTGTATAAATAGCTTGCTTGAGTAAAACCAACTTCATACTTAGGTTCTTGCATAGTGTATTATTAGTTTGTTATACGCACTTATTAAATCCTTTAAAGAAGTAACAGTTCCCAAAATTCATTATATA
Source organism: Epinotia brunnichana (assembly GCA_963854355.1). NCBI lineage: Eukaryota > Metazoa > Arthropoda > Insecta > Lepidoptera > Tortricidae > Epinotia > Epinotia brunnichana. Next base: position 4,653,404 of record OY977945.1, on the reverse strand, counting down.
GAAGAAAATTTTTACGAGTTAAACAGACAGCGAGTCCAAACATCCGCGTGACATGCAAGAATTTAATTTAAAAGTTCACAAGGAATCCTGAAGATCCCTCAGCGCTAGGTGGGGAATCGACCATTGGTATGCTTGACGATGTACTTGTTTTAGAGAGGCTACTGTTCCCTACTAATGTATAAAGACTACTCCTTTCTATAATACTGGTTTCAGATTTTTATTAGGTACATCTGGCCAAATGTTAAAAAAGCAGTCTACTTATATCATCTTATTTATCATCGCAGCTGTTTACCGTCAGAAGCGGTAAAGAAGACACCATTAGTGTAAAATTACCATGGTGGGTTCGTAACTTGGTCAGCTCATACGAGTGCATGCAGTATGTTATCTTCATACAAACGCACCGCGCGCGGCTTGTATGTGTGGGTCATAGTATCTATGCGTCGCCGCACGCACACTCAAACCAAATCTCGACCCGTTTCTCAGTGCGCCAGTTGGGGCTAACACCGCACAAGGTTTGCGCGATGATAAATGTGTGATAAAACAGGAGAACTTATTGCTGTGTGTTTGGGAGTCTAAATAATTCATTGATTCCAGAGTTGTCTCTGTTCAGGATACATTTCTGTTTTTGTTAGGAAAATCATTGTTGAACTTTATTGAATCACTGAATTCGTTACACAGAGATATGTTATCTTTGGCAAGGGCCGGGCTTTAAACTAATGAATTGGTTGACAATACTATCAGTACAGGCACCCGTGCTCATCACCGCCCGCGCCGCCCGTCTGCTGGCCCAGCAACCACATAGGTATCGCCTGTCGCTCTTTCTTTCATCGTAAAAGATTTCATCATCGTTTAGGTAAAACCGACCTCAAAAACCCTGAACCCAGACAACACAAGTAAATAATTTACTTTAAAAACAAAGTTTTAACCGACTTCAATTCAGTACTCCGCCAAGCCACATGAACATTTCCACATTTATTTTCCAATTTACCACATGAACTGATTTCCGAGGGCAAATACGTTGATTATTAGAGAAAAAACCAAATTCTCAAATATAATCGGACCACATACAGTGTGGGCCGATAATATTTGAGGACTTCCGTCAATTCCTCAAGGATCTCAGAATCACCTTTGGCACTTCTTTATTTGCTATTTCAACGGAACGATATCAGAATCGGTGACGTACTTTTATAGTTTGAACTACATCATTGAGAAGTTCCACAAGCCATTTGTGGTCTTCATCATCACTTCCACTTCACCAAATTTATGATTTCCGGATGTAAATACACAAGTTATAATAGAAAACACCGCAATTACTACACGCGTGCCTTATATATTTGAGGAGTTCCCTCAATTCCCCATCATTCAACTGGAGTTTTGAAAACAATGCGACCAACGTGGAAGCATATATACTTTCAATTAAAAAAATAATGGCTCGAATCGGTTCATAAACAACGGAGTTCTGAGGTAGCACACATAAAAAAATAAAATACATATAAAATAAAATAAATACAACCGAATTGATAACCTCCTCCTTTTCTTGAAGTCGGTTATAATACAACTTCCCGGCCCTTGCCAATTTATAGGCACTGAATTAAAATTTAGCTTAAAGTGACAACCCTGAAACAGGCAAGTACGCTAGGCAGTTATATCGCGGATTGCGTCTTTCTACTATGATACAAGTAACGCCACAGCAGTCCACGGAATGACCGCGCGCAGCCCACCTCGCCAGTTTGTTCTATACTCGTCCTGAGTTAGAGTATCTTAACGTTTTTGAAAATAAGGCATGAAAGAACTCCGGCTGTGGGATGAACTCCCTGCCGTAGTCTTCCCGGTGGATTTATTCTTCAGAAAATGAGTGTTTTTAAGGACCGACAACGCGCACGATTATAGTCTCAACGCGACGTGGTAAAAAAATACACTTTTTTCGAGTTAGAAATAAACAGTAAGTATTCGATCTTCTGCTTTCAATTTCCTCAAGAACTCAAGTTTCTCATCATACCCCATTGGCACACTGGTATTCAGTATTCAATATTCAGTAATTTATTGCTTTCATAGGTACATTACATAAGGTTAACTGGTGTCACTGGGTTTAAGAACACACATCTGTTAAGTGGTCACACAATTTCATTAAATTGTGTCGTCTAGCCTCTAGAACTCTGTGCTATCGTTTGTTCAGCCGCACCGCCAACAACGCTAGAGCGCTACTCCATTAATGAGTTCCTAAAACGCTGGCGTAAACCGTTCCGCTAATTAGAATATCAATTAGTTGTTGCAAGTTAATTACGAGCGCGGTTTAGTTTCATGTGCCGTAATACTGAAGCGCTTTGGCAATTTTTGTTCCTAGATCATCCTAATACGAGGGAAAAACATTTTTAAATTGGTATTTAATGAGGACAAAACATCAATCAAACAAATTTTTACGATCAAACAGAGTATATTTTTTCAATTTAATTTATTTAAAAGCCATTAAAATAGCGAAACCAAGTGAACGTTGACATTTTCCCAGTATTTTTGAAAGTTTTGTTTAAACGTAATGCAAATACTTATAATTTATTTTTACGGTCGTGAAATGCCGTGTGTTATATAAATGTAAAAAAATAGAAAGTTATTGGACTTTAACTTGAGTTTAAGGTTATATTCTTCTTTTACTTTACCACAGCTTTACACCGTCAAACCTCCACCAGGCCCCGTAGCATGGATGGCCTTATCACGCGATAAGTGATAGGATAGAGCTGCCGTCCCTGGCTGACACCGTTCGATAGAATGAGACGACGCGCTTGCGTTCCACTGCAATCCATGCTACGGGGCCAGAACAGCGCAACCTGCGGTGGCGGCCAGCTGTTACTATGATAATCCAAGCCGCTTGTGTCGGAATCATTGATAGGATTATCATAGTAGGTATACAAACTTGCCGCCACTGCAAGCCACGCCAGTCTGTGAGAGGTTGTACACGTTTTTGACGGAGAAGACTAATGATATTACTAGGAGAAGCAGCAGACGTCAGTAATAAAACTAATAAACGTCGTAGTGAATTTTATTAGTTTCCCGAAGAGGTTACATATTTATGAGAAAAGTAACGACTTGGTTTGATATCTTTGCTTTCAAATCATAAGAAAGACCGAAGCTATTCAGTTAAAATATTATTTATACTCATTTTTCGCCGTTATTGGTGATAAAGTTAGTAAAAAATTTATGAAAACACTTTTGATACCACAAGTAAGGTAAACATTGAGTGTTTGACACTTTAATTGCAATTGCCAATTCAAATTGCAGGTGCCAACTATTAAGGCAGTATCGGGCGCCTTATCTACCTTACCCTGTCTAACAAACTAAAACTTGTAGCCAATAATTGTTTAATAATTGTTTTGTCGTATAATAAATAAATAAAATAAAATAAAAAAGCCATTATTACATTTCCAGTTACAGTTAATATCTATGATTAAAATCTATAAGGTTAGTATCTTGTATATAAAAAGAAATCTGTAAAGTTAGTATATGTTTTTATTGTTAGTCTAGATTCTTGTCTTATTATTATTATTATTTTAAATCTAAGAACTTAATTCTGAATGAACCCCTAAGCGGGTATAGGCCTCCTCCAAAAGATTCAACCTCTCTCTATCCTGGGCTATTCGTGTCCAGGAGGAACCAGCAGTTCCAACGATGTTGTCTTCCCATCTTGTGAAGGGTCTTCCCTTGCGACGTTTTCATCGCTCGTCTTGAAGACGCGCGCTACGTGTCCTGCCCATTTCCATTTTTGTTTTCGGGCGAAACTTAGAGCATCGGTAGCTTTTGTGACGCTATTCTTATATCTATCTTTGTATGTCTTATTTTTTGTATCTTTTTCAGATTGAGCATGCTGCGCTCTATTCCCCTTTGACATGATGTTATTTTGTTTTTTAAGGATGATTCACGCTAGAACGGGCCGTGTCCGGCCCGGGCCGTTTTCTCAGAAAAACGACGGCGTTTTTTCGCGGCCGAGCCATACCTAAGCCCGGCCGAGCCACGGGCGAGGCTCGGAAGCGCCTCGGTGTAGGTACGGCCCGGACGTGGCTCGGCCGGGCTTGGGTATAGCTCGGCCGCGCAAAAACGCCGTCGTTTTTCTGAGAAAACGGCCCGGGCCGGACACGGCCCGTTCTAGCGTGAATCATCCTTTATGCTGGCAGTGAACTTCCATGTTTGACAGGCATATGTTAGGCAAAGTAAAAGGCATGATGACATCACTCTTGTTTTAATGTTTATTGGTAAAGTGCTCTTAAATATTTCTCTTAGGCTCCAGTACTTGTTCCAAGTGTGTTGTGTTCGTCGTTCTATTTCTAAGTAGTTCGCTTGTCGGTTAAAACCTATTTGTTTGCCAAGATACGTATAAAACTCTGTATATACTATAACTTCGTTGTCAACCAATATTCTTCTTTTTTCGCTATTTGTCATTATCATGGTCTTTGTGAGATTCATCTCTAAGCCTACCTGCTTGCTTACTGCATTCAATGATGCGATCATGATTTGAAGTTGCTGGCTAGACTCTGATAGGATAACTAAATCGTCTGCAAAACGTAGATGGCTTAGATAGTTACCATTTATGTTCAAACCAAGATTTTTCCAGTCCAGTTTGCTTAAAGTCGATTCCAATATTGCGATAAACAATTTAGGAGACAGTGGATCCCCTTTTTTTGTCATAGTACTTACTTAGTAGCCTACTAGAAATTTAGACGTACAGATTACAAATGAAATACGTGGGTGCTGAAGAATATAAGATATATGTTTTGAGATAATTTTGCAGGCTCATTCAAAAGCGTAATCACTTTTAAACCCAACAGTTTAACAAGCATTAACGTAGTGACGGCCATATATAAATATATTATATCTATAGCTATACGCGTACTTTCTTTCCCGTTTGCTCGCAGCGCGTGGGAGCGAGCGCACAAATAATAACGGAAATTAGAATGCAAAATGTCCGCCTCAAATTGTCTTCCTGGTTTAAGATTAGGGACAGCAACCACTTGGACTGAATTGATGCGGTATATTTCTCGCCGGCCGTGCACCATGACTAAATCAATCTTTTCTCTGGCCCCACGCTAGTCCCTATCATTTATCCACTTCCGTCCGGACGCTAAAAAGCGTATATAATACTGATTTGTATTGAGATTTTGTGATTGCGGAAGTTATTGCATTTCTGATTGCTACTATTGCACCCTGTGTTGGTGCCAATTCTGGAACGCAGTTTTGACCTATTAATTACTTACCTTTATGTAATATTATACCTATTTGTATATTGGATGCGGGTGGCGCAGGACCGGCCATTGTGGCACTCTTTGGGGGAGGCCTATGTCCAGCAGTCGACGTCTTTCGGCTAATATGATGATGATGATGATGATGTTATATTAAATTATGAAAAAGTTACAAAACGGAGGCTCTTTAAACTTGTTACTGAGACCATTAAACTGTGGGAGTGGAGCATTACATACATAATATTGCACAAAAGTAGTTTTCCAGAATTTATTTTTCTCGAATCCCGTGGTTTCTGTATGTGGTGAAAGAAATATGGTTTTCGAAATAATAAAAATGGAGCCTATTTTAATATACTGTTAAACAAAGTTGAAATTTTCATTCTGTGGTAAATGGCTTCGGGGCAAATTCTTTAACCAACAAAAATGAACTCCACGGGATTGGAAATTGTTTCACTTGGACAAAATATTAATATAAATATAATTTATTAGTAGGACAGTTAGAAATTGTTTGCCGGGGATTGTACTCGCTGGCAGATAAAACCACTTGCCGCGATCGGCCCCAAACATTTGCTCACTTAGCGCCTGGTAATTCTATGAATAGACCCGATTTGCTGTCAGTGAGGACAACCTAGAATAGGCATTGTGTTTTAGTGGGTGTCGCTGTCGATGAGGACCTAGAATAGGCATTGTGTTTTAGAGAGCTCGTTATGGGACTGGATATTGATCTGCACAGCTCTGTTTTACAATTGGCATAATATTATCAATAATACCTACTAGCTGTCCGTGGCCGAGCGCTGATACAAGCCTATTCCCACCGGCTTTGCTAAAATTTATTTTTAGGCAAGCCTATATGGTTATATCAAGACGAGAGTCTTTGACCAGTGTGTGTTGCCAGTGATGACATATGGCACGGAAACGTGGTTGCTTACTATGGGTCTCATAAGAAGGCTCAAAGTCACTCAAAGTGCAATGGAGAGGGCTATGCTGGGAGTTTCTCTGCGCGATCGCATCAGAAATGAGGCTATCCGCAGCAGAACCAAGATAACCGATATAGCCCTCCGATGTGCTAAACTTAAGCGGCAGTGGGCGGGGCACATTGCACGTAGAACCGATGGCCGTTGGGGCGGAATGGTTCTCGAGTGGCGACCACGTACTGGAAGGCGCGGCGTGGGTAGGCCCCCCAGAAGGTGGACTGATGACCTGGCCCCGTAGCATGGATGGCGTTATCACGCGACAAGTGACAGGATAGAGCTTCCGTCCCTGGCTGACACCGTTCGATAGAACAAGACGACGCGCTTATCCTGTCACTTGTCGCGTGATAACGCCATCCATGCTACGGGGCCTGGTAAAGGTCGCGGGAGTCCGCTGGATGCGGGTGGCGCAGGACCGGCCATTGTGGCACTCTTTGGGGGAGGCCTATGTCCAACAGTGGACGTCTTTCGGTTGATATGATGATGATGATGGTTATATATTCTAAACTCGTTCATAATATGTTTTTGTTCCCGAATCATCTGGCATCCCATCGAAAATGTTCACGCGCCGCCACTGCTAGCTGTCCGCGCGGCCCTTAAAGCATATTGTAAAGAACGCAGGCAAACCCGCAGGATTAAATATAGCCTACGTTCATACTAGAGAGGTGACGTCTTTAACCCTTTTCCAGCCAGAGACGTTATATCGACCACATACAGACTGTCAAGCGTGTATCTTAATGTCAACGAATAAGACTGGCATTTGATTGTCATTTTTCAATTCATCATCATCATCATCATCAGCCAAAAAAGTCCACTGCTAGACATAAGCGTCCCCCAAAGAGTGCTAAAGTGACCGGTCCTGGACTCCCGTGACCTTTACCAGGTCATCAGTCCAAGGGCCTACCCAAGCCGCGCTTTCCGGAACGTGGTGGCCACTCAAGAACATTCCTCCCCAACGGCCATCGATTCTACTTGCAATGTGCCCCGCCCACTGCCACATAGGTTTAGCGATTCGGAGGGCTATATCGGTTACCTTGGTTCTCCTGCGGATAGCTTCATTTCTGATGCGATACCGCAGATTAACAATTGACGGCCTAGAAAAAGGTTACAATGTGAGTTTGTAGCTTCGTACGTTTGTATGTAAGGTGTAATCTCCAAGACTACTCATCTCTCTTTAATTAAAAGTAAATTATTTCACCAGTATATGATTGTACCTTCGGGATGTAAATAGGCTATATTACTAAATAAGCTAATAAGCGGGCAAGTGCGCAAACGAATAATCCGATCAGTGCGACACACTTAAAACAATTGCCATTCCTCTATTTGTCCAGCTGATCGATTGTGTAACGTTTTGTACGTGCGTCAGGTAAATCTAAATGTCACTTTTTGTGTGGGAAAATTACAGTTCAATTGTCAACCCCATTGGAATAAAAGTGGCAAAGCCAATTATGTTTCATCAGAAAGAGCTGCCAGTACTGTAACGGCGAGGCCTAGGCGTAATTCTATTAAACGGAACTTGACATTGGAGTATGAAATTTCGCCATCTCGCCATAGTGCTGCCAAATGGTGATGCATTTAGAAAAACCCTCATTTTTATTGTTGGCCACGTTTTAACCTTTTCGACACCATATTAGACAGATATATCCGCACCATTGGTTCAACGCCAGTGACGGATTAATCCGTCGAGCAGTACAGTGAGATAGCAGCTTTCATGCAACGGTTTAACTCCGCACTAATCTCTGTTCTGTCTAAGTTTCTGTTTTGCCCTATGGTTGACTGGTAGAGAATGCCTTGTGGCATTTAGTCGGTCCTTAGCACTTTTTGACGTGGCGTTGACATATTTTCTCTTTGACAGAGCGTTGAAACGTTTGCCCAACTCTATGTAGGTTTTGCTTCAGCCCATTCGGCCCATTCAGCTCTCCAGCCGGCCGGAGCTGTGTTTGACAACGCCGCAGCTGTTTGATTGCTATTTGATTGGCCTCTGGCTTTGGAAAACGCTAAAAAACTATTGGATTTGTACTAACTTGATATCCGATATACATAGGTAGATTAGATTAGATTAGATTTTTTATTTCATAATAAGGACCGTATCGGAAAGAAAGTAGACAAAATGGTATTACTTTTATTCTGTGTGAAAACTGGTAATGAAACAAAAAGAAACTGAAAAATAAGGTCTTTATAAAAACAGTTTTGAATTAATTCGTCGTATTATAATTATTATATATTTTGCCTGCAACCTAACTTTCTTTTTGATGTGTCTCATTCAATTCTGGACGATCACTTTTGACACATTTGATGATGCCCTGTTCCACTTTTTTTTAAAGTTATCAACTGAGGTGGCAGCATTGACGTTTTTTTAGAGGTGTCGTTTCATGATAGACCAATATTGCTCAATTGGGTAAACTTCTGGGCAATTGGGAGGATTCATCTCCTTATCTACTACTTCTACCTTATCGGCTGTATACCATTCCTTCGTTGTTTTAGAGTAATGACAAGAAGCCAAGTTTTGCCAAAATAAAGTGCTAGTCCTGTGCTTCTTCTTCAATTTTTAGACTTTGACACCCTTCTTTGACGATCCTATTATACGTAAAAACATGCAATTAAAATATAAAAAATCGGTTTTTTCTCTTCTTTAGGACAGCCAAATAAAAAAATATATAATATATTTCATATTTTTCACAGAAAAAAATAAAAACAACGATCAAAGTTACATTGAGAAGGGGGGTACTTTGAAACCCCAACTTTTTTCACTGCCAATGTAAAGTAAACCCGCTTAAAACCTCGTAAAAAATAAAATATAAAAATTCAAACCAGTACTTTTTCAGTTATTTATATTTTTAGAGTGTGGGGTGACTTTGATAACTTACCAAATGATACAAATTGATAATTTCATAAGATTTATTAGGTTAGAATAGGCCCATTCTACTCCAGGGATATTATTTTGGAACTTAGCCACTACCCGTCCTTGTTTATCTTAATATGATTATGCGATATATCTTAGACCTAAGAGCGACAACGGGTAGCCCCAATCAGCGCACTTTGCAGCAGATTTAAGAATGGAAAGCTCTTCCGTTTTAGTAAAGATGGTCTGTACACCTGGTTTTTTAATATGTTTCCCTTTGTACATACTTATTGTATAATGTTCCATAAGAAATTTTGTATTTATGCTTCCGATGCGGCACAAATATTTTTTTTGCCGTCCACTATGTCTGAGAGTGCATTATTGAGTTGTTCTTCTTGATATTTTTTGTAGTCTCGCGACCCCATTTTTTTTTTGTAATCTCGTGGCATGGCTTCTAAAAACAGAAACAATATATGTTTAATTAATATAAAATAATGAAAATATATCAACCTACCCAGATGAAAGAATTTTTGAAATCAGATGAGTAGTTTCAGAGATCCACCTAACTACGTATAAACTTATAAAGTACAATTCTACAACCTCCCAAAAATCCATAAACTCAGAAACGATATCTATTTATTACATTAGTCATGAAAGTTAACATATAAACATCCAAAGCTGCCAAGAAATAATACCTTTCATTTGATCATTTGATCAATTTCACCACGTATAAGTGATCAAAGACATCCCGAGTCATGGATTCCCCGGCTGCGTGGGCATGTTTGGGTTATAGAATTGAGGTAATTTTTTTCTTAAGGGGATCCCATACGCCAATGACCTTCGACCTGAATCCCTTAGTTTTCTAATGTTTTTTTGTAGCTTATCATATTAACAACAACAGCTTTAAGCAATATAGTATCCCATATTTACTTCAAACATCACTGTCTTCGAGATATTTGGCATCAAAGTTGAACAATTTTAGACCAAAAAACAGGTTTTCTGGCCATAACTTTTGTGTTAATTAGTTTAAAATCAAAACCCTACACACGTTTATAGAGACATCAGAGACGAACCCACATATGTAGATTTCGTATATGTTAGATCTTTCGCAGCAATCTTATATCAAAAAAGGTGTTTTTTTAGACAATGTTTAAAAAAATCATATAAAAATAACTATCCATTTCTTTCAAAATATGGTAGACAAAAATGGAGATTAAAGATTAAAGAATCGATAACCGTTTGCCTTATAATTCTATTTGTAGTGCAAAAGTATTTGTATCGATTCAAAACTAGTCAATAATCGATGAAAACCTCGGGTAGCCCCTTAACTCACGAACAAACACTCATTAACGTGGGATATCATAAAATGCACACGTATTTATTATTGACACAAGTACAGACAAAGTTTTTCACGCAATAAAACCAGGCCCCGTAGCATGGATGGGCCTTATCACGCGATAAGTGACAGGATAGAGCATCCGTCCCTGGCTGACACCGTTCGATAGAATGAGACGACGCGCTTATCCTATCACTTATCGCGTGATAACGCTACGGGGCCAGTAAGAAAGGGTACTTACCATTAATATGTTTTTTTCTTGGCGAAATAATAACTTTACAGGTGCACACGGTCAGTATGCGGTGAAGCAACTATCAGTGTTGCCAATAAAGAAAAAACCGGCCAAGTGCGAGTTGGCCTCGCGCACGAAGGGTTCCGTACCATCATCTATAAAAACGGCAAAATAATCACGTTTGTTGTATGGGAGCCCACATTAAAAAAAAAATATTTTGTTTTTAGTATTTGTTGTTATAGCGGCAACAGAAAATACATAATCTGTGAAAATTTAAACTCTCTAGCTATCACGGTTCTTGAGATACAGCCTGGTGACAGCCAGACGGACGGACAGCGAAGTCTTAGTAATAGGTTCCCGTTTTACTCTTTGAGTTCGGAACCCTAAAAAGAACTGCTAAGGCGGTTTTCAACTCGTGAAAAACAGGACTTATATCATGATATGTCATCTAATTAATCCGTCCCTTTCAATTGAAAGGGACGGATTTTGTTTAAACATTCTTACGACTTTCTTTTCTCATGCCAAGTCGGTTGTCCCTGGTTTTCTTCCAGATTTAGGCAAATCTTGGAGAGTACAGAAGTTACCAAATTTATTTATTATCTTGTGCACGCCCGCGGGACTCAACTCGTACTTTTTAACCAGTTTTCTAATCGTCATACCTTTTATTTTGCAGCAATCGTCCAAAATATTTTTACGAACGTGTAAGCTAATTCGCCCCAAGTTGACAGTTTGACAAAAGTAGTAATTGCTTTTTGTTGCAATTAAAAGAAAAGGATATAGTTCGTTATTTAAAAAAAAATTATGCCGATTTTATGTACGTACCTGTTTTTAGGGATGTCTAAAGTTGTCTACTTTCTTTCCGATACGGTCCTTATAATACGATAACAATATAAATTAAAGTAAGCTTAATCTATATGCATTTATATCATGATCGTCAAATAGAATATTAATTACAATAAAATGTTAACTTAAATAAAAATTTTAATAAACTCATAACTAATTGAGTAAAAATTCAAATTCTAAACATTTATTAGTGACTGACATAAATATATAGATGACAAAGACAAAAAAACCGTAATTAAGGTTAACGTCCGAGTGCTCGACGCTGTAATAGTATTATATGGCATGGGCACTATATGTCAAAGTGACATGTCTTAAATTCGAATGAAGAAAAATCCTCTTAATTCGAATTTAACTCGTATTGATTTAACATAAAGTGGCCATGACTCGGACGTTAACCTTATTTATTTTGCAAGTGAACCCAAAGAACCAAGTATTAAGTGTATATAGCACTTAAACTTAAGGATTCACTAATAGGTGGAAGTCATTCATAAATTTAGTATATTATTTGTGGTTTGTATCTCAGTTCTCTAATTGTTTTCGACATTTCGTATCAATTGCTTCAAGAATAAAAGCGCCATGGATGAGCTAGCTAAGCTAGGTTGAAATTATTTTCTGCTAATTGTAACCTTTTTTTCATTTCAAACACTGGCTGATATTCCACATTTAAACACAGTTACGCCCTCTGCTAGAAATCTTTAACTTTATTTGTGGTTTAATACCACTTTACTACATTTTAAATACATCACAGCTGCATGCTACTGTTCACAGCTATAAACCTCTGCAGGACACTGAAGTTTGCACATTACGTACCTACAGTGCTACGTTGCGAGTTGCAAGTCACGTCAAGAGGTGTTAAATCTAGCGCACCGTGTACACCGTGTGCCAAAGTTATGTACACATTTTCTCCCTAGTTCCAAAGGATTAAGGTGCAGTATTGTAAACATGGTATTTTGCGTCGAACAAACACAGTGCGTCAGCCACGAAGGAAACAAGTGCCAACTGACCCCATGCCTGATGCGTGCTCCGCATCGCCGTATCACCTAAACTCAAACTTAATACATCGCAATAAAGTATAAATTACTTTACCATCGAGCCTTGTTATTCACTAAATTCTAACAATCAGCTAATCGGATATAAACCTTGTGTGAATAGGGTAAGGTTGAGGATAGCTTGGAGTAGGTTTCGGTGGATCTATTCGAGACACGTAAGGATTTCGGGGCTCATAGGAGATTTTGTGTTTGGTGTAAACGTTATTCGAATAGGATTCGACCATTGAGGCAGGAATTTGTTCATCACAGCACACGACTGGAGTTGCTACTAGTCGATGCGTTAGTTTCTTGTTCAGATGAAATATTACTACAATCGAATAATTGGATTTACAGGATATCAGTATCTGTACATATCAATACAGGGTTCAATAAATTCCAAGAATAAAGTATAATAGTAAACTGATTTTATTAAGAGTCTGTGTTATAATTCTACAGTTAATTCTTTACTCAAATTCATCTCATTGTAACATGCATTGCTATACTATTCAACTGATCTTGACTAACCTCACCATTCAACTATTGTATCATATCGCCGATATTCATTACAACTCCGCGTAATGAGAGGTCTGACTTCCGCTGGTTCGTCTCAGGCGTCTCGTAAGTATTTTGAACCCAGCTTGCTGCAATCGGCTGCATGGTTCCTTACGGAGCGTCTCATTTGCATGGCCGCCGAAGTTTACGCGGCCAGATAGAACTTGGGCCGAAAAGTTGTCGGTTCTTAGCACTGGTTTTGAAGTTTCCCTTGTTCGTGGTGGCTCAGTCGCGATGTCCCATTCTCGACTATTTTAGGTGATTTGTGATGTGATAATACGATTGCAAAATCTATAATAAGGGAGAGTAAGCTATTGTAAATTATAGCTATCTTCCTCTTCGTTTCTGGGGCATTCCACGAGCTGTTCCGTACACACGCGTGTATATCTCTGTCTCTACTCTGTCTGTACTCTATAGTAATATTTGCAATTTTAATTGGAATATTATAATTCCGACCATAATTTGACTCTATTATCGCAGAAAAAGAAACTCCAAAGCTTACAAATTTTCTGAAAATTCGTGTTCGTACGGGACAACGGTGGACTTTTCCGTGGAATGCTCCTTCTGAAGGCCGTCGTGATTCCCCTGTTGTGTGTGTGTGTTGTGGAAGGAACTTGTCTTTGTTTAGACTTGTGTGTTTCCTTTGCATCGTAGAGTGCATCGTGAAGTTAGGTGATGAGCGGACGTGGTCACAAGGTTGGTGGTGGTTGGTCATAATAGCTGTAATAACTTGCAAACAACTGCAAGACAATGATATCAACTCAAACACCGTCTCTTTAACACGTCTACTGCAGAATATTCTTGTTGACTTATATATTGTATGAGCATGAACTCAATTGTACGCTTCAGTAAATACGACATCTGAAATATCTTCTGCATATTTTTTAGATTCGGCGTGATATCAACCCATTAATCGGCTCAATTCGGTTAGGCACGTTAGTTAATACGTTTGTTGATACCTTCGTAGTTGTCAGCAGAAATGACATGAATAATTGACTAATATTATCAAGCAAAGCTTGGCTGCTGCCGTTGCCGTGTTTAGTCTAATAATATCCGAATGCTATTAATTCATACCACCTGAATATTATTATAATAATATCCATAATAATATGCTGCTTACAATACTCTGAAACAATAAAGGTTCCCATGAAAAATAAAGCCAACTATGACAGAAAACCGACCGCTTTAGCGTAGTGAGTGACCCTGCCTACGAAGATGGAGGTCCTGGGTTCGAATCCCGGTAAGGGCATTTTTTTTTTTTTATATTTGTTCCTGAGTCATGGATATTTTTTATGTATAGGTACCTACAAGCTTTGCTTACTTAGTAATAGTGATTTATGTAAATTTGTCCCCACATATTTATTTATGGATGTTTTCTATGTATTTAAGTATTTATTTCTCTATTTAAGTATGTATATCGTCGTCTAGTACCCATAGTACAAGCTTTGCTTAGCTTGGGACTAGGTCGATAAGTGTCAGATTGTTTGCAAATTTTTTTTTATTATTTCTTTAATTTTTAACCCCCTACGCAAAAAGAGGGGTGTTATAAGTTTGACGTGTCTGTCTGGCTGTGCGTCTGTCTGCGGCATCGTAGCATCTAAACGAATGGACTGATTTTAATGCGGCTTTTATTTGTCCGAATGCTGACGTGATCGAGATGGCTCTTAGCTACGTTTCAACAAAATCGGTTCACCATTTTTGAGATATCGAACTTTGAAAAGAACATGTCGGGGGATTTTCAACTTTTCAAAGTAATAGTTATGTTTGTTTGTCGCTGTTGTATAGGCTATTGCGTAACTCTTCAAACGCGCTTTTGGATAACTCAATTGACTTTTTTAGGGTTCCGTAATCAAAGAGTAAAACGGGACCCTATTCCTATTACTAAGACTCCGCTGTCCGTCTGTCTGTCTGTCTGTCTGTCACCAGGTTGTATCTCACTGATACCGTGATAGTTCCAGTTGAAATTTTCACTGATGATGTATTTCTGTTGCCGCTATAACAACAAATATTAAAAACAGAATAAAATAAATATTTTTATAGGTACGGAACCCTTCGTGCGCGAGTCCGACTCGCACTTGGACGGGGTTTTCGAGTTAATAATGACAGTTTATATTACGTAACATGCTTTCAAAAAGTTAAACAACTACCCTGCTGGTTTTAATTTCATTCATAGTATAGGCAAATCGTCATTTAATAACTTTACGTAATTTAATAAATGACGATAGCCTATAGTATCAATTTGAGCAAACAAAAAATTGTGTTGTATTGATTTAAATTTTATGATCCTCATACTAACATGCATTATAGTACGAAAACGAGATTTAATCACGTTCCGAAACGTCGGGAAGCCTCAAAGAAGAAAATAAATAATCAAGTTAATTAAACGCCATAAAATGAGTAAAAAAAAAGTCCATACATCTTTGCCTCTTAAACTCATACTTAATAATATAATATTCTTATTCCGGTTTCGTGGAGATATAAGAATAACATCATCTCCGCAACAAAAAAGAAACGGAATACTTAAGACCCGGAATTCTTATAATGAATTTGATTTCAAGCCAAATATTATGTCGGCGAATTCGCAGCTGGCAGCAAATTTTAGGGGTGAGTAGAAACTTAGAAAGCCTTTTGTTTTAAGAATTAAATTATGATTTTCGTTAACTACGGTCCACGAAAACGTATAAAGATATACAAATTGTCCCTGTGAGCCTGCATTAATGAAATAACTTAGCTTTTTTACGAGAATTAACAAAGTTTTCAGACAGCCTTAAAGTTTTACTTTCTTTAGTGGGGTTGGGAGCCATAACTTTAAAAACTATCGCACCTGAGCAAATTTGGAGCATTCGAATTACATTTATTAATTTAAATAGGTAACAAGGGTTGTGTGTGCACACAAACTTACAAAGATACAAACTTTACCTCTTTTTAATATTAGTACCTATAGATTACGAAATACCCTCGTAAAGTTAATATAATGTTGTATTTGGGCCAATCAATAATTCTTTCTTGCTCATTGCCATGGTTACGTCTCCTGGGTCACTCTTTAAAATTATGATTTTATGGGGTTCTTTAAATACGTTTTTTTGTTATATTGGTAAACCCATTCCATGGTGGGGCATCTTATTAGCATGATAGGAGTCCAATTTATACAATTTTTTTCTAAGAAATTCTGTCACTGTTGTCTCCTGGCTTACCAGGATAGAATAACAACAAGATTTTTAGTTTAAAACCGTTTTAGTTTTAGTTTAAAACCTTCTAATTGAACATTTTCACTATGTTTGACTTACCTTGTTAATAGTTTCTTTAGTAATTAATGGATGACTGTTATTGGCCCTGGACTATGTAATAACCAATATGTATTAGTGATATATACGGCTGTTGTTATCCTTAATAGCAAGAAAAAAAATAAGAAAAAGTTGAGTGACCCATTTAACGAACGAGCAAACCAAATAAAATCAATTCCGGGAACAATAACTAATAGTTAATGAGAAAGTAACAGAAATAGACTCGTTACCGGAAAACGAAACGAAACTTATGTACACGATGCGCAATTTATTCCGGTCAGGTTCTCTTGGGGTCAATCTGACTCAACATTCCACATACTAACAAGATGTCAATTGTTGCATTCGTTCTGACACGTTAGCTTCACGCACTTAGATGCGAGCGTGCGCAATACTGGTATAATTAACGTACTAGAAAGCAAAAAAGTCAAGTCAAATCGCAAGTCTAGTTATATGATACATATAAAAAACTTAACTAAAGCCCCTGTATACATTTCATTAGCAGACGTTACTGCTTAAAACAAAACTAATCCATATTCTTAGATAATAAGGTCTCAAAGCGTCAAAATTATAAAATACCATTAAAACAGTAGTCAACTTTCACGACACTCATAGAAGAGATTGGTGCTTTTCTAACCGGACACAACACGGGAATTGGGGAAGGGATACAATGATAGCCTATTTATAAATTATTGTATTGATGAGACCTCCTACGTATATAGCATCAATAAGCAATTGAGGGTCATATTTATACAAGTTTGCCAAGGGCAGTGTGATGCGGTCACCAAGTTTGTGAATAATCCTTTGAGTTTGCCAACGCGAGATATGCAACACAGAAGGGGTCTCTCAGGTATGACCAACCTTAGGTTGGTATATGACGTGAACTATTTTCGCTAGACTTGCTGTCTGGACGTTTTGTTCAAGGCCAGAGCTTTTGTAGGTATAGGAAAGAAGAAATAAAACATTTAACAAAAAAATACAAAAAGCAAACTGTAGACACATACACATTTGCCACGAAATGGTCACAACTCAGCGAAATGCTGGCAGGGCCAGCGCTGGTCTTCCGTTGTGGCCATTAGGTGCAGCACGGAATGATGACGCCACGTTCACACACAAAGACAATTAAAAAAAAAACATAGAAAATAAAGATAAGACAAACTCATTAAAAGCATGTTCTTTTAAAACAAAAGGAACGCAACTTTATTTCTGATATTACTTGCATGATTCAAATCTTTCTTTCTTTTTTAACTATCAATAAGGTCAAAAAAAAAAGATAGGTACATAACAATTACTCTTTCCGGAAAAGCAGGTGAGAAAATACTTAATAAGTATTTTGCCCTCGACTGAGGAATCAAAGTTGTACTTTTCTTCCCTGATCCTATTATCAGAAAATAGTTATTAATGCCCTCAAATGAGGGATTCAATTTTCCTCATAGAAGGTGTGAAAAGCAGTATGTGCCACTCGGTAGCAAAATAATTTCCATCTTGGGCGAAAAGGTAATAAGAATACTTACAATAAGTATTTTTGTAATCAACTGCACCTACATAGTTTCTTCTTCATTTTGCGGTCACGAGACCGCCAGCAGGCATATTGTCCAATCCTAAACCGTAACACATGGGAGGGCGGTTGCTGCATACTAAATAAATCCGGTCAAACAAAACGTGCCATGGCATCCAATATGGCGCGTATAACCTATAGATTGCTAATTTATTCTCATAAGAAGGAAGGGTGTATTATACTGTATTAAACACGCGCAATTGGCTCCTATATGCTTAGTATTTGCTTTTATAATATTCCACAATCGAAAGGTAGGATTAACGGAAACTATGGGAATGGATGAAAATTTTAGAAACGCCTGATTTTTTTTTTGGTGATTGGAATAACCTTCCTTAGCACCAGAAAAAAGTAGCAGACTTTTCAGATGCGTCAATTATTTTTGAAAAATAAAAACAGTTTCCTCACTTACGTTTTGTGGTTAGGACGGCGAATGAGACAATTTCCTTGATCCGTCTCATATTACATAAAAATATCATAAAAATCCGTGGTAAACTGACACTGGCAATGATATTGACAGCTGCAGCAGCTATATTGGTCATTGCCAGGGTCAGATATTTAAAATATTTTTTGTATTATGAGACGGATCAAGGAAAGTGTCTCATTCGCCGTCCTAACCACAAAACGTAAGTGAGGAAACTGTTTATATTTTTCAAAAATAATTGACGCTGCTGACAAGTCTGCAACTTTTTTCTGGTGCTAAGGAAGGTTATTCCTATCACCAAAAAAATAATCAGGCATTTCTAAAATTTTCATCCATTCCCCATTATGCGCCTGATATTTATATTATATCATTAGATTCTTGATGTAGGCAAACATCGTGTTACGGAAACACATATTATCATCATCATCCTGGCCGATTTCGACTACGGCGACTGGAAATATGGCTAATTGGAGCGTCGTTCGTGAGCTCTCAGGTGACTGACGTAGCCTATCTTTGCAGAGAATTTGCGAACACATTCACTACAGGTCAGCGCCCCTCCGACAAAATTGTAGTGGATGCTGGCAGGTGGTCGAGGCCGTTACGTCTTCGATCTTCTAAGGCTTGCACATTAACCTTCACTGATGCCTCCACTGTGACCGATCTTGAGCCAAAATCTCCCAGCGCAATGGTTCAATATTCGCATGTGGCACTTCAGCACATTTTTATAGCTCAGAAGCTGGCCTCTCTGTTTTCGCTTGCCTTTCTGCAGTTCTGAAACGATGCGATACGATGCGATACGGAAACACATATAGTATAAATTGAAAGAGTATGTTAAGTGCCCAATCAGAATCAGAATCAAACATTTGTTCGTGACACACTAATGCAAGACCAAATGGGAGACTTTGGCTAAGGGCCGATCACATTGGAGGCGCATTGTGTTCACACAGGTGAACGATTTCGAGGTCAGACGGCGCGCAGAGCTCGATACAAATCGCGACGAGCTAAAGGCCAGACCACCTGCGGCCATACAGTATAATTACGTCGGAGGGGTGCTGATGTGTGGCGAATGTGGTCGCACATTCGCCGCAAAAATTGGCTATGTCAGTCACCTGAGGGCGCACCAGCGACGCTCTCAGCTGTGATTAGCAGTCGCTGAGGCCGAATACGGCTAGGAGAAGAAGAAGATGATGATGATGAATACAAGACAAATGGGTCCAACTCAGCATGATGCTGGCTTTGGCAGCTGGTCTTTCGTTGGGTCCATGTACATATAGGACCAACTATACACCACAAACCCGTCGTGTTTATTCAAGTTGAACCCTCTGAATGGGTACTTCGTAACTGCAAAGAATTACAGTTGGCAATAAGAGCACAATGTTTTTTGACGGCAACTTAACATGCTTCATTAAACAAGCGAGCGAAGCGAACGAAGAATTTTGACCCAAGCTAAAACATCAGCCTGGGTCAAAATTCTTTCGTATAGCCGGATGTCATGATCCCGAACCGATTCTCGTGAACATTTGATCATAAAGGTTTGATAATTATATAGATTTTTTACGTCGATTCAGATTTTGAAAATATAAAAAAAGGAAAAAAAAAGACAGGCTTACGAGTTCTACTCGTTGTTATTGTGATCTAAGTGAAAAATGTACGTCAAATTCCTTGACTATGCAAAACACAAAACAATCAACTTTCAGATACACACAGCTAGAACGTATGCACTAAGATATTTCTACGCCAAACGTTGATCAACCATTAGCACAGTAGCTCGTCAGGAGGGCAAGGATCGACTTATCGTATACCAATATGATAACAATGTGTTGCGCTCACTTCCACATACGTCGAGCTAACGTGTCGGGACGCGCGCACAATTAATTTTACTTGTATGTGAAATGTCTAGCCAGATTGACCTTTGGGTCTCGAGGTCGTTCGTTACTTTATAAGAAGAATTGATGAGCGGCCTTAATCTAGTGAATGAATGGAACTCGCGAATAGGTGAATGGGTGCCGCGGGATAAGCCGAACAGAATGAACGAAGTATTCGTAAGAACTAATAGGAATGAGGGGAAATGCCCAAAATTGGCTATTCCTTTTGTAGTATTAAATGAGCAATATTTTCTTATTTATTAATAGTTTCTCGAAAAAGCCCTCTTTTTGATAAGGTTTACAATATTTATTAGAGCCATGTGTAATCGCTCTGAAGTCTAATTATGTTTCCATGCTAGTAGCATATCATTAGCAACCGACAAAGTACTCTTTGCCTTTTTTAAAACAACGTGAAATGTTTAAGTTTTGTAAACGAGTTCTTATAGTCCGTAAGCCCACTCCCAATACGCCTACATCTCATGGCAACACGATAAAATGCATGGCAGCAGGTCGAGATAGTTGTGCTGAGCTAGAATCAAAAGATTTTCGCACCCAAAATTGGCCGAAAGTTTGAAAAATCCTTCACTTCCGGTCAAAATTGTAAGGGTTTATATTTACGTCATGTGACAACAGTACAAGACTTGTGGCGTCATTTAGCCCTTTCATCGTAGAGAGAGTAAACCTAAGTCTGTCAGTCCTGAAATGGCCGGAAATACTTGGTAGACGGTGTCAAAGGTGGCCAACTTTGGCACCGTGTATCACCTACCATTACGGCCAACGTAAATAAATACTACCCTTACAATTTTGACCGAAAGTAAAGGATTTTTCAAACTTTTGGCCAATTTTAGGTGCGATAATCTTCTGATTCTTGCTCAGCATAACTTTCTCGACCTGCTGCCATGCATTTTATCGTGTTGTCATAAGACGTAGGCGTATTGGGAGTGGGCTTACGGACTATTATATGCCTCTTCACTGACATATTCGGGGTTTAACCCGCAAGCGTCGCTATCGCGCGGCCGCGGACTTGCCCTATTTACAGCGACCTTCGAATAAACCCTTGAGAAATGAGCTCGTTCAGCAGCTTATGGGAGATAACACATTCTCCTGCATGTTCAAAAATATAACATTTTTAACTGGCTACACATCATCCTCCTAGCCGTTACCGAGCTCGGGGTCCGCTTTTGCAACATTTGGCGTAGGTACTAGTTTTACGAAAGACATACAACTCCGAAGAAACACTAGAGTTATATTGGGGTTAGATTGGTTTCCTCACGATAAGCTCCTCCGAAAAGCCACTGATATATATCAAATGATATTTCGTACATAGTTTGGTTTTTCAGTAAACCCAGTAGTACCTATGTATGTATGTGCTGGGGTTTGAACCCACGACCTCCAGATTAAAAGTCGCGTGCCTAAATAGCTACATATGCATTACTAATATTCAATGAACATTTTATGTAGCGCTAATATTTTTCTTGCAAAAAAATTACACGCACTCTCAAACAATGTCTTCTCATAAGCTCAGAACAAAGGCCATTTATGAGTTCAGTTGAAATCGTTCTATCTATACAAATAACGGAAATATAGTCTGGCAAATAAAAGATGAGAATGAGTTTTAAATAAAAATTGTATATGGCAACAGTAAATATCGTTGTCAAATGTGTCAATCGCCTTAAATTAGTATGATGTCCTAATCTTGATACTTGACATGGTAACTAAGAAAGTAACTGTGCGAGAATAAATTGAACCCTTTTTGCTTTTTAAGAGAATTTTACTCAAAAGAGGAATTGATGTGTCACATTAAAATGTGGAAATCACTCTTGTCTGTCTGTTCTACATATCAGCATAGTTTTTTAAACCATAAATCGGTCATGCGGATGAAGTTGCAATGCATAGCTAGTTTATAATATTAGTTTGGATTGTACTATGTACAGGTAAATTTATGAAATCGTTTTAAATTTTAAATATATTACAAGTCTCAAGACTGGTACTCGTGTTAAGCGTAAATAAATAAATAAATAAATATTACGGGACAATCTTACACAAATCAACCTAGGCCCACGGTAAGCTCAGTAAGGCTTGTGTTGTGGGTACTAGGCGATGATATATATATAATAGATACATACATATAGATACTTATATACATATATAACATCCATAACTCAGGAACAAATATTCGTGATAAATACACAAATAAATGCCCTGACCGGGATTCGAACCCGGGACCTCCAAACCACCACTAAACAAGGGATACCATACCACACTCCGAATTTTTGAATTTGATATCTCAGTCTCATCTTTCATTTGCCAAAATCTATGATTGGAGGATGAATATTTTTTAACGTAAGTATTGATTTTGATGTTGATATTTTGCACGAGTCTTACACACTATTTTTACCAAACGGGACTTAATCACGTATTATGTATTTACCTCTCTGAGGTCTCCCGACGTTCGACGGTCTCAGAGAGATAAATAAATAATACGCCATTGTGATATTGATGTTGTACGATGTTTATTTTATTTAAACTGTACAGTCCTGTGCAGTGAGCAATTTTTTTTTCAACATACTATATTTAGATACATGCGGGGCTTAGTTATGAAACTCGGAACTGATGTTTTTAAATTCGATGCACATTTTTTTTTTTAAGTTTTTTTCGAACCCCCGACGCAAAAAGAGGGGTGTTATTAGTTTGACGTGTATGTGTGTCTGTATGTCTGTGTGTGTCTGTCTGTGGCATCATAGCTCCTAAACGAATGGAGTGATTTCGATGCTATTTTTTTATCGGTAAGCTGATGTGATCGAGATGGTTCTTAGTTACGGTTCATCAAAATCGCTTCAGTCGTTTTTGAGATATTGAACTTCGAATTGAAAATGTCGGAGGTATTTCAACTGTTCTAAGTTGTAATTATTATTCTAGACAATTCCAATTTTAATACCAGTAAGTTCTATTGCGTTCCGAAAAGATACCTGATACTCAACACAAAAGCTAAGACCACAAAACCGTTGTTATCCAGGCGCAGAAGTGCATGTAAACATTGACAATCTCAACAAACTGCAGTCACATTTAAAGCGCGACCCAAATCTTGGATTCACTAGTGCACTAAACAAGCAATTGGTGTTTACGTATTTCCGGGTTGCTCGCTAGCAAGCATAAAGCACGATAATGAGTGAGACGTAGCGATTAGCTGGAAGAGATATGTAATTCACAATTTGCTCACCACATCGTCTAAGCTCAATCCTAACAAGTAATTGGGAATGGATGAAAATTTTAGAAGTGCCTGATTACTTTTTAGGTGATTGGAATAACCAATAATAATTGCTTAAAAATCCGTGGTAAACTGACACTGGCAATGATATTGACAGCTGCAGCAGCTATATTAATCATTTCCAGGGTCAGATATTTAAAATATTTTACGTCATACCTGGCCATAAAGTAGGGATTACCGCACGCTATGCGTGCGGAAAACCCCACTTCCTGGCCAGATAGAGACGTAAAATGTTGTACTTACCACGGGCGGTAATAAAGAAAGCCTCAGAGCGCATATTTATCGCCCTTGCCTTCGGCTCGGGCGTCAAATACCTGCGATCTGAGACATTCTTTGTTTAACCGCCCTAGGTAAGTAATGTACTATTTTATAATATGAGACGGATCAAGGAAATTGTCTCATTCGCCGTCCTAAACCCAAAACGTAAGTGAGGAAACTGTTTATATTTTTCAAAAATAATTGACGCAGCTGAAAAGCCTGCAACGTTTTTCTGGTGTTAAGGAAGGTTATTCTTAACACCAAAAAAAAATCAGGAACTTCTAAAATTTTCATCCATTCCCCATTCTTGACGAAGATATTTGTAATAAGTTTCCGAAATAGAAATATAAGCTTTTTTTTGCCAACGGTGTTTTTTTTGTACAATCATCAAGTACTCATTGAAAGGGTACCAATGACCCCAAACACGAAAAAAGTTATCTGCTTAAGCTTGGGACAAAATTCTTTCGTATGTCCGGATGTCCAGCTATTCTCCACAGGTCGCATAGCTCAACCGTTTCTCGTGAAATGTATTTTTGAACAAAACATAAGTACCTACTCGCGAGTTTTACAGCTCACGGAGCCACTAGTTTAGGAATTCCTATGGCCACCTTTTGTCTCCATCATCAGACCAGGCCCCGTACCATGGATCACGCGATAAGTGACAAGATAGAGCATCCGTCCCTGGCTGACACCGTTCGATAGAACGAGACGACGCTCTTATCTTGTCACTTATCGCGTGTCAAGGCCATTCATGCTACGGGGCCAGCTCATTGGTGCGCTAATATTCAATTGTCACCGAATTAACATAAGTATGCCAAGTATAAATTGGATACTGGAAACTGTCTGAAAGTTTACAGTTTTTAGGGTTCCGTACTCAAAGAGTAAAACGGGACCCTATTACTAAGACGCCGCTGTCCGTCTGTCTGTATGTCTGTCTGTCTGTATGTCTGTCTGTCTGTCTGTCCGTCTGTCACCAGGCTGTATCTCAACAACCGTGATAGTTAGACAGTTGAAATTTTCACAGATGATGTATTTCTGTTGCCGCTATAACAACAAATAGGTACTTAAAAATATAATAAATAAAAAAATAAAAAAATCTCTTTTTTTTTCTTTTATAATCTTACACAAATCGGCTCAGTCCCAAACTAAGCAAAGCTTGTACTATGGGTACTAGAAGACGATAAACATACTTATATAGATAAATATAATATAATAATATAATAACATCTATTAAATAATGTAACCAATAAAATCCAATGTAATGTGTCCTTTTATTAATGTGTATCTAGAAAAAGTAATTAATTTTAAAATGTATTATTATAACTATAATTGTATTATTGAGTGTACCTAAAATTGTATTAATTGTATTTGCATGTACTTGTACGAATAGCAAATAAATCATCTGAATCTGAATATATACTTAAATACATAGAAAACATCTAAGGCTCAGGAACCAATAGGTACTTGTGCTGATTAGGTACACAAATAATGCCCTTACCAGGATTCGAACCCGGGACCTCGGGCTTCGTAGGCAGGGTCACTACCAACTAGGCTACAGGAGGCTCCCATACAACAAACATGATTTTTTGCCGTTTTTATAGATAATGGTACGGAACCCTTCGTGCGCGAGTCCGACTCGCACTTGGATGGTTTTTATGTTTAAGGACAACAAACTTACATACTAACGTACGGATAGAGCAAGTGAAATAAAAGTTTCTAATAACAAGGCATAATCGGAGGTCTTATTGACGCTGGTTATCCTGAGATGAAGGAATGCACATTTGTGAACAGCCCAAGAACAGGCGGGCTGGGACCGGAATTCACCCGGAAAATACGGCTAATTGAAATAAGTGTCCTTGTTTTGGATTTCGCACCGCCATCTGGAGAATTTTGCATAAAGCTCTGAGGGATTTTACTAATTACATGTTCATCGTTGTTTAAAATATGTACCTGCTGATATTTTACATCCAGACCCCGTAGCATGGATGGCCTATCACGCGATAAGTGACAAGATAAGAACGTCGTCTCGTTCTATCGAACGGTGTCAGCCAGGGACGGATGCTGCTCTATCTTGTCACTTATCGCGTGATAAAGGCCATACATGCTACGGGGCCAGTTCTTAGATAAGTACATTAACCCTTTATTTGATGATGTATGACACAGTATACACATTTTTTGATGTGCTTTTTGTATTTTTTTAATGCACATTTTTTTTGATTTTCAAGGCGCAAACGAGGCTTAAACTCACGATTTTTTTTTAAATTTGCCAAATAAAGGGTTAACGCTTCCATTATTAATGTTTAAAAATTAATATGCATGAAAACTTATGTATGTATAAGGTATAGATTTTATAGCAAAAAATCAATGATTGCTCAGGCTCGCCTTGTCTCCGAGCAAATTAAAAAAATTAAAGATAAATTAATGTTACCCCTGAGCAAACATTTTATCGTTTTTGTAGGTAAGTAATTGGAAACTAAATAGTAATAAGTACTTGTATTATTTATTAGTGCTTCATTTCTTTTTTCTAATAATTATGGGTCCAGCGGCGCTACCACGAACTTTAAATCTCGAACTTCGTATATCTCCGTCTCTGTCGCACTTATGGTTTATTGTACTTGAGCGACAGAGACGGAGATATACGAAGTTCGAGATTCGAAGTTCTTGGTAGCGCCGCAGTCCGTCTTGATCTAATATTGTAATAATTCGGAATAATTTTAAATAACGTTAATAAATAAAAAAAGTTTCTGTCAAAAAAATAATTTTTGGTGCAAGCTTTTATTGCCGACTGTACTTTTCTGTATACCGCCATCAACTACTCATTGAAGCGATTCTAACAGCCCAAACTCAACGGGGTTACGTCGGTTAAGTACTGAATTCATATGGCCACCTTCTGTCTCCATCATCAAATCAGCTCGATGGTACCATAATATTAAATTGTCATCTAATTTATATCTTTACCCAAAATTTCAGCTCAATCGGTTAAAGATACTTCAAAATTGAGTTGCAAGATTCCACCCGAACAAACATAGTAACATCCATATCTACATACATAAATTGCAAGTAAAACAATGCTTTACTTGTCTGATAAAATGTATTCCTAAGAAGCCTGAATGTTTATAAAGCTAGCTTCGTGTTGTTTCATAGTCTCGCGCAACAAAGCGTGTTTTCCGTTATTTCGCCAACGAGCTGGTGTTTGCCTTCACTCCCGTTTTTCTATCACCGATTTTCCACCGCAATATAACCGGGCAAGGGGTGAATTTGAAACATCAATTTTGCATTCCTATTTTATGTGAATATTTTTAATTTTTAATTAAATCATCAAATCAATAAAAGGTCTGCTACGCGCCTAGTACAGTCATCATCAAAAGTTGCTACACACGATTGTGCACGTTGCGTTTGCGTTTGTTTGTCTTCTTTGCTAACTGTAGGTATGTTAACAAACAATGTATTGAAATTGACATTTTAATTATTATTATTATTACATTTATTTAATAAACAGAGTATATAAACATGGGTACATGTCTTGGCAAAGTCCACTGACGGCGACTTTAGACCGGTAATTGTTTGCTATCTTGGTAAAAAAAATGGAAATGCGAAATGTTTTTCTCAATTCACCCCCAATTCGCAACGGATGCACCTGCGACCTAGTTCAAGCTCACAGATGTATGAATATAAGGAGATCGGACATGGCGGCCGATTTGTATAGAGTGAGCCTGTCGCAAGTACATTAACCCACACAACGCCCAAGTAATTGACCAGACAAAGCACGCACACATCTAAAACACACACACTTGTATACCTACACGCTTATTTGACAATAAACGCGCATCATATCAGGCATTTTGGGAAAAAACGTAATATTCTCTGCGATCAGCACGCGTGCACAGTATGGCAGTGTATGCCCATTGAGCATACAGCTGCGACACGGCCGCCGGCGGCTTGTCCTCTCTCTAGTATTCTATGCTCTGAGTTCAAGCTCTTCAATGTTTGCAACGATACAGGAGAATCCAAAATAAATTGTAAACATAATTCGTCTCTTTCACTCGATCCTACCTTAACAGAAGAGTGAAACGGACAGGATGAGTTTAAAAATTCCTTTTTGAGCGAGGAAGATTGACGGCCGCCCGTCCGAGTACACAGTGGGACGTCCATATTTAAAAGCTGTATTTTTTACCGATTTTGAGAGGTCGATGCAAGCGGTAGAAAAAAGCATCCGTCTATTCATAAATTATGTAGGTTATGTGTGTGTTTTTTTGACAAGTTTACAAAGTCTATATAGATTTACTTTTGTCAACATCTAGTCCAATATAATACTGGGGAATAATAAATCAAAACTGTTTTCAACTGCGGCCTCGATTATTTCGAAAGGTCGATTATTTCGAAGCATACATTGTCTCTTATAAATGATTTGTCTTCAATATTAGGTATACAGCAAATGTAAATGAACCAAAACAAAGATTAAAAATTAAGTATTTATTCATATTATTTCCAATTTTTCAGGAGCTAATTATGTTATAATTTTATTTGATGTCCGATATTTGGTTGGATTTTGTTTCTAGGTAATTATCTAAATGATAATATATCCGTTACGCTGAAGAAATCGGCCATTATAAATTATTTCCAAATTTGACATATTTTCCATAATTAGTTGTCAGTACAATGACTGGATAATAATTTATAATTCATGTGTGTTTGGATTACGTTTCATGTCTTTCAGAAACTTGAAACGAAAAGAGCATTCCAGAGATGTTCCTCTCTGTCTTACGATATCTAAATGAAATCTCAGATCAGAACTGAAATAAAATGGATCAATATTCATGGAAAGCGTGTAAATATTTAGGTTTTGTTTCCCAGTTCCACCCAGAGCTCATGTGAGACCATTTTTAAACAATGGAAGTCTCCTCAATTTGGAAGCTCGAAGGAAACTTCACTTCGCTACTTTGCTATCTGGGATAATACTGAGTAAGCAATTATCGTACCTGTTCGAAATATTAATATTTTCCCGTAGACATGTAAGACAAGCCCCCCACCTCATCTGCCCGCGACACAAGTCGGCTAGCTTCCGTGGTAGCTTCAAGTACGCTGCCACGCGATGCTGGAACAATCTTCCACCGCCAATAAAAAATGCAAGTCACTGGCCAATTTTAGGAACAAATTAAAACTCCACCTGCTAAAGGACCAAACGTCTTATGTCTAGCCGATGAAATATATACCTACTTTTATATACTATATTCATACATCCATTTTGTATCTTAATGTCGAACATACTTAACCCGGCGAGCATGACCCAGGGTATGTCATACCCTGACACTATTAAAAACGTTTGTTATTTTTTAAATCTTCTCTGGTCTGGCAACACTAGTTCGCTCAGTAGCTGGAGGCAAGGGAGTGCGGGAGGGAATAGTGGCGTGATCGCAGTGCGACGTGAGGCGTCGGCCGAAATATTTGTGCACATACCTGTTTCGGGTATGTCACACCCTGCGTCATTTTAGACGTATTTTTTTTATGTATGATTTATAAATGATTTTTTTATTATTCTTAGAGTTTTCAAGGTTTCAATGTACATGCTTGAGATTACTTTATTTATATTAGTTGTTTTTCTTTTATTTTCCATACAAGAAATACCAAATATGCCTGTAAAGGTTGCAGCAAGCCCAAATGTATGGAGCATGATAATCTCGATGGCAGTGATTAACCATATTTTCATTAAAAAAAATATTGTTATGTTTTTTTGAGAAGAGGATCTCATTATCTTTTAGTTAAAAGTTGATTTATATTCCAAAGACAGTTTTTTTGTTTAATTGTTAATTTTTGTAAACCTCGAAACTTTTGTTCCTATAATTACATAGTATAAGGTAAACACGAATTATTAATAAAAATAATTTCATAATTAAAACTTTTATTTGATTTAAATTCATTAAATAATCCATTATTAAACAATACACTGCACGAAATAAAATAAAATTAATAAAAACTATATTATGGTACATTAAATTTCGGGTAGGTACGTCATACCCTGCCTCATGCTTGATGTAACTTTTTTTCACGTCATGCTCGCCGGGTTAATTGTTACGTATTCATTTATATTTGTCACTAGTATGTATTGATCCTGTTTTAAAAATCAAACTGTACCTGCGCACTGCACTTTCTGTTGTATTTGTATTTAGATCTGCTTTTATTTGTGTCATTTTATTTGTGTAAAATGGATTCACTGAAAATCAGCGTCGGGGTTTTCCATGCTCCGACACATGCTGAGTTGTCTCCTTTTTGAGACCACCCTCAACATTGTACTTCTTTTTATTTTTTTCTTGATTTAAGGATTTGTATTTAATGTTGTGGTTGTGTTTTTCAAATAAATCATTAATAGATTCATATATTACAAGACTAGCTAGTTTATTCGCAGAGTACCTATGAGAATGACTTTTTTTCTGTGAAAATATGAATGAACATTTTTTTCCGGAGAGGAGACTAGTTATCTATTATCCTCCAATAACTACCTATAATGTAATGCATTGTAAAGCGCATCAAAACAAGAAACAAATGAATGCATATACTAGTGTTGCTCAATTAAAAGTACCTAAATGAGATAAGTATATTAACAATATGTCCAAATTGTCCGTCCAACCAAATAAAAGAAAGTTTTTTCCAGTACATAGCTAGATCAATTTTGACACAGTTAAACACAATAAAAGCTATACATGCAATTTATCTATATTTTATTAGGGTGTCGTTTTAATAGTAAATTTTTATTATCGACTGCGCGTATCGCAAATTGAATCGTGCGTGAGAGCATCTTTTGAAGGGCCGCCGTTAAATATATTGCGTCGTTCTAGATAGGCTGAGATATGGCGCTGTGAATATTGTGCGTACGGAGGAAGATACGACGTTCTATAAAATTAGTACGAAAATGTATCTAAACTAAAACTTCAAGTATTTTTATTGTTGTACGCGGTTATCTGAGATGTATTTAAAAATAACAATGAGATTAGAATTTATTAATTTAGCACACTAAGTAAAGTAAAAATAGAAATATGATCAAAAAAGTAAAAGAAAACTATACATATATAATGTGCTAAATCACTCAGCAATTTGTCACGGGAGCCGTGGAGCTGATTTTCAGTGAGAGCTCCTAAATTTAATAAAACTAAACTAAACAATATTATTTTATAATTTTAAGGAATTGTTTACCCAAAAATTACAAAAGTGAACTTAAAACAAGTGGGTTACATCTCAGAATTGTTGTCCCGTAATTTATTTTCAGGCAACACTGATACAATTATCTAGTACGTGACGAACGGAGAGAGGTTTTTAGTAATCTTTGCCCTTATTTCTTGTGACACACATTTCACAGTTGATTGTCACCAACTGTACATTACTGAAGCTTGAGGTTGCTGGGCACTATCGTCCAAAAAATGTATGTGAATTGCACAAGTAGGAAAACGTTGTTTCCCGTACATTGTGCGGTGCTGACCCGCAAAAAAAACTCAAAACCGAATGTACACACTTCGCTTTGTTAGCCGCTTGTGTGAGCATTAAAACTGCTGTTGCACCATGCCAGAAGTGTATGTTTCAAAATTACACTTTATCACAATAGAATAAGGTAGAACTGCCGAGTATACATATTTGTGTTGACCCTTGCAGGCTGCCTGGCAGAAAAATACACACCAGCGCCTTAGCTTATATAAAAGTTTCATGGCATCAGAACACTGTTGATTCACAGGTGGTAATTTAACCTTATTTTTAATTTTGCTAACATATTTTAATAAATATGCCATTAACAGTTGCAGGTACATTAGCAGGTTTTTGCCTTTGTTGCAACCATAGCCTACAACATCAACATGAGAAAAGTTTGGCTTGATTGGGTAGGTACCAACATTTTCCTTATAATATTCCATAGAGCTATTAACAAGCCAGACAGAATCATCCTATCGACTGCGCCAATGGCGTTTCAGTAGTATGTTGTAAATGACTATTATCTATTTTTACTAGCCTGACGCGATAAAACTAGTAAAAAAATACAAACGTAGTTTGATTCTTATTTTAAAACGACATACTAGAATAACATGAATTGATGTTTGTATGGAGACTCAGGCGACCTTTAATAAATATTACTAGTAATGTTTTGGTATCACATATTTTGAAAATTGATTAGAATAATTATGTAAACAAATTAGAAATCAATAGGACAACGGCGGTTGTTAATCCAGCCCCATTATTGAGCCAATTAGACCGCTCGAGCGTGACTTGATCAAAGCGGGCGTAAACTTGAACTTGCAAGGTCACGCGACGAAAGGTCGCCATTCTGAAACCTGTCTCGAGTTCTCTAATCGACACTAATTTATTTGGTCCATTAAAATTGAAACCCTTAAAT
This sequence comes from Epinotia brunnichana, assembly GCA_963854355.1. Classification (NCBI taxonomy): domain Eukaryota; kingdom Metazoa; phylum Arthropoda; class Insecta; order Lepidoptera; family Tortricidae; genus Epinotia; species Epinotia brunnichana. The sequence goes on along the minus strand of OY977945.1, from coordinate 4,621,353 downwards.
CGTAAGCATTTGTAATCGGAGAGTGATAGATTTTCAGATTGCCTTGTCACCTGGCAGTATATAGCTATCTACGCCGTGGCCAGCGACGGGGGTCCTAGCTAGTTGCGGGCGTGAGCCCTGATATGGCTTGAAAAGCCGAACTAACTCTTAAACACTCGGTCGCAGGAAGCACAGTAAAGCTGACCAGAGCTATGGTACGTATAACTGTAGTTGGGCTTTGGGCAGGCAGTACAACGGGGCTAGCGCAACTGACGCCGTGCCGAGTAGAGACAGATCTACCCTCCTCTATCTAATTTGCACGCTGTGAGTGAGATACAAAAAAACTCAGGTGCGCGCGAAGCGACTGAGCAGCAAGTTGGGCTAGACGTACTGTGGCGTCAAAATCTTCAGTCATTAAATTTTGCTTGAATAGGAAGTTTGGCTATAATGGATGAGATGACTGGCTGCCGGGGTCATATTTCACGATTACCGGTCAGTAAAGTATGCTTGATGCTACCTACCTCAAATATTTTGAACTGACTGACTTTGACGGAGTGATCAAGCGTGGGATTGGCACAAACAAATAAAAATAGACTTCTCACCCAAAAAAATATTTACATAGATATTTTGTTTCGTTGTAAGTACAAAATGGTAGCATCTCATTGCACCGTTCACAAAAAAACGAACTTAGCGCATGAAACACATAAAAATCCGATTAGGATAGGCAGCGACGACGAAACAGCCACCGTCGGGTAATGGGCTTGTGACCTTAAATTTGTTTACGATGCCATTCGAACCAGCTTTTGTAGATGAACAAATGTTTGTATGGAAGCAACTACATTTAAAGGACATTAATACCCAAAAAATCGAGTTAAAGACGGACCTCGCTGACAGCAGCCGAAACGCTTCATACTGATTGGCTTTAAAGTATGACGTCACACCGTGCAATTTGTACTAACCTTTGCATGGAAAATGAAGTAAATTGCTGTTTCGGTCGCGAAATACTGCGTTAAGGTCCATAGTTGGAGTACACATTTGTTTCTATAAAAGCGTAAGGATTCTATTGGTACCTTTAAATTAACTCTTGGACAATAAATAAAAAAATGTTTTTTTCTAAACTTTCAAGGTTCATATCTTTTTATGATTTGAATTATATTTTGTAATTTATACTTTATTACAATCATTTGATGGTTTACTATCCATTTAGCAACACGACGTTATCAATTTAAACACCACGCAACAAGCCTATTGTTATGGACACGGAAGCAAAAGAATCTCGGCTCGTCAACTTGACAGCTGCCAGTATAACCGTTCACTCAGAATGCGTTGGGGGATTTCATGAAAACAGGGGGTATATTGGATTTAAACGTTAGTGAATCTAATCGGTTTTTATATATTTGTCACGCATACAGGTAAGGCCAAGCCTTGCATTTTATTTGGTCTATGGAAAAGGTTACACTAAACTTGTATTCGTTCTGATATGTTTGGATTCACGCGCCTGTTTTGTTCATGGCAAATGTAAAACTGATTTCAATTTAACTTGCTTCCCGAATTGATTCCTCGAGAGTGACAAGTTTAGTGCTTTCGTAAAATCTTGCGTAACACTCTTTCTTTACATGTCAAATTACTAGCGACAATATTTTATGGGTTTATTTGAAGACAAGGAGAACGAACAAGGAGTTAAAAAAACATGGAACAACATGTTATCGCATATCTCACGAGGATATTTTAGTAGGTAATAGTATAAAATAAAAATGTTAAGATAGAAGGAAATAATCCTTTAAACTGATTTCAGGTCGGCAATACGCTTCAGGATTTGTTCAATCTTTAGACCAGCGGCTGAACAAAAATGGGTTTTGATAACATTAAAGTTTTTTCTTTTTTGATATGTCATTGGAGGCATGTTAAATAATACTTATACAAAAAGTTAGAAGTTTTTAGGTTCGGCTTTCGGTTATATTGAAATATTTTATTTTTAGCCAAGAACTATGTAAATATAGAATTAGAGTTACAAAAAACTGTAACATATCCAATAACACTTTAGTTTCTTTAAAATAATCTGTTTTTAGAAGTCTGGAACATCTGCATTTTGGTGAACAAAAAAATGCAAATAATTTTGCAAATAAAGAATTAGAGTAGCTGATATTGTAAAATTATGATGTAATCGATCCACTTAATATACTGGAAAAAAGTTAGATGTGTAGACAATTGGCTTGTGTAGATATTTATTTCTGGTTAAGCAGTATAACCAATATTGAATTAGAGTTTGTAGAGTTAATAATAAACGGTCTTGACAATGATCTCAGTTACCAAACAAAAGTTTAGAAATATAGAATCACGGCGACACTAAATACTGATATGTATAGGTAAGCATTCCGTGCCTATATTACTACGTTTCAAACGCGCTTAACTCATCCATAAAAAAAACCGCAAAGCATGTTTTAAACTAATTAAGTTTTATGTTAAAGTAAGTATTGGTGGCTTACACCATTGTGTACAAATAACAAAAATACAACTTTTTACAACAAAATTATAATTGCAACATTTGCAAATCATTCATATTTGTAATTGTAGGTATATACATAATAACTAGGGTACGGACAAGGTGGTGGCAGATTTCACACAGAAGGTAGTAGAGTCGCCTAGATATTTTTATGACTAAACAAATACCGATTGAATGATTTATTTCTTTTAGTTTTTTTTAATTCTCTTACGACTAAATATTAAGTTTTAGAAATGAAAATGTACATGTATTTACATTTTATGTTTAAAGAACTTTATTTCTCATAAAGAATCAACATAATTCACTTACATGAGAAAAGTTATAAGTTAATACTAAATCTAAGCATACAGTGTTAACAATTGTACAAAAATCATAGTGGGTAGACATGCATTATAATACAGGGTATATTATTCAAAAGGGAATATCCGAAACTATAAGATGTACGGAAATTTGCTCTAAGGAGTTACGAGACCGATATTAGAAAAAATCTAAACTGCATTCAAAGATTTTCAAAAAAGCCTCATACACAGCCGGGATTCGAACCCGGTCAAAACTGTCTAAAAATCAGAGTGCGTTATTTTGCGTAAATCAATAGTGTAATGTAAGGAAGCTAAGGAACCCTGTATCTACAATCCCAGGAAGATGCTGAATTTCATAGTTTAATGTACGAAAATGGATCTCCCCGCACAAACAGTGTACCTACCTACAATGAGTAAGTATGGGAATTATATTTTTTTTACAGCTTTGAAAAGATTGGTGTAAATAATGAAAATAAATTAAAAAAAAACCACGAATTTACCAATTTTGTCTAGTTTCAGACGCCACAGTTATTCTCCCCGTACTTACTAAGGAGCTTAGTATGGGGAAATCCATTTCGTCAATCTATGAAATTAGGCATTTTCCTGTGATTGTAGATACAGGGTTCCTTAGCAACAATAACTTAGCCCTTACAATTCCGGACTTTCGAAATTCCGGAATCTTGGGCAATGTTTTGTTCCGGAATTGGTACACTCAGAATATCGGAAATTTTCAGAATTTATGACTGTTTATTTTCATAGTTTACCACAAACTGGACAAGTCTCGTGACTCCTAAGAGCAAATTTCCGTATCTCTTATAGTTTCGGATTTTATCTCACTGCCCCGTTTGAATAATACAACCTGTATATTACGCTAAAGTTCGGCCGCCTTGTTGCGGCGATAACGGCGATTTTTGTTTAAGTTATCTTCCCACAAAAATTTCAATCTTTCGTCTACTACAGACTACAGATGCCATTGTGTTGGCATTTACGACTTTGTACGCTAACAAATCTGCCCTTCTTATTGCAAACGCAGTACTTGCAAAATGGTGGTTTCGAGATAAACGCGGTTAACATATTTTTTGGTATCTATACAACAAATTAATGTTATACGACTTTTGAAGTGTTCTGAAAAAATGTTAAAAAAATAAATCTTTCGATTGACATATTTTTTACTTTACTGCCTTATTTAGATAAAATACGCAGTACTGCATTTACATCAACTATATGGGTTTGCAGTTAGATCTATGTCAAGCAGTGGACGTCTTTCGGCTGATATGATGATCTGGGTTTGCAGGCATTACAGTATCACTAAGGCTTAATGCAGTATTTGTGTTTATTACTGCAAAATCACCTAGCACGTGTTCAATACTGCGTTTCTACATAGTTCGCAATCATGCTCTATTTTCATACCTAGTAATAAATAAGTGTTGGTAAGATTTAACTTCAGACAAATATTGAAGTGACAAAGAGGCGAAATAAAATAGATTTTAGGTAGGTTCTAGAAAAAATGAATATTTTTCTTATCAGCGTATCAAATTATTATTTTTAATAGTCTATAAAATGTGTTTCAGGATTTTTTTTTATAAGAGTCTATTAATATAAAACACCTCCACTCATCAAGCCATCAATCACTCTTTTGAATTATACAAGGTGTAACCAAATCAAGTGCGAATATTTCACTCTGATTTGCTAGCACGAAATGCGGCACTGTACCGTGTGGCTTCGGTGCATGCGTAGCTTTATGTTACTCTCGAATACCTCTTGATACTCTTAAGCGCAGCACTGTGGAATAAGTACTGCGTTTGAGTACTTTTAGCGTGACAAGAGTAGCTCTTTGGTTTTCTCGCTAAACTCAAACGCAGTAATTTTGAATACTGCGTTTGGCTTTAGTTAGTATTCGTTGCAAAAAAGTTATATGCCTAATGAATCTGCAGTAAACGTAGCAAGCACTTCACAACCTTCTAGCACATGCTGAATGCTGTAGATCTTGTTAGCAAAAGTAATATTTTTGTGAAAGTACTGCGTTTTTGATTAGATAAGAAACATGTTTGAAATATAAAAAAAGACCTGAAAACTTTTTTTAGGCTTGGGATGTCATTTTTGCAGAAAAGTGAAAATCTCAAAAATGACTACTGCAAGTACAATTATCAGGGCCTTTGGCCACATTATCAACTGTTTCGTGTACTGCAACTACTGCAAGCCATAAATTGCAATAAAATATATTTAAAATACTTAATATAATTTGGATATATTTTTATTTTTGATATCCAAATTACATTATAGTTTAATACTCTAAAAATATAAATTAAATAAATAATGTATTCATTCAACCGTAAAAAGTTAATAAAAAGCAACGACTCCATTTTACTCCCTGTGCGAAATTTGCCACCACTTTTGTCCGGACGCTACTATAATAACAATTTTAAATTAACTTCTGTAACTTCACATTATTCCATGCAGATTTTTTCATAAAATAACAGTATCTGTAATTTTTTATTGTACATAATAAAAATAAAAATAGGTAAACTAATGTTACATCTTATAGTTTTTGACATAGCTGAAAAATGGTTTTTTTTTTCAAAATGCGGCAGAACGGGGGTGCGCGGGCGGGGCGAGGGATACCTAGCAAGCGATAGCTTGCTAGGTCGACTAAGATCTGCTCCGCCGGTGCGTTGTAAGCTACAACTTGTAGCGCGGCTTGGTTTTCGCGCCTTTTTTTAATAATATGCGTTTATGATGCAAGCTATACACAGAAATTTCTTACTTTCCATAATATGGCTGCATATATTCTTTTATAGTATTAGACTTATTTTTATAGACTCTAATTCAATATTAGATCTTACAGGACAAAAAATGCGTATTAATTTTAAAGCTTTTATCTTATTCCTCTAAACTTTTGACTTTGTCTATTAACTTAAGACTTTAGAGATATTGTTGTGGATTTTTAAAACTCTAATTCAATATCGACTAAATAATAAGCTAATTCTGGTTTGACGTAGTCGCGGGTGTTTTTTTTTTCTAAAAACTTAACAGTGTAAAGCGTCATACATATTATAAACGATGAAGCTTAAACTTGGCACTTTAATTCAATATTCACAAATCATCAATAAAAATAAATAAATACCTAATTTATATCTAACCCTCGTTCTAACTTTTTTTCATATAATACAAATATGCTTGAAAATAAGTCATATGCCATATAAGCATAACTTTTCCGACTTTAGAATTATCAAAACTTCTAGGGCCAAAATCCGGTTCCACTACTGAGCTACTTCTGATCATTGAAAGTTGTGAATTGTATTAAATTGATACGCTCGATGAAAAGCGGCCTCAATATACGAAAAGGATTCATCCTGAGCTCATAATAGGCTGCATTGAACAGAAATATCCGAGCGGTTTTCTGTACCACCGGCAACACAAGTATCTGACAGTTTTGAACTTTATTACAAAGACATAAGGTCGACTAATGCTTATCGTAGCATGTTACTGGTTGCAGAGTTGTCCACAATACTTTGTGGACAATGCAGACAGGGACACTATTGTGTCCGGTGTCTTTAGCACAGTATAGGGAAGTAGTACAACTCTGAAGCTTATTATTTCTTACCTATATCGATTGGTATAAAAAGGATATCGTAATAATGATTATGATCTAAGTTTGGATTGCAAGGAGATGCATCATTTTTAGGGTTTCGTACTCAAAGAGTAAAACGGGACCCTATTACTAAGACTCCGCTGTCCATCCGTCCGTCCGTCCGTCCGTCCGTCCGTCCGTTTGTCTGTCACCAGGCTGTATCTCACTGATACCGTGATAAATAGTTCCAGTGGAAATTTTCACAGATGATGTATTTTCTGTTGCCAATATAACAACAAATACTAAAAACAAAATAAAATAAATATTTTTATTGATAATGGTACGGAACTCTTCGTGCGCGAGTCCAACTCGCACTTGGCCGGTTTTTTATCTTTTTATAATGCATGGATGTAGTTTGGTATGCTTAGCAAGGAGTCAGTTTTATAGGTCCCAAGTTTAAGGCCGCGTTTACGCACAAGCGTAATGTTGAACTTTTAGGTGACTACCGGCGGTGGCGGAGCCGGGAAAATTTTGTGTATTTTTTAAATTATATAGGTGTGCTCAAGTCTGAAGGTCAATTTATGTTCGTCATTTCGAATCTGAACACGCTTCTAGGCGCGCCAATCTCACGTATAAAAAGGAGGGCTACCCCTTCAGATGAACTTCTTGGTTGGAGCGAAATTCCTTCAAAAAAACTAAAAACGGAATGTAAAAAATTACTATGTATACTATTGTTTAAACTGGGTCTTCCTGCTACGGCTACGGCGCTACGAGGGTGCTACGAACCGTGGCTACGTCGTAGCGGGGCTGTGACCGAACTGCCATTGATTGTTTTCTTTAATAGCTTGCAAAATTCTTTGTCCCGTGCTGAAAGTTTTATGAAAACAAGTTGTTATAAATGGTACCCGGAAATAAATTACATTTTCCTATTTAAAGTAGGTACTTTTTTTAAAATTTAAACCACATTTCTCAGCAAATTCTGAATCCGAAGCCAGATTAAATTGTTTTTCTCCTTTCAACAGGGGTCGATTAGGAATTTTCAGATTATAAATAAAAAGACATTTATTCAAAAGACATACACTACACTACCGCAAGTGAGAGTGCAAGAACTATTCCAATCATCTTAAAACTTTTACTGGGATTGGGGCAAAAGGTGAGTTTATTATTACCCAACTACGGTCAATAACCTAGCTGTCGCCCACTTGAGAAACTTGAGAAAACACTGCTTTGTTGGTGTTTGTTTAGGTTGTCTAAAACTTATTTTATCAATAAATTAATATTACGGGACAATCTTACACAAATTAACCTAGGCCCACGTTAAGCTCAGTAAGGCTTGTGTAGTGGGTACTAGGCAATGATATATATAATAGATACATACATATAGATAATTATATACATATATAACATCCATAACTCAGGAACAAATATTCGTGATAAATACACAAATAAATGCCCTGACCGGGATTCGAACCCGGGACCTCCAGCTTCGTAGGCAGAGTCACTACCCACTGGGCTACGGAGGCCGTTAAACAACTATAAGAACTTGAACAACTAGGATTGATTATTATATTGATTGGATTACATACAAAGTTGAGGGGTTATCATTACGGTGCCGTGTTGACTACAGTTTACTAACTGGTAGACGTTAACAAGCATAAACAGTTCAAAAAACTGTAACCTGACTACGGAAAAGTAACTGAAAAAATATTTTTTTTAACCAACTTCAAAAAAGGAGGAGGTTCTTAATTCGACTGTATTTTTTTGTGTGTGTCTTTGTTACGCGATAACGCCGATAACTCGGTAATTTATAAACCGATTTGAAAAATTCTTTTTTTGTTTGAAAGCATATAACTTCCAGATTAGCCTTTGTTACCAAAATCCATCTCCGATGATGGGATTCTGGAGAAATCGGGGGAACTCTTCAAATTTAAACTTGAAGCCATTTGGCTACTGATTTGAAGTCGGTTAAACTTTGTTTTTAAATTAAAGTATCATTCAAAAGGTAACCTATGTCACCCAAAACATAAATTCAAATCGATTGATACCTCATACATTGAAGTCGGTTCAGTATCTTAAGTACTATTGCATACACGTAAATACAAACGTAAACTGCTAAAACATATCCTTTCCTTTCGCCTCAGCCCTAGACGGGTAAAAATGTGGCCGCCGTGGGCAGCTGTCATCTTATAGATAACTGGCTAATTTTTCCTAAAAACGTATTTCATCGTATGTAACTAAGGATTACCTACAGTTTAAAACAACCGCACCTTAAATTTTAAAGAACCGTTACGAGCTCCTGGTGCAAAAACTGTATCATATAAATCTTATTCCTTAAGACTTTAAGCGTTTAAGGGAAGCTGTAGTTTTACTCGAGTTAAGATAAATATTTGGTCTTAAATTCTTTGAGCTAAACTACAACGAATTCCTTGAAGTATCCTACATGAATTCTCCTTTGAAAATGGTTTGCGAAGCGACCAAAGCAGTGTTAGGTATTTAAACTAAATAACATATAATTATACAGGTGTTTTAGAGCTGATATGACTAGCAGCTTAATAGTTCTGCACATGGCTGGAATAAGTTGACGGCTTGACATATAAAATAAAAAAGAAGAAATTTGAACTTTATGTTAGTCGATCTAAGTTAAAGTTTCTTTCAGTTTTCTTCACGCCATGTACGGCATAGGCTACATTCTTTTTTTAACCCCCGACGGTCTGTGTGTCTGTGTGTCTGGGTGTGTGTGTGTCTGTCTGTGGCATCGTAGCTCCTAAACGAATGTACCGATGCGAATGCGGTTTTTTAATCTGAAAGCGGACGTGATCGAGATGGTTCTTAGCTACGTTACAACAAAATCGGTTCAGTCGTTTTTTAAATATTGAATTTTGAAATGATAATGTAGGGGGTTTTTCAACTTTTTCAAGATGTAGTTATTTCATGATGCCATTCATACCAGTTTTTAGAGGTGATCTGATGTCCGTACGGAACCAACTGCAATTAGAGGAGAACAAAAGGCAAAACTGGGTTCGTTTGACAGTGAGCTTTCTGTGCGTAAGTTATTCTGTGTACATATATCTATAGGCTGTCCGACGGTTTAAGAGCTAAAAGCCATAAAACTTGTTACAATGGCTTTTTTATTTCAAAAGGTCTGAAGTCGTAATACGACAAAGTGAGATTCGACCCAAACCACTTCTAATTACAGCTTATAATGCACTTTATGTTTCTTTAACAAAAGGCATCATCACTTTTGCATAGGGTTGTCAAAAATGTACCTAACATTGGAATGGAGTAAATATAATACTCATATATTATTCACTATCTGAGCTCTCTGTCACGTTAATAACGAATCTTGAGTAATAAATGTGTTCTCGATACCCTCAACATGACTAAAACATGCGGTCCATATATTATTAGCAATTTTCATCACCTCCTCGCGAAATTTTTTTGCTTCTACGTTGGTATTGGTGGTTCTTTCACTTGTACTGAGACACATAATTTTTTTCACTGTTGCATATGGCACCTGAGTAAGTTCAGCAGTTTTTTTTTAATGCTGTAGGTCCAATTTCTCTAAAAAGTCCATTGTACACATTTTTGACTATTTGCTTACTTTGACTGTTTAAATGAGTTCGAGCAGTGTACTGGTTTTCTTTTATCTACCCACGGACGAAACATTTTTACCAAAACAACTTAAATACTTAGTATAAACACGTTATCACTAAATCAGTTCCAACGGAATACTAGATGGACTTTTCCCGTTTGTTGCAGCCCTACCCTCCAGACTTTTAACAATAGATGACTAATTAGCTTATCTTTATGGCTTTTGGCTCTTACGCCGCCGGACGAACTATACTATGGTATTGTTAGTAGCGTTGTTAGAGTAAGTATAGTTAGGTATAAGTCATTATGCTAAAGTAGGAAGGACTGTTTATCATAATCTTCTCAGCACATTACCGTACCGCCTCCCTCAAGTTAACACGCATATGTCTACAGTCAACTTTACTCATTACTTGAACTTTAATTGAACATCATACCTAACATATATAACATGACTAAGTACTATGGGCGTCGTAGGTATAGACTGGGAAAAAATCGTATAGAATGACACCGCTTTGCGGTACCGCCTTAAAAGTAGTACAAAAGTTTAGAACTTTGGCCACAGGTAACGGAAAGTATGTCAGATAACGATGACACAGAGAAGGAACGTAGGGAATTAGGTTTAAAGAACTTTATTTTTTCTCTAAGAAATTATACATTTCACTTATGAGAAACTTAAACTAATTTTACTAAACTTTATCGGTAGGTAAGCACCACAAGGTGCTTAACACTCTAAGCATATTACACACAATAGATTATAAATTACAGTAGTACACACAATAGGTAGGTAGTTATGTAACAAAATTTATAAAATCTACTAAAATATTCACTAAATCGAAATACGCTATCCAGTTTAAATTATAATAGGTCTAAGCCTGTAATAGTATCTAATACAAAATATTAACAAAGGTATTTGTTGAACAAATTTTGTTCCTAGAAGTAAGAAAGTGTAATACAAATAATACAAAATTGCGCGAATAATTCGCACACTGAGGGTAGGGAGGGATTCGTTGAATACAGTCAGAAAACAGTTCACTTATAACATTGGATTCGATTACATTTTATGCCTTAATGCAATGCACATTAGGTCGAAAATAATTATACGGGGATTAGTTGAATAGTAACACGATACTTCTTTGTTTACGACTTGTCACTGACAGGGCCGGATTTAGATATTTTTAATAACGAAGTCTTTTAATTTCCGTTTAAACATATTACATTTTTTACAATCTTTGATGTGTTTAGGTATTTTGTTATAGAACTTTGCCCCTTCATATTCTATGCTTTTTTGTCCAAATTTAGTACGCGCTGGCTGGAGACATAGATTGTTGGCATTACGTAGAGGACGTAATCCTGTCTCTGTTTTAGTTTTAAAAGATATTTGTGAATGGATTTTTTTTCCGAGTATTTTTCTTATTAGGAGGCAAGTATTATTAAAGTATATAAAGTAGGAATTGAGTGTCAGTTGTTAAATGATGGCCTGCAGATTTGCATGCTACAGTAATGAAGTAAAGCTAACGCTAAGCACGATGTCAAACATTCGACACGTGCAATCTGTGGTCCAGTTTTACGAAGCGGGCATACAATGTTCTGCGTGTCCAGTATAACAACGTGTTTAGAGTGCTGTTTGGACTGCCGCGTTACTGCCTGTAGTTGCCGCACGATGCTTTTAATTTAATTATAACTATTTAATTGCCACTAACATAGTGTGCCTGCGCACCTATGCACTGGTGTGATCGTCAAGTGATTGACGCGAGATCGTTGACGTTGGGTCGAAGTAAAACACCGGATTTACTTCTGTACTGGAGATCTTGCTAGTTGCGCTGCGCGTTGTGGACTGAGACAATGACTTTCTCACAAACCCCTATGTGGGTTTGGTATAAGCCTTTCGCGGCGTGAGCCGCATATGGCGGGATCGGGCGCCGTCCGCGACTACGGACGGGTGGCTGGGGTGGGCGTAACGCCCGGCTGGTCCGGTGGGATCGTCTACTTCGTCCGTCGGTGCGGTCAAGCCCTGCCAGGTGGAACTCCCGAGGGAGAAGCCCAGCGAGCGACCAGCGGACCGACGGCACTGCAGGAACTTCCAGGTGTCAGGTTAGGTGTCCGCGGGCGGATCCGGGCGGATCAGGTCCCGCGGCAGAGCCCTCTTGTCGGGCGGTCGGGAGTGGTAAGGAGCTATGTTCTGCAGGTGCATCAGGCGTGAGCCATCAGCCCGCTCGAACATAGCTCTGGTCAGTCGGGTGATGAAGTCGTCCAGGTGTTCAATCTTCAGGTCACGGTGCAGCACCAGGTTGCTCACGTAGTAGTGTGCTCCGGTGGCGGCGCGGAGCGACAGCGACTGTTGTGCGCGGAGTCGCCGTCGTTTGCACTCTCCCACCAGCGCATACCACGCGGGGGCTGCATAAGTGAGCCGTGACCTGATATAGCCTTTGTAGATGCCAATCTTGGCGGATAAGGGCAGGGGTGACTTCATCAACGGAGTGAGGAGTACGCGGGCTGTTCTGGTGTTGTTGATGGTGTTCTGGACGTGGGCGGACATGGTCAGTTGCCGGTCGATAATAACGCCCAGGTACTTGACCGTCCGCAGCCACGGTAGTGGTTGTCCCATTAGGTGGAGCTCTGGCGGCTGGTTGATCTTCGGGCTGAGGGTGATGGCCTGAGTCTTCGCCACGTTCACCCTCAAGCGCCAACGTTCAAGCCAGCTCGGGAGCACGTCGAGCGTGCGCTGGATCTTGGTGGCTGCATGGGGCAGCTTTATAGACGTCGCTATGTACGCCGCGTCGTCGGCGTATAGTGCAAGTGTTACCCCCTCTTCGGCTGGGATGTCGTCAGTGTATCGCGCGTACAGTGCTGGCGACAAGCAGCTTCCCTGGGGGACTCCGGCTGTTATGGGTTTCCTCTCCGATAGTTTGTCTTCCACCGCGACTTGGAAGCTGCGGTCGGAGAGGAAGCTGGCCAGGATGTGGACGAGCCTTCGGGGGGCCGTGGTGGTCATGAGTTTGTGGACCAGGCCTGAGTGCCAGACCCGGTCGAAGGCTTTTTCCATGTCAAGGAGCACCGCCACCGCGTGCTCCTTTTTATTTCGCGCTGCTGCTGCGATGTGCAGGATTCGGGTAATCTGCAGGGTCGTGGAGTGTTCCGCCCTGAACCCGTACTGTTCAGGGCGGGGCTGTATGTGCGGTGTCAAATGGTGGAGAAGGAGTCGCTCGAACACCTTTGACACCGTGGACAGCAGGGTGATGGGCCGATAGCTCTCGGGGCGGAGTATGTTCTTCCCCGGCTTGGGCAGCATGATGATTTTCCCCAGCTTCCAGCAACTGGGGAAATGGCATGTTCTCACGATCCCGTTGAACAGCCGCGTCAGCGTCGCGATGGCTCGCGGAGGTAGGTGACGCAGCGCCTCATTTGGGATCGTGTCTGGACCTGGTGCCTTGCGGAGCTGGGTCCTCCGCACTGCTCTCTGGATCTGGCCGGGGGAGAAGATGATGGCATCCTCATCCGGTGGCGGTGGGGCCTCGAGAAACCCCTCAACCTCGCGTTCCAACTGCGCGGTGTGCTCTGCGTCAGCGGACGCGTTTGGCTGGAACTGGTTCTCGAGGTGCTCAGCGAGAATGAGCGCCCTGTCCTCGGCACGGTACCGGGTGGTACCATCCGGGGCGAGGAGTGGCCTGACTGGTAGCGGCTTGCTGGAGAGGCGGCGGCATAGACGGTGTATGCTCGTCCAGCCTTCTTCTGCTGCAGAGCTCACGCCCTCGAGCCAGGAGTAGCGGGAGTTCGCCGCGAGGCTATTCCCGATCTTCTCGGCGAGGGCGTTGAGTCGGGCCTTCAGCGTGGGGCAGCGGGTATCGTTGTAGAGCCGCCGTAGTTTCCGCTTCTCATCCAGCATCCTCTGGATTCGCGGTGATGGCCTGGGGCGGTGTCTGACGGCGGTGCTCGTGGTGGTGGCGGCGGCGAGAGCCGACTGGACGTTTTGGCCGAACAACTCGGCAAGGCGGTCGACTTTCTCGGCAGAGGTTGCCGGAAAGGACTCCGAGTGTTCGGCCATGTGTGCGGCGAACGACTCCCAGTCTGTCCTTCTCCTCGCTGGTGGGGCTTGTGTGGTAGTGGCGGCAGTCTTTACTCTGACCACAACTGGCTGGTGGTCCGAGAGCATGTGGTCATCGAGGACTTCCAGCTCCGGCCAGTGCGTCAGGTTTTTCACTGCCGCCAGGTCGATCACATCTGGCTGGTGCGCTGTGTTGTATGGGTAGTGCGTGGGGGCCTCCGGGCCCAACACTGTGTAGTTGTGGCCCTCGGCGTGGTGCAACAGGCGGCGGCCCGTGGTGCAGATCTTGGACGAGTTCCATGCCGTGTGCTTGGCGTTGAAGTCTCCAGCGACTACGGTGGGTGCGCTCGAGCCCAAGATCTGTTCCAGGTCCAGCTCGGCGAGGTTGGTCTGTGGTGGCCGGTAGAAGGCGTAGATCCTTAGGTGTAGTCCGCCCGCATGCAGCTCCACACCGAGAGCTTGACACGTGGCGAGCTGGGGGATCGGGAGAGGCTGGTGCACCACCCGTCGCGCAACGAGCACCACCAGGCCTCTATATGCGTTGCCATGTGGGGACGTCTCGTCCTTCCGGTAGCAGACGTAGCCCGGTATCTTCAGGCGGTCCTCTGCCTTGAAGTGGGTCTCTGAGATAAGGGCTACGTCGATCCGTTCCCTTTTGAGGACGTTCGTCAGCAGCTCCTTCTTCGGCCGGCTTGTGAGGCTGGCGGCGTTCCAGTAGAGGATCTTGAGGGGGCCGGCCACTAGCTCTGGTATAAGTCAGCTAGTCCCCTCAAGATTATGGGAACCGGGTTTGCGCCTGTTTGCAGGGCGCCGAGCACGTCCTGCAGTATTAATATGCACTGCGCCAGCGTCCTCTCCCTGCTGCCTTCTTGGCTTGTCGGCAGGGAGTGGGGGGCAGTGTGGTGCGGCGGCCTGGGCGGCGCTGCGTTGCTGGTCGCAGGTGGGGCCTGGGACCGTTGTTGTGGCTGGCTCTGGGCGGTAGTCCGTGTCAGTGCGGGGGCCGGGGCAGCGGCGGCCTGGGCGGCGGCGGCTGCGGCCGTTTGAGCGACGGCGGCGACGGTCTGGGTGTCATTGTTTGCGGCAGCGGTGGCGTGAGCAGGTTGCCCCCTACCTCGTCTGCCTCTCCCTCGGCGGTGGCGGCGTGGTGCCGCCTCATTGGCTCTCGCCATGAGGGAGTTTGGCGCGTTTTCGGCGGGCTGGACGGTGCGCTGCTGTGGCACGTCTTGCCCGCGGCGGTTGGTTCGGGGAGCTGTTCCCGCCCGCTTTCTGCGTGCCTCTTGCTGGTATTCGAGGCACGCCGGGTCGTTTGCTGTGTGTGGGCCAGCGCAGTTGGCGCAGGTCCCCTCCTGGTCCCTCGGCCGCTCACACTCGCCCGCGAAGTGTGGTTCCGCGCACCGAACACACTTGATGGGGCGGCGGCAGCCATGTGAGGAATGCCGGAAGCCTTGGCAGCGGTGGCACTGCGCTGGCCCCTTTTTGCCGCGCCACGGCTCCACCACCACCCCCGTCATGCCCATAACCTCCCGGACACCGTAGATGGCCGGGATGAGGTCCGGTGTTTTTGACAGCTGCGCATAGAATACGCAGCCGGGTCTCCCTGCACGCGCGTTCACGTGGCGCGTGTATATTGGCGCAAACCCTTTTGCCGCCAGGTCCTCCGTGATGTGCTCAGGGTCCGTGTCAGCGGGGAGCCCCCTGATGCACACTTTCAGGGGGATCTCGTCTTTGGGTTGGAGGGCTGACCAGGAGATGGTGTCCCCGAGGGACGTCAGGTATCCCTGGACTGCCCGGTATTCTTCGTGGTCCTCGGGGAGGAACCTTATCCCATTCCCGTAAGGGCGGGATTTTGGGAAGCGGCCCAGCTGCTCGCGGATCCGCTTAAAATGGTCATGCCAGTTGGGCAGGCTGTCGACCGTGATAGGTCTGGGTTTTCTCACCGGCTGCTGGACCGCTGCTGGCGCTGGTGCTGGTGCTGGTGTTGGCGTAGTTGGGGTGGGAGCCCGTACGTCGGCGGCCGAGTTCTGGCGCTCGTCGTCGCTGCTTTCCACCTTCTCCTCATCACTCTCATCGCCAGATGCAGATGAGGATGAGGATGAGGATGAGGATGACCCGTCGATCCTGTCCTGGTCCATGTAGTCCTGGTCCCGGTCCAGGTCTAGGCGGGGTAGTCTTTGTTTTTGGGGCCTCTTTGGCGGAGACCCCGGTTTACGCTTGCCCCCCGGGGGCGGCGTTGTCTGCTGCGCGATGGTAGCAGCGTGGGTGTAGGGGGCTCCTCCGAATGGTGGTGGAGGAGTCTTCCCAGTACGCAGCGGGAAAGGTTGCTGCGTCCTGGTACTAGTACCTGCGTTTTTCGGCGTGGGCGTCGCGCGGGTCGCCATGCTCGCGTGGCCCGCTCCGAGGGCGGGCGGCGGCTGCGGCGCGGTCGCGGCCAGCTGCGCGTAGCTCGGCTGGCCCGCTCCGAGGGCGGGCGGCGGTTGCTGCGCGGACGCGGCTTGTTGCGCGTGGATCAGCTGGCCCGCTCCGAGGGCGGGCGGCGATCGCAGCGCGGGCACGGGCGCGGGTCGACGCGCTTCGCTTGCCGCTCCGAGGGCGGGCGGCGATCGCAGCGCGGGCAGTGCTGTGTGAGGCGGGGGTAGCGTATTATACTGTCGCGCGGGAGGGATACCGTCCGCTTCCCTGCGCCTCGTTTAGCGTGGTAATTACGGCGTATTTTCCCGCGCCTCGTGTAGCGTGTTTATTATGGCGTGGTTTATAGCGCGCGCAGCTGGCAAGGATCTTTAATCTTTATTGTTAAAATATCTTTAAACTTTTACAACCTAAAACTATTATAGTTCGTCCGGCGGCGTAAGAGCCAAAAGCCATAAAGATAAGCTAATTAGTCATCTATTGTTAAAAGTCTGGAGGGTAGGGCTGCAACAAACGGGAAAAGTCCATCTAGTATTCCGTTGGAACTGATTTAGTGATAACGTGTTTATACTAAGTATTTAAGTTGTTTTGGTAAAAATGTTTCGTCCGTGGGTAGATAAAAGAAAACCAGTACACTGCTCGAACTCATTTAAACAGTCAAAGTAAGCAAATAGTCAAAAATGTGTACAATGGACTTTTTAGAGAAATTGGACCTACAGCATTAAAAAAAAACTGCTGAACTTACTCAGGTGCCATATGCAACAGTGAAAAAAATTATGTGTCTCGGTACAAGTGAAAGAACCACCAATACCAACGTAGAAGCAAAAAAATTTCGCGAGGAGGTGATGAAAATTGCTAATAATATATGGACCGCATGTTTTAGTCATGTTGAGGGTATCGAGAACACATTTATTACTCAAGATTCGTTATTAACGTGACAGAGAGCTCAGATAGTGAATAATATATGAGTATTATATTTACTCCATTCCAATGTTAGGTACATTTTTGACAACCCTATGCAAAAGTGATGATGCCTTTTGTTAAAGAAACATAAAGTGCATTATAAGCTGTAATTAGAAGTGGTTTGGGTCGAATCTCACTTTGTCGTATTACGACTTCAGACCTTTTGAAATAAAAAAGCCATTGTAACAAGTTTTATGGCTTTTAGCTCTTAAACCGTCGGACAGCCTATAGATATATGTACACAGAATAACTTACGCACAGAAAGCTCACTGTCAAACGAACCCAGTTTTGCCTTTTGTTCTCCTCTAATTGCAGTTGGTTCCGTACGGACATCAGATCACCTCTAAAAACTGGTATGAATGGCATCATGAAATAACTACATCTTGAAAAAGTTGAAAAACCCCCTACATTATCATTTCAAAATTCAATATTTAAAAAACGACTGAACCGATTTTGTTGTAACGTAGCTAAGAACCATCTCGATCACGTCCGCTTTCAGATTAAAAAACCGCATTCGCATCGGTACATTCGTTTAGGAGCTACGATGCCACAGACAGACACACACACACCCAGACACACAGACACACAGACCGTCGGGGGTTAAAAAAAGAATGTAGCCTATGCCGTACATGGCGTGAAGAAAACTGAAAGAAACTTTAACTTAGATCGACTAACATAAAGTTCAAATTTCTTCTTTTTTATTTTATATGTCAAGCCGTCAACTTATTCCAGCCATGTGCAGAACTATTAAGCTGCTAGTCATATCAGCTCTAAAACACCTGTATAATTATATGTTATTTAGTTTAAATACCTAACACTGCTTTGGTCGCTTCGCAAACCATTTTCAAAGGAGAATTCATGTAGGATACTTCAAGGAATTCGTTGTAGTTTAGCTCAAAGAATTTAAGACCAAATATTTATCTTAACTCGAGTAAAACTACAGCTTCCCTTAAACGCTTAAAGTCTTAAGGAATAAGATTTATATGATACAGTTTTTGCACCAGGAGCTCGTAACGGTTCTTTAAAATTTAAGGTGCGGTTGTTTTAAACTGTAGGTAATCCTTAGTTACATACGATGAAATACGTTTTTAGGAAAAATTAGCCAGTTATCTATAAGATGACAGCTGCCCACGGCGGGCACATTTTTACCCGTCTATGGCTGAGGCGAAAGGAAAGGATATGTTTTAGCAGTTTACGTTTGTATTTACGTGTATGCAATAGTACTTAAGATACTGAACCGACTTCAATGTATGAGGTATCAATCGATTTGAATTTATGTTTTGGGTGACATAGGTTACCTTTTGAATGATACTTTAATTTAAAAACAAAGTTTAACCGACTTCAAATCAGTAGCCAAATGGCTTCAAGTTTAAATTTGAAGAGTTCCCCCGATTTCTCCAGAATCCCATCATCGGAGATGGATTTTGGTAACAAAGGCTAATCTGGAAGTTATATGCTTTCAAACAAAAAAAGAATTTTTCAAATCGGTTTATAAATTACCGAGTTATCGGCGTTATCGCGTAACAAAGACACACACAAAAAAATACAGTCGAATTAAGAACCTCCTCCTTTTTTGAAGTTGGTTAAAAAAAATATTTTTTCAGTTACTTTTCCGTAGTCAGGTTACAGTTTTTTGAACTGTTTATGCTTGTTAACGTCTACCAGTTAGTAAACTGTAGTCAACACGGCACCGTAATGATAACCCCTCAACTTTGTATGTAATCCAATCAATATAATAATCAATCCTAGTTGTTCAAGTTCTTATAGTTGTTTAACGGCCTCCGTAGCCCAGTGGGTAGTGACTCTGCCTACGAAGCTGGAGGTCCCGGGTTCGAATCCCGGTCAGGGCATTTATTTGTGTATTTATCACGAATATTTGTTCCTGAGTTATGGATGTTATATATGTATATAATTATCTATATGTATGTATCTATTATATATATCATTGCCTAGTACCCACTACACAAGCCTTACTGAGCTTAACGTGGGCCTAGGTTAATTTGTGTAAGATTGTCCCGTAATATTAATTTATTGATAAAATAAGTTTTAGACAACCTAAACAAACACCAACAAAGCAGTGTTTTCTCAAGTTTCTCAAGTGGGCGACAGCTAGGTTATTGACCGTAGTTGGGTAATAATAAACTCACCTTTTGCCCCAATCCCAGTAAAAGTTTTAAGATGATTGGAATAGTTCTTGCACTCTCACTTGCGGTAGTGTAGTGTATGTCTTTTGAATAAATGTCTTTTTATTTATAATCTGAAAATTCCTAATCGACCCCTGTTGAAAGGAGAAAAACAACATTTTATACAATGAGTTACTTAAACCCGAACACCTGCCTACCATCCTGCACACATAGTCTTATAATTCCATTACTACTAACATTTTATATGGATTGCTATTTTTCTAAATAAAAACGGTGAATTTGAATAGGATAAAGGTACTTTTTCCATGCCACTCACTTTTATAAACTCTATATAGTTGTCGTTGATCATAGTTTGTCTTCGAAAGAGTCATTAAATTATGACCTGTTTATTTAATTAATTCTACGGGCGGTAGGTAGGTACCTACTTAAAAGAATTTCAACAACTTTAGTTTCCTTTTATATTAGTTTTAATGCTAATCAACATCTATCCGGTCAAATACACAAATTAATTACCAGTAGGGTATATCACTACTTTTTGAACGAGCGTCATAAATCAACGGATTTTCTGTTGTACAGAAAATAACATCTAAATGTACTTAACGTACGTCCAAAGCGTTACGCAATCGATCTTTCTTGTTGTCACGTTGTCGGCTAAATTTACACTATTAGTGAAATGTTTTGAGCTTATCAAGGGTCCTGACTCACGAAGTTTAAGTTAAAGTCCCTGGGCGACCGAGCTCTGCTCGGGTGAAAATGGAGAAAATACGGAGAAAACGAATTTTCCCGGACATGAAACCTATCTAGATCGATTTCTCGCCCCCTTAAACCCCTGCATTCCAAATTTCATCGAAATCGTTAGAGCCGTTTCCGAGATACGACGATTTTTAATCCGTGAACAGGAACCATTTTTTCTAACTCAGTAATGTTACGTTAAAGTAGTAATTACGTGGAAACAAACTTGTTTTTTTTTAAATCATAATTTTTATTTTGAGTTAAATTTTATCGTAAAATCCTTGTCACTCTACTACTTTATCGGTTTTAATGAGTTTGTAACCGCTTTATAAACTTATTAGCAATTGACAATTTATGAGTAAACCCTGTCCTTGAGATCCGTCAAATTTCCCGCCATACTGATTGCACTTGACGTATTGTAGTTAAACTTTATTATAAATACTGTAGGATGACCATGTATTCAATGGTTACTTGTTTTAACTATGTTTTCACTTTTAATTAATTAAACAGTGAAGAAATAACGCCAGACCTCGCCGAATAAGTTTAATTTGGGCTAAGTTTTTATATGTTCCCACTCCTGTTCACGGATTAAAAATCATCGTGTATATATATATATATATATAAATATTGCTCGTTTAATAGTATAGGACAAAGAATAAAACAATGACACAGTTAAAACGCCAGAGCATTGGCGTGTCGATAAAAATCAAGGCAAACGGCGTAAAGCCGTGCTCAGTTACCCCGGACGGGACTCACGCATCTAAACATTACAAATAAACAATGTGTGTCCAATATCGAGCCACGATACAAACAGCGCGATAGATTTTACCGGCCCATATAGTCCCCAGTTTATGGTCGACCTTTTGGTCTATTTGACATGGAAATTGATTTGGAATCGGGTTAGTATTTGTTGCGCACTGGGCCTTTATTCTGATATTTATTTTACATTCTAATCGTATTTTAACACGTTAGTGCCAGGAACCCGTTAGGTAGGCGTTGCTCGTAGGCGTTTTCCTTTACAATTAAAATTTTCACATGTTATCAAATAAGTACGTCACGATACAATATGTGTTAACACTTCCTCTGCCAGGAACCTGCTTAGCGAGCGCCTACGCTGTAGTCGATTTTTGCTACTTACGGGGAAAACCACGGGATCGGCTAAGAGCGTAGCGATTCTTGGCAGTGTATGTGTTAATATTTATATAATACTAGCGACCCACCCCGGCTTCGCACGGGTTTACTCGGATATGTATAATATGTACTATGTACATATTATACATATAAACCTTCCTCTTGTATCACTCTATTTACTAAAAGAAACCGCATCAAAATCCGTTGCGTAGTTTTAGAGATCTAAGCATACATAGGGACAGACAGACAGACAGACAGACAGACAGCGGGTAGCCACTTTGTATTATACTATGTAATGATTTTCACGCTCGTTCTGACACATTAGTTCGGCGCGTATGTGTAAGCGAGTGCGTGTAACACATTGAATTCAGATCACACATTGAAATTGAAATGGAACAACACATAAGTCATTGAAATTCGATGCGTAATGTATGTGACCGAGCAACCCTCGCTTTGTAAAGGATTCTGTTATATTGCTAAAGAGTGATCTCATACGGACAACCATTGGGTAGCGGAGACAAGGCAAATGGCAACAAATATTCGTCATGTTTGTTGTATAACATGCCGAATGTACGCACACACAACGAGACATGCAATTCTGGCCTCATCGTCCTTCTAGTTTTGTTTTCACGGTTGTAACTAAAGGACCCGCGCTTTGGCACCTAATACCAATAATTTACTTTAAAAACAAAGTTTTAACCGACGAAAAATCAATCATCCCCTATTTTCCTACCCTTAGGGTTGGATTTTTTTTTTCAAATTTATATGGAACCAATTTCAGGGTATACCCTTTCCAACTAAAAAAGAAATATCCAAATCGAACTACTCTGTAAAAAGTTATGCGTGGTCATACATTAAAAAAAATAAAAAAATATACTCGTGGAACCTCCTCAGTTTTTTTCGTCGGTTGAAAAGGAACTCTTGGGTTACGCAAGTGACTCGCGACTGCCATCTGACATTCCAACCCAGAAAGAAAACCAAACCTTGTTGGCAATACCGGTTCCCTCACAGTGTTCTCCTTCCCCGGATTGGGATATGCGGCCGGCGACCCCGTTTCTCGCCGAGATTTGTATAGTGCTTTTCTCAAACTTGCAATAAAATTAAAATAAAAAGTAGTCAATTTGTTTTATTCGTAGGTTAACACAACTAAATAATACGTTTCTGAACAAAACATTGGCAATGACAACAAGTGTCAATCAAGCAGAGAATGACAGCTGTCAGTGCTGTCATATCATTTTTTGATGGTTGAATGCCAAGACGTTGTGTCACAATTTGACGTTTAAAAACAAAAGAAGGTTGCTTTACAGGCCTAGGTGTGTAAGGCTGTATGAAATTCCTTTACATATCATCTTCACTCATCGCACCGGATACGTAGTATTTCCGGACCTAATTTGAAGCAAGGTAAACGTCCTAGTGCTCGACGCGGTACTAGAGTATGGCATGGGCACTTTATGTCGAAGCAATATGGGTTAAATTCGAACTAACAGGATTTTTCTTCATTCAAATTTAAGCCATGTCACTTTGACATAGAGTGCCCCTGTCATATACTCGTACAGCGTCGAGCACTCGGACGTTTACCTTAAGTCATGTCAACATTTCATTGCAAGTTTGAGAAAAATATAATATTTAAATATGACATTTTGTAAAAACCTAGTGGTTTACCGGAGTTCACAACCACGATTTCCAGATTAAAACCGCTTGCCTAACTGCTCGCACCACTTGGCTGCAGTCGCACCGTGAAATAATCAAATGGACTCAAAGACGATTATCGAGTTGGTTATTCGGAAACAATGTCGCGCAGTCCCGGGTTCGAGTCTCCGGGGAAATTAAAACGCGTCGATGCCCGTTCCGTAAGCCGCTTTCCGTTCTTCGAATCAATCATCCGAGAGTCCCGACCGGGAAATTACGCTTTTCAATCAGTGACATAAAGAAGGACAAAGTTGATAAAAGCCCTGAAAGGGTTGAGTATGGAAACGATCGGCTACTTAGAGTAATCTTCTTAGAATGTAATAAAAGGTCACAGTTCATTCAATGAAACCGTGTTTAGGAAGAATGTCGTAAAAGCGAACCTAATTTTATGATGGACTCTTTTGCAACTTCACTGACAAAGAGCTTCGATACACGTTGACAGAAGGAGACATACCACACTTTGATAATCTCTCTTTTTCAAAATAAGAACGAGAGAAATATCAAATGGGGCTCCCCTTATATCAAATATCATGGTAAAATACCGGTCCCGGGACAATTTTGTTCAATCTCTTCGACATCCCAATTGAATTTTAATAAAGTAGTTTATGTGACTGTACATAATGAAGGGCATCACACGAGTGTTTTAATGCCTAATTATGTACAGTTACATATACTGCTTTATCTATCCACATATCATAAGCATCCATGATGCATTCACAAGCCGCATATTAAAACCAATCACACACACGTCCCAAACCAATTTCTCAAATTAATCTACTTTATACAAGTTTATTCTAGGAAAGGAGAAATTTGGCGCAAATGGGAAGCCAATTGATGAAAGTTTGGTACATAAGTTTCTTAAAATAACACGCAGTTAGCCTGCGAATGTCAAATAACGCTTTGTGCAATCGAACCACCTTAAATGAAATAATATAATCGAAATCGATGTTATTATTTAGCAATAATAACATTTTCACAGATAAGAAATTTGTTCTAACAAAACAGTCTGTTTTTATGGTGGTCATAATGTGCGGTTCTTGAACGCATCATGGAGGGTTTATGATATTTGGATAGATACAATTTATAATCATGCGAACATCCTAGCTTGGCGTGCGTGGGTGCTAGTAGTAATATAATTTTACTCATGCAAATTCCAGTATTAAGTGCACTTTTCAAGCTGTCACATTCCAAATAAATTCAGTATTCAGCACGTTTCAGTTGAACTTCGAAGTTCTCCGTGTTCCCCGTTCTCACGCCGTGCACGCGTTTCTTCATGAACTATGCTCCTGTTTTCAACTAATATGGACTAAGTTTTAATCCTGCTAGTTAATTGCTTAAGTATTTTGTTGCCACATAACAGTGCAGTTTGCAGAGCTTCTGACATACATATAAATGAAAAAAATTCGCTGAGAAAATATGTATTTTTTGTTTTATTGAACGAGCGAGCAAAGAAAACGAAGTTCTCCGTTTCAGCTTGGGCCATAATTATTTCGTATGTCCGGCATTCGTATGTCCGGCTGTTCTCCTCTACAGGTCGTATTTCTCAACCGTTTCTCGTGAACTTTGGGGAGCTGGCTCAATAATTATATTCATTATATAGAGATTTTTGGTCAGTTGAGTTTATCTAATTAAAAAATAAAAAAAGCAAAAAGACAGGCTCGTGTTTTCTACAGCTCATAGAGCCACTAGTTATAAAAGGATTAAGATTCAAAGTGCAAATAAGTTTATTTCATCATCATTCATCATACATCATAGGTATAGAACATTCACTCCACAAATAAGTCCCTCTCCCACTCCTCATCATCATATCAACCGAAAGACGTCCACTGCTGGACATGGGCCTCCCCCAGAGAGTGCCACAATGAGCGGTCGTGGGCCACCCTCATCCAGCGGACTCCCGCGACCTTTAGCAGGTCATCAGTCCACCTTGTGGGGGGCCTACCCACGCTGCGCCTTCCGGTACGTGATCGCCACTCCAGTACCTTTCCGCCCCAACTTCCGCCACTCCTTATTACACTTATATGTGACGAATTAGGGCAGTGGACGAGTCAAGATATTTACACATTGTGGACTAAGTTTGGCAGTTAACCATATACAGGGTGTATCCTGTAACAGGAGCAATAAATTAAAACGAAGATTCCTTAGGTAATTAGTACTCATAATAACAATAACTTAATTTTCCAAAGTTCTTAAATTTAGAGAAAATAGCAATTTAAGTTAAATTTAACAATCAATGGATGCTGACTATCGCAATATGATCGACATTAGTGTCGTGGTACCGGGGATGCTACTTCAGAAATAATCTTAAAACAATCGATAGTGAATTAATGGTTGCCCAGCGTGGCGGGTGTACATTGCTGGCTCGATTAATTGTGTAAGAAAATAAAATATTTTTTTTCTTCATTTTAATTAATTAAAACCACTTGGACTTAATAACTGATTACTTAAGGGGTCTTTATTTTAATTTATTGCTCCTGTTACAGGAAACACCCTGTATAAGAGTGTGGACGACTTAGAAATGCGACAAAATAGGACTTTGGACGACTCAGGAAAGTAGAATAGGTCAAAAAGTTTCTATTAAACTACCTATTCTTTTCACAAACCTCCCATTAAACATGGACCGTAATAGTTCCCTGAATTGACAAACATGCTCTAAAAAACAAGATTCACTCACAAAATCTAAGTTATATTTACGCAGTAACTGTTAAACCTCTTCTTTCCCTAGTTTGGTCCAGACAAGACACTCTTATTTCTGAAACATTAAGGTTCTTTTTTGTCTCGATATCTGAATACCTGGCTGAAACTGCGCCATAAAATTTGATAGGCGCAGGATCGCCAGTAAAACTCAAGCGGCGCTTATATAATTTGAAACGGCCGCCACGGGCAAATATAAACAGAATACCTACTACGTATTTTGTTTCGGACCCAAAATAGAAAATATCGATGTTGAGATTCGGGGTTTTGTGAATAAATTAGGAGCTTGGAAACTATAAATAGCATAGAGAAAATCTGGTTGGGCTCTGATAGGATTTGTATGATAAATAATATAGTAACTGAGTTTTACCTAGGTACATATAATCATCCTAAGATACAAATCCAAGAGCTATCAACAACGTCTATATAGAAATTATACAGAAAACATATACAATTTTTTTTTCTATTTAATGTAGGTAGTATATTTTTATCTACTTAGCTAACTACGGCGGCTCGAAATTCCATTTTTTTTGTATGGACCGCGCGCCTGCCTTATTTCCTCTTAAGTGTACACTCTTCACTGAACGCACGAACCTCACTGTCCGTCTAATAGAGCGGAGATGGGGTTAATTCGATTACGAACTGTCTGCCGTCATACGTCCAGCTTTATTAGACGGGTTAGTTGAGCCGGGCGCTTTTTTAAATAGTTCTGTCTTAGGTTTCCTAGCGCTACGAAAACCAATCGTGAATTTCTCGCACTGTAGAGGAAAGCGCCTACAAAATACGACCGGGTTCCTGGCATCAATCCATTCAGCACGGCTATTACAGGACAACCCGCGAGCTGTGTCGCGGCGAGATAGACTATCCAGCTCTTTCTAATTATAACGCTTAGAAAGAGACAGATAGTCTAGGTCGCCGCGACACATCTCGCGGGCTGTGATAGCCGTGCAGTGTGCACGCCAAACTGAACGCAAGAACCGTCTATCGTACAGAGCGCGGAGAGGGTGTTAACTCGATTAAGGAGTGTTACCCGTCATACGCTTAGGTTTATTAGACGGGTTGGTCGAGCCAGGCGCTTCTTTTAATAGTTCTGTCGCGGTTAGAAATGAAACGACTTGAGAAATGTTGCATGTTATGAGTATTTTTAAACCGCAGGAGTTTGGGATTGGAATAGACAATAATTTATTTTAAAACGAAGTTCAACTTCAAATCTGTAGCCAAATTGCTTCAAGTTTGCCTATAAAATTTGAAGATTTCCCTCGATTTCTCCAGGATTCTATGATCAGAGCTGGATTTTGGTGACAACGGGACCAATCTTGAAGTATATGCATTCAAACAAAGAAATGATTTTTCAAATAGGTTCATAAATTACGGAGATATGGCGTAACAAACACACAAAAAAAATACAGACGAGAACCTCCTTCTTTTTTGAAGGCGGGTAATAAAAGCTATATTATTATTATTAGAAATTCAGACATAGAAAAAATAAAAAAAGATACATTTATTCACTAACACACAGGACACACATATTAAACAAAAAATGAAATAAAATAAATAACAGTAAAAAAACATGAAATACGAATGATTTTTTACCCAAGGCCAAGCTGGAGCGGAGAACATCGTTCACTTCGATCATTAATTTATTTGATGCCTATGTGAAGTCTCCAACCCGCATTGGGCCAGTCTGGGACCTAATGCCCGTTTCCTCCCATCCATGAGGGGAGGCCTGTGCCCAGCTCTGGGATGTATATAGGCTGATGATGATGATGATGATTACAGTTCATAACTGACGGAAATGCTGTGGCTAACAAGATAAGATAAGATAAGTTAATTTATTTCATGATATGAAATAATAAAGTCGCAGTATAAATTAACAGTAATTGATTTGGATTCATTTATCACCAAGTAAGATAATAATAGGATAGCTCTCAGAAAAATATCTTATTGCATAATTGAATACCTGCCAGCACATCATTAGTATGTACTCACTTAACCCTTTTCCAGGCAGAGGCGTTATATCGACCACATACTGCCTGTCAAACATGTCTCTTAACGTCAATGAATAAGACTGACACTTGATTGTCAGTTTTGAACTGCCAGCCTGGAAAAGGGTTGAGTATACGTACTCCTTTGGACTTACATTAAAACATTTGAGGAAAGCTTTTGTTCACAACGCGAGCAACGCTTTTATTGAATAAATTATGTTTGGTAAGGTTCTTTTTCGGGATGTGTCTTTAATGTCTTTATAAATAAATGAAGAAAAATTCAGTTTGATGCTTGAATAGCATGTATTGTATCGAATGATATTATCTTTTATACGAGTCCTATGATAAATTGTCTTCTTCTGTTCCTTAATAACAAATATGTGTGGCCGCGGTGTGAATTATATAATCTAAACCTTAGATTTACAGATATCCTTCTCTTACTTATGTTCGCCCATTGAGTTGAACTATAAAAAAAACAGCCCGACACGACATACTTTAGCAAACCATCTCGACAGAACATACTTTCAATTAAAAAAAACTCCTCTAAATCAGTTTCGGAGCTACAATGCTACAATACAAAGACACACAAATTCATAAGTTATTCTCACCAGATGGCTGGATCAAGAGTCAGATACACAGAAGGTGGTATTTCTGGACACTGCGCGGATAGTCAGAAGGCTTCTCTCGTAGCCCTAGTATAAGTTTTATCGATACATATATACGTTTTCGAACGCGTTTGCGTTTAGTTTCAATTGGTATGGCAACGCGTAGTTCCTAATAGTTACCACCAGAGGCGCTGTTCGCGTTGCCATATAAATTGAGACTAAACGCAAACGCGTTCGAAAACGTATTGCATGGATAAAACTTATACTAGAGCCTCGACCACTAGTATTAGCTTAGGCCGTGCCCCGCTGCCGGCGGCACCCTATCAATATTATGTTTTGTGTTTATAGTTTTATATTTCAGTGTTTTTAAGATTATTGTAAAAACCTAACTTAATAACAAAAATAAATGAAGGAAATAATAATTTAATTCAGATCGATCAAAAGTTCAAAACGCAAAAAAGTGCTCGTCGACATGACCATTCCCCATGACGAGAACCTAGTGAAGGCCGAGAAGGTCACAAGGTAAACGCCATGTGGGATGTTTAATCAATGATCACTGTCCCGATATCGATAGTCGTTTCGGCGAACGGTTTAATAGCGACGAGTCTCGACCAATACCTTAAGAGACTCTCGCTGGGGTGAAGGGTTAGATACATAAGGCGGTACTACACTGCGCGGATAGTAAGGAGGTTCCTCTCTCTGTCTGCCGATAACTCAATCGCAAGTATGACCTTAAAATCGGGATAAGTACAAATAGAGTGACCTTGGTCTTTTTAGGGTTCCGAACCAAAAAGGTAAAAACGGAACCCTTATGGTGCGACTCCGTCCGTCTGTATGTCTGTCTGTCACAAAGTAGAATATCTCAGGAACTACTAATACTATCAATTTGGAATAGTTGTAAACAAAGCTAATCCAAGTGTAAGTGTGGAAACTATAAAGTTTAAAGATATATTTTTAATTTCTTTAAAAAAGGTCGGATAAGAGGGGGGCAAAAACTAAAAGTCTAGTTAGTAGGCCAAGTGGGGTACTATATGAAAGGGCTTGAATTGCACATTCTAAAACAGTTTTTTTTTCTATAGTGGTAATCCCCCCCTTATCTCCGAAGTTTACCGATCGAAAATATTGAAAATAAAATATATAATTAATATTAACGTAAATATTACCGGAAAAGTATAACGGGACCTCTATCTAGCGTATTTTTTTTATTCTTCAAAAATCATTTAATATTTAAGTATGTAATTTATTACTTTTGTGTTGAATGTTTTTCCTTCAAATTTGTATGGAAGTATTCTTAAAGTACCTTCTAGCAAATAAAAAAAATTATCGAAATTGCTTCACTTGATAAAGAATTATCTCTGAAAAACCAACATAGTTTTTTTCTCAATAAAACGTGGTGAAAGTTTGTACGGAACCCTCGGTGCGCGAGACAGACTCGCACTTGACCGGTTTTATTTTGGTCGTGTCTTTGCTACTACATACCTAGTACCTACGTACATTTGGTTATTTTGATATCGGTATCTTTGATCTACCGGTCGGTCGAAACCTCATTTGCGTTGGGGGTAAAGAACTACAATACTTACCAGTAGTACCTATAGTCCAGGCAATGAACTGACAACTTGTATGGAAAAAATTACAAATTTATTATTAATTAAATAGTTACCTAGCGACAAAATCCAACAAAATTTCAGACATCAAAAAAATTATAACTTAACTAGCTTTTGAAAAGTCAGAAAAAATATTAATGAATGAATTTAGCTTTATTTTGGTTCATTTACATTTGCTCTATAATATTCAAAATAAATAATTAAAAAAAACAATTTATGCTTTATTTATATCAGAATTCTATTTAAATACTTCTGGATGGAAAGTTTGTTGGATTCTTGAATAAAGCATCTTAGAATAATGTTTTAAAATGATATAAAGAAAAAAAACGCTATTATAAATTAATGTTTTTCAAAACCGTATTTTGCCAAGAGTACTACATCAATATTCTTTTCACAAAGCTTTCCGAGTTCTGGCTGCATGATGCCATGCAAATTGGAATAAAACTGTGAAGTACTTTGCCAAATTACAGCCAAGAAGGCAAAGCACCGCTCAGAAAATGTTCATTACCATACTTTATTCGAATTCCGCAGAATCTGGATGCTTGTGAACTGGTAACAGTGGTGCGTATATAATTAGTATTATTACACTGTAAAAAAATTCTACGGTCGAGTTCATAATTTAATTTAAGTACGTTCCTGAAGCTTCAAAAATACTTGAGCAATCATATGCCCCTAAATCGTGTTCACATTATGTTTGATCATGATCACTTTGTCAGTGGACATCTTTTATAGCCGACTGTACATTTTTCGCGCACTCACCAACTGCTCATCGGGTTTCCATGAGCTTAAACACGACGAGTTTATCTTGTGTAGTTTACGAGTTGCTATGACTTTTTTCTCCATCATCAGATCAGCTCAGAGTCACCGAACTCATGTATGGTAAATTTCAGTTCAACCGGATTTCAGGGAGCGGCAATTTTTTTATGGATAACTTAGTCACAAACAAGGATGCCTGTCAGCCAGGTGGCTGACAGGTGTCACTCCTGCCAGTGTTAATAGCGCTAGTATGCTGCAACAGATCTGAGATCACGCAGGAGTGAAAAGGCTGCGCTCATTAATCGCTGGGCAATATTTTATTTTATTTTCTATTTATTAGCTGCGTTAATTGTCTTGTCCCTTCTCGTGTTTAGCTAAGTTTTTGTTATTGCATATTTTGTTTTTGTTTGTTATCCAACGTGAAATCACTCGACGGTTCTATCGGAAGTTCAGTGTTAGCAGCAAACGCTATGTCTGACACTCCTTTTTTTGTTGTTTGTTTTTTGTCTCGAATAAATGTTTGTTTGTTTCTTTCAAACATAATAGTGCAAACTAAATAAAAGCTTGTAAAACCTTAAACATCGGTTTTTTTAAATATATTATCTAAAATTTAAAAACTGTGCATTGCGTGAGGAAATGAGTAAACACGTTCAGCTATTAATATTTGTGGGTTATATTATTGTGATTTCAGGAATAAATTACCAATGAATTGACTGTCAAACAGAAGTCATTGTCTATTATTCGTAAAACTTAACAAACCTGTTAACTCATTTTTGTCCCTTTCAGATAAACACAAATGTCAAAGTGACTTTTGTGTTTGTCTATAACAATTTTAAATGAATTTATAGAACCCTCGAAAACAAGGGATTTAATAAGTTTAACATGTGTACCTATACAACGTTTGTGTCTGTCTGTCTGTGGCTTCGTAGCTCTTAAACGGTTGAACCGAGTTGAGTGCGATTTTTTGATCGAAAAATCTTATTTTCGGAAAAAAAACAAAATGGCTTTAAGCTAAATTTATTGTGTCGGGGTGTCTTAATCAATTTAATATGAAGTTATAGCTAAAATACTGCTGTCCTTGGACAATGAACTGAGGGTCCTGAGTGTTTACTCTTTTAAGGACATGATTGCACCGTAACCAATAAGAAACGGCTGACAATCAACGCTCGTGTCGTGAAACGCGGAAACGCTGAAATTGCTTCGGAGAATCTCGTCCCAGAACACAATCGTAATGTGCGAGAAAGCTACGCATCTATTACGTAAGAAGTCCCATATTACAAACAGCATTACCGGGTAGTATTGAGAAAATTATTGTTGATTCTTCGATACTTGGTATATTATTATCACTGGTAAATAGTTTAATGTTTATTCTCTCTCTTCTCTTTAAGGCTTATAGCTAAATTTACATAGGTACAATTAATCTGCCAAACCACAATGCGGTTTGTTGGCAAACAACGCTCCTAATTGATTTTACATTTTATTAGCATTTTAGTAGATTGTGTCTTTAGGGAGCAAATTACATATTTACGGTGAAGGTAGTATATTGAATCCTGAGTGTAGCGAAAGATTCGACAATAGAAACCTGACCGTAGTGAGGGATTCTTAATTAGAATCTTGAGCGTTACGACGGATTCAAGTGTTAACGCCCAAGATGGTAATATTTTTTTATACTGTTTTTTACACCTACTATGAGGAAAATTTAAATCCCTCATGGTGACAATGACTCTTTTCTAAATAGCAGGGTGAAAAGGTTATATGGTGAACAAAAGTTGAACTAATTTAGTTGATAAGAGGCTTAATCTAATCACACTCTTACATATCTTATTCCAACATGATATCACAGAATAAATAATAGTACAAGTGATATCAAGGTGTTTGATTGGTCAACTCGAGTAGAAGCGCTCGATGCATATCAAAATAAAAAATAAAAACAAAATGTAACTGTCATATCTGGGTCATTCGTATCTGTCACTAACTGTCGATGCAATAATAAATAAATAAATGCGGTTCACAAAATACATCAACTTACCAAGTTTCAACAGTATATCTCTTATAGTTTCGGAAAAAAGTGGCTGTGACATACGGACGGACAGACAGACAGACATGACGAATCTATAAGGGTTCTGTTTTTTGCCATTTGGCTACGGAACTCTAAAAAACGCCTATTTAATTATAAATGTAGATTTTAAAAAATATATCGTCTATTCTAAATTACCACTTTCATTGCTAGGGACCCGCCTAGCAGGCGTCTACGCCGTAGTTGCATTCCGCAATACAGGTACCTACGAGGAATACCACGGGATCAGCTACTACCTCAGAGCATAGAATACTAGAGAGAGGACAAGCCGCCGGCGGCCGTGTCACAGCTGTATGCTCAATGGGCATACACTGCCATACTGTGCACGCGTGCTGATCGCAGAGAATATTACGTTTTTTCCCAAAATGCCTGATATGATGCGCGTTTATTGTCAAATAAGCGTGTAGGTATACAAGTGTGTGTGTTTTAGATGTGTGCGTGCTTTGTCTTGTCAATTACTTGGGCGTTGTGTGGGTTAATGTACTTGCGACAGGCTCACTCTATACAAATCGGCCGGCATGTCCGATCTCCTTATATTCATACATCAGTGGCTACTACCGTAGCGCGAAGCGATTCTTGGAAGTGAATGTGTTAAACGGCCAAGGGCCCCAATATGTATTTATATTTAGTGTACAAAGTCTCCAAAATATTTACACAGACCTTATTTCTGCAACAATAAGTTTGTAGTATACATATTTATGAAACTTTGAGTGAATACATATTGGTGCCCTTTGACTGTACAGTCGCCATCACATAAATCCGAGCAAATAAACAGCTCACAAACATCGGAACACACCTCTATTTTCAAGGAAATAGGGTGCGTGTGCCGATATTTTTGAACACCTATAGTGTACCTATGTATGTGATAGCGACTCTACTACCACACATGGTTGTCACATTTCCGGCTGTGACAGTGTACTAAAAGGAGAAAGGGCCACAGGCTCTAAGATTAAAGGAACGAATCGTGAATTTTGAGTTTAACCGCTATATTATGAAAAGACTTTATACCTATATTCTAAACAAAAGCACAAAACATTACATGTGTATAGGCATCATTTTCTTCAGCAACGTCGCTGCGTCCATGTAGTCTGCAGCTGGCTGCAATAATTAAAATGTGATGAATGCTCAGAACGCTGATATTAGATAGGTTAGTCTAAAAACGGGTAATGTGACGTCTATGCGACAATGGAGTAAGACGAAAAAATAATTTGTTAATTAATTCCGAACCTGATTCTTGGATAAACATGACTCCTTAGTAGGATGCCGTTTGAAGCTATAGAAATACGTTAGACAATATGCATTTTATTATTTTTCTCAATTTAACCCTATTGTTCATACATACCCTTTGGTTAGGCATAAAAGCATAATTATATTCAAATCACTTCGGTATGTGTCCGCCAAAACTGTACAATGTATAACATATTTTTTTTACGTTTTAAAATCAAATTGTACCGAGTTGACAGTCACAAATGAGAACAACTTGATACTTTGTACAGCAGGTCGATTGCGTAACGTTTCGTACAATACAATAGAAATATTATTATGATTTGACGACCGCTTTAGCCTAGTTGGTAGTGACCCTGCCTACGAAGCAAGAGGTCCTGGGTTCGAATCCCGGTAAGGGCATTTATTTGTGTGATGAGCACGAATATTTGTTCCCGAGTCATGGATGTTTTCTATGTATTTAAGTATGTATTTATCTATATAAGTATGTATATCGTCGTCTAGTACCCATAGTACAAGCTTTGCTTAGTTTGGGACTAGGTCGATATGTGTAAGATTGTCCGAAAAATATTTATTTATTTATTTATTTATACGTACGTTTTTATTTTCGTACGTACTAAGGTAAACGTCCGAGTGCTCGACGCTGTACTACTATTTAGTAGTATATGGCATGGGCGCTCAGTGTCAATGTGACATGGCCTAAATTCGAATGAAGGAAAATCGTCTTAGTTCGAATTTAACCCATATTGCTTTGACATAGAGTGCCGACAGCGTCGAGCACTCGGGGGTTTACCTTACGTTAGGTAGATCTAAATGTAATTATTTGCACGGAAAAATGACACAATAAGCGACAGAATCTATCAGTGAAAGGCGCTGACGAATAGGTATCTGGGGCCAATTTTTGGTTTCGAGCGCTCGACAATTAA
This sequence comes from Epinotia brunnichana, assembly GCA_963854355.1. Lineage (NCBI taxonomy): Eukaryota > Metazoa > Arthropoda > Insecta > Lepidoptera > Tortricidae > Epinotia > Epinotia brunnichana. Next base: position 4,586,432 of record OY977945.1, on the reverse strand, counting down.
ATAAAAATCAATACGATTGTATTCTCTAAATTGCAAGGACTTATTTTCTACTGATAGAATTAAATACGAGTAGTCAATACCACTCTTTTCTAAATTTTCTATCGCTATTTCTAAATAGAATCTCATCATTTTTGTCAGTTTACGAGTGAAAGAGTCGAGCGCTCGAAAGTCAAAAATCGGTCCCCTCTGACGTGTAAAATTTTACCGAATTATTCAAGTAATTGTACTCACCAGTAGGGTGCTCGGTGGCTCTGTAGGTAGCGGGGGTTCCCCGCGGTCTGCCCTAATCATAGCGGCCGCCTTCTCACTCAGATTCAGCAGTCCTGAAATAAAAGAATCATCCTGACAGACTGACTTCAAGTGCGGCGTTGAAGCTAACACACGAATCACATTGATATCAAATTGGATTGTACAATTTTATTATGTCTCAGGTTTCCCCTCTACATATGGTTTACACAGGAATAAGAAACATATATCTACCTTTATACATTAACTGACAAAGTCCGAAAAATTGTCAAACTTAACACATTCACTGCCGCGAATCGCTACGCGCTACACTCGTAGCAGATCCCGTGGTTTTCCTCAAATGAAGCGGAAAGCTACTACGGCGTAGGCACACAATAGTCGTGTACCCGGCACTGAATGTGTTAAGTGACAGTGGGGATATTGCCCGTAGAAATGAGGGCCGGTGGAACTCAGCGAGTTTTTGAGTGGTTACCACGCACCGAACGCGCAGTGTACTTGGTTAAGGTCACGGGAGTCTGTTGGATGCGGGCAGCGCATGACCAATTGCTGCGGTGTTCTTTGGGGGACATCTATGTGTTCAAACAATATCAGTGTCTGTCGTAGTCTTTCAGTAATTGCCAGGCCCGGTCCCTCAAAAATGTAGTTAAATGCCCAAAAGGCAGTTCTTAGGCCAGGAACGCACTAAGCGGCTAGCCGCGTGCGGCTACCCGTGCGGTTGGACAAAACATATGAAACCGCAAACGCAAAACCTCTACGCACTATGCGGTTGGCCGCAACCGCATGCGGTTAGCCGCTTAGTGCGTTCCTGGCCTTGCAAACTTTGAGGCCCCGGTCGTGTATAAATGACTTAATTATTATTTACCTGGGTCTATTAAGGTCATCAAGTAAATGGAGCCGCCAAACAGACCCAGTAAGAAGCAGATGGATAGGACACAGCACAGAACACACTTCATCCTCAATTTGTGAAGAAGTCACGGAAATCTACTAGTAAGTGTCTTATGGGAGTCCTATAGAACTAAGTATTCTTATAGTATCTCTTTTATCGTGTACTAATCTATTTTGTAAAGTAAAAGACGGAATAATCCTCTGTAGATTCACGGATTGAAATAACACTCAAAATTGACAGTTCTGTCTGATATTGACATATTTTGATAGACTGTAACAAAGGAAGATTATTAGATAGACCTTTTTGCGAAAATATTTCCGCCATTAGGATCGAACTATTTGAATATTTTCCCAATGACTATTTTCCCAGCAGGGGTTTTATGAAAAGGTTACTTTCTGAGTTTCAGACTTGCGTTTTTTTTAGTCCAATTTAGGACAAATATTCATCAGTTATGCTAGGTAGCGCAGCGATCTGCGAGAAAAAAATCCACCAATGGCATTGTATATATCGTCGGGTGACAAGCAAAACTCACTAAGTAACAAATACTTACTTATATCAAAGTCGTATCTCGATATCGAATACGTACCGAGATACGAGGTTTTGAAGAGCAGTGACAGTTTTGGTAGTGATTTTTGTTTGTCACCCGACGAATTATATACAAAAATAAATATAACAATACCTACTTAAATACATGAAGCGTTCATAGCCCAGCGGCGTCTGCGAGTCGGAAATAATAACGCAGGTTAAGCAACAATGGCAGCGGTCAGTCTTTGGATGGGTGACCGCCTGTTTGAGTGGTTACTATAAATGAGCGCTTCCGTGCTTTGGAAGGCACGCTACGCTAAGCAGTTGATCCCGGCTGCTGTTTATGACAGTAGTCGTTAAGCCGAGTTAGAGGCCTTCGGGTGGCTTAAGAACCTCTAACAGTCGAGTTGCCAACTCACTTGACAAAGGGGGGACAACTGTCACTTGCGTCCGCAGTAGCTACCTAACCACAACCCTGCACGTGTCCCCTGGGTGGTACTAAAAAAGTGACAAACTCAAAGGTCAAATAATGTATGTCATACGATTAAATAGCATTGCTCCGTCTCTTGTTCTCTTGATCGGCCTAAAAATGCTTGCGTATACATACCAGTCGTGTTTATATTTAGGAAGCTCGGAAGACAGGATCAGACAGGTTGCTCATCGACATATTGACGAGGTTTGCGTATTTTTTTTATGTTAAGTAAATAGTTAACTTGGTAATTCTGTAGTTAATTTATTCTTTTGCTGAACCTCACAAAGGTCCTCGGGACTCGCATTTATCTAATACAATAATAATGACTTGCCTGCGAGTCTTGCGACGTACAAATATTATTACATTAAAATAAATAAATAAATAAATATTTGCGGACAATCTTACAAATATCGAGCTAGTCCCAAACTAAGCAAAGCTACTATGGGTACTATACGACATTTTCTCTTGATCTTTTAAATTTGTTATTTCCCATGTCTTCCGATTTAAGGAAAATATGAAAACTCTTTATATTTAAGCGAATAGTTTAATATAAAACAATTAAAATATGACATACAGCGCCACGAGCGCCATGAGCCGTTAAACCATGTCAGGAATCCTGGTCCGGTACCTGACTTCTGTTTTTAATATGTAGATTATCTGTGACTGTAGGACTTAGGCCTGAATTACACTGGCGCGCCTTAAGCCACAGGATTAAGGCCTTAATTACATTTACACGGCCTGCTATGGTCCACACGACACAACACCCCACGACACGTCACACTTATATCCCACCATATTTGAAGAGCGGCTCCAATCCTGAGCAGCTTATCGCCGCCATATTTTACTCCGCGACTTTGCATTTCCTGCGAGATGAAATACAGTTCGGATTTTATTCACTGCATTCTATATATTAAAAGGTAATTTGAAAACTCGCACGGGTTTAGGAGTAAATCCATTTTGAATATGATTTTTAATCATTTTATATTCTTTAGTGCTGGGGAAAATAAATAGGACATGAGTTTAATTCGCATCTGCAGCCGTACAAATTATTCACTAGATGCGCGTGGGCTTTGCTTTGGTATGTATTAGTTTTTGAAGGACAACTTATTAACCTACTTTTTTTTTTTTTGGTACCACGTCGGTGGCAAACAAGCTTACCTGATAGTAAGTGATCAGTGGGCAAGTTAAATAGAAGCTTGTAAAAACAGTATGACTAAAGTGTGTTTCGGCCTTTTCTCACTGACACCAGTGGCAAAGTGACAGATAATAGTTATTTGATATACAAGGGTGCAAAGTTGTATTTTAACCGCGAGTGTGGAATTGAAGCACGAGCTAGCGAATGGATTCTAGGGTTGAACCACGAGCTAGCGAATGCTGAGCGTAGCGAGTGTTGCAAGACACGAGATCTCAAAATAACTTGCACCCGTGTGTAACACAAATATTTTTACCTCACTAAAGCGAGGAAAATAAAAAATAAATAAATAAAGAATTCTCTTTATTTAATCGTATTACAAGGCAATTAATAAAAACAACAATATAAAACTTAACCTAAAGGTATAAAATTTGGCCTAAGTCGCCGTCAACAGGCAAGGTGCCCAGAAAGAAGGCTGGCTGTATTTCCTCGCTGTATAGCGATACTAATACGCTGTGCGAAATAGTGGCCAGCCCTCTGGTCACCCGATGCCTCTATTAGGCGCGTCGCCAAATCCTTGTACAGCCGACGCGCACTTGGCCCCCATGGCCCCAAGGTTTCAACGCCAAACGCCGCAAACATGTAGCTATTTCCTAGGATGGCATATTTGCGGCGCTTGAGGCTTTCGGCGAGAAACAATTTAAAAAAAACATTAAAAAAAATAAAAAAATGAAGAAGATAAAAATATTGAAAAAAAAATAAAACATTGAAATATGGAAAAACAAAAAAAATTACATTTAAAAACGAAAAAAAAATTAAATAAACGGAAAAAAACTGAAAAAACTTAAGAAAAGAAAAACAGCAATAATATAAAAAAAACATTTCATAAAAAAGAAAAACAATTCAAAAAACAAAAAAAAATGGAAAAAAGACAAAAAAACAATGAAAAAACTTTAAAAGAGAGAACAATCTACAAAAAAACAAAAAAAATTACAAGAGGAAAATCAAAAAACCTTGAAAAAAAATTAAATCAATAAAAAAAAAAACATTAAAATAAAGACAAAAACATTAAAAAAAAGAAAAAACAAAAAAATTTAAAAAATATAAAACTAAAAAAAAAAAACAATAAGAAAAACATTAAAAAAAAAGAAAAAAGTTTCAAAAACATTTAAAAACATTGAAAAATCTTTAAAAAAAGAGTAAAAGACAGAAAACTAAAATAAACATTACAAAAGCGAACATACCACAAAAAAGGAATTAAACATTAATAATGAAGAAAATAAACCAAAAAAGACGAATGAAGAAAAAAAAACTGAAAAAACACAATCAAATCAATAAAAAAAAACATTAAGGATCGAAAAAAAACATTTAAAAAAGATAGATATGAAAAAAAAAGGAGAAACGTATAAAAAAGACCAATAACATTATAAAAGAGGAAAAAACCAAAAAAAAAAATTAAAAAAAAAACATTTATAAAAATGAGAAAAAAATTAAAAAATCACAGAGATAATAAAAAAACTAAGAAAACATTTAAAAAAGAATAAAATATTAAAAATAAAGATATTTAAAAAAAGAAAAAAAAGAGAAAAACAATAAAAAAAGAATATCCAAAATGGACAAAAACATTAAAAAAATGAAAAAAATATATAACAAAAAAAACCATAAAAAATAAAAAGAAAACCATTCAAAAAAAGGTACCTAAATAAAATAAAATAAAAAACCCGATGGGCGAAAAATGGCCAGTCTGAACTGGCCTTTACATGTTATTATGTTTAAAAAGGTAACTAATAACACGTTCGGATTTCAAATATTCTTTGCACTCTTGTGGATACAATGCAGTTTTCTCAAACATGCTCGGAAATGTATGCGTTAATGTCACGAAATGAAGACATGAAGTTCCTTGTTTAGGGTTTTCATACATTACTTCTTGGCCTACAATGCAGTTTTCTCAAACATGCTCGGAAATGTATGCGTTAATGTCACGAAATGAAGACATGAAGTTCCTTGTTTAGGGTTTTCATACATTACTTCTTGGCCTAGGCCAAGAAGTAATGTATGAAAACCCTAACTAAAGACATTATTGGCCGCTACTCTAACTTTTTAAATTTGCTTACTGATATTAAACAGACAAAGGAAAAAATACATACTGCCAACCACCAATACTTTTTTTTAATTGTTTTAGTTTTTTGTAAAAAAAAAATTGTCAGTTTTTTACATTTTTTTTGTTATTTTTCGTTTATTTTTTAGTGTTGTTTATCGTTTTTAATGAATTAAAAAAAAATCTTTTCTTTTCTTGATGTTTGTCTATTTTTTAATGTTAAAATTTTTGTAGGGTCTTTTATGTTATTTTTAAGTTTTTTTTTATCTTTTTTTCCTTTTTGTTTTACGCTTTTGTAATGTTTTTTTAATGTTATTCTTTTTTAATGTTTTTTTTTCTTTTTTAGATTTTTTTATCTAGAATCTTTCTCACTTTAGTGAGGTGAAAAGGATAGCCCAAACTCGTCCATCAATCCCTTACTTCACGGCCTTTGCAGTAATGTACTATTTGCTATCTGTTTTTAAAGAATAATAATGGGCTTTCCGAGCTAGTGAGGTGAAAAATATATTATGTTTGTAGTTGTAACGGTATTTTAGCTAAAATTTAAATGATAATTTGACTTTTAAGCCTGCGTCCCACTGGCGCGGCCTGCGGTGGCGGTCTAGAGTAATCTTGATAATAGGCTATAGGCCAGAATCACATTGGCGCGGCCTGCGGTGGCGGTCAATAGTAAACTTGACAGTGTATGTCAAATTTACTATATTGACCGCCACCGCAGGCCGCGCCAGTGTGATTCAGGGCATAAATAAATAAACATGTAATGTAAGTTTTCAACATGAAACAAATTAATATGCATCTAAATTTATCCCCATTTCACTATCGTGATTATTGTGTCATTTTTATTGTGACGTAATAAGTAATTACCTACCTTCTTCGGCTGCTAAATCTATAGTTATTTTAATACAATCGTTATTATAAGATGTATATAAGACAATTATCCAAGACAGTAAAGTTCCAGTTTTCGAACGAGCGAGCGAAGCGAACGCAGTTCTATGCTTCAGCTTGGCCCGAAAAGTATACGGTTTTTTTTAGTCGAGTCACATAGAAGGTTAATAGGCATCACATCTATATGTATATGCGTTGGGGTTGTACATAGAAGTTAGGAGTGCAACGTGCAATATAGTTAGCAACCAGTAACCCGCTGAAGTTTGCAACTACCTACTCAAGTTGTGCTGTCCTCGAGACATACAATATTCAGGAATGAAATCTCTTCAACAATATAATTATTATCAACCATTAAGAATAAAAGAAAGTTTGCATTTTGAAGCAAATAAGGTATATTTATTATTTAAGATGGATGCTCAGTTATGGCGTATGATGCCCGCGCAACTAGTTAGTCTCACTTCCATACAAAAATGTACCTTCTATGTCACCTCCGAGGATGATCCTGTCGCTTCTTGATCGGGGACTGTTTATTCGATTTATTTACAACTTTACAACTAACAACCACCCAACCAACTAACCAGTCTAACCACCTTATCCGCCGCTTAAATCCCGTTGGTAGCGTGTGTGGACTAGTATGGATAATTTATACAAAATTATAATTGACAACATTTCATAATTCTAAGTCCATGATTTGACTAGCTCCTTGTATTCTACTCGAAAAGAGGAACACGCTGGTAGTTTTATATTTCCAGTCTTATTTATGTTCAATTTAAAAAATAAAATAAAATGCACTCATATCAAATATACCAAATGAAAAACAAACATTGTCAAGATGGCGTCAATGTAACGCACCCGAAAAATGACATTTAAACTTTTTAAACGATTTCGTCGAAACGGGACTTTAAGCAAGGTTCTGCAATAGAATTGGATTACCTATGAATCCATTTAAAAAAAAGCGGCCTAGTGCGAGTCGCACTCGCATATGAAGGGTTCCGTTAAATAAATTGCAGTTTGCGATTTATGACGTATTAAAAAAAACTACTTACCAGATCTTGTTCAAACCAATTTTCGGTGAAAGTTTACATTATATATTTTTTTGAGTTTTATCATTCTCTTATTTTAGAAGTTACAGGGGGGGGGACACATTTTACCACTTTGGAAGTGTCTCTCGCGCAAACTATTCAGTTTAGAAAAAAAATATCTTAGAAACCTTAATATCATTTTTGAAGACCTATCCAATGATACACCACACGTATGGGTTTGATGAAGAAAAAAAAATTGAGTTTCAGCTTTGTGTATGGGGACCCCTTTTTTTTCGATTTTTGTGTAAAAATCTTAATGCGGTTCACAAAATACATCTACATACCAAGTTTCAACAGTATAGCTCTTATGGTTTCGGAAAAAAATGGCTGTGACATACGGATGGACAGACAGACGGACATGACGAATCTATAAGGGTTCCGTTTTTTGCCATTTGGCTACGTAACCCTAAAAAGCGTAAAAATTGACTGTTTTTAAAAGTTACTGGTCTTAGTTTCATTACTTGTTCTTACCTTCTCTTATTAAGCCCAATTAGTCAGTTGGATTAATTAACAGCTGCGCCGGAACTGCTGCCAAATATCTGAACTGGACTGGACTAACTCTAAACACTAACCAACTGAGATTGAATTGGCTTTAAGCTATCAAAGTTTATCGGCAAGAAGGCGCTGCTGACTTATGAATCTCTTTCAAGTCGGTTGTTGACATCAAATAAAATATCTATCACAAACAGTTTCATTATGCGTTTTAATACCATTTACTCCTCAAAATATGCTTTATTTTTATATCACATTATTTTTGAATTAGGTTTAGAGGTGTAAAAGGTCTTGTTTTCATCACACTAACTCTGTTATTTCACGTGAAATGTAACAAACATGCACACAAATTTTAAATATAATAATATGCGTGATTTCCAATTTTCCACCCAAATTCAGCACTTAACTACTATCGTGATAGTAATAACGCAGCAGTTGGTGACTCTAAAATAGCGCTAGCTCTGACTCGTAAAGTTTGATTGTAATAAAACACCTATGCTGTGCTCTCCATCGGTGCCTTATGGAGTCACATGCTAGGCGGGCTTGAGGAAGGGGCATTCTAGAACGCGTGACTGCTAGCGATAGTGTTCAAATTCATAACCTTGTATACGCTTTTTACAAGCTCTTATTTACTTTCACCTGTCCATGTCTGTCTGTCTGTCTATAATCAAATCTTGCAAGTTAAATTTGACCCACTTCCCGGTTTCCGATTGAGCTGAAATTTTGCATGCATATGTATATCGCATGACAATGCAGTATGATGATAACATGGAGCTGATCTTATGCTAGAACTGGAAGGTGGCCATAGGAACTCCGCAATAAAACGACACAATCCCATCGAATTTGGGCTCGTTAGAATCGTCTCAATATGTAGTTGATGATGGAATGCAGAAAAGTACAGTCGGCAATAAAAGCTTGTACAGTCATCGGCATCAATATATGATGAATCAAAGGCCGCAAAAATATCTGACACGCTCTTACGGCTCTAGGAATAGAGTTGGCATCAGATATTTTTGCGGCCTTTGTTCCATCATATATTTATGCCGGTGACTGTACCAAAAATGATTTTTTTGACAGAAACTTGTGTATACTATGACGGTAGCAAACGAGCATACGGCTCACCTGACTCAGACACCGTCGCCTATGGACGCTCGCGATGCCAGAAAAACAAGCGCGCATTTGACCTTTCATTGATTTGAGGATTCGTTGTTTTTACAGTTAGAGGTAATTGTTATTATGTTCCGTTAGCCAGGAGACAACATACATAAAATTTTGACTAGATGAATCTAATCTTATCTACTTAATATTATTTTGTTCCTTTGCGCATTAACGATTATAACGATTTCTTGTTCTCATCATCATCATCACCCTGACCACGGCGACTGGAAAGATGGCTAACTGGAGCGTCGTTCGTGAGCTCTCAGGTGACTGACGTAGCCTATCTTTGCAGATAATGTGCGACCGCATTCCCTTACACAAAATTCACCCCTCCGACAAAATTGTAGTGGATGCTCGCAGGTAGCCGAGCCTTTTACTCCTCGCGCTTAGCGTCGAGTTCGTTACGTCTTCGTTCTTCGAAGGCTTGCACATTAACTTTCACTGATGCCTCCATTTTGATCAATCTTGAGCCAAAATCTCCCAGCGCGATAGTTCAGTATCACATCTCCGCATGTGGCGCTTCAGCACGTCTTTATCAATCAATCAATCAATCAATCAATAATTTTATTTCGGAATAAATCCATATTTGGTTAATTACAATAAATAACTTAAATGTAATGTTAGTATTAAGTTAAGTTAGTATTAAGTTTATAGTACCCTGAGAAAATTACGGTTTTTTTGGAAATAATTCAATATCAGGCTAATTATTTGTATACAGCTTTTATATGTTATTTTAAACAACTTTTGCTATTGACATCAATAATTCTATAGACCGGAAGTTAGGAAAAAAAATTAACCCGCAAGCAAAAATGCTATCAGTATTTTTATAATGAAAACATGTTTGAGTACACAGGAGACTTACTACCTGAATACAAAAATATATGCATCAGGAAATAACGGCATTTTAATTAAATATTTTACGACCTTGAGATAATATTGAATTTCATCTGGCCTATAGAAACGTTTATTCATTAACAAAAATAAGTGGATTATGCGCGTATCCCAAGGAACGTATATATACTTAGTAAATTATAAAGTAAAGAAAGTTTATACCATTTTCGCCTGATTTTTACGGAATTTGTAAAGATTACTTTTCATTATTTTTTACCGTATCGGTATTAAATTTAGGTGGATTATTAATTAATATTTAGCCAAATTACCCAACCTATTTTTTGGTGTAAAAATATGGCTGATATCGATATATTGTTGTGTTTTCATAGAGCGAAACCGTAAAGTTCTCAGGGTATAGCGCAGAAGCTGGCCGCCCTGTTTTCGCTAGCCTTCCTGCAGTTCTGAATAAAATTTCTTGTTGTATATGAAATGTGGCCTATCACAGGGTAGAGTCACAATTAATTACGTACGTGTACGATGACTGCTGTAAAGAGGACTCAGACTTCAGAGATTGAGTTTTATTAGAATCTTCTTATATTTACAAAATACATTTTATCCCAGTTGATATGAACGACTCCTACCAAGAATTGCAATAGAATGACCATACAAATTGTTTATCGGACGGCTTATTCCATCAGCTGTTTAAATTTAAGTATAGAAGCTATTCTTTTTAATATGGCCAGCCCACTTAAACATCATAAACCTCTACCAGTATCTACTCGTCTGGTTCTACCGATGAAATAAACTTTGCCAGGTTTTACCCTAACGCAGCCAACAAGTAACATGCATGAGTTATAGCACTTAATCGCACAACTTTACTGCCGCGTCTTTGAACAGTTGCGTCATTATGGCACAGCGCGCTATATTATGAGCGAGTTACTGCAGTCCTGTTATGAAAAGAGGTATGCATGCATATCTTATCATCTTCATCATTATCATATCAACAGAAAGACGTCCACTGCTGGATACACCTAATACCCACTAATACCCAACATACATATAACATGAACAAGGAACCCTATCAGTTTTCTTACAGCGAAAAATTGGACGAGCATTTATTACCGGTTGTGCCCCTAAAGGAGCCCGGGGTCCGCTTTGACACCTAATCCCAAGATTTGGCATAGGCACTAGTTTTACGAAAGCGACTGCCATCTGACCTTCCAACCCAGAGAGAAAACTAGACCTTACTAGTATTGGGATTAGACCGGTTTCCTCACGATGTTTTCCTTCACCGGAAAGCTAATGGTATATATTGCGTAAATAAGTTCTGACAAGCTCATTGGTACGAGCCGGGATTCGAACCCACAACCGCCGCTTGACAGCCGCATGCCTGAACCACTAGGCTAATGTAGCTTCCACTAGGCTACCGTAGCTTTGCGTAAATTGAACTGACATATCATGTATCAAATACACTATGACGTAATGTTAAAGTTCTACCTAGGTAAAGACAGAACTGTAGAATTATCGGAAATTTGCTGTCAGTTCACATCGGAAGTTAGTGCGGAATTTAGATTGTGCCTTGCATGTGCTAGTTTCGAATAATGGTTTTCAAATATTTATGGCAGAAGCTTGAGAATAGTTTGAATACAATGCAGCTTTATAAAATCAGTGTGATACGAGTATTCAACACGAAATCGAAAGACAAAGATCTCGATTTCAAATACTGCCCCGCCAAAATTCTGGCTTTGATTGTCTATCCAAATACTCCTTATTGGATCTCGAGATAGATACCATACTCCGAAAGGTCATGTACTTTTTGTTTTAAACTAGTGATTACGTTTCAATCGAAAATGAGAATTATGACAAAGCGTTAAGGTGGTAAATTGTATGCGTTTGCAAGGGACCACACATGTGTATGCTAAACAACCGGCCTGGAGGTTTATCCGAGTTGACTTGTTGATAATGACTTTGTTATGATATTTGCTGCCCGCGCTAGCTTCTACACTTATAAAGCGTGGTATACATAAACGGTTTCCTTGATGATAAGTACCCTTTTTTAGGGATCCGTACTCAAAGAGTAAAACGGGACCCTATTACTAAGACTCCGCTGTCCGTCCGTCCATCCGTCCGTCCGTCCGTCCGTCTGTCTGTCATTAGGCTGTATCTCACTGATACCGTACCGTGGTATTTCCAGCTGAAATTTTCACAGATTATGAATTTCTGTTGCCGCTATAACAATAAATACTAAAAACAGGCCAAGTGCGAGTTGGACTCGCGCACGAAGGGTTCCGTACCACCAAACAAATGAAACAAATCACGTTTGTTGCATGGGAGTAGTTTTTTTTATTGAGTTAAAATGCTCTTACGCATCCCCCCAGCCTAGGGTAAGCTATAATGGGGGGTATGTGGGTCTCACCCTCCAGGCAACTCTATTTAAAGAGAAGGGGGAGGGAGTCTCCCCACTAAAACCACTCCGGCGTTTCCGTCCCTGCCATTAATGGGAGCGCAGTGGGACCACGACGTCCCCCGTGATGATAAGTACCTAAGCAAACACCGTAGCTAATGAACGTTGCCGAACCTTTATGAACTTAAAAAATTGTAGTGTCGACATCGACAGGTAGAGATAACATGTCAGGGCAGGTCTCTCCAAGGACCGGATTTTGAACTTAATCCTATCGATTTGGTAACCCTATCAATTTGGTAAGGTAAGCTTCAATTGAGATAGGGTTTTGTTTAGGGTTAACTTATAGTTACCTTATGCTTACCACATCCGATATGCTTACTATAACAATAGGGTAACCCTAGCAGTAAGGTTACCTTATCATAAGGTTACCGTTATGAATAAGGCTTTAAAACAACCGCCCTGGTTGTTGGAAAACCCTGATTATGGTAACCGGTTCCGGTCCCTTGGTCTCTCACTCTCAACACTGCGCATGAGTATCCTTCAGCCCTGAGCTATGCGGCAGTCCGCTCCCTAGCGGTAACACTGACAACTTTTCTCACCACAAAGAACTCTACGCCAACAGAGCGTGTAATGGTTCACTCCAAATCTGGGGAGTTTGATGAAATTTGGTACGAATTTGGAGGGCTGTTTTCGTCTCCCAAAAGTCCCGGGTCAGGACCTTGTAGAACGCCCGCCATCTTGGAAAATGTACTCAAAGTTCAAAGTATTTATTTGTCAAAACACAGGTTATAAAGATGTTATAAATGCAGCTTGGTATCGCTATGTCTTACCCGAAGGTGTAACAAAATATAGGCTTCAATTAATGGTCAATATAAACATAAACATAAATTTTCATGCAGCGTGCTTTTTTTTTTTTTTTTTTTTTTTTTTTTTAATACATAAATATGCGAGTTCAAAATGTATCTTTTCTATATTCGTCAATTGAATAGTATGCCTTTTCCACTAGAAGAGCAAACAGTTTCTTTTTAAACATCATCAAATTTTCTGCGTTTAAAATGTTTCTTGGCAACTTATTGAAAATTATTGAAGCCATCCCAAGAACACTTTTTGAGAGCAAGGCCGTTTTACATGAAAGGGTATTGCAGATTTTACCCCGTTGACGCACACTGTTAAAACTAGGGAAATTATTTTGATTAAATTTAACATAACAAGCAATTTCGTAGATATATAAGCATGGCAGAGTCAATTTACGTAGTCTAATGTAATGTGGCTTACATGATTCCATTGGCGGAATACCACATATGGCGCGAATACATTTTTTTTGACTTCTAAAAACGATATCACGGTCAGTGCAATTACCCCAAAAAATTATTCCATATCGTAAAGTCGAAGTTACATATGCATCATATGCTACAAGAACCGCAGATTCACTTACTACTTTTCTTAAGTTATACAGTGCATAAGAGTATTTGTTAAGTTTTTTACAAATTGTTTCTATTTGGTTTCCCCATGTCAGCTTATTGTCTAGACTTAAACCTAAAAAGTTAGTGGCACTTGTTTCTTCTATTACATGGTCATTATAAGCTACAGTCAAGTTGGATATGTTATTAGTCCGTTGTTTAAAATTCATTATTTTAGTTTTGTCAAGATTAATTTTCAAGTTATTGTCATTGAGCCACTCTATTATCATTTCTAGAGTCCTATTTATGTTATATTCATAAGTGTTTAAATCTACATTTGCATTTTCTGCTGAAAAAAATATCTCCAATCGTAACTGTAGGTTTTGTACCAAAACTACGTACCTACGCTATGAAAACATAGTCAAGAGCAACATTAAAGCTGAATAAATTTTGCACAAGCATCTAGTAACACAACACTGAGAAAAAAACGTGTCTTCATGGAGAAAAATGCATCCACATGTGAGATTTTGCCTATAGGTTCAAGTGTCAGCTGAAAAGCATGCAACAAATATCATACGAATATCACATCCATATACATAAAGCGAAATAGACACCTCCGGTCGGAAATGGGTCGGAATCTGCTAGAAAATGATCGCTGATACGGGGTCTGTATGTATTCAGGTTTGCGTCGTCTGTTCCAGCTGCTACTCAGCATTCACTATTTATGCAGAATTGGGAAGATCTGCGGTTATGTCCGTCGTTTGCAATCTAAATTGTAGGCTATAGTTTTTAAAAACTGGTAGGGAACTAGGTAACAAAATATGCGAGTTTTTGCTGTATCCTTTTTCCTATATCATCGTTAATGCATTAGATTGATTTTCGCTTTTCCACATTCTTTACTGATAAAGTTTGCAAGCAATGTTATTGTATGCCATCACAAAACCAGGTACAAAATCAACTTTTGCTAAACGCAAACTGACACTCTCGATAATCAGGTGACAATTCCCATTTCTCGGGACGAGAAAAAAATAGGTTTTTCGAGTAAAATCGAGGCAGATTGTTGCGCTAGTATAGCTAGAGAGTTGAAATTTTCACAGATTATGTATTTATGTTGCCGCTATAACAAAAAATACTAAAAACAAAATAAAATATTTTTTTAAGGGGGGCTCCCATACAACAAACGTGATTTTTTTTTCCGTTTTTATAGATAATGATACGGTTCCCTTCGTGCGCGAGTTCGACTCGCACTCAGCCGGTTTTTCCACTTTGTAGAGGAACTCGCTCGTAAACGCAAGACTCATAATATGTAGGTCATCAAGGCGCTCTTCTCTTAGTCTAGAAAGTAACACTTATATTTGATGTATACCTAAAATGTGAGCAAAGCAATCATGAAAATCGGTAGCTAGCCAATACCGATTACGAACATGTGAAAGGACCGAAGGGATAGCGGTTAATTTGGGAATAGAGTCAATTATCGTTTAGCAAGTTGGCTACGAACTTGTGCATACTTTACAAAGTTGCGTCAAGTTTCTTGATAGGTTGTACAAAGATGATTAAGTATACATATACGAGTAACCAAGGCAAGCAAGGAGTTAAAAATAATATTCTAAAGATCCGGTTTTGATTCCGGTTTATCCCGAAGTAGGCCACTTTTACTCTTGCACTCCTGCACTACACAAATTACTTATAGAAGCTACTAGTAGTAATCGCATTGAAATTTGCCGTTGCCATGTGACAGTAAATACCATAGCCTTCGTAATAAGTGTCTCCTACACATGCAAGAAATTGCGTGCATGTTTAACTACATTGCGGGATTTGATAGATGAATTGAACACAGTAACCTGCAATGTATTAAACTTGCATGCAATTTCTTTGCATGTGTCAATTACGCTTAAGCGCGAATGTACATACGAGTAGATGTGTAGAGCTGTGTTTTCATTTATTTGCCACCTATCTGTCAAACATGCGTCACATATTATATGGAAACACACCTTTCTGAAAGAAACCATTGTTTTAAACTAACTTAAATACTCTATTCAAACTTTGATTTCCAACAGTATTAGTCGCATATGACTGCTTCTAGAGCACCATTTAAGTCTGAAATAAGGCGTGGTACGTGCTATACGTAATACGTACATGGATTTATCATAAGTGGAATACCTGCGCTCTTTCAAAATCGGAACAAATATTTAACAGTAAAATAAAACCCATATCAAAGATTCTCTTTGAGTGCATCGAGAATAAAATCTGTCATATTTGTATTTCTCTCTATAAACGCAACGGTGTATTTGCTGGTACAAGCAAATTAACTGACATACGTACATTGAAGGCTCAATTAAAACAAGCTCGAACAAAAAAACTCGTTTGCCTCTTATTTTGCTTCAACGTCAGTAAAAATTCGAATATTTTAAAGTCTATTTTAATTTTGACTTGTAAGAGTACCGCTGTCACCTTTTTGCAGAATAAATGTTTTGTTTTCGATTTTGTAAAAATATACGAAACGACGGTTACAAATGTACCTCCATTGAACCTCTTACTACATTATGTCATAGCTCCATGGCTGGCACATCGGCACTTAGTCCAGTGCAACGAGTCAGGAGCATAAATCAGCGCCATCTTTCGGGTGCGCTCTAAGGCGGGCGCAGGTGCCGCCGACGACGGAGTAATACGGTGGGATTATTGGATAAACGGTTATTCTTCTGATACTTTGTTTAGTAGACGTCTAGGCTTGAACTTGAGTTATCACGAAACATCGAACATTTTGAGTAACATTTTCGTTGCAGCGTAATGTGACGAGGAATTGCCGTACAGTCACGGACTTTAATTATTGAGCCATTTAGAGCTCACTTTATTTTAGCTTAACTATTAAAAAAACAAAATTACTTGACACCTAAATGACTCCACATTTAAAGTCCTTGACCGTCCCTATATAACCACCTCAGTCCCAGGTTCCTCTTATGAAGAACAAGATGGTTCAATGTAACGAAAGTCAAAAGTTTATTTTAGGACACTGTTTTCCGAAGCATTTTCGTCAATTTCTATTGTTTTTTTTTAGTTTGCTGCCTTAAGAGTAGTTAGTTTCGATCATAATTTATGGTTGATCATATTTAATAAACAACATTATTTGTTTAAAAATAATGTTGTTTACACATCATCTGCATCTCCCTCGCGCTTTCCAGTAAAAATGTTCCTTAAGTAGTTTTAAATAAAAAATATTTGATTATTTAAACAAATATTACTTATCATTACCAGACGAAAGACGCAACATCAGAATATAACGCTGTTGCACTTAATTGTTGAAACGGTTCAAGAGCCTGCCTTTGAAGCGACGCGGAAACTTCTGAGGGCCACTGAGAGTCAGGCGCAGAAAGTTATTGAGATCAGTGTTGCTAGAGTACACAGTATTGTAATCGTTAATAAGTCTCAAAAGACGAAACTACTAAAATTATTATTTTTGCTGACTACTTTTAACAAACATGCCTATGTCATGTCATGTACATTCACGATTAAGAGTCCCCGGTTGCTCATTTCTCCATACAAACGTAGTTACGCTCTCTTTTTAAAACGGCTAGCTAGTTTGCTCTGAAACTCGATAATTTTTTCGTATTTTTGTTTCCAATTCGTTATAAATTGAAAAACATGAGCATATACTCTGACTCGGTTAAAGTTGTTGTCATTTACGTCTCAAAGGAAATTAGGTAAAAGTGTAAATAAATTTCTGGGTAGTTTTATGTTTTCAGGGTTGCGTTTCAATGATGATTATTTTATGTTTTATCTAAATTCTGTTTTCTTGTGGAAAAAGGTTTCCAATATTGCCAATAGACTCAAGGGACCTTTAATTAAACCCCCTTTCGGCTTTTGGGATATTTTTGTAACACCCAGTATTATGTTCTACTCGATCTTTCTTTTGCATTTTTTCACTGGCAAATTTATTCAAAAGCCTTTACATTACACTTAATAGTTAACATTTTGCGTATCTATTCTTTTCACTTGATCATAGAAACGAGCGCAAAGCAAATTGAAATCTGCACGGGTATCAGGACGGCCCGTGAGCTGCGTCGCTGCGACATAGACCATCCGTCTCTTTCTAAGCGTTCTAATAAGAACGAGACAGATAGTATCACACCGCGACAAAGCTCGCACGCCGTCTTGTGATATAGATAAATTAACGAGAGTATGGAATTGCATATGTAGTAGTATTGTATGTTTACAGGCATTCTATATTTGAATTTTCTATTTTCTCATACTACCACTACAAATGCAATTCCATGTCCTCGATAATTCATCTATACCCGAGCTGACTCGGTTTAGAAGCGACGGAAACGAATATACATTCAAAAATACCACATAATCAAAGTCGAGTCGCTCTGCTCAAGCATGGAACGTTGAGGCGAAAGTTTAACGGGCGAACAATTTCTGGTACTTAATAAATGAGGACGTCACGTCGATGTCCGGTGATGCTTGGAAGTCTGCCAGCAGGCACTTGATCCGATTGAAATCTAATTTCAATTAATCTAACTACTACAATACTTCATTTCATTTACGAAGGCCCGATGCCGCTTGAGAATCTCAAGCGGCATCGGGCCTACGTAGATGAAATGATGTATACCACTGTCTGTTTATGGAACGCTTTAACGGATAATAAATAATAGGTAATAAAAATATATTTTTATTTTACAAAAATACACTTAAATTATAAACGTTATATCCGTCAGACGCCAAACTAGGCTGAGCCTGTATCTTGGCCACCTGCGAGTGCGATTAACACGAACTACTTAACGGAACTACGGCTCGAAGACTACTGAACTGTTTGTGACGAAATTTTGTCAGGGATGCGGTAGAGGATTTTTCCGTAACAAATGTACCTTAGGCTTAATGTATTATGTAATGACTTAGGCCACAAAGGCTCACAATAATTACAACACAAATATTTATTCTTAGTTGGACACCACTTTACAATGTGGCAAATGATAGAATAAGAGCCAAATAACATTGTCATTATGTGTCTCTTCGTCAAATAATGAACGACGAATCGACTCGTTAATGTTGAAAATATTAAAGAAAAAGTTCAAATAAATACATTTCAAACGTCTTTATTTTGTACATTATTCTTACGCATCTACTTACCTACATTAGTAGAAGATACGTATAAGAAACAATAACAATCAAATGTATAGCTATATATTATCAAACAATGTCCGTAGTCAATGGTTCATACAACAGTATAAAAATGACGCCCTTACAAGGTTACTTTTGATTGACTAGCCGTTGCGAACAAACAAAACGTAATGGCGCTAGGTAACCAAATAATTCTTTTGAAATCGTGTTACTAAGTGATAAAAAAGAAACTGACGATACTTACCGATGATACGATATCCCATGTATTTTTTTTACTTTTGTATCATAATTTTTGCACCCTTTTACGGCGCAACTGGGCATTTTGAGACAGTCGGCTCTGACACACTCTGACAGCTGAACGGTACGGCGTCCTGCCACAAACTAAGGCACGGTGGCCCTCCATTGCTAGTTTAGGGCCACCGCATTGGACGAATTACTCGTGCGGGTTGGGCCTATCTTTACTTTATATATCTATGTTTCATATGTAGATAGATATCGATAAATTCATTCATCATCATCATCATTTTCAGCCTGTAATCGCCCACTGCTGAGCATAAGCCTCTCTTCGCGTACGCCACTTATCCCGGTCCCGTGCTAGTCTCATCCAGAAATGACCCGCGGTCTTTTTTATGTCATCAACCCATCGAGCTGGTGGACGACCAACGCTTCTTTTTCCTGCAATTGGCCACCAATCCGTTAACGTTTTGGTCCTTCTACCGTCACGCTGCCTGGCAATATGTCCTGCCCAACTCCATTTGAGTTTGGTTATGACTTCGCCGACGTCACGCACCTTATAAATTCATTAGCAGCTAGAAATTAAGACAGAATATTTTGTGTTGCTTTCCATTCAAATGTATTTCGGACTCCATTGCTGAAATCAACAAGTGAAATCAAAAGATTTTTCAAATTTACGAGATTACGGGAAATCAAACTACACCTCATATGTCAAAATCCATCATGTCGTTTGGACTGTAGCCTGTGAAATAGAATTTTCTTGTCCTTATACATACATACAAATACATGTGCTCGAGAAACATAACCTTCCTGGGGCAGTCAGGTACAAACATGCATATTGCACCGAATTGTATTAAACTAGCAATTCTTACTTATTTGAAAATCCATAAATCGTTTATTTATTCGTTTATTTGCTGAATACATTTTAAAGATGAGGTACAGTCGGCCAAGAAAGTGGTCCACCAGTTTCGACAAAAGTTTTTGTGAGATCCAATTATCGCTAAGGTTACTGTCATAATATTATTGCAAGTGGAAATCGACCTTGTTATTTCATGATCATGACGTTCAAATGAACCTCGAAGGTTGGGTGATAGACCACATTTTTGGCCGACTGAACAATATTTTCAAGTTCGGTGTATCCAGCCTGCATGCAGGCCTGCAGATTACATGGTTATTGATTAAAAAATACATTAAAAAATGACAAATTACAGTTTATTTGGAAACGGCTTCATTTAAATAGTCTAAATATTACAATGGTAGTCATAATAAATAGGTACAAAAGTAAAAACCTGATCTACTTAGTTAGGTTTCATTATGGAGAAAATCTTTGCCCTCAAACTCTGCTCTTGCTTGTTAACGATTTTATGTTGTTCTTTACTAACAAAGCATAATATTCACTGAATTGTATAAACCTACGTTAGAATTCAAACGTACCGTCTGAAACACATTCTAATTTTTCTCTGTATTTTCTATAATAGTACATTATGATACAAGTGTGCTATGTTGGTCATTACACTCGAGTCGGTTTTTAAGCCTGAGCCGAAGGCGAAGGCTTAATGGAGACGAGAAGTGTAATGACCAATGCTCACGTGTTTCATACGACGTTTTTCAACACATTTGCAAGGAAAAAAAAAAATGAAAATGTTAAAAGATATGTAATGAAAAGGCACTAGTGCGATAATGTAATGTAAAAGTCACGGCATGGGTAATATTCTGCATTATTTTGCTAATATTTAAAAAGATATGTAATGAAAAGGCACTAGTGCGATAATGTAATGTAAAAGGCACGGCATGGGTAATATTCTGCATTATCAGTGTAAATACGCTGTAATGAGACCTACTTTACGAGCAGGTGTGTTGAAAAAAATATTATTTGGTAATTAAACCGCGAGTTGCGGTCAAAATAAAAAGTGTGGGGTGACCAAGCTTTGTCAACACCATAGTTTTTTAAAATAAACACTAAGTTAATAAAAACTGGATTTGTTTCGGATAACTGCTATCATATTACAATAACTATATCGACTGCTTAATCAAGGAAGGTAATTTCTTATTAGTACGTTTATGATGGAATAGAATTTGCGATAGGTCACGATAATGACCCAATAAACATGATAGTGAAATGAAGTCAGACGCATATTAGTTTCATGTTGAAAACTTACATTATATTATGTTTATTTGGTAATTTTTTTTTCAAAGTGTACCATTTTATTTGAATAGGTGTCATTCCATTACTGAAGAGGGCAACTTTAACATACAAATAGTAACGGAATGGACGTAACGGAACTAATACTTCGCAGATTAAACACGTGTTTAATAAACTGTTTTTAACAATTGTAATAGTATTTTACTGAAATCATGGTTAATGATAATGACAGATTAAGATAATTAATTCGCATAAGCAGAAAAAATAAAGGAACCTTCGTAATCTCGTAACGGAACCAGGACACTAGTTTTTGGGTCCACCACTTGACGCACCGTTCGCGCGCGATTTCTAGCCACTACTGACAGTTTGTAAACAAAACGAATGATGTTACGTAACGGTATGTGATGCTAGATGAAAATAAACACCTAATTTGGTAATAAAAATACCTCGTTCCCACAAAATCATCATAACGGAATGTGGACATGTCCACTTTTCCAAAAACACTGGACAATATTAATTTATGTTGGTTATGTAAAAAATACTTTAGCGAGATAAATATAAGGTTGATTTAAGAAAATTCATGTTTTCTACTATCAGAAACAAGTATTTCCAGGCACAATATACAAGTCCTAATACTTCGAATCGATACTTGAAGTTGGGTTTCCGCAGGTGGACAGGCAAAAATCGAGGGTCGGCAGCCAGAAAAACCAAGAAAATTTGGTAAATTTAATTATTATGTATGTCTTTCCCGCTCACGGGACAATGATGTCCCGGACCTTTGGGAGGCGTGCGTGGGGCTAGGTACCTACAAAGTACCAACTGAGCCAACACGTAGAGGCCCTTTTGACAATTTAATGAAATGCAAGGAGTACACCGAGCGGATGCTGTCCCTGCCCGTGTCATGGGACGCACACAGAGACAGCACCCGCTGGGGTGTATAGGGACTATTGCTGTTGATGGAATCTAAAGAAAATTTGGTTATTGGGTGAAAATGATGGACTAGTGGCTGGGCTATTGGGTGAAACATCGGACGCCTGCCTAATAAACTGTCTCATTTTTTATCTCTGGCAGACGGTGACTCGCCAACTACTAGGTGGGCCCCTATTAATAGCGACATTAAAAAATGGCCTAAGGGCAACACCAGTCAGAGAGGCTGGGGGGGTAGAGAGGGCACTGGACTTTAAACATATAGCCAACTCGCCACTTAGGTGTCCACATCTACCCTCGAGCAACAGCTCTTGCGACTCCACTCTGAACAGCCAGTTAAGGCAAGCCAGAGGTGGGGGGCCTGTCCAACCAACCACCCGATCGGCTCAGCCTGACCACAGGACACCCCCAGGAGCACTCAGGTACGTAGGGTCGCTACTCCCTAACAGCCCGCCACAAGCTGCCTTACGTTGACTGATTGCACCAGAAATCTGGTGGGCGATGGGGCCGTCACATCCCTACGCCATTATTATTATTATATTTATTTATTTTAGACTAGTAGTCCATAGGGTAATACAATTGTTAGTACTACAATTAATGAGACACAACAAAACATTACACAACATTTACATTAAAACTTTCGCGGCTGTACGGCCACAGGTGCGTGTAGTTGCACGTACCTGTCTACCAGAGGCGAGTCCCACCGCTGAGCCAGCGTACTTAGGATACTGTTAGTGCTGCCACGGCTGCGGGTGAGGAGTGACGCGCATCGCTTCCTCATGATGGCAACAAAGCAGTCTGTTTGCGGCTCGGCAAACATAGCTGAGGCGCTACAATACCGCGGCAACCCAAACAGCATCCTAAAAGCATCATTATACTGGACGCGCAGTGCACTGTACGCCCGCTGCGTAAAGTTAGCCCACAGGCCGCACGTATAGAAAGTTTGACAAAAAGCTTTAAATAGTGTAAAGTTTACTTCTGTACTACAACGTGCAAACCTGCGGGATAACATATTACAGCGGACACACAGCGCCCGGCGCTCCCGCTCGATGTCCTCGACGTCCGACAGTGAGTCAGTGACCCAGTGGCCCAGTTACTTAAATTTGTCCACTCTTTTTAACGGAGTCCCACAAAGCATGACCGGCTGCATTTGATAACTTTTATTACCCGCTTTAAATTGCAAGAGCTCGCTTTTCGACGCATTGTACATGGGCCACAGCATACTCTTCACAGATTCCTATCCTTTTTATTAAGCCCCCCATCGAGGGGCTCAGCAGCACCATGTCATCAGCATAGCTTAAGTTATTGACACACACGTCTTCTATAAGACATCCGACACAGGCACTGCTGAGCTCCTCGATGAGGCCGTTCATATATACATTAAACAATGTGGAATAGCTCAAACCACCCTGTCTGACCCCGCATTGCATCACATACTCGTCAGATACGGCACCTGCCCACTTGACAGTATTTTTTTGGTTATCATACCAATTCCGAAGCAGTGATATGACGTCACGGGGTACCGTTGTGTCCTCGTGTATTTTCGCCCACAACAAGTCGTACGCCACGATGTCAAACGCTTTTGACAAATCCAAAAAACAGGCAAATACAGGCGATTCACGTGACGTATAATAAATAATGGACGGTCTGCTTAAGACATAGGATTGCGCTTTCAGTTGATAAACCCGGCCTAAATCCGAATTGAGCGTCATGAAGCTTAATATTTTGTCCTATAATGTCATTGAGCAAACCGTCCAACACCTTCGCCACAATAGTAGCAAGCGAAATAGGCCTGTAATTGGATATGTCAGAAGCGTCCCCAGTTTTATTTTTTATAACAGGTAGAGTTCTTAAGTTCTTCTGGTAAGTAACTATGACTAATACATAAATTATAAAACATTGACAAGACTCGCGGCATATGAATACCCGCATGCCTGAGATGATCAATGCTTAGGGCATCGTATCCTGGTGATTTTCCCCTTTGCATCACGCTAATTTTACCAGCTACTTGCTTAGCCGAAAATCGAACTGGCGGGGTACCGACTTCAACCTTAGCATCGACCATACCAGGCTCTTTGAGCGCAGATTGAACTGTAAAATGTTTCTGAAAAGCATTACCGATGGCGGTTGGTTCAAAATTGTTGTCGACGCTCACAGGAAGGCCCGCCCTAGGATTTAACTTAGAGGTATTTTTCCAGAATTTGCCAAAGTTCCGGCTCGAGTGAATTTTAGCAATTATATCTAATTTTATATCTTTCTCGTGATTCTGACAGTACTTCAACTTGTTCTTAAATTGTTTTTTAGTTTCGAGCATCTTACTGTAAATATACCCCGCCGCGGGTTACCCACGTTACCCACCACTGAAACCAGAACCGAGCCTCCCGGTGAGCTTCACCAACGTGCAAATAATTAATGCTAAATAATAGGTTTTTTGGGTTTTTATACGATTTAGATATATTATTGACGTTTTCAAAACGCTACAAGTACAATTTTTCAACGTGTTTCGTATTTGTAGGGTGTCAAAGGCACTGGACACAATAAAAAAACCGGCCAAGTGCAAGTCGGACTCGCGGACGAAGGGTTCGGTACCATTATCTATAAAAAACTATTTTATTCTGTGTTTTAGTATTTGTTGTTATAGCGGCCACAGAAATACATCATCTGTGAAAATTTCAGCTGTTCCTATCACGGTATCAGTGAGATACAGCCTGGTGACAGACAGACGGACGGACGGACGGACGGACAGCGGAGTCTTAGTAATAGGGTCCCGTTTTACTTTTTGAGTACGGAACCCTAAAAATGCCCATTTATGCCCCTTTAATCAATTTTAGCTAAAATACTGTTATTGTCACTTTGCCATTAGTGTTAGTGGGAAAAGGCCATATTTTTTTTTGGCGGAAATTTAAATTGGTCTAAATTTTTGTTTTCGTTGCACAAACTTATCGTATAAAAGGCGGAAAACGCACTAAAACGTCAAAATTATTAATTTTATGCAGCAATATTCAAGTTCAGCGAAATGGAGTGTCTCATAAGTTTTTCTCATATACCTACAGTCCTAATTCCAGATATAGGCTCGCCCACCTGACCCACAACGTCACAGCCTAGAGGTAGAACAGATAGAGGGACTCACCCACACATACACACATGAGTGACAAAGATGTATGCATAGGCAATACCGCACGTGGGAACGAGATACAGTGTCATATTTTCTGTCCCTCATCGCGTATACGGATTTTTTGTTTGCCACCAGCTTGTTTGCCACCACACCTGTCTGTACTGAAACTGACACCTGGTCACCGATATTAATTAAATTAAATTAAAATTAAAAAGCCTTTATTTTATCCACCATAAAAGTTAAGAACATCATCATCATGCATTTGATTCTTATTTTCTAGTAATTTGTATAATTGTTAAAAAAAGTAAAGAGTTGATTTGCAGTTCAATAGAATACAATTTACAAATAAACATTATTCAAATTCATTTACATAATTAAGTTACAAATAAATTAAATTAAAAAAAATCAATAAAATAAAATAAAATTTAAATTAATCACCGATATAATACGACTAAATTATAAATGACCTTAGACGTCAAGAATGTATTAGCTTCTGATACTTCTTAATTTAGTAAGGTTAATTTAACATCGTCCCTTTTGGGTATACGCTAGGACGTCATCTATAATTATATCCTCTATCTACGGTCACAGCGCAGACGCCGGTCGGACCGGTCCCCCCCCCCCCCCCCCCCCCACTCCCGCTGCGCGACCATTCCGCGCAGTACGAGTCCGCGACTCGCAAAAACTTAAGTATTTACGTGTTTGTTTTGACGATGTGATTGCTGTGCAGTGATATTGTTGTTGGGGATGTCGTCGGAATATGCTGGCTGTGCGCAATGCCGAGGTTTGTGTTTCGTGATCCCAAAGTTCTGTTTCCAAGGGCCATTTTTTATTTGTGGGGTCGTTTAACTGTTTTTGTTGCTGTTTTGTCCCGTACCGTTATCATTAGTCAGGCGATACTCGTATTAAGGGAAATCTTATACAGAGTGTTACAGAAATGGTTTCTATGACTAAATAAACGCATAGTTAGAATTAGAAGCATGGACAAAAACCTTAAGAGGCCTTTG
The DNA here is from genome assembly GCA_963854355.1 of Epinotia brunnichana. Classification (NCBI taxonomy): domain Eukaryota; kingdom Metazoa; phylum Arthropoda; class Insecta; order Lepidoptera; family Tortricidae; genus Epinotia; species Epinotia brunnichana. The sequence goes on along the minus strand of OY977945.1, from coordinate 4,560,277 downwards.
AATTAGCAATGTTACTTTAAAAAAAAAACGTAATATCGTTGCGACACTGGCAGTCATCTTGTTTTTTTGTCCATGATTAGATAGCAACCGAAAATTGTATGTTTTTTAAAATATCACATTTTTTGACTTATTAAAATTTTCAAAGGTCCGGTAGGTATGTTATAACGTGTGCAGTATATTATATAGAAAACATAGGGATTGCACTTGGACTTAAGAGGGCGCTCGTTTTTTGGTCAGGAATAAGCGAGAATGACGGATTTTTGACGTTGTAATTCTAAGAAACGGAGAGCTTTTTCTAGATCCTGATTACTTATTTGCATAGGTAAACTCCTCATATTGGTCCTAGCCGCCTCCAATTTACGAAGAACTGAATACTTTAACCGAAAATACCCGATTACCGACAGTAGATTTCTGAAGAGAGCGCAGAGTCATAAGTTTGAGCCTCTAATACTCCATGATGTTATATGAGAACCTACTTGTTTTTTTCTATTTTCACTAGCGTAATATGTTGCCATTGCGCCTAGCCGCCTCGAATTTTCCTTATTCTGCACGTATATATATGTAAACTGTTCTCAATTACACCATATTTGTCAACAAAATCGTACTGAAAACTCAAGGATTTTCTCATTATTGTTGAATTATTTTTGTATTGAATCTTACACAACATTAAAGTTCATGCTTGTACCAACAAGATCCAGTCCAAAAAATATAACTTTTGTCAAAATTTATATTTATTAATAATTATTCAAAACTAGTATAAATTTACCGTCGCGCGGGAATATATCTCAGTACCGGCTGAATAGCCCTCCGAGACAGACGTGTAGTGTGTTTATTTGTGGCTATTCACGAAGCTAACCGGCCACTCTTCAAATAAAATAATATTATTTTGATCTCCGACTAGGCATAGTTGTTACCAACCTCGGGGTCAAACTATACTGGGGATACATTCGTGAGGCTAATCGAGACAAGTTATGAATTGCATAGCTGCCATATATGACGTAGTGTAGCGAAAAGGCTCAAACCCACCGGATACGTAACATTTAAAATTGAACCTTCTACCTAAAACAAAAGTCATACATTTCAATGGTGATGTCTTGTGGGTTGGATCCTTTTGTCTAAACTACGCGTTCTATAGTCAATTATTATTGTACGAGTGTTCGTGATACTTGATAGATTTAATTTATTTACTAGTTAATCCAGTCATCGGAATTCTCGTAACATTTTTGAGCTGTCATGGGGACTTCTCGTTTATCGACTTCTGATACAAATATTTTGTCGATACATTATAATGTATCGACAACACAACATATCAAAGAAGATTAAAAGTAGAGGTAAACAACAGGCGGTCTTATCGCTAAAGACCGATCTCTTTTAGATAACTTTTTACTTTCTGAAAATGTTAAATAGAGATTTGCAATGAAATCAATGAAAAATTAATAGTTAACAATTTTACATTTAATCAGTTCAGTTCAGTAAAATTCTTCTTTGTTACCAGGTACACGTTTTTAGGTTTCCGTACTCAAAGAGTAATACAGCACCCTATTACTAAGACTTCGCTGTCCGTCCGACCGTCCGTCTGTCTGTCACCAGGCTGTATCTCAAGAACCGTGATAGCTAGAGAGTTGAAATTTTCACAGATTATGTATTTCTGTTGCCGCTATAACAACAAATACTGAAAACAAAATATTTTTTTAAGGGGAGCTCCCATACAACAAACGTGATTTTTTTGCCGTTTTTATAGATAATGGTTCGGAACCCTTCGTGCGCGAGTCCAACTCGCACTTGGCCGGTTTTTTTCTTACGATGTGAATCACTTGATACATGTTTTTTGATATTATGTTTTTTGAACTGTTTCAAATTAACATAACAAACAGAACAGTGTATCACGGAATCTTGTTCTTTATAAACCAGTTCCGGGTACGTTTCTAACCATTTACCAATAGTAGATTTACGAGGCATTTTCAATTTGAACGAGTGATTGACATAATAATAATAATAATCAGTCAACGTAAGGCAGCTTGTGGCGGGCTGTTAGGGAGTAGCGACCCTACGACGTACCTGAGTGCCCCTGGGGGTGTCCTGTGGTCAGGCTGAGCCGATCGGGTGGTTGGTTGGACAGGCCCCCCACCTCTGGCTTGCCTTAACTGGCTGTCCAGAGTAAAGTCGCAAGAGCTGTTGCTCGAGGGTAGATGTGGACACCTAAGTGGCGAGTTGGCTATATGTTTAAAGTCCAGTGCCACCTCTCTACCCCCCCAGCCTCTCTGACTGGTGTTGCCCTTAGGCAATTTTTTAATGTCGCTAATAATAGGGGCCCATCTAGCAGTTGGCGAGTCACCGTCTGCCAGAGATAAAAAATGAGACAGTTTATTAGGCAGGCGTCCGATGTTTCACCCAATAACCCAGCCACTAGTCCATCATTTTCACCCAATAACCCGTTTTCTTTAGATTCCATCAACCAGCAATAGTCCCTATACACCCCAGCGGGTGCTGTCTCTGTGTGCGTCCCATGACACGGGCAGGGACAGCATCCGCTCGGTGTACTCCTTGCATTTCATTAAATTGTCAAAAGGGTCTCTACGTGTTGGCTCAGTTGGTACTTTGTAGGTATACCTAGCACGCCTCCCAAAGGTCCGGGACATCATTGTCCCGTGAGCGGGAAAGACATACATAATAAATAATAAATCATTTATTCACAGGCGAAACATAACCCAAAATACAAATACAAGTTTGACAAGATACTTAATTAAAATTAAAATGTTAAACTAAAACATCAAAAAAATGATCCCCTTGTTCTTCGTACATTACTGAGTTACATTACTAGTAATGTACAAAGAAAAAATAGTCTTCGTTCAAAACTGGGTAATGTAGGAAGAAACTTTCGTTCTTTGCACATTACTAGTTCCGTTGGTATGTTGCCTCCAGGCCCTAAGCTAAGTCTAAGAATTTCTTAGATACCAACCGCTGCAATGATGATTGTACGGCATAGCTATTTAATTAAGATCAAATGCTGCTCTGTAAACTCTTGATTTATTTATTTAATTAAACTTTATTGCACTATACAACGGAAAGTAAAAATGGCGGACTTAATGCCATGAGGCATTCTCTACCAGTCAGGCATTTTAATTTGATTGAATTGATTGTGCCCCTTCGGCCGTTTTCTAAACCGTTAAAGAGCCATTTATTTTCTTCCACCATTGCTCTCTTCAACGGATTTGCGTTTTCCATATTGGTTGACCAAGGTTAGAGAAATTTCTTAGATACCAGATTTATAATTCCACGCACAATTGTTAGCTATCTGACGCCTTAGTGAAGTTCTTAAATATTTCATCATGCACAGATAGCCAATATCGGAAAATAGGGCTCTCCAGGTCGTTGTAGATGACCTTGAGGATCTCGTCCTGAGAGCGCCCCAGCCTGTCCCAGAAAGCGGCAACTCTCGCTCTCATTACGGCGAAGAAATCTGGCACCCGCGCCTCAGCGAACATGCTGGACGCGCTGCAGTAGCGCGGCAGCCGCATGAGCGTGCGAAATGCATCATTATATTGCACCCTCATGGTGCTGTACGACTTTCGCATAAATTTAGACCACAGTTGGCAAGTGTAGAAACACTGACAAAATGCATTGAACAATGTCACTTTGACTTCGTTGCTACACTTACCAAATCTGCGTGCCAGCATGTTGCAGCGGACTGATAAGGCCCTCCTCTTCCGGTCAATATCCTTATCGTCTTTCAAATCCTCGTTTAATTCAATTCAATTCAATAGTTTTATTTCAGACCATGTGATAGTGCATATACTGTTAGTAACAAAATAAACTTAAAACTATGTTAGCAATTATTATTATACATTTTAAAAAAAGCGGCCAAGAGCGAGTCGGGCTCGCACATGAAGGGTTCCGTGAAATAAATTGCGGTTTACGATTTATGACGTATTAAAAAAAACTACTTAATAGATCTCGTTCAAACCAATTTTCTGTGGAAGTTTACATGGTAATGTACTCAGAGCATAGAATACTATATAATATATTCATACATCTGTGGTAATGTACATCATATATTTTTTTTTTTAGTTTTATCATTCTCTTATTTTAGAAGTTACAGGACACACATTTTACCACTTTGGAAGTGTCTTTCGCGCAAACTATTCAGTTTAGAAAAAAATTATGTTAGAAACCTCAATATCATTTTTGAAGACCTATCCATAGATACCCCCCCCACACGTATAGGTTTGATAAAAAAAATTTTTTTCAGTTTCAGTTCTGAGTATGGGGACCCCTAAAACTTAATGTTTTTTTTCGATTTTTGTGTGAAAATCTTAATGCGGTTCACAGAATACATCTGGGTCATTGTCCGTCACAAAAACAAAAATCATCTTTCCGGTGGTCAAAAGTTACGGGCTTACGCTCACATATAATATGTTTTTATCACATAGGATTATAGAAGGGGCAACGCCGTTTATGCGGATTCAGAGATCAACCAAAAATTAGGCTTTATAGCCCTTAACTTTGGCAATGTCCACCGAAGAGACGCGAACCTAAATCTGACAATGACCCATCTACTTACCAAGTTTCAACAGTATAGCTCTTATAGTTTCGGAAAAAAGTGGCTGTGACATACGGACGGACAGACAGACAGACAGACGGACGGACATGACGAATCTATAAGGGTTCCGTTTTTTGCCATTTGGCTACGGAACCCTAAAAAGAACTGCAGTACTAATTGACATAAGTCAAAGTTGAACAGTTTAGGAGACGTCAGGCCCCCCTGCCGTACTCCACATTCCAACCTGTAATCTGTGGACAAAGTCCTGGCCCATCTCACCTGGTTTAATTAGTTTTGGTACCAGTATCTCAACAAACCTGTACATTCACCCGGAATATCTGCTTCCTCCAGTTTTGCCCCGAGAATATTGTAGTCCACTCTGTCGACGGCCTTGGAGAGGTCCAGGAAGCAGGCATAAATCGGTGTTTTTCTAGCCGTGTAGTACCCGACAGTACTACACGGCTAGAAAGTAGTAGTGCCAGACAGCAAATTATTATTCTTATTACTGACAACTTTAAAACTTGTTAGTTTATTTTATACAAAAATAAGTTGCTGTCAAAATGTTCATTTTTGGTACAAGCTTTTATTGCCGACTGTACTTTTCTGCATACCATCATCAACAACTCATTGAGACGATTATAACGAGCCCAAACTCGATAGGGTTGTGTCGTTTTATTGCGGAGTTCCTATGGCCAGCAGCATTAAATCAGCTCCAAATCATCATAATATTGCATTGTCATGCGATATACACATGCATGCAAAATTTCAGCTCAATTGGATAACGGGAAGTGACTGAAAAATGAATTACAAATTTTGACGGACAACTTACATACTTACATATTTACATACATACGAACAGTGCAAGTTAATATAAAGCTAGTAAAAAAGAATGAATATACTTTGTCATAGTATTTTAATATAAATAAAAAACATGTGCACAAAAATCAAATACTTACTTTGTTCAAGTTAGAGCATCATGTTAGCGAAGTAATGTTTACCACTTTTTAGTGCAAGTATCAATATCGGTCACGGAGCGAATTCCAACGGTGCGCTATACAGCTATTTGCATCGGCAAGCTCCGCGGTTAGTTCTATCCCGATCGCACTTACATATAGCTAGAAAGGGACGGCACCCGCGGCTGGTGCGATCTAGCTGTGCATGTGGGGGTTAGGTACGTTTGAGTGGGTGGTAGTAGTATTTACACACACAAAAGCACTACGCCTGTCAAAATACCGAATTCTGAGCGAGCGCTTTTTTGAAGAGCACTCTTAAAAGAATGAGCGCTCGGATGGAATAAAATAAATGAAAATGGGTACTTTAAAGGATTAGACAGGAAAAATACCAGTTCCTAACTGCATTCTGCTAATATATATTATGATTTATCACTTCAGCCATCTCTCCCAAACTTCATTATCATTACTACTGTAAATTTCGCACAAACTAAAACCTAGCGCAATACTAATCGTTATCACGTTGAAACAACGAGCGTTGTTAGTGAAACACATAGTAAATGTGGTCAGATAACACATGAACACACATGTAGCAAATTTAGCCGATTGGTGTTTCTAGTTGCAATTTGAATTTAACAGTAGCGATAATCAGCTAGTTATTCGTTTTCGATACGATTTACAAATGAATACTGGGGACCGATTTTTGACTTTCGAGCGCTCGACTCTTTCACTCGAAAACGGTCTTAAAAGATGGAATTCTATTTTAAAATAGACATAGAAAATTTAAAAACGAGTGTTATCCACCACTCGTAATTAATTCGATCGGTAGAAAATAAGTGCCTGCAATTTTGACACTAGAATCGTATTTACTTTTATTAAATTTTCGAGCGCTCGAAAGTCAAAAATCGGTCCCCAGGAGTTTGGATAGAAAAAAGTTTGGACAGTTTTATTGTATCAACATTTTGACGTTTGCTTCTCAATATATTTTTGAAATTGTTTTGTATGTTAAACGAAATCAACATTTATTTAAACTAAACAGTGACTATCACTCGCTCAATACTAGAAATAAGGATAAACTTTCCGTGCCCCGTTATCGTTTACAAAAGGTGAGTTCGTCTTTTATGGGAAATTGTGTGCGTTTTTATAACAAAATTCCCAAAAATATACAAGGTTTGTCATTAAATAAGTTTCAGTTGTTTATAAAAAGCTATTTAGTTAGTAAGGCCCACGATAAGCGACTTTATAAATGACAAAGACGCCTTTAAATGATTTTTATTATTATTATTTTCTCTCTGTGTACTGACAAACTGACATACCCTAATTTTTAATTTGTTTTATATAATCCTGAGATATATTTTTCCCTAGTTCTAATAATATTTTTTATTCTATTTTTGACATTGTGAAAACAGAATTCATGTTTGTAAGTTAACATGTGCCTAATTGTAAATGTAAATGATTTTGACCTACTTATAACATATTGACATGTAAACATGTAAACTAGTGATATTTGACATTATTATAGTTATATATTAACAACTATAATTACACTTTCAAACTTTAAGTTTGTTATATAATATTAGTACTATTCATTACTTAATCTGTGATAATACTGTAAAAGTGTAAAAATACATTGAAGTACTAAAGAAATGAAAATATAGTTTGACCTTCAAAAAGTGTTCTGTATGAATCTATTTTGAATAAAATATTTTGACTTTGACTTTGATTTTAAAAATGCGGGTTCCCCTTTGAATGCCAAGAAAACGCCTAAAAGCGTCGTGTATTGTCGTGCCCGCAGCGCCAATAACGCCTTAAGTGTTATGACGTTCGCTGTCAAAACAACCTTCTGTGTTTCATATAAGGTTCATAGTTACTCTCTTATGGAAAAAAGGTAGGCGTGTCAGTGACACTTTAATACCTATGTGAAGAAGGGCGTTCAAAAGGTTATAAATGTGAGTGACCCCCGCGTCACCAGAGCGTCTTCCAAAAAAATTGGTGGATGTTTTCCTCGCTCACCGCCTCGCAACGTCGCACAGCTCTTGTGGATACTTACCTTAGGCCCGTTTATTGAAAAGAATATCTGAAAAACATGAACATTTTAATCAACATTATACTTAATTACAAAAATTGGATGGTTTACTATCCATTTAGCAACACTTATCAATTTCAACATGATGCATCATGCCTATTTAATTATATGGTAGACAACAGGTTTGTATAGTTTGTAACATTTATAGTGGTTATCATCATTATCATAATTTAAGAGCTAGGCTCTTGTCGGTGGAGTAACCGCCACTCATTTTTGTCCTCTGCCAGACTCTTGATGTCTTCGTACAACTTGACAGCAACTTTCTCTTTTATTTGCCGTTGTACATTATAATAATTGCATACACAAAAGTAAAATTGTAAAACTGTATTTCAAGTTGATACAATTTTAATGGAACAGAAACAATAGTTTCCCCGGTCGAGACGGTACTAGTCCCAGTCAACTTTAAATTACTTCATGTTTTCGTTTCAATATTAAAGCAGCTTGTGACTTCGGCAATTTAAAATTTCGCTGTAGTTAATTTAGTAAATGAATTTGTACTTACATATATCTTTTTTACCTAACTGTACATTAATGTTCCTATCTACCGACAAGCACTTAAGAGCTTGTTCTCGTCGATACATGTTAATTACCAGACTTATTGTAAATAGGACTGAACAACCATAGTTAAAATTATGATGTTTATTCTAATATCTCAAATTATGCTCTTATGATCAAATCCAATCTAAGCAAAAATTATGACTTTACTACACGTGACCTTGGATTGTACCATTGAGAAACCAAAATAAAAGTAAGAGACTTTCTAAGAAATGCCTAAACATTATTCTTTACCTTTGAATTGAGAATTACGTATAACTAGATATGTCAAAAAAAATCATAAGACACGTAGAGGCTAAAACGAGTTAAAAAAAAATCAGCATCGACATCAATTTTCTTTTTCGAAATTTAAATAACTTCAAAGATATGTAGGTGTAGGTTCTCCGAATTATTCTCAATTTCATAAGGTACATTTAGTTTAGAAAAATAGAATGAGTTCTAGATTTTTATATGTTCGTCTAAAATCTGATTGAAGTTATTTCTTTCGTGGGTGATATTTCCCTAGAGCGTAATTTGACGAAATTGAAGAAAAATACAATTTTTGGTACCTTTTTGCGCTGTTATTTCTTGTGGATTATATTGGCATATAATACCACTATCACTTTCAACGTGGATAAAGCTCATTGTAATTTTTTGCAGAACACTGTCATCTGATTTTCAAACCCAGGGTAAAATACCTTACAGCCTTTTTCAACTGAATGGGTAAATTTACTGCTAGACGTTCTCAAAACACTTGAAAATATCGAGTTTAACGACTCCGTTTATATAAATACACTGGTTGAGATGCGTTATATTATTTTAGTAGTAAAGGTTGTAGCAGTAAAAAGGTCCAAAATGTGTACATAAATGAATAAAAATAAGGTGTTGAGTTGAAACTGAATTTACTCCGCTCCTCAGCAGTTTTAGTTATGTTAACTTGCATTCAGTATTCGCAGAAAAGTATAAAATATCCAACGTTTTAATACCTCTGTATTTAAATGAATTCATTTGAATTTCAGCAGCAACAAGCTTTTTACTGTAATATTAAAATTTAAGCTAAGTCATTCAAATAATATTTATTTTGTAACTGATTGCGGTAGTGAGAGCTTTAGCATAAATTATTTGAAAGGCTTTGAATATTGAAGCGCGAGGTCAATTGCGCGCAGTCAGTTTACTGCTGCATCAATATACTTATGTATGTGTTATATACGGTCGAGGAAAATGAACGTTTGGCACATGACATTTGAATAACATCAAGGTCCAAAACTGCTTAACATTCAATTTCCTCGACTGTACATTTCGTTATCTAATTTGCTGTGTAATTCACGCTTTTGCTTCCACGCGCGGTTAATGAATATGTCAGTCCGAATTGCGCCCGGAAGCACTTTGTAATCAAATTAAAATGGAAAATGAGAGTTTCACATTGACCTTCTGACTTCCAGCGTGAACACGACGTTAAACATTACAGACACGGTGTGTGCCCCGTAACATGAGTTTTTTTTTGAAAGGATGACTTCGCAGAATGTCCCTAGTTATCCTAATTACGGTCCGACGTTTCATAATTATTGATACGGAGAAAAAACTATTTTTATTTGTGTTCTAATGTTGTAAATTATTACATTTTAGTTTTTGTTAATAGTGTAGTGCCCTACGTGGTTTCATAGCTGAGCATATATAATGTACCATCTTGTATTTACCTATGAAAGCAATAAAGATGCTGATACTGATTCTTAAGTAATAAAATTTGATTTCATGATATCGTAGCTATTAGTCATTAAATATCTAGATAGAACACGGGGCACTAAATATCAAAGTTTTTTTTGTTTTTCATAACTTTTTGACATTTTACATGTAAAACATTCCGACACTATCCCAATGAGTACCGGACCCACGAGCCCACATTGAAAGTTGCGTGCCTGAGCGCTAGTGTCGTTTTTGGTTGGACTCGTGATCCGCATACAAACCCATTCAAGGCCAATGACTCACATATGAGTCATGCCTCTACGAGCGATTTTCGCTTTAGAGCCGAAAAACGCTGCTACGCGTTACGGCGTAGCACACGTAGCGATGCATGGCCTCGAATGGATAAACGGGTACCTGTTAGTTAGCATAGAAACTGTTATTCTTATGACCCTCGTAACTCTACCTACCTATTATGGTAGGTTGTACCTGAGGGTTAGACTTGAAAGCTTGAAGTCGTTGAACCCCGCTGTATGCTCATTAAAAGACGCGTGGGTGAAATATGATTCATGCCAAAAACAATGAAAGGCTACAAATATTGCAATATGTTTTTTGTAATGTACATACATATATGAAGCTAACAAACATAATCCCAATCCAATTTTATATTAATTTAAACCAGGGACTGCATAACCGAAAAATACCGGTATTCTATTTTAACGGTATGACGTCATTTCGGTTGTCAAATATTGGTTTCGGTAGCGGAACCTTTATATTTCGCTACCGAAATATAAAGGTAATTTTATTTTTTCCGGTACCGTAACCGCTATTTAAAGGTACCGATATATCGACCTTGGCCTGGAGTTGTTGCCAAACCGCCGGCAAAGGCTCTGCTGCTTTGTCTTTTAGTCTTTAAATGTTTAGTAGCCAATGCTACCTCTGTAGAGTGCCAGTTCGCTTACTTTTCTCGATAACCTTTATAATACCGGTATTATAAAGGTTACGGTATCGTTTTAAACTGGTATTGCTAGCCGTTATTTCAAAACGGTTACGGTACCGTTATGTTCGCGCGGCGCGCATAACCTTTACGACATAACGGTACCGTAATGGAATACCGGTTTCATACCGGTATAACCGTAACCGAAATCAGTCCCTGATTTAAACGTTAGACTGTGTAAGTGGAAGCCATAGTCCTCAAGCTGTCCCATCGTAAAACTTGGGGACTTCATATTCACTGTTGAATTTCGTCGCAGTTTCTCCCACGATGACATTTAACATAGTAGGTATAACATTAAGGCGTGGTTGTTCTTGTTCACTATTAAAACAAGATCATCCAATAATCTGGCGTGTGAGTTAATAAAAACATTCATACCTTGTGCAATTAACATTTAAATTGAATTTGTGATTAATGTTCACATAAACTACACAGGTTTGTGCAAATTATGTTGAAAATGTAATCTAATTGAGGTTTTAAGTTGATTGTTTTCAGAACATCGTATTAGTGAATGGTTGAAATAATAATGGTATAAAATACGCAAATTTTACGAGATTAAATTTAAAATTAATATTGCTTTACTTTAACTTTTAATGTTGGCTCATGCAAATATAAACATTTTAGGAGCAAGAACAATCAGCACAGTATATTAAGTAACTAGATAGGTATTGAAGGTTCTGATAAACTCATTTGAAATATACGGATATACACTGAAAACAGTTCCATTAGGCTATTCTTTGCAAATAAATATTCGACTTTCAAATAGGATGCCGGGCGAGGTTTAGTATAGAGACATAAATTTAAAACCATTTCATAGAAGTCGAACGTTATCGTTATTATTATTACTTTACGCGCTTCGAAATAATTGCACGTAAATTATTTTGTATTGCGAGATACTATTAAACAGTACGGGGAGCCCACGCGGGGATTTTGGGATTTACTCGAGTGCGGCAGAATATAATTAGGGGGATGCTTTGTACACTGTTGAGTACCTCCACCATTTATGAAGCCTCTATATATATATTTATGATCGCGCGTCTATTCGTCATCAAAAAAGTCGCCACGGGCTCGCGTCTCGTCGAAATTGTCAGATAAGTGGATGGGAGCATCTTTCGGGTCTACTTAACGTCACCTGTAAATATCTGACGCGCTCGAGTATTTTTTTTCCTCGTTCATAATTACTTGTACCCGTCCGCATAGCCGACCCCCACTATCCAAACCATCAGATTAACATACCTTCGTTATAAGAGACACGTAGGGCGTATACACTATCAAAATCTGAAGCGCTCGAGTGACTGTATTTTTTACCTGTAGACGCCTTCCCCGTAGCATTGAATTGGTACACATCGTATAACCTTTTTAGGGTTCCGTACTCAAAGAGTAAAACGTATTACTAAGACTCCGCTGTTCGTCTGTCTGTCTGTCTGTCTGTCAACAGGCTGTATCTCAACAACAGTGATAGTTTGACAGCTGAAATGTTCACATATGATGTATTTATGTTGCCGCTATAATAACAAATACTAAAAACCAGAATAAATAAATATATATATTTATTTCTTTTTGTTTTCTTTTACAATCTTCTACAAATCGGCTTAGTCCCAAACTAAGCAAAGCTTGTACTATGGGTACTAGACGACGATAAACATACTTATATAGATAAATAAATACTTAAATACTTACATAGAAAACATCCATCACTCAGGAACAAATATTTGTACTCATCACACAAATAAATGCCCTTGCCAGGATTCAAACCTGGGACCTCCGGCTTCATAGGCAGGGTCACTACCAACTAGGTTACAGGAGGCTCCCATACAACAAACGTGATTGTTTTTGCCGTTTTTATAGATAATGGTACGGAACCCTTCGTTCGCGAGTCCGACTCGCACTTGGCCGGTTTTTTTCTATCTACCACCTAATCTTAAAAATCCAATAGGTCCTTACGACGCTCGAGTATATCCACATTTAGTATCGTGGGCTCCCCTACTATAATCTGGTAGGAAATTAATTATCACGTAGTTTGTACGATGTTTCAAGTTAGTAAACGATCTTTATACTCTTCAATTAAATAAAATGAAGGCAATCCGCTTTTTGCTTTCTTAGATTTTTTACGCGGTAGGTACTCATAAATTGTTCGAAGTTTCAGTCCAATTTTTGGGTAAAAAGTTAAATTAGTGTTTGGCGTGACAATGGACGCTAAACGAGGAGACTCAGAAACAAATATGTGTCCTCATCACACAAGCATACCATTACCGGTTTTCTAGCCTGGGACCACCAGATTCAGTGACAATATCACTACCATCATCATCATAAATTTAAGAATTAGACTCTTGTCGGTGTAAGGTAAGTGTACCATATTCCGTGAGTGAACATTATCCCGTGAATTCGTTTTTAAAACCATAGAATAAAATAGTTATAAATGATTTTAAGCAATTTTACCCACATGTGTAAACTATATTATTTGAAGATTTGAATAAATAGATTGATAAAATATTAATTTTGTTTTTTACGGTTTTACACGCAATTTTAACGGAATTATGTTCACTTACGGAATTTGGTACACTTACCTTAGCTCCCTCCATCTAACTCTATCTAGGGCCGCCTCCTTGAAACTATTAATACGACGTGACTGCTACTTTTACTTACTATGTATTTTATTTGTTTCAACTTATCCTTGTTCTTCCCCTTCTTCGCTTGCCCTCTACCTTTCCTTCCATGATGTTATTAATAAAAGCGTCATGTCGTATTCAATCAATTGACCAATCATTTTCCCTCTCCTGTTCTTAACCGTTTTTATCAGTTTTCTTTTCTCTCCCACTATCTCAGCACTTCTTCATTTGTGATTTTTTCTGTCCAGCTAATTCTCCATTCTACGCCAACACCACATTTCCAATGCTTCTAAATATTCTTAATCGCTTTGAGTTATGGTCCACGCTTCACATCCATATAACGCTATGCTCCATATGAAGGTTTTGATGAACTTTCTCTTGGTTTTCTGGGATATGTTTGCAGTCAGCAGATACTTTTCATTTTAGAAAGCCTATTGTGCTAAGCCTATTCTGATTTTAATGTCTAGATAGTGATCTAATCAGAAAAGTGGTTGCATATTTGAGCCGTTTGGGGTTGAGACCTTAGGACCCTGAGGAGAAACCCGCACAGAGGATAAGCATTGCCATCCAACGTGGCAATGCTGCCAGCCTTCTGGGCACGTTGCCCAGCGACGGCGAACTGGGGCAAATATTTTATTTGTAAGTTATTTTAGAAGTAGTTTAGTCTTAGATAGGTATAATTATAATTAATTTTGTGTTATTATTTTAATTTCAGTTTTATGTAAATTAACAGGGTGTTTTTATGCATTTAAAATCAAAATAGGAATATATAATCGTAAAGACATATATATATAATGTTGATAGTGACCAACAGGGCAAAAATGGTTGTCTTTACGTGACCCGATAACTATTATTTTCTCAGTTTCTTTTAAAAGATTACCCTGAAATCCCCTTACATACAAACTCACAAAGCTACATCCCCGTAGCTTTTACCTTTTTTCAATATTAGTAGGTATGTAGGTACTGTAGTGACATTGAATGTAAAATTAAAATTTTATGAATAAAATATTGAATTGAATTGAAAAATGCAAATTAAGTGTCTTGTTCTTGTAGTCGATGTCGGGTCACAGCGTACCAGCAGAGAGTCGTCTCAATTTAAAGATTCTTACATATTGGCTTGTTCGCTTAGCAGGTACTGAGGGGTTTGATTGGATTCATTGTTTTCGCATTTCAATGCCTTTCCTGCGCTATTGTAGGCAGCAGCGGTCCGACGACGGTGAAAAGACACACATACAATCTAGTTGTTTACAGTTTATTTATACGTCGCATTAAAGAAGCACATAATATGTACAAATACCTACATTATTTACAAAACACGGAGATAAATCTGCTTTATATATATATTAAATATTAAATAGCAATACAAGCGTAAATAGTCTAGTTTAGCCAAAATCCAATAATGAGTATGAGAGAAAAAATCATAGTATAAAACAAAAGAAGGGCGTTGGCAGTCAATATTTCGTCGGAAAGCATTTTTTTAGATATAATAGGTTAGTAGGTACAGAAAGACATAAATAACTGAGTCAGATTTCGAAAGATGCTACGGAGCGGTGGATGTTTGCCCAGTGCTGACTATAGTGGCTATATTTATCAAGCCTCTCCCCTATCACCCTCCGGATACTGCTCGTACTGTCTCGCACTCTGCGGCGTATCGTAGCGCTGCCTCAATGTGGCGTGAAAAGTTGAAAACCGTCTACTTGACATAGCTGTTTTAAGCTGTGTCAAACTGTGTGTCTCAAAGCAAGGTAATGAAGCTGCCTTGGGCGACATGCACTCGCGTTGTTAACGATGCTCTACTGTTTTTATTATCGTGGTGTCTTGTTGTAGCAGGAATAACTTCAAACCAACGAAACTAGGGTAAAGATATATATACATCTGCATGATTTATAACGTTTCTCATCAAGACGTGAAACTTAACTTATACATAATTAGTAAACGTCCCAGTGTCTGTCATTCGCCTGAAACTAGACACTTTCAATCTAAGGTGTAAACAACAGAGGTGAATAAATAGGTGTCAAACAATGATGTAATATAAAAAAGAGGTAGCTTATATAAGCGCTACACAAATGGCACACTAAAATTGAGTCAATTGCACCAACTTGGCTCAGTTTCGCGTCGTCAATGGAAAAGTAAACGTGTCTCAGCTGTCTGATGTGCCTGGCCATTTTTAAACAGAGAATTTCTTATAGACAATAAATATAGTTATTAAATCTGTAGGTAGTTAACAAACACTGTAGGTATTGAAACAGAATTGAATATACTGTCTAAGAACCACTTTCACCTCGTTTTTCATCTGTTTGTAGTATTTTTTATTTTATTTTAAAATTTTAGAATAGAGCTTTAATAGCAATACAGCAACTGTTTTTGTATGAGGGCGAACATCCCAGTGCTCGACACTTGCCCATTTCATTGAAATTTTATCCTTAACTTTCAGAGTAACCACAGTGAACATTACCTATATGTCAATTATTGACCACTATTAGGTGTCGAGCATAGGGATTTTTGTCTTACACAATATATATTTATAAGCTTTTGTTTTATATTGGAAACTAGAGGTCTGTTTATTAATATGATATCTTGTACGAATATCTTTGCATAACTGTTTGTATCTACCTATTTTTATATTACATCATTGGTGTCAACTATTAGCTACTAATGTCACAAGCATCCCGATGTTTAGGTACGGTCAGCTGCAGAGAAAATCTGCATAGTGATGCATCCAAACTTTGTATGCAGGGGGTGTACCTTTTCTCTGTAGCTGACTGTACCTTATGCCAGGTTTTACACAGAAGCGTTTTACACAGACAGTTAGTTACCTGGTACGGCTGGTACATCTTTTCTTACACAGGAAAACTTACATCACAAATCCTTGGTAATTTCTTTTAATTTGTCATTAATGAAATCTTTAAACACAATAGCGATATATATCATTATATTATATTATTGACAATATTCGGCAAGGTCTTCGTTAAAAATGAAAAAGCGGCCAAGGTTTCCGTAAAATATATTGCTTTTTACGATTTATGACGTAAAAAAAAAAACTACTTACTAGATCTTCTTCAAACCATATTTCGTTGGAAGTTTGCATGGTAATGTACATCATATATTTTTTTTAGTTTTACCATTCTCTTATTTTAGAAGTTACAGGGAAGGGGGGGACACATTTTACCACTTTGGAAGTGTCTCTCGCGCAAACTATTCAGTTTAGAAAAAAATGATGTTATAAACCTCAATATCATTTTTAAAGACCTATCCATAAATACCCCACACGTATGGGTTTGATGAAAAAAATATATTTGAGTTTCAGTTCTTAGTATGGGGAGCCCCAAAATTTATTGTTTTTTTTTCTATTATTGTGTGAAAATCTTAATGCGGTTTACAGAATACATCTAATTACTAAGTTTCTGCCGTATAGCTCTTACAGTTTCGGAAAAAAGTGGCTGTGACATACGGACGGACAGACAGACAGACAGACAGACAGACAGACATGACGAATCTATAAGGGTTCCGTTTTTTGCCATTTGGCTACGGAACCCTAAAAAAAAAGTGTACCATAATGTGACGTTACGCGGAACTTTAACGGGCTATAGCTTCATCATTTTTCGTCTAATTTTATTGACACAATAAAAAATCTAATATATTTTGATAATCTAACTGACGGACTAAATATAAAAATTTTTTTTTTTTGGAATTCAGCCAATTATATTATTGGTAATCATAATTGTATAATGTCCTGTCCATATTTGCTAGTATTATTTTGTACATGGCTGTTTTTTCTAAATAAACTAATAAACATAGTTATATTTCAATTATAAGGTCGTATGTACTTTAGGAGATATGTACATTGGCTTACTAAAATCCGTATTTACTAAAAATATACAATATTTTTGTACGATAAAATTGATAGTATGATTACATATTAAATAAGAATTTGGAATTCTATGATTACCCGCTTAAAAGCACATTAAAACTATCAAATGCGTGATGTCTTAGCGACTTTTCAGTTGAACATAGTTAGGAATCTAATTAGTCCTTTAACGTATTATTACAAGGTCCATTATCGTCTGTGAAAGTCATTCATCATGTAAGGAGGAAGTTCTTTGATTAAAACTTGCGCTGAACGGAACGAAGAGTTGTGGAATGATGAGGTGTGGCGCGGTGTCAGCGGACCCAAGGTTTTTAGATGGTCATTACTCTTAGCACACTTCTTACTGTTAAGGATGATACCATCGTATCGTGGTGGCAAACAAGTGTATAGCTTGTTGAATGATTAGCTTGTTGTGAGCTATTGTTGTTTTGGACGCTTGAAACGGGGGGTGTTTATCCCCGACTCATCAAACATAGCTAACAACCATTTGTCAGATCGAGAGACAAGAATTAATAAATATAAAAACTCTCAAAATCGCCTTCGTCGGGGATAAAAAATGAATGCCTTTAAAACTAGGATTTGCTGTGTTGAGGGATATAGGATGGTTTTACTCAGAATTAGTACTTGCTTTAATATTTAATTTAATTGTTAACGCTGGCAGTAGTTTACACGAAAGTGACCGCATTAGTATATAGAGCGGAAAACACCATTAAACTGGATTTAATTTTGGTTAGACTTTGTCTAGTGAAGTGGCAATTAGACTGCTAGAAGTTTCTAAGTCGTCGGTATCCAACTTTGGCTAAGCGGTTGGCTATGGGCAACTACTGAGGTCAAATTCCAAATCCACTAATATTTCGCACCGCTACAACTGGCGCCCGAATAAAACTATTTCTAGATTTTAATGAAGTTTGCGGATTTGATGGCGACGGTCTTTGCAGCTCTTCAAGCCTTGCCGATAGAACTGCACTTCACAAATCGCTAATGCTACTTTTGGATACGTTATTGGTTTTAAGCAACTTGCAGCGGTCTTTTAGTATAAAAGCTGGGTCAATTCCAAACTACAGACTTCTATGTAGTTTGGTACCAAACGTCTTATTTCAATGAATACAACCCCATCTAATGAATAGTGTGTTGCACACACTAGCAATACTACTACACTAATAGTAGCAATGCTACCGTCTGAACTAAAACGGTAATTCACAAATAATAATAAAAAAGTTTCTTATTCTATTAAAATTGTTGTTAAAATAGGAAAATTCAATCCTTGGTCTACACTATCTGGTCTACTAATTTACGTACTATGTTCAAAGACAAAGTTATTTATTTTTCAATTTAGGTGCACTTATGATTATTGGTACAAATATTTCCAGAAATGGTCCCTTGCGGGTTTAGGCTACGTGACAGTATGCAGAGGGAGTCACGTTTCTTTGACGCTGACTACATAGCAAGATTACTTGGAATAAAAAATATATTGTTAAGTTTTTTACTTAAATTTTTTGTTTTTTATAATTTGGTCTTAAGTTAACGATAATTACTATGATTAAATCTAAGCAAACTAAGATAGACAAACTCTTCGATAGTGCGGAAAAAATGATTAGATATGTTGACTAGATGAAAAAGTCGAGTGACAACCACTTTGCCCTATTTGTATATACGAGGCATTCCACTTACTGTTTTTATTATACATCCGTCAAGCTAACAGTATGCCTACTTAGTAAAATATTAACAATATTGTAGACAAAGGGGTTATGATTGATTATCGGGTGCGGCTGACGACAATTGACGATGTTGGTTCAGGAGTTCTCATATCTCGCTCCGCTGGCACCGGCTGTATTCCAAAACGAGCTTACGTCAAATGCAAATTAGTATTTGCACCTTATTCCATTGTTATAAGGTGGAAAACTGGTTACTTATTTCTGCTGTGGAGTACCTATTCTGCTTGAGATTTGCGAATACATAATGTTTTCTGAAGAAATATCATGTACAGCGACTTGTCGCGTAATATTACCTATGACATAGAAATAAATATTAGTTTATGGACTGTACATAATGAAGGGCATTAAACACGAGTGTGGGTACGAGTGTGCCTTCGGCTCGTTTCATAATAACATCACACGAGTGTTTTAATGCCAAATTATGTACAGTTACTTACATTCACTGCTTTATCTATCCACATATCATAAGCCATGGAGGCACACCTGATTACTCTGCATCACGAAGAAGAAACGACTTAGTATATTCCATTCCGAAACATAATACCACGTTAGCAAAGCGCTTTATAAAGGTTCTTGGACCAGCTATCTATAATAAAATTAGTAAAAACATAAGTTTACGTTCACTTGCATCACACGCTTGTAAGTCAATGATAGAAGCACACTTAAAACAGCTGAACTACGAAAGCACTGAGCTGTTAATAAAATAAGTAAATGGCGAACACAGACACACACACACACACATACACACACACACACCCAGAAGCACACATGAATATTCACACACGAACATGCATAACGTCTAGGTACTCAGAATTAGTCATACTTAGTCATATCATATATATACTAAATATAATAGAAAATAAGATAAGATATAATTTATAGTCAAAAAGTAATAAGTCTCAACAGTCTGCCCATTTCGGGAGTACAACAGTAATAATACTTACACTAAAAAAGATGGAATTTACATCACAAGAAATAGTCATTCAAATCATAAAACATTTGCTAATTAACCAGTCCTTCAGTTTTGTCTGGAATTTAAAGCCATCTGTAAAATACTCAGTAACACCAGGTACCTGTACTAAGCACTCCATGCACGTCCGCTCGGCACGGCGGTTGACAGCTGACTACCCTCACTCCTGCAGCGACTGCAAGTGCAGGATACTACATCCCTTCCTTATTAACGAAAATAAAAGAGTCTGGGTAAAGCGTTAATAGTTTGTGATACGTTTCACTCTCGTCATTAATAATGACGAATGCCTTGTGTGCGAGTTATTTAATTGAAACTTCGATAAGTACAAGCTAGTTATCCCCTAATAGTTTCTGATACGGTTTACTCTCGACACCAATAATGACGAATGCCCTGTGTGCGAATTATTCAATTTAAACGTCGACACACGCCAGCCATCCCCTCTCATTAACTCTTTTTTCAATTCAGCTGATTAATTTTGCTTTTGAAAATATTTACACAAATTAATCTATTACATTTAACCTCCAGGAGGTTGTATGCTATCAAATAGGTATGCATTTGATTGTTCTACTATTCAACTTTACATATTATACCAGTAAAATGTTAAACAACCAAAATTCTGCAACAATTATAGTCTACCTACCCATGATTTATAGAAGTGGACTGTCTTTCTACAGTGTTAGGCATTTTGCACAAAAACCACGCCTTGAAATGTCAGCATTATAGTAACAGGGTCCTTCCATACCCGAATATCGCACATATTCTATGTAGTAAAACTTTCCACAATAGGTAATAATCTATAGGTCAATTTTGTGTGTCTTATTTGTTTGTAACAATGAATTTTTATTAATTGCTCAACGCGGCCGCCAGCAACCATGATACAGGGTCAGTTTAGATTTAGTCTAGTTTCAACTTAGGTTTTAATGGATTTTAGTCCCATTACAAAACAATATAAATGCTCCCTATTGCACACCTCAATAACAATAATATTAGAAAACTAATACAGAGTAGGTACCTCAAATGAAAACAGGCAAACAACAGGCGGTCCCACTACCAAAGAGCGATCTCTGACAGCTATAAGTTCTCCTTAGTCTTCATTTTATTATTCTCTAAAACAGTATAGTCTTATTTTCATCTTATTCCGTTTAATTTTTCTTAGTCTTATTTTTTTTCTTATGTACATATTCAAAACAGAATGCTTTCGTTATAAACACAATAAAGCATTTTTTAAAGCAGACATTTAAATATTATGTTCCTCGCTGGTATTTATCCTGTTGTAACTACCACCGGTTGTTAAAATGAACCTCCGCCACGAGAAAACCCGGCGTAAGAAACCCGGCGAGTCATGTATATCCCTCTGTATACATTCTATTATTAATGACAACATTCTGACTGCTCCCACTGGAGGAAAACCAGTTTATTAATTTTCCGCTAGATCACACATGTATTGCATTGTACACACATGGAAGCCAACCCCTATGGCACACCGTATTATTGGTTATTACCGAAGACCGAGAGACCGAGTACACATACTTCTAAAATATTCGTAAATAAGATCGGCTATGTGAGCCTCACCAGAGCACATGAACGACATCAACGTCGAGTTGAGGCAGTCGCCGAGGCCGAAACCGGTCAGGAGAGTATATAATACATGTAATTTAACAGTTACCTACCCCCATTCAACTCCACGTTTCCAGACAGCAATTCTTCATTATTTTTTTTCGAATGATATCGACTGTTAGGACAGGATAGATAAGTAATTAACTAAAATATTAAATTTCTATGAAATATAGGAAGCCATTATTTAAACCAGGGACGGTCTGTCTATCAATTAGAATGGTAAGGTAATAATCAATATTGATTACAAAACTTTTTTTATTCTGACCAATAACAACTTATGGACTCAGCATTAATTTATTCTCATCAAAATAGTCCCGCAACTAGCTGGCAAATAACAATGACGCGATGAAGCGCTCAGATACAGAACCAAAACATGAAGATACATTTAGCTATTATTTAACAGCTAAAATAGATGTCATCAGTACCTATTTCAGATGACGTCATCAGTATCTGCAATTTGAATAGCAATATGTAATTACGTTGACTGCTAGTAAAGTCTTTATCAATAAGTTAAACCACTTTTACCGTTTCACCGTCCCAGCAATTATATATATTTATTTTTGTTTTTCCTTTGTGCAGATTTATAAAAGGTTTCTTGTAATTGTTTATATTTTCTTACGTTACATTAAATACACTTCACGATCTTATTTAGGTACCCATTACATCAGCTACGCTCCATCCACTTGGGAAACAAACAGATACAACAATCTGCCAGGAAGTGCAATTTAATTCCTGTCCATAGTCAGCACATTTCTTTCAAAATATATGCCGCCTCTCCGCCCGCCAATAATGGAACACTTGTTTCGCTTTATGTTGTACCACATCAACATTTTCCTACATTTCACCGCCCCCCTTCGGGACTCGTGCTTTACTCGTACCAGTAGGCACTATATAATTTGATTATCATCCAATCCATACATAGGTATTCTCTCTCTCAAAGTTTCAAATCGGTACAGCGAATGGAAATGAGCGAAAATCGATCTAGATGATCGAATTATTTTATATGCTTAGTTCCAGCCCAACAGGTGAAGTCAACAACCTTAAAGCTCGTACAGATAGATCAGTGAATTCACTCGCCAAGTCAGAAACCTTGGGTGTGGATGCTTAGTCCAGGTGTATCCGTCACCTTCTAATCCCGAAACTTGTTTGCAATATTTCTAACTTCCGGATCAACATCCGTACCTTGTGTTAGCATCCCTTTATTACTCGAAGGACACCTATACAGCACAGAACTACCGATATCAATCGCGGGATATGATCATAGTAAACCAATGTAAACGCCATAATAACTTCATTGACAATGTGAAAGGCATGCCTTGTAGGCACCGTACCAACTAGTTACTAAATTATTAGTAATTACATGAATTACTTGCCTATACAGAAAGTGACATCCATATCCACGCGACGCACCCAAATGCGTTACACAATCTAACAGCTGGTGATCTATGTATTGGGTCTGGCGCATTCACCCATCCTGGTGATTTTGATGTATTTGTATCAAAATACACGACAACCCCGCCGTAATAACACACACATCACAGCACAGGTTCTTCATTTCTTATACAATACCAAGGCCCTCGTGATCTGTCAAATTGACTCCTCGTGCAAAACTTGCATCAGTTACTTTTTATCCAGTCGGCCTGTCAAATTGACCTCTCATACAAACAGTACACGTAATCACAATCAGGTTATCAGTCACAAGTCTTCCACATTACTTTTAATCACGCGGTCTATCAAATTGACCTCGAATTACAGTGCACGTATCCCCTCATCTTATCTTCTTTCTCTTATGTCTTTATTATCACTTTTATCTAGGCAGCCTGTCAAATTGACCACAAATTAAGTACAACGCAATTGTCTTTAATATTGACCTCTCATATAAAAGTCTTTCATATCACTTTTATTCAGGCAGCCAGTCAAATTGACTACATATTAGGTACAACGCAATGGTCTATAATATTGACCTCTCATATAAAAGTCTTTCATATCACTTTTATTCAGGCAGCCAGTCAAATTGACCACATATCATGTACAACGCAATGGTCTATAATATTGACCTCTCATATAAAAGTCTTTCATATCACTTTTATTCAGGCAGCCTGTCAAATTGACCGCAAATTAAGTACATCGCAATGGTCTATTATGAGAGGGCAATATTATAATAATATTGCCCTCTCATATAAAAGTCTTTCATATCACTTTTATTCAGGCAGCCAGTCAAATTGACCACATATCATGTACAACGCAATGGTCTATAATATTGACCTCTCATATAAAAGTCTTTCATATCACTTTTATTCAGGCAGCCTGTCAAATTGACCGCAAATTAAGTACAACGCAATGGTCTATAATATTGACCTCTCATATAAAAGTCTTTCATATCACTTTTATTCAGGCAGCCCGTCAAATTAACCACATATTAGGTACAACGCAAGTGTCTATAATATTGACCTCTCATATAAAAGTCTTTCATATCCCTTTTATTCACCCAGCCTGTCAAATTGACCGCATATTACAACGCAATGGTCTATAATATTGGCCTCTCATATAAAAGTCTTTCATATCACTTTTATTAATGCAGCCTGTCAAATTGACCACATAATACAACACAACGGTCTATAATATTGACCTTTCAGTTTAGAAGTCTCGTATACCACTTTTAAGGGCGCGGCCTCTCAAATTGACCTTTAAGACCACTTGCTATATCAACACAGATATGGTCTATCATATTGACCTTCCATATAATCTCAAATACTCATCCAAACCTTTTGTCCCAATCATAACAAAGGTATGGACTAGTATCTCTCAGGTTTTATTATACCGAATAGTACCTACCTACACTGCATGTATAGTATAGGTATATTTATAGGTAGCCGTTAACATTAATTAAGTACAAAGTAGTGGTAATCATCTAATCATTTCATCGCACGCGTTTCCAAAACAAACCAAGTAACGGATTATAGGTAGTTAACTATTTAAGTTATTCCTTCATCACTGCACGCGAATTGTCAGCATTTAGCCACATATTTTATTTCATTTGATATTTAATACATTTTAAATATATGTACTTAGTTAAAGGAATTCCATACTATGCGTATATTCACTAATGATAGGTACTTTTGAGCTCCAAGTAAGCAGGTATAAAATGTACTATGCATCGTAGTAAACAACAGAAATTACTCATCGAGAAACTGCTGGTGGACAATGGATTCTAGATACTTATTATTTCGAATACTCGTTAACACAGTACACGATATGCTTAGAGTTGATTTCCTTTGGATAATTATACCTCTATAGTTAACCGATACAAAAGTCTTGGCCGGATAACCCAATAACTTCGATAATTCTTTTTCGTATAGGTACCTTTTTCCAACTTAGGTACTATTTTCCTTTCCTTTAACAAAATATCGCACTTACGTTTTCCTCGTTCGCCACTTGTAAAATACTCAGTAACACCAGGTACCTGTACTAAGCACTCCATGCACGTCCGCTCGGCACGGCGGTTGACAGCTGACTACCCTCACTCCTGCAGCGACTGCAAGTGCAGGATACTACACCATCTAACAACCTAATATTTTCCGGCATCTTATTGTATAACTTATTGTATATACGTTGCATAAATAACAATAAATCCATCCACTGACTCTTCTGGTCACTTTGCATATACTATGTGTTTACAACCTCGTTCGACTAGCGCGGCATTGCCGATATGATTTTGTCAACTCACCCGCATTCCTTACTTATTGTTAGTGTCCTTAAATTTGTCAAATAAATCTCATGTTTAGTATGTAGTTATTTAAGTTAAACAACATTTAAACAGCGATGATGGCG
This sequence comes from Epinotia brunnichana, assembly GCA_963854355.1. Classification (NCBI taxonomy): domain Eukaryota; kingdom Metazoa; phylum Arthropoda; class Insecta; order Lepidoptera; family Tortricidae; genus Epinotia; species Epinotia brunnichana. The sequence continues at coordinate 4,534,883 of OY977945.1, read as the reverse complement.
AATCCTGTTCCACCGTAAATACAGTATAATTACTAGTACGGGGAACAGAGGAAGCTTACTCGTAGTATTACAAAAAAATGTATTTACATACGTAATTGATTACCTACACTATCAGCAGTCAATACTTGCGTATGCTTAACTTATAAAAGTGTTTACAGTGTAAGTAGTAGTAAGTCTTGTTCCTTACCAATAAAGTTATTTTTATTTATTTTATTTATTTATTTGTCAAATTTGTATGCAACTTGACAATTCATTTCAAACTAAGGTAAGTGTACCATATTCCGTGAGTGAACATAATCCCGTGAATTCGTTTTTAAAACCATAGAATAAAATAGTTATAAATGATTTTAAGCAATTTTACCCACATGTGTAAACTATATTATTTGAAGATTTGAATAAATAGATTAATAAAATATTTATTTTGTTTTTTATGGTTTTACACGCAATTTTAACGGAATTATGTTCACTTACGGAATTTGGTACACTTACCTTAAACGTCATCTCGACTGATATTAGAATAGAGGTCAAATCAAATTTCTTTGTTTTTCAGAGATGTTCGAAATTTAAATGAAATAATATTATCGAAATCGATGTTATTATTTAGCATAATAACATTTTTACAGATAAGAAATTTGCTCTAACAAAACAGTCTGTTTTTATGATGGTCATAATGTGCGGTTCTTGAACGCATCATGGATGGTTTATGTTATGATATTTGGATAGATAAAATAAATTGGATACCTACTGCTCTGCTTTTCTGCTTCTGGATTATTCTGCTTTTGTATTATTATAACACTAGTGGCTCTGTGAGGTGTATCTTGTTTTTTTTATAAGTCCGAAAATGTAATCGACAAAAAAACGATATACTTACCTAATAAACCTGCTCCCAAAATTTCACAAGAATCGGTTGAGAAATGCGATCTGTAGAGGAGTACGGCCGGACAGCGGGATATTTCGGCTCGAACGAATTTTGGCCCAAGCTGAAGCATAGAACTTCGTTCGCTTCGCTCGCTCGTTCAATAATCTAGATGTTTTGCATAATTGGCTACCTGTTTGATTTTCGCCCATGCCCTGAGAGCTCCTGATACGACGTTACGTCACCTTCATCTTGGCTTGATTCATTTATGAAGGCAAGATGGACAAGAAAAAACCAGCCAAGTGCGAGTCGGACTCGCGCACGAAGGGTTCCGTACCATTACCGAATGGATCCTGTGGAAGACCAGCGCTGGCTGCAAAGCTAGCAATATGCTGAGCAGGGTCCATTTCGTGACAAAATATGTATTATATTATTTCTTACACATACAAAATGTGTAAATTGTGTGTCACGAATAAATATTTGAATTTGAATTTGAATTATCTATAAAAAAAATATGTGTTTTTAGTATTTGTTGTTATAGCGGCAACAAAAATGCATCATCCTTGAAAATTTCAGCGGGAACTATCACAGTATCAGTGAGATACAGCCTGGTGACAGACAGACAGACGGACGGACGGACAGCGGAGTCTTAGTAATAGGGTCCCGTTTTACTCTTTGAGTACGGAACCCTAAAAACAGAAAAAAGCTTTAGCTTGTCTCTGTCTTTTCTTGTTCATCTTGCTTTTAATTATTTCACCTAACTGTCATTTCGTACCAGATGCCCCAACATTATGTCCCCTCTCCTGTTTATACATATTGCGTATGGGTTTTAATTTGTTTTTAAGTGACTTCAAAAAAAGGAGGAGGTTCTCAATTCGGTTGTTTTTTTTTATACCTCACAACTCCTTCTTTTATAAACCGATTCGTACAATTCTTTTTTTCGATTAAAAGTATATGCTTCCAGATTGGTCCCATTGTTTTAAAACTATATATATATGATCGGAACCATGAGGAATTGAGGAAACTCCTCAAATATATTAGGAATGCATATAGTAACTTCGGTATTTTCTATTATAACTGGTGTATTTACACCCGGAAATCATAAATTTGATGGAATGGAAGTGATGATGACGACCACAGATGGCTTGAGGAACTTCTCAATGATTTACGTCAAACTATAAAAGTACGTCACAGATTCTGATATGATTCAGTCCTCAAATATTATCGGCTCAAATACAGCGATTTGGTTTTTTTCTCTAATAATCAACGCATTTGCTCTCGGAAATCAGTTTATGTGATAAATTGGAAAATAAATGTGGAAATGTTCATGTGGCTTGGTGAAGTACCGAATTGAAGTCGGTTACGATAGCCTAGTGGTTCAGGCATACGGCTGTCAAGCGGCGGTCGTGGGTTCCAATCCCTGCTCGTACCAATGAGTTTTTCCAAACTTATGTACGGAATATATACCGTTAGCTTTTCGGTGAAGGAAAACATCGTGAGGAGACGGGTTTAATCCCAATAAGGTCTAGTTTTCCCTCTTGGTTGGAAGGTCAGATGGCAGTCGCTTTCGTTAAAACTAGTGCCTATGCCAAATCTTGGGATTAGGTGTCAAAGCGGACCCCGGGCTCCCGGTTGCGCCTTAAAGGCACAACCGGGAATAACGCTACGAGCATGATGATATGATATCATACTCATGTTTCTACAGGTTTTGGGATTAGGTGCCAAAATGGAGCTCATACTCCTTTCTCAATTTTTTTCACCAATACAGATTATACTTAATCCAATTCTAAACCCAGACATACTTAACTTGCCATTCCGAATTGGAGTCGGCCCAGCTGCCAGCTACTTCTAACTTCTCGTCCAAAACCATACTTCAAAATCCCACCTTACCTAGTTGTGATAAAGTTGGTTTCAGCTTGGCAAAACTGAATGCAAATCAAACTCGCAACTTGGACTGGCAAGGGTTTGATTCATATCTCCGCTATTGTTTTGTCAGCTCCTAATCGAAGTTATTGAAGTGTAGTTTGTTCGTAACTAGCTAAGACTTAACCTGCGGCTAGGCTTTGGGAGTTGTTAGAATAACAGTATTTGTTAGAGAAGCTCGCCATTAAATCTGGATTAAATGTTTGCGTCAGGGGGTTTCAAACTTATTTCTTTTACGTCCGCTTTAGGTTAATCTGATTATAAGAACAGATCCTCTGTGTACCAGTCAGCATCAAAAGTAGCTACGCAATCAAAGATGTCAAAAGTTCTTATTCCCTTTTAATAAAGACTTTTGACGTCTTCGTTTGCGTAGCTACTTTTAATGCTGACTGTACGACTTGGAATTTTATTTCTTAGTGTTCCGCATTGTGAACAACCCATCCGCATCCATACTAAAATGTTTTTGTCTCCTGACTGCACTAGCTGAGGATGCAGACTAGAAAATCTCAGTAGTTTGCAGTGCGGATTAAGAGTCCCAGCATGGTCAACTCAAGTCGATTCTCCATACAAATAACAACATACTGGAATATTTAACATGAAACTTTTTATACACAATGGGTGCCACCATATCTAGAGGTTGGAAACAAATAATAGAAATACTCGTATAATAGAAAAAAAAGCTATTGAATGAATGAATGAATGAATGAATGAATGATTTATTTGATAAACACAACCACAACATTAAATACAAATGCTTAAAACTAGGAAAAAATAAAAAGATGTACAATGTTGAGGGTGGTCTCAAAAAGGAGTCCACTCATCATGTGTCGGAGCATGGAAAACCCCGACGCTGATTTTCAGTGAAGTCTGTCTGTGTCTGTCTATTAGAGACTTTATATGGAAAACGTTCTACTCGCTCTATTTTTTTTCTTTGCTCATTTCGTGCAACAGTCTGCTACTAGTTTCCGACCTAGATATGGCGAATCATATTGTGTAGGTATACAACATTTCATGTTATTCTAGCATATCGTTTTAAAATGAGAACCAAACTACGTTTGTATGGAGAGTCGGGCGTCCTGGCGACCCTTAAGGGCTTAAGCGAGGTTTAGACTAGAAACTACATGCAATTTTCATAACATTGCAGGTTACCAAGGTATTCTATATAAGTTCTATTGTTCTATCACACCCCGCAATGTAGTTAAAATAATAATAAAAATAAAAATAAAATAAATTACATTTATTGCAGGCAAAAAACCCATAGCATCCTCATCCTACTAGTAATACATGTAAAAATATAATGAAAAGTATAAAAATAAGCACTTTCATGCAATTTCTTGTTCTGTTAATCTTGCATGTGTAGGAGCTGCTTTAGAACGACTGGGAATGGCCCTTTCATTTGTTTTGCACACGCTTCTGACACAGTAGGGTTGGCGCTCGTGGGACCATGACACACAATCCAATTCAAATCCAATATCACAAAGTTGGATAGACTCATTAGTAGAGCAGCTGCAAATATGAAAAGAAACCTCCATAACTTTAATAAGGCTAATCTTATACCGCGGGAAATTCTTTCCATAATTGAAAAAGCTTTGAATAAAGTTGCTCGTGAAGCGTACATAATTAATTTGCGGGGCTCATGTCCGACGCACAACTTGTAACGTAATTTCAGTAAGTTCAAGCTTGGCGGGTACACAGTACACATTGAGCCACTATACATAGTAGTGGCTACTGACAAGTTACGGAACGTTTCATCGGTAAGCGTCTCCTACACATGCAATAAATTGCATGCAAGTTTCATTACATTGCGGGTTACCGAGGTATGCTGAGTTCAATTGATTTATAATGTAGTTAAACTTGCATGCAATTTATTGCACGTGTTAATTGCGCTTTAGTATGTTTCGCAGAATTTTCTTTTCATAAAACATTGTATTTTTCAGAAACAGTAAACTTTTCAGGATTGTTGTAAAACAAACCTAATAACCTTACTTGCCTCTAATGGGTTCTACAGAATGACCTTTTAGCGGACATAGGCCTCGCCCAAAGAGTTCTTCCTGCAATGTGGCCCGCCTACTGTCACTTAAGTTTTGCGATTCGTAGGGCTGGTCTCATTTCTGATGCGATCGTGGAGGGAATTCCAGCATATCCTTCTCCATTGCCTATTGGGCGACTTTGAGCCTTCTAATGAGGCCTATAGTGAGCGACCAGCTAATAAACTCTGATGATTATGATTACATGTAGGTACGTTTAATAAGTGCGTACTACTGTAGTTGAAAATACAGGGAAAAGAAAGATAGAAAGAAAGAAAGCAGACATTTATTCACTACACAAAAGACACACAGAGACAAAGGGAGTAGACATACATTACAATTTAACACATATTGTGGAAAGGCTCAACTACTACTAGGCCTTTCTTTGCAAAGATAAAAATATACTTGATTTGCGGCAAATGTTCTTATACTACCTATTTCAAATGAAGCAAAATAAAATTGTGTTGAGCCAACATATTTTTCCTTGGTCCGAGAGAGAGAATTCTTTGATTCAAGTAATTTTTCGTATGTACCTACACGTTAAACGTGTTTAAATAACGGTAGAAAAGTGTAGTAGTTGTACTATTACATTGTTGCCACAGATGCTGCCACTACTGCTCTAGGCTGGGTACTGCGCGGTTCGGACCCGCGAGGCGGATGCTCCAACTATCCCTTTGAAGAGGCGCCGCCGCGGGCATACACTAATCTCATTAACTACTGAGTACGCTACTTGTACACTAACACGCAAAGGCGTGTTTGTGGCTGCCTGTTTGCCGGAATAGTTGGGGATATTGTTGTGTTTGTTGGTTGCACTGCTGTCACGCAGGAATGTGAAGCTTGGCATTCAACACGAATGGGGTAGCCGGGTCATACACAGTCTAACTTTAAATTTAAGAGTTATCCTCTTGGCGGTGGAGTATTTGCCATTTCTCTATGTCGTACGCCAGCCCTTTGATTTGCTAATACGATACGAAACCAGCTTTTTCCTTTATTTGGTCCATATAACTGCAACGTGGTCTTTCCCTGCCTCTCCTTCCTGCTATCTTATAAGATACAAATACGTTGGCTTACAATCTGAGAAACCGGGAGAAGCTAACAAGTTCCTTTGCCAGATAACAGGCCCCTAAGCATGGATGGCCTTATCACGCGATAAGTGACAAGATAGAGCATCCGTCCCTGGTTGACACCGTTCGATAGAACGAGACGACGCTGTTATCTTGCCACTTATCGCGTGATAGGCCATCCATGCTACGGCGCCAGACCGTTAGCGGTGGTACTCATCACATGTGTGTTGAAATATATAATAAATTGCCACGGAATATTAAAGTAATAAAAAAAAAGTCCCTTTTTTGCAAAAAACTTAGGGAATATTATAAATATAAGAAGTAAAAAAAGAATACGTTTACGAAATGAACAGAAGTTTATAGTTTATAGGTACAGTTTATACTTTTGAGCCTTAGTACCTACCTACTATAACGCTGCGCCCTAACAGGGTTTTTTTTAGACATGTACCTATATTTAAGACCTCTTGTAAACCCACAAAGCAACTAATAAATGAATTATGAATCTTACATACATATACACAGTCAATAAAACAAAAATCGTTTTTCCTGTGGTGAATTGCGAGTTAATGCGGATTCGGAGTACCTACAATCAAGCAATGTTCACAAGAGACGCGAACCTAAATCTCTGTACGTATGACCCAGCGTCCTGGCCAAATTGCCCCGTAAATGTAACGTTTAAAGATAGTTGTTGCTGCTTGGATATCCAAACGGATTTAAACCCATCGTGACGTGCCAACACGACATCCAAATGGAACGGTTGTGATTACCAAAATTCAACGTTGGAACACTAAGTCCATCCATTTGTCGCAGAGACAAACCACGTGGCGTGGTATAAAGCATTTTTTTTACTGACTTAAAAAAACAGGGGGTTCTTAATTCGATTGTATTTATTATTTAAATATATAAGTTTTTATGTTTGTTACCTCAGAACTCCTTCATATGTAGGTATGAACTGATTAGTACAATTCTTTTTTATTTGAAAGTATATGCTCCCCAGTTAGATGATGGGAACTATGAGGAATTTTGACCTCAAATACTTAGGTATTATAGGGTTATTGGGCACGCGTGTAGTAATTTTGGCATTTTGACACATCGTGTATTACGTCCGGAAATCACAAATTTGATGAAGTGGAACTGATGATGAAGACCACAGATGACTTAAGAAACTCGGGGCAGCTAGTTCTATATAAAAATAATCCAACAAATTATTTATCTTTGACGTTGATTGCGGCCATCAACTTTATACTATTACTTATCTTATATTTTTAGTTGAGTAGATAAAAACTTATTTGAATTTTAATTAATTCGCTGTCCAGTTTTAGTTTATTTTTATGTTCTTTTGTACTTTAGGTATCGCTATCTCTTTGTGATGCTTTAACATTTTTATTCCAAAAATGTTTTGTATTTTGCAGTATAAGTAAATCTAGCTGGTGTTTAACGGTAAAATGTGAAATCAGAGCTCTCGCCCACGGGCGGAATTATAAAAATCACTGGCCAGAGTAAGAATGCCTTCTGTATAGAAACTCTTGAGTCAAGGACTGAACCGACCACACGTTTAATAACACTTTAACAACTCGCCATCTGAAACCATGACCGGTGAAACCGGTGTTGAAACGATAGAAATAAAGATGATTAAAAACTCTGCTTTTTATTTAACGGAGTAAAATGACAGGTAGAAATATCAAACGCAAACAAATAATGATACCAGCTTATTACAATCAGTGCGGTGCTATGATTACGGATTACGGTAGTTTATGTGTCTTAACATAATGAAGGGCATTAAAATCGAGTGTGGGTTTATGAAACGAGCCGAAGGCGAGTTTCATAATAACATCACACGAGTGTTTTAATGCCTAATTATGTACAGTTACATACACTGCTTTATCTATCCACATATCATAAGCCTACATGCCATTCAGGAGCCGCCGCATATTAAGACCGACATAGCGGCGTTGTTTTCTGGCAGCTGTCATATTAGTTTTTTTTTTTTAATTCAGAGACAAACTAGAGTCAGCTCTAACTATCAAATCGATCGATATCTTACTTACGTGCGACATTTGTCAAATTTGTATGCAACTTGACAATTCATTTCGAACTAAACGTCATGTCGACTGATATATTAGAATAGATGTCAAATCAAATTTCTTTGTTTTTCAGAGATGTTCGAAATTTAAATAAAATAATACTATCGAAATCGATGTTATAGCAATAATAACATTTTCACAGATAAGAAATTTGTTCTAACAAAACAGTTTGTTTTTATGGTGGTCATAATGTGCGGTTCTTGAACGCATCATGGAGGGTTTATGATATTTGGATACATAAATGGTTTAATTCTCAATAATCCATAAACTTTGGTAATTTTTATGTAGGAATTCAATGCTTATCTATATGGCTTTAAGGGTATTTTAGGCCGCCCGCACACAGGCGGAATTCCATAACCGAATTCCGATGATTCGGCCACATACGACCGAATTTCATCCGCGACGGAAAATAACGCTATTGTGTTGCGTTAACGAAGAAACTTTCTTTTTGTTTACTTTATTGTTGTGTACCTATAATTTGTACTTGTTTGCCATGAATAAATTCATTGTGGAAGTGGGCAGCGATTCTCAAAGAAGCTCAAGTTCTTCACAAGAATAATACCGATACGGAATAAATAAAATAATCCGTATCCCCTTATAACTTTATGAGGACTTGTCTAAACATGCACAGGTACCCTCAAACTTTTCGGTAATTATCGGTTGTAGCACATCATTATTTAAGAAATTAAAAAAAAACCGACCAATTGCGAGTCGGACTCGCGCACGAAGGGTTCCGTACCATTATCTATAAAACTATTTATTTTGTTCTGTTTTTAGTATTTGTTGTTATAGCGGCAACAGAAATACATCATCTGTGAAAATTTCAACTAGAACTATCACGGTATCAGTGAAATACAGCCTGGTGACAGACAGACAGACAGACAGACGGACAGCGGAGTCTTAGTAATAGGGTCCCGTTTTTACAAAGCCCCCCCTGTGACTCTTTGTGGTACCTTAGCTCAAGTCATGCATTTTAAATACAGTTAGTGGTTAACAAATCGGTTGTCAAATAATAAAGTTTGCAATCGTTCTTCTGGTTATTGAGTTTCGGGAAAACGTTAATGTGTGAAACCAAACCAGCAGCATTTCAAAAGTATGTTAAATAAAGTATATGGATTATAAGAATTCGGTGAACCGTTTTCGGACAAGTGAAAATCGGACAAGTGTTTTTCGAAACATCGATAGGTTACCGTTACTCCGTTGAATTAAAAAAACAGACCTTAAATAAATATCGCGTTAGGCCTTAACAATGCAAAATAAATTTTTAAAACGCATTATCATCATACTATAATAAATATTATACTACTTATAAAATACATTTTTCGTTTCATCTGATTTAATGTGAATTCTCAATTATTTAATGAACATGAATTATATCTTATCAATACCGTACTATAATTAATCGAAACCATATTTTAAATATTCCTCTACAGCAGTGATTCCCAAAGTGGTCCAGGTGGACCCCCAGGGGTCCACGGGAGACTTGCTGGGGGTCTACGTAGGCGTGAACAAAAAATGGGGGTCCATAAAATGTTAATGGGGGTCCACGAAAATTTATCTGGTTTTGATAGTAAAGAGCAAAAATGTAAGCATAGTTTTTAAAAGGGCCTACTACCTACCTACATTGTTTTTAGTACCTAACTAAGCAGATTATATTTTAATAAGGCAAGCGACTGTTACTTGTTCAAACTTGCGTATTCGATATTACGTAGGTACAATTTCGTGTACAGACTTGCAAAGCGCTATCCGCCCGACAATGCTTAATGCTTGTTCAGACATGAATTTGATCACCACTATAAATACTTGATGCCAAAGGCAAACTCATTCATTTGTTTCCGGAATTACGAAAAGAAGGTGTGAGAAAATTTATATCAGTGTTTGCTAGTGCCGGAGAAAAGTAAGTACCTACCTTTTTTTTGTTTTATAGTACTTAAGTATTTTGTTTACGTGTACCAGTCGGTTGATCACAACTGTTTGTATTCACGGCGCAAACGGTGAGGGCAACGCACTCTAAACCGAATAGGTAGGTATCACTAACACTGCGACGGTCGGAAGAGATTAATTCCAATCTTTCCTTCATACTTAAACAGGCTTAGGACTGTCTGACACAATTTTCCGATGTAAAACATTAGTGGTAGATACGTATTTAACAAAGTAAGGGATTTCAGGCGTATTTAAAAGATTGGAATCAACCATTTGTAAATAATCCAGATTATCACTATCACTTATCACCACAGCTATCACTCATCGTCACACGCGATCGGACACTTGCCAATAACAAAGCAGCACTTGTGCATAATGTGCATTAGCCGAAAACCAAAATGTGACTGAGGTCACTGAGGCGGCATTTCACAAAGGGAAGCGCGAGCGCCTTAGAATAGGGATTACGCGCGGGGTTGAAAGGTGCCGCTCGCACGTTATTGGACGGTAGTCCACGTGGACTTATTTTTATTGGATATTGATTAGCAGGCTCGATTGCTAGGTACTATCACCTATTGACTGAAACTAAACAAGTGATTCAAATTAAAATTGTTATTTATTAAATACGTTATTTTATGAAAAAAGAGTTAAAATTTAATAAATAGGTATACCTTTCAATTTCTTATAATGGATACATTAAATGGGCTTTTGGTGTAAGACGGTTAAAAAAACACCTTGTAGATAGGTAACTTCGTAACTTACAGATATTTTAATTGTCCTCTTTTGATTTGAAGACAAAGAGCACGTTTTATTCAATTGTTTTTTCACGACAGAAGCACTGCCTTTCTAAAAAGGCCGAATAAGCAATATTGCAGAGCAATTAATTTTGTAATTTTTCTTGCAAATGACTACTAATTTTATAAAACAGTAATTTCACAATCATTTTAAATTGATTTTGAAGTAACTATTTTATCAAAACTATTTCTTTTTGGAAAGAGCAGGGCTTGAGCTTCGATGCCAGTTTGTCACGTTTTAACAATGAAGCCGCAGACAAAAAATACGCAAATACACGGAGCGCGTGAACTCATTGATTTGATGAAATGTTAGTTATCGCTTTTATGGACAATTTTGGGATTTCGACTTTTATTTTTTTCTACACAAATATGATCAGTATTTGATACTGAGTACACCAATTTTTATTTGTACTATTAAAAATTTGTGGTAAATTAGGTACTTTAAAATTGATACCGTTTTGTGAAAACGTCTGTATTTGTCTTAGCGGTTTATTAGTTGGTCCCTTTACAAGCCGTAATTCTATTACCGCGTGGTGACAAAGGCTGCGGTGTGATACCTATATTCAGAAAAAAACTTGGTTACTAAAACATTTTTTTTTACAGGTAAGGTAACTGACACGAAACATGGCTACAGCAAAGAAAAAATGTCGACAATATAGTGTCGATTATTTGAAATATGGTTTTGTTCCATCAGAGGCAGACAAACAATTGCCCATGTGCCTATTATGCAACAAAGTTTTGAGCAATGACTCTATGAAACCATCAAAGCTCGAAGATCATCTAAAAAGGTGTCATACTGATAAAATAGGTAAAGATTTGAAATATTTTCAAACATTGAAGGAAAAATATGAAAAGAGACCCACCATGCACAGTATGTTCGCTTCAACATCTCAAAGTAACGATGATGGCTTGCGGGCATCTTACAATATCTCATTACTAATAGCAAAATCTGGAAAACCGCACACTATCGGAGAACAATTAATTTTACCCGCTGTTGAAGAGGTTTTAAAAACTGTTTTGCACAAATCTCCATTTGAAATACTAAAAAGAATTCCATTAAGTAACAATACTGTTCAAAAACGCATTGATGAAATGAGCTCTGATACCGAAAGTTTTTTGTGCAATCATCTGCAAAAAACTCATTTTTCTATACAACTGGACGAGTCAACGTTACCCGGTAATGAAGCATTATTATTAGCATATGTTCGATTTATTATGGAGGAAGAAATTCACGAAGAATTGCTATTTGCCAGAACTTTGGAGACTGACACTAAAGGCGAATCAATATTTAATGTCCTGAGTAATTTTTTACGGAAAAATCGATTCCATTTACAAACATTATTTCAGCGGCAACAGACGGAGCTCCTGCAATGGTCGGTCGATATCGTGGGTTTATAAGTCATCTCAAAAGAATTATACCAGGACTTACAGCTATTCATTGCGTAATCCACCGACAACATCTTGTGGCAAAACATTTAAGTGACAGGTTGAACCAATCTCTTCATTTTGTAATAAAAGCTGTCAACAAAATCAGAAGCAATGCATTGAATACGCGTTTATTTGCTCAATTGTGCGACGAAAATGATGAAGACTTCAAACGACTGCTCTTACATACTGAAGTACGCTGGTTGTCAAAAGGTGCATGTTTAACGAGATTTTACTCTGTTTTCGATTCCGTATTAGAGTTCCTAGAAAGTAGAGATCCAGATTTAAAAGAAAACTTGATCAAATTTAAAGCAGACATTGCGTATTTGACAGATTTGTTTAAAAAATTTAATCATATTAACTTGCAGTTACAAGGGGACAGCCTGAATTTAATTAAAACAAAGGGGATAATTTCGGCTTTTCTTGGGAAATTGAAATTTATGAAGCAAAACATTAGTCGGCGTGAATTCTCTCAATTTCCAAACTTGTCGCAGGTAGAATGTATTGATGAGGATAACCATACCTACAGTCAACATTTAAGTGCCCTGCATGATGACTTTGAAACCAGGTTTGAAGATATGCTGACGATGGATATACCACCATGGATCATAAATCCATTTGATGAAACGGAAGTGGCTAATGTTGTATTACAAGAGGAGCTGCTCGAGCTAAGCACCAATGAGGAGCTGAAGGTGAAATTTAGAAAAGGCTACCAAACATTTTGGCTGCAAGCAGAAATACCCGAAAAATATCCTGGACTGTGGGAAATCGCAAGGAAATTTTTAATAGCTTTTCCCTCGTCATACCTTGTCGAAAGGAGTTTTAGTGCAGTTACAAACCTCTTAACAAAAAAAAGGAGCAAATTAAACATCACAGAACGGGGGGATTTGCGGTTATTGCTCACAAAAATAAAGCCAAACATTGATCGTTTGCTGACACTCCATCAAATACATCCTTCCCATTAATTAAAATTATGACCTGAACCTAGGTATATTAGTATATTACCTTATTATTTTTTTCTTGTAATTATATTCTTTTAATAAATAAAGTGTTATAAAATGTACCATTTTTCGTTTTTATTTTACCTATCGGAATAAAGGGACAGAACTCAGAAGCGACACAATTTTTATTTTTTGGTGACTTTAAGAATGTGGTAGAAATGTAGCAGCAGAGGGTCCACCGAAACCAGTAAAATTTTGGAAGGGGTCCACGAGAAAAATAAGTTTGGGAACTACTGCTCTACAGAATAAAAACACTGCCTAAACAACATTTGAAATAATTATTATAAGCGACTTTTGAAAGCATTGCCGCCAGCAACTGTTTGAAACTATTTCGCAGGTGGTTGTAGATGTAGATGACTATTATTATATAGGTGTTTGAAATGCGCTCTGCCTACCTAAAGGCCGAAAAAGTTTTTGGACCGGTATGTTTAGGTGTTGCACCGTAGCATTTAATATACTGAACCGATTTTGATGACTGAGGTGTCAATCGATTCGAAATTATGCTCCGGGTGACATTGCTCCATAGCCTAGCTTATGTATTAAAAAAATATTTTTTTCTGTTAATTTTCCGTAGTCAGGTAACATGTTACTGTTTTTTTTATCTTCTTTTGCTTTATGTCTGATATAAAATCGATCTTAGGAATGTGGCTGGTCAGTAGGTGTGGACGTGTCTAAGAGGGTGGGTCGAGTATTAAATACCTCGCGCGCCCCGTGAGCCTTTGAGCCGGCGCGAGCCTCGACTCCAATCTAATACTAAACGAGTTAGCCACACTTTAGCTCGCAGCTTTTTCACATTAATTACCTTTTAAAGTCAGATGGTGATACAGTTATTTTTAAATAAGAGCGTTGCGCGTTGTTGGCAACACAACACAACAAGGATGTTTTAGTGTGTATATTTAGTGTATTACTTAAATAATTATGTAACGTTTAGATAAAAAAATAAATTATGGTAAAGACAGATACATTTTTTTCAGATTTTTTCGCATTTTAATTTCAGAGCTTTGGAAACCATTATTTTGCATATCTATATATTTGCCATGCTATAATGGTGTGCTGTGCTTTCGCAAGACGATTATAATCATTAGTTACATTGAAGTGGTATTAGATTTGATTATATTACATGATTTATTTCATGATAAAAAATTACATTATAAAGGATAAATGTCAATTTTTTTTTATCACGAACAAAAACAAATGTACTTACCCTTACGTCAAGTTATTTACTTTTTACCTTTAGTTAATATGCTAATTGCCAGTGATATGAGCGGGCGTCGTAGCATGGTTGACATTTGATCACTTAGCGCTAGATATCGATAAGACATCCGTCACCTTCTGACAAGTATGCGAGTGCGAGAGTGACGGATGGCTTATCCACAACGTCGTCCTCGTCCTCTTATCGTTATTCCCGGTTGTGCCCCTAAAAGAGCCGGGGTCCGCTTTGACACCTAATCCCAAGATTTTACGAAAGCGATTGCCATCTGACCTTCCAACCCAGAGGGAAACCTAAACCTTATTGGGAGTAGACCGGTTTCCTCACGATGTTTTCCTTCACCGAAAAGCTAACGGTAAATATTCCGTACATAAGTTCCGAAAAACTCATTGGTACGAGCCGGGACTCGAACCCACGACCGCCGCTTGACAGCCGCATGCCTGAACCTCAAGGCTACCGTAGCTTTTTTTGTTGTCTTTATCCACAACGATTAGTAATAAAATGGTAACCATCTTAGGTTTATTTATTTATTCATTTATTCAATGGTTTATTTAATAAATAAATAAAAATAACCATCTTAGGTGCGGGTCTAAGATGGTGGCCCAAATACTCAATAAACAAAAAATTCCCGTTGAATATTAAAAAGTTACGCAAAATCTTTAGAATACTTTAGGTAGCGGAAGGCAATTAGCAGCTTCCTGAAGAACTCCATATCAGCGAGCTTAAAAATAATATTAAAAAATACACGAAAGGACTCGAAGACTTGGCAACAAGCATAAAACGGAACTTTCAAAAGTAAAAAGAGAACTGAACTTCAATATAAAATCGAAGTTTTAAGCTAAGTAGAACACTGAACACCTAACTTTAAAGTTGACTGTCCTCCTCGTCTGTTCAATAGAACAGATAGATGATGTCTTCCATACGAACCTAGAAACTTTAGGACAAAAAGTATAATCCCAAATGAACATAATTTGGTGTCTATTTATGGAAAAAAACATACTTAAGTAATTAATTCGCCATTCAATCCAATGCCATTTAATTATCCCTTTTCGTACTAACTTTAACTTTTCTTAGAATTTGGAATCTGAGTAGACTAAACTTATTCTGCACTTTTTTTTCACTACCTACCTACGTAAATGTTTTAATTAAATTTTGTATGGACCGTGACATAGGGTAGGTAGACCTACACAATTATACAAATATAATAATAAAATAATAATAATATAAGCCTTTTATTCAGACACTTAAGTTTGACACATTTACATTTTTAACAATAACATTAAAATTCGACAACATTGGTTCGGTCTGTTTGCCGTTTGGCAAAGGCCTCCTCCATCCCTTTCCATCTAACTTTGTCTCTCGCCAGCCTTGTCCATTGTTTTCCAGCAATTTTTATTATTTCGTCATCCCATCTTATTTTTTTCAACACAATTATACAAATATAGGGACAATTAATTCTGCATCGTATTCAATAGTACACATGATTTTGAGCAGGAAAAACCAACAATATTCAAATTTAAGAAAAAAGCAAACTTGAAATGAAAAGTGAAAACGCCCTTTATTGACACAACGATATTAGTAGTGATAAAAAAACTATTGAACTGTGGCTACTCGAGAAATATTAATTTACTTATTGACACTCTATTTACCAAAGCCATGTTGAAAGTTTTAAAATAATTTACTCAGTGTCAGTTTTATGACGTCAAATAAGTAATTTATAATAAAGTCTGTATTGTGTAATAAATTAATCTAATCTACGAGTAATATGTCATTAAGTTTTTCTTTTCAGTGTTACACAAATTATATGAATTGACACGTTAGGTACTCAAATGTGACACAAGTTTCTTTTCACATAATTTGTATAATGTCGACATAAAACTGACACCAACTGTTCATTAATTAGTCACGCTAATTTGGTACCTACCCTCATGTCTGATCTGAAAAAAATGTTATGTAAAGTGCATCGAAATCATAAAAATACTACTTAATGTAGACACTAGTTTATTCTCTACTATTATATAGAAATCACAAAAGAGCAACTTGCACGAAAAAAAAATAATGGGATACGGGGTGTAAGATATTTTAAGCGAATTAAAAACTTTCCGCCTCGCAGTAAATATGGTTGTCATCTTTAATTAGAAGCCAGCGACATCTGTGAGCGTTTTCTGGCGACGCGTAGTAAGTTTGGTGAGGGAAGGCACTTTGCACGTCCGGGCGAGCTTCATGTTTTAGTAGTGCCGCTACCACCCAACAGATGGCATTGTACGATAGAATAAAAAAGTGTTATAATTTATTACTTATTAACGTGCAATCAACTGAGTGCAGTTAACGTTATCTAGTATAATTAATAACTATTCAATTTGATAAATCGTATAGGTTACGCCGTCAGTACCAGATTCGTTTTGGATTCATTTCATAAAAAAAGTTTATGAGATTGCATACGCCGCCTACACCTGACTATCATACGAAGAAAAAAGTGTCCGTCAAAAATTTAATTTTTGGTTCAAGCTTTTATTTCCAGCTGTGCTTTTCTGTATACCGCCATGAACTACTCGTTGAGACGATTGTAACAAGCTCAAACTCAACGAGGTTCCGTCGGTTAAGTCCTGAATTCCCATGGCCACCTTCTGTCTCCATCATCCGATCAGCTCGATGGTACCAAGATATTGAATTGTCATCCAAACTATACTTAAATCCAAAATTTTAGCTCAATCGGTTGAAGATACATTATCTGCTTCAAAATTGAGTTGCAAGATTCCAATCCGAACAGACATGGGTTACACATACATACAGTAATACAAGTAAATAAAAAGCGGCCAAGTGCGAGTCGGACTCGCACATGAAGAATTCCGTGAAATAAATTGCGGTTTACGATTTATGACGTATTAAAAAAAACTACTTATTAGATCTCGTTCAAACCAATTTTCGGTGGAAGTTTGCAAGGTACCTAATGTGCATCATATATTTTTTTAGTTTTATTATTCCCTTATTTTAGAAGTTACAGGGGGGGGGGGCACACATTTTACCACTTTGGAAGTGTCTCTCGCGCAAACTATTCAGTTTAGAAAAAAATGATGTTAGATACCTCAATATAATTTTTGAAGACCTATCTATAGATACCCCACACGTATGGGTTTGATGAAAATTTTTTTTTTGAGATTCAGTTCTGAGTATGGGGATTTTTTTTTTCGATTTTTGTGTGAAAATCTTAATGCGGTTCACAGAATACATCTACTTACCTAGTTTCAACAGTATAGCTCTTATAGTTTCGGAAAAAAATGGCTGTGACATACGGACGGACAGACAGACAGACAGACAGACAGACAGACATGACGAATCTATAAGGGTTCCATTTTTTGCCATTCGGCTACGGAACCCTAAAAAGCTTGTTAAAAGTAGAGTCAGTGCGTCAATTTATTAATTGAAGATTGAATTGAAGCGTTCATAGCCCAGTGGCGTCTGCAAATCGAAAACGATAACGCAGGTTAAGCAAATATGGCAGCGGTCAGTCTTTGGATTTTACTTACTTAGCCACTGCCTGTTTGAGTGGTGGTGAAATGAGCGCTTCCGTGCTTTGGAAGGCACGCTAAGTAGTTGAACCCGGCTGCTGTCTATGACATGACAGTAGTCGTTAAGCCGAGTTAGAGGCCTTCGGGTGGCTTAAGAACCTCTAACAGTCGAGTTGCCCACTCACTTGACAAAGGGGGGACCACTGTCACTTGCGTCCGCAGGAGCTACCTACCACAACCTTGCACGTGATACTAAAGAGTGACAAACTCAAAGGCCAAATAATGTATGCCTTACGATTAATTAATTAATCTGACATTAAAGGTGTAAGAGCGAGTTAGACAGCGATAGAGAGTCGATTGGTAGCGCTGTTTCGTTTTTTTTCTTCTGTTTTTTCGTTTATCTAAATAAAAACTAGTACAACATATCCCTTTGATATACTAAAGGGATATATTGCACTAGTTTTACTTATTTCGATATAAGACACACAAGATAGCACGGACTGTGCTGTTCTAACATGAATAGGTACTAATAGTATTGCGTATCAAATTGGTTTTTCTTGAAATCGTGAGACTATTATTAACGCATAATTATTCTAAGATTATATGGAATAGGGTATATTTCTTATTAACAATAAGAATTGATCTACCTACTGGTACATGCTTCGACATTGAAATCTGACCTCTTCGGTTGCGGTTGCGTCGCAGTCGCTTTCGTATGTCATCCCTAGCCGGGGCTTACTGGATAAACTGCCTGAAATAATGCAAGGAAAAGAGAATACAACTTTTCTTTTAAGTTCAATAGAAAGTTTACTTATCGCACAAAAGCAAAGCTGCTTCAACGAAATTCACAATGTAGTTTGCAAAAATGGTCATGAAAAGGTTTGACAAAAGTACGTGCCAGAAAAGACAGAATAGGCCGGTTGGCCCATGTGCTTCTTCCAACATTTATATTCTGTGTAGGGTAACTCGTTAGTAGCTAGCTTGGCCACCGTTCAATAACTGGCTACCTCATACTAATAAGTTTCTGTCAAATATTTCATTTTTGGTCCAAGCTTTTATTGCCGACTGTTTTTTTCTGTATACCATCATCAACTACTCATTGAGACAATTCTAACGAGCCCAAACTCAA
Organism: Epinotia brunnichana; assembly: GCA_963854355.1. Taxonomy (NCBI): domain Eukaryota; kingdom Metazoa; phylum Arthropoda; class Insecta; order Lepidoptera; family Tortricidae; genus Epinotia; species Epinotia brunnichana. The sequence goes on along the minus strand of OY977945.1, from coordinate 4,515,941 downwards.
CGGGGTTACGTCGGTTAACTACTGAATTACCATGGCTACCTTCTGTCTCCATCTTCAGATCAGCTCGATGGTACCATAATATTGAATTGTCATCCAAACTATAAGTATACTAAGGTACGTGGGGGTAATATGGACACGTTAAGCTTTGACGCTCTGTAAAAAAGGTGGGGATAACAAATACACGGTTAGTTAAATCAAGTCTTAGTACCCAAAATTTCAGTTCAATCAAATAACGGCAAATGACTGAAAAATGGATGGCAAATTTTGACGTACAACTAACATACGAACAGGTCATGTTAATATAAAGCTTGTCAAAATTAACTATATTCACCTATTATAGAAATTATTTGAGTAGGTATAAGGTTTCAATTACTGGCCACCCTTCAATAACTAGCCACGTCATACTAAATTGTATTCTGTGTGTAGGGAAACAGAGTTCATTTTTAGTATGAAGGGGCCAGCTATTGGAGGGTGGCCAGCTACTGGCGATTTAACCTACCTACTTAATGATCTAAATAGCTGACCGCGTACCTATTGCAAGGTAACCAGGTAAACTTGCGGGTTAAAATTACGCCTATGAAATAAAGAAATCCAGAAAATCTATACCATACACAGGTGAAACTAATTTTTGAAATCGGGTAAGCTTTTCCGGATATTACCCCCAAGATACAAACTTACATACATCTCAAATACTTTTCCTCTTTATAGAATTAGTGATTAAAAAATAAAGTAAAAAACAATTTGGAAAACATTGTGTTTTCTTTAATTTAAATCTTGCGCGACAATAAGGACACCCCAAATAAATGGACTGGAGTATCAAGTCAAATAAAAAAAAAACAAAATCAAAATAATTTAATTCTGTTAACTTAAAGAAGGATACAATATCTGTGCTGGACTGCTTTAAGTACAGTATATATTTTGTGCCAAGAGAACACCGCTCTTCCACATGTTGTGACTTAATTTAGCTTGGGCGTGGTATAACTCAAATGTAAATTACCTACACATACTCTGTGAAAATTTGGTAAACTAATGGGAACAACACATGTTCATTTTACCGTAACAAATTGATATCTACACGACCCTAACTTGAAACTTAGCCACGGGGCCCTTAACAATAACCACTAATTGAGAGGTACCCATCGTCCCTGCCCGGCTCTAGGGAGTAAAGAGCATTGTGAGAAATTAACCTATGAGGGTTAAAGCACTAGGGAACTAAATTCAATTGAGTTGAGGTGGGAATGGTTTAAGGTTTGGTGAATTGGGCGTGTTTGTTGATATTAAAATTGTTGAAGCGAGTATGTGTTGTATGTTGTATGTGGTATGTGTTGTATGCGTGGGGTTTACCTGTTTACTTCTTTAATTGACGGGTAGTGGCCAATTTAATTTGTTAGTGTGGAATTGGGCTGAATTCAGAGGCAAGTAAAGGCAATACAATTTTAACAGTGACGTAACACAGGGACAAATATAGACAAATTTTATATTCACTCATCATTATCATCATATAAGTCGAAAGACGTCCACTGATGGACATAGGCCTCCCCCAAAGAGTGCCAAAATGACCGGTTCTGCGCCACCCGCATCCAGTGGACTCCCCCCACAAGGTGGACTGATGACCTGGTAAAGACCAGGTCATCAGTCCACCTTGTGGGGGGCCTGCCCACGCCGCGCCTTCCGGTACGGTATATTCACTCAAGAGCAATAAAATGGGTACCCTTTGCATTGAATTGCTATAATGTCGTTCCAATATAATTAAGTACTTATACTTAAAGTAAAATTTACGGTTGTATCTCCAACACAACCCGCTCGCTGTTTTTTTCTCTTAATCAATTTACACTTATGTAACTTTTTACCGGCCGTAGCAAAAAAAGCTTCAGATCGCATGTTTATCGTTCATGCCTTTGGCCTTTATGCGTAATATACCTGCAATGTGAGACATTCTTTCTTTTGCCGCCCTAGGTCATTAATTAATGTACTATTTAGTGCGTCCACGTCCAACTTTCATTAGTTAAAGACAACTAAACTAACTTTTCTGTTTTGTTACAGTACCTGGGTTCATTCCCGGTGTGCGGCGGCGAGCGCGCGCTCTCGGACCAGCTTCTGCTCATGAAGGTAAGGTTCAAACTCAAACTCAAAGTATGTATTTGTATGACTTAGGTTATAATACAGTTTGATAAATACGTATCACTATGCCTTACCAGAAGGTATACAAATTGCATGAAAAATTTAACATGCAGCATGCTTACTCTACTACATTATAATGTTAACTTTATTTTAGTCTTATGCTAATATTTATAGCTACGTGAGCAAAACCTAAAAATGGTCCCTTCTAAATTCGTCAGTGGAACACAAAATAACATCATCTTTTTCTTTTACTAATTGTCTCAACAACAGAGACGCTTAAACATAATTATACACACCAATTTCTTTATTTTAATTGTCTTTAGGTTACGCTCTAGTAGCACTAAAGCTTTGTTTCTCATCTGACCTTTACGACGCCTAGCATATCACGTAGGTACCTACACTGCTTAAGAGAAAAAGCAGTCTTGCGTTTAAAAATAAGAAGCGGGTTGTGTCGGAGATACTACCGTTAATTAAGTTTAAGTGGATACTTCTTTGTTGGCTGTACCCGTAAAATATATATCTGAATTAATTCACTAAAATCTGTAAAAGTACAGATAAATCGGTACATATGGCAACATTGACTGACGTAGCTCATTTTGACTCGCGATACATTGAAAATGGCGGTTATTTTAGCATTATTTTCATGTCCGCCACATAAACTAAATAACATTTTGTGATTAACTGGCAAATAAAGAAGGATTAAAACATGTAATAAACAATTATTTGAAATCTGATTAGGCTTCTCTACAAAAAGTTATTCCGGAAGTCACGTGATACATTTTGAACTGTACCCCTTAACAAGAACGCGAGCAAAGAAGTATCCACTTCAAAATCCTATCTCATATTATGTAGTTATTGTGATTCGCAATATTGCAGGAAAAGTCGTGTAGAGTCTTAATAAAATGCTAGTGAATAGTTCCATGACAAAAACCTACGTTATATAAAAATTCAAAACAAGACAAAAGACCTATTTTCCTAGTGCTTGACCTACCTTAAACTAACGTCTCAAAACAGTACAATAGAGGTGTCAGGCCTTTTGTTTTCCACAGGTCACCTCTCTGCTATCGTTTAATGACAACCCCCGTCCTCTGACCTAGGTGCCGGCTAAAGGGTAGTATTTAACGGGTTTGTTGCACTGCAATATAGCCTAGCCCATCATCTAGGCTAAGGCAGACGAAAACAGGGTTTGGTTTAGTGATTGTTTGTAGAAAGTGGTTAAAACGTACGTAGCAATCTCTTTTTGAAATGTCTTGCAAAACTCCTAAACCTATGTATAGGCTGAAGATGGTGATAATATCTACTCGTAAACAAAAAAAATCATCTTCCTTACAAACCTCTCCTTAAAATACAAATTTTCTTATGACTACTACCCAAAAAGAATTTTTTGTTCCTCATACCCCGCTTTATTAATGCATGTCTCAAACATGTCACTCTTTGCAGTATGAAACATGAATACTGATGTACCTCACTCGTTGGTGTACCGTATCAGAATGTGATACATAGAAATAGAAATATTACACCGTTAGCCTGCGAATGTCTAAAGACGTTTTGTTTGGAAATCGAACCAAATTGCAATGTAAAACCTAACTCTTAGCCTAGCGTTTATAGGTCAGGCGCCCTCCAGATGTGGGGCGGCCTAATGAATACGCCTTGTGACCTGAAACACGGTAGCTTTTGGAGCTCTATTGTGGACCTAGTGCTTCAAAATGCGGTGAAATACCTACTATTCTGGGTTACTTTTTAAAGAATGCGTCATTCCAGAGCATTCTATGTATAGGTACATTTTTGCAAGTAGGTACTCGTCTACACTTTAGGGTTGCTACAGTCATTTGTTTTTTGCAAGAAAGAATAACGCAGTGGAGTCGTTGGTCTAATTCATACCCATATATTATAGGCTACTCATAACTCATAAGCAATAATTAAAACAGTTTAATGTTGTTTATTAGTAACTTCTAATTTCTATACCTATAGGTACTACGGAACTGTCCATACAAACTATAACCGCATAAAACACTCGCCCTCGGTACAGACATATTTATTATACTTAAATATTCTTTCACATGGGTCAGAATTATAAGTAAACTAGCGACCCGCCCCGGCTTCGCACGGGTTTATATGTATAATACATGCATGTATGGTTTATATTATACATATAAACCGCATCAAAATCCGTTGCGTAGTTTTAAAGATTTAAGCATACATAGGGACAGACAGACAGACAGCGGGAAGCGAGTTTGTTTTATACTACGTATTGATATGTAACCTTTTAAATATAACCACCTCAATTGCTACGAAAAACTTCATATTACAATTTTAAACCCCAGCCTACATACCTACACTCAAAAAATTTAAAAACCACTAGTTTCCATCATCTTGAACATGTACGTCATTAAAAACCTATTTAAACAATGCATCGAAGCGCAAGACCTAGGGAGATCTCAAACCCACCTGGAAATCTATGTACTTTAATATGTAGGTACAATCGCTTGTATTCGCGGGGTTCCACTTAGTAAAAATTGCCTTGTTCCTTGCAACGAGCTACACTCTACCACTTCCTAAAAATAACGCGAGACGTTCAAACGATTATCGGCCTAAGGGTGCACCGCAAATGCAGCCGATTACACAAACGAAAAATAGCTGGAGTGTCCATTGATAGACCTTATTCCCCTGCAATAGGGTTCATGAAAGGTCAACTGTGTTGTCGATGGTTGCATTATGTAAATAGTCATACAAACATTACGTAGGCACCCTAAGTTATTCATTTCCTAACCCTCGCGGTGTTGTTTGTGGCGGCATTTTTGGTACTCGCGGTTCAAAACTGCGTGAAATGACAAGCGCTGGCATGATTGTACATTTGTGCTAGGTTTGTATGTGTTATAGTAATATTAAATATAAGTATTTTGTGGTGTGGCTATGTGTAACGTTAATTAAAATATTGATTTTTTCACTCGTAAAAAATCTGTATGACACAGCTTGCCAGCTTTTTTTTTGTAGAATCCATTACAGTAGATTACAACGAACTTTTTTATAAATATCATAGATTTTTGCACGTTTTGAGGGATAAACTCTGCTATTGCAAAGACACAGGTTGTCATATATATTTCTATGTATGTTGTATGTGTATTTCTAGTGTAACTTTAGGATCAATGGGGAATGGATGAAAATTTCAGATGTGGCTGATTATTTTTTGGTGATGAGTGATGACTTTCCTTAGCACCAGAAAAAAGTTGCAGTCTTTTCAGCTGCGTCAATTATTTTTGAAAAATATAAACAGTTTCCTCACTTACGTTTCGGGTTTAGGACGGCGAATGAGACACTTTCCTTGATCCGTCTCATATTACAAAAAAAAAAATTGACAGCTCCAGCAGCTATATTTGTCATTGCCAAGGTCAGGTATTTAAAATATATGGAGCTGAAAAGTCTGCATCTTTTTTCTGGTGTTAAGGAAGGTTATTCCTACCACCAAAGAAATAATCAGGCACTTCTAAAATTTTCTTTTATTCCCAATTATTTTTCTTGCATAAAACTTTAAATACATGAATAGTGTTTAATCCTCAAGAAATTTATACATTTTTTTACAGACTCGCAGTCAAGTGCTACAGGAAATTAATAAAAAATAAACTTATCCTAAACCTAACTTCGCCGCATTGTGCAAAAGAATAATAGACATTAATGAGTCCATTTTCAGCGCAAATGAGGTAATAATTTCGGTGTGTGGTTCTCATTAACACCTTACTAGTTCCGTTAATAATAATAGATACTAGCCGTCAGTAAAGAGCCTCACTTTGTCCCATGCCCGACAAGGACCCTTCTAATCAGAGATCGGAATTTTTACGGTAAAACATAGGACTATCGCAACGAAATAGTAGTTTATATGACTGTACATAATGAAGGGCATTAAACACGAGTGTGGGTTTATGAAACGAGCCGAAGGCGAGATAATAACATCACACGAGTAATGCCTAATTATGTATTTTTACTTTATCTATCCACATATCATAAGCCTCCATGATGCATTCAGAAGCCGCATATTATGACCGGCATCGCGGCGTTTTCTGGCAGCTGTCATAGTTCTTTTTTAACTCACAGATAAACTGGAGTCGGATCATATCGTTCGATATCTTACTTACGTGTGACATTTGTCAAATTTGTATGCAAATTGACAATTCATTTCGAACTAAACGTCATCTCGACTGATATTAGAATAGAGGTTAAATCAAATTTCTTTGTTTTTGAGACGTTCGTAATTTGAAAGAAATAATATTATCGAAATCGATGTTATTATTTAGCAATAATAACATTTACACAGATAAGAAATTTGTTTTAACAAAACAGTCTATTTTTATGGTGGTCATAATGTGCGGTTCTTGAACGCATCATGGAGGGTTTATGATATTTGGATAGATAAAGATTATAATCTCCACGATTTTTTGTCATGTGAATGTAATTATTGACATCGATAAAAAAAAATGTTTCTAGCACCTACCCCTTCAGCCGCCTACCAAACCAAAGCTACGTTACCGGTTACGCGTGAAGAATTAGTTTTCTTGTTATGAAACTAGTTGCGACATTTTTTTCGCATTCGGAAAGTTTCGAAGGAGCCCCGCACCGCGGCGCTCCTATTTCTAGTCTGTTTGCCCTAACTACCTAACCTACCTACTGTTTTGCGATCGTAGCAGGCTTCCAAAAAGGAAGAAGAATTCTTCGTAAATTAAATGAAGTATACGTAACTAGTAAAGTTTCGTAGCAAGAAAAATTATTCTCCTCACGTAACTCGTTACGAATCGTTGGTTTCGTAGGCAGCCGAAGGGCTAACGCTAGCTAGATTGCGACAGTCTTTTGTTTTGCCGAGGAAATTCCGAACTCAGCAGGTCGATCACGTAACGCATTGTACAGTCGCCATCGCATACATCGGAGCAAACAAGCGTGAACATAACTCTATTTTCAAGGCATTAGGGTGCATGTTCAGATATTTTTGAACACCCTGTAGTGTACAGATATATGTGATGGCGACTGTACGCGTGTCAAGTAGATTTAAATGTCACTTTTATAAAGAAAAATAACAGTTAAATTGTCCTAATAAGGCGCGTTCGTTACGTGATTACCCCTCTGATTATAATGAACTAGCTGGACGAGTGGAGTACCCAAGCAACTTAGGCTGTCTTGCAAGCCATCGATCCCACGGCTACGCCTGACGGCTTCAACCTGCCACGCAAACTCTGGTGCCGCTTGAACAGATTGAGAACGGGTCACGGCCGCTGTAACTATTTCCGGCACAGGTGGGGCTGGCGGGACTCCGCACTCTGCGACTGTGGCGGGGAGGATCAAAACATAGATCACATCATACAGCGCTGCCGTCTGCACTCATACTCGCGGCCTCCAGAAGATCTGTATAAGTTAACACCTGATGCTCTTACTTGGCTCGGGACCCTGAATGTAGACTTATAATTTTTATTGCATGAGACGTTTATGTACTCACGCCATAGGATTAAATAAATAAATAAATGAACTAGCTCATGCAAGCAAAGCCGCGGGATAAAATATAGCCTTTGTCCCTCTGGAAGACCCATTCTATATACTAAATAGTGAAAGTTTTTTTTAATCCGATAAGTGGTTCCGGATATTACCGCTCTATATAATTTTCCGCACACACAGCACACACAATTCCTAATGCTGTATTTACCCTTCTGATATAAGATCAATAAATGGTATACAACTCCCTTTTTAAATTTAATTTATCGAGACTTGTTTGGCCGATATCGGTAGCTCGATGGATTCAGCAGATAATGTCAGAGACAGGGGCATACAATATTACCGACAAGCTTATCTGTTTAGCGTCTGCTCTATCGAGAAAATACTTTTCAGTGTGTTCGTAAACAGGGTTTTCACTGTACCTATTTATATTGTTAAAGTCTTCACAACTGCAATTACACATTATATATCGACAGGCCTATCCCATTGGCAATTTGGCGTGAATTGTCTACGATAACCTCCCTTTGTTGGTCTATATATATAAAGATAAGATCGTTTTTTTACATTTTGTTACATGTTCTTATAATACTTGTTTTTTTGTTTTGTTTCATTTCATGTAACCTACAATAAAGAATCTACATATGCATACAAGTACACAAATTGTCGGGGCTGCACCGAATATATGCATTGCCGTTGGTATTTTATTTTAGGAGCGGCAAAAGCTTTTTTTTCTTCTATGGCATAGATAGATATACTAATTGTAACATAATTAACTCTACTGAAAAGCACTCCACCATTAGCTCCTTACGTATCCTGGATAAGTAATAAAATATCCCGTGCACACTTGGTTAGGACCCCTCGCTCGCACGCGCCCAATTAGTGCCCTCGCAAATGTCGTTAAGGACGTCGTTAAACGTTAAATGTCGTCAAACATTCGTCGTTAATCTTCGAAGACGACCACGGTGTGGACAAACGTAAATAAAAGTAGTCAACATTAGACCTTATGAGCATTGTTAGAATTAGAAGGATGGCTTTTGATGTTAGTTTGTATTTTTTGCATTAGTGTAACTAAGCTATTTTATTGCAGAGATTTTATTATATCCAGCACAACCCAAACACAAAGATTACAAAAGTACATAAAAAAACTTAAAAACAGGGGTAAATAAGATAGGTATTCGTCCAAATGCGGGGGGGAGAGCAGCACCGTAAGAGTACAATATACATACTGAGGTAGACAGGCAACTCGACCAAATTGAGAAGGCATTTAATGCTTGCGTATACAGGCGCCATCTCTTCTGCGGTAGTTACAACTTTTCTTTGAATGTACAAAACATACAAAAAGTGCGTCGGTCGTAGGATTTGAACCCCGGATCATCGACTCCAAATACCACCGTCTGTACCCCTAGGCTACTGATGCCTTGTGACAACACGGCGAATTTTTAAATACCTTGACAGCCTAGCCTAGCAATCGCTAGAGCTTCAGAGAGTTTCGCCATCTATCAAGAAGGTGGCACTGTTTTCAATAAGAAACTGGATTTGCATTAAGTTCTAAGTTCGCATAGCAAAAGCTGCATCTGGCTACGGGTGTAAAGCAGTGTCGTGTACCGCGGATACACATACTGGTGGTCTGTATGACGGCAATGCCGATTCGTGTTCTCAGCCAGCCCAGTTAGACCAATCAAATTAGCTAAACCCGGACATAATTCGATAACTGTAATTTTCTTTTTCTATGATGTAAAGTATTGTTAGTTATAGTTAAAATAAAAAGAATTAAACATTTTAGGGTTCCGCGTCATTGTAAAAAAACCAAAAATCTAAATTTTTAACAAATTCTGATTTCATAAGTGCAGCATAATATGTAACTTTGTAAAAGTGCCTCTATTATGATATGACGCTTGCATTCCAGTTAAAGTAATCAAAATTAATCTAATTAATCAACCGGGACTATCAATAATAAAGAAAGTTCAGTAAGTTAAACATTTTCTGGATTATCTTACCAGAAATTATAGATAACTGCAATTTAACAAATTATTCTGAATAGTATATTATGTGTGTTGATAAATTATTAAAAATTAAACAGATTCTCTTTGCGGATTTCTAAAATCACAAATATTGTTAGTTTTTGGAAAACCAAAATACATAACTACTTGGAAAGTGTTTGATTTATGCTGTCAACATATTATTAGTACTATAAGAAACAAACTAAACAAAAAATATCCACGATTATTAATTAATTCATATTTTTTCGTACTAAAGTTTTAATATGAACCTTATCTCTTGCAGAATAAGGCCGTCATTGCTTTGCGTCTCAACTACCGACCGTGCTGTCGCGAGTCGCAGGCATTCAAGGCCGAAACGCACTGACAGCGGTGGCGAAGCGGCGCGGGGTGGCGCGGAGGCGGTACTTGTAATGTTCGAGCTAATATGAAAGGATCCGAACGCTTTTTCCCGGCTTTATTAGATCGAACATTACAGCCGGTACCACCTCTACACTGCGCCGCGCCGCCGCTTCGCCACCGCTGTCAATGCGTTTCGGCCTTCATTTATTATGGATAGGTCAATGATTGTCAAACATTTATAAAGACGAACGTGGCCTTTTCTACGGTTCGGCTATGGTGGAGATTTATTGAAATATTGTGTTCATTAGATCGATAATAACTAAATTGTTCAGCATGAGACATAATTGTCGTGGAATGTCGATTACCTATTTATAAGCGCTCAGTCTTCTGTATAGAATTATTTAAATAAAATATGTTACTTGTGTGGGTGCAGAAAGGGGCATTGTTGGAATGATTCTTATTCGAATAATTATTCGAATAAACATTTATACGCGAATAATTTATTCGTCTACACTTTCGAATGACGAATGATTTATTCTCATTTCATTCCAATAAATCCACGAATAATATTTAAGGATGCGGTTGCTCGTTGTAACACGTGCACGAATTTAACATGATCACTACAAGTGTACCTATTTTCAAGTATTAATACCCTTTTCTACTAATTAACAATATTTTTGTGAGTTAAATGAGTCGCTTCATGGGGCATTTAACAGGTTTGTTTCAATATTTCATGTGTGTGGGCTTGTCCATATATTACGTCATCGTTTTTAGGGTTCCGTACTCAAAGAGTAAAACGGGACCCTATTACTAAGATTCCGCTGTCCGTCAGTCTGTCTGTCTGTCTGTCCGTCTGCCACCAGGCTGTATCTCACGAACCGTGATAGGTAGACAGTTGAAATTTTCACAGGTGATGTATTTCTGTTGCCGCTATAACAACAAATACTAAAAAACAGATTTTTTATTTTCTTTTTTTTTCTTAAACAATCTTACAAAAATCGATCTAGTCCCAAACTAAGCAAACTACTATGGGTACTAGACGACGATAAACATACTTATATAGATAAATAAATACATATACATAGAAAACATCCATGACTCAGGAGCACATATTTGAGCTCATCACACAAATAAATGCCCTTACCGGGATTCGAACCCGGGACCTCCGGCTACGCAGGCAGGGTCACTACGAGGGTCAAACTGAAAGTTTTGGGAATATAAAAAAATATGCAGTTACATTGGTTTAAGTATTTTTATTGTTTTTCAAAGTATTCTCTTTTATATTGTATGCACTTTTCCATGCGTTCAAACCAGTCGTTAAAAATTTTAAAAGCCTCCACTGCTTCTGCCGGCCGCCGAAACACCGCGCCCACCACGCAACTTATCCTTGATTTTGGGGAATGTGAAAAAGTCGTTGGGACTTAGGTCAGGGCTGTATGGAGGATGGTCCAGTAGTTCGACTTTTTCACCTTCCAGGTACTCATTTGTTTAACGAGCGGTGTGAGGGCTGGCATTGTCGTGGTGAACGATGATGCGGCGACTAGGCCTTTTTTTCTAAGTTCAGCAAAGACAATCGGCAAACAAATACTTGTATACCAATCGGCTTTGACCGTTCTACGATCTTCAAGTGGAATAGTAGTCACGTGACCCGATTTGGAGACAAACATAGCCACCATCTTCTTGGCCTTGCTGCGAGAGCGAATAATTTTTGTTGGCTTGAAGCTCGTCTTCGTTACCCCATACTCGAGATTGGTTATTAGTTTCAGGCTCATATGCGTATATCTACGACTCGTCACCTGATACGACACTAAAAACTGCATTTGAGCTTCCTCCGTTGAATTTATTCAATGTTTTGCGGCACCAATTGACACGAGTCGTTTTCTGCTCGTCAGACAATAAGTGCGGGATCCAACGGGAAAACAACTTTCGCACGCCTAATTCTTCCTGTAAAATAATTTGTATCTGACTCATTCCAATCCGCAAAGACTCCTGAATTTCCCGATATGTCACATGCCTGTCTTCTTTTATCAGCTGACTCACAAGGTGGACGTTTTCTTGCGTAACTGCCGATTTTGGTCGACCTTCACGCGCGTCGTCCGTGAGGGATACTCGGCCATGTTGAAATTCTGAATACCACCTGTATATTGTCGTCTTTGAAGGTGTTTCATTACTAAAAGCAGCAATCATCCGGTCTCCACATTGTTTTTGTGTTAATCCACTTTGAAAGTCGTAATATTTTTTTACGGGACAATTCCATCTTCAGCGGCGACTCAACAACTCGAAAAAACAATTGAAACTGAACCATTGTTGTTTAGGGTTCCGTACTCAAGGAGTAAAACGGGACACTATTACTAAGACTCCGCTGTCCGTCTGTCTGTCTGTCTGTCAGTCTGTCTGTCTGTCACCAGGCTGTGTCTCAACAACAGTGATAGTTTGACAGCTGAAATTTTCACAGATGATGTATTTCTGTTGCCGCTATAACAACAAATACTAAAAACCAGTTTTTTTTTTCTTTTACAATCTTACACAAATCCGCTTAGTCCCAAACTAAGCAAAGCTTGTATACTACTACTACTGCGTACTACTACTGTGGTACTAGACGAACGATAAACATACTTATATAGATAAAAAATACTTAAATACAATAGACCCCCCCCCCCCCCCCCCCCAGTTTTGAAATGACGTAATTTATGGAAAGCCACTGTCTGTAATTGGATCAATGTATGTTATTAGAGGCGATTACGCATGTATTGTTCAACTATATACCTGTAATTGTACATTGTATGTACTTAATCATGTTATATTCTGATCTGTGTGTTTTTAGGGTTCCGTGCCTCGAAATGGAAAACCGGAACCCTTATAGGATCACTTTGTTGTCCGTCCGTCCGTCTGTTAATACCCTTTTTCTCAGGAACGCGTGGAGGTATCAATCATTTAAAGTTTGAATTCCTGTGCATAGTGTGTGTGTTAGATAATTATGTAATATAGCACATAAGCTTACCAGTAATTTAAGTTAAGACGCGAATTAACCTTCTTTATTGATTAGTTTGTCACTTTTCTGTGTCACCAGACTATTGGATACTGATTTGACACTTCAATGAAAATATTTCGGGTAAGTGTATAATCGTTGACTTACTAATAATATTGCCAATGCTAAAATTAAAATTAATATCAGTATGTAATTTTCATGGTGCCTATTTATAATGGTTTTAATATGTTTGTGTATATTTTAAATGAATACTAGTAAGAATTTATTGATCAAGTGATTGAAAGGACTGACTAAACTATCCATGACGTCACGTGTTTATCGAGCAGAGGTGGCGTGGTCGAACACCTAGAATCAGGTATAAAAGGGTTCGACCGGCCGATTCTAATTCATTATTGTCACTGCTGTTCCATGGTGAACATCTCCTGGGAAGTCCAGTCAGTTAAGTAACCCTTGGTATTAATTATGTACTTTGTGATATTGCTGTGAATTTCAACTGCATTATATGCTTGAATTATTATTGATGCTTCGATTATTAGTCACGTTATAAGTGAATTAATTAACTTATGGATAATTTAATGATAAATAAATGAATACTTATGGTTTGAAGGTTTTTACTGGTATTTTGGCCAATAAAAGAGTTGTTACAATAATTCTATGATTTTTATTATAACAAATACTTTATATTTCCCTTGCCTATTCAACATAGTAGTAAAGAATTGTCTAAATCGGGTACAGGGTACACGAATAAAGGGGTAAGTAAGTAAATACTACAATGTTTCAGCTTTTTATTCTCAATCCATACACGTGGTAATAAATATTACAAATAATATGTTGATATCATAATTACTATAATTCGCTTTTATTTACATTTCTGTCATCAGAAGTGGGATACGACCTACTTTTTTGTTGTTGTATTTTTTTTACATACCTGATACCTGCCTGTGAATTTTAGGATGGCCGATACAGCAGTTCAAGATTCACTGAAAGCGATTCGTGACGCTCTCACAACTGCCTACACAACGCAGTCAAAAGGATGATGACATCGCGCTGCATCGTGCGACCCCGAGCGAAACGACTGTGGAGCTGCCAGCTGGTGCAACATCATTGAAGTTCTGGCCAAGGAGTTCGACTGGAGCAGCATGAAGACTGCAGCGAAGGCCAGTAAAGCTGTTAAAGGTTATAAATTTATGATTGCAACGAAATATATTTTGTCAACTTAACGCCATTATATAGGTATGGTAAATATACCCTCTTCATTAATATTATGGCTTAATATGCATCTCACCATAATAAAACATTTGCGTCGTTAAATTGACAAAATAGGTATCAATTAAATTACTTGAGTGATGAAATAATTCTACCGAGCCTCACTTGATGTAAGAAGTGAAACAGTAGCAATAGATTTAAGTTGCTACCGAGCCTCACTTGATGTTAGAAGTGAAACAGTAGCAATAGATTTTAGTTGCTACCGAGCCTCACTTGATGTTAGAAGTGAAACAGTAGCAATAGATTTAAGTTGCTACCGAGCCTCACTTGATGTTAGAAGTGAAACAGTAGCAATAGATTTTAGTTGCTACCGAGCCTCACTTGATGTTAGAAGTGAAACAGTAGCAATAGATTTTAGTTGCTACCGAGCCTCACTTGATGTTAGAAGTGAAACAGTAGCAATAGATTTAAGTTGCTACCGAGCCTCACTTGATGTTAGAAGTGAAACAGTAGCAATAGATTTAAGAATACAGCGACCAATACAGATATAACAATGATGATGAATTGAGGTTAATGTGACAGTGATGGTAACCAGTAGCAATAGTAATTAGCAATATTGATAAGCCTATTAGTATTTAAAAAAAAAAAAATTATGCTACTTCGGGAGCGAAGTACAAGTCAGTATGGCCGTGTTAGATTATTATGTAATATAGCACATAAGCTTACCAGTAATTTAAGTTAAGACGCGAATTAACCTTCTTTATTGATTAGTTTGTCACTTTTCTGTGTCACCAGACTATTGGATACTGATTTGACACTTCAATGAAAATATTTCGGGTAAGTGTATAATCGTTGACTTACTAATAATATTGCCAATGCTAAAATTAAAATTAATATCAGTATGTAATTTTCATGGTGCCTATTTATAATGGTTTTAATATGTTTGTGTATATTTTAAATGAATACTAGTAAGAATTTATTGATCAAGTGATTGAAAGGACTGACTAAACTATCCATGACGTCACGTGTTTATCGAGCAGAGGTGGCGTGGTCGAACACCTAGAATCAGGTATAAAAGGGTTCGACCGGCCGATTCTAATTCATTATTGTCACTGCTGTTCCATGGTGAACATCTCCTGGGAAGTCCAGTCAGTTAAGTAACCCTTGGTATTAATTATGTACTTTGTGATATTGCTGTGTATTTCAACTGCATTATATGCTTGAATTATTATTGATGCTTCGATTATTAGTCACGTTATAAGTGAATTAATTAACTTATGGATAATTTAATGATAAATAAATGAATACTTATGGTTTGAAGGTTTTTACTGGTATTTTGGCCAATAAAAGAGTTGTTACAATAATTCTATGATTTTTATTATAACAAATACTTTATATTTCCCTTGCCTATTCAACATAGTAGTAAAGAATTGTCTAAATCGGGTACAGGGTACACGAATAAAGGGGTAAGTAAGTAAATACTACAATGTTTCAGCTTTTTATTCTCAATCCATACACGTGGTAATAAATATTACAAATAATATGTTGATATCATAATTACTATAATTCGCTTTTATTTACATTTCTGTCATGTGCATGCATTATTTTAGATTTAATATTTTTTATATTAATGTTGCTGTGCCCTAACAGGGTTATGCTGGAACTGTATTTATATGTAACATCTTGTAAGACCCATACTGCAACAAATAAATGAATTAAGCTGAAATTTATATCAATTACTCAGGTTTACTGTCTCTTGGAGCTGTGAAAAAATCAAACTTCTAAGCCAACACAATCCAAAGATGCAGCCGTTTATGCCGCAAATTTCCGCAAGTTTTCGAAACCCGCAAGGGAATCAAAACCTACTTCCCGTGAACTCAGAAACTTGAAATTTAGAAACTAGGTATCACTGTTCTGTCTGTAGGAAATTATTACGTTTTTGAGATATATTCCATTAAAAAGCATTCCTATAATATTCGTTCAAAATATTATTCCCGAAAAGCGTTACGAATGATTATGCGAATGAAGAAGTTATTCGCGAATAAATATTGGTGAATAATTATTCGAAATATTTATTCGTCATTCGCGAATAATCCTATTTATTCTTAAACGTTATTCGTATTCGAATAAATTTATCCCATCTCTGGGTGGATAAGCATATCTTCTCTTTTTTTTTGGCGTTCTGGCCAACTGTGTCGGCTCAATTTTGCCAATAAGGATATCGACTACCGTAGGCTCAAAGGGCGTAAGGGACGAAATGCCCATGCCCATATCCCGTGAACTCTGAATCTTGAAATTTGGTACGAAGTATTTATAGCACAAATAAAGGAAAAATTGTGAAAACCGTAAATTTTTAGTTACATCACTGAAAATTTGATGTCCAGTATAAACTGACACGCACTTAGTATGTAAATACATACTTAGTGAGTGTCAGTTTATAATGGACCTGTTTCTATTGTACGGGGTGGTCCGGAACCCTCGGTGTGCGAGTCTGACTCGCACTTGACCGGTTTTTTTTTATGCTAACCACGATCATGGCATCATCTCTTTCATTTACTTAACAGTTAAGAGTTTACTTATGTTTTCGATGATAAAAGCAAATCAATCGTTCCTTACGCCCTTTGCACCAGAGTTTTTAAAGGGCGTAAGGGACAAACTGTGATTTTTCATTAGAGCTAAAAATCCTACAATTAGGATATTCCGTTATATTTGTTTTATTTGTACACGGCGCGGTCGGTGCAAAACACGTAATTGAAATAAACTCGTTAAGACGGGTTCGCCGTGCGCTCGCCTGCTGGCGCCCCACTCTCTCCCCGCCTCGCACGCACCGCATGCATCTGACTCCACGACAAGGTCGCGAGTATTTTCAATTAAATTTTTAATTTCTTAAGCGTGAAATTAACATGCTTAATTTTGATGAAAACATGATTATCGTACACAAAAGGCTATTAGTAAACAAAAAATTCATAGTTACTATTTATAATTACTGAGAAATACATTATTATTAAAACGTTAAAAATAAATGTTTAATTATTGTCTTAAATGTCTAAAAAGACGCAATATACCTTAAACAGATAAAAACATCATAGTTACCATTTTGGCTTGTCTAGATAATGAGATCAGAGGAAAACTGTGAAAAAAAACGTATATGCGAATTTGATATCAGTTTAATTTTGCTATTAAGTGATCGAATTTGAATGCACCTCAAAGTTATACTAACAAGGTACTTGGTTACCTTTTTTACTTTTAGGAAAAAGTTAGGTAGTGTACGTTAACTCGTGTTTTTTTTAACTACGGTTACGATCGCGGATTTTTTACTTAATATATTTCATTAATATTTGATACTGAATAGTAAAATCCGATAAAACAATAAAAACAACGAGTTTACGATTTATGTCCAGGGTAAGCTAATTTGATTGGTCTAAGTATGGTGCTTATAGATAGGGAGCGGTTCCAGCGCAGCGCTCTGAGATTTTCTCTGCTATGTGTTTGATAACTGAGGACATTTGGGGAGGGAGCCATTTATAATTTACCCCTGAGTAGTCCAAAAGTGGTTTGGAAGACCACCTGGTTCGACTCGGCTATATTTTGTGTGATTGGATTTGTGCAATAAAATGTGTATAACGATCGTTAAACAGCCACAGTAGACAGTATCCGAGCGGTAAGGCTTTCAATCTGTAAGTCGCGGGTTTGAACCCCGGCTCGTGCCTCTGGGTTTTGAAAAACTTACATACGAAATGTCAATTGATATTTAACGGTGGCTTTTCGGTGAAGGAAGACATTGTGAGGAAACCAGTATAATCCTAATAAGGGTCTAGTTTTGCCTCTGGGATGGAAGGTCAGATGGCTTAGGTGTTTGGGACAGATGGCGGCTGACGTGGAGTTTTGAGTGGGTAGAAATACCACATAACCCAGACCTCCCCCGAGAGCTGGATACCTGGTTCACAGGTTCTCACACGAAAAAAAAAAAAAAAAGAAAAAGGTGTTTGGGATAAGGCGCCAAAGCGGAGCCTGGGCTCCTTTAGGGCACAACCGGGAATAACGCTAGGTAGGTGTACATTAAACATGCACGCATCAATTAAGAAAAAAAAAGAAAAAAAATTCAAAGGTGCTTGACGATGACTACCTATATGTACATAAATCTACGTAACTTGAGAAAAACAAAATGAATACAAAAATGGAAACAAGCTTCGTACACGCTCTGATATACAGTTAAGATTTGGATTCGCAACTCTTAGATAAATGTATGACGACCGCTTTAGCCTAGTTGGTAGTGACCCTGCCTACGAAGCAAGAGGTCCTGGGTTCGAATCCCGGTAAGGGCATTCATTTGTGTAATGAGCACGAATATTTGTTCCTGAGTCATGGATGTTTTCTATGTATTTAAGTATTTATTTCTCTATATAAGTATCTATACCATCGTCGTCTAGTACCCATAGTACAAGCTTTGCTTAATTTGGGACTAGGTTGATATGTGTAAGATTGTCCGCAAATATTTATTTATTTAAATAAAAACGTCCTCAAGGTCGTAACAAGGTCGCCGTGAAGGCAGTTTGTCTGTCTGTACGTAATCTGCATTTAGAACCGAATTAATGTACAATTTAAGAGACCGTTAAGCAGCGGGCAATAAATACGAACGTAAGTCGACAAGTTACGCAATGCAAGGTTAGGGTAGGGCGGGGACAAAGTGCAGAATATCGATCGATGCTATCACCAGCGTTGAATAAAGGCAAACATATAAAAGACTAGGGTAGAGAGAAAAACCAAGTCGAACGATAACAACTAGTGGATATGTGAGCTGTAAACCTCACGTGGCAGTATTTTTATTATATTTTTTGGAAACCGTAAACGTCTCCCACAAAAAAAAACATAATTATCGAACCTACTCACAAATTTTTACAAGAAACATAGAGCTAAACAGCCGAATACATAAAGCTACGACGAGCAGGTATCTATTTAGAAAATCAAAGTCATTAGGGACATCGTTATTATGGCATAAAAATTACTAATTCTGCTTTTTGCCTCCAAAGACAGTAAATAATTGTGTTAGAATGAGAGATTGCGACAATTAGAAAAAGGATTCCAACCTAATACGTGTCTGTAAGATACCACTTGCTATGCGTTGATACTTCTTATGCACGTCGGATTTTTACCGTCAATGTTATCGATTAAGCCCCTCTCTCATGAGCAGCTGTGAGTCAAGTGGTCCCAGAGGCGTACTGCGGCGCGCCGGAATCAAACCCGCACAGATTGGTGACTGCAAAACGAATAAATAGTGATAGTGAACTGTACCTACTTATGTAATAGATATAAATTTATAACCGTAAAGTTAGGCACAGAACGCATTAGAGAAGAAAAACTAAAAACTATCGGAGGAAGGAGTATCAACATTTCCATTTTAAATACTGAGAAATCAACAACGTTCAAACAAAACAAAACAAAATAATGCTTTTAATACTACTATCCTACTAATCCTACTAATATTATAAATACGAAAGTTTGGATGTTTGGATGTTTGTTACTCAATCACGCTTAAACAGAGTTAAATCAATGATAAACACGATCAGTATCAGGAGCGTATACAGAGTGAACTTTCTAAAGACCCAAAGTCTTTTTGGAACTACGTCAGATCCAAGCGGGGAGCGGTAAGTCGAAAGCGTATAACAAAAAATGGAAATAGTTTATCGGATTCGGAATGTGCCGAAGAATTCGCAAACTATTTTCAGTCGGTTTACGGGAGCTCGCCAGCGAAACTTGACGTGGAGGAGGCGGTGCGGAGCGGCGGGGCCGGCGCTGCGCGCGTGGCGCTGCCGCGGCTAGCGCTGCGCGACGTACGCGCCGCGCTTGCCGTTCTCAAACCGAAGCGCTCAGCGGGGCCAGACGGCATTCCCGCTTTTATGGTTAAAGATTGTGGCAGAGTCTTGGCAGAACCGCTCCTGCATATATTTAACTTGTGTTTGGAAACTTCGCATTTTCCGGAACGGTGGAAAACCACACGGGTGATACCGATACCTAAAGGCAAAGCTGGATCGGAGATAAATGGTTTCAGACCGGTCGCGATTCTTTCCACGCCGGCAAAGGTATTTGAGTCGGCAGTGCAGCGCAGCATTCAGGAGCAGGTCTCGGCCCAACTGTCCGACGCACAGCACGGGTTCCGTAAGGTGCGCAGCACGACGAGCAATCTGCTCAACGCCATGGCATATGTAGTCCCTCATGTAGACAGTGGAGTGCAAGTTGACGTAGCGTACTTTGACTTCAAAAAAGCATTCGATTTGGTGGACAATGACGTTTTGTTAACAAAGATGGCGGCAGTTGGCTGCACTCCTCAAATGCTACAGTTTTTTGCAAGCTACATGAAGGACCGACAGCAATACGTTGAGTATGCAGATTGCAAGTCCCAGCCGTATTTTACGAGGACCGGCGTAAGTCAGGGAAGTAACTTGGGGCCCTTAGAATTTTTAATAATGATTAACGACCTACCAGAAGAGGTTAAAGACGCCAAATGTCTTCTATTCGCGGACGACCTCAAGTTGCTCCTGGCAGTCAAGGATGAGGGAGACTGCGAGCGACTCCAGCGGGATATACAGAGAGTGGTGGAATGGAGCCAAAGAAACAAGTTGGAATTTAACGTAGAAAAATGCGCCAACATCACCTTTACCCGGGCAAAAACACCACTCATTTACAACTATGTGGTAGCAGGAGCTCCGCTAGCTAAAGTGGACTCCGTGAAAGACCTAGGGGTACTCTTTAATAGGGACTTGACTTTCAGGGACCACATAGTTGGAATTTCTAAAAAGGCATTTAGAATCCTCGGTTTCGTACTTCGGCGAGCAGCGAGCTTTAAAAACATACAAGCCGTTTCAGCGCTGTATAATGCTCTGGTGAGAAGCCAATTAGAGTGCAATGCTGCAATATGGGCACCACATGAAAAAAAGTATATCCTCATGTTAGAAAGGATACAAAATAAGTTTACCAGGTATCTGTACTTGAAACTGTATGGAGTCTACCCTTTCTATCCGTTGATGTATCCTACAAACTTCGTCATAGGCATGGTAGGCTACAATAGATTGGAAACCCGTAGAGATTTGTCACTGGCATGCTACCTTGTTAGAGTGCTACGGGTGGTATCTGCAACCCGGGTATATTGGAGCAGTTATGTTTGGGTGTGCCGGACGGGTACGCGGGGCGGCGGCGGCGGCCGCGGCTGCTGGCGGAGCCGAGCGGCAGAACCAACTTGCTTTGTAAAGCGCCTCTCAGTCGCGCCGTACACACACTAAATCTAGTGGCTGACCACAGTGATCTTTTTTATTGTCCAATGTCCGAATTTGTTAAAGTATGTCTGTGTGTCTTGTGCAAGTATAATTATTAGGTTAAATGAATTTTAAGGCGCTATTGTATTAGGTCAACCTGTAAAAATAGTTGCTGTACTGAAATAAATAAAATAAAAAAAAAAAAAAAAAACGGCTCAACCGATTTGTATGAAATTTTGCAAGAAGATAGTATATAGCGTGGATTTGTGTAAGATTGTCCGCAAATATTTATTTATTTATTATCATAATATAGGATAGTTTTTATCCCGGGTCCACGCAGACGAAGTCGCGGGTGGAAGCTAGTTATATTATAATTGTGAAAGTTTGGATGTTTGTTACTAAATCACGCAAAAACGGCTAAACGGATTAAGATGAATTTTAGTATACAAATAGAGTATGCCTGGATTAACATATACTTACAATACTTTTTATTAACTTAGTAAAAGTCCAACAAAATGAAGTCAACGCGACCGGTAGTAATTGATAAAATACACAATTGGTACATGCGTTTAAGTACTTCTAATCATATTAGATTAGAATTGAATTCCTCTTATAGTGTTTGTTGCCTAATTAAGGTCTGAAATACGTAATATATTTGTCAATAAAAATACCCAGGTTTTTTTTTCTGCACCTCATATCTTTAACGTCAATGTTATCGATAAAGCTACCCCTCTCTCAAGAGCAGCTGTGAGCCAAGTGGTCCCAGAGGCGTGCTGTCGCGCGCCAGAATCAAACTCGCAAAGATTGGAGACGGTAACACGAATAAAACTGCGGTAGCCTAATTCTGTTGCAAACTGTACTTACATAATATAAAGTCACCGTATTTTTTTATACCACGCCAGTGGCAAACAATCGTACGACTCGTATAACGGTAAGCGGTTACCGATCCTTTAAAACACGCGCGTTGCCGATTCTTTAAAAACCTGAACACTCATTTCTTGAAGTACCCCTTCCTGTAGTCCCTCGATCTATTTGTAGTAGTGTAACACACAATGGTTGGTGCTCTCGCTTTCACACTTTGGAAATCTAGCACAAGGGACATTGTTGTTGTGAGATACTACAACAGACAAACAAAACAACATTACGTCTAACACTTTAAACTCTCGCGCTTTGTACACATATTTAAATACTGTTTAATCCGGGTCTAACGCGATATTTATTTACCTTTATTTCTGACGTTTCGACACGGGTTGCACCGGTCATGGTCGCAGATAACTGTCGTCCCAGCAAGTTGTCAACAGAGATATGGGTTTACAATATTTCACTACCCTCCAAAAGTCGATAAAAACATGGAGGGTATTACACCCGAAATAAGTCCACTACCCATCCATTTTAATGTTAATTGTCTAGGGCACGGCACACAACACTTACAGTATCCGCGCACAGATCCGAAGATATACGAGATTTCAGTTTCTGAATTACTGGTCCCTGTATATGTAACTGGTCCCTATACTGTAAGTGTTGTGTGCCGTGCCCTAGACAATTAACATTAAAATGGATGGGTAGTGGACTTATTTCGGGTGTACCCTCCATGTTTTTATCGACTTTTGGAGGGTAGTGAAATATTGTAAACCCATATCTCTGTTGACAACTTGCTGGGACGACAGTTATTTGCGACCATGACCGGTGCAACCCGTGTCGAAACGTCAGAAATAAAGGTAAATAAATATCGCGTTAGACCCGGATTAAACAGTATTTAAACATTACGTCTGTTCTGCTCAAGTAATGACGTCACATCACATATAAGTACATTTTATGGTAGTTTCTCTGTCTCGTTCTCTGATAGCGCAATGTAGAAAGTAGGTACCTATCTATGTGACAAGGAACTCATTTGGATGTAGCCCCGGGCGCTTTCCGGTGGGTACTGGCTTTGCTGTGGTAAAATAAAAAAAAAGCAATTACACTTTGCTGTTTAGTCGACGACGTTGACGTTAACGATACATATTTATGTATAAATTTTTCGCCTTATTATATTACTAAGGACCGTACCATTTTAAAACAATGTGATGGTGAAACACTAGTTAACTAAGTACCTATGTAATGTTTAACGATAACGAACGAACGACGGCAAGGACTTCATTTAATGATTTTTGACACATTAATAATGATGATGTTGAAATAATAAAATTAAAAATCGAATTCTAAAATGGGCCCCTGTGGCAAGGTGCCGAGGACGCTGGCAGCATTTCCTCGCTGAATAGCAATGCTTTCTTATTTTAAAGCAATACTGAATTACGTTGAAAACGTGCGTAATAGGGTGGTCCACTTATGTATGAAATAAAATATGTTTGTTTTTTCCTCTCCACAAGACTCTTTTTGTTCGTATGACTATAAATAACGTATGTACCAAAAATCAGACAATTCCAAGCATGTTTAGAGGTCGCGACAAATTACAAGATTGAAATATATAACAAAAATACTAACTAGTCCTCAAGACGCTCGTCGCTCAAGTGTTATTATAATAATGGTACAAGATTTTCAGTTTATCGTAAGGATAGAGACAACAGTCTCTGGATAAAGATCTTATTTGGATTGCTTGTAGGCACCATATTTTCGAAGTGATTCTCTCCGATAATTTTAAAGCATTGTTTGGACTAAGCAGTGGGACCTGATGTAAAAAAGTTTAAAAGTTTTCAAAATAAATGGCCAGAAATAAATCAACGGAATCATGTTAATACCGACGACAATTTATTTGATACCTCATATCTCTTTACACTACGTCAAGAAATGAAGGCATGCAACCACAATGCAGTCAAAATTCAGTAGCTGAGAGACGACTACCTCTTAGTCTTTGTCACATTTTCCTTGGACGGACAGACGCCACCGCTGAAATCAAGTTTCGTGCTCCTGGTGCCCTACACCAAGCTCGGTGGATGGCCAAAGCAATCTACTGCCTGAAAATGTATCTTTTTGAAGATCAATTCACTCTCACTGCAGCGGAAAACGATCCGTGACGGAATTAAGTATGTTTGTAAGTCTCGTTTCTGAACAATTTCGGAACGAGGCCCCAAAGGCAGAAAGAGCTCCTTTGAATGACGCAAAACTTCTTGCAGTAATAGAAAATTACCCAAATCGAAAGATTAGTAATACTGCATTGCAAGCGTTTTGTCGCCATCTGTGGTATTTTTCGGAACATCTAATAGGACTCTCTTTATTTGATCCCAGAGTTAGTATTGAGTCTAAAAGAGACATGGTTCAAAACTTGCAAAAACCAGCTAACCTTTGAAACTACTAGAATTAACTAGATGATAAAACTTTTGACCCAGAACAGCCGATACAGTCTTTCTTTTCACAACAGACAGCGACCCGTTTGACTTATTATTTCGTAATAGACGCGAGAAATCAATGGTTTTTTTGAAAAAAGATCCATCACAATATTCACAATGGCCCAATATGATGAAATTCACATCCAGTCCAGATGGAGGAAAAAGCTCGACAAATAAAGGTCGTGCAGCAAGCCTGGGAGCAGGTATAAAGGAGAGGGCAAATGCACAAAAGTGCATCCGAAAGGGGCCTCACCTAGATAAGATAAGATAAGATAAGGTCGTGCGGAGTGTAGGATAGCATTGATCCAAAATTTCTCTTGCGTGTGGCCGATCTTCACAGAAATAAGTTTCCTGCGGCTTCAAAATCGAATACAATATCAATGTCTTGTGAAAATAATGATTGAGAATATAGATTGCTTATAATTTTGTAACATTCTAATACATTTTATGATATTTGGTTACTTCAATAAAAAAATGCAACTAAGTCAAATTTATTTCATAATAATGGCCGATTTTAAGAAGTGTCAAATCGTCGCGACACCTAAATATTATTAGTTTTGGCTGAAAATTGGTTAAAGTGTTCCTGAGGCAATATGGAATAAAAAGAGGCTTGTGGAAAAACAATATTTAAAACTTTTTTTTTGGACCACCCTAGTGCGTAACTCTTTTGGAGTTGCAATCGTAAGGTAAAGGTTTTCGCTGACCACCAAGCATGCATCGAAGGTCCCATCATCGTGATAAAAAAAACTGCTGGTGACAGATGGACACCGAATGAGTTTATTGTTCCGTTGGGCCAGTTTTAGTACGGAACACAAAAAACCAATTTAATACTCAAGAAAGAAATCGTCAATTTCATAATTTTTCCATATCGAGCTTGCTACTGAGAATGAACCACAATTCACTAGTAACAAGCTTGTTAAAACTTATATGGCGCACTGCCTACCCCACGCCGGGCGTGATGTTTGTGACGTTGTTAAAGGATCGAGAGGACGCAAGACTGGCTGCGGATTTAGACTACACAGGCAACGAATTTGCCAGAAAATCCACTCTTGCATTTGCAAACTACTGAGGAACACGTGGTAATGATGATGATGAATATGAAAAAATGACAATATGCCTGCCTGAACGAACTGTCTTTTCAAAGATCTCACTGTTCTAAATACACTGATACGATACGCTACCTACCTGCATCGATCTCGATTCACTCGCAACTCAAAAACCGCATTACGATGGTCCAGCAGAAGATTAAAAAAAAATTACGAGTGCACCTGCTAACTACCTGGTAGAATGTAAGCTTGTAAAACTGTGTATTTTAATAGCCATACGATAAATAAATAATTGACAATATAATTCCATTGTATTTTGTTAATCAATCTTTTAAAGAATAATATTTGGAGACAAAAATTATTCTTGGATCAGTAAAAAACTTAAAGCTCAAATATATTCACTAACCCAAACGAAGTTAAACTTATATACGTGCTCATTTATAATTTTTGTTATCTAGTTTATTGATTGAAATGCGTAGCCTGTAAGCCATTAGATAAATTAGGACTAAAACCACTTACCGACGAAAATTAGGCGTGTGCACGAATCTGATCTGAACAAGTGGCCGTACCATGACGACGACACAGCAAAAGTATACGGAAATTGTTGGCATCACACTCTTTAGCCAATGACGTAAATAAGAAGCGATTTTCAGTTAGAAGTGACTGCGTGACAGCGCTTTTGCTGCACGTGCCCACACAGCCTACGTCTACGTAATGCCGCTTTGTACTATTTAACCTGACATTTTTTACTTTATAATAGAAAGCGGTTTTTACAGTAAGAAGTGACCGGGCTGTGGTGCGCTTTGTAGCACGTGCCCCGCGACCACACAGCCCATGTCTACGCAAATTAACGCCACCACACTCTTCAACCTGATTTATCGCTAGAGCTCTCGTCTTCGCGGTCTTAACTATATGTATGTGGAAAGTGTTACTTGATTATTCAACGAGCGAGCGAAGCGAACGAAGTTCTACGTTTCAGCTTGGCCCAACATTCTTTCGTATGTCCGTATGGCCAGATGTCTCGCTGTCCGGTTGTTTTCCTATACAGGACGCATTTCACAACCGATTCTCGTGAATTTTTTTGAGCAGGTTTAATAATTACCTATATAGTTTTTTTTGTCAATTTTGTTATTAAATAAGAAAAATATGTTTTTTGGTCATTGTCAGTCACAAAAACAAAAATCATCTTTCCGGTGGTCAATAGTTAAGGGCTTACGTTTACATATAATATGTTTTTATCACATAGAATTATAGAAGGGGCAACGCCGTGTATGCGGATTCAGAGTACAAGCCAAAAATTAGGCTTTAACTTTGGCAATGTCCACCGAAGAGACGCGAACCTAAATCTGACAATGACCCTTTTTTACTCGACGATTAAAATATGTGTATTAAGATTTCATAGAGAATACAATACAAGTACTGCAACGTCACTCTTTTCATCGTTGAATAGTCTGCTACTTCCGAAACAACCGAAATAACTGTTTCGATACACTATAGACAACCGAAAAAAATTTGAAAATAGAACTAAATTAAATTCGACCAATAACGTGGCTGCTTTACCGAACTGTAATGAATTGGACCAATAGAATCGCTTTGATTATTGAGTTTACTCGTTGATGTCGTACGCTCGTTGATGTCTTGTAAGATATCAACGAGCGTACGAGCGATAGGCTGCACTTCGTTTCAACAGTATCGAGTTTATTTAATTAGTTCAGTTGACTCGTAGAAAATTTATTTTAATGAACTCGTACAAAAAGTATTGTTCATAATAGTGTTATAATCAAGCTTTTTAATCTCGTACCATACTTAGGCCACTCAGCAAGCTTCGTGGCCTAAACACGGTACTTGACTAAAAAGCTCTCTATTATAACACGATTGTGAAAAATACTATTGTTGATGAGATAAGCTCGCTAGTTCTATAGCTCACAGAGCCAGTTACAAGAAGGTATTTGTCCAGAGGGACCTACTGGATAAAAAAAACGACAAATTGGGAATCAGTTGTAATGCCACACGCGTCTGGTCTAATCTATCAGATCAGAACAAACTTGCCCGATAAAAACAAAACTGATTCCAATCCAAAATGGAACTCAGGCGAGACTGATAAAATAAGCTTTATTAATTTTAAATTTCAAAAACGATTATTATTAGAAAATACATCAAAACTAGTAATTAAATAGCTAATAAGAACAAGCTCACTGCTGCCGAAGTCATCATTGTCATAAATTAATAAATCATTTCAAGGGCCTTTGCTTGAATACCCGTAATTAGTCTAAGCGATTAAACAGACAGAATTGGGCAACTAATTAGTGAAAGACGGCTAAACATTTCAGCATCATCATACTAATATAATATTATATTAAACAACACGGCTATCACAGAACGACCCGCGAGCTGTGTCGCGGTGACAGACTATCAATCTGTCTCTTTCTAAGCGTTCTAATTAGAAAGAGACGGAATATCTCGACGCGACACAGCTCGTGGGTCGTCCGGATTTGTGATAGCCGTGGAGACAGTGCAGGTTAAGATATTTTAACCATTATGGATTGCCACTTCGCAATGGAAGTGACATTTTTACAAGCTTTCTATTAACTTGCGATGTATGTAACTAACTATGTATTTAACGGCCTCCGTAGCCCAGTTGGTAGTGACTCTGCCTACGAAGCTGGAGGTCCCGGGTTCGAATCCTGGTCAGGGCATTTATTTGTGTGTTTATCACGAATATTTGTTCCTGAGTTATGGATGTTATATATGTATATAAGTATCTATATGTATTTATCTATTATATATATCGTCGCCTAGTACCCACAACACAAGCCTTATTGAGCTTACCGTGGTTCTAGGTTGATTTGTGTAAGATTGTCCCGTAATATATATATATATATATATATATTTTTTTTTTTTTTTTATGTATGAACTTCAAATTAAAGGAAAAATTGAAAAATTTAGGTTCCGAGCCGGATTTGAACCGGCGACCACAGGCATACATGGCCCGTCGCTACTAACCAACTGAGCTATCGGAACAATCTGTCTCAGCTCCTAAATCTTTCAATCAGTTCCGTCTCACAACACCTTAGGGAGGCGTGTAATATATCGTTAACAGCGTAACTGCGTTATACAAAAAAAAATAGTATGGGGTGGCGCATCGTTACTGACGATTTCTCAATATAATTTGAGACGTTGGTGCCGTTAAAGAAGCGTATGTCTTCTAGGTAGATGTCGCCACACGCCTCCCTAAGGTGTCGTGAGAAGGAACTGATTGAAAGATTTAGGAGCTGAGACAGATTGTTCCGATAGCTCAGTTGGTTAGTAGCGACGGGCCATGTATGCCTGTGGTCGCCGGTCCAAATCCGGCTCGGAACCTAAATTTTAAAATTTTTCCTTTAATTTGAAGTTTATAAAATATCTTTAGCAGCGTAACTGCGTTATACAAAAAATAACTATGTATGTCCCTATGTTTGTTCGGGTGAAATCTTGCAAAGCAATTTTGAAGCAGATATCTTCAACCGATTGAGCTGAAGTTTTGGTTAAAGGTATAGTTTGGATGATAATTCAATATTATGGTACCATTGAGCTGATCTGATAATGGAGACAGAAGGTGGCCATGGGACTTATTCGACGAAACCCCGTTGAGTTTGGGCTCGTTACAATCGTCTCAATGAGTAATTGAGGACGGTATACACAAAAGTACAATCAGCAATAAAAGCTCGTACCTTAAATTATTTTTTTTGACAGAAACTAATTAAATCAACTCTTGACTTTGATTATGCTTGTTTGTGAGCAGCAAAATGCATTTATCCAAAAGCAACGTGCATACGAGAATGATTTATTTTCTCCTGCAACCATTACATGAGAAAAGCACATTCACTAGAGTTACAAGAAACAAGCATAAAAGATTTAAAAAAAAATATCCTGACTAAATATGTCACCCGGAGTAGCATAATTTCGAATCGATTGATACATCATTCTATAGTATCATGGTCTTCTCTCCCTCTCGCTGAGCATAAGCGTGAGCGAGATGGAAGTGCGTGTTTGGAAGCGCGGATATCATGTTTTTTAATTTTAATTTTTTTTGCGTTTAAATAAATAAAAAAGTAATCACTAAATTCCCTCAAACATCATATTGCCGATTTTTAGAACCAACGTTAATATGTTTAGCTATTGTGCATAATTTGCTACGAATGTTTTAAGTGAATTTTAATATGTTTTAGACCTATGTTCGTGATTTTTTTCTATCGAGCGAAAATTGCTT
The DNA here is from genome assembly GCA_963854355.1 of Epinotia brunnichana. Classification (NCBI taxonomy): domain Eukaryota; kingdom Metazoa; phylum Arthropoda; class Insecta; order Lepidoptera; family Tortricidae; genus Epinotia; species Epinotia brunnichana. Next base: position 4,485,943 of record OY977945.1, on the reverse strand, counting down.
AATCGTGTTTCGAATCACTGATTTCGCTGCAGAAAAGCCTCAATTCGTATTTTTTTGAAACCATATAAACAGACGCATTATATTGTTTCAAAAACTATGTTCGCTTCACTTCGCTGAGCCTATAGCGCCTTAAGCGCTACGGCAGAACATACGTAATCTACAAACATAGACTGCTAAATACATATCACTTACTTTGAGCTCTGCCGCTCTTGCCGCGCTGCGGGCAAAAAAGGCAAAAAAACTGTTTTTCATAAAAAATCTGCAGTCATTCGATTAGCAGCTTACTTGTCATTGCCTTCTTGATATCTAATCCAGACTTAATCGCAATCTAAATTGAACTCAGTGACGTCATTCTTTTCAGACTGATCCTCAAGTGTTTGTTTGCTTGTTTGTTCGTGTCAACTCGTAACTCGATAGCGGTCTAATGGGGGCGTGGGCGTGACACAGAGGTCACCCGATCAGCGATGTCACTATAATAGCATTGTTAAGATCCGCCATAGGGTTGTTTCCTGTTAAAATTGATAATGTAGTGTGGTTATATGGATACTACACCAATAAATTATGTTTGTATTTAATTGTAGTTGCTTTTATTTTGATCCTCGCTAAAAACTGGTACGAATGAATGTAGGTATTATTATTAAGAAAACACGAAACGCTTTTACCGCGACGTAGGCTAATAAAATATATTTTAAAAAGTCGTAGCGCTTGTTTGGCTCATAATACGGCTGCCCTAAATTTAATCAGCAATCAGCTAAGTTCTGGACTTTACTTACAAAGCTACAACCTCAGACTAATGTTCTTTTTATAAAATGAGTATTTTAAATGTACCCTCTGATTCCATGATTCTGTGGCAGCTAATTTAATTTAAACCATGACGTAGGTTTGCACCCAGTCCACCCACACTCGCATTTGTTCTTCATTTTGAGTTATGACACGACAAAACATAATTCATTCTTGGAACAGTATTTAGTGAAACACAGGAATAACAGGACGCGTGTGGCTAATGAGAATATTTGCACAACATGTATAGCACATTATTGTAGAGATTAGAAAGTAGGCAATAGATGGACGAGTAGATTCGAGGTCCTAGCCGAAGGTGGGGAGCTCGAAGGAGATGAGTCCATTTATTACACTTTTGGCCGTGACATTACATATTGCTTTTCACGCCTACTACGAGGAAATTTCAAATTAAAATTAAAATCATAATACTAAACAATAGAACGCGGCATTCTGTGATTGCTCGAATCGCTGTTCCAATTGGACTACAAAATACATTGTTGGACAGTCGGAATTCATAGAAGGCCTCGTTTGACTTCCAGCTACTAGTAACCACAGATTTGTACCATCTTTTGCCACATTTCCGAGCGGTGGCGTGAAAATATATTGTTGATTCATTAAGGGATCCTTATCCAGGAGGTATAATTTCTAGAAAAAGTTTTTATTCTAAACCATTTGCTAACAAAATTAAATTAAAAATTGTTTACGACATACAAACAGATTGATGATGATGGCATAGGTCGGACAGTTAGACACCGAGGTTCTGTTTCATCAATTGTAATAGACGTTACTAAAAAGTATAGACGTTGTATCTCTCTACAACACTGTTATAGTCTGAAATAGCGAAGCGTTCATAGCCCTGCGGCGCCTGCGAATCGCAAACGATAACGCAGGTAAAGCAAAGATGGCAGCGGTCAGTCATTGGATGGGTGACCGCCTGTTTGAGTGGTTACTATAAAGTGACAAACTCAAAAGGCCAAATAAAGTATGCCATACGATTAAATAAATAGTCTAAAATAGACTGAAAAGCCTTTGATAACTAAAAGGGAAATAAATAATTAACTTTAAAAACACAGCTTTAACCGACTTCACATCAGTAACCAAATCGCTTAAGTTATGCCTATAAAATTTGAAGAGTTCCCTCGATTTGTCCAGGATCCCATCATCAGATCCTGACCTAATGACCATGGGACCTGAGAAGAATATCCTGTCAAACAAACAAAGAATTTACCAAATCGATACAGGCGTCTTTGAGTAATCGGGGAACAAACATAAAAAAACCTTCTTCTATTTTAAACTCGCTTAAAAATTGTTATAACAATGTACCAGACTAAGCAAGTCCTTTCTCAAAAACTTCTCATACCAGTATTATTTTTGAACATCATTTACCAACAACCCAAAGTCAAGATAGATCACAACTTCTAAGTTTCTAAGAAACTGTGAAAAAGATTTCATTAGATGCGGGCTCAACATGCCCCACTCACGAACTCGCACGGAGAAGCGTCGAGTTTGTTGAAAACGGAAGAAAAATCTTTTAAGATCTGTATTGTAATGGAAATGCATTAAGAAGGAAGGTCGTTATAACATTGAAAGGTAACGAATACTCGTTTTTTTTGATTCTTAGCGTAATTTGGACATACTGTATGAACGTACATATGGACTACATGATCTAAATTGAAAAGATAATCGAAATACGAGTTCACCCCATCGTCACCCTACCCTAGAACACGCGAGCAGCGCTCTGATACAGTCTGTCAAGCGAGTCGTGTCCCTGGAAAATGGCGGCAAACAAAAAAGCGCATGCTGGTAACACGAAATAACTGCTGTTAAGTACTTATAAAAGACTGTTTATTTATTTCATAGGTCAAATTCATCATCATCATCATATCAGCCGAAAGACGTCCACTGCTGGACATAGGCCTCCCCCAAAGAGTTCCAAAGTGACCGGTCCTGCGCCACCCGCATCCAGCGGACTCCCGCGACCTTCCGAATCGCTAAACTTAGGTCAAATTGTTGCCATATAAATAATTTGATAAAAATACTGTGGACACGACTTCCTTGACAGACTCCACGTGGGTGGGTGATAGGTAGACCCCGCTATCGGAGGTGCAAATTGGTAGCTGTCAAGTTCTTAGGGATGGGACAAATATTTTTGATATCGATATCGATACTCTTACTTATTCTGTACATTTAGTTTTATATGTATACCATTTTTTAGACTAAAATTTAACAGGTTTTTTTTGGGATCCATGATAATCATTGTCATCAGAAATATAAACCATTATCAGTACAACAAAGATACTATAGTTGCTATTTTACTTTTCTAATGTTCCGAGTTGCAGGGCAGTGCATGAACGCTCTTAGGTGTCTTGAAATAAACCTTTTCGATAGAGGGTTTATAGAGATACTGGGTTTATTGTTGAATATATTCATCGTGGCTGCACTAGATTACTGCAGAGAATCTGAAAAAAACCGATTGTTCATTAAGAATACGATAGCCCTTTTTGTGGAAATAAAAGGGAGATTTATTAATTATTTAATTTTTAATTAATTTATGAATGGTTTCTACTATGAAAATAACGATAATTTGTTAGTAATGATGAAAGATTGAAGTTTATAATTTATAAAAAAGAAAAATATGGAACAGACAATTTTGTAATTATAAAGCCCTGTTTTATAAAATAAATACGTTTAATTAAAGTTTTAGACTCTCATTATGGTAAAGGAAAATTATCGACATGTAGCTAGTATTTCAAAATAATTTTTACCCATCCCTAGAACTTGACAGCTACCATTTTGCACCGCCGATAGCGGGGTCTAGTGATAGGCACTGAAAAAGTTTTTACTACTTGGACATTGATTAGGAATTTTGGCCTCGTCTTTTTAGTCATGGGTTGATATCGAATACATTACATGCGGAATCCCAAATATCCTTTTAGCATATATCCGTAGGAAACAAGCAAAAATACAGCGAGAATTCTCGAACCTTACACAAAAGGAATAAAATTCCGCGCTCTTGTTTCACTTTGAAACAATATTTTTATGACTACATATTTCTTGAAGTTTCCCTGCAATTCTGTTTCTGGCGCTGTTTTACGAGAGATGTAAAGTGTTAAGTGTGGAGACAGGATGTTGCTAGCGTTCAAATTGTAGCACAGTAACAAAAATAACATTTCCTTACTGCTTTTTTTTATCCCTAAAACATAACTAATTACTTATTTACCTAACGAACGCTACCTATGTTTTATGTTAGTTTTTAGTAAAAAGAGCTAGACAAAAGATTTAATATATTTTATAAACCTTATGCCTAACCCTTTTTACTAAAAACTTACACAAATAATCCGATTCTGTAAGTAAAAACATGTATACTTAACATTCCGACTAGTACCGGGGAAAAATATCGAATACCCGGTATTTACAAAAAAATATATTTCTCTACCCGGTTGTAACCAGAACCACTCTATATTATGTCTTATGTCCTCTTGTGAAGAATAGGTATTTCGGTTCACCTAATTCCGATCACTGCCATATCACATTTTTTTTAGTCTTCCATTTATTTTGATGACAGTTGTTTTTAAAAATCTTGTTTCCTAATTATTAACCATAAATTGTTATTGCTGTACAACTAGTAATAACAACATACCAGACTCAAAATTGCTCTTAGACTCCAGAAATGACAGACGGGTATGTTGTTATTTGGGTCATTGTCACACACAAAAACAAAAATCATCTTTCCGGTGGTTAATAGTTAAGGGCTTACGCTCACACATAATATGTTTTTATCGCATAGAATTATAGAAGGGGCAACGCCGTTTATGCGGATTCAGAGATCAACCAAAAATTAGGCTTTATAGCCCTTAAATTTGGCAATGTCCACCGAAGAGACGCGAACCTAAATCTGACAATGACCCATTTACTCTAGAGTCTAGGTAGTGCTAGTTAGTGTAAGGAAAAGATTCTCAGCTCTTTCAGAATGACATGGATGAACCACCATGCACTTTATCTTTTTATATCTCATTTAAAGATTTCTAAAACCTAATTGTAAATTTCTGTTCCCAATTCGGCACGAACCAACAAACAGAAGGCTTTTAAAATATATCCTTTGATTGCCGAAGAACAAAGATTTTAAAAAGAAACTTAAAAACAAGTGGAAACTTTAACTACATCGATGAACAGAAGTGGTCGTAAATGATTGAGGAACAAAGTCGGGCCGGGCGGCTCGAGTGCTCGACTAGGTTCGAGCCAGCTCGGGCGATTTAGAGCACTCTTCGCCACTCTCGAAGTTGGTGGCCCGGCCGGCCGGTGCAACTTTTAAGAAAAAGCGGGGAAATAGGTTTACGTGAGTTTGAGAGTAAGTTGTGATGATTTAAAAGTGGGCAGACATTACGTGGTTTTCTTTCAGAACTACGTTTGCGAGTTTTGTTTCAGCAAGTTATCATAAACTGTTAGGGTAAAACTTGAAAGAACTACAATATCTACCTGCCAAAAGTATTAAATGCCACCAAGAAAGTTTAAACGCGCATTTTAACACGTTTTTGTTTTCATTTATCTTCTAAAAAACATGGTAAACTAACTTACAAATACCTAGTAACCACTATGCCAAACACAGCGTATAATGGCGTCTAGATATTGGCGCTCGCTTTAATGAAACATCTTGTAAGTGCTTTTTTTTTATTTATTTTTGTATGAGCTTATTGTGTGTCCCACTGCTAGTATTGTGTGTCCCCGTGATCTCCATGCGTCCCTACTAGATACCTCTTCCGCCCAATTGCTGAGGAAAGCTAAGTGCTTACCTTTAAAAAAAAAAACAAATGCTGTGTCGATATAGGTAGATATTTTTTCTACTCGTCGATCTTTGAATTAAGATTTCGTACACGAAACTAAGATCACATACTTTTTAATCCTGGAGCTCCACGAGCTCGTCACGGTACTCGTATAGTTTCATAAGATAACTGCCAGCAGTCATCTTATGAATCCAGGAGGTGTATAAGATAACTGTGAAGACATCAACGCGCAAAATTACTAAGCTGCTGCGCTTCATTTCAGCAGGGCGATTTTCAATAGATACCAAGTTTGTTTAATAAATTATTATTTCCGTTGACTCGTAGAAAAAGTATTGTATACAATAGTTATAAATATAATTAGCTTTTTAAGTCTCGTACCTTAATTAGGCCACTCAGCAAGCTTCGTGGCCTAAACGTGGTACTCGACTTAAAAAGCATCCATTATATAACGATTGCATAAACTACTATTAAAAGTGCCAACTTTAATATAACAAAGTGTTTATATTTTTGTAGTGTGTTCTGCAGTAGAATAGAACTAGTTAGATCCGCAAGCATTTTTTTTAAAGTAGACAGAAAACATTTGACCTACCTCAATCTCACCTTGTTGTAATTGTAAGTGATGAGGTCGAGAGTGTATATTTACTACTATTGTTGGCATGCTCCCGCCAACCCAAGCAGAACGCGTCCAAATCGTGCCGCTATCTCCTTCGGTCCGCCTCTGCTTCCGTAACCAACCTGTGGAATGGCCGTACTTATCTTGGTACATCTTTCCAGATGCATACGGCAGATATGCGCAGTCCAGTCCCTCTTCAGTTTGTATAAAATTCATTTTTAAGAATACTTGTCCCACGCCCCATGACTCGCAAAGTCCGTCCCAGCCTGAACTCGATAACTTCGGTCCTTAACTCTCGCATCTTCGGTTACACAACTGTATGGCCCACTTCAGTCAGAACCGACATATTATATTTCGTCGCTTCATTCTTCAGATATAATTATTAACCAGGTAGTTTCTTTAACTTGCTAGGCAACGTCACACGATTTTTAGAGTAAAAATTTTAACATTTTTGTAAAAAAGTACGTCTATTGACTTTTATGTCCCCCACTCTTGACCCAATGAGTTCTAACCGCCATATTTTAATCCTCATTCCTTTTTCGTGCGTGGCAACGAGCACACCTTCGCAAAAATGCCGAAGCCAAAGCGTAGTACTCGTGAAAAAATCGAACGTTACAAAAGAAAACTTGAAGATCTAGAAAGTGTCAACGTTAAAAAGAAACGTCGCCGTAGACTCCCATCTTCAGATGAGTCCGATGGTGACCAGCAAGGTATGACACAGAATGTTTTTTCCCTTACTTTTGTAACAAATATCATTTTACGATAAAATTGTAATAGGTACTTTATCACAAACTTTCCTAACGCTAATACGTTAGCACGTATACAAATTAGTTTTTTCTTTTTGTGATTCTACCCTCTTATTAATAAATAAACAGCGCCAGGGTTAACTGCGAGTTAACTGTGGCAACGAGATCAACTGCGAGTTGATTTCGATCAAAATAAAATACTAAAACGTGCAATCTATAAATAGATATACACGTTCACCACGATATTGTCTGCGAGACAATGTTACTGGTGATAACATGTACCATCTACGATGATGTCCTAAGTGCTGTTTACTTATCTTTTTAGGTGAAAATCACCTTCAAAACCAACAAGCAAACTCTGCGGTTGAAATCAATCAATCACCGATTGAAGAAATCACGTTTGATGATCCAGTGTTAGAAACACAATTGGACGGGCAAGGACAAGTGCTGCCAGAGCCTTCTCCTCAACCGATCTCGGAAAGTCTCGATCCGCGGGCAGAGCTATCGGCCGCTTCCGTCCCGACCGCACCCGCCGCCGTCCCGACCGCTACGACGCCTGATCAGGCAGAGCCTCCCGCGCAACCCGCGGTCACTACTGGCGATCAGCCGTCTCTGGACCCTGTGCTGCTTGCAGCTTTGGGAGAGTCCTCTTCTGATACACCTGAATACGGAACAAGTATTCATGATAGTCTTGCCAATATATGGTTGCCTCTCTTAAAGAAGGGTATGGCTAAAGATACAAAGGAAAAAATTCTTAAGGAATATTTAATTCCAAACAATTGCAAATTATTGCAAGCGCCAAAGCTAAACGCCGAGATATCGGCCGCTGTATCGGACGTTGTACGTGGGCGTGACAAAAAATATGTTGCTGTACAACAACAACTTGGTCAAGGAATCGCAGCTGTAAGTCGAGCCATGGATGTCCTATTAAAGACTGACAACAAGGTTGAGGCCCTCAAATACTTGAGTGATGGCTGTCGTATTCTATCCGACACACATCACTTCTTTACCAAGGACCGAATCAAATTAATCACACCGAGCCTAGAGAAAAGTTTTCTCCACGTTATTCAAGACACCGAACGGGACGAGTGTATTTTTGGCAACACATTATCAGAAAAGATTAAGGCCAGTAAGGCCATCGATAGACAAGGTCAACAAATAAAGAAAAATATCAGTGCACCAAAGGCTAGCACTTCAAATATGACGAACGCCCGGGCCTCCACTTCACAGGGAAACTGGTCCGGTCCTCCCCGTTATTCGTCGAACAGGGGGGGGCGCGGAGGAAATCGCAAGACGAATCCCCCACCGGCGACGCGTCGCCCGTACATCAACACTGCTGCCTCGATGAGGCCGCCGGCGCAGAGCAAACCACGGACTTGGACACATCAGTAGCCCAGGTACACGCCGGCCGATTAGCATTTTTTTTTCATAATTGGACAAAAATTACAACTAACCCTACTGTTCGATCTTGGATTGAACACGGATTAGCCATACCATTAAGCAAACCGGTATCTCAGTTTATGATACCTAATAGTAGTCTGACGCCAGAAGATTCAAATTTAATGGCCTCGGAAATTAATAAGCTAATTAACCTGGGAGCCGTGAGAAAATGCAATTCCAGAAATGATCAATACATTTCTAGTACTTTTTTGGTTCCAAAACCTAATGGCACTAGCCGGTTTATATTGAATTTAAAATCTTTTAACAAATTTGTAACCAAGTCCCATTTCAAAATGGAGGATTATCGAACTGCCTCTAAACTTATACCATGTAATGGTTACATGGCTACAATAGACCTCAAAGAGGCCTATTTACTTATACCGATACGCGAGGCAGATCGGAAATACCTCCGTTTTCAATTTGTACCTTATGGCTCAACTGAAATTCAATTCTATGAATTTACGGCTATGCCGAATGGCTTGTCAGTGGCGCCCAAAGTGTTTACTAAAATTATGAAAGAGGTTGTAACACATTTAAGGCGACAGGGATTTAAATCCGTCATATACTTAGATGATATTTGCTGTATTGGAGATAATTACGATGATTGCGTTAATAATGTGAATGCCACCATTAACCTTTTAGAATATTTAGGCTTTATCGTTAATAGTGACAAGAGTGTGTTACAACCCTCTCAAAATTGCAAATTCTTGGGGTTCACTTTTGATTCACGAAATTTGATCATAGGCTTACCCCTAGATAAACGTGAAAAGATTTACCATTTGGTTGGTAAATTCATGAAATTACCTCGATGTACTATTCGGGAGTACGCTCAGCTGATTGGTGTTCTTATCTCCGCCTGCCCTGCCACCAATTATGGTTGGCTTTATACAAAATTGTTAGAACGACATAAATTTCTTAGTCTTCAACAACATGACGGTAACTATGAGGCCAAAATAAACCTTCCAGTTACTATACTGGATGATTTATGTTGGTGGAAAGAAAATATTTACACGACTTCGTCACATATGCGAACGTCAAGTTTTAAATTGGAAATTTATACAGATGCGTCAGGAATTGGTTGGGGCTCTGTATGCGGAAATAATAGTACAGGAGGGCATTGGAAGGCAGTTGAGAAGGAACACCACATCAACTTCTTAGAACTTTTGGCAGTATTTTTAGGTCTAAAGAGCTTTGCAGGAAATGAAACTGATTGCGTGATTTTATTAAGAGTAGACAATACTACTGCCATCAGTTACATTAACCGTATGGGTGGTATTCAATTTCCTTACCTTAATGATTTAAGTAGGCAAATTTGGCAATGGTGTGAAATGCGAAACATAATTCTGTATGCATCTTATGTAAATACCAAAGACAATCGAGCCGACGAGGCATCTCGAAAGTCCAACCTTGATACCGAGTGGGAATTGTCTCACCACGCTTTTCAGACCATTGTCAGGCGTTTCGGCCAACCCGAAATTGATCTTTTTGCATCTCGATCCAATGCCAAATCGGATATATTTGTGTCTTGGTTCCAAGAGCCTGATGCTTTTGCTGTTGATGCGTTCACAATCAACTGGAGTGAACATTTTTTCTATGCATTTCCACCGTTCTGTTTATTACTTAAATGCATACGAAAGATTATTGATGATGAATCAAACGGTATTCTTGTTTTTCCGTATTGGCCTTCCCAGCCTTGGTTTCCCATGCTACAAAAGTTATTGGTCTCAGAAATTATATTTTTCAATCCGGGTAAATCATTACTCCGATCTGATTGCAGACGACCACATCGCTTGCACACCAGCCTTACCCTGGCAGCCGCGATGTTATCAGCGCGGCCTTCTCCCGCCGTGGCGTTCCAATAGAAGCGATCCCATTATCGTTAGCTTCTCTTTCGGAGAATACATTGAAACAATACAATGTATCATTAAAGCTCTGGTGGGAGTTTTGCAATAATAACGGCCTAGAGCCAACAAACTCGTCAGTTTCGTCCATCATTCAATTTTTAACGAATGAATTCCATAGAGGCTGTGCGTACGGAACGCTAAACAGTCATCGGTCCGCGTTGTCTCTCTTGTGGCCCGGTCTAGGATCTGATGACCGCATCAAAAGATTGCTTAAAGGCGCGTTTAGATTAAAACCTAATCTACCGAAGTACAGTAACACTTGGGATCCTCAAGTAGTTCTTAATCTGGTATCTAATTGGTATCCCAACAAAGATCTTTCCCTAGAAATGATAACGAAAAAACTCGTTATATTACTTGCCATCTGTACAGCACACCGAGTGCAAACCCTCTCATTAATTAAAATCGAAAATATCCGTATTTCAGAGGATGTTATTAAAATTTCAATACCTGATTTAATCAAAACATCTGCGCCTGGTCGTGAACAGCCACTATTGAATTTACCTTATTTTAAAAACAATTCTAGTATTTGCCCTGCCCTAACTCTCGAAGACTATATTTTGGTAACACAAAATAAGAGAATTAGGAATCATGGTGCACTATTACTGACATATAAAGCTCCCCACAGAGCAGCCACGAGTCAAACCGTGGGCCGATGGATACGCCAGGTATTGGGTACGGCGGGCGTGGACGTGTCCAGGTTTGGAGCGCACAGTACGCGACACGCGTCCACGTCGGCCGCGCGTGCCGCCGGCGTGTCCATAGAGGTTATCCGCAAGGCGGCTGGATGGACAGCATCGTCTCAGACCTTTTCTAAATTTTATAATAGGCCTCTACAAGACGGAAACAATGATACTACCTTTGCAAAATCTGTGTGCCTTAGACGTAATTCGTCAAATTGATTTTTTGTTATCGATATCAAATGTTTTTGTTGTACCTATCAGAAACATAAGAATTTGATTTACCATATATAACGATTACTCGTGTATTATTAAAATAAATGAAAGACATTGATTAAAATGCTTTGTTTTAACTTAATATATTAAAACACAAATCAACAAGAAGCAAAACTTGCTTCTCTAAAACTCTACCTGGTTAATAATTATATCTGAAGAATGAAGCGACGAAATATAATAGATGATCAAACGAACTTCTTGAAGTGAAGTTCGATCACTATTATGTGAGTCGCTTCATTCGAAGATATATTCAGCACCCTCCCTCCCGTGACTTCGTCACATCAGAATTAAGAATTCTGAATCTCCCATATACAAGTTTTGCTCCTTACTTCAAAGGAATGAGGATTAAAATATGGCGGTTAGAACTCATTGGGTCAAGAGTGGGGGACATAAAAGTCAATAGACGTACTTTTTTACAAAAATGTTAAAATTTTTACTCTAAAAATCGTGTGACGTTGCCTAGCAAGTTAAAGAAACTACCTGGTTAATAATTATATCTTCGAATGAAGCGACTCACATAATAGTGATCGAACTTCACTTCAAGAAGTTCGTTTGATCATCTATTATTTTCTACTTATCGGTATAGATAGGAAATCGTTACACATGTAATTGCCATTTAGATTATATATCAAAAGTGAATTTTGGCATTATAATTTCATTGAATTGTTGCACTTAAGTCAGCTGCCACGTAGGTCAGTTTTTCTTTTATTCCGTTTATATCTGAGTAGTAATCACGTAACGTTTCAAACGCGCGTTGGTACAATTTAACTGTCATTTTTCCATAGAAAAAGTGACATTTCAATCTACCTGACGCGCGTACAATGCGTTACGTGATCGGCCAGCAGCTCTGACCTAAATGGTCTCCACTATCGACAAAAGAATTCTGACGCTAACAATTTCGGATTCTAATATATTTTTTCGTAATTTGACACCTATATCTGGGCGGTTTGCCCTTCGGGCATCTGAAGCTACCTGTCGAACCTAACCTACCTACCTTTCGCAGTCACATTAAATATCTGCCCTAACTGGAATCTGGCCAAGTTGGCATTAAGATGTTCTACTGTTATGTGCTACTAGGTGTTAATTTTCTGACTTATTATTATTTAAAGGTATTTTAAAGGCATTTTGATGTATGAAAATAAATTTTCTGACCTAAGTGGCAGCTTATAACACAAGTGAAAATAATCATTTTCATTTCTGTGTAAGCTTCTAGGTAGCCCTCTTTTGATTTTGATTTTGAAAAAAAATCTACAAAAAATCACGAGCTCTTTCGATGCTGATAGAAAAAAAGTGTACCTACGAGTTTAAATGGAAATGCCCATTTACCTGCTAGTCTTCAAATTTTACTGTCCCATATTTACCTATAACCAATTTTTTCTTGGTATTTATTATAATCAATCAAGTCAAAGTAGAATTACTTCCAATATGAAATAGGTAGGTACATATTTAAAAATGTAGCATTACTCAGGTTAGACAGTTTTCTGTGAAAGAGGTTTTCAAATTGTAAAAAATTATTCAGATTCAAGTTTAATCAATAATATCGAGTTGTAAATTTTCTATATATGCTAAATGACAGTAACAGTCATAGGGCGATAACATGTTAGATGCTTCAGAGAGTTGTATTATGAGGCCCCGTGTAGCGTTGATGAGCCGAGCAGCAGCTCTCTCCCAAAAACGTAAAAAAAAACTTTTTCACTTCTCATGCTCTAAAAGTTCGTCTTTATGTCGTGCGTAGGCGACATAAAGTCGCTTTTTATGCTCTAGAGCATAAAGTAAAATCTTCGTCGAAGACCAAGGCAATCGCTGCAACAGCCACACGAACATCTTTAACTTCATACAACAACCTCTTTATTTTATTTCGTTTCGTTCGTATTCTAAGACCAAGGCAAAGATACCAACAGCCAAAGTACACAATAAAACTTCATGAAATAAACTTATAATTTGTATTTCGTCTCATTTATTATTTTTTATATTTGTTTATTTTTCAATTTAGTAGATCAGTATAGTATTTAAATATTTCTCATTGCTCTAATGTAACTTTCAATTTTAATTAAATTAGCATTTACTATATTTACGTGTTGCTGTTTCATTTCCTCGCAATCGAAGTGAAAAGTAGAGTGTACAACTCGTCCATAAAACCCATTTTACACTCGACTTTATATCTATCCTCGCTCGCAAGCTCGCTCGGATGGATAAACGTCTCGAGTAAAATGGTGCGTTTTATGCACTTGTTGTACAATCTACTATTTTTTATTTCCTCTCGATGGACTATATTATCATAACATAGCTACACCAATTTCTAGAAGAAAAGAAGCGACAGCTGACTATCAATTGGTTAATAATTCGTCAGCTAGTCGCAAGTGCAGAGGGGTAATCACGTAACGCATTGTACGCGCGTCTGACAGTAAAATCACAATCTAACTGTCATTTTTCCATATAAAATTGACATTTAGACCTTACAGACGTGCGTAGGAAAAGTTACGTGATCGACCCAAGGTTATCGATTGCTTACTGTTGGAAGTCTTATAGCACATACCTAATATTCAGGGGTACAGACAACTCCATATTAATATAGACTCCCAGACACTGTAGTTAGATTAATGATTAACTGAGATCCATACACCACAAGCTCAGGCCTAAGCCTCGCCGGTCGTAGGCTGCACCGCAATAGGCCCGTCTTAAGCCGCATGTGGCTAGAATCACGGATCTAGAGTTTATGGTACTACAGGTTGAAGCTAGGATTTCGTTTCGAACCATGAGGGTACGTAATTAATTACCCACGTGGCGGTAAGATTTTTTTGGGAGTAACACAGTTATTATTTTAAAAGGATTTATGGAGATAGGGGTTAGAGGATAATTATATTAAATTATTGGTCACGGGGTTAACACTTTTTAAAAAGTGAATAAGGAATCATTGGGCTAGAAGAACCAACTGTCATCCTCATAATTAATGCTCTTAAATGTAGTCTCCGTATAGATTTAATGAGTTTGTGTCAAAAAATTCAATGTTGGCAGCGTTTATCCCTGTCCCTTAAAGGGACAAGTTCGCCTTTGTACTTGCCCTTTCCTTGTGTAATTTCTACTATTATTATCGTGTATAATAAAGGGTTTTACTACTACTGGGTCATATAGAGATTTAGGTTCTCGTTTTTTTCTGTGGAAATTTCCGAAGTTAAGGGCTGTGAAGCCTTATTTTTGGTTTGACTCTTAATCCGCATAAGCTAAACCTCTCTTATAAAAAAACCGGCCAAGTGCGAGTCGGACTCGCGCACGAAGGGCTCCGTATCAATAAAAATATTGATTTTATTCTGTTTTTAGTATTTGTTGTTATAGCGGCAACAGAAATACATCATCTGTGAAAATTTCAACTGGACCTATCACGGTATCAGTGAGATACAGCCTGGTGACAGACAGACGGACGGACGGACGGACAGCGGAGTCTTAGTAATATGGTCCCGTTTTACTCTTTGAGTACGGAACCCTTTAAAAAATATGCAAACAAAACAATTTTTATATGCATGGGCACCCATTAACAAATTTTCATTTGTATGACCTTACTTCTTAAGCGACTAATCATTTTGCCAGTATGCCAAATTTCATCTCAATCTGGTACCGGAAATTGGAAATTATGAAGGACAAACTTACCTACATGCTTCCATATTTACTCACATACGAACAGTGACAGTCAAACAAAAGCCAGTAAAAAGATTGTATTGGCGCTATAATATTAGCATAGCGTTAATGTTTATTGAACGAGCGAGCGAAGTTCTCCGTTTTAGCGCGGGCCAAAATTCTTTCTTATGTCTGACTGTCCGGCTGTTCTCCTGCACAGATCGCATTGCTCAACCGATTCTTGTTAAGTTTAGTGAGCAGGTTCAATAACTATATACCTACATTTTGCATGATTCAGTTTATCGAAAATTAAAAAAAAATCTGAACAGAGCCACTCGTATCACAAAGACTCAAAAGTGAGGCTTTCAGAAAATATTTGAGGTTTTACTTATTTCGCATTACATGTAGAGGTGCTATAAAAAATATAATGTAACTTAGTTGACTTCTATAACTGTAAAAGTAGTATTTTATTGAAGACACATCCATTGTTCCCTACTTTACATCTGTGACTGCAGAGAACTAAGCTAGACGGTCTGCCTTCCATTGAGGCTGCATCAGATCCAATATACCCCTTTGTAGTAGACTTAGTAGACATGTGAACAGCGTTTGTTCTGGACCACAATGTAATTGAAATAACATAACCATTTCCACTGCTAACATAGCTTGACTACCAATGTATGTAGGCAATCAACTGTAAATAGATGCGAATATTGAATTAAAGATAGCTCTAGTTTTTCCTCTGGTTTGGAAGGTCAGATGGCAGTTGCTTCCGTAAAACTAATGCCTACGCCGAATTTTGGGATTACGAGCCAAAACGGACCCCAAGTTTCCTTTAGGGTACAACCGATATAACGCTAGGAGGATGATAATGATTCAATGAAAATACTACACGTTATTTCTAGATTCTCGAAAGTAATTAAGTTAATATAATAACAACGATTCCAATTACGAGTAAAATTATCAGGGTGCACTGGGTGGCATGTTTTGAACTCGTCAGTAGTTCTTCCTCAACTTCAAATTTGACTTTGAATTTTAGTTTGTCTGAAGTCAGATGAGTGCTATTTCTGCCGCTTCCCGTATTGACAGTTTGCAAGTAGGTGTTATATATTATAATAAGAAATAAGTATATACCATTTACTTTTCGTGTCGGCTCAAGCAATCCAGGGTAAATCTAGGCATAATTTGTCAACGTAATTCAAATAACTTTATTCAACAAAATAATAATTTCAACTTATCAACGTAACGGGCAAACACGTTTCGTCCGAGCTGCACTATTATTTCCAAAGCAAACAAGCTTTCAATACCTACACAACTATCCAAAGCCAAATAGTCATATGGCCATGAAACTCGCAGAAAGTATCGGTCTTTTTGCACGGTAGAATTACAGGCTGCAGTTTTCCAATACTGCAAATTTGAATAATTGCAAGTGCGTTGCAGAGCTCAAATAGTTCCTGGAGTTAATAATAGGGCATTAAAGTAAAGCTTCCATCGGCATCGGCAAATGATGTTTGCTGGGGCGCTCGAATACGGAGAGCGAGGATAACGGATGGCACAGAGAGTTCACAAAAAATTGGACTTTTAGACCATTCAATCCATGAAGACCTGTCCCCCTTACAGAACTACTTAGTCTCGTAGATTCGTCTAGGCTCGTAGATTGAGCAATAAACATGTATGGTACAAATCCCTTTTCTAAAACGACCTACTACTAAAAAGTTGTTAAATACCGATATACTTTTCGTTTCAATTTGGATTTTGCTTTTATAATAATACTCGTTGAGTCACTATTCGAGTAAGGTATTTATTAAACATGGCCTTTTCATTTCGAGGCTTTTATGGTACCTACGTAGCTAAAAATTAAATTGTTAAACCGATAGGTCTTATGCTTATACGATCCGTTCTTGAAAAAGGATTCGGACTATACTGAGGGTACCTTCTAGTTGTGATCGCTACGGTAAATTCTTGAAAGCTGGCACTGGATTGAATTATTGTCCGATATAGGTTCGATATATTCACATTCAACTGATGCACTCGGACGTGACAGCTTCTGTGGTGTCAGGCGTCTGAGAGCAGTACCTACGTCAGATAAGTATGAATACGGATTAAATGAAAAAAGTATCTATGTGTTACATTATCAGGGATGATCTGACAGAACGGCTCACACACAATATTGCAACTCGAAAAAAAAAAGGGTTTTGAACAAAATCAAAGTTCTGCGACATGAAACTTTCCCTTGTTCTCCATACATTAATTAAGTTAAATTAACAGCATGCCCCTTTCGCCATTTTATTCATAGTTTCAAAGATTCAACGGAGTCCCGCACAGCGGGGCTCCTATTTCTGGGCGGCTTGCCCTTCGGGCATCTGAAGCTCCTAACGAACGTAACATACCTAGTGTTTTGCGAATTTGCGAGGGCTGGATATGGCTTTCTACGAATCTGAATTATTTTTAACAAAGGTCAACCAGACATAGTTAAGATTACCCTAAACTAGTTTTTAGGAACAAATAATTAAACAGACTGGTTCGCTCCAACGTAAGCTGCACCCTGATCCTGGAAAGCGGACGTTTTTTACACATTGCACGCCCGGCGGCCCTCAAATTTAATAACACTCGCCTTTGTTTGAAAACTCGTGCTAGTTCTTGATAGTCTCTTACTGTTTCAATGGGAGACTATTGAGCATAAGTAGCAAGGAGAATATAGGTAAAATGTGTTTAGCAAGGATGAAGAAACATGGTGGAACGTCGAGAAACGTGAATACGACATGACAGCTGTTGTGGAGAACCATCCATCATCCTATTTCATTACTCTTTGCTTTTGAGTGCGTTTGGCAAAATGTTTGAATTGATAAAATCTAGTCATAATGTTTCCGTTATGTTGTTTTATTTTTGAGCTTGCAGTCGTGAATTCTAGAATAATAAATTAATTTCGTAAATGTATTGCAAATTTAATAGAATACTGTAATGCTATCCCTGTGCTATTCTTAAACAATGGATAAGGTACCCAAGAATCGGGATGGACGAACAGTTACTAATTTCAATTCGTTTCTAGCAATGCGAGAATATAGCCTCAAGGAACTATAAATCCTCTAACAAAACTCCCAGATTTGGACTTAAAAACAATTACAAAAAATCGTTAAGGTAAGTATTCATTTCGTTTTTCATTTCAGAGTTTTTAGCTTCTGTAGGTATGGATAATCAAGGACATATGTGTAAAAGCAGGACGTACTTTTAAACAGATTTATTACGTACCTATTTAACTGTTCGTCGCAGAATGCTAGCCCTTGTCGAAATCTAATGAGGCTCTGTGTTGCTCATTAAGGAAATGCAAGTTTAATTACGCTTCAAGACGGCCATTGGTGCTTCTTACGGATGCGTCTCGGGACGAAACTTAAGTTGTTTCACTGTGCTTTGAAAGCTCTAGAGGTCCATCTTTATCCGTCGCTTCCGATCCTTCCTTATCTCTTTTCAGCGGGAATCGCGCTAGTCTCACGGGCTCCTAGCAAACGTTGGACGAAGTCGAGAAACAAATAAAAATGCATTGGGATGTGATCTAGAATTCTAGATGAATCTAATTGAGGCCGTTGGGTTGTTTCTTTATGATTGAGAGCTCTAAAGTATCTACGTCTTTGTGCGAGTAACAACAACAAAACTATAAGAAAGTTGAGATAAATAAATAATAATTTCTAGAAAGCCACCTGATGGTTATTTTTGTAAAAATATGGGGAATAGATGAAAATTTTAAAAGTGCCTGATTATTTGTGTGGTGGAGGAATAACCTTCCTTTGCACCAGAAAAAAGTTGCTGACTTTTTCAGCTGCGTCAATTATTTTTGAAAAATATGAACAGTTTCCTCACTTACGTTTTGGGTTTAGGACGGCGAATGAGAAAATATTTTAAATGTAGCTGCCCTGGCAATGACAAATATAGCTGATGCAGCTGTCAATATCTTTGCCAGTGTCAGTCTACCACGGATTTATAACATATTTTTTTTTGTATTTTGAGACGGATCAAGTAAAGTTTCTTATTCGCCGTCCCAAACCCAAAACGTAAGTGAGGAAACTGTTTATATTTTTCAAAAATAATTGACGCAGCTGAAAAGTCTGCAACTTCTTTCTGGTGCTAAGAAAGGTTATTCCTATCTATCACCAAAAAAATTATCAGGCATTTTAAAATTTTCATCCATTCCTAATTGTTGTACTAAGAGAAAGTTGTACTTACATAACTAGTGGGTCTTTGAGCTGTAAAACTTGCAAGCCCGTCTATTCATAAATATAAAATTGGTCGAAAGACGTCCACTGCCAGACATAGGCCTCCCCCAAAGAGTGCCACAATGGCCGGTCCTGCGCCACCCGCATCTATAATTATAATAAACGGCAAAACAAATTATATACCTATTATTAAACGTGCTTATAAAATTTCCCGAGAGTCGGTTGAGAAACGTGACCTGTAGAGAAGAACAGCCGGGCAGCGAGACATCTGGACATCCGAACATACGTTTTTTTGGCTCAAGCTGAAATTCGTTAGCTTCGTTCGCTTCGCTCGCTCGTTCAATAAGATTGGCAAATTGGCAAATCAAAGTGACCTACATAAACTGGTCGAGCATGTATTTTAAAATCGTAAATTCTTTTCGATTTTTAGGATTGTAAAATAAATAAATAAAATAAAAAAGCCTTTTGTTTCTTGTCCTGTAAGTAGTTTTTTTTACATGGTCGGTTTCGGCTAAGATTTTTAGGATATTTAGCTTTATTTATTTATTCGTATGGCATGGGTACAGTTCTTTACAAACTTATATTAAGACCATCGTGGGTTAGAACTGTATGTTGCTGCGAGGTTATTTAGCTTTAATCATCTGTAAAAGAATATCGTAATATCGCCTGAAAATTAAAAATAGTTTTTTTTTATCCGCATATTAAAAGTTCAAACATGAAATTGTTATTAATAAGGCTGGCGACTGTTGCGTGTGCGCCGCCACTTAGTCTGACAGCAAATAAAAAGCGCACATTACGAGTGGCGTCACTGGTTATTATTATATTAGTAATTGTGCTGAACAGGGGATAGATATACAAAATTAGTTTCTGTCAAAAATAAATTTTTGGTACAAGCTTTTACTGCCGACTGTACTTTTCTGCATACCATCATCAAGTACTCATTGAGGCGATTCTAACGAGTCCAAACTCGATGGGGTTGGTCGTTTTATTGCGGAGTTCCTATGACCACCTTCCAGCTCCAGCATCAGATCAGCTCCAATGCATCATAATATTGTATTGTCATGCGATATACATATGCTTGCAAAATATTTACTTTACATATTTACATACATACGAACAGTGCAAGTTAATATAGAGCTTGTCATAACTACAATCGTACATTCGCAATTTGTTTTATTTCCTAGCGAGGGTTTGTATCTAGGTGTATCAACTTTTTTCCGTCACTAGTTGCCATGGTTACGTGTCCTGACTCACTTTTTAAAACTGCGATTTCATGGGTTTAATTTCACCAAACGTGGGGTTTTCTTGTCATGATCTACCCCTTTTTTGTATGAACCATCTTCTGAGCGTGTTAGAAGTCCATATAGTAACATTCGTTTTAAGAAACTCAGAATATTTGTCTGCTGGCTAACGGGACAGAATAACAACAACGAATAGTTTATTGTCCTGACAAACCATAATACTAACTAGTACACCCTTAAACATTTAAGCAATAAAAATATGATTTCTATTTATCACACACAAGCCCAACTTCTAAAATGTAATAAATATAGCGGCCTCGGCAGAGAGTACAAGTTTGTACCCCTTGGCGTCGAGACCCTCGCTCCGTGGGGTCCCAGTGCGCATAAGTTATTTGCGGAAATCGCGAAACGTCTGGTTGATGTAACTGGTGACCGAAGAGCTGGCGGCTTTATTGCGTAACGCATCGGCATTGCAATTCAATGAGGAAATGCAACCAGCATCCTCGGTACAATGCCTCAAGGGCCTTTTTAGGGTTCCGTAGCCAAATGGCAAAAAACGGAACCATCGATTCGTCATGTCTGTCTGTCTGTCCGTCCGTATGTCACAGCCACTTTTTTCCGAAACTATAAGAGCTATACTGTTGAAACTTGGTAAGTAGATGTATTCTGTAAACCGCATTAAGATTTTCACACAAAAATATAAAAAAAACAATAAATTTTGGGGTTCCCCATACTAAGAACTGAAACTCAATTATTTTTTTTCATCAATCCCATACGTATCTATGGATAAGTCTTTAAAAATGATATTGAGGTTTCTAACATCATTTTTTTCTAAACTGAATAGTTTGCGCGAGAGACACTTCCAAAGTGGTAAAATGTGTGTCCCCCCCCCCTGTAACTTCTAAAATAAGAGAATGATAAATCTAAAAAAAACATATGATGTACAACCATGCAAACTTTCAACGAAAATTGGTTTGAACGAGATCTAGTAAGTAGATTTTTTTTTATACGTCATAAATCGTAAAAAGCAATTTATTTAACGGAACCCTTCATGTGCGAGTCCGACTCGCACTTGGCCGCTTTTTTTAGATTTAACGTAGTATTAATTTAACTTAGTTAATGTTAATTAACATCTTGTATCTACTTTAGAAAATAAACATGTTCAGAAAAGGTTACTTGAACTTTCACCGTAGCCCATGAACGCTTGCAACTCCAGAAGAATCAAACGCTTCGCTGACCCTTTATTGATATGAGGATTCGTTGTCTTGATACATAGCTTATTATAGATACAAATGCAGCGCTCACTGTCAAGTATGTTATCTAGTGTAATAAAGTGTAGAGATGGCCAATATGTCTTTATTACATGTCCTCAAAATGTCACATTTTGTAAGTTACCATCCAGTCATGTTTAATATACATAGTTGCCAAGCGTTGTAAGGCCTGATCAAATCAGCCCTAGGGCGAATCTCCGAGCGTTTTAACCGCTCGGTTCTCACGTCATTGGCGGCTCACGATTATTTTCGCACAGGTAAAACATACCGCGGAAACTTTAATCACAAAAGACTCAGTACCGGTATTGGTTTACATCTCCATATCCAAGTGGACTCAATATTCGTCTCTTTTAATAAATAGTATTAGATGGCGACGACAATGACGAAAAAAAAACGCCTTAGAAACTCTGAATATTTATTACCTCTTAAAAGGTTATATAGATAATTAAGTTCGGGTCTCTGCTGTAGATATTGCCGGAGTTAAGGGATGTAGAGGGTAATGTGTGGCTGGACTCTTAGAATAGAATACTAATTTATTGCCACACAACATACCAGATACAGAAACAGAACATGAAAACATATTTCACAAAAAATTAAAACTAAATTTAATACATTAGTGCGACAAGAGTGAACTCTGCGTTTGCTGCGGACAGACTAGCTGCATGTCAGCGCTGATTTTCAGTTCACCTCTAGTGACAACCAGTTTAACAAAGGTGGGTAGGTTTAATCAGTATAAACGACGTCCCCTCTTACACAATTTCATGCAATTAAAATATTTATATAAGCACGTAAGCCCTTAACTATTCATCACAGGAAAAACGACTTTTGTTCTACTCCATCTGACCCTAAAATGTTTGCGCAGGCCCTATACCAACAGAATTTATGCTAATACTTACAAAAAGGAAAATTTAAGTATTTTTTTTGTTAAATAGTACCTAATATAAATATTTTGCTAAAATCTTTTTTGTTATTAGAGTTTGAATAATTCACGAATCATAATTGAAATTCATAAAAACGGTAATTTCTTCAAACATTTTCCTTCCAACAATGTTCGGTGTTGTTAATTATTGCATTGATAATTTCCTTAATGAATAATGTAGGCTTCCGACTTGTTTAAATGTAAATAAGGACATTTCGTTTTGTTTGGACAATATTTCAGTTCTTTGTAGGCCTAATGAGGTATACATTAGTTTAAAATTGAGCTTTATGTGCATACAGTAAGGTTGCGTTTGCTATTGTAAAAAATACTAAGTGTTTATTATAACTTGAAAATATTACATTTCTTTGCTACAAAGGCCCTTAAATAAGAACGCCCATTTTAGGAAAACGGACTGAAGAGCAAAGATATTATGTCAGATTTGTGTTTTTTTTATTTATGTTTGATGACCTTCTTTTACTCTTCGCACTTTTATTTAAGTTTCATTTTCTTTGCAGATATCTTTTGATTCTGTGGAATTTAGAAAACATGTGACTTATATATAAAACGTGGGTAAGCTGCAAAATTGTATTAATTCTTTACAATAGGTACACAACCCAAAAAATACATAAACAAGTGCCTCTAGGTACCTGCCGATCATAAAAGAAAAGTTGACAATGAAACTTGAACCAAGTGTATTTAACAAATCGATTTAGTTTTGGTCTAAAATTGAACGAAATATAACTTAATTACTTTAAAAACAAAGTTTAAACCGACTTCAATTCAGTACTTCGCCAAGCCACATGGTACATGAAAATTTCCACAATTCCTTTCCAATTTACCACATGAACTGCTTTCCGAGAGCATTTGATTATTACAGAAAAAAACCCAAGTCGCTATATGTGGGCTGATAATATTTGAGGAGTTCCGTCGATTCCTCGAGGATCTCAAAATTAACAATTCATTAGTTGCTACTTCAACGGAATCATCAATCATTGACGTACTTTACATCTTTGAGGATTTCCATAAGACATCTGTGGTCTTCATCATCAGCTCCATTTAAATATACGAGTTATAACATAAAATAACAAAATCACTACACGCGTGCCTATAAAATTTGAGGGTTGCCTTCAATTTCCCTGGGATCCCATCATCAGATCCTAAATTGGTGACCACCTCGGGAGTGTACTCTATCGGATAAAAAAAGAATTTTGGAAATCGGTCCACAATTGACGGAGAAATCGGGGAACGTAAATAAAAAAAATACACACAGTGGAACATAATATATAACCTCCTTTCTTGTAGTCGGTTAAAAATATGCAACTCTATTTCAATTTATAATTATATCATTCCATTTATAAAGGATCGGTCACTTTGGCACTCTTTGGGGGTGGCCTATGTCCAGCAGTGAACGCCTCTAGGTTGATATGATGATGATTGTAAAGACGGATTAGGCAGCTCGAGGCTAAGGGATTTGCCACACTAGATGCGGTCTGCGGTCTGCGGTCAAATTTGTTTAGGTGACCGGACCGCAGATGGCAGAACGCATGCAGTGTGGCAAATCCCTAAGTCTATAATTCTACTATTTATTTATTTATGGTATGGCATTTTTGGTCACTGGATCACATAAAAAGCAGCATAAGAGAATTCTTCTCTTACTTAAGAGCTAAGTAGGCCCTCCATCTACTCCGATCCCATTCAATTTCTTTGACCTCATGATACGATAAGAGAATAATAATAATAAAATAAATCATTTATATGTTTAGATTCGTCCTCTTCAAGTACTATGTAGCCAGTTGAGTAAGATTCTTGAGATCCTCCATCCGCCCTGAGAATTTTGTTGTCGGGCATTCCAGAACCATGTGGTCGACTGGTCGGGGTTATCACACACACACACACACACCTAGAGGAATCGCACCAGCCCCATTTATGCCAGTGGTGGGCGCAGTTTCCAATGCCTGTTCTTATGTTAATTCTACTGAATTTTAATTAAAAATTGGTCCTCTAAAACTGTTTAGTGAGCAGCAAAGAAAGTTTAAAATTCATAGTAAAATTTACATACATGAAAATTACCACGTAAGCGTCAGTTCGCAAGTTCGTTAAAACTGTGTTAACTAGGCCAAATTCAAAACTTGGGTCTCATTGTGACGTCGTTGTTGTAGCAAAGTTAACTAGCATGATAATAATTGTGACATAGGATGTCACTGGGTCCCTAGTTAGTAGTATCCCGCATCCTTGTACTAAATATACCGTTTATGCCAATTGTAAACAGATGGCGCTGCCTGTCGATTAGATCGCGCTATCGGTAATTGACCGTAGTTTCACGACACCGTTCCATGGATTATTGTAGATTACCGGTAGCAGGCCTTTAAACGATTTGAAAATAGTGATATTTTAAAAATAAAAAAAATAAAAATAAATATTATGGGACAATCTTACACAAATCAACCTAGGCCCACGGTAAGCTCAGTAAGGCTTGTGTTGTGGGTACTAGGCGATGATATATATAATAGATAAATACATATAGATACTTATATACATATATAACATCCATAACTCAGGAACAAATATTCGTGATAAACACACAAATAAATGCCCTGACCGGGATTCGAACCCGGGACCTCCAGCTTCGTAGGCAGAGTCACTACCCACTGGGCTACGGAGGCCGTTAAACAATTTTAACGATATAAATTACGATATGTTTAAAATTTCTGTACAAATCTCAGCAAATAACGGAATTATAATAGCGCTATTTTTATAACGTTTTAAAGGCCTGGTCTTTGTTGACTTATGGTGAAATACTCTCGTTAATAAAGGATAATGATACGCTTTTACCTCAACTAAGACGTTTTAGTGTCATACGTAAGATTAGATAGTGCATAATATTTACTCTCGACTAAGACATTTTAGTGTCGGTACCTATACAAAATAAGAAATCTATTTCTGCTCCCATGCACCTACCCACGCTACGGCTAGGCCACGGCTTCGAGCGGCAGCGGCAGTGGGGCGCACTACGTGGTACAGTCGCCATCACATACTTAGGTAAACTATAGGTGTTCAAAAATATCGGCACATGCACCCTAATGCCTTGAAAATAGAGGTGTGTTCCGATGTTTGTGAGCTGCTTGTTTGCTCCGATGTATGTGATGGCAACTGTACCTAGCGAGAGGTCGAACGGCAGCCTCTTGCGCCTTAGACTACGGTCTGGATGGCAGCAGCAGAAGAGCGACGAGCGGCAGTTCATACATTAAGTTTGATTGAGTTCAATGTATGGGAGCTGTCCGCTTAACTTTAGACCGCGGCCTTAGTATGGGCTCAGCCGCTTGTCCACAGAAATCCACATCGTGGCGTCGTTTATTTTCTCGGCGCGGCGCGTGCCATGGAATCTTACGGTGCGGCGCCGTAGAAATCCAGCCCATGGCGTCGTATAAAGACGCAATGCAACGCGGCGCCATAGAAGAAACTCACAGCGCAGCACCGCAATAATCCACGGCGCGGCGTCGTGGGTTCTCAGGACGCCGCGCCGTGTATTTCTTCAGCGTCGCGCCGTGGATTTCTACGAAGCCGCAACGGCGTGCGCCGCGCCTTTTCACGGCGATGACGCCGTGCCGTGGACATGTGGCCGAGCCCCATGGCGCACCACAGCCTGGAAGTCGTGACTGAGTCCTAAGGATACACCGGTCCAGTACCACGCTTCAGTTACAGGATATATAAACAGGGTGGGCCATAAGGGTGTTGGCAGTTTGTGAAATTGAATTAAAAAAAAACTACTAATCGTATAATATTTTTATTAATCATATTAAAAAATTCAGTTACTGGAAATTTTATGACTTAAAAATAATGCTGTCCAGGTGACGTCCCTCCGTTGCTTGGCACTCTTGAAGGCGGACTTGCAGGTTTTCGTAGACTCTGCGAACGTTATTCTCGGGTGAGCCAATAATTATTGCGACATGATTAGAGAGTTTTTGGTACCGGCTTTGCAAGAGTATCGAGGCGATATCTCGAGGATCTGGTTCCAAAAAGATGGGGCCACATGCCACACGGCTAATGTTTCAATAGGGCTGCTGAAAAGTGTTTTTCCCGGAAAACTCATTTCAAAAAGGGGTGATATTGAATGGCCACCACGCAGTCCTGATCTCTCCCCATGTGATTATTTTCTGTGGGGCTACCTTAAATCAGTAGTCTTAGAGAATTATCCAAACAATTTAGAGCAGCTTAAAAGGAACATTATCCGGGAAATTTAATTTCGCAGAGTCTACGAAAACCTGCAAGTCACCTGGACAGCATTATTTTTAAGTCTTTAAATTTCCAGTAACTGCATTTTATAATATGATTAATAAAAATATTATACTCGTACGATTAGTAGTTTTTTTTAAATTCAATTTTCAAACTACCAACACCCTTATGGCCCACCCTGTAGTATGCTTCCGTATTACCATATATCTGCTAAACAAAGTAGTCGAGGAAACATGCTGCTTTGGCTCCCGTTTCTGTCATCATAAATGTAGAACGCTGAACGGTGTAATCGAACTTTTGATAGTACTATTAGTAAAAGCCTAAATGTTTTAGGATATTGTTTCGACAGCCGCAAGATGGATGCTCGGATCGGTCGGCTCCGTTTGTCGCGATCACCCCGATTTGTCACGATCGCAACGATTTGTCATGATTAATGTGTTTGCGGAATAAATCTGCCGCGTGTCAACTCAATTCGGTTCATCTGTGTCACATTTCTGCGGCGATACAACGAAAATCGAATCTCCATCTCTGTCGTACGAGTTTTATAAGTGCGTTAGAGTGAGAGATATCCGTACTTCGGAATTCGATTTACAGATGTAAATATTATACTTATAGCATTTCTAATAATTATGGTGCGCGATCTTACTGTCACTTTAGTTTGGTACGCGTCGAAATGAACATAGAATTGTGATTGAGATGCGAAGGAATGAAGAAAAATACGTCCAGAAGTGAGATTGAAAAAAAACCATTTCATATTGATTATCGATTTTAACCGACGCGATGCCGCAAATAAATGTCATTAAAATGGACAGGATAACGAATATTCATCTCACTTATGTTTGAACTACTTTGAAGATGGTGTATTATATTTTTCAGTTCGGTCTATGCAGTCTGCATGTAGGCTTAATTATACTTACTTTTTTTATTACAATCCCTCAATATCGCTTACAAATGTTTACCTTTTATAGCGGGGTAAACATTCGTTTACTTCGTTTTAGCTCATCACAAAATGAACTTGACTACACGAACGAAGTCATGTAAGCAACAACAAACCTTAAATCATTAAAAATAACGTCTAATATCAATTTGTATGTGCTTTCGTATGACTCTGACACGCAATGTTCTCTGGGCGGCTAGGGCGGCAGTCGCGACCCAACCGCCGCCCAAGGCGCGCGTGTTTCCCTCGCCGTTCCAATAACAACTTTACGTGCACGTACTAAAGTTCACACTCGACTGAAACCAGGAAGTTAGTTTCTTGGTAAGTTAATTACAAGTTTTGGGTCTGTTTTTCAATTTCGTTGTCGTTTGGTGTTTTACGAAGTAGATGAAACAAGTTGTGTGTTAGTTTAACTTTTCTGAATGCCTTTAAGACACGCCTTTATTTAATTGTTTATTTATAACACTTCATTTAAGTAGGAATTATATTGCTAATGGCGTTTTATTATCTGTATAAAATGTCATAATGCAGGGTTTCTTAAAGTGTGGTCCATGGACCCCTTAGGGATCCGTGACATGATCGCTAGGGGTCCACCGCCACTTCGTTCACTCTTAACGTACTTCAACATTATCTTCAATAGGGGTCCGCGGTATTTTTTTAAATTCTGATAGTGGTCCATGCCTGACAAAAGTTTAAGAATCACTGTCATAATGAGTCATGCATGGGATGAAAAAAAAATCAAGTAACTTGTATGTAGTTAGTATACTTGGTCATTTTTTACAAGTTTTTATTTAAATGGCAATGTTTATGTAAGTATCTTTACTTGGGTTACATTTTGTAAGTCAAATTTGGTCAACTTCCGTTTATCTAATCGAGTTAAAATTTTGTACACTTGTGTAAGTTAGATGATAATAGAGACGGAAGGTGTCCATATAAACTTTTAAATTACTGACACATGATGAACAGGTTGTGTTGGATCTCATTAGAATCCTCCCAATGAGTAGTATTTAGATCTATGACTGGGTAACATTTTCGACAAAAACTTATCATGGTTCCTATCGTTTTCCTTATGTACCTAGTTATATCTCAGTAATATTACGAATTTGGCGACATGTCAAAGAAGATAGCTATATGACTTAATTTTTCTAGTTTTTATAGAAAAATATTAATTTGCGAAATCATTCATGTCTATTGTCATGAATTTATATACCTACCATTATACATATTTATTTGTCTAAATACGAGTACATTCCACATGAATACAATTTATGTATTCGTATGGCATTACTAAATTACAGAGTCGCTTTACTTAATTATTATTATGTTATGTCTAAATTCTTCACCCATTGGGTAGCGTTTGCGTCAGGTGGGTACAGGTCTCAGAGCATAGAATACCAGAGATAGGACAAGCCGCCGGCGGCCACGTCGCAGTTGTTAGCTCAATGGGCATACTCTGCCATCTTATCTTATCTTATCTAGATGAGGGCCCTTTCGGATGCACTTCGACCCAGTGGGATCTTTTGTGCATTTGCCCTCTCCTTTATACCTGCTCCCAGGCATACTTGTTCCTGAGTTATGGATGTTACATATGTATATAAGTATCTATATGTATTTATCTTTTTTATTTGGATTGTCAAGGTTTCAAAACGAAATTATTTAAGTGGTGTCTACAAAGAATGTTCTATACAGTTAATGAACACTTTGTAACCACAAATGCCTAATGAATTTTATTATTTTCTCTGACCACTTTCCTTTTTGCATGACATTAATTTATTATTAATATATTGACATTGCTACACTTTGACTTCTATTTTTATTTAATTGTTTACTTTTTTACTAATTTAATTCGATATTAATATAACAATGAATAATAAGGACATAATTTCAATGACATGCATATTGAGAATCAAAATATTGTACGCCAAACTCTGGCTGATTGTGATGTAACCAAAATACTAACCCTAACACCATTTTTATAACCACTCACATTCGAACAATAAATAATTTGTATTTGTATATATATCGTCGCCTAGTACCCACAACACAAGCCTTATTGAGCTTACCGTGGGGCTGGGTTGATTTGTGTAAGATTAAAAAAATAAAAAATAAAATAAATAAATACTCTGCCATACTGTGCACGCGTGCTGATCGCAGAGAATATTACGTTTCTTCCCAAAATACCTGATATATTATGATGCGCGTGTATTGTCCAATAAGAGCGTAGGTATACAAGTGTGTGTGTTTTAGATGTGTGCGTGCTTTGTCTTGTCAATTACTTGGGCTTTGTGTGGGTTAATGTACTTGCGACAGGCGTACTCAATACAAATCGGCCGGCATGTCCGATCTCCTTATATTCATACATCTGTGGTGCAGGTCAAGGGTATTCCCAGAGAATTTCCGGTCGTTGTCTTACTTACAGTCATTGATTATGTGGTGAAGTGGTTACCGTTATTGTCGTTTTTATTATTTTGACAGGTAATATATTTCAATCAGAATAGAATACTTCCTAGGCATAACACTAATTTATAGACTAATTTATAATGGCATCCAAGCACTAAACAGACTTGGAAGGCACAATAAGGTGCAACTAGTTTGGATACCAGGGCACAAGGGCTTCATCGGCAACGAAAGAGCAGATGAGCTTGCAAGAGGGGGCTCTACAAATCACTTTGTAGGTCCAGAACCATTTGAGGAGGACAGGGGACCATAATATCGGCCTTTAAAGCCTACGCCAAAACTAAACACCAACACGAGTGGAGGAATGAGGCTGGCTTAAGGCACTCTAAGCTCTTCATAGAAGGAGTGGACTCGGGCTGGACCAGAAAACTCTGGAAATCCAGTAGGAAGCAACTCAGAATTATATCTGGGGTGTTCACAGGTCACTTCGGGGTCAAGGATCTCTTGGCCAAGATGGGACTATCTGATAGTTTAGACTGTAGAATGTGTGGCGAGGAGGATGAGACTATGGAACACTTATTGTGTGAATGTCATGCCCTTGCCAGACAAAGAATGAACTACTTTGGTAACGGTTACCCGCAACCAAAGGAATTCAAGGTGCTCCCGGCGAACTGCATCATCCGCTTTGTGGAAATGATGGAGCAAGCCTGGGAGCAGGTATAAAGGAGAGGGCAAATGCACAAAAGATCCCACTGGGTCGAAGTGCATCCGAAAGGGCCCTCACCTAGATAAGATAAGATAAGATAAGGCATAACACTTATTTTCAATCAAAATCACTTTACTTATCGCGCTACGACGCAATAATAAATAAAATAACATCAGGCAGGCCGTAAGCTTGTTTGCCACCGTCGGAGTATAAAAAAAAACTAAAAACTTTTTACCCTACGCGCAAATGCTCGTAACACAACAAAAATATTGACGAATTACGATGATCATCGTATCCAAAGAAAATAATGTGAATGAAGCAAGAAACGTTTGTCAAGAAAACGTAGCAAGTGGAAATCCGTGATCTGTGCCCACCCCTCCGGGAAATATGCGTATGTATTGTATGTTAGGTATCGTATTCAAAAAGCAATTCAAATCCAAACGAAACCCCATATAGCAAAAGCCGTCGTAAGTATATCTGAATTTGTATTTTCTACCTATACTAAACAAGCTACCCCCAGTTATTAGAAACGTCAAAAACTCCAGATTAACAGACCCCCGTAAAACACACGCTCAACATAAATCAGCGCAGTTGACGGAAGAATAAATGATGGCGGAACTCACCAACTTACTAACACACTCCCTTGCGACCGTATCACCACGTCCCAAGGGCCATATTCCAGTGTTCTAACGCCATTGTAGCATTGTGTTTAGTGCGTAAAACTTGGAGTCAGTTATTGCGTAACTTTTCCCATTGTAACGTGTCACCTTGTCCCCTCTCGGGGTCACCTCACCCCTCTAACCCCTGAGATTAACCCAGTAATGGTTAGGCTTAGATAGCTGGCAGTTCAAACCTGGACAGATGAGTCGACGTGTATGTGAAAAGACGTTTTTCCTGCAAGCAAACAATTTGGATTTGCTCGAAACATAAAAATGTAGGTACCTAAATAAAGTTGGAGCGCTTCACTCTGTTATATTTTTTCTAAACTTAACTCTCTTTCGACTCTTTACCTACGCGGTACAAATTAAAAGTCGTAGTTTCCCGGGCATCCTTCTGGAAAGAGTTGAAAAGACGTTTATGCTTGCAAGACAACAATTTGGATTTGCTTGAAACATAAAAATGTACGTAGCTACCTAATTGAAGTTGCTCCGCATACACATTGTATATTTTTCTAGTTCTAACTCTCTTTTTCTTTCTTTCTTTTTTTTTCTTTACCTACGGTACAAAAGTAGTAATGTACTTTTTAGGCATCCTGTTTAGAGTTACAAGTTAAAATGCATTTAAACACTTTTCAACGCGTAAACTTCCATTTAAATAATTATGCTAATTTACCCCTGGTTTTATAAGGATTCGTAGAAAACTGGGTAGTAAATGGAACGATCTTGGACCAGTAACACGACTATTAAATTTTTTGTTTGGTTTTGGACTATGGAGGTAAATCAAAGATAAAAAAAAGCAATAAAAACTAGACATTTTTACCTCTAAATCTTATAAGTAAAGCTACAAAGTCAGAGGGCAATTATATATTTGCTTGGTTTAAGCCGTGTTTCTGGCTCCAAGATAGCACCCGCCACCACATCGTGAAACTTAGTGCTACTTTAAATCCTAACTGACATATAGGTAAATAGACCTTGCATGTGTATACCGTTCGTGTGAATATCATACAGGCTAATTCTAAACTACGTATTATGTTGCCACTAGAATGTTCGTTATGGATAAAATTCATGGACGTTTTAACCGATTTTCATTTTAAAAGTCAAAACGTTTTTTCGTATAATTTTTCATTATTTTAGTTCCCGGCCAAGTTTAGTACGAAATCTATAGGTAATAATGTTAAAAAGAGGTAAAATTTGAAGGGGATTGATTTTGTGAGGGTTTAGCTTTAATTGTAATCTCCAGAGCAGTAGCTCCATTAGTAAATCCGATTTCAATCGGTATTTATTTATTTATTCGTATGGCATTACTAAATTACAGAGTCGCTTTACTTAACTATAATCGGTATATGGACATAGGCTACATATTATCCCGCGGCAGCCCCAACCTAGCCGCAGTTACAACAGTAATTAACAACATTCGATTTGACCAGAAGTAATACACACGAATCGAACACTTATCCTGAAGAAGGACTCCTGAAGAGTTCGAAACATATCGCGCGTAGTGGCATTTAATGCCGTAGTCCAACCGTCTAATTATTAGTATTATTTCAACATGTCTCAGGAAAATTTAAATTCGACCAAATATCACGAATGGGCATAGTATAGCGCCGTAGATTCGCTAGCGTATAAAATAGGTGCGTTTGCGTTATCTACTACGAGTACGTCTGTCTTCTAAATTGTTAGACAGAGTTAGAATCCCTAGCGATGTCAACGAGACGATAATGGATTCAAATGAGGAGCTAAGTTTCCCTTCGAGTTGCTAAGAAATAACTATTGGGTTTCACTGGAGCCAATTTGGGTGAATTGCAAAAAAATTGTACATAGTTAAGAGCCTTAATCTAATCTACGCTTTAACCTTTATCCATTGTGTAACGGCAATTACCCATACATTTTATATGGGTAACTTTCGTTAGACAATGGAAAAAAGTTAAAGCATAGATTAGATTAAGGTCTTTAATTATGTACTATATTTTTGCAATCCACCCATTTAGCGACCTTTTATTTAGTTAACATAAAAAATCCAATCCGCTAACATTTTTTGAAGACTAGGGTAGAGGAACCAAAAGATGAACGTTTAAGCGACTATCCCAACTTTACAATTTTTTTTCGAGGAGTGGTGATTTAGTTTGTTTACATTTAATTTTTTTATACGATTTCGTATATAGTCGAGATTGGATATGACTATTTTAAACCATCCTATTACAATACAGTATTTTATTAAAAATGGTTTTATGCTGAAGTATGTCATTTTGCCCAGAAGATGAACACTGTGCCCAATAGTTGAACATTTTGACACCAATAGTTGAACGAAGAAAAACGTAACACCGCGCAGCCTCTGACTTTTGGTCTAGTTATTATATAATCATTGTTATAGCAATTTATACTAGTTAACAATCACAATATTGATACTAAACACAGAATAAAACAGTTCAAATGTACCCTTTTCATATGGTTACAATTATAAGAGATTATTTTTTACATATTTATCATTAAAACATTTTTTTTTTAATTTATCATTAGATTGAAATAGATAAATTTATATGTATAAGTCAGATTTCATATTTATTACGTATCTTTTGTTATTAAGATGTTCATTGTAATAACCCTTGCCTAAAACTTGAACGAATAAATTTTGTTCGTTCATGTATTGGGCACGATGGCAAAGGAATGAACGGACTAAATTTAACAGAGCGTTCACTTATTGGAATCGAAGCCAAAAGTTGAACGAACTAATTTTATTCGTTCATCTTCTGGGCAGCGGTTCTTTGTTGAACAATCGTGCTTTTCATAGTAAAACAAAGCCCAAAATAACCGTGTTGCGAATGGATACTCACGTTCAACTTTTGGTTCAAAAATCAACAGTTAAAAAACGATTAATTTGAGCTATAAAAGTTTTATGTACCTTTTCAATAAGAATTTATATAAGCATTTGAAAAAACTATACCTTGCCCAGTAGATGAACACCGTTCATCTATTGGCTCAGGTACAAAAAGTTGGAACCGTTAGTTGAACGCTAAATATCTCTTAAATTAACAATAAATACGCAATTTGTGATAGATAATCCATTAAAGTCATTAATTAAGAATCTATATCACGCAAAACAATCCATGTAGACGTTTTATTCAATTTTATACATAATTTAGAGCTTAAATTTAAGAGCGCTTTCCTTAAGTAAATCTCCATACAAACGGTGATTTTGGCGCGAGACCTCGACGCGACAACCGCTCACAGCCGTGTGTGTGTGGGAACTGTATGGGAGTTTAAATGCCAGCCTTGGCAAAGGGATGATGCGTTAGGAAAAAAATATACCGAAG
The DNA here is from genome assembly GCA_963854355.1 of Epinotia brunnichana. Lineage (NCBI taxonomy): Eukaryota > Metazoa > Arthropoda > Insecta > Lepidoptera > Tortricidae > Epinotia > Epinotia brunnichana. The sequence continues at coordinate 4,451,235 of OY977945.1, read as the reverse complement.
GCGTAAAATGTATCGCGATTTTTTTATTTCAATTTTACGACAAAACGTTCAACTATTGGGTGGTGTTCATCTTTTGGTTCCTCTACCCTATTCAGGTAAGAAGTTTATTACTTTACACCAGACAGCATTATGAATGGAAAAATCCGATATAAGATTATAATTAAGGGAGTAATGAAAAAAAGTGTCTTCGGGAAAAACCGCTCAACTGCAGTAGTAGTACTTTTTACAGTAAATCCTAAATGTTATGTGCTTATCCTTAAAAACGGTTAATAAATTAAAATAGGCTTATTTAGTGATAAACTGAGGGGTAATCACGTAACGTTCCGAATGCGCGTCGGTACAATTTAACTGTCAATTTTCCACATAAAAAGTGACATTTAGACCTAACTGACGCGCGTACAATGCGCGGCGTTACGTGATCGACCTAACTGATGTTCATGTAAAGACACGAAAATACTTTGGCGATTATTGGACCTTGTAACGCCACTCACCGATAGATGCTATATGACCATTTTAATGTCGCTGTACTAGATCCATTACTACTTAGGTGTAATTCCACCCGTGCTGGGATACACCGGTGTAGTACTGTGAGAATTATTCAATAAAGTCCACAATCGTGTTAGTCTGCTGGTTTCTCTCCGCTCCCCCGCCTCTCCGCCGGTACAACCTTCATATATATTTTGTTTACATCCTAATCTTTACTAACGTTTTTTCTCGAAATTTCGTTTCATGCAGTTAGGCGGCTTTGCAGCCGATGCACGTTTTATTTTTTCAACTGCATAAACCAATTTTCAGAGTGTAAAAAGGCATCTCATATTTGCAAGAATAAAAATAATAATAAATAAATATTTGCGGACAATCTAACACAAATCAACCTAGTCCCAAACTAAGCAAAGCTTGTACTATGGGTACTAGACGACGAAGTATCTATACTTATATAGAGAAATAAATACTTAAATACATAGAAAACATCCATGGCTCAGGAACAAATATTCGTGCTCATCACACAAATAAATGCCCCTTACTGGGATTCGAACCCAGGACCTCTTGCTTCGTAGGCAGGGTCACTAACAACTAGGCTAAAGCGGTCGTATATGAAAATTTTATAAATTACCTATGTATTTAAAAAGGTATACGTCCCAATAATGGACACCTTAATACCTAACAGTGGACACCGCTTCACCGCTAATATTATTCATAAATTAAGATTGAAAGTGTAAATTAATAGGTCAGTGTCACTGAGACGTACTTTTTTTGAGGCAAGTTCATCACTGAATTCCCGATATCACAGAAACTTCTAAAATGTTTAATCTGTTGAATATTAGTTTTTTTTTTTTTTTTTTTAAATGTCTTTATTAATAACAATAAATACAACAGTATCTTACTTATCTAGTGTACATTTAGATCCTAGACAGCAAAAACATAATACACGAACAGTTTAGTGAGCTAATGCGCTCATTTTAAACTTTTTGAATATTAGTTATTAATTTATTGGAATGCGCTAGTTATTCTTCTGGAATCCCAACATAGACTACTGTGTCTACCTACGATCAGGCAGACTGTACGAAAGTTTGCCATAGTCATAGTTAAAAAAACATAGATTTTCAGCAAATCTAAAATGAAACTATGAAAACTTAGCACTGATTTGAAAAATTCGTTAAACCCAAATTGAACAACATTTCACAGACAGCTGGGAATTGGGAAATGCGAAAATTTTACAAAAAATGGAGTTTAATTTTAATCCAAAGCCGAAACCGGTGAATTCATATTCAGAAACTGTTCGAGCCAATATAGTTCTAGGGCTCTATTCGGTTCAACTCTTTCACATTCTGATAGCATTTCAATACATTTTGAACTATCACTTTTGGTGAGGAGAAAGGTGCTGACACACGTGAGCACACACTTTGTAATGAGCATTCTAAATAGCGAATGTTATATCGATACCTGCAGACTTAAAGGGGGTAACAGCCATTACAACAACAGGCTGTTACGCCCTTTGAGTCTGCAGGTATCGAAATTACAGTTAAAATCTCACAAAATAAACAGGAGCGTTTTGGCAAGCATTCTAGCGAGCGTTCTGGTGAGCGTTCTAGCGAGCGTTCTGACGAAACGACAGTAAATTTGCTTAGAGTTTTTGCCGAGCTAAGCAAAAGGGAACTTGCATCTTTCTATTTTACTACTGAAATCAAAAGTATGAGTCATAGGAATATCAACTATAGCATTCAAACTTTCTTATGATTTCTTTTTATGATGTTATATGCATTTGAAATCTGCACGCGCCTGCACCCCCCGAAAACGCTCTATATTAAACGGGCTTATGCTATGACGTCACAACTTATATTCTCGGCGCGTCCACTACTACATATGGATGGAGTTAGTCATTAATTTGAAATTATCTCCACGAAAGGAGGATGGTCAAATTGGCCTATTGACCAATAAGGACAAGCGATAGGTCACTGGATAGCTTATTCAAAGTCCTAAAACTTTTACTATGGCAAGTAATCTCAAATCTTTTTGTGAAAAAAGTTATCGCTGCATAAAAAAGTTTAATGACTTGAAACGATAAACGATATAATATACCTCAAAATTGTTCACTCCTTAGAGGTCGTATCCAATCGCGTCATGTAAGAGCGAGAACTTATTTGTTTTATATTTTGATTAATAATAATGCCATTGGCATACGTGCAATATCACAATATTACTGCACCTGTTTGACAGGGCGTCGCACTGTTGGAAGTTGTGCACATATAGTATCCATAGTTTGGTACCTTGGTGCAGGAAGGCACGAAATATTTATTCCTCCAGCTGGGCACTTAACACAGCTCATAATTGATGAACCTTTTGCTTAAAGAATAGTACTCATTATTTTATGGTATATCAATCGATATTTCGTCGTTTTGTTTTGTGTATTTATGTAAAAACGTTTAAAAACCGTTGTATAGAACTTAAGCCCTGTATATAATATCATTAAAACAAATCTTGTTGAGGGGATGTTTTTATTTTGCCATAACTTGTTTCACACAGCGATTTAAGATTTCCCGCCATACAAAAAGTTTTAGAGTATGAAAAAACCTTACAAATGACATAAGGCTTGTCATTATTGGTTTTTAGGCCAGAGTCCATACGAATCTGGGCATCCTCCTTTGCCTTTAAGTCTATATTATACTTGTCATATAAAATCATTTCTATTCTATATTATGTGTAACTGTCGTCATATTAACGTGAGATAGATCTAGACACGCGGCAGCGTGTCAAGCCAAGTTCAAGCAAAAGAACTGGCTAGCCAGCGCCAAGTGTAATGTTACACGAACCACTTCGTACCACTTTTGACCCTTCTATAACTCAAAACCTCTTTAACGTAAACACATAAAACTACGTGTGTTTAATAATATCCATGAGGACATCTAGAAGCCCAAGTTTCATGAACCTAGCTCAAACAGTTATAAAGATATGAAGGTCAAAAAGTCGTAAATTTTAGCACTGACTGACTGACATATAGTACCTAAACCTAACCTACTTCCAGATGAACTAGAAGGATGAAATTTGGAATCCAGCTCGGTAATTGTGTGCAAGCGTATGAAAAAATCTAAAAATAAAAAAAAGTAAAAAAATAGGGAGGGGTCCCCATACAATTTATTTAAATTTTTATTGTAGCGTTGGAACCGTTACCAGCAGATATTTGAAACTATCCCAATATATGTATTATTATATTTGCTATATAACAAAAATATAAAAATAAAGTTTAGTCAAAAAATAAGTGGTGTCCCCATACAAAAACCTAGTAATACGCACTAAACAACCGGCCAACGGTGTCGTCGGCGGCGCGCGGCACCACATAATTATACACAGAACAGAAGTAGATTTCAATACCTGCCTAGCTTTCTTTACAAAAAGTAATGATATCCCACCCAAAACATAAATGTAAAAAAGGAGAGCCAAGTTCAATACAAAAATTATGCTTGGCTGTGGGCTTCGCCGCAAAAAGAATGGAAATCTAAATGAGTGCCAAGTTCTATGCAAAATCCAAATATGTATTTCATCATCATTACTTAAGAGCCTTGCTCTTGTCGGTGGAGTAACCGCCACTTTTCTCTGTCCATTGCCAGCCTCTTGACTTCCTCATATGACTCGACATCAGCTTTATATTTTATTTGGCTAGAATATGTTAACCTAGGCCTTCCTCTGCCTCTCTTGCCTTCAATTTTACCCTCCAGGATGTTTAGGAAGAAACTGTCGTGCCGTATCAGGTGGTTGGCATTTTTCATTACTCCTTATTTGAGGATATTTTAGTGTAGTAGTTTCCTCATTTGCTTTCCACACCGCAGTTCCACCAGCAGCCGTGGGTACGCCTTCTGATGTCTGTACAGAAGCCCTTCTGGAACACATTTCTTCGGCCCTCTGCCAGTACTAGTATCACTGCTGCCTGATACTAGGGGTAATGCTTATTTAATGGCGGCATGTACTCGCCATGTCACATGGTTGTCGTAGGACCATCTGCGGTATTTAACAGGTAGACCAGGCCTCCCTCCACGTCCTGATAACCTTGCCGCTGCTGGCTGGGGACTGCTTATTCGATATATTCGCAGCTGGCCACCATATCTGGTGGCCGTATCACTATCCACCACCTGTGACCCCGTTGGTAGCTTGCAGCTCAGCCCCAACGCAAATATGTATTTATAGAAACAAAATAACATTATTAACAAGTATTAAACTCTATGCTTTATTGGATACATATAACAACTGCTGTTATTTAAAAATGTGAGATCTTAAAGTAGGTTAGATTTGACTTGGCCAGTTTTTATCAGAATTAATATATATATATGTTGAATAACTTTATAAAATTACTGATATAATGAAAACTGGCCAAGTCAAATCGAACCTACTTTAAGATCTCACATTTTTAAATAACAGCAATTGTTATAGGTAGGTATCCAATAAAGCAAAGAAAGAGTTTAATACTTTTTCATAATGTTATTTTGTTCCTATAAATACATAGGTATTTGGATTTTGCATAGAACTTGACACTCATTTAGACCTCCATTCTTTTTGCGGCGAAGCCCTCAGCCAAGCATAATTTTTGTATTGAACTTGGCTTTCCTTTTTTACATTTATGTTTTTGGTGGGATTCAATACAACCGTTTTTTTTCGTTTGTATGATATCTCTACGTATATCCGCATCGGTTCGACAAATTTAAAAACGTCGAATGCTCGTTGTTCTGTAATATGTGAATACTTAAGTCTATGCCGATAGACTTAAACATACCATAATTTAACAAACATTAACAAGTGAGTTTGGTGCAAGGAAGAAGAATACATTGAGATCCGATTGGAATGTGAAACAACAAAAAAAGAACGCCTCCTGTAACAACTGTGGATTGAAAATGCAATATGCAAGCGATTGCGGCAGTCGCCTTTTAAGTATGTAGGCGCTTCGATGCTTTGCAATTTTGTGTGCAGATTGGAAATATCTAACACTCGAGTGTTGTAGAAACGAAAAAAACTGGAGAGTTCCGTATAAATAGAAACGACAAAGAATCGAAGGGTTTAGTAGTATTGAAATGTCTTTTCTTGGCACTCGGTTGAAAGATGCGTGAGTCATGGAAATCAAAGGACTTTGCCAAGCATTGGAACAAGCATTTTAGGCTCCAAAAAAAACTGTTCGTCTATCATATGAATTGAATCGCGAAAAATTTCTAAGACAACCATCTTACAACTTGGCTGTCACATCGATTGATTAATTAACAAATTAACGCTAGTGATCATGAAAGGGTTTACTGTAAAATCTCGCAAAGTATCGTAGATCCAAAACCCATTATAAATTTCACAAGTTATAGATAATGTTACACGATATGATACTTCGTAAGTGTAGACGTAGTTTGGTTGGACTGATAAGGGCGACACAGTTTTCTGCCACTCGGGCCTATCGTGCCGACGACAATCTGCCATCGCTGAATGGGCCCGGAACTCGTACTCCAGCCTTAATGGAGTCGCACTTAGAGGGCCGAGCGTAGAGCGATGAGCGAGGAGCACTATGTCAAAAGTTTTTTTGTGAAAATAAAAACATTAAGTGCGTAAAACATTCAATATTTAGTATATTTTAACTGTCTCAAAATGGGAAGTCAGACAGGTTTCAAAGCTCATCCTAGCGAGAAATTGTATATTCTACTCCTATTTGACTTGTGCACATAATATCAAGAAAACATGAGAAGAACCATGGTTCAGAACTTCAGCTAGTTTAAACTGTCACAACCGTACGTTAGAACCATACATTTCAAGAGTTACTGGAAAAATTGATGTATCGCCAACTGTAAAGACAAAAAGCATCATGCAATTGCATGATGCTACCATAAATTGTACCAAGTGCATTCAAGACACATCACAACAAAATGGTCTGACTTTGTGACCGAAAAACGTCAGATGTCTCCCTTTGTCTCTGTGTGTCTTTTGTGTAGTAAATAAATGTCTTCTTTCTTTCTTTCTTTCTTTAGATGTTCCGAAAAACGCTCGTAGCACGTGACGCCTGTGAGTTGTACAAAAATATTTCATAATCGTTAGTATTCACCCCGCTTTCGCTGCTCTTTTGCATCCGTCCTTAATGCAGCCTCCGTGAGTGCGCGAGTGAGCGTCGATGTACCGTCACTTTAAAGAACTGGCACACTTACCCCACCCCATTTTCAGCTCAAGTTCAGTATTTCTTTAGCTGAGCCAAAAACAATTACATTTTCAGATATGCAAGGCATATTCAGTCATTGTTCTCAAGCCTATGTACTATTTACCTAACTTGTCTGTCTGGTTTTAAAAATATCTACACTCGTAATAAAAAGAGTCTTTTTAAACCATAAACCAGATAAAAATGTGATTTGGATTTTAAAGCTATCTCATTTTTGACTCAGTATATGATTGAGTTTGTGAAAAAATAATGATACTTAATGTCAGGAGTCGTTCCTTACATCTCTTCGTCAAAAAATTACCGTTACTAGCCAAAGGAGTCCTCCAAAGCGACACGAACCAATAGTCCGACGTTGTGCATAGACATCTAATAGACAGCGTCTAATATTCACTAATTTAAAGAGTATGTAATACGTGTATTCGGAAGATATTACCTAAATAAATAGCACAAATAAATAGATACAGTTTCATATTTGGATACACATTCAGATATGTTTCAAACTTCAGAGAAGATTATTAAATATTGTATGGAAGCTGGAACACAGTTTAATACAGAAGCAGCAATAGGCGTATATTTTCGTAAACGTCGGCGGTCTGTTTCGTAATTTAATTCCGAGTGCACGTCGGATAAAAACCCCAGTTTATTCTGTGCGTGTCAAGACACACGCATTGCAGGATCCACTGCGGGAAACGCCGGGAATATCTAAATGGGAACTGAGAATTCATTATATCAGCACTCTGGGAAGACTGAGCCAATTCTATCAAATACACGATCGCAATCGGGTGGATTTACGAGCGTGCTATGGGTGAAATGAGCGGATGTTGTCGCTGCGGGGTGAAAAAAGAATTTAATCCAAGTTACTGATGACATATTAACCATAGGGGTTTCGAAATAGAATTACTCCAAGTCCACTCCTTAAATTAAAACAATATCTTACGAAAATTAGACTATGAATGCCTTTATGTTGTCAAACATTTGATGAGGTTGTTGCGTCCGATACCAAATTATAAAACTCATACGACACTAATTGTCTTCACGTCTTTGTCGGCGTATTACAATGAACCTAAAGCTTTGGCACGTGATAAAAAATAGCACTGAAGATCCATCTTATGTACTGGCGACAGAATGTTTATGATGGGATTATAATATTAGTATCGGAGATAACTCCTTACATACGAACTTGCATTTGAGCGTTTTTCAAAAAAAGTGTGCAACACAATTTTTTTTCAGAATTCGATTTGTTTTGGTTTTTCTTACTCAGAATCGTTGGTACTTACTATCGATCCTTATACAAGAAAAAAAGTGCCCTAGATTTTACTATGTAAGTTTTTTCTTCCACGTCATTTCGTCACGACCATATAAATACAAAAAAAAGCGGCCAAGAGCGTGTCGGGCCACGCTCAGTGAAGGGTTCCGTAGTTTTTTGTCCGTTGTAGTAAGTGTGTGAAATTATTCTGTAATTTTTTTCAAAAATTATTCAACCTTTCAAATTCAAAATAAATTTTCTAAAAAGTTTTTATAACGTTCTACTTTTGAGATTTTTTTTGATATTTTTAAAACTTATGGTTCAAAAGTTAGAGGGGGGGGGACACATTTTTTTTTACTTCTGAAGCGATTATCTCCGAAAATATTAACATTATCAAAAAATTATTCTAGCAAATTCATTCTAAAATACCTATCCAACAATATATCACACGTTAGGGTTGAAATGAAAGAAAAAAAAACACTACCTTACGTATAGGGGAGGTACCCTAATAAAAAATAAAAAATCACTTTTTATTTTACCACTTCGTCGGCGAGATTGATATAAATATTAGTACCAAATTTCAGCTTTCTAGTGCTAACGGTTACTGAGATTATCCGCGGACGGACGGAAAGACAAAGCGAAACTATAAGGGTTCCTAGTAGACTAAGGAACCCTAAAAAGACTGCATACAAAAATGTGACGATCTGGAATGGAATATTAAGGACACTTTTTTTCTTGTATGAGGATCGATAGTATCAAAGATTCTGAGTAACTAAAAAAAAAACAATTCTGACAAAAAATGTATTGTACACTTTTTTAGAAAAACGCCCATTTCACAGACATAACTTTTCATTATTATTAGTAAAGAGCATAGATTTGATATCAACTTACTTTGCAATCTAACATAAAACACAACTGTTACCGGCAAAATTGTTAGCGACGCAGAATAAAAGGAGTACACAGTTACTTGCTTAGAGGAATCATGCGCTTTCCCCAAATCTTGACTATACGCATCAAGATTGAGTAAATTGAATCCAACGTACCAATGTTCGATCCCGTAATCCTTATTCTCCGTCAACCGCGTCCCTTTTAATTGTGTTCCCTATTTTGGGTTGTTATTCACAAACGATGTTACGCTTACCTAATCTCTAACCGGTGTAAGTCAGAGCTCTGGTTTCGCGTTGTTGTTAAGAATTTAGCGTTAAGATATACTAGAGGTGAGTAGTCAAGTCAGGTGAAGTGAATTGTGAGTAGCTCCAACCCCTCGAGCGATGGCCCGAGCAAAGGTAATAGTGCGAATTAAGCTACGAGCATTTTCGTGGGAATTATGAATAATTCAAACTTCGCTAACTAAAGTAATACACCTGGCGCCAAAGTTCTTAAGTTACATTTAAAGGAAAAGTTGTGTTATCCAACGTTGCTTTTATGTCCTTTCACGGCATGGGGCTTGCAGCAAACTTCGCTTCATTCTAAACTCGGGTGAGAAGAAGTTAAAAAAGAAGGCCAAGCTCTGGATCCAGCGAATGTTGTAAGAACCTTTTTTATTGTTTAGATTATTTAAGGAACGATGTATTAATTGAAAATGATTACTATACATTATTTGCATTTAATTATCATCCACTTTGTAATCGCTTCAAACTCCTTAGTATTTTATTTATCGTATGGCGGTTACACACTAGTACATAATATATGTATTCGTATCGATGTTGCTGATAGGGTTCCAGTGTGCGCTGCGAGAATCAGAAGGAACAGTGCAGCTGCCGAGTTTGTTGTTCTTTTAGCTCCACCCGTAGGTCACGTGTAGGGTTTCTAGGGTTATTCCTACGGACGTAGAACAACAACGACCCGCTTCAAACTAGTAAATCATCATCATCATATCAGCCGAAAGACGTCCACTGCTGGACATAGGCCACCCCCAAAGAGTACCAAAATGACCGGTCCTGCGCCACCCGCATCCAGCGGAGTCCCGCGACCTTTATCAGGTCATCAGTCCACCTTCGCATCGCCTTCCGGTACGTGGTTGCCACTCGAGAACCTTTCCACCCCAACGGCCATCGGCACATTGCACGTAGAACCGATAGTACACTCAAAATACAAAAATAATCAGGAATACTTGAAAAATCTTCTTACCACAGAAACTCGTGATTTGGGACTGCAGGCAGGCTTAGTAATCAAAATCCATACAGTCGCTTTCAGATTCAGTCTACTCACGATGTGGGGCATACGAGTACATACGCCTATCTCTTACGCTTCCCTGCTCTCTAGTGAATGAATGGAGGATGTGCGAGTCGATTAATTAGTTGTCGAGTCACTTCCCTCGCACGTTTGACGGGTTCAGTGAGACCGTGTTATTGATTACAGATAAGGCATATGAGATTAAGTTGTTTATAGATTTCTATCGTATTTTAGAGATATTCTTGGGCTTTAAGGAAGTAATCGTCTAAAAGTCAGGTTTTAATTACACCAATAAAATCTTTTTATAGCTATTGAATCAGCGAAAAACTCAAAGTTTGTAACAACTCATATCTCAGAAACTTTGTAAGAACTCGTATATTTATTACAAACGTTGTTGTATTAAAATAATGTTGGAAGCGAATTTGTTGTTCATTAATTTAGTGCCGTCTGTTTTGGTTAATTAATAAAATTGTGTTATTGTTTATCAGGTGCAATTATCCGTCCTAGCTAAACATGCACTTGGACTGCTGATATAAGCCTCTACTTAAAACAAAAAGTTTCGGTATTACTGTTTTTTTAAATGAGTTGGATTTTCCTTTGAAACATTTTGAGACCTGCATTTTCTTTTTCAGCACAAATGCATTTATTACGAAATACACATGGTAGACAAAGAAAACCTCTGAATCGTCGAATTTAAATTGAGCACCGGTAAGGTTGCTGTTTCCTGTACCGCAGTCCAATAGAACTCAACCCGTGGAGGCTCGTAACGTCTTCCGTTTTACATTTCTTCCGGGAGTCCCGCAAGGTCGTATCTGTATTTTGTTTCATTCTAATTAAGACTTTATTATCCCCTTGCAGAGTTTACTTCAAGCTTTTTCTACGCTCAGCTATATTTTTGTCTATATTACCAGTCGATTTTGTTTTTCCTACGGGCCAAGGATGAAACCACGAGGTAATCAAGTGAGCAAAGGAAAGTGTTTTGATAAGATTTCGATTGCTTAATGTAATGAACTCGATCGGGTTGCTTATGACCTCCAGCTTCGACATAGCGAAGGTCAGAAGAAAATTGGTTGCTACATTTTGTGATTGTTTTCATTCAATCTGATCACGACCAAGATAGCGAGAATAGTAAATGGAAAAAGGTTTTTGCTTTTTTGCTGTTGTTATATCAAAAGAGCAAAAAACATTCTGAGTCTTGCCTGTGAAAATGGCTATTCATATTTTATACCAACATGTTGTCGTTGTGTGGTTCTCGCTAGTCAATATTTCTTCCTCGTAAGGTCATTCCGTCTAAGTGCCTTATCCATTTCAGCCCTCACATCGCATCGCAAATGATACTCCCCACAAGGTCGCAATATTGCCACGAACACGCCAAATAATTCACCATTTGCATACAAACTGTCCCTCCACCCCTTATCACTACACTCTGCGGCGATATCTACCATCGCCACGCTTTACAACTCCGCCTTATCGAGGATTACAATGAGTGTTTGCCCTTCGTACGCATCAGTGGATTATGATGTCTAGAGTTGAGGCAAGTGAAACCTTGTTGTTACCTTGAGTGATGGAATTTTTATGTTCATTTGCTTTTGAGTTTGAAAATTTGAGGCTCTTGCTAACGTTAAGGCTGCAATTTGTGGCAGCTGCGGAAAACCACTACCTTAAAACCAAATGAACCTATCTACGCATTACGTTTTTGAAGAAACGCTCATCTCGGTCCTATCCGCTAAGTACGACCCGGGGGGTATGGCAGACTTTATTAAATACACCCACAAGAGTGAACTTCACTTTGCTGAATAAAACTGCTTTCAATTTTGGCTTAAAAATGTTAGTCCTATTAAAACGCTTACTTTGTTGGGAACAAAGCAAGCTATTCCTTTTTAAGGAAGCATCGTAAAGTGGTGTTACCGTTGCTTTGGGAACTTGAAAGCGTACTTTAAGTGAGTAGTTTAATGCACTCGAAGGCTGGGAAAACTTAACTTTGACTATTATTATGTGAAGCAAAAGCGCTGAATATTTTTTTGCCTTATTTGCTATTTATTAAAATAAGGCCCAGGTTTATCAATATGTTACTAATAAAAATATCTACACATTCTTGATAACTTTAAATATTGACGCAAACATTTCGTTTTGTAATATTGATAGTTATAATTTTATCGAATATAAAGTTTTTTTAACCCTTAATAGGGTATGGCGTGAAAATGGAAATAAGAATGTTCGAAATGACTGCATATATATTTTTTTTATGTGGGTAAAGTATCAAAACGCCGATAGGTTATTATGCATGTTTATTTTTATTAAAAAAACACGTTGGTAATTTGGGCATGGCGTAAGAATGGTTATTATACTCGCCCTCAATCCAAAAGTCGACTAGGTCAATAAAACCCTTGAGCTTGGGTTATCAGTTTCCCATTGTATTGCACGGAGCGTTTTATAGCCTCAGTCGTCTTTTGGGTAGAGGGCGAGTATAGAATGTTAGAAATGTCGGCATATTTTTTTATGCGGGTAAAGTATTAATCACCATTAGGTTATATATGCGTGACTGTTTTCATTAAAAAAAACCCGTGGGGAATATCGTCCTTCAGACCGATGTGGATATCTGACTGACTGACTGTTCTGTCTGAGTGAAAAATCAATAGAACTTTTCATTCTCCAATAGGGCCAGGCCAGATGATTTGATTAGCTGCTGAACTACCCGTACGTTTGGTAATATTCATTTGTTGTATGTTAGATAATTGTATGTATATCTGCAGCAGGGCTAGGTAAGTATCTGTACTTCCTTTAACTCCATCTCCTCAGCAGGGTTATATCCAAAATTGGATGTTCCACAGGCTCTAGTTCAATCATTATCGTATTCAAAAATGATAATCTGATTCCTCATTGTCTGATGAGCTCATTGCATTTTTTATGCCACGTTGACATGATTACATCTCGCGAAGTCGAGAGTTTTCTTGTTCTACGAGCACGAAATAAAGTATTTTATGAAATTATGCCTGAAGTACAAGTGAAATCAAAAGATCTTGCGAAGAAACCCAACTGATTTAAAAAAAAATATTATATGGCCTATTTATATTACTCCTACGTTTATGATAAATCCAACAATGCCTCATATGTCAAAATCCATCTAACCGTTTGGACTTTAGCCCGTGAAATAGAATTTTTTTGTCCACATACATACATACGCTTGAAAAACATGACCCTCCTTCTTGAAGTACAATATTTTCCACAACTTTAAAACTACCAAATAACACTGAAATTCTAAAGTGATCACGAAAATATCATATGTCCAGAACATAAAACAGTTCAAAATCTATCCATTACGCAATTATGATTTTTTTAAACCGGATTTTTCACTACATACAGATTTTTTTAAATCTTATATTACACGAACTGACCATGTTTTGGCAACACGCGATTCAAAGACTACAATATACATACTACGCGATTGACTTCGTCACTTTGATATATGTCAGAAAAAAATGCGTTTCGTTTTACGTCTATTAGTTTTGTGCATAGGCAAATGAATATACCTCCATTTTATATTTGGTACAAAATTGGATCCAGCCACTTTCAGAGCGATTAGAGCGCTGTAAAATATGGTTGGGAAATAAACTCTATCCAATTAAGGGGCATCTTAATTTCTTTTATTTTGTAGACATTTTTTAAGTAGCCGCAAAACTAATTACCTACCATGAAAATGGCCACAGCTTCACTAATTAAAAAAAATATCAAGATATAACAGTTATACAAACCTAGAGAAAACTTTAATCCCCGAAGCCTTCTCGAATCAGGCCGGCCACTCTCATTAGGCATTTTAATTAAGAGGGGCAGTCTGGCGAACCACCGCGCCGCAGGTACTCGAAAGATTTTTAACCCACATTTGCTTAAGATAAGGGTGGATCGCCGATTAGTTGAAAGTTTTAATTAAGAGGACAGTTGTGTCAGATTTGTAATTGTTAAGATTGAAGAACCATAAGACGCTTACTATGCGTAATAGCATTAAGTGTGTTAATTAGAAAATTTCATACATAATTGTTTCATCTGCTAGTGCTGACTCACGCATCATCACGCTGCATCTTACTCAGCGTTACCAATATCAAAAGTATTCACTGTCGCTTCTACATCTATTTTAGCGGTGCTAGAATACATATGATGGAAGTAAATAAATACTATGTGTATTTACTAAATAAATTATACCTACATGATGTTTTGTTATATTGGTCCTTACCTATGAAATTGGCGGTTTTTTCACAGATATTATTTTGTACGTAATTTATTCATTTCTATTGCAACTTCCAAATTATTTTTTAATTTCATTATAAGACTATGTAACACAGGTTTTAAATACAAAAAATAGGTTTGAATTTTTTATTTAGTGTTTCAAATTAAAGCTTAAAAAACCGCCCTTTTCATGTGCTGCCGGTTAAAGTGTTTCAATTACGTATAGTTTTATGATGCGAACTATTTTTAAGGAATGAAGATATGTGTAAAGTAGCTTAAAAGTTTTCTATATTCCTACCAAAAATTAGTTTGCTTTGAATTTGACATTGCTGAATAATCCGCAAAATTCAATGTATGAAAATCACAGTTTTCATAAAATTCTCCATACACACCGCCAATTTCATAGGTAAGGACCTAATATATTTAAATGATTCGTTGATCAACAAATCCCTGTCACGTAAAGTTTAAAATTAGGTAGGATTTTAAATCTGCACCGATACTGTACACTCTGTCGAGTGTAAATAACTGGGTCATTGTCAGATTTAGGTTCACGTCTCTTCGGTGGACATTGCCAAAGTTAAGAGCTATAAAGCCTAATTTTTGGTTGATCACTGAATCCGCATAAACGGCGTTGCCCTTTCTATAATTCCATGTGATTAAAACATATTATATGTTAGCGTAAGCCCTTAACTATTGACCACCGGAAAGATGATTTTTGTTTTTGTGACTGACAATGACCCAACTAGTACGTATCGACACGATTTATTTCGATGTTGAAGTGCATAAAAAGACTAACGCATCATAAAAAAAAAAAATTTCCTTCGTTTCATACCTCACTTAAATACTCCTATCTCCAGTAGAATTTATCCCAGACTATATCATAACAATCCTCTGGCGGCATATTAGCAGCGCAGCATTACCAAAACTTTTGCACGGCAAAAAACTGAAGGATTACCATTTTCATCAGCTCCATAATGGAGTCTTTGTAATCCTGTCTCAGCGGCATGATTAAACCTCTCTTCACAATGGTGAAAGCGGCTGCCGCACAAAGTTACAAAAGAAACAGTTAACGACATAAAAATATGGCGTATGCCATTTGGAAAATCAGCAGAGACTGGTCAAAACACATCCAATTTGTCAAAAGTAACTGGTTGTGTAATTTAAACAAGAGTGATTATAGGTCGCGATTTCATTTATACTGAAGCTACTCTACTTCTTTCTGACTTTGAAAATCGGAAACATGAAAATGGGGAATCTTTGTGACATGCCAAGGACCCCGCACATATAATATACAAGTCTTAAACTGGCCCTGGTATAAAAAAGGTTAAATGCAACACTTACCAATACCACGTTTCAGATTGGCGATAGTTTTACTTTGATGGAATAGTGAGGTAGGTTGTGGTCGGACAGCTCGAATCTGGATTAAAAAGGTTTGACGAAGGGTCAGTTAGCAGGTTAAATTTTATAGATTGATGATAGAAAAGTGAGTGACCACAATCGAGAATCTTGTGGTTTTGAAAACGTTTCCGGCCTAGTCCTGAAAGGTTTGCTTTTTTTTCTACATTCGTTTGTGTGGCTGCCAACGCTGCACACTCTTATGCAAATAAGCGACGCGTGCGAGAAGCTTTTAATAGTCCCCTTTTGTCTGGATTTATTGCGATTCCCGACCTGTTGCATTATTGTGCTCGTGTTACATTCACTTTCCGGGTTTTAATTATTTTGTACTGATATTTTTGCTATTTTTTATGTCCCAGATACAAGGCGACTCTTTCATAATATCTCATTAACTTCGTGAAGTTGAAGCCGTGGCTTTGAATAAAAGCCCTGTTGTAAATAAAATGCCTTTCTTTATATAAATCGCTCATCAACGAGCATTTATTTTCATTGCCTATTGGTTGTGATTTTTCAGTAACATTTGAAGCTTTTTATGGATTTATCTATCGATGTACATTTGGTTACTGCTAACTTTGTTGAGTAAGGTATAATTTATGACTTTTATCAGTCGTCATAGTATTCTTATAATAGTTATAGTTGTTCCGATACAATTACTAAACTCTTTGGAACTCTTTGGGGGAGGCCTATGTCCAGCAGTGGACGTCTTTCGGCTGATATGATGATGATGAATTATTTATTGAGTTCAAAATATTGGAAAAATATTGGAAAGCTATTCTTTTCCTCTAAATGGGTTAAAAAAATACATTAGTTACCGGTTTAGGCTGATTTAAATTATATGCCGACATTCAATTCTAAAGTAATAAAGGGTGCCTTTACACCACATGTACCTACGTTAATGTATACAGGAAAGCCAGAATACTAATGCATAACATCAAACATCTTCTTATACCATTATTAAACCTCAAGACCAGAAGTCAAATTCCAGTATAGAGCATTCACTAACTGGGTATGATCATCATGATGATGATGTTATTGTTTGTTGCAGGATAACGATTGTGCTGTCTCGGTGCTGATTGTCGTAGCACCATCAGGGGTCAAAGTATGCGAACCCGAAGATCAGGTAAGCTTTTTTTTGTAAGTAAGCTGAGTGTTTCTGGCGTGTGACTTTAAAACGTAGCTTGTGGGTTCGAATGACCATGAACAAAATGTAAAATTGTATATTTTTATTGCAAATATTGCATTTCAGCCCGAATACCAAAGGACCACGGGCAGAACAGTGACAGCATAATACACACAAATAGAATAGGTGCATTTATGGACTCTCTATTCAACCAATCCTTTTTTTTTTCAGAACGTGCGCATGTACCACGCGCTGCGTCGCATCTCGTTCGCGACGTGTGAGAGCGCAAGCGCGTTGTTCGCGTTCGTGGCTCGCGAGCCGCGCGCCGAGCCGCTCGCCGAACCGCTCGCTGAACCTGCGCCGAGGCACTACTGCCACGCGTTCCGGACCGACACGCCCGAACAGGTCAGTTTGACACTAGCAAACTTTAGGTCTATTTTTATTGGTCGCATTTGCTTAGGTTTACGTTTCAATATGCTTCGTGAGTCGAGCTAATATGTTAGAAAAGAAAACGCAGAATACACTAAATGCCATGGAAACCTAGCGTCGAGCAACGTCCACGTCCTGCAAGACGCCTGGTAGGCTAGCACAACTGCCAACGTTTCAATTTAGTGCTAGTCGAACTGAACAGTAGGACAACAAACTAACTTTTGATGGTTAAGTTTGTCGCTGGGTGATGAATGGTTCTTAGCTTTAATGTCAAAAACTGACCGGCCGTCTTGGCAAACAAAGTTACAGAAAGTGAGTGTTATGAAAAACTGGATAGACCACCACGACGGACATGAACCTGGCAGATTCACTCCACTGACTAACTGTATCAATTTCTACCTTGACGTGTGTTCCTTTAGTTTCTCTCAGGAGTAATTTTAATTTTGTACAGACTGCAAGACGCTTTCTATGAGTCTCGAAACATAATTTTCGATCAGACTTAGTCAGGCACCAGTGGCGTCGGCTGCATGCCACTTTTTATATATGTACTCGTAAACCGCAAGTCTAAAGTCCGTAAATCCATCTTGACTTACTGCAAGTTTCTGTGCTTTAAGCAGAATAATTTATTGAATGTTTCTTACTAAACATTTCGTTATCGGCTAACCGTAGCATATTCCATTTTAATCTGTTAGTGAATACAAATTGGTATTCCTAAACATTCTGGTCGCGTATAAGTGGTGCTGTATTTCTCGCGTATCTGTTTTATTCAAATTTAGCGCAGGCATTAGCTACTTCGAATTCTAGCAAACCTGATCTAGTAGTTTGCTATGCGAGAGTTGGTTAAGTCCGTGAAATAATGCAGTTGGAAATCCTGTTATAGTTTTGAGGTAACACAGTATTGCTTTATTGTCTTTTTTCTTTTTGTCGACCGGTTTAGCCTAGTTGGTTGTGACCCTGCCTACGAAGCTAGAGGTCCTGGGTTCGAATCCCGGTAAGGGCATTTATTTGTGTGATGAGCACGAATATTTGTTCCTGAGTCATGGATGTTTTCTATGTATTTAAGTATTTATTTCTCTATATAAGTATGTATATCGTCGTCTAGTACCCATAGTACAAGCTTTGCTTAGTTTGGGACTAGGTCGATATGTGTAAGATTGTCCGCAAATATTTATTTATTATTTATTTATTCTATGGGTGAAGAACGACGTGCGAAGATGTGTTTTATTTATTTGGCACATCGCATGTTTGACGTAGGTACGTGTCAAATATATGAAAATACGGCTCCGCACGACTCTGGTGGATCGACCCTTAATGCCACTCTCAATCTTAGATTTTGACGACATACACTGCCCATAGACACATGATATATTAAGAAGCTGATAGTGACGTACTTACAGTCAACTTCAAAATATGAGTTGAGCGAGGAAGCTGCCAGCTCTTCGGTCCCCGGTGGTGTCGGCTAATTTTGTAGACAGTTCTTTGTAAAGATTAAGGGCGCTGGGACCCCACGGACCAAGGGTCTCGACGCCGAACGGAACAAAGCAGTATTCGGCGCCGCGACCCTACATTTGTTAGTTTTTGCCTTTTCCGCGGCCTCTGCAGCCGCACCGGCTCTGGAGGACGTTCCGTGGAGATGGGATGGGGCCAATGTGTCGACGCACGTGGCGTCCCACATCAACCCCTGACCCATCTTCCACAGAACACCACACGTGTGTGGAGCACATACCCGGAATCCAAGCCGCAGACAGGTAGCCACGCGCAGGGTGTGGGGTTCTAAAAACGTCCCGGTATGTACCGACGGGAATGCCTGTAACCAGGAGCTGGCTTCACTCTGGTCCCCACAGCCAAGGTTCTGGCGCGATCGGTACCTGTACTTTGATCTAGGAGAGTGTTGTATGTTATTTTTGACAATAAGTCGTCCCAGGCCCTTTGTGATTTTAAATTTTGGGGGGGATCCTTACCCGGGCAGGCAATAGACCAGGCGTGTTTGGCGGTTCAGTGCAAAGATAAATCCAATAAATAAAACATTATTAAAATCGGTCCAGCCGTTCTCGAGTTATAAATGGTGTAACTAACACGACTTTGTTTTATACATATAGATTTAACACTTTCATTGCCAGGAAGGTGCCTAGCGAGCACATACGCCGCAGTCGCTTTCCGCTACATACGGAGAAAACCACGGGATCCGCTTGGCACCGAATGTGTTAATATATGTAGGGTCTCAGAACTCAGTTTAAACAAAGTCATACATATAATTTGTATATGTTCACTAACGAATCATTTTCATAAGTCTGTCATCTCCTGCTTATTTTTATTCTAGATTATTCTACAGATTCGTTACATGACGATATTTGCATCATGAAACATTAAGTTGACTTGGTAATAATATTTTACAGTTATCAACACTTGTCACAAAACTGGCGTTATAGTCGCGTTATCACTTACTGCCAGCAAGTCGAACTGCCCCAGTATGTACTGTCATACCTAAGTTAAATTCAAATGCGATTCCATTACAGATACCATCGTTGGCCGTTAACCCAGTCATATTTCTCCGCATCGCGATTGTTTCCAAGCAGAAGGATATAAGCGTACATACCTCGCATTTTGCTTTAACATGCTGCTCCAAATACTACCTTAAGACTATAACGACAAAGTTCAAATTCTAAACAAAAGCTTCAGGTCGTTATAAGATTAGGAAAGTTAGTAGGCTATGTGGGTGGTAATTCACGCAGGGCCACAATGGAAGCTTAGTTTAGTGGATGACCCTAGCTGGCTAGGCTTGGCTTGAATCATTTACATCCGTTCTTCGCCAATTAAAAACCTTCGATACACCTATCGTATGCGTAATAAGAAAACCTCATTGCATAAATACACCACATTCTTAAACTATCAAAGTTTCACCTTGATACGCAATGTAAAGAATTTCACTGGTGGTCCCATAAGGATCGGATACTGGGATCCTGGAAAAATCGAGCGAACTCTTCAAATTTTATAGGCAGACTTGAAGCCATTTTGGTACTGTTTTGGAATCGGTTATAATTTTGTTTTTAAAGTAAATTATAGAACAGTGAAATCCAAGTAAAGTTACTTCAAGAATTGCGAGAACAGTAATATTTGGGCACCCGGTAGATTGGAAATCTGATAAATTGTGCACTGTAAACGTGGTATTTTGGGTTCATACAATTTCGGTCATACCCCGGAAGGCATAGCACCAACAATAATCTGACCGCAAAACCGATTTCCACCAACCTGACAAATCGCTAGCAACCCTAATCACGTGGGCTAATCCGTGCGGTTTTGGCGCTAATTAGCGCTGAATTTGCGCGTTTTCAGCTATTTTGCGCTAAGCGCCGATGAATTCCTGGATAAAATCACGTTTACTGACCGCAAATATAACATGATTCCGTGTATTACGCGATTGCTTTGCTATGCATTGAATGAACCATTATGACTATAGGTATACACGTTATATATCCTTCTTCCAGCACAGTCGATTTCACTAATATATGTATGTACGTACCTAAAGGTTCAAACATATCTGAACAACCATATGCCATTACTAATGGCATACGGTTGTTCAGATAGTTTTATGACACAAATATTTTATGATGACAGAGTCGTGTACACATATTTTTGATCCCTTTGTCCGTCAACATATTTTTGAACTCCACTGTACATACTAGGTACAGTCAGCTGCAGAGAATCGTGACCCCCTCTGCACACAAATTTCTTAGCAGCGGGACGCACGTTTACCTGGAGCTTATTGTATTATTCAATTGACCAGCCCTTTTGCTAATACCTGAGAAAGGCTATAATTATACCTTCTGTGAAATAATAAATTCTCACACTAGCTTGAGCAATTGCAAATTAAAGCTTGCAGTATTATAGATTTTGTGTGTAATTGCCGTGTTATTTACTTATTAGATACCTATGGAAACAACCTCATGTATTTACGAAAGCTCTATCAATGAAGTTGACTTCTGACCTGCCGATTGGAATTGCTACATTCCTACTAAAATCTTACCAGCTCAGCTCAATCGTCCAATACTAGCACGGATCTCCTGTTATGAATAGTTGTTACCAGTTCTGAGACCTAGTTATATTAGTGACGAGTGTTGAAGTAAGTTGAGAACGGTTATGAATGCTTCTGAGGAATGCCGTGCAATCTTACCAAGACAAGTCAATTTGTGCGATTGTACGTCGTTTTTATTTACTTAATTGGCGTGTCCGTTTGTTTAAACTGTTCTTACATGTACGGTCAGCTGCAGAGAAAACGCTGTACATACAAACGTTGTACATGCAGTTTGTTTGCAGAGGGGGTTCCCTTTTCTCTGCAGCTGACTGTACTACTCTGAAATTATGTACATCTAGAAGCGGACGTCCGTGCACTTCACCTGTCACTTCGAAACGGAACTTCCGACAAACATCATCCAATACCAGTGATATAAAAAAAATACATTAAACATTTAAAAAAGCGGCCAAGTGCGAGTCGGACTCGCACATGAAGGGTTCATTTAAATAAATAGCTTTTTACGATTTATGACGTATTAAAAAAAACTACTTACTAGATCTCGGGGGGACGCACACATTTTACCACTTTGGAAGTGTCTCTCGCGCAAACTATTCAGTTTAGAATAAAATGATGTTAAAAACCTCAATATCATTTTTGAAGACCTATCCATAGACACCGCCCACATATGGGTATGATGAGAAAAAAATAATTTGAGTTTCAGTTCTAAGTATGGGGAACCCCAAAATTTATTGTTTTTTTTCTATTTTTGTGTGAAAATCTTAATGCGGTTTACAGAATACATCTTACCAAGTTTCAACAGTATAGCTCTTATAGTTTCGGAAAAAAGTGGCCGTGACATACGGACGGACAAACAGACAGACAGACAGACAGACAGAACAGGCATGACGAATCTATAAGGGTTCCGTTTTTTGCCATTTGGCTACGGAACCCTAAAAATACTGGATTTCGTTCCACTATGCGTAACCTATTGGTACCAAAAAAGCTACAAATAAAAGGCAAGTAACCGGAAATGAAATATTGGACCTTGATTCTCGCTGACGTTTACGATGACATTAGAGTATATTTTTCGTTCAAAAATTCTCAGCATTCCTTGTAGTCTAAGCGGTTCTACTAAATCGTGACTTGCGCTGCGACGCCTGCCACACAAGCGCAACAAATGGATTTGTTAGGTAGTCGCGCATCAATCGCCATTCAAGCATTATAGTCAGTTTTTAGGGTTCCATACTCAAAGAGTAAAACGGGAACCTATTACTAAGACTTCGCTGTCCGTCCGTCCGTCCGTCCATCTGTCTGTCACCAGGCTGTATCTCAAGAACCGTGATAGCTAGAGAGTTGAAATTTTCACAGATTATGTATTTCTGTTGCCGCTATAACAACATATACTAAAAACAAAATAATTTTTTTTTTTAAGGGGGGCTCCCATACATGAAACGTGATTTTTTAGCCGTTTTTATAGATAATGGTACGGAACCCTTCGTGCGCGGGTCCAACTCGCACTTGGCCGGTTTTTTTTG
Source organism: Epinotia brunnichana (assembly GCA_963854355.1). Lineage (NCBI taxonomy): Eukaryota > Metazoa > Arthropoda > Insecta > Lepidoptera > Tortricidae > Epinotia > Epinotia brunnichana. Next base: position 4,428,432 of record OY977945.1, on the reverse strand, counting down.
ACTAGTTAAGCTGTATGTTTTCGCTTATACTTATCTAATTATCTGTTTTTATAAGGAAATTGCATGAAGGACGTTGGACAAAGTGGGTTACTGAATAGTGACTACGGTCGTTGAAATTATTTGCAGAATAACAGGCCCAGATATATCAGAACCAAGGAGAGGTGCCTGGTATGATATAGTAGAGTCTTATACTCGGTAGTGGGAAGACGGGCTAATCAGACAGAGAAAAGATTCAATTCTGGAGAGTATAATGTGAAATCAGTACCAAATATCAATACGCGAGGGTCGCCGACATCGATCGTTTTTATTCTTTGTGTAAAAGCGTATACTCGAAACGACCAAAAGCTGTCAGATTTCAAAAGGCAGAGCCCCGTTGTTTGCAAAAAGAAAATAACTGCTGAGCATTTCTTGAAGACGAATGTGGACGTCACGCTCAGTTAAAAAGTTACGCAGCTACCCCACTAATTGATGTCATAAAATAACTATAAATTGGAATTATATCTTGGGTTATGCGAAATTTTTACGCTCCTTACACACTCATGGCCATCATGGTAACGGAACATGACGCGCTTATACGTTGGAATGCGATGGAAGTATGTCTTTCTCTCTCTAACACATAGTTGCGTACCTACTGTGTGATGGACCATGATGATGGCCCATTTAGTACTTTACATTTTCACAACAAAACGTTTTATCAAACGTCACCTCTTTCGTACTGACACGTAGGTAGTCATAAATAATTCATCCATAAAGTAAGTTTGTCTTTCACTTTTTGGAAACTCGCCTGCGAATTGCATCGTCCGGTATGCGACTTTCGTGTCAGCGCGTGACCTTGCGCGGTGAGGGGAGGGGACATTCCGAAGCTCGCTTGTAATGGGACCCGACATTGGCCTATTGCCTACCTATTCGGCTTTTGCATTCTGTTTTTGACTCTAAAACTAATGCAATTGTTGTTATTTTTTGGACGGACAAAGGATTCGGCAGGGTTACAATAGAAACGGATCCTTTGATGATCAAGAAACCAAAATAATTTGTATAAAGGATTTTAAAAGGCGTGCTTTATTATGTCCATTTGTTTTCTACCGGTAACAACAAAGAGAAAGGTAGATGAAATGGTGATTGACATAAGGTTACTCAATTACATATTAAAAGCTAATTGTCATTTACACTATAAGAAGGTATAGGTACTTAATACAAGCAATAATAAAATAACCCAAGATTGTGAATGAGATGGAGTGTGTGAACATTTATTAAACAACACGCGGCTCCCAACCAAACAATTACATAACATGATAATAAAACTGAACAACGAAAACATTCAAAGGTCACATTATATCATTTGTATATTTCGCTAGGGTCATCAACCTTATAATTAAAAAAAATAGCAATACTCGACACAGGTGCGCTCGTGTTTCCATTGTGCGCCAGCGCAAGCATGAAGCCTTCGGAACGAGTTTTGCGACGCCTGAGACGCCTCGAATGCTCAGCTCAGTTGACTCCCGATCGTTGGAGATAACGGACGTGTCGACCGTTTACAAAACCCCATTTTTAAGTCAGTGCAGTGCTAGTGTTTTGTTTTGTGATAAATGTAAAAGTGCTACCTTAATGTGTTTACCGTGGGATAGCTAACGCTGGTATGCGGCCTTTTGTGTGAGTGGGAATGCTTTAATAAGCTCAGTGTTGTAGGTATATTAAGTTGGTTTATCATTTTCGGTTCTGTGTGATTGGTTTTTGCGTTTGTCCATTCATGAATAACTGGGCGATTTTGGAACGAGTTCAGATTGGCGGAATGCTTTTGAACTAAGTTTGTACTTTTTTCTGGTAGGCATCTTTAGTCAACTTGATATTCCTTGGCTCGATCAACTAAAAACAGGAAAGTATTCAAAAGAAACGGTATTAATAAACTGCAGTGACCCAATAGACTGAGGCATGTATATGGTCATTCACTCTCACCGGTTAGCTTATCCTACCAGCCGACAGAATGGCTGCATTCATAGAATTCTTGAGTGCTAAATATCTAAATGGGAATAAGTAGAAGTCGCAAAGAAAAGTGAACTACTATTCCAGTATCTAAGTAAAGTTTACTTATTGTGAATAATATCGAATCATTTAACACTGTAAATTATTAAACTGTACTTTCAAAAATAAGTGATGAAATCTCATTAGTCATTACTAAGTACTGCAAGAGTGAAGTCATTCTGTTTTGTAAATAGGATAATCTGCAGCATACTACAGATTATCCTATTTACAAAACAAAATGATCGATTGGGTTGCAGTGCATCTGAAGAGGTATCCCACGAAATAAGATAAGAAATTCCTCTTAACTACCTATCTCCGACAGATCAGGAGCTACCCCAAGATAAGGCAGCATTCCACTGAGGTTGAATTTTGTAGACCAAAAAACGGGTTCTGTTCTGTCCTAATCCTAAATATATATCATATACCCAACTGAAATAGTTAACTCGGAAAGCGATGCAATATTTATTAATAAGATAAAATTTCTATTAGTTGACCAAGCATGCCATAGCATTGAAGAATTTATTTTAAGAAAATAACAAATATTATATAATTATTGTAGCTAACAATTTTAACAAATTGACTTGTAAAATGTTACTTATACTTTTACCAATAAAATATATAAATATGAATATGAATATTCTGAATTCAAGAATAAATCTGCACAAAATTCAAAAAAGCGGCCAAGTGCGAGACGGACTCGCACATGAAGGGTTCTGTGAAATAAATTGCGGTTTACGATTTATGAAGTATTAAAAAAAAAACTACTTACTAGATCTCGTTCAAACCAATTTTCAGTGGAAGTATACATGGTAATGTACATCATATATTTTTTGTAGTTTTATCATTCTCTTATTTTAGAAGTTACAGGGGGGGACACACACATTTTACCACTTTGGAAGTGTCTCTCGCGCAAACTATTCAGTTAAGAAAAAAATGATATTAAAAACCTCAATATCATTTTTGAAGACCTATCCATAGATACCCCACACGTATGGGTTTGATGAAAAAATTTTTTTTGAGTTTCAGTTCTGAGTATGGCGACCCCTAAAACTTAATGTTTTTTTTTTTTTTTTTGTGTTAAAATCCTAATGCGGTTCTTAGAATACATCTACTTACCAAGTTTCAACAGTATAGCTCTTATAGTTTCGGAAAAAAGTGGCTGTGACATACGGACGGACAGACAGACATACAGACGGACAGACATGACGAATCTATATGGGTTCCGTTTTTTGCCATTTGGCTACGGAACCCTAAAAAGGATGTAGGTTATTATAATAAGTAAGAGTGTGTCTCTTTTTTTTCTTTATTGTTATAGGTTAAGGTGGTTCGATTGCCATACAAAACGTTATTTGACAATCGCAGGCTAACGGCGTGATATTTTAAGAAACTTATGTAACAAACTTTCATAAATTGGCTTTCCATATGCGCCAAATTCCCCCTTTCCTAGAATAAACTTGTATAAACTAGATTAATTTGAGAAATTGGTTTGTCACGTGATATTTTGGGAAAACTATTTTTCTCAAATTAATCTAGTTTATACAAGTTTATTTTAGAAAAGGGGGAATTTGGCGCAAATGGGAAGACAATTGAAGAAAGTTTGTTACATAAGTTTCTTAAAATATCACGCCGTTAGCCTGCGAATGTCAAATAACGCTTTGTATGGCAATCGAACCACCTTAAATACAAAATTAACCCGTGTATGGAACGACATTGAAAATTCGATCTTATTTACTTCCTTTTAGGATCCACCCATTGTGACATGGAAATGTGGGAATTACAAATAGGGGGACACGTTTTAATTAGTGTTGCATTTGTTTCGTTAATAGATTGTTCGTCAAGGGAACTATCAACGATGGATAACGGTAGATAACAAATTTTAGGGGTTCAAAATTGAATAGGTAATTATAATAAACGTCCCCGACGTTGCTCTAGCTAGTCTATGATTTGGGCACTTTATGTCAATGTGACATATTCGTACATGGCTTAAATTCAAATGAAGAAAAATCCGTTAAATCAAATGTAATCCATATTGATTACCTAATTAACAACATTGTTTATATTTTAATAAATTAACATTTTTATCATAGAATTCGCAGTCAAATTTGAAGACTTTCGCATGCGTGCAGAAGTTTTATGAGAAACTACCTACCTGCCCACCCTGGCTTTGCACGGCTGGTGCAAAATAACTTTTTTATTTTGTTAAAAAATAATACGACAAACCTGCTAATTAATACTTATCTACTACCAGACCAGACCAGTTATCAGAGCTAGCTTATTTCATCCAATAACACTCTTTTGCGAAAGGGGGAGCTTATTACTAACTAATAATTATATACTTTTCTCAAACATGCAATGAAATGACGTCATTACGTGGGTTATATCAGACTTCAAAGTATCACGTTTCGGGCGGATCAACTCGAGAGAACTGAAAAGGAATTTGATACAAAACTGAAGGCCTAGGCCGGGAAGTATTTTTTTTTAATTTTCATTCCACAATTTGTGGCACAGCATCACGGCATTCAGCCATGAAAATAAGTTTGAATTGAGGAGTTTTTATTTATTTATTACATTGCATGTTTGAGAAAAGCACTATACATGCCTGGCTGTGAAAAGGGCTTGCTCGCTTCGTATCACTATCCGAAGTCTACACCTAATCATCCGGCAAGCCCTTCTTTCCCGGCGTCTTAGTACTACTTAATGCTTAATCCATAAGGTATCATATCCAATAACATATTATATCGTTACGTTTACATGCCTCCTAAATTTCAAATTAAAGGAAAAATTGAAAAATTTAGGCTCCGAGCTGGATTCAAACCGGCGAAATTTATAAATTTAGTAATTACTGCTTAAAAAAAAACAACATTAATTTACATGCCTCCTAACAAATAACGTTTCACCGAATTAATTTTCCCACAGAATTTTAATTTAAGTAATCAAAAACATATTATTAAGTATGAGATTTTTTTAAAACTTGTAAGACGAATTATATATTGGCTTTCGTATCTGATATGTTTAATGATCAAAACCATGTTAGTCCTGAATATCATTCCTTATTAAAGTTCTGAATTCATTAAAATTACTATAAATGGACGCAACTTGCCCATTCCCAGATTTGTTTCATTTCACAGTAACTAAGCTGTTAAGGTTTGTAAAAGCTAGGGATAGGCCCGGGTGGTCGGAAAGTCTACCTGATCCCACTATACCTTTTGATTATGCTTACCCAACCACTGCATATTATTTTGTTTACTTTTGGTACTTTGCCGTATTTTTTGTCTCCGGCGGTGTGTTTGCCTTTGTTGGTTTAATAGTTAGATAATTTTTTATATGGTTAAGTCGTTTAAAAACAAAAACAGTTTAAATAGTAGGAATTGTTTTATGACACTAATAAACTCTGTATTTATTCTGCTAAACACACATTTTGAATGCATTACATAACCCTAATTATTATACATGTATGTACAATGATGACAATGTTCACTGGAATATCGAGGATAATGAGTATACGCAATACAGAAAAGGACCTCGTGGAAAGATACCGATGCAGTGAACCGATCAAATAAATTCCACCGTATGAGATCCACAAGAGCTTGCTACATGATATAAATTTGAGTTATTTATCAATTCATATTTGTAAATTTAAATCATTAATCGAAAAAATATGTGTAACTAATGCGCCCCATCCGATAATATTTCACACTCAATGTGAACATCTATGCTTCTATCCCTAAATCACTATTTATAAGATTGTACAAGTTAGTGGGTTTTGTTTGATTCAGAGGTTTCTAATTAAGCAATAGTGTATTTTTCTTATTCATTGTTATGATCTCCTGCTTTGTTTAATAAAAGGCATATCATCCTTCAACTCAGCGCGTGGCATCAAGCCTGTAATGAAGTAAAGACATCCACTGTCGTCGTCCTGCACCCCTGGTACACAAAACCTATTGTTTCAACACAATGAGGTATCCTCTGTCTGTCTGTTGTAAACTCGTGGTCAGATGGACATTTCAATTATGCCCTTTGTTTAAGGCTTTCTCGATATTGCTGTTCATTGGCAGGAGAAACAAAACAATGTCTGTTTTGTTGATCATTTGTATGATGCAGCTATGAGCATTCGAAAAATCATACTATAGAAATAAAGAAACATTTATTCAAGACAAACAACACACAGCGTTTTTTAACGACACGGTTCTATCTCAGCATAATGCTGGCATTGCTGCCAGCGCTGGTCTTCCGATAGATCCGTCTATCCGTATAGACTGCATTTGTTTCTTAGTTCTAAGCTAGAAGAATACGATAACCTACGAATAATTTTTGGGCCTCTGTCGAATAATACTTACATGCATACATATGTGATAAACGCTAGGAGGATGATGATAACTTTGTTATGTGAGAGAACAAATCTAATTAAGATAAGCAAAAAAGTGTATCAGACCTGGGATATAGCTGATACCATGAATAGGAAGGATTAGTAGATTCGAGATGCTTTTGCTTGATACATAAGACATAAGAAATTCATTTAGCAAATCGTTTACACGTAGTACGAGCTGATACCTAGAGTACCCTTAGATGCAACCAAAGCCACCAAAATCGAATGAATTCCGATGTAGTGCCTGTTTGGCTTATTAAATTTTGTTATAAACGTAAATAACAATAATTTTAACAATACCATTTAATTAAACGTAATGTAATGCAGCAGTGGCACTAGTTCATCATTCTAAGATAAAAGGAAGAATATCCATTGTCTCAAGTCCAACAGCCATATTTAACAACAGAAACTCCAAGCAATCAGCTAAAACGTTATGCGATCAAAAGAGAAAAGGAAACAAAAATTGGGAGTTTCATTGATTCTTAATACCCTTTTCTTCTAAATGATACTATTGGCAGCAGTAAAACGGTTACTGTAATTTAAAAAGCTTTTCAACTTATACATCTCACTTGATTTATATCTACAGACGGCCATTAAAATTCTACTTGAACTAAGTATCAATTACTCTGGAGATATTTTGTATTGATGCTTCGACTTCAAACAGCATAAAAAAACTGTATTTTTTTTGTGTATGATTATTAGCCGAGCTTTAATGAGCTTAAATTAGTTTCAACTCACGTCTTTTCCCTTTAAATTGATAATTTAAATCTTAATATGTACTAAACATGGCCATAAGTGATCTGATACAGAGTTCAACAATCCTCAGTTATTTTTAGGCGCCATCAAGGAAGTATAACCCTTGTTCTTACTGCATAGAGTTGTTTTTTCAGAGATAATATTCAGAAAGATAGGTGTTTAGGACAGCAAAATTCGCCATAGCAGTAAAATTATAGCTAATTATCCAGTAATGTTACACCGAAATGTGATAATCACAGGGATCGAGTCGAGGCCCGTTCTCCGAACACAATTTGAGGCAATTAATGTGGAAAAAGTTATTTCGAATATGCGAAGTTGGAAAAAGTTGGTACGATTGTATCAGTATACTTACTCCAGTTGATGAAGATGAGACATATCGTTTGAGTACATTCATCACAACAATCTTACTGAAGTTAGGTAGGTACTGAGATAAGAGAAGCATCTTTTCCATTTATAAATTTAGTCACAAACTATTCCGATACCAGTCCCTGAGGGGTAATCACGTAACATTCCGAACGCTCGTCGGTAGGTACAATTTAACTGTCAATTTTACATATAAAAAGGGACATTTAGACCTACCTGACGCGCGTACAATGCGTTACGTGATCGACCTACAGGTCACTCCTAGGTAGATGACGATTTAGGATGATGTAAGAGAAACGGTATACTTACAGGTTTTGATATCCGAAACACTTATTATACGCGTTAATGACATCACTCTGTTATTTTGTGCGAATAAATTGAACACTTATTGTTTGGAGTATCGAAAGTTTTCGGACAGTCAGCGTCGGGCGTAATTTCACCGATCGGCATCCGAGGGAATAAATTAGCGGATTTTCGTGATTTCAAATAAATTCTGGGCTTGAGAGAGTTCGTGGCGAAAAGGATAAAAGATTGGAATACCAAACATCTGCTGAATGGTAGCAAAGATGGTAGTAGGTAATGTACATACTTTATTTTACAATTGGTAAAATCAAATTTGGAAGCATTTTCTTAATGCCACTGATGAAATTATCTGCATGTAATTGTCACCTTATTTTTTTTTTATAACAAAAACATTTATTTGTAATTATACGCCATATATTTGTAAAATAAACAATATTTTTGTTTTACAAGTTTTCCTGCATATACACTGTATTAAACAGTTCTCCAGGGTTTTTGTTATAAAATTATTTTTTAAGTTCGATTAATATACAAATAAATAAACTTAGCGCATCAAACCGTCTTTGAAGTATGTACATAGTACATACTTTAAAATCTTCATGTTTATTAATCTATTATATTTTTAACAAAATCCCTGAAGAACTGTTTAATATAGTGTATATGCAGGAAAACTTATAAAACAAAAATAATTTTAAAATTTCAAATACTTTACTAGGTTGGTTAAAGAAATCTGCCCAAAACTATTTCCTTCAGTTATATCACCTCAAAAGTAATCAAAAACTAAGTACTTAGGTTAAAGAAATCTGCCCAAAACTATTTCCTTCAATTATATCACCTGGTCTGGTACCAATACCCACAAATCGTTTACATGCCACCTTCTCTGACAGATAGTCGCCATTTCTCAACCAACCCAACGATTGAACGATGGCCCCCGCGGGTCGAACGCTAATTGTGGCCAGGATTGCAAACTTGCAAAGGTGGAAGGTTAGCAGCGATTACTCTGTGGTTTTGCTTCAAAGCGATTTTAATGATGTGGAATTACCAGGATGATACTGTTTATATAATTTATATGTTGCGGTATCTGTTTCATTTATTCGCAATAAATATCTTTATTGTGACAACATGAATCGTTGATACAAATACGCAACAGAGATGGCATAACAGCACTGTATGCGTCTTTAAAACGTGGTATAGATAATAAGATTTCCACAGCCAAAATAAGATAAGGCATCTCTCATTCTCTGATTTAGAGTTTCATGACGTTTAAAAAGACATCTAGAAAATCTTTAGGCTTCTAACATCAGTGAAAATTATTACACGTAGCAAATCATTTAACTTAAACTCTATTTCAAATTACATTAAGATTTTACCCACAAACTCGTACATTGTAAAATTAAAGCTACAGGGTCGTTAAATTCCCGCATCTTAACATTTCAGAATGGTGGAAGCGTTACAATATCGTGTTTATTTGTACACAGTAAACCGGATATTTACGCGGCAGTAAAGGGTATTTTTACCGTCTTTGATCCCAGTTTATTGATATCTTCCTCGGCAATTATATCTGGACCGGTTTAAACGGCGTTTAGGAGTGATTGATACAAATCGATTTCCTCTTCCCTTCTAGTTTTGATTATTAATGTCGAGTTTGAGTAATCATTTGATAATTTTAAGTAGTGGCTTATTAATTACACTTTGGTTTTGTTATTGTCGTGTAATCACAATTCAATCAATTTAATTTCAACATCATATCAGCCGTAAGACGTCCACTGATAAACATATGCCTCCCCCAAAGAGTGCCAAAGTGACCGGTCCTGCGCCATCCACAGCGGACTCCCCCGACCTTTACCAGGTCATCAGTCCACCTTGTGGAGGGCGTACCCACGCCACGTCTTCCGGTACGTGGTCGCCACTCGAGAACCTTTCCGCCCCAACGACCATCGGTTCTACGTGCAATGTGGCCCGCCCACTGCCACTTAAGTTTAGCGATTCGGAGGGCTTTATCGGTTACCTTGGTTCTGCTGCAGATAGCCGCATTTCTGATGCGATCACGCAGAGAAACTCCCAACATAGCTCTCTCTGTTGCCCTTTGGGTGACTTTGAGCCCTCTTATGAGGCCCATTGTAAGCGACCTCGTTTCATGCCATATGTCATCATTGGCAACACACACTGGTCAAAGACTCTCGTCTTGAGACACTGCGGAATATTGGACGAAAAGATTTGCCGTTGCTTCCCGAACGCTGCCAAGCCGAGTCGGATTCGACGATTGAACTCTTTCTCGAAGTTGGACCTACCTAACTGGACAGTCTGTCCTAGGTATACATAATCGTTTACAACTTTGAGTATAAAGTGTCCGATTGTAATGGGAGTTATTACTACATGGGCATTTGACATGATCTTCGTCTAATCCATGTTCATTCTTAGACCAACTCGCTCGGAAGCTTTACTGAGGTCATCGAGCATCGTACTTAAGTCCTCCTTGGTTTCAGCCAAGACTACTTTATCATCAGCAAACCAAAGGTGAGTGATGTATTCGCTGTTGATGTTGATGCCTAGCCTTCTCCAGTCCAGAGTCTTGAAAACATCCTCCAGTGCAGCGGTGAACAGTTTTGGAGAAAAAACATCACCTTGCCTGACTCCCCGCTGCAGCGATATAGGTTTCGAGTTCTGGTCCTGGAGTCGGACTGACATAGTGGCGTTCTCGTATAAACACCACCAATTTAATTTACTTAGTTAATGTTTATTATTATCATCTTGTATATAATTATATGCCTACTTAATAAAATGAATTTAAAATTCTTACGAACAGGTTAATTATGTATATGAAGTTACCTTTAATAAACTTAGTTATTGTAAAATGAAAAATTTCCTGAAGCGTTGGTCGACAAAATAAAAGTTATTACGCATCTTTAATCTTTGTGACCATATTTTAGCAATATAATCGTATTTTTGATTCCGTTAGAAATATTATTAGGTCTGTAAATAATGGAAAAATACTTTTTCGCATACATTTTCAGAATTCTGCGACAAATGTTGCGGCCTTTCCTCAAATTTGCTACCGAATTCTGCGATATCTTCATCCCAAATACTTTTACGACCATCAAGGCCCGGTGGCCCGGGACTATCAAATCGACGCCATTTTTTACCGACTTCCATTGAGATTCAAATAGGACAATGCGTTTAACGGAACGGGTGGACCTTACTTACGACGCCTGATAAGGACTGGATTGGATTCGGTTGCGAAATGGGGTTCGTGAGATTCACAGGCAAATGTGGTAATGTTGGGTATATAGGGGTCCACGGGTATTTTCTTACAACGCAAAATGTGACAGACGTGTACACAAGAACATATCCCTTTTCTCGCGACAGTTTTGGTTTTTTTTGGTATGCGATCTACATACCTGTGCTAACTCGGTGCACCTATACTAAAGTGATGTAGCAAAATGTTTTATCGACAAAAAAATATATCGATGTTACTTGTCAACATCTAAATGTTATTCAACATAAATACCTACATATTACTTATTTTCTCTTCGTTTTAAAATAAAAACAATAAACAAATTAAAACGTGCATTTATTTGTTTATTTTAAAATAGTTTTCATAGTATACAATTCATATTTTTTCCCTATCCGTCGGTAATAAAGATTGTTGTCTAGATGAAAATATCCACTTTAAATTAATATACGTTCTCTTAACATCCACCAGTGGTCAACGGGGCATTTTATCTTATCTTAAAATATGTCTATTGACTTTTGAGTCAAAATAAAACAGATAAAATACCGTGAAACATGCCTACTTTGCCACCAGGGGGAACTTTGCCCAAGAGGAAAATTTTAAAATTTGCTTCTTGGGCAAAGTTCCCCCTGGTGGCAAAGTAGGCATGATTGACGGTATGTGTTCAGATATGATATCGAAGCTTTTTATAGTAATCGAGAAATTTCAATGAGCACATGTGTTAATATATATCGACATCTTTTTTATCGATATCAAATCCCTAAAAAGTGCCCCGAGTTAGCACAGGTATGGTGATCTATTAATGTTTATGCCTTGGTTATTTAAAAAAAATACAATAAATTTATCTGACCACGAAAGTCAACAACTCCAACAAAGAACTACAAACAAGGCGTCACATCCAATCTCCGTGACCCGTTTTCCATTTATATGGACAGGAGGTCCCTTTATTGAAAACCCATCTTAATACTGCATCGGCTTCGGTTCGGCTCGCGGTCAGGGGCGCAACTAGCGGGGTAGGCGCCGCGCTCAAATATTTTATTATCTCCAATAGCGGCCCGCTTGGCATTCCGGTCCGCACCAGATATAAATTTCGCTCGTGCCGCGGACGGCCAAGTAATATGGAAAGAGTTGGGATTGTATTGGGATTTTGTGGTGAATTAAAAGGCGTAAGTGAACCAAAAATTGTACAGGTTACACGTCTTTTGAAATTAGATTGGGCGTGTTATTTCGTTCACAAGTCGCGTATCTGAATAGTCGTTGTATTGGGCTTGTTCTGTATTCAATGTTGCATAAGCGTGAGCATGTGGGTTGATTGTTCACATGGCGTTTGTTAAAGTGTGATAAATTCGTTGACGAATTGGTTTATGGAAGTATTATGAGAAAAGTCAATACCTATTATTTGATTATTTTCTCAGTATATTAAGGGTCAGTATCGTTTCGTAACTCGTCATGGAATATTAAAATAATTAAAAAAATTAATTACTATGCTTTTTTTGGTTGTTAGTGTATTTGATGTGATCACTTATACCTTTCTAATGATTTATGATATAAGATTGGTAATTTGAAGCCAATCTGGAAGGTATACGATAGTCGCATTTATGTAGTTGTTTCTGTTTTGCTATTGTTGTGAATTTTTTTTTCCACAGCAAAACTTGCATACCCGTATTCTGTACCGACATTTTTTGTTATGCTTATAATACTTTCTCTGTCATGTTCGAGTATGTTAATTATTCATATTTATTTAAAATTTCATGTCATCGACGACGTGACTTTCTTTATAATGTTGGATGTGGACCATATGTACTATAGTTTTTATGTACGTTGTTCGGATATACCACGTGGCGTGGGTCCTAGACCACGAACTAACATCACAAATTTATTGTTGTGAAGTGTGTGATGTTAGTTCGTGGTATAGGGCCCACGTGGTCTATTTCTTAAAAAGTAAAATTTCAAATTGCCAATAACACGAGTAGCTACTAAAAAAAATCTTGAATAATGATATTTACCTATTTAAATGTTAAACGATGGATAAAGATACTTGCCTAAGTTGTCTTTAACATACCTACTCGTATTTCATGAAAATGTCAAAATTAAAAGGTGCTGATAAAAAATTTTGTTCCTCGTATGTACCTACATAATAAATATATATATATATATATATATATATATATATGTATATATATAGTTCATACTTTAAATATGAACATTCTCGAACACATAATTATCACTTCTATATAATACCAATAATACTTACATGTAACGCCACAAACAAATATCATGCTACGTTCTATTCGCACAAGCCAACTTGAAGTCTATTCTATCTTCCAACCGACTATATATTCCTCCTACTCTCAAGTTCTCGAAACATTCCCTCATATTCCATTTCCGCAGATCTGCCTCCATTTCCCGTCGTTTTTTGAGCCTGGGAGGGGCTGTAAACATCGAAACAATGGAAGCTCCCTATAGAATATAGTTATTAGAAACTGGTGGATTTGCAGACTTAACTAGCTATTCAGATGGATTTAATAACAGGGACATTGATTGTCAGGAATACCTTAATAGAATGCTGGCGAGTTGGTGATGGGTGGGTTGGGTGGGTTTTGTGTAGGTACCAAACTTGATATTTTTATATTTTTTAGGGGGATGCCCATGTCATTGATTTTGAAACTATGCCCTTATGTTATTTAAGAACGTTTGTGTCTTCTGCGCATCGCATAAAAAAACGGGAACGGGTTTTTAGACAAATGCCAATAAACATCTAAATGTTATTCATATTTTTTTCTATGACATTTTAGATGTACTTTGTAGTAAAAGTATTAATATACGTACATAAATAGGGACATTACTATCTGTACATGCCTTTATGACATTGACAATACAGTCTTGTACAGTAATTAATGTCCTTATTTATGAACGTAGGTATATTATACCCCTGACTGTACTTAGTATCTTTTATTTAGATGTAGTCTTTTTATTTTTATTATGTCATTTAATAATGCATCGTTTGAGTTGGATGAGGATCAAATAATTAATATGTAACGAATGCAATTCAAGTGTACGCAATCCGGATATTCCATTAAAAAATATTTTAATTTTCTGTAACCATATTAGAACTATCAATAGGCCACCGAAATCCGTTCACAAATCTGAAGCAAATCCTTCGAACACTAAATAACGTAAGGAAGTCGCGGCCTGCAGCCGCGGCTGCAGGCCGCTAGCCGACACAAACGGTAACGGTCCATAAAAAAGGCTGTAGCCCCGGCCGGCCATCTGTTTCGTGTCGTGCGCTGCTGGTATGCCCCTCACCTAAATAAAGGTTATATCAGACTGGAAGGACTGCTCGAAACAGTTTCTGATGGTATTGATTAATGTTATGAGGGTGAAGAGAAAATAGACAAATGTCAGTTACAGTTCAGTCTTTTCTAGGAAGACAACCCGTTCTATTTTATTGTAGTTGCCTGTAGGTACCCTTTGTTGCCTTTCTTCCAAGGGAAGAGTTCTATGCTCAGCAACGGGCCGTATATTTTATAGTCTATTGATGCAGTTGATGGTAATAATTATATCATCATCAATCATCATCATCATATCAGTCGAAATACGTCTACTGCCTCCTCTTAAGAGTGTGACAATGACCGGTCCTGCGCCACCCCCATCCAGCGGACTCCCGTGACCTTGACCAAGTCACCAGTCCAATGATTATACACCCATACACAATATGTTCTCTAAATATAGCAGACAATAGTCAGTAATAACTATAAATAACATTAATTTACCCTTGAAGAAGAGTGAGTGAGTGGCCCTGGATAAAACCCAAGTGTAGCCTGCAACTTGCACCATTTCTGGCAAAATGTGAAAAAGTTAGGAGACACAACTTCCATAGAATCATGGCACCAGTCGTCATATCGTTTGGCACCACACATGAAAACGCTCACCCCATCCGTGAAATCACCCGTGAGCATATCCTGTTATCCAGCGGCTCAAGAGTCAATTCGACTTAACTTTATCGAGATGGAATCAGATTTGTATTTCAGAGAAACATAATTAGCAAGAAGAACGCGCATGACAAAATAGTTATAATATGTATGTACCTACAAATAATAACAGAGTTAAACTCACGTTCTAATTCATGTAAAGGTTCCGACGGAAGACCAGCGCTGGCCTTCTAGGTTAGCACCATGCTGAGTCGGGGCCTTTTCGTGGACCCTGCTATTTTTACGTTCTGTGTTTTGTTTTTTACACCCATTGTTTTGTCCGCGAATAAATGTTTTCTTTCTTTCTTTCTTTCTAATTGATACTTGGGGCGACACTTTTCGAACTCTTCGGGAGTTTAAATTCAAAACGGCGATTCTCAGGGAATCGTAACGGTGATCTAGTCTCTGCCGCCATCTTCTATACAAAGTGTCCTCCACTGGTCAAGTAAGACAAATTTAACTAATTCAGATTAAATCCTAATTTACAGATATTGATTTGAATAATTAAGAATATTTCCTACATTTACGTAATACGATAAAACCGGAAATATTTTTCTTGATAATGATCCAAAACTGTGTCTTTCGCGCATGAGAAAACGTTATAGAACTATTTACGTGAACGAATGACTTCGTTGGACAAATGTCGATAAATATCTCAATGTTTCCTTTGTTTCTATGAAATTTGATGAGATAAAATATGGTAATTTTAAATTGTCTATATCGTTTTATAATGCATTGTTTGAGTTCGGAGGTAAAGTAGAGGTAGAAAGGTTAAGTAATCGTGTAATGCCTTCAACATTCGAAAATGATTTCATTTTGGTTTTAATAAAGTTTCAGATATTGTATTGAATAATTTTCCAATTCACGCCCTTAATTTGAATAGTTCCCTCAGTATTAAAAATTAATTAATTTTGTTTTAATGGTCGTACAGTAGTACCCAACTGATATGGCGCGCGTCAAAGCGCTTAATTCGTTGACCGAAAGGCTATTATTGCTTAATCCGCGCGCCATATCAGTTGGGTACTACTGTATAAGCCTTTGAAAAACCTCATAATTTTCCAATTCATGCACTTAAGTTGAATAGATCCATCGGTATCAATCGGCACGCACGCGATTGAATTACCGGCGCGCCGCGGTCGGAATATACATGCAAATGTAACGAGTGCAGTTGTACGCAGACAAAGTTGGGGCGCGATTTGACTTATTTTACTGGATGACGCGTGACATCGCGACGATATGACCTGATGCATTCCCTCGGTATCAATCGGCACGCACGCGATTGAATTACCGGCGCGCCGCGGTCGGAATATACATGCAAATGTAACGAGTGCAGTTGTACGCAGACAAAGTTGGGGCGCGATTCGTCTTATTTTACTGGATGACGCGTGACATCGCGACGATATGACCTGATGCATTCCCTCGGTATCAATCGGCACGCACACGATTGAATTACCGGCGCGCCGCGGTCGGAATATACATGCAAATGTAACGAGTGCAGTTGTACGCAGACAAAGTTGGGGCGCGATTCGACTTATTTTACTGGATGACGCGTGACATCGCGACGATATGACCTGATGCATTATACCAATTTAATGTGCCATTCATGAAATGCCACAAAACATAACAAGCTGTCCAAAAAATTCAAATTGCGCTTCGCACATATTTGAATTATTTTTGAATCGCAGCTAATTGTAGTCAAATCCCTAATAATTTGTTAGGAAGATGGAGTCAAATCCTTCTGGATAAGTTCTTAGTCAAGAGTGTCTGTCTAACGCAAGTGCAACCACTAATATTCACTCATGTTTTCTCAATATTACACAACGGTAACCTAGTTAAAATGTCTGGAGCAGCATAAATCTTAATTCTCAAGAGTTTGTCTTTGAATTCATCTCTCTGTTAGTTTTTTTAGCCTAAATCACTGCTATTATTTATGAAGCACCATTTAATAGTGTTAGTGTTATTTTTCGTATTTGAAAGAAGTTGTGTTTAGTAGGTACTTACCCAAAATGTATATTTAAAAAAATCCGAAATAAAGTATTTAGATGACACCTAAGAAGTGATACAACATTGATAAAGGGTTTTGTACCACAAAAAAGTTTTTTGTACATTGTTTGTGGAGCTGCCCTAACGTTAGTTTTATTAAGTTTTTAATTGTTTAACTATGCATCTAAAAATTGCCCCATGAACTAGTTCTAGTTATAGTCCTACCGTTTAATTGAGATGGCAACTGAGACGGTACAAGGGCGCGAGGGGTGACGTGACGTCAAAGGGTACCGGGCGGCAAGGACCTACTACACCGTCTCAGTTATGCGGTCGACCTATAGTTGCGCTCCCCTGCATACCAGTTTCTAATACAGGGGTACGAGACAAACCCCTCAACTGACTACATTTGTAGAAAACCTAAGGTAAGCAAATTTAAGGTCGCCAGAGCTCCCTAGGATGCGCTGTGTTGGGAGTGAGGGATCTGCATGTCTCTATCTGCCATCCTCAAGTGAATAAAGGGTTGGCAACGCGCTTGTGATTCTTCTGGAGTCACAAGTGTCCATAGGCTACTGTATCTGCTCAACAGCAGGCAGGCCGTAAGCTTGTTTGCTACCGTCGTTGTATAAAAAATAAACCAAGTTCAAACAACGTTAAGATTTATTACAATAAATCACTCTCAACCCGAATCTTGCGCTTTGCATTAACCAGAAGTAAAAATACGTAAGTGGGCCGAAGTTTAACCGTAAATCAAATGGGAGAGGTTATGTATGACTTTATGCGTTATTTATGGATGCAGGAGATGCATGCTCATATTGTATGCAACGAGCGGTGTATTTAACATATATGGAAATGAACAGATGTTATAGGGAAACTTAAAACAAACAGAACCTAGGGAGGGGGAATCGACCAGAGTTGTTGCGCTTTTTTATTTAGGTATTTGATATCTCAGAAATTTGACAACCAGATGTCAAATTTGAAAACACAGCTTTGCACAATCATGGTACATATTCACCGTCTAGGTAATGATAGTTGTTGGTTAACTTGATTTGGAAAGAAAGCTGTCGGTGTTTTTTAATTAAAGGGATTTCTTATAAAAAATCGTACACATTTTACATACGTAAGACGATTCACTGGAACGGAGCTTTAATATATCAACAAAGCATTCCAGAATACGACCCATATTATAAAACAAAAGAAAATGTTTTAATGGGCCATTTTTAAACTGTAAAAGTATACACTATTTTACAAACATATCAATGGAAGTTTAGTCTGCCCAATCAATGGTTATGTAATATTTAAGGACATTTTAAGGATGTGTAGTAGTGACTTGACAAATAAATGTACTAATAATAATTATTCGTTGACTACACGCTGCAGTGTACCTAAACTAAGACATACTTACCTACCTAACCTGCTGTAATATAATATAAGACATACTTTTTCACCTTAATGTGATAGTATTATGTATAATGTTATTTAACATCTATAAATTGACATGTAAAACTACGTTTTATAAAGGAATAAATGAAATGAAATGAAAAAGTCCGCTTAGCTCAAATCAATAAATCGATCAATCCCAAATAAGGCGAAGGCATTTGTGTACCGTTACCGAAATGACATCATTTATTAAATCATGCGACTAATCTTACAAGGTAATATGGCGCTAATCTGGCGCCCAATTTAAGATCACTAAATGTGACGTTACTCCACCGACAAGAGCAGAACTCTTAAATCACTACCTACATAGTATAAAACAAAGTCGCTTCCCGCTGTCTGCCTGTACCTATGTATGCTTAGATCTTTAAAACTACGCAACTGATTTTGATGCGGTTTCTTTTAATAGATAGAGTGATTCAAGAGGAAGGTTTGTATGTAAGTATAATACATAAACCCGTGTGAAGCCGGGGCGGGTCGCTAGTAATATATAATTAAATATTATGATGTATATGATTCTTAACATCCGTGTAACATTGAGATGCTATATAAACGTTTTTCTTTATTACTTTTGATAGCGCGGGTAAGAAAAGAGAACGAAGGACCGTGCGGTAGAAGACCGTAGGCCTAGAGGGACGAATTGGTCTGTGCTGAAAGGGTAATGAATTTAATGGAGGCCTGCCGTACCTGATGTTCCGAATGCAGGTTTTCGGGCGGCCGCCACTTGTAGTAAGCTCAAGGGACACTGGTTACTTCTTCTTGCGCACCAAACTATTCTTTTCTCGCGGTTTGTTGCGTATTTATTCAGATATCGTTTTATTCTCTCTTCAATTATAACAATTTTTTTTTCATTGCGTTCGACATTAACATGTGTCATTAATTCATTATTTTAAATTTGGCAGACAGGCCATAGTGCGGGTGATATGCGGAAAGGAGTTTGTAAGTGAAAAAAGTATGGATGACATGCGTGATGCGATAGTGGGCGAAAGAGAGGGCGATAACATTTCCCCCCGACCTTAAAGGGTTCCTTTAAAGAACTAAGCTGAACCAGAAAACTTAAAAAAATGCGAGACTCACGCTAATAAACATAAGAGAAAAAGGAAGTAATAATGCTATTGGCTAGGCAGCGGACATAGTCGCACGACCGGGCGGGTAAAACTGCCTCTACTCGTCTTCACTGTGACAACACGGGTTGTGCCGTCCTTTGAAGGGTGAACTGCTTCCACAATGCCCAAAGGCCATGCGAATGGTGGCGTATTATCCACCTTTATAATCACCATTGAGCCAACAGCAATGGGTACTGATGGCGTGGTCCATTTTGCCCGCGATTGCAACTGATGCAAGTATTCGGCACGCCATCGCTTCCAGAATGACTGCACCATTCCATCTAAAAGGGCATGTCGGTCGAGCAGGTTAGCTGAATCGATGAATGGTGATGGAAGGGAAAGCAGCGGCGCAGTATTGAGAAAATGAGCCGGTGTTAGTGCTAATGGCTCAGCTGGATCGCTGCTCATAGCGGTTAGTGGCCGAGAATTTACCAGTGCTTCTATTTGGGTAAGGATCGTCAGCAATTCTTCATATGACAAAATTTGTCTCCCAATCACTTTTAACAGATGGTTTTTAACAATTTTGACTATACTTTCCCACACACCTCCAAAATGTGGAGAAGCCGGAGGAATAAACTTCCATTCAATTCTATTTTCGGCCAGCTCTCTCGTCAAGCATGGGCGGTAGTTATCCAGAAACTTATACAGGTCCCTCAAATATGAATTTGCGCCGACAAAGTTTGTCCCATTGTCCGTGTACAGACATTGCACTGGACCACGACGCGATAAAAAGCGCTTTAAAGCAGCTAGAAAGTTAGCGGTACTAAGCTCCGTCGCTATTTCAATGTGTAAACAGCGCGTTGTGAGACAGGTGAAAATACACAACCATGCTTTGCGACTTTTAACCCCTCTGCCACGAACAGGCGTATATTGCAGCGGGCCGGCGTAGTCGCATCCTGTATGCGAAAACGCTTTGTCCACTTTGTTTACGCGACAGCTTGGAAGATCCGCCATAAGTGGGAACGATGCTTGGGGTTTCGCTCTAAAGCACGTATTGCATTTCGCAACGCGCTCGCGAATGACCCGACGGGCTGCGAGTATCCAATATTGGTGCCTGAGTAAGGACATCAGTGTTTCAGGACCGGCGTGTAAATGTTTCCTATGAAAGTAGTCAACTATTATATTGACCACGTGATCGCGGCGCGGAAGCACAATTGGGTGCTTTTGCGAATATTCTAGCGCAGCGTTTGATAGTCGGCCACCGACGCGGATTAAACCGTCTTTATCTAAGAACGGATTAAGCTTTTGTAAAGCGGGAGAACAAGATTTGTTATTTTTTATCTTGTCTATATCGTCACTGAAGTGCACTTTCTGCAACGATACAATTATTTTATTTTCAGCGAACTCCAGATCAGACCGAGTAAGCGCCGTGGCGCGAGGTTTTGGTTTTAAAATGCGGTAAACATAAACCACGATGCGCAATAGTCTCGACCACGACGAAATTCGCTGCGCAAGTGAATAAAGCGGTGATTCTGTAGACTCCGTAGTTGTGGCGTGTGCGAGCCGCTTAAGCTCAGGCACTTCACCGATAGATTCACGATCAAGCTCTCTCAAAGGCCATTCTGATGGATGCTTAGAAGTCCATGGCGGCCCACTGAACCATAGAGGATGATCCACTAGCTTGGCTGGAGACAGGCCGCGTGACAAGCAATCCGCGGGATTTTCCAACCCAGCCACGTGATGGAAGCAGGTGGCGGGAATGGATTCAAGAATCTTGACAACACGGTTAGCAACAAACGTTTGCCAGCGGTGCGGTGAGGAATGGATCCAGCAGAGGACGATCTTAGAGTCGGTGAAGGCGTAAACTTCGTTTGTTTTATAACGTGGCTCAAAATTGTCCAAGACCTTGCGCATGAGCTTAGACAGGAGAACAGTTGCACATAATTCTAATCTCGCAACAGAGAGTGTTTTAAGTGGAGCGACCTTTGACTTGGAGCACACCAGTCGGACTGTCACTTCTGTTCCATTTAGAACTTGAAGGTAAACAACACCTCCGTACGCTCGTTCAGATGCATCACTGAACCCTAAAAGATTCACAGTACAGTCCTGTACAAGATGGCGCGGTATATGGATTTCATTGAGCTTTGGCAACTCAGAGCAAAATTGTTCCCATAGATTCACGATATGGGGTGGGGGAACGTCATCCCAATCGCACTTGATTAACCAAAGCTCCTGAATAAGAAGTTTTGCGTGCAAAACAACGGGAGCTACCAAGCCCACATTGTCCCACAGACGTGCGACAGCAGACAAAATTGTCCTTTTAGTACACGCCGAGTCTGGCTCCGTGACTTTGAAATAAAAGTTATCACTAAGCTTGTTCCAGCACAAGCCCAAGACCTTTTGAGACACCCCCCGATCAATTTCAACGTCGGAAGCTCGATGCGAGGCGGGTATGGCTTCTAAAACAGCATTGGAATTAGAAGTCCATTTTACGAGGTCAAATTGACCGCATTTAAATAGGTCGATCAGCTCCTTAGAAGCGGCGATTGCCATGGATTCGTCCTGCTGCAGCGAGTTTTCTGACATTATGCTAAAGCATACGTCATCCATATATGTGCATGAGGATGCGATCGCCGCTGCTGTTGGAAACTTATGTCCGTCGTCTGCAATCAGCTGGCGTACGACGCGAAGGGCGTGATACGGACTCGACTTCATTCCGAAGCAAACACGGTTGAACTCGTATGTTGCGATGGGATCTTGCGGGCTAAATCGGAATAAGATCCGCTGGAATTGGCGATCACGTTCGCAAATGCCGATCTGCAGAAACATCTGACGGCAATCGGCTGAAAGGGCTATCTTAAACAAGCGAAAGTTTAAGAGGATTGAAAACAAATCCCCCTGTAGATTAGGTCCTGAGTGCAAAACATCGTTCAGGGATAGGCCTGAGCTGGTCTTGCTACTAGAATCTAGTACCATACGCACCTTCGTCGTTGATTTGTCCTCACGCACGACGGCGTGGTGCGGAATCGTGTAAGCAGGTGCGGGTGAGGCATCCTTCGAGTTCGTTACCTCCGATATGTACCCTTTATTGACGTATTCACGAATGATGTCGTCATAGGCGGTACGTAAAGTACTCGATGCCTCTAATTTCCTTTCAAGGCAAAGGAAACGCCTATAAGCAGCAGAGTGCGACTCTCCAAGCTTGAATACATCGTCGCGAAACGGCAACGCGACTGTGTATCTACCACTAGCATCCCTCGTAGTGGTGGCGTGGAAGTAGTCCTCGCATTCAATGTCATCTTGACTGTGAGCGGGCGGAGCGGACACCTCCTCAAGTTCCCAGAACCTTTTAAGGAGGTGGTCCATAGAATCTTGGACGAAAGCACAGCATGCGGATGTAAATTTTCGTGGCACCTGTAAAGCAGGGGCTGAACCCATTATTATGTATCCCAGTACCGACTGGATAGCCGGCGGTATTCCTTCCACGTCACTTTGAATAATCTTCGGCAGCAACAAATGCGGAAATATGGATGCACCCAGCAGTACATCTATTGTGGTGGGCGTATCAAACGTGTCGTCTGCTAGAGGGAGCCCTTGAACGTGCACGAAAGCGGACGTGTCCACAACGACTGACGGCAAGTCATCTGTAATGTGGTCCACTACAAGACCCGAAACGTCAAAGTTGGCGTCTTCGTTGAATCGCGAAAATATTTTAAAGTTTGTGGTACCCCTACTAGGTTTCTCGGCACCTCCAATGCCTCGCACAGTTACGCTCGACTTTTTATCATACGTCAAACCTTAGCGCATACAACAGTCTTCCGTGATGAAATTACTCTGAGAGGCGGAGTCAAGCAAGCATTTCACAAGATGTGTTCCACCCATACTGTCGTGAACAAGAACCTTCGCGGTCGACAATATTATTGTATTACGCGTCGTACATTTCACAGTTTGTCCCGACTCCTTGTTGTTTGCGACTGTGAGTACGTGCGGGGCAGTGGAAGTGTTACAAGTTAGATTTGACGGGGGCAGCGATGATATCGCTCCGTCACTCGCGGATGCGCTTGACACGTCATACGTCACGGTTTTTTCATTTTTGTCCTTATCAAAATGCAACATCGTATGATGCCTTTGACGGCAAAGTCGACATTTCAATTCGGAATTGCATTCGCGGGTTCTATGTTTAATGCTTAAACAATTGACGCACGCGTTATGTTCCTTAACGCATTTGAAGCGCTCGGATGGCGATAAGTTATTAAAGGCGGGGCATTTGTATAAATGCTCGTGAACAATGCTGTCACAAATGCATTTACGTAAGTTCGCACTAGCCACATAACTTTGTGGGTTGGGTGCGAAGCTGCGCGGCGGCGGCGTCTTAGCGGGTTTGTCGCGCGAGGAAGCTGCGGCGGTGGTACATGGCTGCGTATTCTGGTAAATCCTATACTGACTCTTGACGAAGTCGGCGAGGTTGTCAAAGGAAGGAATCTTGACGTTTCGGTACTCCATTTCAAATGCTCGAATAGTTTCTTGATCCAACTTCTTTAATGCAACATGGAGCAGCATGTAGTCAGTTAAGTCGCTGAGTTTAAGCGATTTAAGCGCGTTCGCGGCTGTGACAAACTTGTCAATAAATGTCTGAAGATTGAATGAAGAAGCGGGCCCATTAATCTTTAAATTGAGCATTTGATCCATGTATGTAGCGGCGAGAGTGCGCTTGTCATGAAATCTGTCGATAAGACAATCGAGGATCAGCTTATAATTGTCAGCGCAAGGCGTTATGCCCGCGAAGACAGCTTGAGCTTTCGGTGACAATTTCCCTATAAGATAGAATAGCCTTTCGTCATCTGTAAGCGACAGGTTGTCGTGCACTCTTGTTTTGAAACTTGCGTAGAATAGCGGCCAGTTGCGTATGTCGCCATCAAACGCCATCAGTTCCATCGCTGGCAAAGAAGGTCTGGCTCGCTCCACCGTTGTTGGCGGTAAAGCGACCGGCGGCGGTGCGGCGGCTGGTTGAAGTCGTTTGATAACCCTTCTAATGCGGCAGTATAATTCTTCGAATGCTATAATCGGCTGATAGTTGGGAACAGCAGCAGTCTTACTCCTAAGCAGCATGCGATTATGCTCGTTTACCAATTCCTTAAAGTCCGAGCGAATTTCCTCGATGGTGTCAACTGCATCGAGAAAACTCTCTCGACTTGCTTCATCGGTATCCACAACCAGCGATTTATTATAAATATCTTGAACGAGTGTAAAGATTATATTGCGTTTCGCCTCGAGCATCGACAGTTCTTATTCATAATACTCGCTGTCGACACTTTCGGGTTTTAAATGTAATTTCGCCATATTGCGAAGCGGCTAAAATTGTAGTACGTGGACTACGCGGTGCGGTCTATGCGAATAAAAATAAAACGATACGTATATTATACTTACGAATAGGAAAACTCTTATAATATGTACCTAAACTGCGGGAGCGGTTATGTTTAAATAGTTTAGGTAATTTATAAGGGCGGTGCGGGAGAAATACGCGATAAATGAATGAATGAGATGTGGCGCGGGGTGCGAGAAGAAAGGAGAAATCTGGTTCGAAGGAACAGAAATGATAGCGCGGGTAAGAAAAGAGAACGAAGGACCGTGCGGTAGAAGACCGTAGGCCTAGAGGGACGAATTGGTCTGTGCTGAAAGGGTAATGTATTTAATGGAGGCCTGCCGTACCTGATGTTCCGAATGCAGGTTTTCGGGCGGCCGCCACTTGTAGTAAGCTCAAGGGACACTGGTTACTTCTTCTTGCGCACCAAACTATTCTTTTCTCGCGGTTTGTTGCGTATTTATTCAGATATCGTTTTATTCTCTCTTCAATTATAACAATTTTTTTTTCATTGCGTTCGACATTAACATGTGTCATTAATTCATTATTTTAAATTTGGCAGACAGGCCATAGTGCGGGTGATATGCGGAAAGGAGTTTGTAAGTGAAAAAAGTATGGATGACATGCGTGATGCGATAGTGGGCGAAAGAGAGGGCGATAACAACTTTCTTTCTTTCATTCGCGGTCCTGATTGTCAGTTAAGAGTGAATTATACTAGCGTGGCCTGCGGTGGCGGTCAATAGAAAATTTGACAATTATTGCTGTCAAGTTTACTCTATTATATTGGCCTTAGGGTCAGGGTTTCATCCACCAGAGTGAGAAGACGTTTTCATATATTTGACATTGACACCTTGCATGCTTGATTTAGGTGTCAAATTTATGAAAACATAGCTTCGCGTCCCTCAGAGGGGTGATGAGTGATGACGTAACCTTTCGAACATACGTTAGGACAACTCGACTGTCATTTTTCAATATTAAAAGTGACATTTAGATCTACCTGACGCGCGTATATACTTGTACAATGCCTTACCTGTTGGTGGATATCCACGGGGGATATCTCTATAACATACCGGGGCACCACATTTTTTCACTTTGAATCGGGCCCCTGTTTACCAAAACGGCATCACTAACTAATCTAAAATGGTAATCAGTTGACATTAAAGTCAGAATCGTAATAAAGTTAATTAAGCCATCTGTAAAGCCGGCGCAGACAATAAAGCCTCGTCTCTGTCTGATTAGAACATTTAGAACAATGTGTATAATGTGTATGGTAATGAAATGAGGCAGTTGGCACTCGAGTGACGTTTACACCGTACGATTAAGAGACGAAACGGGTTTATTTATTTGTGTGTTTGTGGAATTTAGAATCCCGGGAATCTTTTCATTTTGAACTTATTTAAGCTATAAAGGGTCGGTTTATATCCTCAACGGTTTTTGGCTCCTACTATCGCATGAAGACTTTTTTTTATGACACCTTTTCGCTTGCCTTGCAGTTTTATTAGAGAGGATCAAATCTGTATACCTAATAGGACTTCATAGGAGTCTGCATAAGAACTATTACAAAATAAAGTGCACAATAAAAGGCATTTTTTTTTAAATTATGATCAGACATTGATAGCGCCTGAAAAAAACCATTCGTACTAATGAAACAGAACTTATGACGTCACGTTTCTATCCGTACTAACTGTTGCTTGTGGAAAAAAATTATCGTGAAAAACCGCGTTAAGGTTACATACATAGTTGTTATACAATTTTTGATTATAATGAAACATAATACTCCTATTTGTAAATATATTTTATCGAATCTTCTTCATCACTCGCTCACACTACATAGGTACCTACATGATGTGCTTGTAAAAGTGCAACTAGGCCAATCTCCGGGCATTTTAACCGCTCGGTTCTAACGTCATTGTCGGCTGAAGATTATTTAAGCAGAGGTAAAACATAACCGCGGAATATTAAATCAAAAATGACTCAGCACCGGTATTGGCTTACGTCTTCATCAAAAGTGGAGTCTGATATTCGTCAATTTTAATAGTATTTCTTGGAGACGACAATGACGAAAAAAAAACGCCCTAAAAACGCCGAATATTTGCCCAATTTTGATTTGTGAATAAAATTCTAATGCCCTCCCTCACGCTTAATTTTTTATTACCTCAACGAGCCAAGATGAATAAAATATGCAATTCTGCATAAAACTAAAAGTCTTGTCGTAGTCGTCACATGTAAACACCAGTTTACACGCGCTCTGCTAA
Organism: Epinotia brunnichana; assembly: GCA_963854355.1. Lineage (NCBI taxonomy): Eukaryota > Metazoa > Arthropoda > Insecta > Lepidoptera > Tortricidae > Epinotia > Epinotia brunnichana. The sequence continues at coordinate 4,401,345 of OY977945.1, read as the reverse complement.
ATGGAAATAATGTTGGGAATAATTAAGTGCGGATGCGAGAGTGCCGCGGGAGCGGTGATGGAAGAATATAAACAGCTGAGAACTCATAAATAAGTGTACAAACCTTAGTCAAGCCCAAGTTAGAGTGACCGGCAATAATACAATTATGACAAGGGGATCAAATAGGGAGAAGTTAACACGGATAAAGTCGCTGGCAAAAGCTAATACCTAGTGATATATGATTGAACAAGGCACTCTATAATATCTGACTAAACTATATTTTTAAGCGGTAGCTATCGAGCAACTTGTGGTCAAGCGAAAGGGGGAGAGCACACGACCGCATAAGGCCGTGGCAGATATTATGTTTGCGTCCTTTGTCTAGTTCCTACTCTGTTCGCTATTTAACAACTGTATACCTATTTAACAGTCGCTACTTGGGACTTTGGCTTCAAGAACAGAAATGCAGCCCGAGGGCTTATACCAACTTTCTGCTGCAGATTGATTAAGCCTAATTACAAACTAGCAGAGTTCAGTTTATCTTGTCATGGCTGTAATTGATATTTATGACTTCGCAAAGTTGTAAATGCAGGCTTGTTAAACATTATTGTGAGTGTCGTACGGTTCTATTTGCCAGGTGTTGAAGAACAAGGATTATGCCTAGTCTGTTATTACTTATTTATTACATCCATAAATAGCTGGTGGATTGAGGTTGAATAGCTTACGAATTTATTGTAAAGTTATTAAATAATTTAGAATCAAAAGCGTGAAGACAAATTGATTTTTTTATTTATTTATAACATTTGTAAAAGAAAATACATTTCGTTGAATCTAACAGTGTCGTTAAACTAGTGATGTGCAAATTGCGGAAAGTTTCCAAAAAGTAGGAAAAGTTCTCAGAAATTTCTAGAAATTTTCACAAGAAATTAAGGAAATTTACGTACTGAGACGCATAAAAATGTAACTCTTATACACTACTAGCTGACCCCGCGAACTTAGTTCCGCCGTACAAAATTCATGAAAAACAATTTTTTTTTTCAATTTTTTATAGTTATTCTGCTATTCGGGGCGAAGACAAATCCAACAAATCAACAATCATCAAATCGTTCCAGCCGTTCTCGAGTTATAAGCAAAGGAACTAACACAACTTTCTTTGATTAATATATAGATGTATAAGAGTTACAGTTGTATGCTTCTCAGGACGTAAATGTCCATGTTGAAAATGGAAAGTTTCAATTCCCATACAAAAATAAAGAAAATTTTCGAAACTTTCCTATGTTAAATTGCAGAAACATTTCGCAACATAGGAAACTTATTGTCGGCACATCAGTACGTTAAACCCTATCGGGTTTGTATCGATACAGCAATTCGTGAACATTAATTAGATTCAATTTTAGTAATTAATTTATACAGGAAGCTAGCACTAAATATGCGTAGGCAAAGGCGTAGGTTAGTAATTCCCAACCGGGTAAAAACACCGTTCCTCATGCCAATATGTGGTATGCGATTCGCAACCTGTTAGGCATTACCTCTCAACTCATTCTAGTTTAACCAATCGTGTTATCAAACTATATGATCATCATTGATCTTATAATTTGATAACAATTTATATAATAAACTAAGCCAAAGTGTCATTATCATTACGTCTGCTTGCAGCTTCCAGTTCATTAGTAATCGGTTTTAAAAAACCGGCCAAGTGCGAGTCGGACTCGCGCACGAAGGGTTCCGTACCATTATCTATAAAAAACTATTTTATTCCGTGTTTTAGTATTTGTTGTTATAGCGGCAACAGAAATACATCATCTGTGAAAATTTCAGCTCGAACTATCACGGCATCAGTGAGATACATCCTGGTGACAGACAGACGGACGGACGGACGGACGGACGGACGGACGGACAGCGGAGTCTTAGTAATAGGGTCCCGTTTTACTCTTTGAGTACGGAGCCCTAAAAGGAACACAAATAATATCAATTTTGTCTATAAATTAAATAACGGTAACATAATGTTTGACTTTACCATATTTACTCGACCTAACGGTAAAAAGAAACCTACCTCTGAAAAAAAACGTAAATGACACAAAAAAGTAGTTTTGACATCATAAATACGTCAATTACCCATGAATAAACTAAAGTCAATGGTAAGAGACCCTTTAACTTAAGTCATTCAAATAAGGTTTATAATTGGTCACTTTAGTGCCTTATCTTTGGTGTACAGTCAGCTTCAACATAACCACTACTCGTACTTACAAATAAATAATTAAATATATCTACTTTCTAATTCACTCAAACATATATTGCCACTACTTGACACTGGCTCTATTGCGTTGTTGTAGGAGTAACTGAAAATTGAATAGGAAATAAAGAAAGAAAGAAACATTTATTCCAGACAAACAACACACAGCGTTTTTTTTTTTTTTTTTTTTTTTTAATACTACGACGGTGGCAAACAAGCTTACGGCCTGCCTGATGTTAAGCTGGTACCATCGCCTATGGACACTTGTGACTCCAGAAGAATCACAAGCGCGTTGACGACCCTTTATTCACTTGAGGATTCGCTGTGTTGGCAGACAGAGACATGCAGGTTCCTCACTCCAAACACAACGCACCCTAGGGAGCTCTGGCGACCTTACTCACCACCAGGAACACAACACCACATGCTTCATAGCATGCAATAATGTAGCAACACTACAAAGCAGTGGTGATATTATGGCTGCGGTTTTCTGTAAGGTGGAGGTACTACCCCAGTTGGGCTGCTCCACATACGAGCGAGATGACATTCCGCTGTGCCCTAACTCTCTTAAACGTTTGTCACGAAACGGTTATATCTCGAATAATAGAATAGGTAAGCTTTTCTTTCTTTCTTTCTTTCAATATAATTACAATTACTCGTATTTTTGCCTCACAATGCACAATGTACCTGCAGGGTTCGAATCCCGGCTCGTACCAATGAATTTTTCGGAACTTGTGTAGGAATATTTACCGTTAGCTTTTCTGTGCAGGATAACATCGTGAGGAAACCGTTATAATCCCAAAAAGGTCTAGTTTTCTCTCTGGGTCGGAAGGTCAGATGGCAGTCGCTTTAGTAAAACTAGTGCCTATGCCAAATCTTGGGATTAGGTGTCAAAGCGGACCCCGGGCTCCTTTAGGGCACAACCGGGAATAACGCTAGGAGGATGATGAATGCACAAATGTACCTAAGTATAGTGGATAATGTCCACGAAGTAAATATGAATACGGTGAGAGCCAAAATTTTTGACCGTTTCTGACCTCAACGAAATCTTATCCAAATCTGTAAAGTATGATCAGTTCCAATAAATTATTATTCTGAAGTCTTCGCCACCAGGTTGCCATCACAAAGTAGTGCTTCATGAAAACACACGCACAAATCTTCACAAAAAGTACCCAAATCGTAGATACCCATTTCTTCGACATGTAACCAATTCTTTTAAAACAGTAGCTTCAGAATTTTCGAACATTTAAGTACCGTAGATATTTATGCAGATGACTGTACAGGAAAGGCGACATCGCCAGGCATGTAATTATGATTATCTGAACCATTATTAAACGTGTTATTAACGTCTGTAAACCGAACTAGTTGTCGCCCGGCTGGTTACTGAGATACGCATGAGAAGGTAATATTATAATCATTCAAAGAGACGAGAGCGGTACTAGTTTATCAATGTCTGAAGATAATAACTTTCAAATGGTCATTAAATCTATTTTTGAGTATCAGTGGTCACTGAAAATAAAACTTTTAAGATACATGTTTAGGAGACATAAGTACAGTCACCAGAGTGTATTATTACTATATGCCATAACAAGGCTGAGGGATAAAATAACTGTCACGTCAGAACGGCTCCAGAATCCAGATACATATTTTGGAATATCAATTCGTAATTTTTTTTCCAATCTCAGGCAGCCAAGCAGGCCTTTGAAATATCTACCTCATAATTTACCAGTGGATGTCCTTAAGTAATCGGAATCGCGGGTCTGATGATCTGCGTCGATAATCCTATCCCAATTTGTTCCTGTTTTCCGTTAGATAAGGAGTAGATTACCGCACTGCGTCTTGTCAACAGCTAACCCTTTCAATGATTAGCATTGACATGGCCCTCACGCAGCGCCATCCCTGGGCCATTAGGCGAGATTGCGATTAGCAGGCGCTGGTAGGCACGTACAGGGTTTAGGGCTTAGAAAGGGTTTGTAATCAGTATTGAGCCTGTGTTTGATACGTGTTGTGAGCACTGAAGTTATATGTTAAGGAAACGGTGATGTTCCATCTGTCTGGAACTTTGGTTTCGCTTCGTAATTACTAGCTGCGCCCGCGGTTCCCTGATTTCTGAGAAATATCAGAGAGATATCTCCACATGGTTGAATCTAATTCGAGTAATTGGGTGGAGTAATTAGATTAGGATCAAAGTTGACATTGATGTACCGCTCGGAGAAGAATTAAATAAGTGAAGACCTTTGAGTTTACGTAGCTACGAAAACATTCTCAAGATCTCGTTTAAATAGTTTCAGTACAAAATAGTTTTGATGTCTACCCCGAAGTTCCATTCTATTAAATCTACTTTACAGTTTTTTTTTTGAAGTTGAAGGATTTCTTCTTGCAAGTACCGTGTACATAGAAACTTGACTAACTATTTGTCTTAGTGGTGGGTTGTACCAACTTACGATTACAGAGCGATCAACGTTAAATATGGCGCCAGCTGCTGTCATTCCGTATAAACTTGACAAACGTTCCATACATTCAGATTTTATATTACAGACGGTTTGTTACATACCACCCCATGTCTTTGCTCGTGCCTATAATATAAGTGAGGATATAGATTATTTACCTTTTTTGCGATTATCTAATGAAGCATTCTATAAAATGAATGTTAAGGCGTTAATCTCGGTCGTTATCTATTCTATGAGGTTCCTTAAGCCGGGTTAAGCTACTTTGCAGCTAATCTACGTTTCTTTTCAATTGACACATACTTAACGATGTAGCTTAGCTTGATCGATTTGTATAAAACAGCTTAGCGAAGCTCTGCTTTGACCGAAAAGGAGGATCAGGAACCATCGAGTAACTTGAAACAATTGCTATTAGTCAAGTTGCCAACTGTTTTCCCCTTATTTGGAATGTCAGATGGCAGTACTGACAGTATACCGACAAGTACAGTAAACATCAAAAGTAACTATGCAATCGAAGACGTCAAAAGTTCTTATTCCCTTTTAATAAAGACTTTTGACGTTTTCGTTTGCGTAGCTACTTTTGATGCTGACTGTACCTAAGGAAATGTGGGCAACGTCAGTAAGTTCACGGCAAAGTACAACGTACAAATGCGGGAGACAAGCATTTTACTTTAGGTATTCCATTAAAATTATTTGTGAACCAGTATGGATTCTTTAAAATATGCAAGAGGTAACTCATCCTTTCATCTGGATAAAATACTGTTTTTAACGAGCCTTATTTCACGATTTGCGACCCAAATATGTCAGAACACAGTCCTGTCAAAACAAATCGCTGCACTTTCTACCCTCACGACCCACGTGGGCGGTCGTCATATCTCACGACAACCACAACATGCTTTCGCAATCATCTTTATATGTATATCGATAAGGTTCAAATTATTTATTCTACCTGCATACGTTATTTTGGTAACAACCATTCCATTTGCGGAACTTATAAGCCTTATATGTCAACATATAAGGATTAGCTTTTTCTGATACGACGGCAAACGTTTATTTGTAGCGTTCTTGCGTCTACAAGTTTCTTATTACCATAGTGCTAAGGTTTATAATTGAGTACATTGGTTGTAAAGGTGATTGGTAAAATGAGATGCCTTAATAATAGTGCCGGAGCAATGTTTATGGAAGTAGAGTTTGTCTGCTTTAGTCTCACATTCCTTTGAAAAATGTGGTTGTCTGTTTGTCTGCGTGTTAGCACTTGTTGGATATAAATTGTATTGAAATATACATGATGTCGTGGGTTGCAAGTATTTACAGTAATCGATTGTTAGGTGTTTTATAACTTTTGTGATATAGCGTGGTTGTAGTAAAATGTATTGCTGTGTCAAACGAAGATTTTACAATCGTTTCGACATGCTTAAGTTATTTCGAAGAGAATCGTGTCAACGACTCAAAGTTCATTTTGGCGTAGATTTACGACTTTAAAAATAAAAGTTTACGAGCTTGATATAGTTTGATCGAATTCTCTGCAGTATTTTTAACGTCCAACGCAAACGTGGGGTTATAATTTGGAAGTTGTGTATATCTTTGTTTATCTGTGTCATCGTCGCTCCCAAACAGAAGAACGGATTTGAGTTTAGGTCATTTGTTTACCACTGTCGTGGTATTAAAAGGTCAGTATGATACGAGTATTTATGGAAAACATTTAAACATGTTTACACAACCACTTGTCAAATTATGCCATGGCCGGAGTATTGAAAGATTTCTTTCGCTAATTCAGGTTACAGTGTGGTTTGCAGTTGAAGTACCTAAAACTAACTTAAACGGCCCACCGATCTCAAGTGGTCGCCACATCTTAGACAGATCCCCTAGAACTAAATAAAATATACATTTTTAATTTTTTTATGTTCTTTATTCGATACTGACTGCAAAACGGGAAGTATTTTTAATTCCCGACGCAAAAAGAGGTGTGTATCTGTGTGTCTGTGTATCTGTCAGTATGTGTCTGTCTGTGGCATTGTAGCTCCTAAACGAATGGACCGATTTGAATGTGGTTTTTTTATTTCGAAATCTGACGTGATCGAGATGGTTCTTAGCTACGTTTCAACAAAATATTGAACTTTGAAATGAAAATATCGGGAGCTTTTTAACTTTTTTTAGTTGTTAATTATAACTGTACAATTTTACTTCTGTATTGTAAGTAAAACTGCAAAATTGCCGCATAGTATAATCTACTAGAGATGAATGAGAAATGACATCGTTGAGCGGACGTGATCGCGATTTATGTCATTATTCATAATCGTTCGTCACTTCAAACCTATTTTAGCTGTAATCTGTAATGGCGTTAAAATTGGTTTGTATTTATCTGTCATTTTGAGTTGTGACTGTATGAAAGTGACAAATCACAATTTAAATTATGTAACAAAAAAATGTTACGTTTTCTTAATTGAATAAAGTTTATTCCAAGAAATTATTAGTCCATACAGTTATATGACATTTATATTCACGTATATTTTTTATTCCTATGTGGCCGAATCCGGTCTGAGAATTCTTGCCTAAACTGAATCGCAATAAAACAAATCTCAATGTTTATTTCTCACTCGCCTATCCCAATAATATATTAGTAGAAATAGAAATGTTTATTTGTCCGGTTCACTGCCGCAGAGACACTATTGTGTCATGTTTCATATGTTTTTTTTTGTTTAATTTATTGTTCAATATCTGTGCCCTTATAGGTAGGTATCTATACTGTTTTTAAGTACCTAGGTACATATTTTCTTACACAAATTAATTTAATCACTCTAAAAACTGTACTAAGAAACAATCTGCAAGTTCTCTGCTACCAAATTAACACAAAAGTTACTCAGTAAAACAAGGCTGCTAAAAATGTACCAGAGGGCTTGTGGCACTTTTTAAATGAGAGTTAGGACAAGTCAACTGTCATTTTTCTATACAGTAAATTATATCATATATACTTAAGCCAAATTAAGCTTTACGCACTTTTCGACTTGATGTCAAAATCTCAATTTTTCTACGGCCAGGTTACAAAATAGGTTTCTATACCTTCTTCCGCTGCCAGTTTGGCTCCATCCCGTTGCATTAAGCCAGCACTCAAGCATTGCTATTCCAAACGTCGAAACTACTCGATGCCACTCCGAGTCCCGCCTACGCGCCGCTTAAGAGTTTTCCATTTACCAGCATTTTAATGCTTGTTGTAATTGTTCTGGAAAGCGATCGTATTTAAGAACCGTAAGCTATGGATTGTAATGTTATGGGGAGTGGTAGCTGTTCTATACAAATATTTAGACCGTTAACTGTGTAAGTGCACCCAGCGGCAAATAAAACTCGATGTCCACGACAAAAGTCGGGCAAAAGGTCTGCATATTTTCATGAAACCTTTTTTTTACCACGCCATATTTCTCTTTAGCAAAAAATTGCTTTCGGATGAATGGTTGCTTCTAAAACAAGCATAAAAAGTCCAAAAAACCGGGTTATTTGCCGTTATCCGCACCCCGTAGTTCGCACAGCAATAATATATTTTCCGCACTTAATGTCACGGGTGCGAACTACTGGGAATATATTTTCCCAAATGTTCGCACTGCAAACAACTGGGAATATCCCAAAAAACTGCATCCCGTCTACGGAAAACTTAATGAAATAAAACCGTCTTCTTTTCATACAAAAGGTAGCCTATATAATCGACAGCATAATTTGGAATCAATTGACACCTGATTTATCAAAGTCGGTTTAATCCAATTCAATTCTTTATTTGTTTCGGACTAGGTAATGTCCATAAGTTGTTAGTATACAATCACGAATTATGACTAAGGTTACTATTACAAATTAATTTAATCCTAAAATCCTAATGGAGTTAGATGCTCCATCCCCTAGCATAGGGTCCTGCACAATGTAGGGTGTTCCAGTGCCTAGGTAATGGAGCATCCAGCCTCGCAGCCAGCGTCCTCAGGATACTGTTACCGCTGCCACACATCCGCCGCATTAGTGATGCCGTCCTGCTGCGTATTATTGCGTAAAAGTCATATGTACGTTCTGCCGCAAACATTCCGGACGCACTACAATATCGCTCTATCGTTTAAGTACAGTCGCCATCACATACATAGGTACACTATAGGTGTTCAAAAACGCCGTTCTCGGGAATAATCCCATAAAGTTCCCAATTTGAAAGAGGAGTTTTCTTGAGCTGGAAATACTAACTGTATGTTTGTTTGTCTGCAGGCGGAAGAACTGAACTCGCTGGTGGGAGATGCGTTCCGAATGGCGTTCGCGTCGCAGCTTCAGCCCTCCGCGCCGCTTTGGGTAAGATAATATTATTATACTCGTACATATATCCTATTCATACTATTCCATACTTATGTAAACTATAAATGCAAAAGTGTGCCTGTCTGTTACCTATTCATGCTTAAACAGCTGAACTGATTATGATGACATTTGCATGCTTTTAAACCTTGCGTTAATCGTCATGCAATTTTAAGGAAAACCATTTTGAAACGCAGAGAAAAATATGTTGTTATTTTTGAAAATTTCTTAATTACCGAAATAAGTAAAACTAGTACAATATTTCCCTTTGATATCCTGGATAATCGATGTTACGTAGATGATATTTGTCCATTAAAAATCTAATGTAATATGGAATGAGGTATTGGTACAGTCAACTGCAGATAAACACACCCCGCTTGCATGCAAACTTCCATGCAGCTGACTGTACAGTCGACAGCAAAAATATGTTTACACTTAGGTAAGCATCTTTATTCCAATTAAATCCGGCGATTTTTTTTTATTTTTTATTCAGGAACAAACAGTCTTACATAATAAGTGTACAGAATAGATCATATATTATATATTATATTATTAAACGAGCAATATTTGTATATATATATATATTGCAATCACGTTCTCGGAAACGGCTCTAACGATTTCTATGATATTTGGAATACTGGGATCTACGGGGGCGAGAAATCGATCTAGATGGGTCTCATGTCCGGGAAAATTCGTTTTCCCCGTATTTTCTCCATTTTCACCCGAGCAGAGCTCCGTCGCCCAGGGACTTAAGCATAAACACAGACCAATAGTTTCCAGGAAGATAAACATCTAGAACGTTGAAGATGATAGAAGAGACAGTAAGCAAATAAAATTGGGAAATTAAAACAATTACAATTATATTTAAAATTTCATGCAACACTTAGTGGTACGTTCGAAGCGCATAATAAACTATTGAGTAGGTACCTACCATAAAATGGACAAGTAATAGGTATGTGTAGATATCTTTTCGTCAACTGTAGATACATAATCACGCCTCTTCCCCGAAGATGTCGGCAAAAATCATGGATATCCACTTCTCTAGAATTACTCCAATTTGGTCGTTTGTTTTACTGCGGTTTGCGCGGATCGGGTGAACGCCTATTGAAAAAAAGTATTAGCAGCGCTAACGCCTGCGGGGCTAGCATAACTTACACCCGCGACTCGGATCGCGACTCGAGATGAGTATCTCGAAGCTGTCAATATGTCGCTTTCCGCAGCACAACTTGCCACCGCGACAGAGTCAGTCACGGCGAGAACTCAAAGTCGCGCCGCGACTCGTCGGTGTTGCCTTCTGATTCCAAAGTATAAAAATTAAGATATTTACGTATGACAACACTGAATCGGTGCTACGGTTGCGCTATTTCATTCATTCTTTTAGGGTTAAAAATGTTAAAATGTTGTCTATGCTTCAGTTTTTCTGTCACAAATAACTATATTCTTAGTAGTCTGTGCAAATAAAGTCAACGTCGTCAGCGTTCTAGGAACTTTCAATTCTATTAAATTGTCTCATTAACACAAAACATGTAAGTATAGTACTTATATTTTAATATTTGCAATAACTTTACAGCCTTGTTTCACTATTTTCGTTTTTCCAACAAATTATGTCTCACAATCTCACATCGACGATGTAACATTTCGGTTGTACTTGTTTTGTAAATAAAAAGTTAAATCTTTCTTCACACCCTTTTTTGGTAGCGTTTCAGATATATGTGGATTTTAATTATTTTTCAGACTAAGGCCAGCCTTACCCAAAAAGTCGACGCAAAAGTACATAGTACTCGTCCCTTACCATTGCAAAAGAATACAAAAAGAAAATGGTTATAATAATATACTACTTGAATATTGGTGAAAATGCTCCACGGGAATCATTAAGGAACCGGAGCTCAAATTGGAGTTGACGCTGACCAAGTGTTTTTAATTTAAAACTTAGGTATCTCACTGATACCACACACTATAAGTTCTTCTCTTCAAGGCTGGTGCGAAGACTCATGAGGAGGTGCCGCCTATAGCCTTGTGTGGAACACATTTAAATAGAGTAAAGTATTTCAAGTATCTGGGTCACCGAAGACCTGTGATAATATGGATTTGGATAGGGAATGCAGGGCACTGCCCGTCTGCTGTCATATGTTGACCCGTAGGTTTGCAGGGTGCTCGAAAGAGGCTATTTAGGGCATACTGCCAGTGTATTGTACATGCAACCTATGGGTCAATCACATGCAGAGGATGTATAGCTCTCTGCGAGTGCAATACAACATCGCCTTCAAGGTGGTTCATCGGAGATGCAGTGCGTCAGGCATGTACGCAGAGGCCGGAGTTGACTCATTCTATTTTGAGAAAGCGCTGTGCCTCCCTGCTCAGCAGGTTGAAGGGGAGTCTGAGAGAGGTGGGACTCTCTGATGTTCCAAAGATGGACTTGTATGCACTCTACCTTTGTAAATTTTGACTGTTAGAAACCCATTTATTTAATATTGATATTAATGATTTGACATGCCGAATCCCTACTATTTTATTATTATTTTATATTGTTATTAATTAATTGAAATGTAATTTTGAGCTTGACTTTTAGTTTTGATATTAAAGATTGTCATGCCGAATACCTATCATTTTATATTGTTATTAATTAATTCATTGAATTACTATCCACAATGTACTAACTAACAATAGTTTTATGTTTTTGTAACTTACTAACACTTCTATGGGCAACACCTGAATTAAACATTATGTGTGTCATTTCAATCATCTTTTATTTAATATACTATCTTATGACTTGTGAGAAAATATTCTTGTACTTGTATGACAATTAGGTATATGCTTTCCATCTTGAAAATTGTTCATGGCGTGTACGGGAGAGAGAGAGAGGGGTAAGACGGGGTCCTTAAGGTTTGATGGTAAATTAAATTGACCGTAATGAGTTTTACATATTAATTTGTTTTATTCTTATAATCTTCTTTGATAATCAGTCTTCATTGTTAACGTGTATTTGGCAGTCTAATCAACATAATAAAATTTGAAAAAATCTAAAATGGACTAAAGTGGTAAATATCTTCTAATTGCTTAAAACAGAAGTCAATTTAAAAAAAATAGTTATTGTGAAAAGACAATGTAATAAAACAGAATAGCTCGTCGAACACTTACAAAAACCTAATATATCAATAATTTAGTTAGAGGCACAAACCTCAGACATTTTAATATGAATGTGCTTTTATTTTATGATTTTAGGTACATCTATTACGCCAGTCAGTAGAGTAATTTCTTTGTTGCAAAAGGTGGTTATATCGCTTGAACCAATTATGCACTCATAAGACGCATAATTTCATGTTCTTTAATTTCCTAGTCAATAACTTTTCGCTACGATACACCGTATAGAAGAAGCTACGAGTTAAGAGGGCGCTCGTTTTTTGGTCAGGAATAAGCGAGAATGACGGATTTTTGACGTTGTAATTCTAAGAAACGGAGAGCTTTTTCTAGATCCTGATTACTTATTTGCATAGGTAAACTCCTCATATTGGTCCTAGCCGCCTCCAATTTACGAATTACTGAATACTTTAACCGAAAATACCCGATTACCGACAGTAGTTTTCTGAAGAGAGCGCAGAGTCATAAGTTTGAGCCCCTAATACTCCATGATGTTATATGAGAACCTACTTGTTTTATTCTATATTCACTAGCGTAATATGTTGCCATTGCGCCTAGCCGCCTCGAATTTTCCTTATTCTGCACGTATATATATGTAAACTGTTCTCAATTACACCATATTTGTCAACAAAATCTTACTGAAAACTCAAGGATTTTCTCATTATTGTTGAATTATTTGTGTATTGAATCTTACACAACATTAAAGTTCATGCTTGTACCAACAAGATCTAGTCCAAAAAATATAACTTTAGTCAAAATTTATATTTATAAATAATTATTCAAAACTAGTATAAATGTACCGTCGCGCGGGAATATATCTCAGTACCGGCTGAATAGCCCTCCGAGACAGACGTGTACTGTGTTTATTTGTGGCTATTCACGAAGCTAACCGGCCACTCTTCAGATAAAATAATATTATTTTGATCTCCGACTAGGCATAGTTGTTACCAACCTCGGGGTCAAACTATACTGGGGATACATTCGTGAGGCTAATCGAGACAAGTTATGAATTGCATAGCTGCCAGATAAGACGTAGTGTAGCGAAAAGGCTCAAACCCACAGTATACGTAACATTTAAAATTGAACCTTCTACCTAAAACAAAAGTCATATATTTCAATGGTGATGTCTTGTGGGTTGGATCCTTTTGTCTAAACTACGCGTTCTATAGTCAATTATTATTGTACGAGTGATCGTGATACTTGATAGATTTAATTTATTTACTTGTTACTATCAGTCCACCTTGTGGAGGGTCCGCTGCAGTTTCCGGTACGTAGTCGCCTCTCGAGAACCTCCCCGCCCCAACGGCCATTATGATTAGTTAGTATGTATGTATGTATGTATGTTAGTTTGGGCGAAATCTTCAAATTAGGTACAATTATCTTCTTATATTAAGTATCTTCGGTGACAATGCCATAATATCATAGAGCTGGTCTGATGATGGAGTCGGAAGGTGGCCATAGCAACTCCTAAACTCAACAAGATAAAGCCATCGAATTTTGGATCATTTATTTGGTCATGGCACGGCAAGACTTGGATGCTGGATGATTTCCAGAGTCTGATGATGGAGCTGGAAGGTGGTCATGGAACTCCTAAACTAAACTAGATAAACCCATCTAGTTTGGGCTCATCTGTTTTGTCTTGGTAAACACTTTGGTGATGGATGATTTCCAGGATCTGATGATGGAAGGTGGTCATGGGAACTCCTAAACTAAAATAGATAGACCTATCTTGTTTGGGTTTGTGTGATTTGTCTGTACAAGTACCCACGAACCAGCGACATAATATGCAGGGTTATTGAAAATAACAAGATGAATAAAAAACTTTTTAAAAAACAAGCTTATATGGCGTTTGTTAAGTACAGCACGATCCTACCTTGCATTTAGTTATTATTTTCGTTTATATATAATAATAACACACACCGGGGGTTTACACTGGAAAGGGAGATTTTTACGTGGTTTTATTACATTTCCGAGTCATCATCATCATCATCATCATATCAGCCGAAAGACGTCCACTGCTGGACATAGGCCTCCCCCAAAGAGTGCCACAATGGCCGTTCCTGCGCCACCCGCATCCAGCGGACTCCCGCGACCTTTACCAGGTCATCAGTCCACCTTGCGGGGGGCCTACCCACGCTGCGCCTTCCGGTACGTGGTTGCCCTCAAGAACCTTTCCACCCCAACGGCCATCGGTTCTACGTGCAATGTGCCCCGCCCACTGCCACTTAAGTTTAGCAATTCGGAGGGATATATCGGTTACCTTGGTTCTGCTGCGGATAGCCTCATTTCTGATGCGATCGCGCAGATAAACTCCCAGCATAGCCCTCTCCATTGCCCTTTGAGTGACTTTGAGCCTTCTTATGAGGCCTATAGTAAGCGACCACGTTTCCATGCCATATGTCATCACTGGCAACACACACTGGTCAAAGACTCTCGTCTTGAGACACTGCGGAATATTGGACGAAAAGATGTGCCGTAGCTTCCCGAATGCTGCCCAGCCGAGTCGGATTCGACGATTGACCTTCCCTTCGACATTTTCGAGTATCACTCTTTATTTCGAAATAAATGTTAAAAAAACCGGCCAAGTGCGAGTCGGACTCGCGCACGAAGGGTTCCGTACCATTATCTATATCTAAAAACGGCAAAATATCTATATCTAAAATCACGTTTGTTGTATAGGAGCCCCCTGTAGCCTAGTTAGTAACTTGGAAGTGACTCTGCCTACGAAGCTGGAGGTCCCGGGTTCGAATCCCGGTAAGGGCATTTATTTGTGTGATGACCACAAATATTTGTTCCTGAGTCATTGATGTTTTCTATGTATTTAAGTATTTATTTATCTATATAAGTATGTTTATCGTCGTCTAGTACCCATAGTACAAGCTTTGCTTAGTTTGGGGCAAGGTCGATTTGTGTAAGATTGTAAAAGAAAAAGAAACAAATAAAAACTAAAATAAAAATAAAAAGATGTATTCTGTTTTTTAGTATTTTTTGTTATAAATAGCGACAACAGAAATACATCATCTATGAAAATATCTATCTATCACGGTTCATGAGATACAGCCTGGTGACAGAAGGACAGACAGACATTCAGACAGACAGACGGACAGCGGAGTCTTAGTAATAGGGTCCCGTTTTACTCTTTGAGTACGGAATCCTAATAAGTGACATAGGTTTTAGGCTCAGAACATAAAAAAAGGGAGAAGTGCCGTACTGCTTAATTTCAACCAAAACCGATGTCCCCAGTTTTCTCCCACCGCAGCGCCCACAGGCACACACATTGAACCGTGTAAAAACAAAGACTCGGGCGTTGCCAGTGAGTCTACGGCAACATGCAAACAAGGGCTGTGATTGGCTTAAACGCACTACACTAGGGGGGCGACAAACGTTAAAATTATGTTATATCGACATTGATATTAAAATTAATATTATGTTATGATATTGATGGGTAACAACTTCAACAACATGGTAAGTTTATGTGGTGGTATTTAAACTTCTAGCTACAAGTTTAAATAACACGTGTTGTTAACTTACCATAAATCGCAAAAGTAAAAAATATTGACGAATACCTACAGAGTAACATAAACGGCTTTTTATAAGTTCGTGTTCACATACATTAAAAACTCTGGTCACATCGATATTTTTGACCTGTAGGTACCAGGCCGATCCGACTCGCATTTTGGCGCGAAATAATATGTCCATTACTCATATTACGAGATTTAAGGCTAAGGGCGAGTATCCACCAAAGATGTGCGAAGATGTGTTACCATACATTTTACACCTAGGTTTCAAGCAAGCGAGGTGTCAAATATTCGAAAAGTGTACGGCTCTTATTAAGTGGTTGGAAACATTTTTCTTGAAAATGTTACGAACACATTAACTCTTCTCTGTACAGGAAACCAGTTAGGACCTCTGCCAGTAGCATCTATCCATTTTTTTAGAACCTAATCGGATTCTTTGGAAAACTGTAATAAGAAACCGAGATTTCTTCTTCAATTATCACATTTGAAATGAAAGTAAAAAATACTCATTTAAAAAAAAATATTGGTAATAATATCACATTTTAAGTTGTTCTGAAGCCATTTGCAACTAAATTATATACTTGTATATACAATTTTAATATGTCTATTTACCGTTCATACTGCAACTTAGTGAAAATCTTATTAGTAGGTACCGTAAACATTTTGTGCCTTTTAATCTTATTAGTTACCTTTAAGATAGGCACCCAACCAAAACAAGTAATCAAATAAAATAAAACAGCGAAAGTAGTCGAAATAAAATAACTATACTAGTATGATATCGTACTTCTATTTTATCGATTACGCGTTAATTGTAACTGCACTTTGGCACCGCTCTAGTTTGCGACGCCAAGCAGCGGCCGTACCACTAAAAAATTCAAGCATCGTCCATATCCATAGTGGTTGCGCCGTGGTTTACTGTATTGAACGATCAATGTACAACGCATAGAACAAAAATATGCTTTTTCGTTCGATATGTTAGTTCGATCCCGAGAAATGATGCGGCGTTGCGTTTATTTATTAAAATATTAGTTTTTACTGACTTAAGTGAAAATACTAATACTCACATGTGGTGCGTGACTCCACCATTCATGTAGGTTTTAGTTTCATTCCTATTTTTGCATGTAACCACGCTACAATTCGGCATTTTGAGTAAACGTGGAATAACATTTCAGATTCACGGCAAATTGCAACTAACATGCGGTGGGCAGTGACATGCCCATTTGGCCATGTCGCACCGACACGCGCCAAGCCCCCGTTTCATATCTATTCCTTTTTATCATCTGAGGTTTTAGGCTTTTGAATAAAATCACGCATTAATTAATTGCATTCTAGATAAAAAGCTGTGTTTGTATAATTTATAATGTTCAGTTCCTTTGGTAAGAAACGGACATAGCAATTTCTATGAAGGGCAGTTTTTTTTTACTGTGCAAAACAAAAAAAAATTTCTTCAAGAAATGAATACGTAAGTACCCAGTAATTTCCTAGTAGTGGGTCTACTGGTATAATTTAATTACATTACTATATATAAATAAGACTCAGATAACATGCAAACTATTAATATCCGTAAAACAAATTATTATTCTTATTACTGACAACTTTAAAACTCGTTAGTTTATTTTATACTAAAAAAACGAAACTAAATATACTTTGTCATATCATAGTATTTTAATACAAATAGAAAACTTGTGCTCAAAAATCAAATACTTACTTTATTCAAGTTATCTAACTTCGCTAACATGATGTTCTAGCTAGAACATCATGTTAGCGAAGTAATACTTACCACTTTTTAGTGCAAGTATCAATATCGGTCACGGAGTGAATTCCAACGGTGCGCTATACAGCTATTTGCATCGGCAAGCTCCGCGGTTAGTTCTATCCCGATCGCACTTACAAATAGCTAGAAAGGGACGGCACCCGCGGCTGGTGCGATCTCGCTGTGCATGTGGGGGTTAGGTACGTTTGTGTGGGTGGTAGTAGTATTTACACACACAAACGCACTACGCGTGTCAAAATATCGAATTCTGAGCGAGCGCTTTTTTGAAGAGCACTCTTAAAAACAAAAAAAGTCCCAAAATATCGAGGATTTGTAGCTGCCAAATGTTGTCCCGAGATATCTAGTGTAACCATTTTTGATATTTGCTCGGTTTTGTCGGTATACACGATATAAAAAAATAAAATCTTATACACCACCTTTTGCAACGTACCTTTTTTTTTAAATGGGGGACTCATCTCATTCTCAAATATGAAATCTGTAATGTATTTAATTTTCACTTACTTTTCAATTTCCTTGTGATATTTGCATTAAATCAACAAAAAACAACATGCGAGTACGAGTCGCGGGCAAGTCGCGGGCTCGATGCTAGGCGACTTTATCTCGCCGCTTAATGTAAAGACGAGAGATAATTTTGTCGCGAAATGGGCAGTTGTGCTACGAAATTCAGTTCAAAGTCGCGAGCCGCTGTCAATTTTTCGCAATGACATTTGTCCGCGAGTATATCTCTTTTCTCGCGCGAGTTATGCTACCGATGCGCGACAAAGCTCCAAGTCGCGCCGATTTGTCTACTCGCGCGTGACTCGCGGTAAGATGTGCTAGCCCCGCTGGGCCACGACTTTGGTCTTAAGCGACCTGCGACCAACGTTTTATCTGTACATTGCGCGGTCGAGACGCGCAACGCACTGTGGTTAGTTGGGATCACGCGAAATGAACAGATAAAACGCTGGTCGCAGGTCGCTTAAGACCAAAGTCGTGGCCAAGGCGTAACTATTTAACCCGCGGCGGGTGCATAGAGTGGGTACCCGCAGACCTGCGCCCACTCCGTGTACCCGCGTCACCGTTTCAGCTAGCGTAGGCCCTATTATTGTTATTATTATTATTATTCTGGTAGTGGCTTTCGGGCTGTCAAAGCCCTTAATATCACTGTGACCATCGCTGATCTATTGTGATCGCCACTTACTACAATTCTTGGTCAAGTCCTGCAAACTCAAAGAATTGCAGGATTTTGTTGATCTCAAGAAGTTTGATCTCCTCCGGGCACATGATGTGTTTGCCCAAGAAGGAGTTACGACTGCGCATGAGGCAAGGGCAATCGGTTAGGATGTATGTAGGCGTCTCCTCTGCTTCAAAGCAGAATCTGCACTGCCTTGTATCACACAGTCCTATCGTTTGCATGTGCTTATTTAGGCGGCAGTGCCCAGTAAACACCCTGACCATGCGTAGGCGGTTCCTACTTAGCGCCAAGGCGTCCGAAGACGCCTTTTTGCTAAAGGCTCTAATAAGCGTCTTAGAATGTTTCAGTCCTGGGATAGCTCTCCAGGCTTGAATGGTCTTGTAGAAACAATAGGCTTTTAGAGTGAGCTTGGTTAGACTTTTGGGGATACCACAGAACGGCTCTGGTCCGCAGTGTGTTCCCTTCGCCCCCGCTCGTGCAAGCTCATCAGCCTTTTCATTTCCCTCGATACCTGCATGCCCCGTAAAATTACCTTGTTTTTGGCACCCAGGTCATTCAATAGTACCCGGCAGTTCTCGACCAGCCTCGACGTTGTGACGTTAGAGGTAAGAGCCAAGAAAGCCGCCTGGCTATCCGAGTGGATATAAAAAGTATGATTGAGGAAGGTGCTTTGCAAATTCGTTGTCGCATTCTAGAATGGCGTAGGTATACCTCTGCCTGGAGCGTAGGCCCTAAGGAAATTGGCAATTTTCGTTTATTGTACAAGGTTTGTCGCATCATTTTGCAATTTTAAACTTTAAACTCTTAACTAAATATAGCCATTACCATTATGGCTCCTTTCATTCCCACTTCCAGACATTTGAACCCTTCTTCACTACCGGAGGCCCATGAACCATAATTTAATGTTGCTTAAAACAAACACCCGCAACACTGTTATTATTTTAATCGCTCTGAATTCGCTCCTGTGAGGCATAATAATACGTTGTTCTCCTATACAATTCACAACCCGTTTCCCTCTTCACGAAACATCCCTAGTATACCTTGAACCGGAGATCCGTCACAACTACGCGTATGTGAAAATTTGACTTAGACTGGTTTGTCTGAGGCGATTTGTTGAGCATTGCGAATACCAGCGATATTAAGTCTCAGTGGATTGGGTAATGGTAGGTTTGAGGAGGTGTGAGGTGGTTATGATTTATTGTTAGGGATAATTTTGGTGGGCGCTGCTACGTTGCACTATGTTGATTTATAGTATTAGGCCGTTTCCGCTTTTGCGGTGCGGTATCGGTACGTCATCAGTAAGCTGTCAACTGTTAGTGTCAACCGTCAGTAAAGTCAATATGTTTTTATCACTGCCAAGAAACGCTACGCCGGTTTTTCTCGTAGGTATGTAGCGGAGAGCGACTAGTGTTCTTGTGAGTGAAAGATGAGTGCTTCCTGATTTGTGCAGGATGCACGGGAGCATGGCGGTACGGAATCAGTACTGCATGCATACCATCCAGCTATAATTACAATACTTTTGCGCAAATGTTCTCTTTTTGTAGTAGTACAGTAGTGTGGCAGTAGTACAGTACGTGAACGGTAAAATTTACCTTCAAACTTCTAAAACTCAGTCAGTTTTTTTTTGATATGTGTTAGATTACGTTGAGAACTATCGGCGAAAAGTATTTTCTTACAATTTTTCACATTGGGTTAGGAGTAGTATTCGTTTTTGTTCATATAAATTTCAGCAATTGATGATAGATATGTTAGAAATTAACTTGTTAGAAATTAACCTTTCATACTTTTCATTATATTTCAGTTGCCATTAACTACTTGCAGAATCTTTTAGAGGCAGGATATGAGTTACACTTATATTGAATTTATTAAACATTACTTACATTACGTACTTAGTTAGTGTCTCATTATTAAATGATATGATGGTGTTCTTATACTTTAATGCGATCTAGTAGATAAATATAATATTTCCTTGGATTGAAAATTGTCCCGTTTGTCCCTAACGAAAATTTAACGCAATGTCACAAACTGTTAGAAAAAAAAAGTTCGCCATTAGTTGTTATAAAAACCCGACTTCGGAATTATTTTAGATTTAAAAAAATCCTATTGGCGCAAAGGTGCGGTAATCACTAGGCTATGAGTTCTCCCAAACTATAATTTACACCAATAACTAATAATAAGTAAGTAATAACTCATCTTATTTTGATATACGGCCTCACACGTCTAACCAATAATCTAAATCACTTAATGCGTGATGATTTATAGCCTACCATTGGCCTGTGATTACTCGTTGTATCAGTAAGGCTGTATTAAAGTAAGGCTGTATTAAAGTAAGGCTGTATTTACGGGCACGCGTGGCGTCACGCTGAGCGATGCACGTGTAAAATGAGGCGCTAACTTTAGGGTTAGGGCATTCCTACCGTTGCTTATTTGAGAATATTATAAATGTTATATTCTAGATAACTAAGGGCGGGTTGCACCAATTTACGATTACAGAACGATTAACGTTAAATATGGCGCTGGCGGCTGTCATTCCATTGAAACTTGTCAAACTTTCCATACGTTCAGACAAAAAGAACACCGCTTACGGTTACAGAAGGTTTGGTGCAACCCACACTAAGGTGAAAAAAAGTGTGTAATTTTAAACGCATCAAAACTACAACAGAAAAGGTAAAAAAAATGTTTTTTTCTCAAAAATGGCCCGCAAAGTGAACATAACTCGCTACATATTGGAAGGTTAAGTGTATAGTTTAAGGCCAGATCAAAATTAAAAAATAAAAAACATTGCAGGCCGCCTGGAATGTTACATATGAATTACTTTATTTGTCGAGTACCAAACTTTTTAAAAAGTAGAAACTGGCATATAAAAGACGGCACAGGTCGTATTTAGCCAAATCAAGTCGTATTTTTCTGTTGCAAACGCGATATTTGTGTATGTGTCATAAAAAGATTGCGTTTTTCGGTGGAAAAATACACTTGCGATTCTGTTTAGAAAAATATATATGACGTTTAATTTTATGTAATTTTTAGTATCCTCAATTTGTATTTAATAATAACGCTTGATTTCAATTTAGTCTTTTTTATTCCCCCATTTTTGAGAAAAGCACTATATTAGCCTCAGCCGGAATGGCAATTGCAGGCTTCGTATTATAATTAAACGGACTCGCAAGCTCGTCCGTTTAAACAAAATACTCAGCCTGCAATTGCATCCTTCCCGGCCACGGCAATAATGTACTATTACGATACAAGTGCAGAAAATAGGAAATTCGCAACGAGTGGTGATAAATTAAAACACGACCGAAGGGAGTGTTTTAAATCGACACGAGTTGCGAATTACCTATTTGCACGTGTATCGTACAACGTTTTACAGTACATATGGCTCTTTAAAGTTTCGACATTTGCACGGAAAGTGCTCTTTTCCGCACACTTGCGGAAAAGTAGCACCATGTGTACTGTAATAGTACATTACTTACCTAGGGCGGTTAAACAAAGAATGTCTCAGATCGCAGGTATTTGACGCCCGAGCCGAAGGCAAGGGCGATAAATATGCGCTCTGAGGCTTTCTTTATTACCGCCCGTGGTAAGTACAACATTTTACGTCTCTATCTGGCCAGGAAGTTTGGTTTTCCGCACGCATAGCGTGCGGTAATTCCTACTTTATGGCCAGGTATGTATGACGTAAAATGTTGTATGATACACGTGCGGATAGGTAATTCCCAACTCGTGTCGATCAAAAACACTCCCTTACGGTCGTGTTTTTGGTCATCGCCACTCGTTGGGAATTACCTACTTTCCGCACTTGTATCATAAATAACTATTACATGTAGGTATGTAAAAAACATTTAATGTGATACTAGTTATCTAACGTCGCAAATCTCACACAAAAATCATAAGTTTAATAAATATCAAAGTCCAAGTAACTTTGCTTTTAACCAAATTAAAAATTAACTGCGTACCGTAACCTCTTGTTAAACATATTCATGTAACAGTACGCTTGACACACAAAGATAAATGCTCATTTCCAACAATAAGCCACAAAATAACCTTTTACCCGACTTTTAAAACAGTTGGAATAATCAAGTAATTACAGGGCGGGGTCCCAGTGCGCGCGATAACGAACCGAATTTACTGGGCCTCCATTTTGTTACTGGACGTGTTCAATCAATATAATTTGTAATTTATTTATTTGAATAGTTATTGTGTTACTTTTTCCTAGGAATTTCGTATTTCTTTTTAGGTTTATTTGCGCAGAATCATATATGTGTATATATTTGTTAGATTTCCTTATTGTGACGGCCCATATAAAATGTATATACCTACAAGGGAACAAAATATTGGGGACCCTTTTTTCTTTAGATTCTGAAGCAAAACAGTAAACTCACTTTACTTTGTATTAGAAATGCCCTACTACAAATATTATTTTAGTTTTATGGCAAATCTGCCTCAATATCAGTGACCCACTCTTACTTAGCTTTGCACTTGCGAGAAAGAGAGCAAGTAAATGATTTAGATACGTTAAAAACTTGTTCCGAAATCGTAACCTGAGACCCTTTGTCAGCGATAAGGAAAACTGCGCTTAACTACAATAAAACTTTATGGGAATTTGTTTTGAGCGTTGTTCTAAAACAGCCCTTTTTTAAGTCTGTTTATGAATGAGCTTTTAAATGTAGACGTTGTTGAATGTTTCTTTTTATAACTCTAAGTGACCCTCAATTATTTTTACGCAGATCTGTAAATGGATCTTTGGACAAAATTGGGAATATTATACCTTTTTTATTCGACCTCCAAATTTTTTATTTATTCAAAAATGTCGTTTGTCCGGACTTGAATTTGAGTTACTGTTATAGAGTAGGCGGTGTTCCACAGAAATTTAATTTTACTGTAGGTCATTTCATAAGGTTAATGGTTATTCAATTCAATTCAAAACAATTCATTTATTGTTTGTAAAACTTAGGTACGAGTATAAGTACATAGGTGTTACAAAAATCAGTCTAGAATCACAATGTTCTGGCCATGAGGCGTACAAACAGTCATTACCAATTGACAAAGGTACATTTGGCATAACGTATTAAAAATTATATTATTAGTGTGTGTTTTCAATTTTATTATTTACCTACCTACTAGCTTCTGCCCGCGACTCCGTCCGCGTGGAACTCGTTTATATCGTACGTAGCTCAATACAAACTTTCACCCCCCATTTCACCTCCTTAGGGGATGATTTCCGGTATAAAAATTATCCTTTGTCTTTCCCCGGGATCCGAACTGTCTCCACCAAATTTCATTGCAAATGGTTTAGCGGTTTAATCGTGAAGAGGTAACAGACAGACAGAAAAACTTTCGCACTTATAATGTTATAGTATGGAATCCATACCATGGATTTGTATTAGAGTTATGCAACGATATTTTATTTTATCTGAAGAGTCAACGAAAAATTGACGCCTTTTTATGATTGTTAATACTTTCAAGTGCCTAATGCTATAAGCCTGGGAATTTATAACACAAACGAAGGGAATACCGATACGATTTGGCTTTAATGAAAATAATTTCCGATGAACCCACGTACGCATACCTGCCAATGCACGCACCCACAATGAGCCAAAAACCAGAGTTCCGAAAACACTGCATGCCCCTCCGTACCGGCCGTAATGGGAATTCCGAGTGAACTCACTTTCGCTTAAAACAGGACATATATATACGACAACTACCAGGTGCGACAAGGACGCGATGTCGGGGACTGTCGTGCGAAGAGGCAATAACGCATAACTTAGGGTCCGGATTTAATTACGTCTGGCAAGGAATGAAGGTTTAGAAAGTGTCGGGTTCTGTCCGCTGGAGGTATGAAAGGGAATCTAGAGCAGCCTTTTATGTAATTTGATAATATTGAATCAAAGATCAAGCACAAGCAAAATATATTTGATTAGGTAGAATTTGGGTCTACCCCTGTTAAAAAACTAGAAATATTTGCCAGTAAAGCTATCCGTCCCGTTGTAAATTCAAAGCAGTATAATATGTCACGCTTGTTTTATAAAGTTTTATTTTATTTTAAACATATTTGCAACAAAAAAACAACTTAATTTTCCCTCCAAGCTGGAGTTACCAAATCTGCTTTGGAGGAACACTAATGAGTTTATGGCATTTAATTAAATACGCAATTACAAAGTAAAATATATGCTTAGTCATATTTTTCATAAAATAAAATTAAAATAACGGATAGGTACATTTCTACCCTCTGAATTTCTTTTTATGAGAAAATTTAAGCCGCATATGCCGATTGAATAGTTATAAAATGTCACGCATTTTGCACGTAAGTTACACCAAAGTACGATACAGAGTTCCACAAATATTCGAATTAATTACACATTTCGCATAATGAAGCCTTGTCCTTGAACTTACATAAATAAAGTAGGTACCTACCTACATAGTGACGACCGCTTTAGCCTAGTTGGTATTGACCCTGCCTACGAAGCAAGAGGTCCTGGGTTCGAATCCCGGTAAGGGCATTTATTTGTGTGATGAGCACGAATATTTGTTCCTGAGTCATGGATGTTTTCTATGTATTTAAGTATTTATTTCTATATAAGTTTCTATATAAGTATATAAGTATCTATATCGTCGCCTAGTACCCATAGTACAAGCTTTGCTTAGTTTGGGACTAGGTTGATTTGTGTAAGATTATCCGTAAATAGTTATTTATTTATATTTATAGTTTATTACAAATATATATTTACATAGTGCTAATGCCGAATACAAGCCCTTCATTACCCAAAGTAACATACAACTCGCATGTATTTCAGTAGCTTGTAACATGCCGTAAACGTCTCTCACGTGGCGTAATGTCACTGTAAATCATAAATAATAGAACCATTCCCGTAAGTGAGGTCGGACCTTTGCCCGTGGTAATGGCTCTTACAAGGACGTGTCAGGACGCCATGTTGGCGCGAATATGCTTATTCGGATTGAGGTGACAGTCAGTTGTTGTTACGTGTTATTGCGTGAAGCAATGAATATTTTATTAGATTGAAATCCAAGCCAATATTATACTAGAAATACGAATCGCTTGTATAAAGTATGGCGATAGATTGAGTCTTAAAGAAGGCCAAAGGGACCGAAGAGACACTGGGAATCATCCCTTAAGTCAAAAAGGAGTACAAGTTTTTGTTGTAAAAAAGTTGGTAGTGTCCAAATTTCGCTACGGGCTGAGCCATAATTAATTACTTATCGGGTCATTCAGACGGATAGAGGTATTTTGCTAGCGTATATACCTGCTCATGTTTGATTTGTTTCTAAAGTGATAATTTACTAGTCAAAGCCTAAAATATCAGGATCGGAATCAAAAAAGTATTTATTGTCACAAAAAACTAAAGGAAATTAAAAATTACAAAAAATAAATGAAAAAAAAACTTATGAATAAAATTAACAAATATAATAACAAACATTTTAAAACAATAAGTTGAGACTGGATTTATTTCAGTAAAACCCACTTGTAATAGTACATTTCCATAGCATTCCTAAGAAAACTACAATAAGTAAATGCTTTAGTGGACAAATGTAAAAAATACAAAATTAGATTAGATAAATATTTCTTTAAATAAAATAAATAAATAAATATTTGGGGACAATCTTACACAAATCTACCTAGTCCCAAACTAAGCAAAGCTAATAACAAAATTATTTCAATAACATTTATATCTTAGTTTGTCGAACGACATTCTTGTTCACAAAATATACCGTTTTTAATAAGTATTTCAAAATATAAATCAAATAAACTGTTATGGCCCGTACAGTCAACAGCAAAAGTAGCTGCGCGAACCAAGTGCTCAAAGACCTACACACGATTCTAATGACAAGGGAATAAGGAGTATGAGATTTTTTAGGGCGTATTATTTTGCGTCACTACTTCTGCTGCTGACTGTAACGACTATCATCTACTATGATGGAAAATGTATTGTCCCCCAACATCCTAAAGTTGACTTAAAACTACACAAAAAATAAATTTCGTGTTTTTACTGCGTGACCAGACTCCAGTATTTACTGAAATTCTACATTATAAAACAAAACTGTGTTACAGCCGTAAAGTTCTGGTTACGTTGTAAACTCACATTATTTACGAGCAACGTGTAAAGGCGTTCGTGTCGCCCCGGCATAAAACATTCAAAAACCTTGCATTTGTTCCAATTCACAATTAACATAAACCTAGAAAGTACAATAATTGTGTACTCTAGGATAGGTTTATGTCAGAACGACTGTACGTTTTTGCGTGCTACATCCGTTGCTTTTGGACCTACGTTTGTGTTATACCTACAATATATTTTTTAGCAATATTTATATTGTAATACTCATACGAGTATCTAAGGGTTTTCGCACCCAAGTGACGATATATATCGTCCCTTGATTGCGAAAACCGCTAAAGCTCCGTTTTGGACAAAACTGAGATATTAATGCCCAAACCACCTTAACATACCCTTCTCAATGTTCGTGACTATATCTCCATCCATTCCACACTTATCTCTTATCACACTGTTTCTGACGCTATCACTCAATTTCACTCCACACATACTTCTCAACGCTCTCATTTCTACTGCATTCACTCGACTTTGATGTTTTTTTTGCCACACCCAACTTTCGCTACCATACATAATAAGTGTGGGCACCAACACTCCCCTATGCACAGCCACACGTGCTTTTTGCGATATTTTCTGGCTGCCTATAAAGGCATTCAGTGCCCCATTCACTCGATTCCCTGCATTCACTCTCCTTTCAATATATTTCTCATGCTTTCCGTCTCCAGTAAATAGTGTCCCCAAATACACAAACTCTTTTACTTGTTCCAGTCTTTCTTCACCGGGCATGTAGCGAGGATGGATGAAAGAAGATTAACGAAGAGAGTGTATATAAAAAGAGTGGAAGGGCAAGTTGGAAGGGGAAGACCTAGGCGAACTTTCTCCGATCAAATTGGAGAAATCTTACAGAAAGGCCAGGTCAAAAGTACCCTAAACCGACGAGAATGTATGAGAAATGTTATGAAAGTGAGTGAAGCGAAAGTGGTTTGTCAGGATCGTAGCAAATGGAGATCCGTGATCTCTGCCTACCCCTCTGGGAAAGAGGCGTGATTATATGTATGTATGAGATATTAATACTGTTAGATTATACTTTCCCAGATCTACATGCTACAATCTACATGCTACAAAAGCCCATTATTCGATACGTGGCTCCATTCCTGATTTAGTTTTAAGATTAGGTTAGATAACAACGATTTTTAAGATAATCTACAAGCCAAAACGTATTAAGTCTCTGTTATAATAGCTAGATCGAACAAAACTTGCAATTGAATAACAGTAAAATTGTGCTAACCGGATATACTAGATTTACAACCAAAAGAATCAAAAGTTAAAATTGTTCAACAGCAAAACCAAACTAAGTGTAATATAAGCGGTTGTGCTTGTTACGTTTCACTCTCAAAATCACACATTATTCATTCAACCAAAACCGCCTAAGTGAGCTTTGATGCTCCATGCATGCATTATGGTAATATTGTGCAAATATGCATACGCATACTCCCCTTGCAGCAAAAACCGCCTAACTGCATGAAACCTAAGTATTGAGTAAAATGCAAATGAAGGTGCCAATAATTACTAATGTATTTTTGTGTTCAAGTGTTTGTCAGTCGCTTTGCTAAACTTGTATGGTAGTTTGATGAAATGGACTAGACCTGAGAAGAGAGTAGCCGCTTTGCCTCCCGTGAGGTAGTTTGGTTAAACTGGACTGGACACAAGAAAAGGGTCACCACTTTGCTGAACTTGTAACCTGTGAAATAGTATTGTAAAGTGGACTGGACCTGAAATGTATTATATTACGTTTTATACTTGCTGAAAGACTGGGGCTTGATTCCCGCACTGGAATATAGTTATGTAATTTGAAGTACTCAATTCTCACCAAAAAATATTAAATTGCCTGCATTTGGTAGTATATACCTATAAGTAGTCTGAATTATCCTATGTTATAAAGTCTGCTTTTACTGTGCAAATATAAATAGCATAATTAACAACGTTGCCGCTCTCAATCACGCATAATGTGGCTCAGTGAGCTGTACAACTCGCAAGCACGTCTGTTAAAAAAAGTATTTTTTTTTTAATTTTGAAAAAATAACTCAAAAAATTAATTATATGTAATTAAAGAACCTGCTCGATGAACTACGAACGATTTTCGGCCCAAGCTGAAGCATAGAACTTCGTTCGATTAAGGAATGGAGACGGCATTTTACATTGTTTGCAATAAACTCAGGCCTCGGTTAGCAGTATAATAACGAAGTACCAGTGTTTCTAATGTTACAAGTTTGACAAAAATCAGGTAAGAGTTTTGATGTAGGTTACTATTACAAAAGATAATGTAATTAAACCACGCAAAATTAAAAATTAGTGATAAAACCTCACGTGCCAAAACATTGTACACGTATTTTCTAATTATAAGTGCTTTTAATTCCCAAATTTCAAAATTCTTCCAAGCAAAACCTACTAACTGCATCGTGATTTTTAAATAAACTCAAATACTTAAGAATCTGAAATCGTTTGAAGGCTTTATTCAGGTCAAACGGTTATAAATTTACATCAAAAAGTATTATAAATCGAAAATTCCGATCTAAGGCTATTATTTTAGGAGATACAAAAAAAAGTGTCGCTTAAATGCAGCACTTTTTACGGTAAACCCTAAATGTAACCCTCTTATCCTAAACAAAAAGTAAATTTAGTCAAAAAATCTTAATAAACGATAAACTGTTCATATAACAACATGAAAATGCTTAAGCTGTTATTGGCCCTTCATAGAAATATTAACATGCAAATCTTTATATGCGTTTTTCTCGAAACTACATGTCATGCAGTTAAGCGGTTTTCGCAGCCAAGGGACGATATATTTTTATTCACGTTCTAGAAAACGATGCGGAAAAATCGATCTAGCTATATCAGGGAAATTTAGTTTTCTCCGAATTGACTCTATTTTACCCGAGCAATGCTCGGTCGCCCAGGTACTTAATAAAATAATAGCACAAGCATTAAATTTTTATTATAGGTACTACAAGTATAAATTTCATATTACTTACTTATTACATTTACTGTTGTGAAAATTGCAACGTAGTTAATCTGCCTGGTTACTTTACTGTGCTTAAATTAAACTGTAATTAGTTACATTGTGGTTTCCCTTATCCAATTAGCAGGGGTATCATTAAATAATTGGATTAAGCTGCAGCGGTGAAGTACACTCGTAGAGACACTTGAAATTGGAATTTAAAATCTGTGAAACAGCTTAATGAATGGATCACAAATTGCAAAATGTTATAACTGCCTATACTAAGTTTTTCCTTAAGCTGGCAACAAAAGGAATCCAACTGGTCAATATTACAGGTACAATATGAACGTAGGTACGTGAGGTAGATCCAAATATATTTTTTGTATGGGAAATATGACAGTGGAGTCCTAACGTAGGTAGGTACGTTTAAAAAAATACATAATTACCGCTCTGATATATACGCGTGATAATTTCCGAGTTGCATGAATCGATTAGGCTGCAGTGTTAAGTGGACGTGGACACCACCGTAAGCACCTCTAGGCATGCTTTCGTGAACAACGGCCGCCATGAAGCCCGCGCCACACGTGGACAATCAGTCTGAAGGTCGATTGTCGCGCGTGCCGCGTGTCGTGTGTAGCGGCACTAAGCGGAAAGTTCGACGCCGACGATAAACGCCGTTTGGGGCTGGGAGCGGCGTGAGTTAAAAAAGAGAGGCGACAAAGGAGAAAAAAACATTAAGTATAATTTATTTATTTAACTCGGCAGCTGCACTGTTCCTTCTGGGCCTCGCAGCGCACACTGGAACCCTATCAGCGACATCGATACGAATACATATATGAACCAGTGTGTAACTGCCATACGATAAATAAATAAATAAGTATAATCATTATCATCAAATCAACCGAAAGATGTCCACTGCTGGACGTAGGACTCCCCCAAAGAATGTCAAAATGAGCATTTTCATAAATTTCTAGGTTTGTTATTGGAAATATTTGCGCAAATCTTCGCGACTTTTATTCACTTAATTTAAAAGATTTCCAAAAAATGATAATTGAACTTACACTTAAAATCCTTTACTTAAAAAAATACTACTGACTTGACTGTTTCTGACTTTTAATTTTCTATTTCTGAGTGAGTAAGATATTTTGCTCTTAATCTGTACTTATTCTATTATACCAAAAGCCTTTTCACTATTTCACCCAAAACAATCTAAGTCATGTTATTATGTCGAGTACTCTCATAAATCTTCACGAAATATGTACATGGACAATGTAATTAAAAATAGGTGAACAAGGCTTTATTGTAAACGGCTGCTCAGATATTTTTGAACCTTTGGGAACGTATACATACATGTAATTATGTATTTATGGACTCGACTGTACTACATACTTTACTTGAAAACACTTCACAAAAATCGTTACCCGCTGTAACTAGCACCACATCCTAACTTTCGCAAACCCGCCGGCAAAATAGAATCACGGTCTGATAGAAAACGTGCAGATTGCGTCGGCCGAAGGGCCGCTTGGGGGCCTATCGGGGCCCATTGGGGCCTACTGGCCTAGTGTAATGGAGATTGCGCGATTGAAACTCTTCTGGAAAATATTTACCGAATTACGAGCACAGGCATGGCTGTCTTGATAACGCAGGCGGGAGAAAAATAAAAAGAATTTTTATTATTGAACTCAAGTTTCTTCGAAATAAATGCGTATTTACGCCACAAACACTCCTAGGAACATACATAATAAAACAATTATAAGAGACGTCATCGTCGTCTAATATGATTTCATTTGTTTCTGAAGTAAGCTAGTTCAATATATTTATTAATGCACCTTTATTTATGTACTCACCATTATGTTGAAAACTAATGTGAAGGTATATTTTTTAGTACCTATCGCAATCACAAATTGTATCACAGCAGGTGGTTTTAGGTTGACTGGTACCTTATCTTTTATTTCAAAATTTTATTACCTACCATAGCTTTGCGTGTACGAGGTAGCTTACATATCCCGCGTTATATCCATTTCGTTACGGTCATAATTTTCAGTTTAAAAGTTGGCACGGTAGATCTAACAAATACCGTGGTGCTGTTTAAAAGTGGTTAGCGTTTGAGTATAATACTTGTTTATCGATGGCATTAGACAATAAGCAGTCAACCAGAATAGTTGCAGTTTCGATTTAACCTCATATAATTTTATTAATAGTAATAAAATGGGAAATAGTCGTTTGTCTGGCTCATACGTCTTAACCCCACCGTCCACTTTTTTCGTCAATACATAGTTAATAAATAACTAAGAACTCTTTCTTCCTCCTGAGCTCTGTCAAGTCTGACAGGCTTTAGTCTAGCGACTAAAGCCAATAAGCATGATGACAAAAGCCAATAATTGGATGGGTTGGAAGTTGGGAACAGTTGATGACAAAAGCTAGAAGCATTCAACGTTGCACGATCTTCAGTAAAGACCACGAATATTTAGAAAAATATTCAATATTTAGAAAATTGCGAAAACAAAAACAAACACACTTTGGACCAAATATAAAACTGTACAGTCTTATGAAGTAATGTTCATGCGTCAGTTTTGAGACTTTCCTTTTTTTTTTAAACTTTATAAACTAACAAACTTTTTAATTTTAACATTTTGCGCCTGCTTCACGAGTTCAAAGTTCAGAAAAAGTATATAGTCTACTAAAAATGTATTAGAAGCCCGATCGCCGGTGTAGATGATATAAATAACAGATAGGGATCTGGCGTGACGGACGCCCCGCCCGCTGTAACTGCGGCGCCGCACGCGACTGCCGCCATTGTTTTCGTCTACTAAGTACTAACCGAATGTTTATCGCTGTTACACTTTTTTTTAGTTTTTTAACAAAGTCTGTTACTCTAAATCGTCTCGCGGCGAAAAAGACGAGAGAGAAGCTTTTACTGCCGACTGTACTTTTCTGTATACCATTATCAAGTACCTACTCATTGAGACGATTCTAACGAGCCCAAACTCGATGGGGTTGTGTCGTTTTATTGCGGAGTTCCCATGGCCACCTTCCAGCTCCAGCATCAGATCAAGCCCCGTAGCATGGATGGCGTTATCACGCGATAAGTGATAGGATAAGCGCGTCATTTCGTTCTATCGAACGGTGTCAGCCAGGGACGGATGCTCTATCCTGTCACTTGTCGCGTGATAAGGCCATCCATGCTACGGGGCCAGCTCCAAGTAATCATAATATTGCATTGTCATGCGATATAGATATGCTTGCAAAATTTCAGCTCAATTGGATAACGGGAAGTGACTGAAAAATGGATTGCAATTTTTGACGGACAACTTACATACTTACATATTTACTTATTTACATACATACGAACAGTGCAAGTTAATATAAAGCTTGTAATAAATAATACTAGGGTACAATCTTTAACCTGTTTACACTTTGATTAGTGATTAGTGTGAGTTCATACTTTTACTGCAAGTGCGAGTAGCTTTTGTACGGACTCCCACTAACCACTAATCAATGTGTAAACGGGCCCTTACGTGAATAGGACTAGCACCATTTAGGCCCTTAAGGCCCTAAGAGAGGATGTACCGTAACGTATCCGTTACTGGCCGCACTGCAGGCCAAACAGTGAAAAAAAAAAACCTAGCACCATAGATAGATAGATAGATAATATTTTATTCATCACTCAAGGTATACATTGTTATGCAAGTTATACAACAACAATTATATTACAGCAAGTGTGACTAGTCAAACCAAAAATGTATACTATAACAGTATCAAATTTAAATCAAGAAATACAATTGTAAAATTTGTCATATTTTTAAATATTTAAATATTGTTTACAATTTCATATTAAAAAATTCGTTTAAACTATATAAAGTCTTGTTTATTAGTAAGTCTTTCACTCGAGCACTGAACACCGTGAGTCTTTGTTCTAGTTTGATGCAGTTCGGTAGATGGTTATATAATTTTCTGCCAATGACTCCCGGCCTTTTATTCGACATAGAAAGTTTGTGGGGACTTAAACAAAGGTCGTTTGTAGTAAACTTAATAAGGCTTGTGTTATGGGTAATAGACGACGATATATTTAATAGACCTACATAAAAAAACATCTAAGACTCAGAAACAAATATTCATGCTCATCACACAAATATTTGCCCTTACCGGGATTCGAAGCCAGGAACTTCAGCTTTGTAGGCAGCGTCACTACTCACTAGGCTAACCGCTCGTCTGAATTGAAAACGCTAGAAAAAGATGGATAGTGTAGGTATGTCGCGGGATCGGGGTGACCCGCGACGTTGAATAATCTCGGCCCATATGTTTTTAATGTTTTACCTAATAGTTTGTAATAATTAAGTATGATTTAATGTAATTTCTTATCATTTAATTTAATTTATTTTGTTTATTGTTTTTTTTTTATACAACGACGGTGGCAAACAAGTTTACGGCCTGCCTGATGTTAAGCTGGTACCGTCGCCTATGGACACTTATGACTCCAGAAGAATCACAAGCGCGTTGCCGACCCTTTAATCACTTGAGGATTCGCTGTGTTGGCAGATAGAGACATGCAGGTCCCTCACTCCCAACACAGCGCACCCTAGGGAGCTCTGGCGACCTTACCTTGGCGTTTTGTGATGTATCTGCTATTAATATGGACTTGTTCTGGACTAAATTATTTTAATTTCATTTCATACCATGCCGCGAGACAGCTCACGCGACATCTTTTGCTAACCTTGCACAGCTGTGCGAGATATCGGAGTGGTTGTACCAGGAAAGCCTCATATACACGCATCTCCTATTTGGTAGATGTGTTCCTTACACACCGCTCTACTGCCTCATACAATTTTGGTGAATACTCCCTTAGGATAGGCATCCACCAGATCTGCGTGAGGTAGTGGAGTGGTGTGTGAGGTTAAATCTACCAATAGCATTGCTAGCCTCGCTTACGCATCTCCTATTGGTAGATGTGTTCCTTACACACCGCTCTACTGCCTTATACAATTTTGGTGAATACTCCCTTAGGATAGGCATCCACCAGATCTGTGTGAGGTAGTGGAGTGGTGTGTGAGGAAAAATCTACCAATAGCATTGCTAGCCTCGCTTACGCATCTCCTATTGGTAGATGTGTTCCTTACACACCGCTCTACTGCCTCATACAATTTTGGTGAATACTCCCTTAGGATAGGCATCCACCAGATCTGTGTGAGGTAGTGGAGTGGTGTGTGAGGAAAAATCTACTAATAGCATTGCTAGCCTCGCTTACGCATCTCCTATTGGTAGATGTGTTCCTTCGCTCTGCTACCTCGCTCAGCTTTGGTGGATAGTCAAGCTTATAAGAGTTCTTTCTTTCACCAGTCTATAGAAAGAATATTCAAGATGGACGTAGAGGCTATATTTTTTTTATACAGCTACGGTGGCAAACAAGCTTACGGCCTGCCTGATGTTAAGCTAGTACCGTAGCCTATGGACATTTGTGACTCCAGAAGAATCACAAGCGCGTTGCTGACCCTTTATTCACTTGAGGATACGCTGTGCTGGCAGATAGTTATCTGTTTATAAAGCCTTCTTCTAATTTGCAGGTTAATCCAAGCGAGTAGGTAGTCGTTATTTATGTAACTCGATGCCACACATGGTATAGCAAATTAACTGTACCTACTTTAATTACATTTCTGGACAGGGGTCGAAAAGTGCAAGCAGTCGTGATGGTGCGAAAAAAAGTAATTTAGGAAAGTGAAACGTGATTAATGTCTTTTTGTAAAAAAGTAATAATTTGCCCAAAAAAGTGTTAATTACTTTTTAGGGTTCCGTAACTCAAAAGGCAAAAACGAAACCCTTATAGGATCACTTTGTTATCCGTCTATCTGTCAAGTCAAAGACCCTTTATCTCGGGAATGCGTCGAGATATCGAGTTGAAAATAGAACCATATAGGTACTCAAGTCTACAGTCACTTGTAGCTTTAAAAAAAAACAAATTTCTAAGTTAACGTAAAACAAATAGATTCGGCTGTTTATATGCCGCAAAAAACGTAAATTACGACACTCTCAAGGGAGTCAACATTTTATAGAGTACCTTCCGTTGACTTAGATTTCTAGATCTATGAAATTTGGCAAGTAATATCGTCTCATATATTTATTTTCTATAGTAAATACAAGATGATAATTAACATAAACTAAATTAAATTAAAACTACGTTAAATCTAAAAAAGGCCCTCGAGGCATTGTACCGAGGATGCTGGCGGCATTTCCTCGTTGAATTGCAATGCTGATGCGTTGCGCAAGAAAGCCGCCAGCTCTTCGGTCACCAGTTACATCAACCAGACGTTTCGCGATTTCCGCAAATAACTTATGCGCACTGGGACCCCACGGACCGAGGGTCTCGACGCCAAAGGGTACAAAGTTGTACTCTCTGCTGAGGCCGCTATATTTATTACATTCTAGAAGTTCGGCGTTTTTCGCCGCTGCACCCGCTTTATAAGTAGTCCGTTGGAGGTGGGACGGTGCCAGCGTGTCGACACAGGTAGGCGTCCCATACTAGCATCCGTCCCAAACTCCAAGGAATCAGAGACACACCATCATATATTATGTACTACAAGTACAGGAAATAATTAGAAAATTATACATTTGTAGTCTTGTACGAAACCCTCGGTGGGCGAGTCCAACTCGCAGTTGTTCGTTTTTTTTATACCTGAGGATGAAACATTTCAAATAATCTAAGTTGTATTTATTTGTTTGGAAAAAACGAATCTTATTGTTTTGATTTACTTATATATTCCAAAATAAATTGTAAATATTGGTAATTGTTTTTTTTTATGTGCTCATAATGTTCAAATGCAATGTATATTGTTACTGTATGAAATAAATGAAAAATGAAAATGAAATACTAATACAAAGTCCTTGATGAAGAAAGACGAAGAAGAATAGAAGCCAAGCGGTTCGATACTCAAAAAATCACAAAAAAGAATATTATATTATGTTCAAATATAAAACTCAAACAGATTTTTTTCCCCCAAGAGATAACCTCAAATTCAACGAATAAATGTAAGAAAAGATTGTAATTTCTG
The DNA here is from genome assembly GCA_963854355.1 of Epinotia brunnichana. NCBI lineage: Eukaryota > Metazoa > Arthropoda > Insecta > Lepidoptera > Tortricidae > Epinotia > Epinotia brunnichana. The sequence goes on along the minus strand of OY977945.1, from coordinate 4,364,673 downwards.
GATACACACACTCATCAGTCAAAATAAACAAAAACAACGCCCACAAATTAATTTATAAAATGGGAAAGGCACACTAAAGTGGCAGAGGCAATATTGGCACTTTACGAGCTTAAACATGATGTGAAAATGACGCACGGTGGCGCGTATATATTGTACTGGGACTGGGGCGAAGGTAGCAGTGACAATGAGCCTTGGGACCTGGCACGGAAATTATCTTGCTCTGTACACTTTCCTTCAGGGAAATTAGAAAACGTTTAAAATTGTTGGTATTCCCCACCGATGCTGTATTTTTGTACGCGTAGGTATAGGTACGTTTAATTTCAAAGAGATTTTTGGGTTGTGCATGCTGTATGTTTAAAGTGCTCTAATAAAGAGTTAACGCTTATTATCTGGGCTTTCCCATTCCGATTACGAGTTGTTTATTTCGGAGGCTTGTGTGTGACTTAATCATTTGATCAACCTTTTTTTTTTTAACTCTAAATTGTATTGGTCAATCAGAGACCAAAGATTTCACAAAAAATATTAAAATATGACCTTGAAGGTATAAATTAATACGTTTACCTATTCATTCAAGTTATTCAAGAATATTTTTCAACAAAGTTAATTTCACCGCCATCTTGGTAACGGGCTCCTATAAACGAATTAACTCAAAATTTTAAACATATTGTGTATTTTGAAATTACAGCCAAATTCACAGAGATTCCAGTCTTGCTCAGTAAAATAGCATGAAAGGTGTTACAGCACGGCAATCTCGAACAAACTATGAGCTGTGGGAGGTCCCAGCACAGAGGAATTATCTTGTCGCCTCGGCGGACGTTTCGTATGAGCTTGTCAAAGCTAGAGCCAGGGGAAATTAGGAAACGTTTAAGAATCTTGTGACTGTCGTTTTTTTTGTTGACATATCCTATATGGATTGAGTTCAGTGATGTCGATACAGTCAGATTTTGATACCTAATTAGGTGCGTCCACACCAAACGCACGCTCACCCGAGCGCGGCTCGCCCTAGCGTGCGCGCTAAGTGTGGACGGCAATCGGCGCGCCTGAGCCGCTCGCCCGAGCGTCCGCACGCTCGGGTGAGCGGCTCACGAGCCGGTGTGGACGGTTGTTTTGTGTGGCCGCACGCTCACCCGAGCGTTGTCGGCTTTTTGGGCGAAATCAAAGGGGCCGCGGCGCCATGCTACTGGCAATGTACTTATTTATTTATTTATCGTTTTCAAATGAATAACGTGAAAATTATTTTCGCGGTGTGCGTCCACACTGAACGCACGCTTACCCAAGCGGCTCGCCCGAGCCCTCCGCACGCTCGCCTGAGCGGCTCGGGTGAGCGTGCGGAGGGCTCGGGCGAGCCGCTTGGGTGAGCGTGCGTTTGGTGTGGACGGCACCTATTAGCGTGAGTTCCACCAAACCGTCTGTAATCGTAAGCGGCGTTTAAATTGGAATATATGGATAGTTTGACAAGTTTCTATGATATGACAGCTGCCGGCGCTATATTTAACTTTGATCGGTCTGTACTCGTAAGACATCGGGTACACGCTAATTCTTGTTTCAGTTCAGTCCATCATTCTGGTCAGACTGATCTCCTGTCAGTTTTCTGTCATTCACAAGGGTGACACGATAATTCTGTCGTCAGTCTGACCAGAATGATGGACTGAACTTAAGCTAGAATTAGCGTCTAACCGATGCCTAAGCTGGTGCAACCCGCCTATGCCAGTCAGCTCGCAATCAAGGGTGTTGTGAGTGATGACACATCCAGCATTTTGAATAACCTAAGTAACCTAAGAGATCAAAAAAATAATATAATTAGTTCCATTTCTCAGAAATAAAATAAACATAAAGAATTGAGTAAGTTGCAAGAGTTTGCATCAGAAGTAGCTAAGCAAAATAACACGCTCAAAATGACGTACACAGATCCTTATTCCCTTGACATTATATTTCGTGTGTAGATAATTATAAAACGCAAGTAGCTGACGTAGCTCACGCAGCCGCCAAACTTAAGTGGGACTGGGCCGGGCACATCTGCCGCATGCCGGAAGACTTGTGGGCTAAAATCACCACCAAGTGGGTCCCACACAACCGAACACGGCGTCGCGGTAGACCTCGTCGGAGATGGCGAGACGAGCTTGACGTCTTCGACCAAGACTGGTGGGAGACTGCCCAGGATAGGGATACGTGGAAGGAACAGAGGGAGGCTTTTGCCCAGCAGTGGGACACTTAAGGCTATTAAAAAAAAAAAAAAAAAAGATAATTATGAGCACTAGGACCGCTTAGCAACTTCTGCTGCTGACTGTAGACGATTTTTTGTTAGCATTAAAATGTTACCCTCTAGGTACAAATCTAGGTGCTGTACCTCTAGTATAAGTTTTATCGATACAATACGTTTTCGAACGCGTTTGCGTGTAGTTTCAATTTGTATGGCAACGCGTAGTTCCTAATAGTTAACACCAGAGGCGCTGTTCTCGTTGCCGTACAAATTGAAACTAAACGCAAACGTGTTTGAAAACGTATTGTATCAATAAAACTTATACTAGAGCCTCTGTTTTCAATAAGCTATCGAGGCTCCGTCCTAGGCATTGAATTATCTAAATAATACTAGCGATCCGCCCCGGCTTCGCACGGATTTATATGTATAATACAATTTAATACATGCGTGTATTATTACACATAAACCTTCCTCTTGAATCACTATATCTATTAAAAAACTCATAGTCAAATTCATAGTTTTAGGAAACAATAATACTTATGTCAAAAGCAACTCTATAAAACATAAATATTTACAAAGCGAAAGAACATCCGTATGGCCACTCAAAATGAGGATCACGCACATCAACGAAAACACATCGCTTCCGGTCCTCCCGTTCCAAAATTAAACGAAACAATAAAATTACATCGTTCCGAAACACTTGCATTCCCGCCGGAGGAAATGGAATGTTAAACTTGATTTTATTGTCCTGTCAACATTCTTAGTGTGACAGACAGAACTAATATTGAGTACCAAAATAAGTTTACATTATTGGTTTTTCAAGGAGCATGGTTTTTAATTTAAACTTACATGGTTCACTTCAGAAGTGGTTTGGATTCTACATTAGGCAGCTGTGATGCTTATTTTCAAGACATATGTATCAGTGGAAAATAATAATAAAATAGTTATGTTATGCAATAATTTACGGCTCAGTGTGGACACGGTCCGACAATCATCCTTTAAGTCGCATTTCGAAACTTGTTATTTATTTTTTAATCGGAAGCAGGTAGATACATGTTTATATTTGTAAGGCTCTTGATATTTCCGCTAATATTTGGTCAAATTTATGAAAGTTAACATTGGACATAGAAAGATGTAATTGGAAAATTATGAAAAAAATAACAATACCTATAGGTAGGTACCTAATTTCTCTTAAGTTATTTCTCTCATTAACGTTAAATTGTTTTCTTTAGACAGCTTTAGTATATAATATTGTCAATATCATCGTGATACCTCGACGACTTAAAAATAACACTTCGGAAAAATCAAGTTGAACAATAAATCCTGTTATTATTTCTAACATGCACCAAGCTAACAAGCCAGGAAGCTACTGTTTCCCGGCGCTCAAGGCTCGCTTTTACGGCCGGAGCTTATTAATGTCCGTCTAAATCACAATAACAGCTTTTACAGGCTCATTAAATTGCGGAATAATTACGCTTCGTTATAGCTTTTTACTCCAGTAATGGAATATGTAATGTTGAATATTATTTGTTTTGGCAGATTTTAATTAAGGTCATATTTACGTACACAACATAATTAATAACTGGTAACTTATGTATCACTAAATGTAATTAATATCAAGTTTTTAACAAACCAATGCTGCAATCTGGAGCAGGTAAACAACGTCTCTGATTTTACCTACAAATACATTACAAATGTATATTAAACGTGAAGCGTAATTCTCTTAAATCAACAAAAACGATCATTTTCTGATAATGTAATTGAGCCCCACTTCTGAATGCAATATCACAATTATGTATATGAAAACGGTAATTTCTCCATTAGGGTTTTTTTTTTCAAAGTGTACCATTTTATTTGAATAGGCGTGATTCCATTACTTAAGAGGGCTACTTTACCATACAAATAGTATCGGAATGGACGTAACGGAACGAATACTTCGCAGATTAAAACACGTGTTTAGTATACTGTTTTTAACAATTGTAATTTTACTGAAATCATGGTTAATGATAATGAAAGATTAGGATAATTGAGTTGCATTAGCAGAAAAATTATAGGAACCTTCGTAATCTCGTAACGGAACCAATTTTTGGGTCCACTACTCGACGCACCGTTCGCGCGCGATTTCTAGCTACTACTGACAGTTTGTAAACAAAACGAATGATGTTACGTAACGGTATATGATGCTAGATGAAAATAAACACCTAATTTGGTAATAAAAATACCTCATTCCCACAAAATCATCGTAACGGAATGTGAACATGTCCACTTTTCCAAAATCACTGGACAAGATTAATTTTAGTTTATTATGTAAAAAATATTTTAGCGAGATAAATATAAGGTTGATTTAAGAAAATTCATGTTTTTCACTATCAGAAACAAGTATTTCCAGGCACAATATACAAGTCCTAATACTTCGAATCGATACTTGAAGTTGGCTTTCCGCAGGTGGACAGGCAAAAATCGAGGGTCTGCAGCCAGAAAAACCAAGAAAATGTGGTAAATTTAATGCTAAATGATAGGTTTTGAGTTTTTTTACGATTTAGATATATTGTTGACGTTTTAAAATTGCTACAAGTACAATTTTTCAACGTGTTTCGTATTTGTAGGGTGTCAAAGGCACTGGACACGCCAAAAACATCAAGGTACAAGAAAAATAAAAATGCCCATTACGTTCAAGATCACTTATTTAAAAAAAGACACGTCGAAATCTTCTTATATTTGCTATAAATGCTATAATTTCACGATTAACGTAATTAATCCTGTAACCAGGTGATTCAAAATGATTTACTTTGAAACAGTAAACTTTCAAAAATGGTTAGGTATGTAGATATATGTAGTCACATTATTCAAAACTAATTTTCAAAACGGCACCAACGTTACATAACTTAGAGACCACAGTCACTAAATCCCTATTTCTGCCCCGTTCGCAATCCTCATATCTGTTTGTTTGTCTCCAGAGCGCGGAGCTGAGCGGCGGCGAGTGCGCGCGCGCGCCCGACTCGCTGCCCGGGCTGACGCACCACTACCCGCGCTCCAGAGACAGGTCCGATTCTGTTCCTTATGGACTTTGTTATAAATACCATAATCGCTTGCAACTTGTCATCTTGACACTCTTACCTTACCGTCGGGTACCCCATATTCGCCCGACTCGCTGTCCGCCCGCCAGAGACAGATCCGAGTCTGTTCCTTATGTCCTTTCATACAAATATCATAATCTCTTACTTCATCTCCACACTTGTCTTATTAGCCCCATAGTGGCCCCATGGCATTGAATTATAATGTAACTCGCTGCCCGACCTGACGCTCCACTACCCGCGCAGGGACAGGTTCGATTCTGTTCCTGGTGTCCTTTGAGATATACATCAAAATCGCTTCCATGTTTTGGGTTACTCACCAGCCTGACTAACATACCCAGCGACCCATACACATAGGTACGTTACGTATATACAACTCGTCGAAGCTAAGAATGCACCTCGCGTCGAACAAATTACATTGAGCGACGTGCATTCTTAGCTTGGTCGAGTGTTACCTAGAGGTTAGATTATTATTTATGCCAAATCTCTTAATCCTTTTTATTATATGTTGATGTATTAGTTTTTATTTCAAACAATACGAGTAGGTAATTAGCAGTGATCGTTAATTTTCCAGCATTTTTGGTGCAGCGTAGTGTTGTTAACGGAATTGGTATAAACTATTTCAATCGCAATGCTTAATTAGCGTTAATAATGTCAATATTTACCCTAATTAACAATTTTGGTTGATATTGTCTATGCCAATTCCGTTAACAACCACTACGCTGCACCAAAAATGCTGGAAAGTTAACGATCACTGGTAATTAAATAGATAAAATACGCCTCAACAAATCTCTACATAATATTTTATTAAAAGTAAAACGATAAGCATAAATATATGAAAGGATGGATGAATGATCAAGATTTCTAGTAAACATCATAAGTAGTATTTTTCAAAAGTTTCATTTCAGAGCTATGCCTCTGAAATGTATCGTGGTAAAAAAAAAATTCTAAGCAAAATACTAAATAAATCATAATTTGAAATTCAATTTGACTCATTAGGATGCAACTTTAGTGCCTAAACAGCTAAAGTGCTTGCAAACATACAGCCGATATTTATATTTATAAAACTTTGATTTTAGTATTTAATTTTATGGTAGGTAACTAACTATGTTACATATCTGCACAAAACAAATTTCATGTAAATCGGTTCAGCGGCTTAGGCGTGAAATGTACCAGGCAGAGATACAGAAAGTCAGACAGACAAAACATACATACACACTTTCGCATTTAAAATATTAAGTATGGATATAGGCACCCGTAAGTACTTATTTTCTAATGAAATTCCATAATTAAAACCCAAAATCTTTTGTAAATAACTTATGATAGTTGGGAGTGGGGGGGGGGGAGGAGACTGGACCCCAAAACTGGTTGGCAACATCTATTTATTGGATGTCTGGGATCCATATAATATATAACTATCAGACGTCAGATTGCGGTGCTCTATTTTTGCAAACGAAACTCCACTGAGAGTCTGCTCTAAATGCGTTACAACCTCAGAGCATAGAATACTAGAGATAGGACAAGCCGTCGGCGGCCGTGTCGCAGCTGTATGCTCAATGGGCATACACTGCCATACTGTGCACGCGTGCTGATCGCAGAGAATATTACGTTTTTTTTCCAAAATGCCTGATATGATGCGCGTTTATTGTCAAATAAGCGTGTAGGTATACAAGTGTGTGTGTTTTAGATGTGTGCGTGCTTTGTCTTGTCAATTACTTGGGCGTTGTGTGGGTTAATGTACTTGCGACAGGCTCACTCTATTCAAATCGGCCGCCATGTCCGATCTCCTTATATTCATACATCTGTGGTTACAACGTACAGCCACCGTTGTTGCCCAACCGTTCCATTGTTGACAGTTTAGGAACCAAAGAAAGATACCATCCATCTAATTATGTAACTAATTATATCTTCCAGGATCCCCCATTAATTACTTCCAGTGCAAACCTACGAACCAAATAATCATATTATTAATTAGTTTTTCAATATGAATACATGGTACCAGTGTGTAACCGTCATACGATAAATAAATAAATATCATTTTAAAACCGAACAACCGAGAATTCTTTAATGTTTCTAACAAGGTTATTGTCTCTTTTCCAGGTCACCGTCGAAATGCAACATTATGGGTATGCAGCACGAAGCCAGCCCGACCAGCTCGGAAGAGTCCAACTCACCGACGGAGATCAACTGCTACCGGAGGCTAGGCGAGCGCGCGCCGCTCATGAAGCGGCTGGCCATGGGTCTGAGTGGAGCGCTGCTGCAGCCTTCGGACGATGATTCCACGCCGCTGGTCGCTGATACTCCAACCACGTAAGTACCTTTGACAGTTTTCTGTTGCTTATTAACCTTTTTTGAAGGAGATTTGGATCAAAAGATGGCAAGTGTGTGCGACTTGGCAACTGCCTGATGCCTGTAATGGTTGTTATGCCAATTTAGAAATCATCTGTTTCAAATGGGTATTATTCAAGCACTGGATTCCGTACCCCTCGTTGCTAATACTTCTACTACGTACGTATCGATAAACTTGTAGACTTGTCTCGCACAATGTGTATGAAACAAGAAGCAGCGATGCAGGTTGTATAAGAAAACATGTTAGGTACCTATATAACCTTATACTATACATTTAAAGACAGCTGCCTTAACATAATGGTTGAAACGCACATAAAAGGCTCACATCCAACCCATCAATAACAAATGATAGTCTTTTGTCGCTGTGAATAAAATACCCGTTACTGTCGCACTTGCATAAAAATATGTAGTCGGTACCTACATTATTCTCCTAGAGCGGTAAAACAAAAAAAATCTCAGATCGCAAATGTTTGAATACCGAGCTGTGGGCGTAGCGTGGTTGACAATGTATCACTTATCGTCGTGGATAAGACATCCGTCACTCTCGCACTCCTATACTCGTCAGAACGTGACGAATGTCTTATCGACAGCGATAAATATGCGTTTTGAGGCTTTCTTTACTAGCTCGCGTGGAGAGTACGAAAATTTTCCTTTCCTACTGGCAAGGAAGTGGTATATATAGTGGGTATCATGCAGGGAGCATTTTCAAAAACTTCAAGTTTTGACTGTACCATGCCTCTTACATTCAAGTTCTTCTAACGGGTTTGGTCAAACATTTGAACGAGACAGAAAGTGAAGAGGACCGGGTTTTGAGACTTGCAACAAGAAGGAAAGACCTTAAAAATTGTTTAATACCCAAATTAAATATAGTAAAGCATTCCGCGCATTACCAGGCTGTACATCTTTTCAACAAATTCTCCGACATTAATGTGTTCAAGCGTAAATTAAAGGCTCTTCTTGTAAGCAAATGTTATTATTCAATCGATGATTTTGTAAACGACATGTAAAGTTATTATGATTCTAGAATTAATATAACATGACATATTTATGGATTAATAATTGTGAATTACCTATTATAAATTATATTGTAGACTAAATTTAGTATTGTAAGTTCGTTTAATGTTACTAATCTTATTTTTTTGTAATTAATTGTAATGTACCCTATTCGACACAATGTATATTGTTAAGAATTAAATTAAATAAAAAAATATAATATTTTCCGCATGGGTAGTAGTCACTTTATGGCCAAGTATGATGTAAATATCATAACTTACTTACGAGTGTTTCATATAGGTACAACGATAAAAGACATAATCGTGGCCATTATGCTCGTGTAGTTTGCTCATTAAACGAATGATCATGAGGTGATTGGGCTGGTGTTGCGTTCGTTAATTATGTGGAGGTACATAGTCTATTTTACGGTGTTGAGCATATATTTCCACGTTATCAAAATAGTTAAGTTTAAGGTTTTACGATTGGTTTTACGTATATAAAAGGTCGTTTATATGGTGATGGGTCTAATATTGGCGTTATTTTGTTCAGGCGGTAATCTTTGAAAATTTTATATACAGTAATATCGCATGCTCATTGACGCATAATTAAAAAATGCCTTTATCAACATACAATTCTTGCCGCTTGGAAGATCGCTTATACCGTACAGAATATTCAATTCAATTCAATTCAATTCAATCATTTATTTGCTCTAAAACACATTTCTCGATGCATGCAAATATAATTATAACATACAAATAAAATTAACAAGTACAAAATTTAATTTAAACAAATATTTTTAACTTACATTAAATGTCACAACAAAATAATATTCATTTTATAATTTAAATAATAATAATAATGCAATTAAGAGGTCAGTACGGATAAAGAAAAAAAAATTAATTAAAAATAACTGAATAAATAAATGTCAAGACAATTTGTCAAAAATTCTTGCATAATATTCTTTGATTGAATAGAATGGACGGGTCAAAAAATATTCCTTTACTTTTTTGTCAAAGGATCTTAGCTCTTGAATATTTTTTAGGTCGTCAGGAAGTAAGTTGTACACTCTAATGGCAGTATTATTTAAACTTTTGTCAAAATGGGCATAATTCACAACATTTAAATGCAGTCTATTTCTTTTCCTAAGATTATTATTCGTAGTCTGGCCTCGCTGGACATACATGTTCATATTGTTAAAAACATAAATACATAAACGGTACAAATAGAGAGAAATTACAGTCAAAATTTTATTGTCAACAAATATACTACGGTGAGAGTCAGGAACATTGGCACATTTTTCTATTAATCTCAGAGCTTTTTTTTGTTTGAGGAGCACTAAGTTAATGTTAGTTCCATTTCCCCAAACCTCGACACAATATCTAATTATGCTTTCAAAATATGAAAAATACGTGGTCAATAATATATCTTTGCTGACTATGTTCATCAGTGATTTCATTGCATAGCAAGCACTAGCTAGTTTCTTATTAACCTTATCGATCTGGTCATTCCACCTCAAGTATGGGTCAAGATCTACACCTAGAAATGTTGTACATTTAGCTTTACATATTGGTATATTACAATCAAAGTCAGGACTAGATGTACTTCTACGAAATGTCATGTAAAAGCTTTTGCTACAATTCATGTTCAGCCCGTTAGCCTCAAACCATGTTAGGAGTTGCGTCCAAGAATCTTGCATATATTTACATAAGACTAAAGAAGATGGTCCGCTTAAAATAATACTAGTGTCGTCAGCGTAAAGATAGGGGGTTCCATATCTCAAAAAGTCTGGTAAATCATTAATAAAAATTATAAATAGTAAAGGGCCTAAGACTGACCCTTGTGGGACTCCAAATTTAATACATTTTTCAACAGATCTAGTTGGGTACTGACATGACTGGTCACAAATTTCCACGTATTGACAACGATTAGACAGGTATGATTTCAGCAACGCCAGCGCATTACCACGTATACCATAGAAATCAAGCTTGTTTATGAGAATTCTGTGATCCACACAGTCAAACGCCTTAGTCAGATCACAGAAAATTCCTCCACATGTAAGGCCACTATTGAGATGTGTCATAACTTCAGTTACCAATTTGCTTACAGCAGCTAAGGTGTTTCTATTTTTCCTAAAACCGAATTGATGGGATGAAAGTAGACCATGATGTTCAAAATAACCCTGTAATCTTCTGGCTATACATTTCTCGAATACTTTCGCAAGAATTGGCAATAGTGAAATGGGTCTGTAATTATTTAAATCAGTTTTGCTACCTTTTTTATGTAAAACAATAACCTTAGCCCTCTTGAACAGCTCTGGAAAAGTTCCATTACATAAACACTCATTGAAAATTATACAGAGAGGTATACACAACACATCGATATGCATTTTGATTATATTAGTATCCAGGTTATCAGGACCCGTTGAGTACGTGCTTTTAAGATTTTTAACTATTTTAATGACTTCTGGTTCAATTATTGGTGTCATAAATATTGAGCGGCTGCTACTAGTGTTTCGTTCTTGAAGAATTTCCATGTACGTGGAGTCGTCATCACTAACCGTGCTTTTACCAACATTAACGAAGTAATTGTTAAAGGTGTTCGCAATTGTAATACTGTCGTTAACAATTACATTATCTATTTTAAGGGCAATTTTTTCACTTCTCTTGCTTTTGCCTGTATTTTCTCGTACTATATCCCAGATAGCCTTTGGTTTATTTTTAGCCTTAGATATCGTTTTCCTTACATGGTGTCTTTTAGCATTAATAAGGACTTTTCTAAACGTGCTTTTATATTGTTTAAAATAGGTTATTAAGCTATTATCCTTACTGTTTCTTATTATTAATTGCAGTTTTCTTTTCCGACGACTAGATTTTCTAATACCTCTAGTGAGCCAGTTCTTATGTTGCTGCTTGTAGACAATATTTTTAAAAGGGAAATGTATGCCAACTAAACGATCAAATATATTGTAAAATATCTTTAGCTTTTCATTACAGTCCGTGTTTAAAAACTGCAGATCCCAGTTGATACTTCTAAAATCGGTTTGAAATGCTTGTATCGATTCGGGACTAAAAACTCCCCTTTTAATAGTTTTAGATTTAGTAGAGTCAAGACGTGATGACATACGCAGCATAATGACTTGAGCATCATGGTCTGAGAAAGAGCACGGGATCACGCGTGCATCTGAGTAATGTTCAAAATTTGTAAGGACATTATCTACTATTGTAGAAGAAGTTTGTGTGATCCTAGTGGGATCAAATATTGTTGGCTTAATATTATATTCTAATAATAACTGCAGAAGTGCTTTGGTCTATATTTATGTTGAGATCACCGGCAATAACTATATTACGACATTTTAAGGTACTAAGGTATTTCTCCAGGTTATCTAAGAAATAATTAACATTTGAGCTAGGACATCTGTATAACACTGTAAAACTAAATTTAGCAAAAGGTGTAATTTCCAGGCAAATCGTAGACAGTTCGAATACCTTTTCATGCATAAAGTTCGTAACATCAACTACCTTGTAACGATCAGCCATATCTGTTCTAACAAGTATAATTGTACCACCTCCTCGCGAGCATGACCTGGATGAGTATGAAGCGACTACATATCCGGGGAGATGTATTGAGTCATGCTCGTCTGGTTCTAACCAAGTTTCCGTCAGCATGACAATATGTGGTTTTGTGCCTATATCTAAGTCAATAAATGCTTCTAAGCTCAGTAATTTATTACGAAGTCTATTAATATTAAGATGCATTACAAATAATTTGCCAAATTTATCACAGTTATTGTCAATAGAGTTTTTTTACGAAAGCAAACTCATTATTTCAATGTTCACTTATGGCATGCATCGAAACCTTGTTTTTTCTAATAATAGTATTTTTTTTGCAAATGCTACGATATATAATTATCTATCCAAAATAAGAATTTTTCAACTCTTTTTCGCGCGTGGCTTTGTGTGTGCGTGCGCATGTAACTATGCAGGTTTGGTCTGCGTGGGTGTGACACGGCAGCCGTCGTTATATGCACGTTCACTGTACAGTCAGCATCGAGAGTAGCTACGCAAACGAAGACGTCAAAAGTCTTTATTAAAAGGGAATAAGAGGTTTGACGTCTTTGATTGTGTAGCTACTTTTGATGCTGACTGTACCCACACAGCGACAGCATACAACCGCTCGCAAATATAAAATGAACTGTCTACAGCGTGTATTTTTAATATTACCTCAAATTGTAACCAGAGGTAGGTGTTAAGGCTATGAACCGATATTGCAAGATTTTTTTTCTCAACTACTAACTTTTATATTCCTTATAAAATAATTCAGCACACAATGTATCACTACATAACATTGTCTTACTGATGTGACGTCACAACTGTCACAAGTAACCCGCTTCTTCCATGTGTCAAATGAGTGTAAGCATTACACTGCTGTCGATAAATTTTCAAAAAATAATTACGCTTTGTTCGTTAAGATTAACTTACAATTTTCTTACAATGTCGGTTCATAGTACTAAAAGCTACGTACGGTTAAAATTTGAGGTAATATTAAACTTACAGGCGGTATACGCAATTGTTTCTATTAACTCCAGCGAAATTGGGATCGATGTAGAGAAACCGAATTTCGAGTCGATCACTTGTTTTAAGTGAACTTTAGACCTGGCTTAATTTAAAGCTTTAACTGGGGGAGCGGAGTTGAAACATCTCACTCGTTAGAGCGAGATAGTTTAACTCTTCTCTCCCAGACCAAATGTTTTGTAATTAATGGACTGTATATTACGATATTAAATTTGTACGAAAATGGCGAAATAATGTACTTGTGGAATAGGGTCTCAAGTCAATCAAATTAAGTACTTAACTACCAGGCTTTTCTGCGATTGGAGTATGCAGAACTCGGTATCAGCATCAGGGCAGATACTCCACCAACCTTCGGACCGCCGACTTACCTCGAGTCCGCGAAATACCTTTCCTTAAGCTTTCACCGATAAGAGTCTCGCCCGGCACTCAACTTCACTGACTCAGAATACTCGGATCTTGCTTCCACACACAAGTTAAATATTAAAAACTATATTATCCACAACTGCGACACGACAAATAGTTGCTTTACGGGAAATTCAGAGCAAGCTAATCAAAAACGATACGATAAATATGGCTGTACTCTAACGCTTTTGGGTGCTTTGCTTGCAGTCCCACGAACCTGCCGCTATGCATGAACGGCTATGTGAACGAGGCTTCGGAGGCGGAGGCCCGCAGTCGTGATACCCGGGAATCGAACCGGGAACTCACGCCTCGGCATGACAGCCTTCACAACGACCTTGACGAGTTCGCCAAGTGTAATAATATAAAAAACGGGTAAGCGTTGGGTTTCGGATGAAAGTGGGTGGTGGAAACGATCTAAAACTAAGGTTACTTTGGGAGTGGTATTTGGTATATCCTCGTGGTCTTTTAACACTTTCACTGCCCGGGTTCCTGGCCTAGCGAGCACCTACGCCGTAGTCGCTTTCGGCTACTTAGCGAGAAAAACACTGGATCGGCTATGTGCGTTACGTAGCACGTAGCGATTCTTGGCAGTGAATGTGTTAATAAATACAACAAGTATTCAATCTGAGTTCATGGTCTATTTTTATCAGTCACTTAACTAGCGCCGTTGCAATAATGAAGCCTAATTCAGATATTTCCAAAAATCTTATTTTTGACCACAAGCTTTTATCCTATGTTTTTTGCACTACCTACAAAAACTCATTTAGAAGGTTCCAATGAGCCTAAACACGGCAAGTTTATCTTGTGTAGTTTAGGAGTTGACCAAATTTCAGCAGCATATCAGCCGAAAGACGTCCACTGCTGGACATAGGCCTCCCCCACAGAGTTCCAAAGTGACCGGTCCTGCGCCACCCGCATCCAGCGGACTCCCGCGACCTTTACCAGGTCCACCTTGTGGGAGGCCTACCAACGCCGCACCTTCCGGTACGGCAATCGGATACCGGCAAAAAATGGGTTTCTAAATTTAAAGTACCTACAACTTAAATAATAGCTTGTATTTACTCTCAGCTCAGCCAGTGTTACTAACTCCTGTTGTATGTATTTATAAAATATATAGGTATGATTGCATCGACTCATTATTACTTACACTTCTCATGCATAATGAAGAGGCCTGTGCGCAGCAGTTAGACGTTAGACTGATGACAAATTGTAACATAGTGCCTCAAACACTTCCCTAATGTTCCAGGAGCGGCTCCGCAGGCTGCAGCGCAGCGACATCGTCCTCATCGGGCGCGTCATCATGCGGCGGTTCCCATGGTTCCGGGAACAACAACGTGCCCCGCGCCGAGCCTGAGCTGCGGCATGCGCCGTGGTTCCAAGCAGGGATACCTAGAGAGGTGAGGCGGTAATAGAGCATTGGCTGGGCTGCAGCGACGTGGTCGTCATCATGCGGTGGTTCCCATGGTTCCGGAAACAACAACGTGCCACATGCGGAACCGAAGCTGTGGTATGCGCCGTGGTTCCAAGCGGGGATACCTAGAGAGGTGAGGCGGTAGAGGCTCCCGGGCTGCATGCAGACGTTGTCGCCATTAGGTGCGTCATCGTGCGGTGGTTCCCATGGTTTCAGCAATAACAACGTGTCTCGCGCCGAGCCTCAGCTGTGGCATGCGCGGTGGTTCCAAGCAGGTATACCTAGAGGGTAGAGGCGGTAATACATTACTCATCTTGGGTGGAACAAAGAATGGCTCAAATTGCAGGGATTTTAGCTACATGAAAATAAAGACGATAATTAATGTGCTTTCTGGGTGTGAATATTAAAGTTTAAGATGTCTCCTTGGCCAGGATGACGGACTTTCCGCAAGCGTAGCGGAAGGCAGTTGCCAGTTTATGGCCAGATGTGACGTAAAAAGATGAGTCTTGCAGACAAACAACTTGGTCTTTAACCCTTTACCTACGGGGCCTTGAATCACTCCGTCATCGCTCAATACGGGCATGTTTTGGCGAGAGTCAGTGGTTAGGCATAACTTCACTTACTTGTAACGTTTGAAGTATTACAGCTACACAGTTGAAATTTCACACAGACAATAAGTATAATGTGTTTAATCAATAAATAATCACTTATAGTAATAATATTCACTATTTTTTCTGATATCAAGCAATATATCAGTCACTAAAAAATTGCAGATTTTTAAGTTACAACTCGCGGATTTACCATGTTTAAGTTTAAGAACATTGGTTTATAGTATATTTAACACAAATAAACACTTAAATAACGATAATTATAAAAATAATGCATAAATATCAATCACTAAAATTGACACTCCTAACACTCCCACGCCGTACTCTAACAAAAACACTTATGTCCGCCATATTGAGTTCAATTATTTACACGTCTGCAGTACGGGTGTCAACCCCAGTTGCCACCAAAAAAGCGGTCATTTTTATAAATATGTTTATTTCAGAGCCATCTACCGAAACATTTTGATATTTTTTTCTTTGTATCTGTACTAATCCCAATGCATAATGTGTTCGCTATTACCAAGACACAAGGTTTTGTTTTGATTAAAAATATATTGAACATGACCATTACTTCGATCAACTATAGTTGACACCCGTACTGCAGCGGTGTTGCCGTACTGGCAACTCTGGTTGACACCCGTAGGTAAAGGGTTAGAGGTGGTGTTCCATTCAACCTTTACCTTTAAATTTTCTGTTCCATACAGTTGAGCTGATGATGCGAGTACCTGACGAATATTGTTTTGACTTAGTACCTGAAACTTCAACATGACTTTAATCAGTACTTTTAAATTTTCAGATAGCGCTAGAAATCCTAAGCAACCAGCCTGTAGGCGCGTTCATGGTGCGGTGCAGCACAACACAGACCGGGTGTTTCGCGTTATCCGTGCGCGTGCCACGCGACTTTCAACCCTCAGGCATCGCTCACTACCTTATACTTAGGACGCCTAAAGGCTACAAGATTAAGGTAAACATCAATATAATTTTATTTATCTTGGCGAACTTATGACCCTTTCTTTCGGATACCTTCTTTGCGCAACCATGGTATGCTGACTAGTCCGTCACAACGAGTCTTGACATTGTCTGGCAAGGCCATAACTTGAGTAGAGTCATCGCTCATAACATAATTTGAGTAGCCTAGCCAGGGAACTCCGTTCCCGTATACTAACAGTACCTCTTGCCACGAAGAGGGGTAATCACGTTACGTTCCGAACGCGCGTCGGTACAATTTAACTGTAAATTTTTCACATAAAAAGCGACATTTAGACCGTACAATGCGTTACGTGATCGACCAGCAGGTGTCGTGTTCCTGGTGGTGAGTAAGATTGCCAGAGCTCGCGTTGATTCGATGTGTTGAGACTTGAGAGGGAGGGACTCAACCTTCAAAATTTTGGTTATCACGCATGTTTAAAAAAAATTGTCTCATTTCCAGGGCTTCACAAAAGAGTTCACCTCACTATCAGCCCTCGTGACCCACCACAGCGTAATGCCAGAGCTACTGCCGTGCCCGCTGCGGCTGGCCCGCCGCGCCCCGCCGCCCCGCGCACCGCGTGACCTTGAGGAGCCGAGACACACGCCCCGACATCTACCGTTCCGACCACAGCTCGATGTATAGTACTGGGATTGGGACTGAGCTGTTGCAGTCTTATCGTGCCCTGGTACCGAGCCAGATGAATCACTGATGTACGTCTAGCACAACTTATGGGCTCACGTCGCGTTTCCTGCCTCACTTGCACAATGCAAATTAGAAAGAAGAGGCTAGATTTTGTCACCTCACGTTGAGGAGTCAGGTGTGCTAGCCCTGCAGATGCACTATGAGAACACTGCAAAGAATGCAAGCAAGATTGCTAGTTGAACGCCCAGGGCCACTTCGCACAGCCGAACGCACACTAGAAATAATTGTTATTCTATGGTGCCTTGGTATTTTATCAGCTTCCAGACGCTTCAGCTCAGATGGACTCCCAGTTTTCTCTCAACTGAGATTGAGCACGGTTCCGGCTTGATGTGTACACTACAAACCAGCTGGGATGACACCGCCCCCGCGCCAGTCCACGCACGAATCTGTCGGCAGGCTGATGTGTACACTGATGAACAGAACTATTCACCGGACCGTGTTGTTATGATAATATGTGCTCTAATACGTACTCTTATTATTAACATTGAAATGAACATTGACGTAATATTGTGTACAACACAACAAAGTCTAAGTGATCGTCTTCATTATAATATTTATTTTTAGAAACACGACGACAAAACATGTCTACTGCTTGCAGCATTTTATTCGAGAGTAATGATAACCAGTCGCGTGAAGGTCACGATGAAGCACGATTTTCCATACGCACAATCACACCTTAAAAACTATTCATAGTACTACAAGGCGACCGTTTAACTGAGACGGCGCCTGTGACGGCGCTCTACCAGAAGGTAGGGGACGGCAGGCGCCTTCCGGCCGCTAGCCCTTTGGTACCTTTTATCGTCTACTCCCGCCCCCGTATCTCGTCGTATGATTCGCCGTCTCAGTTAAGCGTTCGACCTACTTATAACACGAATTTGCTAGTGGTTCTATGTTAAAAATATTTGATCTCGGGACTCTTTAACTGTTTAGATGCTAATGTAGCAGATTTTACATTTATCGTTAAAAAAATATTAGGCATTCAAATTGTTGGTGCGAACGTGACTTTATGAAAGATATAAAATCTTTATAGGACTGTTATAACATAGTATTTGTTAACAACTGATTATAATATAGTTACTTATTTGAGTCGAATACAGACCATCAAACGCAGGTATCATTGGAGAGACATTTTTTTAAGATGTGGAATAGCAAATTATGGTTTATTTTCAACTGTATGGTCGAGTAGTAGTAATATTGCGGTACCTTGTCGCTTCTAACGATAATATGTAAACAATCTCACTTATCTACCTTAGACTGCTTTTTGACTAGAGCTTAGCTATATTTTTATACGAATCGCCCAAGCTAAGTTACGCAAAATGTGGTCCGAATACAAAGCGCAGTAATGGTAGATTCTACCCAAGTGGTTATTGGATTATCTTGTTAGGTTTCTAAGAATCAGTTCAGGCCAGGTAACCTAACCTGATTTACCTTGTAAAAGAAACATGATGAGGGTGAACATTATTTTACATTAGTCATTTTAAAGTCATTAAATTATTACACCAACTTGTGAGCTGTAGTAAGTTCGCAAGTAATGTCGCAGTAAGTTCCATCTTGTGTACCATGTTAATGAACAGAGGCAATGTCTATACGTGATTCCTGATTAGTGGGGTAGTTTCACTTGATAATGTGGACACGCTGGACAAAATCAACAATTTTTTTCAGGTACTAGTCAGGTCAGCTTTAAGTTTTTGATAGGAACCAACTCCTCCGTCGGTCATCTTTTTTTCATGGCAGTCATTTTGAATTATAGGTATATTATTAATATTTCGTTTCAAAATCTTAAAACTAGTAGTTACCTGAAAAGAAATTGGTTCAGCGTGTCCACATTTACGACAATTTGTTCAGACAGTCTGGCCCACTAGATAACTTAGAGGAAGAGCAGATACGTAAGGTTGGGTCAGATCATCCACGCAAGTGCTCTGTCACACTTATTGACAATAGGCTTGTGACCTATGATTTTTTTACGATGCCATTTGAACCAGTTTTTTGAGAGGAACTATTGTTTGTACGGGAGCAACTACAATTGAAGAATATAAATACTTACCCAAAAATTTGAGTCAAAAACGGACCTTGAATGATGGCAGCCGAAACGCTTCAATGAAATAAAAGCATGACGCCACAGTTTCCTATTCTTGTCTTGTACTAATCGTTTTATGGAAAATCATGTAAATTGCTGTTTTGGTAGCGAAATACAGCGTTTAGGTCCAAAGTTCTCATACAATTTTGTTTCTATAAAAGCGGTTGCTTGCTTTAAATTTACTCTTGGACAATAAAAAAAATGCATATTTTTTCTAAACTTTCAAGGTTTTTTTTATGATTTTAATTATATTTTGAAATTTATACTTTATTACAATCATTTGACAGTTTACGATCCATTTAGCAACACTACCATATCAATTTTAACATGATGAGGTCAGTACCCTATTGTATGCGGCCATCTCGCGTATTATTAAGCCTGCATCACACTGGCGCAGCCTGCGGTGGCGGACCATAGTAAATTTGACAGCTAATAACAAGTTTACTATTGACCGCCGCGGCCAGGCCGCGCCAGTCTGTGAGAGGCCTTATCATTACCGTGGCGAGTCTAGCTGGCTAGTCTGAGATTAGGAATGTGACCAACTTTTTAGAGTACAACCATAAGCAATGCCTCTCTCGTAAACGGGTGTACTATAATAAAAAATAATGTGATAAAACCGACGTGTAGGTATGTGTAAAAATATTGTAAAATATTGTGTATATGGAATGTAATTATAGGATCATGTGTCATATCTTATAGATATAATATAGGAAGGAATTGCGTTCTAATTTCGCGCTTTTATAATTTTATAATATCATAGATTTCTAGTCTTAAATTGTATTATAGCCACTGGTTTAAAAATTCACGCTTTTATCAAAGTATAACACGTGTAATTTGTATAATATAGAAAATTATATCGGTCGAAATGAATAATAATCAGTTGAAATGTAATAGCAAGTTATATGACAAAAGTTTTATCAAATATATTTTAGTTTCAATGTCCTAATTGTAGATGACGCCACTGCATGAAAAAAAGGTCAGAAAAAATAATATAGAAAAAATCACTCGTCAAGTGACAAGCAAAACTCACTAAGTAACAAATACCTACTTAAATCAAAGGACGTATCTCGATATCGACTACGTACCGAGATAAGAGCAGTGACAGTTTTTAAATCCGCACAGATTCATATCTGCTAACTTGTACCGCGCGTGTGTATTTGATGAAACTTTTGTGAGAATAAAATTGATCTAAATATTTGTAAACAAGTTGCCTTTTAGTGAGTACCTTATGTCTAAACATGGCTTGACGTTATGACTGATTGGCGTTTTGTTAAGTAGCAAGTACTAGTGCGTAGGTACGCAGTAAGTACTGCAGATGTTATAGCTTAGTCCGATCATGAGTTTAGGAGACTAAGAGATTTGACAGTGGTATAACCTTTTCATGGTTCGACTTTCATGTCGCTTAGACACGTTTACTGGTTAATATACATATACCTACTTATCACTGTTGAATTTAGTAAAATGACAGGTCTAACGATATAAATAACCAAGGTTGTATTGTAAGTGATCTCTACTTAACAAAATATGAATCAGCCTACAGTGACAGACGGATTGATACCAATATATCGTAATATTTTGTTTAAAAAAATTTCGTCCTGTTAATGCGTGACAATTTTTCTATCCCATAAATAAATGTGTTTCATGTACTTGCAACAAAGTGGCTAATTAAAATAATGTGATTACCTTAAAATATTATTTTTGTATTTTTTTTTAATTTCCTTTTTAACACTATTGAATAGATGTCTGTGGTCTGAATATTCTTAAACCTAAGATTTGAAATGTTTATCCGTCTGTCATACTGTTAATTGTTACACTGCCTTACAAAACGCGTTGTATAGTATATATAACGTTATCAAGTATCGGTAGCTCATAAATATAGTGTCTGTTAATGTTTATCATATTTCTTAACTACCTACTGCATAATTGTACTTATTGAAGTACAGAAAATACCGACAATTTAATTTAATTTGTAGTATGTTTGATTTATTTGAGTTCCCGTTCATGCAACTTTTTTTTACATTTACTTAAATACAAACGCGTCACAGACAGTTACGTAACATGATGATTTAATACTTACAGTTTATAAAAAAAATTGCTGATGATGTTGCCCGTTGAAATTATCAAATGGAGTTTTGGTAAAAAGTAAGCACTTCCACATAATTATATAGTTGACGAAAGTAATATTGTTTTCATCACACTTGCTCATAAATGGTGTTATTCCTTGCCTGTAAACAGAAAGACAATGGCCTAAATTGTTCCCGCGGGAAATAATGGCCCATGGGAAGTAATGAGCTTGTGTGTGATCTGATTGGTTTAAAGCAAATCAAACCAATTGGTTGGCAAATCTAGTTGGCCGCGCGTCACAAGAATTCTTCTCTGTGATTGGTTGAAAGAAATCTAGCAGGCCGTGGGGCGCCACGCCTTGCCCCCTCGCCCTCCACTCGCAAATCTGTATGTGAAGTTGTCAATTTCGTTAATTTTTGATTGGTGCGGTTGTATGAAACTTAGATTTTTATGTCTTTTGTAGTTATTTATTTCCTCGCAAATGTGATGAAAAACATTGTGTATAACACGGGCGTAAGAATATTGCAAACTCGAGTCATCAAACGCCCTCCGCCTTACGGCGTCGGGCTCCTGATAGGCTCTCGTTTGCAATATTCCTCATACGCCCCTTGTTAAACAATGTACTTTTATTACACAAAGTAAATGTACCTACACAGCAATGTATATTTTGTTCAACTCAATTTTGTATCAATTTTGTAATAAATAGTAGCATCCTATGACCTACAACTATTAATTTATTCACTTATAAAATACATTTTAAGAATGACTTTGTTTGATTCTTACCTCCTTTCCTTTACCTATCATAAATATGACATATAATTTTTTGGTATAATTTTTTTATATCAGTTATTATAACTCAAAGAAAAAGCTTGCTTAGTACTGTTAGCGTTTTAAAATTCTCGCAAAATGAATCGCAATCGAGAATTAAATGTTTCTTATTAAAATATATATTTTTATATTTTATTTACGGGAACAGACACACGTAACGTGATTGATTGAATACAACAGTAAAACATGAAAATATAATGTTATAAAGTACCTCATGTTGTCTGAATCAAAATTGAATCAAAATTTTACGGAAATGTTACAATTTGTCCAAAAATTCGTTACTTTATAATAGCGCCATCTGTGCACAGATCAGTGCATCCGATAACTGTGTGATGTAGTATACTTTGCGCTTCTCTGTGCCTCATTTCTCCAGAGAAAGTTAAGTTTCGTAAGTTACCAAGAGATGGCGGTGCTGGTAAAAATATTAAAATACTGTTGGTATACTCGTTCATGTAGACATGTCGAATGTTTGAGTAGAGATTCTTTATGATGAGTATCTATATATAAACTTTTTTTATCAATATCTATCTCATACCTCTATTAGTCCAATAAATCTAAACAATGAGTGGAATAGATAAAAAAATATGTTTTCAAAGAGCTTTAAGAGCATAACCAAAACAGTGGTTTTTTAAACATCATTGACGGCTTTACACTGGAAATCGTTTGCACTGACGGTGTCACACATCACAGTTATCAATTTCATACCATTGCACATAATTATAGGTCGATTTAGCCAATAAAAACTTACCTATTATTTATTAATAGCGGCATCAATACACAGTCATACCAATATTGGCTAACAATGAAAAACGTGAGCGGAGCATGTCTTCTCAAAAATTGTGTTCAATACAAAAGTACAATACAAATACTCTTTATTGCACACCTTAATAGTATAACAGTAATACAGAGTGTGTGTAGAGAGAAGATAAACTGGCTTAGATACCTATTACAGAACCATTTAACGTAACCATGTTTGTTATGAGCTTTCGTTGCTGTTAAGTAAATACAAACAAGGAATTGGAATAACAGACAACAATTTGCATACTTTAAAATTTGAATAGACACCCTGAGTAATTTAAACCTTATGAGTTTGTATGTTTTTACATAATTATACAGAAAAACAAAGCATTTTCCACAAACTTTATTTCACTTTTCTAACCACCCCAACACAGGTGTCCCGAATACCTTCAAGTCTCGGTAAGTACACGCGTCAAATTCAGGCCCAAACCTTTAAGGGCGAAAATCAACACTCCACGTGAATCTCGAAACTGTTGATACTAGTACTTGTGCGGTGGGCATATTCATACTCTGACAACGGCGTAAGTTTGTAGGCGCGGCGATCACGTTCATCTGTTTTAGAAGCAGTATATGCAAACTAATCTAACTCTAGTGACGTCATGACGCTGTCTTGACGTGAACTATTAAATTTGATGCCTCGGCTGAATGGTGATTTGATTTTGATAGGTCTATTACGGTATCTATAATGTACTAGGCAGTTTAATGATGTTCAAGCATTCGGGGTTTGATGCTCAGTTTTGGTTGTTTGGTCAATCGCTTGTAATAATGTGAAAAAGTGGGTAAGTTCATCTTTTTGTAGTCAATTATACTCTGTATTTTCTAAAGCAATTAAAATAAACCATCATCCATTAAAAATTATTTTCATTTCATTACCTACCATTTTTATCGGGAAGAAATGAGCAATTTTCCACCCAAGCCCAGTGGGAGTTTGGAACTTTAGACACTTATCGCGATAAACATAATATTAAAATGTTTTTTTTTCTCTGTTTAGAAGCTCTTTCGGTTAAGTGATTCCATTTGCTTTTTCTCATAATTACCTAGGTACATCTCTTTCTTCGTCATCCGTTTCAGGTAAAGTTGTCTATTTCACGAAGCTTTAAGTTACAATTATACAAGTCCAAACTTCAACCTTACTATTGAAGCTAATAACTTACTGTTCACGAATGCTATGTCGATACAAACCAGATAGGGCTTAACGACACTTTTCTATTTAACGAAATGTAATTTTCTTTTTATAAATGTATTAAGTAAAATAAAAATTAGCAAC
The DNA here is from genome assembly GCA_963854355.1 of Epinotia brunnichana. Classification (NCBI taxonomy): domain Eukaryota; kingdom Metazoa; phylum Arthropoda; class Insecta; order Lepidoptera; family Tortricidae; genus Epinotia; species Epinotia brunnichana. The sequence continues at coordinate 4,340,359 of OY977945.1, read as the reverse complement.
ACTGAGGCTTTTAACCAATAGACACTGGTCTTTTGGTTTTATTTTCGAGCCCAAACATTTTTACACATGCGTTTTGGATTCAATCTGACAAACAACAAAATACGTTTACTCAAGATACTTAACATATCCGAAAAATAGATCGTTTTGTTTCCCAGTTCAGATAAGTCTAATATTTTTTATTCGAATTTCAGAATCAATCAACCTAATGATTTCCGTTGGAACGAGGTGAAGTGGCAATGCAATATTGACTACAGCGGACGTGTTTACCGAACATTATCATATTTGCGTGCAATGTTGGAATCGGATTTGTTCCGAGTCGCTGGCGGCAACATGTTTTCAAATGGAAATATAAATTTTCATGTAAGGCGGCGCCATATGGTTCGTGACAGCTTGTGGCTCAATAGGCAATATTTCACTTTACTTTTTCATATTTATTGAATTGCGTTGAAAATACCGACTATAGATTTCGTTTTCAGTATTTGCATAAAATGAATTGGAGAAAAATCTCCAGGCCCCCCGTAGCATGGATGGCGTTATCACGCGATAAGTGATAGGATAAGCGCGTCGTCTCATTCTATCGAACGGTGTCAGCCAGGGACGGATGCTCTATCCTGTCACTTATCGCGTCGCGTATTAGTCGCGTGCTACGGGGCCTGGTCGCTAATTTCAGACAACGAAAATCGACAAAATAAATCAGGGTATTTTTACATCCAATATTTACGCTACATATTGAACTTTTTAGCTTTTTCAACTCCATATTATATTACAACACTTTATAAGTGGTTATCAGTTCAGGTGTATGGCGTTTAAAAAAAAAAACCAATAGAAAACCGTACAAAAATGTTTCGATTCTACGCCCAAACCGCCCCTACAACTAACCATAAAAACATGGCTGACTGACCGCGCTCGCGAACTCTTCATACTCATAATCCTCCTAGCGTTATTCCCGGTTGTGCCCTAAAGGAGTCCGGGGTCCGCTTTGACACCCAAACTCCGTATTTGTGGGAATTATTATGACCCCGAAGGCATAATATATCTCCTCTACTATGAAGAAGGGCGTTGGTTTCTTAGGTCCCAATAGGGGTGTCAACTAAGATTTTGTACGATGCTATTCGAACCAGTTTTTGCAGAGGAACAAAATTTAATGTTTGTAAGGGAGCAACTACAATTTATTAAAGAACATACCCAAAATTTTGACACAAAGATTGACCTCGCTGGCGGCAGCCCAAAACGCTTTATTCTATTTAATTGACTTAAAAGTAAGACGACAAAATCCGTTATTTGTACTAGGTAATCGTTGTACGGAAATCCAAATAAATTGCTGTTTTGGTCGCGAAATACAGCGTTTAGGTCCACCGTATTTGTCATACACTTTTGTTTCTATGAAAGCGTAAGGATTCTATTGGTAATAGCTTTAAATTTACTCTTGGACATAAAAATATGTTTATTATTTCAAAACTTTCAAGATCCATATCTTTTCATGTTTTTTAGGGTTCCATACTCAAAGAGTAAAACGGGACCCTATTACTAAGACTCCGCTGTCTGTCTGTCTGTCACCAGGCTGTATCTCACTGATACCGTGATAGTACCAGCTGAAATTTTCACAGATGATGTATTTCTGTTGCCGCTATAACAACAAATACTAAAAACACAGAATAAAATAGTTTTTTTATAGATAACTAGCGACCCGCCCCGGCTTCGCACGGGTTTATATGTATAATACATGCATGTATGGTTTGTATTATACATAAAAACCTTCCTCTTGAATCACTCTATCTATTAAAAAATACCGCATCAAAAGCCGTTGCGTAGTTTTAAATATCTAAGCATACATAGGGACAGACAGACAGCGGGAAGCGACTTTGTTTTATACTATGTATTGATTATAATAATTTGATGGTTTACTATCCATTTAGGATTATATAGGTAGACTAACTATTCAGTTAAATATAATAATTGATTAACAATTTACGAAGTGGCCGATTGTTTTCTGTCAATGGTTTAGTAACCATATTATATCCATCTCAGTTATTTAGGTATATGCTAAATAGCGTCTCATGTATGTTTCAAGAGTTTTATTTTGTAACTTGAACCGACTTTCCATGTCAAAGGAAAAGAAGCAACGAGCTTAAGTCTGTGGAAATATGAATTTGAAATTGCATACTTAAATATCTATTACAAGGACTACATTATATTCCGTTTTGTATCGGCATAAAATTAAAGTCTCAGTTTTTGAAGACAATAAATACAACATGTTAGAAAATATTTAAATAATTACCCAATTTTCCCACAATTTCATACAGTCTTTTAATTTAACGAGTGAGCGAAGCGAACGAAGTTATCTGCTTCGGCTTGGGCCAAAAGTCTTTCGTATGTCCTTTTGTCTAGCTGTTGTCCTCTACGGGTCGACCGATTTTCGTAGAATTTTGTGAGCAGGTTCAATAATTAACATAATATATAGATTTTTCGTCGGCGAAGTCATAACCAAACTCAAATGGAGTTGGGCAGGACATATTGCCAGGCAGCGTGACGGTAGGTGGACCAAAACGTTAACGGATTGGTGGCCAATTGCAGGAAAAAGAAGCGTTGGTCGTCCACCAGCTCGATGGGTTGATGACATAAAAAAGACCGCGGGTCATTTCTGGATGAGACTAGCACGGGACCGGGATAAGTGGCGTACGCGAAGAGATGCTTATGCTCAGCAGTGGGCGATTACAGGCTGAAAATGATGATGATGATGATGATAGATTTTTTCTGTCGACAAATACTATACAAAAAAAATTGAAGGCTGGCTTTTGAGTTCTACAGCTTAACACAGCCACCAGTTTTACTAATAAATGACCTCTAAATAAATAAATAAATAAAATAATATAAATCATTTTATTCAGACCGTGATCCACATTTTGTTATTGAAGTCTTACGAGATATGTTAGGATTAGAAATAAAATAAAGTACCTATCAATGTATGGGATTTGCGTTACTTAATACGATGTTTAGTACATAACTATCGAGAGCACATCCAACTTACTCTCTGTTATCCAATTCTGACGAAAAACAAAAATACCAAAAGAATAAAAATCGGCCCGAATTACTACAACACTTCGCAAATATAGAGGACCAGGTAATTTAGACCACTGCAAACATCGCATGCAGCTCAGTGCTTCAGTCGATGATGACGACATTAACCCTGCGAGTGCAGCGCTGTAAAATGCTACAAATGTCGTTTGCATAAAAACTAAATGCTTCTTACATTTTTAGGGCTCCGTAGCCAAATGGCAAAAAACGGAACCCTTATAGATTTTTCATGTCTGTCTGTCTGTCTGTCTGTCTGTTCGTCCGTATGTCACAGCCACTTTTTTCCGAAACTATAAGAGCTATAATGTTGAAACTTCGTAAGTAGATGTATTTTGTGAACCGCATTAAGATTTTCACACAAAAATCGAAAAAAAACAGTAAGTTTTAGGGGTCCCCATACTCAGAACTGAAACTCAAAAAATTTTTTTTCATCAAACCCATACGTGTGGGGTATCTATGGATAGGTCTTCAAAAATTATATTGAGGTTATTATTATCACTTTTTTCTAAACTGAATAGTTTGCGCGAGAGACACTTCCAAAGTGGTAAAATGTGTGTCCCCCCCCCTGTAACTTCTAAAATAAGAGAATGATAAAACTAAAAAAAATATATGATGTACATTAACCATGCAAACTTCCACCGAAAATTGGTTTGAACGAGATCTAGTAAGTAGTTAAACCGCAATTTATTTTACGGAACCCTTCATGTGCGAGTCCGACTCGCACTTGGCCGCTTTTTATATTTCCAGTTTTTTTTATTTTTTTATTTTATTTATTAAATAAATAATAAATAAATATTATGGGACAATCTTACACAAATCAACCTAGGCCCACGGTAAGCTCAATAAGGCTTGTGTTGTGGGTACTAGGTGACGATATATATAATAGATAAATACATATAGATACATATAAATTTATTACATTTATGAAAGAAAATACATTTCGTTAAATCTAACAGTGTCGTTAAACCTTATCGGGTTTGTATCGACACAGCAATTCGTGAACAAACAGTGATAAGATTCGATCTTAGTAATTAATTTATACAGGAGGGTAGCACTAAATAAGCGTAGCTTAGGTACGATAATTCCCACCCAACAGTTAGGTTGGTGATTTAATGTAGTTAGTGAAAATATGTGTAATTCTTAAGTTTTTCTTAAAAAATTTAGCTACTAACTATAGTAATACCTCGCCGCATCTTGCCCTTTTAGACACTCAGTTCCAAATTTTTGAACAAGAATTGGGTTGGGTTGTACCTTATTTTACCCCTCCCCGCAAAGTGGACTGATAACCTGGTAAAGGTCGCGGGAGTCCGCTGGATGCAGGCGGCGCAGGACCGGTCACTTTGGCACTCCTTGGCTAGGCGAGGCCAAAGTATCCAGCAGTGGACATCTTTCGGCTGATATGATGATGATGATGATAACAGTAAATTTTGGAAGATGGGTTTCTACATCACCTTTTAGGATGTACCTAACAATATAACGGTTTCGGAAAAAAAGTATGAAATGAAAACTCTGCGAAACCTCTGGACACCGATATAATTGTCAGTCATTCAATTATTTTAAAGGGCTGAAAAGATCTCCTTTATATGGTAGAGATTATTAAATGAGGCTCACTTTTTAACCGACTTCAAAAAAGGAGGAGGTTCTCAATTTGTCTGTATGTTTTTTTTTCTATAAAACTCATTGTAAATGGAATTTTCTAACTTAGACGGTAGAGTTGCTTTTTTTGGATGGACTACTTTGATGCAATTCGGCAAACTCAAACCAACAACAACAAGTACACCTATTCAATTTTATGATAGAGCTAAGTGATAACTGTAATTAATCACAGTACGTATTCTGTGCAGTCAGCATCAAACAGCGGCGCGCCGGCGGCAGCGCCCCTGCTGGCGGACGTCGCCGACCGTATTGACTGTCCATTTATGACTTTTTCTACTTCTGTACCGTTATCTGTCATTTATATAGGCTGTAGCTCAAATACAATGACACCACTAATAAGTCGTCGAAAAACTCTATGCTCTATGGCCCAAAAACGCACTGTTTAGCGTACTTTTTTGGTTCATACATTTTTCATAAAAGCACTGTACCTTTTTTTAAATCGGCCACCAACTTCATAAACAAATATTTCGAAATAAAAATATTTATTTACGATTTAACTTTTGTATATTATAAATTATTTACTACAATAATAATAAATCACCATCTATTGTGTGTTAAATTACATGTTTTATAAATTCTTGGTATTATTTATATAAATAAACAGTTCGAATTCGGTCCGGGTCCGGATTCGGTTTGGTTCGGATGGCAAGTGCAAACCAATTAAAAACAAAACAAACCATAAAGGCCTCCACACACCGGTCGCGCAAGTTGTAAAACATTGAGACTACACTTCAAACACACACCGAACGCGGGCCCGCCCGGGCCCGCGAGCTCGCGTTCGATGTGTGTTTGAAGTTTATTTTCAATGTTTTACAAGAGCTGTCACATTTCCGATTTCCCACCAAAATACAGTTCAAAATGAAAAGACGAAAGATGATTCATAATTCATTTATTCATTGCATTATATGTTTACAAAAGATCTTAAAAGTAAGTATATGCTCCAATATAAATACTAATCATGATAAACTATTAGTCCTAAACTATTAAAATTTTATTCGTGTTTGTGAAGACGTACGTTCCTTTTAAAAACGGTCGAAGAAATTAATAACTGCACTCCAGAAGAAATTGCGTGTGTAGCAAAAGTACGAATAGAAAACTTGCTTCCTGAAAAGTTTAACTGTTCTGTAGTCTGTTATTTATTTAAAATTTGTCGTAGAAAAAGTATTGTATGCAACGGTGTATAACTGGTCTAAAAACGCTCGTGGGGTCTTTAATTGCGATGCTCGCCAAGGCTCGCATCGCAACCTACGACACTCGCCTTTTAAGACCCTTCTTATACAAAAGTTGCATAAAATACTATTATGAGACACTGGCAGTCATTGCATGCATCAGTGTCTCATATCTGGGCTAAATTAATAGATAATTCAATTAATGTTAGCGTAGTAGGTATTAAGTAATTTATTTTGTCACTAAAACTTAATTTAATTTAATTTGTTGTACCTGGGCATTTTCAATAATTTGTGCACCCAATTAGCGTGAGTTGTTATTAAGTATTTAGTTTGTATAAAAATTAACTTTTTCTTTTCAATGTATAAATTATATGCATATAGACCTTATTTAAAAGCGAAAAAAGTTCAGTTTGACATCATTTGTATGCTTAACTTTCGTTACAAAACTGACACTGAGTTAATTTTTATTTAACAAATCACGCTAATTGGGTGCACGAATTATTGAAAATGCCCACCTAACACATTATGGGTCCAACAACCTGAAACAAATATATTGAATTGAATTGAATAGCAGCGGTGGAAGTAGTAAATATGACGGATACATGTCTTTTATATTACTTAATTACCATATAAATAAAGATTTAATATGAAAAAAATGGTCACTTTGCTGCTACAGTCTATCTGATGCTGACTGTACAGTGACCCCCAACCGCCCAGTCTGTAGTGAAACCCTTTATTTCGGTTATAATTTCTTTCCCTCTGTTTACGAGGCGGCTTTTGAGGCAATAAATTGGAGAACAACGAGGAAAGATAAATTATCTCTCCTACTTCGAGGTAAGGGCACGTTTTAAACGGTACATAAATGTTGTTTTCCATTTAAAATCGGAAATTTTTTATAAGTTACCAAAAAAATCCTGAGTGCGCACCAAAAAATACAAACTTGCACATCAAAATTTAACAATTGCACATCAAAACCGAATTTTGATGAACGAGTAGTATTTTAGCTGTGAAAATCTGTGTTTTTTTAGGTTTTTTGATATGCCTTTGAAAATCATGGTTTGAATCATTGCTTCAGTGCTTTGAATGATTTGATTTTTGCTGATGAGAACTCTCCGTAGGCTCCTATCTCAGGTAGCATGACCTCGTGCAGATGTAGTCGCAAGAAAAAGTGCAGTGTATTTCAGGTTTTTCTTTCTCAGTTGCATTTTTTTCTGCACAGTCATCTAAAATTCAAAAGTGGCTCTGTAGGAATCGCAAGTCCGTTTGAAAATATTGGCCCAAGCTAAAACGGAAAATTTCGTTCGTTTCACTCAGTCATAAAGACAAGTCGGGTTTATCCTAAACTACTTAAGAAGTTCCTATCATTCGCGCGTTGGGAACGTTACGTGATTACCCCTCCGGAAGTGGTAGAAAACTGAGTTGCAATATTTGAAAGCACAACTCATATTCTAGTTAGTTACAAACTTACAAATAGGGACCGGGACCGGTTTCCCTTATTAGGCTTTTCCGTAGGGTTTTTTTAGAAGCGGTTTTTAAAACCCTATCCATAATAAACCTAACCTATTAGTAAACCTTGTCGTATACTAATAGGGTAACCATATTGTTATGGTAAGCATACCGGATGTGGTAACCATAAGATAACCCTAAACAAAACCCTAACTCAATAGGGTTATGTTGTTGGTTGGTATGCGGTTGGTACTTATGGTTACCTTATGGTTACCACATCCGATATGCTATAATTCATAATTTTTATTTCGTTCAACCTACTTACCTTAGCAATAGGGTTACCCTATCGGTAAGCTTACCTTATCATAAAGTTACCAAATTGATAGGGTTACCAAATTGATAGGCTTATGCCTGAGAAGGGGTTTTCCGGTCCTTGCCACTATACAGACATTGCAACTAATTAAAACATTGTAAAATACAGTGTTACAATCCTACCGTTTAACTAAAAGCGTGGCCTTATCTAACCCTTCAGGTGAAGGTGTCCGTATCTGATCTCTAAACTAATGAACCCGCTCGAGTCTGCCTTTGATTTAACCCTTAGATTAACTCATGGATAAATTAACTAACTTGCCTTAGGGGTCGTTATTTTGGTCATTTAAGTTGTTTCTTAATTTAAAAGTCAAGTCTTGTGAGTTAGTTTGATTAGACGTATATAATTCAAATCGCTTTGGTATTCATATTGCGTCTAGTCCGCGCCAAGTCCAAAATCAATAGAGCTCAATCTCAGAGCATAGAATACTAGAGAGAGGACAAGCCGCCGGCGGCCGTGTCGCAGCTGTATGATCAATGGGTATACACTGCCATACTGTGCACGCGTGCTGATCGCAGAGAATATTACGTTTTTTCCCAAAATGCCTGATATGATGCGCGTTTATTGTCAAATAAGCGTGTAGGTATACAAGTGTGTGTGTTTTAGATGTGTGCGTGCTTTGTCTTGTCAATTACTTGGGCGTTGTGTGGGTTAATGTACTTGCGACAGGCTCACTCTATACAAATCGGCCGCCATGTCCGATCTCCTTATATTCATACATCTGTGAGCTCAATAGAGGGTGAAACTCAAACTGCAGGCCAAATTTAAGATATAGTTAAGTGACACTTGTTAGTTAAGTAAAACTGTAAATAACCTAAAAAAAACCTAAGTATAATTTTAATATTAATAGTATAAGATAAGTGTAAAATTAGGTCAATCAACTTTTAAATGACCCTTCTGTTTTTTCTGCATTATCATTATCACTTACCACATCATCGGTATAATACCTACTAATGTGTATGTTGATAAATTGTATAAGTTCTTGTAGCCAGATAAACAGTCTATTTGAACATATATGTCGCATTTTGCAAAAAAAACCGTATTCTAGCAGAAAAAATGGTTGTCCAGGTGACCAGCCACAATTTTCATACAAATTTACGTCCGCTGGGCAACCAGTGAAATTGAGGTCAAATGAACATTTTTTAATACAGTTGTCATGGAGTTGCACCCTTTAATTAATTGGGTAAGGAATGCGACTATAATTAACAACAGCAGATATCGTATTTTCTTGTAATCATATTTTAAAGAGCAAATAGTAGAAACGGGGGACACTAAAAAGTTGATTGACCCAATTAGTAAAGAATCCTTAACTCATCAAATTTAAGATTAGTAGTTAAACTCTAGAGAAACAAATAATTCTTGGTTCTGTGGAAGGCAAACGCGCTAGAGGAAGGATTCCAGTGCGTTGGACTGATGCAATCAAGAGGGCTGCAAAATGCAGTCTTTCCCATGCAGGCCACTTGACGAGGAACCGAACTGCACTGAGGGCTATAGCATGCGGTCACGATTCTCAGTCATGAGGGATCGACTAAGAAGAAGAAGTTAAGTTCAAAATAATGTTATCTATAAAAACGAAATTAACAGTTCAAATTGTATTTTTTTTAATCCGGCTGCGGTCTCCTGTAAGACCTCCTGTAAGTTGAACTACTCCAAATATGAGCGAGTAGACATCCCACTGCTGTGCCCTACCTCTGCTATAATTTTAATAAGTTTCAGAGACAAGAAGGTCGAACTAGGTATGTATTGCCGTTAAATAATATTTAAAGACTTTATATCTAACGGAATTGTTAGATATAAAGATAAATCATTTGTGTTTGCTTCATACACACAAGTTACAAAAAGAAAAAAGAATATAACAAGCACAAAACTAAAAAGAACATTTTAAAACCGGCCAAGTGCACGAAGGGTTCCGTACCATTATCTATAAAAACGGCAATAAAATCGCGTTTGTTGTATGAGAGCCCCCCTCAAAAAAAAATATATTTTGTTTTTAGTATTTATTGTTATAGCGGCATTAGAAATACATAATCTGTAAAAATTTCAACTCTCTAGCTATCACGGTTCTTGAGATACAGCCTGGTGACAGATTATCTATAAAAACAGCAAAAAAATCACGTTTTTTGTATGGGAGCCCCCCTTAAAAAATGTTTTATTTTGTTTTTCGTATTTGTTGTTATAGCGGCATTAGAAATACATAATCTGTAAAAATTTCAACTCTCTAGCTATCACGGTTCTTGAGATACAGCCTGGTGACAGATTATCTATAAAAACAGCATAAAAATCACGTTTTTTGTATGGGAGCCCCCCTTAAAAAATGTTTTATTTTGTTTTTCGTATTTGTTGTTATAGCGGCAGCAGAAATATATAATCTGTGAAAATTTCAACTCTCTACCTATCACGGTTCTTGAGATACAGCCTGATGGTGACAGACAGACTGACGGACGGATGGACGGACGGACGGACGGACGGACGGACGGACAGCGAAGTCTTAGTAATAGGGTCCCGTTTTACTCTTTGAGTACGGAACCCTAAAAAAACATACTTAAAACAAACATATTTTATGCACAGAAACAAACTGTGTGCATTGCAACAAAAAAGGCTCCAACTCAGTATGTAGCTTTGCTCGCATTTGAACAAAACACTGGTATTCTGCTAAAACCCAGAAGAATATATGTGTAGAAAATATATATACAAGGACAAACATACATAAACATAATTTTACTTATTATATAACTGAAAAACCAAAAAATCAACAAACAAACCTACAAATATTTGACGAGATGTGTGTGTTTGACGTGTGTGTTTGGATTACGTATGATACAAATATAAGTTTCTGTCAAAAAAAACATTTTTGATACCAGCTTTTATTGCCGACTGTACTTCTCTGCATACCATCATCAACTACTCATTGAGACGATTCTAACATCAGATCAGCTCCAAGTCGTCATAATATTGCATTGTCATGCAATATACATATGCATGCAAAATTTCAGATCAATCGGTTGACAGGAAAAGGGTGAAAATTCAATTACTAAATTAGACCCAAGAAAACAAACGGGGTGAGCTAAATAAAAGCTTGTAAAAAATTTAAATTAACAAAAATGTGTAATATGTGTAAAGACGAAACATAGGCAGAAGGGAGAGTCGACATCGTTTCGATAGCACAGTCACACAGCGAAATCTGCAACCAATACTCCAGGCAAAATACGGTTTTGAAAAACATTAATTTATAATAGCGTTTTTTTTTGGTTTATTTCATTTTAAAACATTATTCTAAGATGCTTTATTCAAGAATCCAACAAACTTTCCATCCGGAAGTATTTATATAGGTTTAAATAAAGGATGAATAGTTTTTTTTTTTTTACCTTGAATATTATAGAGCAAATGTAAATGAACCATAATAAAGATAAAACCATTTATTCATATTTTTACTGAGTTTTCAGAAGCTAATTAAGTAATCATTTTTTTGATGTCTGAAATTTTGTTGGATTTTGTTGCTAGGTAACTAAATAATTAATTGATAATATATCCAATACAAAGAAAAAATCAGCTTATTATAAATTATTTCCAAATTTGAATTTTTTTCCATACAAGTTGTCAGTTCATTGCCTGGACTACAAATAGCCGTGCGGTATTCCTACCACTTGCTTCTCCATGAGCATCTTCTTACAGTGCGACTTAAATGAAAGTTTCGATGTTAAAAGGTGTGCAATAATTTGCAGGTGCACAACATGAGTGTTCGTTCGCAAAGCCAGTTAGTGAAAACAATTGCGTCCTAAATTCCAAATTCACTAATCCATATTGCGTTATTTGTTATTCCAGTAACAGCGAACGGCGACAGAGGGCGACACAAAGCCTTTGTGTTTGTTGTGCCAGGCCGAAAAAAGGCGTATCTCCATACAACACATAGTATAAAAACATAAGTAGTGTAACTTGGACTTTGTAAAAGATTCTTAGGTATGTTTTTTTGCATAGTACAGTCGCCAACACATACATCGGAGCAAACAAGCACGTCACAAACATCGGAACACACCTCTATTTTCAAGGCGTTAGGGTGCATGTGCCGATATTTTTGAACACCTATAGTGTACCTATGTATGTGATGGCGACTGTACATGTAATTAACAAAGGCAGATAGTATATCAACCTAACTCCGTAAGTTAATCTGCACCCACAAATAACACCTCAATCAATTAATCTCACGTCACAATAAAATTACCAGTCCGTATCAGATTCAGATTCATTTATTTTACAATATGGTTACAATGTAAGTTAGATTAGTATGTGGGGCATTTTTGCCCGACGACGGCAGAGCCGAACGGAAGGGATATGTTTTTAGCAGTCTATGTTTGTATGTTTGTATGTTCCACTGTAGCGTTTTAAATACTGAACCGATTTTGATAAATGGGGTGTCAATCGATTCGAAATTATGCTCCGGGTAACAAAGGCTACCTTTTGTATGAAAAAGAGAAATATGATGGCTGTCACATACAAATAAGTGACTGACTTTGAAAAAAATATTTTGCTATCATAGCGTGTGGGGGATCAGATGAAAGAGGAGAAAATTTTGAGTTCAAATATATTAAAACATTATTAAACTAAAGTATAACAAGCGATAGGAAGACGATTAAAGTTTATATCAGCCTGTAAGAATACAACTAGCGCTATCTATCGGCAATTCTGCAAATCATTTTGTTTGACAGGCATTTTGTTTGAATATCATCGAAATCGCTGAGGAAGAAGTAAATACGGAGAATCATTACCATGAAATATCGAACTCATCTCCAATTCTCTTCATTCTCATAGGTTTTTTTCTATCAAGGCAGTGATATTTTCAGTTCGACTAGCAGAGGCAAGCAATGCACAGCCAACGCAACATCCGAAATCGCATATTCATCCTCAAATCCCCTACAGGGCTGGAAACCTTCAGATATTGACCGTGTGTTGATTTTTGGTGACAAATATCATAAGGTTTGCCTCGAAAATCTAGATATACAGCATGACCATCTCGCTACCGATGAGTTGTTGCCTTGTATATTATATTACCATTGCTACCAAAATCCAAAAGTTATACACTGGATATTGGATGCGACGCCGCAGTAGGCTTAGTGAATCATCGACTGTACTTAGTGGCTATTACACTAGTATAAAAGCAGGACTAGAAGAGCTATTTAGGCATCACGATGTCACATCTTGCATTGTTGCTTGCAATTATATTTCCGTGGCAGTAATTTCACAAAATCAACATTTTTACTTATTTGACTCTCACTCTCGGGGTCCAAAAGGCCGCGTCGCACCTAGCACTGGTCGTGCAATGGTAAATAATTTTTCCAACACTAGATACCTTATCAAAACATCTGCATTTCGTTCTGGCAGTGGGGTCGAGTAGAGATATCAAATTTTCTCACACAATAGTGAAGTCACATTTAAAAGAAGAAGACAGCGCAGCATTTGTTGAAGGAAACCAATTAAATTAAGCCAGTTCGAACGAACTTCATGACGAAATAATAAGCACTAGGTACTCTGTTAATGATGATAATCCCTGATAATGTTAATGATGAGAAAGAGGTCAATCGTCGAATCCGACTCGGCTGGGCAGCGTTCGGGAAGCTACGGCACATCTTTTCGTCCAATATTCCGCAGTGTCTCAAGACGAGAGTCTTTGACCAGTGTGTGTTGCCAGTGATGACATATGGCACTGAAACGTGGTCGCTTACAATGTGCCTCATAAGAAGGCTCAAAGTCACCCAAAGGGCAATGGAGAGGTCTATGTTAGGAGTTTCTCTGCGTGATCGCATCAGAAATGAGGCTATCGGCAGCAGAACCAAGGTAACCGATATAGCCCTTCAAATCGCTAAACTTAAGTGGCAGTTGGCGGGGCACATTGCACGTAGAACCGATGGCCGTTGGGGCGGAAAAGTGCTCGAGTGGCGACCACGTACCGGAAGGCGAGGCGTGGTTAGGCCCTCCACAAGGTGGACTGATGACCTGGTAAAGGTCGCGGGAGTCCGCTGGATGCGGGTGGCGCAGGCCGGGTCATTTTGGCACTCTTTGGGGGAGGCCTATGTCCAGCAGTGGACGTCTTTCGGCTGATATGATGACTTTGTTAATGCCAAATGAGATTCCAATACCGAACATCACGGAGGTAATATGTCAAAAAAATTATGATAATGACACCGTCTTACCGATCCGTGAAATACAGCGCAGAACCGCACCACCAGTCAGTGTTCTCATAGAGCGGAGAGTTGAAGAGCTAGCCTGGGTTCAACAACTTCTGGATGGGAAAAAATACCTAAATGAAATTAGACCTCTCCATTAGACTATTTTCAATCACGTATGATGGGAAGTAACAAACGATTTCAGAGCACAGAATATATATTTTACGCGCTCTCAGTGGTAGAGCTTCTGAAAACGAGACAAAATGTTTCCGTTTACGGAAGATTGCGGCAAGATGGCGTCCAACCTAGTGATTTATTCCAAAACATACACATATGCATGAGAAATATTCGAGGCACTTCCTCATACTGGCACAGGGCATATTCTGAGCTAATGGCTATGGTGCGTAACCTTGGACCAGCACGTTTCTCTGTCATGCAATGACCTGAATTGGCCAGATATGCTACACGCACTATTAGTGGTGGATGGAAGACCTTATGTTCGTGTGGATCTCAGTTTCGATGAAAAAGTACAGTTAGTGGAGTCGTATCCTGTTACTTTATCATCTGGTCTGTAACTTTATGATCTGGTACAAAGACATTTAAATTCACGTGCTGGAATAAAGCTTATAGAAAGGAGAGTCACCTATGAGATCCCAGCACAGGTTGAAATGCACGATCTAGTCTTCCGATTGCAAACACATCATCACACTGCTACCTACTACAAGCAAAATGACGCTAATACGTGCAGATTTGGATTTGCGACAACAGATCTTCGCTGTTCAAAGCGCTCTCCTCAGTCATCGTCAGGTCTCGGCATCGGAGTATACCTACAGGTTATGCCACGTTAGGTTGAGGGACAGCTCAAGATAATGTGTCTTTGTCAACACTTGTAAGCCACAAGGAAGGTACAGGATGTTTTATACATATCAAGATTGTAACATGATTAAAAAGGAAAAATATGAAATAAATAGTCAATTAAGTTTAATATCTATTTAAATTACCCCATTGTTACCCTCACATATCAACAATATTTTTTAAATGAAATAGGATTTCAAATAATACCCGACTAAAGTATAAAATACATCTAAAAATTATTAAATAAAATAAAATTTAAAAAAATAATACCCGACTCCGGACATGCGATCTGAAAAGTATTAAATAAGAAAACAATTTACTTCTGAAATCAAAACCTAACATTCAACTCTCTCATATTTGGATGAAGCCGTGGTCGCATGCCTTTGGAGCCTGAATATATGTTGATGCATGCGACCACGGCTTTATCCAAATATGAGAGAGTTGAATGTCAGGTTTTGATTTCAGAAGTAAATTGTTTTCTTATTTAATACTTTTCAGATCGCATGTCCGTAGTCGGGTATTATTTTTTTAAATTTTATTTTATTATTTGTAGTTTTAGTTTTATTTGTTTCTTCTTTTCTTCGTAGGTAGTAGGTTTAGTGTAGGTAATACTTTAAAATAAAGTTGCGTAGTGATTAGTATGTCAATTTACATGAAGTCATTATGATCGTCAAAAACCAAACAGGTAGGTATATAATAATACAGCTAATTTTATTTATAAAAATAAGCAATGTTAGGCACCTACATTATCTCTGGCAGTGGATCGTCTAATGCTAATTATTTATTATCATAAAGAACTAAGTAAATCATCTTTGGTCCTCTAAAACTCAGAAATTCCTACGCTTCGCGATTTTTCCACGAACAACGCTTAAAAATGTCTAAGTATTTGTTTGTAGAGAACCAATTTCAGTAGAGATAAATTACTCATTTTACTCTGAACATAGTAACATACGGCTATTCGGTTCGGAGAAGTGAACTGCAGCTGAACTTTTCTGCAACGATGATTATCTCCTTTATTGAATTAGTTCTCTTCAATGGCGAAATGAAACAAAAGAGTTACTCAAGTTAATGGGTCCTTTATTTTGTTAGTGGATTCCGGGGCCTTTGTTTTCGGGTTTTATAAAAACAAAACCCTTCTCTTTTGTTGTGCTTGGTAAAACAGTAGGTATGATGTTTTCTTTGTTGTATTTTCAGGTAGGTACCTAGTATTGATATTTTTAGGTTTAGAATATTTATAATGATACAAGGTTTGCTTGGAAATACAAGTACTTATGGTTATGAATTGGTTTCAATGTAGAATAAATATGCCTTGTTTATAGACGCGTGTGGCGGCGCGACACAAGGGCTGTTAGGTGATTATTATAGAAACGCCTGAGGCCCTACCGCGAAACGAAAACGAAGCTGGTGTATGTCCTTCTTTGTTACACTTGCTTATCCGAACGAATTTCTTTTTCGTTTCATGGTAGGGTTCCTGGCCATAAACACTCCTAAGCAACACTATAATATATTTTACGTCATACCTGGCCATAAAGTAGGAATTACCGCACGCTATGCGCTAAACCCCACTTCCTGGCCAAATGGAGACGTAAAATTTTGTACTCACCACGGGCGGTAATAAAGAAAGCCTCAGAGCGCATATTTATCGCCCTTGCCTTCGGCTCGGGCGTCAAATACCTGCGATCTGAGACATTCTTTGTTTAACCGCCCTAGGTAAGTAATGTACTAATGGTGTTTAAGTAACATTCGATGCGGCGCCGCCGCATTCTTCGTCCGCGGCGCGGATATTTATAAACGCGGTTTATAGTCACACAAATATAATGCTCTTTCCAAAACGTAATTTCATGATCGGTAGGTAATCCGAGCCTGTTGCTAAATAGCTCACCAACTTATCTAAATATTATTTTGATAAAACAGATATAATCGAACCCAATACATAATCCCTTTGGAAACAGGAGCGTGAATGTATGTAGTTTATTTAAAGTGAAAATGCCGGCAGCATCTTCGGCGCAATGCCTCAGCAGCCTTTCTTAATTAAGGTAACTTTTAATTTAGGTTATAGAATTCACCCACAAGAGGAAGCCTGGGGACCGATTTTTGACTTTCGAGCGCTCGACTCTTTCACTCGAAAACGGTCAAAATTACGAAATGCTATTTTGAAATAGCGATAGAAAATTTAAAAACGAGTGGTTTTGACCACTCGTATTCAATTCTATCGGTAGAAAGTAAGTGCCTGTAATTTTGGCCTATAATCTTATTTTCTTTTATTTAATTTTCGAGCGCTCGAAAGTCAAAAATCGGCGCCCTGTGCCCAGCCGGGGGATAATATAAAGGCTGATAATGATCATGATAAGGCTTTAGAAATGAGGCTTAAGTCATTTTATTTTAAAGGATTTATTTAATTATGTTTTTTATTTCGTTGTTTCTATTAAATTAATGTTCAACCAAGATCGATATCGCTCGCTGCTCTTTCGAGGCACTTGCTTAGAATCTGAAAGGCAAATTAAATCCAACGAAGTGTCGGCCAATCCCGCAGGTGCGGGTCCGATCCGATGCAAATGTACGCAAATCTGAAGTGGACTTTATAAATATGAATGCACCTAATGTTGAGTTTGTATCGGCTATCGATTTTTCAGGTTGCCATAGAAGTTAAAAAGCGGCCAAGTGCGAGTCGGACTCGCACATGAAGGGTTCCGTAAAATAAATTGCGGTTTACGATATATGACGTATTAAAAAACTACTTACTAGATCTCGTTCAAACCAATTTTCGGTGGACGTTTTCATGGTACACATCATATATTTTTTTTAGTTTTATCATTCTCTTATTTTAGAAGTTACAGGGGGGGGGGGGGGACACACATTTTACCACTTTGGAATTGTCTCTCGCGCAAACTTTTCAGTTTAGAAAAAAAAATATATAAGGAACCTAAACATCATTTTTGAAGACCTATCCATAAATACCCCACACGTATAGGTTTGATAAAAAAAAAATTTGAGTTTCAGTTCTGAGTATGGGGAACCCCTAAAATTTAATGTTTTTTGTGTGAAAATCTTGATGCGGTTCACAGAATACATCTACTTACCTAAGTTTCAACAGTATAGCTCTTATAGTTTCGGAAAATAGTGGCTGTGACATACGGACGGACAGACAGACAGACATGACGAATCTATACCTAAGGGTTCCGTTTTTTGCCATTTGGCTACGGAACCCTAAAAAGGGTGGACTAAAAATACTAAACTCGTTTAAAATGGGCTATTCTAATTTTTGTGCACACTGTTACAGCCGTAGTCACTATCGTGGATGCAATAGGGCATTTCCACTAAAATGTGCGACATACTTTTTTTCTCAGAATTCTGTTTTTTTGGTTTTGTTCCTTTCAGAATCATGAGCACTCTTGATCTCGATAAAGAAAAATAGCCTTCTGAGACCCAGAGTACCTACGCTTTTGTGTTATTGAATAAGGATCTTTTTGTAATTAAGTAAAAGTTGGAAGTAAATTTTGAAATATGTACAAAATTTTGGACGCGGGGACTTAAGAAAGTAAAACGCTTGTAATGATGAATTTAATTTGTATCTAAAATAGGAAATATATGAGCGTATGTTTCTAAATAATTAGTGAAATCTTAAATAGAACATAAAATTTCGCATATTGTAGGACATCCACGGCTGTGACAGGGTGTAAGATCGATACACAAGTAGTACTAAGATAAATTCGGCAGCATAATAAGCGCAGCAGTGACAGGGTGAGGTGTACGCAAACGACCGTTAATCAAAGACACCAAATAGCCCCGATCTGTATGAACGTTTCAATTTAACTTATAGTAAAATTGTGGTCTATTTTCGACATCAAATTACGAAACATGTTTTAAAAAGCTGATAAATCATAGCTGCTTAAGCGCGTGGCGGGGGATCGTTAAAAATTAAAAAGAAAGTTAGCTGCAAAATGGAAACCCATATGTTACATTCACTTTGATTTCACACGTATTTAATAGCATATTTTCCTACCTAACACGTGCAGCAAAGCCCTGTAGTGGGCGCTATGTAATAGCTTTGAGAAGTTTTCAACAAAGACAGCGTAGAGTGTAATATCTGGTAAGTCTCCGGTGGAAGTTTCCAAAAGTCACTGGCAGGTTTGCTGCCTGTTCACTTTAACGACGTGTATTTTAAGGATTTCGTACGTTAAAAGGAAAAAGAAATCCTTACATATGGGATCACTGTAGCCAAGTTGGTATAGAAGTGATCCTGCGTCTAAGGTAGAGGTCCTGGATTTGAATCCCGGTAAAGGCGTTTATTTCTGTGATCAACGCGGATATTTTTTCGTGGGTCATAGATGTTTTCTATGTATTTATTTATATTTTTTGTATACCGTCAATACCTAAGACATTTATTTAGCAGAATCGTTTAAACGTAGTATTTATAAAGACCAGTCCCTGCACTAGGCTTATTATAAAAGCGAGACGTCTATTCCATTTTCCAATCAAGACGTAGGTAAGATATTTAAAAAAAGTATAAAAAGCGGCCAAGTGCGAGTCGGACTCGCACATGAAGGGTTCCGTGAAATAAATTGCGGTTTACGATTTATGACGTATTAAAAAAAAACTACTTATTAGATCTCAGTCAAACCAATTTTCGGTGGAAGTTTACATGGTAATGTACATCATATATTTTTTTTAGTTTTATCATTCTCTTATTTTAGAAGAAACAGGGGGGGGGGGGACACACATTTTACCACTTTGGAAGTGTCTCTCGCGCAAACTATTCAGTTTACAAAAAAACGATGTTAGAAACCTCAGTATCATTTTTGAAGACCTATCCATAAATACCCCACACGTATGGGTTTGATAAAAAAAATATTTGAGTTTCAGTTCTGAGTATGGGGACCCCTAAAACTTATTGTTTTTTTTCGATTTTTGTGTGAAAATCTTAATGCGGTTCACAGAATACATCTACTTACCAAATTTCAACAGTATAGCTCTAATAGTTTCGGTAAAAAGTGGCTGTGACATACGGACGGACAGACAGACAGACGGACGGACATGACGAATCTATAAGGGTTCCGTTTTTTGCCATTTGGCTACGGAACCCTAAAAAGCGTATGAAATGTTTTTGAATGAGTATACTTTCCAAAAGTATACTCACGTCTTTTTCCAGAATTCAAACTATATTCTACTTTAATCCTCAATTTTGCCGCCAAAGAGGATTCTAAAGGACAACACGGTGTAAAAGTAATGGAGCTGCAATTTTCTGCGCGAGAGAAGCCGTTGGCACTAGCAACATTATAAAGGCAATTACAATGCTATCGTAGCGAATTTCCTCTCTATCACACTGCCTGTTTGATGAATGTTAGTAGCATGACTAGAACCGAGAGCATCGCAATGTCATACGAGATCGATAAATCAGTTCAGTGTTGATTGACAGGCGTTGTTGCCGGGGCGTAAGGCATGGGCTGACGGCATCCGTTTTTGGTAAGCTTCCGCTCTATTGGGAATTGGGAAGACAATGGAAAATGGATGAAAATTTTAGAAGTGCCTGATTCTTTTTTTGGTGATAGGAATAACCTTCCTTGGCACCAGAAAAAAGTTGCAGCTTTTTCAGCTGCGTCAGTTAAATATTATTGAAAAATATAATCAGTTTCCTCACTTACGTTTTGGGTTTAGGACGGCGAATGAGACAATTTGCTTGATCCGTCTCATATAACAAAAAAAGCGGCCAAGTGCGAGTCGGACTCGAACATGAAGGGTTCCGTAAAATAAATTGCGATTTACGATTTATGACGTATTAAAAAAACCTACTTACTAGATCTTGTTCAAACTAATTTTCGGTGGAAGTTTGCATGGTACATCATATATTTTTTTTAGTTTTATCATTCTCTTATTTTAGAAGTTACAGGGGGAGGGGACACACATTTTACCACTTTGGAAGTGTCTCTCGCACAAACTATTCAGTTTAGAAAAAAATGATGTTAGGAACCTCAATATAATTTTTGATGACCTATCCATAGATACCCCGGTTCACAGAATACATCTACTTACCAAGTTTCAACAGTAAAGCTCTTATAGTTTCGGAAAAAAGTGGCTGTGACATACGGACGGACAGACAGACAGACATGACGAATTTGGCTACGGAACCCTAAAAATATCTTAAAAATCCGTGGTAAACTGACACTGGCAATGATATTGACAGCTGCAGCAGAAGCTATTATTTGTCATTGCCAGGGCCAGATATTTAAAATATTTTTGTAGAGACGGATCAATCACAGGTAGATCGTTCAGGTCATCACGGCCTGAGCTGCCCCAAAAGCGCCGGTAGACTCTCCCGCCACGCTTGTCTTAACGACATCATACGTCGGGCTCTTGTCAGCGTCCACGTGCCTGCGGTACTCGAACCAAATGGCCTCGCACGGCAAGAGACCCGACGGTATGACGTTGGTACCATGGCAGTTGGGGCGGCCCTCAGTGAGGGACTCCTTCTGTGTGGACACTTTGGCAATGTCACATGTTGCAAAAACGTGTCAAAAACCAGGTGGGGCGGCCGCAAACGCGGAGGCGGCTAAGCGTCGAAAATATTTATGTTTAGGCGATAATTATATTTTCGTCCCGTTTGCAGTCGAGACGCTAGGCCCTTGGGGACCAGAGGCTCACCAATTGTTTAGCCTAATAAAAAAAAAGCTCATCCGTATCTCCTGTGATCCCAGAGCTGGCGCATTTCTCGGTCAAAGATTTAGCATTGCTGTGCAGCGTGGAAACGCCGCCAGCATCTTGGGGTCTTTTCCACCAATTTGTGGACGCGGGTGTCTAGTACCTACTTTTATTTTTATGTTTTTTTTTTTGGTTAATTGATTTACTTATTTTTGTGTATAGGTTAAGTTAGTTTTAGTCATTTTAGTTCATAGTTTAATGTACAATTTTGTCTGATTTTGAAATATATTCTTTTACTGTATATTATGTAGGTAAACAACAAGTAGGAACGTATTACATGCGTCTTAGACTCGACGGCACTGGCCCTGCAGGTCTGGGTTAACCAACGCGTGGTTTTTGCTAGTCAGCTCATATCGCAGTACAAATGTACGTGAATACGAGCTGACGTTGCTAGTGTACCTACAATCAATATGTCCAGCAGTGGACGTCTTTCAGCTGATATGATGATGATGATAAAAATCTGACCTTGATGTTGAAACGTTCCTATTCAAATGGGTTCGCAATAAGGCATGAATTGGAAAATTATGTGATTTTTCAAAGACCTGAAGGAATTTTTCCTAAACTACGAAACGAGATGACATTTTTTTGGAAAACGGTATCTTGACTATCACATTTGTTGTTTGTCAGAAGTTTTGAGCTAAGAACCTGAACCCTAAATTGGCCTCTATAGAAAAAAAACCAAGTTGGGTCTGTATAGGTATTCCTTTTTCACCTTAGCCGACTCAAACGATATATTATTAAACGGAATAATGACATCTAAAATTTCACACGTAAATAAAACTTCACTTTAGATCTTAATCGACTATCTAAAAAAAAATACTAAATTTGACCTACCAAGGCCGAGCTCAAACAAATGCGTTTAAAAAAGTCACTCCTGAAGGTGTATGAAACGTTGATGGCGTTGGCTGACATTTTCATCCCAATTTTCATTTTAAATTTTGCTGTCGGGTAAGTGTTAAAATAGGGAACACAGAACAATTCCGAAGAGTCCTTTGTCCGAAGCCATCATTATAGTCCGTAAGCCCACTCCCAATACGCCTACGTCTCATGACAACACGATAAAATGCATGGCAGCAGGTCAAGATTATCGCACCTAAAATTGGCCGAAAGTCTGAAAAATCCTTCAACTCCGGTCAAATCACTACTCAATTCCGGTTTGGGGACTCACACACACTACATACACACATATTCTATTCATCCTTCATGGTGTACGGGTTGTGCTAGTGCTAGTGCTGCGCTCTGGTGGCAGAACGTTGTAGTAAGTAATACACCAAATTAGGAAATTCAGAAAAAAATGCTTTCGGACCAATTACTCTTCGGAACTAAGTAGTGTACGCATCAAAATTACTGTAATGTTAGCAGGTCGATCGCGTAACACATTGCACGTACGTCAGGTCATATAGATGTCACTGTTTGTATTGGAATATTACAGTTGAGTTCACCTCTCTGACCGACATAAAGAAAAATAAAAAAAGGAAGAAAGATATACATATAAATGTATCTTTTTTTCTTTTTTTGTGAATAATCACAAGCAAACTGGACACACATATTAAACAATAAAATAAACAAGGAAAACACATAAAACATATAACAAGTGTGTGCCTGCGGATGTGATCCGGACACTGGCTCAGCATTATGCTGAGGTGTCAGTCAGACACCTACTATAGCGCTGATTTTCAGCCAGCACCGTTGGTGACTCACGGAAACGTCATACAAATAGATCACTACCAAAGTATCGCAACTAACCTGCGAAGTGACACAGCTCGCTCGTGTCTTGGCGACTTCATCCGTAATCACACGGACCATTGCCCAGCTTGTCGGCTGAGAATGACAAACTTCACATCACGGGTCGATTTCAAGCGAGAGGCAGTGCGATTACGGAACTTTAAGCGGACGTCCGTTTCGTTAGATTTTTGTTTTATACGCAAAATAAGCCTTACACAACATTATCATCAAAATTATACCTATATTACCTATATGTATGTAAGGAATATTCAAACACAATGTATATTGTTCATGAATAAACTACTATGACTATGACTACCGTTTTGCTCAATATATGTCCGTCAGCATCCGGATATCGGTATAAAAAAGTATTTTTATAAGGTTATTTTTTTGCGTACACAATACGCACAGTATAAGTTTTTCCACCAATGATACGAAACGAAACGAAGCAGGACTCATAATCAGTTTCATAAAATATTAGCAATAATTTTGCTCATCTCCGATTGTACCTTTTTTCACAATTTAATTCAAACCAGTTGTTAAAGGCTCAATGTAGAGTTAAAGATGGTCCTAAAAAGGCTGAATGCAATCAGAGTACAACAAAGATCACGATTGAGAGTCAAAATCAGGCATTGAAAGCGGGCGCTGAACACTGCTCTAATTTTATTGAACTATACGGTCCGAACGTATAATATTGGTAACTTTCAGATTTATTAACACTTTTATTTACTAACGGGCGCCTACGCCGTAGTCGCTTTACGCTTCATACGGGGAAAACCACGTGATTGGCTACGAGCGTAGCGCGTTGGAATTCTTGACAGTGAATGTGTGAATGGTTTTAATATCCATATCATTACACTTTAACATGAGTAAACTATCCAATTTCAATTTCCCCTCACCGGATAAATGGTTCTTACCTAACATAGAGTATAATTTTATATTTAGATAACCAACCCACCAAAACACGCTCGGTGCTTGAAATAGTTCTTAAGAAAATATTTCTATTCAAGAATATACATTATTTTTACAACGTAACTTCATAAGCTCACAGTTTGAAACTTCGAAAGAATACTGCAACAAAGAATTAAATAAATAATGGCGCAGTGTAAACGCCTGCAGTCACAACAACCGTCAAAGAACCTGCACCACTCTAGTCGTTCACTCATGAAATGCTCCTTGGGGACCGGGGCACACGTACCGGTTTCCACCGGGACAATGTACCGAAATCACATGTTAAAATATTGCACAGGCTGTACTCGTTTATTCGTGAAATGCATCTCAGGAGTTGTCGTAGCAGTACAATTCACCTCAGACTCGTCAGAGTCACAAAACAACCGTCAAAAAGCAACACTTTAGTAGTTCACTTAGGGTATGTTAGGGACCTAATATACCCTGTTAGGGACATGTACTGAATAAACCAGTACCGCAACGTCTGCTCCAGACTTCGTTTTGGTTGAGTTTCAATTCCCTATCATATTTACAATGTAGGTATGATTCTCGCACTCGTTCAGATAAGATAGCTTAGGCTTATTTGTATGCAATATCCTTGAAATTATTACTCACAGAGTACATGTGAATGTCTCAAATTAGACCAACTGCTTGACAGGACTGGCTCACCACGAGGCAACATGATCCAATATAGCTTGGTGCGCACGGAAGAGACAAATCGTATGTAATTGATATCGTTACAAACGGACCATAATGGACGTCCTTTCAGTTAACGAAAAGTTACCGGATTAAACTGGTACAATGTACCGAGGACTCATAAGAGCTGTCAAGGATCTTGCTCCTCAAAACTCATCTTTTCGAGAAACGTTTCCCAAAGTATTAGGTACATATAATGCAACTAAGAAGTTTAGTGGTACCATCGAAGCAAAATCGGTACACCTCAGCCCGAACGTCACCGCCCTATTCGTCTTGCAGATCTCAAAGCGGGCGTGAGTGCACTAACGGTGCTCGTGTCTTTGTTTGTGCCGTTGTGTCGTTGAATCGCTGTGAGCAAACTGACACATGGCTGGAGTACCTGAGTTATTGTGTAACAATCGTGTGGAAACTTGAGGTTACGGTATCCATATCATAGTCTTACGGTACCACATTATGACGTCAGAACAAGTTAGCTTGGCGACCGTGAAAGCAAGCACGCGCCACACATTGAAAAACAAATGTGAATACATTGAGATTTAGGATCCGTATTGCAGAATACGTTTTTAACGTTTTAAATTTATAATGTTCGATATTTATTGTTCGTTCCATATATTTGACGCCGATCGAACATATGGGTATGTGAGTAGATACTACGCATTAGTAATTCGATGAGCTTAAAATTAAATGACATTGTTCATAATATTCATTTGCATATCACATTGTATCTTACTTAACCTATTACAGAAAAGGGTAATGTTACTTGCATAATGTAGGCCTTTGTCGTTTTCTGACAAATTATGTGGGAACAGTTAACAGAGGGGTGATCGCGTAACTTTTCGAACACACGGTAGGACAAAAAATGTTCACTCAACTGTCATTTTCCAATGCAAAAAATTATATTTAGATCTACGTCCTGACGTCCGTATAATACGTGATCATCGATACGTCGTTACGTGATCGACCTGCTGCGGGTAGAGTAGAGAGAACTAAGAGTATATTTATTGAGAAAACTATTGGACAATGCATTATTAGTACCTAAATAATCACTGACCATCTGCATTTAACTTAACGAAAATTAACTAAATTATTCGAAAAGAAAATGCTATGTTACGAAACTCTCAAACTAATCGCGAAGAAAACTTATAAGTAGGTATAATTAATACCTATAAATCCATTATTAAGAATCCTTGCTTGCATTCAAACAAATAACCTACAAAAACTCCTATCACTACTTCAGAAGTGCTAGGACAATAAGCTTTATAAGCTAAACAACAAGACCCAGATTAAACGAGGATACTATTAAAGTAACTAGTTGTTGAAAAATCACAAGCTTTTCTTTGTAGCTTGTTAATTAAGGCCAGCACGGGCTGTTGTCGTTTGTTGGCAATTCCTTGACACAGTCTTGTTCCTTGGAATTTCCTTGTTAACGGAGTGAATTAAAATTAATTTGAAATGTCGCCTGCTTTTAAACCCCGACGGAAACAAGGTATACGTTTAAAGGTATTGATGTCACATGTAACAGAACAAAATAGCATTCACCGTTTTAAGATTTGATGTACTAAACAACGAATACGAGTAGAGCCAAGCATAAAATAAAACATCACTACAAACATATTTATGAATCACGATTTAGCGAACGCTCTAGTAAATTATGCTATGCTAAAGAGCATCTCTATAGGCATTGGTAAAAAACGTACAGTCAACCTGGAGTGAGAACGCATGCTCTGACGTTATGTGGAGGAGTGTCAAGTCATTGCTAACGGACACTGCTGGCACAGTTTTCGGTTATCAGGAAACTAAGACCCAAGATTGTTTTGCTGAAAACTCAGAGCAATTAAAACCTTTGCTTGACTCCAAACGTGAAGCTGCATTGAAACACCGCATGAAGTCTACTCCGGAAACGCAGGAAGTTCAGCGTAATGCCCGACACTATGCAAATATGTACTGGACGAATGTGTGCACCAATATGCAGAAGTGCGTGGATGCCAGTAACTTCAGCGGTGTTTATTCAGGCATCAGATAGGTCCTAGGTCCTGTGACTAAAAAGACAGCCCCTCTTAAAGAAGAGGACGGTACTATCATAACCGATAGCTGCCGTCAACTCGGACGATGGGTGGAACATTATACTGAACTCTATTCAAACCCAATTGCTATTGACTCAGAGGCCTTAGAGAATACGCCTAAATTAGCAACTTGGATCGAGCTAGAGCCTCCACCCTCTATCGAGAAATTTCACAAGGCTGTAAAACAGCTTAAACGCGGAAAGAGTCCAGGCAGCGATGGTACTTAAGCTGACATAATAAAGCTCGAGTGTGTGGGTCCAATTCTGCACAGTCTGTTGTGGAAATGCTGGGAGGAAGGGAAATTCCCACAGGATATGCGCGATGAGAATATCGTCACGCTGTACAAGGGGAAGGGAAACCGCGGCGATTGCAACAATTACCGCGGCATTTATCTGCTTAGTATCGTGGGCAAGTTATTTGGTCGTGTAGTATTGTCAAGGCTACAACAACTTGCCGATCGCGTGTATTCCGTAAGTACGTGTGGATTCCGTGCTCAGCGTTCCACAACGGATATGATTTTTACACTTCGACAAAGTGTAGAGAGCAGAAAACGCCTCTAATTGTTGCGTTCGTTGATCTGAACAAGGCCTTCGACACCGTCAGCAGGGAAGAACTTTATTCCGTATTGGAGCACATTGGATGCCCACTTAAACTCTTGGGGCCTTTCACGAGGGTATGCAGGTTGCGGTGGTCTGACCCGTTCTTTATGCACAGAGGTGTTCGGCAATGCTGCGTACTGGCGCCTACCCTGTTTGGTATATTTATCTCGTTACTGCTGAAAACCGCTTTCGGTGACGACCAACAGGGTATCCATCTCCATACAAGGGCTGACGGAAAGCTTTACAATGTTTCTCTCTTAAAGTCAAAGCAAAAGCGAGACGATTTATTAGTTGACAGCTTGCTGTTTGCTGACGACGCAGCCTTTGTCGCCACATCGCAGTGCAAGCTCCAAACCATGATGGATAAGTTTTCACGTGCCTGCGCTCTATTTTCCATGTCCATTAACGTCCGGAAAACTGTTGTGCTGGCTCAAGGGTATGCGGTTACACCGACAATTCTGCTGGATGGCACCCCGTTGGAGTCAGTCGACAGGTTTTGCTACCTCGGGTCGACTGTGACAAGCAACCTTTCATCGGATGCAGAAATCGATGTTTGAATTGGAAAAGCGGCGACGATGTTTGGGAAGTTAAGTACAAGAGTATGGCAGAATAAACATCTTACCAAGAAAACTAAGATAGTCGTATATCAAACTTGTGTCCTTAGCATACTCTAGTACGGGACTGAGACCTGGACATCGTACGCCAAACACGAACGTCGGCTTAACACCTTTCATATGCGCTGCATCCGAAACATCTTGGGCATACACTGGAAGGACAGGGTCACAAACCAGAGGGTGCTTGAGGTTGCTCAGCTGCCCAGTCTTTTTGCGCTGCTTAAACAGAGACGCTTACGCTGGCTGGGGCATGTGCATCGAATGACTTCATCACGTTTGCCGCGGCGTGTTCTGCTTGGGGCCGTAGCTGATGCCAAAATAAGCGTCGGCCGGCCGATGCTGCGGCATGCCAAGCGAGATATGCACGCATTCAACATCCCGGTTCACAAGTGGGAGGACCTTGCCGTGGACGGAGACAAATGGCGCAAACTGGTGTTCGATGGTCGTAAAGTTCACGATGAAGCGTGGTTTAAAACACTCGCAGTAAAACGAGCCAAGCGGCATCAACGTGGCACCTCTTCGCCGCGGGCAAATTACACCTGCCAAGCTTGCGGTCGTGTATGCCGCTCTCGCATTGGCTTACACAGCCATGGAAGACGTTGTCTCCTTTCTTGACACTGCTTGCATAGTCTGTAATAGACTTAAAGGCCATTGATGATGATAGGCATTGCCACAACAAGGGACGGAAAGGCTCTTATGCAGCTAAATTAAGAACTGGTCTTATAATGGCTAATGGCTTACCATAAACAACCTTGTTCATTTGGGCAGGTAATGATTTATTTCCGCATCCTCAGTATGTTGCGGCAAAAAAAATAAAGTGGAACTATGCCAATGATAATGAATGATATATCCCTTTCTGTCACACTTGACAGAGTTTCTTAGATACAACGTTACAACGTGGACTTCTAGCATGCTAACATGCTAAGGTGGCTCATAAAATAAGAGTTAACTAAGTTTCTGTCACACATTTAAGTTTCGGTCACATCACTTTAAGAGTTAGACTCTTGTCGGTGTAGCTCCCTCCATCTGACTCTATCTCGAAAAAATCGGAAACCCTTATAGATTCGTCATGTCTGTCTGTCTGTCTGTCTGTCCGTCCGTATGTCACAGCCACTTTTTTCCGAAACTATAAGAGCTATACTGTTGAAACTTGGTTAGAAGATGTATTCTGTGAACCGCATTAAGATTTTCACACAAAAATCGAAAAAAAAACAGTAAGTTTTGGGGGTCCCCATACTCAGAACTGAAACTCAAAATTTTTTTTTTCATCAAACCCATAGAGGTGGATATGGATAGGTCTTCAAAAATGATATTGAGGTTTCTAATATCATATTTTTCTAAACTGAATAGTTTGCGCGAGAGACACTTCCAAAGTGGTAAAATGTGTGTCCCTGTAACTTCTAAACTAAGAAAATGATAAAAATAAAAAAAATATATGATGTACATTACCATGCAAACTTCCACCGAAAATTGGTATGAACGAGATCTAGTTATTCGTTTTTTTTAATACGTCATAAATCGTAAACTGCAATTTATTTAACGGAACCCTTCATGTGCGAGTCCGACTCGCACTTGGCCGCTTTTATTTTATTTGTTTCATGTAACTTATCGTTGGTCTTCCCCTTCTTCGCTTACCTTCTACCTTTCCTCCCATGATTTTATTAACAGGCTTGCCGTCACAAGATACTATAGATATAGACAATATTCAACTTCAGAACGTAACTAGTTTTAAATATTTGGGCAGTGTCATCACATCAGACTCGAGAATGTACGAAAGACATAAAAATCAGAATAGGTTTAGCGAAACAGGCTTTCTACATTAAAAAGTATCTGCTGACTGCAAACAAATCCCAGAAAACCAAGAGAAAGCTCATCAAAACCTTTATATGGAGCATAGCGTTATATGGTTGTGAAGCGTGGACCATGACTCAAAGAGATAAAGAATATTTGGAAGCATTGGAAATGTGGTGATGTCGTAGAATGGAGAAAATTTGCTGGACAGAAAAAATCACAAGTGAAAAAGTGCTGAGAAGAGTGGGAGAGAAAGGAAACTGATAAAAACAATAGAGAATAGGAGAGGGAAAATGATTGGTCACCTTACACGACATGACGCTTTTATTAATTTTTGGTAAAAGCTTTTATTGCTGTAAGTACTTTTCTGTATACCATCATCAACTACTAATTGAGACGATTCTAACGAGCCTAAACTCAACGGGGTTACGTCGGTTAAGTACTGAATTTCCATGGCCACCTTCGGTCTCCATTATCAGTTCAGCCCAATGGTATCAAAATATTGAATTGTCATCAAAACTATGTATACCATTACCCAAAATTTCACCTCAATCGGTTGAAAATATTTATCTGCTTCAAAATTGAGTTGCAAGATTCCACCCGAACACACATATTTAGTTACATACCACATATACATAGTTACATAGATAGGGACAAACATTAAATGCAAGTTAATAGAAAGCTTGTTAGAAGAGAACAAGTAAACAATAAATACTTATTCAGATACAGAGCCATGGCAAGTTGATTTGCCCAAAAACCGAGTGTCAAAGTAGGTACTTTGAAGATTCGCCCAACTGCGAAGTAGTTTGTTGGCGATGTGGTCAGTTAATCAAAAGTATAACAAATGAGGTAGAAATCTACGCACATGCTAAAATTAATTGAGTTACTTAGTTAGGTACATAGGTACTTACAAAGAAAACTAACGGCCTTGCATTGAAGTTACAAAATGCCGGTATCAACACCACTACATACATACAGCCCTTATTTTTTCACACATGCATTACATTAAATATCTTCCCATTCTCAACCTCATATTTACTTTAGACCGTTACATACCATTCAATGTTACCCGTTCAACGGCATTGCAACGGTCTAAAATTTACCCAACAAAGGGCTTTTCAGTCGGGAC
Source organism: Epinotia brunnichana (assembly GCA_963854355.1). Lineage (NCBI taxonomy): Eukaryota > Metazoa > Arthropoda > Insecta > Lepidoptera > Tortricidae > Epinotia > Epinotia brunnichana. Next base: position 4,309,369 of record OY977945.1, on the reverse strand, counting down.
AGCGGGAAATACCCAGCAAATTACCCGCCAGCAGACTCTAAACTAAAATGTAAGCAAAGCCACGCTCATGTTTTTTAACTCTTTAATTAGCAGTGCTTAAAGCGCAGCGTTTTTGCTGCCTCCAATCTCGTCCAAGAATTTCACATAGTACAGTCTGCCGCGCGGGCATTTGCGCCAATTTTCATTTTGTCCTCTTTGTCGGCGCTTTTGCTGACTGTACCTGGTGCGCTAGAAAAAGGTATGGAGGAATTTCCAGTGCGCTGTTTGTTGCAAGCTGGTTTTAGTTAACGGGTAAAATGAAAAGGGGATCGGTGTTTCCGATATTAATTCATTGTTGTAAAACGGTTTGTTACTTTAATAATAATAATGAATATTGATTTAATTTTCTTAAATATATTGTACAAAATGATAATAAAATTACCTTTAACTAAATGAATTTAAAACGAAAATTAATCTAAAAAATGCCCTCGAGGCATTGGCGGTATTTCCTCGCTGCATTCCAAGGCTGAATGCTGATGCGTTGCGCGGTACAGCCACCAGCTTTTCGGACGCCATGCAGTTACATCAACCAGAATAATTATACATGAATTAAATAAAATTGCCTTATATTTTCGATCTTTACAAAGTTCAATATAAACTTAAATTATACACTGATATCGGTGGTGGTGTGGTCGATTTGCGTCTCGGCATACTCACAGGCCTTCCCTAAAATCTTCCAATCGTTTCTGTCTGTTACAGTCCATCTCCAAACTCGCTATCTGCTTACAAGCAAACTTGACTCCCATCAGAGCGCGTGCTCCCGCTTGAACCCGATAACCGGAGGCCCATAGAGTGAACCCACGCTGACATTGACTACCCTCGTGTAAGTTACAAGTGAATCTGAGGGCCGAAGGCCCGAAGGTGAGCGGTGAGGCAAGCTAGGCCGAAGGCCGAGCTACGCTTAGGGCTGATGGGTCATAGCGTCCCTTCAAAGGGCGCTCTCTACGCGAGCCCGAGGGCCCGAAGAGCGTCTCAAGTGGACACTCACTATTCGCAAGTGTTTTACCAGCGAATCTGAGGCCAAAAGCTCGAAGGTGAGAGGTGAGGCAAGTGAGGCAAAAAGGTCGAACTCAGTGTAAGGCTGTGCCGCGTACATTCACTATTGCTGATTTTTTTTACAATTACTAGACCCGACGCATCCTTTCAAAGCGCTCTCTCGACGTGAGCCCGAGGGCGAGGCCACGCGGGCGTTCACTATTCCCGAGTGTCTTACAAGCGAACTTCAGGACCAAAGGCGGAGCGGAAAAAGATTAGTGGCGAGGCAAGTGAGGACCAAGAACCCGAAGCACCCGTTCAGAGCGCGGTCCCTATGGGAGCCCCAGGGACGAAGCCCCACGTGGACACTTATTATTCTTACTCAAGTGAACATGAGTGCTAAATTTCGATTTCCACGTAGGGTCACAGGCCTGAAGCCTCCCTTGAGTTTGGGCCCGACACACCTTTACCAAACTAACACTTCTAAGGCAGACATTATCGTATGTTTTTAGGGTCCCGCACCTCGAAAGGAAAAAGCGGAACCCTTATAGGATCACTTTGTTGTCCGTCCGTCCGTCTGTCAAGACCCTTTTTCTCAGGAACGCGTCGAGGTATCAAGCTGAAATTTATATAAAATACTCAAGTCTACTGTTTCTTAGAGTTGTGAAAAAATGAAATTTCTAAGCCAACGCAATCTAAAGATACAGGCGTTTATGTCGCAAATTTCCGCAAATTTTCGAAACTCGCAAGGGAATCAAAACCTATAGGGTACTTCCCGTGAACTAAGAATCTTGAAATTTGGTACGAAGCAACGTCTTATGGCACAGATAAAGGAAAAACTGCAAAACCATAAATTTTTAGTTATATCACTGAAAATGTAATGTCCAGTATAAACTGACACGCACTAAGTATGTGAATACATACCTAGTGAGTGTCAGTTTATAGTGGACCCATTTCTATTGTACGGGGTGGTCTAGAACCCTCGGTGCGCGAGTCTGACTCGCACTTGACCGGTTTTTTATTTATTCTCTCTCTGATATCTTTTAATTTTCTTTCACGAGAGTGCGCTGTGCACTTATATTTACGTATGTCAGTTAATTTACGCTCCTGCTTTTGTTTTGCGTGACCCATTTTCCTAAAAAAATACGTAATTACAATTAGCTATAACGTACCATAGTAGTCCTCTTAGTATGCGCAGAAAAAGCAATGATTTGCAGTTAATAAGGTCATAAACGCCGAGTGACTTTTGTATTATCTTTGTTATCATAACTCAAAGAGTCTGTATTTGAATGTCAGTCAAATGTCGATCCAGACCAAATTGACAGGACTAGCGTTCAACGAGAGAAAATTTCAAAAGCGCGATGTCGAATATTTTGGATTTTCTCTCCGGAGGTGTACTTAAACATATAAGATGTATTATATTAATGATAAGCTTTCAAAATCCTTTCTTTTGATATATAATTCAAGAGCCCCGAATGGTAATATTCTTTACGTCATACCTGGCCATAAAGTAGGAATTACCGCACGCTATACGTGCGGAAAACCCCACTTCCTGGCCAGATAGAGACGTAAAATTGTGTACTTACCACGGGCGGTAATAAAGAAAGCCTCAGAGCGCATATTTATCGCCCTTGCCTTCGGCTCGGGCGTCAAATACCTGCGATCTGAGACATTCTTTGTTTAACCGCCCTATTAGGTAAGTAATGTACTATTGCAATTCGCAATTCTATTTTGAAAAGTCTCATTTAATACAATTGAATTTTAAATACATAAGTTGTATATATTTTTCAAATCGCGTTTTCAAACTCCTCATTTTGATACCCCACTTGATGGGATAGGAAATTTTTTTTTTCTTCAGTTTACACATTATTGATCATATAAGCCGCCATATTATTTTTGCTGTGACGTCATATTTCCTATGTCACCCGGCTTGACGTAAGGATTCTAACGATACCCACTCATCTAAATCGGTTAAGGCGTTCACTAGTTCTGGTGGATTAAAGAATAAGACATAAATAAATAAATAAATATTATGGGACAATCTTACACAAATCACCCTAGGCCCACGGTAAGCTCAGTAAGGCTTGTGTTGTGGGTACTAGGCGATGATATATATATAATAGATAAATACATATAGATACTTATATACATATACACTGTGGCCGTGAATAACCCGAAAGATTTAAGCTAACGATACTAGAGCCTAATTAGAGTATATAAAGTTATGTAACATATAGTCCAAAAACTCATAATTAAGGAGATATTAATTATTTGAAACAAATCAAAAGTTAAAAAATCTCCAGTCTAACACACCCTAAAGGCTTGAGCATAACTTGATACTTCTTGTCATGGAACACAAGTCACGGCATTCGCCGTCCGTCGTATGATTTCGGAGCGATTCGTGAAGTGTTATGCTCGCTCTCTGTTCTTCAACTTGAGTTTCTCAACTAAAGAGTTGTCCACAAAGAAGCGGGTAATTAATAAGATTTAATTTGTACTGAAATAGTAATTTAATTAAGACACATAATTAGACCCATGTTGATACAACATTATTTACTCGTACTGTCGTCAAAAATACGTGGTTTAAATCTTTCGGGTTATTCACGGCCACGGTGTATAACATCCATAACTCAGGAACAAATATTCGTGATAAACACACATATAAATGCCCTGACCGGGATTCGAACCCGGGACCTCCAGCTTCGTAGGCAGAGTCACTGGGCTACGGAGGCCGTTAAACCTGAAAAAAACATTACACTCCTTTTCGTTGGGCAGTCGTGTAATAAATGGCCCCGGCAGCTGTCATTCCATAAAAACTCGTCGAACTTTCCGTACATTCAGATTTTAACGAACACCGCTTACTTACAAACGGTTTGGTGCACCCACCCTAAATTAGTGTCCCTGTACCAGCTATAAAAATAAACAACTAACGAAAAACAGATAATATTTAGAACGCTTTTTGCTACTTCCACATCGTTTATATTTTCGCTGTCTGCTTGAATTTCGTTCACATTTAGCCAAAACTGCTCGTTAGCTGCCGTATTATTTCCATCTGCTAACATATCATTCGAACAAAACTAGCCAGGCATATCATTACAAAAAAACACTTTGATGTTCCGTTTGGGCAAATTGGGGTACCTACAGTGAGCAAGGTATTTGATAATGAAGGTGACTTGTTACTCGTGTAGATATAGACACATAGACTCCTGCGGGTTCGATACGAGATTTGACCGATAGTCATCAGATACTTTTATAAAACGTTAAAATCGTGAAATTAGGTGAGCAGGTTCAGTACAAAACTTGTTGTCGATCCAATTTTTTTTTTAAAGCTTACAGAGTTACTAGTATAAATTATGGCTTGTCTTAGCGGGGGCACTGCCGTGCCCCCAGGGTGGTAATCACGTAACGCTCCGAACGCGCGTCGGTCCAATTTAACTGTCAATTTTCCATATAAAAAATGACATTTAGACCTACCCGACGTTCGTACAATGCGTTACGTGATCGACCTGTAGATTTACAGAGAATATTTTCCGTGATTTACAGAAAATATTTTCCGTGTGTTAGATGGTATTTTTAATTTTTTTCTGTTTTCCGAAACCGTGTTTGGTGTTTTAATATTACTGCAAATGTTTGTGTCTGTATTTCTTTAAGGGAAATTACAGTTTATATGTCAACGCTCGTTATAAAGTTACACAATTAACCCAGACATATTGATATCTGTATAATTATAGATAGACATGAGGCGACCAATTGAACCTCTAATAAAAGCATTACGGTCCCAGTACGGTTTCTGTTATATAAATGATGTGCCTTCAATCGAAATTGGCTTATTATTGTCTGGTATTAAAGAAAATGAAGGGAGGCAAGGCCAATAATTCGGGCTATTTTCGAGTAATAAGCTTTCAAGACCGACCATAGTGAAGCTTAACGCAGCATATAAGTACTAAGTATGCGTATACCTACGCGTCTTAGAGTTCGGCCAGGTCCATCCCTAAGTCATTTTGGCGGGAAATGAAATTGTATGGTAACCTAACCTAAACCTAATGCACCATAAGTCAGAGAGATGGAAGCACGGCCAAGCCGCATTTATTGATAGGCAGAGTGTTCAGCGGCGCCACGACCGCGTCTAAAGTCGACCGAACATTAACATATTATGGCGTTTCTAAGGAGTGTTTATGTACCATCGGTCAAAGCCAGAGTCAACCAGATTCAAAACAGAATCGCTTGCAATGCTATACGGCTGGAACCAAAATGCGCCTTTAAGGTGGTCGACTCTGGCTTTGGCCGATAGTACTTACCTACATCGTAAGGCCTGAATCACACTGGCGGAGCATGCGGTGGTGGTCAATCGTTTTTTTTTTTGTATACAATGACGGTGGCGAACAAGCGGCCTGCCTGATGTTAAGCCGGTACCGTAGCCTATGGACACTTGTTTAGTTTAGTTTAGTTTAGTTTATTTATTTCATTGTACAATTTTCACAGAACATTTTTCTTACATTTTATTACTTATCGTACAGCGATCGTCAAGATGTGTAATAATAATGAAACATTGAACATGCATATAATTATGTAATAGGTATATACGATATATGTATATGCCTATAATTAAAATGAAATGAATATAAAATTAAATGTCAAGTCAGGTTATTCCTGTGTATAATCACAACGTCAAGATAAATACAACGATGTCAATAATTTACAAGATTAAATACAATATAAAAATAGGGTAAAGAGAGTACCTATCAAATAACATAATAAATTTAATGTAAAACAATGTCAAAATCTTAATAGTAATGAGTAGTTAACAAATACAAAAATAATTTAAATTCGATATAATTGAAAATAGTCTATTGTACAATTTCAGTATATTCATTGATACTAACAAATAATGGATCTCGTTATCTGAGTAATAAATGATTTGAATTGAATTGACTGAGTATAATGACTTATTTAATAAAAGGTTCTTCAGTTTACGCTTGTGACTCCAGAAGAATCACAAGCGCCAAGTTGCCAGTAATTGTCAAATTTACTTTTGCCCACCACCGCAGGCCGCGCCAGTGTCTGTTCAGGCTAAAGCGTTTTTATAATCGCAGTGACTGCGTGCGATTATCGCACACATCGACAGCACGTCAGCGGCACCGCTAGAGAATTATAAAGTACGCAAGCGGAGCCGTTGGGACAAAATATTATCCAATGTCCACACTGGAGGTACACCACCACTTACACCTCTTAACGTAACAAATTATTTTATTAAATATTAACTAGTAGTGGCGCCGAATATGATTGACATATACGCTTCATCTGTCACTGTCCTCGTAGATCAATGGATAGAGCACTGAACCGGCAATACAGAGGCACAGGTTTGAGTCCTGTCCAGGGCTACATACAATAATGTTTTTTAGGGCCAAATGGCAAAAAAACGGAACCCTTATAGATTCGTCATGTCCGTCTGTCTGTCTGTCCGGCCGTATGTCACAGCCACTTTTTTCCGAAACTATAAGAGCTATACTCTTGAAACTTAATAAGTAGATGTATTCTGTAAACCACATTGAGATTTTTACACAAAAAATTAAAAAAAACAATAAATTTTGGGGTTCCCCATACTTAGACCTCAGACTCAAAATTTTTTTTTTCATCAAACCCATACGTGTGGGGTATCTATAGATAGGTCTTCAAAAATGACATTGAGTTTTCTAACATAATTTTTTTCTAAATTGAAAAGGTTGCGCGAGAGACACTTCCAAAGTGGTAAAATGTGTCCCCCCCCCCCTGTAACTTCTAAAATAAGAGAATGATAAAACTAAAAAAAACATATGATGTACATTACTATGTAAACTTCAACCAAAAATTGGTTTGAACGAGATCTAGTAAGTAGTTTTTTTTTCATAAATCGTCATAAATCGTAAACCGCAATTTATTTCACGGAACCCTTCATGTGCGAGTCCGACTCGCACTTGGCCGCTTTTTTTTTTCATTATATTCGTTCTCTGTATCATATCGGATACAAACTTACAAATATTATATTTCGTACATATAACATACTCGTTAACTCCGACGGCCAAAAATATTATTATAATAATATCAAATAATATTATAATAATATTATATATATAAGTATAACAATATTTCCCAATAATACTAATTGTATGCAGCCAGGTATCAAATTATTTACAAGTCAAATCAAAACACGTATAAGCTGGTTTACTGCCCTACCCGGAAAACGTGTGTTGCTGCTCCGCCAGTCGGATAATTTTAATAAATAAAATAATATTGCCCTGTTTAGTAATTTGAGAAGCAGAAAAACGAATGTAAACATGAACATTATCACGGCAGGCCTGTTTCTCAGGAAATTGAGGAAGATTATTATTTTTGTAAATAACGACTGTGATGGTAAGAGAGCATACGGACGCGTGTGACTACATTAATCAGTGTTCTGACGATTCCTAATTGATTTGAGGATTCGTTGTGTTGATAGAGACAAATGTAGCAGTTCGATTACGTAACGCACTGCATACGTTAGGTAGATACAAATATCAATTTTTATTAAAAAAAATACAGTTAAATGGTCGAAATGCGCGTTCGAAACGTTACGTGATTACCACAGATGTATGAATATAAGGAGATCGGACATGGCGGCCGATTTGTATAGAGTGAGCCTGTCGCAAGTACATTAACCCACACAACGCCCAAGTAATTGACAAGACAAAGCACGCACACATCTAATACACACACTCTTGTATACCTACACGCTTATTTGACAATAAACGCGCATCATATCAGGCATTTTGGGAAAAAACGTAATATTCTCTGCGATCAGCACGCGTGCACAGTATGGCAGTGTATGCCCATTGAGCATACAGCTGCGACACGGCCGCCAGCGGCTTGTCCTCTCTCTAGTATTCTATGCTCTGAGGTGATTACCCATCAGGGTCCACACTCTCATTACAAAGCATCGTCGGGAGCTCCACGGCCTTACTCACCACCAGCAAGTCGATCACGTACGTGCATCAGGTAGATCTATATTATGACACTTTTTGTATGGGAAAATGACAGTTGAGTTGAGTTGTCCCAACGCGCTTTCGACACTACGTGATTACCCCTCAAGTCAATCACGCACGCGCGTCAGGTAGATCTAAATTACACTTTTTGTATGGGATAATGACAGTAGAGTTGAGTTGTCCCAATGCGCGTTCGACACTTTACGTGATCACCCCTCAAGTCAATCACGTACGCGCGTCAGGTAGATCTAAATAACATTTTTTGTATGGGAAAATCACAGTTGAGTTGTCCCAACGCGCTTTCGACACTACGTGATTACCCCTCAAGCCAATCACGCACGCGCGTCAGGTAGATCTAAATGACACTTTATATATGAGAAAATTACAGTTAAGTTGTCCAAACGCACGTTCGGAACGTTACGTGATTACGCCTCACGAACGCAACACCACAAGAAATGGTGTTATCATGCCTGCGGTCTTTTGTATAGTGTAGACAGGTAGTGCCTCGATGCGGCTGATCCCATAATGAGCTATATGACATTCTGCTGTGCCTTACGTCTCTTTTCATCTTTTGTGACAGTTCGACTGGCTCTCTTCTCTAAAAACATTTTTAGCTTTACTTAATTTATTGAATCAAACGACGTTTACGTTTACCTTTTGATTAAATCGTCGATACATTCGGAAGAGAAGCCGCAACAATGCCTATTCCACAATAATCTGAGCGGACCCTTTCCGCCCAATGTAAATATTGGGCGTGCGGAAAATACAGGCCCTGCTGAGTCGACGCACAAAGAAAGACCTTCGATTAAGAACCGTACTCACTAAATTTTTTTTTTTCATTACTTCATGATAATACTACTTACTTATACTTATTATACGTTTATGTAAATGAATGAAAAAGAAGCGGGTTGTGTCGGAGATACAACCGTTAATTAAATTAAAGATACTTCTTTGGTGGCTATGGAACCCTAAAATATCTGAATGAATTCACTAAAATCTGTATAAGTACAGATCAATCGGTATACTGATATACTCGTATATGGCAACATTGACTGGCGTAGCTCATTTGACTCGCGATACATTAAAAATGGCGGTCATTTCAGCACTATTTTTATATCCGCCACATAAACTAAATAACATTTTGTAATTAACAACTAATACAAATAAAGAAGGATCAAAACCAGTAACAAACAATTATTTGAAACCAGATAAGGCTTCTCTGCATAAAGTTATTCTGGAAGTCACGTGATACATTTTGAACTGTACCCCTATACAAGAACTCGAGCAAAGAAGTATCCACTTCAAAAAAATGCTTCGAGGAACTATTGGTCCTAAAAGTAGTAATATAAAGAGAAACCTTCTTCATCATCATCATCATCATATTAGCCGAAAGACGTCCACTGCTGGACATAGGCCTCCCCCAAAGATTGCCACAATGGCCAGTCCTGCGCCACCCGCATCCAGCGGACTCCCGCGACCTTCACCAGGTCATCAGTCCACCTTGTGGGGGGCCTACCCATGCCACGCCTTCCGGTTCGTGGTCGCCACTCGAGAACATTTCCGCCACAACGGCCATCGGTTCTACGTGCAATGTCAAACCTTCCTACATCCTTAAAATAGAAACTCATGGACATGTGCGTTTTTCCAATCCTTACCTACGGCGCACAAACTTGGTTTTTAACAAAAGGTCAGAAAAAACCAGAGAGCCATTGGAAGGCAGTTTTTTTGGGCGGGAAATGAACATAGCATTATTAGGAATACAATACTACGTTCCAAGACGCAAGTAGCTGACGTAGCTCAAGTATATCACCGCCAATCTTAAGTGGAACTAGGCCGGGCATGTTAGCCGCATGCCGGAAGACTTGGTGAGTAAAATCTCCACCATGTGGGTCCCTCCCTCCCACACAACCGAATACGGCGTCGTAGATGGCGAGACAAGCTTGACGTCTTTGACGAAGACTGGTGGGAGACTGCCCAGTATGGGATATGAGGCAAGGCAAATAATAATAAATAATAATTTTGATATAGTGTAAAGTCACCTTTACAAAGATGTGCGTCAGCGCGGTAAATCATAGGTGCTCGTTTCCTCTTTGTAAATACCTGTTGTTTAAATAGCTTAACAATGGCAATCGAGAGGGTTGTTTTTTATATTGCTTGCGTGTGGGTTTCTCGTGGAGGTCAACGTCAGACATAAATATCGCATTCCAATTTGATTGGAATGTGTTTTGTACGCGTGCTTCTACGAGCTTATTAGCGTCGTAGGCATCAGAACGAGCGCTAGAAATTCATTGAAATCAAGGAACGCTAAAGTATTGACTGTTGTTTTTACTGCCCGCGTATTACAAAGTATGCGAGCAAATATTCGGGATACAATATAGCTTATTTGTCTATCTTGAAGGTATTAGACCTCCGTATAGATCTGACTTCAATAATACTATCACCAGTATCGATTCGTCTAGCGTACAATACGATTAGTTAGCTACGAGTAGCGCCGCAATGGTGTCAGAGGGGTCGGGCGGGTATGTGGGAGGCGACTCGAGGCTAACTTCAGAATCGTTAACTGATTTTAATCGTATATTTCAAACACTTTCTTCTCGCTTCAGAAATACACTGACTCTTATTCGCTCGCTACCAATGTTTTTACAGACAACTGAACCTTTCTATCATGAATTTTCAAAAATCGTTATATAGTTTAAATTTATATCCCAAATATAATACAACTAATGCTTAAAATACTAATTTTAAAACTTAATTTAAATCGTTGATTCATGGCGTGACCAAGGCGTGACAGGTATTCCTGATGTGTTCCGCATTCATCCATTTTAGTTGACCGCTTAATTCATAACAACTATTGATATTTATCTGGCAATGTTGTTATGCTGGTCAGTCAAAGTTGACAACTTCTGACTTTTCCAACCTATTTCATCTGCTTCCTCAAACAACTATTACGGGCTGAGAGGTCAGAATATTTTGGTATATTACCGCAAGCCCCCTGTTTTGTTTCTCACACAATTATGTACCTAATCGCTAGACCATTATTTCCTGGAATGGCGTAAACATTCAAATGGACTTGGGTCATTTTGCGAATGTTCCCCTTGCAGCTAGCTATTAATCACATTGTATCCCGTGTTGTATAGTGCGTGTTGTTAGGGGATTCCGTCCAAGAAATACTTCACTTTCGGATACCGGCGCCATATTTTAGTATGTTGTTAGGCATGTCCTCTGGATTCTACAACTGCCGAGAGACAATACGAGAGAGTAATGACGTCATAAAAACGCCGCGGCCGTGCTTGGAAAAGTTTAAATTTTCAAACCATGCAACGTACTACTTACACATGTGGGGTACCAAATGAAAGCTGAATAAATTGTCAATAGTTCAATTATACGTTATATTTCAATATATACGCTAGTTTAAGTACTATTAGCAAAAGTATACAAAAACTCAAAGAAAAATCTAAGGACTTTCAGACTTTGCGGCAAAACTAGAAAAGATACACAAATAATATCTAGTATTTAAGCTTAACATTTTAGTTTTTTATTTTAAGCCAAGAGCAAAATTGGAAAAGTTGTTATCAAAAAACCAACAACGCAAAGCGAGTTTTCCTTACAAGATAAATTTTATCGAAATTACTATTTTCCAGAAACCCGCACGAACTTTCACTATGTTATTAAATATGTTATGTGCACCGCAAAACTGCAGAGAGACATAATTTTCATTTTTTTTGATCACAATTTTCCCAATTCTGCTCTTGTCTTAAAAAAAACTAAAATGTAAAGCTAAAGTACTAGATATCATATGTGTCGTACACTACATTCGTGTATCTTTTCTAGTTTTGCCGCAAAGTCTGAAAGTCCTTAGATTTTTTCTTGATGTTTTAATACTTTTGCTAATAGTACTTAAACTAGCGTATATATTTAAATATAATGTATGCATGAACTATTGACAATTTATTAAGCTTTCATTTGGTACCCCACATGTGTAATTACGTTGCATGCTTTGGGTGTAATTTACACTTTTCCAAGCGCGGCCGCGGCGTATTTGATGACGTCATTACAGGGGAGATCGACTCTTTAGAGACTGTCTCCCGGCAGTTTTGAAATACAGGGGACATGCCTAATAACATACCTAAATATGGAACCAGTATCCGAAAGTGAAGTATTTTCCTCTAACAACATGCACGCGGGCTGAAAAACAGCGCTGTATAGCCGACAGGCTAGCAGTAAACGCTGAGCCCCGAGCCTATTGTCGCATCATTTATTTTCTGCATTGTGTTGTTTTATATAAGTATCTACATCAGTGTTCGATTTTGTGATTTTGTGTTTTTTTTGCGACGATAAATATTTATATATTTATTTTGGCTTTAAGATATTGAACTTGACTTGTCTTTCATACATCAAGTTCTGCATATAAATCGAATTATGCTTACGCTATTATACTGCTTATTGTTTAAAAACCCAAAATAGCTTGCATTGAAGCAAAAATATTAGATCTCCATACAAAGTTCCATCCCCTTCTTCGACCCTAAAAGGGATGAAATTTGACATAAATTATTAGCCTATGTTCTATTCTAATATATAATGTACATAAAAGTAAAGTTTAAAAAAAAATCGTCCAGTAGTTTTTAAGATTAATTGGAACGTACATCCATCCACCCCAACTTTTGCATTTATAATATTAGTAGGATAGTCTATACTTATGCCATTCTATAATGGCTCAGACTAGCGACCCGCCCCGGTTTCGCATGGAAACATGAGCCTATTTTGTAATATAATTGCATTGAGAACATAATTACAGGATCCAATTAAGTACGTGTAAAGGGAATATAATGATGTGACATTAACGTAATCTGCAATTACAATATAATTATAAGGCCGAGCGTGTTTCAAACAGTTGGCAAACGTAAGTTACCTCCATTAAAATCAGTTTGTTTGGGAAGTTTGACAGTTTTCTATAAACTTACAGCTGAGGGCTAAAAAAACCAAACAAAACGATGAATAAATAAAACATTATATGTACCTAATAGTTTAATATTATTTGTAAACGAGGGCTTCCCCCAACACCTTATAGCTCTCAAAATCTTAAAAGTAAAAGATTGTAGTTATAAAATGTAGAATTAAGTCTTTTTTATGAAATAAATAGTATAATTTTATTTTTTTGCGCGTTAGGATCATTGATTTAGTATAATATTAATAATAATATTATATATGTAATTAGATACACCATCAGCCGAAAAAAATGGCAGTCCAAAAGAACCGGCTGATGGAATTGGCCGGCTCTTTTGCGTTTAGTCTGGTTTCGACCGTGAGACCAAAGCGTGAGACTTGTTGGTTGTCAGATATGTCTAAATGTTCAGTCAAAAACTGCGTAAATACCAACAAAAAAACAAAAAAAAAGATGGGATATATTTATTCCAGTAAGTTCTCTTGATAACGTAACGAAATTTGTGTAAACTCGTTGTAATTGAATAGTTTTAAACATTTTTTTAATAATTAGTTTTGTTAGTTCAAATGACATACGTCGCAGAACATAAATCTAAGGAGTCGGTATTAGATACTTTTTTTAATGACGTTGTTACCTACGTTATATGGTTTTCATATTTAAGATTTCCAAGAAATCCTCAGTGACATGTAAAATGGGCTGGGCACGCGACAGTCGAGACGATTTATTTAAACCAAACGACTTTTAAATAAAAAAACGAAGTAAAACATCAATATGTTACACTCATCTGTGAGCTGTAAATTTGATACACGATATAAAATAAATGTACAGATCTTTAAGACATATTCCATTAAGGATACACCCGTTTAGCGGACGTGATTGTAACACCGAAAAGAAAAACAATAAAGAACTTTCTATTCTAATCTATTCTATTCTATACGCGCGTCGTTTGTTCGACTCATTTTCCTGCTTCGGATAATATATGTATACGACAAAAAATGGATTAAACATCCAACGAAAACTGCCACACCTGTCATGGAAAGGAATGGACTAACGAGTCCATTTCTTTCCATTCAGTAAAACTATTAAATGTATGTCACGAGGAAAATCTCCCGGCCATGACGGCCTCAGTATTGAGCACCTTCATCATGCAGGCACACACCCACCTAGAGTGCTTGCGATGTTGTACACGTTCTGTGTAGGACAGGCAGCAGGTAAGAACCTGCCGGCGGATATGATGAAGACTGTGGTAGTACCAATAGTGAAGAACAAAACAGGTGAGATCAGCCATAAAACCAACTATAGGCCGATATCGCTTGCTGCTGTAGTCGATAAAGTGTTTGACAGTGTGCTAAATTCCCATTTGGACCGATATCTGAAAGTTCATGATAATCAATGTAGTTTTAGACCGGGCTTATCAACGGAAAGTGCAAATTTGAGTTTAAAGCATACTGTCAAATACTACACAGATCGACAGACAAATGTGTACGCATGCTACCTAGACCTATCTAAGGCGTTCGATTTGGTTAACTATGACATTCTCTAGCAAAAATTAAGTTACATTGATATGCCAGTAGACATGACCCGCATTTTTAAGTTCTCGTATCAAAACCAATCGAGCGTCGTGCGTTGGGTGGGTGCATTTTCGAATCCATACAGGTTGGAGTACGGGGTGAGGCAGGGGGGGTTGACCTCGCCTAACCTCTTCAACCTGTATGTGAATGCCCTGGTGGAGGAACTCAGCAGTACCCGGGTTGGTTGCCACATCGATGGAGTGTGCGTGAATAATATCAGCTACGCGGATGATATGGTGCTGCTGAGTGCCTCTCCTTGTGGCCTTGCAAAAATGATCGCAATCTGTGAAGGATATGCGACCAGGCATGGATTGCAATATAATGTCGCTAAAAGTGAGGGTATGGTCTTTAAGGTCAGGAATAAAGTCACACCAGAAGTGCCGCCGATAAAACTTGAAGGTAAGGTACTCAAAGTAGTCACACAATTTAAGTACCTCGGACACGTTTTGACTGATGACCTTAAAGATGATACGGACAATGAGCGTGAACGGAGAGCATTGTCTGTAAGGGCGAACATGATCGCTCGCAGATTCGCTAAGTGCTCGAAAGAAGCAAAAGTCACCCTTTTTGGGGCCTATTGTACATCCTTCTACTATACTCAAAAAGCATACAATGCTCTCAAAGTTCAGTTCAATAATGCTTTCAGGATGTTGATGGGACTGTCCCGCTACTGCAGTGCTTCGGGGATGTTCGCAAAGACGAGGGTGGACTGTTTCCATGCTACGATGCGAAAACGGTGTTCATCCCTGGTACGCAATCCGGGCCAAATATGAAATTGAAATTACATATTTTAATTTCAATTCTTTTCAATAATTTGTCAGGCAAAATGAATTAGTTTATATGGATCTAGTTTATAAAAGAAACAAAATACAGCAAAAACAAGTTTTGTATGAAAAACTTAAATTTGCTGTATTTTTTTACTATGGTACTGAAGCTACATAAGCTAATTAAAGACCTGGACGGTATTCTAAGTACGAAGTTTCAGAGCAAACTAGCTAGTCGTTTTAAAATGTGAGCGTAACTACGTTTGTATGGAGAATTGAGCTTACTGTGGACTCTTAATTTACTATAATATAATTGTATAATCCAATATCAACATATCATTTGGAAATTTAAAACTGTTTACTCCCCACTTGTAAAATAAAGAAACCTGATTTATTTGTGATATTGGTCTTTCTGTTTAAATTCCTGCATAAAATATTGTTAAAATAATTTTATAACGCGACTCCATTCATACGCTATTTAGTTTTGACGTGAGCAGTTAATTCACATTATGATAAAATCTCAATAAACTAAAAAGTATTTTATCTGTTGATGTTGATTTGCTAATATGGTGCTTAAAGTCTAAAAAACTGAGTTCTTTTGTTAGAACAAATTTATTATCTGTGAAAATGTTATTATTGCTAAATAATAACATCGATTTCGATGCTAAAACAAAGCAATTTGATTTGACCTCTATTCTAATATCAGTCGAGATGACGTTTAGTTCGAAATGAATTGTCAATTTGCATACAAAAGTAAGATATCGAACGATATGACAGTTGGCGACGACTCTAGTTTGTCTCTGAATTAAAAAAAATACAATGACAGCTGCCAGAAAACAAAAAACAACACCGCGATGCCGGTCATAATATGCAGCTCCTGAATGCATCATGGAGGCTTATGATATGTGGATAGATAAAGTAGTGTATGTAACTGTACATAATTAGGTATTAACACACTCGTGTGATGTTATTATAACCCACACTCTTGTTTGATGCCCTTCATTATGTACAGTCACATAAACTACTATTATGGTACGTCAATGGTTAGAATAATTTAACTGCTCACTTGGAAAAATCATATAAAAAGTGACATTTAGATCTACCTGACGCGAGTACAATGCGTTACGTAATGGACCTGCTGGAGCCGTATTCAATATTTACTGGTCCGTAAAGTAAAATCGATACAACCCGCTCCAATATATTATACATATGAGTATGACACTATGTCCTTTGAACGTTGAGCATACAGGCGTTTATCATCGAGCAACTTAAATAGTCATTCATCAAGTATGAAAAGCAGTCGATAATGCTTTTTACGCCTAAATGCACTCAACAATTTTACAAGACAGTGAATAATTGAGCGGCGTTTAGCAATAAGCCAAAGGAGCAAACCGATGTCACGTCTCGACTGTGCAGCTAAGCTATTCATCACTTCTTCAACCTCACCACAATTTCACCCCTAGTATAACTTGACACCGGGATCACTAACTAGCGCTCCTTATAAAACCAAACGGACTGATGTACCGCCAACTACCCCGATTTGCACTTGAGTTTACTGTGTTGAATGAATGAATGAATGAATGTTTATTTCGGAGTAAAGAGTACATCCAAATATGTTAGTACATTTTTTTTACCTATGTATTGACGCGTGTCCGTGTTAGTGCATCGCATCGAACGTTTGTACTGATTTGTTTTTTTTTAATTTTTTTTTACTCAACAAAAATTATGTTAATTAGTCTAAGTCTTCGCCAAACAGCATAACAGTTTGTTGGCGAATATACACTCTTTATAATTATGTTTAGGTATCTATATTATGTGTACATAATATAGCTACTGTGCCGACTTGCGAATAATAAAATGCACAAAACTTACAATTCAATGTATATTGTCCGCTTACACACAAAATCCATACACAAGCAAAACAGATGGCATAAAAGGGTAGAAAGCACAGGCACTATTAATAGAAAAAAGTATTTCGGAAGATACAAAGCAAGCACATAGATCGCGGCTACTGTTATGTGGTCAAGAGAAGCATTGCGCTCCGCGTCGTAACTAGGATCTGAGTCGTAATCGACCTCTGCTGCGCGGACGCCGCGCTTGGCCATAACCAGTTGCCCGCCAGGGCGACGGTGAGGTCGATCCAATATATCGATATACTACTTTATCGACAAACTGGTTGGTATACAATGGTACACAATATATTTCTATAAGCGTCATAAGCATGTTAAGCGTAACATCCGCTTTAGCCTAGTTGGTAGTGAGTGCCTACGAAGCAAGAGGTCCTGGGTTCGAATCCCGGTAAGGGCATTTATTTGTGTGATGAGCACGAATATTTGTTCCTGAGTCATGGATGTTTTCTATGTATTTAAGTATTTATTTCTCTATATAAGTATCTATATCGTCGTCTAGTACCCATAGTACAAGCTTTGCTTAGTTTGGGACTAGGTTGATTTGTGTAAGATTGTCCACAAATATATATATATTTATAAACATATAATTTATATAGGTATATTTATATAAGTGTGTATATATGTATAAGTTGAGAATTGGAAACAAATAAGTTTTAAGGCGACGTGAGCTCCGAAAACGGATTTTTAAAAAATCGTAGCTCTTGTTTGGATAATAATACGGCCGCCCTAAATTTAATTACGATTTTTGAGGCCTTTCTGAAGGGAAATCAGCTATTCGAATCCTGAGTTTTTGACTTTCGCTCGATAGAAAAAAACCACGAACATAGGTCTAAAATACACTTAAAAAAATCGTAACAAATTATGCACAACAGCTAAACATATTACAATGGGTTTTAAAAATTGACAATGTCATGTTTGAGGGAAATCAGCTATTACTTTTTTATTTATTAAAACGCACAAAGAAATAAAATTAAAAAACATGATATCCGCGCTTCCAAACACGCACTTCCTTCTCGCTCACGCTTATGCTCAGTGAGAGGGAGAGAAGACCACGAACCTACGTCCCCTTAACATGCGATTATAGAAATGTATAAGTGTAAAATTTAAATGTGTATATTTAAGTAGCCCACAGTATTTTATAAAATTATACATTCCCAAAATGACAGCCCCACCCTTCTACCTCTTCTCAACGTCATCACTCTAAACAACACTCGCAATCCCTCACCCAAAATATTTCAGCTTCAAATTTATAGAAACATTTTATAATCCTGTAACAAGAATGTGTCGAATATACAACGAAACGGTTACCGATAATCCCTCCATAGACATATTTAAATAATTGTAGCTTACCCTCCTCGTTTAAAAAATCCATCAACAATATCTTATGCATGTAGTAGGAGTTCGTGCGTTCACACTTACCAATTACCAAATGTGTTTGTATTTTGTTTTTGTTTAGTTAAGATTATTTCACATCTTACTTTGCTTTTATTTTCTTTTCTTCTGTGCACACATGTTTAGAGTTACAGTCTAGATCTGAACCTTTATGCTAATATTGTTTTTCTGTAATTGTCTGTAACTTGTTTTGTGAGCCAATTACATAAAATAAAAACCGGTCAAGTGCGAGTCAGACTCGCGCACAAGGGTTCCGTACCATTATCAATAAAAATATTTATTTTATTTTGTTTTTAATATTTGTTGTTATAGCGGCAACAGAAATACATAATCTGTGAAAATTTCAGCAAGAACTATCACGGTATCAGTGAGATACAGCCTGGTGACAGACGGACGGATGGACGGACGGACGGACAGCGAAGTCTTAGTAATAGCAGGGTCCCGTTTTACTCTTTGAGTACGGAACCCTAAAAATTTACCACGTCGTACGTAATAGTCAGTCAATGGTCCAGTTAGTTGGCGCGTTTTGTATGATACTGATCGTAACAACGCCATCCGCGCGACTATGTGCAAATGATAATAATATCACTGTCCGACGGTTTCAGTTCGTTTGGGTGATTCTGGAGGTTTGCAGGAGCCGTTTAGTCGAAATGGCAAGAGGGATGCTAAATAACAATACGTAAACGTAGGTCTACCAAACATTGGTCCGCTCATAGTGTGAAGTGAAGTGTCGTGAACAGCCAACACCAGCCAGCCAGCTATTGCTGCCAACGTAAGCTGACGCCTCTGTCTAGAAGGTACTAGCGACAGCGTGCTTTATCGGTGAACATGCTATGTCTTGACTGTTCCCTAATCTCTGATAGGATTCAGTTGACGTGTAACTTGCAGCTATGATCGGTAGTAGCTTAGTAATGTCAGGAAATATGCTAAGGAATCGGCTACATCTTGGAAGTAGCTGTGCATCATACGCGCGGGCGCAGTCTATTGTTCCCATTAATGGCGGTCCGCTGCCATTGTTGCCGCTGCTCGAAGTTATCGCTGGAGTCAAAGGTACAATAGGTGAGAGCGAGATGCGGTGATGTGATCTCTCTTTCACAAACAAGAATATTTTTTTTTACTCCATCCAAGAATATTTCAACGACATGCAAAACCAAATTACCAAATTATACCTACACATGCCATATTAATATTTTTTTTTTATTTTTTTTTATTTATTTATTCTCAAAAAAACAACAATGGCAAGTACATTCCTTTCTGCTTCGCCAAACTGAGGACAGTTTGTCGGCGAATGTGCGCTCCCTTCCAAAAGTCAAACATTGTTGTGTTTACCTACTTACTAAATTACCTACTTAATTTACTAACACTAAACTTAGTGTACCATCGACGACACACTCAGCCGACCATTTGTGAACCTTATTACAACAGCATAAAGTCCACCAATGGTCCGCCGAGTGCGTCGTCGTTAGTGCGTGTGACTGGTGCAATTACGAAATAATGTTTTTTATATCTACCGTATATCTACGTCTAAATTAATTTTGTCATTGTGACCAAATTTGTAGCCCAATCGTATTTCTTTTTAAACTACTTAGGTATTTGTTGTTGTCATGACGACCGGTAAGCCTAGTGGGTAGTTTAGCTGCCTACGAAGCTGTAGGTCCTGGGTTCGAATCCCGGTAAGGGCAAATATTTGTGTGATGATCATGAATATTTGTTTCTGAGTCGTGGATGTTATGTACTTAAGTATAAATATGGCGCATCGTTGGCGCTGTCGCTGCTGAAGTCGTGGCCATGAGCGTTTCCATAGCCCATGTTTCAAACGCCTTAGCTGTCCACAAATACAGCCAAACAAATGTAATGATAATATGAAATTAAAAATGTCACCGTATAATTTATTCAGTTTTGACCAAAATATTCCGCTCCATGTTATCTCTTGGACCGCGTTTTGCTAAGAAATTGTCTCCACAGTGTAGCTGAATCAATACAACCGTTATGTTGCGGCACGGCTGCTCTGAGGAATATTCCAAGCTTATTGCAGTGCAGTTTGTGTAATCCACGATTACTTGACGATCAAAATCAATGTAACTGCTGTTTTTTAGCATTTTAGTATAATTCTTTATTTAATTTTTTATACTACGACGGTGGCAAACAAGCTTACGGCCTGCCTGATGTTAAGCTGGTACCGTCGCCTATGGACACTTGTGACTCCAGAAAAATCACAAGCTGTATACCCTATACTGTAATAGAGACGTGCAGGTCCCTCACCACCCTTGGGAGCTCTGGCGACCTTACTCACCACCAGGAACACAACACCACATACTTCATAGCATGCAATAATATAGCAACACTACAAAGCAGTGGTGCTATTATGGCTGCGGTCTTCTGTACGGTGGAGGTACTTCCCCAGTTGGGCTGCTCCACATACGAGCGAGATGACATTCCGCTGTGCCCTACCTCTCTTATGATTGGATCCCAAATGCAAATATACAGAGTGGCATCGAGTTCATGATCCGGAATGACCAAATGCGAATAACACTGAACAACTTCGCTAATGGGGCCAAGCACAAAATCGCAAAAAAATAAGAGCCGAACAGCTTTTTTTGCGATTTAGTAGTTGGTCTCATTGGAAATGCTGTTCAGTATGATCATATTATTCGCATTTGGTCATTCCGGATCATAACCCCAAAAAAACCCCAGTTTATATAAGGATAAAAAGACTTAAATAACCCTCCTCTCCTGGGTAAAAAAAGGGCAACGGTCATTAATTATGACAAATCATCCCAGAGAAACATGTAGTGACCCAAAATGTCCAGGGTCGAAACAAATGAAGAGAGTTGATTCAATTGCAGCACAGAAAGGTCACGTCTTAGAAATATGTCAGGTTGGCCCAAAGGAAACATCAGTGGTGGAGTAGCTCAGTAACCAAAACAAACAAGTGAAGAGGTTTGATTCAGGCTTCTCAGAATAATTTGATTAGAAGGAGGATAAAAACACTTTTAATTATGGACTCTAGGTATAACGTTTTCTAGTCATTTTCTTTCTTGAGTTAATAATGTTGTGTGTTATTCTGCACATGATGGTTGGTTTTTGATGCCCGAGCCGAAAACAAGTACGATAAATATGCGATCTGAGGCTTTCATTATTACCAACCTTGGAGTACAACATTTATAGTTATTAAAAACATATTTGTTTATCGCGACAACATTAATTAAGTAATTCAGACTAATTTTATTCGGATCAGTTTAAAAAAGAATGCAATCGCGATGTGGATTGTGAAGTTTTATTCAAATATTAAAGCAGAAAAATTACTCTTTTTTAATAAACCGAGCTCCCTAAAATACTCTTCAAAATGAATTCAGCAAACCTCAACAATTATATCTCGCAGAAGTTGGAAACATTTAAGCTTTTAAGTCAATCGGAAGTTATTTCACAGTTAGAAAGAAGTTAATGGAATCACATTTTAGTGATGTCAATTGCAAAGGAAGGGTGACTTTATTACTTTTGATAAGATTAGGGCTTTATGCTTTGGGGAAATATTGCCGTCATAAAGTTTTGGGATATTTTTATTAGACCTGATTTTTTAATTAATCTATACTTAGGCACTACTGGCTCTGTGGGCTATTTGTAGTAGGTACTTAGAGAGACTGTATTAAAAAAAACCAGCCAAGTGCGAGTTGGACTCGCGCACGAAGGTTTCCGTACCATTATCAATAAAAATATTTATTTTATTCTGTATATAGTATTTTATTCTGTATACATATAGTAGCAGTGAGATTGATAAAATATTTATTTTGCAAAAGAAGTGCACCAGAATTTTAGTTAATATAGACCAAATGGTGTCATGCAAACCCTATTTCATCAAACATCAAATACTAACCGTTACTTCCATCTATATATTAGAATCATGTAAATTTGTTAGGAAACAGTTAAATTTATTTTCACCGAAAGACCCAACTCAAATTAAAAGAAATGATCGTAACCGTAACCAACTTAACCTGCCATTCTCCAAATTAAAACTAGTCTGCAGTAGCCCTCATTATATGACTATCAAAATTTATAATCACCTTCCTAATGCTATAAAGAATCTGGAAAGTCCGAAACTGTTTAACAAACAATTGAGAATGTTTTTAACAAACAGATGTTTTTATAACTTGAAGGAATACTTAAATGGTGCCTAAAAGTTAAAAATCTTGCTGTGTGTTTTTCTTATCAGGCTTTTTTATGTATGCATTTACTATTAATAATTGTAATTAGTTAGCCCTCTGATA
Organism: Epinotia brunnichana; assembly: GCA_963854355.1. Taxonomy (NCBI): domain Eukaryota; kingdom Metazoa; phylum Arthropoda; class Insecta; order Lepidoptera; family Tortricidae; genus Epinotia; species Epinotia brunnichana. Next base: position 4,286,513 of record OY977945.1, on the reverse strand, counting down.
TTGCTGTGCCCTTGCAGGGTGTCACATGTATACCTACTTATTAAAACCATCCACGTCTGTAATGTTAGATGCAATAAATATTTCTATTTATATTTCTTGTTGTTATAGCGGCAACAGAAATACATCATCTGTGAAAATTTCAACTGGAACTATCACGGTATCAGTGAGATACAGCCTGGTGACAGACAGACGGACGGATTACATACATATAATTTATCGAACCTCCTCACACAATTTCACGAAAATCGGTTGTGTAAAATGCGTAAAACTTCGTCTGTGTAAAACTTATAGAGGAGAACAACCGGACAACCAAACATCTGGAGATACGAAAGAATTTTAGACAAAGCTGAAACGGAGAATTTGGTTCGCTCCGCTGGCTCGTTCGATAATAAACAGTTGTAAGTGAGTTTGTAGGTTTGTAGTGTTTATGGAGGGGGTGATGATCTCTGAAACTTAACTTCACATCCGATTTAAAAAAATATTTCGCCTTTTTTGACTTTCAGAATAGACATAGGCTAAATTTTATCCCACCGCTCCATTTTTTTCTGTAATAAAATAAGCTTTACCTTTTCACCGCCATTGACTTGATACGAAGTCCGCACCGCACATTGATATCAAGTAACAAAATTCAAAATAAAATGCACCTTTACATTTTGACAATACAAAGTTGACAGTTGTTTACGTGCAATTTCTTTTTTAACGTGGCGGCGAATCGGTTAAAAGTTTTAGGTAGATCAATACTTTAATTTTGTTTGTCAATGTCAAAATGTCAATGTCAGACATATGAAATAAAGTGATATCCTGATAATCTCTCCTTAACATCAACAATTTGTAGGCTGCGCTTGGGTCATTCGTGTACTCCAGTTTTTTTGCACAAAATCCGAGTAAAAGATTCTTCTCTGTGTGAATGTGGATTGGATGAGGGTACCTTAGATCATATACTTTTCGATTGCTCTAGACTATCATCTTCTTTATATGATGTTCTTCCTCCCTATATTCCTCGCCCTGTTAACTCCATATGCTTACTACGTTTAGTTTTCACTTCATTCATCACCATTTTATGTGAATTCATTAGTCTTAATAACATTAGATTGTAGTTAGTTCATTTTATGTTGGCAACTTAACAGTAAAATTACTTGCATTTTTTGTTCCGTGTTTTCTTATATAAAAACTTGCTACTGGTCAGATTCCCCGAATTCTTCCTTTTTTTGTATTTGCTACCTATATTAAATAAGGTTAAATGGAAATAAATTTATGATTATATGATATGATATTATGTTAAACGAAACGTCAAACCAGATGTCAACCAAATCAAAACTGTCTTTGGCAAAGGCCCCTGAGGCTGCCACTTCACTTATAACTAACTAACTAATTTCTCCTTCAGTCAATTAAGAAACAGAATTGCAGTCCTCAAGTTGGGTGGGCATTGGGTGGTTAGTAGGAGGTTAATACCTAGGGAACGTCAGTGGACGTCTTTCGGGAACCAGATAAAGCAAGATAATTCTGAAATATACTAATTTAATACCTTTTATTGGTATCGAAATTGCTTTTCTAAGACCATTGTGATGCAAGAAGTTCTTAATAGCATTGTGTCAAGTCACTGCTTCGGTTAATTACTCTCTGCAGAGATTCACGACGATACGCCACCCAATTTTCAACCTTAGGTTTCACGAGGTAAAGCTCAACTTGTGTGACCCAGTTGAAGTGAGCGTGGAGAGCTATTAATTCTCTCAGTTTGATATTTAAGGTTCCGTGACGCGAAAAGATGTTTTATGACGACCACTTTAGCGTGGTTGGTAGTGACCCTGCCTACGAAGCAAGAGGCCCTGAGTTCGAATCCCGGTAAGGGTATTTATTTGTGTGATGAGCACGAATATTTGTTTCTGAGTCATGGATTATGTATTTAAGGATTTATTTATCTATGTCAGTATGTTTATCTTCGTCTAGTACCCATAGTACAAGCTTTGCCTGGTTTGGGACTAGGTCGATTTGTGTAAGATTGTCCGAAAATATTAATATTTATTTATTTATGTTATTTTCAAATTTATGTCTGTTTCTATTGTATAATTCTATTCAATTAATTTATAAATTCATATAACAAGATCCACTAATTGTAAGTAATATCCTTACAAAGACTATGTTAGTAAAATAAAAATACACTATCCATAAAAATAAATAAACATTACACTGTTCGCTAATAATAATACTAAGTAATAATAGGGACAGTGTCTTTCTAAGTATAGGTACTACGGATTTATTGGGTGCCTTCAGCATTTTACCTTGCGGTTTAAGAAATTGTCATTTTAATCATTTTAACTTTTTTTGTCAACTCCTTATGGTATGGATTTTTCAGTATTGCATTTGGTCATCCATCTGTCTTAATTTGGCTTAAATTTTCTGAAATGCCAACTTATGGCAATGGATTACAAGGCTTGTAACTATAATAAATAAAAAGTAATCATTCATAGGGGTGAACCATTTTTCAAACATTTTGCATGATTTTATTTTCATAAACTATTAAACTAAATTTTCAGGTCGTAACAAAAAATAGAAAAGAGCTATAAAACTAAGGCGAAATTTATAATTTGAGAAAAAATGTTATGACAAAAGTAGTAGGTACTAACTAACTTTTGTCATAATATACAGGCACGTGATACGTTCTATATCTGTGATTTTAGTATATTCAAGTCATAGGTATTTAATTGTAGTTGCCCCTATCTATACACATATTTGTTCCCCTTTAAAATTTGGTTCGAATGAAATAGTAAAAAAAATGGAAAACAAGCCTATTGTGTAGATTTTATTATGTTCTTGTTTAATCGAATGAACACTAAATACCCCTGAAGAAAAGACATAAAATACTGTTGAATTAAGACTTACCTCTTTGGAAGTCGGTCCTAAATATACATATTTTTCTACGTTACACTCCTTAAATTGATCACCTTGTTATTTGCAGAACATTGCTCAATAACTTTTATCTTGTTTGCACTCCTATTACAAATTCAGCTCAAATATTAGTTCACAAAGTTAAACATCGAAATTATAGACACATCTTCGTGTAAACAAATTATTTGAGCTAAATTTCTGTTTTACACATATAATCCCTAAGGCAGAACTCTGACGTGTCAGCAAACTTTCCCTTGACCCGCCTGTCTTTGAGCGACTTTCAAATGAAATATGGCGAACACACAAAAGAATTCGCAGCGCAACCAATGAATAAAAACTCCGTGGACAATGAGTTTTTTCTGTTCAATTTAATTTAACTGAATTGTAACGAAATGTTCTGTCCGAATCAATATTCTAGAGTGGGCCACGCTCGTCTTATAACTTAATTCACTTGTAGAATGACCCTTTTAAGATAGATGAGTAATGTATTTTGAATTATACTACGACTGGCTTAACCTTGTTAGTTATAGATTTGACTTAATTTAATACTAGTGGCTCTGTGATCTGTAGAAGTAGGGAGACTGTCTTCAAATTTTTTTTATTTTTATTTTTGTTATAGTGACTCCCAGGGACTGCATAACCGAAAAATACCGGTATTCTATTTTAACGGTATGACGTCATATCGGTTGATAAATAGCGGTTTCGGTAGCGGAACCTTTATATTTCACTACCGAAATATAAAGGTACCGTTATTTTTTCCGGTACCGTAACCGCTTTTTAAATGTACCGATATATCGACTTTGGCCTGGAGTTGTTGCCAAACCACCGGCAGAGGCACTGCTGCTTTGTCTTTTTGTCTTTAAATGTTTAGTAGCCAATGCTTCCTCTGTAGAGTGCCAGCTCGCTTATTTTTCTCAATTACCTTTATAATACCTGTATTATAAAGGTTACGGTATCGTTTCAAACTGGTACCGCTAACCGTTATTTCAAAACGGTTATGGTACCGTTATGTTCGCGCGGCGCGCATAACCTTTACGACATAACGGTACCGTAATGGAATACCGGTTTCATACCGGTATAACCGTAACCGAAATCAGTCCCTGGTGACTCCACAAAAAGAATCTATATAATTTTTAACGAACCTGCTCACAAAATTTCACGAAAATCGCTTGAGAAATGCGACCTGTAGAGGAGAACAGCGGGAGAGACACACTGGACGGAGGACAGACTAACGATTTCCGGCCCAAGCTAAAGCATAGAACTTCGTTCGCTTCGCTCGCTCGCTCAATTAAACAACACGATAGTTATTTTTTAAGTTTTCAGGCATTTTATCTTCAATTCACTTGCAATTGTAATTTTAGCAAAGTAAACATTATTAGAGTGTTTGCGTGAGATTTCTAGCTTCCCTAGCACTAGCTGCTGCTGCGGGCTATTTTAAAATAGAAAATATTTCGGTACGTAATTACCTTCCAGGAGTGCCTGGCACGAAGTGTAAATACCCTTTCCTCCATTGACTGTTGTAAAAAAATACTATAGGAATTAGGTTTTAAATATTGATAAATACTACATTGCAAAAATACATCTTCTCATATTTTCCAGAAATGCCCACTAAAAAAAACGTAGCATTTATTATAACGGCCTCCGTAGCCCAGTGGGTAGTGACTCTGCCTACGAAACTGGAGGTCCCGGGTTCGAATCCCGGTCAGGGCATTTATTTGTGTGTTTATCACGAATATTTGTTCCTGAGTTATGGATGTTATATATGTATATAAGTATCTATATGTATTTATCTATTATATATATCATCGCCTAGTACCCACAACACAAGCCTTACTGAGCTTACCGTGGGCCTTGGTTGATTTGTGTAAGATTGAATGTTTATTTATTTATTTTATTTATTATAACTACTCTGCCTTAATACTTAAATTGTATGTGAATTATTATTTATGTCACTTTTTTACGGTTTTCTTCTACCTACTAAATTCATATTTGCTTTTGCTCTTGGTTTATTTATTAGAGTAAGCATAAACAATTTTTATATGAAACATACATACGCTAACGGGTAAAAACGTTTCTAAAAACATTTTTAATTAATTAGAGTTCTGCCAGGCACATGAAAAAACACTAGTAGTGGTGTATATATTTAAATGGAAGGGTGGTGAAATTATTTTCATCCAGCAACACAGTAAATAACATACTCGAATATCATAAGGATAATACGTGGAGCAAGAATCATAAACTAGCCGATGATCCTATTCACTTCTCACCAATGATAAATAAAAATAGGTAGATATGTTGTCTATACGAAATTCCGTGTTTAAAAATGGCCACCAAATTCTGACAGCATTCGTTTCCATTGACGACGCAAAACTATGGCAAGCTGTGTGACTTGACCAAAATTTAGTGTGCCACTTTTGGACCGCTTATAACATATCTACGTATATTCTATGTATATTACATCATTGCTTCTCACGTCTTACATTCATACAGTTTTCCACCAAGGATGAAGTGTAGGTAAATAAAAAGTAATTCTTTATTCAGATTAGTGAATTAATATATTTTTAAGAGTTCTCAGCACACGGTCGAATCAAGGCGACTCTTCATTTAAACATCGTTGGGTTCTGATTTTAAAGCGGCATCCTGGAATAACATGAAACTGTTACATTATAAAATAAATATAATATAAAAAAAGAATGAAGCGATAAGAGACATTGTAAGAAAAACATTCTACTAAAATTTATTAATTTGGCTTGTTTCGCTTCGTAGACAGTCAAATTTCATATTATTTTTTTGCCGTTTTATTGAATAACATTATTCGGAATTGAGGAAATTGTACAAAGACAAACCTTTTTTTCACATCACCGTCTCAGTATAGGCGAAGGGAACATACCGTTAATTGTGATAACATGCGTGCACGGGGGTAATGAATGTTTTTCCTCCCGAGTGCGTTATATTTATGACGGGCACGTCGGGCACACGTTGTATACGTATACTTATGTACACCGTCTGATTTATATGAAAAACAAGTTTATACTCTTACTAAGTGTTATATTCAACAGAAAATATACTGCAGTTGTTCTAAAAAAGAAAACTGTATCTTGATGGGCGTTCCGGGGATTACCTTGAACTAAGATATCTGGATTGGAATAGTTTATTCATTTAATATATAGGTAATACATATTCTAGTGGCACTGTGAGATGAAGAACACGCAAGCCTGTCTATGAAAAAAATCGAATACCTGAATCGACAAAAAAAGCTTTTTTAAAATTAGCTTTAAGCTGCTAGCAAAATCTCACGAGAATAAGTTGAGATGTGCGACCCGTAGAGGAGAAGGGCTTGGACAAATGAAATAATTCTTGCCAAAGCTGAAACGAAGAACTTCGTTCGCTTCGCTCACTCGTTCAACTTGTGGCTCCGTGAGCTGTAGAATGCGACCAGGGAACCAATTTTTTACTTTCGAGCGCTCAAAATCAAAAGCGAGCGATAGAAAATATTCGCATACGAAAATTTGTCACGATTATTTCCGCATGAACCCAATAATAGGTATTTTTGAAATTCATCACTCGAAAGCTTGGTAGTTTGGCTATTGATACTTTTGCGCTTCGTTGTACGCAGAAAGTCGATAAGTACTGTTTATTTAAAATAAAATTGTAATCTACACATGGAATAAAAATTAAACGTTTGAGTGTTTTTTTTTGTGTTTTATGCGACAAATGAAATAATTCTTGCCAAAGCTGAAACGAAGAACTTCGTTCGCTTCGCTCACTCGTTCAACTTGTGGCTCCGTGAGCTGTAGAATGCGACCAGGGAACCAATTTTTTACTTTCGAGCGCTTGAAATCAAAAGCGACCGATAGAAAATATTCGCATACGAAAATTTGTCACGATTATTTCCGCATGAACCCAATAATAGGTATTTTTGAAATTCATCACTCGAAAGCTTGGTAGTTTGGCTATTGATACTTTTGCGCTTCGTTGTACGCAGAAAGTCGATAAGTACTGTTTCTTGCCAGGCCTTTACATATCATTATATCTCTGTCTCTTTTTAACCTGAGCAAAGAGACAGAGAGACAGACAAGTTAAATTATTTAACTTAAAAAACAAACCCGCCAAAAGATTACGATCTTTGTTTTCAGCCACAAAATTCGGCAGAAAAATAATATAAAATATATTAATCGTACACCAGCTAATCAATAAATTGAATCAGGTATCTTTATTTATCTCTTTCTAAGTTCATTGTCAGTCCAAAATTAAATACAAGAGAAGTGTCCTAATTGTCGGCACTTACTTTCTACCGATATAATTGAATACGAGTGGTCAATACCACGGTTAAGCGCGTTGTTTTTCCACGCGTGCTTAAATGCAAATCGATGAACAGAATAGATATCAGACAGATATTTTACCGGTGACATATTAATTACAAACAAAACAAAAGCCCCAGTGGTCACACATGTCGCGCGACATTAATCAAAAGCACAAAACATTTCCTTTGAGATAAAAATTAAATCAACGGACGCCAAATTGGAAGGCACTCGATGCCAATTCACAATCAAAACCCAATCGTGAATCACAAAGTATAATCTACAGCTGAGACCGTGTTGGATTTAATATTCGGGATATTTGCATAAACATTGGGCCAATATGCAGATGAGGATTCCCGGGTTGGTCGATGTTTGGCCAACATAGAGGAGTTCGGGCATTCAACTTTTAATTATCATATGTGTATGTTTGCTCTGGAACGCATTTAATTTTCTGTGAATATCCCGCTTGTTATACTAGCGAGCGCAGTGAAAGAAGTTCTCCGTTTCAGCTGGGGTAGAAACTCTCCGCTGTCCGGCTGTCCGGCTGGTCCCCTGTACAAGTCGCATTTCTCAACCAATTCTGGTGAGATTTTGTGAGCAGGTTCGATAATTATATAGACTTTTTTTTGTTGAGTAAATTGTTCGAAATTAAAAGTTATGTAAATTCAAATTTTTGATCAATAAAAGACTGACGAGTTCTACAGCAGAGCCACTATTTATAATTTTATGACTTTAAAAATCCTGATATTTTATTAGTCAAACGATGGAATAAGAAATGTCAGTTCAATTGTGATTTCCATTTTTTAAGGAAAAAGCAAGCAGGCTGTTTCAGCAGACTCAGTTGAACAGTTTTTTAATTATCACACAGTACAAAAAATCTGAAAACTCAAACTCGAAACATATGTTTTTACGTAACAAAATCATATGCAAATCGTTTTCATACTACGTTACATTTTGCGTTATATATGTAGGTTATTAACGCATATTAGCGAAGTTTGATGCAAGTGCAATGCTCTGATTGCGGTTTCAAATAGATGCATCATTTGGTAAATAGAGGAACAGTATTATAATTTCAGGTTGAATAGGATTTATCAGAGGATTACAAACTTAACCCTCGTAGGTAAAATTAACCTAAGTACCTAAATGGCCATTTGGATGCTAAGACCAAGAAAAAAAGATAGGCGGAGCATTATGAAATACCCTGTGAATCCGGTTTTCTTTCAACCATGCTCGCGCTCGTACGAGTAGACAAATTGTTCAAAACTCAAAATGTGTAGTTAATCTTGACAAAATTGCAGTGTTATAAATTTTTATTTTCATTTGCGATACGTACTGAAGATAAGTATTGTTTTTTTCTTTCAGTAATCTGTAATCAAGTTTAGTAAGTTTCGTTTTTCTGTCTGAGTTTGGATGTTGATACGCAATAAATGCGTGCGGACAACGACCAAAACGGAAATTTCGAAATTAAAACTTGTGCACGGTACGCAGCTACAATATTAAGTAACTGCTTTATAGAATTAGATTAATTAAGAATACTGAAGTTCTAACGATCGTGGTGCGATTTTATTTATGCCACTTGTAACATTAGTACCTACCTACCTACTACAGTAGTCGATTGCGAAGCGAAGAAGATGTGTAATCTTGACAGCATTTTGATACGTACTGAAGATGAGTATCTTTTTTCTTTGTCTGAGTCCATACTCAGACAAAGAAAAAAGATACGATAGAGATAAATAAATAAATAAATATTACGGGACAATCTTACACAAATCAACCTAGGCCTAGGCCCACGGTAAACTCAATAAGGCTTGTGTTGTAGGTACTAGGTAGGTAGATTAACGAGGCCACCTACAATATCTAAAATTTCTAAATTAAAACTTGTGCACTCAGGTACAATTTTGAGTAGCTGATTTTTGGAATTAGATTATTTAAGAATACTGAAGTCCTTAGGAACGTCGTGCGTTTTTATTTTATGCCTCTTGTAACATACACGTACCAATGTCGATTGCAAATCGAACGTCGTTTGCGTCTCGAGCTCAGCGTTTGTGTTCCCTATCAACGCTAACTTGTTCCATTAGTGCGTACAGTGTACTACGTGCAGGAACTAGATCGTAACTCATGTACCGCCCGTAAGTAGGTCAATTTGTATGCGTTTTGACCAAATTTGGGACGAATTTATGTCTGCCGTTTGTGGTTTTGGCGGTCGTTCTCTCGTCGGCTTTACAGGATATGTAGGCAAAATAGTGTTACATTGCACTCATATTGGCACGACATGCTGATTAAATACTTAGTTAATTAACGACACACATTCACGCCTGCCTTTGCAAAAAGGAAAGGCTGAGCATAATAGTAGATTGTGTCTCAAGGGAGAAAAATTACATATTTGTGGCGAGGGTGGTATATTTTAATGCTGAGTGAAGAGAAAGATTCTACAATAGAATCTTGAACGAAGTGAGGGATACTATTGTAGAATCTTGAGCATAATGAGGGATTCAAGTGTTTATGCCTTAGATGGAAATAATTTAGTATCGAGTGTATATTGCTTTTTACACTTTCCTTTTCAAAGGAAGTGTTTTAAATCGACACGAGTTGCGAATTACCTATTCGCACGTGTATCGTACAACGTTTTACAGTACATATAGCTGTTTAAAGTTTCGACATATGCACGAAAAGTAGCACCATGTGTACTATGAAGAGCCTTTGTATTGCATTGTTAAATAAAAGCTTATAAAATATTGCGTGAACTATAATTTTTTTTTGACAAGATTGCAAACAATGTTATATAAGTAAAGTTTCATTTACGCAATCAAATCACTACTGTGAAATATAATGAAGACCAAATACATAGCAAGACTCACTACCTCTTGAATATCACATAGCTAAAGGTAAATGAAACAGCCAAATAAAACAGTTCCACGGACCACCACATTCCACAAATCCATCGGAATCAATTCGCAATTCCCCAATAACCGGGATATTACGTTTTATCCGGGTAAGCCCGCGAACCGGCGAAAAATGCCCGGGCGATTAATTATACAGCTTGCTACTCGTTTGTTTTACAAATTATGTACATAAATTAGACATAATCGCGCCGTGTGCGGTATGCCGCCATTTTTGAACGGCGATGATTAAATTGGCGGTAGAATTGTTTGAGGTATTTAAGGTATTATGAGACGCGTTAGGCCTTGTTTATGACGTGGGTTATAAAGTTAGCGTTTTTATACTAGTCGACGTCAAAGATACGTTTATAATATTTGATTTGCATTATATGTAAACATTATTTGGCTTGCTACAAAAGAGCATGGTAAACATATATGTAACGCTAAGGGCTGTTCGCTCGTATTCGCTGCACAATATTTGACAGATAAGGTCATAATATCCCCAGTTTAATATCTTTGACACTTATTTAATGTTGAAGGCAGAAACATGAACTTATAAAATGTCCCCTTCTATCAAATAATGCAACTGGAATACGAGCCAAGCATTCCTAACATGCATCGTCGTATATTTGCGTTTGTGTTTGCGACCGACGCCGCCCAACGTGATGCCTTTCTGTGGGCCGATTTGAATTTTTCGTCTTTCTGTACAATATTCGCACAATTTCCTACAGATATCATCAATTATATTCCATATGGGACTTTAGAAACTCAGTGGATTCTTAGTACAAATTTTTAAGGTCATAATAGCATTGAGTAATATATAAAATAATGATAGTGCGAGGGGTTTTTCAACTTTTATAAGTTGTCAATTATGAATTTTGTTTCGAATTGCAATATGTGCCGCATGCTCGTTCTCACTCGTTAGGGCTGTTATTCAGAACGCGCTAATGCACACCTCACCCGTCACGCCTAACGAAACTAGACCTCTACTTACGCTTAGTTACTACTAATCGCGGGCATCGCGGCGTCAAGATATACAGGGTGGAAAGTTAAAACGGGGCAGTAAGGGCAGCTGCTAGATCCCTTGCCGCCACGCAAAAATGGCATTAGGATTTCATTCCTAACTTTTTAAGTGATGACAATCTACATTCACAGATTTTTGAAAAAAGTACAGTCAGCGAGAAAATCATCACTTTTGACGATTGTTTTTAATGCTATTCGTTCCCATTCCTATTAAGGATCAAAATACTCTTTGGGACCGACTAAGGTTTGACTACTAGAACGCCCAGAAATCAAAGAAAACGTTTTCCATACAGTCAGTATGGGAATCCCAAAGTGCAAGTAGTACTTTAGTTAGACGATCATCAAATTGTATAATCTCCGTCTCCATACAATCTAGACGATCACTACTACTAACGATACTTGCACTTTGGGATTCCCATACTGACTGTATGGAAAAAGTTTTCTTTGATTTCTGGGCGTTCTAGTAGTCAAACCTTAGTCGGTCCCAAAGAGTATTTTGATCCTTAATAGGAGTGGGATCGAATGGCATTAAAAAAAATTGCACTTCGGGATTCCCATACTGACTGTATGGAAAAAGTTTTCTTTGATTTCTGGGCGTTCTAGTAGTCAAACCTTAGTCAGTCCCGAAGAGTATTTTAATCCTTAATAGGAATGGGTGCGAATGGCATTAAAAAAAAATTCGTCAAAAGTGATGATTTTCTCGCTGACTGTACTTTTTTTCAAAAATCTGTGAATGTAGATTGTCATCACTTAAAAAGTTAGGAATGAAATCCTAATGCCATTTTTGCGTGGCGGCAAGGGATCTAGTAGCTGCCCTTACTGCCCCGTTTTAACTTTCCACCCTGTATTTATGGGTGAACGGTGAGGTGAAGTTAAAAGAAGTTACAGAATAGCAGGGGTTAGGTCAGCGTAAGTGGCTGCGACCGCGTAAAAGGTATATAATTGGAGGAACAGATGCGAATCGACGAAAATAAATAGTTATCCTGATGGTCTGATAGTTCCGTGCGAAATTGTGCAAATATTCTCGATATGAATCTGAATTAAAGCCAAATTTTATTAATCTCATCTTCTGTCTGAGCATTACGAATATTTATGTTCACTCACTTTCCACAACTATCTCTTTTGAGCGGAGGAGTTCTGTAACATTTAAGAGTGTATTAAAACGTTGTTACCTACTTACATTAATTTTCCGTTATGTTGTTGTTAGATAGTTCTTTTTTTTTGGCAAAAAAAAATACAAAGTTATGAACTTAAACTAAAGATTCGCCAAGTTTGTTGGCGAGTAGATAGGTACATAATTGTATTCGCCCGATAAGGAGTATTAATAAGTGCGTTTATATTGACTCGTGTATTAAACACAACGTTTGTTATTAATTGTCATTGAACAATCACCATAAAATGTAACGGAGTAAACGAAACGCCCTCGTCTTTAACGTTGCACTCACAGAAATATATCGAGATATATTTCTGTGGTTGCACTAGTGTAGGACTTGGGCACGTTATGTCAATGTTTATCATTCGAATGCCATGTACCTAACTTTGACATTAAGTTTACATTATTTTTAAGCATTGGCATTGATTTTGCTTTTTTTAATGTACTAAGTGTATTATTACTTAGTTAAATTAAATACAGACAAGACAAAGGGGACAGTGTACAACAAACAAATATTTTTACCACTGTCAAGAATAGCGATAATGGCGGGCGTTCAAATAGTAAATCGCTAAAGCGCTCTATTTATTCACTACTTGCGCTGTTTCGGACAAGTAGTACAGTCAGACGCGATATCGAATGCCAACACACTATACCTGAAAACTTCACGTATCGTGCCTTGTCTTTTATAACATTTTTGTACCACTCAAGTGTGTCTAAAGCTAAAATATTATACAATATAAAAAAACGTTTGGGATCCAATTTGTATTGGTCGCCCGTGAGGAGCGACCTTTCAGTTCGAGCTCGCATGACTATAATCATTTTTATAATATCATTCCAATTAGTGTTTCGACTATATTTAGAATTTTGACGGAACCAATACCATTACACGGTTCTCACTCTAAAACGATGGATTAGGCTTACGTCCAATTTTTTTTTACGATGCCATTCGAACCAGTTTTTGGAGAGGAACAAATGTTTGTATATATAGGAGCAACTACAATTAAAGAACATAAATACCCAAAAAATCCCTGGCAGCAGCCGAAACGCTGCATACTTATTGACTTTAAAGAATGACATCACAGTTTTATAGAGGTATTGCTACTAATCGTTGTATAGAAAATCAAGTAAATTGCTGTTTCGGTCGCGAAATACTGTGGTTAGGTCCATAGTTGTCATACAAATGTGTTTCTATAAAAGAGCTTACAAGGTCTATAGATTAAGAACACTACGTTATCAACTTTAATATGTGGAAACCACCCACCAACCTATTAGGTACCTATCAAACGTATTGTATAAAACATTGTTTCGCTTGGGTTTTCAAAGAATGTTTCTTTGTTCCATCGGCTCAGCTGCCTCGGTCAAAAAAAGCAATGCAAACCCAGCTGTTTAGTGGCAGCCGGATAAAACTATATTTTTTAAGGATCGTAAAAATAAGAACAGTTCTTCCGTCTGACTGTACCGAAGGCCTGGCAGGTCGCCAGCAGTTTTATTTATTCGCGGCGCCGTGCCGCCACTGTCGTGGAATTATCCTGTTGACTGTACTTCCATCCAATGCACTTCATACTGACACTCACTTAAATTGTGTTATTCGATAATAATTATACGTGTTTCAGTTTCCTTTATCGAAAATGCTAACTTAAGTCACTCTTATGATAAAAAATATAATTATATTTGGAGAAATTCTTACAAAAAATGACTCAGTTTTAAACTAAATAATTTTTTTACTATATGAGCAAAATAACTTTTCCATTTTAATCGTGTGTCGTCGCCTCATACAAATAGGTGTCCAACAAGTGTGAACAGCTTCATATATAATTTACTTTAAAAACAAAGTTTAAACCGACTTCAATTCAGTAATTCACGAAGCCACATGAAATTTCCACATTTCCTTTCCAATTTACCACATGCACTGCTTTCCGAGAGCAAATGCGTTGATTATTACAGAAAAAACCCTAGTCGCTATCTGTGGGCTGATAATATTTGAGGAGTTCCGTCGATTCCTAAAGGATCTCAGAATTACCACTTCATGAGTTGCTACTTCAATGGAATCATGTCAGAATCTTTAACAAACTTTACACCTTTGAGGAGTTCCATGAGTGTGGTCTTCATCATCAGTTCGACTTCACCAAAATTGCGATTTCCGAAGGTAAATAGGTACACGAATTATAATAGAAAATACCGAAATCACTACATGCGTGCCTATTAAATATGAGGGTTGCCCTCAATTTCCCTGGGATCACATGATCAGACCCTGATTTGGTGACAATGACCTCTGAAGTATACTCTTTCGAATAAAAAAGAATTTTGGAAATCGGTCCACAATTGACGGAGAAATCGGCGAACATACATTAAATAAGTTTCCGTCAAAAATTTCATTTTTGTAACAAGCTTTTACTGCCGAATGTACTTTTCTCCATACCATCATCAAGTTCTTATTGAGGCGATTCTAACGAGTCCAAACTCGATGGGGTTGTGTCGTTTTATTGCGGAGTTCCTATGGTCACCTTCCAGCTCCAGCATCAGATCAGCTCCAAGTCATCATAATATTGCATTGTCATGCGATATACATATGCTTGCAAAATTTCAGCTCAATTGGATAATGGGAAGTGACTGAAAAATGGACGGACAACTTACATACTTACATATTTACATACTTACATATTTACATACTTACATACTTGCATAATTACATACTTATATATTTACATACATACGAACAGTGCAAGTTAATATAAAGCTTGTAAAAAAAATATATACATACAGTGGAACATATAACCTCCTCCTTTATTGAAGTCGGTTAAAAATGTTCTGCTACTACGACACACGATAAAAAGTCATACCGACAAACGACATAGTGGGAACCTGGTCTCAGGAACAAATATTTCGGGATCACCGTACATTATGCACAGGGATTCTACGCAAAGTGTTCCATACCAAAATTGGTTCAACGGAACCCTTATTTACTGTGTTTTTTTATTTGGCTGATTTAATGATTTGGACATGATTATGAAAATGGTCAAACAACATAGGTACTTGCCTTAAACAATATACCGACAGGTTTTCTTCAACAGTACCTTAACAAATTAAAAACTTAACCAGTCGGTCTATTAAAGCTAAAAGAATATTGTACAGAATAATTATATGATTTATTGTGCCTTTTACAGAAACAGCCAAAGCAAGAAACCTCTCAAACAAAGGAACCTCTCGGGAAACCGGAATTGTAACTTTCCTTTCAAGTAGCTGGATAATAATGAAGAATACAAATTTTACAATTAAATACAAAGAATCTTTGCTGTTAAATAGTTAGTACCATACTACATTTTAAATCATATTGTAGCGAATTTTATAATAAAGAAAACCCTTAATTGCGAGTCACGATTCTCCGCCAGCAATTAACGCGCACGCTTTTGGTAGAAATGCGATGTGACGAAATATTTAATACAGACAGTAAAGCGTCTTCCTGTCTTGGCGGAGCAGGATAGGTATTTTGTACTTTGAGGTGTTCTAATGTCGCACAGATTTCCTCAATTGTCGGTTTACTGTCAGTATTATGCACGGTGGTTATGGGTACACTACGTAATTCCAAAGAGTAATTTATCCGATAGCATATTTTTTCCGAATTTAATAATTCCGAAAACCATATTCCGCTGAAGGAATTTTTGCTTTTCCAGGCTATAATACTAACCTTACCTATTTATTCATATATTTTTATTAAATCATCCGCGTCGAAGTTCTCGTTTAGCGGAAAATATCATCCGGAATTTTTCTTTGGATTTTTTCTGTGTTTCCAGTGGTTATATATATACCCTGCGCGAAAACTTGGCGATGCACTTGCTGTACTGCATTCGTACCGCCCTTCTTCTGCGCATCCCATGCCAGTTAGGAAGCGCTCTTCAATTTAGGCGTGCTTGTGCAGTAAAGAATCGGTACTTACTCGACTGACAGTATTATCAAACCTCGATTAGAATGGGATTGGAGTAGCCATAAGTTCATTTAAACTTTGACGTAATTATATAGCAAAACCGTCCCCTCCAATTGTCCCCACTCATTTTAATCATGGTTTGATAATGATAATAGACACTGTCAGCTTATAGCTTAAGCCTGCACGGCTGGCATACAGAAAACCAGTAACTCACTTTTTTTCTATTTTCGTTTTTTTGGATATTTGGATAAAGAGCATGAAAACGCGTCTATCTTCATCAAAAATAATGATCTTCTAAGCCTTATATTTTTAAAGTTATTAATAATTTTAAAATCCAAGTATCTTTTTTTGGGCACTAATTCTACGCTGAAAACAAGTATCTTGACGATTCTACGCTAAAAACAAGTAACTCAAGAAGAGATACTTGGAAATCAAATGGGTTTGGAAGATACTTGGTTTCATCGTTGGTAAGAAGTTTGTAAACAACGTTGAAATTTATCTATAACCAAGTATCTGTTATTTAAAGTAATATATTGAGGGTATTGCCAAACGTACAATATAGACCCGAACTTATTTTATTTTAATTCTGTTGTGTAGTTGAAATAGTGGAACTACTGTGTATGTTTTACGAGTATTATTGTAGTGACAATGAATATCTCTTCATCATTGTCAAAAATTGCCCTATTTTATACACAATCTAAGTTTAGGGCGAAAATAATAATGAGATGAGAATGTGTTTAAATGAAGTTCATAGGTTAGTGAAAACTAATAAACCCAAGTAAAATGCTTGTAGAATAAATATCATAATTTGTCATACATTTAAAAAATAATAACGTTACTTATTAAGGACGAAAATTTTGCATATATAACCCACCCGCGCAGCTTAACCCGCGTATTACAAAGAACGCAGGCAAACCCGCGGGAAAAATTATAGCTTATAACCATTCAAAAAATCCAGTCTAGACACTGGTCAAAGAATTTTTGAAATCGGATAAGTTGTTCCGGAGATTACCCAAAACATACAAACTTTGTCGATAAAAATACAATAATCATCATACATTTTTAAAGACATCCCCACGCAAAAAACAAGTAAGTCGAGAGATACTCGTACTTGTTTTTACGTAGGGATTTCTTTAAAAATTCGACGTCAGTTCTGAGCAGAAAACATTTTCCCCCAATTCTGATTAAACTGAACATAAAAATATAAAAAAAAATATGGCAAAGATCTAGTTTTACACTACCAAATGCCATTGCATCGTTTATTAATGCTATTTGGCTTTATTAGGTGACGAAAAATTGAAATTTCGTTTTTTCGCTCTCCTGTAAAATTTGCCAAAAGTGAGTTACTTGTTTTCTCCTTTGGGCAGCCGTCAGCATCACACTGGCGCAGCCTGCGGTGGCGGACCATAGTAAATTTGACAGCTTATGACAAGTTCTATACTCGTATTGTCCGCCGCGGCCATGCCGCGCCAGTCTGTGATAGGCCTTACTGTCAATCAGGATTGACAGACACCGCCCCCTATTGCCGAAGTGAACAACGTCGAAAGGATGAGTCCAGCAATTTTTTCAAGACACCCGAACTCTTTCAACGTTTACAGTACACAATAGCGTAATCACCTCTCGATTAACTAGGGCGCCGTCGTTAAGATTATTATATTTTATTAACGCATTATTATAATTGTTATCGCACGGCTGAATAGAGCCCGATTTCAAACGGCAATAAAGCGAACGGGTAACGAGGTAATAACGAGATCGTAAAGTCTTTAGCTTAAGCAGATGTGTTTAAACTTCGTGATTAAAACATTAATCCGTTTTGGATTTCCACACTCACTGTAAGCAAGTTTTGGAGTTGTTAATGATTTTACTCGGGACATTGTTTCGAATGCGGATTTATTTTACGACGCATTAAATTTATTTACGTCAGAGCGGGCCATAAAGTGTAATTCCACTTCCGAGCCAGGGGGAGAAGTAAACTTTTGTACTTGACAGGGGGTAGTAAAGAAAGCCTCAGATTGCATATGTATTGCGCTTAATAATAATATATAATAATATATAAGGCTGAAGTGGCAGGCTAAATGTGTTAAATATATCGTGAAGTTCTAGGAATATTTATTTAAGAGAGTAATAAATCCTCGCCCAATGGCCATGGTCATAAAGACAAAACTTACAATGCTTAAGGAAGTAATATATTATAGCCTCACAAAAGACTGTAACTTAAATAAATATTAGGACTAAAACTGTGGCAAGTTCAAAGAACACTTATAGAAAATTTGTGGAATAGTTTGCACAAGGGATGATCAAAAGGCGACTTTGTCATCATTGGCATAATACTCATTTTAACATATCCCAATATACAGAAATCTGGCTGATCATTGTCTCTTATTCCAGTAAACTCCGAGACATCTGCTTTACACATGTCCAGATTTGTGGACGCGTCTCATGAAACACAGGAGAGAGAGAGGCCGTGCACGCGTACATGCGACAGAACGTGACGGGGGTGGCAAACTCTGTGGACAGGACGAAGCCGGTGCGAGAGGGACGGAGTATGACCTTGCCGAGGGAAGAACGAGAGACAAGATGGGAGGCGCGGGCGCAGCTACGACGATAATTAGACAAATGTCGACGGAAGCGACTTAATTGTATAGATATTAAGTAGGAAATAAGAAAACCGATGGTAGGAATAAAGTTGTCGCTTTGAAAAAGTGGGAGAATAGATTTGCGAAGAGACAAGGGGAGTGAAAGTAGGACACTGATTCGAGAACTGCGAGCGGCGACGGTACCTTAACATACTTACGAGAAAGCTGACCTCTTTCCGAAGTCTGAGCATATAAGTGTACTAGGAGTGTTGAAAAAGTTAATAGAATCAGTGTCGTGACTCTGTTGTTTAAAGGGCTAAGTATTAATCTTGTGGAAATCAATGGACGAATGGAATACTGGAGAGGTCATTTAAATATACCTTCTTTCTTTTAATTATCATCTTAATACCTTTGTCATAAAGGGTTGCTTACCTGCGCTCTGGGCCATAGTATAGACACCAGCCATCTGTTCATTTATTTACCATTATTGTATAATTGTGTAGATTAAATTGTGGAACATTCTTAAATACTGTTCTGTTACAAGCGGGTTCGAACCCCACTTGATTGAAACTATTTGTACATACATTGTTACCTGAATTGACCAAAGACTTGCACTATAAACGCGCTAAATACGTCAGTGAGCATTGATAACTTAATAACTTGTGTCAGAGCCTAATACGGCTAAGGTCAATTCAGCCGATACGGTTTATAGTACCTATACCTATGCGAGTGTACTAGATCTAAAGATATAGTTATAGTGTCCAAACGTGAACTCGTGTATACGTAAAGTTAGGGATTTGGGGAATAAATATTAGTTACTTAGTTGTTGTAAATACCTATTAGCGTGTAGTACATGTTAATTGATTTAGTTTTAATGAAGGCAAGAGGTTTTTTGTTAGATTGCTAGATTTTCCTCTTTAAGTTTGGCCTAGGTTAATCAAAGCAGTCACCAAATAAGACTACAACTAGTTTTATTTGGTAAGTAGTCAACCAGTTTCGATTAAAATCACTTACGAAAATAAATTCCTTATTTTCTACTTTCAACAGGTTTTTCTTTATAACTACAGATTCCCAGTAGAATACCTTTAGGTTTTAATCTCATAATTAGGGGCAACATAGATAAACTCATAATCTATAACAATAGTAAATTCCTTTACAATTGTGCTCGAACAGATAGTGTCTCATAGTTTGAAGTATTAATAATTCTAGCTAGTATATCTAGCCACTTAATTAACGACTAGGGTCAGATTTAGATAAAGTCTCGTTGTTCTTTCGGCAGTTTTGACGTGGCTAAAGGGAAGGCTCTACCTGTCTGGAGAGCACGACCTAAGGTCACAGACTTGTTATTCTATAGCATTCACAATAGGGCGTTCGTACCCTAATTAACCTGACTTAACTTGCCTCCGATTCAGATACAATACATTAAATAACCGTAAGTTATTTAATCCTTTTTTATAAATTAGGGAACTGATTAATTGCCAAAGAGAACGAGATTTATATGACCTGCATGGGTTTGGTATCCATAGAACTGAAAGCGCAAGGGTTGACAACTGAGTGGCCACTCATGAACAAAGCTACAGAGGTAGCGAGATCTTATAAAAGGTACCTTAATCTAAAGCAATTTGGTGTAATCACCTATGAGCAACTCAATCACATAGCTCATTAACATATGTACATGGTCAACCCTCACAATACACAGACGATCTCAGCACTAGACTGGAGATATATACAATGGATACCTCCTCCCTCGTACGTGGGTAGCAAACGAATCTGACTCTAGAAGTTTTAACGTACCAGAGATAGGTTCGCCCTTTATAAATATCATTTACACTTAGGAAGTAACGTTTTGCGCCTTAACCTAAGCTGGACGCAGTCTAGGGCAAGAATTAATGACTCTATCTTCCACACAACGAAGACAAAGATAGTTATAGCAAAACAAGTACGATCCATGAGGAAATGACTCTAGGTACGAGTGGTTAAACATTGTTTGTTCGAGTTAAGACAAAAGGAGCCCTAATACCATTTCACCTGACGCCGTGCCGCAGGATTCTAGATTTTGTGTTAATATTGAATTAGTACAACTAGAAGAACTTTAATGTTACTTAATTAAAACACAACGTAGATATTTGAATTTATTAGACGATCACTTAAAATCACAACTTGTTAGCTAATAGCGAACGATTTTTGAACCATTTTGAATGAGATTGGATTGAGCCAATTTGAGAATTAAGAAAGGAATAAAATACACTTTATTCGAAAGATTTAAGGGGGGTACCACATACTATTATAAATAGTGTATTACGAGAGTACGGTTGGACACACTATTTTTAACATTTAACAGGAATAAGCGGAATTTTATTGATTTAATTTTCAAGTGTTCTTTGAATTGCCATTATATTCAAAATAGTAGCGATGTCTGGAAAGGGTAAAACGAGGCAGGGGTTGAAACGTAGTGAGACGGGCGCTGGCCGTGATGAGGATATTCAGGAAAGTCAGTTACATACTGTGACGAGTGATGATTTAGGACAGGCTAGCGCAGACTCTATTATTATACGGGAACGTAGGTTTGAAATGCTTTTAGATAAATTCGACTCGCTGTCCAAGCGTTTCGAGTCGTTTGAAACACGTCCTACGAGTTCAGTAGGGACGGACACGAGCAATGGACATTGTTCGTCACAGGTAGTGGAGGCGCGTGCGAGTGGGAGTTGTTCGGCTGTTACTCCTAACGTTTATATTACACAGCCGATAGCTAAGCCTAGTTTTAATGGGAGAGGTGATACGAATCCAATGAAGTTTATATACAAGCTACGCAGGTATATACGATCTATGAACGCGCAAGACAGGGCTGTAGAGATAGCGATAGAATGTTTGACGGGTTCTGCTCTTGTAGTGTTAGGCTTAAAGAGTAGGAAGTGGCAAACATTAGACGATTTTGAGGCGGACTTCGAACATAAGTATTGGACGGAGGAACGGCAAGAACGGGCTAAGTACAAGGTGATACACGGGGCATATGACGGTCATAATAAAGTCCCCATGAGCGAGCACTTTGCAGAGCAGATTGACGCCGTTAGTTTATTGACGAAGCCTTTTGAGGAACGGTTTTTAGTCAATAGTATTATGCGACACTTCCCTAAGGACGTACAACAAATGTGGTTTACGTACACACGTATAGGTGATATCACTGTAGACATAGCCTTAGATTTTCTTTCAAATTATGAGGAGAGTGTTAGTTGTGGGGGCCCAGACATGAACGACAGCAACGACGATAATTACAATAGCGTAGGGCGTGGTTTAACACATAGGCGGGGCATAAGGTACGCACGAGGTCACGCAGTACCTATGGCTGCGGTTTTACAGGGTAGTTATTGGCCTAGACGGGGACGCGGGCGCGGCCGCGGACGAGGAGGTTACTCGAGAGTTAATAGAGGTAGGTTTCCGGCCATCAGTTGGGAAGCGGCGTCGACGTCACAGACCACACGACCAAGTTTAGCACTGGGATCTCCAGCCCAAGATAACACTAACGTCACGAAACAGGGAAACGACAATCGGTCGAACAAGTAAGTTCCACTTGTGAGACTGATAAATTACACAGGGACTCAAAAATTTGTAAGATAGGGACTGCATATAGTATGATGGCTAAATGGGGTTGGAAAGCAGGACAGGGGTTAGGTAAATTAGGAGACGGGGTTAGGAATCCGGTAGGTTGTAAGATAGGACAAGAGAATGTTAGGTCATTAGAAAACGTAGGTAGGCTTTTAGGTGATAGGAACGAGCATGTTAGATTATGTGAGGAGAGGGGTAGACCGTGTGTTTCGTGCGAAAATAGGAGAGGAAGAGAGCTTTGCACTATTTTTGACAATACAGAGGAGAGTGTTGCCGAGCAGGGCGTAGGACCGGCGTTGCCTAAGTTACCCGAAGTAACAGTCAAGGTGGGAGATCGTAAAATACAGGCACTAATAGATACAGGTAGCCAGGTAACGGCTATCTCAAGTGAGTTATTTCAGGCAATAAAAGCGCAGTTAGGGACGTTACCTGAGATCCCTATACCGACAATACAAATACAAGGTGCATTTGGTTCGAAGAGTGAAAGTGTGAAAAGTATGATCCTAATTAACATAGAATTAGGAGATACGCAAATCGAGACACCGGTTTTAGTAGTGCGCAAACTACCTAGATCAATTATATTAGGGTTCGATTGGTTGGAAAGAATGAAGGGCGTGATTAGATGTGGGGCGGAACGAACTCTGACTATAGAACATTTAGGTATGATTACAAACGCAAGAATTGGGACCCAGAACGAAATCGAAAGTTTATCTAGAGTCATAAACTCGATCCAGGTTCATAACACCACGCCAAGGCATAGCAACAATTGTGAGATTAATAGTGCAATTTCAGTTAATGGAAGGGATACCTTATTACCAGACAATAAATCCGATTTACAGTTGATTAATAGCCATATAGAGAATTTAAATATAGATAAATGTCATAAGACTTTGCTGTTACAAACATTACAGAAACACGCAGCTGTGTTTTCACAGAAATTGGGGCTTACAAATAAATATGTCCATGAAATTAAAATGGTAGACGAAACACCGTTTTTAAAACGTAGTTACCCTATACCATTCGCGCACAGAGACTTAGTTAAGGCCAAGATTGATGAGTTAGAGAGTTTGGGGGTCTTAAAACGGGAGGCCACTGCATATAGCAGCCCATTGACATATACAAAGAAAAAAGATGGTTCTGTTAGATTATTATTAGATGCGCGCGAATTAAATAAAAAAATGGTGGGGGACTCTGAAGCTCCACCTATTACATCCGAGATACTTCAGTCGTTTCACGGGGTAAATTACATCAGTTTAATTGACTTAAATAATGCCTATTTTCAAATACCTATACATAGAAATTCCACAAAATACACAGGTTTTACTTTTATGGGAAAAAGCTACACATATGCCGTGTTGCCACAAGGCTTAAAGACTTCAGTAGCTAGTTTTTCTCGCGCAATGGATGTGATATTAGGCGGTGTTAGAGCCTTTTGCGTAAATTATCTAGATGATTTAATTGTGTATACCAATGGTGATCTCGAGTTACATTTATCACATATAGACCAGGTTTTGGAAAAGTTATACGAAGCGAATTTGACATGTAACATAGAAAAGTGTAAATTCTTGTAGGTAGAGGTTCAGTTACTAGGACACATAGTGAGCATTGAGGGTATCCGAATGGACCCAGACAAGACGAAGGCTATTCGGGACTTTCCCGTACCAAGAACCGTTAAACAAGTTAGAGCATTTTTAGGGCTCCTAAACTATTTTAGAAAATTTATAGAAAAATACGGGGAAGAGACTAGGCCATTGTGCGATCTTTTGAAAAAGGACATTAAGTGGAAATGGACACAAGTGGAGGATGATTGTTTTGAGCGAATAAAGTTATTATTCTTGGATACTATAATGTTAGTCCACCCGGATGTTAACAAAACATATTATTTGCAAACAGATAGCAGTGCAATAGGTATCTCAGGTTGCGTGTACCAATTGTCTGATGCGGGCGATAAACAAGTCATAGGATTCTGTAGCAAAGGTTTAACAGAGACAGAAATGAGATGGACAGTCACAGAACAGGAGCTTTGGGCTATTATATACAGTTTGTCGAAATTTGAGACATATTTACGGGGAGCGAGATTAATAATACGTACCGATCACAAAAGCCTTACATTTTTAAATTCATGTAGACTTTTAAGCGCTCGCATGATTCGTTGGGTAAATTACATAGGGCGATTTGATCATCATATAGAATATGTAAAGGGTAGTGACAATGTCATAGCCGACGTTTTATCACGACATATACAGGGAGTTACAGATTTAAAAACTACGAAGGCTCAAAACCCACAGATAAATTTATTTAAGGCCACGAATGAAAGTTTGAGTAAAGAACAATTAATAGCAATAGGAAGACATCAATTGGAAGACGGGAGTTTGAAGGGCATATTCGAAAATTTACACAATAGTGAGCAAACAAATCCGATAAGGGGGGCACAATACTATAGATTGGTAGACAATGTATTGTATTACGAGAATCCTAAGTCAGGTAGTCGCACACTAGTCGTCCCGGAAGCGATACAAAGGAACTTAATTATTAGTATTCACGAGGAAATAGGTCATTACGGCCGATTTAAAGTTTTATCATTGATGAAGAAAAGATATTATTTTCCCAATATGTCTCAGGCAATAGCGAACGTATTGCGAGAATGTGAAACCTGTCAAACATCGAAACATGTGTTTAGTAACCATGCTGGCCCAAGTAAACCAGTAATTGTTAGAGAAGTAGGGGAGATTGTTTTCGGTGATTTTTATGGGCCATTACCAACGGGGAAGTTTGGAAACAATTATATTTTTGTGTTGCAAGATGCTTTCAGTAAATTTATACAGTTATATCCATTAAAAAGGGCAACAGGTCAGGACGCTTTGGGTTGTGTAAGGAAATTCCACAAGCTAGTGAAGATAGAGCGTATAATAACGGACAATGCAGCTCAGTTTATTTCAAGTACTTGGGAAAATGGGTTAGCACAGTTAGGTATTGATCTAGGGCATACATCAGTACGCTGTCCTAGATCTAATTCCACAGAGCGAATCAACAAGGAGCTAGGCAGGATGTTTAGGACATACTGTGATAAGTCACATAAATCATGGGTTGATCTCGTTACCAAAATAGCAGATTGCTATAACCACGTTGTACAAATCTCGACAGGTTTCACACCATTGGAAGTTCTGCGGGGAGAGAGTACCGTGCTTTCGAGTGATTTGACGATTAATAAATTTAATATTGTAGTATCAGGCAGGACTGTGAGTGAGATTCGCGAAAGGGCTAGGGAAAACATAGTAAAGGCAGCAGAAGATAGGAAAGTGGCATACGATAAATCCCATAGACTAGTTCGATTCAATATTGGAGACCTTGTCAAACTTAAGACTTTACCTAGATCCGATGCAGATAAAAAGTTGACAAAGAAATTCTCGCGATTATATATTGGTCCTTTCAGAATTGGGGCCATACCATACGATAATGTTTATACACTAGTATGCACGAATACAGGGGCAATTAAAGGCAACTACAATGCTATCCACCTGTTCCGTTATTATTCAAGTGATAGAACAATGCAAGTAGAGCGGACCGTGCGGGCACCAGACAAAACATAGCGCCGGAGCTTACTCACAGTTTTTATTGGCCACTTAAGACATAATACTTTGTTGAGTAGGACAATAAACGTTAAAGGTTTGAAGAAAGGGTTGTTTATTAATTTTATAACGCTATATTAAACCCGAATTATCTAGTTATGGTTGTGGTGTAGAGAGTCAAAATTTATTTTAACTATCGACAAAGGGGGGGGTGAAGTGGCAGGCTAAATGTGTTAAATATATCGTGAAGTTCTAGGAATATTTATTTAAGAGAGTAATAAATCCTCGCCCAATGGCCATGGTCATAAAGACAAAACTTACAATGCTTAAGGAAGTAATATATTATAGCCTCACAAAAGACTGTAACTTAAATAAATATTAGGACTAAAACTGTGGCAAGTTCAAAGAACACTTATAGAAAATTTGTGGAATAGTTTGCACAAGGGATGATCAAAAGGCGACTTTGTCATCATTGGCATAATACTCATTTTAACATATCCCAATATACAGAAATCTGGCTGATCATTGTCTCTTATTCCAGTAAACTCCGAGACATCTGCTTTACACATGTCCAGATTTGTGGACGCGTCTCATGAAACACAGGAGAGAGAGAGGCCGTGCACGCGTACATGCGACAGAACGTGACGGGGGTGGCAAACTCTGTGGACAGGACGAAGCCGGTGCGAGAGGGACGGAGTATGACCTTGCCGAGGGAAGAACGAGAGACAAGATGGGAGGCGCGGGCGCAGCTACGACGATAATTAGACAAATGTCGACGGAAGCGACTTAATTGTATAGATATTAAGTAGGAAATAAGAAAACCGATGGTAGGAATAAAGTTGTCGCTTTGAAAAAGTGGGAGAATAGATTTGCGAAGAGACAAGGGGAGTGAAAGTAGGACACTGATTCGAGAACTGCGAGCGGCGACGGTACCTTAACATACTTACGAGAAAGCTGACCTCTTTCCGAAGTCTGAGCATATAAGTGTACTAGGAGTGTTGAAAAAGTTAATAGAATCAGTGTCGTGACTCTGTTGTTTAAAGGGCTAAGTATTAATCTTGTGGAAATCAATGGACGAATGGAATACTGGAGAGGTCATTTAAATATACCTTCTTTCTTTTAATTATCATCTTAATACCTTTGTCATAAAGGGTTGCTTACCTGCGCTCTGGGCCATAGTATAGACACCAGCCATCTGTTCATTTATTTACCATTATTGTATAATTGTGTAGATTAAATTGTGGAACATTCTTAAATACTGTTCTGTTACAAGCGGGTTCGAACCCCACTTGATTGAAACTATTTGTACATACATTGTTACCTGAATTGACCAAAGACTTGCACTATAAACGCGCTAAATACGTCAGTGAGCATTGATAACTTAATAACTTGTGTCAGAGCCTAATACGGCTAAGGTCAATTCAGCCGATACGGTTTATAGTACCTATACCTATGCGAGTGTACTAGATCTAAAGATATAGTTATAGTGTCCAAACGTGAACTCGTGTATACGTAAAGTTAGGGATTTGGGGAATAAATATTAGTTACTTAGTTGTTGTAAATACCTATTAGCGTGTAGTACATGTTAATTGATTTAGTTTTAATGAAGGCAAGAGGTTTTTTGTTAGATTGCTAGATTTTCCTCTTTAAGTTTGGCCTAGGTTAATCAAAGCAGTCACCAAATAAGACTACAACTAGTTTTATTTGGTAAGTAGTCAACCAGTTTCGATTAAAATCACTTACGAAAATAAATTCCTTATTTTCTACTTTCAACAGGTTTTTCTTTATAACTACAGATTCCCAGTAGAATACCTTTAGGTTTTAATCTCATAATTAGGGGCAACATAGATAAACTCATAATCTATAACAATAGTAAATTCCTTTACAATTGTGCTCGAACAGATAGTGTCTCATAGTTTGAAGTATTAATAATTCTAGCTAGTATATCTAGCCACTTAATTAACGACTAGGGTCAGATTTAGATAAAGTCTCGTTGTTCTTTCGGCAGTTTTGACGTGGCTAAAGGGAAGGCTCTACCTGTCTGGAGAGCACGACCTAAGGTCACAGACTTGTTATTCTATAGCATTCACAATAGGGCGTTCGTACCCTAATTAACCTGACTTAACTTGCCTCCGATTCAGATACAATACATTAAATAACCGTAAGTTATTTAATCCTTTTTTATAAATTAGGGAACTGATTAATTGCCAAAGAGAACGAGATTTATATGACCTGCATGGGTTTGGTATCCATAGAACTGAAAGCGCAAGGGTTGACAACTGAGTGGCCACTCATGAACAAAGCTACAGAGGTAGCGAGATCTTATAAAAGGTACCTTAATCTAAAGCAATTTGGTGTAATCACCTATGAGCAACTCAATCACATAGCTCATTAACATATGTACATGGTCAACCCTCACAATACACAGACGATCTCAGCACTAGACTGGAGATATATACAATGGATACCTCCTCCCTCGTACGTGGGTAGCAAACGAATCTGACTCTAGAAGTTTTAACGTACCAGAGATAGGTTCGCCCTTTATAAATATCATTTACACTTAGGAAGTAACGTTTTGCGCCTTAACCTAAGCTGGACGCAGTCTAGGGCAAGAATTAATGACTCTATCTTCCACACAACGAAGACAAAGATAGTTATAGCAAAACAAGTACGATCCATGAGGAAATGACTCTAGGTACGAGTGGTTAAACATTGTTTGTTCGAGTTAAGACAAAAGGAGCCCTAATACCATTTCAAGGCGTAGGGATGTGACGGCCCCATCGCCCACCAGATTTCTGGTGCAATCAGTCAACGTAAGGCAGCTTGTGGCGGGCTGTTAGGGAGTAGCGACCCTACGTACCTGAGTGCTCCTGGGGGTGTCCTGTGGTCAGGCTGAGCCGATCGGGTGGTTGGTTGGACAGGCCCTCCACCTCTGGCTTGCCTTAACTGGCTATCCAGAGTGGAGTCGCAAGAGCTGTTGCTCGAGGGTAGATGTGGACACCTAAGTGGCGAGTTGGCTATATGTTTAAAGTCCAGTGCCACCTCTCTACCCCCCCAGCCTCTCTGACTGGTGTTGCCCTTAGGCCATTTTTTAATGTCGCTATTAATAGGGGCCCATCTAGCAGTTGGCGAGTCACCGTCTGCCAGAGATAAAAAATGAGACAGTTTATTAGGCAGGCGTCCGATGTTTCACCCAATAGCCCAGCCACTAGTCCATGATTTTCACCCAATAACCCGTTTTTTTTAGATTCCATCAACCAGCAATAGTCCCTATACACCCCAGCGGGTGCTGTCTCTGTGTGCGTCCCATGACACGGGCAGGGACAGCATCCGCTCGGTGTACTCCTTGCATTTCATTAAATTGTCAAAAGGGCCTCTACGTGTTGCCTCAGTTGGTACTTTGTAGGTACCTAGCCCCACGCACGCCTCCCAAAGGTCCGGGACATCATTGTCCCGTGAGCGGGAAAAAAATATATAATAATAAGCCCTTTTGTCCTGAACTACTATGGTACATATGTCTAGATTTGATTGCCCTTGCCTTTGGTCAAATACATGTGATATGAGACATATTTTTTTCCGGCCTAGGCGCCTAATGTACTTTGACTTTTGTGCTTACTTAAATGTGCTATTAAAATAAGGGTTTGTTCATGTTTAAAAAAAAAAGCGTATCCTTGTGTTACTCCGCCACAAATTAACAGATTGCTTTCTTATCTATGTTCTTTGTTTAGACATGTGTCTTATTATTATAAAGACATTTGAGCTCTATGATACCTACGTACTCCTAAACGGGGCTATTGTAGTGACGCGAAATACTCACTTTGAAAAGTTTGAACACCAAGAACGTGCAAATATTTATGCTATAAAACGGTACGCAAAATGCAATTTTGTTCACTCTGTGAGACATAATAACATTTTAATTTGAAATACTGCGACCTATCTTTCACAGTACGGGGCAATTCAAATTGAAAATGTTTGAACTTCATTAGCTTTGTCACGAAAAAAGAGCGACAGGAATTAGTTCTCATACGTCATTCAAGACAGGGGTACAGTACAAATACAATTTTTTCTGATGGAGAAGTTAAAAAACAAGACGCTGAATTAGGTTGTCATACTAAAATCGCAACGCTAATCCCAATAAGGTCTAGTTTTCCCTCTGGGTTGAAAGGTCAGATGGCAGTCGCTTTCGTAAAACTAGTGCCTATGCCAAATCTTGGGATTAGGTGTCAAAGCGGACCCCGGGCTCCTTTAGGGGCACAAACGGTAATAACGCTAGGAGGATGACTAAAATCGCAACGCTCTAGATTATATTATCTTTGAATCACTATTTCACTAGCTCGGACTATCAGACTCAGTACTGACCGCAAGAAACGATTTTTTTTATATATTATTATGGGACAATCTTACACAAATTTGGTTTCTAACTTTACATAATTAACTATTTCACGTACCTACTCGGTGTTGATCTTATTCCGAGCTATACCTAGTCGGCGTTGATCTGATTCCGGGCTATAGGTAACTACTTAAGTAAACAAATTTTCCCGAAAATGAGACCTAACCTTTTCGCCCCCGTAAACTATGTTTTGCGATCATCATTGAAATTATTGGCGTTTTTGACAACCCATTTCCAAACAAACAAATAGATATATTTAAAAAATGCTCGTTTAATATTACAGGATAGAATGCCGTGATAGTGTGGTAATCGATGTGGACTTCACAGCAACGACAATCACGGTAGAAAAAAATCTAAAAATATGGAAGTGTTCATAATTAAAAAAAAATATACGAGTATGCTTAGCTTTTTAATCAACTCACGAAAATAAAAATATAAAGCACGCATAATAAATATCGCGAACTGAAAAGCGGAAACACCTCATAATGTGTGTAAAAACGAGCCATTTTTCAGCATTTTTTACTAAATATTTAAGTTTACTATATACATATGAACACTAACCTTATAGTTAGGATTCACCCTGTAGAGTGCATCCACGTTATTAATTACTCTGCTGCAACAAATAATCACCACCACGAAAGGCTGCGCCAGTGTGTTTTAGGCTTGAGAAGCTTTAAGCCTCTCATAGACGCGCCCTGCGGTGGCAGTCAATAGTAATGTTGACAGCTATTGTCAAATTTACTATGGCGGTGTTGCCAAATTACTTTAATACCTAATGCAGAATTAGCGTGGATGGACTTTAGTTTTTGCTTGCGACTTTTCCGCTTGCTCTAAAGCTTCTACCTTCATTTTAATTATTTTCAGGTTAAAATTATCCTATACTTTCATACAGGCTATTGAGTAAAGGTCGCGGGAGTCCGCTGGATGCGGGTGGTGCAGTATCGGTCATTTTGGCACTCTTTGGGGGAGGCCTATGTCCAGCAGTGGACGTCTTTCGGCTGATAATGATGATGATGATTGATTATTAATATAAGACACCGCGGCAGTCTTCGGGAAGCTTAGGCAGTATTCGGGTTGCTTCAGCAGCATACGCTGCCCGTAGCAACCCGAAGACTGCCAGGGCGTCCTTAGGCATGGCAAAGCTACCGAGCCGTGCCGTGCCATGCCAATAATGTGCGCTGGGCCTCATAGGGGCCAGGCTGTTAGGCCTGGCGCCCGGTAACAACCTGGCATGCCCAAAGACAACTTAGACATGGCTAAGAACACCTCGGCATGTTTAAGAAGCCTTGGTATACTATACCATCGTAGAGAGAGTTAACCTAAGTCTGTCAGTCCTGAAATGGCCGGAAGTACTTGGCAGACGAGACGGTTTCAAAATCAAAATCAAAATAATTTTATTTCAAATAGACTCAAAGAGTGCTTGAGAAACGTCACAAATGAAAGTTAAAGTTGACTAAATACACGGAAAAGATTACAATAAGATAAAAAAATGTCAATTATAAGTATCAATTTTAAAAATATATAACAAAATTTAACGGCTGACAGTCCACACGAAATTAGAACCACAAACAGTTCGCATCAAAAAGAATAAGGTCAAATAAATAAAATATCACTTAAAAATTATAAAAATTAAAAACTAGAATAAAATTGAATTTCACTGAGCAATGACTTAAGGCTTAAAAGAAGTTATAGTCTTCTACAAATTCGTTAACACTATTAATAGGCCTTACATACTAAGCGGTCTTTTACAATTTTCTTAAATTCAGTAAGTGATAAACTCAAAACATCTTTAGGGATTTTATTGTAGAAGCGTACTAAATTTCCCCTAAAAGACGAATTTACTTTATGGAGATGGAACCGAGGCACAACAAGTTTGTCCTTACCTCTTGTATTAAAAGAGTGCACATCGCGATTTAATTTAAACAGGTGTTGATTTCTTTTGACATACATGATATTTAAATACTGTTTTTTCCGGGTCTAACGCGCTTGTACAAAGCGCGAGAGTTTATAGTGTGACATACATGATATTTTCAAGAATGTACTGAGACGCAACTGTGAGAATATAAATGTGTTTGAACTTTTCTCTTAGGGAGACACGCGAACGTAACTGATAGATTGATCTTATTGCCCTCTTTTGTAGGATAAATATGGTTTCATTGTCAGCGGCTTTTCCCCAGAGCAATATGCCATATGACATTATACTATGGAAGTAGGAAAAGTATACAAGCCTGGCCGACTCAACATCAGTGAGTTGCCTCATTCGTTTAACCGCGTATGCTGCCGAGCTAAACCTATTTGATAACATGACTATGGTACTACAAAGGTGGCCAACTTTGGCGTATTGGGAGTGGGCTTACGGATGAAAAGTGGGCTTGCCGTTAACAGTCCAGTCAGTACCGATTCTTTATTGCTCGTCTACATTTAAATGAGAGTAGTCTGGCTGGCGTGGGCTACGCGGTAGCAGGGCGGTGCGAATGCGGCACTGCACCGCGACCGTGCTGCATTTCACTTCTGCAGAAATGGTAATATTGACAGTAAGTACAGCAAATACCTTAAAAGTAGAATAGCGGTAGTAGACTTAAAAGTGAAATTCACCCGTTTATGCCTGTTTAAATTTTAATAACAGAATTCAAAACTTTTACATATAAGTACAAATATTCATAGCATGTATTTTACGAATTTGCGATTCCACCACTGTGGTTTTCGGCTCATCCGGTGTTTATGCGTTGGTGGACTCGTGATTGAGTTTTTAATCTCGTGTTTGAGATGAAATTTTGATAAAAATCAGCAACAAAAAATGTTTTTAATGTTTTTTCCGTTTTATTAGAGCGTGCTATCCACATTCTCATGCAATTTATAACGAGACGCTGTTTTCGAATGTGTTTTAAATGAAACCCATTTTAATATTTCGATGAAAATTTAAAGATTCCGGGCATCAGCTTGGGTTTTTTTTATAGCGGGTTATGGTTTAAAATGCAACGATTCCGTCTTCAGTTTTTTTGGCAGGCTGGTAACATGGCTAAACAAGGAAACCCATAATAAAGTAGGTTAATGGGGATAACTATTACACTATGACATCACTACGACGCTCTACATCCAATTCATATTTCCGGTTTGAAGTAAGTAGGGATGGCTGGTATAAATATAAAGCATACCCACAAATTTCAGCACTCAAGCCTTTATTTTAACGACCGGACCCTGTGTTGTGCCGGGCAGAGCCGCAAAGACAGCTTATTTTAAACAACAGAGTGAATAAAACTAAAGTCGCCTTTTCTGTGGTCAATAGTTAAGAGACGCAGGCGTCCATAATATAACTTATATTTTATCACATCATATTATATAAGCTGAGGAGGCGCCGTTTAAACGCAGATTAAGAGTGCTCTTCAAAAAAGCGCTCGCTCAGAATTCGGTATTTTGACACGCGTAGTGCGTTTGTGTGTGTAAATACTACTACCACCCACACAAACGTACCTAACCCCCACATGCACAGCGAGATCGCACCAGCCGCGGGTGCCGTCCCTTTCTAGCTATATGTAAGTGCGATCGGGATAGAACTAACCGCGGAGCTTGCCGATGCAAATATCTGTATAGCGCACCGTTGGAATTCACTCCGTGACCGATATTGATACTTGCACTAAAAAGTGGTAAGTATTACTTCGCTAACATGATGTTCTAGAACATCATGTTAGCGAAATTAGATAATTTGAATAAAGTAAGTATTTGATTTTTGAGCACAAGTTTTCTATTTGTATTAAAATACTATGATATGACAAAGTATATTTAGTTTCGTTTTTTTAGTATAAAATAAACTAACGAGTTTTAAAGTTGTCAGTAATAAGAATAATAATTTGTTTTACGGATATTAATAGTTTGCATGTTATCTGAGTCTTATTTATATATAGTAATGTAGTGAAATTATACCAGTAGACCCTCTACTAGGAAATTACTGGGTACTTACGTATTCATTTCTTGAAGAAATTTTTTTTTGTTATGGACAGTAAAAAAAAACTGCCCTTCATAGAAATTGCTATGTCCGTTTCTTACCAAAGGAACTGAAAATTATAAATTATACAAACACAGCTTTTTATCTAGAATACAATTAATTAATGCGTGTTATTCAAAAGCCTAAAACCTCAGATGATAAAAAGGAATAGATATGAAACGGGGGCTTGGCGCGTGTCGGTGCGACATGGCCAAATGGGCATGTCACTGCCCACCGCATGTTAGTCGCAATTTGCCGTGAATCTGAAATGTTTTTCCACGTTTACTCAAAATGCCGAATTGTAGCGTGGTTACATGCAAAAATAGGAATGAAACTAAAACCTACATGAATGGTGGAGTCACGCACCACATGTGAGTATTAGTATTTTCACTTAAGTCAGTAAAAACTAATATTTTAATAAATAAACGCAACGCTGCATCATTTCTCGGGATCGAACTAACATATCGAACGAAAAAGCATATTTTTGTTCTATGCGTTGTACATTGAACGTTCAATACAGTAAACCACGGCGCAATGTATTAAACCATTATGGATATGGACGATGCTTGATTTTTTTAGTGGTACGGCCGCTGCTTGGCGTCGCAAACTAGAGCGGTGCCAAAGTGCAGTTACAATTTACGCGTAATCGATAAAATAGAAGTACGATATTATACTAGTTATTTTATTTCGACTACTTTCGCTGTTTTATTTTATTTAATTACTTGTTTTGGTTGGGTGCCTATCTTAAAGGTAACTAATAACATACTAATAAGATTAAAAGGCACAAAATGTTTACGGTACCTACTAATAAGATTTTCACTAAGTTGCAGTATGAACGGTAAATAGACATATTAAAATTGTATGTACAAGTATATAATTTAGTTGCAAATGGCTTCAGAACAACTTTAAATGTGATATTATTACCAATAATTTATTTTAAATGAGTATTTTTTACTTTCATTTGAAATGTGATAGTTGAAGAAGAAATCTCGGTTTCTTATTACAGTTTTCCAAAGAATCCGAGTAGGTACTAAAAAAATGGATAGATGCTACTGGCAGAGGTCCTAACTGGTTTCCTGTACAGAGAAGAGTTAATGTGTTCGTAACATTTTCAAGAAAAATGTTTCCAACCATTTAATAAGAGCCGTACACTTTTCGAATATTTGACACCTCGCTTGCTTGAAACCTAGGTGTAAAATGTATGGTAACACATCTTCGCACATCTTTGGTGGATACTCGCCCTTAGCCTTAAATCTCGTAATATGAGTAATGGACATAATATTATTTCGCGCCAAAATGCGAGTCGGATCGGCCTGGTACCTACAGGTCAAAAATATCGATGTGACCAGAGTTTTAAATGTATGTGAACACGAACTTATAAAAAGCCGTTTATGTTACTCTGTAGGTATTCGTCAATATTTTTTACTTTTGCGATTTATGGTAAGTTAACAACCCGTGTTATTTAAACTTGTAGCTAGAAGTTTAAATACCACCACATAAACTTACCATGTCGTTGAAGTTGTTACCCATCAATATCTTAACATAATATTAATTTTAATATCAATGTCGATAAAACATAATTTTAACGTTTGTCGCCCCCCTAGTGTAGTGCGTTTAAGCCAATCACAGCCCTTGTTTGCATGTTGCCGTAGACTCACTGGCAACGCCCGAGTATTTGTTTTTACACGGTTCAATGTGTGTGCCTGTGGGCGCTGCGTTGGGAGAAAACTGGGGACAACGGTTTTGGTTGAAATTAAGCAGTACGGCACTTCTCCCTTTTTTTATGTTCTGAGCATAAAACCTATGTCACTTTTTAGGATTCCGTACTCAAAGAGTAAAACGGGACCCTATTACTAAGACTCCGCTGTCCGTCTGTCTGTCCGTCTGTCACCAGGCTGTATCTCATGAACCGTGATAGATAGAGATTTGAAATGTGATGTATTTCTGTTGTCGCTATTTATAACAAAAAATACTAAAAAACAGAATACATAATTTTATTTTTATTTTAGTTTTTATCTGTTTCTTTTTCTTTTACAATCTTACACAAATCGACCTTGCCCCAAACTAAGCAAAGCTTGTACTATGGGTACTAGACAACGATAAACATACTTACATAGATAAATAAATACTTAAATACATAGAAAACATCCATGACTCAGGAACAAATATTTGTGCTCATCACACAAATAAATGCCCTTACCGGGATTCAAACCCGGGACCTCCAGCTTCGTAGGCAGAGTCACTACCAAGTTACTAACTAGGCTACAGGGGGTTCCTATACAACACATTTTTTGCCGTTTAAAGATATAGATAATGGTACGGTACCCTTCGAATCCGACTCGGCTGGGCAGCATTCGGGAAGCTACGGCACATCTTTTCGTCCAATATTCCGCAGTGTCTCAAGACGAGAGTCTTTGACCAGTGTGTGTTGCCAGTGATGACATATGGCACGGAAACGTGGTCGCTTACTAAAGGCCTCATAAGAAGGCTCAAAGTCACTCAAAGGGCAATGGCTCTCCATTGCCCTTTGAGTGACTTTGAGCCTATGCTATGCTATGCTGGGAGTTTCTCTGCGCGATCGCATCAGAAATGAGGCTATCCGCAGCAGAACCAAGGTAACTGATAAAGCCCTCCGAATTGCTTAACTTAAGTGGCAGTGGGCGGGGCACATTGCACGTAGAACCGATGGCCGTTGGGGCGGAAAGGTTCTCGAGTGGCAACCACGTACCGGAAGGCACAGCGTGGGTAGGCCCCCCGCAAGGTGGACTGATGACCTGGTAAAGGTCGCGGGAGTCCGCTGGATGAGGGTGGCGCAGGACCGGCCATTGTGGCACTCTTTGGGGGAGGCGTATGTCCAGCAGTGAACGTCTTTCGGCTGATATGATGATGATGATGATGATGACTCGGAAATGTAATAAAACCACGTAAAAATCTTCCTTTCCAGTGTAAACCCCCGGTGTGTGTTATTATTATATATAAACGAAAATAATTACTAAATGCAAGGTAGGATCGTGCTGTACTTAACAAACGCCATATAAGCTTGTTTTTTAAAAAGTTTTTTATTCATCTTGTTATTTTCAATAACCCTGCATATTATGTCGCTGGTTCGTGGGTACTTGTACAGACAAATCACACAAACCCAAACAAGATAGGTCTATCTATTTTAGTTAAGGAGTTCCCATGACCACCTTCCATCATCAGATCCTGGAAATCATCCATCACCAAAGTGTTTACCAAGACAAAACAGATGAGCTCAAACTAGATGGGTTTATCTAGTTTAGTTTAGGAGTTCCATGACCACCTTATAGCTCCATCATCAGACTCTGGAAATCATCCAGCACCAAAGTCTTGCCGTGCCATGACCAAATAAATGAGCCCAAATTCGATGGCTTTATCTTGTTGAGTTTAGGAGTTGCTATGGCCACCTTCCGACTCCATCATCAGACCAGCTCTATGATATTATGTCACCGAAGATACGCAATTGTACCTAATTTGAAGATTTCACCCAAACTCCCATACATACATACAAACTAACAAGGTGGACTGATAGTAACAAGTAAATAAATTAAATCTATCAAGTATCACGATCACTCGTACAATAATAATTGACTATAGAACGCGTAGTTTAGACAAAAGGATCCAACCCACAAGACATCACCATTGAAATGTATGACTTTTGTTTTAGGGAGAAGGTTCAATTTTAAATGTTACGTATCCGGTGGGTTTGAGCCTTTTCGCTACACTACGTCATATATGGCAGCTATGCAATTCATAACTTGTCTCGATTAGCCTCACGAATGTATCCCCAGTATAGTTTGACCCCGAGGTTGGTAACAACTATGCCTAGTCGGAGATCAAAATAATATTATTTTATCTGAAGAGTGGCCGGTTAGCTTCGTGAATAGCCACAAATAAACACACTACACGTCTGTCTCGGAGGGCTATTCAGCCGGTACTGAGATAAATTCCCGCGCGACGGTAAATTTATACTAGTTTTGAATAATTATTTATAAATATAAATTTTGACAAAAGTTATATTTTTTGGACTGGATCTTGTTGGTACAAGCATGAACTTTAATGTTGTGTAAGATTCAATACAAAAATTATTCAACAATAATGAGAAAATCCTTGAGTTTTCAGTACAATTTTGTTGACAAATATGGTGTAATTGAGAACAGTTTACATATATATACGTGCAGAATAAGGAAAATTCGAGGCGGCTAGGAGCAATGGCAACATATTACGCTAGTGAAAATAGAAAAAAACAAGTAGGTTCTCATATAACATCATGGAGTATTAGGGGCTCAAACTTATGACTATGCGCTCTCTTCAGAAAACTACTGTCGGTAATCGGGTATTTTCGGTTAAAGTATTCAGTTCTTCGTAAATTGGAGGCGGCTAGGACCAATATGAGGAGTTTACCTATACAAATCAGTAATCAGGATCTAGAAAAAGCTCTCCGTTTCTTAGAATTACAACGTCAAAAATCCGTCATTCTCGCTTATTCCTGACCAAAAAACGAGCGCCCTCTTAAAAGTCTAACCAAAATTTTTGCTTTGTGTAGCCCTTAACTTCGACAATGACCACAGGAAAGACGCGTACCTAAACAAGACTGCGTATGCTGAATAAATCTTGTACCTTTCGGTTTCATTTGGTGCTAATCTAACCCGACACCACACGGACACAAAACTAATTCCAATCCGTTACGTTTACTGGAATCGACTCTTCGAGTAAAATGCCCGCAGCATCCGTTTCACATTGAGGTTTGCATGAGCCTGGCCCGAGTTCGCCCGCCAGCAGTTTGGCAGGAGAAACGAATAGGCAGAAAAAGTTGCGGTATCGAGAATTTAAACTGAGGGGTAAGAGAGAGGTTGAAGCGGGCAAGTTATAGTTTTTTTTGATACTTTATTTATTTTGAGCGCGGTTTTTGGCAACGGCTCCTGATCGAAATCAAATTTCAAACTGTTGGCTCGTGGTGGAGAGCGGTGAAGAGTATTTTGTGCGATTACGAATATTGTTTACTTTTTCAATTGAAATGATCAGTTAACTAGTTAAATCTATTTCGAAGCACATCATTATCATCAGTCGTTTCCTCAATATGAATGGCATCGTTCAGGTGCAAGGGAGCAGTGATTTATGGTCCATCTAGTGGGTGGTCTGCCTCGGGACTTCTGGCCCTCAACCTAAATTATAGTTATAATGACGAGGAAAATCATGAGTGTTCTTTATATATGAACACAGCATAGAGCGCTGAGAAATAGTGCATAATGCATATAGAACCTTTAGGTATTTTCTTAAATTCATCTAAAGTATTTTTAAAACCCTTTACCTACGGGGCCTTGAATCACCCCGTCATCGCTCAATACGGGCTTGTTTTGGCGAGAGTCAGTGGTTTGGCATAATTTCACTTACTTGAAACTTTTGAAGTATTACAGCTACAAAGTTGAAATTTCACACACACAATAAGTATAATGTGTTTAATAAATAAATAATCACTAGGAGTAATAATATTCACATTTTTTTCAGATATCAAGCTATATATCAATCACTAAGAAATTGAAGATTTTTAAGTTACTACTCGCGGATTTCACTAATTTAAGTTTAAGAACATTACTTTACGTCATACCTGGCCATAAAGTAGGAATTACCGCACGCTATGCGTGCGGAAAACCCCACTTCCTGGCCAGATAGAGACGTAAAATGTTGTACTCACCACGGGCGGTAATAAAGAAAGCCTCAGAGCGCATATTTATCGCCCTTGCCTTCGGCTCGGGCGTCAAATACCTGCGATCTGAGACATTATTTGTTTAACCGCCCTAGGTAAGTAATGTACTATTATAGTATATTTAACACATACGAGTATAAACACTTAAATAACGATAATTATGAAAATAATGCATAAATATCAATCACTAAAAATAGGACTCCAAACACTCTCACGCCGTCTAAACGACAAAACACTATTGTCCGCCATATTGAGTTCAATTATTTGCACTTCTGCAGTAGTACGGGTGTCAACCCCAGTTGACAGCAAAACAGCGGTAATAATTTTTAAAAATATGTTTATTTCAGAGCCATCTACCAAAACATTATGATATTTTTTTCTTTGTATCTATACTAATCCCAATGCATAATGTGACCGCTATTACCAAGACACAAGTTCTCGTTTTGATTTAAAAAAAATATTGATTCACCCGTACTGCAGCGGTGTTGCCGTTCTGGCAACTCTAGTTAGCTAGTCCGTAGGTAAAGGGTTAACAGCCCTCGAATAATGCCGCTAATGCCTGTGACTTGGCCACACCACATATAATAGGTATTTGCAGGCGGCTGGCACACTAGCAGTCCGTAATGTCCCGGTCGATATAAATAGTATTTGTTTATGGACCCTGTCTGTGTTAACTTCTTTTGCAACGCCGATTCATTTGGAGTCCGATTTATTGGCTCAAGTTTTAGCTGCTCGTTTTAAGTGAAACTCACGCGATTTGTGAATTTGTGATACACACGAAATGTTGCCTTACCTATATATTAAAGACCTATAGATTCTAGCTCTTTTACGTGGAGTAATCGCCATTCTGTTCGCTTCTCTGCCAAAGTCTCTCCTATAGGTACCTTATATTGCTCTATAGTAT
The DNA here is from genome assembly GCA_963854355.1 of Epinotia brunnichana. Taxonomy (NCBI): domain Eukaryota; kingdom Metazoa; phylum Arthropoda; class Insecta; order Lepidoptera; family Tortricidae; genus Epinotia; species Epinotia brunnichana. The sequence goes on along the minus strand of OY977945.1, from coordinate 4,245,600 downwards.
TCCTGTTTCTCCATATTGAGAAATATTTATGTGGTGATTGCCCCACTTGCCTTCCGCACCGCAGTATAATGGCTGGTTTTATGCACCCACTATTGTTTAACCAATTCAGCGGCCTTCGTTCATACAACCTGCTGCTCTGTATCAGAGGCATGCCTATTTGATGCCGTCATTTACTTGCCATATCACTGAGTCATAACCAAGCTAATGATTACTCAACCGACAAGAGCTCGGCTCTTAAATATATGATGATGATGATTTATTCCATGGCGTGGTATGGGCACGTAATGCGGAGGGATGAAAGTCATGTGACCAAAAGAGTATTAGGTATGAATGTGGATGGATGTAAAAGACGAGGTAGGCCAAGAAAAAGGTGGATGGACTGTGTGAGAGACGATATGAAGAGAAAAGAAGTGAATGATGATATGACGGCTGACAGAGAAGTATGGAAGAAAAAGACATGCTGCGCCGACCCCAAGTAAATGGGATAAGGGCAAGGAAATGAATGATGATGATTTATTCCAGAATAAAACTCACTGTGCTTTAATACCCAGCTTGCAACTAGGACAATCAGAGTAAGTTATTGGGGTAGAAATGCAGAAAATATGTGCATCTTTTAAGTCAGAGCGAGCGACAATGAAACTGACACGAGCTGCTATAAATTAGTCCAGGTGTCGATGTCTCCAGTCCTTTCAGATAGCAGCCATAAATACGGAGCTGACTCGCAGACAATTGCATCCGGGCGCTATCAGGGCCCTCATTTTCCAACTAGCAATATCATTTTAATCCTGTCCTAATCCCATCTCAATATTCGTGCGTCTCGCTCAAACACACTCGGCTTTTCGCTAACACAAAAGAGACCATGCATCAAGGTGATTCACACATATTTCAATGCGTTGAAATCTTGCCCCGAAATTGAGCTCTGTGGTTGTCGAACAAAGCTGTCAGAGCACACTGGCTGAAAAGAAGCATTTTATAGAAATCAGTCTGGAAAAAGGAAAGTCACACTTTTCAACGGTCAGATTTTGTCCACAGACAGCACTGGGAACATGTTTGAAGAGCAGAATCGAATGAGGCATGCAGAACTTTTTTATTTTATCGCAAAAAGTTGAAATCAAGACAACGTGGGCTGGAAAACTCTGTATACAATCAAGAACAATTTATTAATGCAATTTGACTTTAAGCAATTTGGTCTGAAATGTTTCGCTTTTAAAAATTTTCGTTGCTGCTAGCTGTGATGGTCGTACCACACTTGGCGGTGTTTGCCCAAATATTCGTGTTGCATCTTTTTCCTTCCTACGGCAAATGAAAGAGAGGCAACGACGCAACGCGAACACGAACCCCCAAGTGTGGTGCGACAATTTAATTAAAATCGACGAGTTTGCATTTTGCTTAATTTTTTAACAAGAAGTCTAAATATATACATTAAATGCAAGGCAACATTCAATCATTTTAAAATCCTCGAGAAAAAAGTAATGCTTTTATGAAACTTTTGTTTCGTAGTTGTAAATCGTTTAAAATAATCACGGACAAAATAAAAAATAAAAATTTAGACAGATTATTTAAAACTTCGGCCACAGCAAATACTTAATCTGCAGTATATGATGTCATCTCTAAGTAAAGTTAGTAATGAAATATGTCTAGAAATAAGCTTACAAAAAACTAAGCTGATGTTAAACTACAACGAAACTCCGATTGTATTAGAAAACACGGAAGTGGAATACGTAAAAGACTTCGTTTATTTAGGCAAACAACTATCATTTAACCCTCCAAACACCGTAGAAGAGATTGACCGACGAATAAAGAAAACTTGGAACACGTTTTGGAGTCTGAAAGAGGTCCTAAAAAGTCACCTTTCACTGAAATTAAAAAAGAAAATCATAGACTCGTATCTACTCCCAACCATGACGTACGGCAGCCAAACTTGGAAATACACCAATACAACCAAAAATAAAATTAAAACATGCCAAAGAGCGATAGAACGTAATATTATGAAAATAAAACTCAAAGATAAGATAAGACACAGTGATATCAGGGAAAAAACAAAAATAATATATACGCTGGAATATAGCCTAAAATCTAAATGGAAATGGGCTGGTCATGTAGCCCGAATGCATAAAGAAAGATGGACGAAGATAGCTACTCTGTGGGCGGGGCCAGGAGGAAAAAGAAGATTGGGTAGACCCCATGCAAGGTGGTCCGACGATCTCCATAAAGTAGCAACCGATTGGCCAAATACAGCACAAAACAGAGCAAGTTAGCAAGAGCTGGAGGAGGCCTTTACCCGAGAGGGGTCCTAACCAAATTAAGAAAAAAGAAAAAACCACAAGATTTTTTTTTTGAATTTTGCTTAACTACATTTTCTTCTTTAATATTCCACTGTTCTTACTTTGGTTAAGGAATAAATGGGCTTTTTATTATTATTATTATTTAAAACTGTTTTCACGAAGCGTATCAACATAAAAACACGTTACACCTAGCATCCCTTCCACACAACGTTAAAACCCCCCTTGTGCTCATCACCCCTAATTTCCCTCATAAGTGCCTCCACAAACGCCGGCTCTAAATAATAAATCCTTCGTCTCCAGTCATTTTGTCTCGCTGACTTTTCATTCCTTTTTCATCCTTTTCTCTCACGGCTCCCCATTCACCTCATTTGTGCGCTTAATCGACAAGAAACGACGATATGATACGATTACGTGCCCTCACATTACAACGTGCCTCATTCAACCTTGCAGCCACAGAGTAAAGTTACACAATATTTTTTTTAAGGCAACTTGCAGATAGCAATACCTCGAGTCGTAGCTTGTATATACTGTGGTTTTGACGTTTTTTTAAGTCCCGTTATGTGTGAAGACACGAGTAAGAGCGTTCATTCACTGCGAGAATTTCAGCTTTCAACAGAATCGTGTTTTAAATTTTCTGTGCCATATGCTTTTATGCTTTGCTTCGTTAAAAATATATGCAATTTGAATACTCGAGACTCAAGTGTCTGGCCAAGGTTTTGTGAAAATTCTTATTTGTAGTTATTGCATAGTATTTCGTTAGCATGACGTAGCTGGGTTATGAATTAACTGAAACACTGATAAATGGGAGAATTTATTAAAAAAAATAAAATACAATACTATTATTCAACCATTTATCAATTTTACACGTAGGGATATAAATAAAAATCCGGCCAAGTGCGAGTTGGACTCGCGCACGAAGGGTTATAAATTAAAACCACCATGGTTCTGTACCATTATCTATAAAATCACGTTTGTTGTATGGGAGCCCCCCTCAAAACATTATTTTATTTTGTTTTTAGTATTTGTTGTTACAGCGGCAACAGAAATACTCTGGTATAATCTGTGAAAATTTCAATTCTCTAGCTATCACGGTTCTTGAGATACAGCCTGGTGACAGACAGACGGACGGACGGACGGACGGACGGACAGCGAAGTCTTAGTAATAGGGTCTCGTTTTACTCTTTGAGTACGGAACCCTAAAAATATATAAATATTTACACACATTCATTTATTTACACAAACTCTACTGACTGCCTCACAAATTGAAACACAGAGGCTGTCAATTTTATTACATACAAACATGCATTACCTATTGTCATCCAATGTATTGTGTATACTATGTAGTACTGTTAAAAATATTCTAACACCTTGCCTGTAACTAATTTTTCTCAAAAATGGCCCGCAAAGTGAACTAACTCGCTACATGTTGAAAGGTAAAGTGTATAGTGTAAGGCCAGGATCATAACTAAAAAATAAAAAACATTGCAGGCCGCCTGGAATGTTACATATAAATTTCTTTATTTGTCGAGTACCAAACTTTTTAAAACGTAGAAACTGGCATATAAAAGACGGCACAGGTCGTATTCAGCCAAATCAACTCGTATTTTTCTGTTGCAAGCGCGACATTTTTGTATGAGTCTCAAATAGTTTGCATTTTTCGGTAGAAAAATACACTTGCGATTCTGTTTAAAAAAATATTATATGACGTTTAATGTTATGTAATTAGCAGTATCCTCAATTTGTATTTAATAATAAAACTTGATTTCAATTTAGCCTTTTTTTATGCCCCCATTTTTGAGAAAAGCACATTATTAGCCTCAGCCGGAATGGCAATTGCAGGCATCGTATTATAATTAACAAATACTCAGCCTGCAATTGGCTTCTTCCCGGCCACGGCAATAATGTACTATAAACAGCCATAAGATACTGTTTTATTTTGAATAAACCTTGTTTGATCTTGTAAAACATGTTTATCGCACAGAACCCACTTGCGATACTACTCCGTGTCACACGACATTATCTAACGTTCATTATGAGAGACAAAGCCGCCGTCATAAAAAACAGGATATTATGGGGTTCCCGGAGCGTAAGGCAAACATGTTTATTGTATCCTGTGCCAAATTAGGTTTTTGAGGTTTTATTGTGAGATTTAGAATTGTGTAGGATACAAAGGCTGATACTGAATGTTTGATAAAACTGATAGAAGCGCAAAAAAAAATGAAATGCATATTAAAAATTAGAATGGAATGCTGCTTTCTATTTGCAAATGACGGTTTCCATGTAAAATTTGAATATTTATACATTTTGACGCAAATGAGAAGAAAATATACAAGTTTTCTGTAATAGTGACCAAAGTTTTCTGTAATAATGAAAGATAGATTTTGACTTCAAAGGCCCCATTTTTTCGCGTTGTCTTTTAAACTTGAACGTTATTTTTTAGTATGGGAAAGAATTTTCTTTAATTATATGGAATCTGACAGGTTTTTATAAATATAATTGAGATATTGCCGGCGTCAAATTCAAATTATTTATATTCAAAATATTTATTCGTGAAAACAAAAAAAACGGCCAAGTGCGAGTTGGACTCGCGCACGAAAGGTTCCGTACCATTATCTATTAAAACGGCAAACAAATTACGTTTGTTGTATGGGAGCCCCCCTTAAAACATTATCTTATTTTGTTTTTAGTATTTGTTGTTATAGCGGCAACAGAAATACATAATCTGTGAAAATTTCAACTCTCTAGCTATCACGGTTCTTGAGATACAGCCTGGTGACAGACAGACGGACGGACGGACGGACGGATGGACGGACAGACAGCGAAGTCTTAGTAATAGGGTCCCGTTTTACTCTTTGAGTACGGAACCCTAAAAACACATATAAAATAAATAATATAAAACACACTTTGTCACGAAATGGACCCTGCTCAGCATGTTGCTTGCTTTACAGCCAGCGCTGGTCTTCCGCAAGGTCCATTCGGTGAAAGCACGGTGATCAACATCGTCACTTCAAAGTAAACCAACAGTTAATTGCAATTACAACTTTGAGGTTTGAAATTTGCACCATAAATTATGAAGTTGTTAATGAAACCGTACCAGGGTTCATAATTATATTATTTAACACATTCAGTGCCAAGACTCGCTACGTGCTACTTCCTTGTATGTAGCGGAAATCACCTACAGCGTAGGCACACGATTGTCGGGTTCCCGGCTTTGAATGTACACTTTCAACACATTATCACTGCCAGGAACCCGCCTAGCGGGCGCCTACGCCGTAGGCGCTTTCCGCTACGGGGGAAATCACGAGATCGGCTACGAGCGTAGTGCGTAGCGATTCTTGGCAGTCAAGTGAATGAGCAGTCCCTTCATTATTTTTCATCACACTTGCATGATGGCGTTATTCCTTGCCTGTATACAGAAGGACAATGGCCTAAATTGTTCCCGCGGGAAATAATGGCCCCATTGGAGTAATGAGCTTGTGTGTGATCTGATTGGTTAAGCAAATCTGGCCGCGAGCGGCCAGACAAGAATTCTGCTCTGTGATTGGTTGAAAATAAATCGAGCAGGCTCTGTGATTAGTTGAAATATTGAAGCTACGCCCTCCACTCGCACTGATCTGGAAGTGAAGTTGCCAATTTCGATTGGTGCGCTTGTATAAAACATAGATTTTTCTGTCTTTTGTAGTTATTTATTTCCTCGCAAATGTGATGAAAAACATTGTGTATAACACGGGCGTAAGAATATTGCAAACGAGAGTCTATCAGAAGCCCGACGCCGTAAGGCGAAGGGCTTTTGATGACTCGAGTTTGTGATGATTTGATGATGATGATGATTCCTCATACGCCCCTTGTTAAACAATGTTCTATTGGGTATGACCTGACAACACTGTACAATTTACGCCCTCGGTTGCGGTTTAAGATAATAAACTGTAATAACTGAAATGACAGCTTAGTAAGTATCCATACAGTTTAAACATCTATGCATAATTGTTATCAAAATTTGTTTCAAAAACGCATCGACTTCGTTACGTGGAGTCCCAGGAATACAATGTTATGCTACAAAAAAATATCACACGTAAAGTTCGTTTTCTGCACATCTGCATAAAATACGGGCACACTGTGTCCGTCTCCCAAAAACGTGTGGCTATTTAAAACCATCCGGTCAGCAATTAAAGCGAGCAGCGGAAGTGTTCTTTGTTTTATTACTTACGAGTACATAGAAGAACCATTGTAATATGCAAAATCTCTTTGTTACATTCGGAAGTAAAAGCCGCTTCGTTGGCTAAAAGGGTTCGAAAAGAACTTGGATTTTTTTAATTAAAGGAAACCGAAGTGAATTGATGCCGAACGTCATTTAAACGAGTCTTAGAAAAGTGAAGTAAGAAACAGTTAAACTAGTATACCAGCCATTTATATCACTATAAAACACTTAGACGAAACAATAACATGTGGAAAGAGGCAGAAAACCTTCAAGGTAATATTTTGGTAGCGGGCAAAAAGAGTAAACAGATTACGAGTATGTAGTAAGTGGTGCTGAAATGAATATGATAATGAGTCCCCACAAACTTTCTATGTCGAATAAAAGGCCGGGAGTCATTGGCAGAAAGTTATATAACCATCTACCGAACTGCATCAAACTAGAACAAAGACTCACAGTGTTCAGTGCTCGAGTGAAAGACTTACTAATAAACAAGACTTTATATAGTTTAAACGATTTTTTTTATATGAAATTGTAAACAATATTTAAATATTTAAAAATATGACAAATTTTACAATTGTATTTCTTGATTTAAATTTGATATTGTTATAGTATACATTTTTGGTTTGACTAGTCACACTTGCTGTAATATAATTGTTGTTGTATAATTTGCATAACAATGTATACCTTGAGTGATGAATAAAATATTATCTATCTATCTTATCTATCTATGAACCGAAATTGATATACGATTATACAATTAAATACGTATATTAAAATAGCTAAAACTATCGCATAGAGTGATTATTATTTACTGCAGAAACTCGTAAAATGTTTTTTTTTGCAAGAAACAGTTCTGTCCTACCAGGCTAGAATGAGTATAACAGTATAAGATTGTTCGCCTCGCCGTCCTATTAATATAATAAGGACATGCATCCATTAACCACGCAATTTACTAAATCAACTCCTGTCATAATAACATTTTGTAAGTGCAAAGTTTCGTTTAATCCACTGCAAACCACCTAATTAAATATTCGATTAAGCAAACTTGTAATCTATTGTTCACCAATCGATACGAGCCTGGCGGGATTCCCGGGGATCTGTTCTACTCAACGTTTCTGTATCATATCAAATTGACATTTATAGTGGCCACTTAAACATCATTTATGATGGTACGTGGGTTTGGTAAGCTTTTGGAGATTTATCAATTATAAATAACCTAATCTAAAACAGGCTATCAAATCGACTGTTTTATTCACCAGATAATGTGTCATATCGCTATGACATAACTATAACGTCTACTTATTAATTCACCTGATAATGTGTGTCATATCAATATGATGCCACGTCATGACAGGCTTATATCACTGTGAAATATCTCAAAGTATCCCGCAAGCCATTATAAATTGTGCAACTTACTTTAATATGATTTATATTTGGCTTGGCGTGTGCATAAACGAGGGAGCCGATTTGAATGTGATTTTGATTTAAAATCAATACGGTGAGTATCGTAGACCTTCCGGAATGTTCCTAAGCCTTTGTATATTCCAAGTCCAAGTTTCTAAGCTTGCTCTCATGCTGGCACTAGCTATTTGTGAAGGCACTTGCCTCTGTTTGCATACTGTACACTAGAATTATAAATTGTTATTATGCAGTTATCATCCCAATATCTGGCTCCCAAAGGGGCTGGTAGAGATTACGGATTTTTACGGTATGTTGTCACTTTAGACACAAAATTGTTAATTCATTTGATAAAAATTGCAATGCCCTATCTCTATGCATACTTAAATAATTACCAAATACCCACTTAGCTGTGTCCCTATTTATTGATATAATATAAATATATTTAGTCTCAATTTTAGACATATCGATCTAGATCTACCGTAAGCTCTATAACGCTTGTTATAGGTGTACTAGTTGACGATATATTTAATCGATATAAAAACTTTAATAATTACCTATAGATTTAAAAACATCCTACACTCAGAAACAAATATGTATTCATCATCATCACACAAAGCGACCTTAACAGGGTTTGAACAAGAAAGAAAGACAGCATTATCTAGCTTTTTTCTACACTTTCGGAAATTCTATAATTACCGAATTTTGAACTGAACGCACGTCCCGTGAGATGTTCTCGGTTCCAATGGCGATTACAAGAAACGCTACGCGTTATTTATAAGCTTAATTTAATAATATGGTGTACATCAGTCCGGGCGCGCCCCTGTGTTAACTGTCGCTGGACGTAGAAAGAGGCAGCTGCCGTTAGAGAAAGGATTGCCCAGATTTTGAAGGTTAGTCTCGTGATTCTTCTGTTGACAAATAGCCTCTAACTAGTTGGCAATTGCAATCGACACGTGGACTTTCTTATTGAAAAACACAGTCCACTTTTTAATAATTCATTTTATCATCCCCTTTTGATGCTTAAAAGACATAATATCATCATAGATATATAATAATTTTTTGCCGCTTTCCAAATATGGATTAAGCATCTCCTTATCTTTGGGTTACTTTCAGTTCATCATTATCCTCCTAGCGTTTATTCCCGGTTTTGCACACACACACACACACACACACACACACACACACACACACAGAGATATACATATACATACACATAACATGTACAAAGTCAAAAGTAGATTAGATGCCAGTAGCTATCTTAAATCTCATCTTTTTATTTTTATTATTTTTTGTTTAGAGGTAAATTTTCATTCCTTATGTTATTGTACACGCTCTTCATTTTGTATAATTTATAATAATACATTTTGTAATATTTAACGGCCTCCGTAGCCCAGTGGGTAGTGACTCTGCCTACGAAGCTGGATTTGTGTGTTTATCACGAATATTTGTTCCTGAGTTATGGATGTCATATATGTATATAAGTATCTATATGTATGTATCTATTATATATATCATCGCCTAGTACCCACAACACAAGCCTTATTGAGCTTACCGTGGGCCTAGGTTGATTTGTGTAAGATTGTCCCGTAATATTTATTTATTTATTATTATAATTCCTAACTGTTTTCTTTCGACCCCAACGTCACAGGCTGGGCCTAGTGTGAGGGCCACTGATAATGAATTTATTGTTTTTCAGTTTTGGTAAATAAACACACACACTACGCTTCCACTTAGCAGAAGTAGATATCGAATAATAATAGCTGCAGTATCCTTAAATCAATAACTTAAGTCCACATACCTGCTACTCAAGATCTTTGTAAATATTTGTCACAAGCAAGTAAACTCGATTGGGCTAAATAATAGTTATTTACAGAAAATAAAGAGCCCGATATACTCTATGTTGGTACAACAATGAATCACGTTCGGTCCAAGTTGGGCTCCTTAGACGAGTTGACTAATCCGTCCGCAAAAGGATTTTGAGGAGTTCTTAATGGAGTACGGTTACCTTTGAGATGTGGTGCAAGGTAAGAGACAATCTCGTCTGTTAAGAGCCCTTTTATGACGGGTAAACAGCCCGTAATCAATCAGTTATTTTATAAGGTGTCGTTGCCTAAACGTAATATTGCGTCACCCAAATTTGTACGAAAGTTGACCTTTCCAGTTTCCAACTACAGTTTCAAGTTGCTGTTTTACACGGGTCTAATGCGATAATATGCGCAAAGCGCGAGAGTTTAAAGTGATACAGTTTTAAATTAGGGCAAATAAAGATTCTTTCATTCTTTTTAAAACGCAATATCATGCAAACGGATCCCTGATTATAAAAATTATTTTCTAGAACCCATAATATTTTTGAACAAGCTATCCAACGTCACCATGAAAAATCAAGAAAAAAATTACATCCCCACTTCACGTGTATCGGAGGTAAACTTAAAAAAAAAAAACCACATTTTATTATTATTTGTTTTGTCGGCGTGATTGATTTATACCCATGCCGAATTTTACAGCTTTCTAGTAGGAAAGATCACTGAGCTAAGCCGCAGACGGACAGACGCACAGACGGACATGGCGAAACTATAAGGGTTCCTTGTTGACTACGAAACCCCAAAAATGACTGATGAAGCCCTGTTACTGTTCACGTTTCTCATGAAGAACCCCAAATACCAGGGTCGTTGGTAGAAATGTCAGCACTAGTTATGTATCTGGAAGTATAATTGCGTAACTCTGCAAACACTGATTAAAACATTATCAATTGTAAGTTTTGGATGATAATGTTTGTGAAACAGTCAGGACCGATTTCGTGAATAAACCTGACTACCTTTTGCCTTTTGTACACGCCACTCGCTCATAGCTCGTCCTCGCATTGTTTCTGTGGCTCGAGTGCTAGATGGATTACGAGTGCGTTAAGTCGCCAACTTGAAGTTCACACGTGCCCACCCTTTTTTGTGCCACTTAATTGATTCAGCGGCGAACTAAACTAGGATTATGTGGAGTTAGTCTAGTGTTAATGTGTAAATGTAAATTAATGAATGCCTAGTGTAGGCTTAAGTGTAAACACACAAAGCTTACATAATTGCGTTCGTTGAGCGTTTTGTTATTAAAAATACAAAATATTTATTATTCCCGTGTGGTGTCGGGTTAGAATGTCCCGTGTGGTGTCGGGTTAGAATTTCACCACCCCCTTTCTTCCCGTGGGTGTCGTAAAAGTCGACTAAGGGAGCAGGGTTAAAGTTTGTTGTGGGCGATGCGCTAGCAACCTATCACTGCGATATCACATTTTTTTTGATCTTTTATACCCACGTTTATGCTAAAAGTGGCACTGGAACATAAGTTTCATGTGCTCTGCCTATCCCTTTTAGGAATAAAGGCGTGAATCTATGAATTAATGAATGATTTATTACCTATTTTATTTATTTATTTATTTATCAGGCAGGATGTAGCAACTTGAAACAACTGATGAGGCTTGTATCCAATTTACTTTTAGCATTTAATTTTTGAGCTAAAATTATCTTTTTGTAGAAATGTGCTTGTCTAATTTGTTCTTGAATTAGTTGACATTGAGAGCCGAGACCAGATCGTCTGGCAGTTCGTTCCAAGCTTTCACCACCCTGTTGCTCAAGAAGTGTCTCTATGGGGGTTGTTGTGTAACCTGCGATTGACCAGTTTTTGTTGTTGATCTCTGGGTTGAGCGTTGTTCTGCAGGTATTTGGTATGTTCTTCTGGTCAGTGTTCTTTTGGGTATAAAAAACGGAAATCCTCTTTTTATTGAATAATCATCTAGTATTTACTAATATAAACCATTTACAACCATTCCAGTGTGTCAAATCGACCTACTTTTTGAGATATAATTTTTTGAAAATGCTGAGTTTTGATAGAAATTATATTGAAAAAACTAAATATTTCCGAAACTATTCGGTTCTACTCCACGAAACTTTGATATACCATTATCCGATATAAGATACATTTTTAGGATCTAAATATATATTTGTAGATTAGGTAGAACTTCATAAATTCCTTATTTTGTGGTTTTATCGTTTTATTTTTTAAATGAAAATGTATTGCTATTTGGATTTGAATTTGTCGCAAAATATTTAGGCATTACTAGAAATTACGTCATGTTTTTTTTCAAATCCGAATTCCGTGGGATCTAAGAGTAATTGAAGTTCTTTTTTCTGACAATTCTGGTTATGTTGGTACCTAGGGTTTTAGTTATCATACATATGAAAGAGCCTAATTTTTCATAGTAGTTTGGCATTCACACAATTTAAAATAATGAGATTTCAAAAAAATAATTTGTACCAACATAACCAGAATTATCAGAAAAAATTAGGTCGATTTGGCACACTGGAATGGTGGTAAAGGGTTTATATTAGTAAATACTATATGATAATTCAATAATAAGAGGATGTCCGTTTTTTATACCCAAAAGAACACTGTGATGGTGGTGACAAAGATTCGCGCGTGAGCGCCTCCGAAGATGAGATGTGTTGAGAGTAAGCGACCTGCTTTTGCTTCTAGCTATCGACACAATTTGGTTTTAGTACGTTACTACAGTGACAGCACTTCAAGTTGCTGTAGACTAAGATGATCATGACCCCATTCACACGAACCCACCCAGCCGGCGCAAGGTAAAAAAATATCGTGTCAAACGCGGAATTTTAAACTGGCAATCCATGTTGTTTTTTGTCTTATGGTACGGTGACGGTATAAAAGTGTTTCAAGAGTAACGTCTCTTGACATAACAAATAAATATAATCCCTGAAATTACTGTTAAATGAGGTAAAAGTGTATTATATTAATTGCAATATAATTTGACTACGAAACGCAACCTTAGATTGACCGCCTAGCCCCAGCGGGAAAAAAGGCAATCGAATAAAATTGCCACCTAATTTTAATTATGCGCCAATATAACTTCTACTTCTACGTTTACATAAATATAATTAACCTTTAAAAGTCTTCATTAACTCTATAAAACTTTATTACAACGGTATCGTAAACAAGGATCACAATTTGCAAGTAATACCATTAATTACGAGTTAATTGGGGTACGTAGAGACAGGAAACGGCAGACAAGTTCTGGCGGGCAGCCAACCACAGAAAAGCTGTGCAAAGGTGTTTGAAAAATACTTGGCTTTTCTATATTTCTCGGGTTTTAGATGATTAGATAATGTTACCTGTGGTGGTATAGGTTTCTGCTTGCAAATAAAAAGTAAACCAATTTAATACCATTACTATTAGTGCCACAAATTTATTGGGCTCATACATAGACGCCATCTTTTTGCGGCCTTCGCTGTTAAAACACCGGACACTAGAGCCTAGGCGCTCACCAATTATTTGGCCAACTGACAAATAAATTGGTCAGAGTATCTTGGAACCATAGGGCTGGCTCGTTGCTTGTCCAGCGAATCGCCATAGCCATCCAAAGGGAAACCCAGCCAGTCTATTGGAAACCCTTCCGCAGGAATCCGACCTCGGAACTTTTTTTATTTCATTTTTAGTTTCTTAAGTTAGGTTACTATGGTCTATTATTTTTCTTATATTAAGTTCCTTTTGTAACATATTGTATAATGTGCGGTAAATAAATATAACATTAATAGTAATTCATCATAGGATGATTATCAATTTCAGCCAGTATTTTTCTAATTTTGAGTATATAAAAATAAATATAAATAAATATTTGCGGACAATCTTACACAAATCGACCTAGTCCCAAACTAAGCAAAGCTTGTACTATGGGTACTAGACGACGATATAGATACTTATATAGAGAAATAAATACTTAAATACATAGAAAACATCCATGACTCAGAAACAAATATTCGTGATCATCACACAAATAAATGCCCTTACCGGGATTCGAACCCAGGACCTCTTGCTTCGTAGGCAGGGTCACTACCAACTAGGCTAAAGCGGTATATAGGGCTCTTAATTCCACCTCTTTCCATTTTCGACGGTTTTTGTGCCCTCTTCATCCATACTCGATTTGCGTGCTTTCGTATTTTGGCCTGCCCACCTAATATCCATTTAAAACCATTTCATATCAATACGTAAGAGGGAGCGCATGAACCAGGAAGATTTATAAGATGCATGCGCATACGCGCTATGAAAAAAATCGCCATTGCAGATTTATGATTTTAGGTGGAGGCAAGCAGATGACTTGGAAAAAGAAAAGTGATCTACAATGGCTTAATTTGTGTGTATGATGGCATCTTTCGCATACAAACTGGACACTTTACGTGAGATACACTCAATTTAAACCGTAGCAGGGAATAAATGCTGTTTGGCTCGTTGTCAATTGGTTGCTTATATGCCTCTCAACAAGTTCAGACGCACTCATAAGGCTCGGCCACAATTTCCAGCGGCAGCGGAAGAGGTGTTCCTTGTAGGAGCGAGAGGCCACGCTCCAATTTCGCTTACACGTTGGTATAGCGCAACGCTACCGTTGTCGCCGTCACTCGAAAGCGTGGCTTAACCGTAAAATAGACGCTTCTTACAGCACGTCGGCGACATAGACTATCCGTCTCTTTCTAAGCGTTCTAATTAGAAAGAGACAAAAGTATCTATCTCGCCGCGACACAGCTCGCGGACCGTCCTGTGATAGTCGTGCCCGTGCTAGCTCAGCGGCGCCTATCAAGCTCAATAAAAATATATTTTTGTCTCATTTCCTGAAATATTCCTATATTTTTTACGTCCGCTTTATTACGGATCTTGATCACACTTTATTCGGCACTTTAGGTAGTAAATACACATTTCTAGGAAGCCTTGTAAGTGATTGCTTGTGCTCGACAAAGGAAAAGTTAACTTATGCTAATAGCGCAAAGTTCTTTATTGCTGCGCACTTTTTCTGAGGTGACACAGGAAATATCAAATGAAGGTGGCTTTGAGTTGATGTTAAACATTTGTTAATTTAGGGATTCATTTGTTTGCGAGGCGTGGTTCGTGCTTACTTAGGCAGTTTTCCTTATTAAATATAAAATCACTAATTATTTTATAAGTGGGCAAGGATTATATAAATAATTATTTTAACATGAAACTAAATTTTTCTAGTCGAGGATCCCTTGAAGTATGCTTACTCGGATTACGCTTAAAGTTTTCATCAAGCGAAGTAATTTCTGTTATTTCTGAATTCATTGCTGTTATTGTGATGATACTTACCTACCTAACTATTATTTTAGTTATGTTCGGTAATTTTATGTCTACGTAATTATGAGATAGTCTTAAAAACATTGCGACTAAATGTTAAAGTTAATGAATTATATCAGTATATATAAGCAGAGTTATTTTGAGCAGTCTCAACATAAAACAAAGGGCCACTTACATTTTTACCGGTGTGAAGTTAGCGGCCAAAGTTAGCGGCCGATGATAACCTGACCAAATTAAGAAGTCATGAATATTTTCAACGATAATAGAGTCAAAACACGCAAAACCGCAAAATATCTAGTTTCTTATAAGAAAACAACAAAAAAAAACTAATCTAAAGATTTAAAAACGCTAATATAGTTATTAGCGTTTTTAAATCAAATGCACTTTGGCCGCTAACTTCACAACTTAGCAGCCAAAGTGATTTTTAACTATTTTTTCATAATTTCTGCACATTAGACAACAAGCAATAAGCTATCAAAAAACACTATTTCTAGCGTAATACTCGACTGCATAGAAAAGAAACAGAGGCGAATACGTAGAAACATCAGCTTTCTATGAAAAAGTGCATTCATTCAAGATTTGCTGCATCTTAGACGGCAAGCGAGTAAACCACACCCAATGTATTGTACAGCACATTACATAAGCTATCAATTGACACTATTTTTAGAGTGATACTCGACTGCATATAGAATATACAGAGGCGACAAAGTAGAAAATCAGCTTTCTATGAAAATGTGCATTCATTCAAGATTTGCTGCATCTTAGACGGCAAGCGAGTAAACCACACCCAATGTATTATACAGGACATAACATTAGCTATAAATTGACACTATTTCTAGAGTGATACTCGACTGCATATAGAAAATACAGAGGCGACAAAGTTGAAAATCAGCTTTCTATGAAAAAGTGCATTCATTCAAGATTTGCTGCATCTTAGACGGCAAGCGAGTAAACCACACCCAATGTATTGTACAGCACATTACATAAGCTATCAATTGACACTATTTTTAGAGTGATACTCGACTGCATATAGAATATACAGAGGCGACAAAGTAGAAAATCAGCTTTCTATGAAAATGTGCATTCATTCAAGATTTGCTGCATCTTAGACGGCAAGCGAGTAAACCACACCCAATGTATTGTACAGCACATTTCATAAGCTATCAATTGACACTATTTCTAGAGTGATACTCGACTGCATATAGAAAATACAAAGGCGACAAATTAGAAAATCAGCTTTCTATGAAAAATTGCATTCATTCAATATTTGCTGCATCTTAGACGGCAAGTGAGTAAACTATTTCTAGAGTGATACTCGACTGCATATAGAAAATACAGAGGCGACAAAGTAGAAAATCAGCTTTCTATGAAACAGTGCATTCATTCAAGATTTGCTGCATCTTAGACGGCAAGCGAGTAAACCACACCCAATGTATTGTACAGCACATTTCATAAGCTATCAATTGACACTATTTCTAGAGTGATACTCGACTGCATATAGAAAATACAGAGGCGACAAAGTAGAAAATCAGCTTTCTATGAAAAATGCGTTCATTCAAGATTTGCTGCATGTTAGACGGCAAGCGAGTAAACCACACCCATTATATCGTACAGGACAGTACATAAGCTATCAATTGACACTATTTCTAGAGTGATACTCGACTGCATATAGAAAATACAGAGGCGACAAAGTAGAAAATCAGCTTTCTATGAAACAGTGCATTCATTCAAGATTTGCTGCATCTTAGACGGCAAGCGAGTAAACCACACCCAATGTAATGTACAGCACATTACATAAGCTATCAATTGCCATTATTTCTAGAGTGATACTCGACTGCATATAGAAAATACAGAGGCGACAGAGTAGAAAATCAGCTTTCTATGAAAAAGTGCATTCATTCAAGATTTGCTGCATCTAAGACGGCAAGCGAGTAAACCAGACCCATTATATCGTACAGGACAGTACATAAGCTATCAATTGACACTATTTCTAGAGTGATACTCGACTGCATATAGAAAATACAGAGGCGACAAAGTAGAAAATCAGCTTTCTATGAAAAAATGCATTCATTCAAGATTTGCTGCATCTTAGACGACAAGCGAGTAAACCACACCCATTATATCGTTTAGAACATTACATAAACTATCAATTTACACTTTTTCTAGAGTGATACTCGACTGCATATAGAAAATACAGAGGCGACAAAGTAGAAAATCAGCTTTCTATGAAAAAATGCATTCATTCAAGATTTGCTGCAACTTAGACGGCAAGCGAGTAAACCACACCCATTATATCGTTTAGAACATTACATAAACTATCAATTTACACTTTTTCTAGAGTGATACTCGACTGCATATAGAAAATACAGAGGCGACAAAGTAGAAAATCAGCTTTCTATGAAAAAATGCATTCATTCAAGATTTGCTGCATCTTAGACGGCAAGCGAGTAAACCACGCCCATTATATCGTTTAGAACATTACATAAACTATCAATTTACACTTTTTCTAGAGTGATACTCGACTGCATATAGAAAATACAGAGGCGACAAAGTAGAAAATCAGCTTTCTATGAAAAAATGCATTCATTCAAGATTTGCTGCATCTTAGACGGCAAGCGAGTAAACCACACCCAATGTATTGTACAGCACATTTCATAAGCTATCAATTGACACTATTTCTAGAGTGATACTCGACTGCATATAGAAAATACAGAGGCGACAAAGTAGAAAATCAGCTTTCTATGAAAAATGCGTTCATTCAAGATTTGCTGCATGTTAGACGGCAAGCGAGTAAACCACACCCATTATATCGTACAGGACAGTACATAAGCTATCAATTGACACTATTTCTAGAGTGATACTCGACTGCATATAGAAAATACAGAGGCGACAAAGTAGAAAATCAGCTTTCTATGAAACAGTGCATTCATTCAAGATTTGCTGCATCTTAGACGGCAAGCGAGTAAACCAAACCCAATGTATTGTACAGCACATTACATAAGCTATCAATTGACACTATTTCTAGAGTGATACTCGACTGCATATAGAAAATACAGAGGCGACAAAGTAGAAAATCAGCTTTCTATGAAACAGTGCATTCATTCAAGATTTGCTGCATCTTAGACGGCAAGCGAGTAAACCACACCCATTATATCGTACAGGACAGTACATAAGCTATCAATTGACACTATTTCTAGAGTGATACTCGACTGCATATAGAAAATACAGAGGCGACAAAGTAGAAAATCAGCTTTCTATGAAACAGTGCATTCATTCAAGATTTGCTGCATCTTAGACGGCAAGCGAGTAAACCACACCCAATGTAATGTACAGCACATTACATAAGCTATCAATTGACACTATTTCTAGAGTGATACTCGACTGCATATAGAAAATACAGAGGCGACAAAGTAGAAAATCAGCTTTCTATGAAACAGTGCATTCATTCAAGATTTGCTGCATCTTAGACGGCAAGCGAGTAAACCACACCCATTATATCGTACAGGACAGTACATAAGCTATCAATTGACACTATTTCTAGAGTGATACTCGACTGCATATAGAAAATACAGAGGCGACAAAGTAGAAAATCAGCTTTCTATGAAACAGTGCATTCATTCAAGATTTGCTGCATCTTAGACGGCAAGCGAGTAAACCACACCCAATGTATTGTACAGCACATTTCATAAGCTATCAATTGACACTATTTCTAGAGTGATACTCGACTGCATATAGAAAATACAGAGGCGACAAAGTAGAAAATCAGCTTTCTATGAAAAATGCGTTCATTCAAGATTTGCTGCATGTTAGACGGCAAGCGAGTAAACCACACCCATTATATCGTACAGGACAGTACATAAGCTATCAATTGACACTATTTCTAGAGTGATACTCGACTGCATATAGAAAATACAGAGGCGACAAAGTAGAAAATCAGCTTTCTATGAAACAGTGCATTCATTCAAGATTTGCTGCATCTTAGACGGCAAGCGAGTAAACCAAACCCAATGTATTGTACAGCACATTACATAAGCTATCAATTGACACTATTTCTAGAGTGATACTCGACTGCATATAGAAAATACAGAGGCGACAAAGTAGAAAATCAGCTTTCTATGAAACAGTGCATTCATTCAAGATTTGCTGCATCTTAGACGGCAAGCGAGTAAACCACACCCATTATATCGTACAGGACAGTACATAAGCTATCAATTGACACTATTTCTAGAGTGATACTCGACTGCATATAGAAAATACAGAGGCGACAAAGTAGAAAATCAGCTTTCTATGAAACAGTGCATTCATTCAAGATTTGCTGCATCTTAGACGGCAAGCGAGTAAACCACACCCAATGTAATGTACAGCACATTACATAAGCTATCAATTGACACTATTTCTAGAGTGATACTCGACTGCATATAGAAAATACAGAGGCGACAAAGTAGAAAATCAGCTTTCTATGAAACAGTGCATTCATTCAAGATTTGCTGCATCTTAGACGGCAAGCGAGTAAACCAGACCCAATGTATTGTACAGCACATTACATAAGCTATCAATTGACACTATTTCTAGAGTGATACTCGACTGCATATAAGAGAAACAGAGGCGACCACGTAGAAAGACAAGCTTTCTTTGAAAAAGTGCATTCATTCAAGATTTACTGCATTTTAGACGGCAAGCGAGTAAACCACACCCACTGTATCGTACAGTACATAACATAAGCTAATATATCAGTTTCAGTCTATTACATATATCGGTTACATGTGGCTTCCAGTTTAAGTTCTTATCAATTGTTAAACCTAGGTACTTACTTAAATGTTTCTACGTATAATAACTTATCGCATCTACAGTTGCACTCTCACAACGCTTATAAATAATAATGTAAATATACTCTTTAATATTGTATAATCTTCATTATATAAATTATAAATTCTTAATAAATTAAAATCATTAATTATTAAATATATTATCAAACGAAAACTATAATATATTGGAACTAGAACTGGTATTACAGATCATGATCTTGTAATCTTGGGTATGTCATCGCATACAGACAATGTAAAATAGCAAAACCGTACCGTTTTTAAATCAGACTATAAAGCTATTGCTATAGAACTTCAGCAAAAAGACTGGTCCCTCGTAACAAAAGAGAATGACCTAAATGTAGTCGTAGAAGAATTTCATAAAGCACTAGACACAGTTATTCAGAAACATACATCCAAAACTCGCACCAGTAGATCAAGACACACTCTGAAACCGTGGATCACTCCAGGGCTGATCAGATGCCAAAAGCATCGTGATCGATTGCACCTAGAGGTAAGGAACCACCCCGACGACTCTTTGCGTAAACTAGTATACAAAAGATACTTCTAATTTGAAAAAAAAACACAGGTATGACAGGTAACGCTCAGAGTCAGAGCAGGCGATTTTTTGAAACGTGCGAATACAACAACATTTATACATCATCCATACAATTGCTTTTCAAATACCGACGCAAAAGATCGTGAGTAAATGTAGATACGTATCATATAAGCGTTTATTATCGGTGATTAGAATAATATCGGTTTAACTTTCTGTATAATTCATCACGCGTTCACCTGTCTGCGCAATACAAAACGCTTTAACTGGTATCTGAATGTAGGATTAGCCGCATCCAGACGAGCTAAATCGGCGAACTGCCGACGTGGGGTATATACATGTAATGATTTGTCAGCCCCCATTTATCAGAATCTGACTAATTGCTATCGTCTGGAGGCATGTTGCGCTACTGATCCAACTGTCAAACGAGTTGTACTGATAAATTGTATGCACATCACAACCAACACAATTTGACCAAGGAAATAATTTATGATTGGCCAAGTTTTTGGTCAGATAATTTTTAAGTAAAATATTCAAAATCATTTTTAATGAGTCTTTCCACAAATTTAACACGCAATTATTAAGTAGTTTGTATTTAAAGGTGTTATAGTGCTATAAAAACGCATTTTACAGTAGATTTGAGCCACGCTTTGGTGTCTATATATTATTTTTATCATCACGTTAGCATCTTACTGTAAATCGGATGGTCTTAGGAAAAAGAAGTATTATCACAATCATGAGACAGTGCTTTGTTATGGCAATATTATTTTTACTAAATGGTTTTTCTAAATTGCCACAATTTGTCAGAAATTGGATGCGACAAATCAGAAGTGATAATTGTATGGTTTGTAGAGCCCAGAAGTTTAAGGCCTCTCACACACTGGCGTGGCTGGCTATAACCACGAACTTCGAACTTCGACTTTCTACTTTGTCGCCTCTGTATTTTCTATATGCAGTCGAGTATCACTCTAGAAATAGTGTCAATTGATAGCTTATGAAATGTGCTGTACAATACATTGGGTGTGGTTTACTCGCTTGCCGTCTTAGATGCAGCAAATCTTGAATGAATGCACTTTTTCATAGAAAGCTGATTTTCTACTCTGTCGCCTCTGTATTTTCTATATGCAGTCGAGTATCACTCTAGAAATAATGTCAATTGATAGCTTATGTAATGTGCTGTACATTGAATTTGGTGTGGTTTACTCGCTTGCCGTCTAAGATGCAGCAAATCTTGAATGAATGCACTGTTTCATAGAAAGCTGATTTTCTACTTTGTCGCCTCTGTATATTCTATATGCAGTCGAGTATCACTCTAGAAATAGTGTCAATTGATAGCTTATGTAATGTGCTGTACAATACATTGGGTATGGTTTACTCGCTTGCCGTCTAAGATGCAGCAAATCTTGAATGAATGCACTTTTTCATAGAAAGCTGATTTTCTACTTTGTCGCCTCTTTATTTTCTATATGCAGTCGAGTATCACTCTAGAAATAGTGTCAATTGTTAGCTTATGTAATGTGCTGTACAATACATTGGGTGTGGTTTACTCGCTTGCCGTCTAAGATGCAGCAAATCTTGAATGAATGCACTTTTTCATAGAAAGCTGATTTTCTACTTTGTCGCCTCTTTATTTTCTATATGCAGTCGAGTATCACTCAAGAAATAGTGTCAATTGTTAGCTTATGTAATGTGCTGTACAATACATTGGGTGTGGTTTACTCGCTTGCCGTCTAAGATGCAGCAAATCTTGAATGAATGCACTTTTTCATAGAAAGCTGATGTTTCTACGTATTTGCCTCTGTTTCTTTTCTATGCAGTCGAGTATTACGCTAGAAATAGTGTTTTTTGATAGCTTATTGCTTGTTGTCTAATGTGCAGAAATTATGAAAAAATAGTTAAAAATCACTTTGGCTGCTAAGTTGTGAAGTTAGCGGCCAAAGTGCATTTGATTTAAAAACGCTAATAACTATATTAGCGTTTTTAAATCTTTAGATTAGTTTTTTTTTGTTATTTTCTTATAAGATACTAGATATTTTGCGGTTTTGCGTGTTTTGACACTATTATCGTTGAAAATATTCATGACTTCTTAATTTGGTCAGGTTATCATCGGCCGCTAACTTTGGCCGCTAACTTCACACCGGTTACATTTTTCTATTTAATTGTTAATTATTGGACATAAAGTAATTGGGTCATTGTCAGTCACAAAAACAAAAATCATCTTTTCGGTGGTCAATAGTTAAGGGCTTACGTTTACATATTTATAATATGTTTTTATCACACATAATTATAGAAGGGGCAACGCCGTTTATGCGGATTCAGAATTCGACCAAAAATTAGGCTTTGTAGCCCTTAACTTTGGCAATGTCCACCGAAGAGACGCGAACCTAAATCTGACAATGACCCAATTGATAAGTGGCTAATTAGTGATGTTCTGATCCTTCAGAATCCAACCTCTTTCATGCTGGTGTTTAAGTATAATTACTGGAATAATCTCCACTTATAATAAATCTCTAAATTAAAAAAAGAATCAGCCAGTTTGAAACTAAGCTTTGTGTGGTACGAATGTTCTCAGCATCCCATGAACGGAAAAATATGAAACATTTTATATAGGTACATTATTATTCTAGCTGCAACTTAGGATAGTTTTTATCCGACTGCGACAGTTAATAAATTTTCCGAAATATACGACTTCATTTAATTTTCATTTATTTTTATTGAAATCAAACGCTGCTCCAACTGTCAGCTATAAGAAACGTCAAATTTTCCTCAAAATGGCGGAATTGCTTTGCCTTTCACTTATTATTAATTTAAAGCCAGTCTACGATAGATCTTTACGATACACATGCCAAAAGTTAAACCATAAAAAAATATTCGATTGTGATATGAGAACTTATATGCGCAAATGTCGCATTATGGCGTGATTTCAATTAAATTTTTCAACAATTTGCGCATTCTGCCAAAGTGCCTGCGGCGCTACCACGAAAACCGAAACTCGAAGTTCGTATAACTGCATCCCTGTCACTCGAGTAATGTTAGTGCGATAGAGATAGAGATACCCGAATATTTTCGAATTCCGAAGTTCGTGGTTATAGCTCAGGAATCGAAACTACACCCCGTAAGCCGCGTCCGCTGCGCCATGTTTTCGTGGTTTTTAAACGTCAAACATGTTTTGCCAATCAAATTAAAACCCTATTTGTTTGCCGAACCTGACGGAAAACATGTTAGATGTTTAAAAACATGGAAAACATTGGTGCAGCGGACCCGGCTGTAGGTAGACACCATATAATTATAACGCATAGAAACGCAGTTCACGCGCAACGGTGACGGTGAGGCCACCAAAAGTAGGACATAAATGGCCCAGTACGCCGATCGGCTTGTCAGTTGCAAGGACGCGTGTCAAGTATAAATAGCTCCCACATTTTTCATTAATATGACGGTTTAGGCAGTGAAAGGGTGTCACAATGCATCGGATAAGAAGGATTAACATTCTAAGATAACATTTCACACGTAAGTATTATTCTCTAACTCGTATTTTTACGTAAAACAGTAATCAAAATTGCATATTTTCTATAAGCGGCATGACAGCGTAGTGTTGCCAATGTAAAGGATATATTTACCCATAATTCTGTTCTGATAATATACTTACATAAAATGCAAATATCGGCAGGGTTGAAAATACGAAGAAGATAAATCACTTGATTTGTACCAAGCTTTTACTTGACTCCCCGTGTATGTTTGAGTATATCTAGGTCAAATCTTGCAAGTCAATTTTGACTAACTTCCCAGAGTTCAATCGAGTTTAAATTTTGTACACGTGTTTTATATCAGGTGACAATGCAATATTATGGTACTTCCGAGCGGGCCTGATGATGA
Source organism: Epinotia brunnichana (assembly GCA_963854355.1). NCBI lineage: Eukaryota > Metazoa > Arthropoda > Insecta > Lepidoptera > Tortricidae > Epinotia > Epinotia brunnichana. The sequence goes on along the minus strand of OY977945.1, from coordinate 4,221,345 downwards.
GGACGGAAGGAACTCCTAAATTATCCTACTAATATTATAAATGCGAAAGTTTGGATGGATGGCTGCACGTTCCTCTCAAAAGCTACTGGACGATTTTTTATGAAACTTTCCAGTAATGTACCTTATGTAGCAGAATAGGACATAGGCTATAATTTATGTCAAATTTCATCAAAAAAGGGGATGAAACTTTGTATGGAGACCAAATATTTTTATGTTGCGAGAGCGGCATTATGGTTATCATGGTAATGACATCGTCAACAAATTAGAAATTTCATCTTGGGCGTACGTAACTTACATATTGTAGTTTTATTATAATATATATTTTCAGGGAATGTGTATGCGCTGGCAACACTATTGGTGCGTTTTTGTGCGTATTGGCGCGTGTAAATACGAGTTGATCACAACTACTTGAATCCATTTTATGCCTCACGCTTGGCGCGTCGGCCGTATGAAACTATCCTTCTAGGCGTTATAATTCTATGGTAGACACTAAATAAAATAATCATAATGTATTTTCTCGAAAAAAAGATAATAATAGAGAAAAAATCAACGGAAGAGGTTATATGTATAGGTAATCACTAAGTTCCAAAATTTCATGTTCTGTCACTTTTCCACAAAACGCACCTGAAACGATTGTTTTTTACTATTACGCTCGAGGATCTTGACGTCACAGTCCCCGATCGTTTCCTCACTCTAACAAGCGACATTAAAACGGTTTTGAGATATTTGAATGGGATTTCCGTCATCTTCTATCTATCTATACCTACATATAAAGGCCTATGTCCTGACTGACTCACCCACTCACTCATCAATGCACAGCCGAAACTACTGGGGCTAGAGAGTTGAAATTTACACCAGTACCAGTTACCTTTTACAACGTAGGCAAGAAGTAGATACGTAGATATGAAGGGATTTTTGGAAATTCTACTCCTAAAGGGGTCAAATAGGGGTGCAAATTTTGTATGGGGGAAACTTTAATATTTTAGTAAGAAACTCAATACGTTGTAGAAAGCTTACTTATTAGAATACAAATAAAGTACTGTCAGCGTTTTGGAAAATTCAGCCTCTTAGGGGGTTAAAAAGGTATGCAAAGTTGTATGAGCGAAACTTTTTTTTGAGATAGAAGCTTAAAAGTTTGTAGAAAGATTACTTATTACAATACAAATAAAAAAACAGCGTTTTGGAAAATGGTATGAAAATGGGGTACAATGTTGGTAAAGGGGATTTTTTTGAGCTAGAATCTCAACACCCTTTTAAAAAGATTACATAATAAAATAAAATAGAATACTTTCAGCGTTTTAGAAAAGTCCACCCCTTAGGGATGTATAAAATTTTTTTTTTAGCAAGCGACAAATCTTTGTTGAAAGATTACTTATTAGAATAAAACTTTCTGCGTTTTGGAAAATTCCACCCCTAAGGGTGATTAAAATGGGTGAAAATTTGTATCGAGGAAAATTTTTTTTTTTTGAGCTAGAGACTTGAAATTGTGTAGAAAGATTATTTATGAGAATACAAATATATAGGTAAATTACTTTTAGTGGTTTGAAAATTTCCACCCGCTAAGAGGGGGATAAAGAGGTGCAATGTTTGTATAGGAAAACTTTTTTTAGGTAGAAACTTAAAACTGTGTAGAAAGATTAAGTACCTACTTATTAAAATACAAAAAATATACCTACTGCCAGCGTTTTGGAAAATTTCACCCCTTAAGGGGTTAAAAAGGAGTGCAAGGTTCGTATGGGAAACACTTTTTTTTAGCTAGAGACTTGATAGTTTGTAGAAAAAGTACTTACCTATTACAATAAAAAAACCGAGTGTTTTATTTTTAATTTTTCCCTGAAAAGCGTTCAAAGTTTGTATGGAGAGCAAGAAAATTTTAATGTATGATATTTGTAACTTCGATCTTAGCCTGTTTAGACTACAAAACTTATTTTAGCATTTTTTGAAATATATCCCCTAAAGGGGATTATAAGGGTGTTTAAAGTTTGTATGGAGAGCAAGCTATTTTTAAAGTAAGGGATTTGTAACTTCGGTTTTAGACTGTTTGCTAAACCTACTACAAAACTTATTTCAGCGTTTTTTTAATTCATCGCCTAAGAAGGTTAAAAGGGGGTTCCAACTTTGTATAGAGAGCAATACATTTTTAAAGTAAGAAATTTGTAACTACAGTTTCAGACTGTTTACTATGAGGGTTCAGAGAGGGTTCTTACTTTGTATAGAGAGCAAGTCATTTTGCAAAGTAAGAGATTTGTAATTTCGGATTTAGATTGTTTTCTAAAAGACTAGGCACAAAATGAATTTCAATGTTTTCTTTTAATTCATTCCTTCAACAAACATTTAGACGATAACATGTTATACGCAGACGGAGTCGCAGGCAACAGCTAGTTACTGGAATAATTTTCACGTAACAATCACAATACTTGGCCCCTATTTTCTTTGGAGTACCTAGTTATATAATAGCACAATGGTACCAAATTAATAACAATATGATTCTAAATTGTTAGGTTAGATATTAATGTGTGTCGTGATAACACTGTGTTTTATCTAAGGCCTTAACCCGGTCTAGACTAGAAGAAATTGTCTCCGGTCAGCCTTGTCTCAGTAACAATAATTTACAGGCACGAGGATTTTCGCCTTATCTCCAATATGACAAGGTTGCCCATAATTCGCTTTGTCTGGTCTTATAGATACTATGTACAGTAAAGTCGAAAATATGTGTACGGACCCACGGTTATTAAAAATCCATAATTTTATTTTCATAATTCGACGTTTGCAATTGTTGTTTGTCATCATATACAGGGTGGAAATAAATTATGGGCGCAGGTAGGGTACTACCTTAAATCCTATAGTTAGCTCATTTTACTGAAAGGAAACATTCCTTTATTTTTTTGAAGAAACAAAACTGCATTCAGGGCAGGGCCCTATTTTCCACCCTGTATATAGTAAATAACAAAATTGTTGTAGAGATCAATTGTAATTATAAATTTCATTGTATATTGTTGACGGATATAATTGTATCTTAACATACCTATAAGGGAAATATATGAATTATGAATTATCATTATTTATCGCAAGTAGCTTTCTCTGAAACTATAAGCTTTTCAGGATGGTTACAAAAAAAACGTAACTGGCTACTATCAGGTCTCTAAGTATATGAAGTTTGTTTAAATGGTCCCGTAAACGTTATGGTTTCAATGAAAATCACTTTTTTGACAAATAGTTTTTATAGTATATCGAATGTATCCGTTATGAATTCGATTCGACTGTATGCGTATCGACGGTGGAAAGGCAAAACCACTAAAGCGACATTTTTTGATTTTTTTTTTGTATTCCCCTAAACAAGGCGGGTTCGAAAATAAATGTCGCTTAAGTGAAAAAGCCCCCAAAAACACACCATCTTGCGACAACAGTTATTTTCAACATGTCCGAAGAAACACTTCAGTACCTTATCTCATGAAATATATGTACCTGGAAGAAATACTGTAGTGACATAACATCGAAAATGAACGATTTTTAAAAATACTGTATGCGACCATGGTTATGATTGAGTGTACGGTTAAGTGACACAGGTTAGACTTTACTCAAAAAGTGTGTCGCATAAAGTAACGTTTTTTTAAGTTTGGCGCTTATTTTAGTATTACCTTAAGCGACATGAAAGTCATCAGATCGCCGTGAAACCCGGCTCAATCGACGCAGAAAAAACGCTGATTTCAACGATATTTATAATTCTATTTTGACCAAAATGTCGCTTCAGTGGTTTTGCCTTTCCACCGTCGATATAATATGTTGTTAAGATATACTTAAGGCAAAGTTATTTCTCTCAGCTGTCGCCATGTCATCTCCATAAAATATTCAATAAGCATATAATCCAAAGTAGATCCTCTGTTTATGTCACAATATTCGCGTGCTACTGCGCAGTTGTAAAGTTTTATAACTCTCTATAAACTAGAAATATTTTATGGCAACAAATAAAAACACGATCGGTGAAGAAGTTGCCAATAAACTGAGAAAATATTCTGTTATCGGCACAAGCACACGGTATATCCTATGTTTTTTGACGTATTGCTATCTTCTATACACCGTGGGCGTTAATAACCCGAAATATTTTAACCACGCATTCCTTAGGTCATTAGGCGCAAAAAAATTTATTTGAACTCCAGTCAAATCCTGCTTAGTTTTGAAGATATTATCATTTTCATGTAAACTATTTATTGTGATTAGTAAAGTGCATTAAGCTCTTTTGATGGAGACGTTGCTACCGATGTTGCCAAGTTTCGAGTCGTTATTGACATTGTAACACGGCAAAACCTTCACCGTGCGGCCGCCAGCGCGCTGGCCGGTTATAAAAGAAAAATTGAATTTTTCACGGCCGTGTTTTGTTTTATTGGAGGAAAATTTTCTCTTGCTTGCGCAATTCATTGACTACATATTTGGTTTGTTATAAATATCGATGATTGCTATTATTTCTTGAAATAACTACTGCTTGTACATTTTGTACAGTACTCATAGTTCATACATACATATAAGGGCTGCCACTTATGCAGGTATGTATTGTTTTTAATTCTGTGTTGTGTATATAATGTTTGTTAAACCCAATCCAAGCCTCATTTAGCCGTCACTGGCCTAACTCTTATGAGGCTCGAATGGGGTTTGAACCTGTGCTAAGGAAAAGGATTGTTTCCAGCCCTTTATGCATGGCTAAGTTGTCTTCTGGCGGCTGCTACTGACCAGCGGGCTTCGCCTGCGCTGCACGCTGCATTGAGTTTTGGAGCCGACCTGCCTGGAAACTTCGAGTGTATTTGAAAGCCTGAGGACTTCGGTTTCTACCGTCTTAATTACGGATCCTATACCCTATTCAGGCCAGTGACCTTTCTTTTTATATCTACAGCTCCGTACTGACTGAATAAGTTGAACCCTTTCTGTACATAGTTCCACTTTATTTTATTATTATATTTTATTGTATATAAACGATTCGTTTTATTTTTAACCCGCCGGCTAGCCGGGCTACAACATACATCAAAGTGACAGCTACCACTCACTAAATTCATTCTTTTTTGGAGAAATAATTGTTACCATTTTATTAAAAGGGATGATTTCCATCCAGGAAGCGATAATTATCCAAATTTTATTTACAAAAACCAAAAAATAATACAGAAAAAAAATTTTTTTTTTGCTGAATTTTGATTGGATTCATATAACATTTTTTACTCCTAATGACCTACAGAATGCGTGGATAAAATCTTTCGGGTTATTAACGCCCACGGTGTATAAATACTTGTGATTTTTTTCTCTTTTATTTAGGGTAAATCATCGTTAACCTTCTTTATAAAGTAGTATTATGTTCGATAAACATATATGTGTTTGATCTTATTAAGTAATTTCTTATTGGTAAAGCAATTAGATGCGAGTATATCGGGGCAAACTACATACAACCAATGCGTAACTTCACTCAAATAGTTAAGCTAGTTAATAGGACGATACGTACCTAATTATTTTGGTTCGCTACATCGCCCTCGGAAACATCATGTTATATATTTATGATATTAAATTGAGATTAAATTCATTAAAATAAATTCATATACACTAAGGTTAACTTTGGTACAGAACCGTGAATTGGACGTTGCGTCTACACAAATCAAAGATTACCTTTTTAAAGAAGACCAAGAAGAAGTCTGAATCCCGAGGATAAGGGCTTCACTCCCTTGGTCATTTAAATATAGAATGGACTTTCTGGGTGGCCATAGTCTATATTTTATCCTGCAGGTTTGCCTGCATTCTTTGAAATACGCAAGCAAAACCACGCGGGCAGCGTATATAGCAGTATAATAAGGAGGAAAATTGTAACGTTTTATAATATACGCAAACTAGTCTTAATACAAACAGTACCTATAGTCGAAATGCAGATCTATTAAATTATATATTATTTCAGTTATAACTGAGTTGGTAACCGCGGTACCTGTGCGGTGTGGGAGGTATGTATTTGTGTGGCATTAGAGCTCAATCTAGTGCCTGTTCCGCTGGCGCTATACCCCTCTCCAATTCCATCTAGTTTGTTCAAATATATCCAAAATGTAAACCTGAACATTGAATTCTCTTGTGTATCTCCTACCTAACTCGACCTTCGGGTCGCAGCGGCCACTCCTCAAGCCTGCTTTATGGTCCGGGGCGACCAGGGTTCAGTAACGTCGCGTAGCTTACAAACTTTATTTCATTGCCACATTATACCACTTTTATACTTCTCCTTGAGATGGTTTAAATTTATGTTGGGACGTCAACCTTTCCGCTTGTATACTTATTTTGTTACGTAAAAAAAAACATTATGAAAATATGTTTCTTTGTGTCTATCGATCTGTCTTTTATGACGATCAATTAATTCAAATGTCTGTACGTGAGCTGAAATTTCAAATTGCTAATAATTGAAAACTATTGGTAAGGGCTGGCCACATGCCTGCGGTGCGGCGCCGTAACGCAAAAATTTGCGTTGCGGCGCGGCACCGCAGACATGTGTTCAGGCCCTAAGCAAGGTTTAATACCGGGCAGAATTAAGTAAGAAGGATATGCTAGGAACATTTTTAATATCAAGCAGTAAAATGTATGTATTCATTATACAGGGTGGGCCAAAAATTCTTGCACTTTTGAAACTTTGATAAAAATAAAAGCATGAAAGTTAATTTCCTGATCATTTAATTTTTGTGACTAACATCTAATGCATTTTATTTTTTGAAAATAATATCTTTAAAACGACCCCCATCTCGTCGCTGGCACTCCTGCAAACGACTACGCAGATTTTGGGAAACTCGCTGACACATGCTGCGAGTGATCTCGACTTTCTCATCGCGGATGTTTTGCATGATATAATAATATAATTCAACTTTATAAATATCCCCGCACGAAAAAATCGGCAGGAGTGAGATCCGGGTTTCGTCCTAAATAGGCAGCAAACGATTACATACAAATTGTTGCTTTTATAAAACTGTTTTACACAAAAAGCTCGTCGTTGATCAGTAAAACGCTTTATTGCAATTAAAACTGCATAAAGTGATGTCAAATTTCCCTCCTATCAAAAACTATATAATTTATTATTTTACAAGATATTCAGTGTTGCCATTTGCAAAAATTAATGGCCCACCACTATAATTTTCACACAGAATATCGGAATGGAATCGACGAAAATGTCTCCGTACATTACAATCATTTTAAGTATTTATGTTTAAGACTACAATTTTCTGAATACTTTTGACACGAGTAGTTGACAACCTGTGCCAATAAAAGTACAGCCAGTGATAAAAACTTGTCTAACTTTTGACAGAAACCAAATATATCCGTATGTTGCTGTTGCAACGTCTATAGACGTTGTGCACGTAAACGGGCTAAGTAATCGCATCGTTCTAAGTACTTCGGTTGGTAGGTAAGCATTTGCAACTCCATCCATCCCTGGCTATCTTCAGGTGATTCATTACCCATTTATTCTATTACCCAAGCGTCTGAATTCAACTCTGTTCCACGTTCGCGTTGCATATATTATGCAGAAGATTCATCGTCTAATATTATACGCCACGTCGTGAATATATGAGCCGTTTAGCGAACATGGTTCGGGATTTAAGCATAAGGAATCTATTCTTCTTTGTCGCTTCGCATCTGAATCGATTTTGAATTAGTTCTGTGCCTTTCGCTTCTACGCACGCTGAGCTAACGTGTTAAAACGAGCGTGCAAAACCGATGCGAAAACAGAACAGAATTGACTCAGTGCCCCAATTTTGCAACCGAAAATCACATTTTGATTTGATTGTAATACCATCTCAATAATGAGTGTATCCCGCTTGCACACCTGTAGCTATAAGCTTGCACTAGAGAAATAATATGATTGGAGACGATGCTTCTGTAACGTCAAAACGTCATAAACGCTTTTAGAAACTGGGCCGTGGCGTGCTGACTGAATTGTTTATGGTTTCAGTGTTGTCAGTCAGAGACGTCAGTGTTAAAAAAATAATCTATAAGGCACGTGTCGGGCGTTACAGAAATCTACTACAACTTGAGTAGTTTAGCAATAGCGTTTTCAGTATATAGTCGGCAGCGTGCTTATGTTTCTTCTGAAACCTGCTTGCCATTATAATCAACATAACCTTTCCGCCACGCCACTGTACATTCTTGGAGATGTACAAATATGTGAGTTAAAACCTGTTGCCATCAATAACTAAAGGAAACCACTTAGGAGCCTGTAACATGTTCATTTTATGAAAAGGATTTTTTCCTCGCAAATGTGTTGAAAAACGTCGTATGACACGCGTGAGCTTTGATAATTACATCCTCGGCTCTATTATCACGCTCACCTGCGGTTCGCGTGATAATTCCGCCTGTGATGTGATGATCAACATACCTCACTTGTATCATAATGTACTATTGTAGGTACCACATAAGTGATTTGGTGTCATACTGTTAACCTATGTGTGAATGAATAAAAATTCTTAATTCTTAATGCTTCCACTAATTGCAGTACCTATACGTAACATTTTTTTATATGTACATTTATGAAAGTATGTCCCTGTATAAACCCTGTAAGGGCACGGCAATCTAATAAAATTGATTTAATTAATAGATACATTATAAAGCTATAGAATAGATTAAGCAGATGGTACGCTTGTTGCCACTATCATAGTAAAAATAAATGTAAATATTTTTCGCAGCTATCCAGTTCTATCTACTGTATTGTGTCAAATAGGTAATCAACGCTTGAAATACTTACTGGCAATAATTATCCACTCTAACGGAAGAACAAGTGCTGCCATTCACAAGCCTATTGTGACACCTACACCTCGTTAAATGTACAACGTCCCCCTAAGTTTTGAACCTCGTTTAAACCACTGTGTCACGTGTCACGGTCGGTAGGCGCCGGACACCGTGACGCACGCGTCACGCTCAGGTAGTGGTGGCAAAAACACGCTCGATCACACACAGATTGCTGGCTGTTTTTTGCGGATCGGGGAAACACATGGATACGCGTTTTGGAAGTGGAGAATTTTAAGCCTACATCAGCACTAACAGTCTCTAAAATGCTTAAACGCTTGACGCCTAATGTGGGAGTGAAAAAATTAAAATGTATAAATGAAATAATTTACTTTTAAAACAAAGTTTAAACCAACTTCAATTTAGTACTTCGCCAAGCCACGTCGTACATGAAAATTTCCACATTTCCTTTCCATTTACCACATTAACTGCTTTCCGAGAGCAAATGCGTTGATTATTACAGAAAAAAACCCAAGTTGCTATATGTGGACTGATAGTATTTGAGGAGTACCGTCGATTCCTCAAGGATCTCATAATTAACACTTCATTAGTTGCTACTTCATCGGAATCACGTCAGAATCTTTGACGTACTTTACATCTTTGAGGAGTTCCATAAGTCACCTGTGGTCTTTATCATCAGTTCCACTTCACCAAAATTACCATTTCCGAGGGTAAATACACGAGTTATAATAGAAAATACCGAAATCACTACACTCGTGCCTATAAAACTTGAGGGTTGCCCTCAATTTCCCTGGGATCCAATCATCAGATCCTAAATTGGTGACAATGGAACCACCTCGGGAGTATACTCTTTCGAATAAATAAAAAGTTTTGGAAATCAGTCCACAATTGACGGAGAAATCGGCGAACATATATAAAAAAAAAAAACAGTGGAACATATAACCTCCTCCTTTTTTCAAGTTGGTTAAAAATGCATCAGTTCGGCCACGCTCTGAGGCCTCCTATGGATTGGCAAGCGTTCATAGGATACAGTGCTTGCTTTTCATAAGGCTGTTATGTCTTTTTCTCCCCCAAAGAGTACCAAAATCACCAGATCCTGACTTGGCGACAATGGGACCACCTCAGGACTATACTCTTTTGAAAAAATAAATTAGGAAATCGGTCCACAATTGATGGAGATATCGGCGATCATACATTACATCTTTGAGGAGTTCCATAAGTCATCTGTGGTCTTCATCATCAGTTCCACTTAACCAAAATTGTGATTTCCGAGGGAAATACACGAAAAATAATAGAAAATACTGAAATCACTACACGCGTGCCTATAAAATTTGAGGGTTGCCCTCAATTTCCCTGGGATCCAATCATCAGATCCTAAATTGGTGACAATGGGACCACCTCGGGAGTATATTCTTTCGAATAAATAAAGAGTTTTGGAAATCAGTCCACAATTGACGGAGAAATCGGCGAACATACATAAAAAAAAAAAAACAGTGGAACATTATAACCTCCTCCTTTTTTCAAGTTGGTTAAAAATGCATCAGTTCGGCCACGCTCTGAGGCCTCCTATGGATTGGCAAGCGTTCATAGGATACAGTGCTTGCTTTTCATAAGGCTGTTATGTCTTTTTCTCCCCCAAAGAGTACCAAAATGACCGGTTCTGCGCCTTAACCAGGTCATCAGTCCACCTTGTGGGGGCCTACCAACGGCTGCGCTTCCGGTACGTGGTTGCCACTCGAGAACCCAACGGCCATTGGTTCTACGTGCAATGTGCCCCGCCCACTGCCACTTTAGATCCTTCCACGATTTTATAATCTATACATATAATAAAGCTGAAGAGCAAAAAAAATTGGATAGGGATACTTAAAATCGATAACAGAACACGTTCCAACAGTTTTTAGAATTTTTGTCTGTTTGTCTGTTTATCTGTTTATCTGTTTGTCTGTTTATCTGTTTGTCTGTTTTTGTGACCGCGCAACACGTGAAAACGGCTGAACCGATTAAGATGAAATTTGGTATAGAGATAGTTTGAGTCCTGGGAAAGGACTTAGGGTAGTTTTTATCCTGGAAATCAACCCCTAAGGGGATGAAATGGGGGGTGGAAATTTGTATAGAGCTACTTAAACCGCTGCACCGATTGGGATGAAGTTTGGTATATAATTAGTTTGAGTCCAGGGGAAGGTCAAATCATAGTTTTTATCCCGAAAATCTTCCCTTTAGTGGGTAAAATGGGGGGGTGAAAATTTGGATGTAATCCAATTTGATAAAATTTGGTTTAGAGGTAGTTTAAGTTCTGGGGAAGGACATTGGATAGTTTTTATTCTGGAAATCTTCTCCTAAGGGGGTGAAATGGGGGGTGAAATTTTGGATGGACTCCGTTTAGACCAAATTTGGTATAGATATAGTTTGAGTCCCGGATAATGACAATAGATAGTTTGAATACCGAAATTCATCCCCCAAGGGGATGAAATATAGGGATGAAAATGTAGATAAATCCCATTTAGTTAAAATTTGGTATAGAGATAGAAGGAGTCGCAGGGAAGGACAATGCATAGTTTTTATCCCGAAAAATCATTTTCTGAGGTGGTGAAATGAGGGTTGAAGATTTCGATAGAACCCATTCAGATGAAATTTGGTATAGAGAGAGGTCTCAGTCCAAGGTAAGAACATAGAATAATTTTTATTCCGGAACACATGAAATGAGGAAATAAGGGGATCACATAAGGGGGTGAGATATGGTGGATGAAAATTTGGATTGAACCCATTTACGGTATAACGATAGTTAAGGAAGGACATAGGATAGTTTTATCCCGAAAATCATCCCCTAAGAGGGTGTACTTGGGGGTGAAAATTTGTTTGTGACACATTTTGATAAAATTTGGTTGAAAGATAGTTTGAGTCCTGGAAAAGGACAAATGATAGTTTCTATTCCGGAAATCATCCCCAAAGGGGGTGAAATGGGGGTGAAAATTGGATGGAACCCATTTACGGTATATAGCGGTAGTTGGGAGTCCTGGGGAATAGGAACATTATATAGGTAAATATATGTATGTGACGTTCCAAGGGTAAAGGTAGGTTATGGCGGTAGTATCGAAGATGTTTTCTAAAACGGGGTAAAAAAGACGTTTTATTATGGCTATTTTGAAAACTATTAGATGTAACATTTTGTTGACGTATCTTTATTTTTAATATAAAATATTTAAATTACAAGTCAGTTGCTTAAATTACAAGGCTGGGCATATGCTCATTTGCCAAGGTTGTGGCATAAAAATAATAGTATAACAATTTAACATAATAAAAGTTCTGTGAACGGGTGTAGCGGGTATATCCGTGATCACGAACCGTATGTACAACTCCCGGTAATGAATGACGGTACGACGATAAGGCTGGCGATGCAATTCCAAGGGTCCGGGCCGTTTTTTTGACAATCCGCTTTTATGGGAATCTCGTGATTTAGGTCCCTGTTTGTAGTGGCTGCGGATAAGGGTCACTTGATTTCAGTAGTTCTCGACGATGCTTAAGTTCACCCTAGGGCACTATTTGTGGATCGCCCCACTCTGCTATATGTGCAAAACACAATCTTAACTATATCTGCTATAACTATAACTATGACACAAATCAGACAAGAATTCAAAATCCTACCAATGTGTCTTTTCCTACCATATGAAATCTCTGTGAGGTAAGTTTCTATGTTCAGGGTCATTAATCTATGGAATTCTTCATCCGATTTCAAAAATTCTTTCACTTAAAATGTACTTGTACCTTACGGACGGGCATAGCTTATATTTTATCGTGCTGCAGTAGCGTGTCAAGCCAAGTTCAAGCCTAGAACGGGCAATGCTGCAGCCGTGTATATGTATTACATAGTATGTTTACATTATCTACTTTCATGAATTACACAAAACGATTTTATACTACTAGCAAATGCCTCCTAATTACGCGGCCACTGACGAAGTCTAGATAACAATTTAAAACGAGTCTAACTTATGAAACGATAACATAAGATTTATAACACAAATAGTAAGTCTAATTTTACGAATTTGTTTCGTCAGTTATAAAACAAAATCGTCATAAAAAATGAAAGCCTCAATATTTTGCTAGTGGTATCAAATGCAAATAACATCTGACCTAGATCTTTTTACTTGCATTCACCATATTTTTTTAATAGGCGACAAACCACGTTGCCAGTCCATTCATTCGCCTTTACAAACGTGTGTTTCTTCGCCGCATAGAAGCAAGTCGTAAGTTGTGTCCGCTGAGATAATAACGCATATATATGTTAGATAATAATAATAACATCGGGAACAGTTGGCAAGCGCGGAGCGACAATACGCTATAGTGTTGGTTCGGGGGGTTGTCGGAATTTAGGAGTTGAAAGCGACTTCGTATAAACAAAGTTGAGGCGATAGATTATGCCGCAGATTTCGCTCACCAGACTACGAGAACACCAGAGGGGTAATCACGTAACGTTCCGAACGGGCGTCGGTACAATTTAACTGTCAATTTTCCATATAAAAAAGTGACATTTAGACCTACCTGACGCGCGTACAATGCGTTACGTGATCGACCTGCAGGTGCGCATGCAGTGCGCCGCCGGAGCTATTGGCGAAGCTCATCTGCACTCCCCGACAGTAGTGGTCACGTTCCTCAGTATTAAGGGACCGACTGAATGAATGAATGAATACTCGTTAATCTACCAAATGGATGAATACTACGCCTGTGTAAAATCTAATTGCAAATATGCTATTAGTCTTCCCATCATCATATTAGCCGAAAGAGGTCCACTACTGGACATAGGCCTCCCGCAAAGTGCCAAAGTGACCGGTCCTGCACCACTCGCTTCCCAGATGCGCAGCATCCATTACTGCTGTCCAATAGAAGCTTCCATTCACTTTCTGTTGCTGTTAAATCGACTTTAGTCATTAAAAGCTTGTAAAATATCTGCCTTGAAGGACTAATTATGTCATCATCATCATCATATCAGCCGAAAGACGTACACTGCTGGACATATGCCTCCCCCAAAAAGTGCCACAATGACCGAACCTGCGCCACCCGCATTCAGCGGACTCCCGCGACCTTTACCAGGTCATCAGTCCACCTCGTGCTTGTGTACCCACGCTGCGCCTTTCGGTACGTGGTCGCCACTCGAGAACCTTTCCTTGAGACTAATTATGTATACCAAACTAGCATGCTCACATGGCTCGCGCTGAGAGAACCACCTGACCAGGCAAAGCTAAAGATGGCAACCTTCCGGGGAAAAGAAACCTGGTCACCCTCGCAGGACTTGGAGAAAGATGCACAGTCAACATAGATGCTGCCTCAACGGGCCTTGGCTGGAAGGAGATTGAGGTTGCCGCCCAGGACAGAAACAGATAGAAGACCCTTCTAAGAGTCCTATGTCCCTGATGAGGGATAAAAGGATACCATCACCATCATCATCAACATACTCAACTACGAACAGGGCATGTTCATTTATTTAATCGTATGGCATATATTATTTTTTGGCCTTATTGGGTTTGTCACTCTTTAAAACCACCCAGGGAACACGTGCAGGGTTGTGGTATGTAGCTCCTGCGGACGCGAGTGACAGTTGTCCCCCCTTTGTCAAGTGAGTGGGCAACTCGACTGTTAGAGGTTCTTAAGCCGCCGGAAGGCCTCTATAACTCGGCTTAACGACTACTGTCATAGACAGCAACCGGGATCAACTGCTTAGCGTGCCTTCCAAAGCACGGAAGCGCTCATTTATGGGTCATTGTCAGATTTAGGTTCGCGTCTCTTCGGTGGACATTGCCAAAGTTAAGGGCTATAAAGCCTAATTTTTGGTTGTACTCTGAATCCGCATAAACGGCGTTGGCCCTTCTATAATTCTATGTGATAAAGACATATTATATGTAAACGTAAGCCCTTACTTAACTATTGACCACCGGAAAGACGATTTTTGTTTTTGTGACTGACAATGACCCTTATAGTAACCACTCAAACAGGCCGGTCACCCATCCAAAGACTGACCCCTGCCGTCTTTGCTTGACCTGCGTTATCGTTTCCGACACGCAGGCGCCGCCGGGCTATGAACGCTTCGGGCATGTTAATAAAATCTTGTAACAAGTATAATTGTATCCGTATGCTTATAGCTTGGGCCAAACAGGCCCGTCTGCGAAACGACCGGGCACCTCATAAAATATAACATGCAAAAACGTCTCTTTCATACGAAGCGCTATAATTGTTATGGGATATGTGGAAACTTGCAGCGATTTTGTTGCTAAAAATTGCTGACAATTCTCGTTAATTTACGGTTAGTATGGCGGGGTTTGCCAAAAGATAGCGAGGGTTTTAATGGCGTTGTATTGTATGTTTTACAATTGTAAACATGTACATTAGCCGTGAAGATAACACATGTGCATATTTTGTGAATCTTACGTCACGAGTCAATTTATTTCTTCTGCTGATCGATTGTGCAACGTTTCGTACGTACATTCATCATCATCACCATCATATCACCAGAGAGACGTCCACTGCTGGACATAGGCCTCCCCCAAAGAGTGACCGGTCCTGCGCCACCCGCATCCAATGGACTCCCGCGACCTTTACCTGGTCATCAGTCTACCTTGTAGAAGGTCTACCCACGCTACGTCTTCCGGTAACTTTCCGCCTCAAAGGCCATCGATTCTAAGTGCAATGGGCCCCACCCACTGCCTCTTAAGTTAAGCGATTTGGAGGGCTATATCGGTACCTTACCACCCGGGAACCTTAGTCTTGCTGCAGATATGCCGCAGTACGTACATTTATAACTTTCTATATGTTGTCCTAACGCTCGTTAAAAGTAACACAATTACGCCTCTGGTTTTCACCCAGAGTTGGTACATTTAAGGTGAGGTTGAACATCATACTCGGATTATATATTAGATTGACGGGAATATTCATAATTATTATTCTAAGAGACTTATAAAACCGCGAGTAAAACGCCGGAATCGAAAGAAAATATACACATATATTTTATTTATGGGTTATATTTCGGCTTATGGGCGGATCATAAACTATGTTCACAATTTCACGCAGATATGTATTTGATGGATACAGTCTCGGTGTGAAAACAAGGTATAAATATAAATCACCTACTATAAAAAAGCTACTTCTATACTCGTAGGTACTTCCACTACGATACAATAACGATTTTTTTTTGTTTTAATGAGACGCAGTTATCCTCGGGGGGGGGCTTCAGGCTCCAGCAGTGAACGTCTTTAAGATTATGATGAAAAAGACGCAGTTTTTGCGTAAGTAAGCACAAATCCAGAAAATGTACTAGAACGTTATGTAAAATATAAAACAATCCAACGAAAAACATTTAAATGGAAAACAGCCTGATCTCAATTCGAGTCACGTAAAAACTTGAACCGGCCCATTTTGAACCATCATTACCGAAAATAAAGGATCCTGGAAGAAAATTATCTGAAAACAAAGCAAAGAACTAACAATCGAGCGCAAATAGGTGTATCTAAGGACGAGTAATCTGTACTAATATTATAAATAGGAAAAGTCTGTGAGATTGTAAATGTATACGTAGAGGATAATCTCCGGAACTATTAACCAATTTCAAAAATGATTTCACATGTAGATGAAATGGACTTCAGGATGGACATAGTCTGTGTTTAATCCCGCGGGTTTGCCTGCGTTCTCTGCAATACGCGGGAGACGCACGCATCTAGTACGAAATAAAATTGCAAACCTTTCGATTTTCAGTACTTACATTATAAACAAAATTCCAAAACAGTGCAATAAGATAAGATAAGATAAGATAAAATTTATTAGTAACATATAAGTACAGGTCAAGTGTTTTTTTTAATACAGTTACAATTTAAAATGGTACAAGATATTTCATACGAATACCTAAACACATAATTGATACAATTACGTATAATCGTTATATTAATTAAACAGTCATTGGTACAATACCAGCTCATACTTTTCAAAATGTAATTAACAAAATAAACTTACAGCATTTACTTACTTAGTAGAATGCAGTGCCTTGTTGCACTTTACTCGGCGATAAATTTTACTAAAGCAGCCGTCTACACAAATATTCGTCTATAGTCAGTCATATTTTTCCATTTTTTAATTAAGTACTTATACTTGCTCAACTATACTTAAGTATAAAGATGTATGGATTACGTGCTTTTTGAAAAATATTTTTTAAGACTGTATCGAAAAGTATGACAACTTTAACTGGCCGCCATTCTTGTTTTATTTGTTTTAAAAATATGAACGTCGTCGCTTAATTTCATAGATGCTATGGTATTGAACTCAATTACTGTTTTTTTTTTTTATTTCAAAAATGAGAGGCCTAACACCCGATCAACGAAAACGAATTGTGGACAAATACATACGAGAAAAGGGTATATCCATGAGAAAGATCACAGAACTCGAGAAGGTGAGTCGTTCAGCGGTTTACAATGTCATTTAAAAGTACGGGGAAGACTACTCTTTTAATGACAAGCTGATAAGTGGTCGAAGAACTGGTTCACATAATTGCAATATCGACTCTAAAATATTGCGAACAATCAAATCTCGCCCAGTGCTTTGATAAGAGATGTGGCTAAAAATGTGCAGAATTTCTGTAGGAATGGTTCAGAGTGCCAAGAAGCGTAACGACTTGGTAACTTATCGAAAGCAAGGGAAGCCTAAACGAACTCCAAAACAGGCTGCAAATGTTAAACTTCGTCTTCGAAAGTTAAACGACCTGGTTTTAACCAAAAATGAACATTGCATAATTCAAGACGACGAAACCTCCGTCAAACTGGATTATTCTGTTCTACCCGGCCCCCAGTACTATAATGTTCGCAAAGGAGAACACCTGAATGAGAACCAAACGTCAATTTATGCAGAAAATTTGGGTCTAAAGCAATGCTGTGACAGGCCATATGCGAATGCGGCATGAAATCAACGGCGTTCATCACTATTTCCACGATAACTACCGATCTTACATCAAGGAGTGTTTGCAAAAAAGGGTTTTGCCGCTGATTCGACGCCACAGAGGCTCTCCTTTATTTTGGCCCGATTTGGCTAGGTTCCACTATGCTGCCCGCACCAGAGAGTGGATGGAAGCCCACGGCGTGCAATATGTTGATAAGAATATGAATCCGCCAAGTTACCCTGAGGTACGTCCCATCGAAGAATATTGGGCAATCATAAAGAGCAACGCTTCTCGGCAGCGGATTTCGTAGACCGATTTAAAAAAGACTGGCTAAAAGCATCGAAATGGTGACCCAAATCGTTGTCCGTAATCTGATGAGAATGTCCGAAGTCAAGTGCGAAAAGTCGCCCGAAAGCAAACATAATAGGTACATTAGTTAACAGTAATACGTTTTATAATGTATTTCAAACATAAGCCAACAATGTAAAATAATAAATATTTAAAAAGTCATTACATATTTCACTAAAGTCTTATACTTTTCGATACAGTCAATTATGTTCTTATTTTTGTTTTGTATAGTGTTCTGTAGAAATTACAATACGGGTATCGTCTTTATGGGTATATGGTCTAGAACTCATGCTTAGTTTGGGCCTAGATCGATTTAAGGATGACTCACGCTAGAACGGGCCGGACCGTTTTCTGAGAAAAACGATGGCGTTTTTGCGCGGCAGAGCCATACCTAAGCCCGGCCATGCCGCCACAGAGCCTCGGCCGTGGCTCGGCCGGGTTTGCGTATGGCTCGTCCGCGCAAAAACGCCGTCGTTTTTCTTAGAAAACGGCCCGGGCCTGACACGGCCCGTTCTAGCATGAGTCATACTTTATGTATGATTGTACCCAAATATTTATCTAATTATGTATTTTGTACAAGTTAATGAAATGTGTGCATATTAACGTGTTCACGGGTAATCTTAACCTTTTTTTCTTTCTTTTTTATAATAAACATTTTCTTATGCTTATAGCATTATTCATATATGTACATCTAAGGTAAAATTCCGTTAAAATTCGTTTCTGTTGTGAGTAAAGTACAACAGTATATATGTTGCCGCTATAACAACAAATACTAAAAACAGAATAAAATAAATATTTTTATAGATAATGGTACGGAACCCTTCGTGCGCGATTCCAACTCGCACTTGGGCGGTTTTTTGCAATTGTTATCATCTACCTACACAACCTTTTAGGTATCATGAGTGGGTACTAAAAGTACTAAAACGAAAAATCGTTGAAATTTACTTTGTCTGCATATAACATTTATGTTTAATATCTACGGCGAAAAGTATTTTTGGTTGTTTTCCTCCGTAACATCAAACAAGAAATTAAAAACGATTACTAACCCCCGCTATAAGTAGAAGAGAGAAAGAGAAGACCTAAGGAATAATTGCGTTCCTTTTTGAACAAGCGTTAGGACAAGTCAACGGTAATTTTCCTGTACAAAAATAGTACCTACATTACTGCAGAGGCCGTGAAGTAAGGGATTGCTGGACGAGTTTGGGGTAGACGGCCGAGTCGTAGACGAGTCCAGCAATCCCTGTTCCGGCCGAGGTTTGTATGTGCTTTTCTCAAGCAATGTGAGGAAATATTAAAATTAAAATAAACACAAGGTAATCAATTAAAACAATTGTGTAATCTGCCGCCTCTTTTAATTTTTTTAACATGTAATTTGAACAAGCTGTTCCACGTTTAACCGCACATAAGTATAGTACCATAGTTTTTTTTTTATCTCGCAAGTATGCTTACAGAGTCTAGTGGTGGTTGGCAGTATGTAATTTTCCCTTTGTCACTTTAATATTAGTAAGCAAATTAAAAAAAAATAGAGTAGCGGTCCATAATGGTTTTATATAGGGTTTTCATACTTGGCGTAAGGCCAAGAAGAAATGTAGGGAGGCTTAAACAAGAAACTTCATGTCTTCGTTTCGTGATATTAACGCATATCTACATTTCCGAATGTGTTTGAAATATAAATAATAAAAATAGAAAAAACTTTATTGTTTAACCGTGTTACATATATGGTATTTTATACAAGTGTAAGTTCTCAATGATTACCCATTTCGGGTGTACAATATTAACTTAAAACTAAGGAAAACAAAACGAATATATAATACAATCTTTTTCTTTAAGATGTAAATTCAAAAAATTCTTTTAATGAATAGAAACCTTTCTTATTTAACCATTTTTTAAATTACGTTTAAATTTTACGTCATCCAACATTTTTATTTCGTTAGGAAGCTGATTAAAAACTCGAATGGCACTAATAAATGTGCTTTTATCGTAAGTTTTATTTTTTACCAAAGGCAATGTTAAATTGTACCTATATTGACTACGTATATTATTGCGTTAGGAGGCTAGTGTTGTGAAGTAATCTTTGTTACTTTTTACAAAGTTACAGAGCTCATAAATTGAGAAATAATAATTTAGATCTGCGTACGTAGAGCAACCGCTCTACGTACGCACGTTAGGTAGATCTAAATTATTATTTCTCAAACATGCTCGGAAAAGTAGATATGCGTTAATATCACAAACACCAACATACAAAGACTTTTCGCAGCTCTCTCATCTCAAAAAAAAACGATGTTAAAGTTAACGTGATTTTTATTTCAAAACCTACCTTTTATTAGATAATATGGTATCCAATATTTACTCCCAATAATGCTTAAAATCGAAAGCCTTTGAAGTCCTATTTTTGTTAAATTGAAAACATTTGAGGAAGTGTTTTAAAAAAGGTTGAACAACAGGAAAATCAGGGCGCTATGAAGGAATTGATTAATGCATGCTCCAGCAGCTGAATTTGAGTTTAAAAAGGCTTTTTGTTCGGTTAACAAAAAGGATTTTATTAATTCATCTTTCAAAGGAAAGAGTGCAAAGGGTTTGGGTTAAATTGGGTTTACATTTATAAACAGGACGAGTGGTTGGTTACGTTGGCTCTTAAGGTTGTGATCCCGCTTAGATTTTAGTAGGTTGTTGCTGATGTTCTATGGTAGGCTAGTAGTCACAAGTACATGTAATGTCACGCTTGTCGATTCCCAGCAGCGCTCTTTGGCCTTGTCCCAGCTCCTTGTCAGCAGAGTGCTGCTATGAATACGACGTACCGAGCAAACGGGTGACACAGTCCTCTCGGCCGAGTACTCGGTGCGTATAACATAACGCATGCGCTGGATGCGGGAGGCCTATGTCCAGCCAGTGGACGTCTTTCGGCTGATATGATGATGATGATGATGATAACATAACGAGTGACTGTTTATACGCACCGAGTACTCGGCAGAGAGCACTGTCTCGCCCGTTTGCTCGGTACGT
Source organism: Epinotia brunnichana (assembly GCA_963854355.1). Classification (NCBI taxonomy): domain Eukaryota; kingdom Metazoa; phylum Arthropoda; class Insecta; order Lepidoptera; family Tortricidae; genus Epinotia; species Epinotia brunnichana. Next base: position 4,200,344 of record OY977945.1, on the reverse strand, counting down.
GTGATCAAGGCATAAGGATGGGTTGCTGCACCAAACTGTAATCGTAAGCGGTGTTCGTTAAAATCTGAATGTATGGAAAATTTGACAAGTTTCTATGGAATAACAGCTTTCGGCGCCATATCCTCCTAAGGCCCAGATACGACACAAACTGATATTGAAATTTGAATTAACTCTCGTAAGAAATAAAGTTGAATTTCGTTTGTTTCAAAAAAGACCAAAACAAAACAAATGCAACTATATTCCAACCCGAAATGGTTTAAATTCCTTTAAGAGAATAAGTCCTTCCAGTAGGCCAAGAGGATATTTAACGTTGTTCAGTCTGTAATCGTAAGTTGCTAATCAGCCCTAAGTAGTCAACTTGGAAGCTGTCAATCAAAAGCCGTGCTCGCAATGTTGTGGTGCCAGACAGTGCGCCCGATCCATTATCTCTTCCTCCTCTTAGAGACTTGTTCAATTCAATTCAAATAATTTATTTCAGGCTTGCACCCATAAGTGTTAGTTTTATACAATAAAATCTTAATCTATTATGCCGAAAAATTTTATTCATGCTACAAGACCCATATTACAAATACCTTAAAGACTAACACATACATATCCATATAAACATCATATCATTTTTCATTATCATCATCATTATATCATACAAACAAGCAATAATACGCAGCAGGACGGCATCACTAATGCGGCGGATGTGTGGCAGCGGTAACAGTATCCTGAGGACGCTGGCTGCGAGGCTGGATGCTCCATTACCTAGGCACTGGAACACCCTACATTGTGCAGGACCCTATGCTAGGGGATGGAGCATCTAACTCCATTAGGATTATAGGATTAAATTAATTTGTAATACTAACCTTAGTCATAATTCGTGATTGTATACTAACAACTTATGGACATTACCTAGTCCGAAACAAATAAAGAATTGAATTGAATAAACTTATTAATACCTACAAAAACACTACCTATCACTGCGATGTGTTGCGCAACTTCGTGGTGTTTAACCGACCGCGAAAACGCCGGAACTTGACTCCCTTCGGCCGAAATTCTTCCTTAGTGAAGGTGGATAGATGGTCTGTTAGAACTTTGACCACAAATGAATTAAAATTCACGTTATGGCGAGACTCCAACCTCACGACCCCCAGGATGAATCCGGTCTCCACGCACACATACGCTACTACTTCCTCTTCTTCTAGTGTAGTGTTTGTTTTATAAAACGAAGAAGCAGTATCAAATACAGAACTAAAACAAAACGCAAATTTTGAACCACAAGATAATAAAAAGAACTAGAAAATAACTGTAGTTTCACTCTCAGTTCTAGAGACATTGCATTGCACAAATCATAACAATATTCCCGCAGACTTCCTCCTGTATTTTTAACTAGGTGAAACTATATTGCAAGTAGTTTATTTACTCAAGGAAAGTGCACAAATCGTGTTTATCCTGACCTGCTGCACTTTGTGGCCGAGATTCAATGCGAGTCCGCTAAATTGAATAACGAATGTTTGCTTTCCAAAAGATTAGATTTACTTACTGGTGCACTTAAGTTGTATATCTTGACTGGAATTAGGATGTTATTGCTCGGCTCATCGAATTTTGTATGTATTATGCTCTATTGTTTTATTTTTGTGAGCTGGTACAATAGCTTTTATTGTATCGCACCTGTTTTTATACGTGCGATACAAAAAAACAAAATTAAATTAAATAATAATAATAAATATTTGCGGACATCTTACACAAATCGACCTAGTCCCAAACTAAGCAAAGCTTGTACTATGGGTACTAGACGACGATATATATACTTATATAGAGAAATATATACTTAAATACATAGAAAACATCCATGACTCAGGAACAAATATTCATGCTCATCACACAAATAAATGCCCTTACCGGGATTCGAACCCAGGACCTCTTGCTTCGTAGGCAGGGTCACTACCAACTAGGCTAAAGCGGTCGTCAAATTAAACACAAATGGCTCTAAGAGCTGTAGGAACCGCCAGTTAGCCTATAAAAAAATAATAATAACATACATTATTGAACCAGGTCACAAAATTTCACTAGAATCGGTTGAGAAATGCCACCTGTAGATGAGAACAGACGCCAAACGCGACGAAATATTTTTGCTTAGCTTAGCTGAAACGAAGAACTTCGTTCGGTTCGATAGCTCGCTCAAAAATAATTTACAACGCGAAAAAGGAATATTTCCATTAAATCATTGCAGAATAAAATTGAGTTAAGAAACAAAACTAACAGTGACAGACAAAGTTAAATATTTAAAACATGGCTATTATAAACTTGAATTAATTTTTTTATACCTGTAGCACATGTTTGTGGTGTATGTAATAATGAAAATAAGATAGTAACACATAATTAAATGCGTGAATATATAATTGAACGATGGAACCTGGTTCGAGACACTGGCCAATAGAAGGTTGCGTAGACAACAAGCTGATACTAGAGCCCCTGGCACGAATTTCGTCTGCCAGAAATGTGGAAGACCATGCCGGTCTCGTATTGGCCTCTACAGTCACCAAAAACGATGTCTCCATGGCAATGTTTAAATCGTCTGCAATAGACGCAAAGGCTTGTGATGATGATAATGAATATATAATTATAACATGTTCGTATCTACTTAATTATAACTACCATACCTAGGTAGTTAACGTGTAATTTTTATGGATGGTAAAGAGACTTAAAATTATATGTACACACACATTTAAAGCTGCCCATACGAGTAAACCTTCCATTATTGCACATCAATTTGCGCAACAAAACAAGTGCTCTCGCCGAGCATAGGTTCTCTTATTTTATTATTTTCCCCGGTATTTCAATGGCTTTTAGAAATGAAGACTTTTTGTGCGCTTTGTTTGTATCACGGCCGGCTTTCAATTCATTTCGTAAAATGTCTGCTTTATTTTTGTAGATTCTATAAATTTGTACAGGTGGAAATTGACAGCACGAAAATTCTTTTTCTGCGGTTCCGCTCGCTTTTGTGTTTATCTCAGTAAAAAAACTAACAAGGCTGCTTTAATGAAAGTCAATGCCATTCGGCGTGGCGTTTATAATTTAGTATTGTAGAGGATATAAAGGCTAGAGTGTCCAGCCATACCAAAAGAACAGCTTAGCTTCTACATTTTAATTTTAATGATCTTGAATAAGAAATAGGTATAACAAATTGTGTGGACATTCTACTGCAACCCTTGACAGAAGTCAGTTGTGTTAATAATTGCATTATATGTATACATTATTTTGAGGTATTTTATTACAGCTTCTTCATTATCTATGAAGAAGCTGTAATGAAATACCGATGTTGTGAATAAAACCGAGAAGTGAAGTTCAAAGTTTATTTTTCAGCGATCTTCCCTACCTGTGACCTTCCAAAACAATACAATACAATCGCTAATCCTGTTATAATATACCTACTAAGTGTCCTAGTGCTCGTCAAAATCTTCTCCCTCCCGTAGAGGTTTCAGTCGTCCAGGTGCCCATCCTAAACAAATGAGTCTAGCTCGTCGCGCCATCGCCGGCGACGTCTGCCGCGTCTCCGTTTCGAGCTATCGGGCTGCCAGACAGTGGCCATCTTTAGTAGCTAATAATCACATAAAGTAAAGTAAAAAAAAAAATGAAAAAGTCATTTATTTAAACATAATGGGTTTTACATAGTTACCAGGGGTACCACACTAGGCTACGCCTGTATCGTGGAGAACCAGTTAATTTTTAAACATCTGAAATAAGTTACCACAAATATTTATTTTATTACATTCGGAGGAGTAAGAAATAATATTTTACATTGAAAAGTTTATACTCAGAGACTAACTTAGATATTAAAAATAGCTTCAGTCTCGGCATAATTTAACGAATGAAGAAATTTAAAAGTAAGTGTTTTGGCTTCTTGTTTTGTGCTGCCGAACTATATGACGAACGAAATAAGGCTAGACTTGGACCTTCTATGACTGAACAGTATAACTTTACTCTGTTTACTTTCTATTTTCAATGTCACATTCCATTTAGGTATTTGACATTCACTGAAAGCCAGTTTGCAAGAGTACATAATTTTGTTTTACACTAAGTGCACCTACCTCACACATATCTCAATAGTGAGTTTTATTGTCCCTATTGGGAAACTCTCAGTATTGAAGTAAGTATCTATTTTCATCAGAAACGACAATAACAATTATTTTTGGGTATAAATAAATTGATTTATCGCTTTTAGGTCACACGACGTATTGGAATTTGGTAAATAAATTATACGTACCCGTTTGATAGGAAATAAGTAAAAAGTTTAAATCAATACTGATAGCGTCCTTTGACGACCTCTTTAGCCTAGTTGGTAGTGACCCTGCCTACGAAGCAAGAGGTCCTGGGTTCGAATCCCGGTAAGGGCATTTATTTGTGTGATGAGCACGAATATTTGTTCCTGAGTCATGGATGTTTTCTATGTATTTAAGTATTTATTTCTCTATGTAAGTATCTATATCGTCGTCTAGTACCCATAGTACAAGCTTTGCTTAGTTTGGGACTAGGTTGATTTGTGTAAGATTGTCCGCAAATATTTATTTATTTATTTATTTATTTAGCTATAATTTCGAGTAAGAACAGCTAAAATTATATACGATACAATATTCCAAACAAAAACTGAAAGATTTTCCGTTAGCATGTGTTATGTTTGTGTTACTTATGAGCAGAGTGAGGAAAAAACTATTTTGGGTTATTATGCAATTTCGTATACTAAAAACACAAGCAAGTAGTGAACAGAGCAAGTAAAACACAAAGAACCGAGTGAAAGAGCGTTTTCATAATTCAGTTCAGTCGTGTTTGAGCACGTAGCTTTTGATACGGGAAAAAATCCATCCAAAAATTTGAAGCTGAAAAACATGGCTTTGTGTGGGATTCCTTGTTTCGAAGGGGTTTAAATTTTAGGTTCTATTTCTGCCACAATTTAAATGAAAGAAGTATTTATAAAAAAAATTTGGTCAAGTTTTAACTGTGGATTTGTTATTCTTTGCAACAATTCGTCAAAACAATTCTAATGAGCCTTAACACGATGCTTTTGTCATGAGTATTCTAGATCCATCATCAGATAAGCTCAATAGGCTTGTTGCGTGGTGTTAAAATTGATAACGTCGTGTTGCTAAATGGATAGTAAACCATCAAATGATTGTAATAAAGTATAAATTACAAAATATAATTCAAATCATAAAAAGATATGAACCTTGAAAGTTTTGAAAAAAATGATTTTTTATTTATTGTCCAAGAGTAAATTTAATGGTACCAATATTATAGAATCCTTACGCTTTTATAGAAACAAATTTGTATGACAATTATGGACCTAAACGCAGTATTTCGCGACCGAAACAGCAATTTACTTCATTTTCCATGCAACGGTTAGTACAAATTGCACGGCGTGACGTCATAGTTTAAAGCCAATCAGTATGAAGCGTTTCGGCTACTGTCAGCGAGGTCCGTCTTTAACTCGATTTTTTGGGTATTAATGTCCTTTAAATGTAGTTGCTTCCATACAAACATTTGTTCATCTACAAAAACTGGTTCGAATGGCATCGTAAACAAATTTAAGGTCACAAGCCCATTGTAGGTACGATAATATTGCGTTGACATCTGACTCCAATGTGTGTACAAAATTTTAATTTGGTTGGACCCCGGAAAATTGTTCAAATTAGGCTTGCAAGATTTTTTTACTGACAGCAGGCAGCGAGACAGATGAAAGTAAAATAAAATATAATAAAAAAAAAAAAAAAAAAAATAAAAGCTTGTAAACTGACGAACGATTCCCAAAATATAGGTAGAACTATTCAAAAGATGTTCTTAGGGTTCCGTATCAAAAATGTAAAAAAGGAACCCTTATTTTTTAAGGACTTTGTCCGTGTGTCTGTCTGTCCGTCAGTTCGTCTATCCGTTTGTCCGTTTGTCAGTCTGTCCGTCTGTCCGTCTGTCCGTCTGTCCGTCTGTCCGTCTATCCGTCTTTCACAACGTTAAATGTCTCGGGAACTACTTAAGCTATCAATTTGCAATTTGATACAATTGTTAAGAAAGTTAAGACACGTGTAGGGAATATATATATTTATATTGTCGATCTTTTATACCCACATTCATGCTAAAAGTGGCACTGGAACACAAGTTTCATGTGTCCTGCTTACCCCTTTTAGGGATAAAGGCGTGATTGTATGTATGTATGTTCACAATTTGACGATATGACATTGTTAGTTTATAAACTAACCAAAATGAATACGTAAAATTATTAATTATTTTGGCAGTTCACAATATTCCGTCAGTTTACAATATAACGGGTAAGATTATAAACTGACGGTTTTCACAATCTAACGGTGACATATATACATCTTTATTTTCTGTGTAAATGACGAATATGAGGGGGGTGAAAAATTAGAAGTCTAGTTAATACTTAGATCAAATGGGGTATCATATCAAAGGACTTGAGTTGCGCTTACTAAAACCGTTTTCTGTGGTTAAATTCTGATTTATGAAGGAAGTTGTTGAAAAAAATACCATTCCCACCTATCTCCGAAGTTGACCGAGCGGAAATTCTGAAATTATGATTATGAGTAACATAAATAATACAGGAAAAATAAAACTATACATCTAGCGTATTTTTTTTTATTTGTCAAAAATAATTTCTTAACTAAGTTTGTAATTTTATTAATTTTGTATGAAGTTTTATATCTTCAAATTCCTATGAGTGAGATTATCTTTAAAGTCCCTTCTTTCAAATAAAAATGAATTGAAATCGGTACGCGTGAAAAGAATATCGCTGATAAACAAACATTCCAGTCACACTTATACTATGCAAAATTATTAGTACCAATGATGCAGATGGCGTTGTAAACTTCTACTATGAGCTCTTAAGAATGTTCAAGAATGAATGGGGTCGTGATAGTGACATGACGGGTATGGTGCATGAACGTGTGTACGGAACCATCGGTGCGCGAGTCAGACTCGCACTTGACCGGTTTTTTTACCTTAGCACCATTAAGGACTAAAAACCGGCCAAGTGCGAGTCGGACTCGCGCACGAAGGGTACCGTACCATTATCTATAAAAAAAACATTTTATTCTGTGGTTTTAGTATTTGTTGTTATAATAATATCGGCAACAGGAATACATCATATGTGAAAATTTCAGGTGGAACTATCACGGTATCAGTGTGTGTGTGGATCTAACGGGACCCTATGGCTATATCAACATATCACATATAATCACAGCATGCCCAAGTCATACAAGCTTGAAACATTTACCCGCATTTCTGTGACCACATCTGTGACACAAACATACCAATATTTTGACGTAACCTATCAAATCTATAAGTTTCTGTCAAAAAATGTTTTTTTGGAAGAAGCTTTTATTGCCGACTGTACTTTTCTGATGAATCGAAACAATTCTAACGAGCCCATACTCAACGGAGTTACGTCGGTTAAATACTGAATTCCCATGACCACCCTCTGCCTCCATCATCAGATCAGCTGTATGGTACCATGATATTGAATTGTCATCCAAACTAATTTATACCTTTACCCACAGCTCAAATGGTTGAAGATATCTGCTTCAAAATTGAGTTGCAAGCTTCCACCCGAACAAACACAGTACATAGTTAAATACATACATACATTGCAAATAATCTTATGAACAACCTACCTCAATCATGTCATTGTTCATTATATGTTACAACTCCATATTATATTGTGCCTATCGCCTCACATTACACGTACTCGTGAATTTTTAAAACGAAACTATTATGCAATCAAAATGTCTCATACTTCATATTGCCATTGCACTTTTTCAAAGTCCCATAACATGCATTGTGCTGCCGCAAAAAAAACTTACCTATTATTAAAATAAAGTCCACATTTCTGCGAAACATTACAGAGATAATTGACTGTGCAGTAATTTGCGCTCGTGGAAGAAAAATGGAGGTTGTTAGTATGGAATTTACAGTTTCATATGATATTATGGTTCTGGTGGAAAAGTGTCTTAGTGCTAGCACGCAGGGTTTACAATATGTTTAAGAATTTAATGCTCTTTGTTCCCAACGAATGCGGGTGTGTGCTTATCTTTGTGTCTACGACTGTTGCAAAATTTATAACGGCAGATAATTTATTCCGTGTTCGTGACCAATTTAAAAGGAGTGCCTTAGCTTTATTGTATACTTCAAAAAAACCATTAGATGATGAAATAAATGCTTTTATTTATCCAAATATCATAAACCCTCCATGATGCGTTCAAAAACCGCACATTATGACCACCATAAAAATAGACTGTTTTGTTAGAACTAATTTCTTATCTGTGTAAATGTTATTATTGCTAAATAATAACATCGATTTCGATAATATTATTTCATTCAAATTTCGAACGTCTCAAGAACAAAGAAATTTGATTTAACCTCTATTCTAATATCAGTCGAGATGACGTTTAGTTGGAAATGAATTGTCAATTTGCATACAAATTTGACAAATGTCGCACGTAAGTAAGATATCGAACGATATGATATTTGGATCCAACTCTAGTTTGGCTCTGAATTAAAAAACAACTATGACAGCTGCCAGAAAACAACGCCGCGATGCCGGTCATAATATGCGGCTCCTGAATGCATCATGGAGGCTTATGATATGTGAATAGATAAAGTAGTGTATGTAACTATACATAATTAGGCATTAAGATACTCGTGTGATATTATTATGAAACTCGCCTTGTATTTAATGCCCTTCATTATGTACAGTCACATAAACTACTATTATAAAAAGTTGGGGAACGGAAGACCAACCTTCAATAGGGATGTTGAGTATACTCAAATAAGCAACTTTTTTTGGATGTCCTCTTTAGATTAGTTGGCTGTGACCCTGCCTACGAAGCTGGAGGTCCTGGGTTCGAATCCCGATAAGGACATTTATTTGTGCGAGTACGAATATTTGTTCCCGAGTAGTAATGGATATTGTTATGTACATACCTAATGCATGTATTTATTAAGCTTTATAAGTATGTATGTATATCGTTGCCTATTACCCATAGTACAAGGTTTGCTTAGTTTGGGATTAGGTCGATTTGAGTAAGATTGTCCCCGAATACTTATTTATTTATCATTCTTATAAATCTAAACCGCTCTTAAACCTAAGTGACGTCGCGAATTTCTATAGACAAACTGTGTATAAATAAATAAATAAATATTTTTAGGGTTCCGTACTCAAAGAGTAAAACAGGACCCTATTACTAAGACTTTGCTGTCCGTCTGTCTGTCACCAGGCTGTATCTCAAGAACCGTGATAGCTAGAGAGTTGAAATTTTCACAGATTACGTATTTCCGTTGCCGAAATTACAACAAATACTAAAAACAAAATATATTTTTTTAAGGGTGGCTCCCATACAACAAACGTGTTTTTTTTTGCCGTTTTTATAGATAATGGTACGGAACCCTTCGTGCGCGAGTCCAACTTTATATAGGTAGTTAAAAAAACGCATGAAACTAGTTCCATATTTTTGATGATCTTTTTTTTGTTGAAAGTGGCACGTTTTTCGAAACTGCGAATAATGGATGATCGTAGGTACCTACTTATTATCCTACCGGGTCGAAATAATATGCAAATTTGCGTCATAATAGCCCGCTATGTAAGTATAGCCTTGAATGATGTACCACGTCCTTATTATATGAAAATATATTAACTTAGCCCTCCGCATCGCTAAACTTACGTAGCAGTGGACGGGGCGGGGCACATTGCACGTAGAACCGATGGCCGTTAGGGCGGAAAGGTTCTCGAGTGGCGACCACGTACCGGAAGGCGCGGCGTGTGTAGACCCCCCACAAGGTGGACTGATGACCTGGTAAAGGGCGCGGGAGTCCGCTGGATGCGGGTGGCGCAGGACCGGCCATTGTGGCACTCTTTGGGGGAGGACTATGTCCAGCAGTGGACGTCTTTCGGCTGATGATGATGATGATATTAACTTTATTGACCATGTACATTTATTTCCCTAGTGTGGTAGGTAAACGAACAATTCCCTAACTACATTCCAGTAATGATAAATAACTAAGCAATAATTCTCCCCGTATCCACATTACGCGTTATATACGGCGAGCGCCACCTGCGCCAGCTTAGTGCTAAGCTCCGCCAATTGAGCTTAATTGGGCTTTTTCGTTTAAAAAGCTCCAACCGCTTAATTGCGGAATAAGTTACTAAAGTTGACGCTGGTGTTTAATTAGGCTAGCGTTTAATACTTTGTAGTACGGTAGTTGGTTACAATGTGTCATACGTCACACCGTTTTTTAGGGTTCCGTACTCAAAGAGTAAAACGGGACTCCGCTGTCCGTCCGTCCGTCCTTCCGTCTGTCTGTCTGTCACCAGGCTGTATCTCACTGATACCGTGATAGTTCCAGTTGAAATTTTCACAGATGATGTATTTCTGTTGCCGCTATAACAACAAATACTAAAAACATAATAAAATAAATATTTTCATTGATAATGGTACGGAACCCTTCGTGCGCGAGTCTGACTCGCACTTGGCCGGTTTTTTTAACATCGTTAGGTGTGAATCTGAATCTGAATTCACATTGCGTCCCGATTACGGAAAAGTAACTGAAAAAAAACTCTTTTTTTTCATATAAAACCTTTGTCGCCATGAGCATATCTTTAAATCGATTGATACCTGATTCATCAAAATCGTAAATAAATACAAACATATAGACTGGTAAAATCATATCTCTTCCTTTCTCTACCGTAGCCGGGCAAAAAAGATCTTGGCTAATTTAGTGTTTTCTATCGCTTGTATAACAGTCTGTGTTCCGAAAAACTCTTTGACATGATGATTACGGCCACATTCTACCACCGCAACATTCGCAACGCTACAACCTTGGTCGCGCTCGGCACGGTTCCAGAAGAACTTCCTTCCACGAACACCGTGGCAGTAGAATTTACTCCTTGCTGCGGTTTGAGTACTCACTCAAGTACTGCTGTAAATAAAAGGTTGAGGATTCTTCTGAATTTTTTTCAATAACTGTATTTTTTTTTAATATTGGCTTGAATTAAATGTATAAAAATATCAAAAAATTATGGTGTGTTCTTAAGCGCGATTGGATAGCGACTTTTTGCTAAAATATGAATCTCATAATTCTTCGAGTGACTCTTTCAAAGGCGAACACACGCAAAACCTACCAACGGGCAATTGGTGTGTATTTTTGGTAATATTGAAAGTCCCTAATATTGAAACAAAGATCCACAAATGAAAAAAATAAGTCACTACATAGTGATTTATACGTGTTTTATTTATTTTCTCATAATATGAGTAATGTGCTCGCAACAATATAAACAATATAATATATAGAATACCACTTCAAAAATAATTTCACGCATTCGGGCTTAATCATTCTTTTGTACCTATCAAACCACTCGAAATCCATTTAAAACTTAAATCGTCCCATACCCTAATTATCCCGACTCATATTCCTTTGTCCCTAGCTCGATGAATACACTTTTTGCTAATCATGTTTGGAGTCACGCCATCAATAGAAAAGGTCGTAGTAGGCCGATTATTAATTCAGGGCACAAAGATTAATTGACGTTATGTTTGGTTTATGTTGTGGGTACGTTGAATTGTTGTAGGGTAGTTTAGAACTACAATATGAAAACGTTATGGTTTGCCAATTTATGATATAACTAGTATTCACCACCTAGAGCGACAAACAATGGAAGTAGTACTACGTTTTCATATCAGTTTGTGCCAACTATGGCTTTACAGCAGACAGAATTTTTAGTTTGACACGCTTTGTAGCCTCGACGCTTTGACAGATTCTATTGTTAGGTATCTTTAGATTAATTTTAGTTGTGAAAGTGACTTAAATAATTATAAGGTATACTTTTTTAACAGTAGTAAAGGAAGGCCTCACAATATGCTAAGAATTAAACAATAGTTTAGGTACGTGTAAAAATTCGGCAAACAGTTTCAGCCTGAGAGCATCACACTCAAAAAATCCTTTTTTCACTGGTGGTCACGGGAAAATGTACCTATTTTCATTACTCTTACGTGAACAACAAAAACGCTTGTTTACCCTTAAAAGCATTGCGTCACGTATTATTTAGGCACTTTAATGTTACGTGTGCACGACTGATGAGGTCATTAAGCATGTGACGTCACTTGCCCAGATAACAGCCTGTATTAAGAAGGTAATGTGTGTTCGTGCCGCTTTTGTATTAGAAAATGTTCGTAATAAAGAGAATTGATTATGATAAAAGTATGACTGGTTGAATCCGAGGGGGGGTAGTCATGTAAATTTTCAAACGAGTCAAAACAACTGTCATTTTCCCATACAAAAAAATATACTTATCTACCTAATGTACGTACAAAGCGTTACGCGAGTGACCAGTTCCTATAACCATAACGTCTAAATTGAGATAGGAGAAAGAAGTAAGTAAGGCAAATCGGCATATCACCTGCCTCCTATTCCGAGCAGCCGATCTGCGGAAGTATCTCCACCTTTCAGAATACCTCAACCTTAATAACACTCAAGCTTGCTCAAGTAGTGATTAAGTATGTTATGTTGTCTTCCTGGTGGTGATTAAGGTCACCAGGGCTATTTGATGCGCTGTATTGGGTGTAAGGAACCTATTTGTCTAGGTGTCTTCACAGCAAATCTTCAATTGAATATAGGGACGGCAACGCGCTTATGGCTTCTGGGTGGCAACTGTTTCCATTTCGCAAGCTGTAATTGTGTTTCAGTCGTGGCACTAAGAAAGAGGTGAATGCGTAACGTACAATATCCACTAACAATGTAATCATTTGATATGACGAAAAAGACGGACAACGCGGTGTATTAATAAACACAGGTACCTAGAAGATAAATTAAAATTTAGCTCGAACCGGAAAAACAAATGTCTGATATTTTATCGATGCTTTGAATGGAATTTATATAACTTTTTTCCGAAGGCCTTCTTTCTGTCCATAGTACAAAATAAACGTGTCGCGCATTTAGTGGAAAACAGTATGGCGGCATTTACACAAGTCTCGGAAGAGCAATCATGGCACCACTCAGAGAATAATTGTGACACTTAAATAAAATTAAGGTAGTCAAGTCCCCCGAATGGCGTTTTCAACTTTTCGCGTTGTGCGCAAATGAAAAATTACGTCAAATCTTGTGTAATTTGATGCCTTGGTCGCTTAACGATGCTGCGTGCTCGCGGTGGTTATAGCAAGAACAGTATTTTTTTCTTATACCGTGACGGTGGCAAATAGCCATGCCGACGGATGATAAGAAGACAACAAAGCCTATGGACGTTTGTAAATTTAAAGTAATCATAAGCGCGTTGTTGACCCTTCATTGGTTCGAGAAGGTACTCGTGTTAACAGCTAGAGTCAAATACTCAAAACAGCGCATCACAGGAGCTCTGGCAAGCTTATTCGCCAACAAGAACCAATCACCATGTATCTAGAGAGCAAGTAGTTATTCTAAGTAAGCTGCGACCTTCAGTTAATATTATTCATTCAAATTAGTTTTTGACCAATAAATAGCCTTTAACGTGCAGTGGTCCGTGTGGTCCAGAGGTAAGAAAGTTTCCCAAGATCAACGAAAATGTAGGCTCAAACCATCACACATCGTGCTACATTTGATCTTTCTTTTTGTAGGTGTATCTGATTTATGTACTCATTTAGTTCATCATCATCATCATCATCATATCAGCCGAAAGACGTCCACTGCTGGACATAGGCCTCCCCCAAAGAGTGCCAAAATGACTGCTCCTGCGCCACCCGCAACCAGCGGACTCCCGCGACCTTTACCACGAAGGCGATGCGTGGGTAGGCCCCCCACAAGGTGGACTCCTTTATCTATTTAGCTCAAATATATTTGAATACTGCTTCTCTTACTTGCACTGTGACATCATCTACCGGGACATAAAGGAAACAAACGACCAGATATTAAGTCACCTGTTGTCAGAAGCGGAGATGTTATGAAAACGTGCCGCTTCCTACTTTTAGCGAAAATTATTTCACGCATGCTGCATGCATGCATGGGTGATCTGTGCTAAAAAAAGGTGTTCGGGCCGCATGCATGCCCGACCCCTTATTCTGTAAACGCCGCTCGTGTGTACGGGCGTATAGTCTGTGGTTTTGAAGGTGACATTTGAGCTGTCACATTTTTGCTTGTCACATAATTTTGGACCACACGGACAGGGGTACCGTTTTTGGTTTTTGTTGGAAAAGCTCGCTTTGGAGATATAAGTCCGGCTTTATTTGTTTGGATAATTTGCAATATCGCTCGCCTTGTAGGCACACGAGTGCCCGAGTTGTTGTGTGTTTGTTTGGATATTTGGTGAAAGTGTTTCGAGACTCACTTGGTGGCCTAAAGGCCCGAGTAATTTTGGTGAAAACGAACAATTGGTAATGTCGCTCGCCTTGGCGGCACACGGCTGCCCGAGCGTTTTGTTTGGACAATTGGAAAATTTGTGCTGTAAATTGTGATTGGAACCGGCGCATTGTTGGCATCAGCCCGCGGACCAGCACGGCACTCTTCGGCCCCGGAACTGGGAGACTTGTAACTTGACTTTGACTGGACGTTGACGGCAACTAGACAGACTCGAAAAATATCGTGTCGCCGGGATTCATGTAAGTACACAATCTTCACATTTTTGATTGCCATTATTGGAGATATATGACCCGCGACTCGCGAGGCACGTTCGGCAACTCGCACCGGGCGAGAAATCGAACAAAAGGAATATTCTTTATTTATGAAATTGGGCTTGTGTCTAGTAACTAAAAAGACAAGATTAGCTTTTGCCATAGCGAATGCCATCTGACGTTCCGACCCAGAAGAGAAACTAGACCTTGATTGTTAAAGTTCTCAAGTGATTCAAAGGCTTAGATTGATAACCTACTGTTGCAGCCAAAAACTGAGATCAGCGGCTTAGTGTCCATGGAGGCGCTCAGTTAGCCACGCCAATATGCTTAACCTCGGGGCTATCAGCTCACGAGCGCCAATAATAGTCGACTAACAATCGTTTAGTTTGGAGTATTTAGAAAAAAGCCGGCCAAGTGCGAGTCGGACTCGCGCACGAAAGGTTTCGTACCATTATCTATAAAAAAACTATTTTATTCTCTTATAGCTTTTGTTGTTATAGCGGCAACAGAAATACATATTCTGTGAAAATTTCAGCTGGAACTATCACGGTATCAGTGAGATACAGCCTGGTGACAGACAGACGGACGGACGGACGGACGGACGGACGGACGGACGGACGGACTGACGGATGGACAGCGGAGTCTTAGTAATAGGGTCCCGTTTTACTCTTTGAGTACGGAACCCTAAAAAATCGTCTGAATATTTGTGTAAAAATATTTGCACTTCCTCAAGTTTCAAAAGAAATCTTGTGAGGCTGACGCATAAAGAAAAATAAAGCAGCTGACAATAAAATATGGCGCAGCGCAGAAAAGAAATCATGCGGGCGTTGAGAGGAAACGGGGAAAATTCTAGATTTTAAACATTTTTTAGAGTATTTGAAAACTCGCGGGCAATTCTCCTGCGAATTGCCAAGTTACTGCAGGTTTTTCTCTTTAAGTCTTTCAGTTGGATTCTGTTTCGGGGAGAACAAAAGATAAAGTAAAGTCATAATTTAATTTCTTAGACTAAAGGAGTGCATTTTGAATATTCTAGTTACTAGAATCTAGTAGACATCGTTTCTTCGTTATTCAGCTTTATTTCTATTCAAATGTATGCCTTTTTAAATGTCATGGTTAGCCTAGTATTAAAAAGAGTACATGTTGATTGCTATATGAGAATTATATCTTAACGCCCAGATCATTTAGTCCAAGCCAAAAATACGAGTAGGTATGTCCCAACCAGCTGCTCGATCTAAATATCACTTTTTGAACCGGAAAATGACAGTTGAATTTGGAATGGATGAAAATTTTAGAAGTGTCTGATTATTTTTTTGGTGATAGATATAACCTTCCTTAGCACGAGAAAAAAGTTGCAGACTTTTTAGCTAGGTACGTCAATTCTTTTTGAAAAAAAAATACAGTTTCCTCACTTACGTTTTGGGTTTAGGACGGCGGATAACAAACTTATCTATCCGTCTCATATTACAAAAAAATATCTTAAAAATCAGTGGTAAACTGACACTGGCAATGATATTGACAGCTGTAGCAGCTATATTTGTCATTGCCAGGGTCAGATATTTAAAATACATTTTGTAATATGAGACAGATCAAGGAAAAGACAGATAAAAAATAATAATTGACGCAGCTGAACAGTCTGCAACTTTTTTCTGGTGCTAAGGAAGGTTATTTCTATCACCAAAAAAATTATCAGGCACTTCTAAAGTTTTCATCATCTCCCCATTGTCTTAACCTACGTACGAAAAGTAACGTGATCATCCCTCAGGGCTAGGGTACCAGTAAAATTGAATAGGAGGTCAGTACAGCCGTATAGAACTAAAAGAACGGTACAGGTTGTGTTGCCAATTCTATTCATATTTATTTTGTAAATATTCCATTTTTTTTTTCAAAATAAAACGCTGCGTAAGAATAACTCTATAATCGAAGCATTGCTCTTACTTTTGGCAATCGCTTTCAATATCATTTACCCAGGTAAGCAGGGTAGCCAATTGTCTGTGATTATCAACCCCGAACCCTATTATTGCGCCTAAATACACCGTTAAAGGCCAAAGTGCCTTGGCAGCACATTTTTAAGCGTCTCCGAAACAAGAAGCCATCGAAATTTGCTCCATCTAATCTGTACCTGCAGGGGCTTATCGGGGATCGTAACGTTACGGTGGTAATGTATGGGGGCGCACACGAGAATGTTTCTCGAGCAGAAACGCTTGTTTAACCGCTTAGCAATGTGTTGACAATCAACCGTTCAAATAAATTATTATTACGTTACAAATAAACAAACTTGACGAAAATATTCGAATTGCAAGATCAGATGACAACGTCCTTTATGAGGAAACTATCGCAAAAAAGGTATAAATAGGTTTTCGACCTAATTTTATAATACTGTGATAATTAAATTATTGTAACTAAGGTTGTCTGAAAGAGATCGCTTTTTAGCGATAAGACCGCCTGTTCTTTTATGTACTACTTCTGGTGGGCAAGAAAGAATATTTGTATTGTATTATAAAAGGTATTTAATAATAGTACATAACAAATTACTTATGTACATTAAACTTACAGCTAAAACCTACTTTTAATACAATATCTATTGTATTGTATTTTATTATATTGTATACCACCGAATTGGTGTTAGTTAATCGATATTCAGAGGTGCATGTAATATGCCTAAATTGAAGAATATATACTTTGACTTTGATACCTACAAAACATGCAAGTATTGATGTTGTGTGCTAGAAAGCAAATAGTATTGCCTGTAAGGTGGCCTTTCCTCAGTTGGATACTCCAAATTCGAGAGAGAGATAATTTAGCTGCACCCTATTTCTCTTACTGCTCATTTAATTTCGGATTCTAAAAAGGGTAACCTAAATTGCTCTTTAAAAAAACAAGATTGCCTCTCCGCGTTGCAACTACACGCCGCAACCGATTTATAGATCGAGTTAGCTAAATTTCACTTGCTTTTGGAAACCAGGTGGTTTCCAGATGCAGGTGAGTGTAATAGAGATGAAATTTACTTTTGTAGAATGGTATTCTTCGGCAGATTTTATCACAATAACTCCCCATATATTTCCACTAAAGCACACACGCCTCGCCCAAAATGCGATAAGCCGATAGAGGGACCAGATACCAGGGACACGTTTTCTTTGAATTAACTATAAGGAAACTTCGTAGGTATAGCCAATCTATCTCATACTGGTGCTGGTACATTTTGAACTTTAGGCCTATGAAGATAAGGTACATGTGACCTGATTTTACGAAGGAAATCTATTCAGTTTAGGAGCACGTCGATAGAATGTGGGCAGTTTTGTGTTATATACGTTTGGTTAGATTACAACGCGATATGATGTTTGTTATGATTTAGTTTTTGATGTAAACATTGATAGTCAAATCGTAGCAGAAAAAAATAAATATATTCTGCAAAGGCCTGAGTTGTCTTAACCTACCTCAGATGTAGGTACCGAACCAAACTGAAATATGGATTAATCATAATGGTTCATACAAAGATTTAGGTAGGCTCTTCTCTTTCCTGTGGACATTGCCTCAGTTAAAGGCTATAAATCCCCTTAACTATTAATCACTGGAAAGGTGACTTTTGTTCTTTGATTCTGCTAACTATTATAGCTATTTTGAAACGGCGCAGATAAAAAGAAGGCAAAGCCGCTCAAAAATATTCAAACAACACAAACCCCAACAAAAAAGTTTTTAACTGTCATGAATCGTCGAATAATTTTGTTTGCAAGAGCCTCTAAACTCCAAAGGTCACTCCAATAACTTTTTAAAGACATTTTCATTGGTGTTAACTAACGATTTTCTATCAAAACTGTCAGTTAGCGTTTGTGGGCTAGTTTATTTTTGAATCCCATTTAGGTTAAGCTTCACAGCAATTTCCGGAGTTAGTGGAAAGATGGTCTAGATGAGTTCAATGAACTGGACCGCAATACCGTTCGTCTTAATTAACAAGGGCATCTCTAAGAAGAGGAAAGAGCGTTTCATGTTTTTCTCATAATTTAATAACGTGAATACAAGTGAATACTCAAGTCTATTAGCACCATAACCGGTATTTGACTTGTAGAATGTGATATATCAGGGGTAAATCTCCAATAAGCATTCGAGCGAATGTGTATGTTGCTTTATAGTATTAAGTCCGCTTTTTGTACTAAAAGTTACTCATTTGAGCAATAAATATTCTATTAATAAAAAAATAAAACGTTACATTGCAGGTAAAAGCTCGCAAATAAACAGAAGCGTCTTAGAGAACATTCTAACGAGCAGTCTAGCAAAACGACAGTTTTTCGTTCTTTTTATTGTTCGGCCGCCGTCGCTCTCCGTTCCACACCTACCGTAGGTTTACATTTACTAGAGATAGATCGAGAAAATGTCTGTTTTGCTCGAAATGGCTCGAAATAGAAAAAAAACCGCGAATGCTCGATGTTTTGTTACCTACATGTCTATCAGAACATATAGATTCAGAATGTGACACGTACATACTTAGTACTTACTCACAATCGAAACATCACTGAAGATCAATTTGACTATACTTTACTCATTCACGGCCACGCTAATCTCGTAGCGATACGCCGTAGTCCGTAACAGGTTAAACCTCGTATGTAGCGAAAAGCGCTCGTAGCGCTCTGACGCATATGTGTCGCCATGGGCACTGAATGGGTTAACGCATGTAATTTTCAAACAGTCCGCAACCTTTTTTTTTTTTTTGTTTTTTTTTTTTTTTTTTTTAGTAAACAGTAAACTTAAGTGCTAGTCGGGGTATCGGCGGTACATTAGTCCGCGTGCCGACCGTGCGCCTCATAGAACTGGTCTTAAAAGGAACTCAGGATGGAGTAGGTCTTAAGTGACGCTAGTTGAGTTATCGCTAATATATTTACCATGCACAAAGGTTGTTTTAAATGATCACAGACTTTACCAATGTGTTGCACGAACTCGTTTTGACACTCAGCATGCATAGCATTTATCTGCTGGACGTATGCCTCCCCCAAAGAGTGCCAAAGTGATCGGACCTGCACCACCCGTCTCCAGCGGACTCCCGCGACCTTTTACCAGGTCATCAGACCCACGCAGCGTCTTCCAGTACCTACGTGGTCACAACTCAAGAACCTTTACGCCCCAATGACCATCAGTTCGATCGGTTGATATAAAATAGCTCTGTGATATTTTGAGTCGAGCTGACCTCTGCTCCTTTTCAGTAAATTTGCGCTTGAAAATGGGTTACGAAACATATAGTTGTGTAGTGTAGCTAACCTAAACTGGCATAAGCATTACTAAGTGAACCACGTAGCGAGGCGTTAACCACGAACTGGGGACATTACGGGACAAACGAGCCGTGTTAGTGGCGGGGCATGCAAGTTGCAGCGCGAGTTTAGAGTAGGTTGACCATGCTTTTCGTAGGTAGTACGATTTTCACTTTGTGTATCTGCGGTTTTTACTTCCCATTCGAAACATAATACATCATCACATTATTATGGTATATAAAAACAAACAAGACAGTGTCGCAGAAAAACGTGATATTTTATTAAATTCAGGGATATACGGTGAAAGAGACGATGTTTTTCTTGCATCAAAGGATAAATAAAACAAAGTCAATACGTGTGGCAAGGTGGCCCAGATCGTTGAGACTCAAAGAGGCTTGTGTGTAGAAATTGGAATAACTTCAAAGTTTGTTATTATTTTCTATTAGTTTAAGAGGAATGTTTACTGTAGAATATCAAATGTTTTCTAGACAAATTTGCTTGGTTATTAAACACTGTAGGTATTTAGTCAATAGCCATAAATTATGGTTTATTTCTTCGTTCTGAATTTTTCAAATTTCAAGAGTTTTTATTTTATGTGTATTATGTAATTTTGACTCTCACAGTAAGAACGAATCTAAAGACACAATTTTATCAAAATCCATAATGCAGTTTAGACCATAAAAATTGCTTATCGTATTTAAATATTTCACAAGCTCATTTTTACTTTAGTTTGGTGCGCGCAGTGATCGAAAGTGATAGGTCTTTTTTGGTAAATAATGATTATAAGCGTAGTAAGAGACCATTTTCATAACATACAGTCTCCGCTCATTACTCTTTCTTTAAAAGTCATGGACACCCTAAAATGGGATTATTCTAAATTGTTCTTAACAGTCGAAGACGCTCGCTGGATGCAAAAAGTTTTGGCGCCCGACTACACTTCACAGTACAAAACTTCAGGGATACCATTCCACTTGTGTACTTGTGATATACCATTAAGTTAACGGTCTGAGTGCTCGCTCGAAGCGGAGCGTGCGGCGGGGCGTTACAGCAATAAGGTCCATTAATCCGTTACCTTATACGACTAATAGAAATAATGTCGAAAAAAATTACCCGCCTCTAATACGTATTTGTGGAAATGAGATTAATTCAAGTATAATGTCATAAGGGGACGTCACAAGGTCATCGTTATTTTATGTATATGTCATTCTGAGTTTAAAATACAGACATGAAAAGTAAAAATCCCTACGACATACCAGGGACGTCGGTTTTGAATCTATAACCGCTCAAGTCAAGAAAGTTAAAGCCAACATAATATAACAAAATGTTTGATGTCACCAGTTGGTAAAATATAATATAGAATTGATCCCAGAACAAGAGCAATTTAATCGGAGTTGGGTCGTAGCACTACGCAATACGTAGAGGTGCTACGAATGAACAAAATCGTAGCACAACCAGTAAACAAAATGTAGAATATTGTGGGTGGATTTTATTTCACAGCTAGCAAACCATTGATTCGATAGCATTTGTTTTTTTTATAACATGCATACGTTTGTGTGTTGCAAGGGGTGTTTATCGGCTTATGTCGATGGGCCATATTTCTCTTTACTTCAAATAGTAGCAAAAATGGTTCCGATAATAAAATTTGTTCGTAATTTTCACCCAATATCCCTTTTTTAGATTTATTAACCAGCAATAGTCCCTGTACTCCCCCAGGTGATGTCTTTGTGTGCGATCCATTTGCTCGCAATCCTTGCATTTCATTAAATTGTCAAGTTGTGTGGCCCAGTTGGTACATTGTCGGTACCTGGCTCCACATTCGCCTCCCAAAGGTCCAGAACACCACTTTTCCGTAAGCGGGAAAAACATAAAGCTAAGCTTTCATTATAAAAAAGTTAAATGTACAGGTAGGTAGGTAGGTCAGGACGTATGAACTTACTTAATTAAAACTTTGGGTATAGTTTTCTGTTTAACAATGTATTTTAATTTTCATTGCATCATTACATGGCTTTTATCATTCCTTAACATAAAAAAATATTTAGTATGGATCTTCAATTTTATTTGTACAAAATCATACAAAACTGAAAAAGGCTACAGCTAAATTTAATAAACAACAACAGTTAGTTACCCGAAGAGAAAATTGGACCTAAAATATGTTTAAGAACCTTTCAGAGCAATTATTTTTAAGTTTATCAAGGACTAATAGAAAATAATAGAGCAAATATTTATTGTTGGCACTAGTACAATAGCCAATATTGACGAGTACGTTAGGTACACGAGTTGATGGAAATTTCTTCTTTGTCCATAGTATTTCTTCCTTTTAAATAAATTGTGGCTGGAAAAGGTTTTATAGTTTGAACGAATCAAATTGTAAAAAAAATATCAATGATTCGTGTAAACGTAACGTAGAAGTTACCAATATCAAATTAAAATCGATTGATAAAGAAACAAAAATACCGTAAAAGAAGGTAGCTCTAAGGCGGAAATCAAATCCGCGCCCTTTATTTGACCGGAACAGTGTCAAGAATGTGTGTGAGTATAGAATATGATCAAGCGCAAAGCTTAACTTTTATTTTAAAGTTAACTCAAATCGCGGCTTATCAGCAAATCCTTTTTCTCGTATCAAGAATTTATGTCGCATGACTCTGATTAATGTTCGTACCTTTGAATTGTATAATGAAATTGACGATTTAATTATTATTTATTGACATTACTGCATTTTCATATTGTATTTTTATTTCTTACATTCTCCGACATATATTGCAAGTATTTAAATTCATATAATATATATATTTATTCTATTATTTTTTTTACTTTTTTATTAAAAAAGCAAATTCAATGATTTCAATTAAATGTTAAATTAATAATAATAAGCTAGCATGAGCACGTGTTGAATGTTTTTAAATTTAAAATGCATGATTAATTTAATGTAATGTATTGATTCTAATTAATTTTAAGTAGGTACTAAAGTAAGTCCTATTTTGCTATGCCCTATCCAGGGTCCATGTTTTCCAAATTTTACCACAACACCTGTGAATAATATATGTATGTAACATGGATTGCAATAAATAAATTAAATTTAAGAATTAAACTTATTATTTGTGTCATCAGCATATTTATGGACTTGTTACATATAATATTGGAATATCAGTATCAGTGCCCGCCACAGACTTAGCAAATTGAGGCTTGCATCAAATTTGTGCGCAAACATAAGCAAGATAATGTTCTATAAAGTCATAACTAGCATGAATGGGTCAAAAATGTTTTCTCTTTATTTTTACGCAGTGATTTATTTTTATAACATTTAGTACCCATAGTATCAGTTTAGATAGTTTGGACTAGGTCAATTTGTGTAAGATTTTCCCCAAATGAATAGAATAAAGCATGAATATTGGAATTCCGGGATATCCCCTTATCCAAACAAGCAGCGCCAATATTGTGCGGCGATTTAATATAGCAGATTCTTTACCTGCGAGCGACCGACGCTTATATTATTAGTTTGAAGGCTGCATTATTGGATACACTGAGCGGTAACGGTTTTGAAATAACTCATCTTATTCGTTGCCTCCCCATCCCTCTGAGGGTACGATGTATTGATAGTAAGGGACCAACATTTATCTGTTGTGTGTCAACACAATGAATCCGCAACTAAGGGTCGGCAACGGCTACGGTGTTTGCTGACCTGACTGACCATATGCTTGTTTGTCACTGTCACGGTATGAACGCTACACGAGCTTCTCGGTTTATGAGAAATTGAGATGGCGACGCTTTTTAGTTGTATTGACTCAGTGCTCCAGGATAGAGCGACCAAGATTCCACGATATCAATTTGGAATGCAAAGTTGGCATTTCTTTAATATCTTTGTTTTTTGCGTTTTTAGGAATAAACTTATACTGAAATATTGTTTAATAGATATCTGATAAATCTTAACGACCGTATGATGACGAATGTGAACTAAAATATTTTGACATGTGGGTTTTTAGGTTTTGATACATTCAATTGTTGTAATACACCTTGTTCTGTCACGTATGGTTTAAAGACGTGTCATTTGTGAATGAACATTTAAACCCACATACAATTTGCATGCGATAAAAATATTAAAGGTGGTTTTTGCAAGAACATTATATTTTTTCTATTATATAGAATGTAACGTTTTATATTTTCCATTTTGTGACTCTTTTGCACCAATACGCGAAGCACCGAACAGTTTTAATACCGGCAATATTTGACACTTCTTACCAGATTTTGTTATACATTTTATCCGCTACTTTATAGCGAGGCGTGCCCTCCGCATAAATTGTAATAAAGGAATTAATTATTTGCTAAGAGCTTTCACTTGTAAATAATCTACAAATTTAAACGGAATATATAATTCATCTCGTCTAATGGCGCCAAATTGACAGCGGACCCGGAGTTTGTATTTAGAAAACGTCAACGAAATTTCGAATTTATTAATTAATCTGTAGAATTAGGTGAAGGAAATGTCGGAACAGAGATGGTTTGACAAATGATGGCTCGAATCGATATCAAATTGAATTAGAATCTGTAGATAGACATTTACTTCGATCGTGAGGAAAACGCTCTAATCTCAACAAAAGGCCCAGTTATCCTTTTGGTTTGGAAGGTCAGATAGCAGTTGTTTTAAAAACTAGTGCCTACTCCCTATCTTAGGATAAGGTGCCAAAGCAGACCTCCGGGCTCCTTTAGGGAATAACTGGGAAAACGCATGGAGGATGAGGATTATGAACATTTACTTGAACGTTATAAAAGTATGTAGCACGATATTCTTCGACCATTTAGGATACAAATAATTCTTTAAATGTTTGGATGTTTATATAACGATGCCTTAGTTGAAGTCGAAATATTATGGTAGAAGCATAGTTAGTGTGGACGACGCGTGGCGCCGACGTGGTCGATGTGCGACAGGCCTGGGTTTGACCTTCGCGACCTCACAGTCACCTAACAAGGGGCGTTTAAAAACCGCGGCGGGCGAACCGCGCGTTTCAACCGCGGCGGGTGAACCGCGGCGGTTGAACCGCTCAGCGTGTTTTTAAACGGCCGTAACGCGCTCTGATAGCGCAGGTGCTCTAGGGGAGCACTAATCCCGCAGACTGAGCTGCACTGTTGAAGGATGGGGTGAGGGTGACGATAAAATAATACTTGGCGAAAAATAAATGAAACGGTATAATAAAATAATGAGACACAAACTACTGGTTAAACTTTCCCTATCACAATTTCCTACTTCCTATCACAATTTCCCTACTTCTTCCTTTCTTCTTCTTCCTAGGAGCTCCCACTGGTGGGGCTGAGCGAACACAAATATATCCGGCGATTATAGCCTCTTTTATACCCCTAAGACATCAGAAGTGGTGGGGATACAATTTTAAAGACCTCGCCCACTTTCACTATGGAAAAGCTAGTTTTTATGTTTTCCTGATTTTCAGGGGAACCTTAGGGGTTTTTACACATTTTCCTTTAAAAGAACTATTTGTGGGCTATACATTACAATGTCTATTAGTTTTCCTACTTTTCCCGTTTAAATTGGGAAAATCGATATTTACGTAAAATTATTAAGTTTGGTAACATGAAATGGCTTTGCCAGGCCCTAGTGGCTTTAATTAACATTGATTATCAAAAATGAGTATACATACGTAAGGGCATTTACCTTACCTTTCTAATGATATCTTAATTGCTTTCGTACCTTATCTGGTTACGAAGATATGGCCGGGTGAGACCGTCAATTTTCACATTTACATTAACGTGGTAGCATAAGTTTGACTTTGCTCCCGTCTTTTTAGCCAATCAGAGAAATCAACCTGAACCTTGACCATTCTTGCACCATAATATGCAATAAAACTCTATGCATACGTAGTGTACATTTTTATTTCACATTTTTCGTAACTCTAGTTACCGATGTCCCTTGTTGACGGACTAGATCGGGATATAGTCTCAAGTTGGTTTCTTTACAAATAATTTGGCTGTCTCTCCCTCAATTATCAGGGGTTCTCCCTCTATCGATCTTTATGAAATAATTACTGGAGGTACCTGGTACCTTTATCTTTACTTTAAGCTATTTTCTTCGTCTGTACTTATGGTACTTAGGTCCTAAAATAAATTGCGCGCTTCTTATATGAGCCGTTTGCTTTAGGAGCTTAATCTGGGCACAATTGCCGTCCTTATGTGAAGGAATTATAGTTACACATCCTTTCTCTTCGTGGCCCGTAGGCCTTATCGTTCACATACTATACAACACCCTTTCTCTTCGTGACCCGTAGGTCCTACATTTCACAAACTACATTCTGTCGCCCACAATGCCCCCGCCGGTATGTATCGCAGATACATACTGGGTTGCAAGGGTAAGCGACAGTCTACATTAAAGTCTTACGGCACGATTCGTTACCAATTACACTTATAATCACTTTCACTTTCATGTTCATTCACTGTGTTTATTATTTACTTTTCACTTTAATTACCTTATGTGGCCCTTGAGCGGCCACCACTGGTAACACACTTTCACTTGGTAGCCGGTACCCCCAATCGCGTGGTGGGTCGGCGGGGTCGGCGATGACCCTGCCATCGCCGATCTTAATCTTTACCTTCTTCTTCTTGTTTTGATCAGGCCTTGTAGGCGCTGCGTCATCCGGTGGCTCCGGTGGAGCCGGGGGTTGTCCACTATTGCCAGTACGCAGTGTCAACTGCGCGTCCCGGCGGCCCTTCTTCATGTAAGCGACACTACTAGTCGCTGCCTCTCGCGTCGCGAAGGTTGGCGGGTCGGCGGGGCGCCGTTTGCGCTGTGCCGCCGACGATGTTCCGCTGTATGCAGTGCGTGTGATGGCGAGCTGGCTCGCCCTTCCGCAACTGGCGACCGCGGCACTCTCGTGCGTCGCGGTGGAGATCGACCCCGCTATTCCAGGGGCCGATATGTTAAGAGTGGCCGTGACCGACCCCGGGCGACCGCGGGTCGGTTGAGTGATGTCGGCGTGAGCTGCAACCAACCCCGGGCGACCGTGGGTCGGTTCAGCGGTGAGGTGAGCCATAGCGCACCCTGGCGCTGTGGTTATGGACACTGTATTGTCCTCTGTGTTGCTCGGTACGGCGAGCGCTGCCTCTGAGCTCGTATTTATAATTTCCAATGGTGGGGCACCGTGACCGGCGGTCTGTGGATGCCCGGACGACTGGCTGTCATCCAAGTAGGCTCCCTCTTGTTGAGGCCTTGTAGCTATGCCGAAGTGAGCGACTTTCGGCAAGGCGTCGCCCTGCCGCGGCTCTGTCAGCCGGGCGGGCTCTGGCGTGGGTGTCGCGTTGCGTTGGCGATGTTTCTCAGCCATGGCGAGCGCGATGTAGGTTTCCGGTGGTGGTCCGGACGGTGGGGCACCGCAACCAGCGGTCTGTAGGTGCCCGTTTGACTGATTGTCAGCCGTGGGGGGCCCCCCTTGCTGGGGCTCCCTAGATGTGCCGAAGTCAACGACTTCCGGCAACTCGTCGTGCCGCCGCGGCTCTGTCTGCTGGGCGGGCTCCGACTTTGATGCGGTGTTGCGTCGGTGACGCTCCGCAGTGGCCATAAGCCTCTCGTTGGCATTTCTTAGCCAGCACTTATGTTCCTCTTGCTGTGCTCTCTTTAATAGGGCTTGCCTATTTATGGATTCTTGTTCCATTTTTCGTAACTCTTGTTTAAGGCCGGCGTCTATTTTCCTTATTTCTTCCTGGTGTGCTGCTTGTTGCAGCATTTCTTTTTGCCGTAAATTGGCTAGTTGCTCGCTCTCTTCTCGTTCGAGCTCCTGCTGGCGTGTCGCCGATAACCGACTTTCGGTTGACTGTTGTGATTCCGGCCGGCATGTCGTCAGTGGTTCCGCGAACGTGACTCTCTTTCTCATCTTGCCGACCTGCGCTCCCCCCGTCAGGGGGTATTTGAGGATCCCTCTCTGGTAAGTTCCAAGGGGTATGCTCTCATATTCGTACTGCCGCTGCAGCCGGTTCTCTGCTTTTATGCGCCACGAAATATCCGCTTTCACATATGGGGACTCTGTCACGTCCATGTTTGATAAAACTGCGGGGGCCGCCCCTCTTTGGGTGTCGGCTCTTCTAGTATCGTCGATACTCATAGGGGCTGGCATTCTTCTCCTCAGCCATTGCTCCCAGACCGCGTCTCGGGCATCTTTTTCCGGTTGCTTTTTCCTGGCAACCCGTGCGGCGTGCGCAGTGTGTGCGCCGTACGCCGCTGGCTCGGCGAGCCATGTTCTAGGGCTGTATTTGTGATACGGTGTCCGCTCGCTCCCGACTGGCCTCATTGGAATCGTTCCGTTCATAATGTTGGCTTAATTCTGCCTATTTATACCACTCTCATTGTGGCTTTTCAGTGCACGCGCACTTAATAACACTGTTGTCACACCGTAGTGACCGAATAAGTACTTCTACTAGAACTCTTCTATTCGAATGCCTGCGGTTGCGCTCTGGGCAACCTACACTACAGGCATGAAAGGGCTTCTACTCAATACACCGCACGTATTGTATACAGTTTATGCTGTCACACCGTAGTGACATACATGCATTCACAATTTCTAATTTTTTCACCACTTTTGGTCGCGTCACGGCGACAAATTTCAAGATTCACTGTTTTTACTATCGTTGTTGCTTTTATAACCCCCAAACGACTTTCTTTGAGTACCCACACGTACTATCACTTTTTATAACTTTCACTTTTTTGGATCTCCAGATCCGGCTCGAAGGACCAAAACGACTGTGGACGACGCGTGGCGCCGACGTGGTCGATGTGCGACAGGCCTGGGTTTGACCTTCGCGACCTCACAGTCACCTAACAAGGGGCGTTTAAAAACCGCGGCGGGCGAACCGCGCGTTTCAACCGCGGCGGGTGAACCGCGGCGGTTGAACCGCTCAGCGTGTTTTTAAACGGCCGTAACGCGCTCTGATAGCGCAGGTGCTCTAGGGGAGCACTAATCCCGCAGACTGAGCTGCACTGTTGAAGGATGGGGTGAGGGTGACGATAAAATAATACTTGGCGAAAAATAAATGAAACGGTATAATAAAATAATGAGACACAAACTACTGGTTAAACTTTCCCTATCACAATTTCCTACTTCCTATCACAATTTCCCTACTTCTTCCTTTCTTCTTCTTCCTAGGAGCTCCCACTGGTGGGGCTGAGCGAACACAAATATATCCGGCGATTATAGCCTCTTTTATACCCCTAAGACATCAGAAGTGGTGGGGATACAATTTTAAAGACCTCGCCCACTTTCACTATGGAAAAGCTAGTTTTTATGTTTTCCTGATTTTCAGGGGAACCTTAGGGGTTTTTACACATTTTCCTTTAAAAGAACTATTTGTGGGCTATACATTACAATGTCTATTAGTTTTCCTACTTTTCCCGTTTAAATTGGGAAAATCGATATTTACGTAAAATTATTAAGTTTGGTAACATGAAATGGCTTTGCCAGGCCCTAGTGGCTTTAATTAACATTGATTATCAAAAATGAGTATACATACGTAAGGGCATTTACCTTACCTTTCTAATGATATCTTAATTGCTTTCGTACCTTATCTGGTTACGAAGATATGGCCGGGTGAGACCGTCAATTTTCACATTTACATTAACGTGGTAGCATAAGTTTGACTTTGCTCCCGTCTTTTTAGCCAATCAGAGAAATCAACCTGAACCTTGACCATTCTTGCACCATAATATGCAATAAAACTCTATGCATACGTAGTGTACATTTTTATTTCACATTTTTCGTAACTCTAGTTACCGATGTCCCTTGTTGACGGACTAGATCGGGATATAGTCTCAAGTTGGTTTCTTTACAAATAATTTGGCTGTCTCTCCCTCAATTATCAGGGGTTCTCCCTCTATCGATCTTTATGAAATAATTACTGGAGGTACCTGGTACCTTTATCTTTACTTTAAGCTATTTTCTTCGTCTGTACTTATGGTACTTAGGTCCTAAAATAAATTGCGCGCTTCTTATATGAGCCGTTTGCTTTAGGAGCTTAATCTGGGCACAATTGCCGTCCTTATGTGAAGGAATTATAGTTACACATCCTTTCTCTTCGTGGCCCGTAGGCCTTATCGTTCACATACTATACA
Organism: Epinotia brunnichana; assembly: GCA_963854355.1. Classification (NCBI taxonomy): domain Eukaryota; kingdom Metazoa; phylum Arthropoda; class Insecta; order Lepidoptera; family Tortricidae; genus Epinotia; species Epinotia brunnichana. The sequence continues at coordinate 4,170,390 of OY977945.1, read as the reverse complement.
ACACCCTTTCTCTTCGTGACCCGTAGGTCCTACATTTCACAAACTACATTCTGTCGCCCACAGTTAGGTACATACGAATACAACGAACAGGAAATTTTACTACTTGGAATGATCGGTGACAGGATTGATCTTTATTAGCCACCCAGAAACCTAAATCAATATTGTTTTTATTGTCATATGTATATATTCATCTGTTAGGTATGTAAATGAGTCTAAGGACTGAAGTAAGAAATGAACAACTACCCCAGAACCAAAGGCGCCAACTAGCAAATAAAATGGTGCGTTCTGACATGGGCTATAAAAAGTAAATCTCTTTGACATAACATATCAAGTTGGGAGGTACGTCACGTTTGTAGTCGAATAATGGCGAAGCAATAACACGAGACGGAGCCTCGCGATTGTGTCCTCAAAAGGAAAGCTGAAGCTTAAGGCATACAGAAGGACTATTATTTAATTATTTCATCTTTATTGCAAAAAAATAAAGCATTCCCTAACAGTCAATTCTTAAGGCAAAGCAGATAAATTGAAGCAGATTAATATTTTTCGCGACATAAATCAGAAGAGGACATAATTAAATTATGGCTCTATGATGTCTTTGTCATTTTGATTTTGAAAGACGGATATGTTAAGAATGTGAAAGGTTGAATGTTTAGATATTTATATTCGTTACGTATATTTAATCATGCAATACTTAACCCATTCAGACCAGAAAAAACGGGACTGTGTTAAATATAAAATTTTGATTTGACAATTCGTTGTAATCATCCCACACAATCGTATTGGCCAGGTCCAAAGGGCTAATAAAATGTGACAAAGAGATAGTTTCTAACCTTGATTGAAACAAGAAAAAATCTACTGCTAACGCAATGGGGTTCATGCCACAGTCCGACCTGCTGCAGTAGCTAGAGGCAGTGTTCTTTTTAACCGACGTCAAAAAAGGAGAAGGTTTTTAGGCTATTGACTTTATATCTTGCTTTTTATTATTACTGTTATTATAGTTACTATTTTAACTTTCATTGTTTATGTTATATTTCGGTTCTCTTCGTATTTCGCTAAAACAAATGTATATTTTAACTCCAACTAACGAAATTCATCACCCAAAGGGATAACATTTTAGATAGCAGTTGATAAGGGACTTCACTCGGACGAATTTGCGAGAAAATTCTAGTGTTCAATATCGTGGATGCCTTGCCTGCTTTTTTTTTTCTTCATTTTCTCATACGTCTTCGGAGATGAACTCCACTATGTATCCATGGACGCCAGGAAACTTTAACTGCCAACGTTTGACTAAATTTCCTCTTAAAGCCCACGAATGGCCTTCTGTCGTTATTACTATGACACATTTCCGGGGTAGGGCTGTATAAATTACACGCACGTTACAATACTGGCCCAATATCGTGACATGCTCGTCACGTGTTTAAATGCTGACTACCTGGGGTACAGTTCAGAACACGTTTTGACAAATTGAAATGTATCTATTTATTTATATAGGTTTGCCAACAATTACAATACTATAAAACATAATTTTAACAACATTGATATACGTCTTGCTGGAGTATTAACCCCATTATAGACAAACACAACTTGCATTAAAATAATTTGAACATGCTTACATTTTGCAAGTAAATAATCCTAAAAATCATTCAGCTACCACACGTCACTGCTCATAAAAAAATTGCGTATAATATTTACATACTAAATTCATTGCTAAAACATGATGATGGAAATAATATTATGTGAATCCTTTTAATGGATGCGATCTGTTCAAGACGATTAAGCTTTTGTGGACCGCTAGATGGCGCTGTCACTAGTATAAACTAGATAACGGTTGTTCGATTCAAATATCTTAGGACAGAGCCGTCTTGTCGTCTAAATTGATTGGTAACTAAGTGAGTGCATAGTAACGGTGTAAACAAAGTGGTCCTTCGAGCCGGATGGATTATGTTAAAGAAATATGGGTTAAATTTGAACTAAAAGGGGATATTTCTTCATTCGAATTTAAGCCATGCCTTTTTGACATAGACTGCCCAAGCCATACAGCGTTGAGCACTCGGATGTTTACCTTAGATCTAGATACCTTTTATATGCGGAGCAGTCAAATGAGGGAACTACGTTCACCTTACAGAACTTGACATATTAACACCAGCTGTGAGTAAGGCTGCCTGAGCACCCGAGGCTACGCTGCGCTGTGAGTAGGGTTTGCAATCCGGATATCCGGATTTCGGATCCGGATCTGACAGGCTCTTGGATCCGGATTTTTCGGATATTACGGATCTTTAAAATACAACAATGAAAATCGAAAATACGGCTACAAAATGATGTTTTTACCGAGTCCACGCTGAAAACCAAATGATAGATAACAACAGAAGAACAGAGATTAAGCTGTCTTTATTCGCCACTTCATCATCCAAGACCAGATTATTTTTGTTTTTAATTTATTAGTCACAAAAAGCAATTAAACCTACATACCTTATCTTATCTTATCTTATTATTATATATTATAGCTACCTTACCTACTAGAGACTTGCACCCGTATTCATAAATGTTCTACAAGCATATTTTAACTAAAATGGCGTTAAAATTCGTTTGTCCTTATCTGTCACTTTGACATTTGTGTTCGTAAGAAAGGTACAAAGCACATTTTATTTAGCAGTGGCATTTTAAGTTTTATGAATAAGGAAATTAGTTTAAATAAACCTTAAGAAATATTTAAGAAGTATATTTGACACATAAAGTAAAAAGTAAATGCAGCAACAATACCTACGTTTTATAAATGTAATATTTTTTAGGGTTCCGTACTCAAAGAGTAAAACGGGACCCTATTACTAAGACTCCGCTGTCCGTCTGTCTGTCTGTCTGTCTGTCACCAGGCTGTATCTCATGAACCATGACAGAAAACACGTTTCTGTTGCCGCTATAACAACAAATACTAAAAAACAGAATTGAATAAATATTGATAGATAATGGTACGGAACCCTTCGTGCGCGAGTCCGACTCGCACTTGGCCGGTTTTTTTAATTTTTAGTATGATATTCTTAACTTATAACATGATCATGCAATATAATAAGCATGGTACGCTTTTGCCATATTGTACAGTCTTGCCTAAATGAATGTCCCCTCATCCCCTGCTAGAGAAATGCCTTTTCCCTCGTCCCGCTCACATGGTCAATTTCTCCTCCTAGGCTTGATACCGAGTTACAACCCTATTGAATTAACTCCGTACCTAGAGCTCATTGAAATGTCTGTACGAGCACCAGGTACGGAGTTAAATCGACCTGCTGGTTGATCACGTAACGCATTGTGCGCACGTTGGGTAGATCTAAATGTCAAATTTTAAATGGAAAAATGACAGTTGGATTGTCCTGGCGCGCGTTCGGCACGTTACGTTGATAACCCCTGTATTAGTTATTCTGAATAACTAACACAGGGGTGATCAACGTAACATAGCTTATTCAAGTGACAGCTTTCAGTGACGAAACTCTCACTATGCGAGTTAGTTTGTAGTTGTAAGTAATATTATTATTATATCGAGCCCGTTATGTCCCACTGCTGAGCAAAGGCCTGCCCTCTCCCCTTCCATTCATCGCGGTCTTGAGCAATAACTGGCCAGTCTTTTAAAAATGAGTCCAAGTTATCCCGCCATCGCCGACGAGGTCTACCGCGTCTCCGTTTTGAGTGTTGGGGCTTCCACTCCGTGGTCCCTTTGGCCCACAGCTCATTCGGCATGCGGTAGACGTGACCAGCCCAGTCCCACTTTAACTTGGCTGCCTTCCGAGCTACATCTTCTATTTGGGTTTTGGAGCGCAGCGTGGTGTTCCGGATGTGGTCCATTAGCTTTACACCTAATATGCTGCGCTCCATAGCTCGCTGGCAAACCCCGAGTTTAGACTTCTGCGCTTCCGTCAAAGACCAAGTCTGTGCACCGTAGGTGAGAACTGGAAGTATGCACATGTCCATGAGCCTACGTTTAAGTGACAGAGGTAGGTCGCCCTTCATTAGGTGTTTCATGGACCAATAGCTCCTCCAGGCGTTTTCGGTCCGTCTATCGACCTCTTTCTCTTGTCGTGCCTGGAAAGAGACTAATTGGCCCAAATAAAGATACTCATGGACATATGCTATATGTTCTCCGTTTATCTCTACCCTACGTTCTGTGCTATTGGTCATGACTTTGGTCTTTGACATGTTCATCTTTAGGCCAACCTCGAGGCTTGCGGTGCTGAGATCGTCAAGCATATGACAAAGCTCGGAAGCGGTTGAAGAAAACAAGACGATGTCGTCGGCGAAACGAAGATTGGTCAACCTTCTTTCCCCGACGACTAACCCCTTCTCTTCCCAACGTGGCGTAAGTTTGTGGAACACGTATTCTAAAGTGCTAGTGAATAGCTTCGGCGAGAGCGGATCTCCTTGTTTGACTCCTCTTGTTGTAAGTAAAAAGAAAAAAAAAGTTTTAAACCCTTTATGACCTCGGGAATGCGTACCTATTTAAAATCTTTCGGGTATACGGTGGTATAGCCGTTTTTTCCTAGTTTGACCTTAACTATTCCTACATTATACCAAAAAAAGCTTGTGGATCCGTATTATCCGAAAGATCCGGATATCCGGATCTGTTGAATTCAAATATCCGAAATATCCGGATCCGAAATATTAACGGATCTTGCAAACCCTAGCTGTGAGTGATTTATCTCTAGCTATCGAATCCTCAAATCTATTAACATCATCAGTTATAGTAGGTAATAGTTGTAAGCGGCATAATATGATGAGAAAAGATATTCACTGTCACTACAATAATACTCGTAAAACATGCACAGTCGTTCCACTACACAACAGAATTAAAATCAAACTAGTTCGGCTCTATATTTGTACGTTTGGGAATACCCTCAATAAGGTAAACGCAGGTAATAACCTATCGGAAATCGGAAGGTATTACGGACCTATTATAGTAATTTGTTTTTTTTACCTTTCCAGAACTATTCTAGCTATAAGGAGCGCAAGATATACACGCGCTTGTTCCTTGAGCATTGTATACTTTTACTTTAGTCTTGTTCCTTGAGCAGTGCGCAAAACAGATAAAACACGTCAGTTCCTGCGGGGGAAGCGCGGACGCAGGTACCGCCATACTAGGTCTTGTTCATCCAAGTAAGAACGTGACTTTTCTGCTTAAGACATTTATACGAATTAGTGAACCCTATACTATATCGTGTATTATTAATTATATCCATTTAAGATTCAAGTTATGATTTCTTACCACATTTTATTGAAACAGTACCATTTTAACCGATAAAACTATAAATTAAGAAATGAAGGTGATAGCTTCGCCAGTTTATTGTTGGGGCAGCAATCAACGACCCATGAGTTGGTAATGGCCGCAAAGTAATATTTAGTTTTTCTTTCTTTTATGTTATTACATTGTATTATAACACAAGTTTTTTTTATGACCAGATTGAATATAAACTATCAGTCTTTGTAAAAATCTTTTAGCGACATATAAACTGATGTCTAGTTTTCTTATTTTAACGTTGTCAATTTAACCAAAATTATGATATTTTAGGGAGATCGATATTTTATAGTAACATTCGTAAATTATTTTTTCTCTTTTAAAGACATATTATTTTGTTCATATCTTTTGTTTTATTAATCACTAACAATCGATTTTGTAGTCAGAAGGTCAATTGAATAAAAATTGCTTACTTTTATGAGTCGGTAATTCATTTTATGTTTGTCGTTACACATTTAATTACCGATCCAAAGCCGATCTAAGGAGTCGCTAATAGCAACCATAAAGGCCTCCACACACCGGTCGCGTGCGCGGGCCCGCCGCGCGCCCGCGCAAGTTGTAAAACATTGAAAATAAACTTCAAACACACATCGAACGCGAGCTCGCGGGCCCACCGCGGGCCCGCGGCGGGCCCGCGTTCGTTGTGTTGTGTTGGGTGGTTGTCATTACCGACTATGTATTATGGGTCAGTAATACAATATGTAAGGACAATATATTACCGACTCATTACATGTAGGCAATTTATACTCGTAGTTTTAGGACATAGCCGGGTAACGATCGGTAACAGCTGCATAAAAATCGTTAATAGAATCACAGCCGTTATTTTGGGGCGGTAATAGCAACAATCGACTTCGCCACTTCTTATATTTTTTTAAGTAAGATAATACTTTATTTATAGGCATTTGACGAAATAAATATAATCTTTATACGTAACACTAGCATAAACATTAAAACAGTAGGTACATGTGGTGGCGGCCAGTATACTTAAAAAATAAGGTCGATTTGAAAGTTGCCTTAAGACGCTCGTTAATACCTTTTTTTTTTTTTTTTTTTTTTTTTTTTTACTTGGGGAAATGCCTTTACGCATCCCACCTAGCCGAGGAACTAGGATGGGTATGACGGGCTCCCGGGAACCCCCCGGACTACCGTCTAAAACCACCAAGGTATGCCCTCTCTGCCGTGTAGTAGGGGCGTCATGGGATCGCGAACATTTCACCACGACGCCCCTCGGCAACAGCCGCAGCTGCCCTCACTACTGAGGCAAAAGCCCCCACCTCTCGTCGTCAGCGTGCGGGGCGACACCACACGCTTCCCGACCGACCAAAGGACCTCTACGCCGGGAGAGGGTGATAGACCTCGGATTCACCCTCTCAGGTCCCCTTGTAACTTTTTATAGAGGTTTTCTCCCTCGCAGCCACAACTCGGCCCCGGCCTGACAGTCGCAGCCCCCGCGCCTAACATGAATCCTCTGATAGCAGAGGATTTGTCAGGGTTCCGGGTCCGTTATTTATTATAGAGGCAAACGGCAATGGCCTCTCCCTCAAGCCGCACCTGGGGAATCTTGCGATTCCCTGGGCGGAACCCCCCGACCCCCCCGTGTCGGGTTATTGGTAACACCAGCAAGCGACAACTTAGGGTCCACTAAATTATAACTTGCCGTTGTCTCCAGAGCGCACCGGCCAAGACGCTACCCATTCCTGCGGATCAACCGAATCAAGAGGAATCGGTAGAGTCCAGACACTCGAGGAGATTACCCAACATAGCGCCCCAGGCTCGTTAATACCTGCGTTTACCTTATATGACTTTAAATAACAGATATTTACTTGGTTTTAGATAAATTTCAACGTTGTTTACAAACTTCTTACCAACGGTGAAACCAAGTATCTTCCAAACCCATTTGATTTCCAAGTACCTCCTCTTGAGTTACTTGTTTTTAGCGTAGAATCGTCAAGATATTAGTGCCCAAGCGTAAAATTCGTGCCCAAAAAAAGATACTTGGATTTAAAAATTATTAATAACTTGAAAAATATAAGGCTGAGAAGATTTTTTTTGAAGAAGGTAGATGCATCTTCATGCCCTTTATCCAAATATGCAAAAACCAAAAATAGAAAAAGGGAGTTACTTGTTTTCTGTATGGGGTAGTCGACCTGTCATTGGCTCGACAATAAAATTGTATCCTAGCTTATATTTGTGGGAACACAGTTGTACATAGTTCTCACAACGCTGCAAATTCCTTCCCCCCCGGCGCGGGACGAGGTGGGCTGTGAGCCCACCTAGCGCCCGCAGTTCTTGTAACGATTTTCAAGTGAACACATCGAAATAAATATTATATATAATTGGAGTCAGAGTTTAAAGTAACCAGGGTCACCACATAGGATAACCTTGTATCGGTTGCGAATAGAATCGCACAGTGGTGACCCCGACGTGATTTCGAAGAAAGTTACAAGACTCAGGGTCACGAACATGACCAACGGCGTACTCCACGGTGTACCTGGCGCACAAGGAGGACCACAAGGTCAGGCGCAAGGCGGACTTCAGGGTCAACCTACTGCGGCACCCCACAACACCCAGCCTCCTACGCAACCAGAAGCGGAGATGAAGCCAGATATTATGGCAATATCGCTGGCATCAAGGTTACCCGAATTTTGGGTAGATCAGCCGCGAGTGTGGTTCATAAGGATCGAGGCCATACTGGCACCACAGAGGTTAGGGGACGACGCCCGATTTGATCTCGTGGTTGCGAAGCTGCCGAAGGAAGTTATAGTACAGTTTACGGATTTCCTTTCCCGACCGCCGGCAACAGGTAAATTCGCCGCGCTCAAGGCCAAGCTTCTGTCCTTGTATGAAGATACGAGAATTCGGCAAGTAGAGAAATTAATTGGTGACATGGAGCTAGGAGAAATGAAGCCGAGCCAGTTATTGAATCGAATGAAGGACCTGGCTCGTGAAAACTTCCCAGACGAAACTCTACGGATCCTGTGGCAAGGTCGTTTACCAGCCGATGTTCGAGCAGTCCTGGCCGTCGCAGAAACAAGTGACCTCGACCGACTGGCAAGCATCGCGGACAATGTCGTCGAAGCAACGCGTCGTAAATACGTGTCCGAGGTCAGGAAGCCCTACAGTACACCACAGGCTGATAGTACCGCCCCATCCACTTCCAAGGATACTGCCGTTATTCTGGCAGAGATCGCAAAGCTCAGCGTCCGTTTGGCGAATGTGGAGCGGTCAGGAGGGCGACAAGCAAATCGCGGACGTCAAGGACAACGCTACGAGAGGTCAACGTCGCGCACGAGAAATACGTCCCGGAATCGCTCGAAAAGCCGTGCCAAGGACAACCCCAATTGGCTTTGCTTTTATCACTTCCGGTACGCTGAGAAGGCGAAGAAATGCTTTCAACCGTGTGCGTGGGAATCATCCGTTCCGGAAAACTAGGCGCGGTGGTGCGATCTACGGCGGAGGTTTGCACCACATCACTTAGTCGTCGTTTGTGTGTTACGGACAAAGAAAGTGGACTGAGGTTCCTTGTGGACACAGGTGCTGACGTGTCGATTTTGCCTCCCAAAAACAGATTTTATAATCGCGAGTGCACGAAATATAAACTTTACGCCGCGAACGGAAGTGAAATAAAGACTTATGGAACGAAGACCATGGTGTTGGACCTTAATTTGCGTAGACAATATAGATGGGAATTCGTGGTGGCGGAGGTGAAGCAGCCTATTTTAGGAGCCGATTTTCTGGCCCATCATAAGCTGCTCGTTAATTTAAGTGCACGTAGGTTGGTAGATCAGACGACTGACCTCAAGGTCGCTGCTGAAATCGTGAGTATGAACCAACCTTCTATTTTTACTGTTGACGAAAAACATCCCTTCCGCAAGTTGTTGTCCGAGTTCCCTGAAATAACGAAACCGGCTTCGTTCAAAGAGTCGACACCGCATAGCGTGTTACATTACATAGAGACTACGGGGCCGCCGGTTTTTGCACGCGCAAGGCCGCTTGCCCCGGATAGGTATTTCAAGGTCAAAAAAGAGTTCGAATTAATGCAGGAACTAGGTATTTGTAGACCGTCGAAAGGTGCGTGGGCTACTCCATTGCACGTAGTAGTTAAAAAGAACGGGGATATTCAACCTTGTGGAGACTATAGGCGACTTAATGCTATTACTAAGCCTGATAGGTATCCCATTCCTAGATTGCACGACTTTACCTACATTTTGGCGGGAAAAAAAGTTTTTACCAAATTAGACATTAACCGCGCGTACCACTGTATAAGTGTAGCATCGGAGGACATCGAAAAAACTAGTCTGATCACGCCTTTTGGCCTATTCGAATTCCCGAGGATGTCGTTTGGGCTCCGAAATGCTGCCCAGACCTTCCAGCGCTTCATGAGCAATTCGGTACTTCAAGGTCTAGATTTTTTATTTAATTATTTGGATGATGTTATCATAGCTAGCGAAGATTTAGAGCAGCATGAAAGACATCTAGCGCTAGTGTTCGAAAGATTCACAAATTTCGGCATAACGATCAATCTAGACAAGTGCCGCTTTGGACAGCCTTCGGTAGAATTTTTAGGCCATCACGTATCGACGGCAGGTATTAAGCCGCTCGAGGACAAGGTAAGTGCCATAGTCGACTATCCGAAACCGGAAACGATCGAAGGGCTCCGCAGATTTTTAGGAATGATTAATTTCTATAGGGGCCATATTTCGGATGCAGCCGTGAGACAAGCGGAACTAGATAAGTATTTGGTTAACGCCAAGAAAAGGGACAAGTCCAAGGTCGCGTGGACGGCAAAGGCGGAAGAAGCATTTGCGCAGTGTAAGGCAGGCCTTCAACAGGCCGCTACACTCGCACATCCAAGACCTGACGCCGTGTTAGCCCTTATGTGTGACGCAAGTGACACGGCTGTGGGCAGTACGCTTCAACAAAAGGTAAATAACACTTGGGAATCCTTAGGCTTTTTCTCAAAAAAATTGTCTCCGGCTCAGGTTAAGTACAGCACCTACGATCGTGAGCTTCTTGCACTATATTTGTCCATTAGATATTTTCGGAAGTCGTTCGAAGGTCGACAGTTGACCTTGTATACCGATCATAAGCCCTTATGTACGGTGTTCAACAAGATAGGCGACGATAACAAGGAAAGCCCTAGACGTGCAAGGCAACTCTTGTTTATTAGTGAGTTTACGACCGACTTACGGCACATTAGCGGAAAAGATAATATAGTCGCAGATACGCTTTCACGGGTAGAAGTTATAGAATGTCCTACTATAATAAATTTGTCAGAGTTAGCCAGTGCTCAACATAAAGACGAATATGCATTACGAATGTCGCATTCGGATCATATAAATAACACGAGCAAATTGCAACTTAAGCTTATAACGATACCTACTTGCAATAGAGCTATACTATGCGAAACGTCGACACGCGAGGTTCGACCTTATTTACCTTTAGAATTTCGTCGTAAGGTATTCGATAGTATACATTCGTTGAGTCATCCCGGTATCAGGACAACTAGGAAAATGGTTAGTAAACATTATTTTTGGCCCGATATGAACAAGGATGTAGGCAACTGGGCACGGACGTGTATTCCATGCCAAAAGGCGAAGGTCAATCGTCATACTGTGTCTGATCTAGGTACGTTTCCAGATGCAGCCGCCTTCCAGCACATACATACCGATATTGTCGGACCCTTGCCAACAACTTCTAATGGGGATAGGTATCTGCTAACCATCATAGATAGGTATACACGATGGCCGGAAGCATTTCCGATAACTGAAATAACCGCTGAAATCATAGCTAAGTCTATTTACGAAGGATGGATTGTTCGCTACGGTTGTCCGATAAGGCTAACTAGCGATCAAGGACGTCAGTTCGAAAGTCGGTTGTTTGTGGAGCTTATGAAGTTGTTGGGGGTGAACAAAATTAGGACCACACCCTACCATCCAAGTTCTAATGGAAAAATTGAGAGATTCCATCGTGGACTTAAGGCCGCACTTATGGCAAAACTCGGCAATGGTACCTCTTGGGTAGATCTCTTGCCCAGCGTAATGCTCGGACTACGCACCGCGGGTAGAAGTGATAGTGGCATAAGCGCAGCGGAAATGACATTCGGTCGCACGCTTCGACTGCCAGGAGCGTTCTACGAAACGCCGCCAGAAAGAGACCCTATCGATCCTTACAGCATAGTAGAGAGAATTAGAGATAATATTAATAGCCTGAAGCCCGCGCCGAAAAGAGAATATAGAACTAGATCAATTTTTATACACGAGGAGTTATTAAGTTGTACACATGTTTTTGTTCGAGACGATACTGTTCGTAGATCTTTAAAACCACCTTACGATGGACCCTACAGGGTCATCGAGAGAGGTGCTAAGGTGTTTTTAATCCAACTCCCCGGTAGGCAATCCCACATCTCGATCGATAGATTAAAACCAGCGTTTTTACTCAATGCAAACGCGGACAATAGCGATACGCCAGCGCGTGATAGAGTAGGAAACCAGGGTACGTCTCAGGATGTGGGGGATCAGGAATCGCCATCCGCGACACCATCACCCGCACCTGCACCGGTAACTCGGACCACGCGCACCGGAAGGGTTGTAAAGAGGCCAGTTAGGTTTTTGATCGATGAATAAACATAACATTCGTTGTACACAGTCTCATAGCACAACGGTAGCGCAACTAATACGTGTCTGTATACTTCCGCAGGGAAGTCAGTTATTGTTTTGCGCAGAAGGTTGGTAATACAGGTCTACTATTAAGCATGAATAATTGTCAAGGTCGTCAATAATATATTGTGTGTGTGTTATATTACTGTGTCGGAAGGATAACTTAGGCAATCTTTTGAAAAAAGAACTAAGTCGTCCTTACTGAATAATATTAGTGACCGTGTTAGTCTATTCTTGGTATTAAATTACTATGTGTGTTTCAGTTCAACGAGTTGTAAAAATGTTAGCAACATGGCACTGCGTTGCATTACTGCTTTTGTATCATACGGTATGGCCAAACCGAGATGCAATGTCAGTAATTGTAACCATCTGACCGTGATTAATAATTATTTACGATTAACAATATAGCTTAGGTTGCAACCTAGTAAGTTTGTAGTACTTTAGACTTAACCTACTTTTAATGATGAGATTTTAGGGTAATATCGATTTGTATTGTTGTCGGATGAGCAGATTTTATAATATATAATACAGCGGTAGCGACGCTGCGTAACCAGTAATCTCGGAGTTCAGCGGAAACACCGCGAGCGTATTTATATTTTATTTTATCTTACATCAGTTTAAGTTTTCACCATTTGTATAGTGTGCAAAATGGGATCGGGTTCAAGTAAAGATGATAGTTCCCAAAACAGTAACATCGCCATCGCCCAGGTGCAGTCGCACTCCGGGCAAGTTGAAGCTAAACTACATTACATCGGAATAGGACTGCTAGTTGTCGGAGTGGTCCTATTGATCACATTTATGTACGTGCTGCGCGCCAAATGCAAGCGCCATGTTAACAGCTGGTTACGTAAAACAGTCGAATCGCTGCCGCCGCCTACTGCCATCCGAGTCAACAATGTGCAGCCGCAGCAAATGCAAGCTGCACCGTCAGTGTATTAGTGATTAACAAGTGTATGACTAGATTAAGTGATGTTGTGTAAGGTAAAGGTCCCAAATGAGAGACCAATGTATTGTTTTTAATTTTTATTTTATTATTTTTTTTTTTTTTGGAAAAGGGGGGGAATACTGTGGGAACACAGTTGTACATAGTTCTCACAACGCTGCAAATTCCTTCCCCCCCGGCGCGGGACGAGGTGGGCTGTGAGCCCACCTAGCGCCCGCAGTTCTTGTAACGATTTTCAAGTGAACACATCGAAATAAATATTATATATAATTGGAGTCAGAGTTTAAATTAACCAGGGTCACCACATAGGATAACCTTGTATCGGTTGCGAATAGAATCGCACATATTGTATGTTTAAAAGCTGTTGGTCTTCTAATAAATGAATTAATTAATGAATGGTCGGGAACGAGCTTGTGACTTCTCTAGAGTCGCAATCGCCCATAACCTAAGGAAATTGTCTGTGTTAAAAATGGTGCATAGCCAAGTATGCGTGAGTAAGACGCATTTGTTGAGATGAAGATGACATTGGAATGATATTGTTAGTTGCCGAATAGAGGTCCTGATGGATAGCGCAATATGCGAGCATGGAAGACGATCGGACATATTTTGATTGTATAAACTAGAATTTATATGTGTTATTTATGTGACACTGCAGTGGTAAAGTTATATCAAGCAGAAATACCGAAAGGTTACTGCTATCCATCTTTGCGTGATTGAATAACATAACAGAAAATGTCAATAGAAAAACATAGCGTAAACTCCTTATTCATGAGGTTGGAAAGGTGTAAAAATGCTATATTAGGTTCATGTAATATTAGTTAAATTATTATTTGTTTTTCCTTGTCTAGTAAAGATATGGCTTAGGTATCTAGTCACTTATAAAAAATAAATAACAATTGCCAAACATTGTCAGTTCGTCCGAAGGCACTGGTCCCACCACTGGCGACGAGCGATGAGCTATTGGCGATTTTCTCGCCCATTTTTTCCTCGCTAAATTTATAGTTCATTGCGGGCGATGTGAACAGCCAGCGATGAACTATAAATATATATCTCTCTCTCTCTTATTTACACGGGAGCGATTATCTATTGTTCGTTTCTTGGGCGAGAAAAACGCCGATAGCTCATCGCTTACTCACCGGTGGTGGGACCAGTGCATTTGGACGAGCTGACAATGTTTGGCAATTGTTATGTATTTTTTATAAGAGACATTATAAAAAGACAAGCACTTTTTATGACATTTCATTTTCTAAACACTTTCATTGCCAGGAGCCCGCCTGCGGGGCGCTACGCCGTAGCCGCTTTTCTCTTCTTTGCGGAAAACCACGGGATCTGCTACGAGCGTAGCGCGTCAGATTCCTCGCAGTGATGGTATATTCACTGCAAGGAATCTTGTGTTCAAGAATACACTGATAAAATTATTTGCTTTCTTCACAAGCACCTTGTATAAAGCATTTAATATTTTGAAATATCTCATAACTCGCTTTTATTCTCGAAATACGTTCATAGCGAATATTACGCCTTGTACTTGGGATAATCGTCTAACTAATAGCAGTGCATTTTTCTCGTGCGATTAATCGCTACAGCTTAGTTTCACTTAGCGTTAGTCATTTTTCCGTAGAAAGAATACGTAGAGGAGGACAGTTTCTTGAGCAAATAAGTTACAATTGAAATAATTATACTTGTACAAACTTCAAAAAATGCCTATAATAGGTACTATGTTACGGGTCAACTGCGCTAATGTTTTATGCTTAACACTTTCGCCTAGCGGGCGCCAACGCCATAGTCGCTTTCCGCTGCTTAGCGGGAAGCCCAAACGATCAGCTACAAATGTAGTGCGTAGCGATTCTTGGAAGTGAATGTGTTAAGATCCTTAAGACAATAGATGCTCATTTTCTTGGGCAAAAATATAATAATTGAATTTTAATATTTGATATTTATCTATTACTAATTTGGTTCTTTTCGCCACTTTTATAAATATTAACAATAAAACAATAAGCCTTGGTCAGCTGCGGTGGTATTTTTGTTGTTATTTTATACTTTTAAGTGGTTGTTCATCATTCTAACTTTTAATTAGTGAACCGGCTCGACTTAAACGTTGAATCAAAATAAACCCGGAAAAAAATAAAAGACAACCGAATCTAGAAAATTCTGAAAACATCTTTTAAGATGTGACACTGCGGCACCTTGTGATTTATGAAATGACAAAATCTAATAATATTTCATGGGCTCCCACAAATATTGTACCATTGTCCCCATAGAAACAACAGGCTGTAGCAACGAAATCCTGCGGAATATTTCAACATCGTCGTGCCACAGCGCCCTGCTTTGACAAAAAATATAACGCTTATTGGAAATTCTTCATAGTTATGACTTTCTGTACGCAGGAAGTATAGTCAGCTCGTAAAATATGAATAACAAATAGATTCGATTGTTTCCCGCATGGGTGAACACAAGCGATGCATTTTGCTTTGTTATCCACTTCGCGGCATAAATCCAAACCGAATAAACTTTGGAATACGTAATGCATTTTTATTTTGCGGAATGAAACTAGTAAAATATTGGTTTTAATGTCCTGTGGCGGCATTTTATGGGTTAGTATGATATTTGTTTGTGAACAAACTGTATAACTTTTCGAAATTGATTAATATTTGGTGCGCTTTTTCGTATCTTTTATTCATATGACACAAATGTATCAAGATATCAACAATGCAGAAAACGTTTTCACGACTAAAGGATGACTCACGCTAGAACGGGCTGGGTCCGGCCCGGGCTGATTTCTAAGAAAAACGACGGCGTTTTGCGCGGCCGGTCCACGGCTGGGCCGTGCAGATACCGAGTCACTTCTTAGCCTCAGCCGTGGCTCAGCCGGGCTTTGGTATGTCTCGGCCACGCGAAAAACGCCGTCATTTTTCTTAGAAAACGTCCCGGACCGGACACGGCCCGTTCTAGCGTGAGTCATCCATTATTTGTGACTAACCGCCTAGAAGGCCAAACAAGTAAGAGATAAAATTGACGCAGACGTCAAAAGGTTACATGTTGTCCATGCCGAGCACAAGCCGTGTCTAGGCGACGCAAGTGACGCAACATATAACCCGGCTAGTTAAAATATTTAACACAATCATATATTGCACTGCAAGAGAAAATAGGGGCTAGCGAATAAGATGTCGCCCATACAAAAACAAATTCGCAGTAGTCCCCTATTTCCCTTATGACATTTTCATTATGCTCCTATGTAGTAATCCTAGATTGATTTCGTAACACCAATGTACGTGTACTTATGTACCTATGTTTTACAAACAATAAATAAATTGAATTGAATGTTTAGTTTAAAATGATTACTAAAAAAATTAATTACCTAGACCTGCTTATAAAACAGTAAAAATACACTAAATTTACCATCGTCAAGTCTAAAAAAGGTTACTATAAGAAACCTAGGAGCATACCTAAACTTTTTCGTTATTCTCCGTTAGATTTTAACCCATAAGATTATATTTGGAGGAGAAAATAAGGGACTACGGCGGCTCGCAATGCACGTCTTTGTATAAAGCATGCTAGCCCGTATTTCTTCTTAATTATTGACTCGATTTTGACAGCTATCACTGTATTCCGGCAAATGCTCGCGCAGCACGGTGTACTTACTTAAGAAGGCCCAAATGTAATTAGGACAGGGGTGTGCGTTGTACCTACTTTAAATTTCCACTTCAGTTAAATAACCATACAAGAGTTCTTGATGTTGAGCAGTTTAAAATTTAATATAATACTTCAACTGTGGCGAAAAAACATGGCCACCTACCCCTGTCTGTCGACCCCTCTGAGGGCCGCTTCACAGACAATGTTTCTGGCGATACGTGATTTGGTAAAATTGAATTTTCATCAGTTTTTTAACTAAGTACAGGCTAGATTTTAGATAAAACACAATCTATATTAAATTATTTAACTGCAACTATGTATCATCACTACACTATAGTCGTATTAAGTATATCTAACCGGCCTTATCACCAGGGCACCAAAATTTACTACATATTTTAGTAATTTTGAATATGTTAGATTAGTTTTCTGGGTTAATGAACAGCATTATTTTGAAGATATTGGAGTTATACACATTCAAAACATATAAAATGGCAGGCTCAAAAGTATTTTTTTTACAGGAGTTCATTTGAAGTATTCTACCAAAATGGTACCTACACTCAAAAGGTGCTTGCATGGACTTTGAATTATATGTTCATTTCTGAAGTATGTTTTTATTATATTTATTCAATTCATACATAAACAGTAAACATAGGTCATTGACTAGGTGTAACCAGAATTTTTTTTATTGTCGGTGCACTAGACGTTATTTTAGAGATAGGTAAATAAAAAAAGGTTTATCTACTTTCATTCAAAATGATAACTTGCAATCGACTGCAATTATCACAGCAACCATATGTTTTGAACCAGATAAATTAGGTTTCTAGATATAACCCTTAAATATACTTTTAGTTGAAATTATAATCTTATCATCAGTTAAACAAAAATCCCATAAAAACATGATCTAAACACGATACAAATCAAGGCCATGATTAGTATGAGTGCGCAGCGACGATGACGTCACGAAGTGCGATGTGAGTACCCCTCGGAGGGCCTTTTACCGGACTGTTACCGGCCCTCTGAGGGCTTTGTTATGATCGCCACCAATTTCGATCGATTTATTTACTTTCGGGCAATTGTTAATACGTTTACGTTCATTTTAAATTAATTTACGATAAATAACGGTAATGTTTATAGCTGTTAATGATATCAAATTATTAGAAAAGCGCTAAATAACGTGTTGGCAAATTTTTACCTTGAGTAGGTATGTTTTGTAAGTCACAGGTTTAGTACCGAGAACGGGCTGAACTATGATTTTTTTTAATGAATATCGATAGATTACTTACCTGTTCACAAATGTTCTATTTCTGGCACTAAAATTCAGAACTAAACCCACAATTTTTCACTCGCGAACACCGACCGTGTCATACGTACATCAAATAGCATCCTGAAAATGATAGCAGAGAGGTGGGACTCGGACATACTCCGCCGATACACCGACCTACACGTCCTAAAAAAATAAAATAAAATTAATTCATGTGGCTATAATTTTACTAATATAGTTATATAAGTGTTTTGTGTTTTTGTTTTGTGTTTTGTAATGCTATGGATCTAAGAAATCTGAAAATAAACCATTTTTATTTTTATTTTTATTTTATTTATTTATTTATACGCGCCGTGACCGTTTTAGACTAACGACCAAATAAAATTTTCCCTCCATTGGCCTTTGAAATTATGGCTTGCTAGCTGCCTCGCTTCATTGGCTATACGTTTCAACGGATTAAAACGAGATCGATACACGTTTGGCTGTTATTTCTCTAAGAAAGTAAGAACAGCTATTGCGGCCCTCTAAGGGGTCTCCACAGACCTGCAGGAAAAAATGTGAAACCCGCAGAGGGGCAACCACAGCTGAAGGGATAGGTATTATGCAACATTTAAGACCAAACCAAACCAAATTACACCAAACCAAACCAAATTTTACCGAAAGTCGATGCAAAGTTGACGTTTTTATTGCTTCTTACTAAAGTTTCTTATTATTTTTACCAAATCTAATATCTACTAAAAAACATAACTGGGACGAAATCAACTGATAAAATATTAACAACATTTAACAGAAAAGCGTAGCAGAAAATGCAGAACTCGAGCAACCAGTCTTTTAATTACTAATGATACAAAAAAACTCACCGACATTTTGATCAGCCAAGTTTCTCGACCGCCGTATCATGTTCTCATTAATTTTTAGCGGGGCTAAAACAAGGTCACAAATTAGAAGTTGAATATTTCGGGAGAGAGTAAATCAAAACTTTCCCCGCAATTACCATAAATCTTAGCAAGGGTTCGGGGTTCAAAGAACTCGTTTCAACGGGATAAAATATGCGAACTAGTTTGTTAATTTACAATTATGTAATGGTCTTTATCGGTTTAATGTGTGAAACTTTTAGCAGAGGCATAATGAAGGGAGGCGTGTCGCATTTAAATCATATGAGAATGATATTAGTGAATCTAATCTAATCCCATCTGGATTTTGTATGGGGTTATCTGACAAGCCTACAGCCACCTGCGCATTGAAGGAGGTCATTCAACGCTGCTTCAACGAAATTCAGAGCCATATATGCCGAATGGCAATTGATTCCATACATAACCTTATAAATAGGGTACTGCGTACTTTATGATTCAATAAAATATAATAAAAATTAATGAAAATCTAAAAAAAGAAACTGTTTGCTTCATGCATACATGCACTCTATATTATTATTTTGGGGGTAGATCGGACTTGCGTTTTGCTTTTGCTTTTTGGAAAGAAAAACGCTTTAACACGGTACACGTGACGTACGAGTGCGCGCAACATAAACTTCAAATGCATTGCAAAGAGACAAACAAAATCGATTCCCTGTCACGCGTTATTGAACCGCAATCAAATTATAAACATAAAACCAGTCTATGAAATATTATTTCAGATCACGATTTAACTATAAAAGGCACATCGACTATGCATAGAAAGCAAATTTTAGACCATCGATCAAAACACCGGACCCGGGTAAACAAATACTAAGCAAACACGTTCCTAACCCGAGTACTGGATGTCAATGGGTATAACCGGGTACATTGTTCCCTGATCCGTCATCATCCTCCACTTTGGCACATAATATCGCTAGTTTTAAGAAAATAACTAACAGTCATATTTCCAACTCAAGCATAATAAGTTCTAGAAACTGAGACTACGGACCACATGACCACATGTTTATTATCTTGGCATTTGCTGTAATGCTGTAATTTTTTTTTTATAATTAAATTATTTTATCTACACCCATATCATAAATCCTCTAGAATGTGTTCGGAAACCATATATAACGACCACCATAATTGTAACCAGTAACGTAACATCAGCGTTTTATCTGTGCCAGTGTTATTATAATGTATGAAAAATCATAATAGCATCGACAATCGATGTTATTATGGAAATCAGATCCGGTGTTGGGGTCGTGCAGCATGATGTAGTTGGTCATGATTCGAAATCTAGTCAGCCATGGCGGTGCAATGGAGGTTATTCTAATGGTTCCCGAACACATCATTGAAGATTTATAACATGTGGGTAGATAAAATAGTGTATGTAACTGTACATAATTAGGCATTTAAACACTCGTGTGATGTTATTATGAAACGAGCCGAAGGCGAAGGCGACGAACCCACACTCGTGTTTAATGCCCCTCATTATGTACAGTTACATAAACTACTAATATTATATTAAATTAAAGTATTTTATAGCATTTTGTATTGTATTTATTAATTTCGTGTATAAAGTTGCACCACCGCCCACAATTTGTCTGCTTTGCCGTAAGGTTGAGTGGTAGACAATAGTTTTTATCTCATTAAGTTCACCTTTTGTATAATAAGTTCTTCTTTTGTGTTATAAAGATTGAGTAAATTAAGCAAATAATTAAATAGACCTTGTTGGGATTTAAGATTAGACCGGTTTTCTCATGATGTTTTCCTCCACCGAAAAACCACTATTAAATATTAAATAACATTTAATACATAAAAATCTTTATTAAACATAAACAATCTCTTCCAGAAAACCTTAGGGTAGAGGAGACGATGCAAAATAATTATAAATTAACATGATGAATAGTTACTTTTGTTAAGAACCTGTTTTTGTATCGACGTCATCCACGCTAAATCAATCTTTGACTTCCAATCCCGATATCTTTAGACGATTAATAAATGAACTTTTTTTACCCTCCTTTTTATCAATTTTTGTAGGGTAGTGAAATATTATGCACGGTCCATTATCTCCGTTGACAACTTCCTGGGACGACAGTCATTTGCAACCACGACTGGTGTGCAACCCGTGTCGAAACGTTAGAAAACAAAAAAAAAACATCGCGTAGCACCGCATAGGAAGAGAGTCAACCCCCTGTTCGCACGAGTGTGGTGCGCTTGTCGACACAGCGCTTCACACTCTTGAAGAGTGTACCGTGTGGGGGCATCAGTGGACCACCTTACAGGTGGTAATAGGGGCAAACCTCTCGCTGACGAGCGTCGTCAACGCCATGCTCAATAGCGAGGAGGCGTCGAGAGCGATGGCCTCCTTCTGTGACGACGTAATGTCACAGAAGGAGGCTGCGGAGCGGGCTTACGAGAACGATCCTCTCGCGAATCCGCTTCACCAGCGATGGACTGGGGGCAGAGCCAGGCACTATGCGCATCTGTTGCCTCCGCCGTAGTGGAGCCATGCAGGGAGTCGGGGCAAGACCTGTAAGTAAAGGTTCCACAGGACTGGAGGCATTCGCCTAGCTGATGCCTCGAAATGTCTGCGGCCTGCTGCTGTGGGCCGCCCGCCGGGACGTACGCAGTTGAATGATGCCAAGTGCGATCCTGCGACACCCCCTTTACAATGGTGGAGCCGGAACTCGTTGGTGGATCTAGACGGTAGTCCAGCTTCGGTTAGTCCGTCATACCCCTTCTGCCTCCCGGACAGAGCGGGATGCGTAAACGCATTTGCCCAATGTTAAAAAAAAAAGGCCCGTGTAACATAATCACTTAATTGTGCGCTTTTATGTAGTTGCGTAACAATAAAATCATACAAATAACTTACCTTACACAAACATAGAGTTAAACATACACATACACACACGCACCCGCACACACACACGACAACCACAAACACACACACACACACATTTTTCTTAGATTTATAATACAATGACATAGTTAAAATATGTTCAACACACATATATTTCTACTTATAAATTAAATAAATAAATTAATTAATTATGTTATATCTAACATGACCAGTAAAATCTTCGTATTAAATCAATTACACAGTTAGACAATAAATAAAAAGGTACAATGAGTGTTAATAATAAATTATTAATTTAGTCAAAAAGCCCGCTCCGAGCCACCCCCGGTGGAAAGGTGCCCATCACGCTCGCCGCGTTGAACTGTACCTGTGAGTTATATCTGTACTTGCCTTAATATTTAAACAATGTTATATTAAGTTAATGTTATATTATGTACCACTTCTTGTTTTTTGGAAGAGCGGTGTCTCCTGACACAAGCAAAATTACTTGCTTAAATAGGAGGCTCCAACCTTTGCTATCTGTTAATTTACTTTTATAACCTAAATAAACTTTTTTCATCATTTTTCATATCATAGGTAGGTATAGTGATTGCTCTAGCTATGTAATGTACCTACTATAATATAGAAAATAATACATTATTAATCGTCTCGTACTACGTTATGAAATGAGCCAGCGCTCTGTAAAGTCGCAGGTAGAAATGTACATAAACGAGACTCCCCGCATACTAATGCATAGATTTCCTCGATACTCCTTGTAGCAGGCAAACTGCTGCTGTAGATAAATGTCTGGTTACTGTAGCGTTCTGTTTGTTGATGAAAGTTTTGCTTACGCTTAGTAAATGAAGGCGCGACCCCATGAAACGCGACAATCGTTTTCTACGTCGCGTCGGATGTTCGTAGTGTGAAGCTTCGGTAGCCTAGTGGCTCAGGCATGCGGCTGTCAAGCGGCGGTCGTGGGTGCAAATCCCGGCTCGTACCAATGAGTTTTTCGGAACTTATACTTATGTACGGAATATTTACCGGTAGCTTTTGGGTGAAGGAAAACATCGTCCGAAAATCGGTCTAATACCAATAAGGTTAATATCAATAGTTTTTATTCAGATGGCAGTCGCTTTCGTAAAACTAGTGCTTATGCTAAATCTTGGGATTAGGTGTCAAAGCGGAACCAGGCTCCTTTAGGGGCATAACCGGGAATAACGCTAGGAGAATGAGGATGTCGGATTTTGACAGTGTGATTCTGCAGGTCGATGACGTAACGCATTGTATGAACGTCAAGTCTATCTAAATTTCACTTTTTATATGGAAAAATGACAGTTAAATTGTGCTAACGCGCGTTCGGAACATTACGTTATTACCCCTCCGGTCATAGAAAACAATACAATTTGATTCGACTCAACGTCGCGTGGTGTTTTAATAATGTGATTCAGCCTTGAACGTTTTACATTTACTCTCTCCAGGCTGGAGCATGATAGTTATTGATTATTTTAGAATGATATAATTATATACACTCATTTATTTAAACTTTAGTGCACAATACAAAAATAACTACAATTGGCGGACTTAATGCCATGAGGCATTCTCTAGCAGTCAACTATTGGGCTAAACAGAATCATTTGGTGCAGGTAGCTTTGTAGTGGAACTCAACTCCACATAAACTTATAATATCAAATACATAATGAAATAAGCATACACGTTTACAACATATTATATTTATACTGACATAATAATATATATTACCTAGTTAGTGTACCCAGCAAAAAATATTATGGTTTCAACTACTCTAAGAGCTTATCAGAAATATACTTGGGTAGCATGCAGTTGAAAGGCAATTTACTTTGTGCTTGACGGATAGATTGTAATATTTATTGTAATATTTTAAAAAGGTAATAGCGAAGCTTTGCTATCTTGTGTTGTATAGGGGGTAATCTCTGAGACTACTCATTCGATTACAAAACTGATTGACCGTTTATGGTATGGTAAGGTACATAATGGACATTCTCATAGACTAGGCTAGAGCAGCTAATATTTAATTATTTTGTATCTTTTTCCTACCTACTAGTAATAGGACTGTCCTAGTTCGGTCATGTGTTAGGGATGATTCAAGTGATGCAGAGTCGGTGTGTTATCGGTAAGATCAGTGCAGATAAAACTTGAAAGTATGAATTACATGCAAAAAATATCAAAGTAGGTAAGTACACCTCGTAGCATTTTTCCCGGTTTTGCCCCAGGGCCCGGGCTCCGCTTTAGCACTTTATCCAAAGATTTGGCATAGGCACTTGTTTTGCGATAGTTACTGCCATCTGACCTTCCAACCCAGAGCTAAAACTGACCTTATTGGGATTAGAACAGATCTTTTACCAATAAGACTCTGTTAAAAACATAATTTCTTGATGATATTTTATGATATTTAATATCAAATGGTATATCGTACATACGTTTATTCGACGGCCCCTAGGTAAATCATCGAAACTAATTTTGAGTACTTTTCAGTACAGCGTTTTAAAGTTCTCTTTTAACACCATCCTTAAAACATAAATAAATCATGAACTGTTTTCTACTTTTTAATAATAATAAATTAGGCCCTTTATTCGTGTTAGTCTAATTTTAGAGAGTATATTCTGTTTTTTTAGAAATCTGAGTTTCGATTGTTTAGTACGTGATTACGCATATGTCTTATATCGAAACTGATGGTTTCGATTATTTACGATGATTTCGATTTATGAAAGTTTATCGAAACTGGCAGTTTCTATTATTTACGACGGATGTATTAGTAAAATGTACTATCGAGTTTGCCAATTTCGATAATTTTCGTCGACAAAACATAGTAATTAGAACTTTCGATATAGCTTTCAGAGTAAGGTAAACATTAAAAAATACTTTTTTTAGATAATGTTTTAATTTTTTCATCATCTTACAACTCTTAAAATAACAATCTGTTTCCATCAGTCGTTAATTATTCTACTTAGTTAATAATACTTCAATTCTATCAAAATGTAGGTACCAAGTAAAAGGCACGTTACTACAACTAAGTTATTATAAAAATGTAATTGTGAACATATACACTATAAAAACAAAACAATCTTCTTTTACAGTCTTAGCCAGACTTGATGAAAAATAAATATTTAAAATGGTATTAGGTATCATAAACGCAAACCTCTTAAAAAAATCAACAAAATGTATGTCATAATCTGGCTAAAGAGATCAAAAATTATTATAGTAATATACTATACTTTAAGACGAATTATCTTCTGCGACATTGCGACCGTGGCAAATATTTTTATAAAATCTGTGATGTGTTCGGAATCACCTCTGAATTACACAAAGAAATGAGATCTTTGTATTTATCATTTGTAATTGGAAGGGTACTGGTATATGCCATTTTTAATTCTGTGTTTGTATTTATTCTTTGACCGCGTCTTCTAGTTACAACAACAAAATTCAAGCAATGCTCATCTTCTTCCAAATCATATTTAAAGACAAGGTAGTTTGGTTCATCCTTATCTACTTTAATTTCTTTTATTTTGTTCCAAGACATATTAGCATTAGTCGTGTCTTTTTTCCAGTTTCGTTCATTTAACAATGGTTTATAATCGTAAATATCTTGTTGAGTCACTTCAACTACATTGTAAGGCTTTCCAGATGTCTTAGCCCATCGCACTAATGCATACCACTGGTCAGGAGTGTAGATTAACTTCCCTTTTGAAATTTTTTCGATGAGAGCATGGACGCTGTCGCCTTCATTTTGCGTGTGACCAGGTTCTAGAAATCTGTGGGTTATGTCTATCTTATATTGTTGTGATAAGTACATATACATGGAGTATACGACTCTGTTTCGGTTTTGTCCTGAGCAATTGTCAGACCAAAACAAAAATTTTTTTACGCCTTTATCAACCTGCGTCTTAATAAACTGTGCCAGGCAACTGCTAACTTCGTTTTCTCCTCTATTCCCTGTGCATTTGGTCCACATGTAGCAAAAGCCTTCCCTTTCAGCCAAGTCATAAACCGTAAAATGGTAAACCGACAGTTTACGTTTATAGTATAATAAACCAATGTCTCCATGCGGTGCATTTAAATTTTTTTGGAAATCAAATGTAGCACACACCGCGTCAGGATTACTTTGGGCTAATTGTTTATCATTCTGTTTCAATTCTCGAGCAAATGTCTTGTTTTTTACATGTTTAGAATTAGCGTTTACTTCTTCTTCTGTTGGGCTTTTGTTATTTGAAAAGGAATGACACTTGTCACACAAATCTTTTTTAGGAACAAAGAATGCTATGTTCATGTTCTGATTTACTATGTCAGTATACTGACGCACAGTTTGAGCGTGAGTATCATAATTTTGAAGCTGGTCCCATTCTTTGTAAAGAGAAAACATCTTGTTCATGCTTAAATTATTATCTAAATACAGCTTATCTGAACTTTTCCGCGTATAATGCGATTCGACTGGCTGAAAGGACGCAACATGATCACAGACGCTTTTAATAATTTCAGCTGTTTGTATAACGTGGTGGTTTGAGTGATTGCCTCTGTTGTCCGATAATGTAACTCCTGATTCAAAATCTTGCAATGGGGACGGTAAGGGCGTATTTTCTAAGCTATCCAAAATACAAGATTCTTGGTTACTGGGCGATCCTGGAAACGTGTTTTCTAGTAAATTCGTCGACGGAGGCCAAGTAGTATCTGATGACAACTCGTCATCTATTATTCCCTCTAAAGCAGCCCATTCTGCGTCTCCAAAGGTGCATGCGGTAGGTATTGGTGATTCTTAAACAATTAGAACTGATTATTGTACAAATATGAATAAATATAAAATATAGTCTACTATCAAAACTCATCGAAACTTAAGAAATAACATTATTAATATCACGTAAAACATCGAAACCAGTAGTATCGATTACTCATAAAAAAATAATTCCCAGGTAAAACTATGAAAGTGCCAGTTTCGATAGTTTACGTTTGTTTAATACCAACGTAAACAATCGTATCTACCAGTTTCGATAGCAAACAAAAGTCGAGGGTCGCAGTATAAGGTCGAAACTGTTATTTTCGATGATTTACGTTGCTATAGTATCATAATTTCATATGTAACTGTTTTTTATATATAAATAAACGTATAATGCACAATTATCTAGTACCTACATAATTAAACAATATAAAAGAGATGACAAATAAGATCTAGAAATAGTCAAACTTACCAGTTTTACATAATTCGCGATCAGTTGGCTTTTTCTCTGGGCTTGGCATTTGCTGAATGGGACTGTCCGTTTTAGCTAAATTGATCATTTTCCTGCATCTGGAGGCAGAAAACCTTGCAGAACTTATCATTCACTATGTTAAAACTTAAAACGCAGGTTGAATAGTAACTAAATTCACGCATGTTGCTCTCTTGACTACTTGGCGCACACTGGCGGATTCGCGCCGCGTAAACTCACGAGAATGGTAGTTTCGTCTCTTTCGCACCTTCGCGGTTGCCGCGTAAATAGTCGAATTTAGACTTTCGATACTTTTCGTCGCATTGTACGTATTAGTTTCAATGTTTTACGAATAAAATTTTCGTTAAAATTCAGATTTCTTACAACTTTCTTTTGGTAGAATTAAAAAATGGTCCTGTGCAAAGTGATTCCCGTAATAAAAAAAAAACCAAAATTTCGAGTTTCGATGATTTACCTAGGGGCCGTCGTATTGAAAGAACCCAGTGAACCGGGATTCAAATCTGCAACCTTCAGATTGAAAGCCGTGTGCCTTACCGCACGGTTACAGTGGCATTTAGGTAAGTACACCTTATCGTCGCTAATTGACCAAAACATTACTTAGCCAAACAGAAACAGCATATTGTTCTAAGAATTTATTTAAACGTATACATATATACATAGGTTTCTATTTGGATTGACTACATATACCTCAGCGAATGTATTCGGTATCAGCAAAGAGTCTCATGTTGCACCACTCCATCAATCACGCTGCCGGAACCTCGAGACATACATCACGTGGGTAATATAGATATTTATTACGTAACCCGTTAAAAGAGTAAGCTTATACCAAACATACACACAACATATATATGTTAACATCAGATTATGAACACCGTCAGTTTATAATCTTACTCGCGGTATTTTAAACTATCGAAAAGCTGTGAAGTGAAGAGATATGAGATTATTATCCAACTAATTGAATAGTGTAGATATATTTTTTAAAGTACCTTTAAATAGTAAAAACCTCTTAATGGCTTAAAAATAGACCGATTTTTTTTTCTTTATTTGTAAAATATTTTTGCGCTCTCCTAGATGGTAGGTGTTTGTCCATTACGACATTTGAAATTTTGACTTTGATAGGCTATATTTTATCCTGTGACTTTGCTTGCCTTATATGTAATATGCGGGCGAAGCCGCACAATTAACTAGTATTATTATATACTTAATATTTGTTGTACGCTATTTACTATATGGAAGGGTGGGTCGTTACAGTTTGGTGCCGTGACCAGGATGGCAACTTAAATGACAGTATGGCATTAGGAGCTACTTAATTAATAAAATATATTAGTAAGTATTGTCATGATGAACACTTAATATTATTTAGGTAGGTATATGTATAGTACGAAGTTTCATTCAAATGTTTTGAGATTTATTCGATTAATACACGGTATTAATTAATAAATTGTCAGTTACGTCAAGCTGTACAATTTTACCTAGAGATACGAGTACCTACATATCAGACGTTGCTTTCATTGAGATCTCGTTTCTTATCGAGAACTTATTGTGTTTATAAAAATTTGTTAAACATTGAAGATGGGTAATAGGGAATATTACTGCAATGTTCTGCCGCCAAAGGCAGCACTACCTCTAATAGTAAACCAGTATAGGAATATAGGGATTCACACACACATGCACAATTGATTGTCAAATGAGTGACAAGGATGCTTGCATAGACAATACCGCAAGTGGGAACGGGATACAATGTCAACGCTGCTAGTGTCGCCACCTACGAAGAGTTTTGCGTAATGTTCCCTATTGAAACAGAATTGTATAATGCTGATGGTTTTGTAACTAGAAACAAAAATACTTAAAGAATATGACTGTATTACACACGAGAGGATTGACTTCACTTAGCTTGTGTAGTCTATAATAATATTATTAAATTGAAATTGTACTTTAAAATAAATGGTTCCATATAATAAATATTACACTACTCTCCACGAAATAAGTTGCATGACAATGTTAAAATCACAACCGCAAACAGCTATTTTATTTTGACGACCGCTTTGTAGTGAAGTGTTTGTAGTTGGTAGTGACCCTGCCTACGAAGCAAGAGGTCCTGGGTTCGAATCCCGGTAAGGGCATTTATTTGTGTAATGAGCACGAATATTTGTTCCTGAGTCATGGATGTTTTCTATGCATTTAAGTATTTATTTCTCTATATAAGTATCTATATCGTCGTCTAGTACCCATAGTACAAGCTTTGCTTAGTTTGGGACTAGGTTGATTTGTGTAAGATTGTCCGCAAATATTTATAGGTTTGTAGAGGATTACGATAGAGAGTAAATACTAGCCGCATGCCAAATTATTAGTGTTTACTTTGTAGGTCTATTACAACTGCTTTATTTATTATAAATTATTACTAATCCGTGACGTGAGCTAGTAGTAACCTCATTACGTTATTTTATTTATTACGTTTAAACATTGATAGAGTCTGGCAAACGAAAGTTGAACCCACTAGATTCAATAACGCGGCAACACTAAACGTCATACGCATACATTTTGACTAACAATGTTGCCGCGTAATTGAACCTAGTGGGTTCACCTTTCGTTTGCCAGACTCTATACATATATACAGAGTGGAAAGTTAAAACGGGGCAGTAAGGGCAGCTACTAGATCTCCTGCCACTACGCAAAAATGGCATTAAGATTTCAGTGCTAACTTTTTAAGTGATGACAATTTACATTCACAGATTTTTGAAAAAAAGTACAGTCAGCGAGAAAATCATCAATTTTGACGAAATTTTTTTTAATGCCATTGGATCCCATTCCTATTAAGGATCAAAATACTCTTCGGGACCGACTAAGGTTTGACTACTAGAACGCCCAGAAATCAAAGAAAACTTTTTCCATACAGTTAGTATGGGAATCCCTAAGTGCAAGTAGTCCTTTAGTTAGACGATCATCAAATTGTACGGAGACGGACATAACTTCATTATGATTAGAAATGAGAGAATTCAGTCCTATATTTAAAAAAAAAACTAACGTATTTATACCCGTATTCATAAACGTTACTATGTGGACAGTACTCACGAGCGGACTGGTGCTGTAAAACCCTTACCTTAGTAAATTTTAAATTTCGAACAAAATTTATGAATACGGATGTTAGTATTCTTTTTACAAACTTTTTACAGAATAAAGCTGGCCGTCATTGAATAAAAACAGAATTAAAAATATTTTTTTTTAACAAAGGAATGAATCCTCTCATTTCTAATCTAAATGAAGTTATCTCCGTCTCCATACAATTTGATGGTCGTCTAATTAAAAGGACTACTTGCACTTTATGATTCCCATACTAACTGTATGGAAAAAGTTTTCTTTGATTTCTGGGCGTTCTAGTTGTCAAACCTTAGTCGGTCCTAAAGAGTATTTTGATCCTTAATAGGAATGGGATCGAATGGCATTAAAACATTTTTTCGTCAAAATTGATGATTTTCTCGATGACTGTACTTTTTTTCAAAAACCTGTGAATGTAGATTGTCATCACTTAAAAAGTTAGGAATGAAATCCTAATGCCATTTTTGCGTGGTGGCAAGGGATCTAGTAGCTGCCCTTACTGCCCCGTTTTAACTTTCCACCCTGTATATTAAATTGACAGAAAAACCCTAACGAAAAATATTAAAAATCTGTTAAATTATGTCTATTATATTATACCAATTTCTAGTTTGCACTTTTGCGCCGGTGTCATCGGCGCGTAGCCGTTGCAGTCGGATGCGTGACGCGTGCAACTCCTTATAGGCCGAGCCACACCGACTGCGTGTGCAGCACGTATGCGTCGACGTAAGCGTAGACGTGCACAGCACCCCTGTCACACCGGGTTACGCGCGTATCAGCCCGGGCCACACCGACTGCGTGTGCAGCACGTATGCGTCGACGTAAGCGTAGACGTGCCCAGCACCCCTGTCACACCGGGTTACGCGCGCGTCTACGCGCGTGTCTACGGCGTACCTGCTGCAGAGAGCTGCAGCTCCGTATCGTCACCAGCCGCCATTTGCGTACTTTTATTCATATGATTAGCACTATGTTTGATGGCAGTTCTTTTGACAAAGAAATAGCACTGTTTTATTGGTGTGTCTTAGATCCTCCTATTCATTTTGGATTTCATGCGACATCTAAAAAAGTGTAGGTTCATAACATCAATGGAAGAAGAGAAGCACATAGTGAATAACACAACTTTTGTCGCGAACTTGAATCTCACGACGATCTATTTTTCTGGTAGTTCGGCATGTCAAGAGATGATTATAGTGAGATCTCATATATATTAAATGACACTAATATAGACAACGGCTATTAAAACTGGAGAAAGGCTCATATTCATTAAGCAAACCTCCACGCGCACCGAAGAAGTTGTAAATAAATACAAGAGAGCTGTGCGTGTCCGTACATGTCTGGTTTGTCCTCTAATAGGGAACGCCGGCAAATACAACGTCATCACTGCACGCATCGAAGCGACGTTGCCGCTCCGCTCTGTGTACGCAAGCACGCAGTACGCAGCTGGTTTGTCTGCCTGGTGCTGCGTTGCGTGCGCAGCACGTATGCGTTGCAGCACGTCTACGCAGACGCATCCAGTGTGACATGTCGTATGCGGATTCATACATTACAACGCAGCGGTGTACGTGCTGCACACGCATACGTGCTGCGCACGCAGTCGGTGTGGCTCGGGCTTTAGTGCAAAGAAAGTGACCAGTGACCTAGACCCCTCGCTTATGTACCTACGTTAAACCTAGCACCCGGTGTCTCGCACGGTTGGTTAACGGTAATATCGTAGCCAATCACGCAAAAAATCGGATCCCCTTTGTCACACCTGCAGGGCAGGGCCATGTGCCCCCCTAGCGGGATAGTGAATTATCACAGCATTAGGCTATGTTCGCTACGCCGCTACTACGGCGTAGCAGAGACTACGGACACGAAAATCGTGATCGCGGGCAGCTACCACGATATAACCAAAGGGCGGACGATGGATGTATTCTAGTGAAGAAATAATAAGATGGATAAGACTTTTATTCAATTTTGAGTAATATTTATGTATAAACATATAAATATAGGTATGCAGTTTTTGTTATACATATATCAGTCAGTACATAATACCTGTGTCCTCCATAGTACATAATTAGTATCTGTAGATTTAGAGAGGGCATTTTCCCTAAATAAGTGGATAGTGAACCATAAAATGAATGGACTTAAAATATGTAATATAGAAAAAAATATGATTATTTACTACAACAATAAAATTACATAACTGTTTTGCAATTATGTTCTCTTTTTTAAACCAATTGTTGTCATATCCATATTACGTATATCGTTTGACATGATTTTGACATAAATTGCATCCGTCGTCTGCCCATTAGATATAACCTATCATCATATCAGTTGTTCTCTTAATTCTGAGGATCGTGACATCATGTCTTATTCTTGTTGACCAGATTTGTCCAAAGGCTCACTATCACCCGCTTTATGTGTGGCCTCGTGCAGATGTAGTTGCAACAATGCAGTGATTTGTGTGCGGGTGGTCTGCCTTGATACCTCTTGGCCCTCAACTTTTCTCGTCATGATAATCCTTTCGAGGCTATCCGACGAATGTCGTGAGAGGTGTCAAAAGTATGTGGGTCTTGACATATTGTGGATAGTCGACGGTGAATGCGCAGCTCTTACCAGAACATGATAATGAACATGCGCGGCGGCAGCCGGAGGCAAACCGAAGCGCCATTCTTTATTAACGAGCACAGAAGACAGGCTCTAAAAAGAGTTAGTTTTACAGGCACAGTACAACGAGCAAATCCATGAGCCAGCATGTCGCTTCTCACGGATAACCTGCGCTCACGTTCGATGTCCTTATCATCCTTAAGATCATCGGTTAACACATGTCCCAAATATTTGAACTGAGACACCTGCTTTATTGGTTTATTGGTGAGCTTAGCAAATAATCTTAAAACATTGAGATTGTGCTAAGTGTGACTAGTAGAAAAAAAATTGTTCCAATTAAATTACTGAAATAAACGGTTAAAATTAAAATAAAAAAAATAATATCAAATTAATAAAACTTAGTGTCGGCTGAGTCGTTTCAAAGAAAATTGTGTTTCGGTCGAGTTTGTGAGATTTGGCGGCATCATTCCGGTGCCCCATAAAAACCCATTTGTATAAAACCTAGATCACCTTCAACGTGACAATATTATGTCCACCAAAATGTCTCTTTCGAATCGCATTGGGGACAAAGTGAGTTAGCCTGCCTCTTTGACCATGCCGGCAGTGCAGCTGGCGGCGAGAAATTGGGTTACTTCTGGACTGACTGGATTAGTCTGTAAAAGCAGAGATACAGGACAAAGAGCAGGTAAATGAGGTAGGACTGCTGCTGCTGGGCAAAAGTCTTTGAAAAAAAGGTTCATCCATGACATCAATTTCTGCGGAATTTTGACATAAATATGGAAATCTCAAGCAACGTTTTTCAGTAGGTGTTTCTTTTGTAATATGTTTGATTTTTGTGTACCAAATTTAAAAAAAAGCGTACCTCATTTCTTTCTGAGAACATAATATTTTAGTGAATTATTATAGGTAATAAAAAACCAGCCAAGTGCAAGTCGGACTCGCGCACGAAGCGTTCCGTACCATTATCTATAAAAATAAAAACAATCATAAAATGAACTATATTAATTGATTGAACATCAAAGTCCCCTCCAATTTTTAATTTGATCTGATCCGAAAGCGAATAATCTCAACTGTTCTACCGATGTTAAATCTAAAATTAATAGTCCGCTTTAAAATTGAGTTAGGTACTCAGTATTCAAGATTCAAGACAATGACACATTTCAAAATGCAGAGTTAATTTCAGATTTAGTAACATTTTCACTGAATATCAGCTTCTCTTTGATATTTCTTGCCTATTTGTTGTTTACTACCATATTTTCCAAAAGGTCACTGATTATAGAAACAAAGACCAAACACTTTAAAAAAAACTGACTTGGCAGGATTTAAACTGAAAACAAAGTAAAATTTGCAAGGTATCAAAGTGTACCATGTCACTTCCTCGGGATTTGCCCTGGATGCGTTTTGCGGTCTGCGGTCAGGTCACCTAAACACATTTGTGTGTGGCAAATCCATAAATACGTAGCGTAGATTAAAATTAATCAAAACCCAAAACATATTCCTTTGGCAGCTTAACCCTTTCTAGTGCACTTTACAGGTCTGGTTATAGTATCTGTTTTTTTTTGGTGTATGTCATTCGTGGTATACAATAGGTAATATAGATAAGGTGTTATTGGTAAAGTACGTTACTCATGATACAAACGGTTACATAGTTACTCTAGAAAGAAAAGTGTATCTCTAATTGTATTTTTTTAAATATTTTCTCGATACAAATTGTAAAAAAAAATGTTTTACTATTATATTGCAATGACAATATGCAGAACAAACTGTTCAGACGAACATCGTCAAATAAAAGCGAGAATAAACTGAGGGCAATCCTCATAACACTAAACTTAGTAATGCATTTTTTTCTAAATCTGCTATAACACCGTCACAAAATCCGTAATGAATTTTAAATTCCACGCTAAATATTGTAAAGAGAGGATTTTTTTGATGTCTTCTACGCATGCGCAGGATGCTCCTTGTATACTGCCAAGTCGGGTACGGATTCCAGTTGTTATCCGAACGCCAGCCGGGCCCCGTATGCCGAACGTTGAAATCACCGCGATTCAAACTTTCGAACATGAACGAATGACATTTTGTTTTTCTGTTATTACCTGCCAGTGTTTTTACAGTTGTTTTTGTGTAAAATGCGTTGTTCGGAACTAGTGATGAAGTGGGAAATACAGTTGGTTGTGTTCGGAATTTCAGTGTTATTCCGGTGCACGGATTCTGTGGGTAAGTTTTCAATAAGTACACTAATACGAGTATAGCAATATTGAAAACTATTTGGAATTTATTGCGGCTGTCATAGTTTAAATATCTTCTATGCTCTATTAAATTACAAGTAGTGGTTTATTAAATTGGTTTTGAATTTTTATTTGTGTAGTTAGCTTCAATTCTTTACAATAATCGACAAATGTAGGTACCTACGTAAATTATTATGTAATATTTTTTATGATTGTTTCTGTCTCATATTTTTATGATTGTGTCTAATTTGTGATTACATTTTCAATTATACACTAAACGTTCTAAATAGTAGTTAAGTAAATTATTTTTGTATCCATTCGAAACTTAAGCACTTTCATATAACTATTCTCAGCAAGATGCTAATAATAAATCTTACATCTGCAAAAAGTTCTAATAATATTCCATCATATTCCGCTTTTCAATAAATACTATAAAATCAATAGTAATAATGGTAAACATACTTCTAAATGCCAAATGTCTTGTAAGAGATATAATAAAAGAGGCTCAAGTTAGCGCTTGCGGTGTATATTATTCATTCCGTCACTGTCAGTCATAATAATGAATATTCAAGACCGTAGCTATGAAATTACAACGTGTGAGTGACTTGGAAATAACACCAAATGAGTAAAAGTAATTTAGGTTCGGATGTTTATAATTTCTTCCAACGTTAACAACACATTATTATATATATTATAACAACCAACAAGAAGGAAAAATCTGCAGCAGTTTGAAACGCTTTGTTTTAAGTCATCATCAAATCATCTCGACGATTAATTGCCGTAAAAGTCTGACAAAAAGCTAAAAAAAACTATAAACACTGGCCAAGTGCGAGTCGGACTCGCGCACGAAGGGTTCCGTAGCATTATCAATAAAAGTATTTATTTTAGTCTGTTTTTAGTATTTGTTGATATAGCGGCAACAGAAATACATCATCTGTGAAAATTTCAACTGGAACTATCACGGTATCAGTGAGATACAGCCTGGTGACAGACAGACGGACGGACGGACGGACGGACGGATGGACAGCGGAGTCTTAGTAATAGGGTTACGTTTTACTCTTTGAGTATGGAACCCTAAAAAAGACTCAACGCTGTATTTAACAAAACGTTACGTTTACGGTAACTAAACGTTTTTAATAACAATAAATTCTGATTTATTTTGTAAATATTTGCTGAAGTGATAATGATGAAAAAAATAAACCTTCACCCAAACCCACTCACTCGTGCTTGTGATTATTCTTTCCCTCACTCAAATTTGAGGTATCATTTGATACTATTGATTTATATTCTTATTTGAGAGCTAGGCTCTTGTCGGTGGTGTAATTTCCAATATATTCTAGATTCCGCCGCCTTTCTTGTTATTTCTCTATAAGATGAAGCATTCTTATTCCTTGTATTTGCTCCATGTATACCTAAGATATGATTAATGCACTGAAGATACTATTGATTAATGCACTGACAAACTTGCACTATGTAACTACCTACCTATAATGGGTAGTGGGTTTAGAACACTCTTCTGAATACTTAACAGAGACATAACCTTATCATAAAGTCGCTGTGATTTTGACTGGTTACTATACCACGTCAAAATCAAAACTCAAAACACATATTCTGCAAATAGGCCTCAAGGGCATTTTTTGCCCGACATTTTTTGCAACGGCAGATCGAAAAGGAACGGATATGTTTTTAGCAGTCTAATGTTGGTAGTTACGTGTGCTCCACCGTAGCGTTAAAGATACTGAGCCGATTTGATAAATAAGGTGGCAATCGATTTGAAATTATACTCCGGCTGACAAAATAAAAATAAAATTCAGTTAGTTTTCTGTAGTCGGGTTACGTTACAGTTTACTTCATAATTCATTTATACAAGTCAATCGTCATTAAGAATAAAATCACTGTTAAATCTCGCAAAATATTTCAAACCCGTGACGGCCGTGACACAATGTGCACATAAGCAAAAAAAATCCGTTTTTACTAAAGTACAGAGGATACTAAATATGCAATGAGATTTGAAACGAGTATGCACACAGTTAGGCTATGCATATTTCAGCCAATCCTCTAACAAATCTAGTCGGACTTGCAAAACTACGTAAACAGCGTATTTGTTGAACTAACTTTTGCATTATGAATTTGAAATAACTACCTACTATTAAACAATGAGTGGACGCTCGGAGCGGAGCGTTCGGCAGGGCGTGCAGCGGGGCGGGCGAGCGTGCATTCGTTTTGTGCAGCGTCTACTCAGGACACCTGAGTAGACGCTGTGAGTTTCATTTGTTTAACATGCACGCCGCACGCCCCGCTCTCCCGCACGCCCGACTCGAGCATTCACTCAGGCCTGACACTTACTTCAAAGTCTGACCACCCTTGGCGCACGCCACGGGCGTAAAGTGGCGCAGATTAGGGAAAGTGGCATTTTCTTGTGTCAAAGGCTGAAATCCTCTTTGGATAATTGAGCCAGCATAGTAGTCGTTGCACAGAATAAATAATACGAGTAATACTCACGTACAAAAGTTTATGTGTCTGACAAAAGTTATGTTAGGCAGCTAGAAAAGTTAGTTTTAAAAGCTAGTTTTGTCTAGTTAGGGTCATCATCACGTTTGCGTATCATCATAGTGGTACAACACCGGTAGTGGCTGCGGTAGAGATAGCGGTAGTGTCATTGTCAAAGTGTCAGCCACGTTTGGCTAGATCGTACCTCGGAGGTGTGTGAGAGCCAAGATTATCCAAGCGCGATTCTGTTGTGAACCATTATTTGCACCACTTAAAAAAAAAAACAATTGTATTCAATATTGAAATGTGACTAAATTAAATCTTAATCAAATCTAGACATCATGAACAAAAATCTATGCTTAAGAAGTTGGAAGCGCAAAACCTCGCTAACCGTTCTCCGGCTAAATTGGAGAAATTTTAATGAAATGTCAGCTCAAGAGCTTCCTTAAACTGACGATCAAGAATTATTTGAAACCAAAGATTTCAAAGTTAGGAATGAGGCAAAAATTTAAGACCCGCAATTTATTTTTTTACTTAATGGGAGTAGCTATAGCTACAATACAATACAAATATTTTTTATTGTTCACTAAAATATATAAAAACAACACAAGGACCTTTAGCTACGGTAGACACCACTTCGCCAGGTTACCGTTTTTCAAATAGCACAGCACTACAGCAGCAAAGTTCAGCAGCAGAGCATAACGAGCTAACAATAGGAACCGAACGAGAGATAAATTTATGTGTTAAATCTCGAGACTTCGTTCGTAGATACATCATCATTAAAACTACTTCCAAATTGATTCGATTTTGCATTTCCCAAGTTTATTAATTCAATCAGCCACGGGACATTTTGAGACGTAGGTACGTCACGCGTTTGAATTTGATTTCCAAACGTGTCGCGTATCCGTTTTAACAAATACATTCGGCACGTGTGGAAGCGAGCGCTGGGAACACATTGCGGTTGAATTGGAGTGCTTTACGTATTTCTTAAATTGATCTCGAGTTCTAAACTACGGCAGCCTAGTGGTTCAGGCATGCGGCTGTCAAGCAGGCGGTGTTGGTTTTCGAATCCCGGCTCGTACCAATGAGTTTTTCGGAACTTATTTACGTGCGGAATAATTTACCTTTAGCTTATAAAACAGCTAGAAGCCGCGCTCCAATCTCTCGCTCGCACATAATTATAATGCCGCCGCTCGAATACGAGCCTAACGCCTCGGCCACGACTTTGGTCTTAGCGACCTGCGACCAGCGTTTTATTTGTTCATTGCGCGGTTGAGACGCGCAACGCAATGTGGTCAGTTGGGATCACGCGCAATGAACAGATAAAACGCTGGTCGCAGGTCGCTTAAGACCAAAGTCGTGGCCGGGGGGTAATTAAGGGCTCGCTAAGGAGTAACGCTGAAATGAAAAATCATGTCAATGATTATTTACTTTGGCTTGAACATGAATATCTGTATCAAATAACACAACTGCATTTTCCAAATATGTTCTTCCTAGGATGACAAAAACACCTCATAAATGATGCCAAAATCCATCAAGCTGTTTGGACTGTTGTAGCACATGGAATAGAATTTTCTTGTCCATACATACGTTCAAAAAACTGAGGCTACTGATGATCAATTTAATTTATCCTATTCTAGTGTTCGCTTGAGGGTGTTAGTGATTCGATCTTACAAGATTAATAGTCACTTCACAGTGATTGATCGAACTAAGTTTTGCATACGAGTGTAATTTTGTTTCTGACGGAATTAAATAATTTCATAGAGCTGGTCTGATGCTATCCTCAGAGCAGCATCAAGCAGAAAGTTTGGACTTGTTTGAATTGTCTAATTGAATAGTTGATGTTTGTGCAAAGTTCACGGTAATCTATATTCATTATGAAGAGCAAAAGTCTGTGAGATTATAGCGTTGTATGGGGCTCCGGAACCACTTACCGATTTTTTTCCTGCGTATAGATATAATGGAGTTTCTGAATAGATATAGACTATATTTAATCCTGAAAGTTTACCAGCTGCGTTCTTTACAAAACGGAGGCGGCTTGTTTTTTGATTAATATTAAAAGTGGCGGGGTGCGGCAACATCAGCCACGTGCAGTCGCACCCAGCAGCGCAGCGCGCAAGCAGCGGCGAGTCCCAGCGCTGAGCCAGCACGTTCAGAATGCTGTTTGAGCTGTGGCAAAGACTGCAGTAGCAACGCAAAGCATACCCTTTTCTTATTATGGTCCCGAAATATTCATGTCATTTGTAAAACGGGCATTAAATTTTTTTTTGTTGCACTTTCATTAGACGATGGTAAGAAGGGCTACCGACGTTGACGATGCTGTTAGCAATATCCGATTTTTATAAGTTATTGTAATAAAAAGAAGCAAGTTTAATGCATGTTTAATCCATTTTAAGGTACATGATGAAATCTCATTTTTTTCGATTATAAAATCCTGAAAATATGCCTTTATTCTCACCTGGCATCAAGATATTGTAACAAAGAGATATTTTTAAAATATACCGAGTATGAATACAAGCATATTTAATATGTTATAGAAAGATGATATTCAGAAACTCGAAATGTTTCCGTTTAAAATACTATATTCACTTGACCAAAATATACGTGTAAATAAATCATGCGAATTTATTCCTGAGTTCCTAATTCCATATTTATTTTTCAATATGAGTATGTTTTTTGTGTAAAATCATCCCCTTATCGTTATTATTAAGCTTTCAAATATTTAAAACCCAGCAAATATTTGACATTTCCTAAAAATATTTACACAATTATTCAGGTATCGAATGAGAAATAATATCATGTACCAAATATCGATAAATCATAATTATGATAAATACGATGATAACAATCACGAATATTCAAACGTGGATTGACTGATAAGTGAAATCATTTTGCAATTCCGTTTGTCGTCATTGATAAAAGGGGACATCCCTAGAATATCGCTTTTATTTCATGTGGGTACCTACCTTCCTGAGGTACGATTTCTGGTTAAAGATGTTTATTCTCATAAGAAATTACAATAACACTTTTATGAGAAAATTTAATACTATTACAGTTTACGGTTAAACGCATAGTGCCTAATTATAATTATACAAAAATAAATACAGGTAAGTTGACAAACGGGACGGGACGGTCGCTATGCTTGACTTGCAAGCCAAATGAGAGAGATAAGATGGGGATATCTCTAT
The DNA here is from genome assembly GCA_963854355.1 of Epinotia brunnichana. Lineage (NCBI taxonomy): Eukaryota > Metazoa > Arthropoda > Insecta > Lepidoptera > Tortricidae > Epinotia > Epinotia brunnichana. The sequence continues at coordinate 4,130,068 of OY977945.1, read as the reverse complement.
GATATGCTGGTGATATACCCACCTTATCTCCCTGTCTTTCTAAAAGAGAGACATGAAACAGGCCTTTCTAAGTATGTGATGCCGAGGACGTCACATTTGCCATCATTCTATGTCACATGTGACAAGAACAACTTGGATTGCTAGCTTTCAGCAATTTTAAGAGAAGACGGCCGTAAACTATGTTTTGTCAAGTACGCATACATCGTATTGCTACTCTCAAAGTAATACGCAAAGAGTACATCTAAATGATTGAAGGACATTGCTTTAAGAGTACATCTAAATGATTGAAGGAAAGCTTGATAGGACGGGCTTTCTCCAGCGGCTAGACCCTCATCGTCTTGGACATCGGTTACACACTCATTCTGGCGTCCGTTCAGTCCATGATTCTGATGACAGAATGAACGTGTAACCGTTGTCAATGACAGAGACAGACAGATCAGAACGATGGACTGAACTGACGCCAGAAAGAGCGTGTAACCGATGTCCAAGGGACGATATAGACGGGCTGAATCATGTTGTAGTCCAGGCAATGAACTGACAACTTGTATGGAAAATATGTCAAATTTGGAAATAATTTATAAAAGCCGTTTTTTTTTATGTAATCGATATAATATTATCAATTAAATAGTTACTTAGTGACAAAATCCAATAAAATTTCAGACATCAAAAAGATAGCTTCTGAAAAATCAGAAAAAATATTAATAAATGGTTTTACCTTTATTTTGGTTCATTTACATTTGCTCTATAATATGTTTTAAAATGAAATAAAGAAAAAAAACGCTTTTATAAATAACGTGGAATGGGGTTAATTTAGGAGAAAATGGGGCTACTTTGATCATTTAGAATGTAGTATAAAAGCAGATATATTTGAAATTAAGAAGATTTAATCGAGTATACAGCAAGATATGCCACAGTTCACCCACACGTAAAAATAATGACTACGGAGAAAAACCTATTTGTTCAAAGTCGCCCCTTGAATCAAAGTAAACCCATTCCACCGTAATGTTTTTCAAAACCGTATTTTGCCTGGAGTATTAGTGTTTTGTCCAACTTGTATGGTAACAAGCGCAAAACGCCGAGTAGTAAGTAGTCAACGCTCACCGCGTATTCAGGCATCGATATGGAATTTTCCCAAATAATTTTGTGCGAGAATTTCGGGATTTTGATATTTTATGAAACAATTGGCATGTTTTTTGTATTTGTTAAATGATAATCACCGTATATTTTCAATATAGTACATTTTTTACAAAGGGGTAAAATATAGCTTATGTCCATCCAACTGCCGGTATTAAAAAATCGGATTAGTAGTTCTGAAGATTCCACCCTATAATAATACATACAAAGCTCAAATTTACATGTCGCAGAAATTAGCTCTTCATTATTAGGTACTATACAGTAGCTGCCTCCACGGCTCCGAACTATTATAATTAAGAGCCCGTTCACGTGCACACTAGCGCCACTGGTAACTAATAGTCATTATTTACATTTACCGATAGATTTTTAAAAAAGGAGGTCGCTATACACTGTATTTCGTATTTAAAAGAAAAACAGCCGTTTTAACTTTGGACGCATAGTACATAGATTGACGAATCCAGAAACGTAATAGTAGATTATACACCAAGGGGATAAAGCACTGTTTTATGTCACGGGAGCGAGAACTGAGTCCTGAGTGCAGTGAGGGGTTCAACCGCCCAAGACTAAAACAGTCTTATCCCCGAGGTGTATACTCTACTTTTCACACCTTATGCGAGACAAAAAAACAGGCTCAGTAGATAAATAATGTTTATTTAGCAAATTAAAAGTACATAGTAACATTAGACACATAGTAGCTTTCCATTTGTCAAAATCGTTGTAGGCTTTTAGGTATTTTTCCTTTGACTTCTCTGGCAGCAGATTGTTGACAATGCCTATGGCATCTAATTTGATAAACTCAGGAGTCAAAACACTTTCATCACTCGACATTTTCAATATTATTTTTGAAATTAAATCTTCTATAGGCACCTACAAGAACTCGATTTGTTCGTCACGCGTGAACAAATGAAGGCGCGCGGCGTTCCAAATTCGAAAGCACAAGCCGTGGTCCTAGATTCGAAATTCGAATTTCGACCACCGCGCTCCTCCGGACCGGGGTGCACACGGAGGCAAACTTCATTTATTTTGTCAAATCAAGTAGGCCATGGCCTAGGACAAATTGTGTTTAGCAAAATTAAACTTTATGCAAATAGTAATAAGAATTATGAAAAGTGAAATCATATTATTAACCAGCGGGTTACAATGAAATTCAGTACAACATTATAACCCGGCTAATACATGTATGTATTCAAAAGATATTTAAATACAAAATACAGTGTGTAGCGGCCTCCTTTGTTAAATATCTAGTTAATTACGCAGACTAACTAGCAGGACATAACATAGCATGCAAATCCACAACATAACTAAGATTCATGCTGTAAGTTTGATGAATCGGAAGAGTAATTGCGACATTACTCCCTCCCCTACATACGAACTAACACAGTGACAAATGGATTAAGTATTTTTATTCAACCTGTAAATGTGAAAGAACGTGTCTTATTTATGAACATTTTGATGGTTTTATTCTTAACAATAAAAAAACAGGTACGTAATGAAATATTCTTACAAATAAACATCCTCATGCCTACCTTAACTTTACCTTACCTCAACTTAATTGCCTATCGAGCACACTTCACATCTTTCCAACCCTTCAGAGATTCCCTAATTAGGGGTCCACAGGCTCTTCTAGACCCAATTACTCTTTAATTTGTTTAACGAAGCCCCGAACAATTGATGTGGTAATTCACTTAGCCGCAGTTCTTGCGAGTGAATGGTATGAATGGATCCAACCGCATTTATGATTTGCGAATGAATGGCTTATGGCTTTTGGGAAATGGGTAATGATGTTTGATATAATCGTACATGATAAGATCTTATTGTGAATAGCTGCTTAAATAGACTATTGACTGTTTGTATAAGCTTATAGGATTATGAGGTATTATACAGAATTATAGATTCTGATGGAGTTGGTGATGTTTCTCTCTAAGCACGGTATTTTATCACACAAATCAATCTGATCTCGAACAAAGTTAGGTTTGTATTATGGGTAACACGAGTAGATACAAATGGGATCACGCAAAAATTCCGTTGAGATATTTATCCGAAAGCATCATCACTGTTCCGAAATGTCATCATTCCGGAGTAGGGATAAAATATAATTTAGCCTATGCAGAAAGCTACAGCGTGTATTTTTAATATTACCTCAAATTGAAACCAGATGTAGGTAATAGGGCTATGAACCGATATTGCAAGAAAATTTTAAGTTAGTATTAACCAACAAAGTATAACTAATTTTTGAAAATTTATGGACCAGCAATGTATTGCGTACACTACTTTGACACAATGGAAGAAGCGGGTCACTTGTGACATTTGTGACGTCACGTCAGTAAGACAAAGTAGTGATACATTGCGTGCTGAATTATTTTATAAGGAAAATAAAAGTTAGAAGGTAAGAAAATTTTCTTGCAAAATCGGTTCATATCCCTAACACCTACGCCTGGTTACAATTTGAGGTGATATTAAAAATACACGCTGTATACGCACACAGGTAAAAGAGTTTTTGAAGTAGGATTAGTGGTTCTGTAGATGATTATATGGAAACTTCCTTACAACAGACTTGTCCTCTTTTATTGTATTCATATAGTTAGTAGGATACTTCAACGTAAACATTTTCTGTCTACACTTACACATAATATAATATATTAACATAACCGTACAGCACCAATAATTAATGAAGACTTCTGTAAACATTAATTATTAGTGACGTTAACGAAAATTGATTGCAATTTATTGGATTCGTAATATAATTAATCATCCTTGCCAATGTTGCAATTCTCACTGTAAATGATGAATACATTTGGCAATGATGAAACCTTTTATTGATTTATTGAATTTGGACCAAGAGTCGCCAGTACGAAAAAAAAACGCCTGGTTCCGGATGGTAAAATAGATACTATTTATTTGTTTTTGAATTTAATAATAATCAATGAATATACCATGATGATCGATGACTCAAGCTATCTCATACTATTTTGTAACTGGTATGTATTTTAACATTTTTTCCCATCGAATGGCGAAACATTTCGAGTTTACTTTGCGCACACAGCCCAGCTAAGAACGAATTTTCCACTCTGCTTTGGCTCGAATTTTCTAGCTTCAAAAAATCTGCCATTGTGCTAACCGAAACTAGAGCCAACATACTTGCAAACGAGAATACTTGAAAGAGCTCAAGGAAAAAGGGTAAATCTTGGCACTGCTTTAAGTAATACATTATGTTGTCTTTAAAGATTTGCTGCATATTCACGAGGGATTGGGTTGTTTGTTATGTGTACGTGTAAGGCCACATACGCATTTTTCTGTTTGGAGCCGGTGCCGTATCAGTAAGCTCTTTTAAATTTGTACTGAATTAAGTGTCTGTCAAGTCAGTTCAGATTGAGAATTCATCTCCTAATATATGTAGTAACATAAATGTTGCTCTCCTCCACTTAAATTGTGCTAAAGAGCTTCAGCTTTGCCTCGCATGATGAATTGCAGCATTATAATTACTTTAAAAGTAGGTCGTGTTAAATAATTCTATTCCTCGGTCCTATTTAATTTTAATTCTCCGCGACACGCTATGATGTAATTACGCTACTACATCGTTTTGACAGTAAACCTCTAATGGACTGAGTTTGCCAAAAATAAAGGGTTTTTGCGATAGCTGTACTCGTTTATTTCACTGTTCTTCAAGCTTCAGTCACTCCTAGTACTAGGTCCAGATGTCAAGCGGCTTATGTCATTGCGAGCCGCTGCGTGATGGCAGCGCAAAGCGTCAGTGACAAATGAATTGAAAATTCATTTGCCACAAATGTGCGGGACGCGCCATGCAGCAAAATCGTTGCCATATAGGATACAAAATTATTCTACTTTGACCGCACCATGAATAAGAAATGTGATGATGACCATTTGCCGAATTGATAGTAAAATAACCGTGACATATGCACCGACGGATATTATGAGGCGTTTATTACGGACATTAGCATCATATTTTGCTGTAGGCTTCAGATCCCAAAAAATACAGTTTATACCTAAGAATTGTTATTTTTAGGGTTCCGTACTCAAAGAGTAAAACGGGACCCTATTACTAAGACTCCGCTGTCCGTCTGTCTGTCTATCTGTCTGTCTGTCCGTCTGTCACCAGGCTTTATCTCAACAACCGTGATAGTAAGACAGTTGAAATTTTCACAGATAATGTATTTCTTTTGCCGCTATTACAATAAAATACTAAAAAACAGAATAAATAAATATATTTTCTTTTCTTTTCCTTTTACAATCTTACACAAATCGGCTTAGTCCCAAACTAAGCAAATCTTGTACACTAGACGACGATAAACATACTTATATCGATAAATAAATACTTAAATACATAAAAAACATCCATGACTAAGGAACAAATATTTCACTACCAACTATGGCTACAGGAGGCTCCCATACAACAAACGTGATTTTTTTGCCGTTTTTATAAATAATGGTACGGAACCCTTCGTGCGCAAGCCTGACTCGCACTTGGCCGGTTTTTTTGTATATTATGAGTAAGATTGTTTCAAAATTAATTCAGCAATAAGATATACCTAGTTATAAATCGTAAAATAAAATGAATTCTACCGTAACAAATTTGTAACAGACAGATGTTTTAAACGGTTTTATTAAAGCTCGACTTTTTAAATTGTTATTTTATTACAACAATTTACAATAATGTAAAACTAAAATGTTGCATTAGTATTATAATTCTGTAGCTTTAAACAAGTTTCTCTTCACAATGGTTATTGCCTATAGGTACATATGTACAATGAAGATTTTTTTCAGTACCTAGCATTTCCGGGTGAAGAAAAAATTCAGGGCATTTTCTTCTGTTTGCCAAATGAAGTGGCGCGTGGTCTCGAATACATTATTAATACAACACATATACCTAACGAGTTTATAGGTAATAACCATTCATGGCACCGTTTTCTAGACAATGTACCCTAAATATATCATTGATAATGTTTATTTTGACGATGTTAATGGGTTTTCATTAAATTCTCGGTAATTCCGTCATTCAATGTTCGTAGTAGTGGATGAATAAATAATAATAACCTCGTTTCGGTTAGTTAAGACTCGGCATTTATTCATTTTTAGGGTTCCGTACTCAAAGAGTAAAACGGAACCCTGTTACTAAGACTCCGCTGTTCATCTGTCTGTCTTTCTGTCTGTCTGCCTGTCACCAGGCTGTATCTCACTGATACCGTGATAGTTACAGTTGAAATTTTCACAAATGATGTATTTCTGTTGCCGCTATAGCAACAAATACTAAAAATGGAATAAAATAAATGTTTTTATTGATAATGGTACGGAACCCTTTGTGCGCGAGTCCGACTCGCGCTTGGCCATTTTTTTTACATATATATGCGTGATAATAGTATTTTTCACAATCGTGTTATAATAGAGAACTTTTTAGTCGAGTACCGTGTTTAGGCCACGAAGCTTGCTGAGTGGCCTAAGTAAGGTACGAGATTAAAAAGCTTGATTATAACACTATTGTGAACAATACTTTTTGTACGAGTTCATTAAAATTAATTTTCTACGAGTCAACTGAACTAATTAAACAAACTCGATACTGTTGAAACGAAGTGCAGCCTATCGCTCGTAAGCTCGTTGATATCTTAAAAGACATGAACGAGCGTACGACATCAACGAGTAAACTCAATAATCAAAGCGATTCTTTTGGTCCAATTCATTACAGTTCGACAAAGCAGCCACGTGATTGGTCGAATTTATTTTAGTTCTATTTTCAAATTTTTTTCGGTTGTCTGGAGTGTATCGAAACAGTTATTTCGATTGTTTCGACAGTAACATGGACTACAGCTATGAAAAGAGTGACGTTGCAGTATTCTCTATGAAAGCTTAATACACAGATTTGAATCGACGAGTACAAAAAATCCTTTTCAATTAAGTTATAATCGCGAAAACCGAAGACTAATTATCATTGATTGATATGGTTTTAAAATATTGTCCCTAATTTTGACCCGGCTGCGTCAGAAGGCAGGTAATGTTTTTCGAGCGTATGTATGTATGCGGACAAGAAATCTTTATTTCACGGGCTACAAGTCCATTTTGACATAATATATGAGGTGTCGTTGGATTCCTCATTAACGTGGGAGTGACATGGGTTAATATTTGAAAAAATGCAGGCAGGTTTTTTCAAAAATGTTTTTATTTCACTTTATTTTGCAATGGTCCAACCAAAATAGTCAAAAAAGGTAATTTAAAGCGATAAAAAATTGGGGCTACTTTTTTATTTGCAAAAATCAATAGTAGAACCTACCGTTCTTCAATATTCATGATTCTTAATAAGAAAAATGTAACATTTCAAGGTGTTGAAAAAAAAATTGAAGATGCGTTCAGATGTAACATGCTTTTGACTTTACCTGCCGCCTATTATTAGAAAACCTTTCTTTCTTTTTCCCAACATAAAAGTCGTTTCAAAAATTAAATCACAAAGCTCGATGGCTACCAACTAAAATTGAAATATCTTTCATCTTTTTCGAGATTTCTTGGTTGTGCCCGAGTCACTGGACAGCTGATGAGAACAAAGAAACTTTGTATCCATTTTCTTCGTAACAAAATGCTTTCTAATTTGGCGTAAGAAATTGCTTTAAAAATGGTTAAGTCTCCTTACCAGGTCTAGTAAACATTCAATGACTTGTAATGTACCGTGCGTACTTTTTATAAGAAATAAGAAATTAAATTATTTAATGCCGCCAGTATTATGGGGACTTTTGTACCAGGAACGGCTAGGGGCGGATAGGGATAGGATTAGGTAATATTGTGTTGTTATTATTTGTATTATTGTTGTAATTTTTAAATGTATTACAAATATATTATTATATAAATTAGTTTTTTATTTTTACATATTTAATTTATTTAAACACTTGAATGTCTTTGAAAATATTAGTGAGCAACATTCGAACCAATAAAAAAGGTAAGTACAGAATGAATTTTAAGATATTAATCGAAAACTACTTAAGGCTAACGCAGAGCTCTAGTGCTAAACACAATAAATGAATGATTAGGTACTTCGATTTGAGCTTTTATTAATTATTTAAAAAAGTGGATCCCTACTAATCAGGTTATTATATTATTATTATATGTGACTCACTTTGTCAGGCCACGTGACTTGCAATACAGTGTTTTCCGTAATATCATGCATTTTGCATATTGTCCAAGAAGAACTTATATAATATGTAAATTATTTTACCTTAATTTTTAGGTAGTTTTACTGTCGAATGGGATTGCATTGAGTTCTACTGGCAATAAGAGGCATGCCACTGAACGGCATTTATAGTCATTTTTGATTTAATCAATGAGGTTTGGTACATCCATATTATGTTGTTTGCAGACCGCACGCGTCCACATTTTAATTTGCCAAGAAAATATTATTGTACCAACTATTTCGGGATACAAATAAAAATAAATCTTGGAGACCACAAGTCGCAAGTAAAGCCATTTAACAAGGACGTTCCACAATGCTGACCTACTTCTTCCAAAGGTTAAAAACGGAACTGTATCCCTATCATCATAAGCCTTTTTATAAAATTCAGAAAGCTTATAATGGCGAGCTTAACAAAGGAGCAAAAAGCCTCCATTGTCGAAGCTCCTGTCTAGGACTAAGCCCCGTTATTATATTAGTTGCCAACCTTAAGTCGCTTGGTTGTCTATTGAATATTGTTGACTAGCTTTTGATGGGGGCGATCTCAGAGCATAGAATACTAAAGAGAGGACAAGCCGCCGGCGGCCGTGTCGCAGCTGTATGCTCAATGGGCATACACTGCCATACTGTGCACGCGTGCTGATCGCAGAGAATATTACGTTGTTTCCCAAAATGCCTGATATGATGCGCGTTTATTGTCAAATAAGCGTGTAGGTATACAAGAGTGTGTGTTTTAGATGTGTGCGTGCTTTGTCTTGTCAATTACTTGGGCGTTGTGTGGGTTAATGTACTTGCGACAGGCTCACTCTATACGAATCGGCCGCCATGTCCGATCTTCTTATATTCATACATCTGTGGGGGCGATCGTATGGCTTGTATGTAAATATCATTATTTAAAAGCATAATATGTACCTACTGATGCACTTCATCCAGATTTTTTTGTTCACGTCTAAATTGTGACGAAAGAGGCTAACACAAAGGGTATAAGTGTGTGTATGGCGAAACTGCCTTTGACGAGAAAATGGTTTTCCTTTTGCTCGGATAATTATCTTTATATGGGTCATTGTCAGATTTAGGTTCGCGTCTCTTCGGTGGACATTGCCAAAGTTAAGGGCTATAAAGCCTAATTTTTGGTTGATCTCTGAATCCGCATAAACGGCGTTGCCCCTTCTATAATTCTATGCGATAAAAACATATTATATGTGAGCGTAATCCCTTAACTTTTGACCACCGGAAAGATGATTTTTGTTTTTGTGTCTGACAATGACCCATATACGTTGTAATTTCACCAAATATCAGCCCCAAAATCGTCGTGATTTTTGAGATAATTAAAAATTATTATCAACTAAACTAGCAGCCCGATTTTTTTGAAATTTGGTTATATTGTGACGATAATAGAGGACTTTTTATAAAAAAAAATTACGCTAAACTTTTATATTCAAGTAAAAAAAAAAGATTTTTAATATTTCAAAAAAAATATTTTTTACTTGCAAGGTGGCGACACCTTCCAATATTGGATATTTTATAACCCATTTAATACTCTACCACATATATTTTTTCCAAAAAATATCACTTGGATCAACAGGTAAAAAAAAGCGAATTTGTAACCTCTCATACATAGGTTTCCCTTAGGAGAACTAGCGGATAGTTTAGTTTAGGACTGTAGAATGTGTGGCGAGGAGGATAAGACTATGGAACACTTAATGTGTGAATGTCATGCCCTTGCCAGACAAATAATGAATTACTTTGGTAACGGCTATCCGTAACCAAGATAATTCAAGGTGCTCTTGCGGAACTACATCATCCGTTTTGTGGAAATGATGGAGCGAGCTTGGGAGCAGGCATAAAGGAACTGGGTCGAAGTGTATCCGAAAGGGCCCTAAGATCCTTATCTTAGGGCCCTTTCGGATAAAGACATAAGAGCAAATATTTGTGTGATAAGCATGAACATTTGATTCTGAATCTTGGATGTTTCTATGTATTCAAGTATTTATAGCGTTTAATTATATAGTCGTCTAGTACCCACAACACAAGCTGTATTAAGCTTATTATGGGGCTAGTTTGATTTGTGTAAGATTGTCCCCTTATTTTTACAAGCTTTATATTAACTTGCACTGTTCGTATGTATGTAAATATGTAAGTATGTAAGTTGTCCGTCAAAATTTGGAATCCATTTTATAGTCACTTCCCGTTATCCAATTGAGCTGAAATTTTACAATATCGCATGACAATGCAATATTATGATGACTTGGAGCTGATCTGATGCTGGAGCAGGAAGTTGGCCATAGGAACTCCGCAATAAAACGACACAACCCCATCGAGTTTGGGCTCGTTAGAATCGTCTCAATGAGTAGTTGATGATAATATGCAGAAAAGTACAGTCGGCAATAATAGCTTGTACCAAAAATGAAATTTTTGACAGAAACTTATTATTTATTTAATAATATTTAGGTATCAGCTTTTAACTCGATCAACACTTACAAGATTGAAGATGGACTGACTTATTGAATCACGATGGACACACTAAATTGCAAAGGTGTTGAAAATTGTTGAATAAAATTAAGATGATATTTCCCAGAGAAATTTCCACTCAAATGTCACATACATATCAAAGATCCATTGCTTATTTATTTTTACGAAAGCTGGCCGCTTCCATCAATCCCAGTCAGATAACAATAAAAAAAGCAAAAAGCCTTTTTAAAAGCAAGAAGCCCCTGAAAGTCTTTGTTGTGAGTTTTTTCCTTGTTTTCCAGTGTTACAAATTCGTTTTTTCGTTCAAGTAGGTAACATTCGTTGACAATAAGTACGTTAACATTAGTTTTTTCGTGATCACAGAAATATAAATGAAAGTTATATATTGGCCTGTAAATATTCTGTATATATCATCATTAAGTACCTTTATTTTCATAATGTTTTAATTATTAAAATGACGTATACGCCGTGGGCCAGTTTTCCAAAGACACTAAGTTGATTTCGCGGTCATCTTTTTTCGCGTACCCAGTTCTTTTTGTGATTTGATCCTTATATTAATAGTACAAAAATGTCGTTTATTTTCCAGATTAGATTAAGAAACATAAAAATTAAATGATGTCAAAAAATCGAAAGTCTTAAACAAATCGATCTAGTAGTCCTTAACCAATCAAAGGTTGTAATATGGATACAGACGAAAATATACAGTATATCTAGGAAACATCCATGACTCACGAACAACACATTTGAAGTGCTTATCACAAGTAAATGCGGTTACCGGGATTCGGGCCCGGACTGCCTGCTTTATTCATTTAAGCCTAACCTATTCAACTAAGCTAAAGTGGTCTTCATAGTCCTCAACAAGATAAAATGCAAGCCAAGCGCTGAATCTCCAGTTTACAAGCACTCTACTGTTGTTTCCGCAAAAAGTATCCCTTACAGTACTAATTACCCTTCCAATCTTACACCCTAGTAAGCTGAGGTTCGCTAGTTGGCCTGAATAGCCTGATGTAGGGACGTAAATCAAGGAATTGTGCGAATGTTAGTTAGGGTTGAGGTTGGAGGCCTACGGTGATTCGTAGCACAGGGTTTCTACCTACACATACATACACACACACATACACAGGGTATACAAACAGGTTATTACAGGAATTTACTTGACATGGTTATTGTTGGTTAAATACACGTAGGTATTCATTGTTATTACGGGCCACAATGTTTCGAAGCTTTCCGTAGTCCCTCTGAATGTTCTAGCGAAGTAGCTTATGTGGATTTTTGATACCCGTCTTTTAAAATATTCTGCTAGGAATCACCATTTGTTTACCCTTATCCTTTAGCCACCCAAATACATTAAAAGATCTTCTCCCCTTCAATGAACTTTATACTTTTTTTTAACTGGAACTGACTTGCATTTGTTTTGTTTTGTTCAATTTTAAAATAAAATTAACTCTAATCTAAACTCTTCTTATTTGTAGTTGATTCAAATTTCGTTGCCATTTTTTCTTGTATTGCTCATTTAGTTGGGTACGACGCAATTTGTCTTTCTTTCATACCTCTCAATCACGAGTAGTCTTGACACACACTTGTAACCTCTTCAATCGTCTCTTTTAAAGTCTATCCACATTTTGCTTAGCCTATCTCGTCTTTTACGTTCCTCCACATTCATATATGTATCAAATCCCTTCTAGTAACCGGTTTATCATCTCACCGAATTTTCTCGTGAAAGCAAGCCTTATGAAACGTTATCTCAAACTTCATCTCGTCTCCATCATGGTATTAACTTTTATTTATTACGTTACGCACAAGTTGGTCCCATGCGAGCGTTGTACATTAAAATGTATACAGAATACCTACCTCAATAAAATTATTAAATGTAATTTAAATCTTCTTACGTATTAAAACAGTTATAATGAAAACGGGTCACTCAGGTCTTTAGGTTGAAAATCGCTCAACACGAGAACACGCGTCGCTGGCACGTTTAGCATTGCTAAGGTGAGTACTAAATGCGCAACACGTGTGCTCATGACTAAGAACCGCGAATCGGTTCGAAGGATGTCGAGTGATTTTCGACCAAACAAACTTTGAGTGAGTCTGATTAAGACGGGAGTTTTCTAAATAAAATCTTCTTACATATTGATGATCATTGCTTAGCAGCAACCATCTTTACGACTCGGGCATGACGGCGTCGGCGACAGCAGCGGTGAGCCTACGTGGGAGCGAGAGATCAGATTGCTGCCTCTCGCTCCTACATATGGCACACCACAGCAACTGCCACCACCGCTTGATATCAAGTCCTTAGTGGCTCATATCTTAGTAGCCTTAATCTTAGCCAACTTAAACGAAAATGTAGCTTAGCTTTGACAGAAAATAAATAAACCTATTTAACTTTCTGCTCAGAACCTCAATTTGGGGTCATCTACTTCACAATCTTATCGCATTCCACTGTCTCCCTCTTCCTTGTTCTGACATGTATGCTCGGCGGGCGGAGAAATAAGAACGTTATACAGATTGAAATTCCATTCGGATGAAAAGCGACGAACAAATATAGACCCTCTTCCCGGTAATCATAGTGTTGGAAAGTTGCCATAGTGGCGCGCCGGTGGTGCCGTGTGCCATGCCATAAATCTTGGAAACGCTTCGTCATTCGACTCGTCCGTTATGACTGGGATATGTTTATAACATACGTGTTTGTGGAAACTATATGGCAATAGGCGAATTGTTGTTACGGCAGCTTTTTTTGATGAGTAATGCCCGGCTTAGGTCATTATTCAACATTTTTATATCTCGCTTATTTATGACTGTGCGATTGGTTTTACTCATGAAGTTTAAATCAGATATATTTAAACAGAAAGTCGTTTCAATGTATAAGTCACTTGGACTATTGTGTTTGTGAGAAAAGTAACAAAACACTTTCGACGTAGTTAAACAGGTTTAACAGTTAGGTTTTATGAATAAGGGGTTTTCTCATCATGGCAACTCCAATTTACAGCAGTCTACCATGATTTTAATCAACTACATGTGCCAACTTTGTTAAAAGTCTTACTCGAGGTTTTTGTACTAGCCTATATTGTGTCCCCCTGCTGGGCAAAGGCCTCCTTTTTTTCCGACACTCGTCTTGGTCCCGTGCTTTGCCAATCTGTACAAAAAGTATCCAGGTTGTCCCATCATCTCCTTCTCAGTCTGCCTCTACTGCGGAAGCTATCTTGTGGGGTCCATTCGGTGGCTAATACGCACACGAGTTACCTATGTAACTCTAAAAACACAGACCACAGTCAATTATACACAGTACTGCTGGTTGCGTAACGCTTTGTACGCATACGTTAGAATAGATCAAGATACATTTTTGTATGAGAAAATTATCACACTTAGAAATACGAGTATAGATTCAGAAAGCAAGTATTGACGACCGGTTTGGCCTTGGTTCAAACTCCAGTAAGGGCGAAGATTTTTGTGGTGGGCATGAATATTTTTTTCAGAGTCTTGGATGTTTTCTAGGTATTTGTATCTATTACATACATCGTCGACTAGTACCCATAGCACAAGCCTTATTGAGCGTACTATGGGACTGGCTCGAGTTGTGTAAGATTGTCCCGTAATATTCATTTATTTATTTATTAAGTTTAGGTACATAGTAATATACACGTCAATATATACACAATTATCACGGACTTTCGTATCCTACGAGCCAGCCTGATAAACTCCATTCACTTAATTATTTTACGTAACATTCCTCAATTTAAGATATTAATCTAAACCTGATCTTTTCGTTGAGTTTCTCCTATTTGGTCTAAGATCTAGACAAATCAAGAAAAAAGGTGACTTTCTTATGTTTCCAAGTGTAGACACGACAGCCTGACAAACGTGAATTAATTCCAAAGCCTGCTTAACGTAATATTATTATGGTGTGTATAGTGCAAAAGTTCTCAATTTAATTTGCCAAGCCGCTTTTGCCCCAGTTTTAACTATCTCCGGAACGCGGGTACCGAATTTCTACTTAAGATAACTTGAATTGGGTCAAAGAAGACGAGTTTTAACTAAGTTTGCTGAAAGGAACACATTATGTGGAGCGCGCAGTTAATTGAATTAAGTTAGGCGTGTAAGGTGTGTTTTATAAGTACCCAGGTATAATTATGTACGTGAGAAAGTGAAAATATATAGTTAGGTACCTATGATAATGATGATGACCTCCCAGACGTATCAGTCGACAGCGACATCCTGACAATTAGATTGTTTAAGTTATTATTTGTTATTTGCGTTCACTTTTCACGAAGCATTGTATCAATACGGTTATTCCATTGTATATTTATCAAATATCCATTTATGTCTACAAAAACAAAAGTTCTTACACGACAGTTCACCAAACACAAAGATACGCGTTAAGAAGAAATTTTGATTTGGCACTACCTAAGTTTAACTTCATGCAATACAAATAGAGTATTAATTATGTAGCTGTTCAGTTATACAATCATCTTCCAAACCACATAAAACAGTCAAAAAGATTGAGCGTTTTCTCAAACCAACTCAAGACATACCTAGGTCAGAGACCATTTTACAGCCTCAACGAATTTATTGCTATATTATTGGACTGAATATTGTCAATTGTTTTTTTATTTATGTTAACCCGGCGAGCATGACGTGAAAAAAAGTTATATCAAACATGAGGCAGGGTATGACGTACCCGAAATTTAATATACCATAATATAGTTTTTATTAATTTTATTTTATTTTATTAAAAAAAAAAGCTAACAGTCACAGCTGACACAACAGCTCCATATTTTGATATTATTTTCCCCGCCTACTCCGATCACTACGCCCTTGCAATGTTAATATTTGTGTAACTAGCACCCCTCTTTACATGCACGAATGTGGGCAACGACCAAGTGATTATATTATTTGGGAAAACAAGAATATAAGATTGTGTTGAGTTCTGAGATTTGTGTCAAAACAGACGCCAAAGCGCTGCCAAGCAACGACACACGCCGCACTTGCCTACTGTCCCGGGAGCGCATGTGCGCAGACTCCAGCCGTCACTGCTGGCTGACTGACTGTCAACGTTCCCGATGTTTATTTACTTACATTCGTGAAATCGTGATGTTCCAGTTCCAGATGATCTAATTTATGTTTTTATTCTATTTAGTTTTCCTTAATCAATTGTCATTATATTTGTTTATGAGTTCCCAGCCTGAGTCGACGTGCCCTCATTGTTATGGCTCCTCGCGTGTGTTTACGTCGCGAGGACTTAAGACACATATTACGCGCATGCACAAAGATGCTCCCCATCCTCCTCTCTCTTGCCCCACTAGCGCCTTGCCCGGTAATGCCTCGCAACCAGTACCAAATCTACAATCAGATGCACATACATTGGATCAACTCGCCACATTTAAGGAGTCGATGCGAGTTCTTCGTCACATTCCGAAGGGGGCGAGAAGCATGGCAGCTAATAAATTGTGTGGCATAATTGATAGTTGCATTACCGTTAATGGGGTGGACGAATGGTACTCTCTACTATCTTTTTCATATAGGGCCTTGAGAGCTCCTGAATCATCGGGCAATGGTTCACTAACTTCGAAGGTAAAGTCAAACATAGATGCCTTCTCAGATTTATCATTCGATGAATGTACGACAGCCTCCCACTCGCTGCCACTTGCCAGGACTATTGAAGCCAAAGTCCATGAGGGAGATTTAAGGGGCGCGGTCCGATTGCTTATGAGCGAGGACACAATCGCTCCACCCGGTCCAGATACTCTAGCAGCACTGCAGTCGAAGCATCCGAATCCATCCCGCCCTCTCAGTTTCCCGTCTGAACCAGATCATGGCGTCCCAGCCTTATCGGTTAGAGTAGAGGATGTGGTTCTGGCAATCAATTCTTTCCACTGTGGGTCAGCCGCAGGTTTGGATGGCATTCGTCCGGCCCATTTAAAAGAGTTAACATCAAGCACTGCTGGAGACAGTGGGGTACGCTTGGTGGAAGCCCTGACCAAACTGTCAAATTTCTTACTTAGTGGAAAGCTTAATCCCCAGATATGCCCATATTTATATGGAGCCTCACTCTGCGCCTTAAAGAAGAAGGAGGGAGGCATAAGGCCAATAGCTGTAGGTAGCACTCTTCGCCGACTTGTAGCTAAGCTTGGGTGCCATGCTGTGAAGATAGACATGGCCTCCTACCTTCAGCCACATCAGCTGGGGTTCGGGACACGTCTGGGATGTGAAGCAGCCATACACGCTGTGCGTGCGTTTGCTTTGGATTCAAAGAATGTTGGAAACATTATTCTGAAATTGGATTTAAAAAACGCTTTCAACTCATTGGAGAGGGACGTGTTGTTGAATGAGGTAAAGGAGAACACTCCAATGATCTACCCTTTTCTTCGTCAGGTGTATCACCAGCCATCCAATCTTTTTCGTGGTCCGGACCTTATTCTTTCCCAAGTGGGAGCTCAGCAGGGAGACCCTCTGGGTCCTTTAACTTTCAGCCTAGCCATCCATAAGATCATTACCGAGCTAAAGTCTCCACTCAACATCTGGTACCTAGATGATGGTACCATTGGGGGTAAACCTGAAGAGGTGGAGCAAGACTTACTCGTCTTGCTGCCACGCTTGAAAGATATGGGACTAGAGGTAAATACGGCCAAGTGCGAGTTCTTTCCCTGCAGTCTGGAGTCATGTTCTTATTTTTCCTTTTTCTTGTCGCTGCTCCCAGGGCTCAGAGAACTTAACACTGACACCTTTTCTTTACTCGGTGCACCGATATTTCCTTCCGCAGTACCTGAGGCACTTTTGATACGCAAGAACCTCCTTCTGCTTGCCGGCGAACGGCTCAAAACCATTAGTCCTCATATAGCTATAATTCTACTGCAGAAGTGTTTTGCGGTACCAAAGGTAATGTACCTGCTGCGTACGGCCCCAGCGTGGCTATTCGACAGCGACGTCGATTCTTTCGACGCAACCATTAAATGTTTAATAGAGTCGATAGTCAACGTCTCCCTGAGCGATGTACAATGGACACAAGCGGCTCTGCCAATCCGACACGGAGGCATTGGGGTACGGCGGGTCCGGGATGTGGGTTTGCCGGCCTTCTTGACGTCGGTACACGGGGTTGTAGATCTTGTCGCTAACATATTACAAGCAAATGGTGACAGGACAAACATTCCGTATATGGCTGACGCCTTGATAGCGTGGTCAGCTCTCAATCCAGGGGCTACCGTACCCGAGAACCCCAAAGCCCAGCGCGCATGGGATGACATAGGCTGTAAAGCAACAATCTCTGGACTTATCGGTGAAGCAACCGGTGTCGACCTCGCAAGACTCCTGGCGGTATCGCGGTCTGAGTCAGGGGCATGGTTGCACGCGCTGCCGTCACCACAATTGGGAACCCTAATGGACGGTGACTCATTGCGTGTGGCCGTTGCTCTCCGCCTGGGCTGCAATGTGTGCCAACCACATGTTTGCATCTGTGGTAACATGGTGGGTGCTGACGGTCATCACGCTCTGAGTTGCCGCCGGTGCTCCGGTAGGCACCCCCGACACCATGCCCTCAACAACATAGTCCAGAGGGCCCTAAGGTCGGCAGGTTCCGTCTATTCTTGAGCCGCCGGGCCTTAGTCGCACTGATGGCAAACGACCCGATGGCCTGACGTTGTTGCCATGGGAAAGAGGGCGGTGCTTAGTGTGGGACGCAACGTGCGTCAGCACCTTCGCGGCATCCCATATTAACCGGACTACGCGCGCGGCCGGGGCAGCAGCCGAATTTCAGGCCGCATTAAAGCGACAAAAGTACGCTCCCCTTACATCAGGCTATATTTTTGTACCCGTGGCAGTAGAAACAGCGGGTTGCTGGGGGTCAGACGCAAAGAAATTTGTCCGGGACATAGGCCGTAGGCTCAGGCAAAAGGGTGAGGATGCCCGCTCCGAGTCGTTTCTGGTGCAAAGGTTGTCTTTAGCCATTCAACAAGGTAATGTGGCAAGCATAATGGGCACCTTTGCACCAGAGGCGACCAGGGGTGGTTTATTTGACTAGGGTTTTTTTTTTTATATATAGGTACCTATTTAGTTAATGTATTTGTTACTATTCCAACCTGTATGCCATACGATTAAAATAAATTTTATTTCGTGCAGTGTGTATTGTTTAATAATGAATTGTTTAATGAATTTAAATCAAAGACAAGTTTTAATTATTAATTTTTTTTTTTTATTCGTGTTTACCTTATACTATGTAATTATAGGAACAAAAGTTTCGAGGTTTACAAAAATGAACAATTAAACAAAAAAAAACTGTCTTTGGAATATAAATCAACTTTTAACTAAAAGATAATGAGATCCTCTTCTCAAAAAAACATAACAATATTTTTTTTTAATTGAAAATATGGTTAATCACTGCCATCGAGATTATCATGCTCCATGCATATGGGCTTGCTGCAACCTTTACAGGAATATTTGGTTTTTCTGTCCTTCTTGTATGGAAAATAAAAGAAAAACAACTAATATAAATAAAGTAATCTCAAGCTTGTACATTGAAACCTTAAAAACACAAAGAATAATAAAATAATAATTAATAAATCATGCATAAAAAAAATACGTTTAAAATGACGCAGGGTGTGACATACCCGAAACAGGTTTGTGCACAAATATTTCGGCCGACGCCTCACGTCGCACTGCGATTACGCCACTATCCCCTGTCGCACTCCCTTGCCTCCAGCTACTGAGCGAGCTAGTGTTGCAAGACGAAGATTTAAAAAATAACAAACGTTTTTAATACTGTCAGGGTATGACATACCCTGGGTCATGCTCGCCGGGTTAATATGCTACCTGACATGTCTGTTTTGTTCATGTTGTTTTTATAATTTTAAAATGTAACGTTTATAACATACCTACACACTATGGTTTTATGTTATTTGTAAATAATTGCTAAGTTGCCCAAATATATTTTATTCTTGTATGGTTGTTATGTTGACTCTATATAATATATCCATAGCCATCCAGCGGGGTAATGCCGTGAGCATTATGGGCACTTTTGCACCGGAAGCGATAACGAACGGGGTTAACTAGTTGTAGTGTAGTTGACGTGTGTATTATATTATACTAGTTTTTTGTATAAAAAATATAATTGTATTTTCAATATATATATATATATATATATATATATTATTTTTCTTGTTTTTTGTTCTATGTGTGTGTGTTTTGATGTATACAATTTTTGCATAGTATTTATTGTTTAATAAGGCAAAATAAAGATCAATCAATCAATCATGGGCGCGAGAGTGACTCGCAAATCCAAACTTGGTTTTGAAGCTCCGGTGACATGAAAAACAATAAAGGTGTTCCAAACTCGGAGGTGCCTATTATCATGGCCTTGGACATTAATGAAAAAAAAATGTAAGAAGCTTCCGTAGAGTTACGGCACTAATAACTGGATTAAAAGTATGAAACTTATTAGGAGTAAAATACTGTTTAACTTAATTTTAATCAACTTAAATCATTCGAACAGTGAATACAGTTATAATTTAAACTTTAAATAGGTATAAAATTAACTTTTCAATCTATATTACTAGTATGTACAAACCGTAAACATAATAAAGTTTTTGAGGCTAAAAATCATTACATGCAATAGATGTGCTCAATGTACAGCCAAACGTGTGGAACGTTCGGTCCGTGAAAAAGCTAGGCTCGTAAGCCATTCTCAGGCTGATTGAAGTCAATCAAACCGAGAATTCAAGCCCGGTCTCGGCTCAACTGGGGACTACTCTCCGATATGATCCCAACTGGACAAACATGGCCGATGGGCGACAGTAACCAAACCAATTTGATTCCCTACACAGCGCAGATAGCTGCAGTATTGAAACTCGTGATATGACTATAGTAGTTATATGCACATATCGTGAAAAATAGGTACCTAACCAACTTCGTTTGTTAATTCGAGTAACATTTCACGTTTTATAAAAACCTAATACAATGATTTACATGAAATGAAGAATAGAAATGGTTTGAGACGACGACAGATTCTTTTTAAGGGTTTTAAGTTTAAATTTGTATGAGCACTTATTGAATACCTATGCTTAAATATATGACAGGATTGACTGCCTGATATTGGCTTTTCCACTTATGACACCTCCCTGAACTCTACCGGTTACCACTCCGTAATTTATGTACGCTTACGTAATAATTACATATCGTAATTTAACGATACTTATTCTTCTCATTTCTTGATATTACAAGTATTTGAGGGAGCCAATTACTGCAAATACTCTTAGTCAAAATGGAGGCGTACCCTCTAGAACATAAGATTCAAATAGCAATATGAGAACTCATACAATGTTTTTTGTTTCAATTATACCTGAAGCATATTTATAAATAAATATCAGCTCTAATCTTAGTCGTTCATGTTTCCTCGAGCGACTGTTGTGACAGAAATGTTTGCGAACAGAACTGGAATAGTTGCCGGGAAACGGGACATTATGTTTTGAAAATCTGTTACACGTGTAAGGGTAAATTATTTTCCCGCCCATTTGTGTTTTCGTTGTCATCAAAGTTGTGTTTGCATTTTCTGCGTCCTTACGTTAAATTGTGTTGGTTTTGGTTGTGGAATGAGCTCCCTGCCGAGGTTTTCCCAAGGGACTACAGTATGGCGTTCTTCAAAAAAGGAGTGTATATATTATTAAAGGGTATACACCCCTGGAGTTGCAAGCGTCCATAGGCTACGGTAACTCATCAGATGGGCCGTTAGCTTGTTTGCCACCGACGTCGTATAAAAATTAAAATAAAAAAATATTACTTTCACTGCCAGGGACCCGCCTAGCAGGGCGTAGTGCGTAGCGATTCTTGGGAGTGAATGTGTTTAGGTAGAAAAGTCTAAACGTTTATCTTTCAGATTGGGTGTAAATCTTAAATGGTTTAAGTACAAAAAGCAGCTACCAGAATCAGAGTCAGAAATCATTTATTGTCAAATCGTGCGAGTACAGTAGTGGGTTACAGGAAAAAGTTTTGCGTGTGTCACAATCAACCCCTTCGTGGTGTACAATAATTTAAAGCTATGTTAGCAAATTAATATAATAATAATAATATAGTGAAAACATCATTTAATAAAAATACATTAATGTTCAGAATATATTCAATTATGTCGATAAAAAGTTCATTAGAGTAAGCGTAATTAATTATCTTTATTTCCAATTATCTCTTTCAACCAATTTCATTTTATAGAAAAAATCATTAAGTATATAAAAACATTTGCCATACAATAAAGTTTTCAGCTTGCAGAGACATTTGCTCTTGGGGAATTCTGTCCATGAGATAGGCAAGGACTTGTACACTTTAATAGCCATGTGATAACAGTTTTTTTATTGACTTGTAATCGGATTTTAGGAGCTATTAACGCCGTATGCGTAGCTGCAATAGACTTCCCCAAAACTGCACAAAACCTATTCAAGGCATGCCTCTATGAGCATGCTGCGATTTCCGCTAGAAAGCGTAGCGTTGCACGTTGCTTGAGCTCGAATGGCGTCTACGCCGTATTCGCTTGCCGCTACATGTTTATCGGCTACAGGCGTAGCACGTAGCGATTTTAGGCAAGGAATGTGTTAAGCTGCTACGGACTCTAGCGTAGTGCCTGTGGTTACAATGACAGAAAAGTATATTGTCGTTTTTGCGCACACATTTCCCTACACGTATATTTTAAGATTTCCTTTCCAGATTCAGGTATCGCTTCTGCTTATTGAAACCATTGCGGTCAGCCACAACATCAGAGTAATGGCATATTATTCACGACACTTCCCGACTACTGAGTCAAACCAGTTAAGGCTGGCCTGCGTTGTTACATAGATACATTAAACTAAATGACATTTAATAACACAACACACAATAATTTATCCAGTTCAATATTTATGCCACATTATATAATTGACATTCTTAAAATAATAAAGTCATTAAGAAATACTAAAAGTACTGGACATGATGAAATAGACACAACAGTATTAAAGAGTGTGGGCAAAATAGTTGCACCAGTCATATGCCATATAATGAACCTATGTATAGGGAATGGCATTTTTCCTAATAAATTAAAAATTACTAAAATAAAACCACTTTTCAAAAAAGGAGATAAACAAAACATGGCCAACTATAGACCCATAGCATTATTATCAGTTTTATCCAAAGTGTTAGAGAAGGTCATTTATACAAATATTTACAATTACGAACAAAAAGGGTTTCGTAAAAACCGGTCTATTAACGCAGCAATATATGACTTGGTTTCTAAAGCAATAATCTGCATGAATAAACGAATACCAGTGTCAGCCATATACATGGACATGACAAAAGCGTTTGACTGTGTACATCTAAAAATTTTAATTAGCAAATTAGATAAATATGGCGTTAGGGGTAATGTGCTCGACCTAATTAAGTCGTATATAAGTGATAGGAAGCAATACACAGTAGTAACAAAATTATGTAGTAAGCCAAAAACTGTAATACCATTTCAATCACAGGCCAGAGAATCATTATATGGGGTACCGCAAGGGAGCATATTAGGGCCTTTACTTTTTCTCATTTACATAAATGATCTCCCAAATGTTACAAAATATCCGATGGTTCTCTTTGCGGATGATAGCACTGCTATATTTAGTGGTACAAGTTTAAATAATTATGACGTAGAAATGAATCGTGCTTTGGAATGTATAATTACGTGGCTAAGCAATAATAATTTGCAGTCATAATTGTTGACTCGAATTTGAATTGGAAGCGCCATGTAGACAGTTTGTGTGATAGGCTGGGTAGTGCCGTCTTTGCCTTGAGAAAATTGAAACCATTGATCTCCAGGGAGGCATTGAAACAGGTGTACTTTGCTTATTTCCACTCAGTTATTTCTTACGGCACAATCCTCTTGGGAAACTCTACAGACGCAAAGAGAGTGTTAATTGTGCAGAAACGAGCAATTCGTACACTTGTTGGAGTAAAACATAGGCACCCCTGTAGAGAACTTTTCAAATCTCAACGCATTATGACACACTACTCACAATACTTATTCGACTGTTTAATATTTGTAAGAATGAACATTTCTCAGTTCCAACGCGTGGACTTTCCAGGGAAACAGCTTCGTTCTACAGGGTGGCTGAGAACGGATCCTCGTCGCATGGCGCTTTTCCCTGTCTATGCATTCACGATTTAGTAGTTTTTGTTAAGAGTCATGCACATTTATTTCATCGTTTCACCAGTGAACGTTTGCAGCATAAGATCTGTGCTCATCCCTCAAAAACTGCTCTTTTATCCAAAAGTTTTCTGGGTATGGCTCCTAGAATCTACAATAAGTTACCTGAGCGGCTGAGGATAATATGTGACATTGTTAAATTTAAAGTTCATGTGAAAGAATACTTGATTAAAAAGGCTTACTACTCCTGTAACGAATTTCTGTCAGACATCGAATAAATGTATCATATTTTATTGTACTAGTAATACGCCAAAAAATATTTATTTGTATTAGAATCTTCGTAATTTTTTTTTGAAACTTGACATTTTAAATTGTGACTACCGTAAATAAATTAAAATTTAATGCATGCCTACTCTTATCACTCAGTAAAAGCATGTACAATTTCGTATGCCTCCGGGTACGACATAGTGAAACAATACCGCTTTTACCACCGTCTGCAATATTATGTTATTTGTACCTATTTAATCGTATGGCAATTATTATTTTGTACCTATGATCGACGAATAAAGTATCTGTATTTGTATTTGTATTTAAATATTCATGGACTAATGAGTTACCTAAATATTCATCATCATCATCCGCCGAAAGGCGTCCACTGCTGGACATAGGAGTTTCAAAGTGACTGGTTCTGCGCCATCCGCATCCAGCGGACTCCCGCGACCTTTACCAGGTCATCAGTCCACCTTGTGGGGGGACTACAGTAAAAAATACAATCTAATTCCACGGATTCAGTTCTTTCAAATATTCTGATTTTTTATAGTATTTTTCACATACTTAAATACAATTATAATTTGAAATGCAATGCAAGTGTATGGAACACAGGCAATTTTACCGGCAATAATACCAATGGTGGACAAGGTGGATTGATGTTGACCTGGTAAAGGACGCGGGAGTCCGCCGGAAGCGGGTGGCACAGGACCGGTCATTCTGGCACGTCTTTCGGCTGACATGATGATGATGATGATGAGTGGCAGAGTTCTAGGGGATTTTATATTAGTAACAGCATCTAAGTAGGTAAGTGGAGGTTGTGAATAGCAAAGCTGCGGCGGCACGTAATACTCTGCAGGCGATCGGTGGCACTAATGGTTGCGGGCGCTACATGCACAGCCTATTGTTTTAGCTGACACGTATACAAATGCAGCGGTCCAATTTCATGTCATGTCAGTATTATATTTGCGCAGGAGTATTAAGTTTCGCTGACGGGTAATCGTACCTCCCGACTTCCTGTGCTTCCTGTACCTATCAAAAAGCACTCATAAAAATATAAAACATCTTTATTTCAGAACATTATTCCATAAAACATTTTTTTTCTTAGCCTGTTTGGGTGTCCCACTGCTGGGCAAAGGCCTCCCCCATTTTCCTCCACTCGGCCCTATTGCTGGCATGGTCTCGCCAACCCAAGCAGAACGCGTCCAAATCGTCCCGCCATCTCTTTTTTGGTCTGCCTCTGCTCCGGTGGCCGTCTTTCGGGGCCCATTCTGTACTTATTGTGGCCCATCTTTCCGGGTGCATACGGCAGACATGTAATAAAACATTACATTAAAATAAACTTTAAGCATTAAAAATATTTAAAAACTATTTAAAACATTAGGTACTACTTTTATTTAATTTTTTTACAATGTTAACCCAGGTACACAGTATGGAACCGTCTGTCCTATCAGCGATGAGGTTCAGTATCCTGTTGTCGCTGCGTCGGATGTGGCTTAGGATAGATGCAACCCGCTTTCGACTTATCGCATAAAAGTCTTCGGTACGCGCCTCGGCAAACATCCCCGACGCGCTACAGATAGACTTACTGCACCGATAAACACGGAAGTGGCCAAATGGATATCCACACTTTTATAAAAAATATAAAGTCTTTTATTGAAATAAATTACATTTCATTGTTGATTTACAATATATAAATTAACAAAAACAAAACTTAAACCTATACACTTAAAACTAATAACTAGTATATACATACTCCCCGAGGTCGCTGCCTGTGGGAAGGGTGCCCATAAGGCTGGCCACATTTTCTCATTGGATAGATATTCATATGCGTTGACCGAGGAAGTAGCCAGCCCTATAGTCTGCCGAGTTCTCCATCATTCTCTTTTATGAAAAAATAAAAAAATAAAAAATTATGTCGCAAAAAAACACAAAATCACAAAATAGATATAATAATGTAGATACTTATATAAAACAACACAATGCAGAAAATAAATGATGCAACAATAGGCTCGGGGCCTATGCGGCCTTTTAAGTTCAAAATGACAGAAAGATGAATGAAAAGCAAATTCCTCGAGATATCTGCAGTCGATTAACACTTTTACTGCCAGAAACCCGCCTACTGCCTACGCCGTAGTCGCTTTCCGCAACATACGAGGAAAACACGCAACGGGCGTAGCGCGTAGCGATTCTTGGCAGTGAACGTTTTAAGATGAATGGAATTGCCGACCACTAACTACGATACCTATCTATTATATATTGAATAACCAAAGTTTCTGTGTACAGTGTGCATTAGAGACAACCTACAATTCTACTTCTGACACAGATTGAAAGTCATATCCTAGGGACATCTCCTCCTGCCAATTAAGATAGATGGAAACGCGGCCGAGTTCTAACTTAAGATGTTAAGATAGTCAAGATGCTTAAGATGTTAAACTTAAGAGTTTTGTCGATGATGAAGTTTCCTTTGAAGGGTAAATTTTTTGTTCGGTTTGTCAAAAACGCTCCAATAAACAACAAGTAATATATTTATGTTCCCATTTTTGACTGCAGCTTAACAAAAGTATTAATTAAGGATCAAATTTAAATACTCTATGATTAATGAAAGATTCGCGAGTCGGTATTCAAATTAAACTTCAGCATCAACAGGAAACGTGATTGGACATTGAAAATTTATTGAATGTCCATTGCCATGCTCGTTCCGTTAATCATTTGTGTTGGTGCTACCGTGCTACTGAAATTGTTAAACCAAATTGAAGCCAAAAATAGATTCCACTTAAAATTAAGATACATAACTATTTTAACATCTGCTTTGTGGTTCCACGTTACGGGGTAACGAACTTTAAGCAATTTTGTATTTTGTGAGAAATTTTATAATAATCTACTGGCATCAAAAAACACGCGGGCAAACTCGTGGGATAAAATTAAGCCTTTCCGTATCCCGAAAGTCCATTCTACATAGGTAATGATCAATTTAAAAAACGGAATTTGTAGCTCTAGTGAATTACCCCTACATACAAACTTACAAAGCTACAGTCTCACCACAGACTTTTCATCGTCATCATATTAGTAATAATACGCTGTAGTCGATTTCCGCTACATACGGGGATCACGGGATCGGCTGCGACTGTAGCGCGTAGCGGTTCTTCACAGTGAATGTGGGCACCGCTAGGCAGTTCATGGCAGTGAAAGTGTTAAGTTAAGTTAAATGCTCAGAATGCGCCTACGGTGTAGGCAACCGCTAGGTGGGTTCCTGGCTGTGAATGTGTTAACAAGGCTTGACATAAGCATAACATGACATGACCCCATTATTCAACTTCCCCAAGCAAATCTGCAATCTAATCTCAACCACCATATAACTTTCAGAACAAATTACCGTACCCGGAGTAATTCTTATAATTACAATATTCTGCTCCAGTGTTGTTTACTCGTAATTATGTGTGGAATGTTTACATCAGCTCAATTTGTTCCGGTTTAAGTAGAACATGGTGCAATAGAGAAGTGTTCGGCGTTATATTTAATGTCGTCTATCACTTCAACAAAGCAAGATTTGTACTTTTGATTTATGCATGAAGTTGAATTGGCAAACATGCCACAAAGTAATGCAATAAAATGCTTTTTAGGGTTCCGTACTCAAAGAGTAAAACGGGACCCTATTACTAAGACTCCGCTGTCCGTCCGTCTGTCTGTCACCAGGCTGTATCTCACTGATACCGTGATGTTCCAGTTGACATTTTCACAGATGATGTATTTCTGTTGCCGCTACAACAGAATAAAATGAATATTTTTATTGATAATGGTACGGAACCCTTCGTGCGCGAGTCCGACTCGCACTTGGCCGTTTTTTTTTTGTTAAATAATGTGAGAGGCATACGCAATATACTCAAAGAATGTGACATAAGAATGTAATTTTTTATTTTGCCAAAAAAACAATTTGCCTAGAAAGTCTATGCCTCAGTTTTCAACACTTCCTCTTCTTTACACGTAGAATGATCCTCAGTTTTACTGCTATCCACTCAAAAAACTACCGTGAGGCCCAAATCATACTCAACATAATGTCCCAAATCATTCTTAGCTTGCGGCACGCCCTGGAGCGATCACCTGCGCTGGATGGATCGTCGTCGTCTCGCAATTGATGCGACGCCTCTCGACGATATGCTGGCAAAGATTAACCTTTAGTGTGAACTCTCCACACTGAGCAATGTAAGTAAGTAAGTATTAACATTACAAAAGAAACTTTACATGAAAGTATACATGTACAGGCGAATTTATGTCTATAAGACATATCGTCCAGCAATTGTTGCACTTGTTTGATAATTTCCAAGATCATTATTTAATAACGCACGATGAGGAAAATTAGAGTGCAGTATATCGAGCCAAGATACTAGCGAATCCAGTATGTTTGCCGAGGCTAAAGTGCCGGACTTTTTTGCCATCATACGCTCCCGCGTATATTCCTTCTGGAACCGCGTCCGAACGTCGAACAACAGTATCCTCCGTGAGCTGTCCGAATATCTGAGTAATCTGATTTACAAACATTGGGCTTCCCTTCCACGCATCACGAAAGAAACAGGACGTAGGTCTTCCTGCTTGTTTTTTAATTTAGCTTATACACTTATGTTTTTAAATTTCCTTGTTTTGCTATTTACTTTTTTATGTATTTTTATATATAGGTTAAATATTGCCTGTTATTGTTATAAACCACAGCGCAGAGGTTTGGAATCATTTTACTTCATCATCATCATATCAGCCGAAAGACGTCCACTGCTGGACATAGCCCCCCCCCCCCCAAATAGTGGACAATGGCCGGTCTTGCGCCATCCGCATCCAGCGGCCTCCCGCGAACTTTACCAGGTCATCAGTTCACCTTGTGGGGGGGCCTACCCACGCCGCGCCTTTCGGTACGTGGTCGCCACTCGAGAACCTTTCCGCCCCTGTCCTTTCATTTTACTTGCGTTCTTTGAATTTAACAGTAATGTTACTGACGGTAATGTCATTATTTACATTAATTTTCTCTTGTAATCCAAAACAGGTTAAAAAGGTAGGACACAGCGGAATATCATCTTATTGAATATTAGGAGCTGCTCAAATGGAGAAGTACCTTGCAGAAAAAAGCAGCTATAATAATACCCCTGCTCTCTTGTTTTAGAAATGTGTTTATCCCTGATTTCATCCCCTGAGGGGTAAGTTTGTATGGCGGTACAATATACCTAAACAAATTCAAAGTGAACGAAGTCGCGGGCAGAAGTTAGTGTATACATAATTAATATTAAACACTCAATAAATCAGTGTAAGTCGTTTAAAGCACGTTTAAAAAGACGTCAACGAACAATATACCACTTAATTATACGAAAACATGATAGTTAATTAGAATCCACAACAGAATAAAGAAACAACATACACTAGAACCTCGCAAAACCCACATAATAAAGCAGACATTTTAATATAACTGGCACGACCATTATTTTCCTCAAAAACAGTCAGTCACATGTCACCCGAGCGGAATAAAGTCGACCGGAGCACACAAGTATTATTTATCATCCTGAGGGTTTATCTCCCGAGTGCTTTCATAAAAACGGCTATGGGCCCATAACAAATGGCCATGGCCCACCCTTTTGGTGTTCACTAAATTACTGGCAATTCTCCGGTGCTTTATAGAAAAACACTCCATCCGTCTCTCGGGGTTAAGTATTGGAGGTGATTTATACGCAGTTACGTTCATTTGGCGGAAGTTGTGGGATAATTTTTGGTTTAATAATTAGAACACATTAGAACTCGTAAATTAGAAATATTTTTTTACATAGGAGAAATTATTGCAAAGCGACTGGCCAGAATTGGCTATGAAAAGGGATAGTCGACGACCGCTTTAGCCTAGTTGGTAGTGACGCTGCCTACGAAGCAAGAGGTCCTGGGTTCGAATCCCGGTAAGGGCATTTATGTGTGTGATGAGCACGAATATTTGTTCCTGAGTCATGGATGTTTTCTATGTATTTAAGTATTTATTTATCTATATAAGTATGTTTATCTTCGTCTAGTACCCATAGTACAAGCTGTGCTTAGTTTGGGACTAGGTCGATTTGTGTAAGATTGTCCGCAAATATTTATTTATTATTTATTAGTTGGATATCTAGAGGGCAGGATCTTGCACAACAATTGGGACACTGCTCAGGCTGATAAAAAATGTTACATTCGATTTAAAACATAATATTTTCTACATTAATTTATGTTTTATTTCCGTAAAGTAAATAAAATAACTAAACAGGTAATTATTATTAATCGTATGGCATATATTATTTTTGGCCTTTTGAGTTTGTCACTCTTTAGTACCACCCAGGGGACACGTGCAGGGTTGTGGTAGGTAGCTCCTGCGGACGCGAGTGACAGTTGTCCCCCCTTTGTCAAGTGAGTGGGCAACTCGACTGTTAGAGGTTCTTAAGCCGCCCGAAGGCCTCTAACTCGGCTTAACGACTACTGTCATAGACAGCAACCTGGATCAACTGCTTAGCGTGCCTTCCAAAGCACAGAAGCGCTCATTTATAGTAACCACTCAAACAGGCGGTCACCCATCCAAAGACTGACCCCTGCCGTCTTTGCTTAACCTGCGTTATCGTTTCCGATACGCAGGCGCCGCCGGGCTATGAACGCTTCGTAGGTAATTAAACTATACTATTATTATTTCACTACAGAATTGTTGGATTTTATACTTTAAACCCATGTATACGATTGTGTACAATGTGTCAATCCCTAGGCCAAATAGAGGGAATTTTGGTGCAGGAAATTGAACACACAGTGTACGAGTAACTATTGCAAATTTGAATAGAAATCGTAGTGTTGTCTAGTCTAGTGCTTCCCTATAATATCCTCATATCATGGGTTTATAATCCATGTTTATAGTATTAAATCCAACAATTCTGTAGTGAAATAATAATCGTATAGTTTATCACCTGTTTAGTAATTTTATTAAATAGGAAAGAAGGACCAAAAATCATCATCATCATCATCATATTCATATATTCATATATATTTATTGCAAAACCATGGTTACATAAGGTAGTAGAAATCTTAAGTGCTAAGTACATGGGAACCCTGTAAGGGCGTAGCAATTTCTTATGGCTAAAGTTAATACATGCATCATTTCCTTAGAGTAAGTACCTATACTTTATTAACCTACTTAGTGTTTTTATATGTTTTTAATTACGTACATATGTAGTTGAAATTTCGTTATTATTAGTATAATTATTTATTTTTCTTAGATATCCTCAAAGAATTCCTCAATATCAGTCGAAATACGTCCACTGCTGGACAAAGGCCTCCCCCTAAGAGTGCCACAATGGCCAGTCCTGCGCCACCCGCATCCAGCAGACTCCCGCAACATTTACCAGGTCATCAGTCCACCTTGTGGGGGGACTACCCACGCCGCGCCTTCCGGTACGTGGTCGCCACTCGAGAACCTTTCCTCGAGGACCAAAAATACTTTGACAATATTTACTTATTCAAAGAAAAAGGCAAACCGACCGTGGAAATTCCCCTAGGACTCTGCTAAAAAGGTCCTATATGTTAAAGTGGGGCAAAGACAATTTTTATTAATAAGCCCGAAAACTGTACGTGTAGCATAAAAGTCAACAAAAGTAACTTTGGATGAGCTAACGGCATTCGGTTCACAAAATCAAATCTTTGCACTTGTTATTAGAAGGCAAATGATGATATTATATGCTTTAAAATAATTCGATTAAAAAAAAAACCGGTCAAGTGCGAGTCAGACTCGTGCACCGATGCACGAGTCTGACTCCGGACTACCCCGTACAATAGACACAAGTCCACTATAAACTGACACTCACTAAGTATTTATTCACATACTTAGTGCGTGTCAGTTTATACTGGACATTAAATTTTCAGTGATGTAACTAAAAATTTACGGGTTTCGCAATTTTTCCTTTATTTGTGCTATAAGACGTTGCTTCGTACTAAATTTCAATATTCTGAGTTCACGGGAAGTACCCTGTAGGTTTTGATTCCCTGGCGAGTTTCGAAAATTTGCGGAAATTTGCGGCATAAACGGCTGTATCTTTTGATTGCGTTGGATTAGAAATTTTATCACAGCTTCAAGGGACAGCAGACTTGAGTATTTGATATTAATTTCAGCTTGATACCTTGACGCGTTCCTGAGAAAAAGTGTCTTGACATCAGACGGACGGACAAAAAGGTGATCCTATAAGGGTTCCGCTTTTTCCTTTCGAGGCGTGGAACTTATAATTTCATATCGTCAAAGTCAAAAAAATATGATATTACCACTTTCACTGCCATGAACCCACCAAGCGGGCAACAACGCCGTAGGCGCTTTCTCTTAATTAGCGTGAAAACCACGGGTTCGGCCACGAGCGTAGCATGAAACGATTCTTTATTTTTATATTATACACATAATATATAAATATACTAATTAACTGGGTGTCACAAAACTGTTGGAACAGTTTGTCTGTGATTATAAACATCATAGTAGTGTTAATAATTAATTAATTACTTGGCAGTATAAACTTTTTGTGAACATAATCTTGGTCCAACCTGTATTAGTGCATAGGTGAAGCGAAGCACGGCTTAGCGCTGTTCATTCCCATCTATAATCCATAACATAACACCCAGAAACCTCCAAGAGCCATTTTAAACATTATGTTTATCAAAACAAACTCCGGAAATTGAGCCAATAATTATGTCAGTGAAAAGTGGATTTTAAATTCGGAAAACATCCAGCAATTCAAAGGGTATACTTTTACCTGTCAGTAGCATAAAGTTGTTAATATTAAGCTGGTTACTGGCAGCTGCCAGGTGCAAGTACCGCCTTTTCTTGGACCACGGAATACGTGGAATAATCCAGGTAGTGAAATTATCTCGTAATTTTATTTTATTTTAATACCTTCGTCTTAAAATGTACAGACATAAATACAATAATATCAGACTCACCGAAGCGTTCGAAAATATGAATTATATGTAAATATATATTATAATAAATAGGTGTCAGGTATTTCCGCAGCCTATTTACCGTAACTTTTATGAGTAGATTTTACAACAAGTTCATAACACAAACTACATATTTTATCCGCGAAAATTGATCGACCGGGCAGCAGGTGAGGGTCAATATAAAGTCGAGGATAAAATGGATTTTACACACGAGTTATACTCTGCTTATCAATTCGATTTCGAGTGAATTAAGGTTCAATTTTCAAATTTAAACTGGTGCGACATCACCTCGTATGGGCTATCGCGCGGCCAGCCGTGGGATGCCCACGGCAAGCGGGTTTTACTTTATGCACTGGAGAATAAAAATCAATTTTATGCAGCGTACGTTATTATTAATTAAATGACAATAAATATTATGACAAAAATAAAAATCCTCCACCGAACTTGGCTGCTAAAAATAATTATTTGTAATATCCAACACGGACGTTTTATTTTTATTTTGTATAAATAAATAGTAGGTAAACATAACTTAAATATAATTCGTTCAGCCCAGGCCTGGTTAAAGTAACTCAACAACGTTTTAATATTTGCCAAAATTGCCACTAGGTAAGCTTATTATAATATGCATTAAGTTTACAAACGTTCTATTCGGCCCTGTTATGCCAAAATGTATTGCTTCTATACATGACTCATGAAGGCATACGACCTTCTTATTTTAGAATAAATCACCATATTATATTTACATGCGTTTCTCAAACCGCTGCTTACTTAGTGTATGACGTAAATACAGAGCGAAAGGCTTTTAAGATGGGGTTCGCAAACATCAAGCTTAGCTTATTACACTGAAGTTGGAATTCCTAAAATATGTTTAACGAATATCCCCTAATAAAGGTGCATAAATAAAAAGGCGTAAGCTACCAAAGGCGTAAAAGGATTTAATGAAATTCTGGATCCTGAATCATAATAGGCTTAAGGCTTATTTCTGCTAAACATGCTTTGCCCGGCACGATAGTCAGTCGGCGCTCGGTTGGCTGATTTCGCTTTTCAAATTCACCAAATTATATAAACGAAGGTGAATTTATTTCACCCCCAACATTTTGATTCGCTCTCTAACTGATGTTAACTCGATACGCTGTGCTATTCACGCGCGCACGTAAACTTACAATAATCAGTATAAAAAAAAGAAATACGCATCGTTATTCAAAACCAAATTGACATATATATTTTTTTATGATTATTAAGAGCCTGTTGTGTCCCACTGCTGGGCAAAGGCCTCCCCCTCGGTTCCCAGACTTCGCTTAGTCTAGCTCGTCCTGCCATCGCTGACGATGTCTGCCGCGTCTCCGTTTCGAGCTGTTCGGCTGCCAGTCAGTTGCAATTTTACGCTGCCTGCATACGTCCCGCATTATGCAAATTTTATGTCATACGCTTTATACGAGTAGATCTATGAAGTATCTATACGCCGTAAAACAAAATGGCGTTCCACTCAATTTTCTCACCGCTCCGCTTTTGTTTTGAAAACAAACTCGCGTCAGTTAGAACGCATATTCTGCTAATTGAAGATGCGTTGTTAACAGATAGCTGGGCACAATTTACGCGCCGAACCGGAACGAACGAACCATGATAACGCCTTTGTAACGCTAATCGTGTGCCATCATCGTTTTCCGATATCAATGTTCGGTACACAGAGTCTGCCTCGGAAGATCAGTTTGCTTAAGCTTTATGTTATGTAGCTGTTTGTTCGCTCAACTGGTAACATATTTGTACTTTGTAGCAACGAAGACAGCCCTTTTTCAGATTGATAACTCGGTACATTCTTGCCGCCCGTGTCAGACGCGATGGTGTTTTTTCTTTAATTTTAAAGTCCGAGTAGTTTATATATTTATTACGCCATCAAAAATACAGTTTAGTAACAATTATTATTGTTTTTATTTATATAATGCCGAAACCATGGTTACAAACAAGGGTGTTAAAAACAAAGATAAGGTAAGACATGGTAACACTGTAAGGGCGTATGATGATTCATATATTTTTATAGCCTGTTTGAGTGTCCCACTGCTGGGCAAAGGCCTACCCCCTGGATTTCTACTCGTCTCTGTCCTCCGCAATCCTTGCCCAATTCACTTAAAAACGCGTCCAAGTCATCCCGCCACCTCCACCTGCCTCGCCGCCTGAGTCCGTCCTGTGGCAATCACCAAGTAACCGTAATAGTAGTAGTAGGATAATTACATATAATTAACAAAAGTACTTATATCCTAAATTTATAATTCTAGAGCTAGCATGTTTTTTTTTTAATTACATGCTCAGAAGAAAAGAGAAGTCACAAATAGTATTTTATGCAACTGTTGTATAAGAAGTGTCTTAAAACGCGAGTGTCGTGGGTTGCAATGCGAGCCTTGGCGAGCATCGCAATTAAAGACGCCACGAGCGTTTTTAGACCAGTTAAACACCATTGCATACAATACTTTTTCTACGACAAATTTTAAATTAGTTAGTAAAATAAATAGCAGAACAAAATAGTTAGCCTATTCGGGCAGCAAGTTTTCTATTCGTACTTTTGCTACTCACGCAATTTCTTCAGGAGTGCAGTTATTAATTTCTTCGACCATTTTAAAAGGAACGTACACTTTTGTCTTCACAAACACGATTACAATCTTAACAACAACTAGGACAAATAGTTTATCATCAGGCCTCGGAGTATTTGTAGCACGGTAAGACTAAAGATTAATTATAACTAATTATTTTTTATTCGTCAATGAAGATCTATAGTGGTGTATTTTATAGGTATTATTTATTCAATGAATTAAATAAATGAGGATGAGTATGAGTATAACTTTAATTTTAATACTTACAATGACTCCATAAAATATCATACGAACCAAAAAAGTACGCTAAACAGTGCGTTTTTGGGGCATGGAGCATAGAGTATGAGTATAACTTTAATTTTAATACTTACAATGACTCCATATCATACTAACCAAAAAAGTACGCTAAACAGTGCGTTTTTGGGGCATAGAGCATAGACTTTTTCGACGACTAATTAGTGTTGTCATTGTATTTGAGCTACACAGCCTATATAAACGACAGATAACGGTACAGAAGTAGAAACAATATATTTTAGACGGAGCAGATTAAATTAAGCAATGTAATGCGCAAAACGTTTGTAAGAAAAGTTTACGCTTGCACTGTTGTCGTTCCACTTTTCCAGTAATCAGTAATCACAATCACGCCTGCTCACTCACTCATGATACCAACCCGAATTCTCGGTTCAATAATTTAGTGGACAATTTCCTCTTCGGGTTAATACAAGGCCTTAAACTGTCTGAGTTTTTGTCACGCGATTATAACCTTAAGTTGATATGACATAAGAACCAGTGGACTGAAACAATGTGTGGAGGAAATTGGATTTCTGCTGAGACAATAACGCTCGATCGCAGTTTTCTATTATGATATTTTTTATATCCGATACGGTGCTCAAATGGTGGAATGTGGGACGAAAATTGCTTTACTGATGAGTAGAAGTAACAATTATATGTTACATTATATTTTGAAGGACTTATCTAGACGTGATAACCGAAAAGCAATTTATGGATTTCTTTGGAAACTAAAATTTAGTTTATTATTTCTATGTGATTGAAGCGAAAAAAGTAAGTAGGTAGTATTTTGTACCATAGTATGTGTAATCGTCCCCTATCAATGTCAAATCGTCAAATTGACAACTGAAATCAAATTGGGATTCTACGGAACGCATATCCAACCATTATACTTATGTTAGTCAGAAATATACTCTTATTTCTGCTACAGAACAGCTCTCCACCACAGAGTCTTCCAGTTGCCGAGAAATAAGAGACCCACGTAGCTCCACCCACACTAGCAAGTGATAAAAATGCAGGGAACGTTCTATAGTATGCCAATTTGATTTACGTTCACAATTTGACGATTTGACATTGATAGATTACTGATTATAATTCGTTAGTCAAAAATAATGCGTTAAATTGTGGACCGTTTTGACAGTACACAATTATTTTCACAGTTTATAAAATCGCGAGTAAGGTAACAAATTGACGGTGTTCATAATCTGAAGGTAACATACCAGGAAAAGCCATTTATGTCAAATATGAGGCCATTCAAAAATTAGACTTATCTATAGCCCTTACCCTAAACCGACGAAATGAAGCAAGAAAGGTTTGTCAAGTTCGTAGCTAGTGGAAATCCGTGATCTCCCCTCCGGAAAATAGGCGTGATTATATGTATGTAAGTATGTACAGCCTTTAATTTTGGCAACGTCGACAGAATAGATGAAAACCAAAACCTCTGAATGACGCCAATACTTGAAAAAGGCAGCAAACCAGATAACGCCAGAGCAAAGAGAATTTGAACTACAAAAATGTTCATCCATTAGGATTTGCTCTTTGTCTATAAAGCCTAAAAACCCGGAGCCTCAAACTTTCAGCGCCTCAGATCTCGCTGTATTGCAAAGTATCGAAACTCGAACAATGCCGATTTAAATTCTCGTAATCAGACCTTTGTCAGCTTAATTGCACGTCTTGAGAACCACCATTGTTCTAGCCAAGGTTGGATATCAATGCTAAGGGCGTTAATACATTGGCGATATTTTTTTTTTATCTTGATTTAAAGAAATTACGTAGTCACCTTTGTGACTATGTTACTGTATGATTTTATAATAAAAAAATCTTATCTTCTACAAGTTTGTACAATTATTTTGCCCCATCAGATAGCGGGTGCGCCAAAATTTTGTAGCTCCCCCCTTAAGTAAAATCTTGTCGCGAGGGTGTCTTGAGTGATGCGGAACTTGCAGGAAATTTGCAACCGGCACACAGTGCTAGTACCATACTAAGATAAAAAAATATGAAATCATTTCACATTTCCTCAATCATTGTATTGTATTGTATTGTATTGTATAGTTTATTCAAATAGGCTTTATTATAGCACTTTTGCAGGTCAAAAACTGATTCTACCTTTATATATTAATTGGTTCTGCTACATTTGGTGGCGGTACTAGGGTGGTCATGCAAAAGCCTCCATGCATCTTTGTCTTCTATGTATTGGCTAATTGTGTAATAGGCTTTCTTTAATAGAGTAGATTTTACATGACTCTTGAATTTACCTTCTGTGAGCCCAGTGATTTCATTAGGGATTTTATTATAAAACATTCTGCCGGAGTACAAGTAGCAGGAGCAGGTGATATTAGACGATTCACTCGAATTAATGTTTACTCGTACTTCAGTGAATGCTTCATTTTTCTTTCATCCCATTTTTATATGGCTTTAAAAGATTGACTTCATAAAATTCACTAATAAAATCACGAAGTGTATTGACAATGCCACTTAAAATAGCGAAAACACGGTTTCAGCCAATCGCTCAGCTAAAGGATGACTCACGCTAGAACGGGCCGTGCTCCGGCCCGGGTCGTTTTCTCAGAAAAACGACAGCATCTTTTGGCGGCCGAGCCATACCAAAGCCCGGCCAAGCCACGGGCGAGGCTCGGAAGCGGCTCGTTGTCAGCACGGCCCGGCCGTGGCTCTGTCGGGCTTGGGTATGGCTCGGCCGCGAACTTCCGGATGTGTGCAATAGCGTTCCCAGGGTTCTGTCTAAAAGCGAGTGGAACACCCCAGAGGTTTTAGTCCGTGAGAGTCGGACATACCTACTTGGTTTCTACCGAGCCGAGCGGGATCCATAAAGGATTTCCTCTGGAAAAACAAAAAAAAATGACTAGACCTCGAAAAAATGCCGTCGTTTTTCTGAGAAAACGACCCGGGCCGGACACGGCCCTTTCTGGCGTGAGTCATCCCGTTCATCTTAACCCGTTCAAAACACGATCGTAATTCAACAGTGTGTGACTGCCCTAAATTTGTTAACATTTTGAAATCAGCTGAATCAGGGTCCCGCCTTTTGAGAAGTAAGGCGGTGGATTGATTATCATTGAGACAGTGATTTAGATTGTTGGCGTAATTCCTTTTCGACGGATTAACTCGGTAAATATTTCAATGAATATTCTGGGTGTATAATCTTGATCCTTTTTGTTCAAAAGGCATAAATTTGTATTAAGGATGGTGTGTATTTCATTGTTTTAGTGTTTGAGGTTTCTCATTCTAGTCTGACCGACTGAAAGCACTTTAAACCATGTTCAATTGCAGACTTCCTGTTGTTTTGTTTCGGTCGATACAGTTTGTATAGGATAAAAAAATGTTTCCTCTTCAATGTAAATATTGTAATCATCATCATCATAAACTTAAGAGCCGGGCTCTTATCGGTGGAGTAATCGCCATTCTGTTCTTTTCTCTGCAACTGTTTTGAGCTCTTGATACGACCTTGCATTAACTTTCTCTTTAGCTTGGGAAATATGTCGGAGCACCTGGTACGACATGTCAATTACATAAGCACTATAATTGAAGGAAAGAAAGAAGGAAAGAGAGGCAGGGGAAGACCAAGACGTTATGGACCAAATAATGTAATACTTAATGGTAAAGATTGTGCTTGTTCAATTTCTATCGCTAAGATACAAATAAGCCAACCTCACATGTGCCTACTATATAGCTTAAGGTTGGCAGATAAATAAAACCAGTGAACCCATATGCATATCTTTATTCTAAACCGCTCAGGTAAATTCATCATACCTACATGGAAAGAAGAAAGCATTTCGTCTACTAAGACACCCTCATATTTCATGTTGGTTAAACAAATAGTATAAAGGGGGAAAGGAAAGCGGCCTCGGGGTTGGGATGAAAATGTATTACACAGTCAAGTGTTCTATGATATTGAGCTGAAATTGTATTGCATTGTTAACATACTAATGTTAGAATAACATTACATTTTGGGGTGGTGTGGAGCCGAGCTCATATTTGCAGCAGATTTAATCATGATTACGCGTGAACGTACCTAAATCTATTATTATTTATGTTGTGTCTGGTTGAATGTTCGAAATGTAATGTTTTCAATGCATAAAGGCGATACTTTAATTCTTATAAGCCATGATCCCGTGTAAAAGAGACGATTATGTCTTCAAGACAGATATGCTATTCGGGAACGGCTTTTAAGGACAAAAATGTCGATAAACATCGATATATTTAAGGTTTTATGCATAGTGTTACACTATGAGTTTTGAGATAAGGTGAAACGTCGTTTTAACTAATTGACTTTTGTCATTTCACTTTTTTTTTACCTCAATAAAATCCAACTTTGGATTTATTTTCTATCCAGAGAATTTTGTACACGTTATTGCGGAATACAATTGAAATAATTATTGGAACGATAATTATTTTTTCTTGCAAAATAAAGTTTATGTTCAGCGTCAATAAAATAAATTTTATTATGAATTCATTTTTACTCAAAAGCTTCCGCAAAATTCCTCGTACATTGAACACGTAATATTCAGTGATAATGCACTGACGCGCTTAAAATCCGCCTCGCTACTCGATGAATTAATTCTGTAACCGCTAGTCGCATTAAATTCACAATTTAATTAAAAACGTCGTTGTTAAATATTTAAACGTAAAAGAAAGGAGTTAATTGAAAGCGGTAATGAGATCGCTAAAAGTTGCAGCTTGCAGCCGCTGTTTTTTTCGCACTACTGTAATGAGGAATTTAAAAGCAAGCTAATTTGAAACAACTTTGTAAGTCAATATTTGGGATTTTAATTAACCGACAACGGTAGGTACCCACTTTCATCGCTTTAATTTTCGTATGTTTTAGCAATAAAATGTTAATTATGGGTTTTTAAAACATTACATGCTCTCAACTTTATAACTATTTAAAAGGTACGTTGCATACTACAACAATAGGTACATACATTTAATCACGCCTATTTTCCGGAGAGGGTAAGCAGAGATCACGACTTTCCACTATTCTTTAATCATCACGACATTTGTGATACATGGTCATATTGCTCATCGATTTTGGGTACTCTTGGCCTGTTGCATAATAATAGTCTGATAATATTTTGGACTAATATCTGTATATTATGATCTGTAATTTAGACTACAGGTAAAAAAATACATATTATACCACTTGCGCTTTCTATTTATGATAATATAACTTATCTGATCTTCCGAAATGAGAATCATGTAGATACTTAAACTACTTAGTCAAGCTTATAAATCCAATTTATATGTGAATTGTCTTGATTTGTGTGCTCTCTCTTTCAATACGCGTATGTATGAAAGGGACAAACTACTCAAATGGGATAGATATGCCTGTGTAATGCCGGCGCCTCACATAGCACAAATGTTTGAACACATATTTGATCACATGTGAAGCACCGGTTTGTGCTTATTTGTAACTAGTTTCCACCTGCGACTTTGTCTGCGTAAACCCGGGATAAAAACGATTTTATATTTTAATCCAGGCTATAAACTATCTTCGTGCAAAATTTCATCCAAATCGGTTCAGCCGTTTAAGCGTGATTGAGTAACAAACATCCAGACATCCAAACATCCAAACTTTCACATTTATAATAGTATATAGGATAAAGGATAAGCAAATACCGGTGCTTCACATGTGATCATAAATATATGTGTTCAAATATGTGTTAAAACATTTGTGCTATGTGTGGCGCCGGCATTATGGAGACTCCTTATCAGTTCCGCACTGACTGCCAAACAGACATGATGGATGAGGTCTCGAATGATTGACCTGTTGTCACTGGACAGATATTGGATTGGGAATATAATGTTTACATACGTGTCTGTTGTACTTTGTCATAATCGAACATTATTGTAGATATTAATCATCTGTACTAATGTTATAAAGTAAGTCAGTGAGCTTGTATGTAGGTACAATCTCCGGAATCACTAATCCAATTTCGGAAACTTTTTTATTTTAATTGTTATTTTATATTTCAAGTTGATAACTATTTATTAAATCATTAAGTATGCAACATTATAGTTTTCACCAAAGCGTTACATTGATTCCATACTAAAACTACTATCTAAAGACTAACTTAAATCTACAAGTTACCTGTCTTGCTTCATCTCAAGCACCATCATCTCAAGTTCCATTCATGCATCAATCTCGATGTTAATAAGTGGGTCATAAAGAGTGAAAAGAGTGAAATAAATATAAATTATCGTCTTTTTTTTGTATTGTTAACACATTCAATGCCACGAATCGCTACACTCGTAGCCAACGCGCTATGCGGCGTAAGGTTCCTGGCAGTGAAAGTGTTAACATTGATTAATATCGAAGGAGACGGCATTTTATTTGGATTGTGAGTTTGTGAGTCTAACCAAAAATTTGGCTTTATGGCCCTGAACTTTGGCAATGTTAAATGAAAGACGTGACCCTGAATATCTGTATCACCAAGTATGTAATTCGGATAATTAACCGAAAATATTTCCCCAACGTCAGATTTACCACTATTTACTATATCCAGGCAATGTAGTAAAATTGCTCCCCAGCCAGCAGTTAAGTCATCAATAATCAGGCAGGTTAATCCTCTTCACCATGAGCCGCTAAATCACTCTGAACTATATC
Organism: Epinotia brunnichana; assembly: GCA_963854355.1. NCBI lineage: Eukaryota > Metazoa > Arthropoda > Insecta > Lepidoptera > Tortricidae > Epinotia > Epinotia brunnichana. Next base: position 4,087,460 of record OY977945.1, on the reverse strand, counting down.
CCGGCTATGCCTGGCTATAGCCACAAAGGAATAATCACTCACGCTACCTGGATTACGCCCGGGAGGCTAAGTAATTGACGACAGCTAAACTGAATTAACAGGTGCCTTATAGTATAGTCGGAGGGTAAGGAAAATAACGTTAGCACTTTCAACTTTCGTTCTGTTCGTAGACGCTTTCCTATGCTTAGCGGAAAAACCTTGGCATCGGCTAAGAGCGTAGAAAGATAAATAGGTGTATGTGGTGTTAAAATTCATAACGTCGTGTTGCTAAATGGATAGTAAACTATCAAATTATTGTAATAAAGTAAAAATTAATAATCATAAAAAAATATGAGCCTTGGAAGTTTAGAAAAAAAAGTTTTTTTTTAGTGTCCAAGAGTAAATTTAAAGGTACCAATAGAATCCTTACAATTTTATAGAAACAATATTGTATGACAACTATGGACCTAAACTTCCATGTGTCAGCGGTCGATCGTAAAATCCGGCAGATCACGAAATTCCTAAGTGTATCGTGAAACGCCGCCTTTTCATGAGTTAGCTAATAGTTGACCAGGCATATCATGATGTACCTGATAAAAAATATGGCAGACCAATTAGAGCAACGCATTCGTCGATATTCCTAGCTCTATTATACCGGGCACATCTTAAAAATCCGGCAGATCACGAAATTCCTAGGCATATCGTGAAACGCCGGCATTTCATGATACGCTGCCATTTCATGATTAGGTTAATAGTTGTTAGGTTAGTACAAATTGCAAAGTGTGACGTAATACTTTTAAGCGTTGTCATTGGCATACTGATTGCAGTATGAAGCGTTTCGGCTGCTTTCAGCGAGGTCCGTCTTTAACTCTATTTTTTGGGTAATAATGTTATTTTCATCCCACTTGCTCATAAATGGTGTTATTCCTTGCCTGTATACAGAAGGACAATGGCCTAAATTGTCCCCGCGGGAAATAATAACACATGGGAGTTATGAGCTTGTGTGTGATCTGATTGGTTAAGCAAATCTGGACGGCCGCTAGCGACAAGGATTCTGCTCTGTGATTGGTTGAAAATATAATCAAGCAGGCTCTGTGATTGGATATTGAAGCTACGCCCTCCACTCGCACTGATCTGGAAGTGAAGTTGTCAATCTCGTCAACATTTGATTGATGCGCTTGTATAAAACATAGGTTTTCTGTCTTTTGGTTATTTATTTCCTCGCAAATGTGATGAAAAACATTGTGTATAACACGGGCGTAAGAATATTGCAAACTCGAGTCATCAAAAGCCCTCCGCCTTGCGGCGTTGGGCTCCTGATAGACTCTCGTTTGCAATATTTCTCATACGCCCCTTGTTAAACAATGTACTATTAAATGTAGTTGCTTCCATACAAACATTTGTTCCTCTACAAAAACTGGTTCGAATGGCTTCGTAAAAAAAAATTAAGGTCACAAGCCCATTGTTAGCAATGACACACGTGATGTGAACTCATTACGCAACGGACGCAGCGGACTACGGTGAAGTGCTACGCCATAGTCCGTCGCAGCTAGCAATTCACTGCCAAGAATTTCGGTCGCTATCCTCGTAGTATATAAGGTGAAAAAACTGTTTTCTCAAACATGCAATGAAATGTCGTCATTATTTACGTTCGTTATAACAGGCTTCAAAGTACGTTTCGGGCGGAACAACTCGAGATAACTGTAAAGGAGATTTAAGGCCTAGGCCGGGAATATAATTTACTTTGAAAACAAAGTTTTAACCGACTTTAAATCAGTAGCCAAATTGCTTCAAGTTTTCCTATAAAATTTGAAGAGTTCCCTCGATTTCTCCAGGATCCCATCATCAGAACTGGATTTTGGTGACAACGGGACCAATCTGGAAGTATATCCTTTCAAACAAAGAAAAAAAAATTCAAATCGGTTCATAAATTACCGAGTTCTCGCGTAACGCACACAAAAAAAAACATACAGACGAATTGAGAACCTCCGTCTTTTTTGAAGTCGGTTTAAAACATATATTTTATTCGGTGGCTCTGACAGCCATTCTTTCATATAAGCGTCGGTATGGGTAGTTATACTTACTGGGCGTTTACCGCAAGTCGACATCCTCTGTGCCTATTTTGCGTGAAACGGCAGTGTGACGCTACTCTAACCACCCCAGCTCGTCTAGAAAGTTAGTGAGTGCCTTGGTGTTGCTGACTGCGTCCCGTAGTGTGTTGGTCCAGTTAAATGTAGCTTTGTGGCAAGGGTAAGATTTGCTCCGGTCCGTATGCCGTTCTTTCCGAGCTTTTCCTTGCCAGTTCATCCGCTGCATCGTCGCTATGGGTAGCTAATAGCCAGTATTATATTGTACAAAGTCCGGCAATAGTAAGATAAAAAAAAAAAATATTTATTTAACAAAAACACACTTAAATTATAAACGTTATATCCGTCAGACGCCAAACTAGGCTGAGCCTGTATCTTGGCCGCCTGCGAGTGCGATTAACACGAACTACTTAAAATATTACCATTTTGCAGTACAAAACTCTAATTCCTGTTTCATCATATTCGGCATTTGTCGATGTTAATATTCCAACTTACTTTTGTCGCCTCAACAACAGACATTATTCTGTACGTATTTTTCCATAAAATTCTGTCAAAATACGTTACACATGAAATGATTAAATTATTAGTACCGAGAACTGGCAGTAATCCAAACACACAAAATAATAAAACAATGTTAATACTCTCCTCACCGTCCGTTGGAAGTATCCAACGCCTACATAGCCGGTAAGTTTTCTCAAATATTTTATGCGACAAGGGACCGGTTTTGTCAGAATATTATTTTCAGGCCACTTTGTAGTTTGCAGAGGATTAAGTTTATGAATAAATAATGTAAGATAAGTTATCCCAGTGGCTTGGGGTGTGCGAGTTTTGAACATTAGATCACGGATCTGAACCTTGGCTCGTACTAATGAGTTTCTCGGAATTTATACGCAAAAGGTCATCTTATATTGAGCACTGGCTTTTCGGTGAAGGGTAACAAACAGTAAGAACGCCTACAAAGACAGACTTCCGAGGCGGAATTTAGAAGTATATTTTTCTCAAACATGCAACGAAATATTCTCTTTACGTTCCTTATAATAGACTCGGAAGTATCCTTTTACGGGCGCAACATCTCGAGGCGGCCTGAAATGGGATTTCATACAACTTTTCAGGCCTAGGCCTGCAAAGTAACTTTTTAGGGTTCCGTACTAAAAGAGTAAAACGGGACCCTATTACTAAGACTTCGCTGTCCGTCCGTCCGTCTGTCCGTCCGTCCGTCCGTCCCACTATATATCTGTGAGATATATACACGTATCTCACTGATACCGTGATAGGCCAGCTGCAATTTTCACAGATTATGTATTTCAGTTGCCGCTATAACAACAAATACTGTACACAAAATAAAATAAATATTTTTATTGATAATGGTACGGAACCCTTCGTGCGCGAGTCCGACTCGCACTTGACCGGTTTTTAATTTTCATTCCACTATTTGTGGCACAGCACCACGACATTTAGCCATAAAAATTGTTTTTTTTGTTAGTCAAGGTGCTGTTAGACATTTTCTTGCCTTACTAAACAGTAACTACAGCCAGCAAGGAAAATAAACTCGTTCTGTGGAGTTCTGTTGTTTTGCTTGCTTGCTTGTCACACGCCTTCTTCAACGTCACTTTGAAGGGAACAAAGCGATTTTCAACCTTAAAATCGTTAGCAGTTTTATGTTTTTCAGATTTAAAAAGTAGTTCATCAGAATTAAGATGACACTCTCCATATTGAAGAGATCTCAGCACTTGACCTTATGACTTCGAAAGTTATAGTTTGATTACACTTTACACGGTCTATCAAACCTCAGTGTAATTACAAGGTATTTGTATGTTCCTGCATCATCTCTGCATTTCAAACATTTTGGTTTCAACCGTCACACACAAAACCTGGTAATAAATAAAGACTGTATCGTTAAGTATAAATACAAGTAAAATGACGTATTACTGACAACTTTCATATATATAATATATATATTTTTATTTTTTTTGAAGCCTATATCGTGCCCCACTGCTGGGCAAAGGCCTCCCCTCTTGATTTCCACTCGTCCCGATTCTGAGAAATCTCTGGCCAATCGTTGTGAAATACGTCCAGGTCGTCCCGCCATCTCCTTCTCGGCCTGCCACGCCGTCGCCTCCCACCATGCGGCACCCACTCCGTAGCTAGTTTAGCCCACCTCTGCGGTGGGTGCAAACGGCAAACGGCCCGCCCATTCCCATATCAGCTTGGCGGTCTCAGCTCCAACGTCAGCAATGGAAGTTTTTGAGCGTAGCGTATAGTTTGGTCTTTAAAAGAGCTACTCAAGGGAGACATTCCTTTAACCCTGAAGCGAAGACTCGTTGATATGTGTATTCTGCCTGTCCTAACCTACGGTGCCAAACATGGTCACTCACTGAGGCACAAAAGACCGGATTGAAGGTTTGCCAACGAGCTATGGAGCGTAGCATGCTGGGAGTCAAACGGATCGATCGGGTCCGGAACTCTACGCTAGGCTCATATATTTATTAATAGAAAAAAATGTTGTACTACGTTTTAAACATTAAATAATAAAAAAACTTCTTTAAACACAGCAAAATCATTCCTTTTTAGCTAATTTTCTGACTTTCTGTCTGAACGTAGACATCAGTGATCGGACAGCGTCTTGGTCAAATTTTTTGTCCTCCTGTTCCAGTCTCGAAGTGCTCTTCGGAACCTGTGGAACGGCCATTTTTCTGCAGTTTAGCTTTAATTATAGCCCAAAAACGTTCGATAGGCCTAAGATTTGGACAATTTGGGAGTTCAGAGCTTTAGGTAAAACGTTGATATTTTTCTCTTTATACCACTGCAAAGTCTTGGACCCATAGTGGCAAGATGCCAAATCGGGCCTAAAATACACTCTGAGCGCTGTGTTTTCTAACCATAGGCAAAATTCATTTATTAAGACATTCCTTTATATAAATATCTGCCGTCATTGTAGACGTAGTGAAAAAACGGAGTTGATTTGAGGCCACACTCGCAGGTCGCCTGCCATACCATAATTTTCTTGCCATTTTTTTCTGTGAAAATTGACTTTTCAGATTCACTAATAAGGTCCCGGCAGAGATTTATAATCCAAATTCACGTATGTCTCATCGTCCATTATAACACACAGATTTTTCCTTGAAAGAATAGAGTCGTATAATTTTCGAACTCTTGATTTTACTGAGCTTTGCTGTTTTTCGGTTCGTTTGGGCTGCCTTTGCTTCTTGTAAGTCTTTAAATTGTTTCTCTGCTTTGCACGTTGGACAGTCGCCATCACATACATCGGAGCAAACAAGCACGTCACAAACATCGGAACACACCTCTATTTTCAAGGCATTAGGGTGCATTTGCCGATATTTTTGAACACCTATTATAGTGTACCTATGTATGTGATGGCGACTGGACCATACGCATAGATGTCCCTAACTTTTTAGCCAAATCCCGAACAGACGCCTCCTTGTTGGTTTTTAATGCCTTTACTATCTTTTTATCTAAATAAGGGTTTGAAGGACCTGGTTTTCGGCCTGATTTCGGTTTGTCAAGGAAAGTATACCTACACTTGGCCGAACATTTTGATCGCATCTTGGACTGCACCAACACTAACGTTTTCGAGTTAAGCTAGCTCCCTCAGAGTGATTCCTTTTATACTATAATATAATATAATATAATGTTTATTTCATTTAACAAATAGGGTTCAGTTTAGAGTAAGGTTGAGGTCTCCTAGTAGGTATAGAGATACCTGTATCAGGAGATCTCGCTCTTCCAAAGATAGTGAGTACATAATAAAAACTTATAGTTAAATTTAACTTTAACGTAGATTTTTTAAAATTAGAGTAGAATTTAAACTTATAGATTAAACAATCATACATTAACTTTCCTTTCTTTTTATTAAAGTATAAGGAACTTATGTGAAGCAGAGTGCGTGTGAGAGTGTCTGTACATGCGTATGAGTGTGTGTATGTGTGTGTGTGTGTGTGTATGTGTGTGTGTGTATGTGTGTTCGTGTTCGCGCGCGTGTGTGTGTGTGTGTGTGTGTGTGTGTGTGTGTGTGTGTGTGTGTGTGTGTGTGTATGTAGTGACTAGTGAGTGTTGAATGTGTTCAAGTGCGGGTGTGTGGTGGTTATCTTTTATCTTCATACAATGCTATTCAAGTTAAGACTTAATTTCCAGTTAAAACTTAGTTTCCTATGTGAAGCAGCGCTTCAGTTTCATCATAGCCAAGTCCATTTAACCATTCTATAAGGACTCTTTTACAATCGTATGTTTTCAAAGAGTAAATATTTAATTTCATGTTTACATTATTATAGATGCGAGCTGATTGTACATCGAATTGTCTTCTTGCAAAGATAGACTTACCGTAAGGCACAGGTACGATTGTGTTAGTTCTGCTACGGTTAAGAGTAGACTACACCTTTTGTCCAGAATTGATTTCCGCTTTTCTGGTGAAAGTCTCCGCATTTTTTGTTTACAATAACTAACGAGGAAATCGAACAATCCAAGTCAAAGCCGGCATTGAATGTACAGATTGACATCAGTTTGAATTAATAACATCTATGTTATAATCGAATTAAACCACTGTCAAGTTGTATTTATACTTAACGATACAGTCTTTACAACCTTTTTACAACATGTGTCGTCAAAAATTTCGCTTCGCTCTGAGGAAATGTTTCATATCTCAATGTAACTTATAAAATATCCCCAAAACTCTTATTGACACATCATGCGATGGCCAAGTCAGGTCCCTCGAGTACGATTAGGTGCCCGAACCTCACCCCAAACAACACAACTTTATATTTGCAGTTACCCAAGACGCAACTGACGAAGTAACGTCAAGAATATGAAAGACGCCAGGCTGTTTCGCGGTTTACCCAGCTGTATCTTTAACATTGTGAAGCCTGTCTATTCCTCCAACAGGAAATATTGTCAGGAACTCCCTGGGTAGCAAAAAATATTCGAAATGTAGCTTATGTTTTAACTTGGAATGCTTCTGGCGCCGGTAATATTTGACATCGTATAAATTTGTTTGGCGTTTCATAATCATTAATATCATTATACTTAGAAGCTATAGGAAATAACATTTTAATTTAACGAAGTCTTGTATTAGGTAGGTGGTTTTAAATTCTTACTTAAAAATCACACATTTTCGTTTTATGTTTTCTAACCACCTATAAATACTTAAAAGGCTGTTGTTGAATTTTGGTATTGGGAGTGTAAACTTGTGAATGACGAGAGTCACAGAAACCAAATCATGTAAGGTTTTGGTTTAGCTCTTATAAAACTCATGTTCATAAAGCAATAACGTTTTAAGCAAACATTTCCAGCTAAATACGTAACTCCTTATATATGAATGTATTACTTCAACCTAAATTACTTTCTCAAAGCCAAGGCCACGTGTCAAGGCCTCGCCAAGATTGTGTATTTAACTTGGTTTAAATTAGTCTTCATTAATTTTAAATGATGTACGCGTAAATAAGACACGAATAGGCAATTAAGTTTACAACAAATTTATTTAAATCTTGAAAATGTCAGAAATGGTTTCTGAGAATTAATATTTTAAGTACCTACCTAGATATGTTGACATTCTGAATGAAGGAACGTGCTGAGTAGGTTCCCTGTGGACCGATTTTTGATTTTCGAGCGCTCAGGTCAGCGGCGCTACCACGAACTTCGAATCTCGAACTTCGTATATCTCCGTCTCTACTGCACTTAGGGTTTATGGTACTCGAGCGACAGAGACGGAGATATACGAAGATCGAGATTCGATGTTCGTGGTAACGCCGCAGGGGTATTCACGTAACGTTTCGTGCGCGCGTCAGGACAATCCAACTGTCATTTTTCCATATAAAAATTGACGTTCGGATCTACTGCCTGTTGTCTACCTCTACCTACATGTTTTATATTGTCTATGTGTTACGAGATCGGCCTGCTCAACTCTTTCACTAGAAAACGGTCAAAAATTATGAAATGCTATAATTATATAGAAAATTTCAAAACGACTGGTTTCAATTTTATCGGTAAAATCTAAGTGCCAGCAATTTTGACACTGCAATCGTATTTACTTTTATTTAATTTTCGAGCGCTCGAAAGTCAAATATCGGCCCCCAGACCCCTCTGGAAAAAGACAGCTGAATAGTCGTAACGAGCGTTCGAAACGTTACGTCATCAATCTCCAGTGATGACGTAACGTTTCGAACGCTCGTTAGGACTACTCAGGTATCTTTTTCGCATACAAAAAGCGACATTTAGATCTACCTGAGGCTCTAGTATAAGTTTTATCGATACAATACGTTTTCGAACGCGTTTGCGTTTAGTTTCAATTTGTATGGCAACGCGAACAGCGCCTCTGTTGGTAACTATTAAGAACTACGCGTTGCCATACAAATTGAAACTAAACGCAAACGCGTTCGAGGACGTATATGTGTCGATAAAACTTATACTAGAGCTACTGATGCACGTACTTACAATGCGTTACATGATCGATCAGCTGGTCAAAGAAAGGTTTCGTTACACTGCATATCGGAAAAAGCGTAGTCATCGGATATGCGCGGGATGCTTTAAAATGTTGATAGCCATCCAAAATATTGTTAGTTCCATTTACCCCACGACTGTGTTCTTTCCGCACAGACTCTAGACTCGCAGTAAAGCTTTCTGAATATGATGTCACTGAAGTTCTTAAATTCAAACGCTTAACGATATGTTATATATATGTTAATTTATTATTTTTACCTATTTACATTTGTTTTAATATGATTTGACATTAAATATCATTTAAATTCTAATGCACATTACACTATATTGTAAATTGAATGACGATATGATGAATTGAATTGAATGATGTGGTTGACATATTTGTTCTTTTGATTTTGTTTTATTTTTATATTTACTCGTTATTGAGTAAATTTGTTGACATTGTATTAATTTAATATTATATCTTTATTTTTTCTTTGTTTTTGACGATCGTGATAAATAATCTTATTTTTTTGACATGAAAGCAAATTTGTAATGTAATTTTTTATCATGAAATAAATAATCTAATCTAATCTAATCTATGTATACCTCGGCCTAACGACCGCTGGCACGACAAATGGCTTGAAGGCCCACCCAGAAAAGTTCTGACTGCAAGCTGCAAGATTGTACAAGATCTAGGGGAATTAATAACCTTGGAACGTTTATTGTTATTCAACCACTGAAATTTAAACCGTGAGGGTTGAAAATGCGATTGAATAGCGCCACTAGCCACAAGGCATCTTTTAATTACAAGTTTTCGTTTAATTTGCAATATGTGAAAGACATTAAGAATAGAGTATGCATAATATTTTTTGTAAAAATTGTTAGCATTAAGTCAAGGAACTATACGTAAAGGCTTTATAGTTCGTGAGACATGTCTAAAATACTACTTATAGTTAAATCCACGGTTAAACTCACGTATTAGTCTAAACAGGCAACATGTTTCAAACTCTTCGGGAGTTCTTCTTCAGGATTAAGTGTTTTCGCGGCAATGTCGCTTGAAGCACTGCCCAGCAGTTGTTGAAAGTGTCATGCATTAGGCTAGTGACGGGCACTGGGATGTTTACTGTAGGCACTGTGATAGAGTTCTCTTCAACTGTCTTGCATAATACTTTAAGTATACGTGCACTACAAGGGAAACCACTCATCCTGGAGAAAAAATCCCGAAGAGTTCAAGAGTTGAGAACAAGAGAAACGTGTCGCGTATAGTGGTGCGCCTCCATGATGCGTCGCCTGCGCGACAGCCCCAACAGCATTCTGAGCGTGTTTACGGAGCGTGAAAATGGCCCCATGCTCACCCGCTGGCAGAGACTGCATGCAGTCATTGTTTAGTTATGTCCCTCTTTTTATGTCATACTTACACTAGCAATAAGATTTCATTGTTTACTAACCATATATGGACTTTAGTCTGAAATAAATGATTTTTATTTTTATAGTGGCATTTAAAACGTGAGTTAAACCGTGAATTTATTAGTAGTATTTTAGTATCCGATCCCACTAAAATTGGCTTTACGTAAGATTTATGACAACGCAAATAAGTATTATGACACCACTGAGTCAGAATCTGAAGTTGTGATTGAAGTAACCCTGAGAGGCATGTCTGTCTCGCTCTTTCTTCCTTCTGCCTCTTACCACGAAGATGGCGAATCTTTAACGTTGTACAACATTTCTCTATATTTGAATAACCCTCATTAATTAATTGGAGAGTTTTAATAACAATACATGACACAAGATATATCGTTCATTTTTGAGCTCATTGGTATCCACGCAACGAGTAGAAAATGACTGTGTAAAATTCTTACCCTAAACCAAAATAAGCTCTACTTATCCTTTCAGTAAATAAATAGGCGTAACTATTTTTATAAATACTAAAAGAAAGTAAAAAAGGGCCCTGATTTACAGCCTCCCGGAACCCATTATACTGTGGACGTGTTCAAAGTTTTTATAACAAAATTGCTAACTTGTCATTTGTTGGACAGCTTCGGAAATGTTTCAAGTTTTGCTCTAACAAATAATATTTTGAACACAAAAAGAACAAATAAAGTAAAACTTTGTTTGGCAGCCTGGACATGAACAATTCTGCTGTAGATTGAGTGGCCGAACAGTATACCTACTAATGTGCCGTTGCCAATTTTGTCATGCCCGGGAATATTGCCTCCGGAAATATTGTAGGGCACTGTGGTTGTATTGCCGGCAATGTTACCGATGCAGATAGCCGTTCATAATTTTCATTTCCCGTTCGATAAAACCGTTTTATTAGGACTGAATCAAAACTAATTCTTAATTAGGCGAAATTGATCATTTGGGAAAAAATCATTTGCCAAATGTTAGTCATTATAAATGTACCTACTTAATACTTTATGATTTTAACTTATTTAATATTATAAGGAAAAGCAGACTGTGCACGGGAACACCGGTTGTGAATTTGTTACCTAGCTCAGTGATAAAAATATTAACATTTTCAATAAACTATATGCACAGACAAGATGCTGTACGGTTTTAAAAAACTTAGCTCAGGGAGGAAAATGGATGGTTCCTGCGGTAGTAGTGTAATGCGTGAGGGGCGTAATTTGATAGATCAGCGGCCTACTTGCAGTCTGTACTTAGATCATTCCGAAGAGTAATTTGTCCGAAAGCTTTTTTTTCCGATCTTCATAATCCCGAATACCACGGTATTTCCCTCCACTCAGGGAATTTTTAAATAGATTTTATAGGATATAATACTAAACTAACCTATTTATATATTCCATTAATAATTGTGTGCGTCAAAATTTTTCTTTAGCGGAAAATTTCGTTCAGAATTATGAAATATCCGAATTATTATGGTTTCGGACAAATGATTCTCCAGATATTTTTTGTGTTCCCAGAGTGACGAAAGTCCGGTCCGTTTCATCAATCCCTAAGACAAGGATCGAATATGTATCTGTCCAGTTATTATCTACGTTATTTGTATAGATTTTAAGACACGAATGATAATTTTAGATTTTCTTGCAGAATACACATTTGTGGGTATTGATTTCTTTTACGATGACATAAGCTTGAACATTATTTTCAGCTATGTCGCCATTATGGTCTCCTTATTACGGAAGTATGGCGTGAACTGCATTCGTAGAACTCGTTTTAGTACGGGCATAAATCAGCAGCAAGAATATGAGCCAAGTCAAATTGAGCCATAAATTTTATGAAATTGGCACACTCATGATATTACATTGAAGTATGATATCTTGGATGCAGTTTGCTTGTAAAATCCGTGAAATCTTTTGGATGCATTCGATCAAACTCATGAGTAATTTTTTGCTTGCAATGTATTTACTTATGTTGCATCTAAACAACGTCTGAACTGACCATAATGTTATAAGGGTCATTATCCACTGTGTAAGGTAACAGAGCTGTTTGCGAGGAAAAAAAACCATCAATGGCATTGCAAGCTTCGCTTATGCATCTCTTCCTATTGGTCGATTTTCCTCACACACAGATCCACTTACCTCGCACAGTTCTGGTGGATACTGTGACAGTTGAGGGGTTCAGATGCATGACTCTCAAGCGAAGGGTTGGCTTCTAAGTTTAAACCCTACCTACCATGGCGTCTCTCGATATTTCTGCACAGAACGTTTAACATGTAGTTACGAATCTTGATGAAACTGGCATTCAGTTACGAATTATTTATAAAGATTTTTGTGAATTCCTCTATGGCAGTCAGCGTGCGTAATATAATTTACGTTTTTAATACATATTAGATTCCCACTTGTCTGTACAAAAGTGATGATGTAACTGATGATGATTTTATACCACGGTGGCCAACAAGCGTACGGCCCGTCTGATCATACGCAGCTATCGTAGCCTATGGATGCTTGCAACTCCGTGCACATTGCAGACCCTTTAAAAATATAAACTTACACTCCTTCCTTGAAGAAACCCATGCTGTAATCCCTCGGGAAAACCTCAATATGCTCATAACACAACCGGAGCATTTGAGGGAGCTAAATCCTCTGAAACCGTACCGTACGCAACCATTTTAATTTCTATGGTGTGAGAATAAACGGCCCGCCAGGCAACCGGTACAGTGGTCGAGAACAGCCGTTGGCATCATGACGATTAGTTATTTGATGCTGATGATAAAATTTACCTCAAAAATGGCCTGCAGAAATAATGTTGATTTTGTTTTGTTTCAGATTTGCCCACTTTCGTGGGACCAGGGTCAAACGTGACAGTGGCAGTGGGCAGAGATGCATCACTTACATGTAGAGTTGACAGTCTTCAGAGTTTTAAGGTAAGTTGTTGTTAGTCTCTAAGCACTAGACTTTGCTACTTTGTTCTATAATTTTGAGCTGTTTCTTCTGTTTAGTACAATCAGCAGTAGAAGTAGGTAAGCAGGCCGGGTCTTCAAAATGACCTGCACGCGACTTCATTCTTAAGAAATTAAGACCTTTTGAACACCCGGCCCGCTTAGCTACTTCTGCTGCTGACTGTAGCATACCTACTGTTTATGGTTCAATTCAAACACTTTCAAAACTTATGATGGTTTACAATGACAACGGCCGACTTTTTAGGGAGGTAGCGATCGTAGTGATATAATAATAAAGTCTTTTAAAATGTGGAGACGACAAAGTAGAAGAAGCTAACTCGTGAAATTAGTGTGATACAGATAGTTCAACTCATCTTTACGCGGTTGGCTGTACGTATGCGTGCCTATGCCAGTTAGATTTATGTGAAAGTGACATGCTGGTCTTCGTTGTAATTCATAATTCATAATTATGAATTATTTAATGCGCTTGCACCCACACAGTGACAGTTATTACAAGCGCAAGGATAATTAATTCCAATCGCACGCAAATATGAGTTAACCTTTACCGCACCGACTGCATCTTATGCACCCTAAACCGGTATTTTTAACTGACTTCAAAAAAGGCGTTATTGAAGACCTGAAGTAGATCTACGTACTACCACGGCCAAATACTCTCACAGAGAATAACAATCCGATAACCAAACGGATGACCGCTCCATATCTCGTTCTTGTATTTTCGCAAAAACAAAATTCCATGTTACAGCGAAATAATATTACAAGTCTGGACGTTTATCAAGATTGGGATGAATGGAGGGACGGACGGGAAAAATACTCCTCTTAAGAAATTGTTTATCCCCGGAATAAGTTACACTTACATTAAATAATCTGATATTGTGGTCAGATATGGATGGAAGGAACGAAAATTAGTTTTCGTTATAAAAATTAGATGTCTGGTAACATAATCTTGATAATTGACGTCTGGGTTCTTCCGTAGTTATTGCATTATTATGTTTTTTTACAAAAATGTAAGCATACATTCTATTTAAAAATCATATCAATCATAATTGTTTTATTATTTTAGAACCTACAGGTAAATTTAACTTTATTCATGTCAATAAAATCATCGTCATCATCATCATATCAGCCGCAAGACGTCCACTGCTGGACATAGGCCTCCCCCAAAGAGTTCCAAAGTGACCGGTCCTGCGCCACCCGCATCCAGCGGACTCCCGCGACCTTTGCCAGGTCATCAGTCCACCTTGTGGGAGGCCTACTAACGCCGCGCCTTCAATAAAATAATAACAATAAATTGAAGACTAGCTTAAGCCTGGTCAAAAAGTCCCCCTAGAGATCCCTGGCGCAAAGGTACCCATCACGGTTCTCCCGGTCCTCGGTCTTCTTAGACCTAACAACTTTAGCCTTAAAGTTTCATTAGACCTAACGTTTCACTAGACCTAATGCATTTTTTTCTTAAAAAGTTTATATATAGTTGATATAGAACGCACCACTGCTGTCGCTACCATTACCATTAGCAGAGCCCTTAGGGCTGGAAGAACACACGGCAGTCGCTTCCGAAAATACTACACTTATACACTTGGAGTTATATGGCAGGCGGGCTATTACGATGCAACTCATCATGCTCCTAGCGTTATTCCCGGTTGTGCCCTAAAGGAGTCCGGGGTCTGCTTTGACACCTAATCCCAAGATTTGGCATAGGCGCTAGTTTTACGATGCAACTGCCATCATTTAATTATTTATCTCTGTGTCCCGCTCTTCCACTTTCCCATTTGGTAACGCATGAGCTCGCGTCGTCAAAGTGAGCAAAGTCGACTTCATCCACCTAGCGTTATTCCCGGTTGTTCGGCATTGTAGACCGAACAAATACGTTTTGAAATGAGTTTTCCTTCTAGAATACGCCTTTCAATGTTTTCGAATACTACCTATTCGATTCGAATAACAAAAGTACTGTCAAAACGTCACCTTGTCTTGCAAGACTTGACTTGCTTAGCAACTTGTTGCTAGTTTCTAACATTTTTCTGTACTTGCGACTTTCCTTACGTATTTAATAATTTTTTGAATGAAATATTAAAAATGAACTAAATAGATAAACGGTATTGTTGTTCGTGTGTCGTCGTTTGATTTACTTTGACTATAGTTGGTTATGAAAGCGTGAAATACAGCGTATAACATTTTAGTTTACAAAAAAACTCGGAAGACTCAACTTTATTTTATAGAATTCGAAAACAATCGTTTCAAAATTACTAAGCTAGCAGTTCTAAAATTGTCAGTAACGAGTGAAATTGTCTGCAAATATAATCCTTAATTTTATTTGGTTCTCATAGCATGTCACTTCACATTATTTGCTCCTTATTCGAGATCTTTAGGAGGTTTCTAGCATATTTTCTGGTACACGTCATAAGTTTCGTATTTATAGCATGTCATCATCATCATATCAGCCGAAAGACGTCCACTGCTGGACATAGGCCTCCCCCAAAGAGTGCCACAATGGCCGGTCCTGCGTCACCCGCATCCAGCGGACTCCCGCGACCTTTACCAGGTCATCAGTCCACCTTGTGGGGGTCCTACCCACGCCGCGCCTTTCGGTACGGTTATAGCATGTGTTAAGCGTGTCACACACTACGCAGATACGATAATATTTTATCTGCGTATAATAACTTAACGACATTATTTAAGTATCATAACACATAAGGCATAAGTAACTGTATGCAATTGTATGTAACATGTGTTTAACCTATACCTATTTATAAATTAATACATAATTAATTAATTATTAACTCTGTACTATGATGTTTATAATCACACAGACAAACTGTTCCGACAGTTTTGTGAGACCCAGATAATTTACCCATTTTTATATACTCTGTTTATTAAATAAAATAAAATAATAATCTGAAACTATCACACACTATGCAGATACGATAATATATAAATTATCACATCAACCTGTATCTATCTTTGCCATCTTTCGATATTATGTCGGTGCCCACGCTGTGTGTGTTAGCTCATTGAATTGTATAGGGAGCGATATTAACAGATATGCGTTCAGATACAGACATCTTATCGTATCTGCTTAGTGTGTGACACGCTTTAGTCGAAAAATAATTAAAAATATGATCAGATGGATTTTTATAAAAAGGTAGTAATCCATCTGCGATATTCTACAGAAAGGATATACCCACGCTTTAATGTGTTCGCCACTCAAATTTTGTTTAAAGCTACTTTAAGACGGGGCATACATAGCTAACTTATGTTCTTCTAACTCTTCGATATGCTACCAATATTAAATTCGCGCAGTAGTATCATATTGCGCGGAATCTGGGTAAATACGCATACAGTCCTCCGTAACGCCCCACTTCCACACCAATTAGGAAATACTCATTTAAATGTACGCGCAGTAGAGAATCTTCTGACTTGACAGATGACACTAACTGCAGAGCTGACAACTTACTGATATTGCAACGACTCCTCACCGTCAAAATGCGGAAGTCGCCTAATACCACGAAGAACAACGGCTAAGTTTTATTCTCAAACACGTTCCACGCACACCACAGATTTTTTTCTACATTTGTCACTATATTCATGTCTATACATACTGGTAGGTATTCGAAAAAAAAAAGAATTCCTCGTACAATTATGGGCACTGATAAATTATTTTTTATGTGACAACCGTAATCTTCCAAACGCATTTTGTTAGCTCGCCAGTGGAAATAGGTCAAATACGGCGCGGAAATATTTTTTCAAACAAACTGGCATTTTCAAGTACTTAAATAAATTGTTTGTTAAATGCAACTACTGCGGGAACATGTTAAAGCCACTTAGCTAAAGTTTCCGCAGTAGCATGAAATGTGTGTTTTCCGTAATACAATGTTTTGTGACAGTTTGAATATTGCCAGGAAAGCTAGCTCTGCGTAGACAAATTTTGTTCTGTAGATGATACGACAATTATTAATTTTCGTATAAACAATGAAATACAAGTGTTTAGGTTTACTTTTACCTGAGACTGTAATAAAAAGTGATGGCAAACGTCGGTTTAAAATAAAAAGTAGGTGAGAAGACCAACCTAAGGGTTTAATCGTATTATATGTATTTTAGGTATTTGTAAGTCTTTAAGGTATTTGTTACCATGGGCCTTAGATGCTTGAAATAAATGTGTTATTTTTATGAAGGACGGCTTAGTAGCTGCTAGCTCTCAATGCTCGGAATCTTCCAACGCCTAGCGTAGCCATCTGTCGTAGGACGATGAGTCGATGATCGATGGAGCCAGTAAGTGTTGCTTTGGGGACCTCAAGCGGAGAACCGTATATAAATCCATGCAAAATTTATATGTCCTACCGTGTATGAATTTGTGCTAAAGAAACCTTAAAACCAATTCTCGTTTCTAGATGAATATCTATATCTACCAAATTCTTTACTCTAATTAGCGTATACGTTAATTTGAAAACTATAATCTTCCGCAGACTAACAATATATTTTAAATGAAAGGGATTATTTTTAGGGTTCCTTACTCAAAAAGTAAAATGGGACCCTATTACTAAGACTCCGCTGTCCGTCTGTCTGTCTGTCTGTCTGTCACCAGGCTGTATCTCACTGATACCGTGATTACTACAGTTGAAATTTTCACAGATGATGTATTTCTGTTGCCGCTATAACAACAAATACTAAAAACAGAATAAAATAAACATTTTTATAGTTAATGGTACGGAACCCTTCGTGCGCGAGTCCGACTCGCACTTGGCCGGTTTTTTTTTATTAATTGGTCCGAACAGGGTTCGCATCTGACATTCGGGAATACGCGTCCCATTCCTCCGTCATTGTAAATTTAACAATAAATTTTCCCATCAGGTGGCGTGGCTTCGCGTGGACACCCAGACAATCCTAACCATCGCCAGTCACGTGATCACAAAGAACCACCGCATCAGCGTCGGCCACGGGGACGGCACGTGGACTCTGGGGCTCAAGGACGTGGGGCCGGGAGACGGCGGGCGGTACATGTGTCAGGTCAATACAGAACCGATGATGAGTCAGACACACCGGCTACAGGTCGTTGGTAAGTATCTTTAGATACATTCACTTGATAAAAAAGGAATTGAGAATTGGCTATAGCAGAAAAGACATAGTCGTATCAAGCGCATCAGGCACGAAACTCAGACCAAGAAAAAGTATTTTTCTATGCGAAAAATACGAATATTCTCAGGATCGAGGACTTTAGGTGGATGCCTCAATGCTTTTGAACCAGGCTCCCATGTAATACTTAATTATGCAACATACTTACATTCAGCCTATTGCATTCCACTGCTGGGCATAGGTACCCAAAGTACGCCCCAAGACCCGCTCTCTCGTTTTCGCCATCCAGTCACAAGGTCACTGCCAGCTACCCTCTTCAAGTCATCGGTCAATCAGGCCGGAGGGCGTCCAACACTACATTTGCCAAGCCGTAGCCTCTATGCGAGAACCCGCTTACTCCACCGATCATCGGTTCTGCGACAGATGTGAACAGCCCACTAAAACAACATTGATTATTTGATTATGCAACATTCTTCGGGAATAGCTTTTTTTGTGACAAAATGTTAATGTCGATAAGCTATCTAAATATTTAAAGTTTTTCAAGAAAATACAGAAAAGTTGCTACTAATAGCGGTGGCGAATGTAATGGAAAGATACGCTAGATCTGTTAAGGTCTTGGTAGCTCAGAGGGAGAGCACTGTACCGGCAATGCAGAAGTCGCAAGTTCGAGTCTTGCCCTGGGCTTCAGACGATGATGGTTTATTTTTCCATTGTATTTGTTTTCTGTATTATATCGTTTGAATAAACATAACATCTATTTATAACGTTGGTTTCAACGAATAAATGATTGTTTTTATCTCTGTAATTGATATCATTTCATGTTTGTAAATCATCTCAACAATAACACTGTCATAAATGACGAAAGTAATTTTCACGAAGGCCGGGAAATATTAGGTGTCACGAAAGTCAATCAAGAAAATAATAGGCTAACATAAAAAACTGGACTTGAATTGATGGAACCCACGAATAATGACTGAGAAGTTGACAAGTCTGTGAAGGGAAATATCAAAGCTTTTTTCACAATGACACAATTGAAAACCTTTGTGTAGCGTTGACATTTTTCGCTTTGTTTAGCGAGATTTGAATGCTTTGCCGATGTTATATAACAAAATTATAACATTAGTAAATCATAAATATCATAGAATACAAATACCAGCTGGTCAACTCTTATAAAGTTTATGCGTACCTACGTTAAGGAAAACTTTTTTTAATGGTTTTTTTTATATCGTATTTAGGGTTGTTCTAAAAGAAACGCAACAACGTCTCAGGTTTTGCTATAGAAAATATCATTAAAAATAAGTAGTTGACATTTGAGTTTTCCTTTCTCTCACAATTACTGAGATTTTTGCCGTTAAAGACTATTTGTAAAAAGTAAATAATGAAGAGGTGGCAAAATACATAGTTATCTTCTCTCGTTACATTAATAGTGTATTATACGAAAGAAATTAATTGTAATATACCTAACCTATTTAAGTTTGTTACGTGACCGTCTTTTGCCTATTGACTAAAAGCGACAGAAGCTTTAATTTGTTGCCATGGGATATCGATGGCCATAAAACACCTTACTGAATATGATACTCGGATTATTTTTAAAAGACTTGTGAGTTTTTTTGATGGGTTGTCGTGAAAGTATAGTATACATTTTTATGGGGTCGGCAATGACCATCTTAAACCCCGAGAGTTGCAAGTGGTATAAAAAAATAACTTGTTTATTCTTCTCAGTTCCACCGGACATCGACGATGAAGCCAGCAGTGGAGAGGTCCTGATAAAAGAAGGAGAAGACATTGCCCTGAGGTGTGTGGCTTCAGGGACACCTCCACCAACTATTGTATGGAGGAGAGAAGATTCCAGACATTTTAGAATCAATAATCAGACGCTTGGTAAGTTCATTCAATGTTTAGTCTCACATCGAGAGTAATCTACATAATTAGATTTGAACTGAATTGCATAACTCGATTAATTAAAAATGCAGTGTGAAAATTGTAATAAATGTTATAAATTTACAAAACAATGCACTACGTAATTACGTGCAGAAAGAAAATAAGTTTCTGTAAAAAAAAACATTTTTGGTACGTACAAGCTTTTTGCCAATTTTTACTTTTCTGTATACCGTCATCAACTTCTCATTGAGTTAATTCTAACGAGCCCAAACTCAACGGGGTTACGTCTGTTAAGTCCTGAATTCCCATGGAGACCTTCTGTGTCCATCATGTAATGGGTGGCTGACGGATGCAAATTACGTCAAAATAATGTCGAACGATATACGTAATATGGATATGACTACAATTGATTAGAAAAAAGAGAATACAATTGCAAAAAGTTATAGATTTTTATTGTTGAAATAAATAATCATATTTTTTTCTATATTAGATATTTTCAGTCCATTCGTTTTATAGTTCACTATCCACATATACGGGGATAATGACCTCTATATATCTACAGATGTAATAGATGCGTATTTGTTATGTGATACTTTACCATTATTTGGAACTCGTAACACCATCTGATCAAATTTCTTATAAAATCATAATCAAATATTACTCAAAATTTAATTAATGTTTTGTTTAATTGTGTATGTTTAATTTATGTTTTCGTCACAATATTACATCCACTGGCCGCCTATTGATCATCAGATCAGCTCAATGGTACCATAATATTGAGTTGTCATCCAAACTATACTTAAACCCGAAATTTCAGCTAAAGCAGTTGACGATATCTGCTACAAAATTGAGTAGCAAAGCAAGATTCCACCCTAATAAACATAGTTACATACATTGCAAATTAAATAAAAGCTTGTAAAATACAATACGAATCAAAATCAAAACTGACATAAAAGTGAAACACAAATTAACTTATAATAAGACCGACATTTTGTAGAATATAAAACTTGCAATACTGGGTTAACACTCATCTTGGTGTGATGAGGTGAGCAACCAGGACACACACCATGACTCTGATTTGTATAATGTTGTCAATGTTAATTATGTAATGTGTACTGTAAGTACAGCTGCACTTTACGAGAACCAACTACAAATATTGTCGAAATATGAGAATTAAAAGACACTGAACTCAGTACCATTCAGCCGCAGCACATGCATAATTCCCCAAAAACTGTCACATTTCAAAATGCAGCCAAACTTTGCCGTATTCCGCAGAGGCGTCTGCATGACGCTTGCAAAGTTACTCGAACCAACTAAAGCTGGCGTTTAACTGTTTTGGAAAACCGTACATTGCCCTTGTATTCATGATAATGTTTGTCAGATTATGGTAAAGCATTTTCAATAAGATAAGATAAGATAAATTGATTCCATTATAATTATAGAACACTATAAATTTGCCTTAAATCAAACTTATGCGCTTTTACATATTGATCGTCAAGAATAACAGGAGTTTGTAAAATTAACAGACTATACTTTTCTTCTTTTGTCCATTAACTTCTTTTGAATGCTTACATACATCGGATTACCTATTGTTTATTTGTCCCGTGATAGACTGTCTGCCAAATTTAATACTAAGTACTAATAATGAATCAGAAATATAAATATAATTATTATTTTCATAAATATCATGTCAAACTGAAAATAATCATTAGGGAGGTATTATTTAATACGAGTACTGTATTTAGTATGCGATCCAATTTAAGTGCTTTTAGACGTAACCGAAAAGTGCTATAATAGGGTTCATCGCACTGATTGTGCTCTTAAGCAACGTTGGCCGGTTTGAGTGGTTACTAACCAATCACTTCCACGCTTTTAAAAGCACGTTATGCCATTAATCCCGGTTGTTGTCTGTGACAACAACATTTGAGACCATCGGGTGGCTTGGGACTTCTAACAGTCAAGTTATACACTCACTTAACAAAACGAGCAGTAATCTATTTAAGGAACCGAGTCTACAATTTCATTTAGACACTCAAGGGATCAAATTGAATTTAAATTCTGTCAAGGACAATACGTTCCGTTCCAGAATATTATGGAAGTTTCTTATTTGAGATAAGATCAAAATACTTACTAATTATATTGAGGTGTATGTATAAACGGATGTCGTGAATAATGTAGGTACATTATAACTTTTTTAAAAACGTGATAGCGATATTGAAATTGGTATGGACTAGGTATCAAATGACATGCTTTATTTCTGATAGAGGAAACATGAATATACTCTGTTCATCATTACGGTTAATTTGTGCCAATTCCGTGAATGATAATGTTCAATGAAAACGATACAATTATAGGCTGAATATTAACAGACAATAATATACCTAATTGAATATTAATAATTACAATATACCCGCCCCATTGTAGAAATTAAATACCTACTTAATAATCACCTGATAATTTCACCACCATCGTTATTTAATTTAACAAATGTTTGATTATCTCAGTTAACCAGAAATACAGACAATATTTTGAATAGATTTCATAACTTAACCAATTTATTTATGCATCTACTTGTATCGTAATTTTGTAACTATTTTATTTACCTACTTACTATGTATCAGCTGCCCTAATAAAGTACATGTTTATCCCGGAGATCCATTCTATACACAGGTGAAAAGAATGAAATTATATGATGACAAGTTCCAGAGATTACCGGGTAATAATACTGTATAATACCTAAATACAATGTCTGTATTTATTTATTTATCGTATAACGGGTACACACTGGAATATCATAACATACATGTATATGAATTCGTATCGATGTTGCTGATAGAGTTTCAGTGTGCGCTGCGAGGTTCAGAAGGAACAGTGCAGCTGCCGAGTTTGTTGTTCTTTTAGCACCACTTGGAGGTCACATGTAGGGTTTCTAGGGTTAATCCTACGGACGTAGAACAACAATGTCTGTATAATTATAAACTTACAAGATCACAAATTTAATTTTTTTAACTTATTATAGATATGGATATTAGTATAGATATTTTTAGGGTTCCGTACTCAAAGAGTAAAACGGGACCTTAATTACTAAGACTTCGCTGTCTGTCTGTCTGTCTGTCACCAGGCTATATCTCACTGATACCGTAATAGTTCCAGTTGACATTTTCACAGATGATGTATTTCTGTTGCCGCTATAACAACAAATACTAAAAACAGAATAAAACAAATATTTTTATAGATAATTGTACGGAACCCTTCGTGCGCGAGTCCGACTCGCACTTGGCCGGTTTTTTTTATTTAATTAGGCTCACAAAACAAGTTTTTTAAAGTTTATAGAATGATACAAATTATGCACTGTATTCGGATCTGGACAATAACTCAAAATATGTGTGCACATAATTTTTTTTTAACATAAAATATTTTTAGAGGATAGCCGTAGGTACAACTTTAGTCGGTGGGTGTTAAACTATTTCATTATTTAATATGATGGGGTGACAGTGTAATTGATATAATTATTGGGTAAGATTATTGAGTGTTATAAATAATAGTACATTGTTTAACGCCGGCGTAAGGCAATATTCTTACGCCCGTGTTATACACAATGTTTTTCATCACATTTGCGAGATAATAAATAACTACCAAAGACAGAAAAATCTATGTTTCATACTAGCGCATCAATCAAAAAATGACGGAATTGACAACTTCACTTCCAGATCAGTGCGAGTGGAGCGCGACTCAATATTTTAACCAATCACACAGCAGTATTCTTCCAACTCGTGGCCTTCTACTTAATTTTTTTTCAACCAATCACAGAGCTGAATTCTTGTAGCGCGCGGCCATCTAGATTTGCTTAAACCAATCAGGTCACACACAAGCTCATTACTCCTTTGGGAGCTGTAAAATACCATTAGTCCCGCGTGAACAATTTAGGAATTTAGGCCATTGTCCTTCTGTATCATCATCATATCAGGCGAAAGATGTCCACTGCTGGACATAGGCCTCCCCCAAAGACTGCCAAAATGACCGGTCCTGCGCCACTCGCATCCAGCTTCTGTATACATGCATGGAATAACACCATTTATGAGCATGTGTGATGAAAAATATGTTTATAATTACTGTTCTTAAATTTAGCCATGTTATCAACGTACCTACTGAACTTTAATAAATGTGGTGGCAACGCAAATTTTAATATTTAATTATCTATTTAAAAATCTTCGTGTTCCGAGATATTAAAAAACTTTCAGAAAAGAACTCGTAGTTTCAGTTATTTAAATTCTCTAAAGGAGAAGTTTTTCTAGACTTTCCTATTTTACCCCGTTATGAGATTCCAGCACGTGATAAATAATGCAAATGAAAGATTAACACATTCCTTATTCTGTAAAAAAAAACTATGTTTTTGAACCTTATTCTTATTTTAACTACAATATCATGCACGTCCTTTTACCCACAAATACATGTAAAACGGATACATTGTTTAAGTTTTTTTGGTCTAAAAACCATCGCGGCGAACAAGTAATTGGTGATCATCGCCCGGGTTGTACGCGTATGAACGAAATTCGTAGCGTGAATGATACGCTGAACGATATTATTAAGGATAGGAAGAGACCCTCACCCATAAGTCTTCCTGATTTGGTTGACAGCAGTAAAATAACTTATTCTTACATTTCTTAAAAACTCACGAAAGTTCTCGGGGAAACATCATATTTCAACTTATTTTAACTATTTTTAAAACCATGAATGTTGTCGGTAGGAGTATTTTTAGGCACGTGTAGGATGCAACCTACTTTCTGCCGTTATCAGCATAATTTTCGTTCAATTGCAATTCAATTTACGTAGAGAGTAAGGAAGCGTGGAGGAGCCTTAGTAACACATCGTCGCATTGCGGATAGTACTAGATTCTAACTTTGTTTCGCTTTCTGAAGAGGTTTCCTTACAGTATCCAAATGGAGTGGCGAGTGGCTCAACTTGACGAGCGCGGAGCGGGCAGCATCGGGGGCGTACCTCTGTATCGCCAGCAATGGCGTCCCACCGTCGGTCAGCAAGAGGATCATCATCAACATCATGTGTGAGTCGATTCTACCGAATAAATACCGACTACAACTCTGGCATCATCATCGAGCCAGTTTGCATCATCTTGCCGGTGGAGTCATTTCCAACTTATTCTGCAGTATTCTATTACTCCATTTTAGGGAAGTGTCCTTGCCTTACACTGTGACAGAGTGGAAATGCAATTACGCATCCCCCCAGCCGGGAAGCTATAATGGGGGGTATGTGGGACTCACACCCTCCAGCCATCTCTATTTAAAGAGAAGGGGGAGAGAGTCTATCCACTAAAACCACTCCGGCGTTTCCGTCTCTGCCGTTAATGGGAGCGCCATGGGATCGCGAACATGTTACCAGGCTTGGGCCAGGACACCCGCGTCAAAGGAGGGGATGGTCAGGAACGCTTGGACATCCCCCCAGACGTGTAAGGCCGTGCTATGAGGGTCCCCAGCCCTATATTTCTACCCTAACACATGTGCATAAATTGATTACTATGATGTAAAACTGCAAGAAAAAATTAAGTCAAACGACCGCAAGCAAAAAATTACTTTGTTCTCTGACTATAAAGTAGTTTTTGCCAGGAATTACTCTTACAATTTCGAACGTACTAATATCAAAGGGTGGAGTTTACACAGAACGGCTACCGCAAAAGGCAAAATTTGTTCGTTCGTGTATACATTTCTGTCACTCGAAAATGCAAGTGCAATTGAGACATAGACGAAGAAACGAAGTTTTCTAGGTAGCCGCCCAGTTCGCGAAGTTCTAGAAAAAGCAAATAAAATGCGAGGAAGGTTGCTGAAATTTATCACACATTTGGCTTGACGATTTCACACGAACTCTGTTTACGCGTACTTGTTGCCTTATCCAAGTAATTTGTCCGTCATCCACTCCGGAATTTTACGATGGCGTAAAAAGGCTGAGCTCCTAATGGACAATAATGCAGTGCAAGACCGGCCGGATTTAAGGCTTGGATGATTTTAATGAGCGGTTTTAACGTAATGACTGTAAAATAAGGAATCGGAATGAAAAGAAAATGAAATGGTGGTGGTGGCTTATACTGAATCATAATAAACTTCGAATCCTGAAGCAGAAGAACTCACTTTTATTTCAATAGGTATTAATTCAATGTCTTAATGAAACATTAATATTTAATCATGTCGGCTAGGGCCCTACAAACGTGTTGTTGTTAACAAAAATCTTGAGAAATGGTGGATGAAAAGACTATCCAGAACTGACGCCTATCTCGAAGAATGACTAGAAGAGCTGACCCCAATTCAAATGGGATTTGAAACTAAACACTGTGATCACTAATATGACAGGTTAATGTAGTTTAATTTTATTGTTATATAGAAATTCTATCAAACTTTATTGTTAAAGAAAGGTACTTTTGGAAGCAGCTCAGGGTTGATGTTTCTATATTGTTTGCAGTCGCCGCCGCTATCTGGGTAGAGCACTGGCCATCAGTGTACCTGTCAGCAGCGTTATCTGGGGGCACGGTAGTGCCCCCGCCAAGTCGAGCAAAACAAAGAGGCACGGCCGTATCATCCTTTTCTCGAAGCCATTCAGGCCATTTTCAACATCCTGTTATTTTGTGCTGGCTAAAGCAAGAACCCTGAATTTTCAGGAACATGTTGGGAATAATATGGCTAACATATAATATCAATAACATTCAATTTGAACTTTTAGTTTAAATTGTCCGTCAAAGTTCGTTAGTTTTGTCACTGACATACTCACGGATAATGATCACGCTAATTATAAGGTACTTCTAGCAGACCCACAAGCTCCAAATTACAAACCTAATTAGTTTTTAGCCTATTTATTCATAAAAAACCTAAAAATATTGCAATTTCACTCACGTTTCAGAGATATATAAACTGCATAAGTAAGTTTGTAATCCTATACAAATACATAAGATTACAAAGTTACTTTTGCAGTTCCTTCCTGCAAAACTATACAAACGTTATTTGCGGTTGGTAAAATAACATTCCAATACAAAGTCTACAAAAAGAAATGAGATCCCATAAAAAACATTCCATGTAAAAATAGGCCAAGTCTCAAAACTCTTTCACGGTAAAAAGTGGTGAGATATTTCGTAGAGCCGAGTCAGGCATTCTTATTAATTTTTATTTGCTAGCTAAATAAAATTTTGTGACTTGGCAATCAGACTTACATAGTTTTAGGTACCTATGCAAAAATTAGTCAATGCAGTAAAGTTGTGTGATTCCCAAGTTGCAGAATTTTATTTAGCAAGCAAATAAAGATTAATAAGAATGCCTGACTTGGCTCTACGAAATATCTCACCACTTTTTACTGTGACAGAGTTTCGAGACTTGTCCTATTTTTTACATGGAATGTTTTTATGGGATAACAGACATATACTTGAAATTATTTGAGTTGGCCGAACTGCATCAAAGTAGTCCATTCAAAAAGCAACTCTACCGTCCACGATTCTAATTATAATGACAGGTTTATAACAATTTGGCCTCATTAATTAATCTTAACCATCCATCAGTCCATCAGTGACCTTCCAGTTGATCTTCAAATATTGTTACAGTCGCCCCCGCAATCTGGGCAGGACGGGTGGCCTACCGCGCTAATGTTGGCAGCACTGTCACGCTCACATGCACTGCAGAGGCTTTTCCTGTGCCCCAGATCTACTGGACGCTCAACGGGGAACAGAAACTCAGTAACAGTAAGTACGATGTATTTTTACACGACTGCCCAACGAAAAGGAGTGTAATGTTTTCAGGTTTATTGTGTGTATGTATTCTTTAATCCGCCAGAACTAGTGAACGCCTTAACCGATTTAGATGAGTGGGGTATCGTTAGAATCCTTACGTCAACCCGGGTGACATAGGATATATATTATGAATGTGACATAGGAAATATATATATCTTTAACGTCCAAGAACATCCAGATTTGGAGCTGTGGTTTGACTTCAATTATTTCAAATTTAATATACTTTCAAAATGATAATAACAACTAAATGTCAAAAGCCCATAGTTTTTGAATTAAACTGCAAATACTGAAAATTTTGCAGTTTTTTACGTATTACGCACTACTTTTTTTTGCTTACAAGACGTTGTTTCACACTCCCCAAATAACATACTTACCAAAAAAACAGGTTTAAGTATATCGCGCTGTCTGATTTTAATGTAGAATATGACTGCGCTTACAGGTCAGGTATTTAAATAAGTGTTTACACATAGAAGACTTAAATTGATCAAGGAATCTTCATTACTATAATTATTTTCATGTACAAGTTCAATAACTAAAAAGTAAAAAATAAAATAATTATTAAAAAAATAAAAAACACAACTGCCATTGACAAAGGCGTACTAAAAAGTAAGAAACAAGTTGTTAATGAAGTAAAATATTGTTTCAGTTATGTAAACTTATATGTATTGTAGTACCTGGACACTCTATCTCTTTTTGGAATATTATATTTTGTTTGCAGTCGGGGGACCTACTCTTTAGGTTTTGTATGTAATAGGTCACCCGGCTGCAAACAAAATATAATATTCCAAAAAGATAAAGAGTTTCCAGGTACTAATATATAAGTTTACATAATTGAAACAATATTTTACTTCAATAACAACTTGTTTCTTACTTTTTAGTACGCCTTTGTCAATGGCAGTTGTGTTTTTTATTTTTTTAATAATTATTTTATTCTTTTAGAGTAATGCCAGTCCGACTTGTGGAGGGTCTACCCACGCTGCGCCTGGTAAAGGTTGCGGGAGTCTGCTGAATGCGGGTGGTGCAGCACACGTCATTGTGGCACTCTTTGGGGGAGGCCTTTGTCTAGCAGTGGATGTCTTTCCAGTGACCGTGACGTGTGAAAATGTTCCATGGGCAACCCGGAACAAAAAAAGTTATGAAAGATTTAGAGTAGGTATACCTACAACTATTGACTGGTCTAAAAATAAATTGTGTCTTTCGGCTGATATGATGATGATGAAGTAATGCCGGATAAAGACTGAGTATTTATCGGAGCTGTGCGAGGTAGCGAGGCGTTTTGCGAGCAAACCACGAATAGGTAGTGATGCGTAAACGAGGCTAGCAATGCTATTGGAGGATTTTTTCTCGCATACCGCTCCGCAACCTTGCACATCAAACTGCTCTGGGAGATTTTATCCCGGACCGCTGGAGTCACAAAAAATCTGTAAAATTGATTCTATTTTTTTTGAGCATTCAATTGATATAAATTAGACTAGAATAAAGATAAATGGCATTTGAATCAGATCTATAAAGATCCTTTTTTAAACGATGAACTTAAAAGGAGACTTAGAGGCCATGGTAAGGCACGGTAAGAGCTGAAACCCATTACGAACTACTTTAAAAAAAGATAAGATCGTCAAACTTACTCAATAACGACAATATGAACATTCAAGCATACTTAACTAAGTTACTGTATTCTTTGGGGATCTTATTCGCTAAATTTAACCTTGTAGTTTTCTAATATACATATATGGTTTGTAGCACTTTCGTTATAAATGCTTTTCCAACATTTTATGTAGGTATGAGCCGAAAATACAATCTTAGTACGAAATAAAAATTCATTGTTATTGGGATAACAATTAAATATGTTGATTTTGTGTTAATAAAACTTGAATCAGTGTTGTTATTATAGGGCCAATTACATGGTGCAAAGTCGTATGCGATTTTCATTACACTGCGGGCCTGGGTTACCGAAATACGACAAATTCAATCAAACCCTTCAATGTAATAAAACTGGCATGAGAGTTGTTGCACCAAGTAAATGGCCTTTAATTATATAAAATGACCGAGAACTCAATTGTTTGGTAAGAGACCTGAAGCGACTCTTCATACAAAATTGCAATGCCTAGCTTCCCGACTCTTAGCTAAGCTTTACGTATCCCTAAGTTTACTGACTAATCGGTAGCAGTTTGTTACTGAAAATAAATTTTAAAGGAATCACTTATAATTTCACTTGTATTCCGAAAATAATTTTACGTAGGTTACTTAAAGTGAAAAGTGATATTTAAGGATTGCTGACGTTATCGCAAATTAGTTTGCCGCCAGGCGCCCAAATGTGGTTAAAGTAAAGTATAAGTTCACACTGTATAAACGTGACTTATATTTAGTACCGCATAAAAGTGTAGAAAAGTGAAATTTAAATAATTCTTAAAAACATTCTTGATCACATATTATGTGAAAACTTTGACAGGTGGGAAAATTATATATATTATCATAGAATAGAGATCTACTAATACGTAAAGTAATATACAACCAAAAAGGCCACTAAATCTTTCCAGTATTTAATTAAGTGTAAGAAACTTCCAGCCATTTCGTGTTTCAAGATTTAAAATCTCATTTGTTAAGAAAACTTCTAATTAAAAATCTAGGGCAGGTTTTTTAATTACAAGTTGGCTGGAACCCTGCAATGTATGCAATGAGTTCCAAATTAGTTCCGAAGTTCAATCGAAGGTTACTGCGTATGGGGGTGAAGTTGACTCATTAAATTTCATTTCAAAGGCGTGGTTACTGAACTGATAGGCGATGGATAATTTAGATATAGAAGTTGGGAAACTCATTAGTTATAAGTGGGCAAGCTTCGGCAATGTAGCGTGATGAATGTCGGGAAATTGATACATGCCAGCATCGGTATCGTTTATTTTGCATACATATCTGTATCCTGTATGGGTATAGGTACTAAAACTTTCACATGCTACGATCGTTACAAACTTCGTACGTTTCAATCACATTAATATAATGGCATGCAATGTGATGTTCAATAAACTTCTATTCGATTCTATTCTATTAATACGTCTTTTCATACAAAGAATAAGAATAATAGAATAAGAATAATTTATTGAAAAAACCTTATTGCTAATGTTACATTGTGCTTAAAACTGTTACATGTTAGGGAAATTTATTAAATGCGCCTGAACTAGGATTATCCGGTATCTCAGGCAAAGAGATAAATACTAATTGAAAAGCAATTATACAAATTAAAATCATACATATCAAAGACATGAATAACTAACTATCGTTCAACATATTTAATTTACGTTGCGTATTGCAGTGTCAGCGTCGACAATAACTGCAAACTAGGTCATCGAGTTTATTGAATTACTAAGTGGACTTTTACCTTAGCGCATAATATAAAATAATATAATAGCATACATTGCAGTTTGATATATTTACGGTTAATAGGACAAAATTAATAATGACGAGTTAGGAATAAAAGTATTGGTGACAGATCTATATTAGAAATGAACATTTTATCGGCTTATTTAGGTAGGTAACATACAATAATAACTAAAACATCGTCATTAAAAATCAAATAGAAAATGAATTGTCTGATACTTAGGGCCCCTCATAATCAATAGATTTTATATATCGTCGTTCGGCCATTTTGGCTAAAGGGTTGCTTGATATTTGGTCTAAATACAAAAATCACCTTAGTCGCTTTCTTCCGACCCTTCCATGCATCCTCAACATAATAAATAATAACTACCTGTAATAATAACTCTTTGTCAGTCTACTTTCACTCATTCTTAACAGAAATTCATTTGATATTAAGTACGCGTAAGTAATACTGAAGGAAAAGTTGTAAGTATAGGTACAATCCCTGAGGCTATATCA
Organism: Epinotia brunnichana; assembly: GCA_963854355.1. NCBI lineage: Eukaryota > Metazoa > Arthropoda > Insecta > Lepidoptera > Tortricidae > Epinotia > Epinotia brunnichana. The sequence goes on along the minus strand of OY977945.1, from coordinate 4,056,004 downwards.
AAGAATAATGTAAGGTATCGTCAAAAGATTTGAGAGGCCAATAATGGAAGGGATTGGTCTTTTATCTTCAATGAATATTCGATCAAAGGCACGTATTCGTATTGTCCTCATATAATTCTATGTTCCATTGTTCGTATTGTGTTGTGATTCCGATTGTTTTTCACGTGAGTATAATTTCCAATTTAGATATGGCGAAAAATTGTTTTCATCGTGTTTGATGTGTATGTTATTGAGTACGGAAATATGATATTATTTTCTACGATATTTATGCTCGGAAATGTCCGTTTTATTGCTGCAAAAAATAGTAGGTACGTGAAGTTACTCGTTCCAGAATAGCGCAAATTTAAAAAGTTAGTACATTGTTTAACAAGGGGCGTATGAGGTATATTGCAAACGAGAGTCTATCGGGAGCCCGACGCCGTAAGGCGGAGGGCTTTTGATGACTTGAGTTTGCAATATTCTTACGCCCGTGTTATACACAATGTTTTTCATCACATTTGCGAGGAAATAAATAACGACAAAAGACAGAAAAACCTATGTTTTATACAAGCGCATCAATCAAATGTTGACGAAATTGACAACTTCACTTCTAGATCAGTGCGAGTGGAGGGCGGAGCTTCAATATTTCAACCAATAACAGAGCATGGAGGATGTGGTTCTTGCAGGGCATGGCCTGCTCGATTTTATTTTTCAACCAATTAGAGAGCAGAATTCTTGCCGTCCAGATTTGCTTAACCAATCATATCACACACAAGCTCATTACTCCCTTGGGACCATTATTTCCCGCGGGAACAATTTAGGTCATTGTCCTTCTGTATACAGGCAAGGAATAACACCATTTATGAGCAAGTGTGAAGAAAAAATCATTACTGTCGTACCGCAGCAGTCGGGATTATGCAAGAAATTCCGTTACTAAATGATTGTGTTATCTTTCAATAAGTAATATGTTTTGACTAACAAAAGTCACTGCTAACGGCCAAATGGTCGATCATTTGCAGTTTTTCCACGATTGTATTATTTCCAAATGGTCTTAGGCTTGAAACGCTAACTGTTTGTTACAAGTGAGGTACTTATTCAAAAATGTCAACCTATGTAGTTCAAATACAAAAAACAACATTTAAAATCCTTTTTTTTATGTACATGAAATGATCAAGATTGTGATCGATTCCAGATGTTTTGTACTTTTTTTATTTAAGTAATTGAATCTGGCGCGATGACTCATGCGGTGTAATTTAAAAAAAAAATTAGGGTGGGAACAGGGATTTGGTCGTACACGTTAGTTATGCTTAAATATATATAGAAAATATTATTTGATATAGTCGCATTTTTGGAGAAAAGCACTATCTATGTACTTATTATGACTGCTTTAGTATTTAATGTAATCACTGTATTTTTTTTTATTTCTACCTATCAATTAAAATAAACAATTAGTATTCGATTTAGGAGATTTACTCTGTCTCTTGACACAGGCATCTCGATACTTAAAAAGAGACACCAACCTGTATTTAGTTAAGCTAAGTTAAGTTACTGAATAAACTATTTTTCATTTCATTTCATTTAATTATATGCCACGTGGATCCGTCTCTATTACTACTCGTACGTAAAACTATGCTCCACCTCTCTACTGTACTAATATAACTATAAAACAATGTAGTTTTACTTAGAACAACACAATCACAACCATCCTACTCTCTGTCGCAGGCTCAAAGCACCGACTGAGTGTGACGTCACGTGGCTTCCGGCACTCGTTGTCGCTGCTTGTGGCCGGCGTGTCACGCACCGACGCGGGCGCATACCGCTGCTGCGCAGAGAACGCTTTAGGCCGAGCGAACGCAGAACTGCTACTGCACAGTAAGTCTTCATTGTCATACCTACTAGCAAAAATTCCACTGCCTTCATAATGCATTCCACCGTGTTCCTGGACGACGGGACTGAAAACTTACTTAAAATAGCGATTAAGCATTGTCATATCACAGCGTTTTCCAAAGACTGTTTTTAGTTCATGAACTTATATTCAGGATTCTGTTTTTAGGGTTATTTTACTAACGATGTATAAATATGACTGTGTCATAAATATTCCATTCCAAGCCGTCACATTTTTGTATGGCTTTTTATATGTATTTGTATGTATCGGCGGCCGGAATGTAAAATCCGGCAGATCACGAAATTCCTAGGCATATCGTGAAACGCCGCCATTTCATGATTTGGCTAAATGACATCCACCATATCGGTCAAAACTAAACGTTTGCATTACATTTGTCTAATAACATTTAGGCAGATCATAAAATTCCTAGGCATATCATGAATGGCCGCCATTTCATGATCTGGCTAAGTAACACCCGCCAGTGACGTTTAGGCAGACCATGAAATTCCTAGGCATATCATGAAACGCCGCCATATCGTTCAATACTCGCCGTTACACGTAAGTAGGGTTTTCAAACAAGTTTTCCGCTCTTTTATAAAAAAAAATCACCTCGAAGACGAAAGCGAACACGTGCAATCTATGGTCTAGTTTTACGCAGCGGGCATACAATGCTCTGCGTGTGCAGTACAACAACGCGTTTAGAGTGCTGTTTGGACTGCCGCGTTATTGCAGCGCATCGACAATGTTTGCCGAGGCGCACACCGATGGCTTCGCTGCCATAATAAGAAAGCGGTGCGCTTCGCTTCAGAATCGTCTTTGCCACAGCTCAAACAGCATTCCAAACGTGCTGGCTCAGCGCTGGGACTCGCCGCTGCTCGCGCGCTAGGTCCAGCTGCACGCGCCTGTAGTCGCCGCACCACGCCGCTTTTAATTTAATTTTATTTTATTTCTTTGGTACTAACATAGCCTTATAATGTACCCTAATATATGTGGTACTACCTTAGCTCAAGTCAAGCATTTTAAATATTTGGGCCACTGGGTCACGGAGGACATGTGTGACCATATGGACATGGAGAAGGAACGCAGAGCGCTGGCTGTGCGTTGTAACATGCTGGCTCGTAGGTTTGCACGATGTACTGATAAGGTAAAGGCTACGCTTTTTAAAGCACATTGCCAGTCCTTTTACACGTGCAGCCTATGGATCAGATATACGCAGCGGGCATACAGCGCTCTGCGGGTACAATATAACAACGCGTACAGTGTGGTGTTCGGGCTGCCGCGACACTGCAGCGCCTCTGGCATGTTCGCGGAGGGGCGGGTCGACGGCTTCCACGCTATTATCAGGAAGCGGTGTTGCTCGCTACTGAGACGGTGGCGCGCCAGCTCGAATACCATCCTGTGCACGCTGGTCGACCGGTGGGACTCACTGTGGCTGAGGCACTGGGTGCAGCTGCATGTCCCCCTATGTCTTTACACCTAGACCTATATTAATATTAATACTAAATAAGTCCGAAATAAAATTGATTGAATTGAATTGAAAATTGAATAAATCTCATTGTTACTAACATTTTATATGGATTACTATTTTCCGAAATAAAAACTTTGGATTGAATTGAATTGAAATAGAGCTAGGAATATCGATGAATGCGTTGCTCTAATCTATCTGCCGTATTTTTTATCAGGTACATCATGATATGCCTGGTCATATATTAGCCAAATCATGAAATTATTAAAAAAATCGTTTCACGATATGCCTAGGAATTTCGCGATCTGGCAGATTTTACGATCGGCCGCTGACGTATAGAAGTGACGCACTGAAAGTAAAATCTGGAAAGATTTAACATAAATTTAATAGAAAATAACGTAAATAGAACATTACTATAACAATGGTATATACTATGACAATATTACCCTTTAAAAAAACAAAGAACTAGCTGGGAAAACTGCAGTACCAACATAAAACATCAGTTGCTGATCTAAAAAGTATGATAATAAAAGTTCCGATTGCTCTCACATTGATTGTTATTTTTCGATTCGCAAGTCTTTGGTTCCGAGTCGTCTGACAGATTTCAATGAAGAAAGCAATTTTTAATTAAAATACTATTTTAATTAAATGTGTTGAACAAGAAGTCTCCTATTCTTTTTTTATTCTGTATAAAAATATCGGCAACAGGAACAAAAAAATTGCTGCCATTATCTTTGTATCCAACCTATCCCAAAATTGATGAAACGAATTGTATCATCTATAAATTTTATACATAATGACGTGTGGTTGTAGTTTTTAGACAACTGTCTGCAAGGCTAGCAGTCTTGGTTTTAAGGGTAGTATTACTTAGTTGTTACGAGGAGATTGAAGTACCCAACTTACGTCTACGGTACGGGTACGTCTAGTACCCAATAACCGTAGAACTAGCCTTGCTTACTCCGAAAATAAGAAGATAAATTCATGTATGCGCGAAGAAACATAAAATAATCGAAAAAAATATACAATTATAACTATTATTTTATTTTTTTATCAGGGGAGTAAATAATATGTTGTATTTTCTACCTACTCCTTCTTAAAAAAACCGTTTGTTACAGCGTTAACAACAACAACAACGACCACCACGACAACAACAACAACGACAACGACAACCACTACAACAACGCCACCGCCGACCACCACCACCATAATATGTAAGTTCGTCAAAACTCTAAGAGCCGATTTCGAATCGTTGATAAGTACCTGGTCCTGATGATATGGCTTGATGATGATTATATTGATTATGGATATCGAAAGGGAGAGAAGAGCCTTAGCAATCAGGGGCAACATGCTCATCCGTAGATTTGCACGGTGTACAAGGGAAGTCAAGCTGACACTCTTTAAAGCCTATTGTACGTCTTTTTACACGTGCAGTCTATGGATGAGGCATACAAAGCGAGCCTACAATGCGTTACGTGTGCAATTCAACAATATCTTCAGGATGCTGTTCAAGCTGCCTCGTCACTGCAGTGCGTCAGGCATGTTTGCCGAAGCGCACACTGATGGCTTCCATGCCATCATACGCAAGAGGGTCGCCTCGCTGCTGAGACGAGTGCGAGGAAGTGAGAACAGCATTCTGAGGATATTGGAAGGACGTTGGGATTGCCCTATGTTAGGGCACTGGGTTGGCATTGTGACGGGGAGGGTAAAATAACTCTGAGTTTTGCCCTGAACGACACAGTGCCTCTCAGCGTACAAATTATACTTTTCTTTTCTTTTCTGTTTTGCCTACTAACATTTAGCTTTAAAAAATTTTTATGTACTAACAAACTTATGGATTCTATGAGTCTGAAATAAATGTTTTTTTTTTTTTTATGGTATCAGCTGCCATCGAATTTAGTTGATGCGTCCCGCCTTGACAGACAGACATGAAAATGTACCACAGATCAGTGATGAGTCATGTCACAAGTTGAAGTTGTGGAGAAGGAATGCTTCTCAAAATACAACAAACAATGAGAATATGTCGAGGAAATTCATTAAAATATAAATAAATAACTTATTAAATATAATAAAAAAAAACAGACCACATTTATGAATAACATTGAAGCTATAATAATCATTATAGCTTCAATGTAACTAAGCGTTTTGCCAGACCTTTTACACCTGCAGCCTGTGGGTTAAGTGCATGCAGAGATATATCAATGCGTTACGTGTCCAATACAATAATGGTTTTAGGTTTTGGGATTGCCTCGATTTTTGCTGCGCGTCTGGTATGTTTGCGGAGGCTCGAGTGGATAGCTTTCAGGCAATAATGCGCAAACGATTTGCCTCCCTGATGCGTCGCGTGCGGGACAGTCCCAGCAGCCTCCTGAATACCATTATTGACAAATTGAATTGTCCGATGATGGGACATTGGAACGCCGTGTTTATGGCTAGTACTAATCCGATAGTATTTTAAGATTTTAATGTTTATTATTTTTTGTTCAAATTGTAATGTTTATAATAATGCATATAATATATAATTTTTATTTTATTTTATTTTATACATTTTATAATGTACTGGACTTTGTATGGACTTGAATGGTTCGAAATAAATGAATATTTACTTTAATTTATTTTAATTATGGAAATGCTGAAATAGTTATTTATGATACAAGTGCGGAAAGTAGGTAATTCCCAACGAGTGGCGATGACCAAACACACGACCGTCAGGAAGTGTTTTTGATTGGCACGAGTTGGGAATTAGCTATCCGCACGTGTATAATACAATTTTTTACAATGCGTCATGCGAGGAAATCAAAAAATATGCATAAAATGTGAAATTGTCACGAAATTTCATTATCGCACAATATGCAGGAATATTGGCCTGAAATCTATTCCCGAACGGGCTGGTGGTAACCAGCAACTTCCGCAACGCCATGCTGGCATGGGCCACTTCCCGTGTTAATATTGAACCATATAAAGGGGCACATTCAGAGCAAGTGCGTTGTAAATACTTTTACGTCATACCTGGCCATAAAGTAGGAATTACCGCACGCTATGCGTGCGGAAAACCCCACTTCCTGGCCAGATAGAGACGTAAAATGTTGTACTCACCACGGGCTGTAATAAAGAAAGCCTCAGAGCGCATATTTATCGCCCTTGCCTTCGGCTCGGGAGTGAAATACCTGCGATCTGAGACATTCTTTGTTTAACCGCTCCAGGTAAGTAATGTACTATTTCAACACATTTGCTCGTAACGTGCCTCTTATTGTGCCGCTTTTGTGCTCATAATCCTGGGTATTAAACACGCGTGTTTAATAACATTACGACACTCGTGTAGTTATGTTTATATCCCGATTAAGATACGTTGGCACCTTGCAGCAATGTGTATGTATGGACTTGGCGCATTCTTAAATTGACCGGGTTATACAGGTTTGTTTTTAATCCTCGGCAAAGACTCAACAAATTGAATCCTTCTTGTGAATTAATTGATTATTTCTTCTTGGTATAGAAACGTTTCATTTAGTAGTAGTAGTAGTACTTTTGATAACATTTTACATGAATTTATATTGAATAAGAAAATATTTATTTTATTTTGTATTGGCTGTTTAGAGATTTCATCTAAGCCTCGCTGCGGCCGCACTGCGCAAACTTCACGAAAAAAAAATAGTTGTGCGCCATTATAAGTACCTAATTTCACAAATATTTGTAGACATTGATGATGTTGATTATTATTAAAAAAAATTGACTCGTGGTGAATAGAAAAGTGATTAAATAGAATAGACGCCACTGTACATTCTTGGAGATGTACAAATGTATGTGAGTAAAACCTGTTGTCATCAATAACTAAAGGAAACAACTTAGGAGCCTGTAACATTTTAATTTTATGAAAAGGATTTTTTCCTCGCAAATGTGTTGAAAAACGTCGTATGACACGCGTGAGCTTTGATAATTACATCATCGGCTCTATTATCACGCTCACCTGCGTTTCGCGTGACAATTCCGCCTCTGATGCAATGATCAACATAGCTCACTTGTATCACAATGTACTATTAAAACTTCAAAATGCTATGTCGGTACTTTCTCACGTCAGCGAACACCGGTTTCTACTATTTATACAATTAATAATCAGCATTTATTTAGAGTATCTTCCCTAAGAGATCTAGGCGTAATACATGACACTCAATTAATATTTGTTTCTCACATTGATAGCATTGCGAAAAGCGCTACTAAGTCTCTTGGTTTCATAATGCGCAGTCCTTCTGATTTTGCACAGGCAAACACTTCAAAAATGTTCATTTGTAAGAAGTAAACTAGAGTATGCTTCCCAGATTTGGAACCACAGTTATAACCTTTATATAGATAGGATCAAGCAAATTCAGACAAAGTTCATAATTTTTTTTTTGTTTTAAATTACGTACCCCATATAACTCTTCTAACTATATTAGTGTATGCAAAATACACCATCTCTTACCTCTGTCGGAACGTCGTGAAATTGCTGACATTATATACTTCCTAAAAATTATTAATGGCACCGTTGACTGTCCAGAACTGCTTGGTAGTATTATTAACTCTATTACGATTAAAAACATTTTAAAACTAACCTTAGTTGATAATTCGTGATTGTATACTAACAACTTATGGACATTAGTCCGAAATAAATAAATAATTGAATTGAATTATGTTCAACACTCCTATTTAACAGGGCTAAAAGTTACTATCCCCCCATTTATGTTGTCTTTGCATCAACGAATTACAGACGTAACAGCTTTCTTATTCACGTGGGCAGAACCCTTAACGGGCTGTCGAGAGAACATTATATTGATGTGTTTAATGTAAATACACAACGTGTTTTATCGCGCAAATTCTTTGAGCCAGCTTGCCTTTTCTTATTTTTCTTCTTGTTCTTTTACTACTTTATGTAATTGATTAGTCTACGTTTAATAGAGAACTGTCTTTACTGTCTATCCTTCAATTGTGATGTTAACTTTTATTAAATTGCTATCTGTGAGAACCTAAAATTCGTCTCCTATTTCTAAATCTGTTGTTAACCTGTTTAAAAAAAACGCAGTTAAAAAAAAGTTACCAATCGCAAAAAAATTATTCACGTGCAAATGTCCGATGTTCGGATCATTCTGTGCTTGTGCCAACTTACTCGTATTTATTATTTGCAGGTACATTTTCTGCCTGTCCTCAATTTGTATGGTTGATATTGCACAGTATGAGTGAAATCAAACCAATGTCTTTAAATAGCTAGGCACTTAACCCGCTCGTAATATCACAATGGGTCCTCAAGGCGACCCACTAATGGAATCTGTTTGCGCACTCTCGGATATGAGCAGCACTATGTCTACTTGTACGGTAATGCTGCTACACTGAACCCGTTAACAATAGTTCTATTACACGGCAATGGTAGAACAAGAACAGGTTTTTTTCGCAAATAACTATGAATCAATAATTTTACAAAAAATATTGGAGAGCTTATTTTTGATTTAGTCTTATACCCTGAGAACTTTACGGTTTCGCTCTATGAAAACACAACAATATATTGATATCAGCCATATTTTTACACCAAAAAATAGGTTGGGTAATTTGACTAAATATTCATTAATAATCCACCTTAATTTAATACCGATACGGTAAAAAATAATGAAAAGTAATCTTCATAAATTCCGTAAAAATCAGGCAAAAATGGTATAAACTTTCTTTACTTTATAATTGACTACGTCTATATACGTTCTTTAGGATACGCGCATAATCCACTTATTTTTGTTAATGAATAAACCTTTCTATAGGCCAGATGAAATTCAATATTATCTCAAGGTCGTATACATATTTAATTAAAATGTCGTTATTTCCTGATGCATACATTTTTAGATTCAGGTAGTAAGTCTCCAAATTTGTGTACTCAAACATGTTTTCATTATAAAAATACTGATAGCATTTTTGCTTGCGGGTTAATTTTTTTTCCTAACTTCCGGTCCATAGAATTATGCATTTCTATAGTAAAAGTTGTTTAAAATAACATATAAAAGCCGTATACCAATAATTAGCCTGATATTGAATTATTTCCAAAAAAACCGTAATTTTCTCAGGGTATTAGTAAGACCACCAGCTACATTGCATGAAGTATGTATTTATCATCATCATTAGCTTTTAGTATATAACGTGTCATGTAAGCAGAATCGGGGACGATAAATAATATTTTTCATAGCGTGGAAGCAAAAAAATAAAAACAAAAACAAAACAAAACATAACACTCCTTTTCGTTAGGCAGTCGTGTAAAAAAAAGACAATAAATTAAATTAATTGACAGTTTGCTGTTTGCTGAATTCTATTAAAATAAATGCACTAGTAAGTAGTAGTCCACGCTTCAGTTGGCACTCGACCTTGCAGCAGACCAAAGAAGCGTGGTTGGATGTCGTGAAGGCCGATATGATATTGATATGTAATTGATTATCATGAAATCAATAATCTTATCTAATCTATGAGCAAAAATGGTACGACAAAAGAGGATGCCAAGAATCGTGCAAAATGGAGAAAAGCAATTAGGATGGCGGACCCTGGCATACCTGGGACTGGCGATAAGAAGTCCGCGCTATTTTTTCAATTAATAACATGTTACAGATGACGTGGAACAACACTTAGAGCAACTGCATCGAGGAGTGCTGGAGGACCCCGCGTTGGGAGACCCCTACATTGTGCTCAGTCAACACCAGATGCAGAACCTTGGTAAGTGATCTGATTCGTAAATAATTGTAAAGATGTGACAGTTTAAGAATAATAACCGCACTCTGGCTGATGATTTGGCAATGGTTATATATAACAGTGTTTTACATATATGACGACTGCATTTTTAACCGACTTTAAAAAAGGAGGAGGTTCTCAATTCGTCTGTATGTTTTTTATTTTTATTTGATTAAGTTAGAGATGAATATTGTAAGGGTAAGCTTAATCTTGAATCATCCAAATGTCAATGGCAATCTCGAATACTTTAACAACTGTATAATTTTAGAGTGCTTTTAATTTTGTTACACATTATGTGGTTAATTAGGCTTCCAAAAATGTCAATGCACCCCAAAAAATAAACCTTTTTTAGGGTTCCGTACTCAAAGAGTAAAACGGGACCCTATTACTAAGACTCCGCTGTCCGTCTGTCTGTATGTTTGTCTGTATGTCTGTCGGTCTGTCTGTCTGTCTGTCACCAGGCTGTATCTCACTGATACCGTGATAGTTAACAGTTGAAATTTTCACAAATGATGTATTTCTGTTGCCACTATAACAACAAATACTAAAAACAGAACACCTTCGTGCGCGAGTCCGACTCGCACTTAGCCGGTTTTTTTAATTATGTAAAAATATGTGTTATGCGCCTATGGACGAATTGAACAATTCCTATGGTCAATCGTAAATCAGTGGTGATTTATTGCCATGAAATACAGAATTTCTGATAGGAATACTTACACGGAAGAGCACTTATATTATACTTATATTTTATTATACTTATCCAAGTCTTCCAACCTTCTGTTAAGTAGAAACACACATAATCAATAGTCAACCTTCCTTGTTATTTATGTTTGCTCAAAACTGTAGATTATAAAATTCTACCTAGTAAATTTTGCGAATGAAAAACTACATTAACACCCCTGTGTTTTAATAATACCATACACAGGAATAAAGCACGTCACGCCACCTTGTAACGCGAGCGTTTGTTCGCTTTCTATTCTGCTCCACAGTTCAATTTCAAAAGCTTTATATTTCATTTCATTTCACAGCCAAGTAAAGTAAGGACTTAGTTGAGACAAATGTGTAACTTGAAGTGGAAGTTACTCGGCTGCATTTGTTCCGTGGATGGTGGTAATATTTGTCACGGAGTAACTTTCCGAGCAAGGATGTTTTAGTTGTTAAAATATGGGGAAATTACCGCATTTTGTACATTTACTTGGGTCATACTGAGTAAAACAAAGTGATCCTATAAGGGTTCCGGTTTTTCCTTTTGAGGTACGGAACCCTAAAAAACATAAAAGTCGTATTTACTATGTCAATAGTTAGGGATAAAATGATATGAGAGCAGACCCAGTATACCTACGTGGATTAAGAGTCCAACAAAAACTCGCCACGCACGAAAAAAATAACTGATTTCAACTTGCTACACACCTTAAGTAGGTACATCTTTTGCTTCAATTACTTTCTAAACATTATTGCATGCATTACGGGTACTCACGACACCTTTACAATTTCATTAAATTTGTCACAAAACCTTCATTCGAGTTTACTCCTTCCAACTTTTCCGTCTATTCATCACTCAACCATCTCTTTGTTAGTTTTAATTCCGTTTGCGTTATTGTTATATTCTTTCTTGCATGTTCTAGCAAAATATGGTAACATTTATTTTATATTAACAAAAATCCAATATCTCAAAAACGGCTGAACCGATCTTATTGAAAACCATCTCGATCACGTCAGCTTTTTGATTAAGAAAACCGCACTCAAATCGGTCAAGCAGACACACAGATTCACAAACACACAGATACACAGACACACAGACACGACAAACTTATAACACCCCTCTTTTTGCGTCGGGGGCTAAAAATTTAAGCCGAATTAAATTTAAATGCGAAGTGATTAGTAAAAGTCGCACTAAACTTGTTGTGTATAAACTATCTTTAAACTTCTGCGTACTCGTCAGTTTTAAATCATGTGTTACCTTTGCGACAGCTCTTGAAGCAAGAGAGTACTACAGCCCCTGATTCTGCAAAACCCTACCCCTAGATTTGACCTCATTCTGTCCTACCTATACAATCAGGATTGCTAGTATTCTTCTGTTCCAGACATGGCCACAACGATATGACCAGAGGCTGGGCGTGGGCATTCCCCCTGGAGCGAAGGCTGGCCGCCGCTACCGGGTGGTGCCGCCCGACCAGCTCTTCTCTGGGCTCCGCTCTGCCTCGCCCTGATTGCTGCGTGACGTGGCCAAAGACTTTAGTGCCATTCAGTATTCCGTTAGTTTCCTTTTTGAGTTTCGCCAAGTATGTATTCTTTCAGAATTTGTGAAGATTGTTTTCGTTTTGTTTAGAATTCTGATTTATGGGTTCTCAAGCGTTATATTGTAATAAAACCTGTCACTTTAGTATTGGTATATCCATGCATAAGTTGAATAAAACCAACAGTGTAACAGACACACAAAATTGAAAACACATTAGTAAAAACATCAGAATCGGAGTGAATTTATCAGAACTTTTCGGAATTCAGAGAGAAAACAAGAATAGGCAATTTGAAAATCCTTTATTTCGCTTCACAGTTTCGTATATTTTCAGTGTTAGCTAAGCTACTTAAAGTACGGTTAGGGTGTTCGCTGTACATAATTTTGCACTGATCTAGTCATATCAGATTTAGAACACGGGGAAATTGTCGTTTGTATAATGCTAAGTATACGTACCCCTCGTCCTGATTAGAGTTAATTAAAATAAATGAAGATGTTATGAGTCAATATAAAATTTGTTAATCCTTCAAATTGTAAATACAGGTGTGATTCTCGAACCCGTTAATGCATGGCCGCTATTCAAAGTTAACTGAGGATTATCCCATCTTTTTTTACGCTTAGTATTGTCTCATAAATAAAATAAAGTTAAATAAAAATCATTTATTTCAGACTACTGTTGGTCCATAGGTATTTTGTTAGTAACAATAATCAGCTTAAGCTATGCTAGTGTGGAATACGGTATTTGACAAAAGTCAAATCAGCTTCTTTTTATGAAACGTCAAAAACGCTCCGTTAGTATGGAATTTGTAGGGAGTACTGTTGTGACGTCATAATCAAACAACATCCTTATTGTTAGTTTTTAAGAATTTAAAAATCTTAAAATAACAAGTATAAATGAAAGATTGATACATTCCGAGTATTTTCGTAATGTTTATCTATTGCGAATGAAAAAACAATTTATTTTCACTGTTGTCAAATACCCTATTGAATTACATACAAGATTTTATAAAATTACATTACGTTACATTGATTTCATTGGAATAATTAGAAATGAAATAAAAAAAATTAAAAAATTTAAAATAAATTAAATTAAATTAAAGATGGATTTTATTCTCAGCTACTCTTTGCAACAAATGGCTGGCCAGACTAATAATTGTAAATGCTTAGGTTCAATTACTTACACCGGAATTACTCATTGTCAAGGGATTTAATTTTAAGTAAAGCATCTGTCTGATCAAAGTGAAATTCATCAGTGAGAGATTCCGTAAGATCCCTTAAAGGTTAATATATAAAGGAGAAGGGCTCCAATCCGATACATTCGATGAACACTTTCAAGAGATTCTGAAGATGCTACCATTCAGGAACATTCTCCGAAAATTTTGGGATGCTTATAAATGAACACAGTCTAGCGTAAATTGAAAGGCAACTAGATTTTATATGTAATATGAAAATTATAAACGCATCGTCCACACTTACATTTTAGGCCACTTTTAAGAATAAGCGAAGCGTTCGGCAACGTGTGACGCGGCCTGTAACGCGAGTGTGGGATCGCCCACTTGTATAGGCGTGAGCGATTCCATTTGTCTCTGTTTTAGCGTGCTCCGACGTGGGTAACGTGCCGTTGTACGCCCTGGTTTTCCATCAACGTGGCCTAAGACTCTATGAATGCTTGCAATCATAAAACGAGACTCAATTCAAATTAAGTTTAGGTGTTAAATTTTAAATTATTCAATCAATATCGGTTAACACGACCAAGGTTAAACCAGTGCCGCTGCCACAAAAATCGGAATTCAGTGTTCGAATATCACCCTCTCCGTTGCTTGAATATTTATGCAAGTGCAATAAAGATGGACATACAATAACGAACGAAGTTGGCGTTTCATGGTGGCTGCTCTGGCCACATGATGTATTATAATACGAGAACGATGAATTTGAATATCGGTCTAAAATTTATTAATTTTGGTAATGAGCTAAAATGGAAGCATTTAGAATAAGATCTGTATCAAACTGTTCCATTGTACAAAACGAATAAAGTTTTGAAAACTCCGTTATCTTATTTGTTTTCAGTCCATCAAGTCCTAGTACAAAAAGTTTAAAGTGTACTTTTGACGTGGAAAGTACATTAGGTACCGGACAGGGATGCGAGGCTGATAAATTTATTTTCACGCCGAGGTATTATGTCCCGCAGGTCGATCACGTAACGCATTGTACGAACGTCGGGTAGGTCTAAATGTCACTTTTTTCGCATTCGAAACGTTACGTGATTACCCCTCAGTGCTTTTCTCAAACATGCAATGAAATAAAAATTCCCTTTTCTTAATGTTTGGAAACCATGACGTCGTCGGGTCACGAATTGATATTCAAACAAAAGAAAGTGAACAGAAGATCCTAGGCCTGCAATTTTGTATTAAATTCCATTACTGCATCCATCGCCGCGCCCGAAACGTGATACTTCGCAGCCATAAAGAACACAACATTGCATGTTTAAGAAATAGTAGATTGTACAACAAGCGCATAAAACGAGTCATTTAACCTGAGATGTTTATATCCACCCGAGCAACTGGCGAGGGTGGATAGTTAAGACGAGGGGTTAAATGGCTAATTTATGCCCGAGTTATACACACTGCTTTTCACTTTGATTGCGAGAAAATTGAAAATAATTGCAAAATAAAACAATAGATCATTCCCGTCACTTAACTTTTTAAAGTTCTTATGTGTAATTTTCGACACGTGATATTGGACTTAGGTACTTCATACTGCCAAGTAATTTAATGGTTCAATACGTGTTAACAATAATTGACTCCTGTTTTATCTGGTTTTATTAATTTAGTAATGGAAAACACGGATGTGAAATGTATTAAAGCAAATCACTTAAAACGAACACTCAATCAATTTTAGGAATATTCTACGAATTTTTATTGTGTGTGTGGTTGTTAGGCCCGATTATGTCTTTAAAACTATTTTACTTTGTGCACTAGAGCATAAAAAAGGTATTTTGTGCACCATACATCTAGCACAAAGGCGAACTTTGCGAGCATGAGAAGTGAAAAAGCACTTTTCTAAAATATGCTTGGAAATGTTGACCTTTTTGTTCACCACGATAGACTGCAAAACACAGCGTTACAAGCGTCACGGAATTTATAAGTTCGTAATGGGATTTGTATAGAAAGTTGCCGGCGTGTGTGAATATAGCCGGCGCGTTCGCAGCTCGCCCGCGCCGTCGTCCCCGCGGCGCAGGGCCGGCGGCGCCAGGTCATACAGTAATTTTGTTCCAGAATTAATTAATTTATTCTTGATTTTCTTTTAAAATGTTCTTATGATTCGAAATTCTCGGCAGGCAATCCCTTTCTTCCGGGCCTTTGTAGTAATGTACTATTATTATGTTAAAATCCACTGAGAAATCTGAATTTCGAGTCGTATTTTACTGTCAAAGAGAATACTGAAGGCGGAGTAACATGAACATTTTTCTACCGATAAACTTATACATTAAAATGGCTTTCGATGTATTATTTTTCAGTGAGCGCTTACCTAAATAAATTACTTATTGAGTTTTATTCCATCTGAGTTCGAAGTAACACAAGTATACAATATTTATATCTATGTATACTGTGCACGACGCACCTTTTTGGAAGCTTTTTACCTTTTTATATATTTTTGTATTATTTTGTACTTTTGTTTTAGAATATGTCAAGCAGTTAGTTTTGTATTGTCATTAGGTGTGGTCTGTTATGTTTTTTGCTGGATTAAAGTCTGTTTCGGAATCAGTGCCTATCATTTAAAGAAACGCAGCAGCTACATTTGGTCCGTCGTGGATTTTGTACAGACACGGGCAACAACAAGAATATGGGTAAAGTAAATAATGAAGGTAAGACCGTTGCGAGTAAACAATCGGAGCAGCAAGCTACGCCCGATGTTTCAGATGTTTCACAAGCCGCTTCGGCTAACGCACCCACGGCGTCTTCCCACCCATTAAGTACGGCATCGTCCCGCTCATCCGCCACGGTGGTGGCTAGAAGGTTGGCAGCTGAGGCGCAGCACGCTCGCCGCCTCGCCGAGTTGGAGGCGCAAGAGATGCGCTGCCTCGCCGAATTGCGCGCTCAGGAAATGGCGGCTCAACAAGCTAGTACTAGTCGTCTCCTCGCCCTAGAGCGTGAGACCGCCGATCTAGAGCACCGTGCAGAACTCGCCGCCATCGAGGCAGACGCAAGTCAACACAGCTCTAGGAGCAGCCGTGTTGACATCGAAAAATGGTTCAGTAAGTCCAAGATCAGTAATCCCGAACTAAATAAACCTAATGTTTTCTCTTTGCCAGACCCTATAATGAGCGTTGTGCCCCTCACGGAGGCAGCGACAGCGCCCCAGACCCGACGTGCTGTCCCGACCGCGGCCGCGGCACGCAGCGACGGCGCGGAGGTTCCGCACCTTATTAAAAGTCTTGAGGTTTTGATCAATAACGTTAATAAAGGCAATAGCCCCGAAATACATATCTTACCTCGCTTCGATGGCAAATCACATTTAGACTGGCTAAGTTTGAAAAAGTGTTTTGAAAATACGCAAGCTTCATACAATGCTGCGAACAACCTGGCAAGACTGAACGCGGCGCTGACTGGCGCGGCGCGCGAGTCGGTCGCCGCGCTGCTGGTGTCGGCGCGCGAGCCCGGCGTCGTGCTGCGCGCGCTCGACACGCGCTACGGCCGCCCCGAGCTGGTGGTGGCGCACGAGGTAGCCGCGGTGCGCGCGCTGCCTCGCGTGAACGGTGAAGGTAAGGATTTTGCTATCTTTGCTAGTCGTGTTCGCAATTGCGTGGAAATCATTCGTTTGTTGGATCATTCGGAATATCTGACATCGCCGGAACTCTTTCAGGCAATTATTTCAAAGATTTCTCCCCTATTGCGAGCCAAATGGCTAGATTATGCCGCTCGTTATGAGGCTGGTGGTCTATCAAAGCTAGAAAATCTAGCCGATTTCCTAGCGCACGAGATCGACCTCCAGTCTCGCTTTGGCATTATACCTGAGCCGACTACTGCGTCGTACGCGGTAGATAGTAGGCGGGCCAGGGATAATGTGCATGTTGTCGCTGAAAATCGATCGGATTGCAATTCAATTTCGCATGACAATAAATTGAATTCATCGACGACTGCGCCTAAAATTAAATCGTGCATTGCATGTCAACAATCGCATGGTTTAATTCAATGTGACAAATTTGCGTCACTGTCAGTCGATGACAGATGGAAATTGATTAAAAAGAAAAGGGTCTGTCATCGATGCCTCAAAGTAGGTTGGCATAGATTAAGTTTGTGTAAGGCAAAGAAAACTTGTGACATTGACGGTTGCGCTTTCCGTCATCATTCGTTGTTGCACAACCCGAATTATGAGCGCGCCGCCGCCGCGCACGTGGAAGTGGAGGATGATGAGGCCGCTGCGAGCACGTGCAGCACCGCGCCGCGGCCGCGGGCCGCCGCGCCTGCTGCAGCCCCTGCCGCCCGGCTCGCACCCGCTTCACACTACGATGAACCCAAGGAGATCCTGTCTCATACTTCGACTACAATTGCAACGGAATCCTCAGTGCAGCCGTCGTTTCTCCGTCCGTTATTAAAGGTCGTGGCCGTGACCGTTTCCGGCCCGTCAGGCACCGTAGACACCTATGCTTTGTTGGATGATGGCGCATCAGCGTCTTTCTTAGATTTGGAGATTCCCGCCAAATTAGGCGTTTGCGGGCCCGAGAGACAAATACGTCTCGACTGCGTAGGCGGGTTAAGCAAGGACACGACGGTTCAGTATGTTGATTTTCATATTAAGGGACGCCACGCAAAAGAGACGTATATGATTCGTAGGGCCCGGGCAATTAAAGAGTTAGGTTGTGCCGTGCGACCGACGATTGACAAATCTGACGTGTCTAAATTTAGTTACCTTTCTGACATAAAGGAAGAATTTTGCTATGACAACGTAAAACCGACAATTATCATTGGCATTGACAACTGGCATCTTACTATGTCTAGGGCCACGCGTAAGGGCTCTAGGACACAGCCGGTTGCAATTCATACCGCCTTAGGGTGGGTTTTATTCGGTTTTGGCTGTAGCAAGACGGCGCCAGTTGACACTGTCAACCATACGACGGTTAGTGAGCCCGCGGTCGTAGATGTTAGTGATCGCGCGGTATTAGAACAATTAATTCGTGAGCAATATAGTATAGATTCGATTGGCATTTCTAAACGCGAAGCGCGCAGCACCGATGATGAACGAGCTGTTCAAATTCTTGAGCGAACGGCGCGACGCTTACCGAGCGGTCGTTATGAAGTCGGGCTTCTTTGGAAAACTGACAATTTATTCGTGCCTGACAGCTCTAAGCTTGCCTTGTCTAGGTTTCTTAGTCTAGAAAAAAAGATGTGCAGGGACTCTAATTATTCAGAGCGATACCGTCAAAACATACACGACATGATTCGGAAGGGTTATGCCGAATTGTGCACGGAAGTGCATACCGCCAAGTCACCTGTCTGGGTTCTGCCACATTTCGGTGTAACCAATCCGAATAAACCAAATAAATTAAGACTAGTCCATGACGCTGCTGCGAAAAGTCAAGGAGTTTCATTAAATTCGCTCCTGCTAACCGGTCCTGACCTTTTGCAGTCCCTGCTCGGAATCCTTTTGCGTTTTAGGGAAGGCAAGGTCGCCCTGACGGGAGACATACGCGAGATGTTTCCGCAGGTGAAAATTCGTGTGGAGGATCGTGATGCGCAAAGATTTTTGTGGCGCGATAACCCTAAAGAGCCGATTAAGACATACCGCATGTCATCAATGATTTTCGGGGCTGCGTCTAGTCCTTTCACTGCCATTTACATTAAAAATAAAAACGCAGTAGAGTGGCAAGAGCGCTATCCAGCCGCGGCTCGAGCCATCATTGTCGATCACTATATGGATGACTGTATAGTGAGCCTAGACTCAATCGATGAAGCTGCTAAACTTGCCGCAGAAATTCACCATATCCATCGACATGCTGGCTTCGAAATGCGCGCGTGGGCCTCAAACGAACCCTCTGCTCTCTCACTTTTACCAAAAGAGAGCTTGGTTGAGGTACCTGTAGCTAGTCACGATGTAGATGTTGACCTTGGCCGTCTCGCCACGCCCGTGCGTACTCTCGGCCTTATTTGGCAACCCGTTGCCGATACAATTGGTTTTAACACGGGAATAAGCAAAAATTGTGCGTTGCCAAATAAGTTTACCAAGCGCGAAGTATTGGCTCACGTCTTGCGGGTTTTCGACCCACTCGGAATTCTGGCGCCAGTAGTAGTGACAGGCCGTATTATGTTCCAAAATGCATGGCGTAAGGGTCTCGACTGGGACGAGGAGCTCTCGCAGAATGACAGTGCGGCGTGGAGACATTGGTTTGAAGATTTATTTGCCGCTTCCCGATTGCAGATCCCACGCTGCTACTGTCCTGGCGAGTTGAAAGTAGATAAGTGCGAGCTTCACGTTTTCTGTGACGCAAGCGAGTCTGCCTTTTCTGCAGTCGCATATTGGCGTTTTATTATGGAAAACGGTGACGTGAAGCTAGCGCTTATATGTAGTAAAGTTCGCGTAGCTCCTCTAAAGCCAATTTCCATAAATCGTTTGGAACTTCAAGGAGCTTTGGTTGCAGCTCGCCTCGCCTCCACTATTTGTGAAGCTCACAGACTCAAACCTGTCAAACGCATATTCTGGTGTGATTCTATGACAGTTTTGGGTTGGCTCCGAAGCGAGGCGCGTCTGTTCAAGTCGTTTGTGTCTCATAGAGTAGGCGAGATTGTAGAGATAACTGACGTGAAAGAATGGCGCTGGGTGCCAAGTCATTTAAACGTTGCGGACGATGCAACTCGCATCAAGCGCGTCATGTTGTCTCCTGAATCACGCTGGATATCGGGGCCTGAATTTTTGCTCTCTTCGGAGTGGCCAACTGAGCCCTGTGCACCTGAGTATACAGTTTTAGAAGAGTGCAAACACGCAGTGCATCCCGAATTAGTTCACCTCATTATTGACGATGCCCAGCATGAGCCAGTTTCAGCTGATCCTGAGCGTTTCAGCTCTTGGCTCAGGCTGGTGCGTGCAACTGCTACAGCTCATAAGTATCTTACATTACTGCGAATGCGTAGTCTAACTCGAAGGGGCTTATGTGTAGATAATTTAGTTCGATTAGAGGGAGGGCTGTGTACCTTTATGTTTCAGCCTTCGAGTCAATGGCAACAGTTCGCTGCCCCGAGGTCCTCACATGTGTCAGCTAGAGATTTGACCGCCGCTGACATTCGTCTAGCAGAGACGCACGTCTTGCTCAAGTCCCAATTGGTCTCATTTCCCAGCGAGATGAGGCACCTCAATTTTCGTCCTCCTCAGCTCTTGCCACGCTCCAGTCGCTTGTCGAAACTAGCGGTTCTCATCGGAGAAGATAGACTGATGCGATTGTCCGGCCGCATTAAAGCGGCGTCACACATACGTCATGAAACTAAAAGTCCGATTGTACTGGACGGAAGACACCCAGCAGTGCGCTTGCTTGTGGAACACCATCATAGGAGGGCCGCCCACGCCAATACAGAGACAGTGGTCAATGAGCTCCGGCAAGATTACCATTTGTTGAGCCTGAGAAGTTCAGTCCGCGCAGTTGCCTTTCACTGCCAGTTTTGCCGCATTCGCCGAGCCATGAACTTCGAGCCACCGACAGGAGACTTACCCGAGGCACGTTTGGGACACCACAAGCGCCCGTTTACGTTCACGGGGCTCGATTACTATGGACCGGTTCAAGTCTCTATCGGCCGAAGACGAGAGAAAAGATATGTCGCCCTCTTCACTTGCCTCGTCGTTCGTGCTGTGCATTTGGAAGTGGTTGACAGTTTGACCACGGCCTCCGCAATTATGAGCCTCCGCCGTTTCATAGCCCGGCGAGGCACGCCAGCGGAGCTCTGGTCAGACAACGGAACCGCTTTTGTAGGCGCCAACCGAGAGCTGCGTCGCCTGTACGCCGAAGCCACAGCCCAGTACACAGCTTCAGAGAAAATTAACTGGCGTTTTATACCACCAGCCGCTCCTTTTATGGGCGGAGCTTGGGAAAGACTGGTGAAGAGCGTAAAAGTGGCTCTCAAGGTGACACTCACAGAACGTGCCCCAACGGACGAGGTGCTTCGCACGCTTCTGGCAGAGGCTGAGGCACTTGTCAACTCCCGTCCACTCACTCATGTCACCATCGATCATAACAGTGAAGAAGCGCTCACTCCCACGCACTTTCTTCTGGCTGCGTCTTCAGGTCGTCCGATACCAGCGACGTTATCGGACTCGGACTTTGCCTCGAGAAGTAGCTGGCGCAAGGCCGTTCGATTGGCAGACCATTTTTGGCAGCGATGGGTCAAGGAATACCTGCCAACACTCATCCCAAGACGCGGACGTGGGATAGCTCCTGAGGTGGCCGTTGGCGACGTGGTGTTGATCGCTGATCCAAACTCACCTAGAGGCACCTGGCCACGGGGGCGGGTGACAGCAGTTTTTCCGGGCCCCGACGGCGTAATCCGGGTTGCTGATGTTCGCACCCTGATGGGCATCATGCGGCGGCCCCTCCGTAAGCTGGTGAAGCTGCCTTTATAGAAAGAGGGAGGAATGTGCACGACGCACCTTTTTGGAAGCTTTTTACCTTTTTATATATTTTTGTATTATTTTGTACTTTTGTTTTAGAATATGTCAAGCAGTTAGTTTTGTATTGTCATTAGGTGTGGTCTGTTATGTTTTTTGCTGGATTAAAGTCTGTTTCGGAATCAGTGCCTATCATTTAAAGAAACGCAGCAGCTACAATGTATACTAATAATAAAGAGGTAATGTCTGTGAAATGTAAGTTTGCAGTTTTAAAGGTATATGGGGGTAATCTCCAGAGCCTTACATTCGATTTTGAAAAGTATTTCTTTGGTATGATATGTATTTATTGATTTATTTAAGCTTTATTGCACAGTAACAAGTTACAAATAGAAAAGACGAGCTTAATGGCATAAGGCATTCTCTACCAGTCAACCTCTAGGCCAAACAGAAAATAATCATAGCTGGTGCGGGATATGAGAACAACACAGAAATAAAGTAAGCGGACAAATTACTGGCATGTTATAAATATATTAATATTTCTTATTAATGTGATATGTCGCCAACAAACTGTAATGCAGTCTGGCGAAGATTTAGATTAAGTTTATCGTAATTTTTGTTGAGTAAGAAATAAATAAAAAAAAAAACGATTTATTTCAGGCATCTAAGGCCCATAGTAACAAATACCTTAAAGACTAACATACATACAAAACAATTATAAAATTATAAACTAATTACTGAGGCGACATTACAGCGTGGCTCTGTTGTGTCGTCAAGTCTGGTGTAGAATTCGGTAGGTTGCTCCGGAACCGTCGAAACACGACACCCTTCGGCCAGAAGTCAGCACACGCGATGGTCTCCTGCAGCGGCCGCGGCACGCGCACCACAAACGAGCTGAAATAATAGTAGGTACCTCCGAGATGGACAAAACAATTACAATATCGCAATATTATAAATGTACAAAGCAAAGTAGAAAACAAATAAACAAGCGTTGAATTACATAGTCTTCAGCCTTCACAATTTGATAGTTAGTATCGATGTTCCGTATGAGTAAACTATTAGCTTACAGCCGATGTTACTACAGTGTAAACCGAAAGCAAAACAATAATCCAATACCCGATAAACACAAACTATTCGGTTAGCCTGTTAACATGAATATAACAAAGCACTAACAGCTATTCATAACGCGAGGAAAGCGTAACGTATGTTTCGCCAGGCGAAATTTATGGCACGACAGGAAATCTTTATTATTGTACATTATTACGCGAGCTAAGTATGTATGTAGTTCTGCGTTTTTGGCATCTTATTTCTTTGGTCTTACGTTTGTAAACTATATATTTAATATTTATGCCGTGCTATACTTTACAATCGTCTACAGCGTTAAATGCAAGCAAAATTTATGCATTCGAGATGTGGTATCTCGAATGCATACATTTTGCTTGCATTTGACGTGAGATAAGCATGAACCAAATGTATGCTAATTTTCACATAGTGTTTGGGCTAAACACCTGTGCTTATACCATAATGTTTAATGTGAATGAATAAACGACATTTCATTTCAATATGTTATCTTTCTTAGGACAAGGTTTCTTTATTTTTTCTTTTACGTAACTTTAAGAACGGACGCTATGACAACTCAACTGATGGATTACGCAATCGACCAGAATGAACGTCCACGTTTCGTTACTTAATTACAAAATGGGTATGAAGCAGGACGCAACCTGCAGGTTCTGCCAGGAGACTGAGGAGACTGCAATGCACATAATTCTCTGCTCCTGCGGACCACTCATGCATAAAAGAAGTACCTACCTAAGGGTGGCACATCGTGCACCCAGAAGAGGTACAACATATCACCGCCCAAAGAATCTGTAATTTCCTGGAGGCAACGGACCTTAACGGTGAACTCTAAAGAAAGGGCTGCCACAATAGATCACTTGCTGGTCGAAGCGGCATATTAAGGCCCACAAAACAAATAATAATAAAATATACTTAATTACAGGTGAGGTTTTAAAACTTAAGACGAGACAGAAGGTTCTAGAAGGTATAACAACCTATTACGAGTATTTAGTACCAACCCATTGGATACGGAACGATACAAACAAACAAGCGTACGACAATGAACTGTCTTTTAAGCTAATCCATTAATATAAACTGTCACTTAGTTTCTCCTACAAACTTTTTCTTTTTCTCGCAAAGAATCGAAGTTAAATCTATCATGGTGTATTTAATCAATCATTGTCAACAATACACTTACTCGTGGAATATGTTTGAGAATCTCCTGTTAATGGGACGTAGGTTCGTGGTCTTCTCTCCCTCTCACTGAGCATAAGCGTGAGCGAGATGGAAGTGCGTGTTTGGAAGCGCGGATATCATGTTTTTTAATTTTAAATTTTTGTGTATTTTAATAAATAAAAAAGTAATAGCTAATTTCCCTCAAACATGACATTGCTGATTTTTAAAACTTATTTTATTATGTTTAGCTGTTGTGCATAATTTGTTATGATTTTTTTAAGTGTATTTTAGACCTATGTTCGTGATTTTTTTCTATCGAGCGAAAGTCAAAAACTCAGGATTCAAATAGCTGGTTTCCCTCGAGAAAGGCCTCAAAATTGCTAATTAAATTTAGAACAGCCGTGTTATAAACCAAACAATAGCTACGATTTTTTTAAATCAGTTTTTGGAGCTCACGTCGCCTTAAGGTGAGAACCGAGTTTTGGAAAAGTTGTCATGTGTTAAATAAATAAATAAATATTGGGGGACATCTTACACAAATCGAACTAGCCCCATAGTAAGCTCAATAAGGTTTGTGTTATGTTATGGGTACTAGATAAAGATACATTAAATAGATATGAATACTTAAATAGAAAGAAAACATCCAAGACTTAGAAACAAATATTCATGCTCATCACACAAATATTTGCCCTAACTGGGATTCGAACCCAGGACTGTCAGGTTCGTAGCAGGGACTGCATCACCGAAAAATACCGGTATTCTATTTTGACGGTATGACGTCATATCGGTTGTCAAATAGCGGTTTCGGTAGCGGAACCTTTATATTTCGCTACCGAAATATAACGGTACCTTTATTTTTTCCGGTACCGTAACCGCTATTTAAAGGTACCGATATATCGACTTTGACCAGGTGTTATTGCCAAACCACCGGCAAAGGCTCTGCCGCTTTGTATTTTTGTCTTTAAATGTTTAGTAGCCAATGCTTCCTCTGTAGAGTGCCAGCTTGCTTACTTTTCTCGATAACCTTTATAATACCGGTATTATAAAGGTAACGGTATCGTTTAAAACTGATACCGCTAACCGTTATTTCAAAACGGTTACGGTACCGTTATGTTCGCGCGGCGCGCATAACACACTTAAACCACTGAACCTATTGTGATGTTATACAGTAGATAGTTAGAGTGCCGGAAACTCACAGTGAAGCGAGATAAAAGTATTTTGAAAAGCGTAGATTCTTTTCACGTTTTCACTAATCTGAAATGCATCGCATTTGGAACAGTGTGTACGTGTGCAAAAACTGTGATAGTAGATTTATAAAGACGACAGAAGAGAAGGGTAGCCATCGACAGAGAAAAGGGTCAGATGATAAAGAAATCGAATAAGTAGGATAGTGAAATATTCGTGTTAATAAAAATCAGTCAAAATTTACTTATCTAGGGTATCTATACTGTGACAAAGAGTTTCATATTATAGATTGTTTTAGTTAAGATGACAAAAATGCATTTAACGTGGGATTGTATAACTTCTTTTGTTGCTAAATATGAAGGAAAGATAACAAAGAGACGTCAAAAACTGACTGAAGTGTGGCCCGTGTACGGAGTGTAGCTACTGTTTGTTCTGTTGTTTATGCGTAATTGTTTTACAACCCTACTTGGAGATAACAATTAAACAATAAATGTCGGTAATGGTTGGTTTTAAGTACTTTTCTCCATCTAAACTAAAACTTACTATACTTAAATTAATTTTCATTACACTTTCTCATAAATGGTGTTATTCCATGCCTGTATACAGAAGGACAGTGGCCTAAATTGTTCCCGCGGGAAATAATGGTCCCAAGGGAGTAATGAGCTTGTGTGTGATCTGATTAGTTAAGCAAATCTGGACGGCCGCGTACGACAAGAATTCTGGCTCTGTGATTGGTTGGAAAATAAAATCGAGCAGGCCATGCCCTGCAAGAACCACATGCTCCATGCTCTGTGATTGGTTGAAATATTGAAGCTACGCACTGATCTGGAAGTGAATTTGTCAATTTCGTCAACATTTGATTGGTGCGCTTGTATGAAACATAGATTTTTCTGTCTTTTGTAGTTATTTATTTCCTCGCAAATGTGATGAAAAACATTGTGTATAACACGGGCGTAAGAATATTGCAAACTCGAGTCATCAAAAGCCCTCCGCCTTACAGCGTCGGGCTTCTGATAGACTCTCGTTTGCAATATTCCTCATACGCATCTTGTTGAACAATAATAATAATAAATAATTTATTTACGACCAACAAGGGATCATGGTGTTAGTAACAATTGTATTACCTACTTATTAAACTAGTGTTAGTACATTATATTATCATCATTATCACAATGTACTATTAAAACGGGTGTTAAGACCGAAGTAATTGCATGCCACATACACTACTGATAAAAGGTGCCAATTTTTCTAGGCAACTCCCAGCGGTTGCCTTTAAAGTCTTAGTGCTAACTACCTGTAGTGGTAACACCTGGAAATCATCCTTTATAAGAGCGTCTTATTATACTCATGTGGCCAGGCGTAAGCAATTGTGCGTCCTTACAAATGCAATCTAAATTCAATTGCAGTTCGATTGTACGAGTAAGGACTTGTTTATGTACAGACGACGACGTTATAGTACGGCGATAAATTAGGCGACGCCAAAGAGTAAGTATATAGGTAAACGCCATAGTCGCCTGACGGCACGCGACCGGTGTGTGGAGGCCTTTAATAAGAGCTGAGATTGAGGGAATAATCAGCACTCTTTTTGTTTAGCTAGTAAGTACAGTACTCGTACATATTAAGTAAATAATTTGTAAAATAAAAGAGTGCTGATTGACTTTTCGTTCTTTCATACCTCCTAGCATCTGCAAGTGTCCGTATTAGAATTACTTTTGTTTCAGAAACCAACTGAAACAAAATAAATGAAATTTTATACCAAATGAAAATTGGTTAAAATTGTTTCAATTACCTACGGTTTTGGGATGCTAGGAAATACGATCCGATTTACTTAAACGTAAAAATACAATCAAACCCTTACGTAGCATTACGTTTTTGAATTATGTTGTGAGTAAACTACGCACACACATGGTGCAATGTAGATACTTCATGTAAAAAAACAATCTGCTGTTTTTCTCAACAAACACACGCCAACGTATTATTTTAGAAGAAGACCGCTTAGCTTTTACGCGCGCCTATAAAGCCCCTAAGTAAACAATAGTGGGTAATTACCAGATTAAGACCTCAAGCTGTAGCCAGTTTATTAGCTAATCCAGAGGCTGTAGTCAGGCAGGTACGACTTGGGAGCTAGCAGTGGAATTAGCTCGCACTCGGAGGCCATTCGCAGTAATTGATTACCCTCCGGTTGGTCATGTTGCGAATATTAAGGCTGTAGCTGTTATTCAAAACGTGCTTTGCTTATAGTTAGGCTAGTATGACCTTTTATTACATTTATATTTATGAGACATTTCGAGGTTTAATAATACTGGAGAAAAGCATTGTCTTATAGAGGCAACAGCATTGTGGATGGTCGCGGTGGTCTTTTGTAAGTAGGTACTTTCCCGGAACAGTTGGCCTACTCTAAACTGCTGCTGCTATGCTTTTATTATTAGGTAAAAAAAACATTACACTCCTTTTCGTTGGGCAGTCGTGTAACACGGAGATAAAAACCTTATGTACTAACTAATTTGCTACGTCCTAAAATTATTTGAAACCCAAAAAAAGCAAATGGTCCAAGGCTTTGCGAATTACGAGCAAAAGTTGTACCTAAAATTAAGAAGTGAGGAAATAAAGTTCCCCAGTTTACGACGTCTTATTTCTTTGACAATGAAGGAGGAAAAATACTTTTCAGTGGTATTGGAGTTTTTTTATATTTTTGTTACGAATTTAAGAATATCAGTTTTAAGCCACAACACACAAATTAAACTAAATAGATTTTTAAAGTGCTACTTGGACTCCCGCACCAAGGATTCCATAGGTACTCAGTACAAGTGTAGGAGTTGTAGGTACTATAAATATTATTTTATTTATTGGTGTGAGAATATTGGATATGGGCAAAACTAATTTAATGATACTTAACTTACTATTTAACTTTAACGTCGAGACCCTCGGTCCATGGGGTCCCAGAGCGCATAAGTTATTTGCGGAAATTGCGAAACGTCTGGTTGATGTAACTGGTGACCGAAGAGCTGGCGGCTTTCTCGCGCAACGCCGATGCATTGCAATTCAGCGAGGAAAAGCTGCCAGAATCCTCGGTAGGTACAATGCGTCGAGGGCCTTTTTTAGGGTTCCGTAGCCAAATGGCAAAAAAACGGAACCCTTATAGATTCGTCATGTCCGTCCGTCTGTTTGTCTGTCTGTCCGTCCGTATGTCACAGCCACTTTTTTCCGAAACTATAAGAGCTATACTGTTGAAACTTGGTAAGTAGATGTATACTGTGAACCGCATTAAGATTTTCACACAAAAATCGTAAACTTCCACCGAAAATTGGTTTGAACGAGATCTAATAAGTAGTTTTTTTTTAATACGTCATAATTCATGTGCGAGTCCGACTCGCACTTGGCCGCTTTTTTAGATTTAACTTAGTTTTGATTTAATTTAGTTAATGTTAATTATCATCCTATATACATATATATACTTTAGAACAAAAATATATTTAATGATAGCAGCCGTTGGTTCTTCGAATAATAAATAAATAAAGGCATTCACCGAAGGTACAAAGACGCCTAATCTCGCCAGCAGGCCCGGGCCGCCAGTCCCATTATCAAATTATCTCTCACAGCTCCGAGCATACAGTTTAACACGTAACGCCTTATTCCCGGACGTGATATCCGGGGAAATTATTTATTAATAGGCCCCACGCCACACTGTTGACCCCGGGACGTTGCGAGCATAATGCTGGGTAAAGACTGTAGCGAACACGATCGGACATTGCCGAAAGAGTACCTACAAAAATTCGACGGAAGTGTTACTTCGTTATAATAGCCGCGATATTTGACCTGACAGGTGCCACGCCACTATCATGGCTGTATCGTACGTGCTAACCAAATCGTCGGGTGACAAGCAAAAGTCATTACCAAAACTGTCACTGGTCTTCAAAACCTCATATCTCGGTACGTAGTCAATATCGAGACACGACCTTTGATGTAAGTATTTAGGTATTTGTTACTTAGTGAGTTTTGCTTGTCACCCGACGAAATGTTCTCGTGATTTACATAAGAAGTTAACCTTTTTATGTTACACGACTAATTACCTTTTTAAGTTTCGATCAAAGAGGAAAATTGAAAAATTATTCGCCTAATTACCTTTTTGTTATTTTTTTTAATTCTGAATCTGACTGTTGTGTCAAATTACAGAGCAATCGAAACTCAACAGCAAAGCATTCAATTTCGTCCACCTCTGAAGTTTCCTCATGCATTGCACAGTTAAAGCGTTACGATTGTTGAAGAGCTATTTAAGATATTCGGTATTTCCTTTTAACTGGCTTAAATTATGCATGATTTATATTTGCGAATGATGTGTTCATCTGTAATTGGGGTGCATGTAAACCCAAATAAAAGCAAATATTTAAATTAAGATATGTTAACATGTACTCTGTTGGTGTCCCGTACAACTAAATAAAATAAAAAAATAAAAAATTAACTTCAGTATATACCCAGCTTTAGGGAGCAAAAGTATGTACACATACATGTACAAAAATGGAACTTCAGAATTTTCGGAGAACAATTTTAAGGGTCCCTGTACCCTTAATATAAACTAACAAAAGATCCCTTAATAATATGCAAATTGAAATTAGGGTTAAGGAAAATATTTTCATAAAACTGAATTCATTTTAAAGTCCGTTAAGATGAACGTTAAGAAAATTATGTTAGTGGTACTTGAAATAGTAATTAAGTAGGTACACGCTTAATTAATCCCGCATTAATTAATTATTGGTTGTTCCCTTACGCAGTTTATGGAAGAGCGGTGTCTCCTGACACAAGTATCTTTATTACTTAAATGGAGACTCCAACCTTGCTTTTGTCAACCTTTTTGATTACCAATAAATTATTTTTTATTTTCATAATTTAAAATGAAAAGCTGATGATTTTGACAAGGAATTCATGGAAAAGCCATGGAAACGCAATTCTCAAAATATTTGAGATGGAATCAACTGATGATTGGCACGTCAAAGTCAGATGCCGAGAATTTAAGCTTCTAAGGTTTTTTTTTCTTGATTTCACAATTTTAATCATAATTATTTACTGAAAGAATATTAAAATATAAAAACTTACCTTCATTGATACGGCCCTTTCTTCCGACACAAAAATAAACATCATGCAGTGCCAATCCTTTCATGAACTATTAAACGTTCCTTGTAGTTTAAATAAATAAATAAATAAATATTTGCGGACAATCTTACACTCATCAACCTAGTCCCAAACTAAGCAAAGCTTGTATTATGGGTACTAGACGACGATATATATACTTATATAGAAAAATAAATACTTAAATAGATAGAAAAACATCCATGACTCAGGAACAAATATTCGTGCTCATCACACAAATAAATGCCCTTACCGGGATTCGAACCCAGGACCTCTTGCTTCGTAGGCAGGGTCACTACCAACTAGGCTAAAGCGGTCGTCAAGGAAGCGGTTTATGAAAGGATTGTCACTGAAACATTTTTATTTTTGTGTCGGAAAGAAAGGGCCGTATCAACGAAGGTTACTTAGTTTTTATTATATTATAATAATATTTCAGTGAATTATGAATTTATGATTAAAGTTGTGAAGTTCAAATTAAATTCAAATTTACTATTTCCAATTGAATGTGTCTGTTATTTACTACCGAATTACGTGTTATAGTGTCTGACCCATTTAATAAAACATAACATAACATTATGTAGCAAGATCAAGTATTGTATCTTAAAACCCACACACAAAATCTAATTTAAAACATGTAAGTGAAAGAGTATCAGTAAAATGCCTGCTATCGAGTAGAAAGCCATGTCAATGCGGTCCCCTGGGAGCGAGGTGAAATATCTACGGTACGTAGGTAATACATTGTCGAAAATATTTTCTGTACAGTCGAATTGCACTCATAAAATGACATTTGTTTTTTTTACTGTCAAAGTGAACATTGAAATAGGACAGACTGTCCCCTGGTGGTGAAAAGGTGTTTTTTTTGGAGGAATTGATAGAAGTTTGATATCTGTTTTAAACTCGTAATAAGTGCAAGGAAACTCCGTGCATAACTTGTTCTTGTTGTTCTGTTGTTTCTATTTCTAGTTCATTCTCAAACTTAAATGAAAACCTTTTGTTAACACTGATTACTTTAACATTTTTTTAGCACACGATAATATTGCAAGATATTCGTTTTTATGGCCAGAGACTGCTCAGGATCGCGAAGTCTTGAAACGGAGGGGGGGGGGGGGGGTCTCTATCCAGCATTGGGATACAACGGGCTCCTAATAATAATAATTCGTTATCTAATAAGACATGATCAAATACCTGCCAATTTATTTCTGTACTAACTTTCGCACAAAATTAATCTTCGCGAATTTATAAACTGGGGACACTCTACGTCTTTAAACTGTCAATAAAACCCAACAGATCAGCTCGCCTAAGTAATTAACAACGTGCATTTTCTCAAGGCGGTCGTTGGATTAACGTGACGCATAAAATTACAATAAAGCAGAGTTATCTCCAGTTAATGGTCGGATCTTATTTATACCTGCGCCGTAAATCTACAATTCCACCTGGATCCCATGGTGTGCTCACCTTGTTTGATGGTAATCAATGCAGGCAAATGAGGATAGGCGTTTATGGGTGTAGGCAAGATTGTTATTAGCCAATGCTTACAAGTACGAGTATATATTCTATTCGAAACGCAAGCAAATTTGTAAATGCGCCATTGAGTTAAGACCCAAACAGGGTCCCAAAAGTCACGCAAGATTTGATATATGAGGAAAGCAATTTATTTTAATGTATGGAGTAACATATGGAGCAAATATTTTCCTCGACTTTTCGTAGACTTACGTACCTAATGCTTTTGTCGAAATTTTCAATGACCATTTTGCATTTACTTACCACAACAATACATGAGCAGCTCTTCGATATTTACTGGTGGTGATATCCAAGACAAATTCTGCACAAGGTAATGGAAGTGTGTCTTAAGTTCACTCAAGGCGACAAAAACATTAAAACTAAAATATATTCTGAAAAGTAAATAATAAACCCGACGTTATTATTCAACACGCACGCTTCGGAAAACGAACCTCAGTTGACACAGACATAATATCGTCCATATGTATACAAAATACTAAGCAGTCATTTGTCCTTTATAGCTCCATTTTCTTTGTCCCGAATCATTCGGAGGGTTTTTATTTGTTTCGAAACCAACTCGTTAGAGTTCCTCAATTGAATAAAAAGAAAAAATATTTGATAGAACCGTGTCTATTTTAAACTGACTTTAAAAAAGAAGTAGGTTCTCAAGTTCATTTTAGTTCGTTGATGTAGTTTTGGGGTGAGAATGTTTTTGGGGATATATTATGTGTTGCTATAATTTTGAGTTAAAAATTAAAGTTTAAATACGCACCTTTAGAATGGAACCGGCCTAACTCAAAAACACAACTTTTTGGGAAAATGCAATTAAAGATTTGAAGTAGTGCTATATTGGTTATATCGCCCGAGCTAAATACGATAATCGACAAATTAAACTTGTAAACGAATGCTTAGTTATTTGACTTATTAGTCCAAGTCATAAATTACCAATATTTTGTTTTGATTTGGTTAAAAAAATGTCTTGTAAAACTGGTCACTATAAGGTCATTTCTTGACTGAATTTTTTTTCTAATCGTTTGACTTATTATGAATTGGGTCTTTCTTATACTAATTAACCAAATTGTTTGCCCTATTGAAGTTCGAGTCATTTTCATTATGTTATAAAGTTACCTGTTTAAAAATTAGGTCAGTTCAATACAACAGGTTCCATAAAGAAAACTTCGAATTTTTCGCAAGTTATTTAATAGATTGGTTATAACAGCAACATATTGCTAAAACATACAATTTGTTAAATACTATACTAAAACACGTAAATAATTGGCTGCGATCAAAAATACACTTTATATAATCCTATTATATAAGATGAGTTTGAGATTATCCTCCCTATGTAGGATATAAAAACATGTTAACTAAAAGTGGCATATATATTAAATTATAACCAAAAACACATCTTCTAAGAATAAATTGGTAACTTCAATACCTAGCAAAAGCAATAACCTAGGACACAAACACAGTCTACCGTGTGTACAGGATATAAAGTAGGGTAGGTACTAGGTATGTACCTAATCTATTTTATATCCTACCTGACATTTAAAATAATGTGTTTTATGAATAACATTCTGATATCTGATATACCTATACATTATCAAAATCTGATACCTGAACCAGGTTGCCTGACAGTATTAGAGGAACAGCTGTTGTACATTTTCAACCTCTTACTGAAATAAGAAATATACCAGGCGAAATAAATGTGAAGGGTCACGACTCGTGACACGAGTCACACCGATTCCTAAAAAGTTGAATTTGACAGTTAAAGTGACGCACAGGCCCATAGCAATTCTATCAGTTTAAGTCAAATTTTTTGAAGGTTTTTGAATTCCTGCCTCAATAAGCAAATAGGTAATAATTTGCATGTCACCCAGCATGGGTTCCATAGCACCCGGTCTACTGCCATTAACCACATAAATGATTTGACATAACGGTTCTCCAATTACGTTCAGAAATACATGGATTCACACCGTCATGTCGATGCTATTTACTTTGAATATAAGAAAGCGTTTGACCTGGTGGACAATGACGTGCTGCTGCAAAACTTCTTTAGTCTCGGTTTCACTTTGAAACTTGCGTCCTTCTTTGCCAATTGCAAATTTTTGGGATCGTAGACAGTACGAGCAGTTTTAGTCTAGTGGTTATTTCACATGCCCAGGAGTGAGTCAGGGGAGTATCATGGGACCAACACAGCTTCTTAGTGTGGTATTTGATCTAAGCCGTGACATAACAAGGGCGTAATCACTCCTGTTTGCTGATGCCCTTAAATTAATGTTGCCAATTAAAGACGCGGTGGATTGTGATTGTGAATCACTTCAGAGGGTAATTTGCTGTAATATGTGAGTGCTTGTAATATGTTGGAGTTGAATGCACTGAAATGTAAAACCATATTACATTTTCAAGATCTAACGACCCAGTCGTAGCGAACTAGTTACTATCCTGTCAGGTACTCCATTGGGTCACGTTTTCACGAGCCAAGACCTAGGTATTACGTTAGATACCAGACTTCCCATGCGTAACCATATCGGTGCCACCTGCAAAAAAGTTAATAAAACGTTACGTTAATGTAAAAGTAACTATATTTTTATACAGTGCGTACGTTAGGAACTTGGGAGCAAGCTTGAAAAAGTATAAGCTGTTGATTGAAAGAATTCCCAATACAAAACAATAGAAAAACAAGTTCACTTACCTGCCTGATCCGGCGTATTTTCGATGACTGATGAATTCGGCCAAATGTTTAAATTATATGTCGCCTGTAAGTTCATACAAAAACCAAAGCTCAAGACCAACAAAAGCAGCTCAAAGCTTTGTGAAAACCAATACAATACAATGCAAATACACTTTTTTGCACACCTCAAAAAATAACACAGTACAGAACAAATCAATGTTAATTTAATCTTTATTAAAATCAATAGGTATATTAGTAACTATAAATAAAACTTCGTTTCGTCCGTGCTTGCATGCGTAAACCACGCACCTGACCTCTCACCTCCGCTAACGCCCGCCGCTCATACCCGCGGCTCATCCGGCCGAAGTTAGCATTATCTTATCAGGTTTTGATTTATTTTCGTGAGATATGCGTAAATATAAACTTGTAAAATAGAAACGTTTACCTGTTTTTTTCTAGTAAAATAAGGAATTTGCATATAAAGTTTGTGTTAGAAGTTGAACATAAACGACATATAAAATAATAGGTCTGTCTCTGGTTCCTTGGAGTTTGGGACGGATGCTTGTGTGGGACGCTACCTGTGTAGACACACTGGCACCGTCCCACCTCCAACGGACTACTTCTAAAGCGGGTGCAGCGGCGAAAAACGCCGAACTTCTGAAATGCAATAAATATAGAGGCCTCGGCAGAGAGTACAACTTTGTACCCTTTGGCGTCGAGACCCTCGGTCAGTGGGGTCCCAGTGCGCATAAGTTATTTGCGGAAATCGCGAAACGTCTGGCTGATGTAACTGGTGACCGAAGAGCTGGCGGCTTTCTTGCCCAACGCATCAGCATTGCAATTCAACGAGGAAATGCCGCCAGCATCCTCGGTACAATGCCTCGAGGGCCTTTTTTAGATTTAACGTAGTTTCAATTTAATTTAGTTTATGTTAATTATAATCTTGTATATATTGAAAATAATAAAATTCAACAAATAATAGGTCAGAATAAATTGTTCTTGCCGAAATACGGAACAGACTTATTCCTTAATCGTACACAAAATATTAAGCAATGTTTATTGTAAAAAAGGCTAAACAATTATTAGGTCACTAACTGGCGAGTAATATTTATTAACGAATTGTCGTAAGTCAAAATAAGTCATGAAAATATCAGACAGTTTGGAAGAGAACAGACTTAAAATCAAATGGGTCACATCTATTACTAAACTCAGACGTAACTCTTACCTTAAATTTCGGAGTGATATCGGCGTAATCACGAATCAGTCACTTTTTTTCCGATGTATGCACGTGCTACGTCGACAGTTACGGTTTTAACTCAAAATGGGGCGTTGAATATCGCGCGGGGGAGATTCCTCGCGTCAGAAAGAGACCAATATACGAGTATTGCGTTCGAACTATTCAAGCGTAATTGAGCCAGTTTCTTTCTAAAAAAGCGATACAATAGGTCGTTTTGAGTCGATCTGTGTATACAACTCATTTTAACCATTTTTTTAGTTCGGTCAGTTCCGTTCTAAAGGTGCGAATTACTCACTTAGAGTAGGGAGTCGAACCGCTAACCACCGCGCCGTGAGTTTTTGCTATATCAGCCAGCCGCTTTTTCGCAAATGAATTATCAATATTTTTAAGTTTTACAAACTTTGCAAACATAAAAGAATACAAAATTTGGTAGCTAAAACGGGGCTTCTTTAAGACATATCTGGAAGACTGAGCGCTGAGACAAGATACACAAATTCTGTACATTTAATACACAAGGAACCCTCAAGTCAAGTACCCGACAAGAAGACGTGGTACCACCCGAGGTCCGTAAGAATACGCCTTCAGGAAACAACCCGAGTCCTACAATGGAATGTCTTTTGCGCTCCTTTTATTTTGCTTACTCTTTGTTTCTATGAAGTTGAGTTTTATTGTGTTGATTACATGATATTTGTATTGTTTTGAAAAATACTCCTTGATTTGTTTTTACTTTGTGTGCAATGCAAAATTTTGCATAGTGTTGAAAAGTTAGAGATAATTGTTTCTGAGTAAACTGGAGGTCAAATTTAGTTCGTTACTTCTTATATTAATATAATTCCAATTTATTTCACGTCATCGCTCACACGAGTAATAAGCCCCTGCTAGACGGTCGCCAACACGCCCCTCCAACCGGGCGACCTTGGTCCGCACCGACCGTTTAGACAGTTGTTTGGAGCAAAATTTAATCACAGCGGTCGGTGCCGACCAAGGTCGCTCGGTCAGAGTGGCGTGTTGGTGACCGTCTAGCAGGGGCTTATTACTCGTGTGAGCGATGACGTGAAATAAATTGGAATTATATTTAATAAAGCGCGTGAATTACACCCAAGAGCAGAAAAAAACGGGTAGACTTTCAATGCGAGAGCGGGACAACTCTGGCACATTATAGTCCCCATTCGTCCCGGTACCGCCGCATACTGGGTAGAGTCACTCCAACTCAAGTCCGGCCTAGATAAGATAAGATAAAATTAATTGGTAACATATAAGTACAAGTTAAGTGTTCTTTTTAAGACAGTTACAATTTAAAATGGTACAAGATATTTCATACGAATACCTAAACACATAACTGATACAATGTATAGTGTCGTTATATTAATTAAACAGCGCCCCAGCTGATTTTCTTGCTGGACTCTTCTCAGCTATGCTAAGATTAGTGAACCAGCGATAAAACTCCCAGTAGCTCGATATCACTCACACCCCAGATTTGGTTGAAACCGTTCTCGTAACTGAAGCGGGAACTCGTAGAGGATTACAGTGTTTAATACGCCCCCGCGTGGTCGTGCCGGAGGTTTCCCCTGGATTTTCCCCACGCTCAACCGCTTCATTGGGTTCGTCCTATTAAAGCAACAGTCAGGGATCAACAAAAAAGGTACACTTTGTTTGGAAATTGAATACAACGTGTACCCATTTCTTCACCTATCGAGTCTCACATCTTAATCAAATTGGACAGATTTCAAGTTTTCTTCACGAAAACGTAATTAGGGTTTTAGTATAGAGGTAAATTAGGTTGTTCGCTTCTTTGCGGTTTCCATGATGTCTGTAGATGCACTCGACGAGATTAGTTCCAACACTCTGCTCTCTGCTGGCTTTGTGAGTAATCTGAGGTTTAATGGAAAATTTGCATTTGCTAAATACAAGATGGCTGCAGCAAATGTGCTTACATAGAAGTTTGTAGTGAGATTTAAGGGCTGCCGAAAAGTTATTGCAGATAATTTTTAAACAATTGTCAAGAATGAGGAGGCAATTGCCTTAAATCATTATCATTATAAAAATTTGTTTAATTTCGTATGGTTTAATATCTGGATAAAAACCGTTTTATTCTACTCAGAATTTGAAGCCCTTTCGATTTTAATAAGAGAAAAAAAAAGTGTCCCGCGTTATTCATAAAATTCCTTACAAACTTCTATGAAGACGGTAACGTAACGGAACGAAAAAACTGATGACACTATTTTTCTGCTACTAAAATCGAAAAAACTTCAAATTCTGAGTAGAATAAAACGATTTTTATCCAGATATAAAATCATGCAAAATTTAACAACTTTTCTTGAAAACGCCCATCTACCACTCAACCATTAGCAAATCAGAAATATCTAAATTGATTTATTCGGGGACAAATTTGTACAATAGACCTACTAAACCTAGTCCTAACCCAAGATACGTTGGTAGGTAAGAGACGACTTTTAGACACTACATAGTTTTATCGCTAGTAGAATTTTGACTTGTAAAAGTGCCATTACGGCCTTCTTGCAGAATAACATTCATTTTCTCAAACATGCAATGAAATATCGTCATTACGTGAGTTATATCATGCTTCAAAGTATCACCGTTTCGGGCGGATCAACTCGAGAGAACTGTAAAGGAATTTCATACGAAATTGACGGCCTAGGCCGGGAAGTAGTTTTTTTTTAATTTTCATTCCACTATTTGTGGCACAGCATCACGGCATTCAGCCATGAAAATTTGTTTGATTTGAGGAGTTTTTATTTATTTATTTCATTGCATGTTTGAGAAAAGCACTATACGTACATGCCTGGCCGTGAAAAGGGCTTGCCGGCTTCGTATCTATGCCTACTCACCCGGCAAGCCCTTCTTTACCGGCGTCTACAGTAGTGTACTATTATTTCATTTATATCATTTCATTTACAATTGATATACAAAAAAGTCCAAAACTCGGGAACAAATATATCCTCCTCACGAATTAATGTACTTATCGGGATTCGAACCCAGCACCTTCAATTTTGTTGACAGGATCTCTACCGACCAGGCATCGGGCGGCGACCCTCGTCAAACGGTTAGCAACATTGTAATCCCTGTAGCCTCGTCATTTTTGATAACTACTTATTCAATTATATTTCACTGTTGGGCAGTTTTTGGCCTTTTTTTGTTTTCTTTTTATAAAGACTATCCAGCGATTGACCCTAGTCTTACCTGATGGTAAGCAACGACAGAGCTTAAAATGAAGCTTTAATAAATTAAATATGGAATTTAATTGAAGTAAGTATTATTCTGAAAATTACTGACGCTCTTCATTGTACAAACTCTGTCTTCTAGACGAAAACAACATTAACTTCTTTTCTACACAAAGAATGAAAACAATTAGAGAAAATTGTTATATTCTCGAACAGGACGCTCGAATTTGCGCTTTGAGAGGTGCGTTAGGTAATAATAAAGGTCCCTCGCGCAATCAAACGTTGGTTAATTAAGGACCATGTCGCTCTAAGCCCCGGGGTCTCGATGTTTTCCCCGCTCCGAAGGGCTGTTACAATTTTAACAAATGGACATTTTAGGAAATTTTTGTTGAAAATTCATGTCGTAATATGAAAGTTAAATGATCAAAATATCATATTTGGGTTTTAAAGAGATTCTTCAATATCTTTTCGGTTTTATATACTCTTCGTGAATGCCTCCATAAGCAGATTTTAGAAACTAAGTCAATACCCACTTTAATTATATTTTAATGACATACATAAATACCTACTTAATACGAGTACACAAGTAAATAATTGACAACGTCTTTCTAAAAATTGGTTTTAAAATTCGATCGAAAACAATATTGACTCCGTACACAACTCACCTTTAAAACGTCTCAGCTCGGGCCCTTCAAATTCTCCATTAGTCTAAGTAAACAGCATGGAAGGGTATTAATGTATTCCGCCGTGCGCTTCGAGACGGCTGCAATAACAAATGCAAACTTTCTTCACTTGGAGGATACAAGGTAGAAGAATGGATAGAAAAGAATAGATACATAATTTAAGTCGTATCGTTCGCACCACTCAATTCAGAAATGCAAGGAATAGGAACGTTTTTAAATAATTATAGGAACGTAAAAATATGATTCTGTTTTAACTATGACATGAATAGAATAAATCGGGCATCGAAGATCAAGACACATTCCTTTTTATCATACATACATACTAGCTTCATACAGACACGCCATTGTTCCCCGAAGGAGTAGGCAGAGCAAAATAAATTTAATCTTCAAGGACATTTAAAATATACTGAAAACGGGTCTCTCACGTATTTTAGGTCGAGTATCGCTCGAAATGTTTCGAACCGTACACACAACAACAGTGTGTGTGTGTGTGTGTGTTCGAACAGTATTTTTAATATGTGTAATATGTGTGCGCGAGAGTTTAAAGTGTTATGTTTCGAACCGATTCGCGGCTCCTAGTCATGAGCACACGCGTTTCAGGACATGTTTAGCAATTGTTGGTTTAAAGACGGTGATGTGACATTGCAGTGACAGGTAACTTTTTTTTTTTTTTTTTTTTTTTTAAGCGGGGAAAATGCTTTTCGCGTACCACCAGGGTGTGGGGATGGACCCTGGTGGTTATGTGGGACTCCCATGACGGCTGATGAGGCCTATGG
Organism: Epinotia brunnichana; assembly: GCA_963854355.1. Classification (NCBI taxonomy): domain Eukaryota; kingdom Metazoa; phylum Arthropoda; class Insecta; order Lepidoptera; family Tortricidae; genus Epinotia; species Epinotia brunnichana. The sequence continues at coordinate 4,015,535 of OY977945.1, read as the reverse complement.
TTTACCCACTAAAAACCCCTCTATTTGCCGCCTCTACGCTAGAAAGCGAGGCCACGGGAACGCCCTGGGCACACTTCCGCAACCTTGCCAGCGGCTGTCCGCACTGCGGACTCAACTCCGGGGAAGTAATTTCCCCCTACCTCTGCAAAGGGGCGCACCGAGAGACGGCACGCCCACCACTCAGGGACCTTTGTGTAGGCGACAGACATCCCCGTGCCCGTCGCCCACAGGTACCCTTATGGGGGAAATCGGCGGTCGTAGGCCAACCGCCGTCGCCCCACGCGTTTGCGGCGCATCGGTTGGGAGGCTCCGCTGCCTCCTTCTGCGTCATCACGTCCTCGCAGAAGGAAGCCGCCGCCTTCCACGACCTGTCGCTCCCCACCATGGCTTCCACCACGGCGGGCAGGGAGAGGTCATGCCCCACCACGGCCACGAGTGTGGCCCGCTGCTCTGCCCAAGCTGGGCACACCGCCAGCGTGTGCTGCGCCGTATCTTCGGCGTCGCCGCACTCATGGCATTCCGCTGTCGGTTCCCGTCCCGCCACCCTGCACAGATATCTCCCGAAACAGCCATGCCCCGAGAGAATCTGCGCAAGGTGAAATGAGAGAAACCCCCCCTTCCTTCCGACCCATCTTTCCAGGACGGGCCGGATTGCTCCGATGGTCCAGTGGCCAGCACTTGGCACCTCCAGCCTTTCTTTCCACTTCTGAAGGAGGACACGGCGGGAGTCAGATCTCCACCGCCTGATCTCCTCCAGGAGTGGTTGCACACCCCTGTAGTGACAGGTAACTTAGCCTATCATCCACAACACACTTCAACCCAATCCTATAGTCAGCTCGTATGACACCCACGGAAAGAAAAGGGGTGGTGAGAATTCTAACCTGACACTACACGGGGAACTGTACTGTTGATAGGTACTTTAAAAAGTGGAGATTTTAAAGAAACGATTCATTAACACTTTGAAAGTGTTACGTTATTCTAGTTTTGCAACATTATTTTCTCTTACAAATTTAAACATGTCGATTATTTAGTGGAGTGGCATTCATTTTAAGATTAGTTTTACTCTATTACTGTATGGACTCCTGCCACCACTGCCATTGACGCTAAACTGAACCCACGAGGAATTTACATCAACCAATTAAGTAAGCAGGCATATTATTATGTATTCTTACAGTTAAATTTAGCCAAAAGTAGGAAGCTATTTAAGCATAGCAAATTGCCATGCACAATATGTAGGATGTAAAGAAGTTTGAATATTTACCATTATTTTAACGCTGAATTTGTGGCTGAAAACGTATTGGAATAAGATATGAATCACATTATTGATGCACTTTCTCTTGCGCTGGCACATCGCCAATGCGCCAAATGTGTTATAATCAGATTAAAATTGAACTAAATTCAATAAGCTGGTCGCTTTATTCAAGGCGCTGAATGCAGTGCGGGCTCTGGGGAGGTGTAACAGAAAAACAACATTTTTTTAAACAAATCGATGCAACGAATTAAAGCTGGTCGCTATATTCAAGGCGCTGAATGCAGTGCGGGCTCTGGGTAGGTGTAACAGAAAAACAACATTTTTTTAAACAAATCGATGCAACGAATTAAAGCTGGTCGCTATATTCAAGGCGCTGAATGCAGTGCGGGCTCTGGGGAGGTGTAACAGAAAAACAACATTTTTTTAAACAAATCGATGCAACGAACGCACCGCCCAGAGTAAATACCTGAATCCCGGTAACGAATAGCCAATCGGAAATAACGATTCAGGGCCGACCTAGCGCATAACTCACCCTCATCTGCATTTACTAATAAACAGTCTGAAACGGTCACTAAATTTGGACTACTTCGCATTGATTTTGACCCATCATTATCATTAATCATTTTTAAAAGACGTAGTCTTTGCTCAACATAGGCCTTTCCAAAGGATTTTTACACCAACAGCCGGTCTTGCGCTGCCCATAACATACCTAAATATTAATGCGACGTTGACCAGAAACGCTGCCGCAAACCGCAAACTTCGTGTTTTCTCTATCTGTTTTATCGGTAAGGTTTACGTATCGGAAACCCAACTCAGAAGCCGAAGGGCTTCTCGCTTCAGAGGAAATACTGGTGCCGCCTCAACAGAATCCGTACGGGTCACGGCAGGTGCAATTACATGTTGCACAAATGGGGATGGAGCAAAAGTCCGATGTGTGACTGTGGCCTTGAAGACCAAACCACTCAGCACATCGTGGAGCGCTGCCCAAAGCGACGCTATAAAGGCGACCCGGAGGACCTCTACACTAACCTGACATCTGACGCGATCGACTGGCTGTGCGACCTGGATGTTGATTTATAATTAAATAATAAAGCCTACAATATAGAATACGCCATACGATTAAATAATAAAATATCTGTTTTATACTTGCATATTCGAGTGATATACAGAGCGAAAACATGAACGAATGAAGTTGGTGGTTTGCGGTAGCTGCTCAGATCCTCAGTTCAGTCATCGTTGCCATTACGCTAATATTGCTTTTATTGTTATGTTTACAACAAGCTTTCTATTAACATGAATGTAGTACAGTCGCCATCACATACATCGGAGCAAACAAGCACGTCACAAACATCGGAACACACCTCTATTTTCAAGGCATTAGGGTGCATGTGCCGATATTTTTGAACGCCTTTAGTTTACCTATGTATGTGATGGCGACTGTACCTAACTATGTAACTATGTAAGTATGCGGTATGTAACTAAATATGTAAGTAGGCATGTGGTATGTATGACTTATGTGTCTTCGGGTGGAATCTTGCACCTCAATATTGAAGCAGATATCCTCATCCCATTGAGCTGAAATTTTGGGTAAAGGTATAGTTTATATGACAATTCAATATTATGATACCGTCGAGCTGATCTGATGATGGAGACGGAAGGTGGCCATGGGAATTCAGTACTTAATCGACGTAACCCAGTTAAGTTTGGGCTCGTTCAAATCGTCTCAATTAGTAGTTGATCACGGTATACAGAAAAGTACAGTCAGCAATAAAGGCTTCTACCAAAACTTTTTGTCAGAAACTTATTATACGGAGATCCAAGAAAAGATTCGCGACGTGGAGTAAAATCATAATTGCGAATAAGACATTTTGTAAAAATGAGGACTTTGAAGAATAAAAACTTTGGTCAATTGCTGTTATGAAGATTGTGTCTCCTATTCATTCGGGTCAGTGTGCTGTAGAACACGCGATAAAACGATATTTAAGTTCTATTTTCCAAAAACTGAATCGACAATAAAACCTATGCCATTATCGAACTTGCTCACACAATTTCACGTCAATTGGTTTAGAAATGCAACCTGTATAGGAGGATAGCCGGACAGCGGTATAAGCGGGCATACGAAAGAATTTTGGCCCAAGCTGAAACGGAAAAAAACTTCGTTCGTTTCGCTCGCTCTTTCAATAATAAATGTTGTGAATTGCGTTTGTGCACAATTGCGAATAGAAAAAAAAATAGTTGTCTATAAAGTCGATTTACGGACGATAATTTTACGTGATAACGTCAAAAAGCCGAACGCTCGGCTCAGGCGGAACGGGACAATGAGTCATACTTTTTCATGCGTGCTGCTGGTGTTAATCGATTAAAACGTAATCACGTCAAAATGTGTGTAAAGAAAAACAAATGTGGTGAACTGCTGTTGAGAATTGCGAATTGGCAAACATGCTTTTGTGTAATGCCTATCATAATTTGCATAAGATAAAGACACCACGATGTTATCGTAGCTTCGATACAACAGCAACAAATTATACGTAGGAGTTTATTGACGACCGCTTTAGCCTAGTTGGTAGTGACCCTGCCTACGAAGCAAGAGGTCCTGGGTTCGAATCCCGGTAAGGGCATTTATTTGTGTGATTAGCACGAATATTTGTTCCTGAGTCATGGATGTTTTCTATGTATTTAAGTATGTATTTCTCTATATAAGTATCTATATCGTCGCCTAGTACCCATAGTACAAGCTTTGCTTAGTTTGGGACTAGGTTGATTTGTGTAAAATTGTCTGCAAATATTTATATTTATTTATTTATTTATCAAAACAAACAACGTACAACATGAGCTTCCTTATGTCTGACCTAAATACTTCAGCTTTGTTTTATTCAGCAGTCAATATAATATTTCGTGTTTCGTGCAATAATTTAATTACAACTTGTTTATTACACATAAAGGATTGAAAACTCAATGGACGATGATTACTTAGGGTGGCTTGTGTACCAAACAGTCTGCAATTGTAAGCGGTGTTCGTTAAAATCTGAATGTATGAAAAGTTTGACAAGTTTCTATGGAATGACAGCTGCCGGCGCCAGATTTAACGTATTGTAAGTTAGTGCAACCTGCCCTTATACAAACAAATAAAGTTGAAATATTTTGGAGAAGAGGCCTGTGTCCAGCAGTGGGACGTATAAGGCTGAAAATGATGGTTTGGAGTCTTTTGAAGTCTCCGTGCCAATGTGTATGTTCTGTTATAAGTGTTTTATTTACTAACTAGCTATTGCCTGTAACTTCGTCTGCGTGGAGCTAGATCTTACTTCCTTAAGAACTTGTGCCCCCATTTCACCCCTTTAGGGGATGACTTTCAGGATAAAACGTACCCTATGTTCTTCCCCAGGATTAATATCGGTTCACCGGTTTGAGATGGCAAAGGTTTTCTTTCGCATTTTTAATATTATAGTATGTAATTAGGGAACATGAATACAGCATTATTTTTATTTTTTATTTAAATCTTGATTTCATATACATAGCATCCATATTTTGTAAATAAGAATACGAAATAAATCTAACTGATTCCCTATATGATAGAAAGCTCTTTATCATCATTATCCAGTGAGCCAAAATTGGACTATCATATCGGCCCGCAATCACCCCCAGAATGCTGTTGGAGCTGCCCCTAAGTCGACCCATCATCCGATTTTTTCCCGTATAATGGCGTAAAATTCGTCCATTTGGGCCTCGTCGAACAGTTTATACTAATACAGAAAATGCCCGCACATCTGGAATAGAAGCCGGTCTCTCGCTGCCGGGTTCGATTTTGGGGGACCCATTGGTGGTTTTTAGTGTTCCATACCAAAATTGGTCCAACGGAGCATTAATAATGCGATCACTCACTATCCGTTTGCCACTGGCAGTTTTTTTAGCCCACAAGTCCTCTGGCATGTGGCAGATATGTCTCGCCAAATCCTGCTTAAACTTATGGGCCGTTTCAGCAACAGCGAGATTTTTTTAAAGTAAGTTATTTATTAAAAAATACTGCATTCATACGTTTAAATTATAAAAAGTTAAAGAGGTATGTTGTTATTTTTGTTAATGAAGTTTAGTGCTTTGTAAACTTGCCAACACAGACTGACATTCAGGTCACTGCAGCAACTTTTTCACTTTGAGTCCAGTTTTGTTTCACAAACTGTTAAAATGCTTGAAGATGTATATCTATTCATTAATTTAAATGGAGAAAATTAAGGAGGTACTTACTGGACTTTATTTACGCTTTCTTTCAAATTCGCATTTTTTGGATAACCTACTTCGAACTCTATGAATAAAGAAGTGTCTGTTAGTAATTTTAGGATACTTTTTGAATTATTTAAGTTAGGTATTGAAAAGTATATCAAATCACACGACATTCGGCCAGCAGTGGTAAACTACAATACAATTTATATATTGCACACCTTAAGGTGGTTCGATTGCCATACAAAGCGTTATTTGACATTCGCAGGCTAACGGCGTGATATTTTAAGAAACTTATGTAACAAACTTTCATCAATTGGCTTCCCATTTGCGCCAAATTCCCCCTTTCCTAGAATAAACTTGTGTAAACTAGATTAATTTGAGAAAAATAGTTTTCCCAAAATATCACGTCCCAAACCAATTTTCCAAATTAATCTAGTTTATACAAGTTTATTCTAGGAAAGGGGGAATTTCGCGCAAATGGGAAGGCACTTTATGAAAGTCTGTTACATACGTTTCTTAAAATATCACGCCGTTAGCCTGCGAATGTCAAATAACGTTTTGTATGGCAATCGAACCACCTTAATATTATATTAACTACTACATCTTTAAAATATAATTATATATTTATAGAACGGACGGTCTCATTCGGTAAAGAGCGATTTCTTTCAAACGATCGTATACCACCACCAGATACAAAAGATAACAATGATGGGCTGAATGGCCGAGTATTTTAAAATGGTACCCAGATCTTTATAATCGGTCGGTATAATCGGTCCCTCAATAAACGGTCTAAAAATAATGTTATCCATATGTGAAAGGTTTGCTGTGGCCCACGGTCTCAAATATAATGTTAAAAAGAGTGAAGTTCTCGTATTTAAATCTGGCAATAAAACGTACTCTATTCCGCCCATAAGTCACAACGGTTCTCCTCTTCAGACTGTGTCTAAATTTAAATATTTGGGACATTGGGTCACAGACACCCTCAAAGACGATGTCGACATAGAAAGGGAACGCAGAGCACTGTCGGTTAGGAGTAATATGCTATCACGCAGGTTTGCACGCTGTTCGCGCGAGGTGAAGATAAAACTGTTTAAAACTTACTGCCAAAATCTATACACGTGCAACCTGTGGAGCAACTACACCAAAAAGACCCTCAGTGCTCTGCGCGTCCAGTACAATAACGCCTTCAGGGGGTTGTTGGGGCTGCCCTGGCGCTGCAGCGCGTCAGGGATGTTCGCCGCGTGGAGCACCGACGGTTTCCAAGCCGTGCTGCGCAAGCGGCAAGCATCCTTGGCCGAGCGCGTACGGGGCAGCGCCAACGCTCTCCTGAGGGTGATCGCTGGGAGGATGGACAGCCCTATTCTAGCTCACTGGATGTCCATGCATGTGCATGCTAACTATAATTATACTTTCTACTAACATTAGTAATGATAAGTAAAGTAGTATAAGTTTTTTACTAACATAATATGGATGTGTGTCCGAAATAAATGCTTTCATTTCATTTCATTTCATAATTCATAAATCCTTCAAAATCCGTTTCGACCTTTTCAAATAAGCATTTAAACATGTAGACTTCCACAAAACCCACATTTAATATGTAAATCCATTGCACTCTACCCGATACAAGTTTAATTTGAAAAGGTTCTAATCCGGCCATAAATACTGCGTTAATCATGGCTGTAGGACCTTGGCAAAGCCGTCGTATATTAAAGCGTTTAGTTCTAGGTGCGAACAAGATTTAACGGCGGGTGTAAAACGCGCGCAAGTACATTAATTACGTTTTTATGTTTTTCTTAAAACGCTGTAAAACGTAATGTTAAATTTCCTTCGTCGGAAAGGTTTTCATTAAGTTGCTCTGCTATTTCAGTCCGTAAAACAACTATATAAATGTCTGGGTTTCTTCTTCGCATCGATACTTTTAAAAATATTAGACTGTTTTGACGTATTTTTTTGATGCCCAATATTAGTATTTGCACATGTTTTAAATATACTCCATCCATACTAACGCTAGTGGCTCTGTGAGACGTAAAACTCACGAGCCTGTCTTTATTCCCAATTGACAACATTTCATAATTCCAAGTCCATGATTTGACTAGCTCCTTGTATTCTACTCGAAAAGAGGAACACGCTGGTAGTTTTATATTTCCAGTATTATTTATGTTAAATTTTTAACTAATGTTTAAAAATGCACTCATAGCAAATCCAATTCTACTGCAGAAAGGGCACCTTGCTTTTAGTCTTGTTTACATATACCAAATTAAAAACAAACATTGTCAAGATGGCGTCAATGTAACCTTAAGTTACCCACCCGAAAATGACATTTGAACTTTTTAAACGTTTTCGTCAAAACGGGACTAAAGCAAGGTGCCTATTCTGCAGTAGAATTGGGTTTGCTATGAATGCATTTTTTTTAAATCGTAAATAATTGAACATAAATAATAATGGAAATATAAAACTACCAGCGTGTTCCTCTTTTCGAGTAGAATACAATGAGCTAAACGAACTAAGGGCTAAAAATTATGAAATGTTGTCAATTCCATTTTTTATTTCGAAAAATTAGATCTACAAAAAAATTATATCCAATTATTGAACCTACTCACAAAATTTTACGAAATTCGGTGGAGAAATGCGACCTGTAGTGGAGAACAGCCGAAAAGACGCAGGACATAAGAAAGAATTTTTGCCCTAGCTTAAACGGAGAAATTTGTTAGCCTTGTTCGCTTGATCAATCATAAAGGGGTAAAGTTTGTGCGTGTCTAGATTTATGAGGGCGTAGCTTTGAAATTTTGTATATGGGGGATATCTCCGTAACAACTCATCAGGTAAACAAAAAACCGGCCAAGTGCCAGTCAAACTCGCGCACGAACGGTTCCGTACCATTATCTATAAATATTTATTTAATTCTGTTTTTTAAAATTTGTTGTTATAGCGGCAACAGAAATACATCATCTGTGAAAATTTCAACTGTCTTACTATCACGGTTCATGAGATACAGCCTGGTGATAGATGGACAGACAGACATACAGACAGACCGACAGACAGACAGACAGACAGCGTCTTAGTAATAGGGTCCCGTTTTACTCTTTGAGTACGGAACCCTAAAAAACACCTGGGTATAGAATTGACGTATGGAATGGCCGTAACATAAGTCATATTTAATACAGCGGCTACACACTTACTTAAGTATGTTCTCTGTATCGTATCTTGCTGAGACAGTGTCCGGTTCACTGCCGCAGAGACACACTTGTTAGGTACATGTTTATGTGTTTTTTACTGTTTTTTTTTGTTGTTTAATATGTGTTTCCTGTGTGTTAGTGAAAAAATATATCTTTCTTTCTGTCTTTCTTTCTTTCTCTGTAATACGCTAGTGGAGCCGTACGGGCAGTCTTAATTAATTTTTAATGTATACCAGAATTCATCAAGCCAACTCAATACAAAGGCTGCCAAATGAACACCAATTGATGTGAATTTAACGACGTAAACTAACTAAGAACGAAAGATTTAAAGAAGCCAACGAGATCTACCACATTAAAATAATGGAGACATTGTTATTCCATGCAGATGGTGCAGATCGAAAGTTTTTTTTTTTAGTAATAAAAAATGGTACGTGAACCACCAGCATGCTGAGGCCAGCCATTTCGTGACAATTTGCTTAGCATATAATATCGTTAGTTTAGTATTTTTCATAGTATAGTTTTATTCTTAGAACTTTCTGACACAGTATTTTAGTTATTTATTTAAATTCATTATTTAATATAGGTGCGGAGTGATGAAAATCATGTGACCAAAAGAGTATGCAAGTTCTTCAGTAAAAAGAACAAATTCAATTTGTCTCTATAGTAAATACATGATAATTAACATAAGCTAAATTAAAGAGTATTAGGTATGAATGTGGATGGATGTAGGAGACGAGGTAGGTCAGGGAAAAGGGGAATGGACTGTGTGAGGGACGATATGAAGAGTAATAGAAGTGAGTGATGAGATGACGGTTGACAGAGAAGGATGGAAGAAAAAAACGTGCTGCGCCGACCTTACGTAAATGGAATAGGTAATTGACAATGTATGATAAATACAAATAAAGACTTGTCATATCATATCATATAGTTTCATATTTATCTGTCTCTTTTCGTTTTTCGTTTAATACTTTGTGTTTGTCACGAATAAATTATTTTCATTTTCATTCCCTTTTCATTAATTAGACTGCTACTCATTTGATTCGGACTAAGAGATAACTACCCTTAGCTTAGAAGTTACCCAATTTCTCGTTTTTTAGATAGACTTACAATCTATTGTAATAAAAAAACACATTTTAAAATAACACAGTGAAATGATTTTATCGGAATAAAACAAAATGGCCTGAAAAATCTGGACGCGACTTGCACCGCCAAATTATTATTATTTTTTACCTGACAGGTATCATATTTATAACCTTTGCTCATCATATAGAACCGATTGACATGTAAACCTTCAAAAGTAACACCAATTGCATTTATCACACACACACACACAGCCATCCCGAAAACTGTCGTTTTACCCACCACGCCATATTTCAGATTTATCACATACGTCGTTTTCCCCCTCTTACGTGTCCCAAAAAGGGACGAAAAGGTGCTTTACGTTTATGATCGTCGTTGCCGGGATTTCGTAGCGTTTAATACATGTTTTAGGTGATAGTGTGTTTTTGTATTCAAATGTATGGGGCACATTAATAACGCTCAGATTGGGAGTTGTAATTGACTTTTGCTAATGTGTTTTGCACTTTGCGGCTTGATTTATGTGAGCTCGTTATTGCTAGGAATGTTTAAAGTATATTTGTTTCGTTGTTTACAACATTAAGTATATACATTAAATTTACCTACGAATGTGAGTCTGTTCTTGGTGACAGAGAGGTGAGTTATGTTGAGATTGTAGAGGGATGGATTGTAGGTTCTAAGTAAAACCAGACATAGTTTCACCGAAGATGTTGTATTCTCGGTAGATCAAGTATAAAGAACAAGGTATACATTAGCTTATAGTACTTATAGATATTACTCAATTACGTGCGTCAGATGTTGCAGGGCGTAACGTTAAGTTACCGTTAATGTGTTAATTAGGCACATAGTACACCTTCCCCGGAAAGCTACTCTTCACCCCCGCAAACAAGAAAAAAAAATGTGACAGACGTAATTTCGTTTAACATTTTTTTTTTTATAAACTACTTACTTCTAATACTTAGACTTAGGTAATTATTTATTTTCAAAATACAATTTAGTGTTATTTTTATGAGTTATATATATTTTATTGCATTTTATAATTTTAACATTTGGTGACATATCTTCTATCACCTTATAAGGTCCAGAATAAATAGGGTCTAGTTTATTCCCTACTTGGTTCTTTAAAAGTACAAAGTCACCTGGTTTATATTTTATACAATTAACTTTCTTATCATATGCTATTTTCCTATTAGTTTTACTTAACAATAAATTATTTTTTGCATCTAAATGAGCTCTTTGTAACCTATACTTAAATTCTTTAGGATAACTTTCGTAGTTATAGAGAGGGTCGACAGAAGAAATAAGATTATTTGGTAATGTACATATCTTGCCGAAAACTAGTTCATATGGCGTGTATTGTGTCTCTGTATGTACGGTTGTATTGTATGAAAAACACCAATAACCTAACCAACTGCTCCAGTCGGTACTATTATTACTACATTGAATCCGGAGGTACGCTCCTAGGCTCTTGTGCGTGTTTTCAAGCGCGCCTATAGTTTCGTGATGATAGGCTGTTGAGTGTAACTTATTTACTCCTAATAACCTACAGATTTCAGAAAATACACTAGACATAAATTCAGTGCCTTGATCCGTAATAATATCTTTCGGCACTCCATATCTTAGAATAAAATTATTTACAAACGCTCTGCCTACAGAATCAGTGTCTTTTCTTTCCAAGGGGTATGCCTCGACGAACTTACTTAGTTCGCACTGAATTGTTAATACGTACTTATAGTTATAATTATCTACATCTAATGGTCCTACTATATCTAAAGATATCCTTTGGAACGACGTATCTGGGGTACTAGTTATCGTCATTGGTTCCTTAATATATTTGTATGTATGTTTATTGTATTGACAATGTGCACATTTCTTTACATATTTGATTACGTCATGGCTCATGTTTGGCCAGTAATAATATCGTTTAATATTATTAAGCATCCTGTTTACCCCCGCGTGGCCACTGGTGGGTAAAAGGTGAAAGTCATTTAAAATAACTCTAATTTCGTCTCTATCATATACTTTCGTGACACCTTTTGTTACTAGGATCCTAGGAATATCACATTTATAATTAGCTAAGAATGCATTCACTTCCTTTTCATTTTGTTTGTCTTTTATTAATATAACTTCCTTTATATTTAACTTCTTGCAAAATACTTCTAATTCCCTCGCTAACACGCCTACGGTAGATAACGATCGGGTTATTAGATAAATACACGATTTGCTTGGTACGTACACAAAATTTCCTTTATCGCTTATAATTTCATTTTGACTTATTTGAGTAAACTTGTAATTTGCGCTTAATACAAGTTCTACACAATCGTTAGGTGCTTTGATGATATCCACAATTCTAGGTTGATCAAGCCTATTAGTTGCGGGTACATCAGGCACAACATTATTTCCATCGCACTTTTGCTGTGCGTGCAGTTTCCGTGTTTGCGCTCTCGTCATGACTGATTGTAACGATTCAACCTCTTAAATGGCTTGCTTTTTATGTTTTCCTATTCTGAGCTTAAATTAACCCCTATCTGAAAGCTGAAGCTCCTGAGAAGCTTCTAGTCGTCTGAAAATGGAATCCTACCTGAAGGAAAAGCTATTGAATAAAATTAAACAGATAGTAAGCGAGAAAATAAATCATTTATTTACCATAGAAATATCAAATTAATTTTGTTTGTTTTGAAGCTAAAGAACCTTTGATTAATTAATCTAGTAAAATCAAGACTCGATTGTACTAGATATCCACTTTGTTCCTATAAATACTAACTCGTACCAAAGCGAATAGAAAAACCGAGTTAGTTCCGGCCGATCCTATTAGAAAGGTTGAGTTTTATTCTAGTCTAGGTAAATCTATCCTACAGCTACAGGATCTCTCGTTATTTATGTTAAAGTATTCGAGCTTGAGTACCTTAACAGACCAAATCATCTCCTAGGATATTGCCGGACGGAAAGAGATTCGGTCAAATAAAAAACCGTCCGACTCCAGGCCTACAATGCCGTAATCTAACCTAGAATTTATTATCTCTGGAACCTAACCTCGAAGACCTATTTAGACCTAAGCTATACGTGATTCGCGCTGGTGAAGTGGCTTGGCGTGTGATTTCGTCTAGTGGCCGAGGCTCCGCGTTGTGTGAATAGACCCAGGCCCTTTTCGAGAAGTATGAAGTTTGTATTTCTATAAAGGGAAAAAGTTACACGTTAATTGAAGTTGTACATTAACCCTATTTCAGTAGAACCTATAACTTAAGTAAGACAATTATACCAGGTTCCTTAGAATTAATTTACAATTCTGTAGTTTCATTAAGTGATGCACAACTTTGGAGGCTAAAGTGGGCATAAATTCCTTGTTATACTAAGTTGTGGGAAGTGATAAATTACGCTATGTGGTAGGTGACGCCCTTTAAACAGACTCGCAATACAATAGTGGTCAACTTGTGTTGGCCATGATGGGATCTCTATTGATGATGATGCGATGATATAATAATGAAAATAATCGTGAAGAAGTCAAGATATTGATGATGATGCGGTGATATAATAATGAAAATAATCGTGAAGAAGTCGAGATATTGATGATGATGCGATGATATAATAACGAAAATAATCGTATGTCAAGATATTGATGATGATGCGATGATAGTCTATTGAAATAGAATATTAGTACATGTTTTACTTACAGGTACATGAATGACGTAATGTCTAGTGTAATATCGATTCTCCCTAACGATGAATCTTAGGGTTGTTAGCGAACTGTAGCGCTCGCCTCTCGCTCGCTCGCGGCTGCTCGTACTCGCTAGTAATCCCACCTCATCTGTTGATTCCGCCTACCCTATCGTTATTTCTATCAAATCTAATACCAATTAGTACTGACTTTTCCTAAGCTATTTATAATACAATTCACCCCCAAAATATCTCAATGGATGTAACACAATGTCTTAGCAACCAATCTCACCCAATCAACTCAAAGGCACTTTATAGTCGAAACAATGTTGAATATACGACAATGCACAATTGAACTGACGAATGATAATTAATTACCAACCCACCGTGAGACCTTTTGTTGAGATCCCAATAAAACGACCCCACCTAAGAAGAGACCTACTTAAATATTACTGACATTAAGAGTGAAAGTGTTGGATTCCCTCGCAAAATCAATATAACAAAGGCCTCTAGATAAGAGGCCTTTGACTAAACCAAATCGATAGCTCAGCTACTGAGAACTCCCAATTTGCAAGATTGGGAACTCTAAATACCTTTGCCTAATCGATGACACATCCATGACGGTGCTTAAGATGCGGTCACATCTCACTTGACTAAGGAACCTCTTACGAGCGAATCCTCATTGGCCAAGGTCGTCAATGTGCCCTGAGAACAAGAGTCCTGACACCAAGCGACGCGATCACCGGCGTACACGAACTAAATTACCTTGCTACATTCATTCGGCTAAGGAATCCCACACGGTATACCTATAGGTATATTTGATTCCTCCATAGATTAACGCAACCGCACCCCTTATTAAGAGGTTTGTTAAGACTAAGACGGAAGCTTGACCGGGGAAGATCCCCAATTTGCAAGATTGAGGACCCTCAGCTACTCGCTCCGCCTACACACCCATGAAGAGCGCATAAAGTGCAGTCATACTTCTCTCGACACAGTCGAGGTCTTAAGTATGTCCAAGGGACGATAGTCCATCAACACCGGTGCGAGCACACCTCTTCTTGACCTAATCAAGGTCCACAATGTGCTCTGGGTGACAAGAGTCAGCGACACCGAGCACTCAATCATAGGTGTACATTATTAAATTACTCAGCTACGTTCACCTATTAAGGAATCCCTCAACCATATCTATAATTAACCACCGGGTCTAATATGTACTTGTAGTAACTTTAGTCGCTTATCCGCACCTTAACAATTTATCCTCATATTACAACACGTACCACGGACCGAGTCAATTGCTATAGCTAGGTTGTCGTATAATAATTGATCACTTTATCTCGTAAGGGCGCACAGAACCCAATCATATCGCAGTGACAAACCAACTAGTAATATATATGTAGAACAAAACAACATTTCTGTAATATCGTCAGTTATTTGACCAATGACCTAGATCCGTTCATAACCTATACATAAACCGCTCGTACTTTATCTAGCATATTCCCCAAACTATATACAGTAGAACTAGATTTCGACACACAAATACAATTATGATAACGTTGAAATGGTTAGATAATAGTCCCCAAAAACAAATTAATAAGTTTAGAGTCATTCAATACAGTGATTATAAAGGTCACTCACCAGATTTTAATCTCTTAATAGTAAGAGCACGTACCTAGCCCTTGCAGCTTTCCTGGGCTCAACCTTCTTCTCTCCCGCTCGTAACAAAAGTGAGCTCCGCCGCGAAGCCGCACGCTCTCCCCACTTCTAGTGTCCAGAACCACACTAAGTAGAGCTCCACCTGAGAACAGTCCTTAACCCTACCTCAATAAATGTTATATTTCTATCCGCCCGCGTTTCCGAGCCGAACCGATCGATATCATCTTTTTACAACTATGTAGGTACTTTTTCCCTTGGCTGGCGTCGCTCTGCCGGCGCCGTACTGATCAAGCCCGAACATGTCGAGAAAACTCATCTCCCTAAGTGAATATGTATTATTCAATATTAATTAACCTAACCTTACACTTCATTAGACTACAACCCGTAACCCTAGTATGTATAATGTTTTCATCAAGTACTATATCCATAACTACCCCACATCAAGTACACTCAGCCAGAATACTATGACCGAGAAATGAGTTTTCTACATGTTTTGTTGCAGTCTCGATTTTAGGCTATGATCGCATCTAATGCCGCTTACGTCTAAGCTACAATTAATGTATCTAAATCGAAGCCTCTTACTCATGACCTAACTCTAGAAGTCGAAACATTTCACGTACCAAACCCCTTTCATTAACTAACCGCATTTTGAAGCTATTTTCGCCCAATATCAACACATAACAATGCTCAGTCATCTTGTGATGACTAAGCATTTCTTTCTCATACCTATTTTAATTAACCATCATATTCATATATTATTATGTAAAATGTGGCAATCATTTGCTGCCCAGAACTTTAGCTAACCTACGTTATTTAAAAGATATACCAGACGTTGCTGTATTTATGTACATACATTCTTATTTACTAATTTCAAAGCTAATATAGCTTATAACTATAATCGAAAATGAGAGCTTCAAACCCTTACTATTTGGGCCCGAATCTCATCACGCTAACATCTCTCAATTTAAATGAGCAGTTCCGCCCTCAGGTACTATTGAGTCCGAGAGCGAAGCTCTTGGATCGTCTCATGATACAACGTGTGCTCTATAATATTTTAATTCTTCACTATTCCTCGGTAAACGACTCAATGCGTCTGCAGCTACATTGTGTCGTCCCGGGATATATTCAATATCAAAAGTAAATTCTTCTAATGATAACCTGAATTTGGTTAACCTACTCGTGGGATCAGTCATTCCGAAGAGATATATCAATGGTTTATGGTCAGTTACGATTTTAAAAGTTCTACCATATAAATACGGTCTAAAATGTTTTGTAGCCCATACAAAAGCCAAAAGTTCTAATTCAATAATTGGGTATCGAGTTTCGGCTGGCTTCAAATTGCGGCTGGCGTACGCAATTACTTTTCCGTTACTATTTGAGAGCACAGCTCCTAGACCAGTTTTGCAAGCGTCTGTGTGTAAGGTAAAAACGTTACTACTAGAAAAATCTGGATAATCTAAAACTTGTGGACTTGTAAGTGCTTCCTTTAACTTCAAAAATGACGTTTCACATTCTGGAGTCCAGTCAAAAATTGCGTTTTTCTTTGATAATTGATTCAATGGATAAGCTATATTCGCGAAATTAGAAATGAACCGTCTGTAATAATTGGCGAATGCAACAAACCTCTTGACTTCATCTGTATTTGTTGGTCTTGGGTATTTATTTAACGCTTCTACTTTTGCTGCGTCGGGTTCTACTCCTTTTGATGTAATTTTATGTCCTAAATACATTATATCCTTACGTAAAAATTCGCATTTTAAGGGATTAAGCTTGAGGTTAGTGCTCCGAAATCTTTCTTAAACTTTAGTAAGATTCTGATTATGTGACGTCATAGAATTTCCTATAACAATGCAATCATCTAAATAAATAAAACACTGTTTATAATTTAAACCTGACATGGCTATGGTCATCAGCCTGGAGAAGACACTGGGGCTAGTCCGGAGACCCATAGGAGTTCTCTTCATCTGGTACATCTTGTCAGTCGTGAAAGCTGTGTACTTTCGAGAATCCTTGTCTAAAGCAAGTTGATAATAACCTTGTGAAAGGTCAAGCTTTGAAAAATATATGCTACCTGCGAGATAATCTAAAATTTCTGTAATATTTGGCAGCGGGAACTTGTCATCTTGAATTTTATTATTTAATTGCCTATAATCTACAACTAATCTCCACTTCTTTTCACCTGACTTGTCACTTTTCTTGGGAACAAGCAAAACGGGGCTGGACCACTCGGAAGTAGCCTCTTCAATAATGTGTGTGTAATGGGCCGGGATAACCCTGGACACCTCTTTTTTGCGAGCCGGGAAACCCTGGACAACGCTCTTCTTTTTATACTGATCTTCGTAATATTTTTTTCAAGTTTCTTCTTTATTAATTTTCTTGGATCTTCTTAATTTTCTTGCGTCTTCTTAATATGGGATCTTCTTTCTTCAAACAAAACTTGTTACGAAATTCTTCATTGATGATAAGTCTTCATTATTTTATCTCTTCCAGTAACTTCATTCTACTGTTCACTCGTTATAGCTGTTTCAATTTTTCTTCTTAATTTCTCGCTTGACAGTATGCTTCATTTTCCTTGGTCCGCTGGTAGGGTCGCCATGAGTTATGTTGAGATTGTAGAGGGATGGATTGTAGGTTCTAAGTAAAACCAGACATAGTTTCACCGAAGATGTTGTATTCTCGGTAGATCAAGTATAAAGAACAAGGTATACATTAGCTTATAGTACTTATAGATATTACTCAATTACGTGCGTCAGATGTTGCAGGGCGTAACGTTAAGTTACCGTTAATGTGTTAATTAGGCACATAGTACAGAGGAAAGTTCTGAAGATCTTGGGACCTATAAATTTACTGATATTACTATAATTTATTCTCAGCACACACACACATACACAAAACACACAGACACACACACTCACAGGCACATATGCACAGAAACTTACATACTTTTTATTCTTTTTATTTGATGACCGTTGCCCGGTTTTGTTTGTTTTAATGTTGTAATTTAAGGTCCTGGCAGAATATCAGCGATGTGGCTTGCCACATCATAATGCTGAGCCAGCGACATTTCTCTGCCACGACCACAGATGTATGAATATAAGGAGATCGGACATGGCGGCCGATTTGTATAGAGTGAGCCTGTCGCAAGTACATTAACCCACACAACGCCCAAGTAATTGACAAGACAAAGCACGCACACATCTAAAACACACACTCTTGTATACCTACACGCTTATTTGACAATAAACGCGCATCATATCAGGCATTTTGGGAAAAAAACGTAATATTCTCTGCGATCAGCACGCCGTGCACAGTATGGCAGTGTATGCCCATTGAGCATACAGCTGCGACACGGCCGCCGGCGGCTTGTCCTCTCTCTAGTATTCTATGCTCTGAGGCCACGACACATGGCGTCTTATCTTAATCAATGTACTTTTTTGCATGCTTTCTTTTGTTTTTTTTTGTCTTTTACTGTTTAAACATTGTATTTTAATAATGCCATGTATTGTGCGAATGAATAAAGTTTGAATCTATCAATCAACCAATAAAGTGAGTAACGGCACTAGTGGGATGCGAATGAAAGTTGAATTGAAGAGTTGGTACCCGAACATTATCTATAGGCTCCAAAATCCATCGTTTTGACCATCTGCTGAGAATGGTAGAGGATTTAACTTGCAAGAGAGAGTCTACCGACTACACACTAAGCTGTTCCTGCAGTATTTTTTCGTAGAGTTTCTATTAATATCCCAATATTAGCGCCCACACAATACCGAAAATGAATTAAATACGAAATAAAAACCAATAGAAATTCTTCTTCAAAAAAATATAAATATTCAAATCGAGCATTAGTTGTTATCAAAATTATGTTTATCTCTTCTCAATCAATTCAACGGTTAGTCTTTTATGTTTACTTCTATTAGACATGAAAGGGCTTGAAGGCAATTATTTGATCCTTATCATTGAACCAATGCCGCTTTATTCCTTTGAATGGAAAACTCGATAAAAGATTTCTTATTTCAATTGCAAGGGTACTTCTTATTACGTACTTTCTTTCAACTCTATCGTAGCTTATTTTATGTTACGTTTATAACACCCAATTACTTATATATATTTTACTAACATTGTAGGCATAATACACTCAAGAGCAAAAGTTTCGGGTCAACCTAAATTAAACAACCGCAATAGCTTTTTTTTTAAATATTTTACACAAGTCTTATTTACACAATATACTATTCTTCGTATTACCCAAATGTATTAGCAATTTCCGGCATCCTATCATAAAAATATCAACATCCAAAAATGACGTGTTTTGCGATATCTCGCTTCTATCGTCTTATTTAAACCTGGTAATGCTATTTTTTCAACTGTTATTTTTGCATTTTAGATGTAAAATTAAATAAAGATCTTGAAGTTTGATGACATTTCTTCAAATACCTACACTTTTTAACGAATTTTAGCTATTTGTAAAAAACTGTACAACCTTGCACTATTGCACCGACCCGAAACTTTTGCTCTTGAGGTACTGGAAGCAGTTTCAAATAAATTCATATTTCTTAGAGTAGGTTAAGAACGAGCATATTCTATAAATAGGCACATAATTTTATTTTTCAAGCAAAAAATAATCTTACGATTGCTTGGGAGGAAATCGGATCCTACTTTTGCGTAGACGTTACGTGTATCGTTAATTGTATGGAGATTGAGCGTGACCATTTCTGAGTTACATCAGATTTTGATAATTATTCGTGTAGTAATGAACAAAAACCATGGACCTGCTGGAAAATGTTTTTAGTGTTTATTCCAGACCTTTAATAAGTATAGTTGACTCATACACGTACCTACTTATCACGCACTATCGGTTATAAACGAGGTTTTACGCGTGTGATGCAAGCACAAGCGACAAATGTTAATGATTATTATTTTACGCAGTCGGATTCAATTTTTTTAATTTTTTTTTTTTATTAGAATTATTATTTTACTTTACATGTTTTAGTTAGGTTATAAGAAGGTTTTGGATATTTAAGCGCAAATTGTTGTTCTACGGTCAAGAACTTAAATTGTTGTTCTACGGTCAAGAACTTAAATTTTTGTTCTACGGTCAAGAACTTAAATTGTTGAGCCATTCAGGCGTCATCTAATTTTGATTTTTTAATAGTTCAGCTTTGAAGTGTCCCGTATAAAGTGAGCTCTGGCTCACCAATTAAAGTCCGTGACTACACATATATAGGTACATACACATAGACTGGTAAACACATTGCCCTCCTTTGCGTTGCGCATTGACTGTGCAACGCAAAGGAGGGCAATGTGTTTTCGATTGCCATACAAAGCGTGATTTGACATTCGCAGGCTAACGGCGTGATATTTTAAGAAACTTATGTAACAAACTTTCATCAATTGGCTTCCCATTTGCGCCAAATTCCCCCTTTCCTAGAATAAACTTGTATAAACTAGATTAATTTGAGAAAAATAGTTTTCCCAAAATATCACGTCCCTAACCAATTTCTCAAATTAATGTAGTTTAAACAAGTTTATTCTTGGCGCAAATGGGAAGCCAACTTATGAAAATTTGTTATATAAGTTTCTTAAAATATCACGCCGTTAGCCTGCGAATCTCAAATAACGTTTTGTATGGCAATCGAACCACCTTAACACGAATAAGTAAATAAAATAGGCAAATTTCTTTTTTTTCAGTGTCATTCAAAACAGTTTTAAGAGATAATCAAATCTCCGATCCTATATGACTAACAATATGAGGACAACACGACACAAAATAAAACTATAAATATACTGATTTCCAGTTAAATATATCGTCACAACTTGGCTTCTCAGTCAGTTCAAATATCCTTATCCCGCAGTACTAAACGCCAATACGAGTATTATCCGCGGATGATATGATTAGCAATTGAAATCAAGAAGTTTCAATTTATCAGTAACTTGGGGATCATCAGTGATTCAAAAACTGAAATCTCAGGAGATATCTTCGGATCTGTGTGCGGATACTGTGACTTTTATGTGTAATGGCCTAAAAATGATGCACATAGAGTATGTTTATGGGGCCTTAAACATGTTTATATACTTTTGTAGGATAGTGAAAAATTGTGTACCTACCCATAATTTACGTTGACAACTTGTTGGGACGTCAGTCATCTAGGACCACAGCTGACGAATCCCGCGTCGAGACAACAATAATAAAGGCAACTATATAATGCGTTAGACCCGTCTAAAGTAATCATCAATCATCTCTTAGGCCCCCCCCCCATATCCAGCAGTGAACGTCTTTCGGCTGATATGATGATCATGATGATGAAAGTAATCATCTTAATATGAACACAGATCAATTTAAATGTTGCCGATTATAGAGAGATATTGAACATTCGCCTCGCACAGGGACCCTTCTGCAGAAGAGGCAGACCATGCACTCCCCTGATAGATTTTTCACACTTTGTCCTTCGTAGGTATCTGTCAATATGCCGCCGCTTGTTTTTCTTAATTTTACTTAATTTCTAAGTAAGCTGTAAAATTCGCGAGTTTGTTTTAAATTTAATTTTGAAAAACTGAATCGACAATAAAACTCTATATAATTATAAAGGTTTTTTTTTAATCTCAAGGTCACAGCATTTTAATCAAATATTTACATATTTGATATATAAACATTTTATTTCATTTAATAAATACAGCACTATAATTAAACTAAACTAAAACTAAAATACATCTAAATAAAACTAAAATATATCTAAAAATTTAATTATTGAACCTGTTCACAAAATTTCACGAGAATCGGTTTAGGAATGCGACTTGTGAGCTGGTCAGACGCCGGACATACGAAAAATTTTTTGCTCAAGCTGAAACGAAGAACTTCGTCCGCTTTGCACGCTCGTTTAATTATTTTATCTCGAATAGAGTCGTTTATGTAACAGCAAATGTGTGTTTCTTTTAAAACCGAGTAATATTTTTCTCGTCAAACGGCAGAAACTATCTGCGCCTGTAATTTCTCCAGAGCAGTCAAAGCGCAACTCGAGTTGAATCTACTCTTTGAATTATTAGTTTTGCTTCCCTTTCTTATACTTTTCACTCCAGCGTTAGATTATTTTATTGAGCTCTGATTTGAATGTGTTTGCTTTGTTTTGATACACAATGCGCTTTTCTTTAACTGAACTTCTTTAGTGCTTTAAATCAGATTAAATTCGACGAAATGGAAATAATGACGTAAGGGGACGTAGGTTCCTGGTCTTCTCTCCCTCTCACTGAGCATAAGCGTGATCGAGATGGAACTGCGTGTTTGGAGGCGCGGATATCATGGTTTTCAATTTTATTTTTTTGTGCTTTTACATTAAAAAAAAAAGTAATAGCTGATTTCCCTCAAACATGACATTGCCGATTTTTAAAACCAATTGTTATATGTTTAGCTGTTGTGCATAATTAGTTACGATTTTTTAAAGAGTATTTTAGACCTGTGTTCGTGATTTTTTTCTATCGAGCGTAAGTCAAAAACTCAGGATTCGAATAGCTGATTTCCCTCTAAAAAGGCCTTAAAATTGCTTAATAAATTGAGAGCAGCCGTATTATAATCTAAACAAGAGCTACGATTTTTTTTAAATCCGTTCTTGGAGCTCACGTCGCCTTAATTTCATTGCTCTTTTTTTATTTGAATCTCACTAGTTCTATTATAAGTTCTATTGATAGAACAGCATAGTTGGAATGTTTCTTTCCAGAACTAGTTAATAATCTACTATATTAGCGATAAAACCGCCTGTCTACCATTGTTTATGTTTAATTTACCTCTGTTTTTCTATAATGTACTGGTAAGAAATAAATAATATTTGTACCTATTATTAAATAGGATTTTTTTACGATGCCATTCGTACCAGTTTTTAGAGAGGAATAAATGTGTGTATGGGAGCCACTACAATTATAGTATTTTATGCAACTGTTGTATAAGACGGGTCTTAAAACGCGAGTGGCGTGGGTTGCGATGCGAGCCTTGGCGAGCATCGCGTTTACAGACGCCACGAGCGTTTTTAGACCAGTTATACACCGTTGCATACAATACTTTTTCTACGACAAAATTTTAAACAAATAGTAGACTACAGAATAGTAAAACTTTTCGGGCAGCAAGTTTTACATTCGTACTTTTGCTACTCACGCAATTTCTTCAGGAGTGCAGGTATTAATTTCTACGACCATTTTAAAAGGAACGTATACTTGTCTTCACAAACACGAATAAAATCTTAATAGTTTAAATAGGACTAATAGTTTATCATCTTTCGTCGTTTCATTTTGAACTGTATTTTGGTGGGAAATCGGAAATGTGACACCTCTTGCTTATGGTTTGTTTTGTTTTGAATTTGTTTGCACCCGGACCGAATTCGAGCTGTTTATTTTTATAAATAATACCAAGAATTTATAAAACGTGTAATTTAACACACAATAGATGATGATTTATTATTATTGTAGTCAATAACTTATAATATACGAGTATATGGGCGCAGTAATGGCCACATCAGGATCAGGCATCGTGAGTATTAGGGCAAAGAGCTAAATTATAACACAATATAACAATCTCTGCATTTAATTTTATATAAAACTCTTGCGTTACTGGTCGATTGACAGACAACGCACAGCCTAAACCGCTAAAGATATAAGCATGCAATTTGGAACATATATTTTTTACAGTACGTAGACGTGTACTAAGAAAGGATTTTTCGAAATTCAACCCTAAAGGGGGTGAAACAGGGGTTGAACTGTTGTATGGAAATCGTTCATTTGGAAAGTTATAGACTTGAATATGTGTATGAAGGTTTCTTACTAAACAAATGATATAGCGTTATTATAAAAATTCATCCCCTAAGGAGGTTAAAAAAGATTTGAAAGTTTGTATGGGAAACGTGTAATTTTTAAAGTTCGACGCTTAAAACTTCGGTCATAAGCTCCTAATGTACAGTCAAAAACATTGATAAAAACATTTTTTCTAATTCATCCCTTGAAGGGGTTAAAATGGGGGTTGAAAGTAATATGTGATTTTTAATGATAAACTGTGGCTAGAAACATGAAAGCAGGACAGCAGGCTTATTTAACCGACTTCAAAAAATGGAAGAGGTTATATGTTCCACTGCATGTTTTTTTATGTATGTTCGCCGATTTCTTCGTCAATTATAAACTGATTTCCAAAATTATTTTTTTAATCGAAAGAGTCATACTGGTGAAGTGGTTCTAATGTCACTAAGTCAGGATCTGATGATGGGATCCCAGAGAAATTTAGGGCAACCCTCAATCATTCGGGTTGTAAAAGCCATATGCAAAACATAATATGAGAGTTGAAACTTTGCGCTCAGGTTCCTTTTATATGGTCAAGTAAATAATGCTGAGTACCTACGTCGATTTCAGAAATTCATCCCCTAAAAGCGTTAATATGGATATATAGTTTTTTTCGTTTAGTGTAGAATGTGTACAATAGTATTACATTATCTATATATGTAATTGTAATTGATATACCTCGGTCCTGGCAAACATCTTGATTTAAAAGAGCTACTGGCTAAATCAGCTACCGCGCAATAAAGGTCCAGCTCAAGATGTTTGCCAACAACTGTAATTTGTATAAATTGATATATTTAAATAAGAAAAAAGCTACACGTTCGTGAAAACCACATGTAAAGCGGTTCAATAGTGTAAAAAAAAATTGTACATATCGGGTGTTGACGAGGGGTTATTCATAGGGGACATAGTATTTAGTAGGCTGTTGCTAGCGTACTCGTAATAATCAACAATTATTGCAAAAACTAACACTTACTACGCGGGCGAAGCCGCGGGCAAAAGCTAGTAATCTAATAAATTTGACGACCGCTTTAGCCTAGTTGGTAATAACCCTGCCTACGAAGCTAGAGGTCCTGCGTTCGAATCCCGGTAAGGGCATTTATTTGTGTAATGAGCACGAATATTTGTTCCTGAGTCATGGATGTTTTCTATGTATTTAATTAAGTATTTATTTATCCATATAAGTATGTTTATCGTCGTCTAGTACCCATAGTACAAGCTTTGCTTAGTTTGGGACTAGGTCGATTTGTGTAATATTGTCCGCAAATATTTATTTATATTTAAATTATAACATATTTAACCGAATATTAGCGATTCGTCGCGGACTTGGTGCGCCTGCGACCGTTGCGATTGACGGAAGTCCAAATCACAATGCCCGCCCCGCTGCCATATGACGCTCTCCGCTAGAGTGCGTTCACTCTTACTCGGATAGATAATATCAGTGCCGCGCGCCGTCACGGCCATACTGACTGTCGACCGTCCTCGGGCGCTTCCCTAGTGGTCCTGAAACAAACCAGTTTCCATGACAAAGTTATCCGCTCGTCCAACCTGACAAGCCTAATATTGCACTAGAATGTTTTCTAAGTTTCGTTTTTGTATGATGTGGACCGGACGATGTCCCTTCGAACAGTAATAACTTAGTGAAAAGCAGAACATGGACCGGATGACACTGTCCCTTCAATCACTCATTGCACAAACACCATGGTTGGATTAGAGAAATGCATTCCTTCAACCAAATACTCTTTGGCTCGGATGACACTCTCCAATAACCTCTCCAATAACTCACAAAGTTTGGACCGGACGAGTATATCATCAACCAGACTCTGGTACCGATAGTACTGTCCCTTCGACCAACTTTTACCACCAGTTATACACCACCAGGTACACACAACACAAACAAAACCCTCTCCAATAACTCACAAAGTTTGGACCGGACGAGTACATCATCAACCAGACTCTGGTACCGATAGCACTGTCCCTTCGACCAACTTTTACCAAATAGCTTCTACAGCATGTGAGCGCTTTGCTCAATAATCCCAATGAAATGAGAAATACTCACAGGATAGACTGTATGCCATGGTGCGTTGCCACGATGCACACGGTAATCAGGGAGAGGTTCTTCTGTCACTTCCTAACCCACCTGCCAAGCCGCCAGCCTGCTCACAGATGATCACCACGAAAATAATGAAATCTCCACTGCGACTGGATTTCATCAGTAAACGGCAATTTGTATGGTATCAGTTTTATCATACATACCATGATGACGTCTACTTTAAGGATTTCTTCAAGTAAACTAATTTGTTTTGAATTCAATTTGAAACTAAAGTTGATGTTTTAATTAGAAAATAACACCAATGCCGTGGTCTAACTACAACACAAAAAAAGCAATAAGCTTCTCGTCAATAATTATTGAAAAACTAATTATCGTTTGTTGGTTCTAATATATAGTAATAGGTAGTTTTACTCTTTGAGTACGGAACCCTAAAAAACGAATGTTAGGATATTCATCAGCATTGAACTATGACATCTATAGGACGAACCTTCACAACGTCATTACAGATGCTGCAACCCACAATCCAACCCAACCCTGGCTTGTAACTCATATAGAATAAGCACAAATGCGAATTTGACGAAAGTCATAACTGGCAATGAACGATGTAAAAGATATCTTGATTATTGCTGTTCAGGTCGTGTCTAACTTAAAATGTTTGGCGACTTCTGTCACCTGCTGTTTTCAATTCATCCAGTCGTGGTATTCTTTATCGTGGTTTGGAATGTGAGGTCGGAGCAGCATTCAAGTTGATGAGAAGTTTATATAAAACTTTACAACGTCATAATCGCTAAACAAGTTTTTTTTTAGTCGGTTAGAAAACAAAGAAATGCAATTTACCTCTGGCACCCAGTGTGAATATTTGTATCCAATGAGGTGCAAGAAATTTCTTAAAACCGTTGACTATTTTCAAATAAATTGTTCTGCTTGTTTTCCTTTGTGTTGTTCTTTCGAGCGAAAGGCAACAGCAAACATTGATAATTTGATATTGTTCGCAATAAATGCAGGCTGAGCGGAGCTACATTGTTTTCTTAGATGTACTGTACACAGTGTGTTGCTATGTTAGTCAAACATGCTTGCGAGTTGCGAACTAGGCTGCCGTGAATTGTCTTTACTTTAGGGAACCGCCAGAAAATATCAGTTTTGTAACAAACAAAGGAATTAAGAAGAAAACATACAAACACAATAATTATAATTATGTTAAGAAAAGATTTGAGATCACAAATTTTGGGCCTAAAATCAAAAAATGATTTCTGCTTCGAGCTGATTAAGTCTATGTGCTTAAGGTGGTTCGATTGACATACAAAGCGTTATTTGACATTCGCAGGCTAACGGCGTGATATTTTAGGAAACTTATGTAGTAAACTTTCATCAATTGGCTTCCCATTTGCGCCAAATTCCCCCTTTCCTAGAATAAACTTGTATAAACTAGATTAATTTGAGAAATAAAGTTTTCCCAAAATATCACGTGACAAACCAATTTCTCAAATTAATCTAGTTTATACAAGTTTATTCTAGGAAAGGGGGAATTTGGCGCAAATGGGAAGCCAATTGATGAAAGTTTACTACATAAGTTTCTTAAAATATCACGCCGTTAGCCTATGAATGTCAAATAACGTTTTGTATGGCAATCGAACCACCTTAACGAGTGATTCTTAGTTAGAATCTTGAGCATAGCAAAGCGAGCGCGCATTTTGCTCAAATAAGGAAGCATTCCTTGAAATTTAGATGTAGTAAGGTATCTGCACTAACTTGAAACTAACAGATTACTGATACCGAAACAACTTTGCACTGCCGAAGCGGAAGTGGTCTTGGACATCTGGATGATAATCTTATATTTGAAGCTTGAATGCCGCAAGATATGCTTTCTGCGCGTCGCGTCGGTGTAGCTTTTGCATTGCAAGCTAGTCGGATAGGTAAGTAATACTGTTGGCGCAAGTCCTATTTGTCTTGATGCAGCTGGGGGCTTCCTCCCGTCCCCGTTGTTAATCACACTTATTTACTATCATTAACAAACTGTCCCGTAGTATAGCCGGGTCATACAGAGATTTAGATTCGCGTCGAATACTTAGCTAAGAAGTATCCTTTCTTTGCCTTTCGTTACTGAATAAAATCCTCCTATCCGTTACACTGTTACCTAAACCCTTTTCAGTAGTAAGCTGTATTTTGACCCAATACCCACTTAGGGAGCCACAATGGCGGTTTCCGCTCGTTTTTATCAACACGACTACCCCAGTCGCTTCCGGGACTGGCGGAATTATACATTTGGTACGCACTTATATTAAAATAGGTCACAGGAAATATAATGCAAATAAAGGGTATTTGTATTTAACCTTTTATTAAACAGACTTGTGAGTTTGAATATTTTGAGTTTGTTGCGGCTTTTGTGTAATTATTGGGTTGGGAAAAACGCGGAACAAATATTATCGCGCTTCATAAAATCTGTGCTTTTTCCCAATTAAATAAGCCAAATATACTTTCCGAAACAATCTAAACATAGGTAAGTAATGGAGAAAGCAATTCATACCTAAATTAAAAATACTTTATGATCCCCTATAGGTACTCTTATTATGGCTGTGTGAGGTGAGATGTAGAAATCGCGCGCCCGACGACATTGAAAAAAAAACTTTTTTAATTTCGAAAAAGTGACTCAACAAACAAATTTCATATTATTAACGAACCTGCTCACAAAAGTCCACGAGATTCGGTTGAGAAATGCGAACTGTAGAGGACAACAGCCGGACAGCGGGACATCGGACACCGGACACCGGACACCGGACGCCGGACGTACGATTTTCGGCCCAGCTGAAGCATAGAACTTCGTTCGCTTCGCTCGCTCGTTCGAAAAATACATACCTAAGAATTAGGTAAAATACCTACCTATTCTAATACGGCATATACACGATGATTTTTAATCCGTGATCAGTAGGTCGATCACGTAACGCATTGTACGAACGTCGGGTAGGTCTAAATGTCATTTTTTATATGGAAAATTGACAGTTAAATTGGACCGACGCGCGTTCGGAACGTTACGTGATTACCACCCAGGAGTATTTTTTTCTAATACTGTAATTGATACTAAACACGAATAGCTCAAAGTTACCTACAACAAACGTTCTTGTTTTTCTGAATAAGGAATTACTGAATTACTTTATAATTCAAAATCATTGTCACCCTAACGTTAGTTTTTGAAAATTTGACGTATGGTGTTTGACTTATCTACTTAAGTAACTTCAAGAAATGTAGGGTGACGAAACATTCAGTGTACATTAGTGTTAACATTATCATTAAATTTAATTAACTAAACAGTGATTTAATTGCATGAGACCTCATCCATTGAAATCCGTTTTGGCTGTTTATCAATATTTCTTATACTCCTGATCACGGATTAAAAATCATCGAGTAGAGAGCTATGCTTCGATTCTTATCCAGGTTTTACGTCACGTTACACCTGACCATAAAGTAGCAATTACCACACGCTACGCGTGCGTAAAAACCCACTTCCAGGCCAGGAAGAGTCGTAAAATTGTATACTCACCACGGGCGGTAATAAAGAAAGCCCCATATCGCATATACTAATCGCCCTTGCCTTCGGCTCGATCGGCTCAAATACCTGCGATCTGAGACATTATTTGTTTTACCGCCCTAGGTAAGTAATGTCATCATCATCATTATCATATCAGCCGAAAGACAGCAGACTGCAGGTAAGTAATGTACTATTGTATTATATTTACCGAAAATATCATGATGCTATTGCCATTCGAACCATTTAAAAAAAAATCAACGACCGGGTGGGCAAATGGGTAGTGATGCAGCCTACGAAGCTGGAGGTCCTGGGTTTGAATCCCGGTAAGGGCAAATATTTGTGTGATGAGCAATGAATGTTTGTTTCTGATTCTTGGATGTTTTCTATGTATTTAACTATTTATATCCATTAAATATTTCATAGTCTAGTACCCATACCACAATCTTTATTGACCTACTATGGGGCTAGGTCGATTTGTGTAAGATTGTCCCCTAAAAAAATATTTATTTATTTTATTTATCAAAGATCTGTATGGGACCAACTATTAGATCACAATAAACACCAATTCGTACTTACCTAAATTCGTAAATTATGTATTTGGCCGCGTTTAGGTACATACATAATTGTTATATAATTACTACCTAATTGGCCCCTTTTATACTAACAAAAGGGGCCAATTAAGTAAACACTTCGTGCGCGAGTCCGACTCGCACTTGGCCGGTTTTTATGGTCAAATTTGTTATTAGGTACAGTCGCCATCACATACATCGGAGCAAACAAGCACGTCACAAACATCGGAACACACCTCTATTTTCAAGGCATTAGGGTGCATGTGCCGATATTTTTGGACACCTATCGTGTACCGATGTATGTGATGGCGACTGTACTAACCTAATAACAAATTGGACCATAAAAACCGGCCAAGTGCGAGTCGGACTCGCGCACGAAGGGTTCCGTACCATTATCTATAAAAAGCGGCCAAAGGCGAGTCGGACTCGCCCATGAAATGTTCCGTAAAATAAATTGCGGTTTACGATTTATGACGTAAAAAAAAAACTACTTACTAGATCTCGTTCAAACCAATATTCGGCGGAAGTTTGCATGGTAATGTCCATACATCATATTTTATATTTTTTTTAGTTGTATCATTCTCTTATTTTAGAAGTTACAGGGGGGGACAAACACACATTTTACCACTTAGGAAGTATCTCTCGCGCAAACTATTCAGTTTAGAAAAAAGTGATGTTAAAAACCTCAATATCATTTATGAAGACCTATCCATAGATACCCCAAACGTATAGGTTGATGAAAAAAAATTTAGTTTCAGTTTTAAGTATGGGGAACCCCCAAAATGTATTGTTTTTTTTTCTTTTTTGTGTGAGAATCTTAATGCGGTTCACAGAATACATCTACTTACCAAGTTTCAACAGTATAGTTCTTATAGTTTCCGAAAAAAGTGGCTGTGATATACGGACGGACAGACAGACAAACAGACATGACGAATCCATAAGGGTTCCGTTTTTTGCCATTTGGCTACGGAACCCTAAAAACGGCAAAAAAATCACGTTGGTTGATGCCAGCCCCTTTAAATATTTATTTTATTCTGTTATGAGTATTTGTTGTTATAGCGGCAACAGAAATACATCATCTGTGAAAATTTCAACTGTCTAACTATAGATGCGGAAATCCGGGTTTGTCCTACATTCTAGTCATAAAACAAAATCTTGGCCTTTCAAATCTCTCTTGTTTACATTTACTCTTTAAAGGATGATTCACGCTAGAACGGGCCGTGTCCGGCCCGGGCCGTTTTCTAAGAAAAACGACGGCGTTTTTGCGCGGCCGAGCCACACCCAAGCCCGGCCTAGCCACGGCCGAGGCTCGGAAGCGGCTCGGTGTCGGCACAGCCCGGCCGGGCTTAGGTATAGTTCGGCCGAGCAAAAACGCCGTCGTTTTTCTTAGAAAACGGCCCGGACCGGATACGGCCCGTTCTAGCGTGAGTCATCCTTAATGGTCGCAAACTGCACATCACTTGACAAATGTGCAGTGCTTAAGTTCTAAAGAAGTGCTTTCAAATTCCTAGCTGACAAAAGAAGCGTCTTGGATGAAACTAATGGGTTTTTCGCTCTAGCTAGTTAGTTCATAAATTGTATTGACGGGTCTACAAAGTGAGTATAGCTTGGCATAAAATTTATCTACTTAAATGTTTATGATATTAGATTCAAGGTAAGCAACTGACTGCATCCGTCGAGAGAGTCTTGAAATCAGTTGAATTCCCGCTTTTGGTGATGGGACACTCAAAGATGATATGGCTGTACCGTCTGGTCTGGGCAGCCACACCGGCATTCCGATGACTCGCTTCGATTAAGTTGAACACACGACATAATTTATGACATATTTTTTGTTAATGTTATACTGATTTCGTAACCCATTGACTGCCAAAACAAGAGAAGCAAACGAAGTTCTATGCTTCAGCTTGGGCCTAAAATCGTTTGTCCGTGTGTCTGTCCGGTTGTTCTCCTCAACAGGCCCCGTAGCATGGATGGCCTTATCACGCGATAAGTGATAGGATAGAGCTGCCGTCCCTGGCTGACACCGTTCGATAAAATGAGACGACGCGCTTATCCTATCACTTATCGTGTGATAACGCCATCCATGCTATCCGTCCTGGTTGACTGGACATAAATTGTTGCAAATTAGCTCTAGTATAACCCCTTTCAAGGAATAGGTCGAATTACCAGTCACACTGTATACCTACCCACTTACAAATACTTAATGTGTTCAGAAAACATATTATTTTTAACACCCACGGCTGTGCAAAGGAGTGTGTCCCGGATGAATAAAATGTTTAATACCTCAGCCACACTATGCTCCTCACGCTGCCGTGATATTGCCCTCTCTGGCCACACCCTGCTCTACACACGCGATTAATCGCGCCGCTCCGCAATAGGTTAGGTACTTGCCTTTATTGCCGCTCCTTTTGCCTTGATCACACGTACCGAGCAAATGGGTGAGACAGTGCTCTCGGCCGAGTACTCGGTGCGTATAAACCACAGATGTATGAATATAAGGAGATCGGACAGTGCGGTCGATTTGTATAGAGTGAGCCTGTCGCAAGTACATTAACCCACACAACGCCCAAGTAATTGACAAGACAAAGCACGCACACATCTAAAACACACACACTTGTATACCTACACGCTTATTTGACAATAAACGCGCATCATATCAGGCATTTTGGGAAAAAAACGTAATATTCTCTGCGATCAGCACGCGTGCACAGTATGGCAGTGTATGCCCATTGAGCATACAGCTGCGACACGGCCGCCGGCGGCTTGTCCTCTCTCTAGTATTCTATGCTCTGAGGTATAAACAGACACTCGCTAAGTTATACGCACCGAGTACTCGGCCAAGAGCACTGTCTCGCGCGTTTGCTCGGTACGTGTGATCAAGGCATTTGACTCGCGCCCAAAAAACCGACAAAACAAGAAGCGTTGGCCATGACGAGGAGCAAGATGAGCAATATGACGAGTAGTGTTGCCACATGTCTCTGCCTCCTTTCCTCGCTATATCCCACGTGACTCGACGAGTGTATGTATGGGTATAACATGATTTCGAGCGACTCACGTACAGACTATAACCGAAAATTATGCCATGCCATGCCTATAGAACATTGTTAACAGCAAGCATACGCTTAAGTTTAACACGAACCTCCCAGGTGACCTTACTCATGCACTAGTTAGACCTAAGTTAGCTTACTTAGTGCAGTATCTTAGCCAGTGAACTGCCTCGAGGGAAGAGTGATATATTGTAAGTTTAAACTGTTTTAAATGTTATAATACACTTCGTGGTCATGTATGAATATTCACGTGCATTATTACGGGAATGAGCAACGGTGTTCAAGGAAAAATGGCATAAGCCACTGTTTTGAAACTGACACACATGTCTTAATAATGTTAATTTATCATATTTTTTAATTTTCACTTATGATCCTCCGATTTCCCAGTTGTACCCTAGAGGAGCCCAGGGTCTACTTTTGTACCTAATCCTAAGATTAAGATTTGGCGTAGGCACTTTGTTTTACAAAAACGACTACAAAGGGAAGACTAGACCTTGTTGAGATAATACCGGTTACCTCAGAATATTTTCCTTCACCGAAGAGCTAGTGTTAAATTATTAAATGATATTTCGTACATTAGTTTTTTTAAACCCCGTGGTACGAGACGGGGTAAGGACCCACTACCTTCGCTGAAATTCGCATGTTTAAACATTGACAGAGTGATTAGTGACTCGGCTTTTTGACGTGATGACGTCTTATATGAATGAATGAATGAATGAATGTATTTATTTGTAAAATAAATCGATGAACACCGGCAGCACGCACGAAAAAGTGTGACTCATTGTCCCGTTCCGCCTGAGCCGAGCGTTCGGCTTTATGACGTTATCACGTAAAATAATCGTCCGTAAACTGACTTTATAGACAACTACTTTTTTATTATCAGAACTTCAGTCTTTTTTTA
This sequence comes from Epinotia brunnichana, assembly GCA_963854355.1. Classification (NCBI taxonomy): domain Eukaryota; kingdom Metazoa; phylum Arthropoda; class Insecta; order Lepidoptera; family Tortricidae; genus Epinotia; species Epinotia brunnichana. The sequence goes on along the minus strand of OY977945.1, from coordinate 3,981,610 downwards.
TTTTTTGATCATATTTTGTCATTTACATTTTATTGTGTTGTTTATGGCTTACATTTTGACGTGAAGAAACTACCAAAGCAATTTGAGTTTTTGGACGACTGCGATCTTTGTGAACAGCACTTGCTCTTTACTGAATTCATAAAAAAAGTATTACCTTACCATTATTCAGCACTTTTGAGTGGCAATCTGCGGCCTCGTTTTTGTTCTTCTAGCCAGCGGGCAGCCAACGGTGAAAAACACAGTGCAGTTTATTTATACGCGCAATATATATATCACTATTTAAATTTACACAGGAAAACGCACAACAATTAAACAAGGTTCACTATTATACTATATAAACATTACAGCGTAAATATTAATGCAAATCAACAATAACAGGACAAAACTCTGAAAAAAAAAACAATAGAATAAACAAAAGACGCGCGCTGGTAGCGGTGGCTGAGCCGGCCCACGGCTGCCAGTGGCATCTTGGCTAAAAAGTATAGCTTTGTTAGGCACATCCCGGTCGCCGCATAGACTCTAGCGTCGAATGAATTTTTGGTGATATTATAATAAGCGACGGGTCTATACTTTTTAGCCAAGATATAGAATTTTAATAGGGTGGCTGGTAGTGGTAGAGTTTCGCCGTCTGGTGTAGGAAGCTTGGCGCCATCATAAGATCTGATATCTTTTTAACGCTGAAAGCTATATGAGCTAGGGAGTCTTGGCTATCACTTTACATGTAATGTTTTTGGTGGGATCTCATTCCTTTTTGTAAGGTAATTTCTAAAGAAGTATGTTGGAAAACCCATACAAACTTCCATCCCCTTATTTTAAGGGTGGGAGGTGATTTACTAAAAATCCTGAAATATGTATTTTATTATTTATAACAAGGAATCCCTATATAAATTTTCAGACTCCTAGCATCAAAGTTTGCGGAAGTATCATACAAAATTGTATCCCGTAGTTAAGGGGATGGGGGTAGAAGTCCAATTTTTAGATTTTTTTTGTTGATTGTGTCTAATAGATTACATACCAAATTTATGTTTTCTAGGACTTCAGGAAGTACCCTAGAGGTTTTGATGATCAACGTGAGTGAGTAAGTGAGTCAGTGAAATCGGCGTTTTTAGATATCAATTAAATCTAAAGTATAAGAGCTGTGCAATTATATGTTGAATAAGTAAGAATAAGAAAAAAAATAAGTTTATTTTGGAACAACAACAGGCATATACATCATATAAGGCTTAGATCTAAAGAAGGAATCTAGTGTTGCTTCAAAAAAGGAGTCCACTCAGCATGAGTCGAGACACACAGTGCAACGACGCTGATTTTCAGTGGATCCGTTAAACTAAAACTAACTTATTAACCTATATAAGAGATATTAACCTAAGAATATACATACTGTACGGTATACAGAGATAGACCACGCTATGTCCAGCGAAAACGAAACCAAAACCTGAGTTGCAATTACTATAATAATATCCTACTCAAAATAATATTCTTAGCACTGACGCAGATCGAGACGCAGATTGAGACGCAGATCAGCTAGGCCAAATAAATTTGTTGCTTTAGTAGGTGGAGTTTAAGCTTATTTTTAAATGTAAACAGGGAAGGAGACTTTCTTATTGGCGGTGGGATATTATTCCAGCAACGTGTGACAGCGTAACGAAAGCTGCCACGGAAACTAGCTGACCTGCATAGTGGACAGATGAGGCGGGGGGCTTGTCTAACATGCATACGGGAAAATATCAATTTTGTCGTAGAGGTAGGAGGGTTGCTTACTATTAACAATTCCAAATAATAAAGAAGAGAGGTGAAGTGTCCTTCGGGCATTCATTTTAAGCAATTTGCTGTTATTTAAATATGGTGTAACATAATAAGTCAACTATTGACATCATATCTCGAGAATTTTGTTTATCTAATATAATCCAAACCCAAGTTATGAGGTTTCAAAAAAATTACGAAGCGCTTCGAGAAAAGGTAGCTAGTGGCCTGCCCTTGCGCTTCGCTTGGCTCGTCTAACCGCACTACCGTGCCTCCAGATATCCTGTTGCTGTGATTTTCTAATCAACCTGGACTTCCATTAAAATCAGTGACTATGTATTGTGTGAAGTGTTACGATATTACTACTACTGATAATATTACTGAGTGGCGATATAACTGTTAAATTCCAGAGAGAAACCACGCCACGTCAACTAATGTGCAGCTGGATTCACGTAAAAAAAACTTGTTTATTTCAATAGTTTTACCCAAAGTTGTTTATAGCAATACAATCTTAACTTTTAAAGGTAGTAAGATGGTAAGGTAGTAGTTTTGACGTGAGTAGCTGGGCTGTTAGTCGGAACGCGCTAATGTACCTCACAGAGACATTTATAAAATACGTTTTCAAACATCGTATTTGAGTTAAAACTGCTTTAAAACTCACGCATGAATGACAGGAAATAAAAAAAAACATTAGAGCGTGGGCGTAATGTAGGCAATTGTAGCTTTGTATCATCATCATCATCGTATCAGCCGAAAGACGTCCACTGCTAGACATAGGCCTCCCCCAAAGAGTGCCAAAATGACCGGTCCTGCGCCACCCGCATCCAGCGGACTCCCGCGACCTTTACCAAGTCATCAGTCCACCTTGTGGGGGGCCTACCCACGCCGCGCCTTCCGGTACGTGGTCGCCACTCAAGAACCTTTCCGCCCCAACGGCCATCGGTTCTACGTGCAGTAGCTTTGTATGCCTGCGCGTAATGATGCTATTTATGAGCAGCAAGAGTGATGAAAAATATTTTATGCTACTTTTTACAGTTTTTACCGATAAAATTACTAAAAAAAGCGGCTGTGTTTCTACATTCATGTTTATTTTAAACCATCCCTGACTTAAAACTGTCTTTTCATCACACTTGCTCATAAATGGTGTTATTCCTTGCCTGTATACAGAAGGACAATGGCCTTAATTGTTCCCGCGGGAAATAATGGCCCCATGGGAGTAATGAGCTTGTGTGTGATATGATTAATTAAGCAAATCTGGACGGCAAGAATTCTGCTCTGTGATTGGTTGAAAAATAAAATCGAGCATGTGGTTCTTGCAGGGCATGCTGCAAGAACCACATGCTCCATGCTCTGTGATTGGTTGAAATATTGAAGCTCCGCCCTCCACTCGCACTGGTCTAGAAGTGAAGATGTCAATTTCGTCAACATTTGATTGATGCGCTTGTATAAAACATAGATTTTTCTGTCTTTTGTGGTTATTTATTTCCTTGCAAATGTGATGAAAAACATTGTGTATAACACGGGCGTAAGAATATTGCAAACTCGAGTCATCAAAAGCCCTCCGCCTTACGGCGTCGGGCTCCTGACAGACTCTCGTTTGCAATATTCCTCATACGCCCCTTGTAGGTAAAATTATCCGATTAGGGCAAAACTATTACGCCTAACGGGCGTTAGCTACGTTATTAGGTAGGTAGGTAAATGACACCGTTTACGAGTTAGTAGAGTGAAAAAATAATTATTTTACTGTCTATTTACCTTCTCTCATTTTCAATTAACAGAAACTCACGAGATATAGGTATACTGGTAAAACGACTGATGTCGCAGAAAAATTGCTTTAAGTTTTATTAGGCTATAATGTTTTCCAAGAACTTATTACAACGAGTGGTCGTTGAAAGCACAGACATATTATTATAGGTAGGTATTTACTCATCGTATGCACAGCGAATTATACGAGAATTATACAAGGAGCGTGTCCATTCCTGAGTAAAAAAGTGAGTGGATTTGGGGGTATTATTGTCATATATGATTGAAAGATCTGAGCTCATTCACTACGTGATCGATGACACGAAAAGTAGCTAGGTTCGTTTTCGTTCGCCATGAAGTCCCAGTCAACAGTGGGGTTAATGGGTGTCACCAATCTGTCGTAAAAAGCGACACAAGATCGGGTGTGTTTTTTTTTGTGAAGGAAGGCTATAACGACTCAAAGGAACACAGTCAACCCATTGTGATATAGAAAAAGCGAGAAGAGAGAAGGCTTTTCGTTTTGAAATACCTATGCTGATTATTCTGCAAGACGTTGCATAAATATTTAGATGACGATGTAACTAGAAAGAGAAGTATGCCAATGCCTACTTATACTTTTTGTATTAATATTGATTTCATTCTTATATCAACTAAGTATAATTTTTTTTTTTTGTATTCTGTTTTGCGATACTTGCTGTAATTTTATCTGTATTTCTTCCATGTCATGGCGTTGGGTCTCCACTATAAATCGGGGACATGTGTGTGTTTATATAAAAAATGGTGGTTTGTATAATAAATGGCGCATTTGCGTGATCTAATTAAGTTTATGTATGTGGTTTCCAAGCCACTCATTATTCATTAACATTTTAATTGTAGAGTGTCCCAAACCAAACGCTCGTTAAGGAAGCCGTTTAAATTTTACTCTTACTGAATTATTTATTTAGTTTTAACGAAACGCGAGACGAGAAATTTAAATGAGAAAATGAAAAGATTGTGACGTTTTTATTATTGTCGTTTTTTTGCTGTTGTTAAGGCTAATTATGTACCTACCGCCATTATTTTCTCGGGAATATGGCCACCAGCAATATTGTAAGCATCTTGCCCGGGTGGCCGGCAATGTTGTCAGCACTAAAATATTCTTAGAAATGTTAGGTTGGTTTTCGGAGTCCGGTGAAATTTTTTACTTTGACATCATCATATCAGCCAAAAGACGTCCACTGCCTGGACAAAGGCCTCTCCCAAAGAGTGCCAAAGTGATCGGTCCTGCGTCACCCGCACCCAGCGGACTCCTGCGACTTTGTCCAGGTCCTCTGTCCACCACGCAAGACTTCTTTGACACGTTATATACAAATAAATCATGTATGCACTATAGCTTATAAGACTGTAAGCTCAACATTTCTGCAATTATTATAGTATTTACTTAATCTGAAGTGCATTATTCGTCGCAGAATCGAGTTCCGGAAATAAATCGCATTGCGATCCCCGCTCTAGAAAGGTTCTAAAGTCGCTCTATTAGATTTCTATCTCTGCTATCAATTTCCGGGCTTGACCGGAACGCATCCCGGATCGCCTTTATTTGTGCGACCACTTTTCTTGACATCAATGCTTTTGTTGGAATGCATGCAGTTTATTTATGATTTTAACTCATAAAATATACTAATGACTAAATATGATATTTTCGTTATTCCTGTAATATGATCAGCACATAAGTATCAAAAACTCAATCCCAGAGACGTCCCTTTATGTCAATTAAGAAACATGTAATTGCGACACTGTTGGACAGATAAAAAAGGTCAATAATGAAACAAAAATTGGACGTCTTTCCTGCCCCGCTATTCTGTTACTTGTTTAACTTCACCTCACCGTTCATGCACAAATATATCTAGACGCCGCGATTCGTACCTAGTAACTAAGCGTAATCAGAGGTCTAGTTTTGTTAGGCGTGACGGGTGAGATGAGGCGCATTAGCACTTTCCAAATAACATACCTGTAAATTTAGATCTGTTAGAGGGTTAAACACTTAACGTTTCGAACGAGCGTTAGGACAGTTTACCCGTCATTTTCCCACGCAAAAATTTAAATTTACATACAGGGTGTTTTGTAGCTGGGTGCAAACCTTTAAGGGGGAGATACACTAGACCATGTAGAACATATATTATTCATCCAAAAAAATTTTTTTTAGCGATTTTTTGATTTTTGAATTTGACCAATTTTGGGTCAAATTCAACCCAAAATTGGTCAAATTCAAAAATCAAAATATCGCAAAAAAAAAATTTTAAAGGTTAAAAACCCTTAAAGGTTTGCACCCAGCTACAAAACGCCCTGTATAACTGACGCGCGTAGGGACAATGCGTTACTTGATCGACTTGCAGGAAAAACTAAAAGTTGACTTACGTACAATTTTTGCTATAAACTTATTTGTTTGACGAACAAACTGAAAAGCGTAATTTTTCACAAAACCCGTCGTCATGTTACTTTTTAATTATCCCCCGTTAATCACGAACGAACGTGAAATCTTCACGTCTTTGTTCACCGGTCCCATTTCACCGTCCGGCGCCCATTAACTTTTAATTTGCGAAAATAAACCTCATTCAAAGAATGAATGGCCGGAAAAACGAATGGCGTATGGCGTGTGGTGCGTGACATTTGCTTTTGTAAAGGGCTCTTAAAATGAGTGAGTGATATTTTACACTTTTAAAAATTGTTGAAACTCTTTTTGTATGTTGGCGGTGGAAAAAACACTACCTACTTGAGAAGTGCTACAGATAAAACATGCATAATTTTTTTAAGATATAAAACATGACTTTTGAAATACTCCTGAGCGGTTATTTAGGCTGTACATTCAAAAAGTCATGTCGCTCACGCCTCACTGAAGGGTTATGGTTATGAGAGAACTGATTGAAATATTTGTCAACCGAAAAATTGATTCCGAATTCTCGGTTGACAGTCGCGTATGCTAGAAGGTCACAATTCAAATCCTGCTCGCAGCAACAAAATTTTCCCTTTCATTGGAATTTATAATTTTCGTTAGCAGACATTACTGTTAAAAAACAAATTCATTATGAGGTTGCAATGTAATTTGGGAGGTTGGTGCCGTTAAAAATAACCTACGTCCTCGAAGTAGATGCCGCTATACTATAAATAGAAAGAAATAAAGAAAACATTTATTCGTGACAAAATACATACATGAAACAAACTGCAGACACAATCATACGCACATACACATTTGCCACGAAATGGTCACAACTCAGCGTAAATGCTGGCGGCGCCAGCGCTGGTCTTCCGTTGTGACCATTAGGTGAAAACACGGAACAATGACGCCACAACGCACACAAGGAAAAAATTACAAAAAACCATAAGAATAAGAAAGAATACAGAGCAACAATGCAGAACAATTAATAACGAATGAAATAAAAATAAACTTAGAAACTTAAAAGACACTTTATAAATATTAATACTTTGATTCAACACATGCTTGGTCGTGTGGTATCCACTTAAATAAAATAAAAAATTAAAACTACGAATTATCTATGGTACTATGTCATATTAGTAATCTGTGGTATACAATTGCGTAAAATTGACAGGCAGTCAGGCAAAACATTACAAAAATACAAACATTAAACAAACAAGGACCATTTAAAACTGAAACTATGCTATGAGACTTACTTCTAAACGAAATACCAATAACACGGAGTGCGAATCGAAAATTAAAACATGCAATAACAATAACAATAACTACAAACATCAGGCCACGGAATGCCAGTAATATAATAAATACGCCTCCCGAAGGCATTTTAAAAGAAAATTGATTGAAAGATTCGTACCTGGCCGCGTATGCAAGGAAGTCGCATTGTGTTCAAATCCTGCTAAGCAACAATTTAAACTATTCCGTTTAATTTTAAGTTGAAGGAAGTGTTCGGCCAGTCTGCTTTGCAAACTTAAATAGTACCTATCATAAAAACTGGAAAAGTGCAAGTCAGACTCGCCTACCGAGGGTTCCGTACAAAATAACTGATTAATAGTTTTCCGATTTTTCCCTGACGATTACTTGCCAAATTTCATAGTTCTAGATCAACGGAAATTACCCTATAAAATTTGATTACCTTGAGAGGGTCAAAATATACGTTTTAAGCGGCATAAACGTTCGTAGGTATCTTTGTTTGATTTTTTCACAGCTTCAAGGGTCTGTAGACTTGAGTATATAGTTTAAATTTCGACTCGATACATCCACGGCTTGCCGAGATAAAGGACAGACAGACAGACGGGCAACAAAGTGATCCTATAAGGGTTCTGTTTTTTTCCTTTTGAGTTACGGAACCCTAAAAGTACATCTAAGATACTCGAAAAGCACTTTAATTGCCAAAACGTAAGAAAAACGTCCTCGTAAATCTGCCGAAGAAACGGACAACATTAACCTGATAAGAGCTGATAAGCAGGTTTATAGGCTAGGGAGCTCGGCGGTAACTCAGGTCTCAGACGGCCTCGGCTTAGGTTTTATGTAAAATGGTATCATAAAATGTGAGTGAAGTATGGGAGTCTACGAGTATAGGTCGAATTATAGTGGCTCTGTGAGATGTAGAACACGCAAGAGTAATTTTTTCGAAAATTCTTTTCGTTAAATTCCAAAAATGTAATCGGCAAGAAAATTCAATATAATGAAAGAGTTTGCTCATAAAAAATCACGCGAATCGGTTGAGAAATGTGACATGTATAGAGTAGAACAGCTGGACAGTCGGACAGCTAAACAGCCAGACAGCTGGAGAGCTGGACAGCCAGTCATCCGAACATACGAAAGAATTTTGGCCCAAACTGAAACGGGGAACTTCGTTTGCTTTGCTGGTTCGTTCAACAATACTCGAGAGCAAAGGGGTAGTTTCTATAGGGATGTCTATGTAAAGTGTTCCCATTTTCTTTGCTATTGAGGTAGCTGCCTGACATGAAACTATAGGGGGATATTGTAAAAGTTTCGTTTCTTGGCTCGCGTGAGCTTTGAATGACTGTTGAAGAGAATACTCGTATTGTCAAAAGTTACGCATTTACCTACTACGTTATCGTTTTCGACATTTGCAATACAGGGGTTTACGGAGGCGCAAAATCGATCTAGCTAGGTCCCGGAAAACTCTTTGTCTCCGTAAAACCATGAAAAATTACGAGTAAAAGCTCGATTTTCCAGGTGATTTGTTATATAGGAATGCAATATAATCTATGTCAAACATTTGTGCCAGACTACGGCAGAGCCGAATGGAAGGGAATTATGATTTTAGTAGTTTATGCTTGTATTTACGTGTGCTCCATCGTAGCGTTTAAGATATTGAACCGATTGAAAATGGGGTGTAAATAGATTCGTAATTATGGTCCGGGTGATATAGGCTACTTTTGTATAAAAAATTGTTTGGTTTTTCTCGTTTAACTGTCAGTTTCAGTTTCAGTTCTTTATTTGCTCATAAGTTATAGACTATAGTCATGAAATTACAGTTGATAACTGACACAGTGAACAAGAGCTAAAAATTCAGCTAAATTTAAGTATGTATAGCTGTTAGTTGTTCACGATAAAATATACAGGAATAACTAAGAAACACTTATACTTACGTACTCTCGAATCAGTCATTGATAACGTCAGTAGCCGGGTAACAGTTTTTACGCTTGATTTTAGGTAAGAAGTTGGATGAAGAGCGAGATAGGCAACAGCTAAGATATTCTTGGGTATGGCTTGAAGTCTTTAATGTTACTTACTATCAACTTTTATCAAGAATAAGCTACTCGCGCAGTATACTTAGGCTATAGCCTGTGTCCATCCTGAACGTCTTGTCTGTACAGGTAAAATCATTTTTGATCATTCACCTTGCGTCCGCAGGGGCTACCTTTTTTTTTTTTGTGGGGAAATTTACACATCCCGCCTGACTGGGGAACCAGGACGGGTATGACGGACGCCCGGGAACCGCCCGGACTACCGTCTAAAACCCGACGGTGCTCTGCGCGCTGCTTTATGGCGGAGCCACGGGGACGCTCACGTAAACTAATGTATGCCATGCCATACGATTAAATAAATAAATCATTTTTGAAATCGATTGATTCGTTCAGGAGATTACCGCCTAAATTAAATCTTACAGAGCTAGAAACTAACAAACTTTACCTCGCTATAATATTAGTATGAATAGTAAGTACAGGCTAAAACTTGCCAGTGAACTCACTGGCAAGTTGTAACGACAACCTAGGTTTAAGTGCAAAGCCTTGAATACTTTGGGGCACAAAGTTTTAAAGGAGCAAGTGCGACTGAGGAGCTGCGGTCTCAGCAATCCTTTGAAACAGAAAATGAAGTAGCGTTCGAATTAGGTACCGACTTACAGAAGTAGTATATAGGTATACGCAATCTAATCAAAGTAAATATGTGTTTGCAATTATATTTTGCTGACAAAGTTGCAGATTACTGCCTTACTTTTTTCACTGGACAATCCGGAGCATAAATAAGGGCTGTTTTTTTGGTGATTTAAGAGTTTAGTAATATAAAGCAAGAAATGTCAGGCAAGCCGGTGGTAATTGGCTTGTATGGGCGCCCTGCCACTGGTACCTAATTACCTTTGTGTTTTTGCGGTGATAGTAACACTTGCTCTTTGAAATTATCAAGGGCCTAAGCGCTTCCAAAGAAAAAAGACCTATGACAGACGGACAAACACAAACCATAGAACTGATAATAAACATTGAGTTGACTCACTTATTTAAATATAATTTGCCAGATGGTATGCTTACCATCACTGCGATGTCGACTGCCATCGTCTTATCTTATCTTATCTTATCTATCTAGGTGAGGGCCCTTTCGGATGCACTTCGACCCAGTGGGATCTTTTGTGCATTTGCCCTCTCCTTTATACCTGCTCCCAGGCTTGCTCCATCATTTCCACAAAGCGGATGATGCAGTTCGCCGGGAGCACCTTGAATTCCTTTGGTTGCGGGTAACCTGCCGGCGGGCTGCCATCGTAGTCTGACATTATTATTACAGGCTTCGTAGGCAGGGACACTACCAACTAGGCTAAAGCGGTCATCAAACACATTTAAACGGCCTCCGTAGCCCAGTGGGTAGTGACTCTGCCTACGAAGCTGGAGGTCCCGGGTTCGAATCCCGGTCAGGGCATTTATTTGTGTGTTTATCACGAATATTTGTTCCTGAGTTATGGATGTTATATATGTATATAAGTATCTATATGTATTTATCTGTGAACGATGCCCCGTCCGCCTTGCTGCGCTGAGACGGGCAAATCGCCAGCCACCTAACAAAGTTAGTTTTAAAAACGCGGCGTTCAAACCGCGCGGGTGAACCGCAGCGTTTGAACCGCTCGCCGTACGACCAACAACACTTTTGGGAGTGTCAATCCCCGTAGCTCTGCTGCGCTGATGGTGGGTGGGGTGATGATAAAAGGCAAAAGGATTTGATAATAAAGATATAATTTTCACTGATACACGAGTTTACAATTTACTAAATAGGAGCTCTACTTGTTGGAGCTAGCGGGACACGATTTGTACTTTTTTTTTTTTTTTTGAATGGACTTACTTCGAGCCGGGCCACTGCTGGGCCCTTTTGCTCGGCGCGGGCAGGAGCCTCTTTTATACCCCTAACTCGATCCAAGTCGAGGGAGCTTAGGCACGCAATATTTTGTTGGTTTAGGCCAATTAAATAATTCCTAATTTATGGCATAAATTAAGGCCTCGCCTACTTTCATTATAAAAAAACCAATTAAACATTCTACATTCCAATAAGAAAGCCTTGTTGGAACAATTCTACTTTCAGGAGGGAGCTATGGCCGTAGCCTTATATAATGCTGCTGCTTTCAGCCTCCTGACGTGTTATTTCAATTTACAGGAATTATTTCTACATTTATTTTAGGCAGACCTTTCTACATATAATAGGCTCTCTTCGGCTCTAATTACTGAATTTACATATAAATTGTTATAGTACTTCTTTTAAAGTACGGCGCGTCACATGCGCTTTAATTTGACGTATCATTCACTATTCTTGCTTAAACGGTTATATAATTATGCCTGTTTAAGCCGAGCACAATAGGCGCATTTCACCATGACGACCTGTCACTTTGCAATTCTTCCATACAATAATATTAACCAATCAGGAAATCTGACTCGAACTTGACCAATACGTTAAAGGCTCACGCTATGGTAATGCCTTCCTGATATACTCGGGCTTATTAATTTACATTACATTTTTCCTCCTAAAATGAGGTTTCCTATATGCCCAGGCATGTTCTGGGGTCCTATTCATTATTAATATTCACAAATAAGCTTACACAAGCAGCGCAATTCGCGTTACGCTACTTGTGTAATCATTGCTGCCTCTATTGGCTTGAGTGAATTTAAGTATGCTAGTCACAGATGTGACTTGTTCACGGACTCGCTATAGATATAGTCTCGAGTTGCCGGTTCCTAAGCTCATTTGCCCGCGTCTCTCCCTCGGAGACGGGCGGCTCTCCGCAGAGCGATATTTATGCAATTATTACAATGGGTACTTCGTACCTTTAGCCTCCCTATGGGCTATTCAATATAAATGTACTGTCGGTACATGGTTTTAAAACAAATTACTCGCTCTCCAAATTAGCGGTAAGCTTTATGAGCTGAACTATTGCGTTATCGCATTCTAACTTTAAATAGGGTATTCAAAATACTATTAGGTATTACTTATTTATTATTACCATAATAAATTGGGATGCTCTGTCCCTCTTATTCTTAGGCATACATCTCCCTCTCACGTCGGCCACTCGCAGGTGGCATGGAAGGTGTGTTCTGTCGCGCACATTATCTATTATATATATCATCGCCTAGTACCCACAACACAAGCCTTACTGAGCTTACCGTGGGCCTAGGTTGATTTGTGTAAGATTGTCCCATAATATTTATTATTTATTATTATTTATTATATAAACACAGCATATAACACACACACAACAGTCGAATCGAAACTTAATCACTGTCTTACTACTGAAACATCAATACAAATAATAATACTAATTATAAGTATATCATAACCAGGATATGCAATATGTTGACGAGTATACCTACCTGGGCCAGACAGCATCCTTCGATAACAGGCAGTCTAAAGAAATCGATCGACGCATCGCAAACGCCTGAAAGAGCTTCTGGTCCATGAAGGCGCTAATGAAGGGTAACCTTCCTTTGGCACTGAAGCGCAAGCTGTTCGATATGTGTATCCTGCCTATCCTAACCTATGGCGCCCAAACTTGGTCACTAACAGAAGCCCAAAAGTCCCGACTCAAGATTTGCCAGCGAGCAATGGAACGCAGCATACTCGGAGTTCGTAGGATCGATCGGATCAGGAACACGGAGCTGCGTACTAAAACTGGCATCGTAGATGTGGGTGCCAAGACCGCGAAGCTTAAGTGGGACTGGACTGGACATGTCTGCCGAATGCACGCAGAACGATGGGCCAAATTAGCCACCGAATGGACCCCACAAGATGGCTTTCGAAGTAGAGGCAGACCGAAAAGGCGATGGCGGGACGACCTTGACACATTTTGTACAGATTGGCGAGCACTAGCACTGGACCGAGACCAGTGGCGGAAAAAAGGGGAGGTCTTTGCCCAGCAGTGGGACACAATATAGGCTACAAAAAAAATAAAATCATAACCACAACCTAGAAAATTTTAAAAACCCCTGACATTTTAATTTCTAAGTTCAATAATATTTCAAAAACAGCAGAACCGATTTTGTTGAAACGTAGCTAAGAACCATCTCGATCACCGCATTCAAATAGGTTTCGTTTAGGAGCTACGATGCCACAGACAGACACACACGCACGCACAGACAGACAGACACACGGACACGTCAAACTAATATCACCCATCTTTTTCCGTCGGGGGTTGAAAATAAATGTCAAACAGAAGAGAGACGTACATCCATCTTCTCAAACATTCATCACGCACTACTGCCCATCAGCTTGTAAACACATAACATACAGGGGTTGATCCGAAGAGTGCATTCAAAAGGTGTAAGCCCAGCGGCGAATTCCTGCATGACACCGTTCGCCATACTGGCACCGCTAGCAGTAAGCGATCAAACCTGGTCGGAAAGAGAATGAACAAACGCATTAATTGCGTTACTAAGTCCATACAGAGAGTTTTCAGAGAGGTAGGGCACAGCGGAATGTCTCTCTCGCTCGTATATGGAGCAGCCCAACTGGGGAGGTACCTTACAGAAGACTGCAGCCATAATAGCACCACTGCTTTGGTAGTGTTGCTATATTACCTATTGCATGCTATGACACATGTGGTGTTATATTCCTGGGGGTGAGTAAGGTCGCTAGAGCTCCCTAGGATGCGCTGTGTTGGGAGTGAGGGACTGGTATGTCTCTATCTGCCAACACAGCGAATCCTCAAGTGAATAAAGGGTTGGCAACGCGCTTGTGATTCTTCTGGACTCATAAGTGTCAATAGGCTACGGTACCAGCTTAGCATCAGGCAGGCCGTAAGCTTGTTTGCCACCGTCGTTGTATAAAAAAAGCGGCCAAGTGCGAGTCGGACTCGCACATGAAGGGTTCCGTTAAATAAATTGCTTTTTACGATTTATGACGTATTAAAAAAAACTACTTACTAGATTTCGTTCAAACCAATTTTCGTTGAAAGTTTGCATGGTAATGTATATCATATATTATTTTTAGATGTATTATTCTCCTATTTTAGAAGTTACAGGGGGGGGGGACACATTTTACCACTTCGGAAGTGTTTCTCGCGCAAACTATTCAGTTTAGAAAAAAATGATGTTAAAAACCTAAATATCATTTTTGAAGACCTATCCATAGATGGGTTTGATGAAAAAAAAAAATTGAGTTTCAGTTCTTAGTATGGGGAACCCCAAAATTTATTGTTTTTTTTTATATTTTTGTGTGAAAATCTTAATGCGGTTTATAGAATACATCTACTTACCAAGTTTCAACAGTATAGCTCTTATAGTTTAGGAAAAAAGTGGCGGTGACATACGGACGGACAGACAGACAGACAGACATGATGAATCTATAAGGGTTCCGTTTTTTGCCATTTGGCTACGGAACCCTAAAAATATATACAGTCAGACTCTCCACGCAAGATACTAGGTACTGGCCGTGGTGAGAAGTGCAATATTTCGCCTGACTACGACCCTGACTACGACTATAAGGGAATGAACATTAGGACTGAGGACAAGGACAGCGTTGCACCTAAGTAGTAGGATTTGTTAAAATGTGGATATGGTGCCACGTGGTATTCATGACGGAATTTGAAGATGCAGGCCATATGGTCCAGATAAATAACACTGAAAATTGTAATTATTTGCCACATTTGGCAATATTAACCCCCCACAAACTGACAACCCCTTTAAGAGTTGTCATGGACGCATCTTTTAGAACTAGTAACGGGAAGTCTCTGAATGATATTCAGCATAAAGGTACAATGAACCAGGACGACTTAGTAAATATATTGCTAAGATTTCGAAAAGATAAATATGTCATTAGTGCAGACATCGAACGTATGTATAGAATGATATATATTAATCCTAACCAACGACATTTACAATGCATTTTGTGGCGAAAAAACCCTACAGAACCTTTACGTACCTATGCGCTAACCACCCTCTCTTTGCAAATATACACGATACGAAACGGACGTGTGCCCTTCTATTGACCTCCCATCAAGAAACCCAGTACATCCACGTGGCACCATATCCACATTTTAACAGGATTTTTGTAAGACACTTCGTAGGGGTTCCAAACGACACAAGCCGCCTCAAGCTTACTTCTGACTAAAGCCGTATAAAGTAGCTGGTTCTGGATTTATTTATTTAATCTCTAACATACATGGTGAGTTTCGTACTCATTACAAAACCTACTCTTTTTCAGTAACGTACCTAACACGGAGTTGATATCTTGCCAGCACACACCAGCAGACTAAAATATATTGTACCCCAGAGACGCATTTCACTACAGCTCAGCCTTCATAAAGGATACAGAGTTTCATAAAGAGCGATGAAAAATTGCACTCGCCTCTAAAATGAGTCAGTATTTCGTCTTTGTTCAGTTTTATAAACCATATTTTGACTACGCACTGTATAATATAATATAGTTCTTTGAAAAACGGTTTTGATGTTGAGGTTTTCACATTTTTAACGAACACTTTTTAAGCTGCTCCGTTTAGCGTAAATTAAAGTTTACTGGGAGGTTATGCGTAAATTA
Organism: Epinotia brunnichana; assembly: GCA_963854355.1. NCBI lineage: Eukaryota > Metazoa > Arthropoda > Insecta > Lepidoptera > Tortricidae > Epinotia > Epinotia brunnichana. The sequence goes on along the minus strand of OY977945.1, from coordinate 3,965,901 downwards.
AAGCTTATATTAGCTTACTTCCGTTATTCGCATCTGGTGGTGTACTTTTTTAAATTTAGTGCAGACTCGTATGATTTCATGCAATCAAAACACTGTTTATAAACACGGAAGCTCCTTACTAAATATACCACAGGAAATACGACTTTTGTTTTACTCAATCTGTATGACCCGGATACGATTCCGATATTCAGTTCCATATTTTGAGAGACTAAAAACTCGGAAATCTGCGGTGCACCCCGTGACTACGGCATTGCGTTTGAGCGGGTAGGATCAGTCATGCCTTTATGAACCCGCTTTACCGTGTGGCGTGGTGCAAACGCTATGCAGCCTCGCAATATTGCATTCTTTGCTTTGAAAAGTCAGTGAGAATCACAGATGAAATGTTTTCAAAAATAAGTTGAGCGAAGCAAACTACATTATATTATTGGTATATTGGATTAGGCTTTCACGATTGTTAAGACCCGATGAAAACTAAGGGTGTTAGGTTAAAGTCTATCCGTGTCTCTGGTATTGAAGCTTACCAATGATGATGTTTCAAAATGGATAAATCGATTTGAGTGCGGTGTTTTCTTATCGAAAGCTTTGTCCGTCGTAATGGTTTTTACAAAAAAACTAGCGAAGCGAACGAAATTCTCCACTTCAGTTTGGGCCAAATTTCTTTGATATGTCCCGCTGTCCGGCTGTCCGGCTGTTTTCCTCTACAGTTTTTGAAATTGTTGAAATATATATTTGTATGTACTTATACAGCTGCCGAGCTACCAAATATACTTGTTAAAACAGGAAGACTTCGTGGAATCCTTACCTGAGGGGTAATCACGTAACGTTCCGAACGCGCGTTAGGACAATTAAACTTCTGTAATTTTTCTATATAAAATTTGATATTTAGATCTACCTAACGTTCGTACAATGCGTTACGTGATCGACCAGTATCATTACGTGTTTAACATCATTTATTTTTTTCAAAGCTTACTATTCACTTGATGCAATGTAACAACTTGCAACGTAAGTAACTAACTATATTTATCATGTAACTCAATTTAGAAGCATGATTCAATTCAATTCAAATTCAATAATTTATTTATAAAATACCAAAACAAATCATGTCAATTGCTTATGCAAGTCTAGTACTACTTAACTTATGTATTCTAGTTACATTAGAGATATGAGAGGCAAAGATTTGATTAGATATCTAATCCACCGATTGAGCTGAAACTTTAGGTTAAATTATACCTTTAGTTTGAATGACAATTTAATACCAATACCATCGAGCTGACCTTATGATGTAGACAGGTGGCCATGGGAATTCAATACTTAAGGCGAGGCCGGTTCACGATCTGACGAAAATATTGATTTTGAGCTTCCAGTGTCAAGAAATAATGAGGAATTCTATTACAGAAAAATTACTGTAGACTGAAAAAGAAACTGAAGAAAGTGTTATAACCGAAAATAGTATAAAAAATGGCTTGGTAACTCTGTAAAAGATTCTTAAATATCACCATAAAATAAACTTAAATGTTCGAGATCTCGTAATTTTCAACGACAATCTATATTTTTTTGTTATAAAAAGGATAGCTTTTATATTATTCTAGTGTAATAACCGGACAGAATTTTAATAAATTATCCAGTATTCTAAAAATCAATTAATAAGTAAGTACTAAAAAGTGATGCTACACACGTCCGAACACGAACTTCCATCTCGCTCACGTTTGTGCTCAGTGAGAGGGAGAGAAGACCATGAACCTGCCTCGCCTTAACCGACGTAACCCCGTTGAGTTTTGGCTCGTTAGAATCGTCTCAATGAGTAGTTGGTGCAATGCAGGCAATAAAAGCTTGTACCAAAAATTATTTTTTTGACAGAAACTTATTTAATTGTAAGGTCATGTAACATACTTAGGCGAAGTTTGAAATGGTTTGTGCTTCATGAGGATTTTTTTCTAAAATCACATTGTCGTGACGGAACTTATTTTATTTATATAGGTACTTATTTAGTGAATATTAGTAATTACCTATTCAAAATATTTTTGTTACATACATACAAAAATACCGATTTTTACTTAGAAAGTAAATACATTTTTATATTATGGAATTATATCATTATTGTTTACCTTTATTCACGCTACAACCAATTTGAGCGGTTTTCCTGTATCTTAAGTTTCAAGTACACCCAAGAGCTTCAATAGCCAGCTTAAGCCTTTGTGTAACTTCTACTTTACAGAAGGGATAACATGTTATAATTAATCATTAATCTTCTATCACGACCACCGCTTAGGGATCTCATATTTGGACAATGTGCTTTGGCTAAACTTCGACCAAGTTAAACATACTGTTGTCTAATCACTTAGAGGTTGTAGGTACTGTGAGCATACATATAATATATGAAAGAGCCAACCCACAGAATGATCACTTTGTAACGTAACCAAAGCCTTACATGTTAATAAACTGTACAATAAATAAAATAAATAAGTATTTGCGGACAATCTTACACAAATCGACATAGTCCCAAACTAAGCAAAGCTTGCACAATGGGTACTAGACGAAGATAAACATACTAATATAGATAAATAAATACTTAAATACATAGAAAACATCCATGACTCAGGAACAAATATTCGTGCTCATCACACAACTAATTGCTCTTACCGGGATTCGAACCCAGGACCTCTTGCTTCGTAGGTAGGGTACCAACTAGGCTAAAGCGGTCGTCAATGCCTCTCTCATTTATTTTATTCATCTCGCTAGGCTTTTCAAAATCAGATATCATATCAATAGAGTTGAACAATAGGTATTAATTAACTATTAGGCATTACGTTGTCAAATATGACGATCATCCTCCACCTAGCATATTTCCCGGTTGTATACCCTTAAGGTGCCCGGGGTCCGCTTTGCCACCTTATGCATTGGACTAATATTTTATACCAGGGATTGTAACCGATTTTTGGAAAAACCTCGAAATAACCACATATCTCGAACTATTTTATACTTCATATGTAGGACTCAGTTGTGTTTTGAGGTAACGAGTGCATATTATTAGATTGCCCGATTAGAAAATGAAATAATTAACAAAGAAAGAACAAATAACGGTTACGTTCCCATACAAAAAAAAACCGGTTACAATCCTTGTTTTAAACACGTTATATCGAATCAGATTGCGGTTCTTGATATGAACAAAAAAATTGGATGTAAGAATATGCAATACTGTACTATGACTACTTATATTTTGGGCCGACGACGAGAACTAGTCTTTTTCATGATATTACTTTACACAAATGTGAAGTTATACCAATATGAACGAATCACTTCATTAACTAAACACACAACACAGCTATCGCCCACCTCATCTCTCAGCAAACTTTTGCCTCATCTCTCAGCAAACTCTTTATATTGATGTTATCTCCCTGACTGAACTCGAAGTTAAGGGTCGGCGCCCACTCGCACGGTCTTCTTCGGCAACCCTATTGTATAGTTATTTAAAAGTACAAAGCACCCACAACTTATTGGGTACTAGTTTGTAGAGATTGCTAACAACTTCCGAAGGACCCCGTTGCGCGATGCCATCTAATCTTATAGATTTTTTTCGCAGCTTATTTTATCTGTGTTATACATATGTGTCGGTGAAATCCGGCAGATCACGAAATCCCTAGGCATATCGTGAAACACCGCTATTTCATGATTTGGCTAAATGACATCCGCCATATCGTTCAATACTTGACGTTGAACGATTTGTCTAATGACGTTTAGGCAGATCATGAAATTCCTAGGCATATCATGAAAGACCGGCATTTCATGATCAGGCTAAGTAACACCAACCAGTGACGTTTAGGCAGATCATGAAATTCCTAGGCATATATCATGAAACGCCGCTATATCGTTCAATACTTGACGTTGAACGATTTGTCTAATGACGTTTAGGCAGATCATGAAATTCCTAGGCATATCATGAAAGACCGGCATTTCATGATCTGGCTAAGTAACACCAACCAGTGAAGTTTAGGCAGATCATGAAATTCCTAGGCATATATCATGAAACGCCGCTATATCGTTCAATACTTGACGTTGAACGATTTGTCTAATGACGTTTAGGCAGATCATGAAATTCCTAGGCATATCATGAAAGACCGGCATTTCATGATCTGGCTAAGTAACACCAACCAGTGACGTTTAGGCAGATCATGAAATTCCTAGGCATATATCATGAAACGCCGCCATATCGTTCAATACTCGCCGGTATACGTAAGTAGGGTTTGCAAACAAGTTTTTCCGCTCTTTTATAAAAAAAAATAACCTCGAAGACGAAAGCGGGAGCTTTGCTAACCTATCCGTGCGTTTCTTCTAACCTATCCGCGATCCGAGTCGGTTTTGCCAGTAAATCGATCTGCCGTATTTTTTTTTTACCAGGCACATCATGATATGCCTGGTCAACTTTTAGCCAAATCATGAAATGGTGGCGTATCATGAAATACCGGCGTTTCACGATATGCCTAGGAATTTCGTGATCTGCCAGATTTTTACGATGTGCCCGGTATAGAGCTAGGAATATCGACGAATGCGTTGCTCTAATCGATCTGCCGTATTTTTTATCAGGCACATCATGATATGCCTGGTCAACCATTAGCCAAATCATGAAATGGCGGCGTTTCACGATATGCCTAGGAATTTCGTGATCTGCCGGATTTTACAATCGGTCGCCGACATATGCAATGAATTGCCAGAATTTACTAGGTAGTGTTGTGATCTGAACAGCTCTTTGTAGCTGTGACCAAGAACCGTATACCAGTATTATTTTCTTACAAATATACTGGTTGTAAATTAAATTTTACTACAATCTGTTTTTATATTCTAACCGACTCATCTAATATTTCAGATTCATAACTTAAATTAAATTTTCAAGTAATACCGTAAAAATATCACAAAATGAGGAAGGTATTTCATATTTTATGAATACTGGGTATAAGTCTGTGACAAAAGAAGCATGTAATAATCATGTTTGACTGGAATGCATCAAATATTATGTCGGCGTTTCCAATTGTAATTGAAAGTTTAACTTTTTCTTAAAAATGTGAATTTTTTGCAGCCGGTCGCCAGCGAGTGACTTAAAAAAACACGAAATCCTTTTTAACTTCCTTTCACTGATAATAAGCATTTCCAATCGTTTTCAAAATTTGCCTGAATAGGTATTGATTAGGAAAGGATTTGGTGATTCCATACTTTTTATGTATCTATAACGCTGCAAATCTGAATCCATCACGCAAAAAAAACTGAAAAATACTGAAATTACATTTTTTTAAACTATGTTCCATTATAGGCGCTGGCCCTTAAACAGCAACATTACCTGCCTTAATCTACCTACGGGTGCCTTTTACTCCCTGAATACCAATTTACCACGGGTATTTTAATCTGTAAATTACCCTTTTTAGGACTGCTTCGGATGAAAATGATCTTTAAGTGAAAACTTTACATATAAAGACGAAACTAGTTTTCGTTGCGCAAGTAATTTTACGTTATTGGATGAAGTAAAATAACAATGAATATATGCTATTTTGAACGCCCTACGGGTGTTAATGTAAACGGAATACAGTGTGTGTCTACGACCCGGGCTTTTATTAAGACTGATGATAATATGCTTCGTTAAAATCGTTTGCACGTATTAGTAAATCATAACTATGCAAATTAACTGCACAACTAAATTCCCAAAATCCGAACCTTCAATGTACTAAACAAAGTATGAAGAGCTGTCATTTACACTAACTTGTCAATTTACTTCGCTGTACATTGCTGGCAATTAAAAATTTGTTAGAAAATTAACAAAGTCTGAAATTTAGTTCATAAATTTAATTAATATCATGATTACATTATAAATATACGTTATTTTAACCTCCTTTAAAAAAAGCCCGGGTCGTAGACACACACTGTATATCACATAAATGAAAGCTTCAGATCGCATATTTTATAGCCTTTGCCTTCGGTTTAGGCTACTAAACCTGCACGGCAATAATTGCGTTACTTTTCAAACGCACGTTAAAATTTATCAACTGTAATGTTTAGTAGGGGAAAATGACAGTTGATATATCCCATTAATTAACAGGATAGTACGTTGCATTGATACATTTGTCGCTAACACTCTGCTTTTCATAAACCGCGACATGTAAATAGATATATCCCTATGCCATTCATGGAATACGTCACAACTTTTAAGTTGAATACCGGCTCTTCACAATGCCACACTAGGTAGAATAAAACATTAACAAAGACTTCTAGTAGCATACATTTACTCTTTGTGATGTACAACGATCACACAAAACACTGTGTTTTGTGAGTCCCTGGTAAATATGACACTGAATTATTATTAAATAAATAAAATTAACATCATCACAGGCCTTTGCGTCTATTCCAGACGATTTAAACATTGCCCTGGAGACATCGTTTTTGGTGACTGTAGAGGCCAATACGCGACCGGCATGATCTTTCACATTTCTGGCAGACGAAATTCGTGCCAGGGGCTCTAGTTTCAGCTTGTTATCTACGCAACCTTCTATTGGCCAGTGTCTCGAACCAGGTTCCATCGCACAACGCTCTGCCGTCCACAACGCGTTTGCGCCATCCATCTCTATCTTCGGCAAGCTTTGCCCAGGTCCGATAGTCAATTTTAAAAGCAGCCATGTCTCGCTTAGCGCAATCCTTGAAACGCAACATCGGTCTTCCAACGTTTCTCTTAACAGTACCTATAATAAAAGGTTACAAAAGAAAATGAGGTCGTTAGATTTTAGAACTGGTTATAATTACGTTGATTACGCCAGCTCTTTACAACGCCATAAAATGCAGTCACTTAGTGATCGACGCGACTGCGTAGATTCCGTCCTACTCTATAAAATACTACACTCAAAACTTGAAACCCCTTACTTACTTCAAATGGTGAATCTAAAGGTCCCTCGTGCTCGTATGCGTCGATGTCGAAAAAAGGAATTATTCGCTGTCCCTGTCAGCAGAACATGCTATGCTCGTAATATGTTTATTAGACGTGCCTGCAGACTTTTTAATGATTGTGTAAAACTAACAAATGTTGATATTTTTAATTGCAGTATAGGTTCTTTGAAGAAAACCTTTTCCATGTTTAGCAAACATTAACCTCTAGATTAATATTTTTGCATTGTGTAATTGAATTACCTTTATTTATCAATTGGTACTGGCATGTATTGTGCATTCATCTTTACACCTAAGTAGGTACTAAGCTTAATTGCCAAGTTCCATGCAAATACTTATTTTTAGTAAAATGTTATTAATGTCTAATGTTTATTTAGCACTAGTGAAATAATTAAGGAAACTGTAGGTCTGGTTTTATTCTGAATAATAGTGAGTAAAAAAAATATGTATGTGACCGTTTGTTTCTTAATAAATAAATTAAAAAAATCCATACTCACAACAAAGAACGAATTGTATTTTTTTCAAATAAAATAACTACTCTCAAGAATTGCTTAGTGTTCAAGCGAGCGAAGTAAATGAAGTTCGACGTTTCAGCTCGGGCAGATGTTTTTTCGTCTGGCCGGCTGTTCTCCTCTACAGATCGCATCTCTCAATCTATCCTCATGAAAAAAAAATCACAAAAGTAAGCAGTTCAATAAATACATTATTTTGCTCTTTAAAAAAAAAAAAAAAAAAAAATGTCAGGTTCGCGATTTTCTACAGCTCATCTTGTGTTTTTGCAACGTAATAAGAGAAAATGCACGAACTCCTTGTAGCCAATTCAACAAGTCTGTAACTGGGGCCACCGACGGCATACAAACTTTTCCTTTGCATACAAAGTTGGCCACTACAATAGTGTTGTGTACCGAATTGCCATGATGCAAGGGAGACGGTATAAAAAGTAATTTTCCGCCCGTGGGCTCGAGTTGCCGACTAATTTGGTAACTTTTATTTACCGACCCGGACTGAGGCCGGTTATACTTATAACACGAAAGTTTTAATAAAGTTAGGGAAGTTACTAGTCACGCTCGTTCGTTGTGTAGGAAATAGGAAGGGAGGTATATTATTCGGCGTTGGCGCGTTTGGTGCCTGCATTCAACATGTTGATGGAAAAAGTTTGCCATTTTATTATTTAGCTAGTTTTTGTGAAACATGCAATTTTACGGTATAACAAGATCTATAATTTTGCAAAACTTTATGGACAATGTTGACTGATAATTGAAAAAAGCACAAAAAACTTATATGTTATAATTATTTAATATTTTAGTTGCTAAATGAAATACCTGATGCTTATTTATTTACCTACCTCAGACTCTGGGTCCATATAAATTACAATAAAAAGACTTACCAACTAGAGGTTTATACAAATTACAACCCAAACATTAATTTGAAAAGGAAAAACGCCCCCATGAAGCGGCCACCATATTCCATATTCAATTCAAATTATTCTACTTGGGGGTCAATCAGTACTTACGGTTCGTAATCTAATTTGATATTAATGCATGCAAAACGGTGTGAAGCAATAATTACCGTATGATACTTGTAGTCTACACAAACTAGTTGTCGACATACGGCCATATCGTCCTTTGATTGCGAAAACCGCTTAAGCTCCGTTTTTGACAAAACTGAGATTACTGTTAGATTATGCTTTCCCAGATCTACATGCTACAAAAGCCCATTTTTCGATACGTGGCTCCATTCTTGATTGAGTTTTAAGATAAGGTTGGATAACAACGATTTTTAAGATAATCTACAAGCAAAAACCTATTAAGTCTCTGTTATAATAGCTAGATTGAACAAAACTTGCAATTTAATAACAGTAAAATTGTGCTAACCGGATATACTAGATTTTTGCAGCCATCGATAACACAAAAATGTGTGTTTTATATTCTGACAAAATATTCTAACCACCACATAATATGTTTTGCCAGACAACCAAAAGAGTCAATAGTTAAACATTTTCGACAGCAAAAACAAACTAAGTGTAATATAAGCGGTTTTGCTTCTTACGTTTCACTCTCTAAATCCCACATTATTCATTCAACCATAACCGCCTAAATGATCTTTGATGCTCCTTCCATGCATAATGGTTATATTGTGCAAATATGCAAATGTATGCTCTCATTGCAGCAAAAACCGCCTAACTGCATGAAAGCTAGTATTGAGTAAAATGCAAATGAAGGTCAAGGGCCAATAATTACTAATGTATTTTCGTGTTTTTACATAAACAGTCGCTTTGCTAAACTTGTATGGTAGTTTGATGAAATGGACTAGACCTGAGAAGAGAGGAGCCGCTTTGCTTAACTTGCATCCCGTGAGGAAGTTTGGTTAAACTAGACTGGATACAAGAAAAGGGTAACCACTTTGCCGAACTTGTAACCCGTGAGGTAGTATTGTAAAGTGGACTGGACCTGAAATGTATTATATTACGTTCTATACTCGCTGAAAGACTGGGGCTTAATTCCTGCACTGTAATATTAGATATATAATTTGAAGTACTCAATTCTCACCAAAAATAATTCAATTGCCTGCATTTGGTAGTATACTTATTAGTAGTCTGAATTGTCCTATAAAGTCTGCTTTTACTGTGTGAATATAAATAGCATAAGTAAAAACGTTGTCGCTCTCACTCACGCATAGTCTGGCTCAGTGAGCTGTACAACTAGCAAGCATGTCTTAAGAAAAAAAAAAAAAAAATTGAAAAACTAAGCCTAAAAATTAATTCTATATATTTAAGAACCTGCTTGATCAACTACGAACGATTTTCGGCCTAAGCTGAAGCATAGAACTTCGTTCGCTTAAGGAATGGAGACGGCATTTTACATTGTTTGCAATAAACTCAGGCCCCGGTTAGCAGTATAGTAATAAAGTCACAAAAATCAGGTAAGAGTTTTGATGTAGGTTACTATTACAAAATATAATGTAATTAAACCACGCAAAATTAAAAATTAGTGATAAAACCTCACGCGCCAAAACATAGTTCACGTATTTTCTAATTATAAGTGCTTTTAATTCCTAAATTTCAAAATTCTTCTAAGCAAAACCTACTAACTGCATCGTGATTTTTAAATAAACTCAAATACTTAAGAATCTGAAATCGTTTGAAACTTTATTCAGGTCAAAAGGTTGTAAATTTACAACAAAAAATATTATTAATCGAAAGTTCCGATCTAAGGCTATTATTCTAGGAGTTACAAAAAAAAAAGTGTCTTCAGGAAACACCGCTGAACTGCAGCACTTTTTACGGTAAACCCTAAATGTTACCCTTTTATCCTAAACAAAAACTAAATTTAGTCAAAAAGTCTTAAAAAACGATAAACTGTTCATATAAAAAACACGAAAATGCTGAAGCTGTTATTGGCTCTTCATAGAAATATTGACATGCGAAACTTTATATGCGTTTTTCTCAAAACTACATGGTCTACATGTCATGAAGTTAAGCGGTTTTCGCAGCCAATGGACGATATCTTAATCAGCTACCCTGGTATCACAATACAGCACGCGAGCTGTGTCGCGGCGAGATAGGCTATCCGTCTCTTTCTAAGTGCTCTAATTAGAAAAAGACGGATAGCCTTTCTCGCCACGAAACAGCTCGCGCGCCGTTTTGTGATAACCGTGCTAGTCACGTACGTCATGTTTTTTTTTAATGCCTGGTTTACACTTTGTCGAAGTAAGCAGGGAAGTGGGCAGAGAAGTGGACAGGACGGGTGTAATACCGCATTTTACGCCCGTCCTGCCCACTTCCCTGCCCACTTCCCTGCTCACTTCGGTAAAAAGTAAATCAGGCATTATGGGAGGAAAAGTGACAGTTGAGGTTATTTTAACGCTCGATCAAATAGTACGCTACTACTGCTGCCGAAATTACGCTAAACCAGTTTTGATTCTCGCCGACTCATTCGCGGTCTTACGACTCTGACTGACTGAGAGGGGAAACACGTAACTTTTCGATCGAGCGTTAGGACAATTCAACTGTCAGGTCATTTTTCCACACAAAAAGTGACATTTCGATCTATCTGAAGCACGTACAATGCGTTATGTAATCACCCAGCTGCAGGTCGATCACGTAACGCATACTACGTACGTTAGGTAGATCTAAATGTCAAATTTTATTTGGAAAAATGACAGTTAAACTGTCCTCACGTACGTTCGAAACGTTACGTGATAACCCCTCTGACCTACCTTCATATTTCTGTGCCCACTGTATTTAATTACTACACAAAGCTGTTATTTGCCCAAGAACTGTTATAATGCAGCAGGAGCGGCACAAAAAGCTATTTTCTGCCCGTGAGCGCGAGTTGCCAACTAATTTGGTAACTTTTATTTACTGGGCGTCCGAGGGCCGGTTGCACGACGCTGCACACTGGGCTGAAAATCGGCTTTCATAGACATAGAAATCGAAGTTAACATTTTAAAGATTTTTTGCTTGAAATGGCTATAACTTGCCATTATTATGCTAAATTATGATCCTGGCGTGATTTGGCACGAAAACTTATGAGTTATAATTTTTTTCTGTAACAAATGTATGGAGATGGAACGAAAAAACTGGATATCTTGGGAACCGCAAAAAAAACACAAATATCCTTACAGCTGGTTATATAACTAATTATTCCTAATTTTTTGACATACTACATATTTCAGTAGTAAGTGCGGTTTTTTTTTTAAAAATCGACGAAATTTTTCATACAATCGTCTTTAATAGACATAGAAATCGAAGTTAACATTTTAAAGATTTTTTGCTTGAAATGGCTATAACTTGCCATTATTATGCTAAATTATGATCCTGGCGTGATTTGGCACAAAAACTTATGAGTTATAATTTTTTTCTGTAACAAATGTATGGAGATGGAACGAAAAAACTGGATATCTTGGGAACCACAAAAAAAACACAAATATCCTTACAGCTGGTTATACTACTAATTATTCCTGATTTTTAGACATACTACATATTTCAGTGGTAGCTACGGTTTTTTTTTTATCGAATAAAATTAAAAGTTAAAAAATATTGTAAGGTTATGCTATTATTTTTATACTTTAATTGTATTTATTATTTGTTTTTAAATTGTTATGGTTGTTTTTTTTTATGTAATAAAATTAACTTAAAAAAAACACTGAAAATTTGATATACAATGCCCCATCCTTTATTGAAAAGGCGAAGTATACATATTTCTGTCTTTTATTTTTAAAGTAAGACGACGGAGTTTAAAAAAAATAATTTAAAAACTCCGTCGTTTTTTTTTTAAATCCGTACCTACCACTGAAATATGTAGTACGTCGAAAAATCAGGAATAATTAGAAGTATAACCAGCTGTAAGGATATTTGTGTTTTTTTTATGGTTCCCAAGATATCCAGTTTTTTCGTTACAGCTCCATACATTTTTTTCGGGAAAAAATTATAACTCCTATGTTTTCGTGCCAAATCACGCCAGAATCATAATTTAGCATAATAATGGCAAGTTATAGCCATTTCAAGCAAAAAATCTTTAAAATGTTAACTTCGATTCCTATGTCTATTAAAGCCGATTGTATGAAAAATTTCGTCGATTTTTAAAAAAAAAACCGCATCTACCACTGAAATATGTCGTATGTCAAAAAATCAGGGATAATTATTAGTATAACCATCTGTAAGGATATTTGTGTTTTCTTTGCGGTTCCCGAGATATCCAGTTTTTTCGTTCCATCTCCATACATTTTTTACGGAAAAAAATTATAACTCATAAGTTATCATGCCAAATCACGCCAGGATCATAATTTAGCATCATAATGGCAAGTTATAGCCATTTCAAGCAAAAAATCTTTAATATGTTAACTTCGATTCCTATGTCTATGAAAGCCGATTTTCAGCCCAGTGTGCGCTGGTAAGCTGCTGAACCTACCAACCGACGCTGGTAAAGTCGTAATTTGTTGTTCGGGCCAAATATGCCTTTTTGGTATCGTCAACTTTAACTTAACGTTATTTTATGCAATTGCAGTACCTATAAATGCAGTAATAGTATGTATTCTCGTAATTTGATACTATGTATGTATTAAGTAATATCAGAAATAACGTCAACATTTTATCATGCGCTCTGTCTAACTCTTTTGCGAATACAAGCGTGAATTTATGCATGCATCAAACTGGCTGACGAATATTCCTAACAAATGACTTCATATGCAGACACACTGAGCATCTCGAGAAATTTTCGTTTACAGACATAATAAATAAATAAATAAAATCCAAGCCAATTTTATTTACCCGAATTAACATTTCACAGCCTAACCACTCACTTGCTTTCAGATTTAAAAAAATGTAGCCTAAATTGCTTTCAATTTATTTTTATCAAGGCAGCCCATACTTTGCTTCGCAACCACAGTTGCCAGAAGCAATTTAGGGCTGCACGAAATTAGCACAAGCAAGTGAGAGGATATAAAAATAAGTCGATTCTTCTTGTGTATTCAATGACCCATGACGGTAACAGGCAACATGTTTATTTAGGTGTCAACACACGATTTCTTCATCAGTAAAAGGTGACAATGCGCTTGTGATTCGTCGAGTCACAAGCGTCCATAGACTGCGGCGTCTGCTTACCACCACCTTCGTAGTAGTATTTATCATCATCATTAGTATTTAAACAACACTACTGCGGTGTCTGCTTACCACCACCTTCGTAGTAGTATTTATCATCACCAACATCATCATCATCCTAATCCGTAGTATTTTAACAACATGACTGCGGTGTCTGCTTACCACCACTTTTGTAGTAGTATTTATCATCATCATCATCATCAGTAGTATTTAAACAACACGACTGCAGTGTCTGCTTACCACCAGATTCGTATTAGTATTTATCATCATCATCATCATCATCAGTAGTATTTAAACAACACGACGGCAGTGTCGGCTTACCACCACCTTCGTATTAGTATTTATCATCATCATTATCATCATCAGTAGTATTTAAACAACACGACTGCGGTGTCTGCTTACCACCACCTGTGTAGTAGTATCACCACCTGTGTAGTAGTATTTATCATCACCATCATCAGTAGGATTTAAACAACACGTAACGCAACAATAATCACATCCAGTATCATATCAACATGTCAAAACACATAGACATCCAGTAAATTGCTGACTTATTGAGTGGAAAAAAGGACTTTTGTAAGTAGAGATAAACTAACAGTTAAAGCTACGGCACCACCGGCCCGCACGTGAGCGGAAGCGCGCCGGTAAATGGGTGAAATCTTGAACAGGTGCGAATATTGCTTAATGAAATCATGATTCGGTTGCCATGAACTTTCCTCTTATTAAATTACTTTTTTCACGATGTTCCCGAGATGTTCTCCAAGTTTTTTTTATTAGGCCGTCATAAAATTGTTACCTGTGCTTTTGAGGATTCCGGATGTTTTTTTAATCACGGATTCCAGAGTGGGAATATTGTATTAGAGAGTCGTTTTTTTGTGATGGAAAATTTTAGGTATTTCAAACACACTGGGGGGAAATTTTGTTCGAACCACTTGGAATTGTATTTGCATTAAATTTTTATTCCGCGGGTCACCAGAGCCTCCCGAGGATATAATGAGAGTGAAGGACTTTTTCGCCCTAGATCCCAAAACCAACAGTTCAGAAAAAGAGATTTTTCGAAGGCAAGGTAATTATTTGTAGAAAATTAGTTTCTTAACAATTTATTCGTTAGTAAATTAAAGCTCAGACGGACAAAATTGCTTAAAATTTCATGGCAGGAAAAAGCAGTTCTGGGTCTTTATTTCCTTTTTTTTACCACAGTCAAACAATACAATAAGCAACATAATCAAGTTTAGAGACGATATTTTAGCTCATAAAGGCAAAATATGAGAAAAACTTTACAAGTTAAGTTCTTTATTAGCTTTTGTCCTAAAAAGGCATCCCGAAATATTGCATAACTTTTTCTCGTGTATGGAAAGTATAACCTTTAATACATTTACAAGACTCAATAAACGGCCTTTACCGTAATGAGGTTACGTATAGAATTCTTCTCGCATTTTAATATTCACTTACTCCTTTTTAAAGCAATTGTGATGACCACACCATTAAGATATCATGGATATCACAAAGGTAAAACCAGAATAGGGCCCAGTTCGATAAAAAATAACCGTCAAACGATGACCGAAAAAAGGCAATCATACTGGATTCTATGAACCACACGAGAAGCCACGGACGCCCCTATAG
Source organism: Epinotia brunnichana (assembly GCA_963854355.1). Lineage (NCBI taxonomy): Eukaryota > Metazoa > Arthropoda > Insecta > Lepidoptera > Tortricidae > Epinotia > Epinotia brunnichana. The sequence continues at coordinate 3,950,759 of OY977945.1, read as the reverse complement.
ACTTTTTGTTTCAGGAACCCAATTTTCCGACACGCTTTTGACGTATCGGTATCATCGTGTGAACCGTACTTTAGGCGCTCCCTCTTGCGTAAGTTCGTAGCCACGTGTGTGTGAACGCGAGGTAAATATAGTATGAGGGGTTCAAGGGATTGAAATTGAATCTTAAGTTGACTAATGGAGGTACAGTTTTGGTCGCTATTAGCTTTCGAGCAATTGCGAGATCGTGAACAGAATGTTGAAATTTGACGACAATAAGTGTGATAGTTAAGTACTGATATAGTAGTAAAGGTTGTCCCAAAAGTAGCGCGATATTTCAATTATAAAGAAAACAGGAATTTTGAGATTCTTTATAATTGTTATCAATAGCTGTCGTATTAGCACTGCGAATATCCACTCGTGGTCACTTGAAAAATGAATGACATCCGTTATAACTTTCTTCATGTAAGATAAATACATCATGATCCTTGTTTTATTTTATTTATTAAGGTTTATCAACCATAATTGTTAGGCCCCCCACAAGGTGGACTGATGACCTGTTAAAGGTGGATGCGGGTGGCGCAGGACCGGTCATTTTGGCACTCTTAGGGGAAGGCCTATGTCCAGCAGTGGACGTCTTTCGGCTGATATGATGATCAATACATTCCTGATTTACACCGTTATTGTAGGACAGATGGATGTCACATCACTTACAGGTAGACACCCACATATTGCGTTATAATTTTGCAAATAGGTAAACACTGAAAAAAATCTTTAAAAAATACTTAACTATATCTAGAAAAGGTATTTAATATTATAGGTAAATGAATGCCAAAGTACACATTATAGGGATAAGTAAGGTTTAGACGACGCCAGTAACGCTGGCGCCAGTCACTGGCTTGAAAAATAGGCCGGCGTTCTTTTCCCGCCAGTGCTGGCAGCCAGCGCTGGCTTGTCTTAGAAAAACTGTTAGGTCAATAATAAGCGCAAAGCTGGTTTCGTCTAAACCTAGCTTTATGTATGGAGAAGCACATGAGGCAGTCTGACTCTGCGGCTTTTCTGGGACGTACGCATTATTTTGTCGGAATTTCGTTGAACCAGTAAATTAAACAATTTTTATTTAAACTAACGATAGTTAACACAACGGAAATCTCGAGATGCTTTTGAATTTCCTATTTCATGATTAATCGGTAACCTATTTTAGTAAACAAACTTTTTCTCAAACATGCAAATAAATATTCTCTTGACGTTCCTTAAAATAGACTCGGAAGTATCCTTTTTCGGGCGCAGCATCTCGAGGCGGCCTGAAATGGGATTTCATACAACTTTTCACGCCTAGGCCTGCAAAGTAACTTTTTAATTTTCTTTCCACTATTTGTGGCACAGCATCACGGCATTCAGCCATGAAAATTAGTTTGATTTCCGGTTATTTATTTCATTTGAGGATTTTTATTTATTTATTTCATTGCATGTTTGAGAAAAGCACTATATATGCCTCGGCGTGAAAACGGATTCCAGGCCTCGTATCTCTATCCTACTTGGCCGGTGTTTTCCCGGCCTCTGATGTAATGTACTATTGTAACTTCCCCCCCCCTCCTTAATATATTACCTATTAATATAAGTAATAATAATAATGGCCACCTGATCATCTACTACTACGTTGTTCCGAACAACCCAAATTCTTTTATGTGTAGCAAATTGGACCTTGACTCCTCTCTATCTATCTACCTACTCCTTCGTTCACCTACTGCATCCTAATTCAAAATAATGTACCTGTCAAATCAATTAAGGTGAGGCATCTCGGGTGAAGCTACATACGCGACACTAAAAACCTACTAGGCGGCGCAACATTATCGTAATTCTCCCCAGAAACACACACCGCTACATTTCACGCACACTATCTCACTTTACTGTGACAGGTCACTGACCTCGGTATTTTTTTGCTTTCGTGATATTATACATGTAAATCAGTCACAAACCTCCATACAGAAAGTGAAATTGTCAAAACATCTTATTGAAAAATGTCAGACTTGTTGACATTTCCTTATTCTGCGATGATTCTGCGTATGTTTCTTAGGTACATTTTGGTATATGAAATATGTACTATTGATAAGTCAATAGATTAGTCTTTAGATTGGCAATGTCATAGCAACTCTATTCGGTCTTCGCTAAGGTGCAAAATTTCATGAAAATAAGCAAGCGAAAATTTATTAACATTGCTTGACAAAAGGGGTAACATTATGGTAAGGTAAGGACTCAGGTCGAACTGGCTTTTTGGGGGGCTTGAGCCTGGATGGATAATTAAATTTGAAAATTCAGTTTAATTCTCAAGTCTCAACTCATCAAAATAGAGGGGCCATTAAGCGATCACGTCAGTCAGAATGATCGAGCCTTATTGGTACGTACCTATTTGTACGTTACTGGGTAGGTATCTATATTAGGTAATCCTTATTTTGCTCCTTAGTTTTATAGTGTGAGAATGCAAAAAAGTAGGTACTACAAATAATACTAAGTATAAAAAACCGTCCTAAAACATAATTATACATTCGGTTTCTGCTGCTGTTGTAAGTGTTATTATGAAAGTGTAACACCAATGTATTAGGTATACCCGTAAACCAATATCAGGCCAGAATATAATTATACTAAATAGACCTAATAAACTCGTACCTACATATATTAATACGTATTTAGTACTCTTTAATCACTGTCACTGACACCCCCTGGTGCCTCTATGATTGTGATGTACGGTAAGTAGTGTCGTCAGCAAACCGAAAGTGAGTAATGTAGTCGCAGGTGATGGTGATACCTACATCATAGGGTAGACACTAATAACATAATTATAGTAATTTGTTAGTGCTATGTGGAAGTCATTTGTATATTCATGAAGATCATAAAAACTTTCGGTGCTCTCCAGTACCACATCCAATGAACCTGGTTCAAAGCGATGCGTTGTTAGGACTATAGAATTCGACATTAAAATCGCAAAGCACGATGTAGTTCTGGTTTTTACAAGCTTTATATTAACTTCACCTGTTTGTATGTAGGTTAATTTTGTTAGTAACTTATTTGGTTTTGTTTTATGGATCAGTTAGGGTAGTGTAGACACAAATTTGCGACTTCGAAAAGCTTGTGCCAGTTGCGCGACACGCGTAAAACTGCGAAATTTTAGGACATTTTTTACATTTACGCCTGAATTTTAAAGTTGATTAAAATGGGGAACTTGCATGGGACTTCAATTTCGAATAAATGGCACTCAATTGATGTGGATATACGTAGAAATATCATACAGAAGAAAAAAAAAACGATTGTATTAGTTTTATCTCACGTTAAAATGACGAAAAAAAATTATTATTGTTTCGATAAAATAACATAACAGTTACACAGAATATTGAATTGGCACAGAAAATGATATTTTGTATGACAAGTATATACTTAAACGCAAATGTTGTGGAGATAATTGCAAATTAATGACTTACTCCATAGTAAACGCGCCGAGAATATATGTTGTGACGTCATAGCATAAGCCAGTTTAATATAGAGCATTTTCGGGGGGTGCTGGCGCGTGCAGATTTCAAATGCATATAAAATCAGAAAAATAAATCATAAGAAAGTTTTAGTGCTACAGTTGTTTTAATGCTAAATTATACATTTGATTTTCGCAATAAAATAAATAGATGCAAGTTCCCTATTCCAACAATTTTATTTGAATTAAACTGCAAATCTGTAAGCTCTAAGGGGACGAAGCTATTGCCCTTCGAAAATTATATATTTTTCCGAACTTCGTCGATTTTAAATTGCCCTGTCTGGACCAAAACATAATCATAAATCCCTCGCGCTATGAGAAAAAATATTATTAATAAAGTTATACTCAATTTAATTTGCTTTCATTAAAACACAGAGAGGTCTGTGAGACTAATAATTCAATCACAATCTCGAAAACACTAAAATAGGTAAAAATTGATTATCAAATAATGAAATGAGACATTTGGTGTTACTATACTGACAAATGTATAGGTATTCAAAGGGCTTTGCATGCACATTTGCCACCAACTAGCAGAGAGCTAAGCTCAAATGCTCAGTTCTATGCTTAATTTGCTCAGGAAAATTATTCGAAATCATCGCTTTGATTTCGATAGGCGATGACGAGAACGATCTTGAGAAAGCCCAGGCACAACACGAACTCAAAAAACTGAAAGAACCTGAGGAAGAAAGCGTGGAAGAACCTGAAAAAAAGCTTCTAGCTGAACCAAACCAAAAGAAGTCTGTAAATTAAAAAGTAATTATCGTTTTAACATGATTTATAGCCCTCCCTATTGCTTTTAAAAGGCAGAGGGCGGGGCACATTGTGGTGCGGCGGGACAAACCTTTTAATCGGCGCCAGCCGGCAATCCAGTATTGCGTTCGTGTTTCAGCATACAATAAAGAATTTTGTTATTTCACAGTAAACACTTGTACTTCGGTAATCACTTGTGGTTTTTGTATGCACACTTGTAGGATTTTTGAGTTTTTTCAATAGTTTTTGATTGAGCGTTAGCGCGCGCGCGATGGGTATTTTTAGTGCACTGTGGTTTGGGGTGGGGGTGAAGGAAAGTTGCAAGGTATGGTGTGTAATAGGTTGCGTTCAAAAATGTGTGGTTGTATATTAAAAATAAATAAAGTAAATGAGTAAAATTAATAGTAATGTGTAGGTATTGGCGCCGCCACATTGCACATTTGATATTATTTCTTGTGTAACATTTATGTTGAATATTCAAATTTTAAATTTAGGTACCTAATGCATAAATTGACATTGTTTATTTCTATTCAATAGTAAGTGTCTATTAGTTGTTAAATGACAATCCTTAATTGGAGATACAATTTCCACTTTGTGTATTTTGAATATTATTTTATTTTTATTACTTATTATTGACGATCGTGATAAGGACCTATATTGTAATTTTTATCTCGAAAGAAATAAATCTAAACCTAAATCACTTCGAACCGATGGCCGTTGGGGCAGAAAGGTTCTCAGGTGGGGACCGGACTGATGACCTGGTCAAGGTCGCGGGAGTCCGCTGGATGCGGGTGGCGCAGAACCGGTCATTGTGGCAATCTTTGAGGGAGGCCTTTGTACAGCAGTTGACGTCTTTCGGCTGATATGATGATGATTATTTATTGCTTTTTTCCATTGATACTTGGTACTCGAAGGCCTTTTGCACTCAATTCTTTAAAAAAGCTATTTTTACCTTTTTTTCGTATTTTCAAGATTGTGCGTGTAGTCTTACATAATTTATAAAAGGTTTGTATAAAAGAAAATTACATATCAACAAAACTTTATATCCAACAATTTTTCTCATTGGACGAGGGATTTTGCCAATATTTTGATCCGGACGGGACCATGACTTAAAATTGACAATCTTCGTGAAAATAGACCTGTGGCTTAACTCAAATTGTTTTAAATTTATTTATCTTTTAAAGTGTACTACAGCTTGATGGTCAAAGTAGCATAGTTTATGACTTTTAAACCAAAATTTCGTGTTCACACTATCCTAACTATATATCGGTTCAATATACCGAAAAACCATGCCCTTGCGATTTAAGCCTATTTTGTGTCGATTTCTACTGACCTATATCTACAAAGAATAATATAGGTAAGCAATATTATATCGTAAACTAGTGAATATCTGTGAGTTAATTCAAATGAACCCTAAGCATCCTCCAATGTGTGAATCCTCTTTAGTAGCAAGCGTCCACAGGCTTCGATATCTCGCAAACCGTGTGTTTGTTTGCAAAATACATGGTATAAAAAAATTGTACTAATAATAATTTTTTGATAATTGTACTGACTGCCGTACTTCCTGGATGGCCCCTCGATTTCGATTCCTGCTTGTAAGTAATGTATTTTATTTACTCATATTTCTTTTGTACGCATAGGATTACAAATGATATGCCATTTTATACTATATATGTATGTATGTATCACATACATACATATAAACCTGAGCTCTGCTTGGGTGAAAATAGAGAAAAAGATTTTCCCAGATATGAGACTTAGCTGGTGAGGCGAAAAAATTATATATTCTATACTACTATATATAGAATGGGTGGCGCAGGACCGGTCATTTTGGCACTCTTTTGGGGAGGCATATGTCCAGCAGTGGACGTCTTTCGGCTGATATGATAATGATGATGATATATAGAATATTTTTCTTTTTCGCCTTATCACAAAGGTATAAGGTGCCAAATTGTAAACATAGCTCGGAAGTCGATTTTAGCTACCTAATTGTATTCTCATTGGCAAGATCCGTCACATCATTATATCCTTCCCATAAAGCTTTAAAGGCCTGGCCATGAGTTTCTGGCTAAGCAGCGAGCGGCAGCGGGAACGTGCTATTCCGGATAGGCATACCAATTCCACCATAGCGTTTAAGATACGGAACCGATTAATAAGGTGTCAATCGATTCATAATAACGCTCCGTGTTCCCATCTACGTTAAACTAGACATGCTAATTAGCTTGAAATCTTGCGAGTATGGTACGGAACCCTCGTGCACAAGTCCGACTCGCACTTGACCAAGACGCAAGCAGATTACAAAATCAGCATACTTAATCTAAATATGTCTGTTCTAGTGAATTCCTTAGCCTCAGAGTAGGTAAAGAAAATGAAACAAATTCTTCATTAGTAGAAATGTTTTATACCACAAGACTAAAAAGTATATCATTCAATGTAAATAACATCATACAATGAAATCATCCTACTTCATTATTTGTAGGTAAAAAAATATGTTAGGCAACAAAATTATGCAAAACTATATATTATGCAATGGAATACTTTACTGTTTAGGCATATTAATTATTATAATTATTTACTACTTCTTCTTCCTCACTTGACTTTCAAACTCTCACTCAGGTCTGCCATGAACCCGCTTAGCGGGCGCCTACGCCGTAGGCATCGCTCCTTGTAGTGCGTAGATATTCTGGGCAGTGAATGTGTTCAAAACTTGGAGTTGAAGTGTAGTTAGGAGGTATCTTGAAGAACTGTATCCAATTGGGTGACAATAATCCGTCTTGATTTGACCACAATAAACACAAATTACATCATGCTTGCAGATTCCGAGTAGGTATAAATATTCTGACAATGTCTTTCCACATTCAATTGGTTGGAACTGCAGGGGATTTAACTGGATGGCGTCATTATTACAGCGGATCACAATATACTATCATAATCGTTATAGTTTGTACACCATACGATTTTCATTGTATTTAATATATTATTATTTTATTGAAAACGATATATCTAAGTCCTAAGACAGCGTAAATGCCAAATGTCAAATTTTTCTATATGACAGATCGCTGCCCCAATATTATAGGCTATGTTGCACTTTTATCAACTTGAAATTTGAAGTCTGTCAGAGTGACACTAGGTCTAAATTGAAGTACCCCGAGAATGTAACATAGAACCTTTACTCCCCTTGTGGTCTCCTGTGATGGCATCGTCGGAATTGTGATGGCATCGTCGGAATGGAATATGAATCCTTTATAAAGAAAACATCTCTAAAGCTATGTTAAAAATGGTCCAAACCATACTCACAAATAATAAGCTGGATCAAAGTCAAAATACAAATATCTATCATCAGAGCAGTCTCTATGAGAATTAGAGGAACGAGAAGAAGAATAGGAAGATTTGGATGCGAAGACGGCAGCGGAATACCCACCATAGAACACTAGATTCCTCTTCTTTTTTTATGATATTGTATGAGCTTATGTATTATTTAACGCAATAAACTATTAGTCACCCCCAACATAGAACCCTATAATATTGGGGCAGCGAGATGTATCGCGCACATAAACCGTACTAGACAATGTGACCCGTGTGATAAAAAAATATTCCACATTCTAAAGAAACGTATTCGAACTTCTTTCATTAATAACGGGATCTTAAGATGAGAAATATGAAAAATCGGGTTGTAATCGTAGGGTTTGTGAACGAACTTTTGTGTTTTAAATTAGAACAAATTAAAAATGACCGAAAATCTATTTTAAACGTTTATCCACCCACATGACACCCTATTAATTCTCCCTGAAAACGTATTATTTTCTAACAGCTGGTATTGAACTAGCGAATTTTACAGTTGTCAAAATGCAAAAAATCGCGACAGACGTCCGTCCAGCCCGAGGCCCCTTGGCCATCTGCCCACGGTGTTTGCAGTGCCTTAAAAAGCCTATTTTGACGTTTATACGTCAAAATAGCGGCGTGTTTGAGGAGGCCTACGGCAGGTGGCAGTCCAAAGCGGAAGCGGAAACAGGCCTGCCTAAGTATGGCATTAAAGCAAATTCCATTTTACGTAGTTTGATTGTAACTGAGACTACATTTCCACATTAGTATATTCGTTATACAATTGCTTCGGCTAAAAACACTTACTATTTACATGTACTTTATTATTAAAACAGAACATTGAATTTACGGTTCGAGCATTTTACGTGAAATGGAACGTAAAACATCCAAACTTTATTCAATATAGTCTATGCACAAACTTCTGTCATTCACTTCATTGTCAGACTGTCACCATTACATTGAAAATGGATTCATAATTGTCTTTAATTATTATTTATCGTTTATTATCGTGTGCTACGAGTGCGCTGATCGCTTGGACCTGCTGTTTTCTCATGTGTACCTTGATTTGGTTATTGACGATTGTAAGTCAGTAATATTATACCAAACTCGTAATAAGATACCAAACTGATGTAACCTACTGCTTGAATAACTGTTTCATGTTCGTAATTGACTGTGATTCCTCGAATAAAATATATTAGAACTCAGAAATTGCCTTTATTATTTTAAATTTATTCGTTAAGCAGGAATTGGCATATTATTATATGCCAATTCCTGATGTACAGGTAAAGTGTATATGTGTGTGTGAGTATTTCCGTTCACGCACACATGCGTACACTCGACGCACACATATGAACTTACTAGAGCTAACTCTTGGGCTGTTGAAGTCGGTTAAAACTAGATGACGCGCGGCATGCAAAACCTTGACTGACGTCTCTATCTCTATATATTCATAGTACTCTTTGCATCTGCCTACTAAAATTCAAACGAATGACTTACGCGCATCCGTTTTGAGCGTGATTTTATATTTATGTTCTTAATGTTACTAATTTACGTTAATTAAAAATAAAATTAGCCTACTACGTTGTCAAATATATAATAAGGAATAAAAGGATACAAAAATAAATACTGAACATTGACTAGCAAAAAAATGGTTCTGGTTTTTAGTCAACTCGACCTACCGAAAAACGCGCAATCAGAGCTAACTTTGCGAGCCTAATTCATCGAGGCAAATTAATCAAATCGTGTGTTGGGCATTATATAATTGTAGCAAATATCTTCAAATAGCATTTAAATAAGAAACCGTTACATTTTATGTAGTTTTCGCGTAATGAAGTAGGAATTTCCAAGCCCATTTTGGTACTTTTCTGAAGCTGCTTCACCTTAATATAAATATTTTATATGTTTTTGTTAATTTACACCAACCTCCTATTAATCATTCGGATAAGCAAGATCGTAGCTCTTAGATTTTCTATTATCTTGATTATTTTGACACCTTAAACACACTAATATTCAGCCTATGTATTCATATTTTGAACAAAGTCTTAGCGACGGGTTGTGTGGTAATCTTTTACTCACACAAAGCTACTTTCTTGCTTAGGATGGAGTATGAATGATCCTACCTTATTTACCTGCCTAGTTACCTCATGAGTTTAAGACTCTACGAGCGAATCTACCAGTATTTCGTACCTGACGGTTTGAATAAGAAGAAATACCGAAACAAACTTAGACAAACCTCTTTATTTTAATATTATTGTGTTATAAACTTAACAATACAGGCAATATAACGCCTATTTCTCTATATATTTGCCTTTATATCGTAGGCATTTGAAATATCGAATTTATTGTAATCGAATGTGTATTCCACAAATAGTTATGTACGAAATAGCTAGTAGTTATAAGGGTATTATTTCGCCCGTAACTACATTCATCAGCGATCTGCTCTGCCTGTCACTGGGCCCTATAACAGTTTTGCTTCTTTCTCCGAAACCAAACTGTTTCCCTAACCAAATAAAATATAAAATTATATTACCATACCTGAATGCCACATTCAACTACACAAACTCTACATTTCTCCTCATTTAAGACCAACCATTAATTTCTCTACTCATAATAATCAAATAAATCCTACAATTAAATGTTATTGGATGAATAAACCTTGTTTCCTAAGTCCCTATTACCACGTATGAATTTATACCTAATCCTACCTACCACTAGACCCTAAGCTATTGTATGCTAAACTCCCATCATTACTTTTATTAGTGTTATGTGATGTGTAAAACCTAAGCTAGGAATCTACGCTGTAAATCGTTCGGCAGGCTAATCCGAGAAGGCAACCTATAGCCGGTGTAATGTACATTTCACAACGGTCCGTGGACAAGGTTCTGTGAAATGCACTCCCTATCGCGTGTGTATAACATATAAATATATATTCAATAAAAGACCCAAGCCTTAAGCACACACAAAACCTTAACGAGTGAATAAATTCAAGCGGTCGACTTATTTTAAATTGCGACCTCTCGCTTCAGTCCTGCGGCAAACCTTAAGCCAAGGAAGAGGCCCATTTATGATAGGCTACACCATCTATGCAAATAAAGAAGACGGTGCCCAGGTATCTCTGAGCCTAGCCTACTTCTAACAGGATCCCATTGTATACGCTGTTGGCACCGTTAGGGAGCGTGTACAATGTTAGATTGACATCCAATCAAGGCATTGATCTGGTTCGAAATATTAATAAAACTTTCCAAAATCAACTCAAAATCTAATAAGAATCGAAATAGTTCAATACTATGTAAAATAATCACACAATATTGAACCTTCTCGCCTTCACAATAAAGTATCTATGAATGTTTACGTTACGAATTTAGGCTCGATCCAGTTTCAATGTCAATCCAAAATATAGCTAAAAACGAATGGATTGAAAGTATCAGTCAAGGTTCTCCTAGCTGACTTACCCCATTAAAACACTTATTTAAATTAAAGCAAACTCCATCAAACTATTATACTTTAAACCAATTAACTCTAGTCAAAATTAATCACTATTAACCACTCTTATTTGAACACAAAGTATTAACAGCAAGAGATTCACTAAAAATCAACTTCACAATAAACTTTAAAATTTACACTATTTAATTGAGATTAAACCACTAAATTAAGTATGTATATAAGTACAATAAATATTTACGAATTGAAATCTCTCTTTAAATTACCATATATTGTGTCTGATCAAAGACTAAACCAGCGCAATCGAATACTAGCACAATCCATGCCCAGACACAACTCAGGTATCCTAGATTGAGACCTATTTCCTTCGACCGAGATCCCCGACCGATACCCTCAAGCTCCAAGATTTGAATGTCCAGCATCCTGCCTTACGAGTTACAGAAAGCTTCCCCGGCCCCCCCTTAAGCTCACGTCTGAAATTAGTTGCATAATCTATTTTAGACTCTATTCTCTTCATTAAATACGACCAATACAATACCATAATTAAATTTGTACAAAACAATCTCACGCGGCACTTTGCGGCATCATCAACGAACAGTGTTTGACCAGCACTTTCTGCCGTCTTATGCAAAATATACCAATTCGACCACCTTCGTATCGTCATAGTGATAAGGTTTATTTTGATTTAAATAATCATACGCTTATCTCAGATTTGACAGCAATATTAAATTTGTCTTTTTATGGATCATATTCCTAGTGTCGGTACTGTTTATGTCGCCAAGCCATAGGCTTCACAAATCAAGATTGCGATTGCTCCACAAGATGTGGACGTTATGAAGTCCGTTATTGCTTCGTAATAAGGTTTAATTTTGAGTAAAATATCATTTGCTTATTTAAAATTACAATAACTAGTTAAGTTTGTATAGTAATAAATTTTAGCCACTCATAACATGTGTGAAATATTATTCTCTAGAGTGCGTCGGCAGTTTAAATACATAAATATTTAAGTATTAAGTTTTTGTTATGTGCATACGTTGATTTAATTATGTCTAATTATATTTTACCAAATGTGGTTTTATAATTTAATCCCTGTTGTATGGAATTATTACCTCATTTAGCATTCATTAAAAACTATAGATAAACGAGATATACTTAGTCATAGTTCGAGTTACATATTCGCCCCCTCGAGGAATAGACGTGTAATTACATGTAATTCACGGATAATCCTCGAACTACTATTTATAAAGAAAATATCTCCTAGATTTGTTAGCGTAGCAAACCCCCATCTTAAACGTGTGTTTGTGTGAGGTGTGTTTAACCAATACTCATTGATTGTTAATGATTCGGTATAAAACTCAGTTCTTTGAACTTCAATAATGATACATGAAAATCCTTTCCCCAAATCTTTTCCATTTGCACGAAGTACTAGTTTGTGAGACTAATAGGACCTAACGCCCCGAATTTGCAGCATCAAACTGAATCTTTGGATCTGGCTGGGCATCCTCCAATTCTATCCACATTGTTCGGAAATGAGTGATTCCACAAAGACTATCCACGCAAACCAGAAAAAACTTTTATATAAGTATTCAGATGTTCATTTCTCATTAATTAAAGTTCGAATCAAGTCTCGATACGTTATCAACTTTTTCAATCAAGTTTTCTTGGAGAGTGTCACATGTTTGAATGAGATATTTGACTTCAGACTCCTTTCCACCCCAATATATAAAATGTCCATTTATGAATCTAGTTAATCCGCCATTTATCACCACAATGGCCCGACATCACCATCCATCATTAAATACAATCCAACAATAAAATGAAATGACGATCAGAACATTAAAGTTCAAAATGCGATTAACTATGATAATTATTGATAATTATCTAAAAAAAAATATAAAATTCTAGAAAACGAAACTTAACTTGTATGTCAAATATTGTACCACAATGCTACTATATTATGATGAACATGTCATCTCTAGGATGAAAAGTAGTCCTACTTTTTATCATTTAAAACACTGTTATCTTATTAAAGATAACCTCTCACCATCGACCAAAACTTATGAAAATATATATTAAAATAACTAAACTTAGTTCATTCCATAAAAGTAAAACCCTCAATTTAAAAACCTTGAAGTAAAAAAATCATTTTCAAAAACTGAATGTACGTCGACTATTCATTTTTGAAATAATTCGATGTCAAATATCCTTCTCCAAAATGTGGTGTGTATACCAATTTAATCTCAGCGTATGTATAGTGTGTAGTCAGTAAAAACTCTCATGAAATGAGCTAATCGTAATACGATTTGAACCTACGGATACGTTTTTTACTAACTAATATGTTATTTCGATTCCCCCAAATACCAACAAATCCAGGTTGATTACTACTATCCAACATTTGTCTATTTGCAACAACCCATTTTCACAAAAGGTTCCCCCAAATCTGCACACTCTTTTCTAACTTCACCTAATTTTCATCAGCTCTGAGTATATATGTCACACACTCAAGCACACATCAATTCCTCATTCGCTTGTTCACTAGATTGTTACAGGTAGCCAAAATTCCAGATATGTAATCAATGCAACAATGCATACTATCACCGATGATTCTACAAATTATTTATTTGTTTATAATAATTATTAAAATTAAACCCTTTTCCCTTAATGAATGCCCAACAATGCAACAACATTTAAAATGCACATAAAATGCCTTGTAATTGTTTTTTAGTATAAAAATGTCCAATTACAACATTCAATTTCAATAATTTAAAAAATAAAATTGAAAGCAATAAAATATGTTTCTTCTTTAGGTGAATGATAACTGCAACACTTTATGACACCAATTTCTTATTACTAATTAAGATTCAGACTTCATTTTAATTAATTAATTACTTATAGATTTAAAATAAATATTTATGTTCAATCTGTCTTGGCTTGATCTATCTGATGTAATGAGCTATGTTTTTGACTTCTAATCGTATTTGTTTGTATCTATTCATTAATAATTTATACAAGTTGTTCCTATAGTGTCTAATTTCTAATTATAATCTATGCTGCATATCGACATAAGTCAAATTCACCGTTTAATTTTTTTCTCATAACTTGTATCGATCGATACCAATTAAAATATCAACCACCTATCTGTATTAAACGATACAAACAAAACTGTCACACTATTCACAAACTAATTTCCTTTGGAAGTACTGTGAAACCCACATAATGTATTGATACCGAATCAAGTCTTCAAACACTTATTGTTATTTAGTTGAAACCGTCTCATTACACTACTATTTATGCTCCAAAACTGGAATTTATAATACAAAACTAAGTTTTCTACACCTTTTTAAAAGTAAAAACGACATCTGGTTGTTTTGACATTCGTAGTACCTGCACTCGACTTTGGGACTCAACGTTCGGAAAGTATTCCCCTTTTTTTATATTCACTACAATTTTTAGTGATGCCGAATTTTTTTATATTAAAACTTCAGTAATTAAATATGTCTCAAGAAATATCTATAGGTAGTCTTGTAAATATGAATGTATATTTTTAACTGTTCACCAAAAAAAATCCCTTAGTTGACGCCTAGTATTGCCATACATGAAAATAAAAATAAGCTTTCTACACATCGCGCCATCTTGTAGAGAGTACTCACGAGTACTACTCTTGATCGAACCATAGATAATCGATTAAACGTCCCTTAACTTATAGTAATGATGAATCATCATTTACCGATGATTATTCTTTGTGATAAATTAAAAATAGACGTACCAAGTTTTTTTTATTTTATTCCGATCTTCGTTTGAGAAAAATAATCTAATACGATGACTAAGATTTAGCTGGACCTTGCACAGCTGTCTAGACGGACCTAAATCACGACTCATATTGCATGCAAACCGACTCGTTCAAACGTCCGGACGCGGCTTATCTGCTAAGTACAGATTGCCTTGTCTGTGGTTTTGTTTACATGAAGAACCGATAATTTTGATCGACGATCTTATCAAGTGTTATTCTAGAATAATTAAAGTACTTTTGCCTGAATTTAGTGTAAGTGTAATAAGTGAATCCCTCAGTCCATGAGACAACAATGATCTTAAGCTTTAGTAACAGAAAGTTCTCAGCACAAGTGAACCAAACACTACATGGAATGCACGAAAAAAACTTTACTTCACAATGGACAACTATATAAGGCACTTGAGAAAGCGTCCAAACACAATCACGCAAGTAAGTTCCTTTTATATTTATATTTATTCATGATCTTTTTGTAGTTTAGCTCGATTGTATCCCTTGCTAGTATTCTCAAGAACTTCAAAATAACCAATCTTCTATACATGTTTTTTTTTGTATGTCTGTTTCATATTTCTTTTTGCTATGATTACAGGAAACCTATGATGATGATGATGATGATGATACCCTAGGTTATTCAAAGCATGCGAGATTATGGATTTCCAATATTCACCCCGTATGCTGTAGGTACATGAATGTGTGAATTCTTCTGTTATAAAGGTAATTACCATATCTTATTACTTAAATGTTTTAAGCTTAGATATTATTATCTACTATTGAAATAAAACCAAATAATTTATTTCAAGATAAATGTTAAATCCAAATTTGATTTGACAGCAGAACAGCAGCGAGTCTAATGAGTCTATATGATAAATATTCTATTTAAATGTATTTATTTATCTATTTAAATTGAAATCCTTGATTAATTATATATAAATGTCATATGAGGATCACTTGCGACATCTAGCATGCGTCCAAGAACCAGCAAGCCCGAAATCTATCAATACTACAAACACACTCAATGGTTCGGGCAACAGCCGGTAAGCGCTGGGATAGCTCCAGTTTGTTTGTTACTATAATATTAGCCCCTTTTATCATAGTTTTAATTCTAGAATATTTCTAACGATTTCACATTATTTACTTCAAGACTTATCAATGTCGTTATAAGTTCTGCTTGCAAATTTCTACATACTCGTAAGTTATAAAAGTAAACAGACGAAAGTCGACGGCAAAGACAACTTTATTTCTTTTGTCTTAACTCAGGGACTACCTGTACTACTGTACCAGTAACCCAAATCTTTTTTGTTCTCAATGCACGATCCCTTATCAACTGTTATCCAGTGTCCACAAAAACAACAACATATTTACACGCGTTCGGCGGGAAACGCGAGTACGCCCCCACTTATGCTAGGGTAACACATGTGCGTTGCTGACTCTAAAATGTTACATGAGAAAATTAAAATTTGTTTCTTTTGCGAACTTTATTTTCACATTGTTTAACTACGTTAAACATACATACATACTAAACACAATTTACGCCCCCACGCCCCCTATAGTTTTAGACTCTAAACCCTTTCGTACAAATATGAAAATGACGTCATTAAACATACGTTTGTATATTTTATTTCAGGTGCAGATAAAACAAACCTACGACAGAACAACGAGAATTTGCTGAACGCTACTTCGATGGCAAACGAGCGCACGGTCCGTTCGATATCAAGCGATCATCGCAACCCATGAACGCGCGCAACTCCAGACAACCCTCACATATTTACTAATTGTACTACCTATTCAATGTAATTTTGAAGTTATAACAATAAATTATACTACTTGTTGCATTAAACTTACTAGAAGGAAGAGTCAAAGCCCTAATATGCACACATTTCCATTCCACGCCAACAAAATGTAGCCTAAAATAGGCTACTGAAATATCCCGAAACCGACCTTCCCAAAATGTAACTAAACAGTTTCATTTATTATAAATATATGAAGATCCTGGTCACTACGGCACCAAAATGTAACTACCCCCCATTCTAAATAAACTAAATATAATAAATCATAATATTAATGGCCACCTGATCATCTAATACTACGTTGTTCCGAAGCAACCCAAATTCTTTTATGTGTAGCAAATTGGACCTTGACTCCTCTCTATCTATCTACCTACTCCTTCGTTCACCTACTGCATCCTAATTCAAAATAATGTACCTGTCAAATCAATTAATATAAATATTTTATATGTTTTTGTTAATTTACACCAACCTCCTATTAATCATTCGGATAAGCAAGATCGTAGCTCTTAGATTTTCTATTATCTTGATTATTTTGACACCTTAAACACACTAATATTCAGCCTATGTATTCATATTTTGAACAAAGTCTTAGCGACGGGTTGTGTGGTAATCTTTTACTCACACAAAGCTACTTTCTTGCTTAGGATGGAGTATGAATGATCCTACCTTATTTACCTGCCTAGTTACCTCATGAGTTTAAGACTCTACGAGCGAATCTACCAGTATTTCGTACCTGACGGTTTGAATAAGAAGAAATACCGAAACAAACTCAGACAAACCTCTTTATTTTAATATTATTGTGTTATAAACTTAACAATACAGGCAATATAACGCCTATTTCTCTATATATTTGCCTTTATATCGTAGGCATTTGAAATATCGAATTTATTGTAATCGAATGTGTATTCCACAAATAGTTATGTACGAAATAGCTAGTAGTTATAAGGGTATTATTTCGCCCGTAACTACATTCATCAGCGATCTGCTCTGCCTGTCACTGAGCCCTATAACAGTTTTGCTTCTTTCTCCGAAACCAATCTGTTTCCCTAACCAAATAAAATATAAAATTATATTACCATACCTGAATGCCACATTCAACTACACAAACTCTACATTTCTCCTCATTTAAGACCAACCATTAATTTCTCTACTCATAATAATCAAATGAATCCTACAATTAAATGTTATTGGATGAATAAACCTTGTTTCCTAAGTCCCTATTACCACGTATGAATTTATACCTAATCCTACCTACCACTAGACCCTAAGCTATTGTATGCTAAACTCCCATCATTACTTTTATTAGTGTTATGTGATGTGTAAAACCTAAGCTAGGAATCTACGCTGTAAATCGTTCGGCAGGCTAATCCGAGAAGGCAACCTATAGCCGGTGTAATGTACATTTCACAACGGTCCGTGGACAAGGTTCTGTGAAATGCACTCCCTATCGCGTGTGTATAACATATAAATATATATTCAATAAAAGACCCAAGCCTTAAGCACACACAAAACCTTAACGAGTGAATAAATTCAAGCGGTCGACTTATTTTAAATTGCGACCTCTCGCTTCAGTCCTGCGGCAAACCTTAAGCCAAGGAAGAGGCCCATTTATGATAGGCTACACCATCTATGCAAATAAAGAAGACGGTGCCCAGGTATCTCTGAGCCTGGCCTACTTCTAACAGGATCCCATTGTATACGCTGTTGGCACCGTTAGGGAGCGTGTACAATGTTAGATTGACATCCAATCAAGGCATTGATCTGGTTCGAAATATTAATAAAACTTTCCAAAATAAACTCAAAATCTAATAAGAATCGAAATAGTTCAATACTATGTAAAATAATCACACAATATTGAACCTTCTCGCCTTCACAATAAAGTATCTATGAATGTTTACGTTACGAAATTAGGCACGATCCAGTTTCAATGTCAATCCAAAATATAGCTAAAAACGAATGGATTGAAAGTATCAGTCAAGGTTCTCCTAGCTGACTAACCCCATTAAAACACTTATTTAAATTAAAGCAAACTCCATCAAACTATTATACTTTAAACCAATTAACTCTAGTCAAAATTAATCACTATTAACCACTCTTATTTGAACACAAAGTATTAACAGCAAGAGATTCACTAAAAATCAACTTCACAATAAACTTTAAAATTTACACTATTTAATTGAGATTAAACCACTAAATTAAGTATGTATATAAGTACAATAAATATTTACGAATTGAAATCTCTCTTTAAATTACCATATATTGTGTCTGATCAAAGACTAAACCAGCGCAATCGAATACTAGCACAATCCATGCCCAGACACAACTCAGGTATCCTAGATTGAGACCTATTTCCTTCGACCGAGATCCCCGACCGATACACTCAAGCTCCAAGATTTGAATGTCCAGCATCCTGCCTTACGAGTTACAGAAAGCTTCCCCGGCCCCCCCTTAAGCTCACGTCTGAAATTAGTTGCATAATCTATTTTAGACTCTATTCTCTTCATTAAATACGACCAATACAATACCATAATTAAATTTGTACAAAACAATCTCACGCGGCACTTTGCGGCATCATCAACGAACAGTGTTTGACCAGCACTTTCTGCCGTCTTATGCAAAATATACCAATTCGACCACCTTCGTATCGTCATAGTGATAAGGTTTATTTTGATTTAAATAATCATACGCTTATCTCAGATTTGACAGCAATATTAAATTTGTCTTTTTATGGATCATATTCCTAGTGTCGGTACTGTTTATGTCGCCAAGCCATAGGCTTCACAAATCAAGATTGCGATTGCTCCACAAGATGTGGACGTTATGAAGTCCGTTATTGCTTCGTAATAAGGTTTAATTTTGAGTAAAATATCATTTGCTTATTTAAAATTACAATAACTAGTTAAGTTTGTATAGTAATAAATTTTAGCCACTCAAAACATGTGTGAAATATTATTCTCTAGAGTGCGTCGGCAGTTTAAATACATAAATATTTAAGTATTAAGTTTTTGTTATGTGCATACGTTGATTTAATTATGTCTAATTATATTTTACCAAATGTGGTTTTATAATTTAATCCCTGTTGTATGGAATTATTACCTCATTTAGCATTCATTAAAAACTATAGATAAACGAGATATACTTAGTCATAGTTCGAGTTACACTATTGTTGTTTCTTTCTGTGAGAGCTGTCTTTCTTTGTCTGCCGATTTGTACATATGTATCATAAGAGCTACAGAAGCAATAAATTTTACATTTTGCACGAAAACTGTCAGTTAATTGGTTAAGTTTGTAATGGAATTCTACGTTATTGATATGCATATCTTAGTTCTTTGTGTAAATTACTTCCTACATGGGATGGTAGAAGTTTTGTCTCGAAACTGCTGCTTTTAAATGTGCAACACCCAATGAGTTATCATATCACCAGACCGAACACACGCACACACTTTAAATAAAATAACGGCGTTTTTCAAAAAAAGTGTACAAAGCTTTTTTTTTTTCAGAATTTGAAATTTTTTGGTTTTTCTTACTCAGAATCGTTGATATTATCGATCCTCATACAAGAAAAAAGTGTCCCAGATTTTAGTATGTAATTTTTTTCTTCCAGTGCGTCACGATCATATAAAAAAGCGGCCAAGTGCGAGTCGGACTCGCACATGAAGGGTTCCGTGAAATAAATTGCGGTTTACGATTTATGACGTATAAAAAAAAAACTACTTATTAGATCTCGTTCAAACCAATTTTGGGTGGAAGTGTACATGGTAATGTACATCATATATATTTTTTTTGTTTTATCATTCTCTTATTTTAGAAGTTACAGGGGGGGGGGGGGGGGGGACACACACACATTTTACCACTTTGGAAGTGTCTCTCGCGCAAACTATTCAGTTTAGAAAAAAATTTTGTTAGAAACCTCAATATTATTTTTGAAGACCTATCCATAGATATCCCACACGTATGGGTTTGATAAAAAAAATGAGTTTCAGTTCTGAGTATGGGGACCCCTAAAACTTTATGTTTTTTTTCGATTTTTGTGTGAAAATCTTAATGCGGTTCACAGAATACATCTACTTACCAAGTTTCAACAGTATAGCTCTTATAGTTTCGGATAAAAGTGGCTGTGACATACGGACGGACAGACAGACAGACAGACGGACGGACATGACGAATCTATAAGGGTTCCGTTTTTTGCCATTTGGCTACGGAAACCTAATAAAAAAGACTGCATACAAAAATGTGACGATCTGGAATGGAATATTTAGGACACTTTTTTCTTGTATGAGGATCGATAGTATCAAAATTAAATATTCTAAGTAAGAAAATCAAAAAAAAATGAATTTTGAAAAAAAAGTTGTTTTGTACACTTTTTTTGAAAAACGCTCGTTTACTAAAGTTTGATCTATGTATTATTCGTAAATGATTCATTTCGCCTAAGTTTTATTTCCAATCCTTTTTTTTTTCAAAAACCTTGAATGGGCTCAGCACAATGTATTTTTTTTAATCATGTACCTATTGTTGTATGCACCCATATTTTCACACTTGACCATACCAAATTATTTATACCAGAATGCCTACAACTAGTGTCAACCTATCGGGTCCCTAGTACTACAAGCAATATCTCTGCAAATAGGGTTCGATTGAAGAGTCAAAATTTATTAGTAGTCCAATAATGTACTATTCTGCATTTCTATCATACCTGTAATGTTTTGTTACGTTAGCATAAGTGTCCGTACCTACCAGATGAACTGCGTTAACTACTAACAAGGGAAAATCCAGGGGTTTCTTAAGACCAGTAAACCACTCTAGGTTGAAAAGTGAGTTTAATTTTTACCTGGAAACGCGAAACAGTGGGCATGTTGGCTGCTCGGCCGACCTGAAGCGTGAGCCAGGTCGGCCGCTAGTTTAAAGGCCTCCACACACCGGTCGCGGGTGCGGTTCGGGCGCGGGCTCGCGACCGGTGTGTGGAGGCCTTTATAGCTGCCCTTGTCCTTGGCTGAGGGCTAGTATAAGGCCTCTCACTACAATAATAGGGGTGTAGACTAAACATGTATTATTCCTTCAAAAGAATCTTTGGTGATTATTTAACCTCTTGCATTGTTTTTTTCTCCATTTGACCACATTTCTAATCCTTTTTCGAGAAAATACATACGTATTATTTACAAGGTTCTTCTTATGTAAACGAACACGGGAAACTTTTATTACCACGGTAAACAAGCATTTCCTTTCACTTTGTAGAACATTTGATCCTCCCAACCATGACCTACGCGAATCGTTCATCAAAACACCAATAAAACTAGCCTTAAAAGATCCGTCGACTTCAAAACTCACTTATCAGGGCGGGCAAATTGAAATATATTACTTTGGGGGTAAAAAGGCGCTGCTCGGTATTTGGAAACAATGCGGCGCGCGGCGCTGGTATAATTTATTCGTTGCTTTGGGGCTGCATTAAGAGGGGCGGTGTATGGAGAGCAATTTCAACTAAAAGTGTCTTTATTCAAAGACATTAAGCGTGTATGCGGTGTGTACAGTTTGTAGATAACGTAGTCGTGACTTCTTGTGTAGAAGCACATTTTGTTTTGTTAACGATCGTTACTTGCTGATTGCGATACTGCTAATTGCTGAGTAAAAAAATACTAGAATAGCGTGAAAAGAGATTAGAACATCCTTTGCTTTCAGGTAGAAAAAAGTGGCCATTTTTAACTACTGAACTGTTCAAAATTTCTATGGAACAGCTCGTCTCCCACACACACAGAGACAGGCTGTTCCTGTGGTGGTTGGCTGTACAGCCCATAGTAAACATTGTTTAGTAATAGATTTAGCTTCTAAAATTTTAAGAGAGTGAAAGAACACAATTGGCCTCAAATCCTAATCCCACCTTAAAACGAAAATAAGAATTTTGTAGGTGTCATGAAAAGAACAAAACCCTTTTTAACCGACTTCAAAAAGGACGAGGTTATACAGTGTGTATGGCAGATCGTCTGCCAAATGACTAGGGTAGGTTCACTTGCAACACGTTTTGGGAAAATTCACAGTCATCCTGCCGACGGTGTTTTTTTATTAATATGTTTATTTTATCTCGGCGTTTGCCAAAAAAATAAATTTTTGGTTACCTATTCTTTTTTTTATGTGACAGCACAAAAGTTTTTGTACTTTTTAAATATCTAATGTATACAATCATATCATATTAACATCTTATGTCCATATTGAAGGGAAATAAAAAAAAGTTATGAGCCGACAACGTATGAAGGACAGAAAATAAAAGCGGCCAAGTGCGAGTCGGACTCGCATATGTAGGGTTCCGTAAAATAAATTGCAGTTTACGATTTATGACGAATTAAAAAAAAAACTACTTGCTAGATCTCGTTCAAACCAATTTTCGGTGGAAATTTGCATTGTACATCATATATTTTTTTTAGTTTTATCATTCTCTTATTTTAGCAGTTACAGGGACACACATTTTACAACTTTGGAAGTGTCACTCGCGCAAACTATTCAGTATAGTAACCATTTTACGGCACAACAATTCATATTATTGAAACCGAACGTTTGGTTTATTTAACAGTTTGACACGGTGGCCATGTTCGAACTGAACGGGCTGCCAGGCATCATTTTTAATCCCCGCCTATAAGTGCATCCTTTTTGTGGAGCCACTTTTCGGCGCTAGTTAGACTTCTAGATATTTTCGTTCACTGCAAAAATCTATATATTTTTTGAACCTGATTACAAAATGTCACGAGCATCTGTTAAGAAATGCGACCTGTAGAGGAAAATCGCCGGAAAGACTGACATCTGGACATTCGGACATATGAAAGAATTTTGGGCCAATCAGAAACGGAGAACTTCGTTCGCTTTGCTGGTGTGGATGTAGCTTAAGTTTGCACTGAACGCTTTACAGTCAAGTGCAAAAATATGGGTTCATACAACTTACTCAAACATAATGTGTAAGTTGGAGTCTTGTAATTGCAACTAGGTATATCTGTCTGGTTATTGTAGCCAAATTTAATAATGCTCTCTAGGATAGTGAGTATAGCGGTTTTTTTTCATCATTGGCGTCGACAGCAAATACTATTAAAAGAGACGAATATCAGAATCCACTTTTGATGAAGACGTATTCCAAAACCGGTACTGAATCTTTTTAACTGACTTCAAAAAAAAGGAGGAGGTTCTCAATTCGGTTGTATGTTTTTTTTTTTTAATGTGTGTTACCTCAGAACTCCGTCATTTATGAACCGATTCGTACCATTCTTTTTTTTCTTGAAAGTATATGCTTCCAGGTTGGTCCCATTGTTTTCAAAACTCAAGTTAAATGATGGGAACCATGAGGAATTGAGGGAACTCCTCAAATATATAAGACACGCGTGTAGTAATTTCAGTGTTTTCTAATATAACTCTTGTATTTACATCGGGCAATCATAAATTTGGTGAAGTGGAAGTGATGATGAAGACCACAGATGGCTTGTGGAACTTGTCAATGATGTACTTCAAACTATAAAAGTACGTCACCGATTCTGATCATTTGAAATAGCAAACAAAGAAGTGCCAAAGGTGATTCTGACGGAAGTTCTTAAATATTATCGACCCTTCTGTATACAGCGATATGGTTTTTTTCACTAATAATCAACGTATTTGCACTCGGAAATCAATTCATGTGGTAAATTGGGAATGCTCATGTGGCTTGGCGGAGTACTAAATTGAAGACGGTTAAAACTTTGTTTTTAAAGTAAATTATTTGATTTTGGCAGTAAAGTTGAGCTTGATGATTTTTTATTTCCCTTCAATATTAAAATAAGATTTCAATAGGATATGCATACATTAGAGATTTAAAAAGCTAGTGTAATAATAATAATCGTTTATTTCGAATCACATTTAGTCCATATAAAATGATAAATTACAAAATAAAGTTTACATTAAAATACATTGAATCAACACAATTACAACATGTAAAGAGTTCCAGTGCTCCACCATCATTTGTGTAAAATAATAGTAGATTGTAAGTTCTATCACTGTGATAGTGAAGTAGGTACTGACTCGAGTACTACCCGATTATTTACGACCTACATTTAGTTATCACAGTTCAAATAATACCAATGTTTGAAACAGAACCATTTATGAGATAAAATTTACTATAGCCAATGCTTGTCTACACATATGTACACGTGTATGTGTACTATGTGCGTCGAGTCATCCTCTGTGGCTCGACATTGAGCTTAGAGGATTCCTTTTTCGCATTTCACGAAGTGCCTAAATGCATATTTCGTAAGTGGGTAAATTTTTTTCGCATTTAAATAAGGTATATTTGCATTTGACTTATATATTGAAAAGAAAAAGTAATTTTGTATAAAAACTAAATACTAAATTGACGTTACAAAACTGACACCGAGTTAATTTTTGTTTAACAAATTATGCTAATTGGGTACACGAATTATTGAAAATGCCCAATTGTGTAATTTTGTATCTGCGAAATAAACTTATTTTCTTTCTTTCTTTCTTTATGTACATCGAAAAATATTGTGTGAAATTTTTAGGTATTTAAATTTAAACCAACATTTAGAATTTTAAAAGTGAAAAATGTGTAAAAACATTACATTTAAGTCACAAAAACGACTAATCTAAACACACACATTTATCATTTTATAACAGTTAATTTTTTTTTTATTGTTTTGTAGGAAAATGGATGATATGATAATATTATATTATGTACATCAAATGTAGAGTCAAAGACATACAATAGTATAAAATTGCATCATGGGAAATTGCATTATGAAATAAACAATTAGTACCAATTATTTTAGAAAACCACAAACATATCAATATTAAAAAAGTTGCACCTCGAACCAGTTTGCTTAAATTTATAACAAATTTATATAGTGAAAAGAAATTATTAGATCGAGATATTAAAAACGAATTTACAAATCTTTGCAAATTTGACTAAACATGTTTTCTCGTCTACTCTTTAACGATACTTAAATATTTTTCATGTTTCTTGATTCGTCGTCTTTTTTTGCTAAGTTCTGTCTCCGGAATGAGTAGTACATCCTGAAATAAAGGGAATTATATAATTATTCAAGGTTTGATAAAAACTTAATAAATAGTAGGTGTCAGTCTTATATTAGAGCAGGTTGCGTGCCTCTGAGAACTCGATCCTTGCCATGATAGGTGAAGACTTCAATAATCCAATTAGTAGGTTGTGTGATGTACACGAATATTTGTTCGTTAGACATATTGTATGTTTTGTATGTATTCATCTATTTCTCTGTCTAAGACCCGTGGCGTATACGTCCTTTATCTTTTTAGGTCTGTAGGTATATTATTCTCTACATAGTACCAATAGTACAAACTTTGCTAGCTTTTGGACTAGGTCGATTTGTGTAAAATTGTCACCTGATATTTATTTTATTTATTATTTACCTGTTAAAGAGAACCCAGCCGGAGTCGCGAAAGAAAACATAGCCAATGTTCATTCTGAAGGTCGGGCATTTTTTGTATATTATACATACTGGCCAAAGAGTTTTGGTAATCGGGTACGTATATCCAGAGACTTTATAAAAACGTACAACCTCACCTTCTCCTCTTTATAATATTTGTATATGTATTTGTATATGTATGTATAGATAGCATGTTGAACTAATACAATTAATGAAATAAAGGTAAATAAAATATCGCGTTAGACACGTGTAGTGTTATATAGTTTTTAAATGATCACAATGACTATAAATTATCCAGTCAATGCCTATTTATTTGTTTACAAAGTAAGGTCTCTGATTGGTTATGCAATAAAAAATGGTACCCTTAGTCACATTAGATGAAAATGTCACAAAAGTAGGTACAGCAAAAAAGGTCTAATGAAAACGAAGCAAATTGAAGTTCGTGATATTTGTCCACTCCTCCGAGATACATCTTCTTCTACCTAGCGTTATCCCGGCGTATGTCATAGTCCGCTTTCCGACTTGCAATTTTAAATTTTGCACGATCCTGGGCGTCCTTTTTTGTAGGCCAGTTTTCCCACTTGTAAACCTTCATGAAAATAAACCATCGCTTCTATGGTCTGCCTCGAGGTCTACTGGCATTCGAAAAACATGCGTAATTATATTCATAAATGCTTACTTAAGCGTAAAGAAGTAGAAAATCTCAGCGAGGGTGAGAAAGGAAAAGCCGAGGAAGAGGCCCAGCGTCCCACCGATATCGGCCAGGAACTGGGATTGCCCGACCATTTCCGAGCGCTCCATAGCCACGAAGCGAGGCCGTCTGTAGTAGATCTTGATCTCAGTGAACCTGAAAAAGTAACAAAAGTACGAATGTTTCGCTATCTACAAGAAAATTTTTTTCATCTCTCCTGTTCTGAAAGTTGACTTTTCATGGGCATATAGCCGGGTGGAAAATAGCGTTTTCTCCCCTAGGGTGGAAAGTAATTTTTTTTAATTGTTACGGTCAGTCAGCCACGGAGACGAAGATAATTGAGTTACTTCATATTATTAAAATAAAAGCTTTACATATCTAAACACATATGTTGATTGAATTCCTTTTACTGTTGGTATTTTTCTTCCTAATTACAGAAAATCAACATAAATAAATAAATAAATAAATATTATGGGACAATCTTACACAAATCAACCTAGACCCACGGTAAGCTCAGTAAGGCTTGTGTTGTGGGTACTAGGCGATGATATATATAATAGATAAATACATATAGATACTTATATACATATATAACATCCATAACTCAGGAACAAATATTCGTGATAAACACACAAATAAATGCCCTGACCGGGATTCGAACCCGGGACCTCCAGCTTCGTAGGCAGAGTCACTACCCACTGGGCTACGGAGGCCGTTAAAATGCAAAATAATTTCTGTAAATATCGGCTGCCCGCCATAATGCTATGAAACTTTTTTTTTCACGTTTCGGCATGGCCCTCTAGATTAGTTGCGTCGCGGCCTACTCGATTACAATCGAGTAGGCCGTGGCAAGTGGCCAGTGCAAAGAGGTTAGAGGTTGGATATAGTTTTAATTATTTTACTTAGGTATATCTAAAATCGAATAATTAATTTTCCTCACAGTCGAAATGAAAAGTAGAGTGTTTAACTCGGGTGAAATTACCCATTTCACCCTCGAACTATTGGCGCTCTCACTTCGTTCGAGCGCCAGATATATCTCGGGTGTAATAGGTCACTTTCAGGCTAGCATAACTGACTGCGCAACGAGACGTAACTGTGTACCACCGTCCTACTTACTGCATGAAATTAGAAACAAACACAGTATACGATACAAACGGGCGTTGACGGTGCGTTGAAACGCAGTGTGCCTAGGCTCTTATCAGCAAAATTTGATAAATATTCTGTCAAAAGTAAGACCTGTATATTATGCCGCCTCGGCTGTACTCGTTTCTTGCATACCTGTGAGGTGCAATATTTATCTAAACACGTGGTGGCACTTATCGTACCGCGACCGGCGTTGTAATACGACGATGACACGTAAACGTGACTACCCTGACTTTAAGACAGAACACTTGCTATGTAGTAGAACGAGATGCAATGGTTTGAATTTATTGTCGTACATCTTTTTTTCACGGAAGACCTTTTTATACGTCACATCTATTAATTATACAAATGCTGAGCTAAAATAAAAATAAAACTTCATCACGAAATTTGGATTTATCATCAAATTGTCGACACTCACTTATATGATAGCAAAGTGGTTTGAAGAAATTACATTTTTGGCACTGGTAGCAGTCAGCCTAAATATTCGCCACAATTTTCAAATTCAAATTCATATTAATTTATTGCCAAAAAGAACACAAAATACAACTTTTAACATAAGTACATTTAAAAAACTTAAACAATATCTTAGAATTAAAACTTAAAGTACTCAATTGCGTTGGATTGGGCAATGGGTGCTCGTCTCAGCATGTGCAAGGCTTGGAGCCTTGCGCTGGTTTTCAGACGAGTCCCTTCGACAGGGTTGGTCGTAACACTACGTCTATCTACTTGTACAATACAGTGGATCCCAATAATATTAATCATACGTCTTGTGTTGAGTGTTTAGATGTATAAGGAATAGGTATAGAATAACTACAAATGACTAATTACAACTAAATACCAGTATTAATATTAATAATTTTAATAAATGGCTTGTCTATCTATATTTAATTTAATATATATTTTGGAGTTGTTACTTGATTAATTCAATGAAAATACCGAGAACCCAAAGTTCTGCAAAAGCCTGGCATAACAAAATTAATATAATCATAGGCAAACATAATAAATAAGGTAAACGTCCGAGTGCTCGTCGTGTCAAAAGAAAATATTTATTTGCTTCGTGATAGCACCTCTTTTCGAATAATCATGTATGTAGGTGAAGAATAATCATGTCTGAAGTTTTTTGTCAAAAGAACATGTGAGAATGTATGCTCCTAGTGTCGACATTCACCAGGTGCTATGTCTGCAACACTGCCCATCTACACAAAACATATTCATCTCTTTTTGGAGATGTGCCCTTTACTTTTGTTAAATTGAATTTGTTTTATATAGTGACTATATCGAAATTTCTCAATTTTAAATAAAAATATAAGTCAATCGGATTGTACGAGTAAATATCACGTGCTTTTGCTGGCAGTCCCAATATGTAGATGTCATCTGAGTATAATTTAGGAGAAACACCGAATAACATTCATATATTATAAAGCAGGCTACGAAATGAAAGGATGGAATAATATAAACATATTCAGTTAGGTACAGTCAAGGAATTTAATTTCCAACCCACCTAAGGTTCAATATCGTATAGCAAACTGCCACCATAAGAGCTAGCTAGAGCACGACGTTACTTTGACATATCGCATGCATTGTATTATGTCAGTAGCAGTAAAGTAACTACGTTGACATGGTGAACTTAACTTTTGAACATGTTATCTCATGAATCCCTATTCCTTTCTGGTGTAACTCACTATTTTTGAGCTCTTAATTGTTAACAAGTAGCGGCAAGCATTTTATTTTTCAAATTAATAACGTGAAAATTCTTTTACAAATTTCTCGTTTGACACTGACACATGACATGACAAATGTAGAAAAGCAAATGATAACTTTTCGCAAAGAATTTATCTGTAATGTGAAGTGACAAATAATACGTATTGACATCTCAATACTATTACTGAAATATAATTTTCGACCTTAATGCATTGCGAATGTCTAACGACATTTCAATGAAATGTGTAGGGAATTAAGTTCCTTGACTGTACATTCTTGTAATTAAATAAAATAAATCGCCTCTACATTCCGAGCAAAATAAATCATGGAATGCCCTAAAATCAGGACAACCCCAAAAGCACAAGGCAAATAAATTATACAGATTTTACAAGATTGAAGGTGAAAAACATATTAACAAAAACAATAAAAGAAATACAAAAAAACCGGCCTAGTGCGTGTCCGACTGTCGGACCATATACTTTATATTTTCCGAGTATAATGACTGTGACTTACGAAAAGACAGGCAGATATGACAAAACTGTAAACATTTAGTTTTAGCTACTTTAACTACGAAATCCTAAAAAACGGCCGGACAAACATTGGGACTTGGCAAATAACCTCATAGTCCCAATAAATGTCAGCCGTGTCGAGTATTAGACTTGCGACGGTTTTCAGTCCTAATAGATGACACGCTTGTTTATCTCAGTAACAATGAACGAAATTGACATTTAGTAACTTAAATATCTTCCCTTCTTGGTCTTTGACACTATTTAGTAAAAAATAGGCCAAGTCCCGAAACTCGTTCACAGTAAAAAGTGGTGAGATATTTTGTTGAGCCAAGTCAGGCATTCTTATTAATCTTTATTTGCTTGCTAAATAAAATTTTGTGACTTGGCAATCACACTTACCTAAAATTAGTAGGTACCTAAATGCAGTAAAGTGGTGTGATTCCCAAGTTGCAGAATTTTATTTAGTAAGCAAATAGAGATTAATAAGAATGCCTGACTTGGCTCTACGAAATATCTCACCACTTTTTACTGTGATCGAGTTTCGAGAATTGGCCTATTTTTTAAATGGAATGTTTTTTATGGGATAATAATCGTTTGGATACAACTATATGATGTATTTATGATAATCATTTATATACGCAACCATTGTACATATACTTTGAGTGTGATGTATTTTTACTCTTGTTTTAACACGATTAACGATACATAACATGTTAAGCAGATAGGAGCTTACACTGTTTTTTTTGGTGGGATGGAAGAAGTTTCTTCATCGGTATCAACGTCATCAAATTGGCTGCTGATTATATTTATACCTTCATAATCAGAATATTCATCACGATCATCGTCATTATCAGACTCACTATCATAGATTGTATCTTCGACAAGTGGTTCTCTCTCTCTATTGTCATATTCTTGTCGGTCAAGTTTTGTTAAGACTACATCAGCATCATAATTGACATCTTTACATGAAGGCAAGCACTGACACTGACTTCTCTCACCGTCATTCAAATCTTCTTCAGCGGCATATTCATCTGTAATGCGAAATCAGCATCATAGGATAGAAATCTAATAAGTATCATGAAGAGGGAATACCGTTGTTTTACCGACAAACGTTTCATTGGATGAATGTTTCGCCGAATTTAAATTTCATCGAAAACCATATATTTTTTCAGAAACAGTAAACTTTTCGTGATAGTTACAAAACAAACCTTACCTAATAGGTCCTACACAATGACCTTTTAGCTGTACCTAAAAAGTTAACAGTTTCTGAGTAACAAACATTCGATACAATCAAAATTCGGCGAAACAATGCATTCGGTGAAACGTTTCTCGGTGAAAAAAGGAGATCCCCATGAAGAGGTTTAACCTCTGACGCAAATGCTTATATCACCCCTGTATACATTTAAGATGTGTATTTGTGTATGATCAATTGAGTGCTGTTTTTTTTTTTTTCTAAAATGTTGACTGTCGACATGGTTCTAAGCTTATGTTTGATGTGTCCGGGGTGCTTAATATTTTTAATTTATATCAAAAACAAGTCAGGGAAATATCAATCAGTGAATATTGTAAGTCGTATTTTCCTTACCTAGAGCACGTTGTACACATTTCCATTGGTCAGTTTTACATATGCTCGTCCTTTCACTACCTGAAAAGTGGATTAAATCATATGAAATTTAAATAAAATAAAAACATACCGATACCGTGAAAAAGTTCAGTGAGACCTAGTGCAAGTTTGTCCTTTCTACCAATGAATAACTTTTACTAGCTAAATGAGTCACGTAAAGGTAAAGTTAATAAAACATCAAGGTTCACATCATTGCAATATAATAGGTACTACTTTAGAAGAAGAAGAAGAAGAAGAAAATAATTTCTTTGAGTATAAGTTATACAATTACACAGTTATACATTTACAAAAAGAATATTACAATTAACTTATAATGAAAAAGGTGAACACTCAGCATAATGCCAGATGCTACTAGAGTACCCGACGCTGGTCTTCCGTGAACACCAGTAGGGAGCGCAGTTGCGCGTAGCTGCTATTAGAATCTCACAAATACTGGCGCTAACAATTACGACAGTAGGTACGAAGCGGAAATGAAGCAAGTGGAAATTAATAAGAAAATAAAACGTATATTTATAATAATATATATGTATAATGGCATAATTGGAAGGTATGATAAAGGGATTAAAGGCGTGAAACTATGTATATATGTATGTAAAATTATATATTTATAAATAAATTATTGAATTGAATTGAATATGATAAAGTAATGTAAAACACGGAATGAAAGAATTCCATTACCCAGAAGTTAATTTTTGCTTAGTGAGAATATAACTTAGCTTTAAAAGATTCCAACGCAGTAGCTTGCTTATAAGGTGGCGGTATGTTGTTCCAGCATTTCGTGGCGGTGTACTTAAAACTGCCACGAAATGCTGCAGTTATGTGTGCAGGGCTCATGAGGAGTGTACATACTCTTTGGCGCTGCATAAACCTGAGCTTGTCATGCAGGTATGAGGGTCTTTGAGTCTCCACAATCCCGAACAGTAAGCAAGCAAAGTGCAGGAAGCGCCGAGACTCCATGTTCATTAAATCGCTTCTGTTCAGATATGGAGTAACGTGAGTTCTTGGGGGGATTATAAAACAAAAACGAGCACACGCATTTTGCACACGCTGTATGATTTTCTTAGTTTGCGATAGGGGCCTATAACTGTGTCAGCATAATTAAGTTTTGACAGTATGAGAGATTCGCATAGAGTTATTCTGAGGTCGATGGATAAATAGTTGCGAACTTGGTATAACACCTCAAGCCTATAGAAACAGTTATTAGCAACATCACAAACATGATTATGGAATCTCAGGTTTTCGTCCATGACAACCCCTAGGTTTTTCACTTCTGTAACTTGGTCAATGGTGTTATTACTTATGCCACAGCCGTGGAATATATTTACTTATTAATTTTTTGCCTTTCTTTGTTTGTGCCTAAAACCATAAACTTTGATTTCTTGGGATTAAAAACAAGGTTATTACGTAAACACCAATCAGCTATACGGTCCAGGTCCTGATAAATGGTGTCCACTGCAAATGAAGTTTCACTGGGCTTACATGACAAATACACTTGCAGGTCGTCGGCATAAATATGATAGCTACAGTTCCTTAAACAGTGTACTATATCCGCGCTGTACATAATAAATAACATTGGTCCCAATATTGATCCTTGTGGGACTCCACGAGGAACAGGTGAACCAACAGAACAACTACTAGAGCCACTTTCATTGCACACTTCCACCTTTTGAAAACGGCCACTTAGATAACTAGAAAACCATTTCAATGCTACCGAATCAAATCCATAATAAGCAAGGTTGGATATAAGCAGTTTGTGATTATTTGTGTCAAACGCACGCGAAAAGTTAAGCAAAACCAATAATATTCCGTTCCCATGATCTGCCTCAGTCAAAATGTCGTCGACGACATCCAGTAGCGCAGTCGCTGTGCTACGACCTGCTCTAAAGCCAGATTGTTTTTCATGTTAGATCCCATTAGCATTCAGATACTCCATAACTTGTTGACAGACGACTTTTTCAATTACTTTGGACAGGAATGGTAAAATGCTGATCAGTCTTAGATCTTTGTAATCAGCTGGGTTATTGTTTTTAGGAATTGGTTTGATGCGGGCTTCCTTCCATATATCCGGAAACACTTCAGTTTGGATAGACTCGTTGACTAAAGCGGTAATGATTCCGAAGGTTTGTGGTAGGGTCAGTAAGATCATGTCGCGTGATGTGCCATCAGCACCTTGAGCGTTTGAATTAATTTTAGTCATAATTTTTGAAACTACCACTTCATCTACCGTTTTCAAGCTAAATAAGGATGAACTGAAGCGATTAAATTCATAATAAAAAGTAAGTTCAGAGATCGCGACACTATTGTTACCTGGAATATTAAGAAAATGAGCATTTATTAAATTTGGGTCATTCATATTGGGACAGAGACTATACAGTTTGGAATTGAAACTAGCAATGTCACGTTTTATATTTTTCCATAGTTCTCGTGGATTTTTAGAACTGTTATTAATTTTATGTTGGAAGTATGCCTTTTTTCGGACCACAAAGCCTCAACTACAACACCTTTAAGCTGCTTGTAGTACAGTTTGTGATGATTCAGATTAGAGATGCGACATTTAGAGTGGGCTTCATCTCTCAGTTTCATCATTTTCCTGACTAGGCGTTATCCACGGGTAGCCATGTTTTTTAATGAGGGTGTTTTTAATTGAAGCATATAAATCATAGATGTGCAGTATGTATGCATTAAATTTAAGCATTAGCTTTAAGGGAGTCGTTGATATCACCGTTTCGAAGTCGATCCCAATTGACAGATTCAATATAAGCATGGGAGTTCAATAAATATTTTTTACTTAGGTTTTTAAAAGTTTTAAATATATAAGCATTAAATTCATTAAAAGTGATATCGTTCAAAGGTCTATATATTACCTAGGTGATGGTTTGGGTTTTCTGATACATAAGCTACAAGAGATAAATGCATGACTGCTAAGGTCAGGAATGTGATCGATGTTTACGTTGGTAACACTGCAATTACTACATATTAAATCTAAAAGTGTCGCAGAGTGCTCTGTGAAATGAGTTAGGCGGTTAACGTATACTGATTTAGGCTCATATGGTGTAAAAGGGGTACCATTTTTTTCGTGTTTACTTCAGCAGAGGAACTCATATCGATATTAAAATCACCCATGAGAACAATATGGTCAAATGCAGAAAAAGCACAAATAGACTCCGTTAATGCGTCAATGAAGGTTTCAACGTTTAGCCACGGGGGGGCGGTAAGCGGTACCATACCAATTGCAACTTTCAGTCCATTAGGTTTAATATTGACCAACATTTGTTCCACTAGCGGTGTTTCAGGTAGATGTAGTTGGCGGGCGTAGATGCCAGAACGGAGGTAGAACCCAACGCCGCCGTCTTGTGTTCTGACACTTGCGGGACGCGGTATATATGACGTAAGCGGTAACCCGCCGGCATCGGCGCTCGACCCTCCGCTCCCTCTCGGAACCAGGTTTCATTGATTGCCAAAATATCCACAGCGTGTCGTTCTAAAGCTACCACAAATTCTTCATGCCGCGTGCCAAGCGAGCCAGGATTCAAGAGAACTACTTTCAAAAACTTATCTCCAATCTCTAAATTAAAAAAAGAATCAGCCAGTTTAAAACTAAGCTTTGTGTGTTACGAATGTTCTCAGCATCCCATGGGCGGAAAAATATGAAGCATTTTATATAGGTACATTATTATTCTAGCTGCAACTTAGGATAGTTTTTATCCAAATGCGACAATTAATTAATTTTTCGTAACATACGACTTCATTAAATATTTTATATATAATAATTCAAGAAATACTACGGACAAAATGGCGGAATTGCTTTGCCTTTCTTTCGCCTATTAATAATTTTAATCCCGTCTACGATATACCTTGACAAGACACATAGGTACCAAAAGCAAATATAAAATTAATCAATTTTGATATGCGAACTTATATGCGCAAATGTCGAATTAAGGCGTAATTTCAACAAATGTTACAACAAATTCGAACAATATAAACTTGGTTTTTTTTGAATGGCACGCGCGCGCGCTCTTTGCGTAGGTATTCAGCCAAACCACGAAAACCGAAACTCGAAGTTCGTATATCTGCATTCCTGTCATTTGTTAGTGCGATAGAGATACAGATACCCGAATATTTTCGAATTGCGAAGTTCGTGGTTTAAAAGAAAATACGGATGTCGGATAGATCTAAATTATTATTTTATGTGTAAATATGGTTAAAATTATTTGGAAATACTATTGTTGTTATTGTTTTAGTATATTTGACTAGCTTTAAGTTTAATATTGTATGTCCGAAATGGGCAAGCTGTTGGACTTTATTTTACCCAAAACAACTAAATGTACACAGTTCTTACAATAAAGAAATCTTATTTTATCTTATCTTATCGAAAATAGGGATGTAGACACTAAACAAAATAATCATAATGTTGTATTATCTCGAAAAAAACAACGCAAGAGGCTATATAGGTAATCACTAAGTTATAAGTGTCTAAAATTTAAGAGAGGGTTTGTTGCGTCTCTTTTCCGCAAAACGCACCTTTATAATGAAACGATTGTTTTTTTACTATGACGCTCGAGGATCGTGACGTCACGGTCCCTGATCGCTTTCTCACTCTAACAAGCGACATTAAAACGGTTGTAGCTTCGTAATTTTTTGAGATATTTGAATGAGTTTTTCGTCTTTTCTTTCTTTTGAAGTGAGTCTACAGCTACACCTCTATTTGGAAGACAAGCGGAAAGAATCCATACTATCCGTACTAATAATCCATACTTCCATACTAATATTATAAATGCGAAAGTGTGTCTGTCCGTCTGTCTGTTACCTCTTCACGCCTAAACCGCTGAACCGATTTAGATGAAATTTGGTATACAGATAGTTTGAGCCCCGGGGAAGGACAAAGGGTAGTTTTTATAGCTGAGGGGCTGAAATTGGGGGTGGAAATTAGTATGGAGCTACTTAAACCGCTTCACCGGTTTAGATGAAATTTGGTATATAAATAGTTTGAGTCCCGGGGAAGGACATATAATAGGTTTTATCCCGGAAATCATCCCCTAAGGGGGTGAAAAGGGGGGAGTGAAAATTTGGATGTAATATATTTTGATGAAATTTGGTGTAGATATAGGTTAAGTCCTGGGAAAGGACATGGTATAGTTTTTACCCTATAAATAATCCCCTAAGGGGGTGAAATTAGGGCTGAAAATTCGGATGGAACCCATTTTAATACAATTTGGTATAGAGATAGCTTGAGTCCTGGGAAAGGACATAGGATAGTTTTAATTCCGGAAATCACTCCCTAAAGGGGTGAAATGGGGGGTGAAAATTTAGATGAATCCCGTTAAGATGAAATTTGGTATAAAGGTCGTTTGAGTCCCGAAGAATGACATTAGATAGTTTTTATCCCGATAATCATTCCCTAAGGAAATGAAATAGGGGGTGAAAGTTTGGATAAAATCCATGTACCTAGATGAAATTTGGTATAGAGATAATTTGAGACCCTTCGAAGGATATATAATAGTTTTTGCCTCGGAAATCATCTCTTAAGATGGTAGAATTTGTTTGCATTATATTTTCTAAGTATAAGCTCTACGCGGATGAAGTCGCGGGCAACAGCTAGTTTTAAAAAAACTGAATAATACACCGTGGCCGTGAATAACCCGAAAGATTTAAACCACGTATTTTTGACGACAATACGAGTAAATAATGTTGTATCAACATGGGTCTAATTATGTGTCTTAATTAAATTACTATTTCAGTACAAATTAAATCTTATTAATTGCCCGCTTCTTTGTGAACAATTCTTTAGTTGAGAAACTCAAGTTGAAGAACAGAGAGCGAGCATAACACTTCACGAATCGCTCCGAAATCATACGACGAACGTGACTTATGTTCCATGACAAGAAGTGTAAATTAAAAAGTTATGCTCAAGCCTTTAGGGTGTGTTAGACTGGAATTTTTTTAACTTTTGATTTGTTTCAAATAATTAATATCTCCTTAATTATGAGTTTTTGGACTATATATTACATAACTTTATATACTCTAATTAGGCTCTAGTATCGTTAGCTTAAATCTTTCGGGTTATTCACGGCCACGGTGTATAAGCGTAGGACATTTGAATGTACTTTAAATTTACCAGGATCCTTTTTAGAATAGTTATATTATTATGACGCAAATTGGTAAATATATATATACATATTATAATATAGATATAGTAAAGATATTGTGTATCATGGTAATAATAACAACATATAAGTTTAACCCGGCGAGCATGACCCAGGGTATGTCATACCCTGACAGTATTAAAAATGTTTGTTATTTTTTAAATCTTGGTCTGGCAACACTAGCTCGCTCAGTAGCTGGAGGCAAGGGAGTGCGGGAGGGAATAGTGGCGTGATCGCAGTGCGACGTGAGGCTTCGGCCGAAATATTTGTGCACAAACCTGTTTCGGGTATGTCACACCCTGCGTCATTTTAGACGTATTTTTTTTATGTATGATTTATAAATTATTTTTTTATTATTCTTAGAGTTTTTAAGGTTTCAATGTACAGGCTTGAGATAACTTTATTTATATTAGTTATTTTTCTTTTATTTTCCTTACAAGAAGGACAGAAAAACCAAATATTCCTGTAAAGGTTGCAGCAAGCCCATATGTATGGAGCATGATATTCTCGATGGCAGTGATTAACTATATTTTCAATAAAAAAAAAATATTGTTATGTTTTTTGGAACAGAGGATCTCATTATCTTTTAGTTAAAAGTTGATTTATATTCCAAATACAGTTTTTTTTTGTTTAATTGTTCATTTTTGTAAACCTCGAAACTTTTGTTCCTATAATTACATAGTATAAGGTGAACACGAATTAATAAAAATAATTTCATAATTAAAACTTTTCTTTGATTTAAATTAATTAAATAATTTATTATTAAACAATATACACTGCACGAAATAAAATAAAATTAATAAAAACTATATTATGGTTCATTAAATTTCGGGTACGTCATACCCTGCCTCATGCTTGATGTAACTTTTTTTCACGTCATGCTCGCCGGGTTAAAATAGGATATAAGTATAAATAAGTAACTTGCTTCATTATTCCTCGTCTTTATGGAGATTATTTGCAAAGTATCTAGAGTAAACATACATACATTGAGAGTTTTGTAGAGAGATATCAAACAATTAAATAATATCAAAATAATTAAAATTTTATTAACATGCAACAGACATTGTGAAATAATGTGCTTCGTAACATTTACAGAGCTCATAATATATTTAGTAGTAACCAATTGGAATGTGAAATCGTACATTGCTTCTCAAAGTAAATTTGATATTAACAGCTTTGGCCTCGATGCTGTCAGTACGTTTCGCAAAGATACGCCCATCTCTTGTCAATACGAATCTCCAGTTTGCGGCTTTGCCCGCCTGCCGTGTCATCCAGGAAAGTCTACGGTTAGTCTTTGTCAACCGTTCATTAATGTAAATCGACTGAGGAATGTGTTCAGGCAATCCTATGTTACCGGAGTCAATTACGCGGCGCACCTTGGCGTTACGGAGCACGTCGTCACAAAGTGCACGCTGAGCCAGCCGCACGACCAGCGGCCGGGGGCTCGCGCGGGCCCCACACGCTCGACGCCAACCACGTCCCGGGCCTCCAACTTCACGCCCAATACGTGCGAAGTTGATTCTCCAGTATATTCCGGCACTCCCGTGATTTCTATATCGTTAAGAAGCAGTGCCATATCCATAAGATTTAGGTCTACTAGCAATTGATCGAGGCGGCACTGTATTTCTGTCGTGTTAGGTTGACTTTTTTGATTATTTTTTATAATATGTATCTCGGTGCTCAAGCGCTGGTTCTCAGATTCGAGTTCTTTCACTTTTTAGGGTTCCGTAGCCAAATGGCAAAAAACGGAATCCTTATAGATTCGTCATGTCTGTCTGTCTGTCCGTCCGTATGTCACAGCCACTTTTTTCCGAAACTATAAGAGCTATACTGTTGAAACTTGGTAAGTAGGTGTATTCTGTATACCGCATTAAGATTTTAACACAAAAATCGAAAATAAAACATTAAGTTTTAGGGGTCCCCATACTCAGAACTGAAACTCTAAAAGAAAATTTTCATCAAACCCATACGTGTACATCTTTGGATAGGTCTTCAAAAATGATATTGAGGTTTCATATATATTTTTTTCTAAACTGAATAGTTTGCGCGAGATACACTTCCAAAGTGGTAAAATGTGTGTCCGGCCCCTGTAACTTCTAAAATAAGAGAATGATAAAACTAAAAAAAGTATATGATGTACATTACCATGCAAACTTCCACCGAAAATTAGTTTGAACGAGATCTAGTAAGTAGTTTTTTTTAATACGTCATAAATCGTAAACCGCAATTTATTTCACGGAACCCTTCATGTGCGAGTCCGACTCGCACTTGGCCGCTTTTTATTTATCTATTGAACGGATCTCTAATTGAAAGCTTTTCTGTTGCTCACTCAAAAAATCTGTGGTTTCAGAGAATTCTTCTTTTATCTTCTCGATGGCATGTCCAAATTCCTTTTTCATCTCATTGAAAATTTATTGCTTGGTTGAGCCCAATTTTGCATCTATCATACCTAGGTCCTGTTTCACATAGGCGAGTTTTGTATCTAACATGCTGGAAAATGTCTCCATGACATTCCTCATAGTGTACTCCATGGTGAAAGTAGAGTTCTGATTATGCAATACTAGATCATCGACCCTGCTTCTCTGATCTGATCGTGGTGCTGCGATGCATCACTCATAGATATATCGGCGGCGGACTCGGCCGGCGGCAACTGTTCATAGTGCCTACGTACAGTGTGCAATCACCCTTACGTCCACGCGCAAGCGTAACATTGCTATACGAAGGACAAAGCCATTTATGATCTTTTCCTTGCAGCGTGGATTTAAAATATTCAATTGGGATATTCAGACAAGCGTAGTGGTACCTGTCTTTACACAGAGCACATAATAATAGCACATCCTCGGCAACCACAATTTTACACGCTGTGCATACTCGTACCATTTTACACACCAATTTTTATTAACAATCCACAGTAAAAGGTGTCCTGTGAGTAGATGCAATTCCGCGAAGTTGAGCCAAACGCCCAGGCGGCCTTGGCCGCACACTTGTCAACTTAATATTCGTTCGGCGCGGTAGGCAAATTCACCAATCGACAAACGCAGTTAACTGTCCTAATACACGGTTTATTTAAAAAAAATATATTACAGTCCCATCACAATTAGGTTTATCTCACTTTTGCCACAAAAATTCGAGCGTTTTAGAGTTTTTTTACAATTTTGTCGTAATAAGTTAGCAGGAGCTCAATATAGTTGATGTTTACGCCGCTAACGTCACAATTACCCCACTTTACATTATACAGCGCATATTACAAATAAAAGAGTTTACAATCTTTTAATACATTCCTGAATTTTCAATGTTCCTTGGAAAGAAAAGAATAACTTGTATAACATATTAATATTATACACAGAAAGAAGTTAATGCTCCTAAATAGGCAAGTGACGAAATGTATATTGCTACTGTTAATGATGAAGCTCTTACGCGGCATGTAAAAGCTGGCACACCCACATGCCTCGATGGTGTAGTTGGTGAGACATTCCAGGTGACAGTTTGAGGAAGTATATTTTTGGAAGAACTGCAAATGCTTTTCATTGGGGAAATAGCATTGACGACTGAAAAAAAAATGGATTTAACAAAGCATCCTAAATTAAACAAAAATATTATAAGAAGCGATCGTGTGTCGTCGTATACGTTGATGAGAAATAGAAAATAAATATGAGGTGATACGAGAATGCTGATCGATACAAAAGTATGAGTAAAACATGGTAGCGAAAACGGGTAATAAAAGTGAATAACTTACATTTCTGGGGCGTACTTAACAAGCTCCTCGTTAGTGTCTAATATGTCGAGTTTGATTGCTAATGAGGTAGTCTTTCCGGGTTGTGCAGTGTAACTGTGAAGCAACGCCTGTGGTAGATCGGCTGGGTGATGTAGGTATACCTGGAAAGTTATTGAAATCAGTATCGCTCATCATCCTCCTAGCGTTATTCCCAGTTGTGCCCTAAAGGAACTCGGCGTTCACTTTTTCGCGCTTTGTTTCGTGACAAACGCTGTGTGTTGTTTGCCTCGAATAAATGTTTCTTTCTTTGACGCCTAATCCCAAAATTTGGCATAGGCACTAGTTTTACGAAAGTGACTGCCATCTGACCTTCCAACCCAGAGGGAAAAGACCGAAAGAAAGACTTATAGGGATTAGACCGGTTTCCTCACGATGTTTTCCTTCACCGAAAAGCTAACGGTAAATATTCCGTACATAAGTTCCGAATAACTTATTGCTAAGAGCAGGAACCCACGACCACCGCTTGACAGCCGCATGCCTGAACCGCTAGCTATCTACTGACCCATAGTAGTATTATAGCTGAATGTAGTTGCGCACAGTAACAAAAATGCGTGTAATACCTTCTTATAGCTTGATTATTTGTGCTTGACTTTATTATGTTAATAAAATTTAAAGTGGACAGGATTAATCGTGCCGCCGCCAATACGAGCCAAGCGAAGTGCAAGGGCAGGCACTACCAACCTTTTTTCGAAGCGCTTCGACGTTTTTTTAAACCCTCATAACTTGTGTTGGTAGCCGTGTGGAGTAGGAAACTTGACGCTACTTGCGATCTGATATCTTTTTAACGCTGAAAGCTATATGTGCTAGGAAGTATTGGCAATCACTTTACATGTAATGTTTTAGTAGGATCTACTTGTCCCGATCTTGTGCCATTTCTCAACAGTTAAATTGTTGAAACAACTTCCAACAATTAAATATCAGGAACCTCCAACCGGACGCCGCCCTACTACTGAATGGCCCGGATTTTAACACCCCGATCTTCCTCCATCCTTTTGACGAGATCGAACCAGCGGAGACGGTGCGCTTTGGTTTCTTCGATAATGTTAGGTGCTGCCACAATATCCTTGATTTCGGCGTTCTTCTGGACTCCATAAAAGCTTCCGTCATCTCTCCTTACTGCCGTTAGTATCTTTTTTTTTTCTGTCCGCCACCGTGAGCTTCTGCTTATTTTAGTCTTTGAGTGTTAGCGTCCAAGTCTCTCGTCCATACGAATTTCAAATGGGGGCTTGTCTCTTCAAACACTGTCTCAAGTTTTTTACATATGTAGGTAAAGACTAGGCTAGGCTAGTATAGACTAGGCTAGGCTAGTATAGACTAGGTTTATTTCTTACGTCACGCACTTCCCTACCAATGTATGCATTATATCCGCTTGCAGCTGTAGGTTAGTTTGACTCGTTTGTTCTTGAGCCCATAAGACTTTAGAAGCATGGTGTTCAATTGCCTTTAATAGGGAAATTTTCATCTTACCGTTACTCACCACTGAATACTTATGATTAGGTACTTCAATTCTTAAATATATCACTTACCTTGTAACCGGGTCGATTTTGCATATCGCATGCCAATTCCCGGTCCGTGACTTCTTTTAATGTTAAGTAGAGGTCCTCCTTTGCACCGTTTGCCTTTAATACAGTCGTTAAAACATATTAATAATTTATTAATAAAACGGTTGAACTCACGCGTTAAATGTCACTCAGGACTACGGGTGACACACCGCGTAAACAATCATCCTGAAGAAAAATTCCCGAAGAGTTTGAAACATGTCGTACGTAGTGA
The DNA here is from genome assembly GCA_963854355.1 of Epinotia brunnichana. Classification (NCBI taxonomy): domain Eukaryota; kingdom Metazoa; phylum Arthropoda; class Insecta; order Lepidoptera; family Tortricidae; genus Epinotia; species Epinotia brunnichana. The sequence continues at coordinate 3,907,393 of OY977945.1, read as the reverse complement.
CATTTAATTCGAGAGCTCAACCGTTTTATTACTAATATTATATCACATTTTGATACTCTCACGAAAGTTTCAATTCGTTAAAATATAATTAATATGAAGTTATATTGTCTTCGGTCTCTGCGATTATAAGTCGTTAAATTAAACAATTTTAACGGATTTTAGGGCTTGTGCTAAGAATAATTTTCGTTGGAAGCGTGTGTGGGCGCCGTGCTCTAGTTATGGTTTAGTTTATGGTAATCGGAACTTATAAATCTGTGTCGAAGCCTATAAAGCATACAATATTAATAATTAAACTAAATTTGCAACTAATCATTTTGTTCATTATAAATACGGAACAACAGGCGACCGTGTCGATTGAAATTATTTAGTGCAGAGCATTTCAGAATAGTTTTTAAATAAAAAAAGACTCGTCGGAATTGCATCATGGCGGGATTACTGAAAGTAAATTGAGAAAGGAAGCAATTAATGAATAAACATAATATTATTATTTGGTTTACATGGCATTACAGCGAGCCAATACGCCGAGAAACCAGATAACTTAATTATGCAGGTACAGAACTACAACTTAAAACTAACAAATTATAGTATAACCTTAATTTAACAATATTGGGAACACAATCACAGGAATTAGAAGTACTACGAATATTAAAACCAAAAGAAATACTAAGAGAAGTAAATTTGATATACGTACCAAAGGAAGAGAAAATAAATTTTAAGCTTCCGCTAAATGAAATAAAAAATACGACGATGACCCGAAAAAATGGATTCAGTTTAGGTGACAGTTCAGAAAAATCCACGAAGACCAAAAAATTACGGATAAAGATAAATTTCAATACCTAATACAATGTTTGATGAGAGGATTTTTAAGGCTAGCGAGATCAGAATTCAGTAAAGACTAATTGAACACAGCAGCCACGAGCCGTCCTACTGCAGCATGCCTTTTCACTTGTTTGCTGATTGCTGTACTAAATTATACCGTATTTCTAAACAGTTTTTTGACAATTTTTATGAATAAATTATTTATCATTTGAGTATAGTATTCTATAATTTCGAATGTTCTCAAATTGACGACTTTTCTTTATGACATGTATTGTGTTCTGTTATATGTAATAATTCATCGTGTAAGTGTTTTGGTGTTATTGTATGCGATAAACTTACATTGAATTTAAATGAATAAATAAATAAAATAAAGATATCTAAAGAAATTTGTTTTCTTTTTTGTGATAAGGGATAATCATACGCTAAATTAATGTTACTAGCTACCCGCGCGGCTCCGCCGCGTAAACGAAGAATCTAGGCGGAGCGACGGTATAAAAATATAGCACATACTTAATCCTGTAGGGCCATTCTACATATCCCTTATATTCCCCCCGAGATCCCTTATAGGGATAAGTTCGCCTTTGTTTTGTACCTACTTTAATCTTACATATCATGTTTATGTATTAAGCTGTTTTGTGTACAATAAAGTGCTTACATACAGACAAACATATAACCTACCTACTTACTGAACAAAGGGTTTTTAGAATAGGATGGGTATAATTTCTGAGATTACCCCCAACATACAAACTTACATTTCACAGACATTACACCTGTTTATTATTAGTATCGGCACATGCTATTTATAGGTAGGTACCGCTAAATAGTTTAATATCTACTAATTTATGTTTTCCAGTATTAAGTCATATCGTTTTGACAAATTACAATTTAGTCCCTGGGCGAAAAATATGGAGAAAACGAATTTTCCCGGACATGAGACCTATCTAGATCGCTATCTCGCCCCCGTAAACCCCTGTATTCCAAATTTAATCGAAATCGTTAGATCTGTTTCCGAGAACGTGATTACAAATATATATATGTACAAATATTGCTCGTTTAATTACAAAATTTATATAACCAACCTCCTACCTGTAATCAAAATATAATTACCTGAACCTGAAATAATTTGGATGGTATTCAAGTCAGGTCAACAAAGTCGCCAATAGGAGTCCCCGGCCATCCGAAAAGAAAATGTTGTAATCATAATCAAGTTTCGTTTTCTACATCTTTCTTTATACTTACTGGAAATTAGGCAGAGCCTATCAGCGCCTACTTCATTGTACTAAGTAAGGTTAAAAAAGCCGTCTATGGGGTCCACGACAATTAATGGATTTAATTAAACCTCATTCTTCTCCCATCATCTCGAATATGGGAAAATAAGTTTGTATATAAACTTTTCTGAAGTAAAAAAGAACATGGCAAGTAATACTCTGTCAATAAAAAAAAACCACATTTGACACAATACGTCTGTCAGTTTATGTAAATAAACAATATTTACAAAAGGCCGTTTACTTTCTATTTTTCTTACTTTTCTTAGTGTTGTATCCATATGTGGCCGACTAAACATTTATAATTTCTCATGCTGAAGAACTTAGTACAGGTTTGAGTTTAATTCTTGTTTATAATTTTACATTGTCATCTCGAGTCAAAACAGAAGTTACGCCACGTGACGTCACGCAGCCAAAGTCACGTGGTCAACGCACAGTAGTTTCTTTAAATGTATATTTTAGTAACTTACCGATAAAAAATTTAAAAAACGAAGACCTTATTGCAAATCTGCAGCATGAGACGAATCCAGTGACATATCATTTATCACTATCGGACCATAACTGCAGATCTGATGGCATGTACAAAAATCGGGCTCGCGTAATAATAATATAGATAGATAGAGCAACGGGATTATCTTTTATTTCAAAAAGCCAAATGAAAATGTTACTTTGTGCCAAGACAAATTAACGACTTTATTACAAACTTTAATTGCAGTTGTAGAACAAGGTAGTAAGAAAAAGAAGTTGAGAATAAAATTCTACTGGACAGCGGATCCCAACGGTCATACATAAGGATGAGCTTGGTAGAGGAGCTAAACTTTCAGGTAATAGTCAAGAAGAATTTGGGCACGCCTTATTTGGAGGACTTGAGGCGAAACCAGAGGTCTACAGTAAATGCGAATTTAAGGTGAGTTTTGGCAATGTCTTTGGTATGACTATGCAGGCACTTGGTCTCAACAATGCACTTTACTAAAACTTTAAAAATCCCCGTTTTTTGATTGTTTCTTTTGTATACCTACAATTACCCAGCTGGACGCCAAATTTCAACTTTCTAGGTCATCTGGAAGTGAGTGTGTATTTGATTATCGGGCAGCTAATAAGTCAGTCAATGACAAAAATGCCGATTTTTAGACATTAATATTTCAATAACCGGTTGACCCTTATTTAAGAAATTTCGGGTTCTAGTTAATCTGAGAAGTTCCAATACATATACAAAATTAGTTGTTTCTATGTTAAATCGTTTTTATGTTATCATATCAAGGAGTCAAAAGTGGGTCCAATTGGTTCGTGTAACACACGGCTGCTGCGTCGCCAGTTCCTTTTAGCTTTGAACTTGGCTGGACACGCTGCCGCGTGTCTAGATAAAGGTACACTAAAAGAACCGCGGGTTGCAGACGACGTACTGGTCGAGCTGGGTCACGGTCAGCCTCACAAGGGGCTCAACAAAGAAAGGTGAGTCGAGACACTTAGGTGTTCAGCAACTTATGAAGCCGACTGTACCACCAGACTCCACTGGCCTTTAGAAGTAATTATAGAGATCTACATTGGCAACGATGGGTTCATCCGGGTTTCAAGGGTTGTTTTACTGATACTCTACCATACCTTGTATACCTGTGTTTGACAAATAAATGAATCGAATAGAATTGAAGGGTCAGAACTGCTACAGGGAAAAAAGTACGTGCTTGTCAAAAACTTTACACCTTCGAACTATCAGCTGATTCCTGAAAGAAAGAACTACTAGACACAGGTATGTTGGACATCATCATAGAGCCAGAAGCGAATCTAGACACTTCAGGACCAGCTCCAGGGGATAGCTTCCTAATCCAATCCCTGTCGAACCGCAAAGAGGTCGCGTTGAAAGAATACCTCACAGGAGTTTGATATAGTTGTTTTTTTATATTTAACTGTTCAGTATGTTGGTGCCAATCGTTACGAGCTTAAGAGCCCAGGTATATTGTCTGTACTGTAGAAAATAATAATAAAATATATGATTATAACTCAGAATTCTATTGTCTTCACTAGCTAACACTTCTTATTGTTCTATGTATACACTTAGTTAAAAAAATACCTATGTCAAAAACCAAAGAAAGTTAGTTACATGTCAATTAATGTTTTTAATTTCAAACTAATTTAAACCATTTAAACTTCTTTTTATATTCCAAAATATCTTAAACCATGTGTGTCTTCCTTTTAATCGTTCCTTAGGGAAATATCTTGAAGCCCACAATATAGTAAGACCTCATGTTTTTACACCACCACACGTATACCTACCCGACCACGTCTTGGGAAAGTGTTATTGTCAAAGCTGAAGTAGTTTTTCTCAAGCGACCATCCTTTCTGGGCAGTAGAAGTGTTCAAGTGGTATCGTCTTTGGTACACGCTGAAACAAATTGGGTTGGTAGCTATTATATTGATATTCATAAATAATATGACGTATTTTTATATCTTTACACTGGTTCTGAGATATCTTAAAAGATTGACCATTCTTGCCTATAGTATAACCATCTAGAAATGCATACTACACCCAGCATAAAGACGAACTTCAGGAACATGAGAAATGTAAAAGATTTCTTTGTACACGATGTTATCATATCACACAAACTATTAAAACGCGAGCCTGCCTTATTTTTGAGTTTAGAAAAATTAAGTCATGAATTAATTAATTATTTTTAAGCAACGCAAGTAGCAAATCAATATTATACGACATTTAGGATACCGAATATGGCAAGTATTTTTTTTTGATATAAATACATGTTATTTATCAGGGTATTGTAGACAAAGATCACCATCATCATATACTTCACCAAAATCAAACACAGTTTAATTCTTATTCTCAAAATTAAACTTGTTAAAGTATGTTCCATGCCTCTTTTTGCGGAAAATATCATTGGTAGCCAGAATATTGAATGTATAACAAATCCCATCCGCAGTTAATACCGGTCGGAATGATTTCATGCAGTTTACTTTATTGCGCCATGAGCACTCCATGAAAATATCCTCATGACTAGGCGCCACCTGTAATACAATGTTTCGTCACTGCAGAGGCCGGGAAAATGGGTATTGCTGGCTAAGTAAAGATAAGTAAGATACAAGAATACCAAGGCAATATAAGATACAAGGCTAAAAAGGCTGGCAATCCTTTTTTAAGGTACACGTAGGGCTTTTGTAAAGGTTATGATATACCGTAAACTGGGGTTATGATATACCGTACTTTGATTTGCGGGTCGACTTTGATAACAACTTCTATCCGCTACTTAAGTCCTGGTTTTAACGAGTTGAAAACCGCCTTAGCAGTTATTTTCCACGCGACTCCCGTATCCCGGCACCAGCCGACCCCGGAAGCGTGCATGGTGGCCTATCTGCTACGACGGGCTCTTCGGCCACTGCGACATTTCGTGACGACTGTTAGAATTAATAGCTTCTGTCTCGGTTTCTTGTCATCTCTAGCAATTTTGTGTTTATTAATTTGTATCATAGCTATTCATATTGTACTAGAATATATACTTCATATTCATGCAGCCATAACATATATCATGCATAACCCACATCCACACAAGAAAGACACACATTTCACACTCTGATTACACTAACCGCATCAGGAAATTTAATGTACCTCCAGCTTTGCCACGCATTACTTCCGAAATACTACCGTTACGGCCTCGTGCAGAATTCGAATAACTTTTTTTCTCAGTAATGGCGTCACATGAATTAGGCACTGAAATAGACCAAACTGTTGCCATAGACTGTCAAAGGTTCGTATCCATAGAGGAAAGTAAGTCTTTTTTACAGATCTCGACTCGTTTAAAGTCATGACTCTTAACATCAGAAGTCTTAATCGTAATTTTGACGCATTAGAAGTAGCTTTAGAACGTATAAATACTACTTTTAAGGTTATTATACTTACCAAATGCTGGCTTAACGAGTACTCGATCATCAACCGTCTTCCGGGGTACAATGTTTATCACACGTCAAAGTGTATAAATTGAAGCGGAGGTATAGCTGTATATGTCAGGGAGTCTCTCGATGCTTTGGTTTCAGAACCAAGCTTTGACTATGCAAATTGTCTCTCAGTTTCTGTACCACAACAAAGACAAATTTCTTGTCTCTCTTGACCGAGCACATATAGAATCTAAGGGATTTCATGAAGTCGTAGTAGTAATCGGAGATATAAATATCGACATAACGGACTCCTCAGATCAGTCGTCTGACTACTTATACTTAATGGCGATGTACGAATTTCTTCCCGCAATTACTCATCATCATTGGCCTTGTACATCTATGATAAGATGATTTAAACAGCGTCTATGTCAAGGTGGTGCGGCACTTACGCACATGACTCGTAAGGCCGATACGGGAGCGACAGGCCCGACCGCATAATTGACAAGTAAATGTTGTGCACGATGATATAGGGAGGACAGCAGCACGCTGGTGTCTCTGTTCTCGTCGGAACGACAGAAGATCGAACCAAGCTGCATCATGCGCAACCATACCTTCGCCCAGGGTCTTCCTCCAGCGGTCTTGGTCCTCAGATTCCAGTTCCCATTTGGTTGGGTCAATCTTAAAGGACAACATGTCTCGTTTTGCGCTGTCCTTAAAACGAAGCATTGGTCGCCCTACTGGTCGTTTCGCATGGGTTATTTCGCTCAGGAGAGTTATACGTGCCAAACGAGATGGCTCCATCCTTTGCACGTGCCCCAGCCAGCGAAGACGTTTTTGCTTCAAGATAGCAATAATGCTGGGTAAACGTGCAATGCTAAGTAACTCGATCCTTCCATGAGATCCCTAGAATACGCCGAAGACATCGCATATGGAAGTTGTTCAATTTCCGCTCCTGTTTAGCATACGATGTCCAAGTTTCAGCACCGTAAAAGAGTATGGACAAGATGCATGTCTGGTACACGATCATCTTCGTATTTACAGTTAGATGTTTGTTATCCCATACCCTTGTACTGAGTTTCCTAAACATCGTGGATGCTTTGCCAATGCGGACGTTGATCTCTACGTCCAGTGAGAGGTTGTTTGACACGGTGGACCCAAGGTAGCAGAAATTTTCTACAACTACCAGAGGCATATTTTCTAACAGTATTGTTGGGTGTAGGTTCAGGCCTTGAGCCATTACAACGGTCTTCTTGGCGTTTATTGACATGGAAAATAGCTTACATGCTGCATTAAACTTGTCCACAACTCTCTGTAGCTCCTCCGGCGTTGTTGCAACAAAAGCGGCATCATCGGCGAACAGCAAACTATCAACGTGAAAATCCTTACGATATTTTTGAGATTTTAGGAGTGTAATGTTGAAAAGTTTACCGTCAGCTCTGGTATGGAGGTGTATGCCTTGAGTGGTATTGCCGAAAGCAACTTTGAGGGGTATGGAGAAGAATATGCCAAACAATGTGGGCGCCAATACGCAGCCTTGCCGCACTCCTCTACACATTTGGAATGGATTTGAGGTTTTACCGTTATGGACAACTGAGCCCTGCATGCCTAAATGGAAAAGTTTGATGAGGTTTAACAGCTTTGGCGGACAACCAATAATCTGCAGAATTGTGTAAAGTCCTTCCCTACTGACGGTATCGAAGGCTTTATTTAAGTCAACAAAGGCCACCAGCAGGGGAGTTTTCTGTTTTCTGCACTTTTCCTGAAGTTGTCGCAAAGTGAAGATCATGTCGGTGGTGGAGCGCTGAGCACGAAAACCGCATTGAGACTCAGGATACACGCGATCTGCTAGTTTTTGTAGCTTAGCCAAGATGATACGGCCAAACAGCTTCCCGGCAATGCTCAACAAAGAGATTCCGCAGTATAAGTCACAATTGCCACGGTCACCCTTTTCCTTATAAATTGTTACAATATTAGCATCGCGCATATCCTGAGGAATGAATTCCTCGTTCCAGCATTTTACAAAGAAATTACAGAGGATAGGAGCCACACAATGCAATTTAACAATCTCTGCAAGTATACCATCACTGCCAGAGCTCTTTCCCACTTTAGGTTGCCTCACCGCGGTATGGAAATCATCGATAGTTGGAATATTATCGAGTTCATTCCACACCGGGAATTTGGGGAGCGATTCTAGTGACTCTGCCTGTATTCCGACAAGTTGGGAATATAGTTGCGTGTAGTGCTCTACCCAGCGCATTAGTTCGCGTTCTGAGTCTGTTATAACAGTGCCATCTGCTTCTTTGAGAAGCGCTGTTTTTGTTGGAATGGGACCGAGAACTTTCTTTATACCTGAATACACTCCGGGAAAATTACCGGTAGATGCACTTGCTTGAATACTTTTACATAAATCAAGAAAGTACGTATTTGCACAGTAGCGGGCATTTCTTTGCAGATCGGATTTAGCTTTAACCAATTCTTCGCGTGTTCTATCACTAGGACTGAGGCGATTATGTAACGCTGCGTCTTTTTTGGCATTAAGGAGTGGCTGAAGATGTTCTATATTTTGTTGGAACCAGTCATATGTAGTTGACTTCTTATACCCAAAAGCCTATTTCTTCCCGCAATTACTCGTCTGACAAGTAATAGCTCATGCTTGGACCACATCTTTATTAATTTCAAATCTTTGTCAGTAGGTGCGGTTTGCCAATGCCCTGTTAAAAAAATAAAAAAGAAAAGAAAACATTTATTCGTGGACAAAACAACATTACAGACCACGATATTGCCATGGCGGCAATTTTAGCTCCAAATAACAAAGCTTCCAAGCGGCCCCGCTGGACATCAAATACTGATTTTGTCGCCACTGCACGGGAGTTACGAGCAGCAAACTGGTCTGAGGTAATCACTTCAACTAATGTAAACGAAGCAGTCACTCTTTTTGACCATATCGTATCCACGGTTTTAAAAAATAACACCAGTCGGGTCAAAGTTAGCCGTTCTACACTAAACCTATAACCCTGGATCACATCTGGTCTTATTAAATGCATGATGCATAGGGATAAACTCCATAGCAAAGCAAGAGCCGCACCTAACGATCATGTTCTTCAGACTATTTATAAGCGTTATAGAAACTTTTTTGACAATTTATTGTACAATTTGAAAAACAATTACCAAAGTGAGCAATTAACTGAGGCCAGGGGCAATCCAAAGATATTATGGCAAACAATCAAAAAGGTCTATCATAGTCAAAGTTGTATTAATTCCGCAAACGAACTTATATCATTGTCAAATTCCCCGAAAGAATCTCTTAACGTATGTAATGAGTATTTCGCCACGGTAGGACAAAAGTTAGCTGTTAGTATACTCTCCAAACTCTCCGAGACTCAGTCATCCTTGGCTTCTAAATTGAGGCTTCACTTAACCACTAATGCTAATTCTTTTTTCTTTCATCCAACCGACGCTAGCGAGGTTGGACAAATAATCTCAAGTCTTAAGTCTGATAGTGCGCCGGGTCTAGATTCTGCTAGGCCACTGTTCATTAAAGAAATCAAAGACATTTTGGAACCATTGACCCACATCTGTAACTTGAGTCTGGTTTCCGGCTGCTTCCCGGATCGATGGAAACTGGCTCAAGTCATTAATAAAAATGGACCTAAAGATGATCCTAATAACTATCGTCCTATATCCCTTCTCAGTGTGTTCTCTAAAATCTTGGAGAAGAATTTATTATATATTTTATCTTTTATCTCTTAAATAAAATATCCGGTCTTATAGACGGCGGAGAGAAGTGCGTTGGGGTATTCTTAGATCTTTGGGCCAATCAACTTTTGGACCCACAGTATTTTGTCCGGTAACGCAAGATACAGAACTGTCATGTTTGTTAGAAAAACTGCTATAAACCAGGTACCCAATATTGATTTGAAAGTTTGTAAAAAGTAACACAGGAGACAGAAAAAGTGTGGGTGAAAAAGTTGATTGACCCCTTTGTGAAGCTTTTGATACTGTTTCAAAAGATATCCTTTTAAGGTAGCTTGATGCCTCGGGCGTACGAGGAATAAGTGTCGAGTGGTTTCGCAGCTATCTGACCGACAGGCGTCAAGTTGTTAAGATCGGTGAAAACAGTAGCGATCAGTTGCCAATCTCCTTTGGAGTACCTCAGGGTAGCATCCTTGGCCCTACGCTCTTTCTGATCTACGTCGATGATATACTTAAACTTCAGATGCAACTAATGTAAACGAAGCAGTCACTCTTTTTGACCATATCGTATCCACGGTTTTAAAAAATAACACCAGTCGGGTCAAAGTTAGCCGTTCTACACTAAACCTATAACCCTGGATCACATCTGGTCTTATTAAATGCATGATGCATAGGGATAAACTCCATAGCAAAGCAAGAGCCGCACCTAACGATCATGTTCTTCAGACTATTTATAAGCGTTATAGAAACTTTTTTGACAATTTATTGTACAATTTGAAAAACAATTACCAAAGTGAGCAATTAACTGAGGCCAGGGGCAATCCAAAGATATTATGGCAAACAATCAAAAAGGTCTATCATAGTCAAAGTTGTATTAATTCCGCAAACGAACTTATATCATTGTCAAATTCCCCGAAAGAATCTCTTAACGTATGTAATGAGTATTTCGCCACGGTAGGACAAAAGTTAGCTGTTAGTATACTCTCCAAACTCTCCGAGACTCAGTCATCCTTGGCTTCTAAATTGAGGCTTCACTTAACCACTAATGCTAATTCTTTTTTCTTTCATCCAACCGACGCTAGCGAGGTTGGACAAATAATCTCAAGTCTTAAGTCTGATAGTGCGCCGGGTCTAGATTCTGCTAGGCCACTGTTCATTAAAGAAATCAAAGACATTTTGGAACCATTGACCCACATCTGTAACTTGAGTCTGGTTTCCGGCTGCTTCCCGGATCGATGGAAACTGGCTCAAGTCATTAATAAAAATGGACCTAAAGATGATCCTAATAACTATCGTCCTATATCCCTTCTCAGTGTGTTCTCTAAAATCTTGGAGAAGAATTTATTATATATTTTATCTTTTATCTCTTAAATAAAATATCCGGTCTTATAGACGGCGGAGAGAAGTGCGTTGGGGTATTCTTAGATCTTTGGGCCAATCAACTTTTGGACCCACAGTATTTTGTCCGGTAACGCAAGATACAGAACTGTCATGTTTGTTAGAAAAACTGCTATAAACCAGGTACCCAATATTGATTTGAAAGTTTGTAAAAAGTAACACAGGAGACAGAAAAAGTGTGGGTGAAAAAGTTGATTGACCCCTTTGTGAAGCTTTTGATACTGTTTCAAAAGATATCCTTTTAAGGTAGCTTGATGCCTCGGGCGTACGAGGAATAAGTGTCGAGTGGTTTCGCAGCTATCTGACCGACAGGCGTCAAGTTGTTAAGATCGGTGAAAACAGTAGCGATCAGTTGCCAATCTCCTTTGGAGTACCTCAGGGTAGCATCCTTGGCCCTACGCTCTTTCTGATCTACGTCGATGATATACTTAAACTTCAGATGCATGGAGCAGAAGTAATCTGTTATGCAGACGACACTGCGGTACTATACATGGAAAGATACTTTTAACATCGCAGAGTACGGGTTGTCAGATATTGGCACGTGGTTGGACAGCAATCTTCTTATGCTTAATGTCACGAAGTCTAACTTTCTTGCTTTTTCTAAAACGTCGGCTGCTTCTGCTCCATCTGATATATATAGAAAAATAACTTTACACTCTAATATGTGCTCCAATCTTCTCAGTGTTTCCACTGTATGCTCATGCAGTAGAATAGCCAGATCGGAGAAAATAAAGTATCTGGGTCTGTTGATTGATGAAAACCTATCTTTTAAACAACATATCTCTGCGCTTTGTGGCAGAGTAAGGAAATGTATTTATATAATGAAAAAACTTCGCTACTGCACCACGGAGCAACTGCTTCGCATATTCTACTGCGCGCTGTGCCAATCAATATTGCAGTATGGCATTATGGTTTGGGGCAGCGCTCCAAAAAGCACTCTACTGCAGTTGGAGAGAGCGCAGCGCGCTGTAATAAAAGTAATGTTTAAAAAACCTTTTCTTTTTCCAACGGTGGACCTTTATCGAGAGACAAAACTACTGAGTGTAAGGCGGTTATATATTCTGAAAGCAGTACCTAGAACTCATACGGCAATAACAAACTTATCAATTTATAGGCAACTTCTGGGCAAGCGTAAGTTTAGAGTTCCGTTGCCAAATTACAGATCAGCATCTATTATCTGCCAAACTCAATCCATTCAAAACTACGCAATAGGTAAAGTTAAGGTGATTATTAAAAAGTGGCTAGTGGCACTATCATATCATGACACGGAGGTCCTTCTCCTTGGCTGCTAACACGTACTTAATACACTCCACACTACATACACACGCACACACATACAAACACACACACACACACATACACACACACGCACCGTTGCTTGTATTGTATTGTAAATTTTGCTTGTTGATTTGTTTCTATGTTTTTTCTACCAAATTTGGTTCACATATTTGCACTCCAGGGCCCCAAGATACAGGCTCAGCCTAGTTTGGGGTCCGCCGGATGTCTCTGTTTTTTAGGGTTCCGTACTCAAAGAGTTAAACGGGACCCTATTACTAAGACTTCGCTGTCCGTCCGTTCGTCCGTCCGTCCGTCTGTCACCAGGCTGTATCTCAAGAACCGTGATAGCTAGAGAGTTGAAATTTTCACAGATTATGTATTTCTGCTGCAACAAATACTAAAAACAAAATAAAAATTTTTTTTAAGGGGGGCTCCCATACGAAAAACGTGATTTTTTTTGCCATTTTTATAGATAATCTGTCACCAGGCTGTATCTCAAGAACCGTGATAGCTAGATAATTGAAATTTTCACAGATTATGTATTTTTGTTGCCGCTATAACAACAAATACTAAAAGCAAAATAAAATATTTTTTGAAGGGGGGCTACCATACAACAAACGTGATTTTTTTGCCGTTTTTATAGATAATGGTACGGAACCCTTTTGCAGTATTGGCAACACTGGTATTTCACCACATGTTCAAAGAAACCCCGATTTATGGATTCCCCGGCTAAAGGTACAATTTTAGGTTGTAGGATTAATGATTATTTTCAGACTCACTACTGACTAGTGATTAACTTGAGACACTGTACAAATCAACTGCATTTATTGTTGACACTGTTTTACTTTGGATTCAAAACAAACAAAGTAGTGGTTTTAAATTATTTCCCCATTCTCAATTTAATTTTGATCGCTGTTTTTTTTTTGAAAAAACTAAAAGTCCATTTTTTCTTATTTGGTATGCAGAAAGAATAGTAAAATCTGATTATTATATTTTAATTTCATATTTTTTCGTGAATTAGTGTTGCAAAAATATTGTGTCAAACCTTAAATTTGATCACGGTAACCCCGGTTTACGGTACTCTACAATAAATCAAAAGCAGTTCCATGCAATTACTTCAATTTACTTACCTCGAAAAATGTTCTTATATCAATCGTGTTATTGGGAAAATTGCACGAGGAATTATCATTGTCACAGAATACTAGTATGGAATGAAATTTCGTGATATCAGCAACAGACCAGTTTTCATATCTAAACAATCGAAACAATATGATTAGGTATAACTTTGTTTGATTTTATTAGTGTACAATACATAACGATATTACTATTTAAAAAAGCCAAATTTACATATTGATTTTAATTTATTAACGTGCTAGATACTCTTTTATTAGATACTTATTTATAACTTTTTCTTGGTGTTAACCTCCTAAGGCCCCGCGTACAAAATTTTGTACAAATTTCAAAATCAAGTTTGAATTTTTACTAAATGTCAAAAAGTTCCTAATTCAATGACACAAAATTGTAGTCTGGGCCCCAGGAGGTTAAACGTAATCATTCTTTATAAAAATAAGCATCTATCAAAAATTTTGAGTTGAGTCGAGTTGAGAGAGAATGAGTCAATGCCTACATTTACAAACAATCAGTCAACCATGTAATATCATCATCATCATGACTTAAGAGCCTTGCACATCAGTGCAACACACACAATAAGCATAAGCATAGGCATAAGTATGTGCATAAGTGCTGATAACAGTGGAGTAAGCGCCACTCTCCTCTGTCTATTGCCAGCCTCTTGACTTCCTCATACGACTCGACATAGATTTCATCCTATACTTGACTGAAATTTGTTAGCCTAGGCTTTCCTCTACCTCTCTTGCCTTAAGTTTTCCCCTCTAGAATATTAAACAAGATGCTGTCGGGCCGTATCAGGTGGCCCATCCTCTTGCCTCTCCTATTTTGAATACATCCTAGCAGACAGGAATCTTTTCTCTCCTACTATGCTCAAAACTTATTCGGTCGTGTTTCTTTCCGTCCAGCTAATCCTTTCCATCCTCCGCCAGCAACATATTTCGAAGGCCTCTACACGTTTTCTGTCTGTCTAGGCCAGCATCCACATCTAACACCCATAATAAAGTAATGCTCTATATGTGAACTTTAATTAGGCCATATATAAATAATGTATTGTATTGTAAAAAACACACAGAATTTATAAAATGTAGTACAAATACCTTTCGTTAATAACATCGCATTTTTCATGACTTGAATAATCGTACTTTTCTGACCTAATCCTTGCCTGAGGGCAAATTGTCACTGCAGGAAATGGGTACTGAAAATATTTGAAGCTTCGGAGCATAAGGGGGTTAAGTTATATAGCAGCACATTTTCAATAATACATTGCTTGAAATTAACATTACTATTAATAATTTCGGCCGCTTAACTTAGACTATGCACCTGGTACCCTCCTAGTATGTACCCTTCGACGTCTCCTCTCGCAGCCCTGTGCCACCACAGGCGTCATCTCAATTAAACACTAGTGGCCGTACTCAAAAACGCTTAACAAATCAATTATTGCTAAAATGCCATTATAATTCGTTTGTCTTCATCATTCACTTTGACATTTGTGTTCGTAAGAAAGGGAAGGTACAAAATAAAATTTATTATCAGAGGCCTTTTAAGTTTTATGTATAAGGGCTTATAGCTGCCTGCGTAGCTCCACCCGTGTTTGCCAAAGAACGTAGGCGGAGTGGTTGGATAAAAAAATAGACGAATATGTCCATCTTGAAGGTCCATTCGCTACTTTTGTTTTATAGTTCGAGATATTACAAACCAAGGCCACTTTAGCAGTTTGCGGGGCGGAATTAGTATGCAGTATTTTATACTTTAATCATAGCTTACTAATATTGCTCAGATTTGCTTACTAAATAAAAAAACCGTAAGTAGCAGATATAGAGATATTGCGGAGAAGCTGGTGCGAATGCAAACCCGCATCACTAAAATAATATCACACTGAACCCGCGCAAAAAAATGCGAAACTGGCCTCATATTTATTTAGGTACTCAAACTTTATGACTATACATTGACAGATATGGCAGTGAGCCATCTTTTGAATAAATTGTTGCTCTGCTGATCCCCAAATGTACCGGGTTTTTTAACATCTTATTCACACATCAAAAGAAAGTGAAGTCAAATCCTACCTCATTCACAGAGACAAGTTGTTCCCTCAGAGTTACAACCACGCCACTAGTAACATACTTCACATATGACTTATGAACCATGAATACACATAAAACTGTGCTGAGAATGAACGTAGAAATCCAAAATAACCTGAAATTTTTAATAAGTTATAACGGGGTTACGTAAATTTTGCGTAATTGCTTGTTCAGACTACTTTGCTATGAAGAGTATTATAAAAAATAATATTGGATCGTAGTATGAAGGAAAAGGCAGCTATATACTATCTGAGATAGAAAACACAAGAGAAGTTATGATAAAGCATCTGCTGAGAAACGTATTTTACTTCGGAACCGTATTAGAAGAGTACATTGAAGCAACGAGAGGAAGGAGAATCAGCAATAAGAAACTATTTTGTACCAATGAAGGCTGTGTTTTACGTGAAATTAAGAGAAATTGCACCTTCTCTAAAATTAAACAAAAAGAAGAAGAAGTGGATCTCAGTGGATATCGCGCTAGTACCTTTCTAAAATGGTAGCTCCTTTTTCAGCCATATATTTCAAGCCATTAAGCGTGGTATTCTCCGCGAAGTCTGAAGCGGTTTGGGTCACAATTTGATCCCACCGTGTATTTTTTGTGCTTTCGATAACAGCCATTGGGTTTTCTGTATCTGACTGCATTCTGAAACTAAAGTTTTTTTTGTGAATGTTGTTGTTACGTTTGAAGTTTTAGACACAGTTATGAAATGCACTAAAACCTTCATAATACTTATTAGATTTTGAAATTTGCAAACGACCCTAAACAATAACATTGATTAAAAGTAACTGCTGTGAATAATACGGTTTAACAACAACACTTAGGTATAAGACGTATCATAACGATGCGAGTTAAATACAAAAAAAATGCTTCGAGAATTTTTGCTCAGCGGTCACTCGTTGATAGTCTAGTGACCCTAAATTTGACAAAATTTGTTGAACAATAAAGTTGCTATGGCGACCATCACTCTCCATCATCAAATCAGCTCGGTGGTGTCATAATATTGCACTGTCACCAAACTTACAGAAGTCCACCAAATTTCAGCTCAATCAGATACCGGCAAATGGCTGAAAGACAGCTTTCTTTTTTTGAAGGACAACATATAGGTACTTACATACAAACAGTGTTTCAACACAAGTTTAATGACAGCTTGTTGAAGAGGATTGAATACCCTGTATTCTTTTTAAAACCAGATGTCACTTTGTAACACAAGCGTTCCTGATCAAGGGCTCTCTGTAACTAAGCTACCCCAATTTTACTAATTTGCTAATGTAATGTGCCTTTTTAGCGGATAGAATGTATAATAATAATGGATAGTCACGCGAAACCTTCGGTGGTAATTAAAACCATTTACCTGAGAATGTGCTTACGTCCATTAATTGACCATATTCCCAAATGAAAGAATATAAATGGATATTTGTTGAGTAGGACATTAATCTAACTTAAAGTAATAATTCTGTAAATAAGGTAAACGTCCGACTGCTCGACGCTGTAGGTACTTGAATATGGCATGGGCACTTTATGTCAAAGCAATATGGGTTAGGAGGACGTTAACGTGCTCGCCTCCAAAGTTAACGGCCGTTGATCTTTGAGTTCATAGATCGACGAATCCAATCAGTATAAAAACTATTTTGATGTATTCAGAAGGTACTTAATTACAAAATATCTTTTTTAAATATGAATCGTTAAATTTAAATAATCACAATTATTTACGAGTGGCGCTAGTGAGCACGTTAACGCCCTGTTAAGATCTAACTAAGAAGATCTTTCTTCATTTGAATGTAAGCCATGTTTTTGCCAGCCAGCCACTTTGACATATTAGAGTGCCCATGCCATATATACTAGTGCAGCGTCGAGCACTCGGATGTTTACCTTTCATACAAAAACGTTAGAGACACAACGTTAAATAACGCGGTTAAATTGACATGGAACATCTTGCATTATGCAATAAGGAACCTGCAAAATGGGGTTAAATAAATAATACTAGCCAGACTTATTATTCACCAGCAACTTGCATTGCTATACGGTCTTGTGGTCTCTGAAGTGTACACTATAAGCAGCGCAGGTGTGTACTATAAGTACACACCTGCGCCAGTTCTCGAAAATGGTCGTGCCACTCTCTATTGGGATCGATCTGTCATCACGGACAGGACTATTCTTGCCAATAGGCCTGATATCGTGCTGACAGATCGATCGAAACGCCAGGCAGTGCTCTTCAACATCACCATCCCCCATGACGAGAATCTCGTGAAGGCCGATAGATAGATAGATAGAAAGTTTTTTATTGTTTGTCTTTTCGAAGAAGGACAAAGCCAGCAAATACCTAGACCTGGCTCACGAGGTAACCGCCATGTGGGTTGTTCATTCGACGATCATCGCCTCGATAGTCGTTTCGGCGAACGGTTTAATAGCGAAGATTCTCGACCATCACCTCAAGAGCCTCTCGCTTGATGGCTGGATCAAGGGTCAGATACAGAAGGCGGTACTCTTGGATACTGTGCGGATAGTCGGAAGGTTCCTTTTTCTGTCGCCCTGCTGGTCGATCACGTAACGCTTTGTACGAACGTCGGGTAGGTCTAAATGTCACTTTTTATATGGAAAATTGACTGTAAAATTGTACCGACGCACGTTTGGAACGTTACGTGATTAACTACCCCTCTGACCACCGATAGCTTAGGCCCCGCCTCGCTGCTGGCGGCACCCTACGTTAGGTTTTGATAATAATTTTATGTTGTGTATGTATAGTTTTATATTTCACTTTTTATATAATTATTGTACAAACCTAGCCTAAGACGAAATATAAATGAAGAGATGATAATAAGGCGTAGGTATGTAACGTCCACATCGCCCACCAAATTTCTGGTGCAATCAGATAACGTAAGGCAGCTTGTGGCGGGCTGTTAGGGAGTAGCTACCTTACGTACCTGAGTGCTCCTGGGGGTGTCCTGTGGTCAAGTTGAGCCGACCGGGTGGATGGTTGGACAGCCCCCCTACCTCTGGCTTGCCTTATCTGGCTGTCCAGAGTAGAGTCGCACGAGCTGTTGCTCGAGGTTAGATGTGGACACCTAAGTGGTGAATTGGCTACATGTTTAAAGTCCAGTACCACCTCTCTATAATAAAACCCTTAGCTGACACCAAAATGTTAGTTGGGTGACCGCTGCCGTGGACTATGGCCACATGCGACTTCTAATCACACGCACGTAGCAGACCCTTAATTTAATTGGATACGTCCAGTATGAGAATTTACCTCTTTGCATTTTGAAAAGGCGACTTAAACTAAAAATAAAAACGAATACAAGAAATAGCAATGATGACATTGACAGGAACTGTTATTCACATTTATAGTTTTTATTATTATCAGCGAAGAGGATTTAATCATTAGATATATCAAACTTGACACAACGTAATTGGCAAGATTAAACAAATATAATAAAAAGGTTTTAGTTCAACTACTAATAGTCTCTTCACTAATAGTCAAGAAATATTCGACTTAGTAAATTTGAACTTTGTTGTCACACGGTTAAACATATTTTTCGATACAAACACTATCGTCTGTTACACAGTTTAAAAACTTTAAAAAGGTGACATGTGCTTGCAACATATATTATTTATTTGAAAACTAGTCAACCTTTTCATTCCGTGACTGTACTTCCCTAGTTAAACTGCTCTAAATTTGAGCGAGATGACGCCTACGTCACAGAATAAATAATAGTACTACGTGCAGTAGGTTCTCTGTTAACAAATCCCACGAGCCTAAAGGTGGCCATCCTTTTCTATCGCATGAAACTTGCTACGCCTACGACAGAACGCATGCGTACCGTAAAAGCGCTAACATACCCCCTGTTACTTGTAGCGGCGCGACCAAATCACGGAATTGTATTACATTGAGCCCTGTATCTTCCTACTCGTCATAAGTAGAAGGGTGTATAGCCAGCCTTTTACTAAAGGCTGAAGTTATATTATATTTTGTAATATTTTTTAATTCCCGATGGAAAACAAGTTAAAATGAAGCAATATGAATAAGGCGGAACCATGTGCAGAGCTTCACGAATATGGCTGCTCTCATAAATGAAATAAAGTTTAAGGAACACATGAGGAAGTCAACCGGAATAAGTCTTTGTTTCCTTGGAATAAATCACCTTATATTAAGTTTATTGCAAAATTTCAAATAAAAAATGCATATAGGTATTAATTTTTGAGGACATTCAGTATAGGTACACATTTATGGCCTTATTCATGAACATATTCATGAACATTTATCAAACCTATTTTAGTTAAAATGTTCTTAATAGTCATTTGTTATACAAGGGGGGAAAGTTGTATTTTACCTGCGAGTGTTCATTTGAAACACGAGGTAGCGAAAGGATCCTATCATTGACCACGAGCAAAGCGAGTGGTTCAAAAATAGAATCCGAGGAAAATAAGAAAAAGGGTAAGACAAAAAAAATAGAAATCAATAATATATATATGTCACATAGGGAAACTTAAACGAGCTTAGTAAATCACAGGGGCATTCTATGTCAAAGTGACATACATGGCTTAAATTCGAATGAAGAAAAATCCTCTTAAGTAGTTCGAATTTTACCCTTACCTTATTGCTTACTCGGATATATGTTTACCCAACGCTGTTTATATAATAAAATGCTGTTTCTATCGGCTGCCTTGTGAGTTTTGTTTTTTTAAGCCCCCTACACTTCGACAGCTCAAATACCGCGAGCCATCCGGTTGCCTTTTGGATACTGCAACTACGCGTCATTGCTTTAAAGGCCCCCACACACCAGTCGCGTGCGCGGGCTCGCCGCGGGCCCGCGCACGCGACCGGTGTGTGGGGGCCTTAACTATAAGTATTTACATCCAGCTCAATATAAGCACAAATCAATATCCAAGTCATGAACTTGCAACAAACTAAATTGCAGTCACTTAAAGATTAATGGCACTAAGTCCGCAAGCTGATACGTATACGAACACGTTCAGCTTAAAAATAAATCGTCAATTTTCACTATCTATCTCTCCAACATCATTAGGCTAGACATATACTGAAAATATGGTTAATCAAATAATCACTGCCATCGAGATTATCATGCTCCATACATATGGGCTTGCTGCAACCTTTACAGGAATATTTGGTTTTTCTGTCCTTCTTGTATGGAAAATAAAAGAAAAATCTATACATATAATAAAGCTGAAGAGGGTCGAAAGTCTGTACATGGAAGATATTCGAAAAAAAATTGGCTAGGGATACTTAAAATCGATAACAGAACACGTTTCAACAGTTTTTAGAATTTTTGTCTGTTTGTCTGTTTATCTGTTTATCTGTTTATCTGTTTTTCTGTTTATCTGTTTGTCTGTTTATGTGACCGCGCATCACGTGAAAACGGCTTAACCGATTTAAATGAAATTTGGTATAGAGATAGTTTAAGTCCTGGGAAAGGACATAGGGTAGTTTTTATCCCGAAAATAAACCCTTAAGAGGATGAAATGGGGGGTGGAAGTTTGTATGGAGCTACTTAAACCGCTGCACCGATTTGGATGAAATTTGATATATAAATAGTTCGAGTCTCGGGGAAGGTTAAAGGCTAGGTTTTATCCCGAAAATCTTCCCCTTAGGGGGTAAAACGTGGGGGTGAAAATTTGGATGTAACCTATTTTGATAAAATTTGGTTTAGAGTTAGTTTAGTTCTGGGAAAGGACATTGGATAGTTTTTATCCCAGAAATCTGCCCATAAGGGGGTGTAGGGGGGGGTGAAATTTTGGATGGACTCCGTTTAGATCAAATTTGGTATAGAGATAGTTTGAGTCCCGGAGAATGACAATGGATACATTAAATCCCGAAAATCATCCCCTAAGGGGATGAAATAGGGGTGAAAATGTGGATAAATCCCATTTAGTTAAAATTTGGTAAAGTGATAGAAGGAGTCCCAGGGAAGGACAATGCATAGTTTTTATCCTGAAAAATCATCTCCTGAGGGGGTGAAATGAGGAGTGAAAATTTGGATAGAACCCATTTAGATGAAATTTGGTATGGAGATAGTTAGTCCTGGGGAAGGACCAAAAATATTTTTTAGTCCAGAAATCATCTCCTAAGGGGGTGAAATGGGGGATGAAAATTTGGATGGAACCCATTTACGGTATAGCGAGTTGGAGTTCTGGGGAAGCACAAAGGATAGTTTGGATGTGATGTGACCTTTTTAGATGAAATTTTGGGTAATTTAATTTAATTCAAATTATTTATTTCAGACTAAGTCCATATCATGTTAGTAACAATAAAAACTTATAAAACTTAAGTTAACAGTTAAGAGATAGTTTGAGTGCTGGGAAATGACATATGATAATTTTTGTTTTTGAATTCATCCCTTAAGGGGATGAAATGGGAAGTGAAAATTTGGATGGAAACCATTTCGATGGAATTTGTTATAGAGATAGTTTGAGTCCAGGGCAAGGACATAGCGTAGTTTTAATTCCGGAAATCATCCTCTAAGGGGGTGAAATGGTGGTTTAAATTTGGATGGAACCCATTAGGATGAAATTTGGTGCCTATAGAGATAGTTTTACTCGCGTAGAAGAACAACGAATAGCTTTTGTCCCGAAAAAAATCCTCCAAGGGCATAAAATTAGGGGGTGAAAATTTGGATGTAGCTACCCTATTTGGATGAAATTTGGTATAGAGATAGTTTGGGGTTCCGAAAAAGGATAATGCATAGTTTATGGAACTCATTTAGTTGAAATCTGGTTATCTGAGTGAATTTGAGTCCTGGGAAAGGACATTTGATAGTTTTATTCCGGATATCATTCCCTAAGGGGGTGAATTGGGGTTGAAAATTTAGTATAGCGATAGTTGGGAGACCTGGGGAAGGACAAAGGATAGTATTTTCCCGAAAATCCTCCCCTAAGGGGTGAAAATTTGGATGTGAGTGACCCATTTAGATGAAATTTGGTTAACAGATAGTTTGAGTTCCGGAAAAGGACATAGGAAAGTTTTTATCCCGGAAATGATCTCTTAAGGGGGTGAAATGGGGGTTGAATATTTGTATGAAGCTACTATACAACCCATTTAGATAAAACTTTGTATAGAGGTAGTTAGTAGGCGCGGCGTTGGTAGGCACAAGGTAGACTGATGACATGGTAAAGGTCGCGGGAGTCCGCTGGATGCGGGTGGCGCAGGATTGGTCACTTTGGAACTCTTTGGGGGAGGCCTATGTCCAGCAGTGGACGTCTTTCGGCTGATATGATGATGATGATAAATGATAATAATAATAAAGATAGTTTGAGTCTCGGGTAAGGACATATGATAGTTTTTATATAGGAAATCTACCCCTAAAAGGGAAATGGAAGGTGAAAGTTTGTATCGAGCTATGATATAAACGAGTTCTACGCGGACGAAGTCGCAGGCAAAAGCTAGTAACTAATATAAATAAAGTAATCTCAAGCCTGTACATTGAAACCTTAAAAAATTCAAGAATAATAAAAAAATAATTTATAAAACATACATAAAAAAATACGTCTAAAATGACGCAGGGTGTGACATACCCGAAACAGGTTTGTGCACAAATATTTCGGCCGAAGCCTCACGTCGCACTGCGATCACGCCACTATTCCCTCCCGCACTCCCTTGCCTCCAGCTACTGAGCGAGCTAGTGTTGCCAGACCAAGATTTAAAAAATAACAAACGTTTTTAATACTGTCAGGGTATGTCATACCCTGGGTCATGCTCGCCGGGTTAAATTTCGAACATCTCTGAAAAACAAAGATGTTTGATTTGACCTCTATTCTAATATCAGTCGAGATGACGTTTAGTTCGAAATGAATTGTCAAGTTACATACAAATTTGACAAATGTCGCACGTAATTAAGATATCGAACGATATGATAGTTAGAGCTGACTCTAGTTTGTCTCTGAATTAAAAAAAAAACTATGACAGCTGCCAGAAAACAACGCCACAATTCCGGTCTTAATATGCGGCTCCTGAATGCATCATGGAGGCTAATGATATGTGGATAGATTAAGCAGTTTATGTAACTGTACATAATTAGGCATTAAAACACTCGTTATCATGAAACTCGCCTTCGGCTCGTTTCATAAACCCACACTCGTGTTTAATGCCCTTCATTATGTACATTAAACATCACATAAACTACTATTAAATTGTTTTATTTAAAATGATGAAATGTTTAATTAAATAAATTGTTAATTTAGTTCTAGAATTAACCAAAAACCTTTACCCCTAATAAATAACACAAAATTCAAGCATCACTTCTCAAAAGGCGTATTTCTCCAACTTTTCTAATGTAATTAACCCGCTGCATCAATTCTAATTAGCCAGCCAGAAATAACCAACCCTCGGGAACTACGTATTAATTAAAATCTATCGCCGTGTGAGCACCCCTGATGCTGAGCCGCAAAATATTGAAAGGGTGGATAGTTTTATGAATAGGTACTTTTTGTGCCGAGTTCTGGCGAGGTTGCATATATGTGTTATTTATTTATTGAGGTACCTGAGTAGTTACTATGATCAAAATAGTCTAAATGCTCTTTTTTACAAGCTTTCTATTAACTTCCAATGTATGTAAGTACCTAACTATGTAACTTTGTAAGTATGTGGTATGTAACTATGTTTGTTCGGGTGGAATCTTGCAACTCAATTTTGAAGCGAATCTTCAACCGATAGAGCTGAAATTTGGAGTAAAGGTATATTTTGAAACATTATTTAGTCAGAAACTTATTACACATATTGTCAATTTCTGTCTTTAAATTTCAACGAAAATACGTAAGTAATAAAGAGAACATTACTTAGCTATATCGGCACAATAAGGAAATGTCTCAAATCACCGATATTTGTGTTGAGCTTTTTTTTTACCGATTGCGTTCAGTAAAACAATTACGCCTCACCTATTCAGATAGTGGAATTTGAAGTAAGTAGTGGTTATATTCTCTTTGGGACCTAAAAACATGAAATGAATTGTAATTTCTGTTGTCAAAAGTTTTAACGGATCTCACGCTCAAACGTATTAATAAAATACCTATTCGCACTTGGTCGACTACTTAAAAAAGGATTGAGTAAAAGCGGATCGAGTTTCAAGGTAGTTAAGAAACGTGATTTGAAGGGGTATTAGGTATTTACCTTCTTCGTTCTGAAGTAGGTACATTTCGATAATAGTGACTTAAGAAAATCCTTAATTTCTTTCTTGTTGATTGTCTTTTGTTATTTCTTTTCGACATGGTAACATTTGTCATCATCATCATCCTCCTAGCGTTAGTCCCGGTTTAGCCCAAAACGAGCACAGGGTCCGCTTTGGCACGTAGTCCCAATATTTGGCGTTCTTTCAGGAGTCAAGTTCTAGCGTTTTCTGTTCGTTACCTGACAACACGAAAATGCGCAACACATCGCAGTAATTGTGTGTTTATGTAGTTTTTAACGAGTTTATATTGTTATGAAGGTACCTACATATGCTGTGTAGTATTAAAGCTGATGATCTTGCTATGTAAACAAGTAAATAAATATCCTAATGAAGATCATGACGATGATGATAGGAAACTATTAAGGAAGGTCTAATTTATATATAAGTTATAATATTAAATAAAATCATAAAAGCACCAATATTAGCCAAAATCGAGTAGAGCCGATTCGATTACAGCGAAATCGAATTACGCTCGCATATCGGGCTACCACGGCTCGCGTTCATTTTGTAATGGATGGGGTAATACGATTAAGTGTCGATACAACGCGACACGACTCTATTCTGGATACTAGTAACTACTTGAGAGCTGTGCACGATCATAATTATATATTCACTTTGTGGTTGATTCAATCATAACTTGATTTTAATCCATTCGGTGAAGGAAAACCTCGTAAGGAAACCGGACTATTCCCAATAACGTCTAGTTTTCCCTTTGGGTTGGAAAGTCAGTGACAGTCGCTTTCGTAAAATTTGCCTACGCCTCATCTTGGGCTTAAGTATATTTACCAAAGTGGACCCCGGACTCCTTTATGGCACAGCCGGAAAAAATCGCTTGGAGGAGGATGATAAAAAAATCTCTACTTATAAATGCAAAATGTGTGATGGGTTAGAATATTATCTTACTTTCAACGCGAACGGTTGTATTAAGTAAATAGGTACCTACTACGCCCATCTTTACACGAACGATAGGTAAGGATTACGAGGTATTCTGGATTAAATTACAATACGGTATATTTTATTATTTAATTTAATACATTTATACAAAAAACCGGCCAAGTGCGAGTTGGACTCGCGCACGAAGGGTTCCGTATAAAAAACGGCAAAAAAATCACGTTTATTGTATGGGAGCCCCCCTTAAAAAAATATTTTATTTTGTTTATAGTATTTGTTGTTATAGCGGCAACAGAAATACATCATCTGTGAAAATTTCAACTCTCTAGCTGTCACGGTTCTTGAGATGCAGCCTGGTGACAGACAGACGGACGGACGGACGGACGGACGGACGGACGGACAGCGAAGTCTTAGTAATAGGGTCCCGTTTTACTCTTTGAGTATGGAACCCTAAAAAGAAAAATACATTTCGTTAAACAAAAAAGTGTCGTTAAACCCTATCGGGTTTGTATCGACACAGAATGTGAATATGAAAGGTTAGTATTGGGAGTGCGAGTGTGGTGTAGCTTACACTTTAACTTGAAGTACCTAGCTGATATACTCGTATGCTACACTTTAGGTAAATATTAGCATATTACACACTAGCCACCCGCGCGGCTACGCCCGCTTTTTGCAAAGAACGCAGGCAAACCCGCGGGGTATTATATCTATAATATATACACAACATATAAATCCTAAGTTGTTTTCGTTTGGCAACCCTACTTAGCTTGTGTCAACTGCATGAAAATTCTGCAGGCTGACCATGAGTTATAATTATACCTATTTAGATATTTTTCTAGCAGGAACTGCTTTTGTTTAGTGCTTGCCACAATAAATAAGTACGACTTCAACGACAAGACGTACATACAACAACAGAATTACATATCGGCTACCTACCTAGACGCCACGTGCACCGATCTTGTACAAATTGAATTTGTTTTGGGACCAAAAATGGGTTTGGGAAAAACTACATGGTTATGACATTCTGCGTCGATTTATAAGACAATTTCGGTGTGTGTGTTATGGAGTGACTTATGGGATAATCTGTATCTGTATCTGTATTCTTCTTTGCCCAGCCCATTTCCCATTTTAGATGGGGTCGGGCCTCCTCGTACGTTGGCGCCAGGATATTCTATCCTGGGTTGTCGATGTAGTCAGGTTAAGTGTCCTTATCTCTTTTTCGACATTGGACCACCACGTTGCAGGTGGTCTTCCTCTTCCTCGGGGGTGATTTGGGATGCTCAGGGTTTTCCTCACGGAGTTGTTCTCATCTCGTCGCATAATATGTCCATACCATCTCATCCTGCTTTCTTGGAGTTTTTCCGTGACCGGTGCAACTTTGAACGAGCCGCGGACATATTCGTTCCGGATCTTATCGAGGCGTGTGACACCGCCAGCCCACCTAAGCATTTTCATTTCTGCCACGTGCAGCTTTTGTTCGTGCCCTTTTTTAGCGGTCCAGCATTCTGCTCCGTACATCATAGTGGGTCTGACAACAGCTTTGCTTTTGTTTTAATAGGCATTTTTGGGTCGCACATAACGCCAGACAGGGATCTCCACTTTAGCCATGCTGAATTCACTCGGTGGGTCACGTCATTGTCCACGCTTGCGTTTGACGAGAGGACAGAGCCGAGGTATTTGAACTGCGCCGATTTGGGCAGAAACTTATCGTCTATGAGTATATCACAGTTGGTATCCTCTGTGCCGCCATAGTCACACTCCATATACTCCGTCTTCGTTCTACTGATGCGCAGTCCGTGGCGTTCGATCTTCTTAAGCCAGGTATTGAAGGATTCCTGCAGGTCACAGGCGCGTTTGGTGATAAGCACTATATCATCAGCATACAGTATGCTCCAAGGAGTTGGCACTTGTATGCTGCGTGTTATGTAGTCCATGGACAAGTTGAAGAGCAGCGGGCTGAGCGCCGACCCTTGATGTACACCCACTCTGACTTGGAACGGATCGCTTATTCCAGCTGGGCTTTTAATCTGTGTCAAGATGCTGTCGTACATGTCCTGGATTATGGTGATATATGCTTCAGGGATGCCTTGGACTCTTAGGGCCTGCCAGACTAGCTTTCTAGGTACTCGATCAAACGCTTTTTCGAGATCGATGAAAAGGAAGTAGAGGTTTTCTTTATTAGCACGGTGCTTCTCCATAAGTATCCGGATGGTTTGGATAGCCTCCGTGGTGGACCTGCCTGCTGTAAATCCCATCTGGTTCTCAGTTACACTGGATAGTGCTATAAAACGGGCTCCAATTATTCTATCTGTATCTGTATTACCCTAAATATATTGGTCTTTGTATTACTTCTATGACGTTGAAGTGGTACTTATCGATAACAGGACTGTCGATGTTTTTGTTTTGTCAATCACATACAATAAGTCGTTCGTGCTAGAAAAATATCTTAAAAAGACTCATGATTAAATAACATAGAAATTCATTTTTTTGCGTTGTAAGAACACATTATTTTTTTGCCCTAATTATCACTCTTGGCAGCAACCTACGTACCTACCTTTTTTTTTTTTTTTTTTCGTGGAGAAAACCTGCGAACCAGGTACCCAGCTCCCGGGGGAGGTCTGGGTTATGTGGTATTTCTACCCACTAAAAACTTCACGTCAACCGCCATCTGCGCTAAGTAATTCGGAGGACTCTAGGATCTCAGGTTCTACCTCGTACCTACCTAGTTCAAAATATTTCTTTTCATGAGTTGGGAGTCAACCTGTATAGTATCCTTTATTTCCATTCAGAAAGTCAGTTCTATACACTGGTGACAGACTTTTTGAGATCGGAAGACTGGTTCTGGAAATTACCCTCTACACTCAAACTTGCAAAGCTACAATTTCAAAGACTAGTCCTCTTACTAATATTAGTATAGATTTACAGATATTTCACATTTTATATTATATGAAAGCTAAGTGGGAATTTACTGACGTATTTCAAGCTGTCAGTATGACTAATAGTTAGACTTTTAAATTATTATTTTAAAATACGAAGGAATTATGTCTACGGCTATGACAGGTACTACTCAGCAGATCAGGAACCCGCAACAATTTCGAAATCTTTATTTTCTTAGTTGAATACATTTTAAAATAAAGACCTATGAGGTTCAATGGCCAAATATTTTTTAACATTAGTTTCATCGCTACAAGGATACAAATTATTACTTGTATCAAGAAATAAATGAAGCAAACCGCCAATATCTTCAATGAAACCTATGTCATCTTGTACTATAAGATGATTGTATGGAACCAAGAAAATAAATTTTGGCCCAAGATAATTTCACTTCATTCGAAATAATAAGATCTTCCTAATTAATTCCTGGGTTTAAGAATTGACCTCGGATCAAGTAAGGCAAACGTCCGAGAGCTCGCCGCTGTGCTAGTATATGTCAAAGTGAAATGGCTTAAATTCGAATGAATAAAAATACTCTTAGTTCGAATTTAAACCATATTACTTTAACATAAAATGCCCATGCTGTATACTAGTAGGTACAGCGTCGAGTACACGGACGTTTACCTTATGTATTTTTCTGGTTTATTACTCTTGAAACGTTTAAACAAATCATTATTTATATTTAGGTTCAACATGTTCATGCAAAAAGTCGTGTAAACTTCCTGAAAGCAATAACTGACCATAAATCGAACAAAAGCGAAGATATGCCCGAATAAATTCGAAGCGTCCATTCACTTATGGTCAAACTCTCAACACCTCTCGACTTGGCTGAACTGGTACGGTTAAGTACTGTAATTCACTCATTACAATACAGCTGTGCTGTTAAGACCAATATAATCTGACCCTAAGGTTGGTTGTAGTTATTTGTAATAGAAGGTCAAAGTGCTGTACTTTAATATTGATAAAGACATTTATATCTTTCATATTAAAATTTTGTCATGTCATAATTGAGTGTATTGCGTACGAAATATGAATATTTGACATATTTAGAACTCCACTTTGAGTACAGTTACTATGAGTCATGACATGAGATCAACATTAAAATGATCTTCGCAACATTGCCCGAAATATGGGTACACTGAACATGAACAACGCTTGGCACTCAGAAAGAAACCAACAAAGCCCCGATATAAACTACAAGTGTTTGCATAATAGAATGTTCCTGGGTTACCACTCAACAAATCATTTCCGTAAACGATCGGAAGGGTCCATGCTTGTATGAGGGTTGGAGTGTTTTTTACCCGAGGTCAGATGTGATTTATGAGAACCGAGGGATAGAGCTGTAGGTACACCTGCGGGCGTTTATTGGCTTTGGGGATTCTATTGGAAATTCGGTTTTGGCTATTGTAGTATTGAATGATCATTAATATTCATGCGGAGGTGGCAGGCATGTAAATTAGGAAAGCTACTTTGAACGATAGAATAACAGTTTTCCTCTACATTTTCTTGCACCTGGAATTATTATTCTTCCGGGAATGAGGAGTTGAAATCCTTTATCTCACAAAGCACTCGCTGCAGGGTAAAAATACCGCATGTACAATTAAATTTTAAGAAAAAACAACTATCAGCGGACAACTTTAACTTAGTGACATCTACAATACATATCATACAGATATTACATATCGTTAGAGTACTCGGACAATAAGACATCATAACGACAACGATTAGTAGGTACTTAGGTAGTTTTGTAGAAATAATCGGATAAATGTCATTCCTGATTTTCGTCCCTTTTCACCTCGCCATCCCTTACATGGTTTGGTATGTCATCATCATCGTCACCATTTCATTTTCAGCCGAATGACGTCCACTCCTGGAAACGGGCCTTCCCCAAGGATTTCCACAACCACAATTAATAGCATGTAGGTAGTTTACTTATTTTATTTATTTTCATCAAAATTAATCTATAATATCTTTACAAGCTGTTTTCCTTGTTCAATTTCCGTGTTCGTTTTTTCCTCTACTTAGTGATAATAACGGGACTTCCAAATTTATATTTGTCCAAAGAATAATTAAGGAATCGCGTTTCGTGAGATGTTCCGAGAACCTTGTCGCAATTGAAACTCAAACTCGAGTGGTATGTCACCTTAATTTTCATAAACTGAATTAACAAAAAATGTCTTTATAATTATCGAACCTGCTTACAAAATTTCACAAGATTCGGTCGAGAATTGCGACCTGTAGAGCACAAGCCGGAAAGTGGGACAGCGGGACATCTGGACATACGGAAGAATTTTGACTCAAGCTGAAACGAAGAACTTCATTCAAGCAACTTTTGAAGTTTAAGCAGGATATTTGACTGTTAGACACATATCCTACACTAAAATCTTCAGTCTTTCGTATTTCCCTCGAGAAAGGATAGTACCAAATAAAACCCACTAAATGTTGCAAGAAGACAATAGTCCATAATGCTGCCACCCGTGGCCAAAACGTCATATGTCTCAATGAGATTGTCTGAAGTTTTGGCGTATTGTTGTCAACAATGTAATGGTCCAGCATAGTCTATTGGGATGCGCGGAAAGTTCCCGCAATTTATGTTCCGTTCCCGATGAGGCGGTGGCGTGTTGACAAGCCATAACTTATAGGGTTGAACAAACTTTATGGGAATTCATTATTTACAAGGAACGGCTTGGACTACACATATTTGGCGAAGCGGTTAGCTTAAAGCTTATGAAACTATACTGTCCGCCAACCAAACGGGAATTTCGGACTTATGTGGATATTTTGAAACACACCAGGTACGTAAGATAAGGGGCACATTCATTAGAGGAATCTTGTAACATTTACCTTGTTACGAGCGATTGCGGTCTTCATCCTTTTAAGGGACGCAAGTGCGCGTGCCATGCCTCAATCGTGGTGCTGTGCCATGTTTGCTCGCATTTTGAGGATTCTCACATTACGGGACATCTAACAGGCTTTTCATTCTGTCTCTGTAACAG
This sequence comes from Epinotia brunnichana, assembly GCA_963854355.1. Taxonomy (NCBI): domain Eukaryota; kingdom Metazoa; phylum Arthropoda; class Insecta; order Lepidoptera; family Tortricidae; genus Epinotia; species Epinotia brunnichana. Next base: position 3,875,857 of record OY977945.1, on the reverse strand, counting down.
CAAAGGTAGAAAATGATGTATGTACGCTGCTAATGTTAACGTGCGCTTTGGCACACTCTTCTTACCTGTTTTTCTGTGGTTTTAGCAGTATTTTAAATACTGTTTTAGTACTAATACTAACATTTGCTGAAATAAAAAAACATGTTGTTTATGTTTGACAATCTGTCATAACAACGATATTATGTCAAGTTATGTTAACCGCATTACCATGCAGTTTAGGTTGAATACTTTTAGTCTAAGGTTGTATTCACTTTTTACTACTTTATTATGTGATCCTGGTACCTTGTAATTTTTGAATTGTAAATTTAGAACCAGAAATTCTAGAATTCTTGGTCTGGTGGGGTATATAAGCCCATACAACTGGCAGAACGTCAGTCTTACGTCGTCTCTCAGCTTGAGAGTACTAAATTGATCCATTGCGGGGTCACAGCTGGCCCCGCAACTTTAAAGGATCCTTCTCTGTGCCCTTGTTGCGCACTCACCTACACGCGCCCTTGTTTGCGCGTCCACCAGCACGAAGCCCTGGTTGCACGCCCGCCTGCGCGGACGCTTGGTTGCACGCCTGCCTGCACGCGCACCTGGTTGCACGCCCGCCTGCGCGCACGCTTGGTTGCGCGCCCACCTACACGCGCCAGCCTGCCTGTGCCCTTGGTTGCGCACTCACTAACACGCGCTCTTGATTGCGCGCCCACCTGCACGAGGCCCTGATTGCGCGCTCACTTGCACGCGCGCTTAGTTGCGCGCCCATTTACACGCTCCTTTGGTTGCGCGCACGCCTGCTCGAACACCCTTCAACCTAACTCAAGAATCCTTGGAAACCTCTGGAACCCTTACCTTTTCCTAAATTATATTGTACCGCGTGCCATCGTACCCTATATACTATCGTAACCTCTGTCAAAAAAAAAAAAAACCCCGACCTAATTCTTCTCTTTTCCTTCTTTAGTTAGTACTTTTATAGCTGCTACGTGGGCTATCAATATCTTGGTAGTCCACGTAACGTGACAGTTTTAACCCTTTACCTACGGGTGTCAACCAGAGTTGCCAGTACCGCAACACAGCTGCATTACGGGTGTCAACTATAGTTGATCGAAGTAATGGTCATGTTCAATATTTTTTTAAATCAAAACGAGACCTTGTGTCTTGGTAATAGCGGTCACATTATGCATTGGGAATAGTCTAGATGCAAAGGAAAAAATATCATAATGTTTTGGTAGATGGCTCTGAAATAAACATATTAAAAAAAAAAACCGCTTTTTTGATGTCAACTGGGGTTGACACCCGTACTGCAGAAGTGTAAATAATTCAACTCAATATAGCGGACAACAGTGTTTTTGTGAGAGTACGGCGTGGGAGTGTTTGGAGTGTTATTTTTAGTGATTGATATTTATGCATTATTTTTATAATTATCATTATTTAAGTGTTTATTTGTGTTAAATATACTATAAACTAATGTTCTTAAACTTTAACTTGTGAAATCCGCGAGTAGTAACTTAAAACTCTTCAATTTCTTAGTGACTGATTATATTGCTTGATATCAGAAAAAATAGTGAATATTATTACTCCAAGTGATTATTTATGGATTAAACACATTATACTTATTTCGTGTGTGAAATTTCAACTGTGTAGCTGTAATACTTCAAAAGTTTCAAGTAAGTGAAATTATGCCTAACCACTGACTCTCGCCAAAACATGCCCGTATTGAGCGATGACGGCGTCATTCAAGCCACCGTAGGTAAAGGGTTAAAAGTACTAACTAAAGAAGGAAAAGAGAAGAATTAGGTCGGGGTTTTATTTTTTTTATTTATCTCAGCTGGGGACAGAGGCGTCTCAGCAAATATGGACAGAATAGGACGAGACTTTTCGCTATGCCAGCCCAAATATCACTTACCAGATCAACTTTAGAAAGTTAGTTTTTTGTAATTCTCAGAATAAATGTGACCTGTGCTGCAGGTTTTGAATGGTTAAAATATTGCCATTACTCCTCCCAAATACTTAGAAATACTAGTGAAGTATTAATTATTCATACCTCAATAGCTCTTAAGGTGGTTTTGTACTCAGAGACGCCTGGACTAACTTTGTTACATAGTTATGACGTACCTTTGCCTCGGCCATTCCTTCCCAATTTAGCACGATTTGCATCTAGAATAGTATTAGTCTGATGCCGAAACTTGGTCCTTCATTTGCAGTTTAGTCTTGTTGTTAGTGTAACTAGGGCTTTCGAGGGCAGATTTGTATGTATGGTTATGTTTTTAGAAGAGGCTTTTGAGCATTAGTTTGGAAGAGAGGAAAGTTTTAGTGTAACCCTGTCGTGAATTATAGGAATGTTGCAGTATGTTTTGATTTTACACTGCAGTATTATAACAACTTCTTTACCTTTCTTAACCCTAAGTATATTTAAAAATAAAAAATAAAAATAAAAGAGTATAATGAGTTTACCATGTGTATCGGTGTGTCTGTCTATGGCTTTGTAGATCCAAAATGAATGAATCGATTTGATAACCTAATTGATTTAAGCCCGCCTTTTTAAGATAACTTCTTCTTTTGAGCAATAGGTAAAGCTTAAATAAATAAATATAATCTTTTTATCAAATTTCTTGTTTATCGAGATATATTTTAGCTATGTATGTTGCGTCCGGTTTAAATATTTTATTTAGGTATTTAGTTATTAGGCAATAGATATATAAAACAGATGATTTGGCTATGGAATTACTACCGTTGTATGTGACTCCCTACATAGAAAAAAGGTGTCTTATAAATGAAGGAAAGGAATAATTGTATAAAACGTATTAAATTTTAAAGTAAACGGCCTACATAATGCGCCACGTGAACAAATGACAAAAAGTACCGCTTTTTTTGCAATTCCCTTAAATCTAATACGACGTAGTGTAGTATATGTGGAAATGGGGGTAGGTTCTAAGAATCACTATTTCCCATGTGTAGGTACATATAAAAATGTGTCATGTCAGTAATGTCAGTTCTGTAATAAACGTGATTAAGATCGCTGGTTTGTTTCGTTCATCTCTTTCGTGAAGGCTCCCGATACCATATTGGCGACGAATTCGGACTTACGCAACGGTTTACTGTAATTTACGACGACAGGATGACGATCGGGAAACTGGAACCGTTTAATGTCGAAACGGACAACTGGTCGACGTACGTGGAACGGTTGGAACAATATTTTGTGGTCAACGAAACAAAGGAGGAGCACAAAGTACCGACTTTGATAACGGTGATGGGGAATCAGGCCTATGAACTTCTGGTAACGCTGTTTACACCCGACAAACCGGCAAGTAAGAAGTTTGTCGAGCTGGTTAAGGTGATAAGCGGCCATTTGCAACCGAAACCGAGCGTCCTGGCCGAGCGATACCGGTTTCGTAACCGGAAACAAAAGGCGGGTGAATCGGTTGCCGATTTTGTTGCAGAACTGAAAAAAATGGTGAGGTTTTGCGCATTCGAAGCTGGGCTGAAGGAAAATTTGAGGGACCAGCTCGCGTGTGGGCTTCGGGATGAATCAATACGTCAGCGTTTGTTTACCGAAGAAGACAACATTACATTCGACCGGGCGCTTCAGGTAGCGGTATCGATGGAAGCGGCGCAAACAAACGCGGCGGCACTGGAAGGTCATACAAGGGACTTCGAGGCCGTCGCGAGTACGTCGAGTGGATGTCATGCGGTAGCAGCACAGTCGTCGCGCGGCCGGAGCGCGATGACGTCATACCGGCCGGCTAGCAACAGTGGGGCGCAGCCGGCTAACAACAGAGCGGGGCGGCCGCCGGCGTTCCGGCGGTCGGGGCCAGCAACACGGGAGTACCGCTTTGCACCGTCTGTTTCTGATTGTAGTGTTTGTGGACGTGCGCATGAATCGTCGAGTTGTAAATTCGCAAATTATCTGTGCCGCGTTTGCAATCAGCCGGGGCATCTGAAGAAGATGTGCCCAAGGTTGAAGATGGACACAGGCACGCACAACAATGAAGTACAGGGAGAAGAGAGCAGCGACTTTAGTGACGAGGTACCGTTTAATGTTTTTAATGTAAATAACATCCACCAATTTAAACCTTTTATGTTGCCGGTTAGCTTGGAGGGAAAATTAATTAGTATGGAGGTTGACACGGGGAGCGCAATTTCTTGTATTAGTCGAGATTTATATCTAAAATTGTTTGCCGACTTGCCATTATGTAGTAGTGACCTAGTTATGTGTTACTATACAGGGGAAAAAAGACAACCTATGGGAAAGATATATGTGAAAGTTACTTTTAAAAGTATATGTATACCGTTGGAATTGTACGTGGTAGATAAGGGCAAGACACCTTTGTTAGGCAGACAGTGGTTACATGAGTTAGGTATCGAATGGAAAGAACTGTCATGTCACACAGTGAAGGTCACTGCACCGTTTGACTTGAATGAACTTAATTCCAGATACCGTGAAGTATTTTCGGATGGGCTCGGTCGGTACACGGGTGGCGAGGTGAGCCTGCGGGTGCGTGAGGGCGCGACGCCCGTGTTCCTGCGCGCGCGGCCGCTGGCGTACGCGCTGCGCGAGCCGGTGGAGCGCGCGCTGGACCAACTGGTGCGCGACGACGTCATCACGCCGGTGGACACGTCGGACTGGGCCACACCGATCGTACCCGTGGTTAAGGCGGATGGGACTATTAGGGTATGTGGAGATTTTAAATCTACGCTTAATAAATGCCTCGAAGTAGATCGTTTTCCGTTACCAAGGGCGGAGGACTTGTTAGCAAGAATAAATGGGGGAGAGAAGTTTACTAAAATTGACTTATCACAAGCGTATGCCCAGTTCGTACTGGATGAGAGTTCTAGACAGTATACAGTTATTAACACACACCGAGGGTTATATAGGTATAACAGATTAATTTATGGGGTAGCCTCATCCCCCGGGATCTTCCAGCGCAAGCTGGAACAGATGTTTGCGGACCTTCCCATGGTGGGCGTATTCTTAGACGACGTCATTTTAACAGGCAAAGATGATGAAGAACACATAGAAACACTACATAAGGTGCTAGGTAGATTGCAAAAATTTGGGTTGAAAATAAAAAAGGAAAAGTGTAAATTCTTTGCCAGGTCCGTCACTTATTTAGGGTATGTAGTGGACAAAGAGGGGATTCGTACAAATCCCGACAAAATAAAGGCTATCGAGCAGGTACCGACCCCCTCTTGCGTGACCGAGCTACGATCATTCTTGGGAATGGTGATGTATTACGCTAAGTTTGTAAGTGATATTAGTACCACTTTGTCACCTCTTTATACACTATTGAGGAAGGGTGTAAAGTTTGAGTGGTCTGAGGAGTGTGATAGGGTATTTGGCGAAGTAAAAAAATTGTTAGTCAGTAGTACGGTGCTAGCACATTATTCGGCAGATTTGCCCTTGATCCTTACTACTGACGCGAGCAGCGTAGGGGTAGCAAGTGTCATTTCTCACGTGATGCCAGACGGGAGCGAAAGACCGATCGCGTATGCGTCGCGGGTTCTTAACTCCGCGGAACGGAGTTATTCACAAATAGATCGTGAAGCGTTGGCGATAATTTATAGTGTAAAAAAATTTCACCAATATTTATACGGCCGCAAGTTTCTCCTTAAGACGGATCATAAGCCACTCGTTTCTATTTTCGGACCAAAAGCGGGAATACCGGTAATGGCGGCTTCGAGAATGCAAAGGTGGGCAGTAATATTATCGGGTTACGACTATGACATACAGTATGTGAGTACCAGTCAAAATGGGGCCGACGCACTGTCGAGGTTGCCACGCCGAAGAGAAGTTAAGGAGAGAGAGCCGGATTGTACTTACATTAATTACGTTAATGACTTTTTACCTATTACGCATCAACAGGTTTGCGAAGAAGTAAAAAAAGATACAGTATTGCGCAAAATCGTAATATATTTACAGTCAGGGTGGCCTTCGCACATGTCAATGACGGATTTGCAACCTTATTCCATTAGAAGAAACGAGTTGTATTTAGAATCAGGGTGCGTCATGTGGGGTTATAGAATTGTTATTCCCGCCGTGTTTAGGGAACAAATACTGCAGGAATTACATGTCGGACATTTAGGGATAGTAAAAATGAAAGCAATGGCGAGAAGTTACGTATGGTGGCCGGGCATCGACGCCGACATCGAGCGGTGCTGCGCGGCCTGCGGCGCGTGCGCGGCGGAGGCGCCGGCGCCGCCGCGCGCGCCCGTGCAGCCCTGGCAGTACCCCGCAGAGGTGTGGACACGTTTGCACATCGATTTTTTGGGACCATGGCACGGAAAAACGTTTTTAATATTAATAGATGCCTCGTCTAAGTGGATGGAAGCATTCTTGATGGCAAGCACCACGGGAGCGGCAGTTATCAAGATATTGAGGGAGACTTTTGCTCGTTTTGGCTTACCCAAGCAGGTCGTATCGGACAACGGCCCTCCTTTTACAGGCCGCGAGGTTGATGCATTCATGCGATATTATGGTATTACACATACATTTACACCGGCATACCATCCGGCGTCAAACGGGGCCGCCGAGGCGGCGGTTAAATTGTGTAAAAGGGCTCTCAAAAAAGCATTTAGGGAGCATGCGGACGTAGAAGAAGCCCTTCAGGAATATTTGATGGCGTATAGGAATACCCCGCAGGGTACCACCGGGCAGGCGCCGGCTATGTTACTGCAAAGGCGGGGCTTGCGCTGTCGCCTTGACATGCTGCGGCCGGGCCGCGAGCTTGAGCAGCGCGTGCGGACGGCGCAGGGCCAGCAAGCGCGGGCCGCGGGGGGGACCGACAGGACTTTCAGTGTCGGAGACCTCGTGTGGTTTAGGGATTATGGCTCGGGGGAGAAATGGTTAAGAGGAAAGGTAGATAGCCTGATAGGCTCCAGAATCGTGGTAGTGGTAACAGAAAACGATTTATCGTCAAAATTTAGGAGGCATGTAGACCAGGTTAGATCGCGGGCGCCCGTTTCGGTTTTAGCTTGGCCCAGTCCGTTGGGCAACGCCCAAGGCCCGCCACCGCCACCGATGCCTTCCGGCCTTCCGATAGTACCAAGAGACCGTCGGAATATAATGCCCATCGAACGCTATGGTGATCCTTTATTGTATTAGGATAAGGTTAATGGCGATGTAATTAGTTGTCTAAGTAGCTGTAAGTGTAGTTTAAGTGGTGGGGTGTAGTATATGTGGAAATGGGGGTAGGTTCTAAGAATCACTATTTCCCATGTGTAGGTACATATAAAAATGTGTCATGTCAGTAATGTCAGTTCTGTAATAAACGTGATTAAGATCGCTGGTTTGTTTCGTTCATCTCTTTCGTGAAGGCTCCCGATACCATACGTAGGAAGAGAACAGCAACGTAACTTCAACACTAAACAGGGCTTAGCCTAAACCGGCTATATAAAACACATTAGCAAGTTCCCGACAAAGACGGATTGCGAGCCATCTTCAAATCCCCATTAACTGACGGGAACGGTGCAAAATTGAAATTCTTGTCAAAATTATGTAACAAACATTATAAGAAGATTTAGCGCCTGGCTTACCGAAGGATATTATTTGGTATGGTGTCGGTTTAGAATAGCACCACCCTATTTCTTCGTGTGGGTGTAGTTAGAGTCAAGGCATAGGGTTTAAGTGTGCTGTGTGCGGTCACGATGGGTTAGCAACCTATCCCTGAAATATCATGTTTTCTCCATCTGTCAATTTACAATAGGGGTGTAGACACTAAATAAAATAATCAATAATGTTGCATATTCTCGAAAAAGGAATTAAAAATATAGTCAAATGGAGAAAAAAACAACGCAAGAGGTTAAATAATCACAAATTTATAATCGTCCAAAGTTTTAAGAACGGGTATGTTCTGTCTCTTTTCCGCAAAACGCACCTTCATATGAAACGATTGTCATTTATTATGACGTGACGCTAGACGATCGAGACGTCACAATCGCGGAGCGTTTTCTCTCTCTAACAGGCAACATTGAAATGGTTGCAGCTTCGTAATTTTTTGAGATATTCGAATGGGATTTTCGTCATTAGGCATATTTTTTTTGCCTTCTTTCTTTTTAAGTAATAATAAATTTTGAGTCTACACCCCTATTGCAGAAAGTGGCACAGATAATTCAATCTCGTGTTTTCTGTCTACCCCTTTTGGAAATACAGGCTCAAGAATGTAATAGGATCGTGTTACTTTCGAAAAAATATTTGAGATTCCTATTTATCATTTCGTAAAGTTTTGGGACGGGATGTCGTTGTGTTTAAGACGGTAAGGGTATAAGGTAAACTCCCCTTCCAATACATTCAATCTTAAATTATCTTTGAAAGAAGGGTAAGCGGAAGCAAGGCCACCAAGACCGCAGGAAAAAGATGTGCTGAAGCGGCATATGAAAGTGCTGCATATAGCCCTCGCAATGGGAATGGCGGGCCACCGTACGAAAATAAAGTTGATATGTTAGAATCCCAAAGGCATATTGAGCCTGATGCTAAGCGCGATAAGATAAAAGCTGGACGACCTGCGTCAATGTCTTATCATTACTTCAATGGTGTGCTTTCATTATCACGCACCTTCATTAAAAGGTTTGAGTAACCAACGAGAACTACGGAGTTCAGAGCAGTCGCCTTGCCTGAAATCGGCCGTGGGGCTTATTTTTATCTTTCAAACAATAGAGGTGAACAATAGGTGTCAACTAAAAGGCATTAAGCATTGGGAAATTTACCTTAATTATTAATGCAGACACTTTCAGTGTCCCTCTATAAGGGTATTTTATTGACAAAACGAAAACTGGAACACCCTACATTGTGTGAACAGTATGAGTAACGTAGTCCAGATTTGTTCGACATATATGTATGCGGACGACGCATGTATAATGTATGCTGATAAGGATATTAAAACCGTAGAGAGATGTATACAGGCCGATTTTACAAACATAGTCAAATGGTCGCACGACAACGGTATCATTCTTAACATCGATAAAACCAAATGTATGCTAATTAAATCGCCATACCTACAGGCCCCGAGCGAAAACATTAATATAATAGGGCATACATTTATATACATAGTAAATTTTGCTGGGGTACTCACATAGATATATTATGCAATAAACTTCGAGCCATCATGGCGAAGTTATTTAGTTTAAAAAATATTGTAATCAGAAAAATAATGCACATCCTGTACCACGCGCTGGCCGAGTCAGTGATTAGTTACGGGTTAAATGCCTATGGACGCACTTTTAAAACTTACCTTAACAAAATTTGTAACATCCAATTAAGAATCATTAAAAAGTTATTGGTAGATAAAAAAACCAAAAGGAGTTGCAATGGGAACTATAATTTACTGTATAAAAAGTTAAAAATCTTACCGGTTCATGAAAAAGTCAAATATTTAATTACTATAGATAACTATGGCCTTGACCGCTTCAAAACTAGTAACAAACAGTTACGTAACTTAAGGGAAAGCACAAAGAGAAGATATTTAGAGTATTATAAAACTAATAACTACTTCGGCCAAAGGACTCGTAAATACATGATACCTAAGATTTTTAACCAATTAAGCCTAGATGTGGAACAAAGTACTAGCAAAAAGTTATTAAAACAAAAGCTGAAAACAATAATTTTAGATAAAATTAATTTAGACGTAGATATACGGTAGATATAAAAAACATTATTTCGTAATTGCACCAGTCACACGCACTAACGACGACGCACTCGGCGGACCATTGGTGGACTTTATGGTGTTGTAATAAGGTTCACAAATGGTCGGCTGAGTGTGTCGTCGATGGTACACTAAGTTTAGTGTTAGTAAATTAAGTAGGTAATTTAGTAAGTAGGTAAACACAACAATGTTTGACTTTTGGAAGGGAGCGCACATTCGCCGACAAACTGTCCTCAGTTTGGCGAAGCAGAAAGGAATGTACTTGCCATTGTTGTTTTTTTTGAAAAAAAAAAAAAAAAAAGTGGTAAAATGTGTGTCCCCCCCCTGTAACTTCTAAAATAAGAGAATGATAAATCTAAAAAAAATATATGATGTACATTACCGTACAAACTTTCAACGAAATTGGTTTGAACGAGATCTAGTAAGTAGTTTTTTTTTAATACGTCATAAATCGTAAAAAGCAATTTATTTAACGGAACTTTTCATGTGCGAGTCCGACTCGCACTTGGCCGCTTTTTATAGATTCTATTGTTTTCAATAACATACAAAATTCGTTCTTGATATGTGCTGTTAATGAAAATGTGTAAAAGTACAATAAAGTGTTTGAATTTTCGAAAGGATAATACGGCATGGGACATATTATACTTACCTATTCACTACCTCATTTACTGAAAAGCAGTATGATCCGAAAAAAGCATAGGTACATCAAACACCAAATTGTGTTAGGCAGAGGGAGGAGGACGCTATAAAAATATAGGCACAAGATCCATCCAAGGGATGATGCTCGAATTAAATAACTGGTACTGAGTAGATATTAGAATAACACTTTTGGTACATTTTTTTTCCAAATGATTCATTTGGCTTTCGTTTTATTTTTCATACCTTCTTTTTTTAACCGTAAATATTTCACCGCGCCGCGTCTGGCGTGTGTGAAAGACCACTATAGTGAATTTCCATAGTAAGCATTCGCACGTCGCGTACAGCGTTACGCCAGACGCGACCTACGGCGTTTGTTGCAGACCACCGCCGATATAATACATAGGCTGATTCACAACCTCCACGACCACGACAACCACGACTGGCTATGCCAACTAGAACTCCGCCCTCTTTATCCTATTAATCCGTACTTATAGTAATAAATAATAGGTAGTATAGAATAGAATTCAAGAATTGAAGATAATTCAAATCACTGAACCAATAACGTTTATGACAGGTTGTCAGGTTAAAGTCACCCCGGTTACAGTGAAAGTAGATTTATTTGATCATAAATATAAAACCGTGGAAAACGTACTTATAGGACACTTGATAGTAATAAATATCGAAAATAGTATAGAATAGAATAAAAGAATACACGAAAATTTAATATCAACGTAAAATAATCGAGGGTAAAAGTTAACATACCTGTTATCGTTCCAGATTTCCGCCTTCAATCACAACTACGAAAGCTCGGTTTCAAATGTTCATGCAGCGGTTAGTCCGACACTGATCAAATATTTGTCAGGATTATGGTTTAAATACTATTGATTATATATATATGTGTGAGTGATAGGCAAAAACGCAGACATAGAGGAAAATAAGAAAAACTTATTACATATAATACTCGTATAGTGTGAAATTATATTTTAAAATAATTATTTCTTTAATAAAACTGTACAACAAAAACTTGACGAGTATTGCATTTTGGACAATAGGTTAAAGTAAAAATAATCGGCCAAGTGCGAGTCGGACTCGCGCACGAAGGGTTCCGTACCATTATTTATAAAAACGGCAAAAAAATCACGTTTGTGAACATGTGAACCTCCTGTAGCCTAGTTGGTAGTAACCCTGCCTACGAAGCCGGAGGTCCCGGGTTCGAATAATCAAATTAAAAAACCATAAGGGTTCCGTTTTTACCGTTTTGGCCCGGAACCCTAAAAATACAATAGGCAACCATATTTTTTTACTAAACGTCAAAAGGTTGAAATAAGGCGGACATTTTTGTGACCCAGTGATATTCAAAGTTTTGATCTTAGAATATCTGGCAAATCTTGTGAAATGTATGCCTGGCAAAATCGGAATAAGGAAGGTTTGTGTTTATATGTGTCGAGTAATGTGTACATTTTTGTGATATTCACCTTGTTCCGATAAAATCTTTTGTTTTTTGTTGGTATCGAATTAACATATTACTTAATATCATAAATGATACCTACTCCATGCACGAATTTTTGTTTTTCTACTAAAACGTTTTGTACACAAGTTTTGAATATGAAATGTCGGATACTGGTTTGCAAACTAGTGAGCAGCATAAAGTGTAGCAAGTGTGAAGTAATTTTATGCTCGAAACAACGCTCAGACTGTGTTAATAATTTCCATTTGTAGTAATTTTTTCATACAGACTTTAGTTCTGCCGCGCTTACGATAATAGCAGTATAGGTAACTCTATTCGGAATATTATTCAATTCTTTTCTTTATTTGAATTAGACTCATGTAAACATTTGAATTGCATTTCGAACGAAGTTACTGCTATTATCTTAAGCACGGCAGAGATGCAAAACTAGTTTTTTTAGAACTTACTGCATGGAGTATCATCAATTTTGATACCATGTATTTTGCTAAAAAAAAATATGACAAAACGGAATATGTTTTATTTTCCCCATATTTAAACTGTATTTCCCCATCACATAGGTACCTATATTTTTTCTGTACAAAAATATTGTTAATTTGAACGATATAGTACATTACTTACCTAGGGCGGTTAAACAAAGAATGTCTCAGATCGCAGGTATTTGACGCCCGAGCCGAAGGCAAGGGCGATAAACATGCGCTCTGAGGCTTTCTTTATTACCGCCCGTGGTGAGTACAACATTTTACGTCTCCATCTGGCCAGGAAGTGGGGTTTTCCGCACGCATAGCGTGCGGTAATTCCTACTTTATGGCCAGGTATGACGCAAAATAAATTACAACAGATAAAGGACACATACATACGCTGGCATAAATAAGACGAAATCAGGGGGATGATGCGCTTTACGTTCTTAATAGAGTATAAAGGAGATTTCGATTACAAAAAATCGAATATTACTTGAAGTAGCAATATTTATACAAACATGAAAGCTTTTACCTGCCCTTGTTTATATGAAACATGAAGCTAAAAACAATGAATGCGGGTTAAAAAGGCTGACCGAGGAAAACCCGAAAAGCCCCTGGCGATATTACTGGTCTCAAAAAAAATGGATAAAACTCCTTCGGAAAAATCGCTACTCACAATACAACTTCTTTGCAGCATTCAAAAAAAATAAGAATAAAAGGTGTTTAGCAAAACATCATGTTAAGTGTCCTTGATACGAAGAAATAAGTACTCATGAATTTAGAATTAGAAAGTTTTGCATGTTCTTATCTACATTTAATGGAATTAAATTTACACTTAACATAACTCGTAGCAGTACTAAAGACCTCATAGTACCTACATAAAAACATGTACCTGATGTTTTACTACATGTAGTAACAATATGTTGACAGTAGAAAATTAAAACAACTTGCTTTACATTATTTTGATATGAACTCTGTAGCTTTTATCCCCGGTGTTGCATATATCCTATTGGATAAATATAGAAACACAATTTAAAACAAAAACCTTCATGTCACGGGGCACAAATATCGTACTGACTTTTAAATTTAGTACGAGAGCTCGAAAAATCAAATTTAAGGCTTATACACCCGCTAACGTCCTTGAGCGTTTGGGCGGAGCCTCTACCCTCTCCCCGCGCAACCCGCTGCAAATACGTGAGCGCGGAACTGTCGTGCAACATGGAATATGCGTTACATAGAGTAAGTATAGGTAAGATTACAGACGCGTCATCGCGCATCGTTACCAATGCAAGGGTGAACGGGTCGCATGATTATCGTTGTCATAACGTGATATTTGTCATAATTGATTAAGTTTAAAAATAATGTCCCCACTATACTATTACTTTTGAAAATATATATTGTTCTACACAGCAAAACATCCGACTGCACATACTTAAATATAAGAACGCGTTGCTCCAGCCTCCAACTGTGTGATGATATTTTTTTGTCTTTTACTCTGGTTTTTAGGGTTCCGTATCCAAAATGTCAAAAACCCTTATAGTATCGTTCTGCCCGGTCCGTACGGCACAGGCGTTTTAATTGGAGTTATATGAATTAGATTTTGAACGTAGGCGTAGGCGTCTTTCTTAACCGCTTAATATTTCTGTAGTATAATTTTTACCATTTTGGATCGGAAGTCGGAACCCTAAAAAAAGGAATGGATATTTATTGTTTTTATACACGGTGCTTGGGAGGAATGCAAATAATTTTAACAGCGTATTCCTGACCATATTTGAAGTAAAAAATGTCGTATAAACTTTTTTGTAATTCGCCTAGTTTCAGAGTTAATTTCAATAAAAACAAGATCATCATCAAAAAAAGTTTTTACTTTTACATAGTGCAAAACGCATGTTTAATGGCGATGTTGCCACTATGGGACGAAGTCTAAATATCCTTATTGATAAATGTCAAAAAGTGACAAGTAACACTTTGTAAAAACTAGGTTTTACGAAAAAAAAGGAAAAATCCATTTTAAGTGACATATTTACCAATAACATTTACCTTTTATGTACAAATACATTCCAAACATCGAAAAAACAAAACAAAAAAAAATTTTTTTTGCCTAATTGACCTAAACTCATATTCCATTTTTTCCGTCTTTTGGCCTCAGAAAAGCTAGGTTAAAATCTTTTGGTTTCCTCGTGATCACCGTATTTTTTTGGTGTCTAGGATTTTATTATACCTAATCAGCAAGAATTTTTTTTTATTATAACATACTGTGTCCCAATGCTTGGCAAAGGTAGTAAATAAATAATAATAATAATAAATAATACAAATGTATTATAAGAATTACTTGTTTATTGATAGTAGGTTACCTCTACCTACATATACAATTAAAATTCATCGAATTTCAACTGTCTGACTTTTTAATATGTCTCTGGGTTTTTTGACCACTTCGTCATTATTCCAATTTTCTAAGCTTTTTCTCTTTATTGTTTTTGCACTGTTGAGATTTTCTTCGTCTTCCTGTTCCTTCTCTTCTTCGGTATCGTTTAATGGGACGTCATCAAAGCCAGTCGGGACATTCGTTTCTTCATGTTTCTTCGCAGTTCCCTTCTTAATTTTTCTTTGTCTATTCATGATAGTTTTTTTTTTTCACGGTTTTTGTGGGTTTGTCGTTCTCTTCGTTTTTCTGATCCTTCTGTTCTTCGATATTGCTTATCGGAACGTCATCAATGCCAGTCGTAACACTCGTTGCTTCATTTTTCTGTTCAGCTACTTTCTTTTTTTTTGTGTCTGCATTTGTTTTGTTTTTCATCGCTTCTTGTATGTAATCAGGATCTCTGATAGCCATTTTTCTAGTATATCTAGGATCAATTAATTCTGGCAAAATGCAATCTAAATAAAATCTTGTAAGTTTTTTTTCCATTTTCTCCATCCAGAATTTATCGTCCTTGTGTATTAATTCTGTTTTTACTGAATTTTTAGCTCCAAGCCACAAACCAAAAAGGCATTTAGATTTTTTCGTAATGTGTAGTTGACCTTGTATTTGATAATACCAGTTGTGGTTCGTATTTATGCTGATATCACCAAACTTATTTTTTCTAAAGTACGGTATTTTCTTTTTATTTACCGCCTCTTCAAAACTTAATTCATGGGCCGAAATGGGACATTTAATTTCAACTATCATTTCTTTTTCTTCATAAATCCCGTCGGGACTAGCACCTAAGTAGGGCAAATTTTCATCGACAAACAAACCGCATCGGTCTATTTTGATCCCTTCCTCTTTTTTTAATTGCTCAATAGCAATGTTTTCGTAGTCAACTCCATGTTTGATCGATTTAACATGTTTAATGCAATCTTGATATAAAAGACCTTTCACAAGATTGTGACAACTGATATCTGGACGCCTGTTGATTACACGGCCAAAATTGGAGGCAGTTAATAGTTTTCTTCTTAACTCTAGCCATTCACTGGATGCGCTCTTGTTGCTTTTTAAATTTTTTCTCTTTCTATTTTACTTTTTTGAAGATTTTTGAGGAATGTGCTCTTTTCTTTTTCCATCATTTCATTACTTAAATCTTCTCTGGCACAATTTTCGCCGTAATTTAAATCTTCCCCTTTGCAAACTAGGAATTTTTCGAATGCATTTTTTATATAATGTACTTCTTTTCATCTTTGGAGTGCATTGTTTTTATGGCTTTGCACGACTTTTTTCGTTTGCGTTGTTTATTGCCCATGATAAATAACTCAACAATTATAAAAAATCGTCAAGAACTGTTTTTTTGGGGCACGAAACTGTCGCGGATAAAACTGACACAGGTCCGTCGTCCGTAAGCGCCAGCGCGCGACTGATCGGCCCTGCCGAGCCTCCACGCTCGCGCATTTTGTAGGTATTTAAACATAGTAATTAAGATAATCATTTTATCTACTCAAACTCTGCGAATTTGTCTATAAATATTTAATAACTTTATTTGAGTACAAAAAAATAATTTAAAATATCTATAGTTTAGTCATAATATTGAATAAACTTTACAAAAAGAGGTAACTTTGGGATTTTTTTCTATCGAGTGAAGTTCATTAGATCGCGTAACTGAATGCGATTTTGACTAGATTAGATCCTTAAGTAATACGTATCTTTTTTTTAGATTTTTAAACGCTATTTTCTACGTCTGAGATTGTTTTAAAAAACTTGAAAACGCTGCCCCTGTTGACTGTCGAGCCTTAAACGATCCAATACGGCGGGTAAAATTTGGCACGCGTGTTTCTAAATTGAATCAATTTTGAGGTGACGAAAACTTGAGAAATGATCTTTCTCACATTAAATAGGTAGGTTTTAATGTAACAATTAGGCTTAGGTGTGAAACATTTGAGGGATTACCTTGTGAAATTAGTTTAAGTAAGAAGATAGTGTGGGAATGGAATATTATGACGGAACACTTTGGAGAATCTAGTTTGAATTTTGGTTCGAAACATAAGCAAGGTTGTTTTTTTAATTTTTCCACAAAGATGTCAGATTGTAACGAGCAACGAGACAATAAAAATGTTTAAACGATAAAAAGTTCTTTAAATTCATAAAACCCTTCCACAAATGGAGGCTCGTCGCTAGGCTTGTGAGTTTTTAGAATACTGAAGATGGATTTTTTAGTAAATTAACGATCTAAATTATACGGTGAACCACGACACGGTGTACGATTGCGGATGCTACAACGACGAAATACGTAGCAACTCACGACGAATAAGATTACTACTAAGATACCTACGGTGAACGACGACGAACGATGGCTCCTGAGACTTGAGGTGTGTAGCATGTATGTGTAGTATGTAGTATAAACGGTTGTATAGATATAAGATTGAGACGGAGAGAGTGGTGTGTTTTCAGTTACATTATAATCGCTTACAAGTACGCTCGTCTTTCTATCCTTTCTCCCCCCTCCACACCTCATGGCAACCTCGGCATGCGCGGGCGTCGATACGGGGAAGCGTGGCATTGAGCGGTCGAGCTTAGACGAACTATTACGTTGCGCGTGGCGCCGTTAACTTCAGTGAAGGACAATGGGGAACGGATACACTAAGCAAGAAGAGTAGGAAGTAGTCGTGAACCAGATCGCTGCCGGAAATATAGTACCGGACACCACCGCCACCGAGCACATAAAAATTAATAATATACTTTTGAGTACCTTATTCGTCATCATTGCCCTCGTTATTTGCTACGGCCTTTTCAAGGTCATGAAAAAGGCGCAAGAATACACACAGAACATACAGAAGGAAGTGAGGAGAGAAATGTGGGCAAAAGTTCAAGCTAGGCAGTCAGGAAGGAAGATGAACTCCACCCAGGGAGAACGTAGAGGAAATCTAAGCCTCTGCGGCCAGAAAAGGAGAGTAATAACGCTAGGAGGATGATACGATCAATTAGAACATATTCGAATAGAATTGAGAAAATGAGGACATGACAGAAGGCAACAAAGTGTAGGACAAATTAAAATAAATATTGCAAAAACTGTTTACGAAAATTTTAAAAGACTTATTGCCTCCATTTCTAGTAGTGACCTTCAAGAACAATACATTATTTCAGAATTATTGTGCGACAAAATCAAGCTATCATATGATAAGATATTACAATATAAGATATTAGGGGGTGAAAAATCAATTAAAATGGCGAAGTTATTTGAAATACGAGAAGCTAGTAGTTTAATCCCTTTATTGGATGATAAGGAGGAATCTATCGAAAAAATGATAGCGGGTATTGAATTATTAGACAGTATGTTAAGTGAAGCTAGTGAAAAGAAGTTGCTGATTTCTTTCGTACTTAAGACACGATTAAATAAAATCGCGCAATGAAAACTAAAACCGAAATATGAAACCACTACCGAACTAGTAGCCGATATTAAAAAATACATGTTGCCAAAGAAATCCGCAAATTCTCTTTTAATGCAACTTAATGACGTGACTCAGAGGGACTTATTTATTAATGAGTATTGTGATAAAATAGAGGAGTTGTTCATTGGTCTAACGATAGCGCAAGCCGACGGGAAACTGGAGATAAGCACTATTCTAAGACCGATCAACGAGTCCTTAGCTATAAACATGTTTACAGATGGTTTGAGGAACCGTCGTCTCAGCACAATTTTAGCAGATTTTTTTTTTTAATTTTATATCCAAGTCATTTTCTGATAAATGTTTCGTATGAACTTTCAACTGATTAAATTGCAGTCACTTAAAGATTAATGGCACTAAGTCCGCAAGCTGATACGTATACGAACACGTTCAGCTTAAAAATAAATCGTTCATTTTCACTTTCGATCTCTCCAACGTCATTAGGCTAGACAGGAGCCTTTATATTGCAACTAAAAATTCAATTTCAATTTTATTCCAATCCCATCTGATAATCAGTGCATTACGCACTCGCTCACATAGCTTTCCGCTGAGTTAAAAGGGAGCGCGTGTATCAATCAGAAACACATTAATTTAGATATGTCAAAAACTTGTTTCAGATTTGGCGTCAGGTTCAGTTAATCGTGTGTCAGCTGGCTTTAGATTGATACCGCTAAAGTGGAACGATAGTGTTTCAGCGTGTAGAATCATCGTTGAAATATGTAATGTTGTATGTAAAAAAAAAGTAAACACAGCATTATCTGAACAAAAGGGTGCTTATTTACCGATTGAATTTATTTATAGCGCAAAAATACGTCTTGGGGTCCAATCTGAGACATGTTCATATGCATTCATGTTGAGGTCGTGGGTCGTACCATTGGGTTTTTTCAAAAATTGATGTACGAAATATCATTTGATATTTAACAGTTAGGTCAGGCAACGAGAAGGTATTGAGGGAAATGTTTGGACAACATTTTTTTGATTTCGTAGCTTTGTTTGAACTAGTTAGGTGATCAACATATCAAAAGTTTTGGAATTTGAAGGGCCCATTTTTTCGCTTATATCTCGGATATTATTATGCGTCCTAGCGACATGAATACTTGTACAAAATGTAAGCTGATTAAATTTTCTACTAGTTTTATTCTGTCTAGTTTTTCGATATACTATTCTATAGTTTTTGAGATACATATCTAATCTCGAGAGTATGTAGTTTTGGAAAACAACAACTACCTTCTTCGTCTTTGACGGCTATTATTCCTCATCAACCTCAAGCACGAAAGTAGCAGATCATCAAAGGCGCTATCGACTCAGCAAGTCTGTTACACACATTTCACCGAAAGACACCGAGATAGGTAAACGTCAAACAAGAAGATTTTGTGAATATTATTTATATATGATGATCGATGGCTGTCATTTTTAGGGTTCCGTCCGTCCGTCCGTCCGTCTCTCCGTCCGTCCGTCCGTCCGTCTGTCCGTCCGTCCGTCCATCTGTATGTCACCAGGCTGTATCTCACTGATACCGTGATAGTTCCAGCTGAAATTTTCACAGATTATGTATTTCTGTTGCCGCTATAACAACAAATACTTAAAACAAAATAAAATAAATATTTTTATTGATAATGATACGGAACCCTTCGTGCGTTTTTTGGCTTGGCCGGTTTTTTATACAACTAGTGCCTATGCCAATAATCTTGGGATTAGGTGCCAAAGACCCCGGGCTCCTTTAGGGCACAACCTTAAATTATACCGCTAGGAAGATGATGCCATTTAATTTCAACACTTACAACTCATTATCTCACGAGTGCGTTGCGGACATACGGATATTGCGGCGCTGCGTAGTACAGCATTACGTACCCATGAGATAGTTCAGGGGAGCAACTAAATAAGCTGATGAATAATTCTGATAAAAAAAACTTTATTTTGATATTTGGTTTGACACTGGAGACGCTGTGACCTATTGAACTCGCAAGTCCTTACCTATGTATATATTTTTTTAATTTCGGAAAACTGAATCGACAAAAAGAACGATATACTTATTGAACCTGCTCATTTTAAGAGCCGGACATACGAAATAATTTTTGTCCAAACTGAAACGTAGAACTTCGTTCGCTTCGCTCGCTCCTTCAATTAAGCAGCCGAAGCTAAGGTAGACTAATAAAAGGGTTCAAGCATGCGGCAGTCAAACGGCGGTCGTGGGCTCGAATATCCTGGCTCGCATCGATGAGTTTTTCGGAACTTACATACGGAATATAATTTTGATATTTTCCAGTAGTTTTTTAGTGAAAGAAAACATCGTTAATATTGCATACATCAGCGAAGAAATTCAAAGGAAAATATAGAGACAAAACAAGTTTTTTATTAGTAAACAAATTTTTATTTTTCTGTTATACCTAATTTTCGGGCTTTTCCGGGCTCCTTGAGGGCACAACCTGGAAACGCTAAGAGGACGATGATGATAATTTCCGGCAAAATAAACTAGTTTTCGACCTAGTTATGACGGATCTTATTGTATATAATTACAAAGTTTCATTTTATTCCAGTACGCCGTTTAATGATAGCCAAGATACGTTTGTTTAGGGAGCCGACTTTTGTCGATAGTATGTGCCAGAAGAAGACCAGCATATCGACCAAAATATTTACGTGAATGAACGAGACAAAATTCAGAGGGCAACTATCACCTTAATATGAATACCAAGGGCTTATTACGCTATAGCTACTCTGTATCGCGTAAACAGGTTTTATAAACCGTAGCACGGTGCAGGAGTTTTACTGAAAGGTCATAATATTACGCCACTTCACATGCCAAAATGATAATCAGTATGTTGGCTGGGAAAGTGCAAGCAACACATCGAAATGCAAAATGTTGATGCTAAATTAATCTTCAAATTACGTGCATGCTTCTGTCAGTCTTCACAATGAAATATTCTGTAGAAAAATGCAAGAATAGAACGAACTATTAATCTTGTAGATTACAGCGCAACTTGCTTGAAAGAGAATTTTCTCTAAGCTTGCTTCTCGGGGAGAGTGACAAATTGCTTGAATTTTAAAAGGATGCCATAGACGTTAATGTTTTGTAACTGATAGAACCATGGATTAGAGTACTCAAGGTCCGTCAACCCAGCTATTAATTCAGTACATCTCTACATTACTTTCATAGGTCAATATTTTTCGCTAGCTCATTTGACTGAGAGGTAGTTACGTAACGTTCCGAACACGCGTTAAGACAATTTAACAGTAATTTTTCCATATAAAAAGTGACATTTAGATCTAACTGACGCGCGTACATACAATGCGTTACGTGATCGACAGGTCATCAGGTAGTTTTAAATTTCACTATTTCTATGGAAAAATTACAGTTAAATTGTACGAACGCACATTCTGAACGTTACGTGTTTACCCCCTGCTGGTTAGCTCGGTGCACGGGGAAGCGAGTTCAAAAAACACATTATAATATTATTTATAATCAGTAGTGACGAAGATCAATAGACTTTTTGTAACTTAAAAGCGGTTGTGATACGAAAAATGCTATTTTATTTTTCTTGTATGTTTTTGGCTTGTCCAGTGCCTTTGACACCCTACAAATACGAAACACGTTGAAAAACCTCGACCCTCGATTTTTGCCTGTCCACCTGTGGAAAGCCAACTTCAAGTATCGATTCGAAGTATTAGGACTTGCATATTGTGCCTGGAAATACTTGTTTCTGATAGTGGAAAACATGAATTTTCTTACATCAACCTTTTATTTATCTCGCTAAAGTATTTTTTTACATAATAAACTAAAATTAATCTTGTCCAGCGATTTTGGAAACGAGGACTTGTCCACATTCCGTTACGATGATTTTGTGGGTTACCAAATTAGGTGTTTATTTTGATCTAGCATCACATATCGTTACGTAACATCATTCGTTTTGTTTACAAACTGTCAGTAGTGGCTAGAAAGCGCGGGCAAACGGGTGCGCCGAGTGGTGGTCCCAAAAAATAGAGTCCGGGTTAAGTTACAAGATTACGAAGGTTCCTATAATTTTTCTGCTAATGCGACTCAATTATCCTAATCTGTCATTATCATTAAACATGATTTCTGTAAAATACTATTACAATTGTTAAAAACAGTACATATTAAACACGTGTTTTAATCTGCGAAGTATTCGTTCCGTTACGTCCATTCCGGTACTATTTGTATGGTAAAGTAGCCCTCTTAAGTAATGGAAGGACGCCTATTCAAATAAAATGGTAAACTTTGAAAAAAAAAATGCCCTATTATCAAATTTATGTTAAAAGTGCCTTCCGCTCTTACTTATTTATTTACACACTAGCAAGAGCAACAACGTCGTTGCCAATTTGATATACTTATACGTATAGATTGACATATTGAATATCATTTTAATTTTAGTGTTGAGAAACAAAAAAGTTTCTGTCAAAAATTTCATTTTTGGTACAAGCTTTTATTGCCGGCTGTACTTTTCTGCATACCATGGTGGTATTACCATCATCAACTACTCATTGAGACGATTATAACGAACCCAAACTAGATGGGCTTGTGTCGTTTTATTGCGGAGTTCCTATGGCCACCTTCCAGCTCCAAGTCATCATAATATTGTATTGTCATGCGATATACATATGCTTGCAAAATTTCAGCTCAATTGGATAACGGGAAGTGACTGAAAAATGGATTGCAAATTTTGACGGACAACTTACATACTTACATATTTACATACATACGAACAGTGCAAGTTAATATAAAGCTGTAATAAGAAAGAGGCGATGATTCTTTGGGTACTCGTTTTCAGGTGTAGGCAGGGTAATGTTTGAATTTCAGTTCATGTAGTTTGGCACCGACGTCGTGGCATTTTTTAATAAAACTGCGCAAGTTAAATAACTTTATTCCAGGAAAATATAAGACACTAATTAAAAGGTAAAGGCACAATTAGAAACACAGGCCCGTCACAATTCATTTTATATTATCTGCTTTTAGCGCGCCTGGCCCTATTCCGGGCACCCGCGCCTCTGGGTCTACAGAAAACACTGACACAGTGAATGCATTAATCAGGCGCTTCTTTGCGGAATTCCATGAAAAGTTGACATTTTTTGACCATTCTGCTAAAGAAAACACAGGTAATGCGACATATCGACTGACGTATTTTTAACCTCCAATGCGAACAGAGGGGTGTTATAAGTTTGACGTGTCTGTGTATATGACGTCTGTGGCATCGTAGCTTTAAGATGAATTGACCTATTTTAATAATGTTTTTGTTTTTTCCGAAAACTCACTTGATGGAGATGGTTCTTAGCTACGTTTCAACAAAATCGGTTCAGCCGGTTTTGAGATATTGAGCTTTGAAATTTAAATGTAGGGGGGTTTTCAACTTTTCTAAGTTGTTCACTTATAACACGTTATTCATAGATCTGCACGTTCTTTAACGGAATAGCAGAGTTTGTTCTCTTTTCAGCTAAGACTTCTTGGTAATGTCGGCAATCACTTGTCTGTATTGCTAAAACATTGTTTCTATTTTTTATTGTATTTCTACCCTAAGGTTGGGGTAGGGCACGATTTTTTGGAACAAAATTATTGCACGCTATTTAGATAATTAGAATAAGAATAACTTTACTACACAAAAGACACTGTTACATAATAGGAAAGCGATATCTGGGTGAGTGCCGAACTAGGCTGAGCCTGTGTATTGAAAAAAAAAGAAAGAAAGAAACATTTATTCGAGACAAAGCAGCGTTTTATCATGAAAGGGTTCTATCTCAGCATAATGCTGGCATTACTGCCAGCGCTGATCTTCCGATAGAACCATCGAGGTGACTCCACGGTGGGTAACACAATCCAGCAATGGAACTCATTAAGTTATCAGTTTCACCTATAATATTATCTATAATTATAATGAGCTGTGACAGAACTAGGTGTTAAACATTTTTTTTTTTAATCATGTCAAGTATTATTTTAGAATTTTAAACCGGTAAATTGACCAGCTAGTCGATTACGTAACGCATTGAACGCAAGTCAGTTAGATCTTAATTTCACTTTTTGTATGGGAAAGTGACAGTTGTTGCGCTTGCGTTCGAATAGTTACGTGATTGTCCCTCTCGAGGTCTTTTAAAATACACCTAAGCAGAATATATTATAACGTTTTTATTTTATTCTACGTAATAGTATAAGTAGGACATCTGGTTTTCTAGTGTCTGTGCAATAATGCCTGTTTTAGCGGCATGCAACAATTTACATTTTATTTATGGTTTTTTAACGACCCACTCTGGTAATAAGGATTCAGAGTTATGTTCGTATTTGCAAGAGACTTTCTTGCCTTTTTATTGCTTCATTCTTCATTTCTCTTGTGGTTTATTTTGTGTCGTTATAGGAAATTATACAACTGTTAAAGTTTTATGTCGCGCTGAGAAGTTAAGTTGGACTTATGTCTGAAATCGTTATGTGACATAGTTGATGAATGCTGGAAGTTAACTGAGTTCTAATGATGAGTTGATGCTTTGACAAAGTGTCATAAGAGTATAAATTGGACTAACAAGTTCTGTAGGTATTTTATATTTCATATAACACTAATAATATTCAATTCAATTCAATTCAAATCATTTATTGCACTCATGTTAGTATACAGTTCTTAAATTATATATTACAGTTCTACATGAACCCTGTAAGGGCACAGCAATGAAATAAACAATAATTAAAATAATAATAATAATAACCGTCACATAATTTTCACACCTCTTACGCGAACTTAAGAAATATAAAAAATTTGCGACAAAATATTAAAGATATTAAACAATACTATTAAAAGTTAATATTTCACATCATATAAATTAAATTAAAAAAACAAAAATTTAAATTTAAGTTAAGAATGTCACAATAATCAATTAATAATAATTCATAATATCAATTTTAAGATAAGAGTAATAAATCTCTGGCAGACGGTGACTCGCCAATTGCTAGATGGGCCCCTATTAATAGCGACATTAAAAAATGGCCTAAGGGCAACACCAGTCATAGAGGCTGGGGGGTAGAGAGGTGGCACTGGACTTTAAACATATAGCCAACTCGCCACTTAGGTGTCCACATCTACCCTCGAGCAACAGCTCTTGCGACTCCACTCTGGACAGCCAGTTAAGGCAAGCCAGAGGTGGGGGGGCCTGTCCAACCATGCACCCGATCGGCTCAGCCTGACCACAGGACACCCCCAGGAGCACTCAGGTACGTAGGGTCGCTACTCCCTAACAGCCCGCCACAAGCTGCCTTACGTTGAGACATATGTAAAGTGAAAGTCTGCAGGTTGTAAGTTTCTATGTAGGTGCTGATCTTCGGATCTAATCTTCTGATAAAATAAAACAAAAACTTAGATAGAAAAGACCTTTAGGATAGACAAAAAGTATATTTTCTCCCGCGGCATCACCTGTATTTTCTGTTTTAAACGAATGGAGCCGCGCAGGCAGCTAGTGACCTTATAAAGACGATCTGTATTTGGTAAAGATCCAGTGTTTTTAGTTTCACGATTAACTTGATTAACAATATCGTTGACATAATTTCTCAGTCAGTTTTTTTCCATTACCGTGTTATATTTTTGTTCATTTAATCTTACATAAAAATCCCTGTGAGAAAATTTTCATAATATCCATAAATGTTTTAGACATTGCAAGACTCCTACACCGAATCGTAGAAGATCAGGAATCGTAACCAATGGCTCCCGGAGGATTCGACACGAAGCGATCTGATAGTGCCCCTGAGATTTGCACAATTTCCTGTAAGTAAAAAGAATGTTAAATTAAATTGACTAATCAAATTAAATCAAATCAAAGTTTTTATTTCGGAAAATAGTAATCCATATAAAATGTTAGTAACAATGAGATTTATAAAGCTATGTTAGTACCAAATAAATAAAATAAAATTAACTTAAAAGCGGTGACTACAGGCGCGTGCAGCTGGACCCAGCGCGCAAGCAGCGGCGAGTCCCAGCGCTGAGCCAGCACGCTTAGAATGCTGTTTGAGCTGCGGCAAAGACGGTTCTGAAGCGAAGCGCACCGCTTTCTTATTATGGCAGCGAAGCCATCGGTGTGCGCCTCGGCAAACATTGTCGATGCGCTGCAATAACGCGGCAGTCCAAACAGCACTCTAAACGCGTTGTTGTACTGAACACGCAGAGCATTGTATGCCTAATAATGTATAAAATATATCTATGTGTTTGAATTTATAAAATACTAGTTACTGCCCGCGTATACTCCCGTATCAATGTCCATCCCCAAATTGATCCCAATAGAGCATTTTTGGGATAAAAAGTATTCTTTATTTTAATGCTTTCTATAAACTATATTTGTATCAATATTCATCAAAATCCGTTAACACTTTGTTTACTAACAGGGTGATTCTACGAGCGTTCCAACCGCCGTTAGTCCGCTGCTCGCATTATTGTCAATGTACCGGCAAACTGGCATGGCATCTTCAGGTATTTGAAACAAGTCCAGGGCTATTACCAATATATTAGGAAAGGGGATTCAAATCTGCAAGAATTTTGACAAAAATGCGAGCAGCGGACTGACGGCGGTTGGAACGCTCGTAGAATCACCCAACAGCAGCAGGTCAGGACCTCCACCCGTGAAGCTCTTTTGCCTAAGTACGCCGCGCATTTTTTACAGCGTCACCTTTAGTTTGCCGGCGTTTTTCGGTGATATTGTAAGATTAATAAAAAAAATAGTTAGCAGAGATACAGGAATGATGATGTTTGTGTCTGAAAGGGGTTTTAGTACTTTTAATAAGGATAAAAAATATGTGATTATAATATTTTATTTCTGTTAAACTTCCCTTGAACAGAACTCGTTTTGTGAAAAAAAATTAACTCTAACATGGGTTTATTGTCACTTCTATGTATACTATATTATTTTAGGGTATGATATTTTTGAAGCAAGGTTAATTGCATAATGGTACTAAACAACTAAACCAGAAAAAAAAACACGAGCCACTTCGCCAAAATTTACACAATAACGTATCTCACGTTAACGAATTGTATTTGTGCGTGTAACTTACACGTTCCTCTACACGTTGTTATAAAGCTGATCACGATTTGCGAACGCTATTTTCATACAAACAGTATGAAATCTGAATACGAGTAATACACGTCATTAGCGTCTTTAAGAAAAAACGTGTCACGAATGTTATTCAAGAACGATTCGAAGAGAAATTCACGAACGTTTGGCAGTTATTAAAATGGCAGGGGTACTCATGTAAAATAACGTACCGTGTGGTTGTCGTGATTGGCCCCCAAAGTCTTAAGCCGTTTCTGCGTGATTGAGTCACAAACACCAAATATTCGGTGAAATTGTGTTGAAATGCTTACTTTTTACAAGCAGGCCTGATGGTAAGCAATAACCGAAGCGTATGGACGTTGTGACTCCAGTAAAATTACAAGCGCGTTTCCGTGCCTTTTTTAGGGCTCCGTAGCCAAATGGCAAAAAACGGAACCCTTATAGATTCGTCATGTCTGTCCGTCTGTCTGTCTGTCCGTCCGTATGTCACAGCCACTTTTTTCCGAAACTATAAGAGCTATAGGTACTGTTGAAACTTGGTAAGTAGATGTATTATGTAAAACAATAAATTTTGGGGTTCCCCATACTAAGAACTGAAACTCAAAATTTTTTTTTTCATCTAACCCATACGTGTGGAGTATCTATGGATAGGTCTTCAAAAATGATGTTGAGGTTTGTAATACCATTTTTTTCTAAACTGAATAGTTTGCGCGAGAGACACTTCCAAAGTGGTAAAATGTGTGTCCCCCCCCCCCTGTAACTTCTAAAATAAGAGAATGATACATCTAAAAAAAATATATGATGTACATTACCATGCAAACTTCCAACGAAAATTGGTTTGAACGAGATCTAGTAAGTATTTTTTTTAATACGTCATAAATCGTAAAAAGCAATTTATTTAACATTTTAACGGAACCCTTCATGTGCGAGTCTGACTCGCACTTGGCCGCTTTTTATTTACTTAGGTACTGAAGGATTCTTTCAAAATTTGCTTCAAAGTTTTTTCAAACACTTTCCGGAAAACGTGACAGAGCGGATAAAATGAATGAGAAAGTTGGTCTTCACTCCAAAACTACACAAGGTAAACCCTTCCTGTATTCGATTAATTGGAATGCGCTCGACAAGTATTTGATTTGTGTAAAAATAAGTAGGACCCCACAGTTGACAATAAAAGCTTGTACCAAAAGCTTGTATTTGAACCTTATACCTTTGTATTAAGGTCCAAAGTAACCATACATTAGTTTGACATCGATTATATATGTAAGAAGTTTACGTGCAGGTCTAGACATGAATAAATAGCCGCACTTGTAACATCGTTACGGTATCGTCCCGCCGCCGCTCGAGGTCCAAATTCATTTATAACCGCCTTACTTTCCAATCAGTTTATATCGGGCCACTTCTTATCCTTACTAGTTCAATCCTTTATGAAAAATCATGTATTTTGTATACCACAACGATTGCAAATGAGCATACGACCCGCTTTAGGGTAAGAAGACACCTTCGGCTACGTACGCTTGTCTCTAGAGGAGACAGAAGTACATTTACGGCTCGTCTATTGATTAGGGCATTCGTTGTATCGACCGCTAGAGACAATTGCATGTTCCTCACACTCTAAGCAGCCCATCTTCTGGAGCCCTGGTGCCTTACTCGCCACTGGAAATACTACATCACGTACCAACACTTCAATCATCTGTAAGATAAAGGTACTTCCTCAATTGGGCTACTCCAAATTTGAGCGAGATGCCATAAACATTTTTGCTGTGCCTTCATCTTCATCGTTTCCAAACATTTCAGGCGTTCGTATACCAAGCTTTACAATACGTACAATGCCATCTATATAGTTACATTATTTTCTTTTGAATGAACGCTATTTGGCATACTTTAATTATATTTACTCTTCTTTGATGGTTTAACCTTTTTATAAAAACTACATTAATCTGAGATTAGTCACACTGCACACAAAAGGAACTACAAAACGTTTAAACGCGCCAATCAATAATCAAGTACAAATCCCTTTTTAATACTACCGGCCAGGTCTATCTAACACAGGCTTAGTAATTAAGTTTTATGAATAAAGAGGTATCTATAATATCTATAACGGGTAATATCTTCAACCCATGTCTGACCTAGGCTTATCAACTAATCAATAGTTTGAAGCTGACCAGAGTCCTAAACAAACAAAACTAAATTCTAAAGTTGCTAACTGAGCTATGTTTAATGACAATATTTACCTAAATAATAAACAAAGTAAATTTACAATTTACCTTGTAAATTTACATTAAGAGTGCGTTACATGGTAATGAATTATCGTGAAAATTAAATATATCATCAAGTGGTTCAAAATCCAGTTATTAGATTTTAATTCATAGTTGCGATCATAATTTATAAAAAAAATATAGTAACTCACTCCTTTCATTGGATCTATGCAGGCGGCGCACTGCTCCGAGGCCAAGAACGTTGGTCCATAACCTGCCCTGACTCGGACCTTCCTGCCAGCCTAGCTCGGCAGACTGTGCTCGCCTCTTTGCGACTGAGGAGTGGGATTCGGGTCTGTGGCTGCATGCGCTACCCTCTCCAAACATAGGTACTTTTCTAGATAACACCACCTTTCGCCTGGCAGCTAGCTTGCGTTTGGATCAACAAATCAGCCACACCGCTGTCAATGCGGTGCCATGGCAGACATACTGGGCCACCATGGCCTCTCATCTCCCGCCACGCCAGTATTAACGATGTCATCCATCGGGCCCTTGTCAGTGCGAGAGTGCCGGCAGTCCTCGAGCTTAGTGGGATGGCCAGGGATGACGGCAAGAGGCCTGTCGGAATGACGCTAGTGCCTTGGAACATGGGTCGGCCGCTAGTTTGGGATGCGTTGATACCCTGTCACCGTCCCATGTTCCAAGCACAAGTGCCGCCACTGGCTCGCGCTGCGGCATCCTCGGCCGAAAGCCTCACCTCAAGCACCGCAAATATGCCGTCCTAGAAAATAGCTACATATTAGCGGCGTTTTGCATTGAAACCATGGGGCCATGGGGGACAAGTGCGCGTTAGCTATATAAAGATTTCACGACGCGCCTAATAGAGGCTTCAAGTGACCAGAGGGCTGGCCACTATTTCTCTCGCTATATTCGCTATACAGCGAAAAATACGGCCAGCCTTCTCTTCACCTTGCCCGTTGACGGCGATTTAGGCAATTTTTTTTACCTATAGGTTAAGTTTTATTATGTTTGTTCTTAATAATTGTCTGTTCTTCTATTAGCTATTTACTTACTCATGGATTTGAGTGAATTTGTAAAAAAAATACATTAAAATAAATTAATACCAACGGCACTAGACTCAATGATGGATTTAACTTTTTTCGTCCATTCATTTTGCAATTTCACTCATATTATGTAGTGCAGTTAAGCTTCCTAATTGGCGTAGTCACTAGGATAGGAACGCATGTTTAGGCTTCGATTCGGACTAAAAGCATCACCTAAAGTGTAATCCAGCAACTAAATTATCTTCCGTGGTACATAACATTTTTCCCGTACCAGCAATCTCGCCTTGTCAAACCTAATGAAATGGGATGTGCCTGTATAGGTTATAGGTTATAGGTTGTACGCGGGCTGGGTTTCCGCAACTCGACGTCATAAATGCGCCTATTTTGCGTAGGGGTTTTGGCACTACTGTTATTCGTGCCAACCCAGTTCCACCAGGAAGCCTAGCAGACCCTTTACGTTGCCGACGGCCTCCGGTAGTGACCCCGGTGTTCCGAGGTACTTTGCCCTGTAGTCCGCCACTCCAGGACATGTCAGGATGACGTGGGCGGCTGTCTCGTCCTCTTCCATGCAGGCTCTTCAGAGAGGACTGTCTGTAACACCTAAAGTAAAAAGGTGTTTGTTTAGTAGTGCATGACCAGTTATAGCTCCTGTCAGAAGACGGAGTGCCGGCCTCTTTAGCTGCTTTAGCTTCCTTGACAATCCGGGGTTGATTGTCGGGAGGGCCTCCCTGGTTTGCCTGCAGGTTCCTAGGGTGTTCCAATGTTTTTGGTGTTCTACCTTGGTGTTTAGTCGCAGTGTGCTCCGCAGCCATGCAGAGGGTAGAGGAATTGTGGGTTCCGGTCCTACAGCTCTTGACTCTGAACCCTCTCTAGCCAGTGCATCCGCTGCATCGTTACCGCGTGAATTACTGTGCCCTTTGATCCATTGCAGGGTTATGTCGCTGTTATTACATACCTCTGATAGGATTTTGTGGCACTCGTGTATCAGCCCAGAAGTTGTTGCGTGACCTTGCAGGGCTTGCAGTACGGATCGACTATCGGAAAGTATGCGGATGGGATATCCCCTTACCTCCCTGGTGGCGATTGCGTGAGCAGCCATTATTATGCCCATACACTCTGCCTGGAAGACGGTGTTGTGGGTCCCTAATGGTGTCGAAATGCGTATGTTTAGGTCCTCCGAGAATACTCCTGATCCGGTGCCTGACCTTGTCTTGGACCCGTCCGTGAAGATTCTTAGCTCTCTGGGGTTAAGTCCTTCCTGGGGGGTTTCGTATAGTTCAACTTTGTACTTTTTGTCAAAGACGAACTGTCTGGGAATGATGTCTGAAGTTGCCTCTATAAGGGGCTCCCTACCTACAGCCTCGTAGAGTATTTCGGTGTGTGGAACCCTGGGCGGTCTCCAGAGATGTTGTCTTTTGAGCCTTATGGCTGCTGCCAGAGCCTCTTGCCTGATGAAAATGTGAAGCGGTGGAATGTCCATGATGGCTTCCAGGGCTGCAGTCGGTGTAGTCCTCATGCAGCCACTAGCCGCCATGCAGGCCAGTCTCTGGAGGCGTTGTAGTTTAGCTTCGATCGTGGTTAGCGTGGTACGAGGCCACCACACTATGGCACCGTAGCTTACTATTGGTCGGATTACTGTCTGGTACAGCCATAGAGTGATCTTGGGGTTTAGTCCCCAGGTCCTACCTATCATTCTACGGCACTGCCAGAAGACGACTGTAGCTTTTTGGATTTTATTGTCTCGATGACTGCTCCAATTAAGTTTGGCATCGAGTATTACACCTAAGTTCTTTACCTCTGTTGACAATTGGAGTTCTGTATTGAACAGTCTGGGCAGGCGGTAGGTCCCCAGATTCCGTTTGTTGGTGAACATTACCAGCTCGGTCTTCCTTGGGTTGACTGTTAGTTCATTGTCATTGCACCAGCGTTCCACTATGGCGAGTGCGGAGCGGGTGACATCGCACACTGTACCTGCATGTATGCCGCTGGTGAGTATCGTTATGTCGTCAGCATACCCGATGGTGTAGTGATGACTGTTGTTTAGCTTGGTGATTAGGTCGTTAACCACCATGTTCCAGAGTAGTGGTGAGAGGACGCCTCCCTGGGGGCATCCCTTCGCTACTTGTGCTTGTTTTGTTTGGTCTTCCCCGAGCCTAATGACCCTTTGACTTAACATGTTGTGTATCCATTTAATCATAACCGCATTCACTCCATGCCTTCCCAGTGCTGCGGTTATGCTGGTGAATTTAGTCTTGTCGAAGGCTCCCTCGATGTCAATGAAGGTGCCTAAACACATAGTCTTGTTTTTGATCGCGACTTCGGCCTTGGTAACCACTGCGTGAAGCGCGGATTCTGTTGATTTACCTGAACTGTAGGCATGTTGATTCTGATGCAGGGGCATCCGCACTAGCGCCCTCTCTCTCAGATGTCTGTCACACAGCCTTTCCAACGTCTTCAGCAAGAAGGAGGTTAGGCTTATTGGTCTAAAGGATTTGGGGTCCGTGTAATCTCCTTTACCTGGTTTTGGTATGAAGATAACCTTGACTTCTCTCCACTGCCTGGGCACAATGCCAAGTAGCCTGCCAAGCAGGCACTCAGGAGGATGATGGGATGTGCCTGTATCTCACACATGTTCCGCTACAGCCGAGTTCCTAATATCCATCTACATCACGCTGCGTATGCAAATAATCAATGAAGATTCTTGTTTTGTAATTAACAAATTTCACATAATGGGCTTGTGACCCTAAATTTGTTTACGATACCATTCGAACCAGTTTTTGTAGATGAACAAATGTTTTTATGGAAGCAACTACATTTAAAGGACATTAATACCCAAAAAATCGAGTTAAAGACGGACCTCGCTGACAGCAGCCGAAACGCTTCATACTGATTGGCTTTAAAGTATGACGTCACACCGTGCAATTTTTACTAACCGTTGCATGGAAAATGAAATAAATTGTTGTTTCGGTCGCGAAATACTGCGTTTAGGTCCATAGTTGTCGTACACATTTGTTTCTATAAAAGCGTAAGAATTCTATTAGTACCTTTAAATTTACTCTTGGACAATAAATAGAAAAACGTTTTTTTTAAACTTTCAAGGTTCATAATCTTTTTATGATTTTAATTATATTTTGTAATTTATACCTAATTACAATCAATTGACGGTTAATTATCCATTTAGCAACACGACGTTATCAATTTTAACACCACGCAACAAGCCTATTGTACGAGTATCTCTACATTTGTTTCATTCCCAAGCAAAAAGTTCCCCTTTGCTGATGTCAATAAAGACGACTTTTAATTGTATCGTTACGGAAATCGCGTCTCAATGGCACCGCAAGTGGAACTTTATGCACGTGTAAACTTTTTGTACATACCGTGTCCTAAAAATATTAGCTTGGGTTAAAATTAGATTTTGATGTTTTAAAATATATTCAAAACGACGTCACTCACGTATTTTAGGTGGAGTATAGATCGACTTGTTACGAAATTTTTTAATATGTCTGAGTCTCACGGAAGTTTTCTAAATTCAAAGATTTTAAAAACCTATATTTATTGATTTCAGTACCATTTGTGTTTTATGATGTTGCACCGGTTAGTTATTAATATTTCGGTATCTTCAGTTGTTCTTTGATTTGCACGCCACACTATGATTTAAAGGGATATATTGAAATAAAACTCTCTTGAAATTTAAATTTATGATTTTTGTTAGCAGACGTTACTGCTTTATACAAAACATTACGTTAAACTCGTGTGAAAATTGTTTTATGCTTCGATAAACTTATAAGATGAAATACCTCTTTTCTCTTTTTTAAGCACTCTTGCTTTATTTTATTCGTTAAAATATCGTGACTGGTATAAAA
Source organism: Epinotia brunnichana (assembly GCA_963854355.1). Classification (NCBI taxonomy): domain Eukaryota; kingdom Metazoa; phylum Arthropoda; class Insecta; order Lepidoptera; family Tortricidae; genus Epinotia; species Epinotia brunnichana. Next base: position 3,841,670 of record OY977945.1, on the reverse strand, counting down.
AGCTTCATGCTTCTATCTATCATTAAAGTCATTATACTCTCGTGTTCTTTTTAAATGTTACATTAAAACACTTTTTAATGTGAAGAACATTTTTTAAGTTGTCGTCACGTCGAAATTGATTCAATTTGGAAACACGCGTGCCAAATTTTACGTTTACCATTATGAGATCGTTTAAATGTGTGTGTTTGTTCGAGCTAAGAGCGCGTTCTAAATTTTAAAGTGCGTGCGTTATTTTTGTCCCGTGACGCGCTAGAGTTTTTTTCTCAATTTGTTTATCTATATCTCAATAGGATAGATCCCATACCGAAGATAAAATCTAGGGAGTTGGTAGCGTGTTCTCCGTTCGTATGCCTGTTGGTTAATAAGGTATATCGTTGAACGTCTACAATAATATATGTACGTATGGAGAAGAATATAGAAGATAACATTTATTATTTTATTCCCTGCAGAAATAGTGTGTAAACGAAAATAAAATATTTATCGCAAAATAGATTGTAGCAAAAATATTTTTGTTTTCTATAAAACGTGTTTCACATCTGTTATTACGAGTATTCATCAGTCAAGACTTCATCAGTTCCGATACTAAATAGGTAAGTGGAGAGCTTATTAAAATGTTGAATCTATAAGTGAGGTTCTTCCGTTACCTATTTCCTGGTATCAGGGATACATTAAAGTATGTTTTGCTAAATATTTTTGTTCCTTCATTTGTTTCAAGCCTGCAGTAAAGAGTATTGTATCGTAAGAAGCGATTATTTCAAAAGAGCTTGATCTTTATTTAAGGTCAATAGATTTGGTTATCGAAACTAATATCACCTGAGACTTTTTGGGTTTTCCTCGGTCGGTTTTATTTATCCGCATCCTCTATTTTAGCTTCATGTTTCATAAAAACATAGGCAGGGAATAATAAATGTTTTTAAATATTTCTACTGATTTATGTAATCAAAATCAATAAATATCCTCTTTATTCTATTTAGAACTTAGGGCATCATCCCTCTGAATATCATTAAGCAAACGTATGCGTAGGTACTTTATATACAGTAAAAAAATTATGTATTGTTTAAAATAAAATTATAGTGGCACGAATGAAATTTACCTGCAGATCTCTCGATTTGATTGTTAAAATAATCATCGTTTTTGATAGTATAAATGGCACCATAACCTGTCTTTTTCTTTTAGATCAGAATGTACGCTTTTTCGTTTCGTCGTTCTCTTTCAGAAAAAGGAGATGTTCATATGTTAACACAAATATTATGCATCGTGGTGACGCCGAAGCTATTCTTAAATTACTTTATTAGTATTTTTTGCTGAAATTCGCCTTATTTATTTACAAGCTTTTGCCCGCGACTTTCGTTGGCGTTAAACCTTCATACCAAATTTCATATTATTCGATTCAGCGGTTTAAGCGTAAGAAAGTAACAGTCAGACAGACAGAGTTACTTTCTCATTTATAATATTATAATCATCATGTCAAGGATTTTTTCTTTGCAGTTAACTATCTATATATAAGTATGGTTATCTTCGTCTAGTGGTTACCCATAGTACAAGCTTTGCTAAGTTTGGGACTAGGTCGATAAAGTCATTTCTGGACATACATGGAAATTAATTTCATTGCCACCATAGGTTATGCGTGACTATTTATTATTAATTAGCATTCCATCCGGTAATAAGGCACTATACATTAATTAAATTGGAATGCAAAATTAATTAAATTGTTGCAAACCTTAGTTACAGAGAGACCTTGACCAAGAACGTTCGCATCGTGATAAATGGTTCCAACATCAACACATCGGTAAATGGAATATAGAGTATTCAATTCACGTGAAAGCGTTCCACTCCTCTTTGTGTGCTAGTTTGTGCTTTGTCCATAGCACGGAGTGGGGTCAGGTGCTTCTGCTTACCCTTTATCCTAATAATTGTTGGCCAGTTTTTATTTACAATCACTTTTCGCATGTAAGTCTTGTATTTGAATAACTTAATGTGTAAAGTGTCTTTCAATTTCTGAAAGCTGTTTGATGTAATCTCCTGTAAGTTCAGTGAATTTGAAACTCCTGTAAGTTCCGCGCCAATGCAATATTATGGCACCACCAAACTGATTTGACAATGGATATAGAAGGTGTTCATAGCTTCTCGAAAACAAAAAAAAACTTATCATGTTTGGGCACTAGTCTCTGGTCCCTCGCAACGATAAGGCGACCGCTGTGCAATAAAAGCCATTTTTTTTATAGAAACTTGGTCCTGTGGATCGTTTCATACTTGATGTTGTTTAACCGTAATCTTTGCAGCAGATACTTACCTACTTACCATCAATATCATTTTGTTTAGAGTTGTTTGCAAATTCTAGAGCAGAATTATTTAATGTATGTTTTTTTTACAGTTTATAATCGTGTTTAAAGCTTAAAACGTAACATACACAAAAAATACTTTTGTTTTAGAATGCAGTCGGATACAGACGACCCAATGGCTGATACTGAAAGCACAGAAAATACACGGTGGGATCAAATTGTGACCCAAACCGCTTCAGACTTCGCGGAAAATACCACACTTAATGGCTTGAAATATATGGCAGAAAAAGGAGCTACCATTCTAGAAAGGTACTGGGCTATATCCACTAATACTTCTTCTACTTTTTATTTAATTTAAGTGTAGCTGCCATTTCCTTTACCTTAATTTATAACACACCGTTCTTACGTTAGAAGGTGTGTTTCATTTTGGCATTATGCTGCCTCTTGTTTCTTCATTAATATTCCCTTCTACAATGGATATCCTTCTTCTATAACTTTGTTTCTGTTTCCTTTCTCAGATAATATCTTCTTATCCATCTTTTTTCCTTAATTTTAACGTAACATTATTATTTTTGATAAATCTCTACTCGTATCAAAATAGTGCTAACAAGTAATTAATGTAAAACAGGCACTTGTTATATATTTCAGCATTGTTTTGTCTTTTTGCATCTAACATGAAACCCTTGTGATTTGACCAACTAATAACTTATTACATCATTCCAGATTGTTTTGGATTTCTACGTTCATTCTGAGCACGGTTTTATGTGTACTCATGGTTTATAAATCGTATGTGAAATATGATACTAGTAGCGTGGTCGTTACTCTAAAGGAACAACTTGTGTCTGTAAATGAGGTAGGATTTTTACTTCACTTTATTTTATGATGATGGAGATATATTTCATATAGATTTATAAAATTTGCGAAACGTAAGACCATTTCCCTTTTTGTGTCTGCGGGTTTAAAGAGGTTTCAGAAAGCTGTTCAACTCGGTACAGTTTTTTTACTGTGCGCCCACATTTAATCATAATACTACAATATACCATCACGTAAGCAAATCTGAGCGACATCAGTAAGCTCTGTTAATCGTTGTGAGAAACTCTGAAGATCACGTGACTATTTACCTGCACAATATATATCTGATCGACTTAGGGACAGATAACAATTATATCACGTTGTGAGGAACGCGATGGACCGGAATCGATGGAGGGATAATTTTCGTTCGACGACCGAAACGAACGAAAATCATCAACCACGATCATCAGTCATGATGGACACGACTGCGAAGAAGATAGTAGAATGGATCTTTGGGTTGGGCATAACATAATAGACTATATTTCATCTCACTGCTCTGCCTACGTTTTTAATTTTGTACAACGGCAACGCACGCAGATGGAGTTACTTAGACGTCAAAAGCACGTCTCAATAGGGTAGCGGGCGCACCAATTTAGTTAGGCGGTCGAAATAGGCTAGTTTTCTCCTTTCTTTCAAAATTCCATTCGAACCAGTTTTGAGAGGGAACCAAATGTTTGTTAAGGAGCAACTACGATTAGAGCAAATGAAAAGACAAAAATTAGAGCTAAAAAGCAGTCCTCGCAGGCGATCGACAAAAACCATCCATACTGAGTGACAGGTAATTGTGACGTTAGAACGTTGAGCCTTACAAATCTTTGTATAGGTAATCTAGTATAGGTAAATTGCTGTTTAGGTCGGAGAATAGTGTGTTTAGTTACATAATTATGTAGTTATCATAACTATATTTTTCATTAAAACTTAAGAATTCAATTGGTAGGTAAGGTTAGGTTAGCTTTTAATTTATTACTCTTGGACGATAAAATAATGCACAATTTTCGGAATTTTCAAATCTCTTAACTCTTTAGGATTTTGATTATAATAATAATATTGTTTCGTAATTACAACTTAATGCAACTATTTGATGGTTTCATATATATGAAAAGTACAATAAATTTCTGCATAAGGAGCCTACCCTATAGGTATATTATAATTGAACAATTGCTGATTTTACGTATCGCGGCGAATCTTGATCCCTATGACAGCTGTCATCTCAGTACAATTGTACTTTTTAAGCTTATAAACTGTACGGAGATGACAGCTGTCATAGGGAACAAAATTGGCACGATATCTACGTATAAAGACACCAAAGCCTAAAATATTTTCAGTACCCATTTCCTGCAGTGACAATATGCCCTCAGGCAAGGATTAGGTCAAACAAGTACAACTATACTCTTCAGGGAAAATATGTATTTACAAAAAGGTATGACTAGTGTACTACGTGTTATCAATTCTGTGTGTTTTAAACTTAGCTTATTGTACTTTCATCTAGAATAAGTGATATTCTAGTTATAATAAATGTGTTCAATCGTTTATTATCAATTCGAGTATGAAATTACAATTTTAAGAATTACCCTTTTTGTTCTATTTTAATTTTATTAACAGTTTTTATTAAGAATTATTACGTTTTACACGAACAAAACGAACGAAATAAGAAAGAAAATTAATTACGGAAATGAATGATAATGTAAACCTGGCTTCTTTCATACACACTGAGTATTTAATTGTTTTGAATTGAAACAAAATAATGATTGTATTGTTTTGATTATTTAGTTATGAAGACTGGTCGATTGCTGATATGAGGAAGTTCCATTCTTTGCTTGTATTCTGTGACAAAATCGAAGGCTCTGATTTCTCGGACATAGTTTTCAATAATACAATTGACATTGGTAAATTTTTCGAGGTAAGCAAATTGCATCTAATCAGTAATTGCATGAAGCTGCATTTGGACCAAATCAATACTTATTCAATGAAATTGCTATAACAAAAAACAGAAAAAATGAATACACAGGGCATGTTAATAGTTCATGGTGAGAAGAAGAAACAAAACGAATGAAAGAAGATTAACAAAGAAAGTGGATAGGACAATAATTGGAAGATGAACATCGACGAACTTATTTTCCGACCAAATCGGAGAAATTCTGAATAAAGATCAGTCATAAAAACTACATAATAGAATGTTATAAAGTGAATGATTAGAAGTAGACATTGTAATCTTTACCTATTCATTCTGGAAACATGCATGATAATATTTATTATTTTGTATTACAGGTGGCGCCTAGTCATGAGGATATTTTCAAGGAATGCTCATGGCGCAATATAGTGGACTGCAAGAAATCATTCCGACCAGCTTTGACCGCCGATGGAATTTGTTATACTTTCAATATTCTGGCTACCGACGAAATTTACCGAAAAAAAAGGTAAGGTTACCATACTTTAACACATTTTTAGATTTTTTATTCAAAGTATAATATAACACAATGCTTACATACAAGACGTAAAATCATTAAAAAAAACATTTATAATTTATTGATATCGTTATTTATTGCAAACTTTGACATGTAAAAAATGCTTTCGCGGCCTATTTGTAGAATAAATAATTTATTATATTTTATTTTTTGACCTTCCAAAAAATGCAGATATTTTGAGCCACATTAAGTATCTAAAATGTTGTTATATCATACGTTACTGATTAAACATAGCAGAGCTAAGGAAATATTACTTTCATAATTATGTGTTATTAATTTATGTGATAACACAGTGTACAAGGAAATCTTTTTATTTATTTATTATGAAACAAACAGTCATACAAAGATATTCGTACAAACTATCTTATTACTAAATATACCTATAGTTTCCAATACAAAATATAATATTTTTCATTTCTCATTTTCGTAAAGTTGGTCAATGGTGGGTGGGGCTGCACATTTTTTTTAAGCGCTGGAGAGTCAAGTAATGTGTTTGTCCTAGACTAGATTTGGCGAAGAGTTGTATTTTTTTATGTTTATGGCATAGGCAAGTAGTGGTTAAGTTTTTCAGATACCTCAAAACCAGTGTTAAGATTGAAAATACGTCATATCGTCATTTTCTCTCATAAATAACAGCAAAGTAACCAACTGAAATTATTTCAGCGTCTATCAAAAACGTTACTACTTGAACACATCTACTCCTCAAACAGGATGGTCACTTGAGAAAAACTACATCAGCTTTGACAAAAAAACTTTCCCAAGACGAGGCCGGGTATGTATTTTTTTTTATTATTTAAGCTTTATTTATTCCATATTGTTAGTGTTAGTACATATTATTTACTAAATCTAAAAGTTGTGTTATTTTATGTTTAATACAATTGTTTCTTTCTTATTTGTTTTTTTTTATTATCGGGTAAAACCTTCTCCATGTCATATGGGTATGTCAATTATTATAATATATGGGTCGTTTAAACGATCAAAAGGTAGTACCTATAGTCTAACCTGAGTAAAATGAAATTAAGGAACGATTAAATTAAGATATACAATGCTTTAAATGATATAGGAATACTAAAAAAGACTTAAGAAAGAAATTTAAATATTGACATAATATATGTGTTTTTTCATGCAGTACAGGTAAAAAAACAATTTATAAATTAGATTGAGGAGCCCTTTTCTTTTCCAATAGAAATATTTCGTATGTTGAACGTTTTCAAGAAGTTACATCCCACCATTGCATAAACTTTATAGATTAGATTAATTTATTTCATTTTGAAAATTTACATGTATAAATAAATAATCTTATAATCTAGCACAAAACTCAAACCCTAAAATTTGTTATACTTAATCGTTTTATTTAAGGAGGTATAATCTCGGAAACCGAAGACAATAATAATATAACATTTACTTTCATTCTGATTTAATGACTGTATTAAAGGCAAACGGTGCAAAGGAGGACCTCTATGTAACATTAAAAGAAGTCACGGATCGGGAATTTGCATGTGATATGCAAACTCGACCCGGTTACAAGGTTTGTGTTAATTTTTTTAAATGCATTTACCTACCTTAGCTTAAGCATAAAGTGGTGAGCAAAGGCAAGACCATTCTAATTTTAGGCATTTGTATACCTTTTTCCAGAAATCTTAAAAAATTGTATAGGTAACAAACTGAATAAGGTCCCTTTTGCGTGAAGCAATGAAATGTTAGAAGATGCATTCCATATTTAAAAGATAAATAATAATCTTAGAATAGCAAACTCATTCATAACTAAGGTAATAAGTTCAATTGATCATGTTCGTTATAAGTAATAAAAATAATTGACAATGTCTGGAAATATATTGACAAATGCTTTTGTAAACTGTACGCAACTACGAAAACGAGCTACTTTAAATCCTCTACCAGATCGTGTTCTTCATTTTCCTTCATAAATAAACTAATTTCAGTATCATCTGGCCAGGTATACCTACATCATCCAGCCGATCTACCTCAGGCCTCGCTCCACAGCTACGCTGCACAACCCGGAAAGACTACCTCCTTTGCGATTAAACTCGACATATTGGATACCGCTGAGGAACTCGCTAAGTACACCCCGGAAATGTAAGTTATCTATAATTCTACGTGTTATCTCTACGTCATTGTACACATACTTTGTATTTATCGTCAATTTATATATGAACAACAATCTTATTACCATTTTCTTCTCGGAATTTTGTTGAGTAAAATCTTATAAGCAATATTAAAATGAAATCGGATGTTTTGATTAAAGTTTGTTGTATTTTTTTCAGTCGTCAATGCTACTTCCCCGATGAAAGGTATTTGCAGTTCTTCCAAAAATATACTTCCTCGAACTGTCATCTCGAGTGTCTCACTAACTACACCATCGAGACATGCGGGTGTGCCAGCTTTTACATGCCGCGTAAGAAGTTTATTATTAAAATTGTACTTAGTACTTACCTACACTTTGTTGCGTTTCTCTCTTAGTATTTACATCTTTCTCTTTAATAATTTAAACATGTTATCCAGCAAATTTCTACTCCTGTAAAAATTGAGACAATTTTAAAATTAATATAATATATAGCATCGTGCATTGCGATAACATTGAACTTGGAGTTTTCTTATTTGAACGTGACTCATTAATCCTTATTTAGTTTTAAGACGGGCTAGTCTTACGCAATCAATACGTAGGTAGATAAAATAACCATAGTTTTAGCAATATATGTTAAAGCACCATGAAATTGACGTAATCTTAAGCAATTTAATGTTCCTAAAACAAAAATAAATAAATAAAAACCCGGCCAAGAGCGTGTCGGGCCACGCTCAGTGTAGGGTTCCGTAGTTCCGTAGTAGTCCATAAAAAAAACATTTTTATTTTACAACTTTGTCGGCGTAATTGATATACATATAAGTACCAAATTTCAGCTTTCTAGTGTTAACGGTTACTGAGATTATCTGCGGACGGACGGACAGACAAAGCGAAACTATAAGGGTTCCTAGTCGACTACGACACCCTAAAAAAGACGGGCTGATAGGATTTTATACGAAATTTTCACAGAAGTTATTCATCTATAGAATCAAAAATTTTTCATTAGGAACGCATCAAAAATTTTATAATTTGTTTTTAATAGAATCGAAATGGAAATTGTTTATTTTTATTTTGTAGGTAATCAAAGCACGGATATATGTAGAGCTGAAAAATGGAACTGTGTCCAAGGTGCTCTAGGTAAGGAACATTTCAGAATTTTTACTAAACAATTTTAGACAACATCGACATAGTCATCAAATATAGCTACATAAGAAGCATTGCGCTCAATTTTAACATAGGTAATTTAACACCCTTCGTTTGCGACAGAGGTTTAAGCTCTTTATGATATTGATTTCACATTTCAGATAAATATGCCGCTCAAGAAGATTTAACTGACGGTCAGATAAATCAGTGTCATTGCTTACCCTCGTGTAAAGTTATCAATTATGATGCTGATGTAGTCTTAACAAAACTTGACTTGGAAGAATATGACAAGAAGCAGAAAGAATTCAATGCCCTTGTTGATGAAATATTTGAATATAATGATTCTGATGATGAAGACGAAGAAAGTTATGAGCCTAAAACTGAATATTTTGATCACAAAGCAACAAATACAAACAGCAGCCAAACTACTACCGATGAAAAAAATACAACTGATGAGAATAATACCGTTACTACCGATGAAGAAAATACTTCCAACGAATCAAAGTCAAAGTAGGGTCATTATCTACTTAACATCATTTTTAAGCTACGATCGTCGTCTAACCAAATATCTTCTCCACGGCGCCAATATCCCTATTACCCTTAGTATTCTCCTTTACCTTTCCTATCTTTCCTTTCCTTGCGTGGTGAGCTTCCCAGCTTCGGCTCGCAAACAATCACCTAGAAGAAGCTAAACTTGCTTGGGTTTCAATGTCTCAATATCAAATGTCTGCATCTGGACTTTGTTGTAATCGTAGTGGTTTTCCGTTCCATCAGGCTCAGGATTCGGACGAGAGAGCTGTGTGTATTTGTGTTAGTGCGAACATTTATGTTCTGTAATATATCCTGCACAATTTAACTGCTTTTCTTTACAAAGGACTCCAACTTTCAGATGATAATTGAGTCATGTTAAAATAATAATAAAAATATACCCGGCTTCTATCCGGATAATTTATTCAATATAATATTCATCACGTGCATTGAGTGAACGAGAAATATTAATGCGTAAGTATGTACATAAGTATAATATATGTCACCGTAAGATTGTGAACTCTGTCAGATTATAATCTTGCTCGCGATAATTATAAACTGTGCAAAAATTGCTAACCGCCAAAACCAAATCATTATGTAATGCAATACTTATTAATTTTTAAATTTATTTTCACGCTGGAGACCATGTACATCTCTCTTTATTAAGAATAGGATTATGTTTTATTGCTATTTATTAGGATGTCCGGGCACTCTATATATCTATCGGCAAAAGTGGGAACCAGGGCATAGAGACTGCCAGGAACGTCACCTATCAGTCTCCTCTCCGGTCCACCGAGTCCAAAGCGTTCAGCTTATATTACTATGATGATGTTTGGTTATTTCGTTAATTTTTCAGATTCACTGAGATCAAGATCTACTACAGGCGGCCTCGTTTTGTGGCTATGGAGCGCTCGGAGCTAGTTGGGCTGTCACAGTTCCTGGCAGATGTCGGCGGCACGTTGGGCCTCTTCCTCGGTTTCTCCTTTCTCACACTCGCCGAGATCTTCTACTTCTTTACGCTTAAGTAAGCACGAGCAAATATCATCACATCCTCTTTCCCGAATGACCTTTGAAACCGCGGCAGACCAAAGAAGCGATGGATGGCTAGATGTCGTGAAGGCTGACATGTTTGAAAACGGGCTCACAAAAAGGGATACCTAAAATCGTGCAATGCGTAGTAAGGTGTTGGGTATTGAGTTGTGGCCGCGCTGAATAGATGGATAACGTTATTATTTTTACTACATTTGAATTTCATGTACCAATTTTGAGGCGGCGCCTGTCCATGTGGTTGTTTGAATATGTACCCAGTTTTAGCCTTGTGGGAAGTGACCCTATCAATGAAGCTGATAGTCCAAAGTTTGAATCTTAATAAGGGAAACTATTTGTATGATGAGCATGAATACTTGTTTCTGTCACTTGGATGTTTTCTGTGCATAATGTACATCTAGTATAGTAGATTGTTAACCAAGGGTTGAAAGTGACCCATTTAACCCGAGATATTTCTGGCGCTCGAACGAAGTGAGAGCGCCAATTGTTCGAGGGTTAAATGGGTAATTTCACCCGAGTTAAACACTCTACTTTTCATTTCGACTGTGAGGAAAAATAATTTAATATCAACCTATAATCGTAATAAACAACTCGTTAATGCAGGTACCTATAGCTGAGTGTCGATTTGTGAAAAGTTTTTATTTTAATGATTTGACGTAACTCTATATCTTCGACTCCGTGGCTGACCGTAACAATAAAAAAAAAATACTTTCCACCCTAGGGGAGAAAAAGCTATTTTCCACCCGGCTATATGCCCATGATAAATCAACTTTCAGAGCAGGAGAGATGAAAAATATATTGTCGACTAATACCCATAAGATAAGCCTTAATGAGCTTAGTGTATGTAGGGCTCATGTTTTTTAGTTTATTTATAAAGAAACCATCAACAATCAGATACATAGTTTTGTTTTTCAGGTTGTACTACTCATTCCGCCGACTCACCAAAGAAAGGCTACAATACGAGTGACATGAAAAATATTTAATTCTACAGGGTAAAGTGGTTTCTAGTCACATTTTGTCACAAGTTGCGGCTCTCCAACAATTTATTAAAAGTTTAGATTATTCTAACGTTTTTCATAACAATATTTTTTTCACACTAAATTTACTTATAGTTATGTAACAAGATTCTATTCTTAAATCTTACATACTCAACTATTTGATGTATGTGTAGAAATGTCAAACAAAAGACAGTGAAATGAATATTGTCAAATAAATGGTCCTGTTTCAAAAAATTGTTTTACTTGAACTGTGATAACAAAATGTAGGAACTTAGCACCCTATGAAGAGACGGTACCTTTCTACTATTCTGACTGTCAGTTAACAGGGGCAGCTGACCGGAAATTGCATTACTGTTACTGACAGTTAAGGATAAGAAAAGCCACAACCTATGTATAAATGGTGATTTTTAATCCGTGATCCGCTGGTGGATTACGTAACGCATTGTACGCGTGTCAGGTAGGTCTAAATGTCACTTTTTGTATCGTCCGTTATAAAGATGAGTCAAACTAACTTCTTCAAGTGGTTCAAAATCGATTAATTAGAATAAATTTCATAGTGACGAGCATAATTTATTTAAAAAATACAGTAAATCAAGGATTTGCGTGAAATTGTAAAAAAGTACATTACAAAGACAAACGAACATTTTTACAATAAATGAAATAATATCTTGCAAGGTCCACAAATAAACTGATAGTAAGAAACTTCATGTACGTGTGTGTAAGTTACTTCTGAACCCATAAAAATAATATGCGGCAAGTTTTTAATATGGGCATAAACATATTTTTGTTTTTTTTTAATGAATCTGTATTAAGAGCCTGTCAACATACTCACTAGCGCCACTACTAAATTATTGTGATTAAATATTTAAATTTAACGATAGATATTAAAAAAAGTAGGCCACTGCACACTGTAGGTATTTTGTATTTAAGTATCTTTTGAATACATCATAATAGTTTATACGTTTCCGGATTCGTCAATCTATGCGTCAAAAGCTAAAATGGCCGTTTTTCCTTTGAGTTCATAGATCGACGAATCCAGCTACATAAAAACTAACAAACTAACAAGGTACTTATTTAATCGTAAAATACAAAATACAGTACCTATATATAGTCGCCTACTTTTTAAATATCTTTTGTTAAATTTAAATAATCTCAACTTTTGCCAGTGGCGCTAGTGAGCAAGTGAACGGGGCTCTTAAAGTTGTAGTCAGCAGGTTGTGATGAATTATTTACAAATTTAATGTATCCGAAGGTGTACGGCGCGTATCGTCATCTACAACTCAATGCGAGTAGTTACTGTGTACCGCATAGCTCAATTAATTTTATCCAACCATGTTGTTTATTTACTAATGTAATTATTATTACCCTCTCGGTTAACCCACGCTCTAACAAACAATCTATCGGTTAACAAGTAACCACAGAACATTTATTCTCGTAATTACGTAAACAACCGAATCTGTACTCGCCGCGGAAGCTGTTACTGCCATAAATTAGAGACTTCGTCTCTTATTCGTGGGCTCAAATAAATCCAATATAAAATAAACGAGAGTCATTAAAATAGTACCTACGGATTTCGTCCGTCATTAAAGAATATCAATTAAAAATAAGAGTTTTGGTCTTTGGTTTAGATGAATCATTCATTGGAATGACACTATTGAACATTTAAAAAAAAAACATTTACAAAAGGTACAAAACAACTTAATTGGCAAAACTACTACAATCGAATTCTTGCCAATGTACGAGTAATATAATCGTAAGTGCTTAATTAAATATCAGTGAATGACACCATAAAGCTTTTTAACACTTTTATTGCCTACATCCCGCTATGCGGGTTTTTTATTCCTGGTAAGTTTTAGCTACAAAGCGGAAAACAGATGGTGAAGCAAGTAGATCTACGAAAGATCTATGTTTAAGAGTGCTCTTCAAAAAAGCGCTCGCTCAGAATTCGGTATTTTGACACGCGTAGTGCGTTTGTGTGGGTAAATACTACTACCACCCACACAAACGTACCTAACCCCCACATGCACAGCGAGATCGCACCAGCCGCGGGTGCCGTCCCTTTCTAGCTATATGTAAGTGCGATCGGGATAGAACTAACCACGGAGCTTGCCGATGCAAATAGCTGTATAGCGCACCGTTGGAATTCACTCCGTGACCGATATTGATACTTGCACTAAAAAGTGGTAAGTATTACTTCGCTAACATGATGTTCTAGAACATCATGTTAGCGAAGTTAGATAACTTGAATAAAGTAAGTATTTGATTTTTGAGCACAAGTTTTCTATTTGTATTAAAATACTATGATATGACAAAGTATATTTAGTTTCGTTTTTTTAGTATAAAATAAACTAACGAGTTTTAAAGTTGTCAGTAATAAGAATAATGATTTGTTTTACGGATATTAATAGTTTGCATGTTATCTGAGTCTTATTTATATATAGTAATGTAATGAAATTATACCAGTCGACCCACTACTAGGAAATTACTGGGTACTGACGTATTCATTTCTTGAAGAATTTTTTTTTTGTTATGGACAGTAAAAAAAAACTGCCCTTCATAGAAATTGCTATGTCCGTTTCTTACCAAAGGAACTGAAAATTATAAATTATACAAACACAGCTTTTTATCTAGAATACAATTAATTAATGCGTGATTTTATTCAAAAGCCTAAAACCTCAGATGATAAAAAGGAATAGATATGAAACGGGGGCTTGGCGCGTGTCGGTGCGACATGGCCAAATGGGCATGTCACTGCCCACCGGATGTTAGTCGCAATTTGCCGTGAATCTGAAATGTTTTTCCACGTTTACTCAAAATGCCGAATTGTAGCGTGGTTACATGCAAAAATAGGAATGAATCTAAAACCTACATAAATGGTGGAGTCACGCACCACATGTGAGTATTAGTATTTTCACTTAAGTCGTTAAAAACTAATATTTTAATAAATAAACGCAACGCCGCCTCATTTCTCGGGATCGAACTAACATATCGAACGAAAAAGCATATTTTTGTTCTATGCGTTGTACATTGAATGTTCAATACAGTAAACCACGGCGCAATGTATTAAACCACTATGGATATGGACGATGCTTGAATTTTTTTGTGGTACGGCCGCTGCTTGGCGTCGCAAACTAGAGCGGTGCCAAAGTGCAGTTACAATTTACGCGTAATCGATAAAATAGAAGTACGATATCATACTAGTTATTTTATTTCGACTACTTTCGCTGTTTTATTTTATTTAATTACTTGTTTTGGTTGGGTGCCTATCTTAAAGGTAACTAATAACATACTAAGAAGATTAAAAGGCACAAAATGTTTACGGTACCTACTAATAAGATTTTCACTAAGTTGCAGTATGAACGGTAAATAGACATATTAAAATTGTATATACAAGTATATAATTTAGTTGCAAATGGCTTCAGAACAACTTAAAATGTGATATTATTACCAATAATTTATTTTAAATGAGTATTTTTTACTTTCATTTGAAATGTGATAATTGAAGAAGAAATCTCGGTTTCTTATTACAGTTTTCCAAAGAATCCGAGTAGGTACTAAAAAAATGGATAGATGCTACTGGCAGAGGTCCTAACTGGTTTCCTGTACAGAGAAGAGTTAATGTGTTCGTAACATTTTCAAGAAAAATGTTTCCAACCACTTAATAAGAGCCGTACACTTTTCGAATATTTGACACCTCGCTTGCTTGAAACCTAGGTGTACAATGTATGGTAACACATCTCCGCACATCTTTGGTGGATACTCGCCCTTAGCCTTAAATCTCGTAATATGAGTAATGGACATATTATTTCGCGCCAAAATGCGATACGGATCGGCCTGGTACCTACAGGTCAAAAATATCGATGTGACCAGAGTTTTAAATGTATGTGAACACGAACTTATAAAAAGCCGTTTATGTTACTCTGTAGGTATTCGTCAATATTTTTTACTTTTGCGATTTATGGTAAGTTAACAACCCGTGTTATTTAAACTTGTAGCTAAAAGTTTAAATACCACCACATAAACTTACCATGTTGTTGAAGTTGTTACCTATCAATATCATAACATAATATTAATTTTAATATCAATGTCGATAAAACATAATTTTAACGTTTGTCGCCCCCCTAGTGTAGTGCGTTTAAGCCAATCACAGCCCTTGTTTGCATGTTGCCGTAGACTCACTGGCAACGCCCGAGTCTTTGTTTTTACACGGTTCAATGTGTGTGCCTATGGGCGCTGCGGTGGGAGAAAACTGGGGACATCGGTTTTGGTTGGAATTAAGCAGTACGGCACTTCTCCCTTTTTTTATGTTCTGAGCCTAAAACCTATGTCACTTATTAGGATTCCGTACTCAAAGAGTAAAACGGGACCCTATTACTAAGACTCCGCTGTCCGTCTGTCTGTCTGAATGCCTGTCTGTCCTTCTGTCACCAGGCTGTATCTCATGAACCGTGAAAGATAGAGATTTTCACAGATGATGTATTTCTGTTGTCGCTATTTATAACAAAAAATACTAAAAAACAGAATACATCTTTTTATTTTTATTTTAGTTTTTATTTGTTTCTTTTTCTTTTACAATCTTACACAAATCGACTTTGCCCCAAACTAAGCAAAGCTTGTACTATGGGTACTAGACGACGATAAACATACTTATATAGATAAATAAATACTTAAATACATAGAAAACATCCATGACTCAGGAACAAATATCATCACACAAATAAATGCCCTTACCGGGATTCGAACCCGGGACCTCCAGCTTCGTAGGCAGAGTCACTACCAAGTTACTAACTAGGCTACAGGGGGCTCCTATACAACAAACGTGATTTTAGATATAGATATTTTGCCGTTTTTAGATATAGATAATGGTACGGTACCTTTCGTGCGCGAGTCCGACTCGCACTTGGCCGGTTTTTTTAACATTTATTTCGAAATAAAGAGTGATACTCGGAAATGTCGAAGGGAAGGTCAATCGTCGAATCCGACTCGGCTGGGCAGCATTCGGGAAGCTACGGCACATCTTTTCGTCCAATATTCCGCAGTGTCTCAAGACGAGAGTCTTTGACCAGTGTGTGTTGCCAGTGATGACATATGGCACGGAAACGTGGTCGCTTACTATAGGCCTCATAAGAAGGCTCAAAGTCACTCAAAGGGCAATGGAGAGGGCTATGCTGGGAGTTTCCCTGCGCGATCGCATCAGAAATGAGGCTATCCGCAGCAGAACCAAGGGAACCGATATATCCCTCCGAATTGCTAAACTTAAGTGGCAGTGGGCGGGGCACATTGCACGTAGAACCGATGGCCGTTGGGGCGGAAAGGTTCTGGAGTGGCAACCACGTACCGGAAGGCGCAGCGTGGGTAGGCCCCCCGCAAGGTGGACTGATGACCTGGTAAAGGTCGCGGGAGTCCGCTGGATGCGGGTGGCGCAGGAACGGCCATTGTGGCACTCTTTGGGGGATGCCTATGTCCATCAGTGGACGTCTTTCGGCTGATATGATGATGATGATGATGATGACTCGGAAATGTAATAAAACCACGTAAAAATCTCCCTTTCCAGTGTAAACCCCCGGTGTGTGTTATTATTATATATAAACGAAAATAATAACTAAATGCAAGGTAGGATCGTGCTGTACTTAACAAACGCCATATAAGCTTGTTTTTTAAAATGTTTTTTATTCATCTTGTTATTTTCAATAACCCTGCATATTATGTCGCTGGTTCGTGGGTACTTGTACAGACAAATCACACAAACCCAAACAAGATAGGTCTATCTATTTTAGTTTAGGAGTTCCCATGACCAACTTCCATCATCAGATCCTGGAAATCATCCATCACCAAAGTGTTTACCAAGACAAAACAGATGAGCCCAAACTAGATGGGTTTATCTAGTTTAGTTTAGGAGTTCCATGACCACCTTCCAGCTCCATTATCAGACTCTGGAAATCATCCAGCACCAAAGTCTTGCCGTGCCATGACCAAATTAATGAGCCCAAATTCGATGGCTTTATCTTGTTGAGTTTAGGAGTTGCTATGGCCACCTTCCGACTCCATCATCAGACCAGCTCTATGATATTATGGCATTGTCACCGAAGATACGCAATTGTACCTAATTTGAAGATTTCGCCCAAACTAACATACATACATACATACTAACTAATCATAATGGCCGTTGGGGCGGGGAGGTTCTCGAGAGGCGACTACGTACCGGAAACTGCAGCGGACCCTCCACAAGGTGGACTGATAGTAACAAGTAAATAAATTAAATCTATCAAGTATCACGATCACTCGTACAATAATAATTGACTATAGAACGCGTAGTTTAGACAAAAGGATCCAACCCACAAGATATCACCATTGAAATGTATGACTTTTGTTTTAGGTAGAAGGTTCAATTTTAAATGTTACATATCCTGTGGGTTTGAGCCTTTTCGCTACACTACGTCATATCTGATAGCTATGCAATTCATAACTTGTCTCGATTTGCCTCACGAATGTATCCCCAGTATAGTTTGACCCCGAGGTTTGTAACAACTATGCCTAGTCGGAGATCAAAATAATATTATTTTATCTGAAGAGTGGCCGGTTAGCTTCGTGAATAGCCACAAATAAACAGAGTACACGTCTGTCTCGGAGGGCTATTCAGCCGGTACTGAGATATATTCCCGCGCGACGGTAAATTTATACTAGTTTTGAATAATTATTTATAAATATAAATGTTGACTAAATTTATATTTTTTGGACTGGATCTTGTTGGAACAAGCATGAACTTTAATGTTGTGTAAGATTCAATACACAAATAATTCAACAATAATGAGAAAATCCTCGAGTTTTCAGTAAGATTTTGTTGACAAATATGGTGTAATTGAGAACAGTTTACATATATATACGTGCAGAATAAGGAAAATTCGAGGCGGCTAGTAGCAATGGCAACATATTACGCTAGTAAAAATAGAATAAAACAAGTAGGTTCTCATATAACATCATGGAATATTAGGGGCTCAAACTTATGACTCTGCGCTCTCTTCAGAAAACTACTGTCGGTAATCGGGTATTTTCGGTTAAAGTATTCAGTTCTTCGTAAATTGTAGGCGGCTAGGACCAATATGAGGAGTTTACCTATGCAAATAAGTAATCGGGATCTAAAAAAAGCTCTCCGTTTCTTAGAATTACAACGTCAAAAATCCGTCATTCTCGCTTATTCCTGACCAAAAAACGAGCGCCCTCTTAAATCAGCAGATTGACTGACAATAAAAGTGATGCAAAACATACAGAATTCCGAATTGTATCACCGTTTTTACGTCTGCTTCCATTTTCTCCATCCGAATGAATTTCGAATACCTACTCAAACTAGATAGATGACACATGCCTTATGGCCACCATGATTTCAGCGACCAGGTATACAACATACAACTATGTAAAACTGTGCTCAAGGTAACCTCCGCACCATAAATCCATGCGTCGTTTTAAAGGGGTCTTGACGATTATTTGCCAAGCACAATGGATGCGGCATTTGTTTGCGCGAGCACACAGATCGTCGTCATTTGTCACCTGTACATTAGCTGGTGTAACGCGATAACGAGTTATGTTAAATGAGCGTACTTTCATCCATACCCGCCTTAATTCACATCTTAGGACACTTTAAAGTTGGAAAATACTCCTTCATTACCCGGGAACAGAGTATGTTTTTAAATGGGTGGTTAAGTGTGATACGACGATTTAATTTGTTTGTATATATGTTCCTCGTAAGATTATGCAAATGTATTATGAGATATTACATTCGAGTTACACGTAAGAATTGCTGTATGTAATGTATGCATTCAAATAAGTGGGAGTATGTAGGTGTAGTATACACAAAAATTTACGATAACCTCGTGCCGCCCGCCATACAAAACTTTGTTCAGTGATGTTTAATCGAGCTATTTGGAAAATAAAGTTAATTTTATTAGAAAACATAAGCTCAGTCATTTGTTCCAAAATTAAATGAAACAAATATGACTGTTAATAATGTGTGATGATATGAGAGGTCTCAATTGGTACCATGTAGGTAATATAATTGCACAGGATTTAAAACGGAGTTTAATTCTGTATTTCTGTCTAATTGACTTGTTCCTGGCGATCAGCAAATTTATGGGTGTGAACATAAATTTTCAAGTCGATAGACTACCGCAGCTGTGAAGAAAAGACATTGCTCTTTTTCACGATGCAAAACATAAAATTTAAATTTCATTGCTCTCAGCACATCATGCAGAGCTAAGAATCATCTCCACAGAGAAGACTTTCGATGAAAAAAGTGCACTCAAATCTGTTTATCCGTCTGGGAACTACGATGCCACAAATAGACACAAATATTCACAGACACACACATACACAGACACATAGATACTCCCTTTTTTGGGGTGGACAAACTGTCAATTCCTCTTACTTATAACGTCAAGCTTTTCAAGGCTAATATGTCCTACACCAGCTTTTGTTCAAAGTTATCTAATTGTTCCCTGTACCTATATTGGCAACTAACAAGCCGAGCGAGACTTTAAACACGTCGCAGATACAGCAGACCCAATTAGCAGACCCTCGTCCCAGGCAATTACTTAATGCAATCGAGTCGGCCAAGGCCGTTGAAGGGTTTAGATTTCAACATTAGCCGAAGGTAGGTACTTACATAGATGTGTACCTAAAGTCTCTTGTATCCAAACGTTTTGTAGACGTAAAAATCGCGATTAAAGGATGATTAGATTAAATAGTACAATGTTTCGTACAGTCAAGGAATTTAAGAGGATTGTGAAGTGCGGATACGCGGCGCGAGTAGGTATTTTAAAAAAATTATATCTATTTCACACCGCTCTGTGCCTCAACCGTATCGTGCGATAGAGAAAGTAGCAAGTCCTGGAGGCAATTGCCTACATTTCCTTGTTGAAATATTGTTTTGGGTGATAACGTTTTTACCCCCCTAAACCTTTATGAAATGAAATAATTTTGGTATTATTGGATTAAGTACACTTTATTCTATGTCTGTACGTTTTCCTTTTTCAGTAAATCAGTTAAGATTAATTTTAAAAAAATAAAACGATAGACAAAGTTTTTAAGTCAAAAATATCGATTTTTAGATGCTTATTACTTTTAACGCAAGCAATATTTTTTTAAAATCAAAACGTACCGACCTAGTTTTTCATTATATCTACAACATGTCCAAAAAATATAAAAATCGAACAATGTTTACGGGGTGAAAAACGTTATTGCTTTTTGTATGAAAAATTACAGGTTTACAATCCTCTTAATTTCCAACCCACCTAAGGTTCAATATCGTAAAGCAAACTGTCACCATAAAAACTAGCTAGAGCACGACGTTAGTTTGACGTATATGCATTGTTTTATAAATGTAACTAGGCAACAGATTAACTAAGTTGAGATGGTGAACTGAACTTTTGAACGTGTTATCTCATGAATCCCTATTCCTTCTGGTGTAACTACACTACTTAAAACTGTGTAACTACATTACTTGAGCTCTTAATAGTTCTCGGTTAGCGACAAGTAGGTATCTAATAATTCAAATCAATAACGTGAAAATTATTTTCTTTTTTTTCGATTGACACTGACACATGACACTTGTAGAAAATCAAATGATAACTTTTCACAAAGCGGTTATCTGTAACAATAATTATATTACTGAAATGGAATTTTCGACCTTAATGCATTGCGAATGTCTAACGACATTTCAACGAAATGGGTAGGGAATTAAATTCCGGTACATGGAACATAATAATTTAATCCGAATAAATAGTCATAGTCACATATATGCCTTTTAAATATTGACATTATGTTTCCTACGCAATTTTGACGAATATCCCCGCCTAATACTTTTATCAACAAGAGCGCAAGGGCGAACGTATAAAAAACTCGAGTACCGAACGCCGACCGGGTTCGGACCGGACTAGGAACGAGCACGAAACGGTATTGTGCATCAACATCCTATACTTGTCATACCGTTAAAACGGGCGTAATACCGCATTTTCCTGCCCACAACCCTATTCACTTCGGCTAAATGTAAAGGCGGTATAACATTCAGCTCACTTCCACGGCAGTGAGCAGGAAAGTAGGAAACCAAGAAGGCAGGAGAAGTATGTAAACATAATACTAATTATCGCTCCCCAAATGAGCGGCTTTGCGGAAGTCAAAGAACAGGCAGCACGAGCGGTTTACATTCAGCTCGTTCGCTCAGTACTCGCCGATACATATAAATCTGTTTTAATTAGTGAGTAGGTACTTACAAAGTTCTATTACTAACGATTTCTATTTATTTTATTTTATATATCTTTATACACACAACGCGGATGCTACAATTATGTCGACGTCTGCCATTGTTGATAGTCAAAAGCGATGTGAGTGGTGGGGCAGAATGTAAATACACACTTGTCTTGATCCTGCTGTGGTTGGTAGCTCGAGGAGTATGGCCTGCAGCGCGAGGAGCAGTGGAAGTGGCTGAATGTAAACGGGATACTAAGATATGCTGCTGTTGTGTTGCCTATATTTCCAACCTGAGTGCTACCACCGCACCGCAACAGAGCTAGCTTGCTCCTGTTGCTGGCAATGCTGTCGATGAAATCTTAGAAATAGAAAAGGAAGACCGTAAGTTTGCTTGCTACCATATGGGCACAAAAGAACGCGACGCTTGTCTGGCTAAATCAGTACAATACAACAAGTAAAACAGTACAAATCCTTGTTATGAAAAAGAAGTGGAACTAAGAGCTGTTGTCGTTAAAATATTTATATCACTTTAATATTAGGTCGAGAGTATGGAGAGGGCTATGTTGGGAGTTTCTTTGCATGATCGCATCAGAAATGAGGCTATCCGCAGCAGAACCAAGGTAACCGATATAGCCCTCCGAATCGCTAAACTAAAGTGGCAGTGGGCGGTGCATATTGCACGTAGAACCGATGTCCGTTGGGACGGAAAGGTTCTTGAGTGGCGACCACGTACCGGAAGGCGCAGCGTGGGTAGGCCTTCCACAAGGTGGACTGATGACCTGGTAAAGGTCGCGGGAGTCCGCTGGATGCGGGTGGCGCAGGACCAGTCACTTTAGCACTCTTTGGGGGAGGTCCAGCAGTGGGCGTCTTTCGGCTGATATGATGATGATGATATTAGGTAATCGGACTTTATCGTTATCGCCGATGTGAAGCATTCATCCTACGTTACTTAAGTTACGTATTGACCAGAAAAAGACGATTACGTTGGCGATAAATTTTACCTTGCTAGAGGAAACGGAGGCAGGTAGGGAAAAAGGTCCTAAAAATTAGAGCTTCGGCATTAAATGTTTCGTTTCTTTTTATTTTGTTTGCCTACTAAAACGGAGTTGTTGTTGAGGAAAATTGCTATTTTTGGTAGGTCCTGACTGTAAATTCGATTTCATGATTGGATAAGTTATATAATTGTGTACAGCTTTATGGATTACCAGCTACGCCAACGTATTGCTATAGAAATTGGTAGGAAAAGCAACGAGAAGAAGTAGCTTATATCCATCCAGAAAATCCATTATCTATATTATATAAAAGAAGACTTTCTGACTGATCATCAACGCACAGCCGAAACTACTGGAACTAGAAACTTGAAATATACACCCATACTACCTTTTATAACGTAGGGATTTTTGGAAATTCCACCCCTAAAGGGGTTAAATAGGGGTGCAAAGTTTGTATGAAAAAAACAAAATAAAATAAATATTCAAGGGGGGCTCCAATACAACAAACGTGATTTTTTTACCGTTTTTATAGATAATGGTACGGAACCCTTCGTGCGCGAGTCCGATTCGCACTTGGCCGGTTTTTTATAATGTTAGTAGGTATATATTTAAACGATTGAAATAGAAATCACAGTGGATTGTCGTAATAATTTATCAAGTCCGTATATCATGTTGAGTTCACACCTCAAATTAATTAACATGTTTGCTACACTTCACAAGTCATTAACACAAGATTATCATTACTCCGGTACCTAATTTAATTTAATTCGCAAATGAGGGTATTTTAACCCCGTCCTGCTATTCAAACCTGATTCTGACGATTAAACTCTCAATTAACGTATTTCGAGACCAATCTCTATTTGACAGAAGTTGTTAATGAGATTGAACAATGAATATGTCGTTTTCAGGATAGGAGGAAGCATGACCTGGAGGTGCCAAGACACCGACTCATGAAAGCGGCCAATGGAATGTATATCTTGGGTCCGCGGATATACAACCAAATACCGACAGCTATTAAAGACTGTCGGACGTGCCTTGGTACCTTGGTACCTTGGTATTGGTACCCTAAAACTTAAATCCCTGCTGATGCAGAAGGCCTATTATTCGGTAGCTGAATTCCTGGACGAACAATTTTAATTCAATGCCTGTTTTTAATGACCTTATTATGATATTTTAATGTAATGAATGACAATGTATGATTAATACGAAATAAATGAATATGAATATGTATAACTCATTAACTAGATAGACATATCATTTACATCGACCAAAAGATAACAATAAAAATCGTGTTAATTCGAATAAAAACTGTTAAAATCTCTTCCATTTTTTTCTCAGTATTGTACTGCTGTCTGCAACACCTTACTTCATTAACTACATTTTATATAGAAAACTTCAGAGATAATCAGACATTTAAAGTGCTAACGCGCCGGCAAAGCGTGTTCTCATGAGTCATGACATGACTAAGAAACGCGAATGGGTTCGAAACATGTCGAGCGATTTTCGACCTTAAAAACGTGAGTTTTCATTGTATATTTTAACACTAAAAATAATATAAACAAAATATTGTCGCAAAAAAAACAAAAATTCAAAATCACAAAATTGAACACTGTTGTAGGTACTTAAAACAACACGATACAGAAAATAAATGAGTGCGACAATAGGCTCGGGGCTCAGCATTTGCTGCTAACCTGTCGGCTGTACATTTAAAACGCCCCTTTGAGTTATAGCAACAACTCGATCTGACGTAGGTACGAGTACCTACACTGTACGTTCCTAGAAAGACGGTGCGGCATCATGACTTTAGAAATAGGGTTTCAAAACAACGAAGCGTGCATGTATGACACAATGTACTAACCCATCCACCGTCACGTTACGCTTGTAGCGTTATGCCGTATGGCAAAGCTACGAACCGTAAACACAGAAACGGCTTAACGGATTAGGATTAAATTTGGCACACAGGTTCATAATGTGGATAAAAATATAGGACACTTTTTATACCAAAAATACCCTTCGGCCGCGTATGTAACCGGAGTTTTGTAACCAGTTACCTAAGAAGAAAAAATTATCCTCATAGGATACTGGTATCCAAGTGATATATTTTTTCCCTTTCACGTAACCGAGTTACAACCTAGGAAAACTTCCTAACGATTACGAGAAAGTACTTTATATTCCTCGTAGGTAACTGCTTGAAAGATAGATAGGTATGGTATTATTAACCTCTTTTGATATCATGGCACTCAATATTATTTATTTAACTGACGCTTTACGCCCAATACCTTATCTTCAAAAGGCAATGCTACTATCGAAGTTTAACTTTTACCTACCTTTTCATGCACGGGTTTGCAGGGAGCATGTGGATGCTGAGGACTGGAGCAATGTGGTTGATTCCGATACTGCCGTAATGGATTTTAATCAATCCCATACTGCTGATATAGTAAATATTTATAAAAGATTTTTACTGTTGGTGCAGGTGACAACTTCATCAGCATTGGAATAAATTATTATTCGCTATAAAGTCTTTTTATTTATTTTTGAAAATATGTATTAATTGGAAAAGAGCTATTTATTTACAAAAATACTTAGGAATAGTATACAGTTGTAGATATTGTTCATAAATCATAGGTAAGACGCGAATTCAAGTCCGTGGCATTACGTTCAAACTCTTGAGGTCGCGATATCGCGTCCGCGGCATTTCGTTCGAGTTCTTGAGGACGTGATATCGTGTCCGCGGCATTAAGTTGAGGTTCTTGAAGACGCAAAGAGCGAAGAATATATTTTATTGCAAGTAATGCCAGTTTCACACGGGGGCAGAGCAGTGGGGCAGAACAGTAGGCAGCACAGTGTGATCGCATCGTGTGAAACGGGCATAACTTTGCAACTCAAATATAATGAACTAAGCGTATACTAACTCCTAATACTTTCTATTGCCCTGGTACTTTTCACTCTTTTCTCACCACGAAATTCGTCACTTATTCCACACCATGTCTTCAATTACTAAAAAAATATATGGTATAAGTCCTAGGTAAAGCATGGGTCCGGATCACTCATGGTTTCATAAGAGTATTATTTATTCCTTACTGGATACTAGTTACGAACAATCATACAGGTATCAGAAAAGAAAAAAATTATATCACTTGGATACCAGTATCCTATGAGGATCATTTTTTCTTCTTAGGTAACTGGTTACAAAACTCCGGTTACATACGCGGCCGAAGGGCAAAAATAACCTCCAAAGGTACAGTACAGTCGCTGGCAAATACTAGCAGGTACATTTTTCAAAGCGATAACGTATTCACTGTACCAATACGCCATGAAAGAGAGATATGTTAAAACCCTTTGGAAAACCGACGCCATAAAGTTCTTATTCAGCCCGACGGTGATATCGACAACGAAATATGAAAATGTCGTGGTCGGAACGCACTTAAGGGTTAGGGTACACAAAGGGTTTTTATTTGCTGTTTTTCAAAGTAATTCTTGTATTCTAAATGAGGCCTTTGGTCAAAAATACATCTGAAAGAAGAAGGCAAATTTTAATATACGCCAGCTTTAGTCCTTTTCAAATTGTTTTGGAGCGGTGACACCTCTCATTTAGCTGTATTCACAGTTAAGTACGACTTATAACTTTTTTATTATATTACGACGGTGCGCGGTGGTAAGCAAGCATTTTTTATCTTTCTTTTATTGTGATTAATATGTTATATTCAGCCCAGGTTAACTTATTTTCAGTACTCAGGTAATAAACTTCTCTTTGCAAAAAAAATACTGACTGTTGAGTTTGTATCGGCATTTTTTCTTAACCCTTTTCTTGGCAAATTAAAAAAAATGGTGTGTTTAAGCCTCGTTTGCGCCTTGTAGAGCAAAAAAAAACCTATGTAAAAATAATGCAAAAACAGCATATCAACAAAGTGAGATACAATGCCAAGAAACAGTGGTCTTCTTTTTCATAAACGCTAGTAGAATTTTGACTTGTAAAAGTGCTATTGCGGCCTACTTGCAGAATAAAATTATGTATTTCATTTAGGTATAACATACGGCCTACGTGACTGTAAGAAAACACCGTAGCCAATGGACGAATGCTACTAGAAAGAAAGTGTTTCTTTTTTGTAAAGTCTAGCATAATTTGAAAGTGAACAATCACAACACGCTAATGTCATATTGGAACGAATCACGACAAGTCATGTTTGTCCACCAGTCAAGGATACACAACAACAAAATGACAAATGATAAAATATTGATTGATTGAACTGGCTACGAGATTTTTTTTATTTAGACAAACAAACAGCCACTACAAGGTGTACTTATGAATACTTATATGACTAATGATTACAATATATTTTGAATAATCGAATGATTGATTGAATAAATTGGCTATGCGATCTAATTTTAATAATGTAATTTGAACAATTTTTTTTATAGTAGGTACCTAACTTATTAATATAGTATATCTCTTGACATGTAAATTGTTTTTACAAATAAATGAGTACGTGTATGAGTATGG
Source organism: Epinotia brunnichana (assembly GCA_963854355.1). Lineage (NCBI taxonomy): Eukaryota > Metazoa > Arthropoda > Insecta > Lepidoptera > Tortricidae > Epinotia > Epinotia brunnichana. The sequence goes on along the minus strand of OY977945.1, from coordinate 3,814,543 downwards.
ATATAATTCTGGCGTAGTGTGACCCAGTCTTAACGCAGCGGTGGCCAACTTTATTCCCCGCTCCTTTACTGCCACGTACGTTGTCGTAAACTACACAGTATCATGCTTGCGTATAGCCGCGTATCACCAAGTATAACCTGTAACTTTATACGGTTGCGTTAAACTGACATAAACTGTCCGTTTTGGTGACGAAATCGCGCTGGCGGAGCTATTATGTTGTTTATTGTGGGCGGAATATTAATTAAATACGTAGATACGAACATTTAAATAAGGATTGGCCTTGCCGAAGCATGAAATACACAGCAAATGTTTTACAAAATCGAGCCGTGTCATTAACGTGCAACTGGTTCTACGTGGAGTTAATGTAACATATTGAGCGTTAAACATATTTATATTAAATAGGAATGACCCGATTGGATGGGACGAATACGTACAGTCAAGGAACTTAATTCCCTATGCGTTTCTTTGAAATGTCGCAATGCATTAATTTCGAAAATTATATTTCAGTAATAATCACGTAACGTTTCAAACGCGCGTCGGTACAATTTAACCGTCCATCATTTTCCATATAAAAAGTGACATTTAGACCTTCCCAACGTTCGTACAATGCGTTACGTGATCGACTTGTAGGCCACCTAACGTTATGGAAACTCAAAGCGATGAGTAAATTTTTCTCGTTATAAAAAATAAAGCTTTTCGTAATTATACTCATTTCAATGAAGAAAATGAAACGGATTAAACTTTCCGATATTTTGAACTTTTTCATTGACCGTTGAAAAGAGTACGTAAGTATCATCGGGAAATATGAGGTATTCTTTTATAAAGACAAATAAAAATCGATACCATCGATAAACATAAGTGTTCTCTCGCTTGTCTCGAGCAAAATAAAGATTAATAAGAACGCCTGGCTCTGCGAAATATCTCACCACTTTTTACAGTAGAAGAGTTTCGAGACTTGGCCTATTTTTTACATGGAATGTTTTTTATGTGGCCATCTTTATTTCTCTTTGTTTTTGACGATCGCGATAAAAAACTTTTTTTGACATAAATATGAAGTTATAACCAGATTCAGATATTTATTCATAAAATTCTGTATTTTAGCCCTAAGTAGACCCCTAGTCGGTCCCCCCCCCTAGTACCTACCCTGTAGTAGGTTGTTAGTAGCAGAAGTTTGACCCTAAATAGGTTATATAAGAAGGCCCACGTATAGCGCACTGTTGACGCAGCCATTTGAAGTCTTTGCCGAGTCGTCAAGTGTAAGTACCTTTATATGCTATAAAACGAATAAAAATATTTAAACATTCGCGCTTTTTAAATAAAAACATACATACATATAATCACGCCTCTTTCCCAGAGGGATAGGCAAAGATCACGGATCTCCATTTGCTACGATCCTGACAAACCACTTTCGCTTCACTCACTCTCATAACATTTCTCATACATGCTCGTCGGTTTAGGGTACTTTTGACCTGGCCTTTCTGTAAGATTTCTCCAATTTGATCGGAGAAAGTTCGCCTAGGTCTTCCCCTTCCAACTTGCCCTTCCACTCTTTTTATTTTCCGCTATTCGGGTGCAGTATAACAACATACTCAGAATGCTATTGAGGCTGCCAAGGCATTGCAGCGCCTCGGGTATGTTCGCCGAGGCGCGCACCGACGATTTCTATGCCATCAGGCGAAAACGAGTAGCGTCGCTACTGAGACGGCTGAGAGGCAGCAGCAATAGTCTTCTGAGGGTGTTGGCGGAGCGCCTCGACTGTCCACTCTCAAGATACTGGGTTCAGGTGGCTATCGGGAGGGCCAAATAAGCCTGAACCAGTTATTCTTCACTACATAGTATAACACAAAGTCGCTTCCCGCTGTCTGTCTGTCCCTATGTATGCTTAGATCTTTAAAACTACGCAACAGATTTTGATGCGGGTTTTAATGTATAGAGTGATTCAAGAGGAAGGTTTATATGTATAATACATGCATATAAACCCGTGCAAAGCCGGGGCGTTAAGTTATTTGTCTAACCATTTAAGTATCATTAATTTATTGTCATTATTGTCACTAACGTAGTTCATAAGTCTCCACTGTTACTAACATCATATGGATCGACTAAAGATCTGAAATAAAGATATTTTATTTTTTATTTTTTATTTTTTTTTATTTTTATATACACTCTCTTCGTTAATCTTCTTTCATCCATCCTCTCTACATGCCCAAACCACCTTAACATACCCTTCTCAATGTTCGTGACTTTATCTCCATCCATTCCACACTTATCTCTTATCACACTGTTTCTGACTCTATCTCTCTCATTTCTACTGCATTCACTCGACTTTGATGTCTTTTTTACCACACTCAACTTTCGCTACCATACATAAGTGTGGGCACCAACACTCCCCTATGCACAGCCACGCGTGCTTTTTGCGATATTTTCTGGTTGCCCATAAAGGCATTCAGTGCCCCATTCACTCGATTCCCTGCATTCACTCTCCTTTCAATATCTTTCTCATGCTTTCCGTCTCCAGTAAATAGTGTCCCCAAATACACAAACTCTTTTACTTGTTCCAGTCTTTTTACACGTTTTTAAATAATAACTTTACACGGCAGCGGCAAAACACATAAAACTCGCCAGTCTATTAAAAAAACACAATTATTAAGACATTGAATATTTTGCTACGAAATCGGTTCTACGCACACCAAGCTAACGAGCCTAGGAAGCAATAAGGACTGATTTTCAATTATTAAATACGATTCTTGAATAAGTATAGTATTGTGATATATCATCATATCAGCCGAAAGACGTCCACTATTGGACATAGGCCTTCCCCAAAGATTGCCACAATGACCGGTCCTGCGCCACCCGCATCCAGCGGACTCCCGGGATCTTTACCAGGTCATCAGTCCACCTCGTGGGGGCCTACCCACGTCGAGCCTTCCAGTACGTGGTCGCCACTCGAGAACCTTTCCACCCCAATAGCCATCGGATCTACGTGCAATGTACCCCGGCCACTGCCACTTAAGCTAAGCGATTCTGAGGGCTATTTACAGCGGTTTGCGATACATAATCGCTTATGACTTCCTAGATAGGAATATACAGCGTGTATTTATAATATTACCTCAATTTGTAACCAGAGGTAGGTGTTAGGGCTATGAACCGATATTGCAATATTTTTTTCTTAACTACTAACTTATTTTTACCTTATAAAATAATTCAGCATGCAATGTATCACAAGTAAACCGCTTCTTCCATGTGTCAAATGAGTGTAAGCATTACATTGCTACTCAATAAATTTTCAAAAATTAATTACCCTTTGGTAGTTAAGACTAACTTACCATTTTCTTACAATATCGGTTCATAGTACTAAAAGCTATGTATGGTTACAATTTGAGGTAATATTAAACATACAGGCTGTATGTATATTCCAGAGTTGGGTGTTTATTTTCATTTTTTAACTCGGCCTTCTCAGACAATGCATTATTTAACGACGCAATTAAGTATATAATTATGGTATTTTACCTCATTAAAAATCCCACTCAATGAAAATATGAATAAAACTTCACGAACTTATTAGATATTTCCCGAAAATAGTCCAAAAACGCCATTCCCGAAGTGTGTTGCTTCTCTTTTTTTTCGTGCGCGGAGGGCTTAGTGAGTCTCTCACAAGGGGGCGTGGTTTTAGCGAATCGCTTCAAATCAAGGCATCCCCTTAATATGTCATCAGGCGCCGTAGCATGGATGGGCCTTATCACACGATAAGTGACAAGATAAGAGCGTCGTCTCGAACGGTGTCAGCTAGGGACAGATGCTCTATCATGTCACTTATCGCGTGATAAGGTCATCCATGCTACGGGGCCAGAATGACAACCTAAGTCTAAGGCCTGAGTGGACGATCGGAGCGGAGCGTTCGGCGGGGCGGGCGAGCGTGCATTCAATTTGTGCAGCGTCTACTCAGGACACCAGTATGAGCCTCATTTGTTTAACATGCACGCCGCACGCCCCGCTCCGCCGCACGCCCGACTCGAGCGTCCACTCAGGCCTTACACGTGTAAGGCCTGAGTGGACGCTCAGAGCGGAGCGTTCGGTGGGGCGTGCAGCGGGGCGGGCGAGCGTGCATTCGCTTTGTGCAGCGTCTACTCAGGACACCAGTATGAGTTTCATTTGTTTAACATGCACGCCGCACGCGTCGCTCCCCCGCTAAGTCTCTGATCGACCCTAAGTATCGCTAAAACAACGCACCATCGCTCGTGTACATTCTAAGATTACCATGTACTTCATTACCACACAGAACTTGGGTGCTCGGAAGTTTTGCGTATATAGGCCAAGTTCATTAAACTTGTCTCGTTAATCGCTAACTTGGCCGTGACAATGCTTAATCGAATTCCAGAGGCTTTCGGGGGAAAAAATTCGCTACTTTATGAGGCTAAGTGGAATTCAGATTTATTTCTTGAGCGGAATTTTAATAGAAAACTTTGGTAATCTTTTTTGTGACGTTTAAAGCTGGCAACGACGTGCTAACAGGAAAATGCTATGATTAATAAATTTAAACAATGGCAGCCGGTCCTATTTGAATTGATTTCATAACAGGAAAAATAGTACACGATAGGTATTATAACGGTGCATTGTAGTTTATACTTAGTGTTATTTACATTTGTCTCCCAAACTGTAGATAATTCATAATTCATTTTAGATAGTTAGTTTAGTTCTAATTTTGCCACCTACCTACTTACTCGTAATTATTAGTTGCAATTTCTCCGCTGCCCAAAATATGTTTGAAAGAGATCGCTCACCTCTATTTTTAAGTTTTTATGTTTGTTTTGATTCATGTTTTGAGGTATGCAATAAATAGTATTTGTATTGTATTGTATAATGATGACTACTGACGATCTGAGGCTTTCTAGTAGTAATACCGCCGGGTTTCTGTACAAACATTTACATATTAAGTTGCCCAGAAGATTTTGTAGCTTTCGTTTTTTGATCAATAAGCAGAAAATGTAGTGCCTAGGCAACCGTGCACACATCCACATTATACACCCGTGCACTTTCATCTGCTCACTCACACAAACACACACTCACACACAGCCTTATTATATAATTGTAAGTTCGATATGTATTCAAATATTTTATGTATCTACACATTAGAGCTTAAGCGTAAAAGGAGAAATTTTTAATTTATATTTGTTTTGGTTTTTTTATGTTTTGTTTGGTTTAAAGGTTTTGTGTTTCTTTTATATTAGGTATATATGTACTTGCTATGCCATCTAGCCCAAATAATGGCTACACTGAAAATCAGCGTCACGAATGTTTCCTCTGGCTCGCTCCGTGACATCAAGCTGAGTGCAAGACTTTTAGTGCAAATTCCTTAAAAATGAAATGTATTAAGTTAAGTTTCGTTGTATATTTTTTGCACTAATAAACTATTTTCTTTCTTTCTTTCTTTCTAAAACTAGGGCCTTTGCCAAATCTTGGGATTAGTTGTCAACGCGGGCCCCGGGCTCCTTTAGAGCACAACCGAGAATAATGCCAGGATGATGATGATGATGATTAAGTACCTAGTTAAGATGACAAGGGTCAAGTAGAACTTTGTTAAGTTTCTAATTTAATTATTAGATTCCGTAGTATTACAATTCCGTTCTCCTCCGAAGTCAAGTATCTGGACGTTACAATCGACCAGAAACTGACCTGGAATCCGCACGTTAACGGAATTTTGCAGAAGGCTAAAGTAGCCCCCTCAATCTGCTGTCGTTTAGCGGGGAATAGATGGGGTCTAAAACCCAAAATTGCCCTGTGGCTATACACGTCCATTGTGAGGCCGATGGTGTCATACGCCTCTGTGGTCTGGTATAGGAAAACGACACAGAAAACAACGCTAACTAAGCTCAGCAGTCTGCAACGGACTGCTTGCATTATCGTTACTGGAGCCATGTCAACCTCTCCAACAGCTGCTCTGGAAGCCGTGCTGAACCTGCCGCCCCTGGACCTCCACTTGGAAAAGGAGGCGAAGTCCAGCATGCTCAGAGTAGCGTCCGTAAGGAAAGGCGACTGGCTATCCACAGCCTTGAGAACACTCAAGGACTCAGTATACGATATACCTGTTTTAGGGATGCCACTTAACACAATGCCCCCAAAACTTTGCACGCAGATAAACTACTCTGTGGAACTCCTAAGGAGAGAGGACTGGTTGAACAGCCTCATAGATTGGAAACCAGGTAGCCTGAAGTGGTACACTGATGGCTCCAAATGGTAGAATGCGGAATATATGGAGAGGCACCCAGGGCAGCGATCAGTCTGAACCTGGGTAAGCACACTTCTATATTCCAGGCAGAGGTATACGCCATTCTAGAATGTGCGACAACGAATCTGCAAAGCGCCTTCCTTAATCATACTATTTACTGCTGCTCTTACCTCTATCGTCACAACGTTGAGGCTGGTCGAGAACTGCCGGGAACTATTGAACTATGAATATATACACAATAGATCAGCGATGGTCGCAGTGATATAAGGGCTTTGACAGCCCGAAAGCCACTACCAGAAATAATAATAATAATAATAATTAATAAAAAAAAAAAAAAAACCGCTTTCACGACAGACGTGTCAATTTTTGAGACACAAAGCGCACGCCCACCACCTCCGCCCGCGCCGTCCAGCTCCTCGCCATCGTCGTCGGGTGATGAATTCGCCACAGCGCCCGACACCAGCGAGTCGAGCGACGAGCGCGGGCCGCCGTCCCCGCCGCCGCGACCACCTGCGCGACGAGGATGACCACCGCTGCCGGCACGCTTGGGGCCTGCGGGGCATCCTGCTCCGCCCACGGCTCCCGCTACCGGTGGTATAGTGCGCCGTATGCAGTGGACGCAATCCATTAACGAAAACTGCATGCGCGCCTACTATGGGGCGACAGAGGGAGGAAGTAATCTGTCCGCGTACCGTGTCCGGATGCTGCCTCTGTTCCAGGCGCTTGAACCATCCATCACCGTGTCTGCACAGCGTCTATCGGATCAAGTGCGCGTCATCCAGCGGCACAAGCGGTTGGATGACGCCACGCTTGATCGGCTACGCCTGGAAGCACTCTCTGCTCATGCGGCCTCTACCTTGGCGCGGGACCCGCCCGCCTTGTCGCCGGTTCCGGTGCCTGCACCCGACCTGGCACCGGGGGTGCCGCGGGTTAATCCCAGTCCCGACGAGGAGGACTGTGCGAATCAGAGTGTAAGCAGTCAGGCCCATGAGCAACTGAGGAGGGCCCTGGAAGAAGCGATTACGCAGTATCGCTCCACAAACAACTCTAGGCCACGATTACCACGCTTGCCTGTGAATAGACGCAATCTAGCGCTAATGGGAGCCCTGAACGGTCTGCTAGACCCGTATCTACGGGCTAGTGAAGACTTAGTAGATACACACTCAATCATGTACTGCGGGGCCGTCGCGGCGTGCCGTGTTGCTCGCGTCAAGTTTCCGGACGCTGACCGTGCACCTAGGACCGCCGGGGATGTCCCTGCATGGCAAGTACGGATTGAGCGGCGTATCAATACGTTTAGGACTCTCATTGCAAAGCTGATCTGCTTCAGGGGGGGCAACAACCGCCCCCGAGTCATGCGCTTTGTGAACCAGGTCTTCGCGGGAACTGGTATCAGGCCCCGCGACTACATGGCCTGTGTCACGGAACGCATTGACTTTCTGAAGCAGAAAGTCTATGCATGGGCAAGCCGTATTCGCCGCTACAGAGAGCGTGTGGACCGATACCAGCAGAATCGCCTTTTCCAGAGCGACCAAAGGAAGGTATACCGGAAGTGGGAGGGAACCGATCTTCGTGTGTCTGACGGGCAGCGGCCGGATGCTGCTGCCATGGTTGACTTCTGGCGTAGTATCTGGTCGGTGCCAGTCGAACACACCGAAGGCGAGTGGATGAGTGTTGTCGAACGTGAGTGTGAGTTCATCGAACCCATGGGGACTGTTACCATCAGCCCCGAAGACGTTAATTGTGTCATCCGTTTGACCCCGAACTGGAAAAGCCCTGGGCCGGATGGACTGCACAACTTCTGGGTGAAATGGTTTCGGTGCTCACACCTGCGTTTGGCAACGCAGTTCCAGCAAGCCCTTGAGCTTGGTTCCCTGCCATCTTTCTTTACAACTGGTATCACCTCCCTGCTCTATAAGTCCGGTAGTACCACGGAAGCGAAAAACTATAGACCCATCACGTGCTTGCCTACGCTGTACAAGCTCCTTACATCCATTTTGAGAGCAAAAATGAACGCACACATCGTTGCGAACAACGTTTTGGCCCCTGCTCAAAATGGATGTAGGGTTGGGTCTCGTGGTACTAAAGAGCTCCTCCTCATAGACATGACCATTTGCCAACGAGTCCGGCGAAACAAAGGGGCCCTCTCGGCCGCCTGGATTGACTACAAGAAAGCCTACGATTCGGTGCCTCATTCATGGCTGAGGAGGATCTTGGAGCTGTATAAAGTTGATGCAGTTCTAAGATCCTTCTTAGGCGCTTGCATGGGGCAGTGGGCCACAGTTCTTCGTCAACCGGGGGGAGGAGATGGCCCCTCTGGCCCGCAGGACTCTATAAGGATTGAACGTGGAATCTTCCAGGGCGACAGCCTGAGTCCTCTGTGGTTCTGCCTAGCGCTGAATCCACTCAGCACCCTGCTGAAGGAATCAGGGCTAGGTTGCCGGCTTCGGAGAGAGGGTGAGGTCATTTCTCATCTGCTCTATATGGATGACCTCAAGCTATTTGCACCGAATAGACATGACCTGTTGGAACTACTGAAAACAACAGAAGTCTTCAGTAGCGCCATCAAAATGGAATTTGGTGTCGATAAGTGTGCGGTTATACATGTACAGCGGGGTAGAGTTGTAAATTCAACAAATTTACAACTCTCTGAGACAATGTCCCTCAAATCTATCTCCGAAGCAGAAACCTATAAGTATCTTGGTATGTCACAGTCATTGGGTATTGAGGGTGAGGGTGTAAAGCGGGCGGTGAAGGAGCGTTTCTTTTGTCGCCTGACAAAAGTACTTAATAGTCTTTTGTCCGGCGGCAACAAGGTGCGCGCCTTCAATGCCTGGGTGATGCCCTTGCTTACTTACTCCTTTGGCGTACTAAGGTGGACTCAGACTGAGCTGGATGCCCTGGACCGAAGAGTCCGAGTACTGCTTACTGCGCATCGCATGCTACATCCACGCTCGTCTGTTATGAGGCTGTACATCTCGCGGAAGTGTGGAGGTCGCGGTTTTTTAAATGCCAAAGACCTCCACAACCGCGAGGTGTACAGTCTCAGGGATTATTTCCTAAACAACGAGTGTGGGATGCATCGTGACGTAGTGGCAGTAGACGGAAACTTCACCCCGCTCTCCTTGGCAAACAAGAACTGGCGCAGACTTAAAATAATGAGCGCCGAGGACCGCAGGGCGGTGTGGAGGAGCAAGGAGCTTCATGGGCGGTTCTGCAAGGCCCTCACAGGGCCCGATGTGGATCTGCTCGCGTCGGTGAACTGGCTACGTTTCGGGGATCTCTTCGGGGAAACCGAAGGTTTTGTCTGTGCAATTGCGGACGAAGTTATCATGACGAACAATTACCGGAGGTATATCCTGAAGGACGGTACGGTCGACATTTGTCGGGCATGCCGCCGTCCCGGAGAGTCACTCAGGCATATTATCTCTGGTTGTGGTCATCTTGCTAACGGCGAGTACTTGCACAGACATAACCTTGTAGCCAGAATTATTCACCAGCAACTTGCTCTGCTATATGGTCTTGTGGTCTCCGAAGTGCCTTACTATAAGTACACACCTGCGCCAGTTCTCGAAAATGGTCGTGCCACGCTCTATTGGGATCGATCTGTCATCACGGACAGGACTATTCTTGCCAATAGGCCTGATATCATACTGACAGATCGATCGAAACGCCAGGCAGTGCTCGTCGACATCACCATCCCCCATGACGAGAACCTCGTGAAGGCCGAGAAGGACAAAGCCAGTAAGTACCTAGACCTGACTCACGAGGTAACCGCCATGTGGGATGTTGATTCGACGATCATCGTCCCGATAGTCGTTTCGGCGAATGGTTTAAAAGCGAAGAGTCTCGACCGCCACCTTAAGAGACTCTCGCTAGATGGCTGGATCAAGGGTCAGATACAGAAGGCGGTACTCCTGGATACTGCGCGGATAGTCAGGAGATTCCTACTGCCGCTACTGGTACCTACCCAGAACACACATTTAATTGATCTTACTGTGGAACTAGACTCTAATTAAAATTGAAAATTATATACTCGATACAAACACCGCTTTAGCCTAGTTGGTAGTGACCCTGCCTACGAAGCAAGAGGTCCTGGGTTCGAATCCCGGTAAGGGCATTTATTTTATTTTTCCTGAGTCATGGATGTTTTCTATGTATTTAAGTATTTATTTCTCTATATAAGTATCTATATCGTCGTCTAGTACCCATAGTACAAGCTTTGCTTAGTTTGGGACTAGGTTGATTTGCGTAAGATTGTCCGGAAAAAAAAAAAAAAAAAAAACAGACAGACAAACACAAAATATTACATATACAATTTTAAAGACTTGAGAACTATAAAACTATCTATTTGTAGCGAAATGTTCCCGCCTCAGCATAATGCTGGCTCACGAGCCAGCGCTGGTTTTCCGGCGTTCTAGTATTTATAATGATTAACTCATCAATACATAGTATAAAACAAAGTCGCTTCCTGCTGTCTGTCTGTCTGTCTGTCCCTATGTATGCGTAGATCTTTAAAACTACGCAACGGATCTTGATGCGGTTTTTTTTAATAGATAGAGTGATTCAAGAGGAATGTTTATATGTATAATACAAACCATACATGCATGTATTATGCACATAAACCCGTGCGAAGCAGGGGCGGGTCGCTAGTTAATTATATACAAGAACATATCTTTACAGTTCGGACATACACAGCTGTTATTTAAAACATTATCTAATCAGTAAAAACCAAATTTCAAATAGCTTAGTCAAAGTGAATGCACCACAAATTGATTTACACTTTCGGTAAACCAAATACTTACTCCTTTGAATTGTTTGGTACTGCGTGGATAAAACAATCCACTTAAATTTGAAAAAAATAGAAATCTTTAATTCCCTTATCTGAACTTTAAACCTGACGTTGATATTCCTTAGAACAAAAAAGGACTTTCAAAGTTTTTTTTAAATCTTCTTCATACTACCCTGTTTGGATAATATTATACTAGTACACCGTAGGCCCGAGTGGACCGGAACACTTAAACCATCGATTATATATATCAACATAGATCCGTTTTATGTCATTATAATACTATTATATGTATATATATATATATTATTTATATATATTATATGTATATAAATAAATAAATAAATAATTAAATATTTGCGGACAATTTTACACAAATCAACCTAGGCCAACGGTAAGCTCAATAAGTCTTGTGTTGTGGGTACTAGGCGACGATATATATAATAGATAAATACATATAGATACTTATATACATATTTATATAACATCCATAACTCAGGAACAAATATTCGTGATAAACACACAAATAAATGCCCTGACCGGGATTCGAACCCGGGACCTCCAGCTTCGTAGGCAGAGTCACTACCAACTGGGCTACGGAGGCCGTTTATATTTTTTTCAGAACATTATATTTTAATTAATTTTGGTGTTTTCGTCTACAAAACCTCTGAAGTCCATTAAAACAATTGGTTATTTTACAGGGAGACTTTACATAGCGTGATTTGCCAAAAGTAAATGAATATATTGGAAACCAATCATTGTTCGAGAAATCATATTATGTAGGTATTTAAGTCTGTCGGGTCAGTCGGGCCCCCGGTGTATAATCGCATACATCGTACGACTCAATATGTTGGATTAGGCCCCGCACAGTCTGTCAAACTCGTTCAAGACTGTTATCGCATTAGAACGTCTGCACATGCCCTTTTTTGTCTGCAGCCGCAAGCATTAAGGCCTCCACACAACGGTCGCGGGCGCGGGTCGGGCGCGGCACGGGCGCGGGCCCGCGCTAGTTGTAAAACATTGAAACTACACTTCAAACAGCCCGCGTTCGATGTGTGTTTGAAGTGTAGTTTCAATGTTTTACAACTTGCGCGGGCCCGCGCCCGACCCGCGCCCGCGACCGGTGTGTGGAGGCCTTTAAACGATATATTATATTACTAGCTTCAGCCCGCGACCCCGTCCGCTTGGAACTCATACTCGTTTATATCGTAGCACCATACAAACTTTCACCCCCCGATTCAACTCCTTAGGGTTTTTCTACCGGGACAAAACGTGTCCGATGTCCTTTCCCGTGATTCAAACTACATAAAAAAAAAATACAAAATTTCATTTCAATTGGTTCAGCAGTTTAAGCGTGAAGAGGTAACAGACAGATATACACACTTTATCATTTACAATACTAGCTTCTGCCCGCGACTCCGTTCAATTCATTTCAATAGGGAACATTACGCATAACTCTTCGTAGGTGGCGACACTAGCAGCGTTGACATTGTATCTCGTTCCAACTTGCGGTGTTGTCTATGCAAGCATCCTTGTCACTCATTTGACAATCAATTGTGCATGTGTGTGTGAATCCCTATATTTCTATACTGGTTTACTATTAGTGGTAGTGCTGCCTCTGGCGGCAGAACATTGCAGTAATGTTCCCTATTAAAATAATTTATTTGTTAAACAAAGGTGTACAAAGGTACATATGGTATGGTATCAAAAAAACACTCGCGTGCGTAACGTTCGGGTGGAACTCGTTTATATCGCAGCTCCGTACAATTTTTCACCCCATATACCCATGCATGCATGCCATGTCTGCTTTTGCCCTTTAGGGCATGATTTTCGGGACAAAAACTATCCTATGTCCTTCCCCGGGACTCGAACTATCTCTATATCAAATTTCATCTAAATCGGTTCAGCGGTAAAGAGGTTACAGACAGACACACATTTTCGCATTTATAATATTAGTATGGATTAGTATAGATAGTGTGGATATGGATTTATCTTGATTAAGCCTGTCCCTGTGACAACTTCGGTTAAATTCAGCTCAGCTATGGTACACCTCCGGGGTGCAAATTCACCCGAACGTGGCTGCCGCCACCGAGTGGTGATACTATCGTCGTGCAGCCGCCATTGTCACTATCAGTGTCAAAACGCGACAACCTTAACTAGATGAAAGAACACGTGCCATGAGCAAGAGCGAAATGGCATCATTAAGAGCCTAGCTCTGGTCTGTGGATTAATCACGACCCTGTATAACTCCATATTGGAGAATATAATGTAGTTTCAAATTTCATTATAAAATGGCTGGTGTTATATACGTCCACTGTTGTTTATTCAAAAGCCCTACAGGAACCCGCTCTCTCGTCCATTTGACAATAATAATATAACTGCTACTATCATATAGATGAAGGAATTGCTTATTTAATAGCGGCATTCTTTCGCTATGTTACAGAGTCGTCTTCAGACTAATGCACCTTTTGTTGAGAAGCCCGTCTAACCTGACGTTGCTTCTTGATCGGGGACTGTTATTCAATATATTCACAGCTTACCACTATATATCTGATGTAAGTACGTTCACTAGCCGATACATTTGACCACGATAAAAGCATGTAGTTCAACACCAGACATGGTATGTATTAAAACTCACACGTTTAATGGAAATTCACATCATCAAGTAAAAATATACTTAATGTGAGCGAGATATATGAGGATGTTCTGGTTTTCGTATAAACTACTACACACTTGTTCTAAGTAAAAAACACATTTCAATGTATTGTTTCAAGCTGGACTCAAAATTACAACCTTTGAATAGACCGAACCAATAGCTCTTAAAAAACTGATGAGCTATCATAGCTATCTATAGAGGCTAATACTAATATACCTAGGTTAAGATTATACTAACAATATATGGATGTACAGTCGACGCCAAAAATATGTTTACAGTTTTCGCCTTATTACAATGGAATAAGGTGCAAAAGTGTAAACATATTTTTGGCGTCGACTGTACAAAAAAAAGCGTCTGAAATATATAAATCTATTCTATTCTATTTTATAGTTATTTACTAGATTTAACAAATATTTCAACTAGTTATATTGCATCGCCTTAAGCAGTAACGATACCCTACCTTGAAGTGTCAGTCTTACTAGTATTACCTTATCTTATTTAAGATAAGATAAAAAAAATTGTTTAGCACATAAAATAAAGAAAAAATACATAGATTGAAAAAGGTACAAACATAATATATAATAAGGTTTGTAATAATAAGCTAACTGTAGCGTCTATCTACTTAATTTGGAATGTTATTTTATTAAAACGCGTCCATACAAAAGACTGCCATATTCCCAGCTATTAAAACTTTCCGTCTATAATAAACAAAAGCTTTCCAACAGTATGAGCAATAGTAAAGTAGGTACTGCTGCGTCCTCACGTTTGCCTTACACTTGGGGACAAAAAAATGCAATTTGCTACTGATTGATTGTGTTATTTTAGCTAAAGAAACGTTTAAATAACGTTTATGAATTGGTGTCTGTCTGTATTTTTTTTCTCAGACTTTGGTTATTTCGGTTTTTCATGCCCAAATTCATGTGTAGGTGTAGAACAAACGTAAAATCATCACATTGGCAGTCGGAAAAACAATTTGTGGTAATTTCTCTTCGTTATCAGAATCAAGAATGGTCACGGTTCGGAATAAAAATAAATCCAAACTTTCCAAATTCCAAAATAAAAAGTGGAATGGGTCATATTATATGGATGTTGTGCCAGCTTAACACAATTTTAAACTTTACTGTTGCCGGTTTATCATCAAATTGTCGACATTCACTTCGTCGAATTTCACTTCAAAGTCAACGTTTCATGTATTTTCATTTCGTCGACAATTCATTTCGTGGAATGGTCATTACAAGTAGTTTTAAATCGTGTATTTTTACTTGTCGGATGATTCATTAAATAGTTGTATTATGTCATGGAAAACGTTTTGTGATTTATTGTTTCAAATATTTTTAATTAACATACAAATTATTACAATGATTATTACTTATTTAAATTTAAGATAAATAGTTGGCATTACAGTTATCTATGGCATTATGTTGAGAACGTAACGCAATGCAATGGCTTTAGTACCACCCAGGGGACACGTGCAGTGTTGTGGTAGGTAGCTCCTGCGGACGCAAGTGACAGTTGTCCCCCCTGTGTCGAGTGAGTTGGCAACACGACTGTCAGAGGTTCTTAAGCCGCCTAAAGGCCTCTAACTCGGCTTAATGACGACTGTCAGACAGCAGCCGGGATCAACTGCTTAGCGTGCCTTCCAAAGCACAGAATTTTAACCTAACCTAACCGCCAGCGTGTCGACGTCACCCCGCTTCGCGGGGTGCCTATTTCCGCTCTGAGGGACACAAGTGAACCCTAACCTAACCTACTTATAATACAATTGTTACGGTTGTTTGTTTTTTTACTGCGGGGGCTCCGCCGTTTTTCTGGCTGCCCTAACCTAGTTAAACCCCTGTAATCAGTTTAATTTGATTATTTTGTAATGCTGTATTACAATTTCGAACAAATGAAATTCGTTGGTTAGTTATTCTGCTATTTAAAATTCATACAAAAAGAATAATTTGCCAAATAATATTCCCTGAACAGTTATTCTATAAAATAATAAAAATTGGAATAATCTGGTCATGAAATAAAATTACACCAAATAATAACTCGTGAACTAAATGTTACTTGAAACGTTTTCATTGAAATGAAATTCGATGAAAAGTTTGTCGACAAAACAAGGGACACCCATTGTTGCCATTGTGCTGATTAAAAATATAATTTAGTGTTATATTATTCAAATGATATAGTATCGATGTTCTGAAAATAAACTTAATTACGTATTTCATTAAAACGCTTGAAATTGTTTGTTTGAGTTTCAGATTTCATTGTCTCGGTTGTTTTACGCAGTTTGAGACTGCCTTTGACGTGGACAGACTATAAACGTTAAGTATTCAAATAATCCTCTAGTATTGTTAAGAGTTGATTTAAAACTTCACAACTCCGTTAGAATAGAGTTTTCGAAATAATTAGCTTCGATTCAGTGAACATTTACAAATATATTCATAGTTTTGGTTTGTTCTGTATTTATTCTTAATCGGAAACTTTGGCCTGTTGTTTAATATCTAATCATCATCAAGGTCAAGCCCCTTCTAAACGGTATAAATCCCCCCCTCCTCAAACCAAAATCCTAGGTTTGCAACTGTACGAGTATAAGAGAGAACCTGTACCGTTTTTTTCAACTGACGAAAAAAACGGAGGAGGTTCTCAAGTCGACGCGTATATAATTTTTTTTTTATGTATGACCACGCATAACTTTTTACAGAGTAGTTCGATTTTGATAATTATTTTTGGAAAAGGTATAACCCGAAGTTGGTCCCATACAAATTTGTAAAAAAAAACTTAGCTTAAAGGCTGTCTTTTCCGGGTCTAACACAATATTTATTTACCTTTATTTGCACCGCTCATGGTCGCAACTCGCTGATAACCTGACGTCATTATATCGTGTTAGACCCGGAAAAAACAGTATTTAAATATGAGATGAGTATTTATTTTTAACGATACCAGAACCTGTTAGTTTTCTTTATTTATTTTTATCCCTGGTATTGTCCGCAAGTGGCCAGTAATAAGCTCTGATCAGGGTCGAGTGTCGCTACGTGATCTCATATTGCGCAATTGAGTCCTGCATGTTGGCAGACACAGCAACTCGTACATTTATTCCACTTTTCCTCTGTAAACTCCTGCTGTGAGCTGTTGTCTTATTACCACCCAAAGGATATGAGGATGAGTATTAATTTTTTTAACGATAAATCACCTGTTAGTTTTCTTTATTTCTTTTTATCCCTGGTTTTGTCCGCAAGTGGCCAGTAATAAGCTCTGATCAGGGTCGAGTGTCGCTACGTGATCGCATATCGCGCAATCGTGCCCCGCATGTTTCGAAAGACCCTGTGCTCCTTGCATTATTGAATATACCCTTTGACAGGGTTGAACCGATCGTTCGTTGCTTCTACTATGATTATTCTTAGGTTTTAACACAGATGTGTTTTTGTTTTTAGTTTCTTGCATGATTTAGCGTGTATCAGTGGTCGATTATTTTAGTATATTGCAGTCTCGAAGAAAAGGGTAGAGAAAATTAAGATTGTATAGGTATCGGATTCGAATTGTTTTAAGGTTATATATATTTGCTGATTTTGCCAAATTATTGCTTTTCAGTCATAACATGTTTCCAAAAATAAATAAGACGATATTAACAGATGAAAAGAGGTTTGTAACTTTGTTTGTAAAAAAAAGGACGGTGTTTTTGCGCGGCCGAGCCATACCCAAGCCCGGCCGAGTCACGGCCGAGTTGCGGCACGGTTTGGGTTGGCCAAGCTTGGGTATGGGTCGGGAGCGCAAAAACGCCGTTGAGTTTCTTAGAAAACACTCCGGGCCGGACACGGACCTTTCTAGCGTGGGTCATCCTTTACTCAGACATATCCAGCCGAATTAACCTCGTAAACAGTGAAATTCTGTGTTGATTTTGTACATGAAATTCCACAAATCATTTAAAACCAGCAATACCAAAGCCTACGGTATCCATATCAAAGGCTCAAACGAATACCAATTCTATTGTGAACTCAATTTATCATTCCAACAGTGACACTGCATTATTGTAATGTACATTTAATTTCCATAATAATTAATAAAGTATCAAATTGTCGTCCGTGAGCGACAATGAATTTGTTAATCGTTAACAATTTTGATCGATCATGGTAAATTGATAATCCGTTCAATCTTTTGCCATATGCCTGCGCAAAAATACAAACCATACATTATAGACCAATCAAATTAGCTAAACCCGGACATAATTCGATAAATGTAATTTTCTTTTTCTATGATGTAAAGTATTGTTAGTTATAGCTAAAATAAAAAGAATTAAACATTTTAGGGTTCCGCGTCGCTGTAAAAAAACCAAAAATCTAATTTTTTTACAAATTCTGATTTCATAAGTGCAGCGTAATATGTAACTTTGTAAAAGTGCCTCTATTATGATAGGACACTTGCATTTCAGTTAAAGAAATCAAAATTAAACTAATTAATCAACCGGGACTATCATTAAGAAAGAAAGTTCAGTAAATTACACATTTTCGGGCTTATCTTACCAGAAATTATAGATAACTACAATTTTACAATTTATTCTGAATAGTATTTTATGTGTGTTGATAAATTATAAAAAATTAAACAGATACTCTTTGCGGAATTCTAAAGTCACAAATATTGGTAGTTTTTGGAAAACCAAAATACATTACTACTTGTAAAGTGTTTGATTTATCCTGTCAACATATTATTAGTACTATAAGAAACAAATTAAACAAAAAATATCCACGATTATTAATTAATTCATATTTTTTCTTACTTAAGTTTTAATATGAACGTTATATCTTGCAGAATAAGGCCTTCATTGCTTTGTGCATCAACTACCGACCGTGCTGTGGCGATTTGCAGGCATTCAAGGCCAAAACTAGCTACTTAGCTAGCTAGCAAGGCTAAATAGCTAATACGAAAGGATCCGAACGCTTTTTTCCCGGCCGGTATTCTGTGCGGACGCTTTCGTATTAGAGAAGAACATTACAGCCGGTACCACCTCCACGCTGCGCCGCGCCGCTTCGCCACCGCTGTCAATGCGTTTCGGCCTTCATTTATTATGGGTAGGTCAATGATTGTCAAACATTTATAAACACGAACGGGGCGTGCACCACGGTTGGGCTAGGGTGGAGATTTATTGAAATATTGTGTTCATTATATCGATAATAACTAAATTGTTCAGCATGAGACATAATTGTCGTGGAATCTCGATTACCTATTTATAAGCGCTCAGTCTTCTGTACATAATTATTTAAATAAAATATGTTACTTATGTGGGTGCAGAAAGGGGCTTTATTCGAATGATTCTTTATTCGAATAAAAATTTATTCGAATAATCAGTTATTCGTCACTAATTTATTCGCAAATAATTTATTCGTCTACACTTTCGAATGAAGAATGATTTATTCTCATTTCATTCGAATAAATAGATACCACGAATATATAATTAAATAAATACATAGAAAACATCTATGACTCAGGAACCAATAATTGTGCTCATCACACAAATGCCCTTACCGGGATTCGAACCCGGGACTTCCGGCTACGTAGGCAGGGTCACTACGAGGGTCAAACTGAAAGTTTCGGGAATAGAAAAAAATATGCAGTTACATTGAATAAAAGTTTTTTTTTAAAGTATTCTCTTTTATATTATAATGCGTTCAAACCATTCGTTAAAACAATTATTGAACGCTGAAAAAGGGTCGACAAAATGGCCACTGAAGTGAAGGCTTTTTCACTGCTTCTGCCGGTATCTGAAACCGCTGACCACGCGATAGGTACGTTGCGTGGTCAGCGTTTCAGACACCGGTGATAACGTCATAAAGCCGAACGCTCGGCTCAGGCGGAACGGGACAATGATTCATATTTTTACGTGCATGCTGCTGGTGTTCAATTGTTCATCGGTAAGACGTTATCACGTCAATAGAAAAAACAGAGCAACTAGAACGTTTTTCATACCAAGTCTCCAATATTTTTTTTTTCTATTTGGTATTATTTATTGCAACAGAAACAAGTTTCCGACCTAGATATGGCAGATCCTATTGTATATAAAAAGTTTCATGTTATTCTAGTGTGCCGTTTTAAAATGAGAACCAAACTTCGTTTGTATGGAGAGTCGACTTGAGTCGACCATGCTGGGGACTCTTACAGTCAGCATCAAAAGTAACTACGCAATCTAAGACGTCAAAAGGTCTTATTCCCTTTTAATAATGTCTTTTGACGTTGGAGCTGTGAAAAAAATCAAACTTCTAAGCCAACGCAATCATAAGATTTATGCCGCAAATTTCCGCAAGTTTTCGAAACCCGCATAATCAAAACCTACAGGGTACTTCCCGTGAACTCAGAAACTTGAAATTTGGTGCGAAGCAACGCCTTATAGAACAGATAAAGGAAAACATTGCGAAAACCGTAAATTATTAGTTACATCACTGAAAATTTAATGTGCAGTATAAACTGACACGCATTAAGTATGTGAATACATACTTAGTGAGTGTCAGTTTATAGTGGACTTGTTTCTTTTGTATAGGGTGGTCTGGAACCCTCGGTGCGTGAGTCTGACTCGCACTTCACAGGTTTTTTTTGTCACCCGTGGTAAAGCCGAAATAGAAAAAATAAAACAAGTTACAATTAATATCCGTTTCACCTTTGCTCAGCGATGTTAATTGGTACCCTTGATTAAGCGGTCACCTCTTTCTAACAAATTTTAAAACTAGGTATCACTGTTCTGTCTGTATTAGGATATTACGTTTTTGAGATATATGTCATTAAAAAGCATTCCTACAATATTCGTTAAAAATTATATTCCCGAAAAGCATTACGAATGGTTATGCGAATAAAGAAGTTATTCGCGGATAATCCTATTTATTCTTAAACGTTATTCGTATTCGAATAAATTTTGCTCATCTCTGGGTGGGTGGCAATAAGCATATCGACTACCGTAGGCTCAAAGGGCGTAAGGGACAAAATATCGAAAATGAGCTAAAATGCAGTCATACTCAGTTTTTTTCTCTCTATCGGTTGGTATAGATAACGTCCCGATAGCTTGAAAAAATTGTCCGTTACAACCATGAAAAATATTGCGTTGATACTCAATTTTACCGAGCATTTTTGTCATATCCAATCAAATAAGAAACGTCTCTGATACATTTTGTTGATACTCTCAGTTCATTGTACGATACGCCATTTTGCTTTGTGAACTTTTTCACAAATGTGTCTGTTACACCAAAATACTCTTGTTTTAAATATCAAATAAGTCTGGATACGCTAATTTGTAATTTCATAAATCGAATAATTCTTAGCTTTAACTTATTAGGGTTCCGTACCTCGAAAGGAAAAAAACGGAACCCTTATAGGATCACTTTGTTGTCCGTCCGTCCGTCCATCAGTCTGTCAAAACCCTTTTTCTCAGGAAGGCGTGGAGGTATCCAGCTGAAATTTATATCAAATACTCAAGTCTACTGTCTCTTGGAGCTGTGAAAAAAACAAACTTCTAAGCCAACGAAATCAAAAAATACAGCCGTTTAATTTCCGCAAATTGTCAAAACCCGCAAGGGAATCAAAACCTAAAGGGTACTTCCCGTGAACTCTGAATCTTGAAATTTAGTACAAAGCATTTATAGCACATAACTAATGGAATAACTTTTTGTCAAAAATTTCATTTTTAGTACAAGCTTTTATTGCCGACTGTACTTTTCTGCATACCATCATCAACTACACATTAAGACTATTCTAACGAGCCTAAACTCGATGGGGTTGTGTCGTTTTATTGCGGATTTCCTATGACCAACTTCCTGCTCCAGCATCAGATTAGCTCCAAATCATCATAATATTGTATTGTCATGCGATATACATATGGAAGCAAAATTTCAGCTCAATTGGATAACGGGAAGTGACTGAAAAATGGATTACAAATGTTGACGGACAACTTACATACATACGAACAGTGCAAGTTAATATAAAGCTTGTAAAAATTGCGAAAATTGTACATTTTTAGTTACATCACTGAACATTTGATGTCCAGTATAAAGTGACACGCACTAAGTATGTGAATACGTACTTAGTGAAATCCTACAATTAGGATATTCCATTATATGTATTTGTTTTATTTGTACACGGCGCGGTCGGTGCAAAACACGTAATTGAAATAAACTCGTTATGACGTGTTCGCCGTGCGCTCACCCGCTGGCGCCCCACACTCTCCCCGCCTCGCACCCACCGCGTGCACCTGACTCCACTACAAGGTCGCGAGTATTTTCAATAAAATTTTCAATTTCTTAAGCGTGAAATTAACATGCTAAATTTTGATGAAAACATGATTATCGTACACAAAAAGCTATTAGTGAACAAAAATTTCATAGTTACTATTTATAACTACCGAGAAATACATTATTATTAAAACGTTAAAAATAAATGATTAATTTTTGTCTTAAATGTCTAAAAACACTCAATATAGCTTAAACAGATAAAAATATCATAGTTACCATTTTGGCTTATCTAGATAATGAGATCAGAGGAAAACTGTGAAAAAAAACGTATATGCGAATTTCATTTCAGTTTAATTTTTCTATTAAGTGATCGCATTTTAATGCACCTCAAAGTTATACTAACAAGGTATTTGGTTACCTTTTTTACTTTTAGGAAAAAGTTAGGTAGTGTACGTTAACTCGTGTTTTTTTTAAATACGGTTACGATCGCGGATTTTTTACCTAATATATTTGATAAATATATGATACTGAATAGTAAAATCCGATAAAACAATAAAAACAACGAGTTTACGAATTATGTCCAGGGTAAGCTAATTTGATTGGTCTATAAATTATTAAATGCATCAACAACTCTTAGGTTATCCACCGCATGTGCGAAGATGCGTTGCCACCTAGGAGAGAAAAATATGAAAACAGCTTAGCGCATCACTCAATATAAATCTGTAAAGAACTGTACGTCGCCATCACATACATAGGTACACTTTAGGTGTTCAAAAATATCGGCACATGCACCCTAATGCCTTGAAAATAGAGGTGTGTTCCGATGTTTGTGACGTGCTTGTTTGCTCCGATGTATGTGATGGCGACGTACCATGCCATACGAATAAATAAAGTGAGTAGGTATGCACTTTTATTTCGGCGGGACCGCGAGCGCATACCGTGTCACGCAGGAACTCGCCGCTGCTCCGCGCCCTCTCACAGCTGTAAATGCGCTCCTGGCATCAACACCGGCGTGTGACTTGTTTGCGTGGCGATGGGCGGCTGTGATGGAAGGCTGAATGTAGAATAAGTTTGAAATTACTCCACCGCCTAGCTCTTAAATAAGAAGAGAAGGTCGGCTGTGTGTAGTTAATGCTTGAGGCTCTGTGAGACGATCGATGATAGGTGCTCAACTACCAGTACTAATATAACATGTTGAAAATTTTATTTCATCACAGTGAAATTGTTCAATCTAAGTTTCGTGACGCATTGGATTTTGACTGCAATGGCATATAAACGTGTTGAATACATAAATCTTGCCACGATTGTTCCATGGGTCCATCTAAGCCAGGGGTCGGCAACAGGCGGCCCGCGGGCCGCATGCGGCCTACGAGACCCTTGCTTGCGGCCCGCGAGCCTCCCTGGCTGTTTTGAATGTATAGATCGACCTAAGCTGATCAAGCCTCCTAGCCACAAGATCAACCTCGGGCTAGTACCCAAAAAGTGTTGAAAACTAATCTAGCCGTTAGCGATAAACAATTAAAGCTTTGCCCTTTTCGTGTTCGTGTGGCACAATTTCAGTTCTAAAATAATAGTAATTAAATTAATTACAGTAGGGCCGTTTACCTAAATACCTGTTTATGTAAAACTATGAGCTGTCAGCGATAAACAAAAAGTCATAGTATTTATGTGACACCATTTCACTTCTATATTAACAGTTTGCGCCACAACATTTAGCGACTAATTAAAATGTATGCCCGCGATACAATTTAACCGCCCAGAGCACCAAGCTTGTTTCTACTAATTCAGTTAATTAAGTTTATTTATTAAATCGTATGGCATACATTATTTGGCCTTTGAGTTTGTCACTTTTTAGTACCATCCAGGGGACACGTGCAGGGTTGTAGTAGGTAGCTCCTGCGGACGCAAGTGACAGTTGTCCCCCCTTTGTCAAGTGAGTGGGCCACTCGACTGTTAGAGGTTCATAAGCCGCCCGAAGGCCTCTAACTCGGCTTAACGACTACTTTCATAGACAGCATCCGGGATCAACTGCTTAGCGTGCCTTCCAAAGCACGGAAGCGCTCATTTATAGTAACCACTCAAACAGGCGGTCACCCATCCAAGGCCTGACCGCTGCCATCTTTGCTTTACCTATGTTATCGTTTCCGATTCGCAGGCGCCGCAGGGCTATGAACGCTTCAATAGTTAATTAAGTACTTGTTGTCTTTGAAACGTGGAGTATGAAAATACTAATTTAATAACCAGATACATAGGTGTTTAGTTAAACTTAAAAACACTAACAGCTCTGTGAACTGTACGAGTAGAAATCGCGTTTTTATATAAAATTAATTTCGAAAAACTGAATCTACAAAAAAAAAACTATAAATTATTATTGAACCTGCTCACGAAATTCCCGAGAATCGGTTGAGAAATGCGACCTGTAGAGGAAAACAGCCGTACAGACACCGGACATACGAAAGGATTTTTGCCCAAGCTGAAACGGAGAACTTCTTTCGTTTCACTCCCTCGCTCAATTAGAAACATAGCTAAGAACCATCTTGTCTGTCAATATGGACTTAACTCAGTTAAAAATCTGCACTAAAATAGATTCATCAAAATATCTTTATTTGCCAGAATATTGTCAGAAAGCATGATCTTATGGCTCATACCGCGTTGAGCTGTCACCGAGACCGGTCGTTACTTGCGCGCGCTAGTGAACTACATTTCCACGAGTTTGATTTCTACCCTCATTGTGTAAAGTGCCTAATGATGGAATCGGACTTTTTGATTCTCCAATAAGTAAGTGGCTATATCGCAACTTTTCAACCGTTTCTGACTACAGGAACAAAATGAACTCCCAAACGTTAGACAATAACCCTAGTTATTCTACTGTGACACAAACCACCACGTTCCCTAAAAAGGACCAAGCAATCGTCATCGATGCTTTAGAAAACGTACAAATCAAAGATTATGCTCAAGCTTTAGGAAGAATAATCGACCCATCTCAAATCCGCTTTTTGTCAAGAATATCAAACAATAGAATTTGTATCTACGTTTCCTCGAAGTTAATCGTTGATGAGATCATTGACAATAAAAAGTATGTTACAATACAAAATCAAAAACTACCCATCCGACCGTTGATTAGCAGAAACAAACGTATCATTATATCTAACGTGTGCCCTATTATACCGCACACCGAAATAGAAAAGAAACTGATAGAAATGCATATCACACCACTGTCGCCCATCTCTTTCCTGCGTGCTCAACGAAACGGGCTACAATCACATTCTAAGTTTCCGAAGACAAGTCTACGTAACTCCTGAGGATTCCACCCGACTTCCAGAAAAAATATCAATTGATTTTGAAGAAACGAATTACTGGATTTATTTCTCATCGGATACAATGACTTGTTTCATATGCAAAAAAGACGGTCACGTAGCATCTAAATGCCCAGATAACACCAACGACATGAACTCTTTGAACCAAAAAAGACAGGAGTCAACGGAAACACAAATATTCAAGCGTCCACATCCACCCACTGAATCTTCGACTACTATTGATTTCATGGAGTCCGAAACAACAAAAGAAGACTGTATACCTAGCATCGAGCACAGTGATGACGACTTTGATAACTCCTCCTGCTCCAGCTCAGAAGAGGTTTACAAATCCAAGAGTGGAAAGAAACTCAAGAAGACGCCGCATAGTGATCTGGATTCAACTAATTGGGACCACCTGGAAAACTTTACAGACGATCCCTGTAAAACGTACCCACTGTCTGGAAAACAAGTTAAAGAATATCTCATACGCACATATGGAGTTAAGGACATATCGGAAATCACTTTCAGTTACACAGAAGAGATTGGTGCCCTGATTGAAATGTTTACGGACTTGATACCTAACATCTCATGTCGTAGTGTTAAGAGCAGACTCTCACGTATTGTAAGTAAACTAAAGCGCTTATTGGGTAAGAAAAATACCAAAACAAATAACTAAGTCACTTTTAGGTAGGTACACAATATATATTTATACTTATATACATAGAACTTATTCATTTGGTTTATTATATATATATATATATATTTTTTTATGGTTTTGACTAAAAGTTTCAAGCTTAATATTATTCAATGGAACTGTCAAAGCCTCATACCAAAATTAAGTGATTTGGATTCATATCTTCACAATGAAAAAATACACATATGCTTTCTTTCAGAAACTTGGCTAAAATGCGAAAACCAAATTAATTTTACAGATTACTCTGTCTTTAGAAAGGATCGAGCAGATGGATATGGAGGTTTAGCGATCCTGGTCCATCAATCAATAAACTGTACTCTAAAAATTCTTCCAAGTAATCATGATAATATTGACCTTTTGTGCCTTGAAGTCCTTAATAGCTATAAACTTCAACATATCATAGGTGTCTATTCTCCCTCAAATGTCCCTGTAAGCGTTAGGGACTACCAGGAGCTTTTCAGCCACTTTTCTGAGAAAACTCTAATAGTCGGCGATTTTAATGCTCATCACTCGGCGTGGTCATACACAACTGACACACGGGGTAGACTTTTATCAGTCACTAGCTTAAAACAAAATTACGTTTTTCTTAACAATCGAGATTTTACTCGTTGCGCTAAGCTAAATGGTAGTATAGTGTGCACATCACCTGATATATCCTTTTGTAGCGCTGATCTCTCACTCGACTTTGATTGGAACGTCACTAACGAATCTTTTGGCAGTGATCACCTTATTATCTCTATTAAAACTTTAGACAGTACTCAAATTAGCTCCGAATTGAAAAGAAACATCAAAAAGGCCAACTGGGTAGAATATACGCAACACATAGAATCTACATGTGAGGGATTAGATTTCGGAGACAATGTACAAAGTAACTACGATAAACTCATAGAGACAATTGAGGAAAGTGCTAACAAAAACATTCCTTATATTAAAATCAGTAATAACCCTAAGAAATTCAAGTCAAAACCTTGGTGGAACCCTGATCTATCAAAGGCAGTAGCGGAACGAAGATTAGCTCTTAAGCACTTTAGGAAATTACGCACGGTTGAAAATTACTTAATTTACAGAGAAAAGGTAGTTATTGCTCGAAAATTAATAAGACTTGCAAAAAGGAATTCCTGGCAACAGTTTTGTGACAGCATAGACTGCAATACGCCTAGCAGTGAGGTTTGGAGGAAACTTAGATGGCTTAAAGGTTATCGTAGTCCTAAAGATTATTTACCAGAGAGTACCGCAGTTTCCTTTGTAACAGAACTCACTCCTGACTTTAATACAAATGTTTCCAACCCCCATTTTTTTACACTTTCAGAACTAAATTTGATTCTTAAAAGAGTAGATACTTCGGCTGGTTTAGATACTATTACTTACTCGATGATTAGCCATTTATCGGATAATGCAAAAGAATACCTCCTACATATATTTAACATAATTTATAAAAAAAGGTGAGATACCAGAGCAATGGCGTAGAATCAAACTTATTGCCATACCAAAAAGAAATAATAATACTCTTAAATATCGTCCTATCTCACTTATTAACTGCCTTTGTAAAATTTTCAATTTAATGATAACTCGTCGCCTTGAATATCATTTCGAAAGCAAGAAATTATTTAATGATAGTACTTTAGGTTTCCGTCGTGGACTTTCATGTCAGGACAATCTTGGTAGGTTTATTGTAGACACAGAAACCGCGTTTATAAACAAAGAATACGTTCTATGCGCTTACGTAGACATAAGTAACGCTTATAACAATGTAGCAATTGAACCTCTTATATCCACTTTAGTTGAATTTGATGTGGATCCGCTCCTATGTGGATAGTTAAGAGAATTTCTAAAAGAGAGATTTTTGATATATAGGCTTCGGGATGGTAGGGAAATAACAAGAATATGCAGACAGGGTTTAGCTCAAGGTGACCCAATGTCACCTATTTTATTTAATATAGTTACAATTAAGTTATGCAACACACTCGTGAAGAACGTTAAGGTCTCTCAATATGCCGACGACTTCGCTTTGTATTGTATTAACCAAAGTATTGATTTTTGTGCTAATGTCATTCAATCAAGTCTTAATATCTTAATATCAATGTTAGAGGAAATTGGATTAGAAATTTCTCTCGCAAAGACTAAACTCTCCATTTTTACTAGAAAATACAAAGTCCCTGTTATGGGTCTACGAATAAATAACACTGAAATCGAGGTTACAAATTGTACAAAGTTTTTAGGTGTTTGGGTGGATAGCCGCTTGAATTGGACTCGACACGTTTTAGAAACTGCCCAAAAATGTACTTCATACATTAATATCCTTAGTTCCATAAGTAGTTCAAAGTGGGGTGTCCATCCAATTCACTTAAGGAGACTTTATATAACATTGGTGCGATCTCGACTTGACTATGGATGTATCATTTTCGGCAACGCCAATTCTAGGCTGCTCCAGAGGTTGGACGTTATTCAAAACCAATGTCTTCGCCTTTGTGGAAGCTTTATTCGTGACACCCCAATTTTTACAATGGAAAGCGAGCTTTGTATTCCACCGTTAAATCTTAGAAGAATCTATTTAAGCGACAAATATTTCCTGAAACTTTCTTCTAGAACATCTGATTATCTGAGAAAACAAATAGAAGCATTAGACAGCACATTAAATTCTGGCGCAAGATATTGGCGCAATAACCAACTTCCACTTTTGCTTGACAGTTTCAGAAAGTATTCCAATCTACCTATGTCACAATTTGAGATTTTGCCCCTATTTTTACACTCCTGTGACATTAAAACACTCCCCTGGGATAAAATCATAATGCATAAAGTGAACACTATTAATGAACCTAAAGCTAAACTACCCACTCACGATCTAAAACAACTTTGCGAAGATATGATACAAGTGCAATTCTTAGATTACATTCATATTTACACTGACGGGTCCAAAACAAGACACGGTTCTAGTTGCGCGTTTTACGATGAAGCTGCGGATTTTGGTGCTAAATTTGTTATTGAAAATCCATGTATACCCATAATGGGAGTCGAATTGACAGCAATTAATGAAGCAGTACATTACTTAGAATCGACACCATACCATAAAAGTGTAATCTTTACAGACTCGAAGAGCAGTCTACAACATTTGTTGGGAAGTGCTAAGGGCGGCAGTGTCGGTAGATACGAAGCTTACCTCATTATTAAATGTATCCATAGATTGATACGTAACGGGGTTGAAGTTCGTCTACAATGGATCCCTTCACATGTGGGCGTCAGGGGTAACGAGGTGGCAGACTCACTCGCATCCGAGGCTCTACAGAACGGAATACCTCTCGACACCGTACCGCACTATACTGATCATCTTCCAAAAGTGAAAACCGACAATTACATTAAATTTAAATCCTATTTCAATGAGTGCTCTCAAAACAAGGGCATCTGGTACAGAACCATTGTAGACGAACCACCACGCGTACCTTGGTTTGCCTCAAGAAAACTCAACAGAAAAGAATTAGTTATTTGCTTCCGAACCCGAACTTACCACATCCCACTTAACAAATTTAACTACATCATGAAAAAAAGAGACGATCCAAACTGTGCACAATTTGATAAAGAAGAGGACCTCCTTAATGCGGGCCACAGACCATCAGTTTTATCTGCACAGTTTTAACTGTACAGTCGAACTGTTCAGTTAAAACTGATATCCCTTGTGACTACACACTGAAAGTTTTTTTATTATTTATCCTTTTCGCTTGAAGTAAAGACGTTCGACGGAATCATGGATGACGCTGTGGCAATTATTGGATTATTGTGTATTTTACAAAAAAAAAGACAAAGAAGGAAAAGAATGTGGTGTAAACATTGGTTATTACAGAGAAAGCAATATACGCATAACAATTTACTAAAGGAGATCAGAATTACTCCGAAAGATTATCGTAACTATTTAAGAATGGATGAAGAAACTTATTTGCTTTTGCTCGATTTAGTTACACCAAGAATAATGAAACAAGATACAGTGATGAGAAGTGCTATTTCACCACATGAAAGATTAACAGCAACGCTTCGATTTTTAGCAACAGGTAGAAGCTACGAAGACCTTAAATTTTCAACAATAATATCCCCCCAGTCACTTTCCAGTATTATACCAGAAACGTGTGAAGCGATATATAGTGTTTTACACAAGGATTACTTAAAGGTAGGTAAGAAATAAAGTGCATTTTATTTTTAGAGTATTTTAATAATTATATGTAACTTATAAGTATTTAAAAAAATCAGACTGAACATAGCTAGAAATAAAAGAAGTTAATAAGCATCATAGTTAGATAAAAAGTCGGCAACTGTTGAAGTAGAACTTGGTTGCGACTGAATCATTTGTTGTTGAGTTGCATGCTGTTGAGTTGGTGCAACATTATTATTACCCGATGATCCCGGACTCTCAGGTATAGACAAATAAACAAGTTGAGGTTGAGCCTGTGACTCGAGTGTTTGTTCATAAATTGAGCGCTGACTTTGAGGACTTGGTTGATTTGAGTAAGGTGAAGTACTGTGATTGAATTGGCTGGATGAAGTGGAATATGATCTTTGATGAAAGGGAGAATTAGGAAAAGGGGCCATTACTGTATGTGATGTTGTTAACAGACCCAATTCAGCTTCTGTGAGAGTCTCATTAATAATTTTTTCTGCGAGGATTCGTTGACTTTTATTTAGATCTCTTAGTTTAAATGCAACAGATTTGCCAAAAATATCATAACGGTCGTCGGGTTGCTTCGGTGGTGGTGGAGATGGAGCCGGAACTTTGAAATGATCTCTGACAGATATCAAAACGTCTTTTGTGAGGTCCGCTTCAGATTTTCGTTTCCTTGAGGTTGAGGAGGAGGACGTTGTAGACTCTGTTGTAGGTGTTTGCTGAACACCTACAACACTTGAGTCTTCAAAGTCTTGTGCTTCCTTTACTGATTCTTCAACTGACAATGGAGCTGACTCTGGTGAATTAACCTGTAATATTGTATTTGTTTCAGTTTCCTCGATCACAAGAAGAATGGAAAAGAATAGCTGCACTATTTGAACAAAGATGGAATTTTCCGCATCTGCTTGGGGCGATGGACGGGAAGCATGTAACAATAAATCCACCACGAGGAAGTGGGTCGACATATTTCAATTATAAGAAAAAACACAGTATGGTCTTAATGGCTATAGTTGACGCTCAATATCAGTTCATTTTATGTGATTTTGGAACCAACGGACGAATATCAGACGGTGGAGTTTTACAAAATACAACATTCTTTCAAAAACTTCAAGAGAATGACTTGAATATTCCGGCCGAAGAAATCGTAACGAATAGCTCAAAATCGTTACCGTATGTCTTTGTTGCTGATGACGCTTTTCCACTAAGGACTGATATGATGAAACCTTTTAGACAGGCTGAGTTGGATACAAGAGAAAAAAAAAATTATAACTACCGTGTTTCGCGAGCAAGACGAATTGTTGAAAATTGTTTTGGTATTTTAGCTACACGATTTCGAATATTTCATACAGATATTAATGTACATCCAAGTAGAATTGAATCAATTGTAATGGCATGTTGTGCCTTACACAATTTTTTAATTAAAATGTTACCAAATTCTTATATCAGTCCAGAGTGTTTTGATCGCGAACAGACTGATATTGGACATGTCACACCAGGTTACGATACAAATCATTCTACCATGGAACCTTTACAACAAAGGAATATAGGAAACACGGCCCGAACACCCAAAATGATTAGACAAGAATTTATGAATTATTTTAATAATGAAGGTCAAGTTCCCTGGCAAAATAATTTTATTTAAGTAAATAAAATAATGTTTATATAAGTAATATTAGTTTTATTACCTCATCATCCAAATTCGAGCGTGAAGGTCGTGGTACATGTTGATCATCCAAGAATTTCAAAAGAGGGTAATACCATAGTTTTGGCTCATATATTTCTTCTGTGCCTGCACCTGATTTATTTGAAGCATTCACCTTTTTGTGTTCTTTATTATAAGTACAACGTAAATTATTGATTTTTTTAACTACCGCTGCTTTGTCACTAGTAGGTTCAACCTCTCGAAGTTTAACCAATAACCTCCTGTAGGCTGCCTCTTTTTTGTCACGGTCGTGGTACTCTTTAGCTTTAACTTTCCACAAGGAAGGTTCAGAACGATATATTTCTATAAATTCTTCTAACCATTCACGTTGATTAGGCATGTTGATGTTGCAAAGACTTAAGACCGTAGAAAACGTGCTCACTGCAATGATGATCCGTCAAAACTGACAACAAAACAGTTTTTTGCCACAGACCATCAGTTTTAACTGAACAGTTTTAACTGTACAGTTTTATCTAATGAAATTTCGGTTAGATCGTCAGTTCAACTGCACAGTTCAAAGATTTGCCTACACACGTACGTTTTAACTGAACAGTTCGACTGTACAGTTAAAACTGTGCAGATAAAACTGATGGTATGTGGCCCGCATAAGACCTAAAGTTTAAGTAACATTGTAATTATTTTTAAGCCGACTTAATCATAAGATGTATGGCTTATAAAATAAATGAGATTAAAAAAAAAAAAAAAAAAAAAAATGATCTTATAGCTAGGGTTTGGGCGCTACTATATCACAGGCAGACATAGAGATATGAACAGATGTATACTCGGATACAGAGTATGGCCCTCCTCGTCGATTTCAATGATAGCGTTAAATAACTCCTGTATTTGTATGTTGTATGAATACGTAACTATTAATATTGACGTATGCCTTCCGTAGCTATTCTCTAAATGCATTGTTTGACTCAGTGGCCCTAATTAAAATTAATGGCTTAACGCAAACACTTTAAAGTCACGATATATATATGAAATAAGTTAATTGCTCACGAGTCACACATTGTGCAGGTTTATATCAAGCATAAGTGCCAGTCTGTACGGTTTCAAGATTTCTTAATCTTTTTATAGTTTTTTCCTCAATCACAGGGACGGACTTATATGTTAATTTAAGGGTGTTGTTTTTTTCCCTTGGATTGATTGATTGAAGTGCTCAAAAATGAGGCCGGAATTAGAACAGGTATGTATCTATAAATTAATGTAAAACCAATGATCGTGCCTTGATTGTTTGACTCCGGATAAAACATCCCACGTCATCTGTGTCACATGCTTTTGAAAAACACAGATATTTAAATATGAACATCATTAAGCACTACCAACTAATCTACACGTGTTGTACAATTCTTTAAAACCTGTTATAGTTAAAATCACTGATATTGTCTCTAAGTTTTGGCATTTGCCTGTGTAAGAAAGTGATGCGTGGGATAAATTAACTGCCATTTTCCCATCAAAATAATTTTAGATCACCTTGACTTACGTACGAACCGTAACACAACCGACCAAGTTTAAGGATTATCATTTTTATGCTACCCTCAATGACTTAAGTCTTTTTCTACTTTCAGTGTTGGATGATGAGCGGTGTTATTTTGAATCTAATAACCTGTGGCTTTCACCTCGGATATCCTACCATTTTACTTCGTGATCTAAAGTCTTCAGGTTCAACCATTCAGTTAAGTTTGGAAGCAGAATCGTGGGTGGGTAAGTTGAGACAGTATTTATAAACAGTTGTGAATTAAAAGGTTCGTCGCTTTTGGTTCTTCACGATATCTAATTAAAGTTGAAAAGTAACTCTTTTTATTCCTTAACAGTACCAATCAGATAAATTAATATTTTCTTGTCAATTAATGAACATAATGCTCATTTGAGTATGATTTTGCTAATAATTTCATTGTTTTATTGCTTCGTGAACTAGTTGTATATTAAAAAAAAATGGTTTTTGTGTCGCAGATACAAGAAACAGACATTATATTTGCATCAATATTAAGATCATCTGTGTGTTTGTTTTACCTTCCGTCTAGTTAACGTGTATTTTTTCTTTCAGTTTCTGCAATAGCAATATCGTGTCTTCCGTCTGTGTTGATGGTCGCACCTACTCTGCAAATTCTGGGTAGGAAATCTGCGCATATATCGTTAGTCCTTCCAAATCTCATTGCCTGTCTGGTCCTATACTTTTCCCAAGGCATAACAGCTCTGGTGTTAGCCCGTTTAGTGTCCGGTTTCACCGTTGGCTCAGCAGTATTTGTAGCTGCAATAATCATTGGAGAGTACTCAAGTCCCGAGTACCCAGGTGTGTGCCTAAATGCAAAGTCAGCTAGTTTTACAGTCGGTGTATTAATGGTGCATTGCGTTGGTGCATTTTTTGACTGGAGGATGACAGCGTTGATTGGACTAATTCCCTCAGTATTGGCTCTTTTGAATACACTGACTTGGACAGAAAGCCCCGCGTGGCTGGCATATAAAGGAAAATACGACGCCTGCAAAGCGTCGTTCCGGAGTTTAAGAGGGGACAGTGAAAGTGCGAAAGAAGAATTGTTACTTCTAATGCAAACGCAAAGGAATCGTCGACTACAGAAAATCAAGGACAGTTCCATGTTAAGCAGCCTTAAGCAAAACCTGTCGAAGCTTGCCCGTAATGATTTTCAAAAACCTTCTTTAATCGTGTTATTTGTTTTTGTCATTTTAGAATCTTGTGGACGACACTCTTTCTCGGCCTACGCTATTAAATTCATGTCTGCGTTTACCACTGATAATACCAAAACTTTGTATTACGTGCTTGGGCTAAACGCTATTGTCTGTATATTTAGTTTGTGTTCCTGTGGAATTGTAAAATTTTTCAA
This sequence comes from Epinotia brunnichana, assembly GCA_963854355.1. NCBI lineage: Eukaryota > Metazoa > Arthropoda > Insecta > Lepidoptera > Tortricidae > Epinotia > Epinotia brunnichana. Next base: position 3,779,998 of record OY977945.1, on the reverse strand, counting down.
CCGTAGGACAATTTTATTTACATGTGGTGGAGCAGCATGTGTTTTGTTACTATCCATTTGTCTTTACTTGTATTTAAAATCTCGAAACATAGTCCCGGAAGCCAACGTTTGGTTGCCGCTATCTCTTTTATTAGTATACAATGTTATTGTTAGCTTTGGTGTTGCACCAATCGTGATGTCAGTACTAGGCGAGGTGTATCCTTTAGAACATAAAGGGTTGGGGACCATTGTTTCTGGAATATTCTTTTCTTTATCATTGTTAATAGCATTGAAAGTAACGCCTGCTTTAATAAAAAGTATAGACGTGTATGGAACATTTTTTGTATACTCTTTATGTCTGGTGGGGTCTCTTGTCTACTTGTACATATTTTTGCCAGAAACAGAAGGTAAAACGTTGTTGGAAATAGAACATCATTTTAATGGAGTGTCGCTTGCGATACAAAAGGATATTGATGAAAAGTTGCTAGAAAGCAAATAAATATATCAAATAGCGGAAGGTGTCAATAATTGTAGTAGTTAATACTTAATTCACTATGACGCAAATGTTGTTTTGAATTTATAGAAAAGAATATTATTATACTTCCTTGCGAAATAAAATAACACCATCTACATTAGAATTTCGTTCTTGGTAAGAACCTAACCTATATAATCCACTCAGTGGTATTCCACTTATTACTTTAACATCATAGACAAAAAAGCCTAATAGTGCTGCTATAGCGGCTGAAAGTAGACATCACTCAGCATACAAAAGCAGAATGATATGCTATCTTAGTGCTTGTTAACAGATGCTAGCAAGTTTATTCAATTATTATTCACTACGATCCATTAATTAAACGTTATCAATAAGATTCAAAAAACCTAAACACAACACACTGTTATCAAAATGAAAATTCACTTTACGTCCGAAAATTCCACTGGGCAATTTAGGAAGTAAAAAGTTGTTATACAATCCGAATTTGAAAAGCATGAATTAATATTCATCTCAAACTCAATATGGGCTGGAGCAAGCCTCTCTTTGAGCAACAAATCTTGTTGACAGTTCTAACAATTTTTTGCAGAGTTTTATTGGGTTTGTTAGACAATTAATGAATAACGCTTCGTCTTATGAAAAACTGGGTGATTTTATATTACATTTAGGGTTTGAGACTTTTACGGGAAGGTTTTTAGGATCTCTTGTTGCCTCTTGTACAATATAAGTATTGAAATAACTTGTTTATATCTTAAATTAGATTATAATGCAATAAATGAATCATTTGAAATTTAAATAAAGTAACAGGGGGTTGTTTCGACCAACTTTGATCAACCGGTTAACGTTAGATATTTATGGCGTTGGAAGCTGTCAATCCCAAAGAGAACTGTCAAAGTTCCCATAAAATTCGATTTTGCGGACGAAACTTAAGATTACCGATATCATAAAATAACCCAATATTAGTCGCGAGCGGAACCACGCGGGAAGCTCATTTAATTTCTAAAAATATTACAGTATAGTTAGTAAATCGTGTTTACCTACTTCTATCTTTTTTTGTTGTTATTGTTTCGTGTATGGACTCGCTATTACAACAATTATCTTTACTTAACAAGAAATCTGGAAACGAAGAAACAAAACTACCACTGTCTTCACATCACCAATATTTTTTTTTAATAAAAGAATATCTAATTTTCTACGTAATAAAGTTGGTTTCAGAATACATCCACCTGGTAATACTATTCCAGAAAGCGAGCGGAGGAAATGGATTGCTACCATTACAAAGTTATATTTGCGGTCAGTAAAACGGCTATTACAAGCTCAAGCTGCTTATTGGGGGGAGATAAGGTTCCTTTTTATTTGGTAGATTTTTAGAGACTGCAGAATTGTTGGTGTTAGTATGTTTAATTGATAAAGGATTTTCTAGGTACACTTGGTAATCGAGGACTTTCGGCAATGTTGGTTTTGCCCTACTACAATCGTGTTTTTATGCAATAAATAGTTATCTGGTTTGTGATTTTACTTCATTAAATATATATCTAATTCGGAAAAAAATCGGGTAGTTTATCTCGCGCGTTGTCTTGTTTTCGCTGCGCAGAGAGCTACGATCACTTTTCGCTACGAATGGGCATTAAAAATTTTACAGCCAGAAAGCGCCTAGCGGTTGCCTACGCCGTTGTCGCTTTCCGCTACATACGAGGAAAACCACTAAGATCAGCTACGGCCGTAGCAAGTAGCTGTCTCTGGCAGTGAATGTGTTAACACCATTACTGCCAGGATCCCGCATAGCTCTGCGGGCGCATACGCCATAGTCGTTTTTCTCTACAGACCGTAAACCCACTGGATCGGCTACGGGCGTAATGCGTAGCAATTCTTGGCAGTGAATCTGTTAACCCATTCAGCGGCCATGGCGACACACATGCGTCAGTGTGCAACGAGCGCTTTTCGCTACATACGGAGTTTAACGCATTCAGTGCCGCGAATCGGAGCAGATCCCGTGGTTTTCCTCGTATATAGCGGAAAGCGATTTCGGCGTAGGGACACGATATTGGGTTCCCGGCACTGAATGTGTTAAGCTGCTACGGACAACATCGTAGTGCTACGAGCGTAGCGTGGCCGTGAACGGCTTAATCTGCTACGGTGTACGGCGTAGCGCTAAGAGCTTAGCGTAGCAGTGAATGGGTTGGCAATGCAAAAATGTCTCTCTCCTTGATTACACGATAATTATGTATTACATAAAACCAGCTAACCTATATTTTTATTACCCGTTGTATTTACTTTCAGCCATCACAATAGGGCAGTTAAAGAAATGAAACACTGCAGCTGGTAATCCCCGTACAATGAGCCCGTCTGTGGGAGCACACGTATTGTATTGTTCACAATACATTTACTCTGTGCTGCTATATGAAACAGTTACTGAACTAGGCGTTATTGTTCGTACAAAAGTTTGAATGACAAAAGTTGATTGGACTGGTAAAAAAATTAATTTTTACGGGTTGAAACGGGGTTGATTTAAAGGGAAAGCAAAAATACTGAGATATTCATGTGAATTTTAATTATGTTGTTTTGTAGTGCATTAATGTGTTTATTCTAATAATAAACAGGTGAACGTCAGTGAAATAAAAAAAGGAGTATTGAAAAAAATCTCCAAAACTACTCATGTGATTTAAGATATCAAAGAGATATCAACACAAGAAACATTGTCATTGAAATTTGAGCCAGCTATGATAGGAAATAGACTAGAATTTGTTTAGTTTTAAAATCGAGAGAAACAAAACTAAATTAACTCTGTTCCTTTATACACGGTGCCCATGAGGAAAAGGCAAAATTGAACCACGCATTCCTTACGTCATTAGGAGCAAGAAAATTTATATGAACCTTAGTCAAATCCGGCTTAGTTTTGAAGATATTATCATTTTCATGTAAACTAAATATTTATTGTGATTATTAAAGTGCATTGAGCTCTTTTAATTGCGACGTTGCCACCGATGTTGCCAAGTTTCGCGTCGCAATTGACATACATCAAAGTGACAGCTACCACTAACTAAATATTATGTGCTTTTTTGGAAAAAATAATCGTTACCATTTTATTAAAAGGGACATTTTCCATAGAGAAGCGATATTTAACCAATTTTTATTTACAAAATCCTAAAAAAACAGAAAAATAATAGTAGTTTATGTGACTGTACATAATGAAGGGCATTAAACACGAGTGTGGGTTTATGAAACGAGCCGAAGGCGAGTTCTTTGCTGAATTTGATTTGGGTTTATATAACATTAATTATTTATTCCTTATGACCTCAGGAATTCGTGGTTCAATTTTTTCTCCTTCCTCATAGTCACCGTGTATATTTATAATAGAAAGATATCGTATTAATTCCAGTGAAAATGAAGGTGGCTTTGGGCTTGTATTTGGGCGGTTTACAGTTACCTAATGCCTGAATTGTTGATCCTTCGATCTGTATTTGAATAAAGCCGGTAAGTTGGGAGTTAAAGGTCACAGCGGAATGTAATATTTAACTGGGGCGGCTGTCTCTGACGATGGCAGTTATAATATCATTGTTATGTGGGTAAGTAGAATTGGGTTACTGTAAGCGAGTAAGGCAAGAGCTCCTTAATGGACTACGTTGACGACGAGAGGCTTGCGTTTACACAATAAGCTATGCATACTGCGAAGTATCACGTTATTACCTATACGAGTAGAGCCGAGGTTTGGACGCCAACAGGCAGCGGGGCGACGAGCAGGCACTCATATATTGAATTCACTCAAATGTGTGAACTGCTGCTCGTCGCCCCGCTTTCCCACTGGATTCCAGAATATTAACAGCCTAAAGGTTTATAGTTTAACACACCAGCGAATATTTTTACTTGCTAATCCAACGATGACTTTGAGATTTAAATCAGTAGGTTCCAAAGTTTAATACTGTCACCGTGCAGGAGGGGTTGACTTTGCATTTATTAACATTCGAAACGAATGTTGTTCACAGTGAATGTGACCAATGCGGTAAAAGAGGATGAAATTTTCTGTGTTAGCCATTTCGGGGATTAGGGAAATGCTTTAACAAACCGAAAGGATGAGATCTCATACAGCAACAGTTATTTCGATTTGAACAGTTTACATTGAGTGAATTGTCACTCAATGTAAATTCGTAAATGTAAAATTATATAATGACTCTTTTTATTGAATAAGAATAATTTTCTAATGGACTTGTTCATACATTTTTTATGAAATCAATTTTAAGTAAAATGCCGTAAAAATAAGTTTACCTTTTCACGCGAGTTCACGCTAAGTTGTGGAGTAAAACTAGTGGATAATGATTTTTGGATATTTGTGTCACAACGTCAACATTCTAATGCAATGACTACTGCCAAACGAATACGGATCCAAAAACAACATTTTTGTACTCGTCAATTAAAATCTGTGTATTAAGATTTCATAGAGAATACTGCAACGTCACTCTTTTCATAGTTGTAGTCCATGTTACTGTCGAAACAATCGAAATAACTGTTTCGATACGCTCCAGACAACCGAAATTTTTTTTAAAATAGAACTAAAATAAATTCGACCAATCACGTGGCTGCTTTACCGAACTGTAATGAATTGGACCAATAGAATCGCTTTGATTATTGAGTTTACTCGTTGATGTCGTACGCTCGTTCATGTCTTTTAAGATATCAACGAGCGTACGAGAGATAGGCTGCACTTCGTTTCAACAGTATCGAGTTTGTTTAATTAGTTCAGTTGACTCGTAGAAAATTAATTTTAATGAACTCGTACAAAAAGTATTGTTCACAATTGTGTTATAATCAAGCTTTTTAATCTCGTACCTTACTTAGGCCACTCAGCAAGCTTCGTGGCCTAAACACGGTACTCGACTAAAAAGCTCTCTATTATAACACGATCGTGAAAAATACTATTTCATAAAACAAAAGAAAGCAAAACTGCAACCAAACAAGAAACTAAGCAAGTGCAAGTACTCGCGCGAGAACTTTGTAAAAGTCTTACATTTCTGGTCATAAAATTGTTCACTGCTGCCACGGGGCTTCCAACTTAAATTCGCTACTCGCCTATTGAGACAGTGGAGGCTGCATTGTTCATTCTGCAGTTATAATCTCTGTTTGTACTTTGTCTGGGACAGTTTTAAAACTGCATATTTTGGACTATAGACTAAAACGGAACATGGTTTATGGATGGGCAGTAATATTCTGTTCATCATTATTGTTTTGTCAGCTTACAATGAAAGTATGTCCCGTTTATAAAAAAAAAATAATGAGTATTATGCTTCGTTTACTACATTTTGCTGGTATTGGTGGAAACTATTGTAGCTAGTCCCATACAAACATTTGATTCACTCAGAAAACTGGTTCGATGGCACCGTGTTTTTTTTGAGTCAATTCTGTTATTAGAGTAAGTACAAAAATACAAAAAAGGGCCAAAGGCTTACCCCCGCTGGCGACTAGGTACTGTCTCTCTCTAACTAACTACAAGCCATTTTCTCTCTCTAACTAACTACAATAAAACGGTTGCAGTTTCTTGTATTTTGGCATATTTTAATTGGATTTTCATCATTGGATCTTCTTTCATTTGGAGTAATGATAAATAATTAGTCAAATACCCGTGTTAATTGAACATAACTAAAGTAATTTGGCCTTATTATAATATACTGAGATACGACATCGGACCACTAATTCCACCTCTCACCGGCACGTCCCACTCAATAGAGTAATCAGGTTATAGGCAAGTGAATTAGTCAAGTTAGTGCCTTGGGACGAACGAGTCACTTGCCTGACAGCTACGGAGCGGTTAAGTGCCAACTTGCTCCCAGTAGCCAAACGGAAAGCACTGGTAATAACTTTAATGTAATAATTTGCTTAAAATTTTAATCATTTTAACACATTAGTTTACAGTTATTCAAAGTGAACAAAATGATTGATGACATTGTAAATGGTGGCAAAAAATAGGTTCATAAATAATGGAAAAGATCCATAGAAGCATAGAACAAACGTCTTGTAAATCGTTCATTGGGGCGTGTTAAATAAAACACTGACTGTCATCTTATAGTAGGATTGTGGCAAACAATCACATGGCCTGCCCGATGCTAAGAGGACGCCATAGCCTTTGGATATTTGCGACCCCAGAAGAATCACTAGCACGTTGCCGTCCCTTTATTGATTTGTGGTTTCGTTGCCTTTACAAGCTTTATATTAACTTGACCTGTTCGTATGTAAATAAATATGTAAGTATGTAAGGTGTCCGTCAAAATTTGCAATCTATTTTTCAGTCACTTGCCGTTAATTCGATTGATCTGAAATTTTGGGTACTAGTATAGTTTGGATGACAATTCAATATTATGGTACCAACGAGCTGATCTAATGATGGAGACAGAAGGTGGCCATAGGAATCCAGTACTAAAACAACGTAACCCCGTTGAGTTTGGGCTCGTTAGAATCGTCTCAAAGAGTAGTTGATGATGGTGTAGAGAAAAGTACAGTCGGCAATAAAAGCTTGTGCAATAAATGAAGTTTTTGACAGAAACTTTTAAAGCTAGCCAGAAATGCAGGTCCACTCTCAACAAAGCCTCTATACAGTCCACGTAATATTAAAGAAATAACAAAGCAGGAATTCTCACATGTGAAATGTCCTAAAATAAAAGTAGCACTAAAAGTAACGTCATGTTCCTATTCCTGCAAAGATCGCCGGAAGTAGGGAGGACATTTTGTTTTCCCTCCTTTGAGTCGTTTCCGGTGGGTACCCTGGGTTTTATTGTCTGCGTTATTGGATGTTAACGTCGAGGTGACAGCCTGCGAAGGGGATGTAACGTGTACTTGGTTGCCTTTTTAGGAAGACTTCTTATTTTCTATTAGCGGACGGTAAATATTTCACGAATCTTTAGCAATAAATAAATGTCACGAATTTAATATAAAATTGCCCATCTTCTTATAAGTAAACGACGAAACGTGTGATCTGAAAGATCCTAGTCTTAGAGTATATATAACCCCCTTATTCATAAAACTTAAAATGCATCTGCTAAATAATCAATTTCTTACGAACACAAATGTCAAAGTGACAGAGAAGACAAACGAATTTTAACGCCATTTTAGTTAAAATAGGCTTGTAGGACGTTTATGAATACGGCTGTAAATATGTACACAGGAGCTATACGCGTGGCACCATAAGAGATGGAAATGCTTCTATGCAGATAAATTAAGTAGTGGTCTGAAAAAGGCTTACCACAAAAAAAACCTACTTAATATAGGCGGGTTATGGTTTATATGCCTTAACCTCATACTAACTCAGTTGCGGCAAATAAAAAAAAGTGGAACTTTGACAAGGACCACGAATGATATATCCCTTTCGGTCACACTTATTGAAATGTGTATATCGTCGGGTGACAAGCAAAAGTCACTACCAAAACTGTCACTGCTCTTCAAAACCTCGTATTTCAGTACGTAGTCGATATCGAGATACGACCTTTGATTTAAGTAGGTATTTGTTATATACTTAGTGAGTTTTGCTTGTCACCCGACGATAATATTACCATCTCGCTGGTCGTGGTATTATTATTACAAAAGCCTTGAGTATAACCATACGACCATGTTCCTAGAAAATTCAGCGATAATCATAACATTCAGAATACACACAAATCAGATCGCTACAGGCGCTTTTGCATACATATCATGCACATTAACTGCCTGTAACCCGCTTAGAGGGCGCTCACTTTACGGCCTACCTGATGTTAAGCAGTTACCGTAGCCTATGGACACTTGTGACTACAGAAGAATCACAAGCGCGTTCCCGACCCTTTATTCACTTGAGGATTCGCTGTGTTGGCAGATAGAGTCATGCAGGTCCCTCACTCCCAACGCAGCGCATCCTAGGGAGCTCTGGCGGCCTTACTCACCACCAAGAACACAACACCACATACTTCATAGCATGCAATAATATAGCAACACTACAAAACAGTGGTTCTATTATGGCTGCGGTCTTCTGTAAGGTGGAGGTACTTCCCCAGTTGGGCTGCTCCACATACGAGCTCCGCTTAGCGGAACACCGCGGGATCGGCTACGTTTGTAGTTGTGCGCGTAGCGATTCATGACAAATGAACGTGATAGGGATCCTAATTGACATTCGCGCACGATTGCGCGAATGTCAATTAGGACACCTATTCGAGCGCGCGGTCGCGCGAGTAAAATTCACGCGAACTCGCGATAATCGCTTAGTCGCGTTGTGTGCAGCGGTCCGTGCGTAACTTAGTAGCTTTACAAATTACAAAATACAAATTATGTCCCTTGTTTTACATGATTTGTGATGTCCCGTAATGTGTTTGAGATAGCTATCGAATACATCCCCTGGAGCCGGATTCGAGATCAAAGAATGTGATGTTCTCGGCACGTAATAGCGATATCCCACTTTCAAGTCTCCGTCTCGTCTTTCTAAATCAGAATGACAGAAATATTAAATAGCGATATTTTAGGAATCTCCGCTTTTACAAATTAAGAGAAATAGAACCACGGCACGGATAAATAAGAGTAAGTATTTAAGTAGTAGTTAGTATAGAAGGGCTACTTTCTAATAAAACGATGTTTGACATCTAGAAAACATAAACTCATGGCAACCTGTCACACTACAATAGCACCGTGCTTTTTCGTCCACTCAGGGTCACGAATGAGTCATCGCCGTGCCACAGCCAGCCGTGCTAAGATGAGTGTTCCTTTCGCTATAATCGGGAGAATTGTCACCTTGGAGGAGCGCGAGAGCCGAGTTGAAGCGAAGTAGCAAGTGAAGCAGGCCTGACCACCACTGTACACCTCAAGTCACTGACACCGTTACTAATGCACTTACGTGCTTATTAATCAATCCATACAAGATAGTGTCATTTCTAAGACATCTGAATCGAACAGCCATTATCTAATTTAGTAATGAAAATAGGTATCACAGGGCGCTCGAGGGGTTAAAATGTTTTTTTTTTCCGTTTCTGTTTTTTATTGGCAAAAATGTATTTTCGCCAAAAAAATTAAGTTACAAATGTTATCCTTAGCTCCTAATTGAAAATAAGCCCTGTACTCGACATGAATGCCCAATTTAGCCAAACAAGATTACCCAAGGCCCATCACTCACAGGCGACCCGCAGGGTGCGTCTTAAAATATACAAGGTGAAATGTATCTGTAATGTTTGCATTATAAACATACCTGTTCTTGTAATAACTTTATTGTTGTTGTACAGTCGCCATCACATACATAGGTACACTATAGGTGTTCAAAAATATCGGCACATGCACCCTAATGCCTTGAAAATAGAGGTGTGTTCCGATGTTTGTGAGCTGCTTGTTTGCTCCGATGTATGTGATGGTGACTACGTGTTCTGTTTCATGTACGAGAAATGATTGGCATGCATACAGATATATACAAAACAAGAATTCCATTTTAGTACTTCAAGACAAATATATCGCGCTTGTGATTTTTCTGGAGTCACAAGTGTCCATAGGCTACGGTACCTGCTTAACATCAGGCGGGCCGTAAGCTTGTTTGCCACCGTCGTTGTATAAAACAAACATATATATATTATGCCCATTTCCACATTTTCTTCACGATTTCACATACAATTGCTTTTTGAGAGTAAATGCATAGATGACTCCAAGAATATGCATTAGGTATATGGGTCAATAGTATATTTAACTTTGGTACTCCATCATCGGTTCCATGTCAAAATGTGTATTTTTATTTTATTTATTGGAGAAACAACAGAAGCAAATGTACAACAATACACTAATATCTCGTAACAAATGCTTACAACTGGAGATGCACTTACTTCCTAAACTGCTCTCACTGAGACAGCGTCGAATTAAACATCTTAATACTTACTACGAACTAAGCTGATGAGAATGCACTCAAAAAATATAAAAAATTACATGCAATTGAGGTGCAATAGAAATTACACTAACACATAGCTTATGAAATATGAGGGAGGGTTTAGGATATATATGTTTATATTTTTGAATGAGCTAATAGCCCGTTGAAATAATATAATTTAGCCTACATTACAGCCTAGGATGCTGAGTACATATATTTGAATAGCTTTAGTTCAAGATTCTTTTCATCATGTTCATTCATGGATTTGGTTTAGTTCAGATTTTTACATTAGGAAATGTGTTCTACGTTATTCAGGAGGTCCATAGGTCATGTGTTCATCATCGTCAAGTATTCGTTTATTGCGGACCAGTTACCCAGCCATCGGTATAGCTGGGATATGTGGTATAACAATGTAGTAATTATACAGAAATTATACTGTTTTAAAAAAATTATACATCGCCGAGTTTTTGACGCCGGTTGCTCTCTACGCAAAGGTTTTCTTTCCGAACCGTTGGTAGTTTATCGACATTCTATGGTGCATATTATACGTCTAACTTGGAAAATGAATCACTTTGACTTTGACTAAAACTACACGGAGGCCGTTAGAGTAATCGTGACAAGTTTAATACAGGATCTCATAATAAATAAATAAAATAAAATAAATAAATATTATGGGACACAATCTTACACAAATCAACTTAGGCCCACGGTAAGCTCAGTAAGGCTTGTGTTGTGGGTACTAGGCGATGATATATATAATAGATAAATACATATGGATACTCATATACATATATAACATCCATAACTCAGGAACAATTATTCGTGATAAACACACAAATAAATGCCCTGACCGGGATTCGAACCCGGGACCTCCAGCTTCGTAGGCAGAGTCACTACCCACTGGGCTACGGAGGCCGTTAATAGTTCAATTATATATTTTTTTGCAAATAAATGGATTTACACGTACGAAATATGGATTTCATGCCATGGGATATTCTTTAGCATTCAACTTTTAGGCGAAGCAGACAGATTGTAGGTGGAAAAACTAGTAGGTAACAGAAATCAAAATTGGTTAGACGACATCAGAACACATTACACGAATTAATATACGAAAACTTATTAAAGAGTTACTATTCATAATACCGGCAATAAAATCACGTAGGTACCTACATATTTTTTAAGGCGAGAATCTTTAAGGCGCATTTTACTCTAAAGGGAAGACCACACTGGAGTTCTCGTCGTATCAAATGACCTACCTAGTTGGTACATGATGTGCCTGATGCACCTATGCACTGGTTGTGCAACTGAATTTGACGGGATTCCGATGTGGGAGCAGCTGAGTGAAAGACTTGTTTTCTTTCCGAGTTGATGCCGTTTCGTAGGTATTTGTAGAACTGAATTTCATGAGGCCCGGACGCCATATTTATACCATGAAATTCCTTGCCCCGCAGCCCGCCCGCCCCGTGATTTTGGCGGGAAATATGGGCGCGAAAGTATTGGCGGGAAAATTTTGGCGCGAAACGACATCTCATTTATTTATGACAATAATCTTAGGCTAATACGTTATTTACAGTGTTTTATACTTATTTCTATGACATTCGTAATGCATTATCACCCGAGATCCTCTCCGTTTGCCGGCCAATCGCATCTAAAGCGCGGGTTTTTCGTGTCGCTGTCTATATACGTACCTCGGCCCCCACCTGGGGTATAAATACCGAGCTTCCCCCCTCGCTCGCCCATCAGTCTATGCTTGGCCAGCGCGCGGATAGGATCTAAAGGCTTCCTCTTAATCTATCTATATTTCTAGTGGAAACTTAGTGTTTAGCCACTCTTTACTTAGGAAACCAACAGTATATTACCTCTTAACTAGGTAGGAATGAAGTGTGAGACCTATTATTATTTATTTCGACTACAAATTATATAAGGCGACTGTAATACAATGCTTACGTTGTAAGAGGGTTATAAGCTAGGTTACAGGCAATCTATTTTATCAGTATTTACGTAGATGGTTGTCCTGCGCACATGACATGTGGACAACATAGGAATATAATTATACTCGTATCATTATTCTAATTTGCAAGATCATATTCAATCGATAGTTACATTCCCGGAATCCAACGAGATCAATTTGCAATTCGCCAATAACGGGATAATAAGTTAAATTCGGGTAAACCCGCAAAGCTGGCGTTGGAGTTTGAAAATGTCAGGTGTACGTATACTAGGTACGCGTTTGAAATGCTCTGTCGAACAACTCGGTAAAAAAAAACGATTTTGGTCTAATCGCACAAAAAAGTTTCGTTATTCAGTTCAAACTTAAACCGGCACATTATTGCCTCTTAAATTTTGGCTATTATAAGCTCCTTTTTAGTACACTTTGACTTTATTCACGCACAACATATATTCATTGTGAATAAACCATTCATTCATTCAACATATATTATTTGGAAATCGAAATTCTTCGTTCTTCTTCTTCTTATTTTTAAGAGCTATAGGCTCTTGTCGGTGGAGTAATTTCCAACTTGTTCTAAATTGAAATTAAGTGAAAATATTGTATTGGTCTGTGTAAGGACATTTTCATTCAAATGTGCGACTTTTACTTTTTTTTCTCAGAATTTAGATATTTTTGTTTTTTCCTGTTCATGACCACGATCACGATAAATAAACAAATAAATATTTGCGGACAATCTTACACATATCGACCTAGTCCCAAACTAAGCAAAGCTTGTACTATGGGTACTAGACGACGATATACATACTTATATAGAGAAATAAATACTTTAATACATAGAAAACATCCATGACTCAGAAACAAATATTCGTGCTCATCACACAAATAAATGCCCTTACCGGGATTCGAACCCAGGACCTCTAGATTCGTAGGCAGGGTCACTACCAACTAGGCTAGAGCGGTCGTCCAATAAAGAAAACAAAGTCCCCAATTTTCCATACAAATACTTTAGGATTCCACTATGTGACGCCATACAGAATGTATGAAAAAAAACTTCACATTGTGGAATAAAAAACTGGGGACATTTTTTTTCTTTATCGGGACCAAGAGTGCCCATGATTCTGAACAGGAAAAAACAAAAAAATCTAAATTAAAAGGAAAAAAGTTAAAGTCGCACATTTGAGTGAAAACGCCCCTATCCTTAGCTTAGTTTATGTACGCTAATCAATTTCATCACGTTTCGATCGTACGTATCTAAATGCCATTTTGTTACACGGGAAGAAGACAGTTGAGTTGTCCTAACGCTTGTTTGAAATGTTACGTAATCACCCCTCCGATCGCCGTTGAAGGTCGTGAATACGCCAAATATATTACGACACTTGTTAAACTGTAGGCACACGATACAAAAAACAAACGCGATAAAACCGAAAGCTTATGTTTATCACTTTTACGGCTACTCGTAAAACTTGCAGCGTATTCCCGGGAACAAAATATTCCTATGCCTGTTTATTTCTTACAAGTTGAGGATTGCTTGTGGAAACAATCGTAAAGCTACCGCAGACGGTTTATTGCCAGCGTGGAATTCTCGCAAATATGTAACGGCTTTAAAAAATATTGTTTCGTTTAAGTACCTTTCTTGGCACTTTTATAACATAATAGTCTTTTATAGTAGTTTTTTAGGGTTCCGTAGCCAAAATGGCAAAAACGGAACCCTTATAGTTTCGTCATGTCCGTCTGTCCGTCTGTCCGTATGTCACAGGTATTTTACTCAAAAACTATAAGGTGTATTTAAATGAAATCTGGAGTAAAGGTGTATTTTGATGTCCGCTATATAGTTATGCAATAAAATTACAATTTTTTTTTTTTTACGGGGGCACTTCATACTTGTAACTGCTTGTCAAAAAAACATATTTCCCACTAAGTCCATATGTGGCACATAAAACGATAGGTCTTTTAAAATAACTATAAGGTTACTCAGTATTTTTTTTGATTATGTGAATTTACTCGGAGATAATCGCCACGAAAGGCACGAAAATTGTGTCCCCCCCCCCTCTAACTTTTGAACGGTGGAAGTGAAAATTTTGAAAAAAAACATGGACATAGCGCTTATTAAATACTTTCGCCGAAAAGTATTTTGAAAAAGATCAGTTCAAAGGTTTTCGAGTAATTGCTGAAAAGCTTATTTCTCTATAGAAAAGGATGTAAGTGCCTGAAGGTTTGTATGACGATACGACCTTTTTAATATAATATAATGTCGTTCTTTTGCTGGACGAGTCAATTTTGAAACCGGCATTTTGATCTCTAATCATTGATTGTTGTTAACCAACTCGAAGTTCTTTATTTTCATGCCACATGAGAATAGTGAACAGTTGATTTGTTCAAACAGCTTAAATAAGTAGTTTGTATAAAAGAAAAGTTTTATTAACGATTCACCTACGTCGGCAATATATTGGATAAGAAGAGATTTTTTAATTAGTTATGAATAAGTTATGGTAGGACCCTGCAGTTCACCTTCGGTCTCTTATCAAATTACTTATATATAGGTGATGAAGAGGTTCTCGGTCAGGCCTCGATCTTCAACTTTTGCCATGCGATTTGGGTGCATCTTGACCCATAGGTAAAAAGTTTGTAATCTGCATTAAGATGTAGAATACTATTCCAGAAATCATTTACCAAGGGGATAGGTAGGTAGGGGGTAGGGGATCGTAGGTATAATCGTATTCCATAATGTAGTCTGATGTCTATTTTATAGTAGAAACTTAGAGACTTACTCCAAATTTCATTTAAACAGTTTTTGAGTAAAATACCTGTGACATACGGACAGACGGACAGACGGACATGACGAAACGAGTTCCGTTTTTGCCATTTTGGCTACTACCCCTAAAAACTGATATTTAAGCGTTTTGATAGATAACGGCACGGAACCCTTCGTGTGCGAGTCCGACTCGCTCCTGGCCGGTTTTTGTACGAACTCAACAATCAAAATTGTATCAACCATGCTGAGTTGATAAACTTGCTCATATCCATTTAACGCTTTACATAAGAGGGGTGATCACGTAACTTATCGATCGCACGTTAAAATAACTCAACTGTCATTTTCTTATATCAAAAAAAAATCATTTCAATAGGGGTAGATACTAAATAAAATAATCAATAATGTTGCATTTTCTCGAAAAAGTATCAAAAATGTAGTCGAATGGAGAAATAACAACGCAAGAAGTGAAATAATCACAATGTTATAAGTATCCAAAGTTTTAATAGGGGGTATGTTCTGTCCCTTTTCCGCAAAACGCACCTTCATATGAAACGATTGTCATTTACTATGACGCTAGAGGATCGTGGTGTCACGATCCCCTAGCGTTTTCTTTCTCTAGCAAGCAACATTAAAACGGTTGTAGCTTCGTAACTTTTTGAAATATTTGAATGGGATTTTCGTCATCAGGCATATTTTTTTTCCGTCTTTCTTTAGAAGTAATAATAAATTTGGAGTCTACACCCTTATAATTTACCTGACGCGCGTACAATGCATCACGTGATTGACCTGCTGAACTACCAATTATATTAGACGCAGATGAAATAGTTTTAAATAAATTAAGTAAAGTTGCCACTTGTCTTGACTTTCCAATCCAAAGCCTTTTATTTTGATTAACTTTTATCCTGGTGATCTACGTCACAGCCTAAAGCCGCTCAAAGAAGCTTTGCTGTGACCTTGCAAAGGACAAAATCACTCATTCAAAACGGTCACCCATCCAGAATATGAGTGTAGCTAGCTGTTATTGGCCCTTCATAGAGATATTAACATGCAAATCTTTAAATGCGTTTTTCTCGGAACTACCTGTCATGCAGTTAAGCGGTTTTCGCAGCCAAGGGACGATATTTAAATTACTGTTTTACCCGGGTCGGGTTAGGTAAATAAATATCGCGTTACAACCGGGTAAAACAGTATTTTAATTACTTATAGCCTATTATTTTTAAAGACCAAACAACATAATATTATGTTATTTATTTACCTAACCCGACCCGGGTAAAACAGTAATTTAAATATGTGTACAAAGCGCGAGAGTTTAAAGGCTGTAAATAGTTTTTCAATACTCATAAAATAACATTTACCATACTCAATATCATCCCTATATTTACTAGTGGCTCAGTGTAACTTCGCAAGTGTTGAATTGAATTGAAATCGAACTATCCCCATAGTAAGCTCAATAAGGCTTAAGTTATGGGGCGTTAGCACTTTTGATCCCGATAAAGAAAAAAAGTGATCCCAGTTTTTTATCCCACTATGTGACGTTTTTTTCATACATTCTGTATGGTATTCATACATTCATAGTGGAATTCTAAAATATGTATGGTAAATTGGGGACACTTTTTTTCTTTATCGGGATCAAAAGTGCTAACCAAAAAAAACTAAATTCTGAGAAAATATTTAAAAGTCGCACATTTTGGTGAAAACGCCCTAGACGACTATACTATACATTTAATAAATATAAATACTTATATACGTAGAAAACATCCAAGACTCAGAAACAAATATTCCTGCGCATCACACAAATATTTGCCGTTACCGGGAATCGAACCCAGGACCTTCAGCTTCGTAGGCAACGTCACTACTCACTAGGCTAACTGGTCGTCGAATATATTAGTTTATTATAACTAGTACCTAGTACGAACCTTGGAGCGAGACCGTAAATATCAAGCTCAACCAACAAGAATAAAACAAACTCAATCTCCAACTTCAATTCAGTTCCCACGGTTCTAGTTCAAGATTTAATTGGGCGCAAAGGTGAAGTTTTCACCCCTTTCTTACTATGTAAATTGCAGGATAGATAAGTTGAGGCGCAAGCAAAAATGAACGTTGAACTATTGTGATAGAATTAAAATTTATTTTGCATAGGTGTGGGGTCTTTATATGAAAGAAAATTTGAGTGTAGTTTAATGAAGATCGTTGTAAACATTGTTGATAATATTTGGGCAACAAGATGTTGATGTAACTTTTATTAGCAGAGCAGTGGTTCGTGGTGATATTTGTTCAATATCGGCATCAGCCGGTTGTTAACATATATTATAACATATAGACGAAATAAAAAATGTAGACGGCGGCTTTCCCCAACACTTCATAGATCTCAAAATTTACTATCTTTTACATTTAGTAAAAGATTGTAGCTAAGTAATGTTGAAATTAAGTATTGTTGCTGCAATAAACGGCTTAATTTTTTTAGCCTATTTATAAATGTCTCAATTCTGGGACTAATGTACCTCCTCTCATGTATAAGAGGAATGGGTTGTAGTAGAGCGCCTTGAGCACATTGGAATGTCTTTGCAGACGTATGCAGGTTTCTTCAAGTGTTTTTTTCACCATAAAGCTAATCATACAATGTAGTGTAATTCGAAAAACTCATTGATACAAGCCAGGATTCGAACTAACGACATACATTTGGAAACCGTAGAATTAAACTACTGAAACCTTAACTTATATTTTGTTATCAAAACAAGTAAGCCCAGTTGGTAATCCTGCGAAGCGGGTGGTCCGGGAATCGAATCCCAATAGGGGCATCTCATCATCATTATCATCATATCAGCTGAAAGACGTCCCCTGCTGGACATAGGCCTCCCCCAAAGAGTGCTAAAGTAAAGTTAGTTATGGGGGCATCTATTTATGTGATAATCACAATTATTTAATTCTTGGGTGATTTCTCATCGTATTAATTTAGGTATTAATTTATCGGCATAAATATACATACCGACCATTGGTGGTGATAATAAAAGCTTTGCATGAGTTTTTAGTTTGTTGTAGTACAAAAACTCGAAGCGGAAAAGTCCAACATACTAAACAAACGAAGTTCCATAACCATAACATTACAGCTTTTAAATTTTCGGAACACAATACAGAGCTTTCTATATAGACGCACGTAATATTCAGCGCTTTTTTTAAACTGCGTGAGGCTCGCGGTCGGGTGGAGCTTCCGGGAAATTTGACGAGAGCTTTAAGCTCTGAGCGACATATACCTACTTCATTTACATCACACTAGCTTCCAGCTATGGTTTTGCGTGGAAATTTCAATGAAAGGCTGCACACAAAAAAAACATTAAAACAACAAAATAAGTATGATTAATAGTAGATTGTACAACAAGCGCATAAAACGATCATTTAACCCGAGACGTTTATATTCACCCGAGCCACCGGCGAGGGTGGATAGTTAAGACGAGGGGTTAGATGGCTAATTTATGCCCGAGTTATACACACTGCTTTTGACTTCGATTGCGAGAAAATAACAAATAATTGCAAAATGAAATTAAATAATAGTTCATTCCCGTCACTTAAAATTTTAAAGTTTTAATGTTTAATTTTCGACACGTGATATCAATATCAGACTTAGGTACTTCATACTGCCAAGTCATTTAATGGTTCAATATGTTTTAAAATAATAATTGACTCCTCTTTTATTAATTTAGTAAAATTAGGAAAACACGGATGTGAAATTTATTAAAGCAAATCAAATCAAATGACAAGTTTATTCTACGAAGTTTTATTGTGTGTGTGGGTGGTTGTTAGGCCAGATTATCTTAGCCTTTAAAACAATTTTACTTTGTGCACTAGATCATAAAAGTGGCATTTTGCGCAGCATACATCCAGCAGAAAGACGAACTTTGCGAGCATGAGAAATGAAAAAAAAAAAAAATTATGAAGGCAAAAGGAGCATATTCAGCTACTGCTGGCGGCCCATAAAATAATGTACCGCCAACGCTGATTTTCAATGTGCCCCCCGGTTTAATATTCGGTCTAATAGGTATGTTTGCCGAGAAGAAAAGAAGAATAAGACGGTAACAAAAAAAACTAACTTAGAAGCAGTACTTACATACAGTGTGTTTTGTGTGTGTGTGCGTGTGTGAGTGCATGTGTGTTCGCACTTGTGGATGTGGTGCGTGTTATATGAAATAAGTGACCAGTGTATATACCAATCATTCATATCAAACCGTGTAGGTATATAAATCGACCACGCCGACATAAAAGAAGTTAGAAAACAGAGGTTTTAGGGTAATTACCTACACATAAAGAGCCGATGCATTTTTAGAGTCCCGTACCCAAAGGGTAGAACGGGAATCTATTACTAAGGCTCAGCTGTCCATCCGTTCTTTTTTAGCGTCTTGTTAATTTTTTAGTTTTAGTTTAAAACCTTCTAATTGTACATTTTCACTATGTTTGACTTACCTTGTTAATAGTTTCTTAAGTAATTAATGGATGACTGTTATTGGCCCTGGACTATGTAATTACCAATATGTATTAGTGATATCTATGGCTGTTGTTATCCTTAATACCAATAAATAAAAAAATAAAAATAAATTATTATTTTTAGCTCGTTTTTGCTTGATATTGATAACGGCAACAGGTAGACGCTTGAAACATTCATAGATGATGTATGCAGTCAAGAGGCTGGCAATAAACAGAGAAAAGTGGCGGTTACTCCACCGACAAGAGCAAGGCTTTTAAGTGATGATGATGATGATGTATTTTGATTGCCGCTATAACAACAAATACTAAAAAAAGACAAAAATAAATATTTCTGGAGGCTCCCATAGAACAAACGTGATTTTTATGGATAATGGTACGAAATTCTTCGTGCGCGAGTCCGACTCGCACTTGGCCGGTTTTGTTTTTTTTGATAAACCTATGTGGTTGGCGCAAACGTGTCAGAAATGTAACAAAAGCCAGACAGACAACTACGGAACCCTACACTGCGCGTGGTCCGACACGCACTTGGCCGGTATTTTAAAGTTATTATATGTCAACAAATAACTGTTAGGTTCTTATTATTTCGACGACCGCTTTAGCCTAGTTGGTAGTGACCCTGCCTACGAAGCAAGAGGTCCTGGGTTCGAATCCCGGTAAGGGTATTAATTTGCGTGATGAGCACGAATATTTGTTCCTGAGTCATGGATGTTTTCTATGTATTTAAGTAATTATTTCTCTATATAAGTATCTATATCGTAGAAGCTACTGTAGCCTAGTGTTTCAGGCATGCGGCTGTCAAGCGGCGGTCGTGGGTTCGAATCCCGGCTCGTACCAATGAGTTTTTCGGAACTTATGTACGGAACATTTACCGTTGGCTTTTCGGTGCAGGAAACATCGTGAGGAAACCGGTCTAATCCCAATAAGGTCTAGTTTTCCCTCTGGGTTGGAAGGTCAGATGGCAGTCGCTTTCGTAAAATTAGTGCCTATGCAAAATCTTGGGATTAGGTGTTAAAGCAGACCCCGAACTCCTTTAGGGCACAACCGGGAATAACGCTAGGATGATGACGATGATAACTATCTATATCATCGTCTAGTACCCATAGTACTTTTGCTTAGTTTGGGACTAGGTTGATTTGTGTAAGATTGTCCGCAAATATTTATTTAGGTATTTATTTATTTATATATTTCGGCCAGATCGTTTTTTTCATGTTTGTTTTAATATTTGTTCCAACAATAAGTGTACTTATTTTCAGAATCGTGAGAAACAAAATGATTAGCATCTATGTAGACGAATGACCATTCCATTATAAATGCACATAGTGTCCCATTGCAAGTTCTCGCATTGGGAGACGGGCAGTCGAACTCTCGGCGAATGGTAAAGGGAAACCACTAATGGATTTATTTATTACTATCCTACGTGGAGTTGTTCCAAAGCTCGCAAGCACGACTAGCCACTCTCTCGGTAATGCAACCATATGTATTTATAGTAGATAGGGCAAACCTTGGCTAATCTATTTAATCAGGTTCGTATACAATAACATAAGAAAAGTATCCATTTTAATTGCTATTTATTTATTTTATTTTTTCATATAACAAAATAGTACATTTTACAACTAGTGTGAAAAGAATGTCTTTTTACCACTAGTACCGAGGTATCTTGCCACGAGCTGAAAGCGAGTGGCAAGACTCGGTACGAGTGGTAAAAGACATTTCACACGTGTTGTAAACGACGTTTTTTAATACAATTGCGAAAAAATAATAAATTAATATTCGTCATTTATATATTAATGAATTCTTTAAATAAATTTATATTATTGTACCTCGATCTCAACTGTTAGTGGCTGCATCGAAACTTCTGCTTGCGTATGCGCTCCTGGTACCTATAGGTGGACCGTTTAACTCGGTCCTCGCCTGCGCGGCGCGCGGGTGCAGGGGTATGACTATAACGGGCTGCGGGCGACGTGCGGAAGGCAAACCCCGGCGCCCGCACCCCGTTATCGTCATACCCCTGCACCCGCGCGCTGCGCAAGCGAGGAATGAGTTAAGCGGTCTACCTACAGATGCGTACATTTTCAGCTTCAAAAATGACTTTCATACTAACGCGATCAAAAATAAATACTCCTAGTATTCGTAAGCGTTTTTAATTTCATAATTTCCAAGTAAAAAATCTAATATAAAATTACTGCGTTTCGAAAGTATAGTTTGGAACTAAAAAGTAAAAAGCACTAGTGCGAGAAATTGAGCTTCTCGCACGCTACGCAGCCACAAAAAGTACCACTTTTTGAGCAACTGTATTAAAAAAGCATATTAAGCCGCGTTACAGAAACCTGTTTTAGTTTTATATGTGGCGCGAATGTGACGCAACGAATTTTGTTGCGGTTTTTTTTATAGATAGAGTGATTCAAGAGGAAGGTTTATATTTGTATAATACATGCATGTATTATACATATAAACTTATAAACTTATATATAACTTAACCCGTGCGAAGCCGGGGCGGGTTGCTAGTTACTTATAAAATAATGACAATAAAATGTTTAAATTGGAGACATTTTCTGAAACTATTTTCAAGGATCATATTTAATTAACTTAATGAATGTTTTCGATTTAACTAACTATCACAATGTAATACTATAATATGTACTAAATATAATTACATGAAAACCACAACTTTGCGGCTAAATTAATTACAATTAAATTATTGCACACTCTATAATATGCATGAAACTTATTAATAATCATGAAGTTTAAATTTACTTTACAAAGTTTTAACCGACTTCTATTTAGTACCAACTCCGCTTCAAGTGTGCCTATACAATTTGAAGGCTTCGCTCGATTTCTCCAGAATCCCATCATCAGATCATGACCTGATGACAATGGGACCACTTGTAAAAAACCTTTCAAACAAAAAAATAATTTTCCTGATCGGTCCAGGTGTCTTCGAGTAATCGCGGGACATACTATAAAAAATTACGGATTCCGACGAATTCAAATGTCCTCCTTTTATGAAGTCAGTTAAAAAGTAAATGTAAACAAGAGGTGGAATTCAGATGAAGACAAGTGTAAATATTCTAAAGCCTGTATTAACGTAAGCTACTTCCTATCCTTAATTATCATTCCTCAAAGGGATAACATTGAGGGTGAACGTGTACACAGGACTTACGTAAATATATATGGATGTAATAAATAATGTATGGATTCTCGTCTCCGAAACTCTGAACCAATTATTTTGCCAATCAGGTTCATATGTCGGCGACACGACTAATCTTGTCATATTAAATTTGGCAACTGCAGTCTCCCGCAGACGCTTCAAAATTTTATTTTGCGGCCATCTTGCTTTCAATTATAATAAGGATTGGTTGGTAAGTATGATTTATATTTAAAGGAGAAGGATTAGGAAGGAAGCTTCAACTTTCAACATTTTTGTAGCACCGTTTTATACAAATCCCAAAGTGACCGGTCCTGCGCCACCCGTATCCGCGATCACTTTGGCACTCTGGGAGGCCTATGTCCAGCAGTCGACGTCTTTCGGCTGATATGATGACGATGATACAAATGCAAAAGTGATCGGTCCTGCACCACTCGCATCCATTGGCACTCTTTGAGAGGCCTATGTCCAGCAGTGGACGTCTTTTGGCTGCTATTATGATGATGATATAAATGCAGTAGGTACATGCGTATCGCCCCGCTTCTGCGCATCCCATAATGCCTTATACGTTCGTTAGGTAGATCCAAGTTGAGGTATACGATACGATATAGGCGACGTGAGCTCAGAAAACGGATTTTTTTAAAGTCGTAGCTCTTGTTCGGATTATAATACGGCTGCTCTAAATTTAATTAGCAATCTTGAGGCCTTTCTCGAGGGAAATCACCTATTCGAATCCTGAGTTGTTGACTTTTGCTCTATAGAAAAAAAGTCTAAAATACACTTTAAAAAATCGTAACAATTTATATACACTACCGTTAAACATATTAAAATTGGTTCTAAAAATCGGCAATGTCATGTTTGAGGGAAATCAGCTAGGTATACATTTTTTTTTTGTTTGTTAAAACACGCAACATTTGTAAATTAATAACATGATATCCGCGCTCCCAAACACGCATTTCCATCTCGCTCACGCTTATGCTCAGTGAGAGGGAGAGACGACCACGAACCTACGTCGCCTTAAACCGATTTCAACTGAGCTCATGAATAGACATTGTTTGCGAACGCGGGCTAAATTTTGCAAAAAAAATATCGACATGTAACACGTTCATTAAATAATGAACTCTATCTTCTTCTACAAAATATTTCAAATAAGCTACGAGATAAAATATCACATATTTCGGCTCACTTAATTGCTCGGAATTAGGTGAGCCGAAATAAGTACCTACTCTTCGCAAGAGGATATAATACAGAGTGGTTACAACCGGGTAGAAACATATATTTTTTCTTGAATACCGGGTATTCGATATTTTGCGGGTACTAGTAAGTCGTAATGTTAAATATCATATACATATATGTACATGTTTTTACTTACAGAACGGGATGTTTTATGTTAATCTAAAAGTTGTTAATATTTCAAAGATTTTCCTTCCTTCCTTATAAACCTTACACTACTACACTTTTTACTACAACCAAACATAAAACATCCCCTACTCTAAGTAAACAAATGTATGTTTAACATTACGACTAGTACCCGGATAAAGAAGGAATACCCGGTATTCAAGAAAAAACTATTTTTTCAACCCGTATGTAACCACTTTATTACGTCCTCTTGTGAAGGATATTTTTCACCTAATTCCGATCATTGTAGACCTATCTCTAATCCCCACCACAATGAGATAAGATTATTCACGATCGGTCAACATCATAGGCAACTATTCAATTTATGTTTAGGTGCAGTCACCCATTGTCGTGAACACGGCCTATTCGTTTGATAACTAACTATATCCAGATAGACATATATGAGCACCATTGCCTGACTAAATGTACAGTCAACTGCAGATAAATGTGACCTACCCCTCTTCAAACTTTTATGCAGGGGGTTATGTTTCTCTACAGCTCCTTAGAGAGGTAGGGCACAGCGGAATGTCATATCGCTCGTATGTGGAGCAGCCCAACTGGGGAAGTACCTCCACCTTACAGAAGACCGCAGCCAAAATAGCACCACTGCTTTGTGGTGTTGCTATATTATTGCATGCTATGAAGCATATGGTGTTGTGTTCCTGGTGGTGAGTAAGGACGCCAGAGCTCCCTATTAGGGTGCGTTGTGTTGGGAGTGAGGGACCTGCATGTCTCTATCTGCCAACACAGCGAATCCTCAAGTAAGCAAAGGGTTGGCAACGCGCTTGTGATTCTTCTGGAGTCACAAGTGTCCATAGGCTACGGTACCAGCTTAACATCAGGCAGGCCGTAAGCTTGTTTGCCACAGTCGTTGTATAAAAAAAAAAGCTGACTGTACGTATATACGTATAATTTATTGGTATATCATAACCAGTTATTTGATTGAAGTTACAAACATCAAATGGACTCATTCAGCGGGGTGTAATAAACCTGGTAAAAAGGCCTACCGAGTCTCAAACTTTCCTCCCTTCTCATAATTATCAAGTCCTCACGAAATTACAATGTAATTATTTGAATAATGTTAATTATTCCCCGAAAGCTTTCGGGACATTAATTAAGACCTTGAGGTAATTTTAATAGAATATAAATTAATTCAGACAGAATTTATACGTATCATTTCGTTATTAAATATGAATGTTACACTCGTAATTTCCGTGTTGACGTCGTTTGCATTTATGCTTCAATTATCGACTCTATTATAATTTGGGCAAGTAACGAAAAGGTCGCAATTCCATTCGTCGTAATTGACAGCTGGAAACATCCCTAGGATATCACTTTACTTTAATGTCTCTGTCATTTTAATTTTTAAATGAATGTGGAAGTGCCTTCGCTGTTCGCGTTACATTTTGCATGTTAAATGAGATACGAATGTGGAGACATGTCCCCATTTGAACATTGCAAATGGAAAACAGGCCCTAGCGTAAATGAAACCAATGCTACAAACGACATGATCGATTACCATTATGTGATGATGTCACTAAACCCGTATTAATAAGGACCCTATTTGCTCATGAATACTGCAATGCTTCATTCATTGAATTTGCAACCGTTTTCGTCTACTGTAGGTATGCCTTTTCACCACAAATGAACAAGTTTATGGGGTACATCATTCCAAACTGATTATTGTTGTCCCTGTTCACAAAATTTTACAAAAAACTTGGCGCGCTTCCGCAACTTCGTTGAGTACCATCACGTTTTTCATAATTTTGCACTTATCATCGTAGATATGAAGCGTTCATAGCCTAGTGGCGCCTGCGAATCGGAAACGATAACGCAGGTTAAGCAAAGATGCAGCGGTCAGTCTTTGGATGGGTGACCGCCTGTTTGAGTGGTTACTATAAATGAGCGCTTCCGTGCTTTGGAAGGCACGCTAAGCAGTTGATCCCGGCTGCTGTCTATGACAGTAGTCGTTAAGCCGAGTTAGATGCCTTCGGGCGGCGTAAGAACCTCTAACAGTCGAGTTGCCTACTCACTTGACAAAGGGGGGACAGCTGTCACTTGCGTCCGCAGGAGCTACCTACCACAACCCTGCACGTGTCCCCTGGGTGGTACTAAAGAGCGACAATTTCAAAGGCCAAATAATGTATGCCATACGATTAAATAAATCGTAGATGTCATGATGGTCTTTTCTAATAGCCAACAGCCAACAATCATGGTGACCTTAATCTGCGTGAATTATACAACAACATCTTATTTATAAGCCAATGAGACACATAAAAACAAAAACTTCTCGGTCCTTGTCTTTAAGTAACTAAATTACACGTTTCATTACGCGTATGTAACGGTCGGTAGGCGATAATAGGCGCCCGGCCGGTGAAAGTCAATATGTCGTCAGTTAATTTACTTAAGTGTCTCAAGTGCAATTTAGTCGTGAATAAAGCTCTGTGCTTTATACAAAATAAACAAATGATTATGGAAAGTGACAGTTTGGTGAAAATTTGCTCCTCGTCATTTAGTTCAGAAGACATAGAAAAGGCAAAGTCTTTGTTATTCCAGTCTATATCAACAGACCTGCGTAACATTAAACGCAAAAACAAAAGAAAGGAAGGCAAAAGCAGCAAGGACTTGTTTGACATTATTAATGTTTTTAAAATAGTTGATAGTGAGAAGCTACCCACCTTTGTGGCCTGTGATTTAAATAAACTGCCTCCAGTCACCTGGGACCACTTGGACGTATCGAGACTGCTTAAAGATATCACGGTGCTTAAGAGTGAACTGGAAAGCATCAAGAGCACGTATGTAACCAGGGAACTGCTGCAGCTTACAAAACATGAGATTCTATGCAACAGATACGACAGTTTACCACAAGAGAATCAGCATGGGCTAGATTTCAACTTTTCACAAAGCGCTAATATTAATCAATCAATCAATCAATCAAATCGTTTAATTCAGACAAAGTCCATATACAATAAATTTCTACAATTATTCATTTTAAATACAAAATAATTACAAATAATCATCCTAAGTCTAAAAAAGGGACATACAAAACAAAGACACTACGAGTACACTACATACAGTAAATTGGTTTGCCTGTCAGTAGATGAATCATGTGGCAATGGTTCAAGTACTGACAGTCAAACCTAGCTGCAAATGCCCTCAGGATGCCGTTGGGGCTGTCTCGCACCCTGCGCGTCAGGGATGTGCATCGCTTGCGCATGGTAGTGTAGAAACAGTCTACCCTGGCTTCAGCAAACATTCCTGACGCGCTACAGTAGCGTGGAAGACCCATCAGCGCCCTGAAGGCATTGTTGTATTGTACACGAATGGCGCTGTATTGTTTTTGCGAATATGAGACCCACAGGCTGCTCGTGTAAAATGTTGTGCAAAAGGCTCTAAAAAGAGTCACTTTAACCTCAGCAGAACAACGAGCAAATCTGCGAGCCACCATATTCGCCCTAACACACAGCGCCCTTCGTTCTCTTTCAATATCTGCATCGTCCTTCAAGTCAGAGGTTACCACATGACCAAGGTACTTAAAGGTGTCTACTCTATTCAGCGGGGTACCGTATAGGCGAATAGGAGGCACAGGAGGCAGGTCTTTACCTTTGACTCGAAAGACCATGCATTCGCTCTTTTTTACATTATAGACCAAGCCGTGTTCACGAGCAAATTCCTCACAAATGCGAATCAAATGCGTAAGGCCACACGGCGACGCACTCAACAGCACCATGTCGTCAGCGTAGCTTATGTTATTGAGACATACGTCATCAATGTGGCAGCCGACATGAGTGCTGCTGAGCTCCTCTATTAACGCATTCACATAAAGGTTGAAGAGCTTGGGTGAGGTAACCCCCCCCTGCCTCACCCCGCACTCCAACCGGTATGGATCCGAGTAAGTGTTCGACCATCTCACAACGTTGACCTGGTTAAGATACCAGAACTTAAAAATGTGGTATAACTCCGTAGGCATATTAATGTTTTTTAGCTTCTGCCATAAAACGTCATAATTAACCAGGTCAAACGCTTTAGAAAGGTCGAGAAAGCACGCATAGACGGCCGTGTGACGATCCGTATAATACCTGACAGTCTGCTTCAGACACATGATAGCTGTTTCGGTTGAAAGGCCCGGCCTGAAACCGAACTGATTTTGATGTATATTCACGTATTGGTCAAGCTCAGAGCTGAGCAGAGCATCAAGTACTTTCGCGATCACAGTTGCCAACGAAATCGGCCTATAGTTGCTTTTGTCACTAATATCACCATGTTTGTTTTTAACTATTGGCACAACTACAGTTTTCATGAGGGCATCCGGCAAGTATGAATGACTTATACATAGGTTAAAAAATAAAGCCAGCACTCTAGGCAGATGAGGGCCAGCATACTTAAGGTGTTCTATACTAAGGCCGTCGTGTCCAGGAGATTTTCCCCGTGCCATGGATTTAATAACTGTGAGAATATCGCTCGCTGTAAATCTAGCCACAATTTCCTGTCCACGTGGCCCCTCACCACTCTTCGACTGCGCAGCCGTCAGCGGCGACGATACAGAAAAATGGGATTTAAATATGTTAGCTATACAATTATGATCGCTATTGCCATCGATACTTGCCGGTAGACTAGATTTTCCGTTTAGCCTCTTTGTTGATTTCCAAAAGCTACGAAAATCTTGATCCCTATGTTGACTTGCCAAGATGTCCATTTTTATTTGTTCTCTATGATCTTGACACCATTTGAGGCGTTCTTTAAAAACATTACGACTTCTTCGCATATCATCACAGAGATGACCGGATTTAGGTTTTCCATACCAAACCCATAATTTATATTTATCCCTAGCCTCTAAATGTGCCTCACGGACATATTTGTTCCACCCCACCACATTTTCTTTAAAATGCCGTTTTGCAGAATAACTACTAGTCGCAGCGTCGCTTAAAACATCTATTATATTAACATACAATTTATCTATAAGTTTTTTGTGGTCACAGTCAACACAACAATTGTCACAACAAGATCTAAAGTCATCCGGAAAATCAATTCGTCCAAGTCGCTCATGACAAATTTTATTATACATGTCCCCCTGTTCGGGTTTTCTTTCTCCCCAAATAATCTTGTTTGTATTAGGCTTGATTTCACACAATAACTCAGAGCCAATACAACCAAAATTACCTTTAACGCAAAGAGGATAATGGTCAGACCACATCACATCATTTTTGAAACTAATATTTACAATTGTTTTTGTTGCAATTTCTGTTGTCAAAATATGATCCAGCCAACGCTTAGACCCGTTAGCCTCGCTAATAAAGCTGTATACATCTGATTTTAATTAATAACCGACGCGGGGCGCACAATACGAATTTTAAATACAATAGCGGGCCAATGGGCCTGCCGCACCTGTCGATCGGGTCCGTTACTGATATGACAGATGATGTGCGCAGCGGTTTGAATAATCGGGCGAGCGACTCCTGTTGTGAAGTGTCGCTGTCTCGCTCGCGCGTGCGTACGAGCTCCGTTACATCCGTCGCAGCGGCCGAATTGTGCCGAACTCCCGAGGCGGCTAAAACTTCGGCTCCAATAGAAACGGCGTCTCCGTTGGCGAATGTTGATACGAGAGCTAGCAGCACCGAGTCGGGCGCGGGCGTTGATTTATCGTTGAATAACGGGGTACAGGCGCAAAATAAGACTTTTGCTGACGCCGCGCGCGCCCCCGGCGCTTGGATGCGGGTGGAAACAAAAGCGGAGCGGGCTACTGCGAAACACAATAAACAAAACAACCGGTTTGTCGGTACTAAAGGGACTGCTGCAATTAACCCTGATTGTAAATTTAGAGCAGCGCAGACAAAAATTCCGTTGTTTGTAAACAATGTTAATCGGGGTACATCACCCGCGGATATTGTAGATTATATATTTGACAAAACTAAAATGAAAGTTACTTTGTTTAAACTTTCAATGAATAAAGAGAAGGATTACGATTCTTATAAGGTGTTTGTACCCAGTCATAGTCTGGAAGTTTTTATGAATAAGTCATTATGGCCTGAGGATATTTCATTTAGACGCTTTATTCACTTTAAGCATAGGCAAGTAGACTTAACGGGAAAATAGAAGTTAGATATTTTTTATATTTTTTTTTTATTTAATGGATAATAGTGGATATTGTAAATTTATCTCATATAACTGTAAGTCAGTCTCACGCTCTGTTGATTATGTAAGGACCTTGTGCAAACAAGCTCACATATTAGCCCTACAAGAAACTTGGCTTTTCTCGCACGATCTGCCATTGCTGGGCGATATTGATAGCAGTTTTGGATTTACGGGCAAGTCAGCGATTGATGACACGGTCGGTATAATACGCGGTAGGCCCTATGGAGGTGTAGCCTTATTATGGAAGAAGAGTGCGTTTGACTCGGTTGCCGTGATAGACTGTGTGAGTAACCGGATCGTGGCTATTAATGTAAGGGTTCGAGACCGCTCATTTCTTGTGTTTTCGGTTTACATGCCCGTAAATCAAACTGATAATTTAGCTGAGTTTACTGAGTGTCTCAGTGAAATGTGTGCTATTGTGGAGAACGTGCAGGTATCATCTGTTTTTATGCTGGGTGATTTCAACGCGCACCCCGATAGTTTGTTTGGATGTGAAATGATGAAATTTTGTGAGGACCAGTCATGGCTATGTGCGGATATTGTTAAGTTAGGTGCAACGTCGGACACATTTACATTTGTGAGCGGCGCTCACGGTTGCACACGCTGGCTCGACCACTGTCTGGTGACCGAGGCAGCGATGCAGTCAGTGGTTGGCGCTGAGGTGTATTACGGGTCTGATTGGTCTGATCATCTAGCTCTAGAAATCAGCTGTGATATTTTTATTTTGCAACCGTTACAAAGTCGGACCGGGTATGCTTATAGCAAGGTACTTTGGGGCCATAGGGATGCGAAACAGGTTGAAAAGTTCCATTATTTGTGTAACGAGGGACTCAGAGTTATTGACTTTCCCCAAGATTTATCCGAATGTTGTGATGGTATATGTAGCAACAGAGAACACAGGATTGTATTGGAACGGTTGCATAATGATATTATTAATACACTGAAGTATGCGGCGGAGGAAAGTTCGTGTGGGTCTCGTAATAACGATAAGAAACGTAAGTATGTTGTGGGGTGGAACAAACATGTTTATCACGCACACCGGGATGCCAGGCACCATTTTCAGATATGGTTGACATATAGAAAACCATCTAGCGGGCACTTCTATGAGCGCATGGCGGAGTCAAAGCGTATTTTTAAGTCGCGACTGAAATGGTGCCAGGACAATGCGGATCAGATAAGGATGGATGTTTTAGCCACGCACCATACCAAAAAAGACTTTTGCAGTTTCTGGAAGCAGACCAACAAACTTAGTCCGAAACCGTGTATCCCTCTCAGTGTCAATGGTTCTAGTGAGCCCGTTGACATAGCCAATGCGTTTAGGGATAGCTTTTTGGTGAAACCTCTTGACAAGGATGTAAAGGCGCACCAGGCACCTATGGTGGTTCCGTGTGGGTCCAGGTCACCCATTAAGTTTGATGCCGCAGAGGTCGCTTCGGTCATTCGTGGCATGACCAGAGGGAAATCACCTGGTCACGATGGAATTAGCATCGAACTCTTCAAACACGCTGGATGCCACTTACCGCGTGTTCTAGCAATGTTATACACTATGTGTGTTCGTCACTCTTATTTGCCTGGTGAGTGTATGAGAACGGTGGTTGTGCCAATAGTTAAGAGCAAAACGGGGGATCCGTCGGATAAGGCCAATTATAGACCCATATCATTAGCAACAACGACAGCCAAAGTGTTGGACAGTTTGCTTGATCGACAACTGTCTAAACATCTTAAGTTGCATGATGCCCAGTTTGGTTTCCAAGCTGGGCTATCAACTGATACAGCAATTCTTTGTCTCAAGCATACTGTCCGATACTACACTGATAGGAAAATTCCGGTTTACGCGTGTTTTCTAGACCTATCGAAAGCTTTTGATATGGTATCTTATGACCTACTCTGGCACAAGCTGCGTACAGAAACGGAGGTCCCGGAGGAGATTATCAGTGTTCTTGATTATTGGTACAACAACCAGTCAAACGTCGTCAAGTGGGCCAATGCGTTTTCTGATGAGTACAGGTTGAAGTGCGGGGTAAGACAGGGGGGGGTTAACGTCACCGCGTCTCTTCAACCTGTACATTAATTCTCTCATAGAGGACCTCAGCAGTACTAGGGTTGGTTGTGCCATTGCTGGGGATATGGTCAACAATATAAGTTATGCCGATGACATGGTGCTGCTGAGGCCTTCTGTGTATGCGATCAGAAAACTGCTGAGCAAGTGTGAGGAGTACGCCGTGGCACATGGACTTAGGTACAATGTGGTTAAGAGTGAGTTACTTGTTTTCCAGCCGCGTGAACACAGGGTTGAGAGGGTACCTGAAGTCACGCTGTATGGAGTAGCCCTAAACAGAACCACGAAATTTAAATACCTGGGTCACTGGGTCACGGAGTACCTCTCAGATGATCCTGACATTGAGAGGGAGCGCAGGGCGTTGGCTGTGCGGGGGAATATGTTGGCTCGCAGGTTTGCACGATGTACGCAGGAAGTTAAGTTAACCCTTTTCAAGGCTTACTGCCAATCCTTTTACACGTGCGGCCTGTGAGTCAGCTACACTCAACGGGCAATCAACGTCTTGCGCGTTCAGTATAATAATACGCTTAGGTTGCTGTTGGGTCTTCCTAGACACTGTAGCGCTTCGGGAATGTTTGCCGTGACACGAGTAGACGGTTTCCACGCAATCTTGCGAAAACGGGTCGCCAGCATGAAGCGCCGTGTAAGGGACAGCCCCAACAGCCGCCTAGCAATAATAGCAAATAGGCTGGACTATCCCATAATGCAGCACTGGGACCAACTCCATGTTATGTAAATTTTATACCTACTAACATAAGTTTTTAAGTTACTTGAACTAACACATTAATGATTTTATTTATTTTTGATATATTAAGTACCAACATAGTCGTTCTAATGATACTACTAACAAATAATGGATCTCGTTATCTGAGTAATAAATGAATTGAATTGAATATAGAAAATTCCCGTGGCTCTCGGGCGTATATTAAAATATAGAATCGAGTCACTCACGTCTTTGAGGTTGTATATCGCTAGACTTTGTGGTTGAATATCGCTAGACTTTGAGGTTGAATATCGCTAGAATTTGAGGTTGAATATCGCTAGACTTTTAGGTTGAATATCGCTAGACATGTTTCGAACCAATACGTGGTCCTTGCTCGTGAGCGTGTCAGCGCGCTTAGCACCGAGATATGGTTCATGTATTATTTCGAAAAATGTCGAGCGATATTAGACCTCAAATACGTTAGTGACCCGTCTCATGATAATTACACGTCCTTCATTATTTTTCGAAATCACCGTTTCTCACTGCTGAACAACTGATCTAGATCGAGTACTGTGTTTGTCCAATCATTCAGATGAATAAATTCAGCTCGTTCAGCCATCGCTGACGGCGTCCGCGCATCTCCAATTTTAGTGTTCGGTCATCCACTCTGTAGTAATTTTGCGGCACAGCAGAGTAGACCGGCTCAGTCCCACTTTAACTTGGTGGCTTTCCGGGCTATATTAACGATTAGTGTACACCTGGGATCGAAACCGGATTCTTTTCAAAAAACCCCAAAGGAGTCTAATATTTTGAATTAAATATTTTAGGCTCTTATTTTACAGTTACCATCAGTTCAATTGTAGCAGCAAAGGTGTTGTCTCTATCATAAACTAAAGAACGAAATAGAACGTATTAATACCGGTATTATTGTATGGTGGAAATACCGGTATCCGATCCCTGCTGTACACACAATTATGATATATTGATTGGTTTTTATCAGAATCTCTTGGCTCTCGCGCCGTTCTTCGTCTTTGCCTTTTGTTTGTCGTAGTATCATCATCATTATATCAGCCGAAAGACTTCCCCCAAAGAGCCGTAGAGTATGCCAGTGATCTTATTATATATCCCAATGAGGCTTCCTAAATATCTTAAAACAATAAGATTAATTAATTGCCTCCTTTCTGTTAATGAGATACATAACTTATTTTAAGGGAATATACAGTTTATTATTTTTTTTACCGCTATCTTTGAAAGGGACTTAATATTCATCTCAGACTCAATAAACAAGGTAAGATCGTTTAGTCTCAACTGAAAATAATAAACGCTCAATTTGCAAAGGCCAAGCCACACCCAAGTGCCCGACAGTCTCTAAGTGCTCGACATTATTTCAAATAGCGAAGATAATTTCAAAAACGTATCTAACAATTTTGTCGTTTATGAACCAGTATTACGAGAAAATTTATTGACAGAAGTAAATAAATGGTCCTCTCGTTTACTAATTTAATTTATTTATATTGACAATAAAATTAACGTTATTGAAATTCTTGGAAAATGTGACATTTGTAAGTTATTTATTAAATATACAAATGTACAATTGAAAAATGAGGTAGTCACTGGCGATGAATTATTTACAATTTCGCTGAACTAGATTTGTTCGACTGTTCGGCAAAGTTAGATCAAAAATACGCAGAAACCATATTTCAAGATACCTACTAACGTAGTTCAAATTTCGACATAGAAAAATACGAAAGGCTTTTTTCGGCGTCAGAGTTCGCCATTATAGCGCTTTTTTTTCAAATATTGACCAATATATTTAGAGTAGTACATATCAGCGCATGCACATAGAGGACCACAGGACCACGAAGGACTACAAGATTTTTTATAAGTAGTAAGGTATTCGATCAAGTTTAGTCCAATATTTTACCTACTGTTTTACTTATTATCCTTCAAATAAAATTCAAATTATTTAAATTTTCAATATACAGTAATTTCCAGATAAAATCAAACACTATTTATCTAGAAAGCCGATGGATCCGATGAAGTCTATGGCGATTTTTACGGGATGGCAGCGTGGAAAAGTCTCCTAGCTTGTATACATAAAATGACAGTTCGCTCCACATTTCTGATTCGATATGGCAGTCGACAGCTAATAAACAATTGTCTAGTTTGTGAACTAGGCACCTGCTGTTCATTTGTGTAACGTTTCATACGTACGGTCACGGACTTTAATTGTTGTGCCATTTAGAGCTCACTTTATACTGGACACTTCAAAGTTTAACTATTCATTAAACCATATGAGTTGACACCTAAATGGCTCAACATTTAAAGTCCACGACTGTACGTTTGGTAGACCTAGATTAATTTTCGGTATTTTTTTTATATTAATTATAGTTGCGTTGTCAAATGTTCGTAACTTACCCTCTTCTCACTGCTTAACTGACAATGTCCATTTATTTATTTATTGGAGAACAAACAGAAACAAGTGTAGAAAACTTATAAGCTAAGAGGGCATCTTTTTTTTCAAATTGTACCATTTAATTTGAATAGGCGTCATTCAATTATTTAAGAGGGCTACTTTACCATACAAATAGTAACGGAATGGACGTAACGGAACGAATACTTCGCAGATTAAAACACGTGTTTAATATACTGTTTTTAACAATTGTAATAGTATTTTACTGAAATCATGGTTAATGATAATGACAGATTAAGATAATTGAGTCGCATTAGCAGAAAAACCATAGGAACCTTCGTAATCTCGTAACGGAACCAGGACTCTATTTTTTGAGTCCACCACTCGACGCACCGTTCGCGCGAGATTTCTAGCCACTACTGACAGTTTGTAAACCAAACGAATGATGTTGCGTAACGGTATGTGATGCTAGATGCAAACAAACACCTAATTTGGTAATAAAAATACCTCGTTCCCACAAAATCATCGTGACGGAATGTGGACATGTCCACTTTTTCAAAATCACTGGACAAGATTCATTTTAGTTAATATGTAAAAAATACTTTAGCGAGATAAATATAAGGTTG
This sequence comes from Epinotia brunnichana, assembly GCA_963854355.1. Lineage (NCBI taxonomy): Eukaryota > Metazoa > Arthropoda > Insecta > Lepidoptera > Tortricidae > Epinotia > Epinotia brunnichana. Next base: position 3,744,027 of record OY977945.1, on the reverse strand, counting down.
ATTTAAGAAAAAGGCACAAAATACAAGTCCTAATACTTCGAATCGATACTTGAAGTTGACTTTTCACAGGTGGATAGGCAAAAATCGAGGGTCGGCAGCCAGAAAAACCAAGAAAATGTGGTAAATTTAATACTAAATGATAGGTCTTTTGGGTTTTTATACGATTTAGATATATTATTGACGTTTTAAGATTGCTACAAGTACAAATTTTCAACGTGTTTCGTATTTGTAGGTTGTCAAAGGCACTGGACACACCAAAAACATCAAGGTACAAGAAAAATAAAAAATGCCCAAGAACACATGCACACTAAGCATGCATTTGCGATAAATTGCTTGGTTACAAGCAAAGATGTTCAGTGAGATTCAACTATACTTCAACTATACCTATTACTTGGTGTGGACTTATCGAATATCGACCCTGAAATGTACCAATGATGATAGTCAAGTAAAAAATGTTAAATTGATGAAAAGTGGCCTAAATTAGAAATGCTGACTTTTTGGTACCTCACTGAAGTTACCCTGTTAAGATTAAATAAAGTAAATCAACCGTTTAGCGACATCACCGGACGGAAGGGTACAGTTTAATCTTGCGTTAAGAACTGGTGTTATCGCCCTCGGCGGCCGTTTTACCCCATTAATTTTTAGAGCCGTGAGTAAGGCTGTGACGATATTTATCGGTCTGCGACGGAAAAAGGGTACAGGGGTTCTATTCCATTGATACATTTTGGAATTGATTTTTTTTGTATTTAGCACCGCTCGTGACGCGTTAGGCTGTGATAAATATGTGTTATTTGAGTGCCTACAATCATTGAATTCACTTTGGGTAAGATAAATATAGAGCGGCAGAGGAAGGACCAGACATACTTACACCAGCCAGCCAGCCAGCCAGTTTAAAAGAGAAAGTTGCCGTCGAAAGACGTCAAGAGGCTGTCACAGAGGACAAAACTCTGTGGCGAGAAAGTTGCCGTCGAAAGACGTCAAGAGGCTGTCACAGAGGACAAAACTCTGTGGCGGTTACTCCACCGACAAGAGCCTAGCTCTTAAACAGTGATGATGATGAAGATAACTGAGCATCATGTAGGTTTAGGTGTTTTCCCAGTACGTCAAGCAGACCATCCCGCACCTTAGCCACAATCGTAGCAAGCGATATGGGCCTGCAATTGGACAAGTCAGAAGCTTCCCCCGTTTTATTTTTTACCATAGGTAATAACTACGACGGTAGGTATGCATTAAATCCTTAGGCAGGTACTAACTAATACATAAATTGAAAAAAAGGGAAAGAACTCCAGGCAGATAACTTCCAGCAAACTGAGAACATTGAGATGCTCGACACTGAAGCCATCGTGCCCTGGGGATTTCCCTCTCACCATGCTTTTAATCTTTAAAGCCACTTGTTTAGCCGTGAATTTGATTGTAGGAGTCTCGGATTGGTCCTCAGTATCGAGCGTCCCCTTTGACTGGGGTAGCGGTGACGTGACTGTAAAATAATCTTTTCTCAAAAATGGCCCGCAAAGTGGACATAACTCGCTACATATTGGAAGGTAAAGTGTATAGTTTAAGGCCAGATCAAAATTAAAAAATAAAAAACATTGCAGGCCGCCTGGAATGTTACATGTGAATTCCTTTATTTGTCGAGTACCAAACTTTTAAAAAAGTAGAAACTGGCGTACAAAAGACGGCACAGGTCGTATTCAGCCAAATCAAGTCGTATTTTTCTGTTGCAAACGCGACATTTTTGCATGTGTCATAAAAAGATTGCATTTTTCGGTGAAAAAATACACTTGCGATTCTGTTTAAAAAAAATATTATGACGTTTAATTTTATGAAATTTGTAGTATCCTCAATTTTTATTTAATAATAACGCTTGATTTCAATTTAGTCTTTTTTATTCCCCCATTTTTGAGAAAAGCACCATATTAGCCTCAGCCGGAATGGCAATTGCAGGCTTCGTATTATAATTAAACAAAATGCTCAGCCTGCAATTGCCTCCTTCCCGGCCACGGCAATAATGTACTATTAAAAGCGTTGGCGATGCCGCTCGGCTCGTGTATGCCAGTCACAAGTCTAGTCTGACTTTGAAAATCAAAATTAGTTAACACCTAAATAGTTCAACAATTAAAGTCCGTGACTGTACGATTGAATGTCTTATGTCTCGTTCTGTATGTAGGTATATGTAACCCATTTTACCCTAATTTACTACTGTACACATGACCATGAGCAGAGACGCTTACGCTGGCTGGGGCATGTGCATCGAATGGATCCATCGCGTTTGCCGCGGCGTGTTCTGCTTGGGGCCGTAGCTGATGCCAAAAGAAGCATAGGCCGGCCGAAGCGGCGGCATAAGGACTGTGCCAAGCGAGATATGCGCGCATTCAACATCCCGGTTCACAAGTGGGAGGACCTTGCCGTGGACTGGGACAAATGGCGCAAACTGGTGTTCGATGGTCGTCAAGTTCATGATGAAGCGTGGTTTAAAACACTCGCAGTAAATCGAGCCAAGCGGCATCAACGTGGCACCTGTTCGCCGCGGGCAAATTTTACCTGCCAAGCTTGCGGTCGTGTATGCCGCTCTTGCATTGGCTTACATAGCCATGGAAGACGTTGTCTCCATTCTTAACACTGCTTGTATAGTCTGTAATAGACTTAAAGGCCATTGATAATGGCATGACCTTTACAAACTTAATCCACTTCGACTTTGCAACCGTCTTCATTTTTCATAAATTCAAAAGAACATTTTTATTATAATTATGCTTGAAACTTTGAGTCGCCCTTTTTTCCAATTATTAAAGTTAAACGTGAATTTTCTATTTTGTTAGCGGACCGCTGAAGCTTAAATTATAAGTGAATAAATAAGTTTTTTACGTACAAAGTTTAAGGTCAAATAATTTAAAATGTGTGTTTCAACAAAATCTAGGCACAGTCTAAAGAGTAACAGTGGACTGACGCCTTTGATGTTTGCGGGTTTGACAACGTCATGTCCCGAGCTATATATCTTACTAGCGACCCGCCCCTGCTTCGCACGGGTTTATGTGTTTATTACATGCATGTATGATTTGTATTATACATATAAACCTTCCTCTTGAATCACTTTATTTATTAAAAAATCTTATACTATATATTGATATTGATATATATTATTGTATGCAGCTCGGGCTCGCCCTATACGCCCCACGCCCCTCACGCCCCGCACGATTGCCCTGTCTAGACGGATTCGTCGAATGACTGTATTGGTTTATAGACTGTGATCTAGGTATGAGTTAGTGTTCAATCTGTCCTGTGGACACATCCAAAGTTTAAAGGCCTAATATAATAAAAAAAATTGGCGTTGAGCCTACACGTATAATTGTCAAGCGCCTTTGCGACATATGATTTGTACTATAGGAACATAATTCATAATAACAGTATAGGTACTTAAGGTGCTAATTAAATAATTTCGGTACAAAGACTTTTTGAGAAACGTCTTCCTTTCAGAAAAAAAATATAATAAACGTTTTTGTTTTATAGTAGTTTATGTGACTGTGCATGATGAAGGGCACTAAACACGAGCGTGGGTTTATGAAACGAGCCGAAGGCGAGTTTCATAATAACACCACACGAGTGTTTTAATGCCTAATTTTGTACAGTTACATACACTAATTTATCTATCCGCATATGATGATGCCTCCATGATGCATTCAGGAGGCGCTAATTATGACCGGCATCGCGGCGTTGTTTTCTGGCAGCTGTCATAGTTTTTTTTTTAATTCAGAGACAAACTAGAGTTGGATCCAACTAATCCAACCATCATATCGTTCGATATCTTACTTACGTGCGACATTTGTCAAATTTGTATGCAAATTGACAATTCATTTCGAACTAAACGTCATCTCAACTGATATTAGAATAGAGGTTAAATCAAATTTCTTTGTTTTTCAGAGACGTTCGAAATTTGAATGAAATAATATTATCGAAATCGATGTTATTATTTAGTAATAATAAAATTTTCACAGATAAGAAATTTGTTCAAACAAAACTGTCTATTTTTATGGTGGTCATAAATGTGCGGTTCTTACACGCATCATGGAGGGTTTATGATATTTGGATAGATAAAACTATTTAAAGTTAAATGTTTTTATGTAATGTACAGTATTTAAAGTTAATTGTTTTTACATTACATAAAAACAATTAATTTTAAATAATTTAAAACAAAAACTTTTAATATATCTTTTTTTCTAAAGCAAATAAATTAATTAAAATCTGCCCACACACAATCATTCTATTTATGTAACGACTAGATATTTAGCACTTTCTGTCAAGTAAACATCGTCGAACATCGAACAAATAGCATGACATTCACGTGTATTTCAGCATTTCATCTGAGTGAAGTCGCCAGTCAAGAGATTCTATAAAATAATCAAAGAGGTATCAATCACTACATACATACATACAATCACGCCTTTATCCCTAAAAGGGGTAGGCAGAGCACATGAAACTTGTGTTCCAGTGCGACTTTTAGCATAAATGTGGGTATAAAAGATCGACAAAATGTGATGTTGCAGTGATAGGTTGCTAGTCCATCGCCCACAACACACTTCAACCCTGTTCCCTTAGTCGACTCTTACGACACCCACGGGAAGAAAGGGGGTGGTGCTATTCTAACCCGACACTACACGGGAATCAATCACTAATTATTGATTATTTCACTAACAGGGTGTTTTACGTACCGAAGTAATCCCTTTATATCTACAAAAACTAAAATAAACTTTTAAATGTTAAAAGTAAAATAAATACTTAAGTCTATTCCAGGAGAAGGGCAGCTCTAAAAGTATTGGTACCTAACTTATTAGCACCTAATTTATATTTAAACCGTTAACTCACCGCGTCTCACCGGTACCTGACAATACAATTAATGTCAGGTAGGGAAGACGCCTTATTTTTGTTGCTGGTTTGAACCCTTATTGAGTTTACTGTGTCTCCAAATATTTAGAATATAATAGAATAGAATAAAAAAGCTTTATACAACATCACATTACACTACATTATAATTAAAGATACATGTGAACCTTAAGATTAGACTTCAAATACAAATCTAAAATTAATGTTACAGTTATGATAAAGTATGTACTTATTGTGATGTTAAAAAGGAGCTTGCCCCAGCATAATGTTACAGTAAGGCCACTGCAACGCATTTAATAATACCTACTATAGACACTCAAACACTACATCCCATACCTCATCCTGGAATCTTGTCTAACAAGATTCGCAGACAAATTATAAGTTTAGCATATCGGAGCCATCATTAGAGATCGGACGTGCTTCGCAGTTATTGTGCCAATATGGCTGCCACGCCAAACGCGACGTTAATGTTGGTGGCGTTGTTAGGTTGCAGTTGCAGTGGTTTATTTCTAATAGATCGAACAGAGCATGATTTGACTACCAAAATGTGACACATTGGCAGTCGATAATATCCGTCAAGCACAAAGTTAATTGACTTACAAGCGCATGCTACGCAAGTATCTTTTTGATAAGCTCGTAGAGTAGTTGTCACCATAAATATTTTGCTGGGTAGAAAGAAAGAAAGAAAGAAAGAAGACATTTATTTACTACACAAAAGACACATAGAGACAAAGGGAGTAGGCATACCTACATTACAATTTAACACATAGTGTGTGTCTTCGCGGCAGTGAATAGGTCGCTGTCTCAGCATTATGCCGAGGTGTCAGACAGACACCTACAGCGCTGATTTTCAGAAAGCACCGTACGTGACCCACGGAACGCAACACAACATAAGACCATTGATAAACACATAATTATTGTATACATATAATAAATGTAATAAATTTGTAAAATATGTACCAGTAGCCAAATGGGATAGAAAGAAAAACACAAAGCAAAAAACGCGACACGGTTGGGATAGGAAAGTGCTGGATGGATGGACGGGTAGGTACATGAAGTAGGTATAACCCGCAAGAGTCAACTTGAGTTCCTGGTTCGTATGACGTTAGTACGCGCTCGAGTCTCAAGTTAACTCTTGCGGGATATAATATGTATGTAAGTATATAATATGTTGTATACCTATGTGGATGTTTATTTCAGTAATATTTTGGATATTAGTTTATGTGTGGTGTCGGGTTAGAATAGCACCACACCACCCCCTGTCTTCCCGTGGGTGTCGTAAGAGTCAACTAAGGGAACAGGGTTGAAGTGTGTTGTGGGCGATGGGCTAGCAACCTATCACTGCAACATCACATTTTGTCGATCTTTTATACCCACATTTATGCTAAAAGTGGCACTGGACCACAACTTTCATGTGCTCTGCCTATGTATGTAGTTTATGTGGAGTTGAGTTCTACGACAAAACGAAATGCCAGCACCAAATGTTTCTGCTTTGCCCAATCAGGTTGTCTTGCGCAAAGTGTAAATAAATAAATAGAAAATAAAAGATTCCGACGAGTTGAGAACCTCCTCCTTTTTTGAAGTCGGTTAAAATACAAATACTCTTTATTGAACGAAACGGTTCTTGCTATTTCATCACTAATCGTTGAGGATAAGACATCCGTAATTCTCGCACTCGCATACCTACCTATTTGTCAGAACGTGACGGATGTCTTAGCGACAGCGATAAGTGATAAAATGTCAACAATGCTACGCCCGCACACCACAGCGAATATAAACAGGCGGTAGCATCACTACAGAGCGATCCCTTCCAGACAACCTTAAGGTAGCAGAGAGGAAAAAAACTTAAAAATCATATAATCAGTCTACACTGCACGTAAAACCGATGGCCGCTGGGGCGGAAAGGTTCTCGAGTGGCGACCACGTATTTATTTTATTCTGTTTTTAGTATTTGTTGTTATAGCAGCAACAGAAATACATCATCTGTGAAAATTTCAACTGGTACTATCACGGTATCAGTGAAATACAGCCTGGTGACAGACATACAGACAGACAGACAGACGGACAGCGGAGTCTCAGTAACAGGGTCCCGTTTTACTCTTTGAGTACGGAACCCTAAAAATGGTAGGTATAGGACCTTTAATTATCTGCTTTTCAATAAGATTGAGAGATTCATTGGACGTACCTAATTGTTCCGTCTCGTTAAGTATGGTTGAAATTATTAACCCGTCTGGTGTCGGGTTAGATTTTCACCACCCCCTTTCTTCCCGTGGTGGGTGTCGTAAAAGTCGACTAAGGGAGCAGGGTTGAAGTTTATTGCGGGCGATTGGCTAGCAACCTATCACTGCGATATCACATTTTTTTCGATCTTTTATACCCACGTTTACGTTTATGCTAAAAGTGTTACTGGAACATAAGTGTCATGTGCTCTGCCTATCCCTTTTGGGAATAAAAGCAAGAATCTATGAATGAATGAAATTATTAAAGGTGGTTGATGTCTTTTAAAACTGTCATTGTTATTTGAATCTTCTGCCTTCTAACGTAGAGTCACTTTTTGAATGGTCTAACGTTCATGCAATTCGGTCAACTCAAATAATTTCAAGATTCTCAAGTATAAGCATAACATTTTTTTTTTTTTAAACATTTGTTTTTTTTTTAACATTTGTTTTTTTTTTAACATTGTTTTATTTTTAGCGTCTTGTTAATTTTTTAGTTTTAGTTTAAAACCTGATTGAACATTTTCACTATGTTTGACTTACCTTGTTAATAGTTTCTTAAGTAATTAATGGATGACTGTTATTGGCCTTGTATTATGTAATTACCAAGTATTAGTTATATCTACGGCTGTTGTTATCCTCAATACCAATAAATAAATAAATAAAATAAATAAGTCTGATACTGGCGCAGATTGAAGTTAAAATACGTAAACGCAGCACATTGCCGTCTTTTACGTAACGATTTCAATAAAATAAGCTGAAGCTGCATTTATATGAAACGAATTGACAAGTCACACAAAAATAATGTAGGAATTTTACAATTCCCGTGAGAACCAGACATATTAAAATATAATTAAAACAGTTCACTCTCGTTTTTAAGGTCGCGCGTCGCTCGACATGTTTTCAACATTCGCGGTTCTTATCCATGAGCACACGCGTTGCGCGTGAAAGCGCGTGTTACATACTTATACTCATACTCATTTATTTATAATATTATAAAAATATTACACGTCACATAATTATCCACAATTTCATATTATAAGCAATTAAATTTTATAAATGTTTATATATAAAATTATATATCCTAAATTAGGCACTGACGAAAGAGACGGGACGCCGCAATACGTTGGAATGAGATGAAGATATTTCCATACGTATCTAACGTATTGCGGCGTCCCTCTCGTTAGTGCCTAATTTAGGATAATGTAATAAGCGCTTTAGCACTACGGGCCCGCGCCCTACTCGCTCGGCTGGTTTGCGCGGGCGCAGGCGGGGACAGTGACGAAGGCGAGAATCTACCCTCGTTTTCTTCAGTTTAATGTTTTTTTTTTTTTATTTACGCATTTTTTTTATGCATGTTGTAACTAATTTATGATTGATGCAGCTCAATTTTTCTAGCTTTAACTATGGACCGGCCCAAGGCAAAGGACGCGCGTGCTAGTAACTAAGGATACTATCGCCACCTTCAATTAGAATTTATTAGATTTTTGCATAATTCTGTTCGTCATAGTAAGACGAGATTTTTGACGTTGATGATGTTTAACAAATCTTAATCCCTCCTAAACGACTAACTTCTTTTCATATAAATGTCTGTCCTGGTTACCCAGTATGCACGTGAAAGTACTGATTATATTTCCACTGTGCCGGTTTGACTAGAACGGAAATTAAGCTGCAGCTGTGATTGGCAGACAGAATTTCATTAACTCGCGAAGATTATTATTCAATTATAATAGGCGTGTCAAAACGCAGCTTAATAATATTCAGACGCTTGACTGTATTAAAAGGATTACCAATTAACGTGATTTTGTATAAATACTTTTATTAAACAAAAAATATATTTTTTCAACCATGCAATAAAATATTGACGTTACGTTGCTTATGATAGGCTGCAAAGTATCAAGTTTCAGGTAGGGCGAGACAAGAGGCCCATAATGATATTTCATATAAAATTGGAGGCCTGCTAGGGTTTTGTTTCATCCTCAATTGGTGACAATATCATGGCGTTCAGCCTTAAAAAATAACATTATGTGTTACTTTTTTAAATTAATTTTTATGTTTCTGTAAAGTACTATTCATACTTAAAATCATAAAAATGCATTATTTTTATTGTCCAAGAGTAAATTTAAAGGTACCAATAGATTTTTTTTTTTATAAAAACACATTTGTATGACAACTATCATATACATACCTAAACGCAGTATTACGCGAGCGAAACAGCAATTTACTTGATTTTCCATACAACGGTTAGTACAAATAACAGGTGTGACGTCATACCTGTGTGTCAATTAGTATGGAGTATGGGGCGTTTATGGCTGCCGTCAGTGAGGTCAATATTTGTCTCAATTTTTTGGGTATTTATGTTCTTTAATTGTAGTTGCTCCCATACAAACATGTGTGCCTCTATAAAAACTGGTGCGAATGGCATTGTTAAAAAATCTTAGTCATCATCCCTTTTTCAATGCAATCTCACCCAAAGCGCGTTCCAGAACCGTCCCCTGTACAACTGCATTACTAACACAAGTCTCGTCCTAACCAGCCACGCTACACTTTCCTATTGCTCAAGCGCTTAGAAAACTTCAACATTTACCAATTCCGAGTCTCCAATCGTTTCCGAGCTCGTTCCTGCAGTACGTGATCGAACATTGTCCGGTAAAGAGCTGTGCACATTGGGCACACGAACCTAATATCTAGCTTTGAAATACGAGTATCTACTACACAACGACAGCACCAATCAAACATCAACAATATCCATAGATTAGTATTCGCTATGATAGCGAGAGTTATACCGGATATCTGCAGCTGCAAGTTCTATTATCTATGGCATTTTGACTACAGGGAACTGAAAATATGTTTTTTTTAAGGCTCTGTCAACACCAAAAACGCGCACACTGTGTATTTGTATCGGAGTAAACGAGAGCGAGTGTTACTTGGGCAGCCAGGTTTTAGAAGAAAATAATGAATAATATATATTAAAATAAAAAAAAGTGTGGATTATTTGTGAAATATGGCTTGTTAGCGGTTTAGGTATGAATATGTGGACTTCATGTTTTTAATTGCAGACCCATACGTCAATAAAATAAGGACTTAAGTAGAACCGTTTAAGATGATTTTAAGACCAATCTTTGCAATTTTTTTCTATCTAGCCGATTTCGTCCAATTAATTTTCGAGTCCGTCTACGGTCTTGGAAATATGATAAATATTAACTTATATGTTTTTTGATGTGCTAGCACCAATAGATTTTCTTAAACAAACTGCTTAAATAATACCAATTTCAACAAATTAGGTCTTGTCAGCTTCTTAATGTACGTTCCTTAAGCTCGTAGCCATGAACACAACACTTCATAATCTACATTATACAGTAAAGTACACACTTGAGGCGGAACATATCACTACGCGTCCTGTAGGTTAAAAATGTAGAGACTACGCCAGTGTGTTGAATTAGATAACCGGCGAACCACGGGCCCCTTCGCAGATGCGACCAGTTTTAAAAGTCTAAAGCAATGTTGCTAGCGTTTAAACTGGGTATAATTACTATATTAAACTCATTGGCAGACTTAACGCGACTCTCCACAATATAACCATTCCTTTACACTGAAGCCAACTCGAGTACTTTTAGTCGGGATGTCAGTGGCTATGTTTGGCGCATCTCCAAGAGCACTAACTCGCAGTTAGGTCAGTTTTGGTGGTCTGTTTCTATCTGTCGCTTCCGATCCACATCATCTCGCTTCCACTTGCGCCAAGCTGACGTGACGAGTCAAAACGAACGGAAATATTAAGATGTGATCGCGTTGTGTGACAGACGAACCGAATTCCTCTAAAGGCGAAACCTGGTAAACTTACTATTACTATGTATGTGAATAAGCGTGAGTTCATATTGACTTGATTCATCCCCATTTCATTAAGTTGTGCGCTCGTGAATTGGTAGCGCCTTTAGCTAAAATTTTTATTAAGTCGTTATCGTATGGTCACTTCCCCTCTACATAGAAAAAAACCTTGATTACACCAATTTACAAAAGTGGCGATGCGCACCAGATTACTAACTACAGGCCCATTAGTAAGTTAAATATTTTTGCAAAAATCTTTGAAAAAATCGTTTATATCAACATTACGGCTTCATTTTATCAGCACATTGCGCCCAGTCAACATGGTTTTTGTCAAGGTCGTAGCGTTAATATTATTCTCCTGACCTTAACAGATTTTATTATCAATATAATATCTTCCGGCTGTCAGGTGGACGCCGTGTATACCGATTTCTCAAAGTGTTTCGACAAAATTAACCATAACAACTTAATTAAGAAACTCTTGGAACTCGGTATACATGGTGACCTCCTTAGATGGATAAAGTCCTACCTACTACGATTAGATAATCGTAGTCAGGCCGTAGCCTTGAAGGGATATACCTCTTGTTTTCTTCCAGTACCCTCCGGAGTACCCCAAGGGTCACACCTTGGGCCCTTACTCTTTATGTTATATGTTAATGGCATGGCAACCTGTTTCCGTAGTTCTGAACACCTCATCTATGCAGATGAAACAATAATGTATAAAGCTGTATCGTCGGAAGCGGATTGCCATGCATTACAGCAGGACTTAGATAACTTTTTCCTTTATTGCTCTAATAACCATCTTTTCTTGAATGCAGAAAAATGTTTTGTAATAAGTTTTAATCGTAAAAATGATCCCATAATTTTCAATTATACCTTAGCTGGGAATAACATAGCACGGGTATCTTCTATCAGGTACTTGGGTGTTATTTTGGACTCGCAATTAAATTTTAATATACACATTGATCATTTATGTAAGCGAGTTTATAAAAATTTAGGGATGCTCCTTCGGATCGGACAACTTTTCAGGCGCCCAAATACTTATAAACTATTATTTTATTCTTTTGTTAGGAGTATCCTGGAGTTTGGCTGTGTTGTTTGGACACCTCAATACCAAGTCCATATTGACCGTTTGGAGAGGATTCAAAATATTTTCCTTAAGTCACTGTGTTAAAGAACAGGTAATTATTTCGAGCGTTCCGCGTCAGCTGCGAAGCATTTTTGTATTCCTTCCCTTCATAACCGGAGACAGTTTTTAGACGTGATGTTCCTGTTTAAAATTATTAAAGGTGTGATACACTGTCCTAACCTCTTGGAATTGGTTACGTTTAGTTGCCCGCATCATCCCTTACGTTCTAGGCCATTATTTCATATCAGCTTTGCCCGAAAAAATTACTCCCGGCATACTTTTTTCAGACGAGTTCCTAGTTTTTATCACCAGTATCTGAGCGATATTGATCCTTTCCACAAATCATTCTTAAGTGTTAAATTGTTAGTAAAATGTAAGTTATCTTTAGGTCATCCATGAGAACAATATTTACTTACCTAAGATAAATTTTACTATTCACATCACCTCAAAGTCTAAATCCAAAATGTCTTCATTAATCTCATACACCTACTTATAACCTACCTTTAACTTGTGCATGCATACTGCGTCGACGACCGGTATTGTATTATATTAAAGAATTTATTTAGTTCAAATTTTTAAAATCTTTTCAGCTGTTTTTCTTTATGATTACCTATTTTGTTATGTTAACATAGTTTTTATGTATTAATGAACCTCCAGGTCTTTTGATTTATGTCTATTGGTACTCTTTGTGTGCCCTATATATTTTTGTTTATGTGACTGTTTGTGTTCTAAATAAATAAAAAATAATAAAAAAAAATGTCTCACGTGACGTGAAGGAACGTTATCAATTTGATACATTTATTACGGATATGAATAATATTCAGATTCATCTGTCGTGCTCTGATGTGAAGGCTTATGTTGTGTGCGTATCAGAAAGCATTACCTCATAAAGTATATCCTTGGCAATGACAAGTCTCTACCTACGTGATACGTTGTGTGTTTGTGTTTATGAATAAAAAATATCAATCAATACATTTTGTTACCAACCATATGTCGGATATGATTTATCAATTTTACCATAAAATACAGCTGCAATAATGTTGTGTTTGGAAAACAAATAAACTAGTGTACGTTAGATACAGGTCCAATACAAACAAAGAAACTCGTTCAAGTAATCTTGAGCTTCGTAAATATTCTGCCTTGCTCTTAATACTATTTTAGGTCCTAGAATTATAATCAGTCAGACTAAAATAATTGGATAAAAGCATTAGTAATACAATTTCTAAACTTGAAGTTTAAATAATTGGTTATTAAGGTCTCACTAACTCTTTTAATTAAATAATTATGTCAGCTACAGTTATTGCGTTAATGTTGTTACACATAAAAAAATAAATTGTTTTTAATACGATACTTACAGACAAAAAGTATCCAAGTTCAAGACCTGATCTGAATATAAATCGCGGATAAACTTTTAAAGAGTTTCAGAATTCCGGTCTTGAAGGCTTTTTCGTGAATTTACAAAGTAGGTTAAATTAGATAAATAAGGATAAAAATCTTTTTTAATAAAGGATTGCAAGAAAAACTTCTACTGAGAACTGAGATCTTAAGTGAGATATTTACTAAGTAGTACCCCAATAGCTAGGCCTGCCAAACTACGCTCCTAGCGCTACGACGTAGTCCATAGCAGCTCCAAGTCTATATGAAGCGAAAAGCGCCCGTAGAGCTCAGACGCATGTGACGCACAAAATAGAAAAAACCGAGCCGTGATTCCAGTTTTCCTAATGACTAAAAGAGACATCTCTAAGGTCTTTCATGACGGATTTTGAACAACAGGAAAGTAGAACACAACAAAGTGAATTAACAGTCATTACTTATATGCACACACGAAGTGCGCGGACGTTGGGATCTACTCATCCGATTAAAAAAATCTGTCACCAGTACCAGTATGACGACCCGGGTATGTCCTAAAACTACAACCACGACCACTGGGGGGATGGGCAGCAGCATCGATGCCGTCAAACTTCTTGAACAAATGACCTTGCCTGCGCAAAGGCGAATTGTACGTGCAAGCTGGCATTTAATTAATGCCCCCCAAATGAAAGCTCTATTTGGGGGAGGCCTATGTCCAGCAGTGGACGTTTTTTGGTTGATATGATGATGCTGACCATATGATGTAGTAGGGTGTAGTGTAGGGTGTAGGGTAATGAGTGTGGTAATTTTATGTAATTATCGTATGGCGGTTACACACTGGTACATATATGAATTCGTATCGATGTCGCTGATAGAGTTCCAGTTTGCGCTGCGTGGTTCAGAAGGAACAGTGCAGCTGCCGAGTTTGTTGTTCTTTTAGCACCACCCGGAGTTGTAGGGTTTCTAGGGTTATTCCTAGGGACGTAGAACAACAACGACCTCTGTAGTGTAGTAATGGCCCTTGGGGATGAACTTACTAGTAGGTAATATTTTCTGGGGATATAATTATCTGTTATACACAGGCTTAACCGCGCGGACAGCTCTAGTTCTATAGTTAAGTAACACAAATATTTTTACATTGTTATCAAGACCGCTCCCCAAAGTTTCTCAGAAGTACCTTCATAAACAAACACTGAACACGTTCAAGTAAGACTCTTGAGTCTTGGGTCAAAGTTTAACTTTACAATAATGACAAATATAAAGTAGGCAAACAGCCACAACAAACGCCCACTGTAACGAAACTTTCCCAATACCGATGAAGAAAAGCTTTCAAATCAAATAAGGCTTTCAGTAAACTCTTTTATACAGCGAGCTTTCTTAAAAATCCATTTAACTGTGCGCGGCACCTTCAATCGAATTTCGTATGTGAAACGTGGAGGGTTTTAAACATTTACTTTTTATCAAAAAGATCGGATTATGTGACAAAAGTCTGTATTAAGTTTTTTGTTTCAAGAATATAAAAATCAAGTTTGACGTCATGTGACGTGTGATGTCAATGCCATCACTTCATTACTGAGATGTCACATGGGATATAACCAAATTGGATAGATTTCTAGTATACCTATATTTGGGGTGAGTATCAACCAATATCTAGTTCAAGCTCTTTCGTCGGGGATGGGGTCATCGGTGGACGCCTTGCTTCTTTAGCGGAGCTTCTGACTCTGATTGCATTATTGACGACCGACAAAACTACCGGACAACGTCGCTTTATACGCAATCTTCCCAAGTAACAAAAATTGGTGTTGTAATTGTCCTAGAACCACCAATTATCAGGATTGTAACGGAATAATAAGCGCTTATAACCACGGAAAAGGGCCCAATTTATAGGCGTAGTTGTGCCAATAAAGCACTAATAGTAGAATTGGTGACTAACCAATTAAGCCAATCATCATCACAGGCCTTTGCGTCTATTCCAGACGATTTAAACATTGCCCTGGAGACATCGTTTTTGGTGACTGTAGAGGCCAATACGCGACCGGCATGATCTTTCACATTTCTGGCAGACGAAATTCGTGCCAGGGGCTCTAGTTTCAGCTTGTTGTCTACGCAACCTTCTATTGGCCAGTGTCTCGAACCAGGTTCCATCGCACAACGCTCTGCCGTCCACAACGCGTTTGCGCCATCCATCCCTATCTTCGGCAAGCTTTGCCCAGGTCCGATAGTCAATTTTAAAAGCAGCCATGTCTCGCTTAGCGCAATCCTTGAAACGCAACATCGGTCTTCCAACGTTTCTCTTGGCGTTTGCTACTGCACTAAGCAAGGTACGTCGAGGTATTCGAGAAGGTTCCATCCGGTGCACATGGCCCAGCCACCGCAAGCGTCTCTGTTTGAGAATAGCAGTCAAACTGGGCAGCTGTGCTATGTCAAGAACCCTCTGATTTGTCACTTTGTCCTCCCACGTAATGCCTAAGATATTACGTAGACAGCGCATGTTAAGTCGTCGCTCCTGTTTCGCATACGTCGTCCAGGTGTATAATAGTAGGCTTATATTTGGACTACGCAAAACTATCTGCTCCCGCGAAGCTAACTATTAGCGCCTTACAAAACCAAACATGATTGTAACGTTCTCCAATTTTCTGGTAAAAGCTCTTCCAAAAACAGTTGTGAATTGTGTGTTCTGTGAGTAATATAAAAACTTATAGTGTTCAAAAAATTAACAAGCCTATACATTATTAAAATCACGCCAGGGGTAGGCAGAAATCACGGGTTTCGACTTGCTACGATCTTGACAAAAGTTTATTGTTTCATACACTTTCACGATATTCTCCATACACAAAACATCCACTAAATACACATCCATTAATCGTCGGGTGACAAGCAAAAGTCACTAAATGCAGAAAAATAATTTAAGAAATAGCAAACTGTGTTCGAGTAGGTAGTAAGGTTAAGTTTTTCTTTACCTCTTACGTGCTATTAGGCACTTTTGCTTGTCGACAGACGAAATGTCCTATAAAATTGGATTGTAATTTAAAAAAGTCGGCTTTCGTAATCAAACAATCGAACAAAAGATTCAATTAACGAATAACATTGGCCAGGACAAAGTCTTGTCCTATCGAATTCAATAGCGCAGATAGACGTATTGGAAAACTTTTCGGAATCTATTTTCGTGTAACAAATTGAAATCGGTATGGCACGTACGTATTCTAATACGTAAGACTAAGACTTGGTACGCCAGACTAAATCGGTAAGGACGGTGTCATCCATGAGAGGCTGGTGATGACGGCATACGAATTTAATTTGAATGTCTTTCGCAGGTTTGTACAGTTGCCAACACATACATCTGTACACTACAGGTTGTTCAAAAATATCTGAACCTAATGCCTTGAAAATAGAGTTGTGTTCAGATGTTTGTGAGTTGCTTGTTTGCTCCGATGTATGTGATGGCGACTGTACTTTATTAGGTTTTGGGATTTCAGTGATTTAGATTTAGATTTATTTATTTCGAGATAAAAATTACAATATAGATTTGCATACAATGTCAAAATTGTAAGAATCCTTATCACGATCGTCAATAATAAGAAATAAAATTTAAAAATATTCAAAATGTAAATACACAAAGTGGAAATTGTAGCTCCAATTACGGATTGTCATTTAACAACTAATGTCTTACTTTGACTCTCTGAATATACGGGGTATTATTCGCTTTTGATTCTTCTGGATTTGCAATTAAACATTACATAGAACCGATAGAACCAATGGCCGTTGGGGCAGAAAGGTTCTCGAGTGGCAACCACGTACCGGAAGGCGCAGCGTGGGTAGGCCCCCCACAAGTTGGACTGATGACCTGGTAAAGGTCGCGGGAGTCCGCTGGACCGCTGGTGGCGCAGGACCCGTCACTTTGGCACTCTTTGGGGGAGGCCTATGTACAGCAGTAGACGTCTTTCGGCTGATATGATGATGATGATGAAATATTACATTGAATAGCTACATCAGACGGGCATACTCGTACCACCGATCGAGTAATTAAACCAGCAGATTTATGTGTGTGGAAGAGAAAAAACCGGTTTAATTCCAACAAGGTCAAGTTTTCCCCTTTGGGTAGGAAGATCAAATGACAGTTGCTTTTGTTAAACTAGTGCCTACGCCAAATCTCGGGATTAGGTGCCAAAGCGGACCCCATCAGGCTCCTTCAGGATACAACCGGGAGAACGTTAGAAGGATAATGAAACCATAAAGGGACGATTATTGTTTTGTATTAAACCAATGATACAATACCTGTTTTAATTCATGTCCCATTTTTGAGTGTCAAGAAGAGCGGTGACAAATATCAATCCGATTCCAAATCAATACATATAGCATAATAGCCCTTAGCCACTCGACGCGGCGAAATTCGTTAAACAGGACAAATTACAAAGCCGGCGTCAGTCGCTGTGTATTTTGCAATCGCGGCATTTCCACCTCGATTGGTTTAATTGAATGAAATTTTATACTTGCTGGGAATTGGGAAGGTTTTTATTTAAATCCACTGTACTTTCACACTCACACTTTGACCAAAATGTTTTATATTAAATTGGCTCGAATGGAAAAGAGATCATTTTCAGCTTGTAATCGCCTACAACTGGTCAAGAGGTAGACAACCGACGCTTTTTATAAGTGTCTTCCAATCCAATTGCGTTAAGATTTCGGTCCGTCTGCCGTCACTCTCTACAGAAAAGGTACGATAGGTATATTATACTTTCTACACGCATATTTGCAATCGAATGCCTCTTTTCAGGCGTCTATGTGTGATTATTTCAGATGGGATTGGAACGAACAGATGGACAGATAGCTGAACATATTTTTAAAGTATCTTTAACTTTGGATTTAAGAACCCATTTCATTTAAGTTAAAAACTGCCTTATTTCAAGAATCTTTTGAACCCTCGAGTGGCGAAGTGTTTGGCCTATGGCATCGTAGCTCCCAAACGGCGATTTGAGTGCGGTTTGTTTTAATCGAAATCTATGTTTGATGTCGTATTTAAAAAAAAAATTGATATAGTATTTGGTTTGTTACTAGTAATTAAAATATGGAACAAAATTAAACATGAAACATCAAAACGACACATATTTTTTTCAGATTTATTCACTAGCTCTTAAGAGCCGATCATTTGTCGATTCTCGTCTTAATATCTGTACAAAATATTTTTGTAGGAAATGTAAAATACTTACTTAATCTGACACACACATCTCAAAATGGTTTTTATAAAATGTTGCGCCATGAATAGAGAATATAAAAACTTGTAAAATAATCTCCTTAATCAAACATTGAGTAGAAAACGAACTCCAAAGAACTACAATTTATATTTGAAGAATAGATCCGAAAAACCGATGATCTAAACTTCAAGGGATTTCTGCCAAAAAAACCAGTATTACTTAGAAAAACCGGAATTTAAATTTGAAGAATAAGCCCGTGGTAAGAAAAACTTATTTTCGTGAGGTAGGCACATAATTTACCGATGATCGTGCACGGCTGGAGCCGACGACTGGGTATAAATGTGGGCGCCACAGTGCTTCTTACAATTTCACCTTATAACCACCATTTCTGTTTATAATTATTATTATAAATTAATAAGTATAGATTAATAAGTTTGTATGAAAGGATAACCTTTTAGACAAATATGTGACGGCATTTTTTCAAGTTCATGACATGAATGAACAACGGAAAATATTTTCCCACTAGGACCCTACAACTTCAGATGACTTTTAGTCTGACAAAACAATGATTTCAGATAGATGTTTGTTTGCTAATTGACAATTTCAAGCTGCCAATAAAACTCTCCTACCAGATTTTTTTTGATGAATACGGACACGCATTATCCAAAAACGCCGTTTTTTACGATTTTTTTAATACCTTCGACTTTGACATTGACGTGTGCTGACAGATGAAGTTTGAGTGAAGGGTGTGGGCAGAAAAATAAGTATAATGCTTACAAGAAGTGTAAAACTATATAAATAGGTTTAATAAAGTGTTGCCGTTTAAAAATAAATAAGAGTTTAATACGAACAGACGAAGTGGGAAATAATATCCACTTGTACTAATAAGGGATGAAAAAATATTTGACCTGCGTGTAGAATGAATTTTCTGGATGACTATTTCAACTCTGGATATTTCAACCCACACGTTTGCCTGCGTTCTTAGCAATACTCGGGCGAAGCCACGCGGGCTGCCAGTAAAAAACAAAAAGGTAACTGCATTTTCCAGTTTCCTTCGCCGCAAGTCTATTCCTTAATTTCAATAATCGAGCATTCATTCTGCAGAACTCTTCACGTAGTTTACTCATAATAATTTACAAATTGTACCCTATGACGTGGGTGCAAAGTTCAATTGAGCCGAGCAAGATGTTTCCTGATGTAGATTGAAACAGAATCCAAGTCTTGCATACAAAGCATGACATCTCTCATTGATCCAATGCTCGTTGTAGTTCATGTCTGGTATTACCTATGTGGATGTATTTGAATTGAGTTGGTTATGATTGATGAATTTAATTATTATATTGCGATTCGCTAATACTATTATTGGGTTCATAATTATGTGTAGCTCGTTGATATGATATCTTATTTAATTTATCTATAATACGTAACCTTTATAATACATCTAAATATTATATATTTAGATAAAGTTTTTACCCCTTTTTACAAGCATTATATTAACTTGCACTTTCGTATGTATATATGTAAGTTGTCCTTCAAAATGTGCAATCCATTTTTCAGTCACTTCCCGTTATCCAATTGAGCTGAAATTTTGCAAGCATATTTATATTGCATGACAATGCAATATTGTGAAGACTTGGAGCTGATCTGATGCTGAAGCTGGAAGGTGGCCATAGGAAATCCGCAATAAAACGACACAACCCCATCGAGTTTGGGCTCGTTAGAATCGTCCCAATGAGTAGGTAGTTGATGATGGTATGCAGATAAGTACAGTCGGCAATAAAAGCTTGTACCAAAAATGAAAATTCTGACAGAAACTTATTGGTAAATAGTGCAAGATATTTTTTTGTCATGACAATACTTTAAAATGTTTTCGTCAAAACGACCATTTGTAAGAAGTAAATATTTACTTATTTAATTACTCACAACTATTGGTTATACTAGACAAACAACTTCATAGTCTGTCAAAGTTTCTGTTGTCTGGAAGAAACCGCTCTTTAGCGATAAAACTGCCGTTGTTTGCCTCTGTTCTTATATTCGCGGTTTTCTGTACTGTTTTGTCAATACTAATTGAGATGTACTCGTACTTATTTCATAGAAATTAGAGGGACAAAAAATAAAATCTACCTTATTCCTAATAAAAATAATCCATTGCTAAAATCGTCTCCACTCAACTCAGTTAAGGTACTGTTCCAAACCTACTGTGAGCTTAACGTATCGCTCGCTCGCGTAATTATGTAAATATGAACCGTTCCATTTCTTATCCCGAATGGCGTAACTGTCGTGTTTTATACGGGTTTTGGGGAGAAAAATTAAGCCTGCGAGCGGTTCTTAATGGTTTTAAATACGAAAACAATAGGGCGAAATGTGCAAAAACAACCAGATTCGGAAATGTTTTGGTCGTATTTTTTTAGGTTTCATACGAGTTGAGATAAAATGAATTATGTTGACGCTTGGTTTTATAAAGTTTTGTGATACCTAACCTCACCTAACGTGTGTGTTATACGATTGATGAAAAACTCATTTCTGACATTGTACCTATAATATTATTTTACCAGGTCTGATGGCGATAACGAACTCTTAGGTAGCCATGGATTTTGTCAACGATCTAACCTTTGCTAAGACAGTTATTTCAATAAGCACGAACGGTACTGGCCAACGGGAATGGCCAGAGGGCGCTGCTGTCAACAACAGCTAAAGTGAAACACCTCTCTAATATTTAATTAATTGTTTATTATTTTGACTATCACAACGAAATTTGAAGAAAATAAACAAAATATACGAAAAAAAGTGTTTATAAAATCACAAAGTGCGCAAGGAAACATGGCACCAGCTAAGACAAAATCAATTGCAAATGCGACGGCGGCGGTTGACAGGTTGGTTGAACTAGTTTTAAATTTGAAAGAGGAAATAAGTGAGATGAAAGACGAAGTAAAAAGTTGTCACGCTATTATACATGAGCAACATAAACTACTCACAAGCCAAACCGATGTTATCCAGGTGATTTTGCGAGCGATAACCAGCATCAACAGCTATCCATCACTTTACGTACCACTGCACAATCTCTCACTAAATGAGTCTGGTCCGGAAGGTATAATCCACATACAGTCACCTGATGTAAACACCCAAGTAACCACTTCACCACCGTCACCGGCCGGACTATTACAACCCGCACATGCAGTCACTACGCCACCCGCGCAGCCCGAGCCACCGGCCTGGCCGCAGCGCACCGGTCAGCGAAAGAAACCTGCCAGCAGTGCCAAAGATCGCCCACAGGTCACGGGTGCTGGTGATGTACCCACTGCTGAGCCTCCCCAGCACAATGTAAACTTAAAATCGGTGCCTCCACTGGGCCCGACCGACACAAATGTAGTACCAATTCGGACACGGCGGCCGTTGGGTATCCGTGCAGCTGCCCCCCGTATTATCAGTTTACATGTGTTCAATCTAAGTGAGGACACCACGGCAGATGACGTCATCCATCACGTTCAAACAGAGATGAATATCAAGGCGGCTGTATGCGAACAACTTGTCGTCACTCGGGGCTGTTACTCATCGTTTCGCTTGGACGTGCCCGCCAACAAAATGAAATCGTTAGAACCCCTCAAAATTGGCCAGCAGGAGTAGAAATACGCATTTTCAACACTGTACAGGCACAGTCAAAAAACTCCACGAAACGAGGCGTAGGAACGATATTGAAATAAACAAGTTTGTAGTTATACACCAAAATGTACGTTCCGTTTGTGGAAAAACATCACTGTTAGAACTATTATGTAACACAAAAAAACATATACTAGGATTAACTGAAATTTGGTGTAAAAAAACGGAAATAGAACGAGTTAGGTTAAGTGAGTACGCGTTAGCCAATAATTACTGTCGCACTAGCTGAGCGCACGGCGGCGCCGCATTATACATACGCGAGGGTACCCAATTTAAACAATGTAATGATTTGCTTTGTTTTGCGGTACAGTATCATTTTGAATTTACAGCTATCGAGATTGTTATGCACACGATGATAATAATAGTATTATATAGAACCGGAAACGGAAATTTTGACATTTATTTAGCAAATTTGGAATTGTTATTAGATAAGTTAATTGACGAAAACAAAAAGTTTCTTTTAATCGGTGATCACAATGTAAACTACCTCTCAGATAACAGTTCGAGGCGGCGGGTCGATGACATCATAAATAGTTTTGGTTGTGAACACTGTCAACTTCCCAACTCGCGTGTCTGCCGAATCTGCATCATCAATTGACTGTGGTATAACCAACCACGTCCGAGACTACCTCATGCAGCGTGACCCCAGTAGACACGGCTATCAGTGACCACAACGCCCAGCGTTATGAGATTGCGTTAAGACAAGTAAATAAAGAAACTGACATACTAGAACGATGAATATTTAAGGATTATTGTTCACTTTATAATTTTAATTTTATGTATGAAAATACACTTGACATAGAATCTAAATTTGATAAATTGTTTAATATATTACGACACTATATAGATGTACATTTCCCGGTTAAACGAATGAAATCTACAAAAAATACCACAGTACCTTGGATGACTGACATACTAGCAGAATATTTGCGAAAATACAATGATTTCCTGGAAATAAGGCGACAATACCCGAACGAACCAATGGTATCAAACTGCATTGAACATTATGCGTCACTTATAAAAACTGCAACCTTGGAAGCTCGAAAAACGCACGTGGAAAAACGTCTGGCTGAGAGTAAAAACCCTAGTAAGGAAATATGGAAGGTCGTCAACGAAGAAGTGGGCACTAAGTAAGAGCAGGTTGCGTACAGTGAGTTTAAAAAATCCTGTAACTAACGCAAATATTGCAGAAAAAGAAGCAGCTAATACCCTTAATGATCACTTCTTGACTGTTGCGTCTAAATTTGTTATCCAAAGTGACAAGCTATCGTCTACCCGCTATTTAAACATGTACCTTGGAGACACAGAGGTACCTACTTTCACCCTCCCCACTGTGACACGCGACCTCTTAGACAAGGTAGCCCAATCCATGCTTAAAACGCGCAAAACGGTTGATACCTATGACATATCGCTAGACATTCTCTTATGTATCTGGCCCATAGTTTGTGATATATTAGTAATACTTATTAACAGCATGTTCGAAGCAGGCGTCTACCCTCAGGTGTTGAAAAATACTATAGTTTGTCCTGTCTATAAGGGCAAAGGGCACAGTGATGACGTCAACATTTATAGGCCTCTAAATTAGTAGAGTCTATACTTTCAAACACCATTATGACTTACCTTAAATCCAATGAGCTTCTAACAAAATATCAGTATGCTTATAGAAAGAAAATGTGAACGACCACTGCAGCCTTAAGAATTTTTGACTGCATTATTACTGGATTAGACGAGAAACAAAAGATGGGTGGTATCTTCTGCGATTTGTCAAAGGCGTTTGATGTCATTAATCACGAGCTCCTTTTGACCAAATTAAAACTATATGGTATCATAAATAACGCTCATAAGTTGGTCACATCATTCTTGACGGATAGAAAACAAGTTGTAAAGTTGTCGGCAAACGGCAAAAGATACGACTCAGATGTTGGCTCCGTTAATATTGGCATTCCTCAGGGATCTGCCATTGGCAACACATTATTCTTAGTTTATGTCAATGATCTTCCATCAGCCATTTCAACTGGTCTATCTGTGTTGTTTGCGGACGACAACACAGTTGTGGTTAGCGCCAGGACATACGAACAGCTGAGTGTTAAATTACATGAGACATGCGAACAACTTCAGCGGTGGTTCTCATCAAATGGCCTGCTTTTGAATGTTTCAAAATCAAATGTTATGATATTTTCGGGACGTAATATTGCTGTTCCTACATGTTTAAATAATACCCTGATGAAGACATGCAGCGAATGTAGGTTTCTGGGTTTCACGGTGGATTCGAGCCTAAATTGGAAACTCCACGTTGATAGACTCTGCGACAGACTGAGTGGTGCAGCTTTTGCCCTGCGAAAACTAAAACCCCTTATATCAAATGATGCACTAAGTCTGTTTACTATGCTTATTTTCACTCTTTGATGTCGTACGGTGTAATAATATGGGGAAACTCGACAGATGCGAAACGAGTCCTAGTACTACAAAAACGAGCAATACGTACTCTGGTCGGAGCAAAACCAAGGCACTCGTGTAGAGACAACTTCGTGACGCAGCGCATCATGACCCATTATTCCCTCTATATATATGAAGTGATAATGTTTGTTAGAAGTAATCTTTCGCAGTTCAGTCGGGTAAATGTTACGGGCATACACATTCGCTCAACGGGACAGCTGCTACCAGTTCCCCATCGAATGGCCCTAGCAGAAAAAAACCCACGCGTCATAGGCCCCATGTTTTATTTCTATTCTGTAAGCGAATTAATGGATCACAAACCTGGAATTTAGTAATTAAAACTTTGTGACTTTAGTACCTATTTGACGAACCACTGCCGGTGATAATATTTCTGACATGATGAGTATTGCTCTAAAATTTAAAATGTACCTGTTCTTGACTATTCAAATAATTTTATTGACATATGTATCTTTTTGCTTTTTGACGATCATAATAATGACTTCATGTAAAAAACCATACTAATTTGATTAACAATGTAATCTTACTATGAAATAAATGAATATAATCTATCTAATCTACGACACTAAAATTCACAAAGACAATTTGTATGGTAAACTGAACGCTGGCTCTGCTAATCAACGTGTTCTAGAGGTAAATTGTGAGGAAAATATTTTTCATCACACTTGCTCGTAAAGGGTGTATTATAGGGAAGTTTATAGAGCAGCTATACCCGATTTACCTCCCGCGGGAGTTATCGATTTATAAATCCCGAGGGAGTTATGAGCTGCTGTGTGACCTGATTGGTTAAACACAAATCAAACAAATTGGTTGGCAAATCTAGTTGGCCGCGCGTCACAAGAATTCTTCTCTGTGATTGGTTGAAAAAAATCTAGCAGGCCATGCGGCGCCACGTCCCCTCGCCCTCCTCAAATTTGTAAGTGAAGTTGTCAATTTCGTCAATTTTTAAGTGGTGCGGTTGTATGAAACTTAGATTTTTCTATCTTTTGTAGTTATTTATTTCCTCGCAAATGTGATGAAAAACATTGTGTGTATCAGGGGCAGTAAGGGGATTACAAACTCGACTCATTAAATCTAATAGACTCTCGTTATTAGGTAATCCCCTTCTTACGGCCCTTAATGCACGATGTACTATTATATTTGCTTCAACAGAAATAAGTGTGTGTGTAGAAATAAAATTTATTGCAACAAAGAATAAATTAAACGAATAATCGTTACCAATAAATTTCAACATGAAAAAAGGAACATAATATAGAAAAATATCATTAACACTAAACTACTAAAGCTAAAAAAAATACTATAAATAAAAAAAAAGCCCCAAATTGCCTTCAGAGGGCAGCGTTGAATGGCAATGCTGATCCGCTATGCCAGATATGATCCAGCATTCTGGTCGCGCGTCACGTCTTTTGAAAGTGTTTGTAATTGGCAACTTTTCTAAAAAAAAACTATTTACTTAGTCCAAATATTGGACAAATATTTTTTTATGTCAATTCAACAAAAAATTATGAAGACATAGCCCGTTAAAGTTCCGTGTGACGTCACATTATGGTACACTTTTAAGCATAATGTGACGTCACGCATAACTTTAACGGGCATAGTATGTATGTTCATCATGTTTTGTTTGAATCACAAAAAAATAATAACGGACCAAATAGAATTGTATTTTTTTACTCAGAAAAGTACCCAATTCTAAAGCAGTGCAAAAAATATGCTCACACTTTGCAGTAATAAGTCGACTTAGCAGAGGTTCGTTCATTTTAGCTGGTACGGGAATAACCAACAAACAAATACTAGTAGGTACCTTATTCCCTCTTGCATTAATGCATCGCTACTTAGTAACGTTTAGCCAACAGCATAGTATTACAATGTTTCCACTGCAGCCATTACGACGGAGATAAAGTTGAAGAACACCTAACAAACGACGTACTTAGCAGCTTGTCTGGGGACGCATCCGTCTTGTTCCGAAGCACTGCATTTGTTACCGGCAATCAGGCGGTGTTTGACCGCTTGAGAACTAAGTTATTGGTGATAAAGTGATAATGATAGTGTTGATAAAATTTAAGGATACGTTTTTATTTATATCTTTGTTACTTTGTATGTTTATTTGTTCGTATGGCACAATATTCGGCGAATATCTTATCTCTAGAACTACTTATCCGTTAAAAAATAATAAGTCAACAGTATATAGAATGGACTTTCAGGACAAGCATAGGCTATTTTATCTGTAATCTATATTTATGTTATGACCACGTTACCCGAAATCGACCTATTTTACATTCAATAATAAACAATAAATAAATAAATAAATATTACGGGACAATCTTACACAAATCAACCTAGACCCACGGTAAGCTCAGTAAGGCTTGTGTTGTGGGAACTAGGCGATGATATATATAATAGATACATACATATAGATACTTATATACATAACATCCATAACTCAGGAACAAATATTCGTGATAAATGCTGAGCGTGAATGCTGATCTTATTTCGAGTTGTACATAAAGTAGGCACAAAATTGACTCAAGTGAACAATAACAAAATATAGGCAATGATGTAAAATATATCTTTTTACGAACACTTTCTTTAAAAATGGCTTTATATTTATTTATACACAATTTATCTGGGAAACTGACCTGCGCGTCTCATTTTCGTAGGCAGATGGCCATGTGGCCTCGAGCTGGACGGACGTCTGTAGCGATTTTTGTCATTTTGACAACTGTATAATTCGCAAGTTTAATACCAGCAACCAGATAATAATACGTTGTTAGGGAAAAAATAAAGAATGCGATGTGGTTGGATAAGCACTGAAACTAGGTTTTATGGTATTTTTACAATACGCACTAATATAAAAGTTCAAATAACACACCATTCGAACACGATTTTTCATATTTTTCTTCTTTGATCCCTTTATTAATGTAAAAAGTTCAAATTCGTTTCTTTAGAACGTGGAAAATTTATAAATTACACAGGCCACATTGTCTTATATGGCGTATAGGTTTATGTGTGTGTATTTATGATAGATTTATAGTAACATCTGCCATCAATCTGATATATTAGGTAGGTCTGACATTTTACATTTACACTGTTTCTATTGATTTTGCAAAGCTAATATTCTAAATAAATAATATAAATACAAGGAGCACCATCATGTACCTAATACGCAATATGAAGATTGTACCATTTATGATGTTGTAATCGTGGTCCTACTATAATGTTTACGCCATCCATTAAAACGCAGTGCTGCAGTGCCAACAGATTGAATCCTAATCATTAATAGAAAGACATACTTAGTTACAATATTTATAGGATCAAGCCGGGATCGTCTACAATTTAACGTTGCGCTGGTCTCCCGGTAACACTTCTGCTGCTGTAGAAACTATCGATGACATAAAGACATTAATATTGCAGCCGTCATGATGCTTCAAGATACTAAGCTAGCTACCAGCACAATTCAACTTCTTCATGTTTTTGAAACTGAAAGTCAAATGAAGAAGAACCACCTACAGTATGGCATAAACATGTGTATAATTTGTTACCTATCATAACTGTCATAAGTCATTAACTTAAAAACAAAGCTATTTTATTTGCGAATTAGATTGGTCATTATATGATTTAATCTACTTGTTACATAAAGATGATTAGATGTATTAAATGAAAATAAAACAACGTAATAACTTCGTAATTTTTCGTATATAATAAAACAAGGCATGTAATGGTTTCATTTTCTTTACTCTGAGGTTATGGAATTCTCAAGGACATTATAATTATAACATATGTTGGTTATACTATACTATAGGTAATTACTTTGGGTGTACTATATCTAATACTCGTACATAATATATGTATACTGTAATACTGTACCTATATCTATCTTATAACTTCGTATCACTGTTTGAATTTTGCAGACTTGTATTTGATTTTTAAGGTTTCGTAGTCAACAAGGAACGCTTATAGTTTCGCCATGTCCGTTTGTCCATCTGACCGTCTGTCAGTATGCGGTCTAGCTCAGTGATCCTTACTACTAGAAAGCTGTAATTTGGAATGGGTATTAAAATCAATCACGCCACCAAAACGGTAGCATAAAATCTTGAAAAGTATATATTTAAGGGAGGTACCTTATACGGAAAGTGGGGATGTATTTTTTTTCTCTCTAAACTCATCTTTGGATAGCTTGTTCAAATATATTATGGGTTTCTGAAAACCACTTTCCAATCAGCCGTTTGCGTGATATTGGGCTTTTTAAAGCCCTAATTTTGTTCTACAGTCAATGTAGATAGCATGTGACTAGATTCATAAAATACCATGGGTCAGTTTTATTTATGCCCACACGCGGTGATGATGATGATGTGATGTAGCAATTATTTTATAACACCGCGGGTACATAGTCGGGTTGTAAAAGACACACAATTCTTCAAGGTTCATTCTAAACTATGTCCTTAGAATACTATGTCCTATTGTTTATTTTAAAGTCATAAGTGGAACTTTTGTTCGCGGCATGCGAATCTCCTCGCTATGTAATTTTTTGAAATCACTTTCATTATTCATGGATTCTCTTAAAACGTATACTGGAAGATCGATATTTTTTGTAGAAGTTGGTAAAATTATAGCAAATTGTAATTTATGTTCTTCTGATTATTTTCAT
Source organism: Epinotia brunnichana (assembly GCA_963854355.1). Lineage (NCBI taxonomy): Eukaryota > Metazoa > Arthropoda > Insecta > Lepidoptera > Tortricidae > Epinotia > Epinotia brunnichana. The sequence continues at coordinate 3,714,687 of OY977945.1, read as the reverse complement.
GCGATTTTGCACCTTAGTGAAAGCCGCATAGAGTTGTCAATCTAACGTGGATACTAGGCAGCATTGACTTTTCAATTGTATGTCACCCACCGAAATATATCTAATAGACCGTCAGCCCACTCCCAATACGCCTACGTCTCATGACAACACGATAAAATGCCAGGCACCTTTGACACCATCTGCCAAGTAGGTACTTCCAGCAATTTCAGGACTGACAGACTAAGTTTTACTCTATCTACGATTAAAGTGCTAAATGATGCCACTTGTCTCGTACTGTTGTCACATGACTTAAATATAATTTTGACCGAAAGTGAAGGATATTTCAAACTTTCGGCCAATTTTAGCTGCGATAATCTTCTGATTCTGGCTCAGCACAACTTTCTTGACCTGTTGCGATGCATTTGATGGTGTTGTCATGAGACATAGGCGTATTTGGAGTGGGTTTACGGTCTATAAGAAGCATACTTAGAATAAAATACGAAAATATAAATAAGTCACTGTCATTTTCCAGCAAGATGTTTTGACAGTTTTGACAATTTTAGTTTCTCTGAGGAGGTTGGTGACTGGTTCAAATTCTTTGTCACTAAAAATAAATTAAATCTTAGGTCAGTGACCTGTCACAGTAAAGTGAGATAGTGTGCGGGAAATGTAGTGGTGTGCGTTACTGGTGAGAATTACGATAACGTTGCGCCGCCAGCGGATTTTTTATGTCGCGTATGTAGTTTCAAGTCGAATTAGAAACCCTTATACAGATTCTGTAAAAAAAATCATTTTTGGTACAATCTTTTATTGCCGACAGTACTTTTCTGTACATTGTCATCAACTACTCATTGAGACGATTCTAACGAGCCCAAATTTAACGAGGTTACGTCGGTTAATTACTGAACCATGGCCACCTTCTGTCTCTATCATCGGATCAGCTCGACGGTACCATAATATTGAGTTGTCATCCAAACTAATACCTTTACTTACCCACACAGCTCAATTGGTTGAAGATATCTGCTTCAAAATTGAGTTGCAAGATTCCACCCGAGCAAACCTAGTTACATACATAGCTAGTTAAATAGATACATAAATTGCATGTTAATGAAAAGTTTGTAAAAGAGGAAGGAAGGAAGGAATTTGTAGCTTTGTACTGTATGTTTTGGGTATACTCCGGAATCGCGAATCCGATTTCAAATATTTTTTCACCTGCGTGTAGGATACACTTTCGGTATAATTATAGGGTATATTTTATCCCGCGGGTCTGCCTGTGTTTTTTGCAATACGCGCGGGAAGCCGCGTGGGCAGCTAGTTTAAAATATTTTGGGCTTAAGCACAAAAAAGTTCATAGTGTGAAAGAACCGAAAGTTTGTTGTTTTAAGGAAGATGAAAATTCGTTTCTCTTTTCACCGTGACTTTAGCATGTATGTTCTTAAAAAAGGGACAAAACACATTTTAGTTAACAAAGGTACGTTGAGTTTAACGAAACAAGGGGCAGTTTTTATAACTAAAATGTTTCAGAGCTTCAATGCTACCCAAACCTGGGAGATTAATATTTGGATCAACGCCAGCGATGGCGACGCAATATGTTTGAAGAACGGCGTAGAATGACCAACACCGAGCAAACCTATTGTACTCAATAGCATTTAATATATTAGATACAACCTCCCTGTACATTTGCACAATATACTTATCGTGCTTCATATGAGGTTTAATTACTGACTCATTGAACGTTTTTATTTAAAACTCCAGGCCCTTGTCGGAGTTGTAAATTTCCAACGTATTCTACAGTATTTTATGACTCCATCGCAGTGTGTGAACCGAGTTTGCCTCGCTGTTTGATACCAGTTCAAAATCCCTATTAGATTTTTATTTTCGTCCTCCTATCATTATAAGTGCTTTAGCAATAAACCTCCTGACACCTAAATACAGAATTATCTCTGGATATAGCTACTTTTTATAAAGACTTCCAACTCCTGATCCTGATAAAACTGTTGTCAAAATTAACGATTGTTTCGAAATACTTAAGTATCTAAGCTCCGTTCAGACTTCAAATGAGACACCAATATATTTTTGGAAAGAACCGCAAAATAATCACTTGTAGTATTGAAGCAGTAGCAATCTTTAGTTAAAGACGGCATCTTTCCAAGATTGATTTTGACATAGTATTAAGTGTCGTACTAGAAACACAAATTCAGATGATACTGCATCAAAAACCAAAATTTTGTATGTATACTCGCCTTAAAGGTTACACGTATAGCTATAACAATACTGACTCGTCCAACTACCGTGCCCCGCATACTTTGAAACAATAGAACTTCGTCATTCTTACTGCATGCACTCACAACTTCCTTATACAAACTACGTTAGTCTGGAACTCCTTTTCCGAGCTCTGAAATTACTGCTATACCCTAATTACAGGTGAAAAACTTTTACATGTATAACAAGAACCAACTTTATGAAATTAAGTAGGTTTAATTTGTGAGATAGTTAAGACTCGGCGGGGTTGTATGAATACTGTATTTACATAGTAGGTAGCCAAGGATAGTGTGTTTTCGTTAGCGGAAATTGTAACCACAATTAAGTCATGGTCGTTATCTTGATTGCTGAAGGTCGTGTCCATTTTTATTTTGGCGACCTCTGCTACCAGCTGCTTCCAACCCACCCTGTGCTTGGCTAGGAAACCGGCCACGCGATCGCTTGCCATCCATCCTCCAATCACAATCAACTTCTCCGGGTTATCCAGTTCTCGGTGGGCTACGTGACCAAATGAGCTAATATTAGAACTCTTCGGTAGCAAGTAGTGGATAGTCCAGTTCTTTACAATAATGGATAGCTCAGAGAAGCTTGTCTTCGCAGTCCATGATTTCGCAACATTCAACTTCAGCATCTCCATGTTAGTTTAGTATGGTACCGAAAATTATATTTCATATACTTAGTCTTCCTCTTTTTGTGTAGGCGTATTAAGTTATGTACCTACATAAGATTTCTTGCAATATCCACTCCGTAATACGATCGTTATTTAATTCTCACACGAGAAAGCCTACGCTTCAAAAACCTTTTAATTTCAATTCTTTTGAGCAGCGAGTGCGAGTGAAATTACATGTGGAAGTGGTTTTAAATAAGCACATAATTGTTGGGCTCTCGCTTGAAATTGCGTGGGATACAGGAAGTCTATTTTTGTTACCCGTTTCCTATTCACATTTGATTTACGTCATTCAGCAAAAATGGTCAAATGGACGATTTGAAATTATTAGGTAATTTGAATTCGAATAAACACAAATTGAAAAACCTTGACGTGGATAATTGAACTACCTGACTAATCATAAAATTTCAATATATTTTATTTACTTAGTTTTTTTTTTTTATTTACAAGCTTCTCAAAAACAATTTAATTACGAAATGGTATAAAATAATATGTATAAAGAAATAAAACTAAACTAAACCTATATTATAAACTAAAACTATAAAAAGTAAATGCCCCCCAGGTCGACGTCGTTGGCTATAGTGCCCAGAAGGCTGGCAGCGTTACCTCTTTGGATTGCTAGGCTAATCCTTTGGCCAAAATAGCTGCCAGCCCTCTGGTCTCCGGATGTTTGGATGAGCCGCTCCGAGAGTTCCTTATACAGGGCCTTCGCGCCCGGTCCCCACGGCCCCAGGGTTTCCACTCCAAACGGCGCAAACATGTAGCCCTCGCCGAGGACAGCATATTTGCGCCGCTTGTGTTGCTCTGCCGTGGTGGCCGCAGCTCCGGCTTTAGAGGAAGTCGCCTGGAGATGGGACGGGGCTAGCGTATCCACGCACGTAGCGTCCCACACAAGAGTCCTCCCTAGCCTCCATGGAATGAGCGTCATGCCGTCGGGACGCTTGCCATCGTCACGTGCGATACCGTTCGGCTCTAAAATGGCCGGCACGCTAACGGAGGCAAGCGCCCTACGGATGACGTCATTCAAGGAGGCATGGCGGGAGATGCGGCCAGCACTCTTCTGGCATGACAGGCCATGGTGACCTAGGGAGTCGACGTTAGCGCCACAGCGGCAGCGGTGCGGCTCATTAGTTTTACAGCCAAGTCGCAGACAGGTCGCCAAAGTTAAAGTCGGCTTGTCGAGGAGAGTGCCAAGGTTTGGAGACGGCAAAGTGTGAAGCCAGAGCCCCGCTTCCGGCTCCGCCACTGCAAGGAGACGAGCACGCTCTGCTGTGCTTTGGGTGGAGGTGATAAGGTCTTTCTTCTTTATTTACTTATGCTAATCGTAAGAAATAATCGATTTTTATACAACATTTTAAGAATTAATACATATAACTTTCACTTCCTTTTTGCCCGACGACGGCAGAGCCGAACGGAAGGGATATGTTTTTAGCAGTCTATGTTTGTATGTTTGTATGTTCCGCTGTAGCGTTTTAAATACTGCAAACATTATTAAACTAAAGTATAACAAGCGATAGGAAGACGATTCAAGTTTATATCAGCCTATAAGAATACTACTAGCGCTATCTATCGGCAATTCTGCAAATTATTTGGTTTGAATATCATCGAAATCGCTGAGGAAGAAGTAAATACTGAGAATCATTATTATGAAATATCGAACTCATCTGCAATTCTCTTCATTCTCAGAGGTTCTTTCTATCAAGGCAGTGCACAGTGATATTTTCAGTTCGACTAGCAGAGGCAAGCAATGCACAGCCAACGCAACATCCGAAATCGCACATTCATCCTCAAATCCCCTACAGGGCTGGAAACCTTCAGATATTGACCGTGTGTTGATGTTTGGTGACAAATATCATAAGGTTTGCCTCGAAAATCTTTGAGTATATAAATATACAGCCTGACCATCTCGCTACCGATGAGTTGTTGCCTTGTATTATATTACCATTGCTACCAAAATCCAAAAGTTATACACTGGATATTTGATGCGACGCCGCAGTAGGCTTAGTGATTCCTTCATTGACTGTACTTAGTGGCTATTACACTATAGTATTAAAGTAGGACTGGAAGAGCTATCATGATGTCACATCTTTGCACTATTACTTGCAATGATATTTCCGTGGCAGTCATTTCACAAAATCAAAAAAATGACTGAAGTATTTGACTCTCACTCTCGGAGTCCAAAAGGCCGCGTCGCACCTAGCGCTGGTCGTGCATGGTAATGATTTTTCCAACACTAGATACCTTATCAAAACACCTGCATTTCGTTCTGGCAGTGGGGTCGAGTGGAGATATTAAATTTTCTCTCACAATAGTGAAGTCACATTTAACAGAAGAAGACAGCGCATCATTTGTTGAAGGGAACCAATTAAATGAAGCCAGTTCGAACGAATTTCATGACGGAATAATAAGCACTACTCTGTTAATGCCAAATGAGATTCCAGTACCCAACATCGCGGAGGTAATATGTCAAAACATTTATGATAATGACACCGTCTTACCGATCCGTGAAATACAGCGCAAAACCGCACTTCTCATAGAGCGGAGGGTTGAAGAGCTAGCCTGGGTTCAACTATTTCCGGATGGGAAAAATGGGCTAAATGAAATTAGACCTCTCTATTAGACTATTTTCAATCACGTGTGATGGGAAGTAACCTGAAGTAACAAACGATTTCAGAGCACATAATATATATTTTACGCGCTCTCAGTGGTAGAGCTTCTGAAAGCGAGACAAAATGTTTCCATTTGCGGAAGATTGCGGCAAGATGGCGTCCAACATAGTGATTAATTCCAAAACATACACCTATGCATGAGAAATATTCGAGGCACTTCTTCATACTGGCACAGGGCATATTCTGAGCTAATGGCCATGGTGCGTAAACTTGGACCAGCACACTGGTATGTTACTCTGTCATGCAATGACCTGAATTGGCCAGATATGCTACACCCACTATTAGTGGCGGATGGAAGACCTTATGTTCGTGTGGAAGATCTGTTTTGATGAAAAGTACAGTTAGTGGAGTCGTATCGTGTTACTTTATCGCGGCAATTCATGTTCCAGTTCAATGCTGAAAACCTCATCATCCGATCCCATCTTAGGGTGCGTTATAGAAGACTTTTGGTGGCGAATTGAGTTCCAACTCCGTGGGAGTCCGCATGTCCATATGATGATCTGGTGCAAATGACATTTAAATTCACGTGCTGGAATAAACCTTATACTAGTAGAAAGCGTAGTCACCTGTGAGATCCCAGCAGAGGGTGAAATGCACGATCTAGTCTTCTGATTGCAAACCCACCATCACACTGTTACCTACTACAAGCAAAATGACACTAATACGTGCAGATTTGGATTTGCGAGACCCGTGTCTAATGCTACTAAAATCCTCGACGAACACCACACCAGGCTGCAAAAAACGGTAGAAGATTTTACGAACTGAAACGAAATGAGACGGAAGTTATGATTAATAATTACAACAGAACATTACTATGTTTGTGGCGCGCGAACATCGACGTCCAACCCGTGGTTTCAGCTGTAAGTGTAGCAATGTATATAGCTAAGGATATAGCAAAATCAGAACCTGCACAAATACAAAAAGCAGTGACTGAAGCATTGACGAGAATTAGCGAACGAGGTCAAAGCGCTCTCCTCAATCATCGTCAGGTCACGGCATCGGAGTATGCCTACAGGTTATGCCACGTAAGGGTGAGAGCAGCTTAAGAAAATATGTCTTTGTCAACACTTGTAAGCCATAAGAAAGGTACAGGATGCTACGGTTTGACACGGACTGTCCCGAATCTTTTAAAAACATTTTCGAACGATACGAAAATAGGCCAAGAAATTTGGAAAATATGAGCCTAGGCGTGTTTGCCGTAACTTATGAAGCCTTGTCTTCTGTTTCGTTACAAAATAATGACAACGGCAACAACGATACGTATCAAGCGGACGCAGAAGTAGGAACTGCGACGATTACGCTTTTGAACAGGATGGGACGCATGAGGAAGCGCTGTAAACCCGCCGTGCTACGAACTCGTTACAACACCGCCATGTCTGACCCTGAAGCATACTATTATAGCGTACTGGTAACTCACTGTCCATTTCGAGCTAAGGACGAATTGCTGACGGGCCACGACAGCGCTAAAGACGTTTTTTTAGCCAAGCGCACTCTTTTACGACCGCTGCAAAGGGGTTACAGTATCGAACTAATGAACAGGTGGGAAGAAGAACTTCAGGATGCTCTTCGACGCGTAACAGCTGAAAACGCCGCTGACATATGTGTAAATAGTGTAAATTGTGTAAATACTGACATTCAGGACCCCGAACTTCACTTAGCCATACCTGCAGGTCGATCACGTAACGCATTGTACGAACGTCAGGTAGGTCTAAATGTCGCTTTTTATATGGAAAAGTGACAGTTAAATTGTACCGACGCGCGTTCGGAACGTTACATGATTACCCCTCTGAGGTAGACGAGGAAGTTGCAGAATCGGCTAATAAACCTCTGATGACAGATGAAGATTTTTTGAGGACCGTGAATAGATGTAGAATAAGTAGATACCTAATTGTCCTCTCTATACATTTGATAGTAATTTTGTAATATAAAACTCAAGACTGTATGGAAACAGTTTTATAATATATACATATATTACATACCAAGATTGTAACATGATTAAAAAAGGAAAAATATGAAATATAAAGGAAAAGTATGAAGTAAAGTTTAATATCTATTTAAATTACCCCATTGTTACCCTCACATATCACCAATATGTTTAAATAAAATAGGATTACAAATAATACCCGACTACAGAACACATCTAAAAAGTATAAAATAAAATAAAATTTAAAAAATAATACCCGACTCCGGACACGCGATCTGAAAAGTATTAAATAAGAAAACATTTTACTTCTGAAATCAAAACCTGACATTCAACTCTCTCATATTTGGATGAAGCCGTGGTCGCATGCATTTGGAGCCTGAATATATGTTGATGCATGCGACCACGGCTTTATCCAAATATATGAGAGAGTTGAATGTCAGGTTTTGATTTCAGAAGTAAAATGTTTTCTTATTTAATACTTTTCAGATCGCGTGTCCGGAGTCGGGTATTATTTTTTAAATTTTATTTTTAAACATATAAATTAGCTACCTAACTAATTCCATATCGGAAGCAAATGTCTTTGGGCTTGAATAACAACAAGAAAACATTTGGTTATAAATAAATATTTTAACGCACAGAATTACTTTTTTACTAAACACACTCTTGTCTTTAGGTAAGTAGTAGTTTTGGTCCAATTTCAAAATGAGCAAATTCTTGTTGACGATTTTCTATTACTTAATGCTGAATGACAGTTAGGTACCTACCTAAACGTCACATTTTAAATGAGTTTTTGTGTTTCGTGTGCTCGTTTCCACGCGTGTGGATCTAACGTGTTAGAGCGAGATGAAATACAATGTATTCAAATACGATTGCAGCATTAAGACACGTACCGAGTTCAGCCCGGGCTTTTTGCCAGAGGTTTTATCCTCGTATTGTTAAATCAAATTGAATTTTAACTGTTCGCGGTATCCTTACTCTTGCTACGGTTGGCTAACTGAATAAGTATGAAAGAATCGAAAAAACGTATGAAGCCTTTCTCATCTTGAAATAAACTCTATTCTTGTTTGGTCCACTAAGTACTTGGTTAAAAATATAATTGAACAAGCGAGGGGAAGTGAACGAATTTCTATGCTTCAGAGAATTTTGTTCGTATGTCCGGATGTCCCGTTGGCCCACTCACGCGATAAGTGACAAGATAAGAGCGCCGTCTCGTTCTATCGAACGGTGTCAGCCAGGGACGGATCTTGTCACTTATCGCGTGATGAGGCCAACCATGCTACGGGGCCAGGTTTATTAATTATATTGTAGATTCAGTTTTTGGAAATTAAAAAAAGCATTACACAGACTTGCGATTTCTACCAGCTCTCAGAGCCACTAGTAGGGAGCAGTAATTGAACGAGCTTAGGCAAAATTCTTTCGTATGTATGTCCGGCGTCTGTCTGGCTGTTCTCCTCTCCAGGTTGCATTTCTCAATCGATAGATGAAATTTTGTGAGCATGTTATATATTTATATAGGTAGTAGGTACCTACTTAGAATTTTTTGTAGGTTCAGTTTTAAGGTTTTTTTTGAAAGACTCGCTCGCGAGTTCTACAGCTGACAGCGTCACTAGTATAATCCTATATATCCTATATCCTATAACTATTTATTAAACGAGCCATATTTGTATATAAGTATATATATTTGCAATCACGTTCTCGGAAACGGCTCTAACGATTTCGATGAAATTTGGAATACAGGGGTTTACGGCAGCGAGAAATCGATCTAGATAGGTCTCTTGTCCGGGAAAATTTGTTTTCTCCGTATTTTCACAATTTTCATCCCAGCAGAGCTCGGTCGCCCAGGGACTATGACAGATAGTTCAACTCATCTATGCGCCCGGCTGTATATGTGCGTGTGCTTGTAACTATGCTTGATTTGTGTGCGAGTGACACGGCAGTTGTCGATACAGAAGCTTTATACCCACACAGCGGCTGTTGCAACAGCAAAAATTGGTTTAATTACGTCTTTGTAAAATATTTTAAATTAAACTCAAATAATTAATGTCTCTGTAATACGCGAAATCTATTAAACTCAAGTTTAAGCCTGTTGGAGGTAGTCTGAAATTTATTAAATGTATCGCTAAATCCTTTGATACCCACGCACCAGGCATCAATTAGGTATAATTGATGCGTGAATACCTACTACAAATACAACTATTACAAGCTGTGTGATAAGAACAGTTCGATTGCCTAATGAGTATATTCTTGGGTTACCTATTATCAACAATTGAATAACTCAAATACAGCTCAAATGGTTGACAATAGGTACCTATAAGTACGAGTACTACAACAAATACAACAAATGTATAAATGAGATTAATAATTTCAGAATCAGAGATGTAGTGTCATTGTAACTCTAAAAGTCAAGAAATTAAGTACATGTTTTTAATCTTTTTTTTAATTTGATGCACGCTTCAGTACAATTCTATAACATGAACATATTTTTAGATAAAGGAGAACACTGAAGCTGGCGTACTTAGATCAATCATCGCCGAAAAATCAACAAACGTAAACAAGCCCTCATCAGTCTCATCACACGAAAACGTATATTTATTTAAAGTTTATTGCACAAACTTCTTCTTCTTTGTCTGCCATACCCTATCGGGCGTCAGTGACCACCTTTGCAAAGTCTATCCTATTCTTGGCCAGTCTTGGGAGCGTGGCCGCGTCCTTGATGTCTGTCCATTTTTCAACCGACGAAAAAAACGGAGGAGGTTCTCAATTCGACGCGTATATATATATTTTTTTTATGTATGACCACGCATAACTTTTTAAAGTGTAGTTAGATTTTGATAATTCTTTTTTTATTGGAAAGGGACCCCGAAGTTGGTCCCATATAAATTTGAAAAAAAAAACCAACCGTAAGGGTACGAAAATAGGGGATGATTGATTTTTCGTCGGTTAAAACTTTGTTTTCAAAGTAAATTATTGATATTATCGAGCCAGTTGAGCCAGTTCATCCTCTTTCTTCCTCTACCCCGTTTTCCCTCTATTTTTCCGTCTATTATAGTTTTTGCACAAAAAAAAAACAAAAGGCGGACTTAATGCAAAAACATTATAATTATAATAACACTAATGCCAGGCGGAGCTTAATGTGCAGTGCAACACTCTTAATTAGTATAATTGCTTGTTTAAAAATTACTAATTGAAGTTTAAACTTTCCACTAACTATTGTCCGATGCAATTAAACTTTCTACTAAGTTAAAGAGTAAGATAGTTTAAACGTTTGTCTTGCTCTTGGACTTGTCCAACGCCTCAGATTTGTTTTAAGTTTGAGGAGTGTGCAGTGAGTTATATTTAATAGGCTCATTTTAACTAATTGATTAGAGGCCAATACATTTTACGTGTGCTGCGTCGCGTTGTTGTCGTGCGTTGCAGCGATTTTTTCGGCTTTGTAGTGGAAATCGCTTTTAAACGCATGACTCCATGTCCATATTGGGTCTTGAATGTGTAAACCCGCGACGAAATAGGGGACTGTTTTAAGTTTAATATGTGTGTGTATGAGACCCGGTTCCCACTATGTCATCTGTCGGGACGACTTTTTATCGTGTGTCGTTTGTGGCAGAACATAATATGAAGCTGTTCACACTTGTCGGACACCAATTTGTATGAGGCGACGACACACGATAAAAAGTCGTCCCAACGGACGACAAAGTGCCAAACCATGTCTATGTATCTGCCTGTGGCTTCGTAATTCCCTTACGAATGAACCTCTTTCAGTGCGGTTTTCTTTAACACAATCCTTGCCTGTTGAGAATCATCATATTTAGCTATATTTGTTAAATAGGAGACCGCCGCAAAATGATGAAATATGAAATGATGATATGAAATGATGATATGAAATGATGAAATGAAACATGAAAATATGTACAAACGCAATTCTGAGCAAAGTGTCTGTGACAAACATATTAACACTAACACCTGTGTACTAAATCATGCTCATTAGATATCTATAATATCGCCCCTAAATGTTTGTCATACGTCGAATCAAAGCTACGAATATAATTTATATAGGTAATACTCAATCAGGCGAAAACCAATCATCCGTCGTAGCAACAGAGGTAATTTTCGCTTGGTTGGATATTTAACCAATTCGTTACATTTTCTCATCGCACAGAGGAAGCCATAGAGCAATGGTTTCTACGAGAAATTACTTTTTCATGTCCCTTAGAAAATACTAGCACGCATTTTATCGAAAACATGGGTCGTCGTACCATACACGACGTAATGTCAACCCCTCTGTACTCTGTGAACGAGTACCAACATGGAACTTACTTTTTAAATTAAGTATTATTATATTCTGTTTTAAGTTTTAATGATACTCAAGCACAAGATAAAAGGTCTGTGGTTTTAAGTGTATATATGGTGTTTTTAATCATTGTATTTTTTAGTAACCTTTTATGATATTCTATTGTAATTAAATAATGATACTCTTGAGATAATCATGTTTTGTTTTTATTATGTCGACATGTGAATAGTTTTTAAATTGTAATGATATTGTTTTTTGGGAGATAGAATAATATTTTATTTTTGTTTTACATTTCAATTATATTGACAATCATGGTAGAAATTCTTGTATTTTTGAAATTTATGCAAATTTATATTATAATTTTTATCATAAAATAAATGAAACTGAAACTAAACTATAACGCTATAAAATGAGATAGGTAGCAAACAAAAAAAAAAGCTGTTGTAAATTAATGTTTTTCAAAACCGTATTTTGCCTGGAGTAATAAAGCGGGTGGTAGGAGCCTATAGAAAAGTCTGGTCATCGACCACTCAGCTAGCATTGAATGACGACTTACTTATGGTGATGAATACTCAAACAAGCATACGGCCTGCCTGAAGGGTCGCAGACAGCCTATGGACATTTGTGACTCTTAGGAGTCTAAGGGGACAATGGCTAGGATTTGTTGTGTTAACAGCTGGAGATTTTACAGAAACAAATTAGAATATGTATTTCTTGAAAAAAAAATTTTTTTTTCGATTTTTATTCAAAATAATTTAATGTAGCATTAACGGTTATTGTCTTATTGTACCAGGGTCTTGAAACACATTCAATAAAAATATGTGCCTCAGAGTCAGTTCGTGCCTATGTCGAATGAACTCACTTTGTAAACCTTCTTGTAGTGTACTGAACCTTACAAAATTTAAAAAGATAAGATACTACTGTCTTGGAGAAATTAACTTTATTTGATCTAAACTGGGCATAGTTTAGATCAGATATCTTGCAACTAACGGAAATTTTCAAAAACACGTAGACAGTATACACGTACACTTACTCCCAAGACCAGCCACCGCCAGGAACACGACGTCTTTACCATAATATTAGTCAAGAAAAAAACTGATATTAAAACGAACGTCTCTCCATTTTTTGGCAAAAACCAATGTGTGAGAAAAAAAATATTGCAACATTTTACACTAACGTCCACTTTCTCGAGTATTGTAATATGTGTTTGTAATAAAATAGATCTTTTGTCGCATAATTATTCCTGAAGTGTAGCAATAAATATTTTTTCTTTCATTTTGGTTTTATTCTACTCGAGTGTGTACACAGACTGGACGCATAGATAGATAGAAACCTGCTAGTGAATTTTTGTTTTTATAGAGCGTGAACGAGATTAATCGAATTAGGTTCTGAAATATTAGATAATACACTTTACCTAGAACTCAGCTGTGTCACAGTCTGTTGACAATTATTAGAATTACTCGGATTTGCAACGGATGGTGGGATTAATTCTATTACCTACATTCCAGCTCTCAAGTCGTGAAATGTTAGCACATGGCTTCATTTGTTTAGTTCACTACAACCCAGCTAAGTGAAGTAGACTACTGGCTAGGGGAAAAAGTTATACATTTTGTTTGTCTTGTTTGCTTAGTTGGCTAGTACTTACATAGAATCTGGCTAGTACTAATTCAGCAACGCAATACAACGGAAGGACAAATATTTGAACCAGTAGGTATGGGTGAGGCATAATCTATTTATTTATGTCGTACAAAATGTTAAAATAAGAAAAATGAACAGAGCGCTGTAAGGGCACGCATCCCTATTAAATATAAAAGTGTTCTATCAAATCAAGATGGACACAGAGCAATGAATCGGTGCAGTGTTGCGACATTTACACAAATAGGGTAAACTACGTATAGTTTGTATTGCAACTGGGACTCGGAGCAATAGAACATTTGCCAGTCGCTCCATTGCGTTTTAGACGCGTGAGAAATTATCGACAACTTGCCCGCGACTGCGTCCGCGTTGGACTCGTTTATATCGTAGCTCCATACAAAATTTTACCCCCCTGGGGTATGATTTCCGGGATAAAGGCTATCATATGTCCTTTCCCGGGATTCAATATCTATTCCAAATGTCATATAAATCGGTTCAGCGGTTAAAGCGTGAAGAGGTATCAGACAGACAAACAGACACACTTTCGCATTTATAATATTATTATAAATTACCATAGTATAGTATAAGTATTATTAAGTAACACTATTAAGTCCAGTTACCGAAGACGCTCTTGCACTCTTCACCCTGTGTGCCCATTAGAATACACTGGCAAAGAAAATAATTCGTAGGTCTCATCGCAATAATACCACGCAGTTATAAAACAATCGTAATAAGTAAATCGATTTTAATAGCATCACATTAACATAATAATGTACGTACTTTCGATAATTAATCGATACAATGAATAGCAGGCCCTCGACCCTAGCTCTCGGACTTTTAATGCCCTGAGTGCCAGCTGAGATTAATACGCTACGTATAGGTAAAGTAAACCAATAACCAATCTTAAAATGAACGCCACTCCACTTATCATCAACATCATGTACCTACCTCCAAAAACTTGCATCAAAAAAGTCTATTCAAAAAGCAAGTCTACCGTCCAATGTAAAATATTCAAATTCGAATGACAGTTTTATAATAAAAGTCGATCAGTTGAAATAATCTTAACTATACATGTTTAAATTTCTTCGCAGATGTATGTCAGTTTTCTAACAGTGTTTTCCTTCACCTAAAAACTAATGGTAAATATCAAAGGATATCTCTTTCATCGTCATAAACTTAAAAGTTAGACTCTTGTTAGTGTAATTCATATGTTGCGGAAAACTCGTTCATAGACCAACGTTAATAATAAATAATTCATTTTACTATAATAATACTACTATAGCAGTGTAAATAATGGTTTCTAAAAGTGCTGACGCTTTTAAAACTTTAGTCGTGAAGTTAAAATATTTCATAAGAACGGCATGCATCATAGGTGACGCTGCAGCTGCGGACGGGGGCGATTCTGAAAGTGATAGCAAAATAAAGAAAGAAAATAAAAAGAAATAAACATTTATTCGAGACAAAATCGTTTTGTCACGAAAGAGATATATCTCAGCATAATGCTGGCATTACTGTCAGCGCTGATCTTCCAATAGAATCATCGAAAGACTCCACGGTGGATAACAAAATCCAGCAATAACAAACAAAAAATAAAATAATAATAAAGTTTAGCGTAACACGAGAAGGCGAAAATAACAGCGATAATTAAGATGGACTGATAGAACGTATTAAACTGGATTCGAACAAAATTAAAATAGGTTGAGCCACTGTGTTCGTTAAGGAGTAAGTGTGTGAATATTACTTTTGACTAACAGTGGCAATTATGATAACTATTTTTATTTTAGTATATGATATTTTGTCAACAGTTTATCGGAAGCACTCAGGTCTCGGTTTGGCAAAATAGTGCTATAACTCATTGAAAATAAAAAGTTTATGGAATAAATTGTTAAATAACTTTGAAAAGACAAATACATGCATCAAATTATCGGTTTAGTGAGTTGGCGACAGCCTAACATTGACTCGACTAAATTACTTGTCTTCGAGAAGCGAATGCAAAGTTGAAGATTTAAGCCAATTTAAGTCTTTACACGTTCAAGCGGAATTATTTGCGAACTCGACTGTCTTCACTTGTTGCTCAAAATGTTACGAATTTTGATACAAATTATGTTAAATTGTTTATGTGTTTGAATCTAAGGTGCTCCATTTGTGATTAGAAAATTAAATTCAATTGAATTTAAACTATCCTTAGTATTTTTTTCATCATCATCATCATATCAGCCGAATCCCTTCCACTGCTGGACATAGGCCTTCCCAAAGAGTGTCAAGTGCCAAAACGACCGGTCCTGCGCCACCCGCATCCAGTGGACTCCCGCGACCTTTACCAGGTCATCAGTCCACCTTGTGGGGGGCCTACCCACGCCGCGCCTTCCGGTACGTGGTCGCCACTCGAGAACCTTACTTACTTACACTGTCACTCATTTGTATGTTCACTCCTTACGTCGTATTCCTGAGGACCGTGATTTCACTGTTGCGAAAGCAACTTTTCTATTATTGGAATTAAAGTTTGGGGTTCTGTGATGAGCGCACTTAGTCTTGCCCTCTTATTGGACTAATACTTCTAGAGCGTTTGCCTTCCAATACTCGTAACCATCACTTGCTCAAGATTTTATTCATCTTTCCTAAAACGACATATTTCGAGCAATTACATCAAGCTTACGAGATACCCCCCAAAATTCTTACTCACGCGATGTCGACGAAATTTTTCTTTAACGTTTGTTATATGAGATTGCATTTTGCGCATAAATTATTTTTGTACCTTGCCAGAATCTGTAATTTATTACTGTTGGATTAAATTTAAGAAATATGGCGTTTATCTTAGCACTAACGGGAAGTTTCTACCGCATTGTAGATCATTATCACTGCATTGGTCTGGTTAGGGCGTTTATTAATAAAATGATTGTTTTCTGCAATTCGGAAATTCTGAAAACCGTGTAATTTTGATGGATATAAACATTATTAAGGTGATCATAACATAAAAACTCCGTGTCGTTAATGTTTCATATGAGTGGATAATTTTGTAAAGTGTATGAATGTAAAAAACCAAATACGGATTAATTCCGAAATAAAATAATTGATTGATTGATTGATACATTCTTGATGACGTACGAATGAAAACATCAGTAACAATATTCAAGCATCGATTAAGTAACTTTCTATTGAAAAATCCGTTACATTCTACAAGTGATTTTTTTGACATAACCGCATAATACTGATTTATTGTTTTTGATAATATTAAATTATGGTTATATGTAATGACGATCCTTTTAGGTGAACTTTGATATCTATGTAATTATAAATTGAACTTGTAAATTGACATGTAATTTATAATGTAATCTTATATTGTGAATAAATAAATCGGAATCTGAATCTGATGGTGAACTTGTTCTTAAATAAAGCACTGAAATTTATTATCTTTCTTCTAGAGCAATGTTTGATAGGGAAATATTTTAAGAGAAAGCGTTGTGACTACTAAAATAAAAAATACCTTCAAAGCTTGAAGCACAGCGTTAATGGTGCTTGTTATAAAGGTGATTATAGAAGACGTCGGCCTGGCGAGCCCGAGTTACCGAGTTCTAGTCCTATTTCTTCCAACAAGTGGGTAACCCCTTTTCTTTCACACCTACTATTCAGAAAGGAGCCATTGTTACCCTCAAATGAGGGATTTCAATTTTCCTCATAGAAGGTGTGGAAAACAGTATGTATCATTTGGTAACAAAATGATTTCCGTGTTGGTCCCTCGTTGCGCTCAAGATTCTACTTCTTTCAGCTGAGAATATTTCATTTCATTTAGGATTTAATATACAAGCAACGCCGTAAATAAAATATATCATTTTGCTTCCTTGAGACACAATTTACCTACTATTGTTGTGTCAATGGTTTAGTCTTAGGCTATAATCAAATTGTAGCATCGTTAAACCTCATATTTTGATTTAGGCCATCGATCCTCTTTGATATTGATAGAAATGTCAAGATAGATTCATTTCCGTCCTGCAGTCGACAAGATTTGTCGATGCGGACTCGATAAGAAAGCCAATATTGCCGTATCTAAATTAGATTTTAATTAATTCACTTTTCGATATTCAGGACCAGTTGGGTAATAGGGTACCGTTTTGATGCAATGAAATGAACCCTTTTTACAAGCTTTATATAAACTTGCACTGTTCGTATGTATGTAAATATGTAAGTATGTAAGTTGTCCATCAAAATTAATATTTATTATTATCCAATTGAGCTAAAATTTTGCTAGCATATGAATATCGCATGACAATGCAATATTATGATGACTTGGAGCTGATCTGATGCAGAAGCTGGAAGGTGGCCAAAGGAACTCCGCAATAAAACGACACGACCCCGTCGAGTTTGGGCTCGTTAGAATCGTCTCAATTATTCGTTGATGATAGTATGCAGAAAAGTACAGTCGGCAGTAAAAGCTTATACCAAAAATGATTTTTTTGACAGTAACTTATTTCATTCATCATTCACTCATTTATTAAATGTATTTTCTCCGCTTCTTTTTTCATCTAAATAATAAAGGCTTAGAACGAACATTTCTTTCCAATAGACAAAAACATTGCTCTTCAATACTTGTCTATATCTTTATTTCTGGGTAACAGCCGAGGAATAGAGATACCTTATTGACAAGTTTAAAAGAACTATTACAAAAATTCAACGAGGTAGTCAATATACAAATATTTGCAAGCCATGTTTATTAATAATCAAAATCACAATAAAAATGTAATCTTAAAGTGTCTTTGAGGTTGAATTTGATTAAAACCTTATCAAAGATTCAATATTACAATTAAAAAACTTAGACAAACCAACGAGCAAGTTTAGGTAAATGCCATGGAGTTTATAGGTAAGCTCATAATGTCGATGTTTAATTTAAATGATACTGTGGAAAGAGTACTTAGAAATATGTCTACTCGTAAATTAATTGATTTATTTAATTAACGCGTAGCAGTATAAATGGATGTTATTGTTAATTATTACGGAACCAACCATTCGATGTAAAGTCCACGTTTGAAACTCGAACCAATGAAATAGATAATGTAATTCGACTTGCTTATTCCGAACTCGATCCGGCCTTTGTGGGGCAGCATGAATGGTTATTCCGCCCAAGTCTCAGTTCTGAATAAACACTCGTTTACTTAATTCAATTTAAAAGAAGACCCTGTCGGATACATTTTTTCCGAAGTTCTTACAATTTGAGAGGGTAATCAATTGTTCAAATAACTGTTATTGACTTTAAGACATTGCAATCTACTGTAATCTCGTTTCCTGAAGTATGAAATTAAGAATTTTCAAAAGATTTTATTGAAAGGAAGATTTGTTGTGGTGAATGTTTTAACTTTTAATGGTGTTTGATTTGCTGCAAATTGACTACAATTAGATTTAAATGAAAAACAAATGCAAATTACTGATAATGACGCATGATTTTGGATAACCCCGTAAATAAATTTACAATAGTAAGCTAGTTCCAGTATAGATAACTAATTTTACCACAACTTTATCCGAGTTGTAGAAGTTGCCCAAGGTAACACATTAGGCCCTAGAGTGTTTTCTATTACTTATATCCAAAAAACTTTTCGCGCCTGGATACTCCTGTTCACAGTTAGTTTTAATTGTTTAAATCTAGAGTATTATGACGAATAAATACGATTTACACGGCGTGTGTCTTTCATAGGAAACATCATTTTGACTAATGCTAGTTTTTCTTAAAGCTATAAAAAACTCGAGCAGCAGTGTAACACGTAACATTTATTTGGCACTTCTGACCTTCTGAGAGATCCTCAAATGTCAGTAATATGAGATGTTAATTTGTGTCCGATACAATATTGCGCAATATTGCAATATTGCGAGCTGAATTTATGTATTTGAATAGAGAAAAATATATATTTACTTGTACCTAATTGTGTTACTTAGGGCTTATAATATCAGTATGGGCTGAGATAATATATCAATTCGTATGCAATACGTACACTGTAGAAACCGATTTCAACTGAGCACATGAATGCCCATTGTTCTAAACTTATGAATAGACATTGTTTGCGAATGCCACGCCACGTAAAATGTTCATTGAATAATTAACTCTATCTTCTTCTACAATAGATTCAAAATTAGCTACGAGATAAAATACCACACACAGCGCCTTTACACCTGGCTCGCTGGGAGTGGGTGTTTTAATAGTTTTAGTCCATTTTGAATCTATTGAGTAACACGATAGAGTTCATTGTATAATGAACATTTTAAGTGGCACTAACCTTCTTCGTGCAAAAAATGGCACGCGTCCGACCACACAGTCGTATTGTTAGAGTTGAATACTATTTTTCTGAAGATCAGTCCAGTTCAGAAAACCTCAACTTTACCTCTTCGATAAGGTATGTCGACTTCCAATACCTACTATGTTTTTTCTGATGTTAAATTTAAATGAACTGTAACGTAAAAAGTGACAAACATGCCATAATAAAGTACGAATTTCACAACTCATTCGGAAATGTAAATCAATGCAATAAGAGCTATTTTGCAAGGGAATTGTATTAAAAAATAATATCGTAGAATGTTTCCGTCCAGAGCTGGGATGGTATTCGTAATGCATGCTGTCTCGCTTACCGCGAGCCAGTGTTATGCTAATTCCGCATTTGGAATGGCGGAATCGGTACCTACGCCTTATAATGTACCTACTTTACTGAGAGCTTATTTATGTTGCCAAAATTTTGTATTTGTAGATATACTGTCAGTTAGATTTGCGCAGAAGTATTATATTGCGCTAGACATAGGCCTCCCCCAAAACCACAATGACCGGTCCTGCGCCACCCGCATCCATCGGACTCCCGCGACCTTTACCTTGTGGCATAAATATGTCCAGCAGTGGGCATCTTTCGGCTGATATGATGATGATTATTATATTGCACGGTACGCATGCAATACCGCAGTTGTACCGTACCGCGTCCAATACATCCCGCCCCAAGAAAAACACTTAGTTAATCGTAGGCACGCAGTAAACAATCTGTACTGGCTTGATTGACAGTTGACACTGTATAAATGAGGAACTGGCCTAAGGCACGTGTAGCAGTTACGGATCCGATTCATCATCATTATCACATCAGCCGAAAGACGTACACTGCTGGACACTCCCCCTCAGAGCATAGAATACTAGAGAGAGGACAAGCCGCCGGCGGCCTTGTCGCAGCTGTTACCTCAATGGGCACACTCTGCCATACTGTGCACGCGTGCTGATCGCAGAGAATATTAAGTTTTTCCCAAAATGGCTGATATGATGCGCGTTTATTGTCAAATAAGCGTGTAGGTATACAAGTGTGTGTGTTTTAGATGTGTGCGTGCTTTGTCTTGTCAAATTCTTGGGCGTTGTGTGGGTTAATGTACTTGCGACAGGCGTACTCATACAAATCGGCCGGCATGTCCGATCTCTCCCCTCGCCTCCTTCAAAACCACAATGACCTGTCCTTCGTCACCCGCATCCAGCGGACTCCTGCGACCTCAGTTATCAGTCCACCTTGCGGGTCCACACGCGCTGTGCCTTTCGGTACGTGTATTATGTATGGTACGGATCTGAGTATCATGATATATTAGATGTGAGTGGTGAGATAAGTGGGTATAGCTTGTGAATGGCTTAACTGAGCCCGGCAGCTGAGCCGTAACAGAAGGAATATTGAAATGAAGAAATTAAGCAGCGAATAAATCTACCCGAATGTGGGGTTATTGGATATTAATTTGCTGATTCAATTCACAGAGGGTGCGGGCATTGTAGGATTAAAATGTTTATTAGTCCACTCCGTTCACAATCGTTTAATGGAATTGGATTGTCCAAAATGAATGCGTAAACGGATTTAAAAAGAGTAGGTATCATATTTTGTTACATTACAAAAAACGAAGAAAGAGCGGATAGAGTAAGGTAATGTCACTGTAAATATATTATCTATATTATTATAGCGGTATTTCAATCTCAACTAGAGTTCAATAATCAAATATATATAACAATGTCGTGTTAGTTACACAATTTATAACTTAAGAACGGCTGAACCGAGTTTTATGATGTTTGATTTGTCATCACTGCGAATAGCAGAATAACTAAAAATGACACATTGAAAATTTAAAGTAAAAAAAAAACATTTATTTTGTATGGCACTACGAAATTTGTGGGGTCAGCTAGAACTAACTAAAGCAGTATCTCAATTAGAGTCCTTGACACTATTTTACCTACCCTCCATTGAAAACAGCGGCACAGCTAGGTGACAGATGCACCGTAGAGTCCGCCGAAGTCCGCTTAAGAGGAAAGACCACTGGCCATTTTTCCATACAAACGTTCTCGACTGTTTCCTTCGAGGTTTTTGACCGTAGATTTATGATTTTTTTAAATAATATTAGTATCATCAATAACTGTGTCGGTAAATTTTGTTTTTTTTTTGATATTCTTATTTTTACAAGTGCTAGATTACTTTAAAGAAAGCTTAAAACGGCCCAATTACATAGTCGCAAACATACGCCTAGTACACAAATCTGTTAACAATAAGCGCAAAAATCAAAACAGCCCGACATTTAACATTTCCTTCCTATTTATTCATTTACCAAAATTTGGTTACGATTTATAAAGTTCCGGAGGAGGAAACAGTCGTGAACGAAACCGATTCTTATGATTTTTACTTGGGACTTTTAGTCGGAGCTGCAGTTGTTCTTATCACACTAATTTTTGGTGCGGTAACGATATGGTAAATACGTACACAGACGAAAAAGTGCTAGGCAATCGTCGACATTTAAGGTCGATATCCTAGTGGTGTGGTGTGAAAAGTTATCGATAAATCTAAAGTCATCGATATTTTCTTTTTATATGGCCTTTTGTGAGAAGTATAAGAGGGAAATTCACTTCTTATTGATAGCAGGTATTTAAGTCAAAAAAAAAGTTTTATTTCGAATTTCATCATGCCGTAAAATAGGTACCCTGACAAAAAGTTCACCTGCTGAGCAAATACCCAACAAGGGCAATACTTTGTTAATAAATGTGTATTACTTAACCCGAAAAAATTGTAAGACAATAGATAGGGTAAAGTGACTAACAGAAGGACAACTTAGCGAATTTTGCTATATGATACCATAATTTATGTTCGTGACTTGAACGTGACTATTTGAAAATAATTACTTTGCTTAAAAAATCTTATATTTTTACAAGCTTTTATTTTTTAGTTTTACCTGTCCCGTTGCTGTAATCAAATCTTTCAAGTTTAATTTGACCCAATTCCCGGTGACCGATTGGGCTGAAATTTTGAGTATAAGTATAGTTTGGATGACAATTCAATATTATGGTACCATCGAGCTGATCTGATGATGGAGACAGAAGGTGGCCATGGGAATTCAGTACTTAATCGATATAACCCTGTTGAATTTGGGCTCGTTAGAATTGTCTCAATGAGTACTTAGTTGATGACGACATACAGAAAAGTACAGTCGGCAATAAAAGCTTGTACCAAAAATATAAATTTTGACAGAAACTTTTATAAAATACGTCATAAATCGTAAACCGCAATTTATTTCACGGAACCCTTCATGTGCGAGTCCGACTCGCACTTGGCCGCTTTTTATAAATTTTTGCACAGCATTTAATCGAATTCCAGACTATTATATTCTACTTATAAACATGTCAAAATAAAAAAATAAATTAACTTTCTGGGATTCGAACCTGAGACCTCTGACTCTGACCTCTGACGTGACATACATTACTACTCGAAATTAATCAACCTACTTATTTGTGACTAAGTGAGGTAAGTTTGACAATGTGTCGTGAAAGACATCATAGCCAACAGTGGTACAGTAGACGGCAAACTTCGTGCGCAAATGAGGGGAAGTGGGGGGGCAGCTTGCACGTACAATTCGCCTTTGCGCAGGCAAGGTCATTTGCGCACGAAGTTTGCCGTCTACTGTAAGTCAACATCGCCGATGAATTTTGTAACATTGTATTCTAAATTTAAATGCAACTGTCTGTGTGCGTGCGTGCACACAAGCTCGTGCACGGCCCCGCCTCCGTCAGTGCGACAGAAATATTTATTGGTAATTCTCAAATCTGAAAAAAGGCTCAGCTAATGAAATGAAATGAAATGAAAGCATTTATTTCGGACACACATCCATATTATGTTAGTAAAAAACTTATACTACTTTACTTATCATTACTAATGTTAGTGGAAAGTATAATTATAGTTGGCATACACATGCATGGACATCCAGTGAACTAGAATAGGGCTGTCCATCCTCCCGGCGATCACCCTCAGGAGAGCGTTGGCGCTGCCCCGTACGCGCTCGGCCAAGGATGCTTGCCGCTTGCGCAGCACGGCTTGGAAACCGTCGGTGCTCCACGCGGCGAACATCCCTGACGCGCTGCAGCGCCAGGGCAGCCCCAACAACCCCCTGAAGGCGTTATTGTACTGGACGCGCAGAGCACTGAGGGTCTTTTTGGTGTAGTTGCTCCACAGGTTGCACGTGTATAGATTTTGGCAGTAAGTTTTAAACAGTGTTATCTTCACCTCGCGCGAACAGCGTGCAAACCTGCGTGATAGCATATTACTCCTAACCGACAGTGCTCTGCGTTCCCTTTCTATGTCGACATCGTCTTTGAGGGTGTCTGTGACCCAATGTCCCAAATATTTAAATTAAGACACAGTCTGAAGAGGAGAACCGTTGAGACTTATGGGCGGAATAGAGTACGTTTTATTGCCAGATTTAAATACGAGAACTTCACTCTTTTTAACATTATATTTGAGACCGTGGGTCGCAGCAAACCTTTCACATATGGATAACATTATTTTTAGACCGTTTATTGAGGGACTCAGCAGCACCATGTCGTCGGCATAGCTGATGTTATTAACAAAACACCCATCCACCGAGCATCCCACGCCAGAGCTGCTGAGTTCCTCAATCAACCCATTTACATACGCGTTAAATAGCGTGGGTGAGGTTAACCCCCCCTGTCTCACACCACACTTCATTTTATAAGGATCTGAGTACTCCCCCGACCATCGGACGACATTTGCCTGATGTTCATACCAGTAATCAAACATATTTACTACTTCTACTGGTAAACTTGTATCATTCCTCAGTTTATCCCACACCACATGCAAATACTGGTGTATTCCGATCAGTGTAATACTGAACAGTGTGCTTTAGACAAAGTATAGCCGCTTCCGTTGATAGCCCAGGCCGAAAACCGAACTGGGCATCGTGAAGGTTTATGTGTCTAATTAGGTATGTGTTAAGCACACTGTCCAGTACCTTCGCCAGAATAGTGGCCAGAGAAATTGGCCTGTAGTTAGACCTGTCGGAGGCATCACCTGTTTTGTTTTTTATAACGGGTACTACAATGGTCCTCATGAGGTCGTCCGGCAAGTAGTTATGGCGAACACAAAATGTATAGAACATAGCAAGAACCCTCGGGAGATGAGCACCAGCATGTTGCAGATGCTCGATGCTAAGACCGTCGTGTCCGGGTGACTTGCCTCTCGTCATTTGGCAAATAACTTTAGAGATTTCCGCTGGTGTTATTCTGATTAAGCTGCCACCCACACACTGTCCAGTATCGTGCACCGGGTGCCTCGCCTCAACCCCCGGAGGTTCCACTTTGAACTGGTCCTTGAAAAGATTAGCGATATCACTGGGCTCACTAACACCATCAACACTTACCGGAAGGCTCCCCCTAGGATTAATTTTGTTAATGCTAATGTGCGCTCTTGAGTTTATCGTAGCGACGCGTGTGTGAGTGTGTAAAATCGAACGTTTGTATTGTACAGTTAATTTTCTGCTTTACGCTATATGACTACACACACACACACACACAGGTTCATTTATTTTTATGTATTTGTATGATGAGCACAAATATCATTTTCCCGAGTCGTGGATGTTTTCTATGTATTTAAATATTTATAAGTATTTAATATATTATCGTCTTCTAGTACCTACTCGTAACACAAGCCTTATTGAGCTAACTATGGGGATAGTTCGATTTGTGTAAGATTGTCCCATTATTTATTTAATTTACTACCGTGGTGTCGAGTAGTAACAAAAAGTAGACATTAAATGTGACATCGGGGAAAGATATACATGTTCAAAAAACCTGTCCCTTGCTATTGTTGTCCCTTAAAACAAGCAACAGCTAGGGCCCGTCCCACCCGGGTCGGTGTGATCGCCCTTTAGCATTAATTCAGTTACAAACTTCTTTCACGCCTCAATGCGTCCTGATCAAATATTCGATACGAGATCCGCGTTGGGCCTGAAAAGCGGCGGATGTATCAATATATAATGATATTTAACGTTACGAGACAGAATATATAAAAATGAAAGACCGTTATTGACCTGCGATTGGAAATAGAAATGTTGTGGAAGATTAAGTAGTCTGCCAATTTGTTATATATATTTAAACCTAGCTTCTGCCCGCCACTCCGTCCGCGTGGAACTCGTTTATATCGTAGCTATTATAGGTATACACACTTTCACCCCCCCGTTTCACTTCCTTAGGGGATGATTTTCGGGATAAAAACTATCCTATGTCCTTCCCGGGACTCATACAATCTCTATACCAAATTTCGTCTGATAAGAATTTCCCCCATACACACTTTGCACCCCTGTTTACGCGCTTAGGGGTTGGTTTTTCTAAAACCTTAAAATAATTTTTCTTATATTGTAATAAGGAGTCCATACACAAAGTTTCAAGTCTCTCACTTAAAATTTTACTCCATCCCCATACAAACTTGCAACCCCATTTTTACCCCCTTAAGGGTGGAATTTTCTAAAATCCCTTCTCAGTGGGTACCTTCGTTATATAAACTATTTATTTTGAAAAAATCTGCTTTCTTGGTTCAACGGTTTGTGCTGGGTGTTGATTTAAGTGAGTGAGTGAGTGAGTCAGTCAGGACTTTGCCGTTTATATATATAGAAAAACATCCATTTAAAAAAAAAGTTTAATAATTTACTTTACCGACTACAAATCCGTACTTACCCGAATCGATTCTAGTGTGCATAAAAAAAATGAAGAGTTTCCCCAGTTTTCCAGAACCCCACTACTAGTACCCCAGATCCTGATCCTTACAAACAAAAAAATAATTTTCCAAATCGGTCCTCGGTTTTTTGAAGTCGGTTAAAAAAAAACGCGTTTATCGCTTTAAGACGCGTTTATCGAAGCCAAGAGATAATTATTTAAAATATTCACCACAGAAACACAAAAAAAAAAAAAAACATCGACCGAACAAATCAGTCTGTATAAGTGCAATCAGTCAATCGAGAACGATAGCGAATCATAAAGTGACCAACATTTGCAATCGTCTGTACTGGTACTTGACCGCAATCACTCGAAAAATGCAAAGATAAATTAAATAAATTATTATCTAAACTCAATGCTGTGTTCAAAACCTCACATTGCTGACGTTGGAGCGAAGACCGCTAAACTGAAATGGGTATGTATGCGCTGGCCACGTCTGCCACATGCATAAATATCAAATGGGCGGCGACGACATGGTAAGTCGAGACAGAGATGGACGACTTACGCTCAGCACCCACGCGAAACCACGAAATTCAAATTCGAAGTTCGGACTTCTCCGTCTTTATCGCACTTATAATATTAGAGTGTCAGAGATGATGTAAACGAACATCGAAGTTCGATTTGTGTGGTAGTAAATATGGTCAAAATATGTAATATGTGGACCCCGGAGGGTCCAGGTGAAAATAATTAAATACTTCTTGTAAAATCTTCTGCTTTATTTATCTGTATTTACCGTCTTGCTTCGTTCCGATCGTCTTACACACTGAATCATACGTCAAATCATTCACCTTTCTAAAACTATTCAAACCACGTTCGATCGTTCCTTATTCATCATCTTACAGCCAGCACCATACAAAGTCATCAAAAAGTATCAATCCCACATATATAAAGTCAAAATCGATAACCAATTGTAAAAGCGTTTGTTTTAGACGAAAACATTGTCTGCCTGGTCATTTAATAGAACTAATAAATTATCCGCATTCCATTTAGACAATGGTTGCACCGAGTCAACTTACTTGCTATGAACTGCACTCCAGTCTTTATTAATCCCTTTGAAATCCAAATACGAGGTTTTGTCCGGCTCAATTTGCTCGCTCACTTAGAAGCTCCGTCCAAAGGTATTCCATGCAAACTTTACCCGACTTGACATGCCGCCAATTGCATTTGCGGACCGGATTCACGTCTCTCCGTCTTAAACCTTAGTTGTTATAAACGAAATTTGATTGGCTTTATCCTCCCGGACTGCAAATAAATCTTTGTTGCTATATTGTTTCTGCGATCACAGAATCCATTGATCAGTCTTAAGGCATTGTATTAAGAAGCACATTAGGTTGTTGTTTAGTATGTGAATGGTAAATTAAGGTTGGTGAAGCTGACTGTACGGGCTTGGCTGGGGCCACGTAAACTGATTCCTCGAGGGACGGCGACAATAACACAGATATTGGAAAAGTTACTTTGGGAAGTTGTCCTTTCTACCTTGCGTGATGAGATAGTTACTTCCGCTTGACAGACGTTACTGACATAATCGCGAGTTTAGCCATTTTGTCTTCTTTATTAGGTACTAGTATTACGTGACACTTATCTTGACCATATCCCGTGCTAAAAACACCTTTGTGAAATGGAAGAGAATAATTGTACTGTAAGGAACGAATAATTTTTCTGGCATAATAATAAATGCCCACTTTAATTAGAACAATGGAGCAATGCAGCGTTTTTTTGGGTCAATCAACTATTTCTTCTGTCTTGTTAGCCAAGAGACTACCTATATGACAGAGTTTAAACAAAAATTGTTACAACATGGACATCTAACAAGCTTTTCTTGTCATTTTCAAACCCTTTTTTTAAAAGCAATCTACAAATGCGAAAGCCCCAAATTTTGGATTTTTTAACGACGTCTACTAACGAAACACATTACATACTGAACGTGATTATGAATGTATACACACATAAATATAAAGTCCTTCAAAAAGCATGAAGCTGATGTTCATAGTAGAAATACACGAAACAGACATAAATTAGTTATCCCAAATCTTCGTTTGCAGAAAGTTAAAAAATCGTTTTTGGGTAACTGTATACGGTTTTACAATAAGGTACCCATAGATGTATGGGATCTTCCTTATAATTCATTTAAAGAATATAGAAGAATATATGGAAGACACAAAGAAACATGGTAAATGTTTCGGTCTCAAAAGTCGTCGTTTTAGTCGTGTCCAGGTATGTTATTCTTGACGCGCTCATGCGCCTCACTTCACCCGTCACGCCTTACGAAACTAGACCTTTACCTACGCTTAGTTACTAGGAATCGCGGCGTCAAGATATATTTGTGGGTGAGCGTTGAGGTGAGCTCAAAATAAGTTACAGAATAGAGGGGCTGGAGAGAATGACTTACTGCTTTCTGACATTGCTGTTACTGGCTGTCTCAATTCATGTGTATTTTTTTGTTTTGTCTTTTATTGTAATTTTGACATATTGGTTACATTCAAGTTATGCATACCGTAGCATTAATTTAATCTTAAACATAATTATTTGACCAAGGGGCTCTTTACATCTCCGTTATTTTGTTTTATTAGATACTGGAGACTTTACATCTCCTTATTATAGAATAAGATTATTGAGATACATTTCTCGGCTAATGTGTGCCTTTGCCCGTAGACTCTATACATCTCTAGGCTAATGTGTGCCTTTGCCCGAAGACTCTATACATCTCTCGGCTAATGTGTGCCTTTGATTTGTTTTGTATTCAAGTCATTTTAATGTTAATTAATTGTATTTGTAAGCTCTGACATGTGAAAGACCCCTTGAATACCCTACTTACAGAATAAATATTTTAATTTTGAAATTATAATTTTATTTTTCATTGCCTTGTTGGTAAACATTGCAGCTTTTTCAAAAGAACACCGCAATGGGTGGGCCTAGTATAAAAAAAAACAAAAGGAAGGTTTGCATTTTTTCCAAAGTATTTACTTGGAAAGCAAAACCTTCTTTTGATATTTAAAAAATAAAGTTGTTTAACTAAACTGTTAACATATGTTTTTTCATTCAGATTCGACAGCTTTTTTTATTTTCTCCCCTACTATAGAGATCAATTCTGGGTCAGCTTTCACAAAAAAAAACTCAAAACTAGTAAGTACCAGTAGGTCGATCACGTAACGCATTGTACGAACGTCGGGTAGGTCTAAATGTCACTTTTTATATGGAAAATTGACATTTAAATTGTACCGACGCGCGTTCGGAACGTTACGTGATTACCCCCCTGGAAAGTGTCGGCCCCATCGCTAATTTTATACCTATTGAAATACGAAAATTGATATTTTTTTACAATATTATCGGTGCTTTGTTTTTCCATGCTACTTAGGTGTGCGGTGTCCTTTGAGAGACAGACATACAGGCGGCCGGGTAATGGCTTAGAAATATCGGAGACATTAGCCCGGATACAGTATTCTATTAATAGGATACCTACCGCTTTCAACCTAAGGGTGCCTTAACTGCCTTATCATAAAAAGGTTTTTCATCACACTTGCTCGTAAAGGGTTTCATAACACTTAGGTATACAGAGCTACAAATGGCCTGTATATTACGCCTGACCTATTAATACCTACATTATATCTGTCACTCATGCAGCAGTTATAATTGTTATAAAGCAAGAAGGATTTTAACACAATTGCGATGTTTGAAAACGTATTGATAAATTAATTAAAACGTAAAAACACTAATAAAACAAATTTATAAGAAGTGTTTAAAGATTTCAAAATAAAAATGTACTAATTTAAGCTCTGTGTAAAATATTTTAACAGTCATTTTTAATCGTGACTGTATACCGAAGGGAATTCAACAAAATGGGGGCGACTGAAATTTTGTAGTTACTACTTTCGTTTAAAATGTACCTATTTGTTTTCTCGTAGTTGTGATGAAGAACATTGAGGTTTCTAACCATCCATTAACATATATCAAGTACAAAAATGGTTTTACCTTTATTTTCGTTCATTTACATTTGCTCTATAATATTCAAGAGAAAAAAAAAAAAACAATTGATGCTATATTTAAATCATCCTATATAATTACTTCCGGGTGGAAAGTTTGTTGGATTCTTGAATAAAGCATCTTAGAATAACGTTTTAAAAATATCAACAAAAAAAACGCTATTAAAAATTAATGTTTTTCAAAACCGTATTTTGCCTGGAGTAAACGGAATGATAAAATGGAGGCCTGCCGTACCTGTAGGTCGATCACGTAACGCATTGTACGAACGCCGGGTAGGTCTAAATGTCACTTTTTATATGGAAAATTGACCGTTAATTGAACGTTACGTGATTACCCCTCTGATATTCCGAGTGCAGGTTTTCGGACGGCCGCCACTTGTAGTAAGCTTCAAGGGACACCCATTTACATATATCAGTGTTTTTCAACCTGTGGGTCGCGATCCCCAGGGGATTCTTACTCTAGGGGGGTCGCGCCAGGAAAAAGGGTTGAAAAACACTGACATATATCAAGTACATTTATAAAGCCATAACCTATGAATATATAATATATATATATAAAATATTTCTTCATACATAAATAAAGAAATAAAATCAATGATTTCATGATCTAAGGCCCATAGTTTAATAAGTTTGCTACCAATCTCATATTATTGTATTGACATGGAAGCTATAACCCATGCAGACAATGCCAAATGAAAGTCAGCGGGGCCCTGAAGCGAATTGAGGGGCAACGCGAGCTGGGAATTGATATTACTATCAAGATAATAAGTCTGACCGTTTTGACCGAAAGAAGGTTTCTTAAAAGAAGCAATATAGGATCAATTCAGTATAAAACATCATTACAGTCTACCGATCATATAAAGCAATTATTTTTCCTCGCTTGTAAAAGCGAATATTAAAGCGAGGTTTTAGGCGCCGCTAATAATTTAATAGGTTTGTTTTAATATAGGTAGGCTTTGTTACCGTAACCTGAATAAAATTTCAGCTGTCTAGCTGTTGTTGAGATACAGCTTTTACAGATTTTAAGTAAGTTCCCTTGATAACGTAACGAAATTTGTGTAAACTCGTTGTAATTTAATAGTTTTAAACATGTTTTAAGTACCTACTGTACAAACTGTCATTTACTTATAACTGTTTGTACGCCTCATGGCCAGAACATAGTGATCCTAGACTGATTTCGTAACACCAATGTACTTACAAACAATAAACGAATTGAATTGAATTGAATTAATTTTAGGACTGCATTGTAAAGGTTGTCGCGCCCACGTCAATCTTTTTGTCATTTTTGACGTTATCTAATTTGTATGATGTGAATGACACGATGAACGTCTTGAAAGTACGTGTGCTATGTGACCAAAAATAAGATATTAAACGGTAATTCTTGTAAATTATATGTGACGACCGGGTTAGCCTAATAGTTGGTAGTGACCCTGCCTACGAAGCAAGAGGCCCTGGGTTCGAATCCCGGTAAGGGCATTTATTTGTGTGATGAGCGCGAATATTTGTTCCTGAGTCATGGATGTTTTCTATGTATTTGAGTATTTATTTTTCTATATAAGTATCTATATCACAGAGCATAGAATACTAGAGAGAGGACAAGCCGCCGGCGGCCGTGTCGCAGCTGTATGCTCAATGGGCATACACTGCCATACTGTGCACGCGTGCTGATCGCAGAGAATATTACGTTTTTTCCCAAAATGCCTGATATGATGCGCGTTTATTGTCAAATAAGCGTGTAGGTATACAAGTGTGTGTGTTTTAGATGTGTGCGTGCTTTGTCTTGTCAATTACTTGGGCGTTGTGTGGGTTAATGTACTTGCGACAGGCTCACTCTATACAAATCGGCCGCCATGTCCGATCTCCTTATATTCATACATCTGTGATCTATATCGTCGTCTAGTACCCATAGTACAAGCTTTGCTTAGTTTGGGACTAGGTTGATTTGTGTAAGATTGTCCGCAAATACTTATTTAAATACTTATAATTATTCTTCAAATTAAAAAGAGTCACACCTCCGGGTTACATTATCCGTGCCTTAAGGTTAACGCACACTTTTCGCACAGGCGCCTGACCGTCTCCGCCCCAGCTTGCGACGGTCAGTATTTTCGTGTAAGAAACTTATTAAATGATGACATATGGAACGAAAACGTGGTAGCTTACTATGGACCTCATAAGAAGTCTCAAAGTCACTCAAAGGGCGATGGAGAGGGCTATGCTGGGAGTTTGTAACAATCAACCCTAGTTGTCAAATAAAATATCACGAAAGAACTCAAATAAAACACTAAAACTAAGAAATGACCAAAATTATTCGTCTAGGCAGAACCCCGTATCGTTGTGAACCGTCAAAACCCTAAATTTTTAATGTGAATGCTTGTCAGGCAAATGAATTCTTCGTCTACTCAAGATCCTGTCCTTATTAAACTATGAACTACCTAGCCCTTTTCTATCAAGTCCTACTAGTGAATAACACGAAATTAATAAAATATTTTATTTTTGTTGGTAAAAAACCCCAACGACCTATTACACGCTCGTTGAGCAAAGACGTAGCCTTTATATTTCATATCACCAAGATTTTTTAGATGTCCCTATAATAAGCTAGAATGTTTCCCTAGGTACTTGTTTTTGTAGCAAAATACTATCGACAGGTAGTGGCGAAAAGGTACCCCTTTGGGCGCCAATTGCTACGTCATTGCCAAGATGGGGATTGAGCGTCCGAGTCCACTTTACCTACTTAGCTTTCCTAGAGTTTAAGACTCGAAGAATGAGATTACCAGTGTATCTGACCTATCGGACTGATTGAGAAGAAACGCCGAAACTTAATATTGCTAAGACTTCTATAGTCTCTATTCATAATCTATTAACTGCATATGATAAACACGCAATAATTAGAAGCACTGAATCAGCCGAAGTCAAATGTCATCTTCGAAGATAAATGCGATTTGAAGAAGCTAGTAGTTATAATAATAATAATAATAATAAAACTCTTTATTGTTGTAACTGCAGTGTACATGATAAGTTATAAGGGTATTATTCCGCCCGTAACTACAGTCATCAGCGGCCTGCTTCGCCTCCCGCTGGTCCCTATAACAGAATTGTTTCTTTCTAAAACGCCTCTGTTTCTCTAACCAGAAGTTTCGAATCACACTCGTCCACAGAAACCCAGTAATTCCACCCAAAATATGTGTATGAATTTATCCCTATACTAATCCCACAGAATTCATTTGATTGTTCGAAACCAAAATCTTTCTTGATTTTAGCAATGAACAATACCGAAGCTGTATGCCCTAACTAAGCTGTTTGAGTTCAGTCTGCCAATCTGAGATCTGCAACCTAAGGACTGTGTAAATGCCTCCCCCCCTCGCGACCGAAGTCTAGATGGAATACGAGGAGTAAGGCGCCCTATTATGTATATGAAGGTTATATTTAAATATACTTAATAAATCCGAATCTCAATTACTGCACGATTTCAACGAGTGAGGATATCCCTCTGTGCGGATCACATGAATGACTACGCCTCGTTTATGTCGTCAGCTGGGCTTTGAGAATCGTGAGACCCCAGATTTGGGGTAACGTCTCCTGTGCAAATAAAAGAGGTAGACGCCAGACATTCTCAAGTCTGTAGCAAAAGACTCTGGACCATTCCCATTGGCACCGTTAGGCAGGAAGGGTCCCTCGGCAATACTGTAATCCTGGACACTGTTTCTGGATTTTACTTGATTAAAAAATATCTTTAAAATTCTTTGGACGGAACGTTAAGTTAATATTAAGACAGTAAAACCACCCACCAAAAGTTCCCCAATTTCAATCCAGAGACCTTGTCAGTCCGGTAGTTGAAGCTGAAGTGAATCCCGTGTTGTCGCTGACCAGCTCTTTTATACCCTAAAACATCTGACGACTTCTCAGATTTAAGAACATTTTGAATTTTATTATTTAATTGAAACAAAACGAAACACTAACTTACTCTTAACTCGACTTAACTTCGTTCGATTTTCGAAACACGACAGAGGAATGAGTATCAAATGAAGAACGGATGTTTACGTAGAATGCTGCAGTAACATAAAATAATAAAATATGGTGAAGGGGCGTGGCTTAAATGTAGAATGCTGCAGTGACTTAGATTATTTAATACATTTATTATTTAGTAAATTTTACTTTTAAATATAAGGAAACTAGACCAGTTTACTGCGTTACAAGTTTCTCTGCGCGATCGCAACAGAAATGATGCTATCCGCAGCAGAACCAAGGTAACCAATATAGCCCTCCGAATCGCTAAACTTAAGTGGCAGTGGGCGGGGCACATTGCACGTAGAACCGATGGCCGTTGGGGCGGAAAAGTTCTCGAGTGGCGACCACGTACCGGAAGGCGCGGCGTGGGAAGGCCCCCCACAAGGTGGACTGATGACCTGGTAAAGGTCGCGGGAGTCCGCTGGATGCGAGTGGCGCAGGACCGGCCATTGTGGCACTCTTTGGGGGAGGCCTATTTTCAGCAGTGGACGTCTTTCAGCTGATATGATGATGACGATGATGAACTTATTAAATCCGTAACGGCATCGCCCCAGGCGCAGCCGTGCGGCCGCTCCGGTGCTGGGCTGTTATTCGCCACGCGTTAATGCGGCTCACCCCGCCGGTCACCCGTTACGATACTAGACACCTACGCTTAATTACTACGCATCACTGTGTCAAGGTATAGTAAAATTGTGGGTGAGCGTTGAGGTGAGCTTAAAACAAGTTACAGCATAGCTATTCAGTTATAGACCAATCAAATTAGCTTACCCTGGACATAATTCGTAAACTCGTTGTTTTTATTGTTTTATCGGATTTTACTATTCAGTATCAAATATTAATGAAATATATTAAGAAAAAAATCCGCGATCGTAACCGTAGTTAAAAAAAACACGAGTTAACGTACACTACCTAACTTTTTCCTAAAAGTAAAAAAGGTAACCAAGTACCTTGTTAGTATAACTTTGAGGTGCATTCAAATTCGATCACTTAATAGCAAAATTAAACTGATATCAAATTCGCATATACGTTTTTTTCACAGTTTTCCTCAGATCTCATTATCTAGACAAGCCAAAATGGTAACTATGATGTTTTTATCTGTTTAAGGTATATTGCGTCTTTTTAGACATTTAAGACAATAATTAAACATTTATTTTTAACGTTTTAATAATAATGTATTTCTCAGTAATTATAAATAGTAACTATGAATTTTTTGTTTACTAATAGCCTTTTGTGTACGATAATCATGTTTTCATCAAAATTAAGTATGTTAATTTCACGCTTAAGAAATTGAAAATTTAATTGAAAATACTCGCGACCTTGTCGTGGAGTTAGATGCATGCGGTGGGTGCGAGGCGGGGAGAGAGTGGGGCGCCAGCGGGCGAGCGCACGGTGAACCCGTCTTAACGAGTTTATTTCAATTACGTGTTTTGCACCGACCGCGCCGTGTACAAATAAAACAAATATAACGGAATATCCTAATTGTAGGATTTTTAGCTCTTATGAAAAATCACAGTTTGTCCCTTACGCCCTTTGAAAACTCTGGTCCAAAGGGCGTAAGGAACGATTGATTTGCTTTTATCATCGAAAACATAAGTAAACTCTTAACTGTTAAGTAAATTAAAGAGATGATGCCATGATCGTGGTAAGCATAAAAAAAAACCGGTCAAGTGCGAGTCAGACTCGCACACCGAGGGTTCCGGACCACCCCGTAGAATAGAAACAGGTCCACTATAAACTGACACTCACTAAGTATGTATTTACATACTTAGTGCGTGTCAGTTTATACTGGACATCAAATTTTCAGTGATGTAACTAAAAATTTACGGTTTTCACAATTTTTCCTTTATTTGTGCTATAAATACTTCGTACCAAATTTCAAGATTCAGAGTTCACGGGATATGGGCATGGGCATTTCGTCCCTTACGCCCTTTGAGCCTACGGTAGTCGATATCCTTATTGGCAAAATTGAGCCGACACAGTTGGCCAGAACGCCAAAAAAAAAGAGAAGATATGCTTATCCACCCAGAGATGGGATATTTTTTTTCGAATACGAATAACGTTTAAGAATAAATAGGATTATTCGCGAATGACGAATAAATATTTCGAATAATTATTCGCCAATATTTATTCGCGAATAACTTCTTAATTCGCATAATCATTCGTAATGCTTTTCGGGAATAATATTTTGAACGAATATTGTAGGAATGCTTTTTAATAGAATATATCTCAAAAACGTAATATTTTCCTACAGACAGAACAGTGATACCTAGTTTCTAAATTTGTTAGAAAAAGGTTACCGCTTCATCAAGGGTACCAAGTAACATCGCCGTGCATGGTGAAACGGATATTAATTGTAATTATTTCACCTGTTTTATTTTTACTATTTCGGCTTTACCACGGGTGAAAAAAAACCGGTCAAGTGCGAGTCAGACTCGCGCACCGAGGGTTCCGGACCACCCCGTACAATAAAACCAAGGCCACTATAAACTGACACTCACTAAGTATGTATTCACATACTTAGTACGTGTCAGTATATACTGGCCATTAAATTTTCAGTATGTAACTAAAAATTTACGGTTTTCGCTATCTTTCCTTTATCTGTGCTGGGCGTTGCTTCGCACCAAATTTCAAGTTTCTGAGTTCACGGGAAGTAGGTTTTGATTCCCTTGCGGGTTTCGAAAACTTGCGGAAATTTGCGGCATAAACGGCTGTATCTTTTGATTGTGTTGGCTTAGAAGTTTGATTTTTTTACAGCTCCAAGAGACAGTAAACCTGAGTATTTGATATAAATTTCAGCTTAATTCATTTATTTGTTGCAGTGTGGGTCTTACAAGATGTTACATATAAATACAGTTCCAGCATAACCCTGTTAGGGCACAGCAACATTAATATAAAAAATATTAATTCTAAAATAATGCATGCACACACTATGCACAGGAATTCAAACTTTAAATGATTGATACCTCCACGCGTTCCTGAGAAAAAGGGTATTGACAGACGGACGGACGGACAACAAAGTGATCCTATAAGGGTTCCGTTTTTCCATTTCGAGGCACGGAACCCTAAAAACACACAGATCAGAATATAACATGATTAAGTACATACAATGTACAATTACAGGTATATAGTTGAACAATCTTACATGCGTAATCGCCTCTAATAACATACATTGATCCAATTACAGACAGTGGCTGTCCATAAATTACGTCATTTCAAAACTGGGGGGGGGGGGGGGGGTCTATTGGATGACGGTAGTCATTTTATGAGGCGGGTAGTGTCCATTTAGGAATTAACAGGATGATGATAGGAGGGGGTTCAAGAATTGACAAAAAACAACCGGCCAAGTTTTTAGTATTTGTTGTTACAGCGGCAACAGAAATACATCATCTGTGAAAATTTCAGCTGTCAAACTATCACTGTTGTTGAGACACAGCCTGGTGACAGACAGACAGACAGACAGACTGACAGACAGACAGACAGACGGACAGCGGAGTCTTAGTAATAGTGTCCCGTTTTACTCCTTGAGTACGGAACCCTAAAAAAACAATGGTTCAGTTTCAATTGTTTTTTCGAGTTGTTGAGTCGCCGCTGAAGATGGAATTGTCCCGTAAAAAAATATTACGACTTTCAAGTGGATTAACACAAAAACAATGTGGAGACCGGATGATTGCTGCTTTTAGTAATGAAACACCTTCAAAGACGACAATATACAGGTGGTATTCAGAATTTCAACGTGGCCGAGTATCCCTCACGGACGACGCGCGTGAAGGTCGACCAAAATCGGCAGTTACGCAAGAAAACGTCCACCTTGTTAGTCAGCTGATAAAATAAGACAGGCATGTGACATATCGGGAAATTTAGGAGTCTTTGCGGATTGGAATGAGTCAGATACAAATTATTTTACAGGAAGAATTAGGCGTGCGAAAGTTGTTTTCCCGTTGGATCCCGCACTTATTGTCTGACGAGCAGAAAACGACTCGGGTCAATTCGTGCCGCAAAACATTGAATAAATTCAACGGAGGAAGCTCAAATGCAGTTTTTGGTGTCGTATCAGGTGACGAGTCGTAGATATACGCATATGAGCCTGAAACTAAAAACCAATCTCGAGTATGGGGTAACGAAGACGAGCTTCAAGCCAACAAAAGTTATTCGCTCTCGCAGCAAGGCCAAGAAGATGGTGGCTATGTTTGTCTCCAAATCGGGTCACGTGGCTACTATTCCACTTGAAGATCGTAGAACGGTCAAAGCCGATTGGTATACAAGTATTTGTTTGCCGATTGTCTTTGCTGAACTTAGGAAAAAAGGCCTAGTCTCCGCATCATCCTTCACCACGACAATGCCAGCCCTCACACCGCTCGTAAAACAAATGAGTACCTGGAAGGTGAAAAAGTCGAACTACTGGACCATCCTCCATACAGCCCTGACCTAAGTCCCAACGACTTTTTCACATTCCCCAAAATCAAGCATAAGTTGCGTGGCTTTTAAAATATTTAACGACTGGTTTGAACGCATGGAAAAGTGCATAAAATATAAAAGAGAATACTTTGAAAAACAATAAAAATACTGAAATCAATGTAACTGCATATTTTTTTATATTCCCGAAACTTTCAGTTTGACCCTCGTAGTGACCCTGCCTGCGTAGCCGGAGGTCCCGGGTTCGAATCCCGGTAAGGGCATTTATTTGTGTGATGAGCACAAATATGTGCTCCTGAGTCATGGATGTTTTCTATGTATTTATTTATCTATATAAGTATGTTTATCGTCGTCTAGTACCCTTAGTAGTTTGGGACTAGATCGATTTTTGTAAGATTGTATAAGAAAAAAAAAGAAAATAAAAAAATCTGTTTTTTAGTATTTGTTGTTATAGCGGCAACAGAAATACATCACCTGTGAAAATTTCAACTTTCTACCTATCACGGTTCGTGAGATACAGCCTGGTGACAGACGGACAGACAGACAGACAGACTGACGGACAGCGGAATCTTAGTAATAGGGTCCCGTTTTACTCTTTGAGTACGGAACCCTAAAAACGATGACGTAATATTTGGACAAGCCCACACACATGACATATTGAAACAAACCTGTTAAATGCCCCATGAAGCGACTCATTTAACTCACAAAAATATTGTTAATTAGTAGAAAAGGGTATTAAAACTTGAAAATAGGTACACTTGTAGTGATCATGTTAAATTCGTGTACGTGTTACAACGAGCAACCTCATCCTTAAATATTATTCGTGGATTTATTGGAATGAAATGAGAATAAATCATTCGTCATTCGAAAGTGTAGACGAATAAATTATTCGCGAATAAATGTTTATGCGAATAATTATTCGAATAAGAATCATTCCAACAATGCCCCTTTCTGCACCCACACAAGTAACATATTTTATTGAAATAATTCTATACAGAAGACTGAGCGCTTATAAATAGGTAATCGACATTCCACGACAATTATGTCTCATGCGGAACAATTTAGTTATTATTGATCTAATGAACACAATATTTCAATAAATCTCCACCATAGCCGAACCGTGGTAAACGCCACGTTCGTCTTTATAAATGTTTGACAATCATTGACCTATCCATAATAAATGAAGGCCGAAACGCATTGACAGCGGTGGCGAAGCGGCGGCGCGGCGCAGTGTAGAGGTGGTACCGGCTGTAATGTTCGATCTAATAAAGCCGGGAAAAAGCGTTCGGATCCTTTCATATTAGCTCGAACATAACAAGTACCGCCTCCGCGCCACCCCGCGCCGCTTCGCCACCGCTGTCAGTGCGTTTCGGCCTTGAATGCCTGCGACTCGCGACAGCACGGTCGGTAGTTGAGACGCAAAGCAATGACGGCCTTATTCTGCAAGAGATAAGGTTCATATTAAAACTTTAGTACGAAAAAATATGAATTAATTAATAATCGTGGATATTTTTTGTTTAATTTGTTTCTTATAGTACTAATAATATGCTGACAGCATAAATCAAACACTTTCCAAGTAGTTATGTATTTTGGTTTTCCAAAAACTAACAATATTTGTGATTTTAGAAATCCGCAAAGAGAATCTGTTTAATTTTTAATAATTTATCAACACACATAATATAATATTCAGAATAATTTGTTAAATTGCAGTTATCTATAATTTCTGGTAAGATAATCCAGAAAATGTGTAACTTACTGAACTTTCTTTATTATTCATAGTCCCGGTTGATTAATTAGATTAATTTTGATTTCTTTAACTGGAATGCAAGCGTCATATCATAATAGAGGCACTTTTACAAAGTTACATATTATGCTGCACTTATGAAATCAGAATTTGTTAAAAATTTAGATTTTTGGTTTTTTTACAATGACGCGGAACCCTAAAATGTTTAATTCTTTTTATTTTAACTATAACTAACAATACTTTACATCATAGAAAAAGAAAATTACAGTTATCGAATTATGTCCGGGTTTAGCTAATTTGATTGGTCTATTACGAGCTAGCGCTGGGTTGACGCCGGGTGGGTGTATAAATGTGCATTAACCCTTAATTTGACTGTATTCGCTAGTCCTGTGCCGCCCGCATCCAACGGAACCTTATTTACATAAACAAATCAAACAATCTCTACAAACAATTTTGTTTAAAGCGATCGCTTTATGCAATCACATTCCCGGCAAATGCATCACACGGATTCAATATAAATTATGCATATTAGAATCGTGAGCGCGTTTTAGTTCTGATGTATGGCATGGTTCTGTCTGACCACAGGCTTTTAGTGTTCATTGCGAGCCATTTACGTGTTGTGCATGCTATCACGGTTGATAACTGTTATTGTTAGATTTGTGAAGTGATACGTGACGTGCCGATGCGAATGGCTTAAAAAAATTGGCGGACAATTTTACATTTGGACCTCGTCCATAGTAAGCAAAGCTTGTATTATGGTTGGTTACAGGACGACGATTTACATTATACACAAAAATACTTAAATACAAAGAACACAACCATGACCTAGGATCAAATATTCAGGCCCATAGTCCCATATACATAGAATGCCTATAGTAATGTATCCTGGTATGCATAATGGAGGGATCATTGTCCTGATAAAAACTTTAATATTTTTTTCAGTACATTAACTACTACTTTAAATACTTTTGATCGCCAAATTTACTTTACTTCTCATTACTTAAACACAGGCTTAAAACAACTTCACACGATGAAAGCTTAAACAAATATCAAGAACCATTGGTGCTACCCGTTCACAAAATAGAAGTTCATTTAGGCGTACTTTATTTTTGTCATTCCAGTACAGTAACGTATAATAAGTAGTACCTTAACGAGTATACTGAAAGTGTAATGGTTACCGTTTCACCGGCAGTTACAGACGAAGGTCCTCAGGGAATGGGTACGGCAAACGGCAGAAATAAAATGGCTAGTGTAAGACGTAAAAATGAGTTGCAGTTTGTATCGCGTTCAAATTCTCACACATTTTGAAACAACTTATTTAAACGTGAAAATGCCAAGAGAGTATACACTCAGTCACTTTGACATACAATTTAATTTATGTTGGTGAGAACAGAAACAAACATTTTTAGTAGAGGTTTGGTAACTCTCGTGAATAAGGGGGTAAGTGTCTAATATTTAAAAACAACATGAGACGATATGCCTCAAAAAAGGGGTAATTAAATACCGAGATACTTTTTGCGCTAAGTACTTAGTTAGGCACAAAAAGTATTATTAATCCGTTGTTACCAATCACAATTTTAGATATTTAAAAGACAAACATTACCTACATAGAATTTCGTTTAAGTCCGTAGAAAATACATGACAGAGAGCGAATATTTTTGCAGAAGGAAACTTGTTATAGATCTAGATAAAACAATTTGAAATATGAGACAAAATACATCAATAATACCAGACTGACTCATCCATAACTGATAGAGGTACATTCATATCGGAGACGTGAACAAAATATATGTTTATTTATCGTATCCTATTCGCTTTATAGCCTAGTGTGATGAAGCTAAAATCAGCCTCTACACTGTAATACCACCCAGTTTCTTACACATAAAATGGCCAATAGGCCGCCGGTGCTACAAAAAGCTACGTCAAATCTTACGCGGTTTCTACAGTTCACCACTGCGCGGCGGTCTAAATAAAATGTTGGTCACTACTACACACCAGGTAACATTTAAGAGGCTTAACATGTGAATAATAGAAAGTTAGGAGCTACCGGTAAAAAGAAAATTCCGGCTATAAAAAAACCTAGCTGTGGTACCTTTCAAATTGCAATTTACTTCTTTACAAGATTTTATTTAACTTGCACTGTTCGTATGTATGTAGGTAAATAGGTTGACCATAAAAATTTGCAATCCATTTTTCAGTCACTTGTCGTTATCCGATTGAGCAGAAATTTTGGGTAGAGGTATAGATTGGATGACGATTGAATAAATTGGTACCATAGAGCTGATCTAACGATGGAGACAAGAGGTGGCCATTGGAATTCAGTACTTTACCGACGTAACCTTGTTTGGGCTCGTTAGAATACTTAGAATCGTCTCAATGAGTAGTAAACTGTTGATGACGGTATACAGAAAAGTACAGTCAGCAATAAAAGCTTGTAGGTACCAAAATTTTAATTTTTGACAGAAACTTATGTTATATGTAGGTAACTACTAATATTAATTTGTGTTTTATAAATAAACGCAACTTAGTTAAAAAAATTGCGCGTGATATTTATTTCAGTCGATTCTTAAAAAAACATAAAAAATACCTACTAAACTCATGAGTCTTGCATACACTTAAAATAAACACTGTAAATGATGTATTCGGTTTCGAAATTGATGCACAAAATATATATAGTTTACTATAGTTACTGACACGCAAATGTTTCCAGTTGTAACTTATATTTCATCTCGGATCCAGCGTTTTTAAAGAACGATTCCGCTGTTTTATAAATATCTGTGACATGTAGATTAGACCTACGAACTGTTATGTTTCACGATGCTTGAGCTAGCTGACTTGTAAAATAGCGTGAGCCTAGCCGACACAGTTCCACTATACAAGTACCTACTACACTATACGCTGGTGAAAAAATGTATACCAAACCAAAATGTACTACTCAGATTATATTGGTCAATAAATTAAAAAAAAAAAAAAAAAAAAACCTACGAATATACATTCGTACTTAAGTTATACAGCATATCTTGCCTCTGGTCAGCTCAAAAACAAATATAAGCAGAGTAGCGTTTTGAGACGTACCTACTTTACTCTAAGTGCCTCACATTTAGGTAGTTACTATACATCATTTAAGAAAAATATATAAATTCTGCTAGGATTATAGTCCCAACCTAACCTATTTTAGGGTAGCAGTGCGTTTCTGTTGAGGTGGCAGTTTAAACTGAGCCTAACTTACTTTACTGGAGTTAGTAGTTCGATTTGCATGTTAGGTTAGGTAAGAACTGCGACGTCAACAGAAACACTACGGTCTTAGCGTTTGTTTTCTGTTCCTTAAAGGGTTAGGTTACGTTGGTAGAACCTATAGATTTCAAGTTTTATCTAGGTATTTTCACGACTTTAGTAATATCGACATTAGATGGATATCGACAGGGTGTGGCCTGTAATAGGAGCAAATATTCAAAGGGACGCTTCCTTAGAGCATTTGTAGTAACCCCTTGTGTCCCGTCCCACTCATTTTAATTTTTTTTGGATTCTGAGATATTTTGATCTAAAGTTATGACCTCCAAGTAATGTATATTGGCACCACAACATCATAGCACAGCAGTCAATGCGGATTTTGAGGTAACATCATGTAACGAGTCATAATAGTTTTTGCATTTTTGTTTTCAAAAGATATTTTCGTGGTTTTTTTGATTTTTATTTCATTTTTTTTAGTGTCTTTAAAATAAAAAGTTACTGATAGCACTCCAGAAGAGCAAAAGAATAAAACTAGTTTATTTTGAAGATAAAAAAATTCTAAATATTTTTTTTCAAGTTTATTAAGCTTGTTAACAATGATTTCCACATGGTAAGGAAATCATTGTTCACAAGCTTAATAATCTACCGTTTAATTTTTTGCTCCTATTACAGGCCACACCCTGTATATTATTTAGGTGAATCGTCCATTAGGTGTTTCATACATCAGCAGGTCGATCACGCAACGCATTAGGTAGATCTAAATTCAAATTTTCATATGGAAAAATTACAGTCGAATTCTCCTAACCAGGGTTTAAAAAATTACGTGATTTCCCATTTAGGTATTTCGTTCATCAGGTAATTTTTGTAAATTTCGACCATTTTATGAATTGTATTAGGGCTATTTGTTGTTCGTTAGGTACTTTGAACATAGGGACGTTGTCATTAGGTGAATCCATTTTAGGTATTCATATATGTAACCTTACATAATAAGGATCATTGATAGCGGACTCGCATACTGGTATGGTACGTCCGGAACTAT
The DNA here is from genome assembly GCA_963854355.1 of Epinotia brunnichana. Lineage (NCBI taxonomy): Eukaryota > Metazoa > Arthropoda > Insecta > Lepidoptera > Tortricidae > Epinotia > Epinotia brunnichana. Next base: position 3,669,818 of record OY977945.1, on the reverse strand, counting down.
AAGAATCGAATAAATCCCGTCAAAAACGCAAGCAAATATCTTATTTATGGTCAGATCACAAAGTTGTTTTTTCATTGCGTTCGTTTTATAAAATTACTCTTATGTTCCTTATCGTAGATAAGAAAGAGGAGAGTAAGGCCTCGTGAATCAGTATTAGGAATGCAAAAAAATTGTACATAATTAAGGACCTTAATCTTATCTACGCTTTAACTTTTTTCCATTGTGTAAAGTTACCCATATAAAATGTATCGGTAATTGCCGTTACACATTGGAAAAAAGTTAAAACGTAGATTATTTTTTTTGCAATTCATCCATTATGTCAATGGCTTGTGACCTTAAATTTGTTTACCATGCCATTCGAACCAGTTTTTGTAGATGAACAAATGTTTGTATGGAAGCAACTACATTTAAAGGACATTAATACCCAAAAAATCGAGTTAAAGACGGACCTCGCTGACAGCAGCCGAAACGCTTCATACTGATTGGCTTTAAAGTATGACGTCACACCGTGCAATTTGTACTAACCGTTGCATGGAAAATGAAGTAAATTGCTGTTTCGGTCGCGAAATACTGCGTTTAGGTCCATAGTTGTAATACAAATTTGTTTCTATAAAAGCGTAAGGATTCTACTGGTACCTTTAAATTTACTCTTGGACAATAAATAAAAAAGCTTTTTTTTCTAAACTTTCAAGGTTCATATCTTTTTATGATTTGAATTATATTTTGTAATTTATACGTTATAACAATCATTTGATGGTTTACTATCCATTAAGCAACACGACGTTGTCAATTTTAACACCACGCAACAAGCCTATTACGTTAAAATCAAATAATATCTTTCAATTAACAGCGTAATAGTTATCACACAATTATTAATTCAAAACCAATAATTCAATAACAAGCAGTGTGCATATCCATTGACGCGTGAATCAAGATAATCAGTGGAACGCAAACACACACATTAAGCCGGAGAGCAAATATTAACATAATACCTATATAATAATTATACAGGGTGCCCAAATATTACCAGTTTTAATAAACAATTATCTGTAACATCTGTGCTTACCCGGCTGAACAAAGCACCAAGATTGAAAGCTAAAAGGTGAAGATCTTTGTGATTTTTACGTTTTAAAGATATAGCGATTATATATTATTATAACGTTGGCAAGCAATACACGTTGCCACCGTAAATTTGACTACGAGTTATCTAGTGTTTCTTATCACAAGCAAATACTTGTAACGTTTTAACTTCCATCAATACATTCCATTCCATTTTAGTCATAAATAAGACATAAGACATAATACATTTATTTAGCAGAATCGTTTACATATATATTTATAAGTACCAGTCCCTGCACTAGGCTTTGCCTGTATCGCAGGAGACATTTACATTCCATGGATTCAAAATATTACAATCAATTGGACAATATATTATAAATAAGGAATACAATGTGTGTGTTTGTATAGTGTTTGTGTGTGTACGTGTGTGTGTTTTATTTGATAATTTCCAGAATCTTCTTTATTTCCTAAGTAAATGTTTAGTTGTTAAATAATTGTAATTGTGTCTACTAACAGTAGTTTATTAAGTGTGTTTTTGTTACTAACCCAGGATTTGGATGTATTCGAAATAAATATTTGAATTTTGATACATTTTGGACAGCCTGTAGTTATTAATAACGATATCATAACATCCAACCCCAGAAATAACTCACCTCTAGGCTGGAAATGCCAATTACTGAGTTCCCTTTGCCGTATTAGAATATTATATATTAATTAAGAGAATGCTTTGGGTTTGGAAATCATCTTGATATTGACAGCTTGATAGAAGTTTCTTGTTTGTCGTCGTTTTGGATTTCGTCAATACCTACTTAATTTACGCCATGCATGCCAAAATATTAATGATAAATATACCATGACTATGTACATAGGCAGATAAACATGAGTAAATAATTTATTTCACTGTTTGTTCTCTTTCTCTGTCTATGTCCATTCCCGCTATTCTGTAACTTTTTTTTGTTTAGGTGGGGAAAATGCGTTACGCATACCACCCGGGTGCAGGGGGTTACCCGAGTGGTTATGTGGGACTGTGTACCCACTAAAAATCCCCCCACTTGCCGCCTCGCCGCCTAGTGGCAATGTTACGGAAATGCTTGCGGGCGCTAGTATTTTATCACGAAAAACTATATCACGAACGATTTTATCACGAAAACTTTATCACGAAAAACTTTTTAACGAAAACTTTAAAGGTCGCAGTTCTACCTAGCTAGCTCGCTTCGCTCGTCGTCGTACCTACCCAGTTTTCATGGTATGGTCTCGGCCGCAGAGGATAGGAAAAACGGCGCCCCGCCCCGACAAGGCGAGCACTCTCGAGGGCGCGCTATTCTGTAACTTGTTTTAACCTCACCCACCCACAAAATCTTGACGCTGCTATTCATACTAACTATAACTGTTGAAGCAAATCATCATGTATTTTTGAGATGTGAATAAATTGTCATTGTATTTCAATACTGCCAACATCAGTTGGCTAATATCCTTTCATTCGGATCAAGTGCCGTGTTTTAGAACGATATATCTCATTCACGTACGGAAGTGGTGTCTACTCTGTGGCCTCTTCATAGCAAGCTGCTCGTGGAGGACGTTGCCTCGGGCGACATGTTAATCCAACTAGGCTAATCATATCTAATATGAGTAAAAGTGTTCTTATGCAAAGTTGGTGACCAACTTGCATTGTGTCATGTATAATAGCAATAATCATGGAATTTCATTAATATTCGGCATATCCTAACCTCAAACCTCACGGTGGCGCAGGCGCGGCCCGTTCCAGAGTGAGTAGGGTCGTTTAGCCGGTAACGCGACCACCTTCGGTTAGCGACCACTTGAAGGACTAGGCTGCTTCAATTAAAGATATTAACATTTCTACAAACCCAACAGAAAAAGAATAAGTTATTAACTATTCTTGAATAGTATCAGAATAAGAATATATACAATTTAAAACCGAAAGCTTAATCCAAAGCAAGAAAGAATAACCTCAATTTACACATTGCTTCTGTAGTGTGTCGACGTGCAGTGAATCTGTAAAAAAATAAAAAAATAAATAAAAAAATATTTAATGTCGCAGAAAAAAACACAAAAAAAAACACAAAATCACAAAAACGAACACTGATGTAGATACTTATATAAAACAACACAATGCAGAAAATAAATGATGCGACCACAGATGTATGAATATAAGGAGATCGGACATGGCGGCCGATTTGTATAGAGTGAGCCTGTCGCAAGTACATTAACCCACACAACGCCCAAGTAATTGACAAGACAAAGCACGCACACATCTAAAACACACACACTTGTATACCTACACGCTTATTTGACAATAAACGCGCATCATATCAGGCATTTTGGGAAAAAACTTAATATTCTCTGCGATCAGCACGCGTGCACAGTATGGCAGCTGTATGCCCATTGAGCATACAGCTGCGACACGGCCGCCGGCGGCTTGTCCTCTCTCTAGTATTCTATGCTCTGAGGATGCGACAATAGGCTCGAAGCTCAGCGTTTGCTGCTAGCCTGACAGTTGACGCGAAAACTTCAATTACGTCACTTAATTTTATTACTATGCTGAAATTAGTTACTTGATTGCTTAAATGATTTAGCCGTTGTAATAATTTCGTTGAGATTCGGCATATTATAAACATAGATTTAAATAAAATGGGGTGGTCGCGTACCCAAATACATAATTACCAAAGAAGTTGGATAGCGACCACATTTCTTTTTCTTTCCTTGTGGATTCTTGCGGCACTCGCGATATTTAGCTTGGCCAACCAATTGAGTCGGTATTTAAACCGCGCCTATCCATGCTATGTCCATAGTATATATAATATAATACTAATATATAATTATATATTATATAATAAATAGTTTATATGATTATATGATAGGTATGCTTATAATTATTATAAATGCGAAAGTGTGTCTGTTTGTCTGTCTGTTACCTCTTCACGCTTAAAACAAAAGACCGATTTTGATAAAATTTGGTATGGAGATAGTGTGACTCCCGGGAAAAGACAAAGGATAGTTTTTATCCCCGAATTAATCCCCTAAGAGGCTGAAAAAGGGGCTGAAAGTTTGTATGGAGCTACGATATAAACGAGTTCCACACGGTGGGAGGAAGCTAGTGTAAGTAGAATATAATCTAAAAGTTAAATACAGCTTGTAAAATGGTGGCATTTAGATACCTACTATGAATGACATGTGTGACTGTAATAGCAATATATATAATAGCACTATGGTGTGAGCGAAATGTAGCGCCGTTTTCGATTCTATTCTTCATTGACACAGCAATTAGATTTAGAAGAGTAACAATTTGTAATTTGTAGTGGTATAAGGGCAGTTAGGTAGGTCCAACTTTGAGAAAGAGGTTAATCGTCGAATCCGACTCGGCTGGGCAGCGTTCGGAAAGCTACGCTATGGCACATCTTTTGGTCCAATATTCCGCAGTGTCTCAAGACGAGAGTCTCTGACCAGTGCGTGTTGCCAGTGATGACGTATGGCACTGAAACGTGGTCGCTTACTATGGGCCTCATAAGAAGACTCAAAGTCACCCAAATCAGTCTCACGAGTTCTACAGCTCAACAGAGCCACTATTATTACTAAATCCAATGATTTTTGGTCGCAAGTGTAGATATGACTATGACTTATGACCATTCATTAATTTACAATCTAATTAGTAATATCTATGGCAAAGAAGAGACAATCAACGAGGTTTTCCTTTATTTAGTATTAGAGATACACGCAATATAATATAGGATTGTCTGCCGGGAGGGTGTTTGTCGCTGAGAGACGTAATCGGCTCAAAGGATGTAGGTACAGTCTTGGCCAAAATAGTTGTTTGAATGAAACCGGTTAAAAAAAACGAAAGCACAGAGAAGGTTTTGTGTGTTTTATCCGTATTTGCTTCTATGAAGCCTTTAAGTTTTTTTATCAATCTGCTGCTAAATAGTTTCATAAATATAGTAGTATTTTAAATGTAAATCAGTGAGTTATATATTAGTAATAACTAATAATGATTGGCTGTCGTTTTTTATAGCCGTATTTAGTCGGCCTTCATCATGGAATGATGCAAAATTTTAAGGTCTTAACCTCTTTCACTTAAACGTATTTTAAAATTATTCTATTTATATTGGATTTCTATTGTTTGATCGAAAATAATAAAAATACTCGAACACCCTAATATTAAGATGAGGCAAAATATTTTAACCCTTGTCCGTTCGGTGCATCCCCGGCCGTCTTACATTTCGCTAGTTACGTATCCGTTAGAAGAAAATATCTGCATTGCATTATTGTATCAGCAACACAAAAACAAATAAGTGTGTTAATCACGATGCAATTTTAAGGAACACCAATGTAAAAAGAAAAAAAACATTAGAATTGTTGTGTGCTTTATGTTTGAAAAACACGTTCTAATCGAAATAAGTAAAGCAAGTACAATATTTTCCTTTGATATGCCAGATAAACGAACAATTTGTCCCAAAAAGATCTTATATTATAAGGAATGAGGTATGATTAATATACTGCCAATAGACGGCAGCAAATATATTATAACTGTTACGAAGTGGATGTAAAGTGGACCCAGTGCTGCGTGCAGCCAAATTTTCCGGAAACCCTTTTTGACTCAAAGGCCGCAAAGCGTTCTAACAGTTGTGTGCGCGACTGTGCAAAGCTCCGCAGTCGCTGTATTTACTTTAGGTGTGTCGCTGTAAGTAAGAATCAGAGCCGAGCCCCATTCCCACATTCGAATGGGATTTTCGATATGACACTTTTGTCCGTTCGTGGGAGTGCGACGCGTGAAATTGCCTCAAATTGCGGAATCAGATTACGTATTGGGATAGAGATAGTTATTTTATGATAGTGTTTGCTATTTTGAAGGCTTTCTGTTGATTTTGGACTGGTGGAAAATGAATTTAGCTTCAACTGGAAAGATAAATCGTTAAGAGCCAACACTAAAAATATTTTCAATGTACCTACGTTTTGATATTTTCAAACCACATGCTCGACAATGCCGAATTATAGGTCATGTAAATCCTACCGAAAGCAAGACATTAAATCCCTTGGTATTAGCCGGGTTATAATGTTGTACTGAATTTCATTGTAACCCGGTGGTTAATAATATGATTTCACTTTTCATAATTCTTATTACTATAGCATAAAGTTTAATTTTGCTAAACACAATTTGTCCTAGGCCATGGCCTACTTGATTTGACAAAATAAATGAAGTTTGCCTCCGTGTGCACCCCGGTCCGGAGGAGCGCGGTGGTCGAAATTCGAATTTCGAATCTAGGACCACGGCTTGTGCTTTCGAATTTGGAACGCCGCGCGCCTTCATTTGTTCACGCGTGACGAACAAATCGAGTTCTTGTAGGTGCCTATAGAAGATTTAATTTCAAAAATAATATTGAAAATGTCGAGTGATGAAAGTGTTTTGACTCCTGAGTTTATCAAATTAGATGCCATAGGCATAATAAACTCCAACTCAACCTCAATAAACGTACCAAATAAAAACATTACCTTATCTTTCCATAATTGGACTAACGTGTCTAATGTTACTATGTACTTTTAATTTGCTAAATAAACATTATTTATCTACTGAGCCTGTTTTTTTGTCTCGCATAAGGTGTGAAAAGTAGAGTATACACCTCGGGGATAAGACTGTTTTAGTCTTGGGCGGTTGAACCCCTCACTGCACTCAGGACTCAGTCTTAATTCCCTCGCTTCGCTCAGGAATTAACTTATAACTCCCTCGCTACGCTCAGGAGTTAAATTTTGAGTCCTTCGTTACGTTCGGGATTCAATTCGCTCCCGTGACATAAAACAGTGCTTTATCCCCTTGGTGTATAACCTACTATTATCATTTGTTGACTCGTCCCTTTTACCCGGCGTTTGCATGTTAGAATGTAGTATTTGTTACTTTATTTTGCGTACTTAGAAGATTGACAATTTCTGCAAAACTAATACAGTTACAGAGTAGAGTTTAATCAAACGCTGGCAGTTAGCGGGCAATCAAAAAGTTATTTTTTTTATCACTTCATCCGCTGAAATATTCAATGGGTGCCCGTAAAACGGCGGAACGAGTTCGGACCGAAGTCTAGTGGAAGCGGAAAATAATAAATATGTAAAATATACATGGAATATGTAATATAACAGTGTAATTATCACAGAAGATAATTAGTATGTGTTTAGGTCAATATTGTGAACGTGATATTTTTGTTTTATTCAGAAACACGAGAAATAAATTACGACTTGCAGTATACAGCTGATTTACTGTAAAAATAAAAAAAAATATGCGAAACATTTTTTATGGGCAGGCAATTGACACGACTGATGATGCCTGTATCCAATAAATTAAAATAATAATACAATGGGCTTGTGACCTTAAATTTGTTTACGATGCCATTCGAACCAGTTTTTGTAGATGAACAAATGTTTGTATGGAAGCAACTACATTTAAAGGACATTAATACCCAAAAAATCGATTTAAAGACGGACCTCGCTGACAGCAGCTTTAAAGTATGACGTCACACCGTGCAATTTGTACTAACCTTTGCATGGAAAATGAAGTAAATTGCTGTTTCGGTCGCGAAATACTGCGTTTAGGTCCATAGTTGGAGTACACATTTTTTTCTATAAAAGCGTAAGGATTATATTGGTACCTTTAAATTTACTCTTGGACAATAAATAAAAAAACTTTTTTTTCTAAACTTAACAAGGTTCATATTTTTTTATGATATGAATTATATTTTGTAATTTATACTTTATTACAATCATTTGATGGTTTACTATCCATTTAGCAACACGTCGTTATCAATTTTAACACCACGCAACAAGCCTATTGTTGAAATATTTTTTTTTGTACAAATGTGCTTGTCTAATTTGTTCTACTACTAGTATTACTATGTACTACTACTACACTATGTGTACTATTTTATTTAATTACTTTACTAACATTACCAAAAGCTCCTGGTGGCGGAGAGAATAAAATATCCGAAAAATACTAAGTAGTCGTTCAGAAGAGCTGAGGGAAGCTTCAGAGAGAGAGAGAATGGAGAAAAGGTTAAATAATTGGAGAAACGAAAACTCACCGTCTCCGCTGGCTCGGACATGTTGAAAAGTTGGAGTAAGATCGGGGTGCCAGACGGGCATAATATTTTGAGCATCCAAGTAGGGCTAATGACAGGGACGGAAACGCTGGAGTGGTTTTAGTGGGTAGACTCCCTCCCCCTTCTCTATTAGTTATCTCATTTACGCCTGGTGTACTTGTTTGGGGACAGTTAACCATACAGTTTGCTTAATCTGGGCATTAATGGGTTAAATAGAGTTGGCTGGAGGGTAAGAGTCCCACATACCCCCTGGGGGGATGCGTAAGAGAATTTCCAATGCGCCACAAAAAAAATGTCGGTGAGGCGTCGGACGGCCCAGGTATCGTTGTAACTACGTCGTCAAATCAGACCATCTTCAAGCCATGAACTGGAGGGAAATGGAGCAAGATCGATACAAGTGGCGACAACTAGGGTCGGAGGCCAAGACCCACTTTGGGTCGGTGAGCCGTTGAAGTTAGTTAGTTATGTAGTTAAAAAATCGGCCAAGTGTGAGTCGGTTTCGCGCACGAAGGGTTCCGTACCATTATCTATAAAAACGGCAAAAAAATCACGTTTGTTGTATAGGAGCCCACTAAAATATTTATTTTATTCTGTTTTTTAGTATTTGTTGTTATAGCGGCAAAAAAAATACAACATCTGTGAAAATTTCAACTGTATGAGATACAGCCTGGTGACAGACGGACAGCCAGACGGACAGCCAGACAGACATACGGACAGCAGAGTCTTAGTAAAAGGGTCCCGTTTTACCCTTTAGGTACGGAACCCTAAAAAACATAGCATGAAGCTAGTGCAAACTAGTCATTAGTCTGCAATGATGATTATGTTAATTATTATTTTGCTAACCTATTCCACGATGTAAATAAGTTGTAATATTTGCTAACTGGCACGCACTCTTAGCTTTTAATCCGAAATTTTATGATAAACTCATTCTTTAAATGATTTATATCTTGTTTTGAGTCAGTGCCAAAATATTTATTTTGATGATTTTATGACGTTTCTGGACGTCCTAATTCCTCGCGGACTTGAAATATTACGTCAATCTATCAACTCTTTTGGAATGGCAATTTCTTGTATTTTTTGTCGTGATAACTAATGGAATCCCATTACATAGTCCATATACTTTTTCACCGCCAGAAAGACAGATTACTTCCTCATCTTTGTTGACTAATTCATTAAAAATGGCGTCACTTCATTTGATGGTGACATTATCTTTTAAAAATTCAAGTTTTGTTGTTCAATTGTGACCGGACAATTCTTGAATGGCGTCAACGTAACGGAAGATGTTAGCATGTTAAATCTTCACTAATTGATATAGTCATTATGTGCAGTTTCGGATGACATAGTGTCGAAGTCAATACAATGTCATCTCTAGCGGTATTCCACAGCGTTGCCATTTAATTTTACGGAACTGCGGGACAAAGTGAAACATGTACATGCGGACATCAATGTTAATGAGAGGATACACAGTGTGTAACTATAATACGGGCGATAAATTAAACCAGACATAGAACTCATTATTTTTATCATTAATTAAGAAGTTTTTTTAAGTTTCACTTAGATGTGACCACATAATTAATTTTTGTTTTTTTTATCAGCAGCAATGTACTGTAAACATGTATGACATTACATACGCAATATGAGCTTTTTAAAGTAACTAACTGTCAACAAGCGTTTAACGCGAGTGTGTTTGCATTACATTGGGGGCCGAATTATTTTGTATGGATAAAATTTTAATTGGAATTCTAAGTAAAAGTTATCTAATTACATTTCTTATGTCCTATACTAATCACCGTTATGAGATTCGCCCGTATTCGATTTACACACTGTATAATATAATATAATTTAATGTAAATTAAATAAAAAGTTAGTTAAAATATGAAAAAAGGCCCTGGTGGCATTTCCTCGCTGAATCCGCCAGCTCTTCTGTCACTAGTTACATCAATCAGACGTTTCGTGATTTCCGCAATTAACTTAGGAGTCACTAAGACCCCATGGACCGAGGGTCTCGATGCCAAAGGGTACAAAGTTTTACCCTCTCCGGAGGCTTTTATGTTACGTTTCAGATTTTTGGCGTTTTCTGCCGCTATACCCGCTTTAGAAGTAGTCTGTTGGAAGTCGGACGGTGCTAGTCTGTCTACACAGGTTGCTTCCCGCACCAGCATCGATCCCAAACTCCACGAAACCAAAAACACACCATCAGGTATTTTGCCGTCATCTCTGACAATGCCAGTCGGCTCAAGAATAGAAATGATTGTAGATTAGCAAATTTGAGACGTCGATAGCTGGGCAATATGGCAGAGATACATATATCCTGTAGTTATTAAGACCTACCTACTAAAAATATCAATACGTATAAATAAAAAGTTGTATAAAGTTGTAATTTTTCGGATGGACATACTCGTATTTATTGAGGCTAAGGGAAATTCCGTAAAAAAATCTGTTTATCCTTTATTGTAAGACCCGACTATTTCTGGTTTTCGCACGCAAATAGCTATTTCAAACACAAATTATATTTTACGTCGTCATGTATTTTTGAAATTGAAAAATAAAAATTTATTTATAGGTTACAAAGGAAAATGTCGGGCGCTCAATATTTTTAGCCGAGGCTGTGTTTACCAATAAAGCAATTCACTCAGTTTTATTTACTAATAATTTTTGCAAAAGGCATTTTTGCATTATTTAATTTATCAGGATGAATATTTTCAGTTGTTGTCAGCGAGGTCTAATTTAGTATTTTTTTGTCTTTTTATTGTACCTAGTAATTCGCAGCCCCGGTGCACCCCAATCCACCCGTCAACCATTAGGAAGCGAGCATAGTATACAGCGAGTCATAAACCACGCTTTACGATACGGCTCGAAACCGCGTGAATTAGTTACAGCGTCCAGAATACACCCGTGGGACTATTGCCGGCTCAATTTTTAAACAAATTGGATCTAATCCAAGCATTTTATTGCGCTATTCTGTCAATTTGGAATGTGCGCGTTTTATCATAAAACATATGTGCATGAATAGAACATTACAGCTATTTAACTTTCGTAACAAAATGTGAACATAAGAACACTTACCTATGGAATCATAATATTTTCGTCTTTAGTTTCCGCGATGCTCTATGCGGAATAAAATGATGCGGAAAGTTACATAACAAAATGCGGTTTCTGTAGAACAAAAAAATAACATTGCGGTAATCAGTTATTTAATCGTATGGCATGCATTATTTGGCCTTTGAGTTTGTCACTCTTTAGTGTAACCCAGGGGACACGTGCGGAGGTGGAGGCGAAGCGTAAGGAATTTCGGCTCCAGGCGGTCGAGCTGTGGAAAGAGAGGCTGGCAACACCATCTGCTGGCTTTTTGGCAAAAATGAGGCTGTGCGCCCAGTACTGTCGCAGTGGTTGGACTGCAGTCATGGGACACTTACCTTCCGACTGACGCAGGTACTTACGGGGCATGGTTGCTTCGGACGGTACCTGTATCGCATAGCCGGGAGAGAACCTACTATGGAGTGCCATAGCTGCAGTGAGGCCGAGGACACAGCTCAGCACACCTTGGAGCTGTATCCGGCCTGGGCGAGTCAGAGGGACGAACTGGCCCAGGTAATTGGTGACGATCTGTCGCTGCCGGTAGTAGTTAAATCTAAAGTCGACAGCGACAGGTCCTGGAGGGCAATGCTTTCCTTCTGTGAGGAAGTAAAGGCACAGAAGGAAAGGGCGGAACGGGCGAGAGAGGATGCCGTAGAAGCGCCCCAGCAGCGCCGCCGGAGAGTTGGCCGCAGGAGGCTGGCGCACGACCGCCGACTGCCACCATAAGGAGGACCTCCAGGTGACGAACACGGGGACGTTCGTCGTCCGAAGGAGTAGGGTCCTCGGGTTGGGTGGTGTGCCAAGTGTTCCGGGCACCCTACTTTTTTGATGGAAGGGGGATGGGTGGTCCCCCAGTGTTGTGTCCGACTGCGGACGACCACCGGCCGGGACGCGGAAGAATAATGGTCCCCGTATCCCGGTCAAAAAGTGCGAGGAACACCCGGGGGTTTTGAGTCAGTAGAAGTCTGACATAACCACTGCTCCCCCCGTGGCGCGGTGGTATCCATGAGAATTTTCTCCCGGACAAAAAAAAAAAAAAAGGTAGCTCCTGCGGACGCAAGTGACAGTTGCCCCCCCTTTGTCAAGTGAGTGGGCAACTCGACTGTTAGAGGTTTATTAAGCCGCCCGAAGGCCTCTAACTCGGCTTAACGACTACTGTCATAGACAGCAGCCGGGATCAACTGCTTAGCGTGCCTTCCAAAGCACGGAATCGTTCATTTATAGTAACCACTCAAACAGGCGGTCACAAATCCAAAGACTGACCGCTGCCATCTTTGCATAACCTGCGTTATCGTTTCCGATTCGCAGGCGCTGCTGGGCTATGAGCTCTTTTCGAATCATTGAAAGTTAGGTACTAAAAAAACCACTTGTGAATCGGATTCAGAAATTTAATGGATAAAATATAAACCTAATAATATAAATGCGGTTTTGTTAAAACAACTTATTCTGTAAAATACGAGGAAAAGGTTAGTTATAAAAACTCACACTTTTTACGAGTTTTTAATTAAATTGCGCGTATGAATTTGCACTTGGTTCGATGGCAAGTTGTAAAATCAATCTTCATTTTCCAGCCATTTGCCATCCGATTGAGCTGAAATTTTCATGCTTATATATATAAATTGTGACAACGCAATATCTCATCACAGAGCTGATCTGTTGATGGCTAGACAAAAAGTGGCAACTCCTTTACCACACAGGATAACCCCGCGGTGTTTGGGCTCATTCCTTTCAAGTAAGTAAGTACCTACTATTTATTTGTTAACTTAACTATTCTTTAAACCATTTCCCTCGCGATGTTTTCTTTCACCGAAAAGCTGTAGTTAAGTAATTTTTTTTGTACATTATTATTTTCAAAAAACACAATGTTACGAGCCCGCCGGAGTTCGCACCCACGACCAGAAATAAAAAAGTCATTTTTTATAAATTCAAAACTCCTTAACAAGAAATTACTGAAAATTCCCCCTATCTTACTCGTGTAACAAATTGTTCACCCTTCTTTTTTTTCTCTTAACTTGATACATCCGTAAATATTCCATTTATTTAATCCAACAAATTACACAGTATTACAGTGAGGCACCAAGGCACTGTGAAATGCATACTATGTTATTTAAGTACTAACATAATCTTATAATAACAATAAATCTTAACATCCGTCAATGAATCCTTTAAAAGAGCCATTGAAATTGATATCTTCTCGAACTATGAAATATCTTTACCACGTTCACACATTAAACCGCCACTTTATCCTCCTGCCACTCACAACGATCTAAAAACATCGAACCTTCACCAAACACATAAACCTTACTGCAACGAAATAAGATGTACAAACGGTCAATTTAATATGTTTTCCTTTGTTTCAGCATTGCCAGCAGTGTAAACATCGCCTTGCTGCTGTCAATATGCTTACACCCTATTGACTGCTAGCCACTGGAACAGTGCCAGAAATCTCCAAGATCTCATGCAGCTAGCAAAAACTAAAATCACCTTTAAATCACTGCAATAAGGCGCCGTATCCCATCTTCAAAGGCAGTGGTAAAATGAACGTGGTAAAAGCGGTCAATTCTGCCAAATTAAAAATGCGGTCATGTTTGTTTATATAGTTTTTAATTCACGAGCATAAGGTTGAGATTTGCGTGGCCGCATTATTCTGGTTTCTAGTTGTTTGTTTCAGGGTGCCAAGGGACGAGTTTTAGTTGAAAAATTGCTTAGATAACAAAAGTATATTATAAATATTATGTTTTTATTGTATTGTTTATTTAGGCAACTACAACTTGTTCAGAGTTAATTTATGTACAACATTTGTATTTATAATTTTATTATGATATCACAGTATTCGTGATATCACCGAGACACCGAGCCAATAGATATTGAAGTGAGAATTTGATTTCGACCATATTGTACGTTTAGTCAGATGGATCCCACGGCAATATTTTCTACTGAATAATAAACATAATAATATTTTTGAAATCAATCAGAGATGATTGTGTGCACGCATTATGCACGCACGACGACGCCCCGTTGCCAATTGATGGCGCGCGAGACTTGCGCGCTGTACGCGTCGCTCGACGCTCAGCGCTGTGCCGCGCTAGGACGGCCGTACTGCGCCGACGGAGTTGCCTAGAGCGTGGCCTCTCGCCACTCTACAGTCATCTTACAATGGGTACCACGACAGTCACCGCTGCTTTCGCGTATCGTGCTTTCGAGATAAACATACTTTATTTTACAATTAACCAAATATCTAAAAAAATCCTATCACTTCCCTAACGAGCAATGGGCGGCTGATGGATGGAATATGGTGACGAAAGCATAAGATCGATAAAACTTTTAATACACTTCTAGTAATATTTATGATTTTATAAGTGAGTGATGGTGATAAAGTTCCAAATAATGGTGAAACTTTACGAATACGCACCACTTACATCTGTAGATGTAGAGAGGTAATTTTCCCTGTATAAGCGGATAAGTGAACTTTAAAAGGAAAAGACTGAAAATATCTAATATAGAAAAATATGATTATACCTACATTATAAATTCGTTTTATTAATTGGAGTTTTTTTGCTCACGTATTTCAACACTATACGTGCCAATACCTATATTTATACATTATCTGGTCATTAATATAGCTAGAACCAATGATGTTATATAAAATAAATGTAGATATGTTATAAGCGCTCCAAAAGTGGCACACTAAAACCTAGTTAACTGACACGGCTTACCATAGTTTCGCGTCGTCAATGGAAACGAATGCTGTCAGAATTAGGTGGCCATTTTTAAACACGGAATTTCGTATAGACAACGTGTCTACCTCTTTTTAGGGTTCCATACTCAAAGAGTAAAACGGGACTCTATTACTGAGACTTCGCTGTCCATCCGTCTGTCTGTCACCAGGCTGTATCTCAAGAACCGTGATAGCTAGGGAGTTGAAATTTTCACAGATTATGTATTTCTGCTGCCGCTATAACAAAATATACTAAGAACAAAATAAAATATTTTTTTAAGGGGGGCTCCCATACAAAAACCGTGATTTTTTTGCCGTTTTTATAGGTAATCTGTCACCAGGCTGTATCTCAAGAATCGTGATAGCTAGAGAGTTGAAATTTTCACAGATTATGTATTTTTGTTGCCGCTATAACAACAAATACTAAAAAATCAACATTCAAAATCATTTCTGTAAATACAGGCTGCCCGCCATAATGCTATGATTTTTTTTTTCACGAATCGGCATGGCCCTCTAGATTAGTTGCGTCGCGGCCTACTCGAGTAGGCCGTGGCAAGTGGCCAGGGCAAAGAGGTTGGAAGTTGGATATAGTTTTAATTATTTTATTTTGGTATATCTAAAATCGAATATATTTTTTTTCATACTAAGCAAATCATTCTTAACATTTATTTATAGAATTATATAAATACAAGAAATAGGATTAAAACTATTAGATCGGATAAGTTTTTTAAACTTTTCTAAAGTTGGCAGTATGTGTATTTTAACTGCTTACTCTTAATATGTATACACCTGTTTTATAAAATGTGTACGTGCAGTATTTTATTTTCCACACAGTCGAAGTGAAAAGTAGAGTGTTTAACTCGGGTGAAATTACCCATTTCACCCTCGAACTATTGGCGCTCTCACTTCGTTCGAGCGCCCGAAATGTGATACTTTGAAGCCTGTTATAACGCACGTAATGACGACATTTTATGTCATGTTTGAGAAAGAAAAGTTATTAGTTGGAACGCAAAAATAATGAAATTCATAATTTGCATTTACTCAATAATATTTTTAGTTGAATGTTCGTTTCCTGATCGATAAAAACTTATACTCACACCTTTCGCACCAGTTTTATTTGATACAACTATAACTATTAAATTATAGAGGGTCAGCTTGGGCCGAACATCGATTGTCTGTCCGGCGTTGAGTGTCCGGTGTCCGTCCTTCTGTTCTCCTCTACAGGTCGCATTTCTCGACCGATGCTCGTCAAATTTTATGAGCAGGTTATTTAATTATATAGCATATATTTAGTCGAGACACTTTCAAGAAAAAAAAAGCCTTTCTCTTGATTTCCACAGTTCACGGAGCCACTAGTTTAGAATGGCTAAAACAATCAGTTTATCTTCGTGGTCTGCATTCATCATTAATTCTGGCGCGGTTTCAAAATTATCGTCCAATTCGTCAACGGTAGTGCGTGTCACAGCCGATGGCCGGAATATTTGAATAAAAAATCGTCAGCTAACTATTTATTTAATGGTATGGCAGAATGTATTTCGCCTTTAAAGTTTGTCACTCTTTAGCACGACCCATGGGACACGTGCAGGGTTGTAGTAGGCAGCTCCTGCGGACGCAAGTAACAGTTGTTCCCCCAGCTACTAATGAATATCTTCATACTTTGCAAATAACTATCTTCTTACTTAAACTAATTTCACAAGGTAATCTCTCAAATCTTTCACACCTTAGCCTAATTGTTACATTAAAACCTACCTATTTAAAGTGAGAAAGATCATTTCTCAAGTTTTCGTCACCTCAAAATTGATTCAATTTAGAAACACGCGTGCCAAATTTTACTCGCCGTATTGGATCGTTTAAATTAGATTTTTCGAGCTCTCGTACTAAATTTAAAAGTCAGTACGATATTTGTGTCCCATGACATGAAGGTTTTTGTTTTAAACTGTGTTTCTATATTTATCTCAATAGGATATATGCAACACCGGAGATAAAAGATAGAGAGTTCATATTGGTCGTAAAATAATGTAAAGCAAGTTGTTTTGATTTTCTACTGTCAACATATTGTTACTACATGTAGTAAAACACTGGTACATGTCTTTATGTACTATGAGGTCTTTAGTTCTGCTACGAGTTATGTTAAGTGTAAATTTAATTCCATTAAATGTAGATAAGAACATGCAAAACTTTCTAATTCTTAATTCATCAGTACTTATTTCTTCGTATCAAGGACACTTAACATGATGTTTTGCTAAACACCTTTTTTCTTATTTTTTTTTAATACTGCAAAGTAGTTGCATAAATTGTAAGTAGCGATTTTTCCGAAGGAGTTTGATCCATTTTTTTTGAGACCAGTAATATCGCCAGAGGCTGTTCGGGTTTTCCTCGGTCGGCCTAAAAGGCCCGCATTCTTTGTTTTTAGCTTCATGTTTCATATAAAACAAGGGCAGGTAAAAGCTTTCATGTTTGTATAAATATTGCTACTTCAAGTAGTATTCGATATTTTGTAATCGAAATCTCCTTTATCCTCTATTAAGAACGTAAAGCACATCATCCCCCTGATTTCGTCCTATTTATGCCAGCGTATGTATGTGTCCTTTATCTGTTGTAATTTATTTTACGTTACACCATAAAGTAGCAATAACCGCACGCTAGGCGTGCGGAAAAGCCTATTTTCTGGACAGGGAGAGACGTCAAATTGTGTACTCACCACGTGCGATTATAAAGGAATCCTCAGACCACATTTTTATCGCCCTTGCCTCGGGCTCGGGCGTCAAATACCTACGATCTGAAACATTCTTTGTTTTACCGCCCTAGGTAAGTAATGTACTATATCGTTCAAATTAACCCTTAGGTGCATGAGATAATATTTTTGTACAGAAAAAATATATGTGATGGGGAAATACAGTTTAAATATGGGGGAAAAAAACATAATCCGTTTTGTCATATTTTTTTGAAAAATACATGGTACCAAAATTGATAATACTCCATGCAGTAAGTGCAAAAAAAACTAGTTTTGCAACTAAAGTCTCTCATCATCGTTCTAGTCCGGTTGTGCCCCTAAAGGAGCCCAGGGGTCCGCTTTGACACCTAATCCCAAGATTTGGCATAGGCACTAGTTTTACGAAAGCGACTGCCATCTGACCTTCCAACCCAGAGAGGGAAACCTAGACCTTATTGGGATTAGACCGGTTTCCTCACGATGTTTTCCTTCACCGAAAAGCTAACGATAAATATTACGTACATAAGTTCCGGAAAACTCATTGGTACGAGCCGGGATTCGAACCCACGACCGCCGCTTGACAGCCGCATGCCTGAACTACTAGGCTACCGTAGCTTCCAACTTGCAACTAAAGTCTCTATGAAAAAATTACTACAAATGGAAATTATTAACACAGTCTGAGCTTTGTTTCGAGCATAAAATTACTTCACACTTGCTACACTTTATGCTGATCACTAGTTTGCAAACCAGTATCCGACATTTTATATTCAAAACTTGTGTACAAAACGTTTTAGTAGAAAAACAAAACTTAGTGCATGGAGTAGGTATCATTTATGATACTGCATGCAATAACGTCTTATTACTTAATTCGATTTTCGATACCAACAAAAAACAAAAAAAAATATCGGAACAAGGTAAATATCACGAAAATGCACACGTTTCTCGACAATTAAAAACACTAACCTTCCTTATTCCGATTTTTCCAGGTATAATTTTCCCAAAATTTGCCAGATATTCTAAGATCAAAACTTTGAATATCACTGGTCGCAAAAAAGTCCGCCTTATTTCAACCTATTCACGTTTAGTGAAAAAATATGGTTGTATTTTTAGGGTTCCGGACCAAAACGGTAAAAACGGAACCCTTATGGTGCGACTCCGTACGTGTCTGTGTGTCACAAAGTTAACTAATGCTATCAATTTGAATTTTTGGATAGTTGTAAACGAAGCTAATCCACGTGTATGGAAAATGAAAAATTTAAATATATATTTTTAATTTCTATAAAAAACGACGAATAAGAGGGGGGGGGGGGGGGGTAAATATATATATATTTTTTAATTTATTGATTAATACGAAAGAAATACATGCTTATAGTTATATACCTACCCATCTAGGTAAAACCTTGAGAGGTTTGTGTGCCAATGGGGAGTTCTTATCTAATGATCTAATTTATAGATCGGTACATTAAAATTAAAAGTAAATATTTTAAATAGGTATACACAACTTAATTTACAGAATATAGGTTTGAATATTACATTTTAAAAAGTGCTTTTTCATGTTTTTTCTTATTTTACAACCTTTCACATATAGGTTTTGTATAACACAATACAAAAGGCAAAAATGGCCATGTGGACTTGCTGTCGAATGGCAGGAGCAAGATGGGGCATAAGACCCAAAATTGCTTTGTGGCTTTACACAGCCGTAGTGAGGCCGATAATCACATACGCCTCTGCAGTCTGGTGTAACAAAGTCCACCAAAAGACAGCCATCACAAAGTTAAGCAGTCTTCAGCGTACAGCTTGCTTAACAGCAACAGGAGCTTTATGCTCAACACCGGGGGCAGCCTTGGATGCACTGCTCGATCTAACGCCACTCCACCTGCAAGTGCAAAAGGAGGCGAAGCAGTGCATCTACAGGATATGCACACTAACAAGGCCAAAATGGCGCTCTCAAGCGCTAAGCAAACTTGAGGCCCTTGTTTTTGATAACAAAAACCTAAGCATGCCCACTGACGACACATACGTGGAATGCAAATTCACTAGACTGTATACAGTGGAAATACCTCCGAGAGACAAATGGACAAATGACCAAATGGACTTCAAGGAGGGAAGCCACATTTGGTATACAGATGGATCAAAAAAAGGTGATGATGTTGGATGTGGTATCTACGGTGAGAGGCCAAAGTTCAAAGCTAGCGTCAGCATGGGGAAGGAGGCCTCAATCTTTCAGGCTGAACTCTTCGCATTAAATAAATGCGTGGAGATAAATCTTGAAAGAAACCTAAGGAACCAACATATCTACATCAACACGGACAGCCAAGCTGCTCTGCTGGCACTAGAATCACTAGAGTCCTACTCTAAACTAGTCCAGAATTGTAAAAATAATCTAAACACCCTGGCGAACTCCAACAAAGTCATACTTAGATGGGTACCAGGGCACTCCGACATTGTAGGAAACGAAAGAGCAGATGAACTTGCAAGGCAGGGCGCAGACACGGCCCTAGTCGGCCCGGAACCGTTCTGTGGCATCACAAAACGGAAAGCATATTCTCTGCTAAACAACGCGGAAAAATCAGAGGCAATCAAGCTGTGGAAGTTCACCAAAGGACAAAAACAAGCTAAAGCCCTGATCGAAGGGTTCAATAGTAAGCTGTCTAAAGAGTTATTACAATTCAAAAGGCACAAAACCTGCGCAGTGACAAGAATCCTGACAGGACATTGCAAATTGAACAAACACCTGTTTCAAATGGGTATGAAGCAGGACACAACTTGCAGGTTCTGCCAGGAGACAGAGGAGACTGCAATGCACATTCTCTGCTCCTGCGGACCACTCATGCATAAAAGAAGTACCTACCTAGGGCGGCACATAATGCACCCACAAGAAGTACAACATATCACCGCCCAAAGAATCTGGAATTTCCTGGAGGCAACGGGACTTAACGGTGAACTCTAAAACAAGGGCTGCCACAATAGATCACTTGCTGGTCGAAGCGGCATACTAAGGCCCACAAAAATAATAATAATAATAATATAGGTTTTGTACGTGTTCAGGTAATTGATTTATAATTTTAGGCAGTAAGTGTAAGTGTGTTCGAGAGCCATATATGTTATTATATTGAGGTAAACAAAATTGGCTTCGGGATGATAACTTTCTTAATCTACTACATCTTTTCTTAACTTTGAGTTTAATAATATGGTGATATTCTTCAACTAAGACAGCTAGTTTCATCTTTTTTTTGTACAAGGAGTAGATAACAGTATATAAATAGTTGTGAATAGTCGGTTACATGCTTCTTTTTAATATGTTTTGGTACAATAGTTTTTAGTATTCTAATTTGTAGGTTGTATATTTTTTCCAAATTACCATATGTACTCAGGGCGTAGCCGATCACAGAGTCAGCGAAGGATAGGTATAGCAGACGTATTTGATGCTTTAGAATTGATAATCTACTCAAGATAGCTCTTAGCTTGTCACATACGTAGTTAACATGCGATCCCCAGTTGAGCCTGTGATCTATTATAAGTCCTAGGTACATGTGTTCGTTTATTCTATTTTTATTCTATATTATTATGTTCTATTTTTTCACAGTTACACGTAACGATGCTGTGTTGGTGTAGGCAATTGTGTTGATGGGCAACTACAGAAACTTCGTGTGCTATTTTGTTATACTTAAGCCGAACGAACATGCATTATTTTTGTTTTTTGCGCGTTAATAACAAGCCCGACGTCATGCGCCCATTTACAGAGGTTGTTAAAGTTCGTTTGCATTACGCTCTCGGCCTGAACTATATCTCGGTCGGCTGTCATAATGCATGTGTCGTCCGCGGACTGGTATACCGAGCCCTCGGTTATAATGTTACACATTTCATTGACATACAACAAGTATTCGGTTGGGCCAATAATAGATCCCTGTGCCGTGCCTTTATCCGTTTTTATTAAAAGTCTAGTTAGTAGGCCAAGTGGGGTAATATATAAAACGGCTGAAATAGCTCATTCTAAAACAGATTTTTCTTTTTTTCTTTAATGTAGTCGTATCAGAAACACGTAACGAGTTTACGCAGTTACACGCTAGATGTCGCTGCCTGTAAAATAGATCACGCTAACACTTGTTTGACGTAGAGAATATAATAAAAAACCCGGCCAAGTGCGAGTCGGACTCGCGCACGAAGGGTTCCGTACCATTATCTATAAAAACGGCAAAAAGAATCACGTTTGTTGTTTTATGGGAGCCCCCCTTTAAAAAAATATATATTTTGTTTTTAGTATTTGTTGTTATATAAGCAACAGAAATACATAATCTGTGAAAATTTCAACTCTCTAGCTATCACGGTTCTTGAGATACAGCCTGGTGATAGACAGACGGACGGACGGACGGACGGACGTACGGACGGACAGCGAAGTCTTAGTAATAGGGTCCCGTTTTACTCTTTGAGTACGGAACCCTAAAATAAGTGTGCATCCTTCAGCACTGTAATTTGTGGGAGCGTGGGACTCGGAGACTAACCATCAACTATCGACCTGTGGTTGTTCGTGTTTCTGATGATCACTCCTGCGTCTGTGTGTGAGTCGGCTTACTGGTAACTGGACTCGAACAATACCTTTTGATAAGATTAGTAAAGCGTGGTGAAAGTTTGTATGGACGTAACCCTCGGTGCGTGAGGCTCTTGTCCCACCGCCGGCGAGTAGCGAGTACTCTCATAGTAATTCTTACTTTTTATTTAATCGTATGGCATTTAAAACAGAAATATAATAACTATAAATTAATTCTAAGGTTTGTCAGCCACTTGATGGCCTTGTCGCCAAGGGTGATCAGGTCTTCTGGAGGTCCGTCGGCGTAGCGCGTTATGGGGCAATCCTCGATTATATGGCGAATCGTTTGTTCTTCGGCACCGCACGAGCAAGTTGGGGATTCCACCCATCCGCAACGGTGTTTATAGTGAGCGCAGCGACCGTGGCCAGTACGGAATCGGTTGATGTTACACCAGTCCCGCCTTGGGACCGGGGCCGAGTTGTGGCTGCGAGGGAGAAAACCTCTATAAAAAGTTACAAGGGGACCTGAGAGGGTGAATCCGAGGTCTATCACCCTCTCCCGGCGTAGAGGTCCTTTGGTCGGGTCGGGAAGCGTGTGGTGTCGCCCTGCACGCTTACGACGGGGAGGGGGCTTTTGCCTCAGTAGTGAGGGCAGCTGCGGCTGTTGCCGAGGGGCGTCGTGGTGAAATGTTCGCGATTCCATGACGTCCCTACTACACGGCAGAGAGGGCATACCTTGGTGGTTTTAGACGGTAGTCCGGGGGGTTCCCGGGAGCCCGTCATACCCATCCTAGTTCCTCGGCTAGGTGGGATGCGTAAAGGAATTTCCACAAGTAAAAAAAAAAAAGTCCCGCCTTGGGAGATTGAACTCTTCAATACAGGATCCCGGTGCAATAGTGGATCCCAGTTTTCCTACCATCTTGGAGTTCCACGACTGCGAGCACTCTAGCTTCAGATCGAAATTTTGGGCTGTAAGCTTTCTGGAAATGTTGCACGGGGCGTTCCTGGACTTTAGGCGTACAGTAGCGGGATTAATAAACTCCGCATGCATTGGAAGGCTCGGGTTCTTCTGGAGCTTCGCTACTTCTCGTAACAGGGCGACATTCCTACGTAAATCCTACGTATGGCGGTTACACACTGGTACATATATGTATTAGTATTGATGTCGCTGATGGAGTTCCAGTGTGCGCTGCGAGGTTCAGAAGGAACAGTGCAGCTGCCGAGTTTGCCGAGTAAGAATTACTATGAGAGTACTCGATACCCGCCGGCGGTGGGACAAGTGCCTGAGACAGACTCGCACTTAACCATTTTTTTTGTTAGTATTCGAGCAACGGTAACGGCATTCAGCCAAAGGTAGCGTGTTAAAAAATAATACAGATTTTAGAACGTAGAAAATACATGGATTTTTCGATGTGAATATTTTGTCAGGTGACTTTCAAACTTTGCATGCCGTCAAATGCTGAACGCAATCCCTCTATATACAAGGCGGAGCCGGCACTCGTTGGGGTAAGGCTTTTGCCACGGGTAGTCCAACTTCAACATGCCCGTTCTGGTCTCCCGGCCGTGCTGGATGGGGGCATTTACCCAAAGTTAAAAAAAAATACTTTAAAGTTGAAAGAAGAAACACTCTAAAATTGGGTAAACTCCAAAATGAAACTTTTAGATGCACAAATGAAAGCAGACTTCTCAATGATATGAAAAAAATCGATTTCCATTAAAATAATGTTAACGTTAAAGTGAGTTTTCTGGTATTGGTTAAGGAGTGATTCCAAAAAAGTGGCATCGACACCTGTCATTTCGCTTTTGACTAGAAAGGATGCTAAGTTAGTAATATCAAGAAAAAAAATTAATGTTCATGAGTAACCATACATCGACGACGAGATATAGGTAGTTTTTATTCAAATTAATAGTGTCAAAAATATACTAAAATACCATTTTTGTCCAATGTCCAAAATGCAATACTCGTCAAGTTTTTGTTCTTTGTATTATATTATGTGTACAGTTTTATTATAGACATAATTTTCAAATTAAAGGAAAAAAATAAAAAAATTAGGCTCCAAGCCGGATTCAAACCGGCGACCACAGGCATAGGGTATATGGCCCACCGCTACTAACCAACTGAGCTATCGCAATTTTTATTTTTTTTCCTTCATTTTGAAATTTATAAATATCGTTAGCAGCGTAACTGCTTTATACAAAATTAAAGACATAATTATTTTAAAATATTATTTCACGCTATATATGTCATGAGTTTTTCTAATTTTCCTCTATGTCTGCGTTTTTGCCTATCACTCACACATATACAGGAAGTGGCCTGTAATAGGAGCAAAAAATTAAACGGTAGAATATTAAGCTTGTGAACAATTATTTCCACATGGTGAAAATTTAAAAAAAAAATTTTTTTGTAGTTTTTTTTTCTTCAAAATAAGTTAAGTTGTATTTTTTTACTCTTCTAGAGTGCTATCAGTAACTTTTTATTTTAAAGACATTACAAAAAATTAAATAAAAATTAAAAAATCACAAAAATATCTTTTGAAAACAAAACTGCATAAACTATTATGACTCGTTACATGATGTTACCTCAAAATCCACATTGACTGCTGTGCTATGATGTCTTGGTGCCAAGATACATTACTTGGAGGTCATAACTTTAGATCAAAATATCTCTGAATCCAAAAAAAAATAATGAGTAGGACACAAGGTGTTACTACAAATGCTCTAAGGAAGCGTCCCTTTGAATATTTGCTCCTATTACAGGCCACACAATAGTATTTAAACCATAATCCTGACAAATATTTGGTTAGTGTCGGACTAACCGCTGCATGAACATTTGAAACCGAGCTTTCGTAGTTCTGTTTGAAGGCGGAATTCTGGAACGATAACAGGTACAAGTATGTTTACTTTTAGCCTCTATTATTTTACGGTGATATTAAATTATCTTGTATTATTTTATTATATTCTATACTATTCTCGATATTTATTACTTTCAAGTGTCCTATAAGTACATTTTCCACGGTTTTATATTTAGGTATGATCAAATAAATAATAAAATTCGAGCATCATCCCTTGGATGGATCTTGTGCCTATATTTTCATAGCGTCCTCTTCCCTCTGTCTAACACAATTTGGTGTTTGATGTATGTTTTTTTTGGATCATACTGCTTTTCAGTAATTGAGGTAGTGAATAGGTAAGTATAATTTTGTCCCATGCCGTATTATCCTTTCGAAAATTTAAAAACTTTATTGTACTTTTACACATCATTAACAGCATATAATTATCAAGAACGAATTTTATGTGTTAATGAAAACAATAGAATCGACAAAAAGGTCCTCTTACACAACACTTAACCCTGTAAATAAACAGGTAATCGGTAAAGGCCGTTGTCAATTAGCGTCCCAAACTTGATGGCTTACGACCCAGAATTAAGGTTCTCGGAGACTGGGGATTAAGTGTGAACAGGGAAAGGATGGAACGAAAGGAGACAGTTGAAAATGTTTTCGTTTTGTCAATAAAATACTTTTATAGAGGACACTGAAAGTGTCTGCATTAATAATTAGGGTAAATTTCCCAATGCTTAAAACCTTTTAATTGACACCTATTGTTCACCTCTATTATTTGGAAGATAATGATAAGCCCCACGGCTGATTTCAGCTAAAGCGACTGCTACGTAGTTCTCGCTGGTGTACTCAAACCTTTTAATTAAGGTGCGTGATAATTGCCGGCATGAAACCACACTATTGAAGTAATGATAAGATATTGACGCAGGTCGTCAAGCTTTTATCTCATCGCGCTTAGCATCAGGCTCAATATGCTTTTGAGATTCAAACATGTCAACTTTATTTTCGTACGGTGGCCCGTCAATCCCATGGCGAGGGGTTAGTTAGTTAGTTAGTTATACTGGGCGTTTTCCGCAAGTCGACATCCATTGTGCCTATTTTGCGTGAAACGGCGGTGTGGCGCTACTCTAACCACCCCAGCTCGTCTAAAAAGTTGGTAAGTGCCTTGGTGTTGCTGACTGCGTCCCGTAGTGTGTTTGGAGAACCTAGGTGCTTCATTCTGTATACTTCTACCTCCTTGCAGTCCAGTAGTATACGTTTAGTCGTTTCTTCTGCCTCCATGCACGCTCTGCACATGGGGTTGTCTGTGATACCTAAGTTATATAGAGGTGTCTGTTCAAGGTGTTGTGTCCTGTTTTAATACCCACTATCTTGCGCAGTTGGTTTCTATGTGTCTTTAGTAGTATGGTTGTGAGTTTGTAGTCGCGTTTCGACAGAATCTCTTTGGTCTGTCTGCATGTGTCTATCTCCTCCCAGTATCTTTGGTGTAGGTATTTAGTGTGTTGGTCCAGTTGATTGTATATGTAGCTTTGTGGCAGGGGCAAGATTGGCTGCAGTCCGTATGCCGTTGTTTCTGAGCCTTTCCTGGCCAGTTTATCCGCTGCATCGTTTCCTCTTGAGCCACTGTGTCCCTTGATCCATTGTTTAGTAACTTTGTTTTTATCTGCGCACACCTCTGTGAGGTTTAAGTGACATTCGTATATCAAGCTAGATGTGATGTTATCACTGCTCAGTGCTTGTAGTACCGATTTACTGTCCGAGCGTATCCGTATGTTTGTGTTTTCGACTTGTCGTCTCTTTATGGCATTGCAGGCTTCAATTATCCCTACACATTCAGCCTGGAATACCGTGTTTTGTACACCCAGTGGTTTGGATATGTGTATGTTTAAATCCTCGTTCGTTATCAGTACGCCCAGCTACGGGGTACCAAGACACGGATGCTTTTCAAATAATATGATAGGGGTACGTAATGATAAGCGCGTGGAATAGTCGTATGACGTGAATGATGATATGTAATGATGGTCCTTAACGAATTAGCCAAAAAATAACTTCGCTGGCGAACATGAAGCCTTTCTAAATTTTGAAAATAAAAAATCGACCTGATAAAATAATCAGAGCCCGGCTATGCACGCTCGGCGCGATAGCGGGTAGTCACCCAGAATAAGAAGTGAGGGGGGGGGGGTCGTAAGTTCGACGCGGAGCCTAATTACAGATCGAAAGATAGAGGCTAAACCTAACTCCTAATGTAGTACTAATCTGATCGCGAAGATCCGTAGCCGACGAAACTCGAAGAATTGCCCACACGATGCCTGCGCGGCACAAATGCAGGATGTCCAGCACGACCTCGTTACCTCGACCGGCTTTCCACGCCCGGCAGGGTGTCTCGTGAAACAGACGCGTCCAAGCGTTTGTGAATGTCGGTCCGATACTCGTCCGCCCGAAACTGGCGGCTACCAACAAATAAAACCACAACGTGTGTAGTGACACCACAACAACTACAAAACCGGCAAATTTACAGACCCTAATGATGTAAACAAACACTCACCCGAACAGTCCTCTAGTTCGGCACTACAAATATCCGATGGTCGAGCCAATTCAGCATTCGCTGAGCAAAAAAATACAGACCTCCTGTGGCACTGTGTCTGGAGCCTTCGGGACAATACTCAAAGCACAAAGGTTCACAACAATGTGAGGATAGAACTTGTACGCCTTTTTATTCAACACAGCCCCATGAAAATAAAACTCCAAGGCAGCTTAATATCAATGTTTTTCAGATAAAAGTGTAACATCGTTTTTTTTTCACAACAGGTAACTTCCATAGGAGTATTTTTCTGATCAATATCAAGGTTTAATCTCGGTCATATTAAATATCGTAGTACTATATTTGTCTCATTAATAATACAGTAGCATACATAAACAGGATTCATTCCAAATTATTCAAATCAGTAGTGGATGATATTTATACTTGGCTGAATGATCGAGAGTTTTTTTTCTTCATCCTGGCAAGACAGGGTAGATTAGAAAAAGTTGAGGCTGTCAAAGATTTTCACAAGGAAGATGACGAGGAATCTTTCGTGGGGCGATATAATTTTATCATAATCAAGTTGCATCCGTGATTACTACGTACATTTACAGTGAATTACTATAAATTAGCGAGTGCGCCGGGGGCGGCGACGGCGTAGGCCGTTTCTTTTAACCATGAACTACGCGTAAACTACGAAAGTTAATCGTCCGCTTATCATGCCTGACGTTAAAGCGATCTAAACTACAGCCTAAACCCTAACTGTGGGCTAAGGCGACGCGGCTGTGCATAACGAGCGTTGTCTAGCCGGTATAAATGGTTGATTGAAGAAATTACTTATTAAAACCCTTGCAAGGGTTTTTATATGACCCCGGGTCATTTCTGCATGACTCCGGTGTAAGCGGGATGAACTTTCTCCCGTCAAGGATTTGAAAACCAGGGAGTTCCTGGGGACCTAGCTGTTTGGCAGAGTATTTCAACGTGGCAACACGCTGAGAAGAACGTAATTGCAAGCCGGCACGGGTGCCGAAATGCAGGTCGCCGGTTCAGCTTGAGATAAAAATTGTTTCTTGTAAAAAGGCCCTCCGGGTGAGTAATTCTAAATATCATTCTCGTACACACACACACACTGGCCCTCTGTTCGTGGTAGGAGTCAAGTAGATAATATCCGGATCGATATAGTACCTAATAACAACTCGTCGATGGGGACGCCTACGCGATGTTGAGACTTTTGTACTTTGTTAATTTAATTCATAAGTTAGAACTTGTGTACTCGAGTAGATAAAATTTAAGATAAAAGCTTGTAAAAAAAAATAGAGTAACCAGAATTACATAACTTTCTGTCATTTATTGGTTTTATTGTTCACCACCTACTTGAAAGCGAACCGTTTGAGAGTGATTTCCGACCCTTTACTAAAGGCGCCCACTTACTTCTAGTTTTCTAAATTATTAGTATAACCTTCTTTACTGAAATACTAGGGGTTTCTGCCCACTAAACTAGAACGGATAAATCACTCCACAGGCTAGGGAACCCATGCAATGTAATACCACCATCTGAGCTAGTACGGGATTAATAAAAATAAAATAAAATAACGTTACTAAGAAAAATAAAATAACGTTCTTAAAAATAACGTTATTTACTTTTGTTAACTTGACACCGTTACATATTAGAAACGTTACCGTTATTATCAAAGTGTTAGGTGCGACAAAATAAAATAACGTTACTAAGACATAGAAAAATATAACGTTACAGTGGCGACCAACGTAGTGGGCCTGAGGTTTCTTTGGTGGTGAACAACGATCGGCAGTAGCTGTGTGTGTGTAGCGAGTTCGGGGGACTTATGTATCCTCACTTATTATTAAAGTAGTACAAATGCATTTGTGCGCCTTATATATAAACTGAGACGATTGTCGACGATTTTTTTTTATGGGGAAGACGTGTTTTGTATGTTGCTGCCACGATATACCTTTTATCGGGGTGCGTCTCTATATTTAAGTGTTTAGTACTTTAACCGTTTCTCTCTGTTATCTGAATAATTTCGATTTCTTAACTTAGATATCCGTATACTTGTAATATTATACCGATCATGGACATGAATATTAAGATAGAATACCTCCTTAAGGAGGAGCTACAGTACGAATTGAAGGCCTTACACATACCTTTCGAGGTTGATGACACATCTGACACGTTAAGGAAGCTTTTGCGCCAGACGCGAGCTTTAGTCCGGCGGGGCAGTTTCAAACCGGCATCTCCTGTTGCTGCAGCGGATGCAGCTCTGGAGTTGGGAGTTTCTAAGGCGAAGGTGCTTGGTTTGAAGGCGTCAGTTGCAGACGGTGCGGATTTGACAGAGGCCCAACAGGATAGGTACCTTGCTCGGGCTAACTATTATTTGAATAGGGTAGGTCGCATCACGGGGCACGATGAAGAGGTTGAGGAGCTGCGTGGTGTGCTGGTGGGGTGTTTGTCCCGGTTGAACGAGACTAATGCTTCATCGGAGTCAGAAGACGATGCTAACGACACCCCGGCAAAACAGGGACCTGGGGGGATTTGCCGCGCTGAACCCCGACACAATCTCAACAGTCTAAATCTGCGTTTTAAGGGTGACTCTTGTGTTCGGACTTTTATCATGCGTCTCAATGAGCTAAGGCTGGCTAGGGAGATCCCTGAACGGGTCATCTATAACGGCTTCCCGGAGATTGTCGACGGTGCAGCACTTTTCTGGTACCCGCGCTAATAAGGACCGCTTTGCTAACTACAGGGAACTCCTTGAAGCTCTTAAGGCTGACTTTGACATTCCTGACTACGACCACAAACTGATGAATGAGATTAAAGCGCGTACCCAGGCTCGACACGAATCTATAGTCGTATATTTATCGGTGATGGGAGGTTTGTTTTCACGTCTCTCTATGCCGCCATATGAGGCGGAGCAACTGGACATACTGCTAAGGAACATCCGGCCTGAGTATAGCCGTGAGCTGGCCTTGAGGGAAATCCATACACTAACTGAATTGAAAAGGGTTTGCATGCGACTAGAGTTGGCAGGCGCGCGCGCAGCAAGCTTTGTCGAACCTGGTACGTCCAGTCAAACCGTGGCTCCTGACATGCAATATAAGCCACGTTACATGCCACGTAGACAAACAGTGGGCTCAGTAAACAGGGTAAAGGGCCCTTCCTTGGTTTGTTTCCGTTGTCAGGGGCAAGACCACACTGCAAGTCGTTGTCCTCGGTCTCGTGAGGTGGTATGTTTCAGATGCGGTCGTCCTTTTTTTTTTTTTTTTTTTTTTTTTGACGCTGGGGAAATGTGTTTGCACATACCCCCCGGCCCGGGGAAGGCCATAGTGGGGGGTTATGTGGGGATCTCTCCTTCCGCAACCCCCTCCGCATAAGGTGGAGGGAGGGGAGGAGCCTACCCACTAAAACCCCAGCGGCGTCATCCTCTCCTGCCGTTAAGGGGACCGTCATGGGATGCAGCATTTTTTACCACGACGACCCCCGGCGGCCCTGGCTGCTACGCCAGGACACCCGCGCCAAGGGAGGGGAAGGTCAGAGACGCTTGACCTTCCCCCCAGACGTGTAGGGCCATGTGCAATGTGGGCCCCCAACCCACTGGCCCTACTGGGGGAAGACGCGGCCCGCGGCAGCAAACCGCGCACGCCTTCGACCCCTCCGTCTGCGCCGGAGCGGGAGTGCGTCCGCACTTTCCTCGCGCTCCCGCTCCGCGGCCTCCTTCTGCGATATGACGACTTCGCAGAAGGCGGCCACCGCCTCCCAAGATCTCTCGCTCCTCAACATGGCCGCCACCACGTTGGACAGCGAGAGGTCATCCACTCCGAGGGCCAACACCATAGTGCGGCGCTCTTCGGCCCAGCGAGTGCACCACTCCAAGGTGTGCTGGGCCGTATCGTCCTCCGCGCCGCACTCATGGCAGGCGGGGCTACCCTCTCTTTTAATCCTGTACAGGTAATGACCGAAACAGCCATGTCCGGTCATCACCTGCGCAAGTCTGAACCCCACCTTGCCATGGGCCCTCTCCAGCCAACTGTCCAACGACCCGAGGAGTGCCCCTATGGTGCGGACTCCATAGGGGGAGCCCTCGAGGTCACCTTTCCACCTCTCCCTCAACCTCCTCTGCGTCTGCCTCCTGGCCTCCCTCACCTCCTCGGGAGCAGGATACTCCCCGGTGGCTTTCCACCGCACCCGCTCCCTGTGCGCCTCAGCCAGCGCCTCCGCATCTAGCTCCCACGGAGGTGTGCCAGCCAAGGCACACGCCGCCGCCCAGGCGACCGTCACGTATGCCCTGCAGATCCGTATGGCCACCACCCTCTGTGGCCTACGAAGCAGGGCCTTGTTTGCCGCGCTGAGCCGATCCGCCCAAATCGGGGCCCCGTACAGGGCCATGCTTCGGGCGACACCGGCATAGAGGCGGCGGCACGCGACTGATGGCCCCCCTACGTTGGGCAGCAGCCGCCCCAACGCTGAAGCCGCACTCACTATTCGGGGATGCGGTCGTCCTGGCGTGCGCACACCTGAGTGCCCGGAGTGCAGCCCGTTTCCTTCTCGTTCAAAAAAACTAATTTGTCCGGTCTCGCGGGATCCCAGGAAAATGTCGGTGCCTGACCCTGGTGAGACCTTTTTCTTACCGCCGCACGATGACGTTCGACCTTACCTTACTGTACAAGTCCTGAACGTCAATGTGTGTGGACTGCTAGATTGCGGTGCTAGTTGTAGTGTACTGGGAGCTGGGGCCCATTTGAAGTTTCTACATTTGGGTATAGAAATGCATGAATTTAGTCATCCGAAGATACTGAATGTGGCTAATGGCATGAGTTTCACGTGTAGGAACTTCATGAACCTTCCGGTCCAATATAAGGGGGTAGTTCAACTCGTCCAGTTCCATATACAGCCGGAAATAACTATTCCGATCCATTTTGGTATCAACTTCTGGAAAGCTTTTAACGTGGCTCCCGAGGTTTTGGCGTGTTTGCCCGAACGGGTTGATTCGATGACTGGGGGATGTATAGAGGAGGACGGCCTTCGTGATTACGTGTCTCTTACCCCTATGCAGAAGAAGGAGATTGAGGAGGTTCGGTCGCTGTTCGACAATATTAACACGGATAAGGTGGGATTAGGTCGTACACATTTGATACAGCACGTGATTAACACTGGCGAAGCTGCCCCAATTAAGCAGAAGTACTACCGCCTCAGTCCTCCGAAGCTTCAGTACTTAGACGAAGAGCTAGATCGTATGCTTGCCAAGGGAATAGTCGAACCCTCTTACTCTGAATGGAACTCACCTGTTACTATGGTACCTAAGTCGAACGGGGACATGCGGTTGTGCTTGGATAGTCGTCGTCTGAACGCAGTATCTAAAACTGATGCGTACCCTCTCCCGTATATAAATTACATCATCGATAATTTACGAGATGCTAAATACTTGACATCATTAGATCTGAGTGCCGCCTACCACCAAATACCTTTACATCCCGACTCAAAGGAGAAAAGCGCTTTTACCGTGCCTCGACGGGGATTGTTCCATTATAATGTAATGTGTTTTGGACTGGTCGGCGCCGCTGCCACGATGCAGCGCCTAATGGATAGCCTATTCACCGCTGAGTTTGATAATAAAGTCTTCGCGTATATCGACGATATCGTTATTTGTACTTCTTCTTTTGAGGAGCATGTGAGTATCCTAAAACGTGTTTATGAGAAATTAAAACATGCAAACCTAACTATTAACATGCAGAAATCTCAATTTTGTCGTAGCGAGTTAAAGTATCTTGGCTACGTAGTGGATCGTTTCGGTTTAAGAACGGACCCCTCCAAGGTCGAGGTGATAATGAATTTTCCTACTCCTAGGGACCCGAAGGAGTTGAAACGCTTCCTGGGATTAGCCGGATGGTATAGGCGTTTTATAAATAACTTTTCTCAAGTTGCGCGACCTCTTACCCGCCTAACCAGCAGGAAGGTTAAATTCCATTGGACACCCGAGGCTGAGGAATCCTTTAACACCTTGAAGTCTGCGTTGATATCGGCTCCTATACTGAGATGCCCCGACTTCTCACAACCTTTCTACCTACACACTGACGCCAGTTCTTTTGCTATAGGGGTGGTCTTAATGCAGAAAGGGGAGGAGGGCGTTGAGCATCCCATCGCCTATAGCAGCAGGACTCTAAACGCGCAGGAGGTTAACTATACCGCCACGGAACGGGAGTTGCTGGCAATTTTGTATGGTTTGGAGCAGTACCGTGCTTACGTTGAAGGTCTGAAGTGCTACATCGTGACGGACCATGCATCTTTGCAATGGTTCTATAAACTTAAGAACCCTACGGGACGTTTAAATCGGTGGGCTTGTCGCTTAAGCCAATTTGACTTCGACATAATACACAAGAAAGGTAAGGAACATGTAATACCCGACTCCCTTTCGCGTATTAAAGTAGATTCCATCTCTTTCCATCCTGCGACGGTCGTGGACCCTTGGTACTTAAAATTACTCAAAGATTGCACTGATAATCCGCGTTTGTTTCCGAATTTCACGGTAACGGACGGTCGCGTCTTTCGGTTGTCCAAAAATAAATATAGCTTAACCTCACAGTTTGAGTGGAGACAGGTGGTGCCTTTGGAACATCGCGAAGCCATCATAAAGCAGTACCACGACGACCCTACCTCGGGCCACTTCGGAGTGTCAAAGACTCACAAGCGAATAAGCGCCGCTTACTTTTGGCCATCTCTCTATCGTGATGTCGAGGGGTATGTGTCGTCTTGCGAGGTTTGCAAGTGTTACAAACCGAGCAACACCGCAAGGGCAGGCCTTATGGGAAATCCCCGTACTGTCACGAAGCCATGGGAGGCGATCTCATGCAATATCCTGGGACCCTTTCCCCCGTCTTATGCGAGGAACCAGTATTTATTCGTTTGCTCAGACTACTTTAGCACATACGCGCTGCTGTTTCCATTACATAATATCACTGCAAAGGCCATTGTAAGGTGCATTGAGAAGGGTGTGTTTCATTTGCATGGAGCCTGTAAGTATATGTACGTTGATAACGGACCCCAGTTTATATCGAAAGAGTTTAGAGATTTGCTTCATAAGTATAACGTCCCGAACATTTTCTATAACCCCCGGTATCATCCCCAGATTAACCAAACGGAAAGACTGAATCGCGATATTGTGCGCGCTGTGGCCTCTTACGTGCGTTCTGACCATAGGAAATGGGATCAGAACATATCTAAGATACAGTGTGCCTTGAACACCGCCGTGCATGCAAGCACGAAGTTCACTCCGTTCTATTTAAACCACGGGAGAGAGATGATATTGGATGGATCCCAGCACAATCTGGATGTGCCTGTCGATCCAACATCTGTCACTATTAATCAGGAGCCATTTGCATCGAATTTGCCTCGGCTTAAGGAAGTCTACCAGACGGTTCAGGGACACCTGCAAAGAGCGTATTCCCATAACGTTAAATATTACAATATGCGGAAGAGGTCCATTGAATTTCAGGAGGGTCAGATTCTCTACAAGCGCTGTTTTCCGTTATCCGATGCTAGCAAGTATTTCAGTGCGAAATTGGCTCCCAAGTTTGTGCGGTGTGTAGTGGAGAGGAAGCATTCTCCCCTGGTTTACTCCTTGAAATCCATGGAGGGGAAGCCTCTGGGGAAATTCCACATCAAAGATTTAATTGAACGTGGTGACTCTTGGCCACAGGGTGCCGGAGCCACTTAGCGTACTTTCGTGAGGATAGGACTCTATAGTTTTAAGCGAGGTCACTGCTATCGAACGGTGAATCTTTCCTTATTCTATAGTCTACAAAGCCAGCCTATTGAATGGGGTAGAGCTGGGCGTAGCTGGGTGATGTTGCTTTATGGTAATGTTAGATACATACATTATGTTAATTGCTCTTGGAATTGAAAATCGTCTGGACTACAGGAGTGCAAAAGTTTGGAGAACATCTGTCCCGACTGCTGGCTTACAAAGGGTTTGTTTATGCTGCGTCATAAGAAAGTATTATTATAGATAAAAATGTCTGGACTTGCAGGAATACATCGAAGGAAGAAGTAATGTCCTGACAAGGTTGTTTCATCTGGTAAGGTTTGCTGACTGAAAGTATTAGTAGTCTAGGATATAGGTATATTAGTTCCCGGGTTAGTCTAAGTAGAACGTAACAATTAGAATAGATATGTAGGCAAGAATTTGTTGTAAAATATAGTTGTTCTTACAGCTAGTGCTGTTTCGCTTAATGCGTAGTTTGAGTATAACTTATGGCATGTTTAATTTTGTAGTCTCAGTCGCTTACGCCTTGTACGTAACCGACGTGCGATGAAAACCAAGGAGAGTTTATCTTAAATGTAATTGGAATAATTATACTAGGTCCACTCTGCGCTGCAGAGTGCAGTTCCCAGTAATTTAGATTGGTCAGTCGCTCCCTATGTGAGTGCAATCAAATAATATTATTATTGGAGTTCTGGGCTGCGTGTCGCGCCCTCCGTTTCTCTTAGTTGTATTATTATTGGAGTTCTTGGCTGCGTGTCGCGCCCTCCGTTAATAATGTTAAGGATTTGTCAAAGTCAATCGTCCGCTGATCATGCCTGACGTAAAAGCGATCACAACAACAGTGAACTGTGTATCACACCGGTGACACTTGTTTCGAGGAGTGAGGTGTTTTCTTTTTGTTTTGGCGAGTCGCTCTCATGCGTGAGGCTATGAGCCAAACATGTTTCACGCGAGATTGTTAGTTAAGGAATTTAAATAATTCCCCCCTGCGGGCGGGAATTGTAGGGTTCTTATTCCAACATGGGTCTACGGTCCATGATGTAATAAAAATACTACACACATTTTGATGGCCAAGGGGGTATCGTGTCTATCATCGAACCTTTCCATCTTCGTTAGGGTTTTGTTCTTGCATTCGTCGCTTACATTTTGAGTTTCAGTTACTAGTGCAGTTTTGCGTTTCTTTCAAGCATGAAATAGGTCCCTCGTACTTCTATCGTCTCTCGGTGGTTGGAGTCTCTCCTGCCGCTGGGAGAACAATTTTTGTTTCAGAATTTTAGAAATTCTGAAACAAAAATTGTTCCGACAACTAAATGGGTACTGTAACATCGTTTTTTTTTCACAACAGGTAACTTCCATAGGAGTATTTTTCTGATCAATATCAAGGTTTAATCTCGGTCATATTAAATATCGTAGTACTATATTTGTCTCATTAATAATACAGTAGCATACATAAACAGATATAGATTCATTCCAAATTATTCAAATCAGTAGTGGATGATATTTATACTTGGCTGAATGATCGAGAGTTTTTTTCTTCATCCTGGCAAGACAGGGTAGATTAGAAAAAGTTGAGGCTGTCAAAGATTTTCACAAGGAAGATGACGAGGAATCTTTCGTGGGGCGATATAATTTTATCATAATCAAGTTGCATCCGTGATTACTACGTACATTTACAGTGAATTACTATAAATTAGCGAGTGCGCCGGGGGCGGCGACGGCGTAGGCCGTTTCTTTTAACCATGAACTACGCGTTAAATACGAAAGTTAATCGTCCGCTTATCATGCCTGACGTTAAAGCGATCTAAACTACAGCCTAAACCCTAACTGTGGGCTAAGGCGACGCGGCTGTGCATAACGAGCGTTGTCTAGCCGGTATAAATGGTTGATTGAAGAAATTACTTATTAAAACCCTTGCAAGGGTTTTTATATGACCCCGGGTCATTTCTGCATGACTCCGGTGTAAGCGGGATGAACTTTCTCCCGTCAAGGATTTGAAAACCAGGGAGTTCCTGGGGACCTAGCTGTTTGGCAGAGTATTTCAACGTGGCAACACGCTGAGAAGAACGTAATTGCAAGCCGGAACGGGTGCCGAAATGCAGGTCGCCGGTTCAGCTTGAGATAAAAATTGTTTCTTGTAAAAAGGCCCTCCGGGTGAGTAATTCTAAATATCATTCTCGTACACACACACACACACTGGCCCTCTGTTCGTGGTAGGAGTCAAGTAGATAATATCCGGATCGATATAGTACCTAAGAACAACTCGTCGATGGGGACGCCTACGCGATGTTGAGACTTTTGTACTTTGTTAATTTAATTCATAAGTTAGAACTTGTGTACTCGAGTAGATAAAATTTAAGATAAAAGCTTGTAAAAAAAAATAGAGTAACCAGAATTACATAACTTTCTGTCATTTATTGGTTTTATTGTTCACCACCTACTTGAAAGCGAACCGTTTGAGAGTGATTTCCGACCCTTTACTAAAGGCGCCCACTTACTTCTAGTTTTCTAAATTATTAGTATAACCTTCTTTACTGAAATACGAGGGATTTCTGCCCACTAAACTAGAACGGATAAATCACTCCACAGGCTAGGGAACCCATGCAATGTAATACCACCATCTGAGCTAGTACGGGATTAATAAAAATAAAATAAAATAACGTTACTAAGAAAAATAAAATAACGTTCTTAAAAATAACGTTATTTACTTTTGTTAACTTGACACCGTTACATATTAGAAACGTTACCGTTATTATCAAAGTGTTAGGTGCGACAAAATAAAATAACGTTACTAAGACATAGAAAAATATAACGTTAAAAAAGCTCTAGTCAGAATGAAGTCTGCACCAGTCTGTTTACCAAAATTGACAAGATTCGAGAAGAATATTCTACGCATTTCAAAATTTGAATAATTAAAAAATAATAGCCGAAAAACCAGCTAGTCCCTCAACACGACGTGCAGCAAGGAGATTTGATTCTGCTAAAAAAATAATGAACAAAATAAAATACAGATAACGCAATAAAGGAAAATGCAGGGAGTTATCACTGCAAAGGCTACTGTTGCTTTGTTTAGTCTGCTGTCTAGGTGTTTGCTCCAGTTTAGTTTATCATCTAGTGTTATGCCTAGGTATTTTACCTCCTTCGAGAGTGTTAGTTTGGTGCCGAATAGAGTTGGCATTTCGTAGGTACCCAGTTTTCGCGAGGGGTATATGCAGCACTTTCATATGCCGCTTCAGCACATCTTTTTCCTGCGGTCTTGGTGGCCTTGCTTCTGCTTGCCCTTCTTTCAAAGAGAATTTAAGATTTAAAGATGTATCAGGCCAGTGATGACACTGGGAAGTTTACCTTATACCGTCTTAAACACAACGACATGCTGTACCAAAACTTCACGAAATGATAAATAGAAATTTAAAATATTTTTTAGACAGTACCACAATCCAATTACATACATGAGCTTGTATTTCCAAAAGAGGTAGACAGAAATATCCGTAGGTTGAATTATCTGTGCCACTTCCTGCAATTGAGAAAACATGATATTTCTGGGATAGGTTGCTAACCCATCGTGATCCCACCAGCACACTTAAACCCTATGCCTTGACTCTTACTACACCCACGTGAAGAAATAGGGTGGTGCTATTCTAACCCGACACCACACCAAATAATATCCTTCGGTAAGCCAGACGCTAAATCTTCTTATAATGTTTGTTACATAATTTTGACAAGAATTTCAATTTTGCACAGTTCCCTTCAGTTAATGGGGATTTGAAGATGGCTCGCAATCCGTCTTTATCGGGAACTTGCTAATGTGTTTTATATAGCCGGTTTAGGCTAAGCCCTGTTTAGTGTTGAAGTTACGTTGCTGTTCTCTTCCTACGTCGTATTAGATATATGGGAATTGCAGAAAATGCGGTACTTTTTGTTATTTATTCACGTGGCGCATTATGTAGGCCGCTTACATTAATACTACGAGTATTATTCCCTCATTTATAAGACACCTTTTTTCTGTGCATGGAGTCACATACAACTTTAGCAATTTCATATTTAAATCACTGTTTTATATACTTATTGCTTCATAATTACATACCTCAATAAAATATTTTAACCGGACACAACATAATATAGCTATAATCCATCTCGATAAACAAGAAATGCGATAAAAACTTTGTATTTATTTATTAAAGCTTTACCTATTACTCAAAAGAAGAAGTTATCTTAAAAAAGCGGGCTTCAATCAATTAGATTGTCAAATCGATTCATTCATTTTGGATCTACAATGCCATAGACAGACACACCGATACTCATGGTAAATTCATTATACTCCCCAAAATATACTTTTACCCTTATACTTATACCCCAGGGCTTAGAAAGGTAAAGAAGATGTTATAATACCGTATTCTAATGAACTGCCAAAATACTGTAGCGCATCGAGCATGTTTGCCGAGGCTAAAGTGCCGGACTTCTTTGCCATCATACGCTCCCGCGTAACTTCCTTCTGGAGCCGCATCCGAACGTCGGACAACGGTATCCTTTGTGAGCTGCCCGGTTATCTGAGTAATCCGATCTACAAACATTGGATTTCCGTGCATCACGAAAGGAACAGAAAGTAGGTCTTCTTGGTTGTGACTGCCTAAACAGAATTAGGTTATTATAAAAATTTAAGGTTTATTTAATTTTATCTACCATCATCATAGGCCTTTCAGTCTATTACAGACTATATCAACAGTGTTAAGGGGAGAGACAACGTCTCTTATGGCTATATAAGCCGATACGGGAGCGGCACGCACGACCGCAAGTCATGCAAATCTATACGCTCATACTATTTAACTTTTTACTTTTACTGTTTACTTTTTAGGCAATTTTTGATTTATCGGTTATTGCCTGTTAATAAAGAACTTAATATATTTGTTATTATTTATTAATACTACAGCCTAGAATCAAAACATACTGC
Organism: Epinotia brunnichana; assembly: GCA_963854355.1. NCBI lineage: Eukaryota > Metazoa > Arthropoda > Insecta > Lepidoptera > Tortricidae > Epinotia > Epinotia brunnichana. Next base: position 3,629,553 of record OY977945.1, on the reverse strand, counting down.
AACATTCCTATAATTCACGACAGAGTTACACTAAAACTTTCGTCTAATGCTCAAAAGCCTCTTCTAAAAACATACCCACTATGGCCGCTTCACCAGAATGACCATTCGGTACAAATCTGCCCTCGAAAGCCCTAGTTACACTAACAACAAGACTAAACTGCAAATGAAGGACCAAGTTTCGGCATCAGACTAATACTATTCTAGATGCAAATCGTGCTAAATTGGGAAGGAATGGCCGAGGCAAAGGTACGTCATAACTCTGTAACAAAGTTAGTCCAGGCGTCCCTGAGTACGAAACCACCTTAAGAGCTATTGAGGTATGAATAATTAATACTTCACTAGTATTTCCAAGTATTTGGGAGGAGTAATAGCAATATTTTAACCATTGAAAACCTGCAGCACAGGTCACTTTCAAAATATCCAAATAAGTCCAAAATTCCCGTTTGGTTGGCGGACAGTATAGTTTCATAAGCTTTAAGCTAACCGCTTCGCCAAATATGTGTAGTCTAAGCCGTTCCTTGTAAATAATGAATTCCCATAAAGTTTGTTCAACCCTATAAGTTATGGCTTGTCAACACGCCACCGCCTCGTCGGGAACGGAACATAAATTGCGGGAACTTTCCGCGCATCCCAATAGACTATGCTGGACCATTACATTGTTGACAACAATACGCCAAAACTTCAGACAATCTCATTGAGACATATGACGTTTTGGCCACGGGTGGCAGCATTATGGACTATTGTCTTCGTGCAACATTTAGTGGGTTTTATTTGGTACTATCCTTTCTCGAGGGAAATACGAAAGACTGAAGATTTTAGTGTAGGATATAATTATGTCTAATAGTCAAATATGTTGTTTAGAATTCAAAAATTGCTTGAATGAAGTTCTCCGTTTCAGCTTGGGCCAAAATTCTTCCGTATGTCCGCATGTCCCGCTGTCCCACTTTCCGGGTTTTGCTCTACAGGTCGCAAATCTTGACCGAATTTTGTGAAATTTTGTAAGCAGGTTCGATACTTATACTGTCATTTTTTGTCAAATCAGTTTATGAAAATTAAATATATATATATATATATACACAGGACTCGCGAGTTTTATAGCTCACAGAGCAACTAAAGGTTTTGTTTGTTTTCCGACCATATCACCATTAGCATTGCAGAGAACTTTGGTAACGGCACATGCGTGTGCACTTGCGTGCAAATCTTACCACATACTGCTCCGTCTGCACCGAATACTAACTCTCACCCAGAACAATCTTCAGCCAAAGTTAAATCAGGAAAACTTGTGTAACTCGCACCCTAATCAATAAACCCGTTAACAAACACTAAGGCTTGCACCTAATTCGAAAGTTCCGCATAACAGCCGCAACTTTGCCCGGTAACACGGAGAAATTAAAAAGTTGCCTGGCGCTGGAATATTGGCGCCCTAACGAAGTTGCCGGATCAATCAGAGGCTGAATGAAGAGGAAATTGGATCCACGGATGTGTTATATGGTGATGGAATTAGTTAAGTTTTATCGGCATTATAATTCCTAGTTAAAGCTTCAACGTATACGAGTAGCTGAAACGTTTGGAAATCCAAGCTAGATTTTTCCGTAATATTGATATTATTATTCAAGGTCTTGAAAGTTGAACTTTAAGGTGGTTCGATTGCCATACAAAGCGTTATTTGACATTCGCAGACTAACGGCGCGATATTTTAAGAAACTAATGTATCAGACTTTTATCAATTGGCTTCCCATTTGCGCCAAATTCCCCCTTTCCTAGAATAAACTTGTATAAACTAGATTAATTTGAGAAAACTAGTTTTCCCAAAATATCACGTGACAAATCAATTTCTCAAATTAATCTAGTTTATACAAGTTTATTCTAGGAAAGGTGGAATTTGGCGCAAATGGGAAGCCAATTTATGAATGTTTGTTACATAAGTTTCTTAAAATATCACGCCGTTAGCCTGCGAATGTCAAATAACGTTTTGTATGGCAATCGAACCACCTTAATAGAAAGATTCGTACAGTAAGGGAAATGTATTCACGTACCGACGTAGAAGCCTATCGCAATAAGGTGACATAAATTATCACTCGAGTTTGAGTTTCAATTGCGACAAGGTTCTCGGAACCGACGCAGAAACCTATCGCAATAAGGTGACATATCACTCGAGTTTGAGTTTCAATTGCGACAAGGTTTTCGGAACATCTCACGACACGCTATTCCTCAATTACTCTTTGGACAAATATAAATTTGGAATTCCCGGTTTTATCACTAAGTAGAGGAAAAAAACGAACATGGAAATTGAATAAGGAAAACAGCATGTATTATATTATAGATAAATTTTGTTAAAAAGAAATAAAGTAAGTAAACTTTATGCTATTAATTGTGGTTGTGGAAACCCTTGGGGAAGGCCCGTTTCCAGGAGTGGACGTCATTCAGCTGAAAATTAAATGGTGACGACGATGATGACATACCAAACCATATTAGGGATGGCGAGGTGAAAAGGGACGAAAATCAGGAATGTCATTTATCCGATTATTTCTACAAAACTACCTAAGTACCTACTAATCGTTGTCGTTATGATGTTTTATTGTCCGAGTACTCTACCGATATGTAATATCTGTATGATATGTTTCGTAGATGTCACTAAGTTAAAGTTGTCTGCTGATAGTTGTTTTTTCTTTTAATTTAATTGTACATGCGATATTTTTACCCTGTAGCGAGTGTTATGCGAGATAAAGGATTTCAACTCCTCTTTTCCGGAAGAATAATAATTCCAGGTGCAAGAAAATGTAGAAAAAAACTGTTATTCTATCGTTCGAAGTAGCTTCCATAAATTACTTGCATGCCACCTCCGCATGAATATTAATGATCATTCAATACTACAATAGCCAAAACCGAATTTCCAATAGAATCCCCAAAGCCAATAAACGCCCGCAGGTGTACCTACAGCTCTATCCCTCGGTTCTCATAAATCACATCTGACCTCGGGTAAAAAACACTCCAACCCTCATACATAAGCATGGACCCTTCCGATCGTTTACGGAAATGATTTGTTGAGTGGTAACCCTGGAACATTCTATTATGCAAACACTTGTAGTTTATATCGGGGCTTTGTTGGTTTCTTTCTGAGTGCCAAGCGTTGTTCATGTTCAGTGTACCCATACGGGCAATGTTGCGAAGACCATTTTAATGTTGATCTCATGTCATGACTCATAGTAACTGTACTCAAAGTGGAGTTCTAAATATGTTAAATATTCGTATTTAGTACGCAATACATTCAATTATGACATTACAAAATTTAAATATGACAGATATACATGTCTTTATCAATAGCAAGTACAGCACTTTGACCTTCTATTACAAATAACTACAACCAACCTTAGGGTCAGATTATATTGGTCTTAACAGCACAGTTGTATTGTAATGACTGAATTACAGTACTTAACCGTACCAGTTCAGCCAAGTCGAGAGGTGTTGAGAGTTTGACCATAAGTGAATGGACGCTTCGAATTTATTCGGGCATATCTTCGCTTTTGTTCGATTTATGGTCAGTTATTCCTTTCTGGAAGTTTACACGACTTTTTGCATGAACATGTTGAGACTAAATATAAATAATGATTTGTTAAAACGTTTCAAGAGTAATAAACCAGAAAAATACATAAGGTAAACGACCGTGTACTTACTCGACGCTGTACCTACTAGTATACAGCATAGGCATTTTATGTTAAACTACTATGGTTTAAATTCGAACTAAGAGTATTTTTATTCATTCGAATTTAAGCCATTTCACTTTGACATATACTAGCACAGCGGCGAGCTCTCGGACGTTTGCCTTACTTGATCCGAGGTCAATTCTTGAACCCAGGAATTAATTAGGAAGATCTTATTATCTCGAATGAAGTGAAATTATCTTGGGCCAAAATGTATTTTCTTGGTTCAATACAATCATCTTATAGTACAAGATGACATAGGTTTCATTGAAGATATTGGCGGTTTGCTTCATTTATTTCTTGATACAAGTAATAATTTGTATCCTTGTAGCGATGAAACTAATCTTAAAAAATATTTGGCCATTGAACCTCATAGGTCTTTATTTTAAAATGTATTCAACTAAGAAAATAAAGATTTCGAAATTGTTGCGGGTTCCTGATCTGCTGAGTAGTACCTGTCATAGCCGTAGACATAATTCCTACGTATTTTTAAAGTCTATAACTATTAGTCATACTGACAGCTTGAAAGATGTCAGTAAATTCCCACTTAGCTTTCATATATATAAAATGTGAAATATCAGTAAATCTATACTTATAATAGAAAGAGGACAAGTCTTTGAAATTTGCATTAGAAGAGATTTTTTTCATCATCCTCCTCCTAGCGATTTTTTCCGGCTGTGCCATAAAGGAGTCCGGGGTCCGCTTTGGTAATATATGCCCATAAGTTGAGGCGTAGGCAAACTTTACGAAAGCGACTGTCACTGAACTTCCCACCCAGTGGGAAAACTAGACGTTATTGGGAATAGTCCGGTTTCCTTAAAAGGTTTTCCTTCACCGAATGGATTAAAAACAAGTTATGCTTGAATCAACCACAAAGTGAATATATAGTTATGATCGTGCACAGCTCTCAAGTAGTTACTAGTATCCAGAACAGAATCGTGTCGCGTAGTATCGACACTTAATCGTATTACCCCATCCATTACAAAATGAACGCAAGCCGTGGTAGCCCGATATGCGAGCGTAATTCAATTTCGCTGTAATCGAATCGGTTCAACTCGATTTTGGCTAATATTGGTGCTTTTATGATTTTATTTATTCTAACTAAAATAGACCTTCCTAAATAGTTTCCTCTCATCATCGTCATGATCTTCATCAGCATATTTATTTATTTATTTACATAGGAAGATCATCAGCTTTAATACTACACAGTATATGTAGGTATGTTCCATTGCTGGTCACAGGCCTTCTCTCATGGATGAGAGGGAACACTGTCTCGACATATACAATACTATGAGTTATTAGACAACAGTTAATTATTCTTACATTACTTACCAATACGAGTAAACAAAGCTTATGAAAATATAAAAAAAAACTACTTATTTTTTAGATACGTACAATTTAAATAAATGAATTATGTTTCAACGTTAAATATGACGTCACTGGTTTCTTTTTCCCTACAAACTTCAAACAAATATAGTGTTTTTAACGTTTCATATAAAATTCAAATACAACTTTGAAAGTGATCGGACATATCAAATCCAATAGTACTATTCCACGGCATGTTGTATTTAAGAGTCTCTCACTCTTGTCAGTGGAGCAATTGCCAGCCGTTTCTGTCCTCTGCCATTCCCTTTACTTTCTGATAAGACCCGACCTTAGTTTTTTCCTTTATTTGTTTGAAGTAGTTTCTTCTTGGCCTTCCCCTGCCTCTCGTTCCTTCAATCTTCCCTTCTATAAGAGTCTTAAAGAAAAGGTCGTGTCTAAGCAGATGACCTATCATTACTCTTCCTCGTTCTTCTATTTCTGATAATATGGTTCCCTTTTCATTGTTTTTATCAACACTTCCTCGTTTAATACCTTCTGTGTCCATTTTATACCCTCCATTCTCCAGCAACTCCACATCTAGAAGGCCTCCAATACTACTACTAATAATACTAATACTTTTGTTGTAATAATACTCTTACGCAGACGTAACTAGGTCAAAACCATGACAATTAGGCTTTGTCGCCTCGCATATGCAGCGTGAATCTCCAGTGTAGTCAAACCTTCAAATAAATGTGAACAGAAACATAACTAAGAAAATGTACCATCGGGAGGCTTAAAATTAGTAACGTAGGTACGTCAACTGGGGTTACTTTGATTCGCGGGGCGACTTTGATCAAATAGGTTTTTCTCCGAAATCATTGTTTTTACTTGTGGGTGAACTGTGGCAGTGAATATATTAGTTATCTATCTTGCTGTATAGTATGCTCGATTAGATTTTCTTCATTTCAAATAGTTTTGCTTTTATACTACATTCTAAATGATCAAAGTAGCCCCATTTTTTCCTAAAGTAACCCCAGTCTATCGGTACCTAACATTTTTATGATTTTCCAGGCATAATGTACAGTAGGCCATAAATGTGGTCTACCACCCTACGGTCGAGGTTTATTTGAACGTTATGAAACAACAGGGTCGATTTCCACTTGCAATTATGACAGTAACCTCAGCGACCATTAGATCTCACAGAAACTTTTGTCAAAACTGGTAGACCACTTTCTTGGCCGACCGTATACCTACGTACTCCTAGTATTTTACAACGACAGTAATGATTTATATTTATAACATGATATAAAAAAACCCATCGTCAGTGTCACCTGCCGTCTAGCTGTCACATTGGTAACATAGGGCCTTGGCACTTTGCCTGGTGACCTCTTTTACCTCTCCGGCATTTTTTCTGAGTTAGATATATTCATTTGTAGACAACGCAAATGTTTCTTGTAAATGCCAAGTACGAGTATTATTAGTGAATGTGTTTTTAGGGTTCCGTACCTCAAAAGAAAAAAAGGAACCCTTATAACAGTATCACTTTGTTGTCCGTCTGTCTGTCTAGATAATTTATCTCGGGAACGGGGCAGTATCGAGTTGAAATTAAAACCATATACTTACTCAGGTCAGGTCCTGTGAAAAAATCATACGTCTAAGTTAACGTAAAATAAGATACGGCCGTTTATGACGCAAAATAGTATTTATCACAATCGTGTTATAATAGAGAGCTTTTTAGTCGAGTAACGCGTCTAGGCCACGAAGCTTGCTGAGTGGCCTAAGTAAGGTACGAGATTAAAAAGCTTGATTATAACACTATTGTGAACTACTGGTCCATAGTCGTCATACAATTTTGTCGTAAGGGTTCTATTGGTAGATGATTGGTAGCTTTAAATTTACTCTTGGACAGTAAAAAAATGCTTTTTTTCTAATATTTCTAATATCTTTTTAGACCTAGGCGAACTTTCTCCGATCAAATTGGAGAAATCTTACAGAAAGGCCAGGTCAAAAGTACTCTAAACCAACGAGCATGTATGAGAAATGTTTTGAAAGTGAGTGAAGCGAAAGTGGTTTGTCAGGATCGTAGCAAATGGAGATCCGTGATCTCTGCCTACCCCTCTGGGAAAGAGGCGTGATTATATGTATGTATGTATGTATGTATCTTTTTACGATTTTTAAATATATTTTGTAATTTATACTTCATTATAGTAGTTTATGTGACTGTACATAATGAAGGACATTAAATACCAGTGTGGGTTTATGAAACGAGCTGAAGGCGAGTATCTTAATTCCTAATTATGTATAGTTACATACACTACTTTATCAATCCACATATCATAAGCCTCCATGATGCATTCAGGAGCCGCATATTATGACCAGCATCGCGGCGTTGTTTTCTGGCAGCTGTCATAGTTCTTTTTTAATTTAGAGACAAACGTCGGATCCAACTGTCATATCGTTCGATATCTTACTTACGTGCGACATTTGTCAAATTTGTATGCAAATTGACAATCCATTTCGAACTAAACGTCATCTCGACTGATATTAGAATAGAGGTTAAATCAAATTTCTTTGTTTTTGAGACGTTCGAAATTTAAATGAAATAATAAACATTATCGAAATCGATGTTAATATTTAGCAATAATAACATTTACACAGATAAGAAATTTGTTCTAACAAAACAGTCTATTTTTATGGTGGTCATAATGTGCGGTTCTTGAACGCATCATGGAGGGTTTATGATATTTGGATAGATAAAAATATTTTGACGATTTATTATACATTTAGCAACACTACGTTATCAATTTTTACATGAGTAGACTGCCCTATTGTTCGGTCATTGTTATAAAATATGTAAGTAGAATTAGTTTTGGTGCATAAATAGTAAGTACATACCTATCTGTGTACCCACCATAATAAATTAGTGCACATCAATTCGACAATAACGAATAGGGTTGAATTACAAATCAACGCGGCCTCCAATCGCGCTGAATAATTGATTCTGTAATTTAGTTCTGCAAACTTCACGCGGCTCATGATTAGCACAACTGAACCGGTTGGAGCGTAGCATTCAATTGAGCTGAAATTGTCTGCAAATATAATTACCAAAAATAACGAATATCCACTTGTTAAATATTTAATTTATTTAAATCAGGCAATACAAGGCCCTATTACAAATACCTTAAAGACTAACATGTACCTTCATAACAATGTAAAATCGTTAAAAACTACAAAAACACACAATTACTGCGATGTGTTGCGCATTTTCGTGTTGTCAGGTAACGAACAGAAAACGCTAGAACTTGACTCCTTCCGGCCCAAATTCTTCCTTAAGGACTATTTACACGGAGCAACAACTCGCATAAGAGTTCTTGTACCATGTATACGGCCTTATATAGTGAAGGTACATATTTTTCAACACATTTGCTCGTAACGTGCCTCTTATTGTGCCGCTTTTAGGCTCATAATCCTGGGTATTAAACACGCGTGTTTTATAACATTACGACACTCGTGTGGTTATGTTTATATCCCGATTAAGACACGTTGGCACCTTGCAGCAAGGTATATGTATGGACTCGGCGCATTCTTAAATTGGCCGGGTTATACAGGTTTGTTTTTAATTCTCGGCAAATGGATTCTTACTCGACTAAACAAATTAAATCCTTCCTGTGAATTAATTGATTATTTCTTCTTGGATATGATATAGAAACGTTTCATTTAGTAAAACTATTTACTTTTGATAACATTTTACATGAATTTATATTGAATAAGAAAATATTTATTTTATTTTGTATTGGCTGTTTAGAGATTTCATCTAAGCCTCGCTGCGGGCGCACTGCGCGAACTTCACGAAAAAAATAGTTGCGCGCTATTATTGTATATTATAAGTAATTTCACAAATATTTGTAAACATTGATGATGCGTGTTTGGCTATTATTAAAACTGTTGACTCGTGGTGAATAGAAAAGTGATAAATATAATTGACGCCACTGTACATTCTTGGAGATGTACAAATGTATGTGAGTAAAAACCTGTTGTCGTCAATAACTAAAGGAAACAACTTAGGAACCTGTAACATTTTCATTTTATGAAAAGAATTTTTTCCTCGCAAATGTGTTGAAAAACGTCGTATGACACGCGTGAGCTATGATAATTACATCCTCGGCTCTATTATCACGCTCACCTGCGGTTCGCGTGACAATTCCGCCTCTGATTTAATCATCAACATAGCTCACTTGTGTCACAATATACTATTCTGATGGTATCTATGGTCTGATTCCTTTCTTTTAAGATACTATGTTACTCAAGAAGAATTATTATTTTTTGTCCATTCTTTCGATTGGCTTATAAAAATACGAGCAATTTCTTTTCACATTTAAGCCGGTTCGATTCCCAGACAAAGCAATCATCATCCTCCTAGCGTTATTATTCCCGGTTGTGCCCCTAAAGGAGCCCGGGGTCCGCTTTGACACCTAATCCCAAGATTTGGCATAGGCACTACAAAGACTCCTACTCCCAGACAAAGCAATATTTAAAAAAAAAATTTTTGAATGCAGTATTACTAACTTAAAAAAATAACATACATGTATTTCTTACCGGGTCAGGCAAACTATTGTAGACGGACGGTCCCAGGAAGTATACAGATCGCTCCGACTTGACGAGCTTATGTGAATCTACCACAAGCCTGTTCGCGTTCTTATTGCTTCGCAAGTTAATTAAATTAATATATATATTTTTTTTTTTGCGGACAATCTTTCACAAATCAACCTAGTCCCAAACTAAGCAAAGCTTGTACTATGGGTACTAGACGACGATATAGATACGTATATAGAGAAATACATACTTAAATACATAGAAAACATCCATGACTCGGGAACAAATATTCGTGCTCATCACACAAATTAATGCCCTTACCGGGATTCGAACCCAGAACCTCTTGCTTCGTAGGCAGGGTCACTACCAACTAGGCTAAAGCGGTCGTCAAGTTGTAATTGGAATTCGTTCCCTTGCGCTTGAAAACGTCTAGGTGTTCATGAGTTAACACTGCCACTTGACATAGCTTAAACCTATGTCAAGGCAAGGGTAATATTTGGAATTCCTGGAATAAGGACGTTGTTTTATTATGACGTCACAACACTGTAATCCCTACAAGTTCCATACTAACGGAGCATTTTTGACGTTTCATAATAAGAAGCTGACTTGAATATTGTCAAATACCGAATCGTCACGACATAGCCGCGAAAAGGCGCCGACTCAGCATAATGCTGTGACATAGCTGCCGCAGCGCTGGTATTCTGCCGGAACCAGCAGAGTGTGCGCATAAAATATGTACCTATATATATATATAGTAAAAAAGCGGCCAAGTGCGAGTTGGACTCGCACATGAAGGGTTCCGTAAAATAAATTGCGGTTTACGATTTATGACATATTAAAAAAAAACTACTTACTAGATCTCGTTCAAACCAATTTTCGGTGGAAGTTTGCATGATAATGTACATCATATATTTTTTTTGGTTTTATCATTCTCTTATTTTAGAAGTTACAGGGGGGGGGGGGCACACATTTTACCACTTTGGAAGTGTCTGTCGCGGAAACTATTCAGTTTAGAAAAAAAAAATATTAGAAACCTTAATATCATTTTTGAAGAACTATCCATATGGGTTCGATGAAAAAAAAATATTCGAGTTTCAGTTCTGTGTATGGAGAACCCTACAACTTAATGTTTGTTTTCGATTTTTGTGTGAAAATCTTAATGCGGTTTACAGAATACATCTACTTATCAAGTTTCAACTGTATAGCTCTTATAGTTTCGGAAAAAAGTGGCTGTGACATACGGACGGACAGACAGACAAACAGACAGACAGACATGACGAATCTATAAGGGTTCCGTTTTTAACATTTGGCTACGGAACCCTAAAAAAGACAAAAGTAAATAAACTACGCCTACGCCAAATATTGGGACTACGTGCCAAAGCGGACCCTGTGCTCGTTTTGGGCAAAACCGGGACTAACGCTAGGAGGATGATGATGATGACAAATGTTACCATGTCGAAAAGAAATAACAAAAGACAATCAACAAGAAAGAAATTAAGGATTTTCTTAAGTCACTATTATCGAAATGTACCTACTTCAGAACGAAGAAGGTAAATACCTAATACCCCTTCAACCCACGCTTCTTAACTACCTTGAAACTCGATCCGCTTTCACTCAATCCTTTTCTAAGTAGTCGACCAAGTGCGAATAGGTATTTTATTGATACGTTTGAGCGTGAGATCCGTTAAAACTTTTGACAACAGAAATTACAATTCATTTCATGTTTTTAGGTCCCAAAAAGAATATAACCACTACTTCAAATTCCACTATCTGAATAGGTGATGCGTAATTGTTTTACTGGACGCAATCGGTACAAAGAAAGCTCAACACAAATATCGGTGATTTGAGACATTTCCTTATTGTGCCGATATAGCTAAGTAACTTTATTACTTACGTATTTTCATTGAAATTTAAAAGACAGAAATTGACAATATGATATTGTATAATAAGTTTCTGACTAAATAATGTTTCAAAATATACCTTTACTCCAAATTTTAAGCTCAATCGGTTGAAGGTTCGCTTCATAATTGAGTTGCAAGATTCCACCCGAACAAACATAGTTACATATTTTATATTTTTATATTTATATTTATTTATTTGGTATTAATCATACACTGTCAATTGGGTACATTATAACTTATAAGTAAATTAAAATTAAAACCACAAATACTGGCTTACAAATGTCCCAAGAATAATATTAAAAAATATGTTACATAATGTCATTGAATAAGAATAGCTTGAATATAAAATGATGAAATAGTAGATTGAATATGTCCGCAATTAAAATAATATGATACAATCAAAATGTAAGTATTATCAATGTCATTTCTAATTAAATGTCAGCTCGACATATTTATTCATCCAGGAATTCCTTCACAGAGTAGTAAGCCTTGGCTGCGCAATATATTTTAAGTTTATGTGTAAAGTTACTTTCAGTGTCTAAAGTAAACCACATACTTACAAAGTAACATAGTTAGGTACATACATTGGAAGTTAATAGAAAGCTTGTAAAAAAGAGCATTAAGACTATTTTGTCTCCAAGAAGGTACCTCAATAAATAAACAACACATATATGCAACCTCGCCAGAACTCGGCACAAAAAGTACCTATTCATAAAACTATCCACCCTTTCAATATTTTGCGGCTCAGCATCAGGGGTGCTCACACGGCGATAGATTTTAATTAATACGTAGTTCCCGAGGGTTGGTTATTTCTGGCTGGCTAATTAGAATTGATGCAGCGGGTTAATTACATTAGAAAAGTTGGAAAATTACGCCTCTTGAGAAGTGATGCTTGAATTTTGTTTTATTTATTAGGGGTAAAGGTTTTTGGTTAATTCTAGAACTGAATTAACAATTTATTTAATTAAACATTTTCATCATTTTAAATAAAACAATTTAATAGTTGTTTATGTGACTGTACATAATGAAGGGCATTAAACACGAGTGTGGGTTTATGAAACGAGTCGAAGGCGAGTTTCATAATAACATCACACGAGTGTTTTAATGCCTAATTATGTACAGTTACATACACTGCTTTATCTATCCACATATCATAAGCCTCCATGATGCATTCAGGAGCCGCATATGAAGACCGGGATCGTGGCGTTGTTTTCTGGCAGCTGTCATAGTTTTTTTTTTAATTCAGAGACAAACTAGAGTCAGCTCTAACTATCATATCGTTCGATATCTTAAATACGTGCGACATTTGTCAAATTTGTATGCAACTTGACAATTCATTTCGAACTAAACGTCATCACGACTGATATAAGAATAGAGGTCAAATCAAATATCTTTGTTTTTCAGAGATGTTCGAAATTAAAATGAAATAATATCATCGAAATCGATGTTATTATTTAGCAATAATAACATTTTCACAGATAAGATTTTTTTTCTAACAAAACAGTCTGTTTTGATGGTGGTCATAATGTGCGGTTTTTGAACGCATCATGGAGGGTTTATGATATTTGGATAGATAAACGGATTTTACCACTTAGATTATATTTTTAATTCACCACGATGCTTTAAATCGATGCTGGCTATAAAGTACCCGAGTCTGAATCATACTTGACCGTTTTTTATTATTATTACTAAGATATATAATATTACTAAGACTCCGCTGTCCGTCTGTCTGTCTGTCTGTCTGTATGTCTGTCACCAGCCTGTATCTTATGAACCGTGATAGTAGGACAGTTTAAATTTTCACACATGATGTATTTCTGTTGCCGCTATTACAAGAAATACTAAAAAACTGAATAAAATAAATATTTAAGGGGCATACAACAAACGTGATTTTTTTGCCGTTGTTATAGATAGATAACGGTACGGAACCCTTCGTGCACGAGTCCGATTCGCACTTGGCCGGTTTTCTTTAATTCTGTACTTAATTTTTGAGTATCGAAGGATACAGATAATTAACTAGGTACTATACTGAAAGTTTCACACTCTAAGGTGTGCGGTTAACGTTGATTTTGGGTTAAGCCTAGTAGATCCTTACCGATATGCTTGCTAATCGTACTTATGGAAATTTATACGAACTTACATAAGTAAACTTTGCGTGTAGGTAGGTACCTACACTTTACAGACAGTTATTCAAATCTAATGGTGGGTGTTTCTGATATTTTCCGCTGCATGACAATTATGTATTAATTATGAAGGGGGTAATATTATATTACCCCCTACATTATTACTGTCAGATTATGAACACAGTCAGTTTTTAATTTTACGCACGATATTTTTAATTATCGAAAAATTGTGAACTGTGAAAACCGTTCACAGTTTAACGCATTATTTTTCGTCAGTTATTTAATTCAGTAATATCACACTGGAGTATGGCTAACAAGCAGTAAAACAAATCCATACATAAACATCCGATGCGATGCACTCACACAGATACGCGTCGATACAGTAAACTTAAGTACAAGTCGTCGGTACAATAGGTTTCTGTCAAAAAAAAAATTTTTGCTACAGGCTTTTATTCCTGACTGTACTTTTCTGCAGACCATCATCAACTAGGTACTCATTGAGACGATTCTAACGAGCCCAAACCCGATGGGGTTGTGTCGTTTTATTGCGGGGTTCCTATGGCCACCTTCCACCTCCAGTATCAGATCAGCGCCATGTCATCATAATGATGCATTGTCATGCGATATACATATGCATGCAAAATTTCAGCTCAATCGGAAACCGGGAAGTGGGTCAAATTTAACTTGCAAGATTTGATTACAGACAGACAGACAACGGGACAGGTGAAACTAAATAAAAGCTTGTAAAAAAATGAATTGCAAATTTTGCCGGACAACTTACATACGAACAGTGCAAGTTAAATAAAAGCTTTTAATACCGACCGCGTACCGCCCGTACGCCTCATAGAACTGGTTTTAAAAGGAGGCCTCTTGTACAAAGGTCTTAAGTGACGTTAGTTATGAGATACCGCTTTACTAATATATTTACCGTGTATGCGACGCCAAAAATACGAGTATCACACGAAATCAGTTTTTTTGTTATCCAATTCCGACGAACGAAACGAAATGAAAATCTCCAAGGACACATAAATTGGCCCTCTATCCTAATTAACAAACCAAACGGCATAATATCAGATCCATATTGGACTCGAATCAGAAAATGGGTTCTTTATCCGAGTCACGTCCTGCCGTTGATGAAGGCAACCGATCCTCGTTACCGACGAATCTAATACGATCGGTGCCACAGAAAATACCCACTGCCATTGCGTTTTACGATATAACGAAGCAGAACCTATGTCTTCATTGAACGGTGAGGGTTTTAAAACTTTACTACCTAATTTTCTATTTTTATTTTATTTAAACTGGCTTTTGCCCGCGCAAACCCCAGATTTTCGCCTGTATAATTTCTGGCATAAAAGGTCCTTTAGTATAGGCAGACAGTTAAAATAACTCAATCTGCGTATCAATTTTACACTCAAATCCTTTTAACTGTTTTTGCGTGACAGCGACAAATACAATCACACGATTTTTTTTTATTTATAATTAGGGCGAAAGCGTATGGAATGCGTAAATTCATTCTAAATTAGGAAAATAATAGATTTAAGAAAACACATTTTTCTTGGCAAGGACATAATGTTCGTAAAGTACCTAATTATTATAATGAGAATTACGTTATCATGTACAATTTCATTACATAAAGTTGACTAATGATTTTAATTCATTGAGATTTTCTGTTCAGCTTTAATATCAGATTTCAGCTACTTCAAACAAAATGTAACAATTTTACAGTATGTACATACAAGCTTTTATTGTTAACTGTACTTTTCTGCTACAAAAACTCGTTGAGTTGAGACGATTATTACGAGCCCAAACTCAACGGGGTTACTCCTGTTAAATCCTGAATGCAACCGCATTCTGTCTCCATCATCAGATCAGCTCGGTGGTACCATTATTTGTCATCCAAACTAATATTTAATCCAAAATTTCAGCTCAATCGGTTCGAGATATCATCATCAACCTCCAAGCGTTATTCCCAGTTGTGCCCTGAAGGAGATTGGGGCCCGCTTTGACACCTAATCGGTTGAAGATATCTGCTTCAAAATTCAGTTGCGAGATTCCACCCGAACAAGCATACTCGTAGTTACATACCTACATTGCAATTTAAATAAAAGCTTGTAATAACGCACGTGTCGGCTAAAGGTCTGATTAGGTTCAACAATAATACCCTGTTAACTTAGGTTTTGGTGGATCGTAATTGTATTGATCACAGCGTGTACTTGAGTCGCTTAACTTCAAACTCGGGTAAATCCAATTCTGACATTTTTTAAGATTTTGGTATGAAATAAAAGGGTAAAAAACTAGTTTTGTTACAGTTTAGTATAATTTTGTCTGGTTTTTGAGAAAAATACAGTTAAAATCATAATATTTTGTCAAAATCAGGTAAATCCATATGACAGTTTTTTTCAAATGTAGGTAAGTCCTTCTAAGCCAATCAGCGAAAGAAGATTGACAAAAGAGAGCTGACAACTTGCTGACAATGGGGTTGGCCAGTGAAAGCTAATTGTAGATGGCGCTCTTCTAGATTCCATACGATGAGAGAGAGACAGATGATCGATGGTCCCTAGCTTGTATGGAAACCATATACAGTTTTAATCCGTAGCCTTTTATTTTTGCTGTCAGTTTGACAGTTGCCAGCCCTATTGCTTATCGTATTTTTGTCAAGTTTAGATAAATCCAGGTCTGTTAAATCAAAATTATACAAATCCACACAGAGTTTTTTCAAAGATAGACAAATTAGAATCCATTATATCAAATGAAGGTAAATCCAATCAAAATTTGATTTTTTGTAAAGAATGGATGGTTTTAATGCTGAATTTGCTGAACAGGATGGCTTTATTTAATGTTCTAGCCATAATAAAAAAATACTGCCTTTCAAATCACCGGATCAACGTTATTATCACTTTTTATCAATTATCTCGGAAGTGGTTAGAGTGGATTTATCTGAGTTTGAAGTTAAGCGACACACTTGTATAACCAGAGTGGTGGATACCACGTTGTCTACAAGTACAGTCGGCCAAAAATGTGGTCTATCACTCTACGGTCGAGGTTCATTTAAAAAAAAAACTGAACTGAACTTGAACTGTTTATTTCAATAGTAGACAAAAAATTATTCAGTTACAGCTTAGCCCAATCCTAAATTTTAAAGATTATTAGCTAAGTTTAGTTAGTTATATATTATAGCATTGACATTATTTGAGCGTCATGAAACAACAAAGTCGCAAGAATATTATGACAGTTACCTTAGCGACAGTTAGATCTCACAGAAACTTTTGTCAAAACTGGTAGACCACTTTTTTGGCCGACCGTACCTAAAGGACATACACGATAAGCTTCTGATCGTATTATTGTTCTAGTGGATACAAATTTAGGTAGAAAATTAGTATTCATTTGTAAGCTTGTAAAACCTAGATACGCTGCTAAACATATAGGATCTGCGTGACTAGACTTGTATGTAATGCGCAAGAGTTCCAAAAACTGATTTAACGGATTCACAACGTATTTAATTAATAGTTTCTCATTTTGTTTACTATCAAATCACATTATTATTTAATTACACATTTTTTTAAATACATCAGTTTTCATTATGTAAAAGAACCGGATCCGTACAAACTTTCATACACTGCGCAGTACCTATACCTACCCGACACAACCCCGCTATATTTTGAAAAAATCTCAACAACATTGTCTGGGTCAAGGATGCAGATTCACTGACGCAGGAGCGATAATCCGAAGCACGAACACGAACAACCACCGGATCCATAGATGAGGATTACACCATCTTTCCTGTGTGCTTCTTAGATTATAATTTCGATTACGAACAAGCGTTAGCATGATCTATCTTACGTACAGCGACATCTACCATGTAATTGCGTAAACTCGTGTTAGACGTTTGTCTGTATTACATAGTAATATGACTGGTGTTACCATTCTAATAACTTGCAACCTGAGGGGTAATCACGTAACGTTCCGAACGCGCGTCGGTACAATTTAACTGTCAATTTTCCATATAAAAAGTGACATTTAGACCTACCCGACGTTCGTACAATGCGTTACGTGATCGACCTACTGGTATGTGAGTTTTTCAGCGATGGGTAATTCTTAATCACGTGAACCGATTCCGATTTTTTATTTGAAAGAATGTACTTTCGGCATACTTTCATAGGAATTCGAAGAAAACAATACATATTATATGGCATTTTGGTCCGTGGATTACATATAAAAGCATTATAAGAAAATAATAAATAATGAAATTGATTAATTTATAGGTAATTTTTTGTGTGATGAGCACGAATATTTGTTGCCGAGTCATGGATGTTTATTTCTGTATTGAAGTATTTATTTATCTATATAAGTATGTTTATCGTCGTTTAGTAGGTACTCGTTACAAGCTTTGCTTAGTTTGGGACTACGCCAATTTGTATGAGATTGTCCGCAAATATATATATTTTAGGTATTTGCTTAAATATTACGAATGGATTACCAAACCTAACCTAACCTAACCTAACCTAGCATACCCACTGAAATAAAAATGTCTGTCGAATATGAAGTTTTTTTAGGGTTCCGTACTCAATTGTGTGTGTCTCTATGTAGTCTACTAAACGGGACCCTATTACTAAGACTCCGCTGTCCGTCTATCTATCTGTCTGTCTGTCTGTCACCAGGCTGTATCTCAACAACCGTGATACCATTCCAGTTGAAATTTTTACAGATGATGTATTTCTGTTGCCGCTATAACAACAAATACTAAAAAAGTGAATGAATAAATATTTTTTATCCCTTTTTTTTCTTTTACAATCTTACACAAATCGGCTTAGTCCCAAACTAAGCAAAGCTTGTACTATGGGTACTAGACGACGATAAACATACTTATTTATATAAATAAATACTTAAATGCATAGAAAATATCCATGACTCAGGAACAAATATTTGTGCTCATCACACAAATAAATGCCCTTACCAGGATTCAAACCCGGGACCTCGGGCTTCGTAGGCAGGGTCACCACCAACTAGACTACAGAAGACTCCCATACAACAAACGTGATTTTTACGCCGTTTTTATAGATAATGGTGCGGAACCCTTCGTGCGCGAGTCCGACTCGCACTTGGCCGGTTTTTTTCATTTCCGATCGGTCTAGCTTGCAACAAACTGAGCCATGCGCATTTGGTAGTTATTAATAGCTCTTATTTCACACAGAATAAACTGCAGAATTGAACAACTGGCTAAAAAAGAAAATGTCTTCTAGATAATAATATGTTAAGTCGTTTACCTTGACGAAGGTCTAACAGAGTATCAGGGGGGCTAGCACACTAGGTTTATGTCGCGTTTTACGTGACGTTTCAGTACATTTTCGCCGTCATTAAACCTAGTGTGCTAGGGCCTCGGGTGCGACCTTATAAAGTTAGGTCGAGAACAAAGCTTTGATAGATTCATAACATATGATGGGGCAAACCTGAGAATTGACACGTCTCAAATGAAGTCAATTTGAGAGATATAATTCAAATAATAACAGCATAGGAGGCCGTTATTCTGACAAACATTTAAGCCGACGGTAACCTGTAGGTCGATCACGTAACGCATTTTACGAACGTCGGGTGGTAGGTCTAAATGTCACTTTTTATATGGAAAATTGACAGTTAAATTGTACCGACACGGGTAATTCGGAATGTTACGTGTTTACCCCCCCCCCCCCCCCCCGGGTTCGAATTTAAAAATGGAATAAGATTCTTTTTTCACCCATTATACGTGTATGGTTGAAATTATTTATCGTTTACGAATTTTTAGGGTTCCGTAGCCAAATGGCAAAAAACGGAACCCTTATAGATTCGTCATGTCTGTCTGTCTTTCTGTCTGTCCATCCGTATGTCACAGCCACTTTTTTCCGAAACTATAAGAGCTATACTGTTGAAACTTGGTATGTAGATGTATTTTGTAAACCGCATTGAGATTTTTGCACAAAAATAAAAAAAAAACAATAAATTTTTGGGGTTCCCCCTACTTAGAACTGAAACACAAGACTTTATTTTTCATCAAACCCATACGTGTGGGGTATTAATGGATAGGTCTTCAGAAATGACATTAAGGTTTTTTCTAACATAATTTTTTTCTAAACTGAATAGTTTGCGCGAGAGACACTTCCAAAGTGGTAAAATGTGTGCCCCCCCCCCCCCCCCTGTTACTTCTAAAATAAGAAATTGATAAAACAAAAAAAAATATATGATGTACATTACCATGCAAACTTCCACCGAAAATTGGTTTGAACGAGATCTAGTACGTAGTTTTTTTTTAATACGTCATAAATCGTAAACCGCAATTTATTTAATGGAACCCTTCATGTGCGAGTCCGACTCGCACTTGGCCGCTTTTTTATTTAAAACTGTTATTGGAATTGGAATCTTCTACCTTAAACAGTAGAGTTGCTTTTTGCATGGACTACTTTGATGTTATTCGGCCAACTGAAAGTATCGCAAGTATACCTAATACATTAACTTGGTACGCATGTGAATTACTTACCAAAAGTGTACAATATTTTTAAAACTATCCAAAATCGGATATAAACTAAAAGCTTGCAAACTGATTTTTCAAGAATTTATTTTATTCAGGAAGCCCTGTTAAATACGGGTATTAATTTTCATAGTGTGCGCGAAATCTATTTTGATAACATTAAAATAATTAAAACCAACTGACTCTACCTGTATCGTACCAGCGCATGCCCTCGAACATGTGGATGAGCCTCTTCGACCCTTCCTCCTGGGTATGGCCAAAGCCTCCGAGTCTTTGCAGCAGAAATGCTGACTGGATCAAGTCACCGGAACGGAACATTAAAATAATGAAAACCCAAGCGAACGTTGATGGATTTGCACTTTAATGCGCTGCAGCCGTGACTGGAATATTCTGGAACATTAGTATTCCAGAGAAAGTCGCCGGGTGCCGCATTATGCGGATTATTAGAACCACGGTTTTTTTTTTCAATTCCAAGTAGAAGTAAAAATTCAAAAATACATCAACATAATTATAAAATGCCTAGAGAAAAAATCTCATTCACTTGTCACAAAAAATTACGAAGCAACAACCGTTTTAATATTGCTTGTTAGACAGAGATAACGTTCGAGGATCATGACGTCACGACACTCCAGCGTCCGTCATAGTAAATGACAATCGTTTCATACGAAGGTGCGTTTTGTGGAACTCTCTCTAAAACTTTGGACACTTATAACTTTGTGATGATTATTTAATCCCTTGCTTTTTTTTCGAGAAAATTCATCATTATTAGTTTTTTTTTTGGTGTCTACACCCCTATTTGACGTAATGCTCGCGAATAACTGAGCGGCCACCGCTGGGTCGTATACATATCATCATATACTATTAGAATTTACGTATGTTACTCTTTGTATTCCTCAGGAAAATGCCCAGTTATTGATCTTCAAGTAGGTAATAATATTCATAATCTGAGATGAACAACAGAACTACTAATCCGGTTTCAAAATTATTTTACCAGTAGCTCTAGTATAATTTTTATCGGCACATAAACGTTGTCGAACGCAAACGCAAACGCGTTCGACAACGTTTATGTACGTTTCAATTTGTATGGCAACGCGTAGTTCCTAATAGTTACCATTAGAGGCGCTGTTCGCGTTGCCATACAAATTGAAACTAAACGCAAACGCGTTCAAAACGTATTGTATCGATAAAACTTATACTAGAGCCTCAGTTTATAGAGTGATCTTCAAGATAAGTAAAGGCTATATAATTATATTTCAGTCTGCGGCTCCGCCTCTTTATACGTTTGTATGTAATGGGTTATCTCCGGAACCGCTTTTCTGATTTCATAAATTATTTCACCTGCGTGTAATAGACAATAGTACATTACATCAGAGGCCGGGAACACACGAATTTCCGGCCAAGTAGGTATAAATACGGATAGAGATACGAGGCCGGGAATCCGTTTTTACGCCGAGGCATGTATAGTGCTTTTCTCAAACATGCAATGAAATATTCTATTTACGTTTCTTATAATATAATAGACTCGGAAGTTTCCTTTTTCTGAAAAATTGTATGAAATCCCATTTCAGGCCGCCACGAGATGTTGCGCCCGAAAAAGGATACTTCCGAGTCTATTATAAGGAACGTAAAGAGAATATTTCATTGCATGTTTGTGAGAAATGCACTTTCTGGATGGTTATAGTTTTTATCCCGCAGGTTTGCATGCGTTCTTTAAACACACCATGCAATTTTTCACACCAACTTGCTATTATATAGAATGACATTGATATAATTGCTGTCCCTTTCCAGCCACAGCAAGTTGCCATGCCAAATTGCTAGGTGTGTAATGGGCAATGGCCTACCGAATTGGAAGGTATTTAATGAATCGCATTTTAATTTCGTTGTTACGTATACCATAATTTTTCTAGCTTGATAAGAATGATAGCTGTCACTTCATGATAGTATGTCGCTTTGTAAGGCGGTAAGCGAAAATCACATTTTTTCCAAGGGACAAATATGGCTTGTAAAAATTAAATCACGTCTAATAATATGCGGACTTTATAATATAGACCTGCTCTCAAATCAGTTAATTAAGATGTAGCTACCGTGAAAACACTAAGTACGTAATATACGTCAGTTTGGCATCTGTCATTCTAATCAAGCTAGAAAAATATGGTATAATTTATAGTTGCCTGGGAGCATTGTGCAACAACATTTTGTTGTCATTTCACCCAAAACTACTTGCTTTCACCATGCGTGTCTCACGCCACGGCATTAAAAGCAAAAGTTTTGATTACCAATCCGGACGAGTCCTCTATACTGGGGCTCTATTCAACTTGTTTTAAAGAATTGGGCTTAGTTGGGTACTTATGGCGCGTAGGTGCTCGCTTTCACACGTGGCAAACATAATTCTCAAAACAAGAGCGCACGACAAATATAAAACAAATTGCAATTCAATATGTTGATTCGAACAGAGCCCCTGTTCAATCGCTACGTATGATTGGAATCGGTGATCAGAATTTTGCATTTTAGTGGTACAATCTAGTGTTTGCTAAAGCAGCGAATACAGTAAAATCTTTTATTTTTCCAAACTCGAATATTTTTTGCATTATACCTATCAATAAAGTAGGCATAAAATGACCTACTTCCTGGCCAGGTGGAGAAAAATAAAATCTACCCACGGACGGTGATTAAAAAAGCTTCAGCGATCCTCAACATCAGGGGTTCTAAGTCATTCTTCTTTTTTACCGCCCTAGGTAATATCTAGCTATACATATAATAAAGCTGAAGAGGGTCGAAAGTCTGTACATGGAAGATATTCGAAAAAAAATGGCTAGGGATACTTAAAATCGATAACAGAACACGTTCCGACAGTTTTTAGAATTTTTGTCTGTTTATCTGTTTGTCTGTTTATGTGACCGCGCATCAGGTGAAAATGGCTGCACCGATTTAAATGAAATTTGGTATAGAGATAGTTTGAGTCTTGGGAAAGGACATAGTGTAGTTTTTATCCCGATAGGATGAAATGGGGGGTGGAAGTTTGTATCGAGCTACTTAAACCACTGCACCGATTTGGATGAAATTTGGTATTTAAATAGTTTAAGTCCCGGGGAAGGTCAAAGAATAGGTTTTATCCCGGAAATCTTCCCTTAAGGGGTAAAACGGGGGGGATGAAAATTTGGATGTAACCCATTTTGATAAAATTTGGTTTAGAGGTAGTTTAAGTTCTGGGAAAGGGCATTGGATAGTTTTTATCCCGGAAATCTTCCCTTAAGGGGGTGTAATGGGGGATGAAATTTTGGATGGACTCCGTTTAGATAAAATTTGGTATTGAGATAGTTTGAGTCCCGGAGAATGACAAGGGATACTTTGAATCCCGAAAATCATCCCCTAAGGGGTTGAAATAGGGGTAAAAATATGGATAAATCCCATTTAGTTAAAATTTGGTAAAGAGATAGAAGAAGTCCCAGGGAAGAACAATGCATAGTTTTTATCCTTAAAAATCATCTCCTGAGGGGGTGAAATGAAGGGTGAAAATTTATATAGAACCGATTTAGATGAAATTTGGTATGGAGATAGTGTCCTGGGGAAGAACATATGTAGGATAGTTTTATCCTGAAAATCATCCCCTAAGGGGTTGTAATTGGGGGTGGAAATTGGTTCGTGACCCATTTTGATGAAATTTGGTTGAAAAATAGTTTGAGTCCTGGGAAAGGACATATGATAGTTTTAAATTCCAGAAATCATCACCTGATGGGGTGAAAATTTAGATGTAACCCAGTTAGATGAAATTTGGTATAAAGATAGTTTGAGTCCATGAGTATGACAACTGATAGTTTTAATCCCGAAAATCATCTGCTCAGGGATGAAATAGGCTCAGGAGTGAAAAATGTGATAAAACCCATTTAGATGAAATTTGGAAAAAAGATAGAAGCATGCATAGTTTTTATCCCGAAAATCATCTCCTGAGGTGGTGTAATGAGGGTTGAAGATTTGAATAGAACCCATTTAGATGAAATTTGGTATAGAGAGAGGGAAAGTCCTAGAAAATGACATAGAATTTTTTTTTTTCCGGAACAAATGAAAGGTGGAAATCATCCCCTAAGGGGGTGAAATAATGGATGGAAATTTGGATGGAACCCATTTACGGTATAGCGATAGTTGGAGTCCTGGGGAAGAACATAGGATAGTTTTATCCCGAAAATCATCCCCTAAGGGGTTGTAATTGGGGGTGGATTTTTTTTTGAGACCCATTTTGATAAAATTTAGTTGTAAGATAGTTTGAGTCCTAGAAAAGAACCTAAGCCAGTTTTTATTCCGGAAATAATCCCCCAAGGGGGTGAAATAAGGGTGAAAATTTGAATGTAGCCCATTTAGATGAAATTTGGTATAGAGATAGTTTGAGTCGCGGAGATGGACAACGGATAGCTTCTACCCCGAAAATAATCCCCTAAGGGGATAAAATAGGCAGAGAATATTTGGATAGAACCCATTTAGATGAAATTCGGTATAGAGACAGTTGGAGTTCCGGGAAAAGAAATTGCATAGTTTTTGTAACGAAAATCATCGCCTGAGAGGATGAGATGAGGGGTCTAGATTTGGATGGAACTCATTAAGCTGAAATCTGGTTAAGAGATAGTTTGAG
This sequence comes from Epinotia brunnichana, assembly GCA_963854355.1. NCBI lineage: Eukaryota > Metazoa > Arthropoda > Insecta > Lepidoptera > Tortricidae > Epinotia > Epinotia brunnichana. The sequence continues at coordinate 3,604,804 of OY977945.1, read as the reverse complement.
TCCTGGGAAAGGACATATGATAGTTTTATTCCGGAGATCATCCCCTAAGGGGGTGAAATGAGCGTGAAAATTTGCATGGAACCTGTTTATGGTTTAGCGATAGTTGGGAGTCCTGGGGAAGGACATAGGATAGTTTTATCACGAAAATCCTCCCCTAAGGGGTGAAAAATTGGATGTGAATGACCCATTTAGGTAAAGTTTGGTTTACAGATAGTTTGAGTTCCGGGAAAGGACATAGGATAGTTTTTATCCCGGAAATCATATCCTTAGGGGGTGAAATGGGAGTGAATATATGTATGGAGCTACTATACAACCCTTTTAGATAAAATCTGGTATTGAGGTAGTTAGTAGGCGCGGCGTTGGTAAGCCCCCCCACAAGGTGGACTGATGACATGGTAAAGGTCGCGGGAGTTCGCTGGATGCGGGTGGCGCAGGATTGGTCACTCTGGAACTCTTTGGGGGAGGCCCATGTCCAGCAGTAGACGTCTTTCGGCTGATATGATGATGATGATGATGATAATGATAAAGATAGTTTGAGTCTCGAAGAAGGACATATGATAGTTATTATATCGGAAATCTACCCCTAAAAGGGAAATGGAGGGTGAAAGTTTGTATCAAGCTACGATATAAACGAGCTCTACGCGGACGAAGTCGCGGGCAAAAGCTAGTTATAGATATAATTGTACACGCTTTTACGTAACGTGTATCGTGTATGCTCAATCTGAATTTGGACCTATATTTATCACACGTATGTACATACGACTGATGCCACAGTTCTAGTCTGATGATGGAGCTGAAAGGTGGCCATAGGAACTATGTACAGTTGAGTTTAAAAATTTGTGCACGGATAAAGTGATCAAAAATATGTGAACAGGCCTTTATCGTTAATGGCATAAGGTTGCTCAGATATTTTTGACCCTTTGGGAACATACATAATATATATTTATGGGTGACCTATTTCAATCACTAAATGTTATTTCGTTTGTCCGAATTTTCATTTGTCCTAAAATGCGTTTTTCATGTCATGGCTTCAGACATGACATTTTCAGGATGATTATCAAACAAACCTAACCTAACCTAATGGGTTCTCGATAAGTGTTAAAAAAATTTAATTGTTTTTGGGTTTTCGAGATAATTGGCTTTTTGACGATATCAAAATTCCGACAACCGATACAGTTGGGAAATTAAATTTAGTGATTGCGATAGGTAACCATATTTATGAACTCCACTGTACCTGATGAAAAGATGACGTACCTAGATCGAGATTCGGCTTCCTTCTTACTGAGTTTCACAAAAGGTACAGTAGGCTAAAAAACAAGTTATATAATGTACTTGTGGCTAAAGCTTGTTTTCTTTAAATTAAATTACTTTTGTAAGAAAAGTAATAACGCTTAATTTTACCGAATCGTTTTCACATTCTGGAACATTTCGTTTCACAATCACCTTCCAAGATGTTCCCAAGAACGCCAGGTCAGCCAAAACAAAGGAAGAATGGAATTCCAGAGTTGACAGTAGAAGAAGAGCCTATTGTCCTCAAGTAAGTATACAGAAAAATGTTCTTTTGGTTCGGATGTGCGCCGTCAATAAAACCTGTGGAACCGAATTCCTGCGGGTAAAGGAATTAGCCAAGTGTTGACATGGGGGTGAGATTTGAGGGAGATTGAAGTAGGTACGATGATAATGGAAAGAAAATTACTTTGATGTGATAGTTTTGGTGGCAGTGACATAACACAGAAAATTAAGCTAACATTACGGCCGGATCATTGTTTCCTTGTCGATTTTTATTTGCATAGGTATTGGATAGAAGTGAATAAATTGCAAGAACTCTTGATTCTGTAAAGCTTCCGAGCGAGTTGGTCTAAGAATGAACATGGATAAGACGAAGATCTTCTCAAATGTCCATGTAGTACCAACTCTCATTACTAGTCATTACAATCGGACACTTTACGCTCGAAGTTGTAGACGATTATGTATACCTAGGACAGACTAACAAGTTAGGTAGGTCCAACTTCGAGAAAGAGGTCAATCGTCGAATGCGACTCGGCTGGGCAGCGTTCGGGAAGCTACGGCACATCTTTTCGTCCAATATTCTGCAGTGTCTCAAGACGAGGGTCTTTGACCAGTGTGTGTTGCCGGTGATGACATATGGCACTGAAACGTGGTCGCTTACAATGGGCCTCATACGAAGGCTCAAATTCACCCAAAGGGCAATGGAAAGTGCTATGTTGGAAGTTTCTCTGCGTGATCGCATCAGAAATGAGGCTATCCGCAGCAGAACCAAGGTTACCGATATAGCCCTCCGAATCGCTAAACTTAAGTGGCAGTGGGCGGGGCACATTGCACGTAGAACTGATGGCCGTTGGGGCGGAAAGGTTATCGAGTGGCGACCACGTACCGGAAGGCGCGGCGTTGGTAGGCCTCCCACAAGGTGGACTGATGACCTGGTAAAGGTCGCGGGAGTCCGCTGGATGCGGGAGGCACAGGACTGGTCATTTTGGAACTATTTGGGGGAGGCCTATGTCCAGCAGTGTTCTGTACAATATTCGCACCATCCTACGCTGTCCTACAGCTTTATCCCATTGAGTGATAAAACATTGAGATTTTCGGAACTCAGTGAAAGTTTTAGTACGAAGTTTAAAGATAAGTACGTACAGTCGCCATCACATACATCGGAGCAAACAAGCACGTCACAAACATCGGAACAGACCTCTATTTTCAAGGCATTAGGGTGCATGTGCCGATATTTTTGAACACCTATAGTGTACCTATGTATGTGATGGCGACTGTACATATCAAGATATTGTATTTATTATGCACGAGCCTACCCAATTTTATTCTTGTTCTGAAAAAGAATAAAAATTGTCAGGAAAATAAGAAATTATTCGGACAAATTTTGGCATTCAAATAAGTTAAGTATCAAAATGTCGAACACAAATTACTTTCTTCAAAAACATCTTGACGGGCTCTGTTGACGTTGAGATGGGGTCGGTGGTTATCCAGATATTTTAAGAGCGATATGAATTATGTTAATCCATATTCCGCAAAATCCTACAACACGTATTTACATTCAGACTACAATACCCGATAACCGGCACTTGGTTTTACGTCGATATCTCGGATTATGCCAGAGCCGTTAGTAATTTATGCACGCTTTACAACGCTGCTGGCTCGTAAACACGTTTTATTGAGTTGTATAGTAAGCGACCGATGAATTCCAAAGCAGCAAAGCGAGCGATGCATGATGAATTTTAAAACGCTTGCTCTTTACTCGGTAGTTGTGCTCATAAATGTTGTTGTAACGTTCCTTATTCCTGTACCACTCCACTACAAAATATGGATCCTTAAAACTCCCGACTCAAACAAGGGCTGTTAACGATTAATAATGTATATGTCACCGTTAGATTGTGAACACCGTCAGTTTATAATCTTACTCGCGTTATTATAAACTGTCGAAAAATTGTGACCTGTTCACAATTTAACGCAATATGTTTCGTTAGTTTATAAACTATCAATATCGAATAGTCAAATTGTGAACTAAGATCAAATCGGCTTGCTACAGAACGAAAACGCAAAGACTAGGTAGGTTAACTTAGTTAGGTATCTTCAAGCCCAGAAATACCGCATACTGCCGGATGACGAAATGAATAGAATAAAATGGCTGGATAAAAAAAAAAACTATCATGTTCTGATGAAGGTTAGTGGAAGCTGATGCAAGTGGAATACCTCGTGCATTCCGCGTCGTGTCAATTTGATTCAGTTCACAATTTGACGATTTCATATTAATAGATAAAAAAATTACCAAAAATTATGCTTTAAATTGTGAATGGTTTTGACAGTTCACTATTTTTCGACAGTTTTTTATATCGTGAGTAAGATTATAAACTGTAATGGATTGTACGCGCGTCAGGTAGATCTAAATGTCACTTTTTATATGGAAAAATGACAGTTAAATTGTCCTAACGCGCGTTCGGAACGTTACGTGATTACCCCTTAGGTTTTCAGCCATGTTTCTTGTATCTGTTCTTTTTTAATTTTTAATCATCTTATTGCTCTTTAATAATGTAAAAAAACAACGAATGTTTAAGTAAATATTTCACGGACTTTACCAGGAAACATAAACGATAACCTTCGTGACATTTACTTGTTTTTAAATACACCTCGAAGGATAAACTGTGTTTTAACGTAATTAACCAGTTTCTTCATCCATTCCTTAATTTCGCGGACCTTTGATTCACAAACACGAAATTAATCCCAATACCAGGTCCAGAGTTAAATTTAATCACAGCTAAGTGGGAACATAACGAGATGGCTTGTTTTGGATACGGCCCTGGCCCTGCCCTTAATAGACTCTAGCTTCGTAATCAGCTTTTTTTAATTAAGGGTACTTCATGGTTGATAAATGTTGTTTACTTTAGAATTTACGGTTATTTAATACTTTATTAGTCGTCTAATTCGTGAGCTTCGTAACATTAAACGGAGTCATAATAACACTTTATTAAAAAAAGGTACAATATTTTTGCGTACGGTATTTTTTTCATTGTTTGCGTCATGATTTTTCTAACCTACCGTTATTTAAACGTAAAAGTTAAAACTCCAGTTTTTTATTTACACGAAAGTTCGCGCAATTTATGTTCTTTTGTGGGGTACAGCCTTTCCGGGATATTTTACGAATAAATCCCTTAAGATTCGCTACAAAGAGTTTCATTTGCATCCCGTCTGGGCTGGACCTCCGCGGTAGTACCACGCATGGCTACGAAACTAGCGAGTAGTAAGTATATAATTATATATTCTATTATAGGGACACAGTGATTGGGAGGATTTCGAAAAATTTAAACGGCATTTCTACTTCTTCTTCTTTAAAAAAAAATGGATTCCATCTTTTATTGAGATGATTTCGCCAGTGTCAAGATTTTGCTTATAAAGCGACGCTGTACGGTAGTTTGGTTTTGCTTATAAAGCGACGCTGTACGGTAGTTTGGTTTTGCTCAGAAAGCGACGTTGTCCGGTAGTTTGGTTTTGCTTATAAAGCGACGCTGTACGGTAGTTTGGTTTTGCTCATAAAGCGACGTTGTCCGGTAGTTTAGTTTTGTTTATAAAGCGACACTGTACGGTAGTTTGGTTTTGCTTATAAAGCGACGCTGTACGGTAGTTTTATTGAATATATTTAATGTGATATCTGTTCACGTTATGGAACCTACTTACAAGCATTGGCTTAAGTACTGGCATAGAAATAAGTGTGTCAAATTTGTAATTTAACTAGCAACCGTTCCATGGTTTGTTGGTTTACGTTTGGTACTGTCAGTCGGTCTAGGACAGCTCTTATGTTACCTATCTAATAAATTCCTTATCCAAATTAGCTGGGTTTAGTATAGTAACACAGGTTTAGAAAACTCTCAAATTCGACTGAAACCGCCTCAACTAATCTCACGGAAGCGCAAACATTTAGTGAAATTATTCTAGTGTAAAAACCCGTGTAGGCGTGTGTCGGAGTTTGCCAGGAAAATTAAGGTGCAACCATGATAAACCTAAAACGAGAAAGTTTATGCTTCAATATCAACATATTTATACTGCAAATAGGTCACAACACAAGGGCACTTTTGCAAGCCAATAAGTATATCTAATGCTGACTTTAAATTTTACATCCTTCATAAGAAAACAAACCACATAATTTATACTTGTACCTACTAACCTAATATGGTTTTTTGTGGTCCGAAAAAATTTTTTTTAGGGTTCCGTAGCCAAATGTCAACAGACGGAACCCTTATAGATTCGTCATGTCCATCCGTCTGTCTGTCTGTCTGTCCGTCCGTATGTCACAGCCACTTTTTTCCTAAACTATAAGAGCTATACTGTTGAAACTTTGTAAGTAGATGTATTCTGTGAACCGCATTAAGATTTTCACACAAAAATTGAAAAAAAACATTAAGTTTTAGGGGTCCCCATACTCAGAACTGAAACTCAAAAACATTTTTTTCATCAAACCCATACGTGTGGGATATTTATGGATAGGTCTTCAAAAATGATATTGAGGTTTCTAATATATTTTTTTTCTAAACTGAATAGTTTGCGCGAGAGACACTTCCAAAGTGGTAAAATGTGTGTCCCCCCCCCCCTGTAACTTCTAAAATAAGAGAACATAAAACTAAAAAAAATATATGATGTACATTACCATGCAAACTTCCACCGAAAATTGGTTTGAACGAGATCTAGTAAGTATTTTTTTTTAATACGTCATAAATCGTAAACCGCAATTTATTTCACGGAACCCTTCATGTGCGAGTCCGACTCGCACTTGGCCGCTTTTTTTTTATTATTTTAAAAGTAAAAAAGAAACTTTTAGAAAAAATTACAATTCCTAACAACTCTTAGAGATGTACAAGGTCACTGAGGGTCAAAATTTAGGCAATAACTAAATGTCAATTCCACTGAACACTGAGATACAGGAAATAAGAATCACAGACTCCCGTATTAGCGGCGACAGCTTTGTCTCGACTAAAATAGGGAAGTCGTCAGTCATTGGCAGGCCGAGTCTTTTACGCCGGAGGTTTTCGAGGCAGAGGTTTTATTTCCGAACCGATGGTAGTTTATCGAGATTCATAGGTGCATGTTATATGCCGAAAATGAAGAATAAATAACTTTGACTTTGATTTTCAGCTTGTCATAATTGTCAATAAGCGCAAATCGAGCATAGCGCGGCAGACGACAAATCTTACAAAATACGTCCACGGCTCAAGAGTGCAACTGTAAATGAGGGACCTATTGATACCGACATCAAATCACAAAGATAAATAGAATTGCGCACTCTACCGGAGCAGAACCTCCGCTCGGAAAAATATTCAGTGGACGGGTATCCAAAGATACTGGATTCGACTCCCGAGGGGTGATCATGATCACGTTAATTTTCAATCGCATGTTAGGACAACTTAACTGTTATTTTTCCACACAAAAAATGCCATTCAGCCAGATCGCTCACGTAATTCCTAATTTCTACAATAAAAGTACATAATTATTGATATAAAGATCAACATACAAAGAAAAACTGACACGCGCAAACTAGCGAAGTAGATCTCAGGGGTAATCACGTAACGCATTGTGCGCGCGTCTGGTAGATCTAAATGTCACTTTTTATATGGAAAAATTACAGTTAAATGGTCCTTACGCGCGTTCGGAACGTAACGTGATTACCCTTCAGCTGGAGGGTAATCACGTGACGTTCCGAACGCGCGTCAGTACAATTTAACTGTCAATTTTCCATATAAAAAGTGACATTTAGACCTACCCGACGTTACGTCTAACGTCGGGTAGGTTTAGACCTAAAAGTGACATTTAGATGTCACTTTTTATATGGAAAATTTACAGTTAAATTGTACCGACGCGCGTTCGGAACATTACGTGATTACCCCTCAGATCTACTTTACGCGACCTACCTAATCAGTAATCACGTAACGTAACTGTCATTTTTTTCATATAAAAAGTGACATTTAGATCTACCTGTCCTGACGCGCGTACAGTGCATTACGTGATCGACCTGCAGTAACGCAGTTAAATTGTCCTAACGCGCGTTAAAAACGTGACATGATTACCCCTGAGATCTAATTCGCTAGTTAGCACGTGTCAATTTTTCTTTGTATATTGATATTTATATCAATAATTATGTACCAACTTTAGTTGTAGAAATTGTGAGTTATTTTCACATAAAATTAAAAAAAATGTTTAATAAAAAACGTTTTTATACATGGTGCAGCTTTTTCCCGATGCCTCACGTGTATCGCGGCGAATCTGGATCCCTATGAAATCTGTTACCTTAATACAATTTTACGTTTTAGGGTTATAAATTGTATGGAGATGACAGCTGTCATAGGGATCAAGATTCAACGCGATACGTAGGTATAAGAAGTAAAAAATGCTGTTTAAGGTCTTTCGTCAGCGATGCGGTCAGCGGTGGACGCCTTGCTTCTTAAGCGGAGCTTCTGACGCTGATTGCATTATTGACGACTGACCATACTACCGGACAACGTCGCTTTATGAGCTAAACCAAACTACCGGACAACGTCGCTTTATGAGCAAAACCAAACTACCGTACAGCGTCGCTTTATAAGCAAAAATAAACTACCGTACAGCGTCGCTTTATAAGCAAAACCAAACTACCGGACAACGTCGCTTTATGAGCAAAACCAAACTACCGTACAGCGTCGCTTTATAAGCAAAAATAAACTACCGTACAGCGTCGCTTTATAAGCAAAACCAAACTACCGGACAACGTCGCTTTATGAGCAAAACCAAACTACCGTACAGCGTCGCTTTATAAGCAAAACCAAACTACCGGGTAACGTCGCTTTATGAGCAAAATCAAACTACCGTACAGCGTCGCTTTATAAGCAAAACTAAACTACCTGACAACGTCGCTTTATGAGCAAAACCAAACTTGTTGGGTATATTATTCAGCAGTAGATTGGTACCGGGACGTAAAGGGACTATTTTGTGTCGATATTGTCGCGATCGCGCGGTGGACCGACCAACGTACGCATCCTTAAGAGGATTGTGAAGTGCCGATACGCGGCGAGAGTAGGTATTTTTAAAAAATCTATCTATTTCACACCGCTCTGTGCCTCACCTGTATCGTGCGATAGAGAGAGTAGCAAGTCCTGGAGGCAATTGCCTACATTTCCTTGTTGAAATATTGTTTCGGGTGATAACGTTTTTACCCCCCTAAACCTTTATGAAATGAAATAATTTTGGTACTATTGGATTCAGTACACTTTAATCTATGTCCGTACGTTTTCCTTTTTCAGTAAATCAGTTAATATTAATATTAAAAAAATTAAACGATAGACAAAGTTTTTAGGTCAAAAATATCGATTTTTAGATGCTAATAACTTTTAACGCAAGCAATATTCCTTAAAAATCAAAACGTACAGACCAAGTTTTTCGTTATATCTACAATATGTCCAAAAAAATATAAAAATCGAACAATGTTTACGGGGTGAAAAACGTTATCGCTTTTTGTATGAAAAATTACAGGCTCACAATCCTCTTAAAAAGGCCAGGCACCATTTCCTACCTAATCTATACTAATATTATAAAAAGAATAAGTTTGTGAGATTGTAGCTTTGTAAGTTAGTGTTTTATGAGTGCGTGTAGAATGGAATTTCTGGATATTTATAGGCTATGTTATTCCGTGGATTTGCTTGCTTTCTTTGTAATATTTAGGCGAAGCCGGGCAGCGAGTCCTAAATATCGATGTACCAACCCCGCGTCCTTTGAGGCCACGCCCTAATTCTCCCGTCAGATTTATTAAGGCAATTAAACTTGGCGCAAGTTGACAGTTTTTTCCTTTGTTTCGGCTTCTTTAATGAGCGCTGCGAGCTGTTTTGAATTAAATACTTGTATCCCGCTCGTTCCTGTGGCTTAGACGGAGACGCATTTAGAAGTTGCCGACACGTCCAGGTAATTCCAAACAAGGTACAAAGTTGTAGTTAATGAATACACGCTATAAGTTACACAAAATGAGAGAATTAAACAAGGGACTATTTTTTGTAGGCTCTTTAATCGTATATAATTAAATAAGGAAGGGAAACAGTAAGGTATTGCTTAAGTTCACTATCCTTTAAGTAACCCCTTTAGTTTTACGTGTTTTCTCACTTTTCTCTTGCCCTCCCCGACCAGGGTAGAAAAAAAAAGTTCGATAAATAATTATTGCATTTTGGTTAATATTGAATTGGGTTAGGGCTCAAAATATTTAAACCCATTTGACACACAACTACCTGTTATAAATGTAAAGTAATCTTCTTGTCAAGTGGGGGGATTTCGACAAAAAATAAAAGTTTCACATAATAGTTATCTAAACATGTATGAGAAGTAAGTAAGTAATAAAAGGTTTATTTGGGGTAGTAAGGGGGGCGGTCTATTTTTGCTATATGTTGGTTATGTTTTTCGAGTTGAAACCAATAAGTACATATATTTACTTGGCATGCTCTACATCTTAAACGACTTGATGGAGTTCAAATTCAAACAGATTCCTCTTAGTTATGCGACAGTGACATATTTGTAAAAAACAGTCGTGTCTTTTAAATTCACGTTCCTCCAATGATGTTAACAGCCACAAGAATTTTAATTTTGGGATTATTACGGGCTCTGAAGCTTCCGTCTTCTCTCAGCACCGGACCTAGGATCTTTTGGAGAAATTTTCTCTGAGCCAGCAGGAGCTTAATTAACTTCTTTATTATCTATTAGTATTGGCGATATTACTATTTTGTAGATGCAGAGTTTGGTGTTATTGCTCAGAGAGATTTAGACACTATTATAACCACAGATGTATGAATATAAGGAGATCGGACATGGCGGCCGATTTGGATAGAGTGAGCCTGTCGCAAGTACATTAACCCACACAACGCCCAAGTAATTGACAAGACAAAGCACGCACACGTCTAAAACACACACTCTTGTATACCTACACGCTTATTTGACAATAAACGCGCATCATATCAGGCATTTTGGGAAAAAACGTAATATTCTCTGCGATCAGCACGCGTGCACAGTATGGCAGTGTATGCCCATCGAGCATACAGCTGCGACACGGCCGCCGGCGGCTTGTCCTCTCTCTAGTATTCTATGCTCTGAGATTATAACCGTTCATAAACTTTATGGTACTGCATCCCTAGGTGCGCTGAATGCGGATATCTATTTCCTCCTCGCTGGCCTCGTATCACGCGATAAGTGACCAGATAGAGCATCCGTCACTGGCTGACACCGTAAAAGAGAACGAGACGTCACTCTTTTCTTATCACTCATTGCGTGATAAGGCCAAACATGCTACGGGGGCTGGTGTGTGTAACATTGCAGCCTGAAATCTTCAATTTAGCCAAAAAAATATTATAGTAAAAAAACTATGTAAATATTAATAGTGCAGAAAGTATTAGCATCCTACCAGACTGCGCCAACTATTTACATGAATTGAAAATCTGGACTACGCTTGGGATCGAAATGAAAAAACTTTCCACTGAGCAGATTGTAATTTAGAATCAGACAGCTTTTTAGCTTAGCAAATACTGAATATGTATAGCATGCGTATCTCGTTATATTATCCAATCTCTCTGTTTACTGGTTGAATACGACATGTTTGTTTCAGAAAGGTTTTAGATTGGTATAGTAACAGTGAACTACTTAATCCATCCAAAGCCAAGAACTCACATATGAGTCGCGCCTTTACCAATACTCCAATGCGCAACATGGTCTCGAATGTGTTAAAAAACATCCAAATGTTTGACGTCTTAATTCCAATAATAATTGACATCGTTTGTTTAGGGTACCTATTTATTTAAATAAATATGAAATAATAATAAAGGTGACAAATAATGGAATATAGTGTAACTGCACAGCACTGGACGTTTATATCTACTACTTTTTTTTCGATACGTCATTGCTTACTGCTTCTAAAACGTATGGAAAGTAAATAATCTTATTAAATAGTGCATGATATAAACAAACATAAATAGTTGTTGTTAAATTTTTTGAACGATTTTTTTTTGATCCGACGGTTACATGTACCTACGCATTTTGCCAAAGACTCTTCTCTAACTGTCAAAAACTGCTCAAAAGGTTAATACAATTACAAGAAATCTCAAAGTAAAAAAGTTTCTAACTTGCCAAGATTTAAAAGCAATAACAGAAGTTTGGACATTTAACAGAATAAAATATTCGACCGATGTTACATTTTTCACTTATTTATGCTAATATTATTTCCCATTGGGAAAGAAAAATCCATTTGAAGCTTTATTTACAAGTTTCGAAAGGCGCGAATGAAATTGTTAAATTTGTTGATTTCTTGAGTATGATTTTTATTTTTTTTCACAATACTAACCATTTTATGGAACTAACTATGTAGTCCAGTAACTTTATACTCGTACATCCAGAGTTTGCTTCTTCTGATTTTTTGCAGACTTGTTTAGGATGTTGGCCTAATGAATAATCCAAGTTTGTGACCTTGTTTTTGCAATGCTCAACTGATTTTAAAAGCATCGAGACATGAATTTGAATTTGTTATGAACTCAATGCTAAACAAAAGAAGGGCTCCAATTTAGCACATTATCGATGCAAATACGAAAGGGATATTTCTCGTTTTGTATCGAATGGTGAATATTTTATTTCACGAGGAAAACATTTTTGGGCTATAGGTGCTTTTTCTACTACAGAATGATCAGCAGTACACCGTTACGAACCTCAAATCTGTCGTTAAACAAACACTTATTTCAAACGCATAATTTTTATAAGATAAACGAATAGGTCATGGAGGGATGTTTGACAGCGACTTACAGAATACAGATCTTTATTGGTAATAGTACATCTTACAAGTCTAACAACTTATATTATTTAATAGGTTAGGTTTTATTTATCTATTTATCGTATGGCGGGTACACACTGGTACATATATGTATTCGTATCGATGTCGCTGATAAAGTTCCAATGTGCGCTGCGAGGTTCAGAAGGAACAGTGCAGCTGCCGAGTTTCTTGTTCTTTTAGCACCACCCGGAGGTCACGTGTAGGGTATCTAGGGTTATTCTTACGGACGTAGAACAACAACGACCTCCGGTTAGGTTATTGTTACATTCATCATCACTCACAATATCGCTCATAATGTAACTCGGTGACAGCGCCGGCCGGCGCTCGCCCCGCGTTCGGCACGGTGTAAAGTTGGTCACCCGTTACGCATTATTGATGAAACTGAACGCTGAAGTAGGGTTCGAAACATTAGGTTTGTTAGAAGGTGAGACTGTGATAAATGGGGATAGAATTTACTGGTCCGGGTAATCAGGTAATTTGATGAGAATACAGAAATATGTTTGTTTTATTGTTTTTGTACCAAGCAGTAACGTCTATTAACGAAATTTTAATTTCAAATAAAGGCAAAAAAAAACTGTGGGAACGATACATTTTGAAATTTTCCTCCTTACTTTAAAATTATTGTTAAAACTCTTTGTTAATATTTTTTGGACATTACCCCTTTTTATTTTGTAAAATACCTATCTCTTAAAATACTAGTTTTACAGGAATCCGCTAGGTACATAGGTGCTCTGTTTGTAGGCGCATTCCTCTACATATGGTTTTTTCTTTGCATGTTATCGTATTCGAGCGTGGGTAACGTTACGATTCCTTTATCACTGGATGGGAATACTATTCTTTAAATGAACTTTAAAAAAAGTTTACCGTTATCTCACAATATTATCACAAATTAATATTATCACAAATGAAGTGATACCAAAATAATGTTGTCATTGTGACCCGGAAAATCCGCAGCATAATAAAATCTCAGATTTTCCACCCGTCAACTTTTCAAAACTAAAAAGTAATAATCTCATTTCACATTTGGGCCGGCGTCAAAAATACTCAGCCCGAATGAACTCATGCAAAGGAAACCTCATAGAGGTTCAACACTCGACCCGGATACCGACCCTCATATCCAAAACCTATACAAGCTCCTTACTTACTAACAGTATTAAATCTAGCATCAATTTTATCCTGCTTGGAATAAAGTTCACATTTCAAAGTAACATACCAATGAGATACGATGTTGACAAAGGATACCGGCGATTTGGCAGGCGCGGCTTTGGAATTTTAAAACAATACCCTGGAACTAGGCCGGGATCTTACAAACTTAATAAAATTTCGGTACATTGGGAAGTGCATCTTATTATAAGGATTTAAGGAAGAAAAAAGACGCACTGGGCTGAGTGTAAATTTTTGTATATTCACGCAAACAGAAAACGATCGTTAAGATATAATGCATATTGGGCCTTATCCAAATGTCGGGATCTTTATTGATTAAATTTTTTTGTTCTTTGAATTTTCCGCGGCATTTTCATTTCTAATTCCTTTTAATGTTACTTTGCAGTGCTTCTTTCAGTAACTTTTTAGTATACCATTTAAATTGGTCCAACGGAACATTTCGGTCGGGTTGCATTAACCACACTTTGCAGACCGGCTAACATTAAATATGGTGCGGGGCAGTGGTCGATTCAACCTGCCTTATAAATAAAATCACTTGTTGTCAGTCCATCTGTCACAGATAATGGTTTTTTTGCCGGCGGTGCCATATTGCCAGTATTTCAACGGTTATAGATCGAACGAAACAAAAGAATGACTCGAATGCTATAGCATCCGTGCCCGAACGTAAACTTCAATGACAGACTGTGGCTATAGCTTTATAACATTACTAGCTGTTGCCCGCGACTTCGTCCGCGTAGAACATGTTATCGTCTAAATGTTTGTTTAAGGAATGAATTTTAGAAAACATTTAAATTAGTTTTGTAGTATTTTAGTAAAACAGTCTAAAACCGAAGTTACAAATCTCTTATTTCAAAATGTCTTGCTCTCTATACAAACTTAGAACCCCCTTTGAACCCTCATAGTAAACAGTCTGAAACCGAAGTTACAAATCCCTTACTTTAAAAATGTCTTGCTCTCCACTCTCCATACAAACTTCGAACACCCTTATACCTAATCCCCTTTAGGGGATGAATGTCAAAAAATGCTGAAATTAGTTTTGTAGTCTGTTAACAAACATGCTAAGATCGAAAACTCCCTATAAACGCTTTTCGGGGAAAAATTAAAAAGAAAACACTTAAAGTTTTTTTATTGTTATTATTATTTTTTCTACAAACTATCAAGTGTCAGCTCAAAAAAAGTGTTTCCCATACGAACCTTGCACCCCTTTTTAACCCCTTAAAGGGTGGAATTATCCAAAACGCTGGCAGTAGGTACTTTTTGTATTTTTATAAGTAATCTTTCTACAAAGTTGTAAGCTTCTACCTAAAAAAAAGTTGCCCCCAATACAAACATTGCACCTCTTTTTCCCCCTCTTAGGGGTGGAATTCTAATAAATCATCATTCTCCACAATTTCAAGTCCAGTTTTTATACATTTACTCTAAATTTTATCAGTTTAATCGAGAATCACAATTAAAAATTTATTTTACGATTTTTTTTTATAGTTTACAATTTTTGTTAAGCATGCGTTTGTTTGATAACTTTATTTAAATTCAATTAAAATAAGTAATTTTTCTCCAAACTTTTAAGCTTCTATAGGAGTTTCAGTCATACAAATCTTACGAATTTTTTTTTTATAGTTTACAATTTTTGTTATTTTAGCATGCGTTTGTTTGGTAACTATATTTAAATTCAATTATAATAAGTAATCTTTCTCCAAACTTTTAAGCTTCTATCTCAAAAAGGAGTTTCGGTCATACAAATTTTGTAACCCTTTTTAACCCTCTTAGGGGTTACATACTTACCTACCTAACCTGCTGTAATATAATATAAGACATACTTTTTCACCTTAATGTGATAGTATTATGTATAATGTTATTTAACATCTATAAATTGACATGTAAAACTACGTTTTATAAAGGAATAAATGAAAATGAAAATGAAAAGGGGCAGAATTTTCCAAAGCGCTGAAATTACTTTATTTTTATTCAAATAAGTAATATTTCTACAAAGTTTAAAGTTGCTCAAAAAAAAAGTTTCCCCACACAAACTTTGCACCCCTATTTAACCCTTTTAGGGGTATAATTTACAAAAATCCCATCTTATCGGTTGCCTACATTATAAAAGGTAGTTCTGGTGTAAATTTCAACTCTGTAGTTTCGGCTGTGCGTTGATGAGTGAGTGTGCCAGTCAGGACATAGGCATTTATATATACATATAGATAACCTGCCAACGCACTATAAAACAAAATTTTGCAACGCAATTTGAACCAACTGTCATAGAAAACAGGATAGAGTTTGTATTATTTCAAAATAGCTCAAAACAAAAATGCTAAATCGACCAAAACAAAAAAAATGCAACACTGTTCCATTTTTGAATGTTATAACCTGCATTTAAGATAAAGGTGACTTTTAATAGACCTTTGGGCAGCTAGAGAATAAGGGTCGTGACGTAAGAACTTCTTAACTTTGAAAAGTGTTCGAAGAAATTTTATCCTTTGTAATTTTCATACGGCAATATTTTTGTAATCTCAAATTATATTAAAACTTCGTCGTCGAATCTCATAAAAATCAAATCATGATGACACTAAATTTCTCCGTGGTACCTAACCTTCCTTTGTGTCTAAATAATCTTGGAAATATAATTAAAATAATTTCTTATTTTCCGTCGACAACCCTATGCTACTCGTGCACTATCGTGTAAAATTTATAACTGCTTAGTGTGTGCTTACACACTCTAAGCGAGTGAACCATCTGTATTTTATGGTTTTTAAGCTAATTTTACAATACTGGAAATTATATTAATAATATTAGTCATAATTATAACATTGTTATTAAATTTTATTTTTATCTGTATAATTGTGCTAATTGAATTTGTTGCATACCAGTTACTGTCTCAAAGTCAAAGATAAACAAGCATAAAAAGTTCAAAAAACTGTAAACCGACTAAAGAAAAACAACAGTTTTTATTTCGTATAAATGTAGGTAATCTATCAAAAGCCAAGTCAAGTAAAAAATATTTATTTCATATAATATGGTAAGTACAATTTTTTGAAGTTAAAAGATACATGTAGGTACAACATATTCTGCCCACACAGGCGTAGACATAGAAATAGAGTTGGTAAATAAAGTAACACGTCAAATAATTAATAAAAATTATAATTTAGCAAATACAGTCAAAATAAAATAAAATAAATAAAAGATGCTTTACCCTGCATAAGATTCATAAAAATGTAAAAATAAAAAAGTCAATACATAATGCAAGTTTGAGTGAGGACGTCAAATTTCATTACTATTTAAATATTCGCCAACTGTGTAAAAGCATTTATCCAAAAGCCATTTTGTGATCACCCTTTTAAAAAAATTATGGTAGCATTTCCCTAAATGTACACATTCCTCTTACAATAGTTGAATGGATATAACTATGTCACCCGTGTTGCCGTGTTATCAAAATCGGTTCAGTATCTTAAACGCAACGGTGGAACACACGTAAATAAAACATAGACGGCTAAAAAAACAAAACATATCCCTTATTTCCGGCTCTGCCGTAGTCGGGCAAAAATACTTCAATCTAGATATCACTTATTCTGTGCTAGTTGCTAGACGGTATATAGACAATCAAATCACGAACTTTCATGTAAATTAAGTAGAAAAACCCATTGTGAGCACCCGTGGTACCAAGGAACAGGCTGCGTATAATTCATTGCCTAATTTATAGGCGATTCCGAACGGTCGTTAACGTAATTTGGAGAACGGAGGACTATTACCGAGGAAAAACACTTCAGTTGGTCTTTTTATCGGTCCTATACAAACTGTGCTTATTTTCTTGAGTATGTTCAGAGACTACAGTGCGTTCGCGTTTAGAAAATAGTGAGTGATCACTTGTATTCTGCTTAGCCATGCTCCTTGGCCAATAGGTATAGCCACCAAATAAAATTACCAATAACGATGAATTCTCTCGAAAAAGGATTAAATATAATGTTGTAAACTTTGCCATCTAGACCAAAATTACAAAGGGCATGGGACTCGTTAGCTTCCGCCGCTACTATAAAGTATTTGATCGACTCTTCGTCTGGCCGAGACCGAGCCAGGCTGTTGGCAGCATCTAGGCCAGAGTCAGGGCACTGGCTTCACGCCTACCCATCACCTAACTTTGGTAATTTTATTGATCCGGGCACACTCCGAATTGCAGTTGCTCTCCGCATTGGAGTTGATGTCTGCGTATACCACAATTGCGTCGCGAGAAGGGCGCTTGCCAGCGCCTGCGTGCCCGTGGCTCTTGAGCCTCGGATTGTACGGGACGACGGCAAGCGTCCGGACGGAATGACGTTGATCCCCTGGCAAATGGAATGGCGCTGATACGTTGGCAGCGTCCTACTTGCCAGTCACGTCCAAACTAGCCAGGGCAGCGGCGGATGCCCGAGAGCGATCCAAGGTCGGAAAATATAGCTGTCTCGGCGCCCAATACGACTTTGTCGCATTTGGCGTCGAGACACTCGGCCCTTGGGGAAAAAGCGCGCGTGCTGGGCTCCACAAGGAGATCAGCAAGCGGTTGAGGGACGCAACGGGTGACCCTCGCGCAGGCATCTTTCTCGCTCAAAGAATAGCGATTGCTATTCAACGCGGGAATGCTGCCTGTGTGATGGGCACCCTGCCTCAAGGGCAAAGTTTTGATACGTTTCTGTAATTTTATTTTTTTAAGTAGTTTTAAATGACATGCTTGTAAGTGAAGTTGTATGTTGTGAAATAGATATATTCAATATGCTATTCCTAATAAAAAAACGTATAATTTCTCATCCATATAATAAGATGATGTAATCGTGAATCGTGATGCAGCGTCTGTTAAGCCGACCTACACGTCAGACGTTATCGTTAGAGAGCCCCTATTCTCTCATCCCGGACGATTTTAAAAGACATTCTGCCTCGGAGACCTATTCTGTAGCGTTTGTTTCTTAAAATGACTTATATATATAGGTATATGGGTGCAGTCAAATGGCCTGGCGTCCAACATATTGGTTATGCAAGCTAGTACTTCGACTACCTACCATTTTTTTGGAGAAGTTAAAGGAAGCCTAGTTTTTTAGGGTTCCGTACTCAAAGAGAACGGAACCCTAAAAAACGGGACTAAGACTTCGCTGTCCGTCCGTCCGTCCGTCCGTCCGTCCGTCCGTCCGTCCGTCCGTCTGTCTGTCACCAGGCTGTATCTCAAGAATCGTGATAGCTAAAGAGTTGACATTTTCACAGATTACGTATTTCTGTTGCTGCTATAACAACAAATACTAAAAACAAAATAATCAGTTTTTTAAAGGGGGGCTCCCATACAATATGAATTGGGAAAATACATCTTATCTTATCTTATCTAGGTGAGGGCCCTTTCGGATGCACTTCGACCCAGTGGGATCTTTTGTGCATTTGCCCTCTCCTTTATACCTGCTCCCAGGCTTGCTCCATCATTTCCACAAAGCGGATGATGCAGTTCGTCGGGAGCACCTTGAATTCCTTTGGTTGCGGGTAACCGTTACCAAAGTAGTTCATTCTTTGTCTGGCAAGGGCATGACATTCACACAATAAGTGTTCCATAGTCTCATCCTCCTCACCACACATTCTACAGTCTAAACTATCCGATAGTCCCATCTTGGCCAAGAGATCCTTGACCCCGAAATGACCTGTGAACACCCCAGATATAATTCTGAGTTGCTTCCTACTGGATTTCCAGAGTTTTCTGGTCCAGCCCGAGTCCACTCCTTCTATGAAGAGCTTAGAGTGCCTTAAGCCAGCCTCATTCCTCCACTCGTGTTGGTGTTTGGTTTTGGCGTAGGCTTTAAAGGCCGATATTATGGTCCCCTGCGAGAGTCCCACAAATGGTTCCGGACCTACAAAGTGATTTGTAGAGCCCCCTCTTGCAAGCTCATCTGCTCTTTCGTTGCCGATGAAGCCTTTGTGCCCTGGTATCCAAACTAGTTGCACCTTATTGTGCCTTCCAAGCTTGTTTAGTGCTTGGAGGCCATTGTAAACTAGTCTAGAGTCCACTTTCGGCGCCGTAAGCGCTTTAAGGGCCGCTTGACTGTCACTGAGTATATAGATAGTCTGCCCTTTGGTTTGCCTGTCTATATTCTCCTGTGCACAGGCAATTATGGCATATGTCTCCACCTGGAAGACAGTTGCCAAACTACCCATGCTTACACTACTGCTATAGTCATTTGCATAAATGCCTGCTCCCGTACCGGATCCCATTTTTGATCCGTCCGTGTACCATATATTGTCTTTGATACCAGACTTTGGTGGTTCTAGACCTTCGGCCCACTCAGCCCTTGTTGGAACTTTTGCTGTGTAGTTCCTATGGAATACATACTTGGGTAGCATTTTGTCGCTTCCCATGTTTGTTATTCTGTCTAAGAAACCATCAGTCTCCATGTTTGTGTGCTTAGTCTTTGGCTTGCTATCGCTCCACAGTCCAAGAGTTCTCAATCTGTAGAGCGATTTGCGCGCCTCTGACTTAATCACCATGTGAAGTGGCGGTAGGTCTAGTAGGACTTCTAGCGCCGCTGTAGGCGTGGTACGAAACGCCCCTGTTATAGCCATGCATGCCGTTCTCTGCACCTTTCTCAGGGCCTCTCTGCATGTGCTCATTAAAGTCCTTGGCCACCATACCAGGCTACCGTACAGTATTATGGGTCTCACCATCATGGTGTAGATCCACTTCAGTACCTTGGGGGTTCAGTCCCCATGTTTTGCCATACGCTGATCTACACATTCCAAATACCCTCAGGGCCTTTGTAATGGTGAGATCTGTAAAATACATAGTAAAGGGCACAATCTTAACTGGTGAAGCGAAAGGAGAAGATATACTCAAACCCCATATTCCAATTATACCTAATAACTTGCCATTTAACTTTAAACGACTACAGTTCCTTTTAAAAGTAGCTTTTTCAATGACAATTAACAAATCGCAGGGTCAACCTTATAAGTAGCGGGATTACATTTGTAGCTTGCTCACGTGTGTCTAAATCTAAAAATCTACATTTTTTAGCAGAACGAAATAAATCATACAATATAGTTTATAGAAGTATATTGGAATAAGTAGCAGCGGCGAAGCGGCCAACTTATTTTTTTAGTTTCAGTATTTTTGTAAGCTTTTCGCTTAGGTGCTTTATTGTCTGATAATATACTAGGTAAGCAAAGTAATTTTTTTAGTTTTCATTATAAATAGCGTGAAAAAGAAAATAATCTCTAGAGGGGGTACAATAACAACAATTTGTGTAGTGAAACGAATTCTACGCGGACGAAGTCGCGGGCAAAAGCTAGTTCTGTGAAATAAATTGAATAGGAGGAAACTCTTTAGTATGTATAGTGATCTTATTTTAATATATATCAATAAAATGGTCCATTGTTATTTGCTAGATGAACTTATTAAGCTTAATTTAAATACATCTGTCATTTCACCCTTTGACAGTGTATGCGTACTGCGTACGATCGTAATCATTATTAATTGCCCTAATTGTATTCCTGGAAATCAAATATTTATTATGAGTTTATGACTCCTTTGATCCAATTTCAAATTAATTTGCTACCCCAAAACGTTGTACACTCGACGTCAAAGATATTATGTGTACATGTTTCGCTTTATTACAACGAAATAAGGTGCAATATACAAAAATAAGGAAAAAAAATCTGTAGGTACTACAGTACTCCATTGTCAATGTCATAAAGGCGTGTTCAGATATTTATGTACGTATACCCTTGACTGTACAATTAAATAACGTTTAAAGGGCTTGTTTATGGACATAATAACTACGCGTGTTGTGGACCGTGCAGCGAGTATGAAAACACGCACGCGTGTATGAACTATAAACGCTGCTGTACCACAGCTTTGTGGGTTTTATGACTCAGTTTTTTTATGAGGAATACTGAGATCATGTTTTACCCTGAAAATGAAAGTAAAGTAATCTGTAAAAAAATGTAAGTAAACGTGGTAAATAAGCATACTTAGTGCTTTATAGTAAGCAGACAACGTACCCTATGGCTTTTTCAGAATGAAATTTGGCACCAGGCACTATGGCGAGAAGATTTAAGGGTATCGCCTCCGCTCCGGATCAGCCTTGCTTCGACCCGAGCCGCTCAGTATACTTTATAATAGGTACCTATATTCAAGTCCATACTGCAACGCACGCTTACCAACTTCGTCGTAACAGCGCAGCGTCACCTCGACTCGGTACAAGCTAACGACGCGTGAGCAACTTGCGCCGGGTGAACGCCGCCGCACTTGTTCTGCCGAGGACTGCTCGGGCGTTTGTGCACAATCGGCTTGTGTCCTAAGATTTTGTTACGATGCCATTCGAACCAGTTATTGAAGAGGAACACATGTTTGTATCGGAGCAAATACAATAAAAGAACTTATAAATACCTAAAAAATATAGTCAAAGACGGGCCTCGCTGGCGGCAGGCGACACGATTCAATACTAATTGACATAGAAGTATGATGTCACAGTTTGCTATTTGTAATGATATCGTTGCTGTATGGAAAATCAAGTAGGGTAGACTGGGTACGGTTAAAACAGAGGTCGGTTGAAACAACGTAAATATCTCGCAAACCGTTGGCGAGACGGCGAGGGGTCCAAGTGGGGAAAGAAGCGGACGATCGGTTTGTACACGAAAAACATCGTGATAGAAAACCCTATTGTATTTTGATCCCCAAAAGTAATTATTTTCACTCGTAGAGCTTTTCAATTATTCTGGTTTCTATTTAAGTGAGAGTATTGAATGTGTGGTTATGTTTGAAGTGAAGCTTGTGGATCATCACAGCGTATCTAGTTTTTCTGTTGTAACGTTATTATTCTGTTAATAACATTACCTCTAATAACAATGACATTTTAGAAAGCGTTCAATCATTGACGCTCGGCGCCGCGATAACCGCTGCACCTTAAAACCAGTTTAAGTGGCGACCGCGCTCCATATATGGTAAGAACTTGAGCTAGCGCCTATGATTGGTCGCGCATTGAGAGGGCCCGTTATCCGTCGAGCTAAGCGGCCCGAGTCCAGCCATTCTAGAATGGTTCTCACAGATCTCTGGCCGCGTCAATTTTACGCGGTGTCTGTGCTTAACCACACTACGAATATTTTAATTCGAATTGCACACCAATCTCTCGACGGCTTGGAAGTTTGCATTTGGCCAGTGCTACAAGTGAATCCACTTTTATGAAGTGCAATAAAATTGTGTTTGTGATTTTCCCCTCTTTTGGGTAAGTGTAAACCTTAATTTGATTAACCATGTACCTAGGTTGTAGTTCGTAACGAAATCACGCTAGCTTTAGTTATCTTATATTTTTAAAGAAACTCAGTACGTGCATATTCCGTGGTTTCTGAATAACACCGCTTGTGTTAATGTAAAACTCCAAATGGTTAAGTTTTGCGTACTTAATAATCTAGGTATTTTGTAGTGCTGCGCCTATTCACTTAGTTATAAAAATATAAATACATATGTGTAGTTGATAGATTTGTTAATAGATTGTTTCATTTTACGAAGTGTCTAGCTTGGGCCATAAACGTAAACAGCTTGCGCATTCTAATATTTTATGCTTTAGTTCGCTAAGTAAACTCCGTTTCTGCTTTTGTTAACCGCCACACTCAACCCTTAGGGTTGGACACTTTACCGTAATTCTCCCCAGGCGCTTAACAAACGCAGTTGCGAAATAATGTAGGTAATTAACCCGTGACACCGAAACGTTGCAGGAATTTGGTATCGACTGGGGACGCTGCAGGCCTGCCCACCTGTGACTGGGCGTTCGGAAATTTCTCTATTGGCGAGAACAGTCTACAACATTCATGGCTGCTTATCTTTTACCCCCGTGACTGCATTGGGAACATCTACCGCCGTGCCGCGCACTAAATAAACAAGGGAAGTGTCTTTTGCGGAATCCCAAGTAATTTAGTATATATTGTTTTAGTTAAGTATTCGTCTATAAAAAGTACTGTTCAACTAGTGGTCGGGTAACTCTACGACCTATTGAATTACTGGTTTATTATTTAAGTTATGTCTACTAAAGTAAAATAAGTTATTTCTACTAAAGTAAAATATACTGTTACAAATAAGTGTTGCATTTATCTAACTTCCAACCTTGGGAAAGAGAAAAACGCGACACTGTACCTATCATTATTCTCATTATTACCACAACGGCTTTTTTCCGAAAGAAGGAGGTGGGGACGGTTGAAACGGGATGGTTGCAACAGAGTGATTTGCTTGTATTTTTTTGACATTGACTAATGAAAGTCAAAGTAAGTTTTCTTTTAGTTTATTTTCATGTATTTTTAATTAGTTTTGTAACGTTTAAAATGCAAACAGTTTATTTTTGTTTTGGTTTAGGTAACTTACTTAAATAAGGTGACAAATGACTGATAATATATAAACGTAGCGTTTAACTTGTAAGCGCAAAAACGCAAGCTGATTAAAAAGAGCTTCTAAATTATACGTATTGTCATAAAAAATACGAATAAAATACATAAAAGTATAATATTTTGTCACTGTTCAACCACCCCTGGGATGGGGACAGTTGAAACAAATCGGTTTTTTTTTTATTTGATCTACTGCTTAAACTAGAACACCTGGACCCTAAAATCTATTGCCGTTTAGTAGATAATAACACGCTCTTTCATTTGATATATTTTCTTCATCTCACAGATTATAAAAAGCAAAACTACGGACGATATACGAAAAATTGGTTCAATCGTACCCAGTCTACGCTAAGTTGCTGTTTTGGTCGATAAATACTACGTTTAGGTCCATAGTTGTCATACAATTTTGTTTCTATAAAAGCGCTTCTAGTGGTAGCTTCAAATTTACTCTTAGAAAAAAAAATGCCAGTAGGTATTTTTTTCTAAACTTTAAAGGTCCATATTTAATTTATAATTATATTTTGTAATTTATACTTTATTAAAATAACACTCATTTGATGGTTTACTATTATTAAGCAACACTACGTTATCAATGTTAACATGAGGAAACTAATACCATATTGCAAAAAAA
Source organism: Epinotia brunnichana (assembly GCA_963854355.1). Lineage (NCBI taxonomy): Eukaryota > Metazoa > Arthropoda > Insecta > Lepidoptera > Tortricidae > Epinotia > Epinotia brunnichana. The sequence goes on along the minus strand of OY977945.1, from coordinate 3,580,304 downwards.
GGTTTTATTTTTTAATTGAGGACTGTGAAATATACCGGATGTGGTGTATTGTTAATATGAAAAATTGCGTTTGTAAGGAATTGCGAATATGAAAATGCTTTCGTGTAAGCCTTAGTCCTAGCGTATATCAACATGTCACGATTGATAACCTGTCTTTATTTGTACGATCAGGCAAGACAGTATATCACCTTTGAATCTTAATATACTTACAAAAACATAATTTAGTCCTAGAGAATATTTTCAAAAGCCTAGATTGGGACGAGAAAGGTATTTTAATACACGGAGAATACCTCACGAAATTAAGGTTTGCAGATGACTCGTCACTCTTTTCCAGAAGTGTAGAGGAAATATTGGTTAAGATCAATAAACTAGAAATCGCATCACACAGAGTGGGTTTAAACATACACATTTCGAAGACCAAAAATATGACCAATATACCCGACGCCAAAAACTATGCGTTGCCTGTTGAAGTAGTCAATTTCTATGTGTATCTGGGCCATTCGATTACCTCGGGTAGCTCAAATCAGACAGCAGAGATAGATCGAAGTATAGCACAAGCCCGGGCAGCCTTCGGCACGAACAACCATAATAATATTCTGCTTGAAAAGCTGTCTATAAAACTCAAGGTGAAAGTGTTCGAATAGTATACTGTCTTTACCTATGGTGCTGAGAATATGTCGTTCACTAACAAGTCGACTGAAAAATTCAGACTTGCACAAAAAAAATGAATGGGTTAGGGAAAAGACAGGTTTGAACGACGTGATCTCCATAATTGCTAAACAGATGTAAAGATGGGCGGGGCATTTTGAATGTATAGACAAGAGTAGGTGGACAACGGCTTCTAGAATGGAGACCACGAATAAATAACAGATCCCGTGGCCGTCCTCCCAAGAGATGGGTGGACGCTATCAGGCGACACGCGGGACGAGACTGGATGTTGAAGGCACAAGATCGCCATACATGGAGGGATATGGAACAGGCCTTTGTTCAAGAATGGACAACAAACGGCTGAAGATGATGATGATGAAATAAATGTAGTCGAAAATGTATAAACCAATTTCTTGGCTTACCGTACATCGCTCACCGGCCCTATACTTTTCAAGTTAAACTACTAAAACAGAGTGCTCCGTAAAAGACAAATGCTGCAACACGAAAAAACCGGTAAAACAATCCCAACAGCAAAAGGCGAAAATCTGGAAGCGGCGAAAATTGTCGAAATAGAGCTGTGTAAACGCCCAAACGTTGCAGGCCGATGCATAATGCAAGAGGCTTTTCGGCGGGTGCACCGCACAGTACAGTCAACAGCAGAAGTAGCTACGCAAAAAAATACGTTCGCCACAGTTCTGTAACGCCCTGTTCTGTTCTGTTCTGTACCTATGTAAGAAATATTGAATTCTTTTATATGCCCTATATCATACTTAAAACGAGACACCAACCTGTATTTAGTTAAGGTGGTTCGATTGCCATACAAAACGTTATTTGACATTCGTAGGCTAACGGCGTGATATTTTGAGAAACTTATGTAATAAACTTTCATAAATTGGCTTCCCATTTGCGCCAAATTCCCCCTTTCCTAGAATAAACTTGTATAAACTAGATTAATTTGAGAAATTGGTTTGTCACGTGATATTTTGGGAAAACTATTTTTCTCAAATGAATTTAGTTTATACAAGTTTATTCTACAATATAGGGAATTTGGCGCAAATGGGAAGCCAATTGATGAAAGTGTGTTACATAAGTTTCTTAAAATATCACGCCGTTAGCCTGCGAATGTCAAATAACGCTTTGTATGGCAATCGAACCACCTTAAGTTACTGAATAAACTATTTTTAATATTTTTTTTCATAGAAGGTTAGAAAATATGTGCGTTATTCGCCATGCAATTTTAAGTAAATCCATCGTGAAACGCAAAAAAAATAGATAGTATTGTTATGATTAAAAATCACTGAATGATCGAAATAAAAACTACTACTAAACTATATTTTCCTTTGAAATCCCAGATAAACGAAGATGCAAAGACGAATTTGTTTGGTTTAAATTAAAAAAGACCGTAAGCCCACACCCAATACACCTAACACCTCATGACAAAACGATGAAATGCATAGCAGCAGGTCGAGAAAGTGGTGCTGGGCCAGAATCAGAAGATTATCGCACCTAAAAATAAGTGTTTTGTGTAATAAATCATTTATTTTATTAAAATTGGTTGAAAGTTTGAAAAATCCTTCACTTCCGGTTAAAATGCCATACCATGGTATTGCAATCAATAAATGAAATGAAATAAAAAGATAATTGGGACTGGATGAAAATTGTAGAAGTGCCTGATATTTTTTTTGGTGATAGGAATAACCTTCCTTGGCTCCAGAAAAAAGTTGCATACTTTTTCAGCTGCGTCAATTATTTTTGAAAAATATAAACAGTTTTCTCACTTACGTTTTGGGTTTAGGACGGCGAATGAGACACTTTCCTTGATCCGACTCATATTACAAAAAAATATCTTCAAAATCCATGGTAAACATACATTCGCAATGATATTGACAGCTGCATCAGCTATATTTGTCATTGCCAGGGTCAGATATTAAAAAAAAAATGTTATATGAGACGGATCAAGGAAAGTGTCTCATTCGCCGTTCTAAACCCAAAACGTAAGTGAGGAAACTGTTTATATTTAAAAAAAATAATTGACGAAGCTGAAAAGTCTGCGAATTTTTCTGGTGCTAAGGAAGGTTATTCCCATCACCAAAAAAATAATCAGGCACTTCTAAAATTTCCATCCATTCCCCATTGTAAGGGTAAGTAAATTTACGCCGCCATGTAACAATAGTTACGAGACATGTAGCATCATTTAGCCCTTTAATCGTAGAGCGAGTAAACCTTAGTATGTCAGTAGAAAATGCCGGCAGTACTTGGCAGACGGTGTCAAAGGTGGCCAATTGTATACCTAGTCATTGCCATTGATAGTCATTGATTACCTTAAGTCTACCGATGAACATTTATCATCATAAGGCTCCATTTAATACTGTCGCATTATTTAATCTGAGTCTGTTCGCAAAGGCCAACTTCTCTCGTGACTAACGCTCTCGATAATCTTGCATAGAAGCACCATCATCATCATATCAGTCGAAAGACGTCCACTGCTGGACATAGGCCTCCCCCAAAGAGTGCCAAAATGACCGGTCCTGCGCCACCCGCATCCAGCGGACTCCCGCGACCTTTACCAGGTCATCAGTCCACCTTGTGGGGGGGGGGGCTACCCACGCCTCGCCTTCCGGTACGTGGTCGCCACTCGAGAACATTTCCGCCCCAACGGCCATCGGTTCTACGTGCAATGTGCCCCGCCCACTGCCACTTAAGTTTAGCGATTCGGAGGGCTATCGGTTAAGTACCTTGGTTCTGCTGCGGATAGCTTCATAGCAGCACCAACAATTGGGTATTTGCGTGTCATTTAAATTTATGTACCAACAATGCATTTTCTTTTTTTATCATATTGCATCGATCTAAAGTACTTTCAATAATCATGCACTATCTATTTCCTTCGTCACGTTGCGATTTTTTTAAAGATTTATCCAGTTGAGTTACTGGTTGAAGCTATGTTTTTACTGTGACTGACGTTACTAGTATAAAACTTTGGCAGAAAAACTTCACAAATACTCTAAATCTATAAAACAACCATTAATAGACCTTGTGGCATAGAAATAAGGTCTACTTCATGCTTTGACACATTTTTGTCAGTTGTTACCCCTTACATAGTTTTCAGTGCAGCGTTATGAGCTTAGGCTGGACTTTTCGCTTCAAATATTCAGAGAAAACATAATTATGGCCTAGTTAGAGTTAGTGCTCGGCTCAGCCTTGAAGACTTGCCAGCTAAGGCAGGTCGTCTTAGTACTGTATAACGCTGGTCTTAGGTTGGCTTACTGAACGATTATCGAGTATAAAGATTAAAATTGGTGCGTGGATTCCATAATAATTAAAAAATCCATAACTTTAATATTGATGATAAGTATCACGCGATATCGTGCTGATTACTGGCCGAAGGGTGTCGTGCTTCGACGGTTCCGGGGCAACCTACCGATTTCAACACCGGACTTGTCGGAGCAACAGAGCCACACTGTTTCGTCGCCTATCGACTCACTTGATTCGGATTTTAATAAAGGTAACCTAAATTGCTTTTTTTTATTAAGGCAGCTCATACTTCGTTTGGTATAACCACAGCTAAATAGGTACCAGAAGCAATTTAGGTTGCATGAAAGAATAATTTGTGTTTTCATTTTATAATTTATAATCGTATGCAAGTTAGTCTTTAAGATTGTACATGGGCTTTAGATGCATGAAATAAATGGTTCATTATTAATATAAAATATTATATAGGTTTCATACATTAATTACGGTAAAATTCGCATCCTTCTGATGTGCTGACGCGACGGCTCCTCTTGTGCCAGACGCTAGCATCAGAAAACATTGCGTCAGATATAATTATGAATCCGACTTACTCGTAATATTTAAATTACAAGCAACTCATTACTCAAAAGAAAAGTAAATGTAATAAAGATATCAAGGCTCAAAATACAAATACAAATCCAATAATAGAGTACAGCTCATTCCTCATTGTATGAGAACTTGGGAAGCGTTTTAATAAATAAAGTAGAAGGCCATTAGCGAATAACTTTATACATCCTTATAAAATATTAATTTCTTACAATTATGATAATGATCCTTTCCTGGCCCCGTTTGAGCAAAGGCTTAAGTGTCCAATTTGAGTCAAATTAAGAGGCAGGTTTCAGATGACCACTTATTTCTGTAAGGGTCAGGAATTATTCATAAAGAAATTATTTCAGGACAAAAATTGGTAGGTCTAATTTTGCTCGGTAATAATTTGAGTTATATTATTATGAAGAGTGGAACATGAAAATTAAATTTAAAAAATATCAAAAAACCGGCCAAGTGCGTGTGGGACTCGCGCACGAAGGGTTTCGTACTATAAAAACGGCAAAAAAACACGTTTGTTGTACGGGAGCCTCCTGTAGCCTAGTTTGTAGTGACCCTGCCTTCGAAGCCGGAGGTCCTGGGTTCGAATCCTGGTAAGGGTATTTTAGTGATGAGCACACATATTTGTTCCTGAGTCATGGATGTTTTCTATGTATTTAAGTATTTATTTATCTGTATAAGTATGTTTATCGTCGTCTAGTATCCATAGTACAAGCTTTGCTTAGTTTGGGACTAAGCCGATTTGTGTAAGATTGTAAAAATATATATATGTATTTATTTATTGTGTTTTTTAGTATTTGTTGTTATACCGGCAACAGACATACATCATCTGTGAAAATCTCAACCGTCTAACTATCACGGTTGTTGAGATACAGCCTGGTGACAGACGGACAGACATACAGACCGGCAGACCGACAGATAGACAGACAGACAGACCGACAGACAGACAGACGGACAGCGGAGTCTTAGTAATAGGGTCTCGTTTTCCTCTTTCAGTACGGAACCCTAAAAATGGGAAAATAATACTTGTTTTGGAGGACGTCAGAAAATCATAATATCATTATACCTAATGATAGAAAAAATTAAAAAGGGTCGCAAACCTTATCGTTTAGCAAGAAATTATCGTTTTGCAGAGCATGTGAAAAACAGTCGAGTTCTTCAACATATAGATATTGCCAGACAACCTTTCAAAAATATCTACACAAGGTCGTTATAGAAAGAGCGAGCGGAGCGAACGAGGTTCTCCGTTTCAATTTGGGCTAAAATACTTTCGTATGTCCAGATGTCACGATGTCCCGCTGTCTGGCTGTTCTCCTCTAAAGGGTTAAAAATATGACAGGCTTACCAGTTCAACAGCTCACAGAGCCAATCGTTATTAATGAAAGAATATAAGACGCATGTGTAGATATTTTTGAAAGATAGTCTGTATATGTATTGGAAAACTCGACTGTTAACATGTTGTAATTATGGGAGTAATTTATTTGGCCACTGATTTATTCGAAAGTTGTTTGAAAGTTTACATCTATATCTACCTATGCCTTTCATATTTGTTGTTTACAGTTTTCATCATGGTAATGGGTTGTAAACGACAGTCCCGCAAACTAGGAGAACAGGTTATTATCCTTTTACAAGAAATAAAACACTAAATAGAATATTTCCTGATATTGACGGTTAAAATTGGTCAGCCCTCAAATCTACGACACGACGGTTTTCAATGAAATCTCTAAATTTGATAATTTCAACTAATTTCTGCCCATATTATTTACTCTTTCTTTTAAGTATGATCTTTATCTTTTTAAATGACTCAATTCATCAAACCTACATTACATTACACATTTACAAAAGATCAGTCCTGTAAAAACGTTGAGAATACTGCAATTATAGCTTGTTCTGAAAGTTTTTTAAGTAAAATTACCAACCAAGTACATAACTAATAGCATGAACAGTGGGGTAATCACGTAACGTTTTTAACGCGCATTAGGTCAATTTAAATGTAATTTTTTCTATATAAATATTGACATTCAGATCCACCTAACGTAGGTACGTACAATGCGTTACGTGATCGACCTGCTAGAATATAAAATTAAGTTACTTATAAGAATAAGAATAAAAATAATTTATTATTGGCACATGATTACAGATTATACAGACATTATCCGTGGGGTTCCAAACTAGGCTGAGCCTGTATCTTGGGACCCACTGAGTCGGTTAACAAATCTCTTCAGACACACGTCTCAAGAAGCACGACATGAAAGTAAAAAAGTGAAAATTAATAAGACCATTTGTATGCCCTGACAGGGTTTCATCGAAATCTTTCTGTATAATCTTAACATCTCATGTAATATGACCAGTGATCGGCACGAGCCGTGCAACACAGCGGGATTCCGAGAAGAAATATTAATATGGACTTGACATGCATGATTATAATATATATAAGATAATATTTAGAGTTAGTACATTTATTTGTAAATAGAAGTCAAAATATTTAATAAACTCATAAATTGTATAATTTTTCATTAAAGAAAATATGGATATACATACATTTATTTTATTTTATATTGCGTAAAATATTCAGTGCACTCACATAAAATATGTAAGTGTTAAAATGTAACCATTTGAAGTGCAGAAAAACCCCTTTCCCGACTACCTGGCATGTCACTTTCAGATTTTTTATTGTTTGCGTTTATGACCAAACGCATAGTTTAAACTAGTGCGAAAAAGACAGCTAATAGTAATATTTACAGAGTTGATGTCATCCTTCTTTAATTTGCTGATAAGGAATGCAATCAATTTCTAACAACAAATATGTTTACTTTTACTTATGTACTTCGGGCCTTCTTCCTTTACCGACTCGAATTCCGGAATCCCGGGAAATATCCATATTAACATAATGATTGAGGTAATTGACACCGTGTTGCACGGGTCGTCCCGATCACTGAACATGACTTTACAAATAAACATCTGTCTATCTATCTAAACACAAACATGGTTTTTTTTATTAAATTCAAAATATTTAGAACTTACTTTGTTTAATACCGCTCGGTATAAATGACAAAAATTTCTTTTCGAAAAGCTAGTAGGTAGTACGTATATTTCAACCTTTTTCTATTTCTCCATTACAAGTTATGATGCCAATCTTCTGAAAGCCATAACGAACGAAAACCTTCACATTGATAGGGGAGCGAGCGAGACAGAGTCATCGCCTGCGTTTAATTAAGGCTCCCCAATGTAAGTAAAATAAATCAAACGTGGCCCTTCCCGTTTTAACATTATTTTGTGTCAACAAAACAATATGACGCAGAAGGTGAAGAAACAACGCAGCGTCAGTAAACACTAAACGCTTCACTATACTTTCCACGCCATAATGCGCAAAAAAATCGTGTCAATCCGAAGCAGAATCCAGGGCAGTCCCAACTCCATACTAAAAATGTTGGGCGACAGATGTCACAGTCCTTTGCAAAGGTACTGGGTGTCGGCAATAATAAACCCTCACTCTGAGCAGGTTTATTGTGTCAACTAAGCATTTGCTTGGTTGATACAATGAACTTGCTCCCACCATTGTATTTTAATTTAAACTAATGTAATTTATAATAACTAACCTAGGATCAGTATAATATTAACACCATTGTGGACCCCAGCTGTCTTAAATAAATAAATAATAATAATAAAAAATTGGCGTAGGGATGTGACGGCCCCATCGCCCACCAGATTATTTCTGGTGCAATCAGTCAACGCAAGGCAGCTTGTAGCGGGCTGTTAGGGAGTAGCGACCCTACGTACCTGAGTGCTCCTGGGGGTGTCCTGTGGTCAGGCTGAGCCGATCGGGTGGATGGTTGGACAGGCCCCCCACCTCTGGCTTGCCTTAACTGGCTGTCCAGAGTGCAGTCGCAAGAGCTGCTGCACGAGGGTAGATGTGGACACCTAAGTGGCGAGTTGGCTATATGTTTAAAGTTCAGTGTCACCTCTCTACCCCCCCCCCCCCCCCCAGCCTCTCTGACTGTTGTTGCCCTTAGGCCATTTTTTAATGTCGCTATTAATAGGGGCCTATCTAGCAGTTGGCGAGTAACCGTCTGCCAGAGATAAAAAATGAGACAGTTTATTAGGCAGGCATCCGATTTTTCACCCAATAGCCCAGCCACTATTCACCCAATAACCCGTTTTCTTTAGATTCCATCAACCAGCAATAGTCCTTATACACCCCAGCGGGTGCTGTCTCTGTGTGCGTCCCATGACACGGGCAGGGACAGCTTCCGCTCGGTGTACTCCTTGCATTTCATTAAATTGTCAAAAGGGCCTCTACGTGTTGGCTAAGTTGGTACTTTGTAGGTACCCCACGCACGCCTCCCAAAGGTCCGGGACATAATTGTCCCGTGAGCGGGAAAGACATAAATAATAATAACCATAACGGGTCCACTCGCAATGTCAATAGTAAGCAAACAACACAAGTCTGACTTGCGTCCTCATGGCACCAGTTCCGCTGCGGGTCAGTCTAACGAAAAATGTAATGGGGAATAGATGAAAATTTTAGAAATGCCTTATTATTTTTTTGGTGATAGGAATAGCTTTCCATAGCACCAGAAAAAGATCGCAGACTTTTCAGCTGCGTCACTTATTTTTTTAAATATAAACAGTTTCCTCACTAACGTTTTGGGTTAAGGACGGCGAATGAGACACTTTCCTTGATCCGTCTCATATTACTCGTACATGAAAATATCTTAAATATCCGTGGTAAACAATGGTATTGTTGGTATTGTACTGGCAATGATATTCATAGCTGCAGCAGCTATATTTGCCATTGCCAGGGTCAGGTATTTAAAAAAAAATTGCAGTATGAGTCGGATCAAGGAGTGTCTCATTCGCCGTCCTAAACCCAAAACGTATGAACTATTTATATATTTCAAAAATAATTGACGACGCTGAAAAGTCTGCAACTTTTTTCTGGTGCTAAGGAAGGTTATTTCTATCACCAAAAAATAATCAGGCACTTCTACAATTTTCATCTATTCCCAATTGAAGCACTTGAGCTTACCTCACGTGACGCACTGCAAAGTTAAACCGAATGGTTAAATACAAACAGTTATAAAAATTATTCAGTTTTAAAATTGAAATGCACCTATCGATTCCTCTTACATTTTAAACCCAGTCAAGACTTCACAACCTACACAAACACTTGAAAAACTACCTGGTGCTCGGTTCATTGGGTTGTTTTCGTTAAAATGTCATAACTGATTTAGGTGATTGTAGAAGATCTGCGGCAAAAAATAATTGATAGTTAGTGTCGACGCCCGTCCCCCTTCCGCACGTGAGATTAGGTAAGATTTAACTCTACATCCTCCAAACCCATTAATGGATCATTGATAAATAAGTCAGAACACAGACTTGTAGAAGATATTTAGAGGCTCGCATATAAAAAATGTGAAAACCTCAGTAAAGAACTGCAATTTTTCATGCAATTTTTGATAGACAATTGGGTCATCCAATGAATGTGCCACTTCTGTTCTTGATTGCACTGCGTCCCGGCCCTTAAGACCTACGTAATTTTTTCCACCTCACAAGAGTGATAAATGGTCTACGTGAAAAGGAGGATTCTCTTAGAACTTGCCCTATTCTTGAATATTCCCTCGACAAAAACTTGTATTATGTTTATTAGGGACTGAATTTTCCTTTCTAGTGGCATCATCAATATTGATTCGAAGACTGTCGTTGTAAAGGTGGGAAAGGTTTTCTCCGTCAAAGTCTTTGTGACATTGACATGACATTGAATTTCACCTGGCCGGTGTAAGAAAAGGTTTTTGGCACTAAGCCTTGACTGTCCATATACGAAGTTTTTGTGTATGTATGATACGAAGAGTTTATTCGACGAATACTGTAGCCTAGTTAGCAGTGACCCTGCCTACGAAGCCGGAGGTCCCGGGTTCGAATCCCGGTATGACCATTTATTGTTGTGTTGAGCACGAATATTTGTTTGTTTTGTATGTATTTAAGTATTTATTTATCTATATAAGTATGTATGTCGTCACCTAGTACCCATAGTACAAGCTTTGCTTAGTTTTTGACTAGGTCGATTTGTCTAAGATTGTCCCCAAATATTTATTTATTTATTCTAATTTATTAATTTTCTCCTAGAACTAATTAGGAACAGCGCTCGGCTTGTTTTAGTTGAAATGATGACCTTGATCTTCTACCATCCCTATCACCATATTATGTAACTACTAAAATTGTTTGTTATAATTTGAAAGTAAGATCAACACAATTAAAAAAATCGCAAACTAACGAGATTCGATCTGATATCTCGTCTTATTGCCTTCCCGGGGCAGATGGCATTACCAACTAAGCTATAGGTCCAAAATGGCTTTGGAATGGTAAACGGCAATAAAATTTTCAAGTCGGCCAGTTAGCCTAGTGGGACGCTGCTAATACAAAGCATATCTATTAAATATATCGTCATCTAGTAACACAAGCCTATTGAGCTTACTTTCGTGTAAGATTGTCCCCAAATATTTATTTATTTTTAATTAAGTCCGGCTGGGTCACGACCTGGTTTTAGGGTTCTGCACCCAAAGGGTAAAACGGGACCCTAGTACTAAGGCTCCGCTGTCCGTCCGTCTGTCACCAGGCTATATCTCATGAACCGTCATAGTTAGACATTTGAAATTTTCACAGATGATGTATTTCTATTGCCGCTATAACAGAATAAAATAATTATTTGTTATACAAGGGTGCAAAGTTGTATTTTACCCGCGAGTGTGGAACACGAGCAAGCGAAAGGATTCTATAGTTGAACCACGAGCGAAGCGAGTGGTTCTAAAATAGAAACCTGAGCATAGCGAGTGTTTCAACACACGAGAAGCAAAATACATTTGCACCCGTGTATAACACAAAACTTTTCACCTCACTGTAGCGAGGAAAGTAAAACATGCAAAACAACTTTATTTAATTTAAATAATAAATTTGCACCCTTGTATAAAACAAATATAACAAATAACTATATTTTTTTTAGTTTTGGTCAAGTGCGAGTCGGATTTTAGTTTTCCCATACATTTTGAGACCCAGCGCCTGATGAAGTCAACAAACAATTCTGAAAAGTTTTTTTATAAGGGTGCCCCCCTAAATATTTATATTATTCGGTTTTTTAGTATTTGTTGTTATAGCGGCAACAAAAATACATCATCTGTGAAAATTTCAACTAACAACAAATTTTAACTATCACGGTTCATGAGATACATGAGATACGCTCCAAGGTCAAATTACTGGTTTTAAAGGATAAAAGACGGCTTTCCGAGGCAGTGAGGGTAAAACAATATTTAAGGGTGCTCCCATACAACAAACGTGATGATTTTTTTGCCCGTTTTTATAGTACGGAACCCTTTGTGCGTGAGTCTGACTCGCACTTTGCCGGTTTTTTAGTATTGATCTTTGTTTCAGTTCTAGTTTAGTTACAAATTTGTCTTAATGTTACATTATTATTTAACAGCCACAAAATAGTCTGCTGACTCTGATAAATCAATTTGAAATCCCAAACCTAGCTGAAACCGTATACGAGTAAACATAACAAGTGCTTTGTAAACAATATCATAACTTTTATTTACAATAATAACGATAAATCACTGATATAAACAACTGCCGAAGTTAACATCGAGAGGGTTAAGTCTTAATGAAGATTTATCTTCGAAATATGGTAATCCTTCGAATTGAAGATCAAGTTATTTCAAAATGGTGGAGATTTTGTGTTTCGTTACGAAGACAAATTCAGTCATTTATTACTTAAAACCTAGTAGTCCTCATTTAGGTATGTAATAAATGAGGTATTCATTATCAAATTAATGTCAAACAGAAACATGATAAAATACAAAACAACTAATCACGCGTAATGCATGTACTTAGTTGCAAAGACCATTATATTCATTATCCTAACATTTGATTATTTTTGGTAATTGTAATCTTTTTTAGTCTTATTAGAATTCTGGTTTATTCCCTTTGTAACAAAAGCCACATTTTTTTTTACTTTAAGAAGAATTTAGTCTACTTTTGCTTGCAATCTCATTTTCTTTCGCCTCGCGCTCTAGCGCAGCCTTTGCTTCTTTAGTGCCTTCCACAGGAGCAGTGCCGTGGTAGGTTTCTTCTGTATATACCCTGTTGGGTTTCCTCATAGTTCCATGTAACTGTAAACAGAGAATTTCATAAGATTCTTAGATGATGTCTTTGGTCTAGTAATGAACTCCTTTTTAGGGTTCCATAATCTGTCTGTCTGTCTGTCTGTCTGTCTGTCTGTCTGTCTGTCACAAAGGTGTATCTCACTGAGATACCGTAATAGTTCCAGTTGAAATTTTCACAAATGATGTATTGATGTTGCCGCTATAACAACAAATACTAAAAACAGGATAAAATAAATATTTTTATAGATAATGATACGGAACCCTTCGTGCGCGAGTCTGACTCGCACTTGGCCGATATTTCATAATTTAACGAAAATGTTTTTATGGGTATCTATTCATCAGCTTAATTACACGATGAAAACATAAAAAGAGTGCCCGAAACTAGGTAAACTTGTTTAATACGGAACGGAAGCTCTGATAAAAACATTAATTAATTATTTTATTTTTACCCGACTGCCTCAGAAGGAGTGTTACCCACGTATTCCGAGCGTATGTATGTACCTAAATATGTGGACAAGAAAATTATATGTCACGGGCTACAGTCCAAACGGCTTGATGATTTGACATTTGAGGAGTCGTTGGATTCCTCGTAATCCTGTGAGTAATATTAGAAAGAAGTTTGGATTATTGAACAAACTTTTGATTTTACTCGTTTAAATCCTTTTGTATGTGCTTTATTGAATAAATGATTTTCTTCCTTTCCTTATTTATTTGTCAACGAACAGTGATATTTTCAAAACTCTTTCACATCCACTGTTTCCATCTTTAATATCCAATTTTCTACTTTTTGAACGATAAGTCTGTTGTACACATACACATAATGAAAAAATTACAGCTATCTAACATTATAGTTCATACAGTATTTTTTATTTGTTAATGGGTATTTCTCAAATAATGTGATTGACTTGTCACAACCATGTGCAAAAGTTAACGTTAATTTATAATAGTTAATTGTTCTTTTTTATATACGGACCAAACGATTGATAAGGACAGCTATTATATAAATAAATATTTAACTGCTGGGAAATTCATAACTTTTGCACATGGTTGTGACAAGTGACGTTAACTATTTGAGAATGACCCTAATACCAATTATCCATTACGACGCTTTCAGACCAAGGAGAGGAAAAGAGTCCAGCAGTCGTTTTTTATCTAGCAGTAGGACATAATGGGCTATTTGGAAAATGTTGGAGTTGTAAGAAGTAACAATGGAACGAACAATATCGAATGACCATAAGGTTACAAATGATATCAGAGTCATCGGAACGTTTAATAATAAGGTAATTAGCATCAGTAACCTTCACGCTATGATAATGCTATTAATGTTATCTTTTCCGCAAATTATCAGGCTAGCTGGTGATTTAATGTAAATGGATGAATCACTTCTTTAATCTATCCGTATGTAATCTGTATTGGAAGTATTCTATATTCTATTATCAAAGCAATTGTTTCAAAGGTGATGAAAAGAAAATGCAAAATGTTATATCATAAACTCATCCACACAATGTGGAATTAAGTAGACATTGAAATTAGGTAAATTACCAAGGATTTTACAATTAACATCTCATAAATAACTTCATTACAATGCAAGTCTGTTACTTGTGTTACTACAGACATCTTTATTATCACTACTTAATAAGAAGCACTATTCAAAATATTCTAAATACCTTCATAATTAAACTAATTAAACTAATTAAGAATCAATATTAAAACTGTTATCATTTCAAGTACATAATATTGATTGCATGATTCAAGTAATCAGACATCAACTATGGTTTTAAATTAAATTCCTAAAGTTTTTGTTTATATCTGGATCTTGTTCTATATTATTTATGCGGCTACAAAAATACACATTTTTGCATATATATTCAAACTTCATTATAGCGTCTTCCTGTTAGGCAGTCACTGTTAGGCAGTGCATTCAGCCTGCAGTGGTTTTTTATCAAAGTTACTAACATTGTTTGATCTGGACATAAACTACGAAACTAGAAACAATTCCGTAATATACTCATTATATAAATGACAGCACTTACTCTGTCCCAGAACTCTATGTTGAAGGCAAAATTGACGTGGGTGAATTCGTGATGCTGGTCGTGGAAGACGGCGTCTGGCTGCCAAGGCTGCCACCATTGGGCCTTGAAGTTAATGCCGGAGTGGTCGATGATGCCGTGGTAGAAGGCATATATGGTGACAGTGTAGAAAGGAACTGTAAAGATGAAATAAAAATTAAACAAGATGAACAAGTGTCTAGGTATTACGACTTGAGTTTTTAATCAGAACGTCAAGAAAAGAACCAATGTAAAAGATCTGTGAATTTTGTACTCCTTGCATTGGCTCATACGCTTTGGAAGTGTTTTTGAAAGCGCTTATGATTAGATGGAAATATTATAATTAAAAAATGTAGTCAGGCCATATCAAAATACCTAATGTTTCTAGGACTGTCTATTATTTTTGAATTGAAAAAAGAGTATGCTTCTCTTTTAATGAAATAATATAAAGTAAAGTTATAACTTACGCCAGTGAGTAGGAAATGTGAACAGTGGCAAGCACAGAGTCAGTTGTATGTGCAGAATCTCCACTGGATGGATTGCTGTGACAGAGAAGGCCGTAGGCTGCTTGTACTTATGATGAAGTTTGTGGAAGTTCTTGTAAAGCCACGGCGTATGGTACAGGCGGTGCATGATGTAAGTCAGGTAGTCCTGAAAAATGATGTTACGTAATTTTTAATATACCTATTTTCTATGAAATTACTTTTGTCGTTAACGTTATTCCAAACGTTTATAACGACATAACAATATATATAAAAATTAAATTTTACTATTAAATTTTTAGCATTTGTCTATTTGGACTATCTTCTATATCGAAGTTTTTGAAGTTATCATATTTCAGATATGACCAAAGAATTTGAGATGTTAACTTTCCATTTGTGCTGACTGCTGACTGACAGATTTTTTTTTAAGTATCTTGTGTTGGCTCTTCTTATCTATTTCCCCATTTTTCTCTCTATCCTGAGCTGCTGAGTATTTTCAATTTAAAGTCAATTGAATAATGTTAAAAAACAGTTCCTTGCTTAAATATCAGTAACAATATCTGTACTAAAATGTAATGTCTTTCATTAGAAAGATTTTAAAGATAAATATTTTATTGTCTTTAGTCATAAATTATACCAGAAATGTTTTGTTGTTATTGCTAATATAGCATAGAATTTCTGGCTGTGCACTGAGGTAAATTCATATTGATAGAAATTTGAACACTACAACTAGGTAACATTTACATACATAAGTGAAAATTTCTAAATTGGTATCACTAGTTCTATGATTAAAACCAAGACTCTGGTCTTGGAACAAATTACAGTAAAATTACTTCATCAACACCATTAATTTAAGAGCTCCTTTCGGTGCAGCTTATTGCAAGTGTCTCCTTCATTGCCGGTCCGAGGCCAGCTTCTTGATCTCCTGGTTCGATACCACCTCTACATACCCCTTTGGGGAGCGGTTTAATCTCCAAAAAAACTTTTTGTATAATTTAATGTAACACACGTCCGAAACACATATTAAACGATTACCATAATAAAAACTATTATCATCATTTAAGTAAGCATTATGCTAAAAATATATAAAACCCATATAACATAACTACTCTAGCTATAACGTTCATACAGCATAAAAACGAACATCATAATTTCATACAAAATTAATGATATTTGTTTTTATGCATCTGAAGTCTGAACACTATGACAACTGGTCATTATGCTTTATGAAATTATGCTAAGTCCTATTTTACAATTTGTTTTAATGCAACTTGATCACTAATACAAGTTGAAATTATAATATTCGTTTACATGGAAAATGAAATTATAGAAAGTGTTTTTATACAAATCATTAAACACCCGCTCCTTTGATAGGTTCATAATAATATAACTTTACCTCAATTACTTTCTACATTCCAAAAATAAGTAAAAACCAGATAAATTCTGACACACTCACGTTTAAAATGAATATCAAAGGGAATTGCAGGAAGAACCACCACCAGCCATACTCGTCAAATTGATAGTAAACGCTCGATGGGTTTCCATTGGAGATGTACGTAGCCAGCAGAGCAGAAAAGGTGCCTGTGACGAAGAGTGACAGACAGCCCATCATGATCTCATGGCGTTCGAGCTCTGGAGTTAACCATTTGTTGTGCTGAATCTTCCATTCGGTGGCACGGTCCCGTCTTTTGACGTAGAAGTACCACTGTAATCAGAAACATGATAAATATATATGACAAACTGAATAAATAATGCAACTTTCTTTAAAACCTTTCACCGTTCTATATACAATTGGTTACTAGTTTATTTTTTTATTTAGTTCAAGATTATTTTAGATCTTAATAATTTACATATTTTGTCATTTCATTGTATTTTATTCTTTGAGTATGTTAATAGGGGTGTAGACACTAAATAAAATAATCAATAATGTTGCATTGTCACAAAAAAGGATTAAAAATGTGGTCAAATGGAGAAAAAAGCAACGCAAGAGGTTAAATAATCACAAAGTTATAAGCGTCCAAAGTTTTAAGAAGGGGCATGTTCTGTCCCTTTTCCGCAAAACGCACCTTCATATGAAACGATTGTCATTTACTATGACGCTAGACGCTTTTCTCTCTCTAACAGGCAATATTGAAACGGTTGCAGCTTCGTAATTTTTTTAGATATTCGAATGGGATTTTCGTCATTGAGCATATTTATTTGCCTTCTTTCTTTTGAGGTAATAATAAATTTTGAGTGTACACCCCTATTGTAAATTTGATTAAAAAATTGCACACACTCAAATACAACTACTACACAAACAAATACAAATACAAAAACAACTACAAACAAATACTACTTAGACGTAAGGTAAAAAAAAAAAGTTGGCGAGATGTGCTGATCGTGACTAAAGCACGGTTCCATCTAATGTTGTACCTGTCTCTTAGAAAATAAAATTTATATTCAGTTCATTTCATTTTAAGGTGGAAATCACTACAAAGTTCCGAAGAGTAATTTGTCCAAAGAAAGATTTATAATTATTACGAAAACAATGTTCCGCTGAAGTAATGTTGAATTTTTTTAACCGACTTCAAAAAAGGAGGAGGTTATATGTTCCACTGTATGTATGTTTTTTTTTTTATGTATGTTCGCCGATTTCTCTGTCAATTGTGGACCGATTTCCAAAATTCTTTTTCGTAAGTGTATACTCCCGAGGTCGTCCCATTGTCACCAATTTAGGATCTGATCATGGGGTCCCAGGGAAATTGAGGGCAACCCTCAAGTTTTATAGGCACGAGTGTAGTGATTTCGGTATGTTCTATATAACTCGTGTATTTACCCTCGGAAATCGTAATTTTGGTAAAGTGGAACTGATGATGAAGACCACAGATGACTTATGGAACTCCTCAAAGATGTAAAGTACGTCAAAGATTCTGACATGATTGCGTTGAAGTAGCAACTAATGAAGTGTTTATCGACGGAACTCCTCAAATATTATCAGCCCACATATAGCAACTTGGGTTTTTTCTGTAATAATCAACGCATTTGCTCTCGGAAAGCAGTTCATGTGGTAAATGGAAAGGAAATGTGGAAATTTTCATGTACCATGTGCCTTGGCGCAGTACCTACTGAATTGAAGTCGGTTTAAACTTTGTTTTTAAAGTAAATTATTTAAATATGCAACTAACCTAACCTACTCTTATATTCTATTAAACCATTATCAGACCATTATCGATGAATTCCTATTTTATTTTCGGATTGATTAAAACTGTATCACCATACGTCTCAAAGCCCGCTTTCGATCATCAAGCCCAAATGCTTGTCAGAAATTTTAATGTAAATTGAGAACCAGAAATATTTTCCGTTTGTTATTTACACTATAATATATCAATAGCATTTCATTCTCGTGGCAAACTACCAACAATACTTCAATGTCTTAAACGGTCGTTTACTCGTATCCTTGATATTATACTGCCTATACATTTTATATTAGCCTTGTACCTACTCGTAGGTGGTACTCCGTTTTTTATTAAATTTAATAGAGAGCTGAAGTGCTGTCAACAAAACTTATACAATTACCGAAACCTTAATTAGATTTCCGGGGAGAAACGTAAAATTTGAAATGTCTTCAAAATTTTGTTAAGTAATCAAACTAAATTAACATTGCCTTATATATGCTCGGTGTTGTTTACGTTTCCAAGAAAGCGGGGCACGGAATATTTTTTTGTGTATACTAGTAATATGAAGTACTTAACTGTAGTGATCTGTTTACAGGTAAGTATATAGAAACACCTTTCCTACAGGTCAAATGAAATTCAAAAACTATGACAAGGTTTTTTTCCATAATATTTTTTTAGATGCAATAAAATTCCACCAAGTACTTAACTTTTGAACAAAACATTTTCCTGTTGTAATTTATTATTAAGTAATGCAAACAAAACAAACTGCAATTTCACGAGTGCGTTAAAACCAATTGGTAAATAAATCCTGAGCTACATATATCCATGTTACAATCACAATAAACAGCAATTGAAATACATCATGACTACTGAACAAAGATAGCAAAACAATCAAAACGCTTTGCTCCAGAAGGATAAGAAGAGACATTATTTATAATTTTACCCCGGTAAAATATTGGTTGTAGTTTAACTAAATTAAGATGAAGGGAAATGTTCAAACAGATTAACTCTGAAAGGTGTTTCTAGTGAGTTTGGTAAATAATAACAAATAAGTATTCTTCTTTAAAACGTGTGAAAATAGGATTGAATTTAGTAATAAAGCAGCCAGTTCCCATACTTACGTGTAGGAATCCCCCTATCAGGAAATACATGCTGTAAGATACGACATGGGCACAAATGAAGATGAAGCCAAAGTTCTCCATCTTCAGGTTACGCTCCGTAAAGAGGCTGTAGAAATCTTGCGCTGTTCCATTCTTGTCTGTCGAGGTCCCTGACATCTGCTTCAGAGCTGATACTAGGATCACCACCCATTCTCCTGTAATCATCATCATATGTTTCAATAACAATATTAAATTTTGTATGAAAACTTAAAGCTATGCACGGGAAAAAGACATTAATTATAAAGTACAATAAGTATCATCATAGTCATCTCATCATCAGCCAGGCACAGACCTCCTCTCAAGGATGTAAGGGAACGGGCTGTAGACCTTACACTGGCCCAGTGGTCGTCGCTCAGCTTTATGATGTTATAGCTAATTATAGCCAATCGAAAGGTAAGTGACCAAGGGGCAGAACCCCGATACGTTGGACAGACCAAATTCGCGCAACCCTTGATACAACCGTTCACGAAGCTCTGCACTGGGCTACAGATAGAAAGAGATGGAGACACATCATCCGAGAAAAATGTTCCTGCAACATGACTTCAACCCTCAGTAAGTAGTGTAAGGAGGAAACGTGCAAGGAGGGGGGAGCCAATTATACGTCTTAGTTAGTTTTGGTGCATCAAGAGCATTTTAAGAACAATTTTTACAAAAAAGGCAAGGCAATTCATCTTGCAAAGAGGAACAAATTGAACTTAATATAGCTCAGTAAAAGATATGTTGAAAGTATTTTACTATAGGTATGCAAAAAAAAACGAAGCATCCTTGAATAAATTTTTTTTTTTAATAATAGTTCAAAGACATCTTGAATTGACCATGTGATGATTAGCAGACATGATAACTAATCATAAATCATTCGCGTCATGATTAATCTGATTAGGTACTTGTCACCAAGTCGTGCTATCGGATTTAAAGGTCGTTAATTATTTAGTTTATACTGCTAACGTAACAATTGCTATGAAAATGTATGGAATTTTGATAAGATTAAATGATTACAATTTTCAAGAGCAAGAAGAGAACAATCGTTGAGAAAAACGTATTATTTTTTTATAAAAAAGTACTTTTACTTATATTAATCTGTACAAATATATAAACTAAAATATACAACAAAGGCTGATACACAAATGAAAGAAAAAGATGGAACGCAGTTTCAAGAAGGTGTCATAATGCCTTATTAAAGAAGTGAATGCTACTTTACAATAACAGGCAATGGGTTTTAATTGCTGGAATAAGGTACCGATAGCGAAAATAAAATAAATCAACAAAAGCATCACTCATAAGATACAACATAGCTTGAACCAAAGCATGATATTGTGTGATGCCAATTTTTTTGTTACTTACCACGCAATGTAGCTCCCAATGTAAAGATCGCAAAAGTAGCGATGATAGTACCAATGAAATCTGGTATTCTTTCAAAAAACTTCTCCAGTGGTTCGTTGTACTTTTCAATCCATTTCACTCCATCCTGTAGAGGGTCCCAGTATTTCCTTTGTCCCGTTTCTTCGCCATTTTGTTCTTTGTCTTGTTTCCTCGGCTTTTCACCTTGCCTTTGCCGGACGCCTGTTGCCATGGCTGAAAGCAGAAATTAATTGTATCCCTTTCGATTCCTGCAGTGCCATTCTAATATTGTCAAATGTAAGCAGAAAAATTGCCATCTTTTTATAAGTTTTCCACCTTTTTATTGTTTGTTTAGTCCCTTCCTTATAAACACAAATACCAAAGTGACAGATAAAGGCAAACAAATATTAACAGCATCTAGCTAAAATAGGTTTGATGGACGTTTATGATTGAGGACTTTGATTTAGCATTTTAGGACAATTCACCAGTATGTTGAATACAAAAGTACGAAAGGGTTGGCACTTACTTGCTATTTTAAACAACTTTATAACAGCGTCTTTGTTCCCCAGATTACCGAGTGTAAATGATATCTATACACTCTGATTCGCAAATGGCAAATGATTAAAATTGTTACACGATGTAATTATATCAGCCACGTATGTTAATAGATATACGGATTAGATATAGGTATTATATATTTTTTCCAATATGAACCAAATGGGTAACACGCGACTTTTTCAAGAGTAGGCAAGTCTGCAAAGGCCAAAACTGTTGCATGTTTTCGTTCGTTATCGTAGTTTTTCAATACTTCGACAGAGTACTATAATACTTCGACATAGTACTGTAATACTTCGACACACATTAACCCAAAATAAAGGTGTTATCCTATCCACAGCCCGAGTAAAGGTGTTTAACAAAAATAACCAACCAATTATATTGCGCGCATTGCTAGACTCGGGTTCCCAACCGAATTTTTTGACAGAAAATGCATACAAAAAATTGAATTTACCAACGCAAAAAATTGATAGTTACACCAGCTGTACTAATATCTTCTATAGTTGCTAGATAAAGCCTGCATCACACTGGCGTGGCCTGCGGTGGCGGACCACAGTAAATTTGACAGCTAATGACAAGTTTTCTTTTGTCCGTAATTCCCATCTTTCAACCTATACAACTCAAGTTGCATAAGAAACCTGGGTTGGATAGGTTGGAAGATGGGAATCACCCTGTTTAATATATACTTGAGATGATTTGAGTTGGCCGATTGCATCAAAGTATTACATTCAAAAAGCGGCCAAGTGCGAGTCGGACTCGCACATGAAGGGTTCCGTAAAATCAAAAATCAAAATCAATTATTTATTCTGCAAATATGGTAAAGTCTGCCACAAGGGCACTTTTACATGTCAAATGGTATTCTACAATATAATATTAATAATCTTACACAATAATAATTTTAAAATTGCAGATTTTAACCAATTAGTACCTAAATGGTTAACAAACTAAATGTCACTAAATGAAAACTAAAAAAATCCAAAATTGTAAAATATTATCAAGTACATTCGATATAAGGTCTGGTTCAGAATTAACAATAAGTTTATGATATTAATTTATAAATAAATTGCGGTTTACGATTTATGACGTATTAAAAAATAAACTACTTACTAGATCTCGTTCAAACCAATTTTCGGTGGAAGTTTGCATGATAATGTACATCATATTTTTTTTATAGTTTTATCATTCTCTAATTTTAGAAGTTACAGGGGGGGGGACACATTTTACCACTTTGGAAGTGTCTCTCGCGGAAACTATTCAGTTTAGAAAAAATGATATATAAAACCTTAATATCATTTTTGAAGACCTATCCATAGATACCCCACGTATGGGTTTGATGAAAAAAAAAATTGAGTTTAAGTTCTGTGTATGGGGAACCCTAAAACTTAATGTTTGTTTTCGATTTTTGTGTGAAAATCTTAATGCGGTTCACAGAATACTTACCTACCAAGTTTCAACAGTATAGCTCTTATAGTTTCGGAAAAAAGTGGCTGTGACATACGGACGGACAGACAGACAGACAGACATGACGAATCTATAAAGGTTCCGTTTTTTGCCATTTGGCTACGGAACCCTAAAAAGCAACTCTACCGTCCACGGAAGAAGATTCCAATTCCTATTATTTTTTTATAAAAAATCGCCCACATTAAATAATCTCAATCATAATTACAATGTCATAGTTACACATACGTCATTCTGAGTATCAGCAATATTTACGTGAGTTTCATCACGTCAATACAATTTGTTATACATAACTCATAGCGGTCTGTGAGCAATACGCTATTTCTCATGGACTTAAATATAACTCTTCGAAGAGTGAGCTAATGGTGTTTGGAGTCAGAGGGAAGTGTCCGTCCACGGTTCCAGTTTTAAAGTTGAATGGTGGTCCACTTCAATTAGTCAGTCAATTTAAATATTTGGGCCACGTCATCACCTCTGACCTCAAGGACGGCGCCGACGTCGAAAGGGAGCGCAGGGCGCTGGCTGTTAGAGCAAACATGATTGCCCGCAGGTTCACTCAAAGCTCAACAGCAGTAAAAATTACTTTGTTTAGAGCATATTGCACATCTTTTTATACGAGTAGCCTGTGGGTGAACTACACGCAAAAACAGTACAGCGTCTTGCGAGTGCAGTACAATAATGCATTCAGAGTGCTGATGGGGCTGCCTCGTTGCTGCAGCGCGTCGGCAATGTTCGCGGAGGCGCGCGTGGACAGCTTCGCTGCCATAATACGTAAAAAAGCCGCATCGCTGCTCAATAGGGTAAGGGTCAGCACCAACAGCATTCTGGCAATGTTTGCAGGCAGGTTGGATGGTGCCTACCTAAACCATTGCAGTGCACTGCATGTAATGGGAAATAATGTCTACTAACACTTTAGATGTAAGATGAAATTTACCTACTAACCTTGACATGACTGTATTTGTATTTTTTATGGTTTGTGTATAGTATTTAAATGTATGATCCAAGTTGGTTGAATAAATAAATGAATTAATTATAACAATAATGCATTGTGACATTGTATTGAATAATACCTACTGTTTTTTTGATATTTCAGTTATTGTATGTGTATGTTGGTTTATATATACATATATGTATTTATGTGGGTTGCTTATATTCAGTTTTCGGTTTCGCCTACTCATAATGTGTATTTTGCATCGTCTCCACCACCCTATGGTTGTACGGAAGAGATCGCTCTTTAGCGATAAGACCGCCGGTTATCTACCATTGTTTATGTTTAGTTTAACTCTGTTTTTGTCTTATGTACTATTTCTGGTGAGCAATGAAGAATATTGGTAAGTATTGTTTTGTATTGTCACTTTGAAATCATTTCTATGACGAGTTTTCTCATACCAAGATTTGACCAAATATAAGCAATAAGATTACAAAAAAATTGCATTATGTGCGCTGCACTGTCAAAGTTTATTAATAATAATATATAAATTTTGCGACGATATAAACCAAGAGTCATCATTACAGCTATAGATAGCATTTTATTTTTCATAAAACCAATTTAGAAATTTGCAACCTTGGTGATTTTGAGCCTAGTATAGTCAGCAGCATTAAAGTAGCAATGAGCGATGTGCTTAGAATGATCAAGATAGGGACCCGTTTTACCCTTTGGGTACGGAACCCTTAAAACTGAAGCGAAATATTGCTCTTACTTCAAGACTGCTATTAAGAAAAAAAAGACCGGCCAAGTGCGAGTCGGACTCGCGCACGAAGGGTTCCGTACCATTATCAATAAACATATTTATCTAGGTTGGAAACTACACTCAAGAGCAAAAACCGGCCAAGGGCGTGTCGGGCCACGCTCAGTGTAGGGTTCCGTAGTTTTTCGTCCGTCACAGTAAGTGTGTGAAATTATTTTGTAATTTTTTTCAAAAACTATTCAACCTATCAAGTTCAAAATAAGTTTCCTAGAATTTTTTTATAAAGTTCTACTTTTGAGATTTTTTTCATATTTTTAAAACTTATGGTTCAAAAGTTAGAGGGGGGGGACACATTTTTTTTTACTTCTGGAGCGATTATCTCCGAAAACATGAACATTATCAAAAAATTATTGTAGCAAACCCCTATTCATTTGTAAATACCTATCTAACAATACATCACACGTTAGAGTTAAAATGAAAAAAAAAACACTCCCCACGTTACGTATAGGGGAGGTACCCTAATAAAATAAAATAAATCACTTTTTATTTTATCACTTTGTCGGCGTGATTGATATATGTACCTACATATAAGTACCAAATTTCAGCTTTCTAGTGCTAACGGTTACTGAGATTATCCGTGGACGGACGGACAGACAAAGATAAACTATAAGGGTTCCTAGTCGACTACTGAACCCTAAAAAGTAAAGCGATTAAGACCTTGTACGAAATACGTTCTGCTCGTTCTATTTTTAGGGTTTTAGTAATAGGGTCCCGTTTCACTCTTTGAATAAGGAACTCTAAAAATGATCTAAAGCACAAAATTTCAAAAGAAAGTTGTTTTTAGGGTTCCGTACAACCCGTTGCCGTTTTTATAGATAATGATATGGAACCCTTCGTGCACGAGTCCAACTCGCGCTTGGCAGGTTTTTTATTAATCATAATCATAATAATCATAATTTTATTTATTCATAATAATTAATATTATATGTCAACAATCATTATTGTTAAAAATAATAAATAATCATAAAAATCAAAAAATTAAATTAAAGCAGTATATACAACGAATTGTATATACATAGTTGTACACATTACACAAATAAAGTGCGACCTATTTCGTACTAAAGTCGCGATGATAAGCCATAATTTGAGTCGTGATTTGAAGCTGGCCAGTGATGGTGCATCTGTGATATGTGCCGGTAATTGGTTGTACACCATTGGTCCCATGACATGTGTTAGTTTGCCAGACTTCGCCAGTCTATGTTCACCAACAAGTTTGTTGACGTTACGCAGCGCAGGTTACGACCGTGTATCGCGTATTCTAGGTAAATTACATATTAGGTATCATTATATCATTTGGAATAGTAATAGCAATAAAAAATATTTGGCCGCATAAAACCTAAAAACCTATCTATGTGCGATGGCCGCTCGGGTGGAAAGGTTCTCGAGTAACGACCACGTACCGGCAGGCACAGCGTGGGTAGATGACCTGGTAAAGGTCGCGGGAGTCCGCTGGATGCGGGTGGCGCAGGACCGGTCATTGTGGCACTGTATGGGGGAGGCCTATTCCCACAGTAGTGAACGTTGTTTGCTGATATGATGATGATGAAAGAAGTATATAGATCATTTTGACCTCTTCGTACGCGTCGCTACTTCTGCTACTACTGAGTACTGACTGTTCAGTGAATACTTAACATTCGGCCTAGCTTCTAGACTCCATTTGATTTAATAATAATAATAAATTATAATAAATTATTTATTCACAGGCAAAAAGTTACCCAAAATACAAATACAAATTAGACAAGATTCACAAGATACTTAATTAATTAATTACAATTAAAATATAAACTAAACATCAAAAATGATCATCGTCATTTCCGATTCTCGTCACGATGCACAGATATCAAATTTCGGAAGATAGGGCTCTTCAGGTCGTTGTAGATGACCTTGAGGATCTCGTTCTGAGAGCGCCCCAGCCTGTCCCAGAAAGCGGCAACTCTCGCCCTCATTACGGCGAAGAAATCTGGCACCCGCGCCTCAGCGAACATGCTGGACGCGCTGCAGTAGCGAGGCAGCCGCATGAGCGTGCGAAATGCATCATTGTATTGCACCATTAATTATAGGCACATCCCCAGGACATCGCCTTCGTTTGAGTGTCTGTCTTTCTGATTTTGTAAGTAACCGACATTTCGTAACCAGTGAGTGATCGGAGAAGATTATTTTCTCAAAGATCAGTTTTTTATTATTATTCCCTTACTTACATGCGGATATCGTCGCTGATTTGTGTAAAGCCGGAATAATGGGCGTATCTGACGTGGTTTTTTCTGATGTTTATTTATTTATTTATTTAAACAACTTAAATCTATCTTTACAGGCGGTACCTAATGCGATAGACAAGCTACATTTTACACAAACTAAACAATTATAAAATAACATTAATTTTAGGTACATACTTAACCTAGACGTAAAAAAAAATAAACATAGCGGCCTTAGCGAGATCATTCAGGGAGCACGTAAATAATATATGTCCACCTCGAGCGTTACTTTATTAATGGCGCGAAAAGCCCTCGTTAGCTTCTTTCAAGATTTGTGCGAGCGACGGGTACGGCCAGCAGCGGTGGCCGGCGGCAGCGGCGCTCCGCATGCCTATCCGGCACATACAGTGCCACAGCACAGCGTGTAGGAGTTGCACAACTCGCCTCTCGATTCAACAAACGTTATTTTTTAACCGATTTCAAAAAAGGAGGAGGTTCTCAAGTCGTCTGTTTTTTGTGTGTGTTTCTCACGCGATAACTCGGTAATTTATGAACCGTTTGGAAAAAACATCTCTTTGTTTGAAAGCATATACTTCCAGTTTGGTCCCGTTGTCCTCAAAATCCAGTTCTGATGATGGGATCCTGGAGAAATCGAGGGAATTTTATAGGCAAACTTGAAGCAATTTGGCTACTCATTTGAAGTCGGTTAAAACTTTGTTTCTGAAGTAAAAATAGATATATTCATGAAGTACCTTTTATTTACCTTTTATTTAAAAAATCCGTGAAAATACCACGTCGACGTGGTTTAAATGCAGTGGCAATTTTGATGTTAAATATTTAATGTGATATGAAATCCAAAAGTTTCAGTTTCTTCATGAATAATGAAATATCAAAGGATACACCTACGTGAATTACGTGATACGTACAATATTGTTTTTCATTTAGGAAAGGAAGGTTGGCTTGAGTCTTAACAAAATCTGTAGTGTAGCTTGAACAACACAATACTTGGTAGCGACATCTTGCGCCTGAAGCAAGAATTAATATGCGACATCAACGGTCTGGTTCCGCTAGCCCTTGCTGCGAGTAAACTCCATTTCTATTTAGTTTGCAAGTAATGCGGTAGGTGGCGCTATTGTTAATTTGTTTTTATTTTGAAGTGAAGTCATCTTGACATAGACTTTATTAAGGAGACTTAAATTTGATGATAAAATTCATTATACCACCCCTACATTAATAATGTTGCAAGAAAATAAAACAAACAACACATTTTCACTGCTCAGAATACTTACAAATTACCGCCACCTAGCGTTTTTGTTTGAAGTATCGTTACCATTGGTTGTCGTTCTGATTTCAGCCAGTAGGTACCTACTCTGCTATGTTAGTTCGCAATAAACTCAAGAGATGACGCTGCAATGCAAAACGGGACTCTCATTTAGAATAATAATATTACTGTTCAAAAACACGGACAGTCACGAACTTTAATTTGGAACCCACTCAAGGTACACCACTGTCCTGTCATATTTTATAAGAATCGAATATTTTTACGGAAGGCCGGGTCATAAATAAAAGAACGCGACCATACCCTACCTAAAACTGGAATTCGAGACCAGAAAAACTACGATAATGCTGCCACTGCAGTAAAATTATATTACAATAGTAAATCCTTTTTTTCTAAAAACACACGCTGACATAATTTATTTATTGGTAATTTTAATTCTATAATTTAAAGAGGTAATTTTATTTACTTATTTTTACATAAATACAAGACGTTTTAATAAAAACTTAATCAAAACCTAATCGAATATTTGACTAACAAAGCCTACTATTCTCTAGACGAATTCCTTTGCCAATCATCCAATGATGTGTAATGATAATACCTAATATAATAATGATAAATGTACCTAATGATAATACTTAATATAATAATAATGTATGATATTTAATGTTGTGTAGCTATATGAAATGTTCAAATTAATATTATGTAAATATTGACCTGTAACCATGTTATCAATAAATATTGAATTGAATTGAATTGAATAATCATTCGTAATTTTTGGTTGCAAAGCTGGTACCTATTGCGCTTGCTCACTCCAAGTGTTAATAACATTTGGTACAACATTTTAACAACATACATGTAAGTTATTAATAATGGAGCAAGCCTGGGAGCAGGTATAAAGGAGAGAGCAAATGCACAAAAGATCCCACTGGGTCGAAGTGCATCCGAAGGGGCCCTCACCTAGATAAGATAAGATAAGATAAGATATTAATAACCTATTTTTGCATACATTTAGCAAATTTTTAAATAATAGTGTGTAGAATAATAGGTAAAAGGGCATGTAGCCAGGAAAAATAAAACATTTAAAATGGCAGAGGTCAAACACCTAATTCATGAAGGCCTCCGGGAGGTGACACCGCAGAAGTGGCAGTCATGTGTAAGTCATGTCATGAAAGTAGAGGACGAGGTGGAAAACTTTATTGTACAAGTGACCGACTCAGATTCCGAAGTTAGTGATTCTGACATTAGTGATGGTGAAGATGAAGATAAATAAAAACTATTCATTAAAAAATGGTTTTATTTAACTTTTCCATACTGTCTTAATAATATGGCACACTTTCGTGTGTGTTCATTGGTAATTCAACTTGTTTAAGTTCTTAAGGGGACGTAGGTTCGTGGTCTTCTCTTAGTGTTGTGGATAACGCTCATTTCGAGCCTTAAAGACTCCCGAGGCTTAAAGACTCGATGCTGTTTAAGAACCGTGTTGGTTTATTTTACGCATATGAATGCAAAATATTGTCTTTTCGTCACTTGAGTCTTTAAGCCTCGGGAGTCTTTAGGGTTCGAGTCTTTAAGCCTCAAAATGAACGTTATCCACAACACTATCTTCTCTCCCTCTCACTGAGCATAAGCGTGAGCGAGATGGAAGTGCGTGTTTGGAAGCGCGGATATCATGTTTTTTAATTTTAATTTTATGTGCATTTTACGAAATAAAAAAATAATAGCTGATTTCTCTCAAAAATACCATAGCCGATTTTTAGAACTAATATTAATATGTTTAGCTGTTGTGCATAATTTGTTATGATTTTTTTAAGTGTATTTTAGACCTATGTTCGTGATTTTTTTCTATCGAGCGAAAGTCAAAAACTCAGGATTCAAATAGCTGATTTCTCTCAAGAAAGGCCTCAAGATTGCTAATTAAATTTAAGTCAGCCGTATTAAAATCCAAACAGGAGCTACGATTTTTTTTAAATCAGTTTTTGGAGCTCACGTCGCCTTAACAATAAAATTTTGTCAATGTTAACTAGTTGAGTTGAAAATAAAGTTTGTAATTAAGTTCCTTTTTTTTTGAGAAAATCCTAATGAACGAATTGTGGCAGCCAATACAAAGAAGCATAGAACAAAAAGGTTGGCGAAACCTGAAAACTTCATATGACAATGACATAAGTGACTTTGACAGATTTGACGGTGACGTATTTGTCGTAGTTTTTTTGGTCTTGAAATCCAGTTTCTAGGTTACTTAGAGTCTGTCAAGCGAGTCGAGACACTGTTAAATGGCGGCCGATTTAAAAAAAAAGCGGCCAAGTGCGAGTCGGACTCGCACATGAAGGGTTCCGTAAAATAAATTGCAGTTTACGATTTTGCCCTTTGGGTGACTCTGAGCCTTTTTATTAGGCCCATTGTAAGCGATCACATTTCAGTGTCATATGTCATCACTGGCAACACAGGGCTGTTATTCGCTACGCGTTAATGCGGCTCACCCCGCCGGTCACCTGTTACGAAACGAGACCTCTACTTTCGCTTAATTACTACGCATCGCGGTGTCAAGGTATAATTGTGGGTGAGCTTTGAGGTAAACTTAAAACAAATTACGGAATAGGGAGTCTCGTCAGTTATAAAATAATTTACATAAAATAAATAAATTCTCTACATACCGAATCGAGCAAACTTTTTACAAAATCCTAGTCTTCAATTTATGGTCAGGAATAATAGACTATTGAAGTATGTCAGGTTATTCGGACCCATGGTGTATAAATACCAGTAATGGCTGTTTAATTAAAATTATGAATAATTCACCGCACACTTAAGTAAGCGGACTTGCAAGTTAATGCCAAGTATGCCAACTAATAATATACAGACCTACTGTGTATCAAAAATAGACCTTATCCCTATATGAATATGCATCAATTTTGAGCAACTCACAAGGGTCGTTTCAACACAGTGCCACAATATACTAATTAATTATTTTTATAAAAACTTAACGTCGGCAAATCAAAGGTATCGAACTATGTAGTACTAACGAGAAGTCAATCTGACCCGACATATCGAAATACCAATGTGATATCAATATGTCGCGCTTGTTCCGAGAATTATAAAAACCGGCCAAGTGCGAGTTGGACTCGCGCACGAGGGTTCCGTACCATTATCAATAAAAATATTTATTTTATTCTGTTTTTAGTATTTGTTGTTATAGCGGCAACAGAAATACATCATCTGTGAAAATTTCAACTGGAACTATCACGGTATCAGTGAGATACAGCCTGGTGACAGACAGACGGACGGACGGACGAACAGCGGAGTCTTAGTAATAGGGTCCCGTTTTACTCTTTGAGTACGGAACCCTAAAAAGTAGGTACCTACCTACGCTAATAGTTTCTTTATTTTCTAAATTTTTCTTACAAACTTTTAGTTAAGAGTCCCCCGCACGATCGACTTAAGTCGACTCTCCATACAAACGTAATTTAGTTCTCATTAAAAAAAGGCATACTGGAATAACATGACACTTTTTATACACGATGGGATCTGCCATATTACTCGAGGCAAAATACGGTTTTGAAAACATTAATTTATAATAGCGTTTTTTTTCTTCACATCATTTTAAAACATTATTCTGAGATGCTTTATTCAAGAATCCAACAAACTTTCCATCCGGAAGTATTTATATAGATTTAAATAAAACATGAATTGTTTTTTTTTAATTATTTATCTTCAATATTATAAAGCAAATGCTAATGAACCAAAATAAAGATAAAACCATTTATTCATATTTTTTCTGACTTTTCAGAAGCTAGTTAATTTATCATTTTTTTGATGTCTGAAATTGTGTTGGATTTTGTCGCTAGGTAACTATTTCATTGATAATGTATCCATTACAAAGAAAAAATCTGCTATTATAAATTATTTCCAAATTTGTCATTTTTTCCATACAAGTTGTCAGTTCATTGCCTGGACTATATCTAGGTTGGAAACTGTTTCGGGTTGGTGAAATACCGTCATATTTCCTAAAATAGTGCAACGTTGTACCTACAGTTTTTTTTAATCATGTCATGTACCTAATGCTCTTTATTTAATTTTACATCTAAACTGCAAAAATAACACTTAAAGGCTTAAATAGGACTCTTAAAAACCCATGTAAAAAATAGCGTAAACGGAACGAGATATCGCAAAAATCGTCATTTTTGGATGTTGGTATTTTTATGATCGTCATTTTTGGATGTTGGTATTTTTATGATAGGATCCCGGAAATTGCTAATACATTTGGTTATTTATTACGAAGAATAGTATATTATGTAAATTCGACTAGTGTAAAATATTTAAAAAAAAACCGGCCAAGTGCGAGTCGGACTCGCGCACGAAGGGTTCCGTACCATTATCAATAAAAATATGTATATTTTTTGTTTTTAGTATTTGTTGTTATAGCGGCAACAGAAATACATAATCTGTGAAAATTTCAACTCTCTAGCTATCACGGTTCTTGAGATACAGCCTGGTGACAGACAGACGGACGGACGGACAGCGAAGCCTTAGTAATAGGTCCCGTTTTACTCTTTGAGTACAGAACCCTAAAAAACCTATTGCGGTTAAATAATTTAGGGTGACCCGAAAATTTTGCTCTTGAGTGTAGTTTATGTGGTTATAAATTATAATAGATAGATAAAAATGAAGCGATTAAGACTTTGTATGAAAAATGTTCTGCTCGCTCTATTTTTAGGGTTCCGTACTCAAAGAGTAAAACGGGACCCTATTACTAAGACTCCGCTGTCCAAATGTCTGTCTGTCTGTCCGTCTGTCACCAGGCTGTATCTCATGAACCGTGATAGTTAGACAAATGAAATTTTCACAGATTATTTATTTTTGTTGACACTATAACAATAAATACTAAAAAACTGTTTTTTTTTAATACAATAACGTACCCCGAACTCCTTTAGGGCACAACCAGGAATAACGCTAGGATGATGATGATAATGAAACGTGATTCTTTTGCCGTTTTTATAGATAATGGTACCTACGGAACCCTTCGTGCTCGAGTCCAACTCACACTTGGCCGGTTTTTTTTTCTACTTTAATTTATAGCCACAGAACTAGTTTCAGATTCCGACCTAGATATGGCAGTTCCCATTGTGTATAAAAAGTTTCATGTTATACCAGTGTGCCTTTTTAATATGAGAAGTATTAACGTTTGTATGGAAATTCGACTTAAGCCTTAAAAATCATGCGGGGCACTCTTATCTAAACGTTTTTTTTTTTGATGCGAATGCGAATACGAATATTCGTAACATCCCTAATCTCGACAGACAAGACTCGTTAAAAAAAACGGCACTCAAATCAGTTCATCCGATGCCACATACAGAATTGATACACAGATACACCAACCAGATACACCCATAGATACACGCACAGATACACGCACATTAACACAAACAAATACAGATATTTTACATTTATAAATTATAACACGCCTCTTTTTCACCGAAGTACAGTCGCCATCACATACATAGGTACACTATAAATAGGTGTTCAAAAATATCGGCACATGCACCCTGATGCCTTGAAAATAGAGTGTGTGTTCCGATGTTTGTGACGTGCTTGTTTGCTCCGATGTATGTGATGGCGACTGTACAAAAAACTGATTGATATCACATCACAATTAGTGATGTGTCTAGTCAGATTTATCTCTTTGGCATGGAATGAAGAAACCGTTAAATGAAACAATATAGTAGATTATGTGACTGTACATAATGAAGGGCATTAAACACAAGTGTGGGTTTATGAAACGAGCCGTGTAACATCGTTTTTTTTCACAACAGGTAACTTCCATAGGAGTATTTTTCTGATCAATATCAAGGTTTAATCTCGGTCATATTAAATATCGTAGTACTATATTTGTCTCATAAATAATACCGTAGCATACATAAACAGATATAGATTCATTCCAAATTATTCAAATCAGTAGTGGATGATATTTATACTTGGCTGAATGATCGAGAGTTTTTTTTTCATCCTGGCAAGACAGGGTAGATTAGAAAAAGTTGGAGCTGTCAAAGATTTTCACAAGGAAGATGACGAGGAATCTTTCGTGGGGCGATATAATTTTATCATAATCAAGTTGCATCCGTGATTATTACGTACATTTACAGTGAATTACTATAAATTAGCGAGTGCGCCGGGAGCGGCGACGGCGTAGGCCGTTTCTTTTAACCATGAACTACGCGTAAACTACGAAAGTTAATCGTCCGCTTATCATGCCTGACGTTAAAGCGATCTAAACTACAGCCTAAACCCTAACTGTGGGCTAAGGCGACGCGGCTGTGCATAACGAGCGTTGTCTAGCCGGTATAAATGGTTGATTGAAGAAATTACTTATTAAAACCCTTGCAAGGGTTTTTATATGACCCCGGGTCATTTCTGCATGACTCCGGTGTAAGCGGGATGAACTTTCTCCCGTCAAGGAGTTGAAAACCGAGGAGTTCCTGAGGACCTAGCTGTTTGGCAGAGTGTTTCAACGCGGCAACACGCTGAGAAGAACGTAATTGCAAGCCGGCACGGGTGCTGAAATGCAGGTCGCCGGTTCAGCTTGAGATAAAAATTGTTTCTTGTAAAAAAGGCCCTCCGGGTGAGTAATTCTAAATATCATTCTCGTACACACACACACACTGGCCCTCTGTTCGTGGTAGGAGTCAAGTAGATAATATCCGGATCGATATAGTACCTAAGAACAACTCATCGATGGGGACACCTACGCGATGTTGAGACTTTAGTACTTTGTTAATTTAATTCATAAGTTAGAACTTGTGTACTCGAGTAGATACAATTTAAGATAAAAGCATGTAAAATAATAGAGTAACCAGAATTACATAACTTTCCGTCATTTATTGGTTTTATTGTTCACCACCTACTTGCAAGCGAACCGTTTGAGAGTGATTTCCGACCCTTTACTAAAGGCGCCCACTTACTTCTAGTTTTCTAAATTATTAGTATAACCTTCTTTACTGAAATACTAGGGGTTTCTGCCCACTAAACTAGAACGGATAAATCACTCCACAGGCTAGGGAACCCATGCAATGTAATACCACCATCTGAGCTAGTACGGGATTAATAAAAATAAAAGAAAATATCGTTACTAAGAAAAATAAAATAACGTTCTTAAAAATAACGTTATTTACTTTTGTTCACTTGACACCGTTACATATTAGTAACGTTACCGTTATTATAAAAGTGTTAGGTGCGACAGAATAAATAACGTTACTAAGACAAAGAAAAATATAACGTTTCAGTGGCGACCAACGTCCACTACGTCCCTGAGGTTTCTTTGGTGGTGAACAACGATCGGCAGTAGCTGTGTGTGTGTAGCGAGTTCGGGGGACTTATGTATCCTCACTTATTATTAAAGTAGTACAAATGCATTGTGCGCCTTATATATAAACTGAGACGATTGTCGACGAGTTTTTTTTATGGGGAAGACGTGATTTGTATGTTGCTGCCACGATATACCTTTTATCGGGGTGCGTCTCTATATTTAAGTGTTTAGTACTTTAACCGTTTCTCTCTGTTATCTGAATAACTCCGATTTCTTAACTTAGATATCCGTATACTTGTAATATTATACCGATCATGGACATGAATATTAAGATAGAATACCTCCTTAAGGAGGAGCTACAGTACGAATTGAAGGCCTTACACATACCTTTCGAGGTTGATGACACATCTGACACGTTAAGGAAGCTTTTGCGCCAGACGCGAGCTTTAGTCCGGCGGGGCAGTTTCAAACCGGCATCTCCTGTTGCTGCAGCGGATGCAGCTCTGGAGTTGGGAGTTTGTAAGGCGAAGGTGCTTGGTTTGAAGGCGTCAGTTGCAGACGGTGCGGATTTGACAGAGGCCCAACAGGATAGGTACCTTGCTCGGGCTAACTATTATTTGAATAGGGTAGGTCGCATCACGGGGCACGATGAAGAGGTTGAGAAGCTGCGTGGTGTGCTGGTGGGGTGTTTGTCCCGGTTGAACGAGACTAATGCTTCATCGGAGTCAGAAGACGATGCTAACGACACCCCGGCAAAGCAGGGACCTGGGGGGATTTGCCGCGCTGAACCCCGACACAATCTCAACAGTCTAAATCTGCGTTTTAAGGGTGACTCTTGTGTTCGGACTTTTATCATGCGTCTCAATGAGCTAAGGTTGGCTAGGGAGATCCCTGAACGGGTCATCTATAACGGCTTCCCGGAGATTGTCGACGGTGCAGCACTTTTCTGGTATCGCGCTAATAAGGACCGCTTTGCTAACTACAGGGAACTCCTTGAAGCTCTTAAGGCTGACTTTGACATTCCTGACTACGACCACAAACTGATGAACGAGATTAAAGCGCGTACCCAGGCTCGACACGAATCTATAGTCGTATATTTATCGGTGATGGGAGGTTTGTTTTCACGTCTCTCTATGCCGCCATATGAGGCGGAGCAACTGGACATACTGCTAAGGAACATCCGGCCTGAGTATAGCCGTGAGCTGGCCTTGAGGGAAATCCATACACTAACTGAATTGAAAAGGGTTTGCATGCGACTAGAGTTGGCAGGCGCGCGCGCATCAAGCTTTGCCGAACCCGGTACGTCCAGTCAAACCGTGGCTCCTGACATGCAATATAAGCCACGTTACATGCCACGTAGACAAACAGTGGACTCAGTAAACAGGGTAAAGGGCCCTTCCTTGGTTTGTTTCCGTTGTCAGGGGCAAGACCACACTGCAAGTCGTTGTCCTCGGTCTCGTGAGGTGGTATGTTTCAGATGCGGTCGTCCTGGCGTGCGCACACCTGAGTGCCCGGAGTGCAGCCCGTTTCCTTCTCGTTCAAAAAACTAATTTGGCCGGTCTCGCGGGATCCCAGGAAAATGTCGGTGCCTGACCCTGGCGAGACCTTCTTCTTACCGCCGCACGATGACGTTCGACCTTACCTTACTGTTCAAGTCCTGAACGTCAATGTGTGTGGACTGCTAGATTGCGGTGCTAGTTGTAGTGTACTGGGAGCTGGGGCCCATTTGAAGTTTCTACATTTGGGTATAGAAATGCATGAATTTAGTCATCCGAAGATACTGAATGTGGCTAATGGCATGAGTTTCACGTGTAGGAACTTCATGAACCTTCCGGTCCAGTATAAGGGGGTAGTTCAACTCGTCCAGTTCCATATACAGCCGGAAATAACTATTCCGATCCATTTTGGTATCAACTTCTGGAAAGCTTTTAACGTGGCTCCCGAGGTTTTGGCGTGTTTGCCCGAACGGGTTGATTCGATGACTGGGGGATGTATAGAGGAGGACGGCCTTCGCGATTACGTGTCTCTTACCCCTATGCAGAAGAAGGAGATTGAGGAGGTTCGGTCGCTGTTCGACAATATTAACACGGATAAGGTGGGATTAGGTCGTACACATTTGATACAGCACGTGATTAACACTGGCGAAGCTGCCCCAATTAAGCAGAAGTACTACCGCCTAAGTCCTCCGAAGCTTCAGTACTTAGACGAAGAGCTAGATCGTATGCTTGCCAAGGGAATAGTCGAACCCTCTTACTCTGAATGGAACTCACCTGTTACTATGGTACCTAAGTCGAACGGGGACATGCGGTTGTGCTTGGATAGTCGTCGTCTGAACGCAGTATCTAAAACTGATGCGTACCCTCTCCCGTATATAAATTACATCATCGATAATTTACGAGATGCTAAATACTTGACATCATTAGATCTGAGTGCCGCCTACCACCAAATACCTTTACATCCCGACTCAAAGGAGAAAAGCGCTTTTACCGTGCCTCGACGGGGATTGTTCCATTATAATGTAATGTGTTTTGGACTGGTCGGCGCCGCTGCCACGATGCAGCGCCTAATGGATAGCCTATTCACCGCTGAGTTTGATAATAAAGTCTTCGCGTATATCGACGATATCGTTATTTGTACTTCTTCTTTTGAGGAGCATGTGAGTATCCTAAAACGTGTTTATGAGAAATTAAAACATGCAAACCTAACTATTAACACGCAGAAATCTCAATTTTGTCGTAGCGAGTTAAAGTATCTTGGCTACGTAGTGGATCGTTTCGGTTTAAGAACGGACCCCTCCAAGGTCGAGGTGATAATGAATTTTCCTACCCCTAGGGACCCGAAGGAGTTGAAACGCTTCCTGGGATTAGCCGGATGGTATAGGCGTTTTATAAATAACTTTTCTCAAGTTGCGCGACATCTTACCCGCCTAACTAGCAGGAAGGTTAAATTCCATTGGACACCCGAGGCTGAGGAATCCTTTAACACCTTGAAGTCTGCGTTGATATCGGCTCCTATACTGAGATGCCCCGACTTCTCACAACCTTTCTACCTACACACTGACGCCAGTTCTTTTGCTATAGGGGTGGTCTTAATGCAGAAAGGGGAGGAGGGCGTTGAGCATCCCATCGCCTATAGCAGCAGGACTCTAAACGCGCAGGAGGTTAACTATACCGCCACGGAACGGGAGTTGCTGGCAATTTTGTATGGTTTGGAGCAGTACCGTGCTTACGTTGAAGGTCTGAAGTGCTACATCGTGACGGATCATGCATCTTTGCAATGGTTCTATAAACTTAAGAACCCTACGGGACGTTTAAATCG
This sequence comes from Epinotia brunnichana, assembly GCA_963854355.1. NCBI lineage: Eukaryota > Metazoa > Arthropoda > Insecta > Lepidoptera > Tortricidae > Epinotia > Epinotia brunnichana. The sequence continues at coordinate 3,541,636 of OY977945.1, read as the reverse complement.
GTGGGCCTGTCGTTTAAGCCAATTTGACTTCGACATCATACACAAGAAAGGTAAGGAACATGTAATACCCGACTCCCTTTCGCGTATTAAAGTAGATTCCATCTCTTTCCATCCTGCGACGGTCGTGGACCCTTGGTACTTAAAATTACTCAAAGATTGCACTGATAATCCGCGTTTGTTTCCGAATTTCACGGTAACGGACGGTCGCGTCTTTCGGCTGTCCAAAAATAAATATAGCTTAACCTCACAGTTTGAGTGGAGACAGGTGGTGCCTTTGGAACATCGCGAAGCCATCATAAAGCAGTACCACGACGACCCTACCTCGGGCCACTTCGGAGTGTCCAAGACTCACAAACGAATAAGCGCCGCTTACTTTTGGCCATCTCTCTATCGTGATGTCGAGGGGTATGTGTCGTCTTGCGAGGTTTGCAAGTGTTACAAACCGAGCAACACCGCAAGGGCAGGCCTTATGGGAAATCCCCGTACTGTCACGAAGCCATGGGAGGCGATCTCATGCGATATCCTGGGACCCTTTCCCCCGTCTTATGCGAGGAACCAGTATTTATTCGTTTGCTCAGACTACTTTAGCAAATACGCGCTGCTGTTTCCATTACGTAATATCACTGCAAAGGCCATTGTAAGGTGCATGGAGAAGGGTGTGTTTCATTTGCATGGAGCCTGTAAGTATATGTACGTTGATAACGGACCCCAGTTTATATCGAAAGAGTTTAGAGATTTGCTTCATAAGTATAACGTCCCGAACATTTTCTATAACCCCCGGTATCATCCCCAGGTTAACCAAACGGAAAGACTGAATCGCGATATTGTGCGCGCTGTGGCCTCTTACGTGCGTTCTGACCATAGGAAATGGGACCAGAACATATCTGAGATACAGTGTGCCTTGAACACCGCCGTGCATGCAAGCACGAAGTTCACTCCGTTCTATTTAAACCACGGGAGAGAGATGATATTGGATGGATCCCAGCACAATCTGGATGTGCCTGTCGATCCAACATCTGTCACTATTAATCAGGAGCCATTTGCATCGAATTTGCCTCGGCTTAAGGAAGTCTACCAGACGGTTCAGGGACACCTGCAAAAAGCGTATTCCCATAACGTTAAATATTACAATATGCGGAAGAGGTCCATTGAATTTCAGGAGGGTCAGATTCTCTACAAGCGCTGTTTTCCGTTATCCGATGCTAGCAAGTATTTCAGTGCGAAATTGGCTCCCAAGTTTGTGCGGTGTGTAGTGGAGAGGAAGCATTCTCCCCTGGTTTACTCCTTGAAATCCATGGAGGGGAAGCCTCTGGGGAAATTCCACATCAAAGATTTAATTGAACGTGGTGACTCTTGGCCACAGGGTGCCGGAGCCACATAGCGTTCCTTCTAGAGGATGTTATTCATTAGTTCTTGGCGGAATCAATGCTAGGGAACTGTGAATCTTTCCTTATTCAGTAGTCTTAAGTATGATAGTTGCTAGAGGATATTATTCATTAGTTCTTGGCGGAACGAATGCTTTGAAACTGTGAATCGCTCCTTATTATGTAGCCTAATGTACGATAGTTAAGGTGTTTTCGTGTTACATTAAATAGATACGTTGAGTAATTTGCCTTAGGAAATGTTAGGGTAGAGATCGTCTGGACTGCAGGAGAACAAAAGGTAAGGAGAACATCTGTCCCGACTGCTGGTTAAAAAAAAAGGGGTTTGTTAATGTTGCTGGAAAAGAAAATATTAGGATAGAAATCGTCTGGACTGCAGGAGAACAAAAGGTAAGGAGAACATCTGTCCCGACTGCTGGTTAAAAAAAAAAAAAAGGTTTGTTATTGATGCTGGCTAAGAAAGTATTAGTATATAAATGTATAGTGATAGTTACCCGGGTTAGTATAAGGCTAGTATAAAGATTAGAATAAATACCTGAGGCAAGGTTTGTTGTAAAGATTACATCTAGTTAGCGTTAATAATAATTAAATATAGTTGTTCTTACAGCTAGTGCTGTCTTCCTTTAACGCGTAGTTTAAAGATATTAAAAGGCAAGTTGAATAAGTCTCAATCGCTTACGCCTTGCGCGTAACCGACATGCGATGAAAACGGATAGGGGTTTTTTATCCTAAATTAAATTGCTGGTTTGTTATTATACTAGGTCCACTCTGCGCTGCAGAGTGCAGTTCCCAGTAATTTAGATTGGTCAGTCGCTCCCTATGTGAGTGCAATCAAATAATATTATTATTGGAGTTCTGGGCTGCGTGTCGCGCCCTCCGTTTCTCTTAGTTGTATTATTATTGGAGTTCTTGGCTGCGTGTCGCGCCCTCCGTTTCTCTTAGTTGTATTATTATTGGAGTTCTTGGCTGCGTGTCGCGCCCTCCGTTTATAATGTTAAGGATTTGTCAAAGTCAATCGTCCGCTGATCATGCCTGACGTAAAAGCGATCACAACAACTGTGAACTGTGTATCACACCGGTGACACTTGTTTCGAGGAGTGAGGTGTTTTCTTTTTGTTTTGGCGAGTAGCTCTCATGCGTGAGGCTATGGGCCAAACATGTTTCACGCGAGATTGTTAGTTAAGGAATTTAAATAATTCCCCCTGCGGGCGGCAATTGTAGGGTTCTTATTCCAACATGGGTCTACGGTCCATGATGTAATTAAAAGACTACACACATTTTGATGGCCAAGGGGGTATCGTGTCTATCGTCGAACCTTTCCATCTTCGTTAGGGTTTTGTTCGTACATTCGTCGCTTACATTTTGAGTTTCAGTTACTAGTGCAGTTTTAGCGTTTCTTTCAAGTATGAAATAGGTTCCTCGCACTTCTATCGTCTCTCGGTGGTTGGAGTCTCTCCTGCCGCTTGGAGAACAATTTTTGTTTCAGAATTTTAGAAATTCTGAAACAAAAATTGTTCCGACAACTAAATGGGTACTGTAACATCGTTTTTTTTCACAACAGGTAACTTCCATAGGAGTATTTTTCTGATCAATATCAAGGTTTAATCTCGGTCATATTAAATATCGTAGTACTATATTTGTCTCATAAATAATACCGTAGCATACATAAACAGATATAGATTCATTCCAAATTATTCAAATCAGTAGTGGATGATATTTATACTTGGCTGAATGATCGAGAGTTTTTTTTTCATCCTGGCAAGACAGGGTAGATTAGAAAAAGTTGGAGCTGTCAAAGATTTTCACAAGGAAGATGACGAGGAATCTTTCGTGGGGCGATATAATTTTATCATAATCAAGTTGCATCCGTGATTATTACGTACATTTACAGTGAATTACTATAAATTAGCGAGTGCGCCGGGAGCGGCGACGGCGTAGGCCGTTTCTTTTAACCATGAACTACGCGTAAACTACGAAAGTTAATCGTCCGCTTATCATGCCTGACGTTAAAGCGATCTAAACTACAGCCTAAACCCTAACTGTGGGCTAAGGCGACGCGGCTGTGCATAACGAGCGTTGTCTAGCCGGTATAAATGGTTGATTGAAGAAATTACTTATTAAAACCCTTGCAAGGGTTTTTATATGACCCCGGGTCATTTCTGCATGACTCCGGTGTAAGCGGGATGAACTTTCTCCCGTCAAGGAGTTGAAAACCGAGGAGTTCCTGAGGACCTAGCTGTTTGGCAGAGTGTTTCAACGCGGCAACACGCTGAGAAGAACGTAATTGCAAGCCGGCACGGGTGCTGAAATGCAGGTCGCCGGTTCAGCTTGAGATAAAAATTGTTTCTTGTAAAAAAGGCCCTCCGGGTGAGTAATTCTAAATATCATTCTCGTACACACACACACACTGGCCCTCTGTTCGTGGTAGGAGTCAAGTAGATAATATCCGGATCGATATAGTACCTAAGAACAACTCATCGATGGGGACACCTACGCGATGTTGAGACTTTAGTACTTTGTTAATTTAATTCATAAGTTAGAACTTGTGTACTCGAGTAGATACAATTTAAGATAAAAGCATGTAAAAGAATAGAGTAACCAGAATTACATAACTTTCCGTCATTTATTGGTTTTATTGTTCACCACCTACTTGCAAGCGAACCGTTTGAGAGTGATTTCCGACCCTTTACTAAAGGCGCCCACTTACTTCTAGTTTTCTAAATTATTAGTATAACCTTCTTTACTGAAATACTAGGGGTTTCTGCCCACTAAACTAGAACGGATAAATCACTCCACAGGCTAGGGAACCCATGCAATGTAATACCACCATCTGAGCTAGTACGGGATTAATAAAAATAAAAGAAAATATCGTTACTAAGAAAAATAAAATAACGTTCTTAAAAATAACGTTATTTACTTTTGTTCACTTGACACCGTTACATATTAGTAACGTTACCGTTATTATAAAAGTGTTAGGTGCGACAGAATAAATAACGTTACTAAGACAAAGAAAAATATAACGTTTCAGCCGAAGGCGAGTTTCATAATAACATCACACGAGTGTTTTAATGCCTAATTATGTACAGTTACATACACTGCTTTATCTATCCACATATCATAAGCTTCCATGATGCATTCAGGGCATCAATCACGGAACGTTCCGAACGCGCGTCGGTACAATTTAACTGTCAATTTTCCATATAAAATGTGACATTTAGACCTACCCGACGCGCGTACAATGCGTTACGTGATCGACCTACTGGAGCCGCATATTAAGACCGGCATCGGCATGGCGGCGTTGTTTTCTGGCAGCTGTCATAGTTTATTTTTCAATTCAGAGACAAACTAGAGTCAGCTCTAACTATCATATCGTTCGATATCTTACTTACGTGCGACATTTGTCAAGATTGTATGCAACTTGACAATTCATTTTGAACTAAACGTCATCTCGACTGATATTAGAATAGAGGTCAAATCAAATTTCTTTGTTTTTCAGAGATGTTCGAAATGAAAAGAATAAATGAAATAATATTATCGAAATCGATGTTATTATTTAGCAATAATAAAATTTTCACAGATAAGAAATTTGTTCTAACAAAACAGTCTGTTTTTATGGTGGTCATAATGTGCGGTTCTTGAACGCATCATGGAGGGTTTATGATATTTGGATAGATAAATTAATGAAGCGTTTGGGCACCAAATTTTGATAGGTATTTTTAATATTTAGCTTAAGTAATTTTAATTTTAGTTAGTTTTAGTTTTATATTCAAGTTATGTGTGTGTGTTTCATAAGTAGTCTAGTTTTTAGAATATTGTTATTGTTAATAAGCGTTTTATTTAGTTTCTATTCCTTCCTAAATATCATATTATATCAAGAATATAAAAGAATAGAAGATAAAATCCAATTACAAAAAAAATATGAAAACAGTGGAAGAAACTTATCAGGTAAATGTATATCAATGCCCCTTTTAAAGCATCATTGTATTGAATGTTAATTTGTTATACCTGCTGTAAGGTATATATTAGGTAAAGTGTACTGTGAGCGTTGTTTGTCGTGCCCTAGACCTAGGTCTAGACAATAAACATTAAAATGGACGGGTAGTGGACTTATTTCGGGAGTACCCTCCTATCGACTTTTGGAGGATAGTGAAATTTTGTAAAGCCACATCTCTGTTGACAACTTACTGGGACGACAGTTATTTGCGACCATGACCGGTGCAACCCGTGTCGAAACGTCAGAAATAAAGGTAAATAAATATTGCGTTAGACCCGGATTAAACAAGCGTTGTTTGAAATCGATCAGCATTCGACTTTTATCGCCATTTTCACAAATTATCAATATGATGTTCGCGGTCTGAAACCAACACCAATTTTTATAATGTCTCGAACAGAACGGCCGTTCCGAAGGGACCGTCTCTCGAGAAATGACGTCAAAAAATTGGCAGTGAGCTAATTTCCCTTAAGGCAGTGAATGCAGTGGTTGTGTTTCTCCTCAAATATCATCATCGTCCTAGCGTTATTCCCGGTTGTGCCCCTGTAGGAGCCCGGGGTCCGCTTTGACACCTAATCCCAAGATTTAGCATAGGCTTTAGTTTTACGAAAGCGACTGCCATCTGACCTTCCAACCCAGAGGGAAAACTATAGCTCAAATATATCAGTAACAATACTTTATTACCCTCCAAATATAGCATTGGGCTTCCATTTTCATTTAATTGGTTTCCTAAACCTCACTGCACCCAATACCCGCGGCGTTCCAACAAAGCTTGCGGTTTTTGAAAAGATTTTTAACAATGTTACACATTATTAAAATTAAAACCTCTTATCTCCCTGTAGCGCTTACTGCAAATTTAAACTTTAAGTTGACGACATAATGTAGATTTAACAGTGTTGTGAAAAGTCACGTATTTGTTTGATTATTTACCCGGATTTGCTCAGTGAACCGCGGCTCGCAACGGGGAGCCGTTTTAATTAAAGGTAAGTATAATAAAAAGTTTTTATGTAATTTTCTTAAAGAGGTAATTATAAGAGCTTACATCGTATAATTCATAGGGAATGCTAATATTATAAAGAGGAAAAGTGTGTGTGATTGTAGCAGAGCTTTGTAAGTTATGGGCTTTACTTTATCCCGTGACTTCGTCTGACTTCTCTGTTAACCCACCCCTCCCTCCCACTCCCCTGGTGATGAATGTTAAATATAGTTAACGAAACCTATTTGGATTTATTATTTTTAGATGATTCACGAAACCAGTTGTTGATTTATCATTTGTAGATGATTGACGAAGCATGTTGCGGATGTTTTCTGTTTGGATGTATTGACGAAACCTGCGTTGTGAAAAAGATTTGTATCTCTTTTTGGTCACATTGATAATGTAAAATGTTTCATTATAAATAAATGATTTGGCGATCAAGACATACAAAAAATGACATACGCCAACATCATTGTTACATGAGAGCAATACAAATCTTATACGAAAGACTGGTTGGTTTGACAGCAGACGTCATAACACCTTTATGGGGTCCTTGGAGCTGCTGGCACGACAACTGAACACTCGACACCTTTAGGTGGTCTTAGCATTCAAGGGGTTAACGTCTGTTTTCGTCCATCTCTTCGTATTGTGGTAGTATTTCAAACAGCTACGCGCGCTTAGTTCCACGTTAAGTCAATAATACGTAAACTAAGTTTAACTCTTTTCCAGTTATACTTAGTAATAATTCACAGAATACAGTCAATTTTCCTTTTTACGCCACGTCGGTGGCAAACAAGTGCACGGCCGGCCTGATGGTAAGTTGTTACTATAGCCTATGAACACCTGCAACTCCCAAGGACTAGACATGCGCGTTGCCGACCCCTTATAAACCTGTAAATTGCATTCTTGAAGAACCCCACACTGTAGCAGACCAACCACGCACAACCAGCCGTTACCCAATTTGACAGATGATAAGGTAAGACACCTAGAGGTTACTAAATTCAATATACTTTAAAACCCAATTGGAATGCGTAGTATCTCATATTGACCCCAAGAAAATTCCAAATCCTTAGCTAACAATTTGTTGAACATTGTAACAGCAACTAGATACAAGTGGAACAATATCCCCAAACAAAGTTGTTAGTTGGAACCCTCGCTACTTCGTGCTCTAATAGAAAAGCAATCAGTTAAATTCGGAGGGCGGCGCGGTCAGCCGACATTTTCCGTAGGGATGGGACTACATTATCGATAAATATTCTTCTAGTCATTATATCATATTAGTCAAAGAAATGCAGTTAACCTTTGCGTCCTTGCTCACCAACAGGAACACAGCACAAAATACCTACAGAACGAGTCAAAGTCAAAGTAATTTATTCTTTAATTCAGGCATATTACATGCACCTATGAATGTCGATGAACTACCACCGGTTCGGAAAGAAAACCTCTGCCTCGAGAAAACCAGCCTAAAAAACTTGGCGAGGTACAGCACTGCCAAATATCCCTATCCAGGATGTACCTTATGAGATAAGTTTCTGTTTTACGACAGATTTGAATTTAGAGTCGTTGAGTTCGGTAATGTCTTTTTCATCACACTTGCTCATAAATGGTGTTATTCCATGCCTGTATACAGAAGGATAATGGCCTAAATTGTTCCCGCGGGAAATAATGGTCCCAAGGGAGTAATGAGCTTGTGTGTGATCTGATTGGTTAAGCAAATCTGGACGGCCGCGTACAACAAGAAATCTGGCTCTGTGATTGGTTGGAAAATAAAATCGAGCAGGCCATGCCCTGCAAGAACCACATGCTCCATGCTCTGTGATTGGTTGAAATAATGAAGCTACGCCCCCCACTCGCACTGATCTGGAAGTGAAGTTGTCAATTTCGTCAACATTTGATTGGTGCGCTTGTATAAAACATAGATTTTTCTGTCTTTTGTATTTATTTATTTCCTCGCAAATGTGATGAAAAACATTGTGTATATATAACACGGGCATAAGAATATTGCAAACTCGAGTCATCAAAAGCTGATTGACTCTCGTTTGTAATATTCCTCATACGCCCCTTGTTAAACAATGTACTATTGGAATTTTATTGTAGAATTTTATACAACTTCCCAAGAACGACTTTTTCGCTTTTTCTAGTCTGTAAACCGATATTTGTAGCTTCCCTGTGCTTTTGGTAATCGTGGGCTTATCAGTGTCCGTATTGTAATCCCTTAATACCTTGTAGTACTTGCCAGCGGCTGCCAGCATCACACGATTTCATCTGCAAGGAAGGTACGGGCGTATTTTAACTGTTCCCACTTTGTTGAGATTGAAGGTTCATAACTTTGAATACCAAGTTGAGATTCAAAGTCATGAACTAAAACTCAATTCGTTGAGTCAACGGTGCATTGAGTTGGACGCTAAGCGCAATGATATAAAAGCCCGAAGACCATCTGCGGCAATATCATATATATATAGATGCAACGGCATATAGGTTGGGCATGGATTGCAATATTGATAAAACAAAAATTTCGAACAAAGAATTAAAATACGCCTTCATTAAATCCGGGCTGTTATTTAACGGAAGCAAGGGTTTTTTTTATGTAACAGTCGCTAACAGTGTGCTTGTATGTGGTTAACATTAGCTAATTTTGTTTACTCACATACCCGCAATAGGTAAGTAATGATTGGTAAACCAACTTTTGATATACGGTACCTTTGATACAAATGAACATTTGATATAAATAAATAAATAAATAAAATTGATTTATTTCAGGCAAAGACCCATATTTTAACACAAGGAAACAAAAGCAATAATAATAATAAAACAATCGACACAAACACTTACTTAATATTACATATTTGCAACACTGGGCAAAGATCATTACCTTATTTGGCCAGTGATGATCTTTACCCAGTGTTTTGTCATCGGGCAGTCCAGGCGCTCAGCAAACATATTCAGGATGGTGTTAGAACTGCCGCGCACTCTGCTCAACAGAGACGCAACTCTCTTCCTTCTGATGGCGTGGAAGCCATCAGTGTGCGCCTCTGCGAACATACCCGACGCGCTACAGTGTCGCGGCAGTTTCATCAGCATCCTGAATATGTTATTATATTGGACCCTGAGCGTATTGTACGTGCGCTGCGTATGACTCACCCACAGGCTGCTGGTGTAGAAGGTCTGGCAATAAGCCCTATACAATGTGACTTTAACTTCTTTCGTGCACCGAGCAAACCTGCGGGCTATCATGTTGCCTCTTACGGCCAAGGCCCTCCTCTCTCGTATAACGTGCTTTTTTGCGGAAACTATTGAACGTTAGTAGGGCTCATCCATTAGCGGGCATGAAGCGATTTTTTTCTGCAAAGGCGGATGAGTATTAAAATTCGTTGATGAGTATTAAAGGTAGTAATATACGTACATTAATAAGGACATAGATATCTGTACAGGACTCTATTGTCAATGTCATAAAGGCGTGTACAGATATGTATGTCCTTTTTATGTACGTATAATAATACCTCTGACTGTACAGTCACCGGCATAAACATATGATGGAACAAAGGCCGCAAAAATATCTGATGCCAACTCTATTCCTAGAGCCGTAAGAGCGTGTCAGATATTTTTGCGGCCTTTGATTCATCATATATCGATGCCACTGACTGTAACTGCCCATAGTCCAGGCAATGAACTGACAACTTGTATGGAAAAAATGACAAATTTGGAAATAATTTATAATAGCAGATTTTTTCTTTGTATTGGATATATTATCAATTAAATAGTTAACTAGCAACAAAATCCAACAAAATTTCAGACATCAAAAAAATGATAAATTAACTAGCTTCAGAAAACTCAGTAAAAATATTAATAAATGGTTTTATATTTATTTTGGTTCATTTACATTTGCTGTATAATATTCAAGATAAACAATTAAAAAAACAATTCATCCTTTATTTAAATCTATATAAATACTTCCGGATGGAAAGTTTGTTGGATTCTTGTAAAAAGCATATTAGAATAATGTTTTAAAATTAAATAAAGAAATAAACCACTATTATAAATTAATGTTTTTCAAAACCGTATTTTGCCTGGAGTACCATCCCTAGCTACTGAAATGCCAGCGGGTGTCAGCCTCACGCGTCGCCCCGGGCACCACACGTTCGAAACAAAGAGGTATTGTGTCACGTAATATACGTATTATCCGGATTGCTTCTTAATGACGTGCTGGGTGCCCGAGGTTCAATTCCGAACAACAATCTGCTTTTAGTAACTTGAGACGTCATCGACCATAATTATTGCGCAAACTGGGTTGAATATACATGGGATTAAGATCATTTTCTAAAATCCTACCTTGTACTAATAAATGTGAAAATTTGGCCGTTTCCTACTCGATCATTCCAAAAGGACTTATTGATTTGGATTAAAGAACTTGTAATAAAGCATTTACATGAAAAAAAAACACATGACTTGTAACAACATTTTACAGACTTCTGGGTATCAATCTGAGACGTACATTTTACATTCTAATTTGATTTGAATGTGTTTCCTGAATTTGTTCCCAAAGATTTGCCAAGTACAAGTGAAAGCGAGCGTGTGGCACATTTAAATTTAGAAAAAAATCGTATAGGCCCTACAGGTCCAATACAATAATGCGTTCAGGGCGCTGTTGGGGTTGCCACGCTATTGCAGCGCATCAGGGATGTTTGCGGACGCGCACGTGTCTTGTTTCAAGGCTACCATGAGACTGCGAGCTGCATCCCTGGTGCGACGCGTGCGCGCCAGCTCCAAAGTGCTGGCAATGATCGCGGACAAGTACTGTCCTTACATTGCTTATTGCTGTGGACTTCACGCGCCCAGCAGCTTATTTGTGGCTGGCAAATGGAGGTACCTTTAAGTGTATAATTTGTTATCTAATTAGTCAGTAGGTTAATGTGTAATTCTATATAAAACTGTATAAGTTATAGTCACTTGAAATAAATATATATTCATTCATTCATTCATTAAATCAAATGGGAATGCGAAATAAGGAAGATCACCTCTTAGGGTGGGTTACACCAAACCTTCTGTAATCGTAAGTGGTGTTCGTTAAAACTCAATGTTTGGAAAGTTTGTACAAGTTTCTATAGAATGACAGCTGGCATGGCATTTAACGTTGTTCGTTCTGTAATCGTCAGTTGGTGCAACTCGGCCTTAGGGTTGAAATGAGTGGCTATTATCAGTAAAGTTTAACGAACGATTACTTGAAAATGTTAAAAACTAATGTTAATAGCTACTAAAACTGTACAATTAACTTTCCTGTAAAATCCCTCGTCTTGTCTCACCGCGTATACAGGGTATTCTTTACTCTATATAATTAACTTAAATATTCTTCCTTCGTTTTTAATTAGGTCTATTCCCACTTAAATTATATTAATTAAAGCCTGATTTTTAATGTACAGTCGCCATCACATACATCTGTACACTACAGGTTGTTCAAAAAATCTGAACATGCACCCTAATGCCTAGAGTTGTGTTCAGATGTTTGTGAGTTGCTTGTTTGCTCCGATGTATGTGATGGCGACTGTTAACTATAACCACTTAAGTACTTGGAAAATAAGTCCAGCTACCTAGTTCCATAAGTTCCATTACGTAAAACCCGTCGTTGAATGTAACTACTTGGAAGAAAAATTCCATCTAGTTCCATCAATAGAACAGATAATAGAATTAGTGGGAATAGAAAAGTTCTTAACGTGAAAAGTTGAAAACTACCTATAGGCACCTAATCTTGTTCTGTCCATAGTGATAATTGCAGTAGAACCTTTGTAGATCGAACGATCAATAAAATATACATAAGTACAAATTGTAGAAGCTCTCCATTATTAATACTAATTGCAACAACGTCCAACCAGTAGGTACACTTCAATGAACGTGACGTGTATATTAATCTCCGGCGCGGCATGCGGCCTTTGTGTCCGGAATTACGGCGATTGTACAGTCGCCATCACATACATAGGTACACTATAGGTGTTCAAAAATATTGGCACATGCACCCTAATACCTTGAAAATAGAGGTGTGTTCCAATGTTTGTGACGTGCTTGTTTGCTCCGATGTATGTGATGGCGACTGTTACAGCCACTTACAGAGACTAGCTGAACTTACAATAGCATTTGGTTGTTCGTACATGACCAGTCGTTGTATGTATTGTGACTAAGAGGATTCTACGATCACGTGGGCATTTTCAATAATTCGTGCACTCAATTCGCATAATTTGTTAAACGAAAATTAACTCAGTATCAGTTTTGTAACGAAAATTAAGTATTTAGTTTGTATAAAAAATTACTTTTTCTTTTCAATAAATAAATCATATGCATATAGACCTTATTTAAATGCGAAAAAAGTTTATTTATTTATTTATTATTATCCACACTTACAACTATTTTTACAGGCATCGAACCTAAGACAACAGTGTAACTATTTTATAATACCTATAACATTTTTTTTACGTAGTACTCTTATAACATATTACGAGCAATGCTGCCTTTGTGAATTCATTCAGAGAACACGAAAACAAATCAATATTTTCCGCTATGAGATTGAGGGTACGCGCTGCTCGCGTCATCGGTGCCCTACCAAGCAGGTTGGTGCGCCCGCGCGGCTCGGCTAGCAGCCGCGGCCGGAGTCTACGCCACACGTACCTATCGGGAACACACACACTCACACCACTCAATACCTGGCTGTTGTATATTTTACCCCGAAGTAATTTAAAAATGTAGGTGGCCAGGCACAGCTCTCTGCGCACCCGCAGCTGGTTGTACCCTACCATGCCCAGTACAAATAGAGTTGGATACATTAGTGGGTAAAATGGGTATACCCCGTACTTCCTCCAATACAGAAATCGTACGAATTTATTTTGGATACGCTCCACCATAAGGTGATATTTGGTTTCATGCGGATCCCAGATGATTGCATTGCATTCGAGACCACTTCGGACCAACGCGTTGTATAATGCGATAATCGCTCCAATATTTGTAATGCCATGGGAACGACGCAGAACAAATCCCAGAGTTCTATACGCCTTCTTACAAATATTGACGATGTGATCCCGGAATCTCAAATCAGATGTGAATTTGACTCCCAAATCTTTAACCTCTGACACTCTTTTTAATTTCATGGCATTTATTTCGTAGTCATGAAGAATGGGATAGTGCTTTCGAGTAAACGTCAGTTCAGTTTGACATCATTTGTATGCTGAACTTTCGTTACAAAACTGACACGGAGTTAATTTTTATTTAACAACTCACTCTAAAAGGGTACACGAATTTTTTAAAATGCCCACATACACGTAGCTGAATTTAATTTCTCCATTTTATTATCTAAGGTATTTTAAAAACAAATTTTATGTAAAAATCCCCGTGGCATGTTGTAATAATTTTAAGTCTTAAGTATATTTAATAGAACCCGAGTGTTTCTAGTGTTGTAGCTGATGATGGACGATGCAAAAGTGGTTCGATGAATCCTATTTTAATAAATAAATTCTTTCTTTCTTTCTTTCTTTGAAAAACCTTACCTGGCCCCGTAGCATGGATGGCGTTATCACGCGATAAGTGATAGGATAAGCGCGTCGTCTCATTCTATCGAACGGTGTCAGCCAGGGACGACAACTCTATCCTATCACTTATCACGTGATAAGGCCATCCATGCTACGGGGCCTGATCATATATCTATCACCCACAAATATATCTTGACGCTGCGATTCGTAGTAAGTAGGTAACTAAGCGGCATCAGAGGTCTAGTTTCAGTAGGTAGGGGTGACGGTTGATAGCGCCGAATATTGCCTAGCTGTCGACACCACGCATTCTCCAACCAGTAAAAATCGGCAATGCGTTTTTAATTACTCTTCGCAATCGACGTTGGCTATGGTCTTTGCTTGCCTCAAGCAAGCCGTTTGCTTATTTGCCACCGCGCCACAAAAAATAAAGAAAAATAGTCGCTGTTGTACCGCGCTGATGGTGACTCCACACAAATTGAGACACCAAGAAAACGCAGTCGTTACCTAACAAGAAGTCGCGAGAGTTGGCACCTGATAGATATTTAATTCTTGTGACATGACCAAAAAACCTCAATGCTTCCCAGTATGCTGTACAATTTTTAATCGAAATTAGATAAAAATCGATACAGGCGCTGCGTCAGGGCTAACAATCGATCATCGAGAGGACTTTTGTTCAAAAACGCGATTCATCCAAATTGCGATGAGATCAAGGTTTTGAGGGGATTTAATTGCAATATCAAACTGTGCTTTTCAATATTTTGATAATTGTATTTTTTACCGAACTAAATTTTGAAATTATGTTTTTTGGTAATGCGGAAGGAAGTCATGTTCATGTTAATAGAAGGGTATTAAGTACGACTGCGGAGGGTTGTTGTTGACGAGGTAGTCCAAGAAATAGGTGGATGGACTGCGTGAGAGACGATGCGAATAAGAAGGAAGGTGTGATGAATTGGCGCTACTCCAACTACCCCAGCTCCTCGAAAAAGTTTGTGAGTTCCTTGGTATTGCTTACTGCTTTCTGTCATGTCTGGAGACCCTAGGTGTTTCTTCTCGTATAGTTCTTCTACCATCATGCACGCTCTGCACATGGGGCTGTCTGCATGTGTCCATCTTCTCCCAGTGTCTTTGGTGTAGGTCTTTGGTGTATTGGTAATTGAATGTTATAATCAAAATCCTCAGTCCTCAAGTGAATAAAGGGTCGGCGACGCGCTTGTGATTCTTCTGGAGTTACAAGTGTCCATAGGCTACGGTAGCTGCTTAACATCAGGCAGGCCCTAACCCTGTCAGACCGGAAAAACAAGACCCAGCTAAAGTAAAATGAAGTATATTGACGTATGTTTTTGGATTGACAATTAAATGTAATCAACCCGCACAATTGTATTGGCCGGGTCTGAAAGGGGTAAGCTTGTTTGCCACCGTCGTTGTATAAAAAAAAAACAATAATAGAGCTCGTGATTCTGTGCAATATAAATACAACCAGAATAAATATCTGTATGAGTATGACTCTTAATATGTTATTCTCTCTTACCCTTCTGAGCAGGCGTGACTTCGCAAGTAAAGTGTTAAAGTGTACCTAAATAGCATGCTTGCTCCCGCCGACTATTAAGAACCTGCATCAGAATCAGCTGGGTTCCACAACTCAGTAAATAATGCAGGGTATTAAGTTCATATCCCGCGGGGTGCACCCGGGGGTCCTGTTCATAGAAATATGACACAGACTAAGTAGAAGAGATAGTAATGTTTTGATTTCATCTTCACACTCAGAGTACAAAGAGAGACTAACTTATTTTTTTCAAAAATGGCCAGCAAAGTGAACATTACTCGCTACATATTGGAAGGTAAAGTGTATAGTTTAAGGCCAGATCAAAATTAAAAAAAATAAAAAACATTGCAGGCCGCCTGCAATGTTACATATAAACTCCTTTATTTGTCGAGTATCAAACTTTTTAAAAAGTAGAAACTGGTATATAGAAGACGGCACGGGTCGTATTCAGCCAATTCAATTCGTATTTTTCTGTTGCAAACGCGACGTTTTTGTATGCGTCTCAAATAGTTTGCGTTTTTCGATGGAAAAATACACTTGCGATTCTGTTTAAAAAAAACGGCGGCAAATCATAACATTTTCACGTTGTGCAACGATATCTAAAGTTTATTTATTCCTCCATTTTTGAGAAAAGCACTATATTAGCCTCAGCCGGTATGTCAATTGCAGGCTTCGTATTATAATTAAACGGACTCGCAAGCTCGTCCGTTTAAACAAATACTCAGCCTGCAATTGCCTCCTTCCCGGCCACGGCAATAATGTACTATTATTGTATCTGGTCTGAAATAAATGCCTTTATTTATTTTACCTTAGTTTTGGTCCATGTATACAGTATATTGTTAACCGACAAGAAATCATTAATTGTACGCCAGTACTTACCAATTCTGCTATTGGACATCAATAGAAACTTTCACACCCCTTTTCAGACATTTAAGGGCTGATCCCGGATAAAAACTAACCTATGCCCGAGACAGTTTGACAATTGTCAAACTATTTGTATACCACAGAGCAATCCATACAAACATTATTAATGCGAAAGTGTGTCTATCTATCTGTCTGTTACCTCTTTACGCTTATACCGCTAAACCGATTTAGATAAAATTTAGTATCGAGATAGTTTGTGTCACGGGGAAGGACACAAAATAGTTTTTATCCCTGAAATCATCCCTTAAGGGGGTGAAATGGGGGCTGAAAGTTTGTATGGAACTACATTATATACGAGTTCCACGCAGACAGAGTTGCGGGCAAAGCTAGTCCATTATATAACTACAACCGTTCGTTTCGGATATACATAGGAGCATTGATTGAACTTTCTCCACCTCAACGCTTAAAGGATTGAAAGTGTACCTACGCACACCTTTTTGTTACGGACAAAAATCTAAAAAGCATGGGATTTCCAAAGCACTGTCCCATCTACATGATCCCAGTATTAGCCGACATCAGGGAGCATGAAGAACCCACCAGGGGGGCAGTCCCACTGAGCTCCGAAATTGATACAAGCCCCGCCAATGCTCGAATTAAACCTGAGTTCTCATTGTCATTGAGATTAAATCTATTGACGCGGTATTAGCGCTGTGAAGTGTGAAGCAAATGTGTTATGTTATAGGAGATTTGAATTAGAGATTTAAAGGCGTATGTCCCATGCGGTCTGGTAAAAGTGTAATTTGGAACTAAGCTACCAAAAAAGGTTTGGTTAGTTAAGTTCGCGACGTAAGACGTTTTGTGTGGTCTATGACATGTACTGTCACTTACTGTCCGCGAACGTGTGAAGCCTGTTACACACTGGAGGAGACGGCGGTCAATAGTTAACTTGAAAGTTATTGTCAAAAATGCCACCCCAAGCGGCGCCAGTGTGAATCAGGCCTTAAGTAATTTAGCATGAATCTGAATCTGAAATGATGCTTCCTGCCGACACTGTAGGGAGGAAGAAACCAGTAATCATGTATTAGCGGAATGTATTATGTACGCGGCACCGCGGTTTAATATATTCGGTAAAGATATGTTAGAGCAGAGGGAATTGAAGGATGTCGACCTTAAAGATGTCCTTCTGTTCTGCAGGAAAACTAGAAGAATGGAAGAGTTTGATGTGGGAACGCCGCCGGGACAGTAACCTGAGGGGTAATCACGTAACGCTCCGAACGCACGTAAGGACAATTTTACTGTTTATTTATTTAATCGTATGGCGATCTGTAGAATAGGCGAATATCCATGTGATATTTTTATAGTATTCGCCTATAATTTTACTGTCATGTTTCCATATAAAAAGTGAGATTTAGATCTACCTGACGCGCGTACTATAGACTATATTGGCGCGTACAATGCGTTACGTGATCGACCTGCTCAGGCTCCAATCTAAGAGAATCGGGCTGAATGAACGAAACAAACGATCGCCTGTTTCCGGCCAGGCGTCCCGTCACAACATCATCATCATCTATTTAGCATTAACTTTAACATGTAAATAAAAGAAGCTATATTTGTTTTTGTCAATTAAAGAAGCCCTTAACCTGATTCAAAGATTTTGAGATGCACACCTTTAGGTCATTTAGTAATCGAATCCGAAAATCGGTAATGCAAAGACTAATGCCCACGCCAATTCTTGAGAAAAGTTTACCCAGTGGAGCCCATGGTTGATATAGATGCAATAGGGATAACGCTGAGACGATGTAGACATGATTCAAAACGAAATATAAATATTATTTTAGTTCAATAGGAATTAAAGCGCCTGCAAAAAAGTGTTAGGCAAAGCTTCCAGTATAAATAAATTAGTATTGCTATTTAATTTCAACAGTGACACAAACGCTTTCTTGATAGCAAAACCAACAATATGTTGAATTGTTTAACTGTAAGTGCATTCTTTCAAGACCATCAAAAGACGCGTCGAATCACTACCATAGCTTTTAGGCACCACTAAACCGCAATACAGCACATTCCTTCACAACACTCGGCCATTACAGCGGGTCATCCCTTAAATTCTTTTTATTGTGCCCCTGTAAATCATTGTGTAATGCTTCAGTGCATTATCCGTCGAGGAAACTTCATTATGGCCGGTTTAATGGGTCGAAGGAGCGATAAAATCCGGCCGGCGCGGTCGGTCTGGGTAATCTAGGGTGGATATTAGTTGGTAGAAGACGGGAATGTCTGCTTGTATTACACGGTGCTTGGTGAACGGGTAATTAGAGAGTAGAAAGTGACGTTTTGCTGGAGAGGATAAAGTGGATAAGTTTCTAACAAAAAATCGTTTTTGGTACCAGCTTTTATTGCTGACTGTCCTTTTTCTTGCATAGTCATCATCTAGTCATTGAGAGGGATTTCAATGAGTCCGAACACGACAGGTTTAGCTTGTGTCGAGGAGTGCTGCCATAATATATTGCATTGTCACTAAACTTACTTAACTAAACTAACTAAAATATGCCAAAAATTCAGATCAATAGGATACCAGCAAGTGGCTGAAAATTTCATAAATTTTAAAGGAAAGCTTATGAACTTTTCAAAACAGTAGAGAAACATCCCCAAATATACACTAGGTACATATCAATAATTAATGTGGACCACAAAAAAAAACATATTTCGCTTTCGACGTCGCGTCATTGAAGCCGTATTCTCGCCAGTAAATTGCAGAAAAACTAGATAAATACCATAATAATTATCGTTATTTTATTTTATTTTGCACTTTTGATGTGTTTTTTTGGAATAATTTGAATAATCACTATGCCCATATCTACACCCGCTTATTCTCGATGACCCATAGGTATTTTAAGAACATGATCTTGTTAGTCAAGTACTTAACCTTTTTTAAGGGTAGGTATGAATCGCGACGTTAATGGCGTGACCGACATCAGTACTACAATTAATACTACGAACTGAATAAGAAATATAATCATAATTCCGCAATTACTGTGGTCCATATTACGAACCCTTAGTTTTATTAAAAGTGAATGGTTTGGTCCATATTAAGCTACCTTTTTGGTTCAATTTTGACATTTACAAATACCTACACAATTAGAAATACGTACGTTTTTGTACACAAATTTCATTTTAATCCCATTTTTATTTATAATGATCATTTCCTGACTGATTTTGTGTTAATTGCATTTATTCAGTAAAATGTATAAGATGGTGGTGGTGTAGGTATATTTGGAGATTTTCCAACAGTCAAAAGTAAAAGCTTGTAGGTACCTATAATTCATTCCAACAATTTGATCCAAATGCTAAATAATGCATCATACTCGTGATCGGGTGCTGTTTGTGGAGTCCGGTCTGTTCATGCTTGCAAGGGCATAGTAACTACCTAAATACTAGTGTTATTATCATTATTTTGACGAGAGACATCATTCTGTTCTTGACACGTTTTATTGTTATTGACCCTGTACATCTCTGACAATATTACATTAATGATCCTTTTCTGTTTTAACGCTTAGAGACAGTATACATCTCTATAAGAACTAGAATAATTATTAATTGTATTTGGACGCTCAGAGACCTTATACATCTCTGGGGTACTAAATTAATATCATAAACTTATTGTTAATTCTGATACAGACCTTATATCGAATGTAATTGATAATATTTTACAATTTTGGATTTTTTGAGTTTTCATTTAGTGACATTTAGTTTGTTAACCGTTAAGGTACTAATTGGTTAAAATTTGCAATTTTAAAATGATTATTGTGTAAGATTATTAATATTATATTGTAGAATACCATTTGACATGTAAAAGTGCCCTTGTGGCCTATTTGCAGAATAAATAATTGATTTTTTGATTGAATTTATTCCGGAATCATTAAGAAATACAACTTTGATGCTTCGATTCTGACTAAGTATTTATTCGGGTTTGGCTAAATCGGGTCACAATTGAATGTTACAGCATGTTTTCTTCTCCTTACTATGAAGACTGTCCTCTACGTAGTACAAAGATGGCCGCCGCAGTAGCGGCCGGTGATACATCACCTGCAATTTGTTGCGATAGCGCTGCGATAGGCCGAGCGAGAATTGTTCTTTATTGTGCAATAAAACGTGCGCGGGAGCGAGATGCCTGCTAATTTTACGGGATTCGGGTTATCTTTTTGAGATATATACTCGTACAGCTGGGATTCATGGTCATGACAAGCACACGACGCAATTTGTCACAACAACTACCTACTTAGAATGAAACGTACCTATGTAATGTTGTCTCATTCCAGCGATAGCAAGTGGTTGTTGCAAACTGCAAGGTGTGTGCTTAATGGTGTTTAAGAAGACAGATTTAAATCGTAAAAGCTTTGATTATAGAAGTGCCCATGGCTGGTTCGAACGAAACTTAAACACGTAAGTAAATACCTTTTTCACACCTGCTATTCAGAAAATAGTCATTGTTGTCATCCAAATGAGATATTTAAATCGTCATAGAAGGTAAACACTTGAATCGGATCGTTACGCTCAAAACTCTACTTTTTTTTTATACAACGACGGTGGCCAACAAGCTTACGGCCTGCCTGATGACTACTTTAGAATCCCTCGCTATGCTTAGGATTCTATTGTAGAATCTTTCGCCACATTCAGGATTCAATATACCGCACTCGCCGTAAATATAATTATAATTTTGTTCCCTTGACACTAGTTGACACACAATCTACTATTGCCTGCTCGCGCGGCTCCGTATTACAAAGAACGCAAGCGACGCCGCGGTATGAAACATAGCCAAGGTCTGTACCGAAGTTCCATTTTTATAAACAGGGTGACTGGTAATTCGACCTATTCCTTGAAAGGGGTTATACTAGAGCTAATTTGAAACTATTTGTATGTCCAGTCAACCAGGGGTCGAAACTCGCTGGTTTCCGAGATATTCGAGTTTTTAGTTTGTATGAAAAAAAATCTCCTTGCAGCCTTAAGCTGGTGATTGTGACAAAAGTACTTCCATTTGGAAGGTAAAAAAAACATTTTTGTCACAAACAGCACTTTAAGGCTGCAAGGCGATTTTTTTTAAACCAACTAAAAACTCGAAAAATTAAAAGAAATCGTGTTTTGACCCCTGGTTGACTGGACATAGGAACAGTTGACAGACAAGGAATAGGTCGAATTACCAGTCACCCTGTATGTAAGTAAAGAGGTGAAAGGTTATTTATATCGGGTGAGTAATTCCGGATATAATCTCATCATCTATCAATATCATACTTTGTCTCATTTAAAGTAGTAATATAATCTTTGAAGAAGAGAAACATTTCTAAGGAAAAAAAATAAGATGCATAGACAAACTAGAAACCATTTATCAAACAGTTCATCTATTTGTGGCTATTGTATGCAGATTCTTTTTTTAACACAGAGTACAAAGGACCGGGATATCGTACCTATTATCATTTTAAAAATAATCAGATTATAGTTACTACAGTAGCTTTCTTATGTAAAGTAATATTAAAAAGACGAAAAGTCTGTCAGGTTGTAGCTTTGTAAAGCATGTCTGGTAATCTCAGAAATAGATGTTAAAAATGTAATTAAATCAGACTTATGCAACAAGCTCTTCTACCTCAACGATACTAGAACATTATAATCAAATATTCAATTAGGTAAATGTGCAATCAAGAGCTTCTCAGAAAAAAAAAATTTTTTGGTGAAAGCTTTATCACGCAGATTTTTGACAGGGTGTGCCTTTTGAGTCCAAACACAAAGTGCTTAATAATCCCCAACGGCCCCAACGCATAAAGATGAAGGGGTGTTATAAGTTTGACGTGTCTGTGTTTCAGTCGGTGTGTCTGTCTGTGGCATCGTAGCTCCAAAACGAATAAATCGATTTGAACGCCATTTTTTTTATTAGAAAGCTGACATGATCGAGATGGTTCCTAGCTTCGTTTCAACCAAATCGGTTTAGCCGTTTTTGAGATATTGAACTTTGAAATGAAAATATCGAGGGTTTTTCAACTTTTCTACGTTTTTAATAATTTTATGTACCAAGTTATTAAGAAGTTGGTAAAGCCAGTTTCAGTCTCAGTATTATCAGATCAGCTTGGTGGTACCATAATATTGCATTGTCACCGGACCACCAGATAGATAGTAAACAGTAAGCCCAGTTTTATCGCCCGCCCGCCGCCCCTCAACCGCTTTAGCCTAGTTGGTAGTGACCCTGCCTACGAAACAAGAGGTCCTGGGTTCGAATCCCGGTAAGGGCTTTATTTGTGTGATGAGCACGAATATTTGTTCCTGAGTCATGGATGTTTTCTATGTATTTAAGTATGTATTTCTCTATATAAGTATCTATATCGTCGCCTAGTACCCATAGTACAAGCTTTGCTTAGTTTGGGACTAAGTAGATTTGTGTAAGATTGTCCGCAAATATTTATTTATTAATTTATTTATTTATCGGACACCGGGTTCTGAAAAATGGTTATGGTTTGAACATTTTTGAGGACAGCAGGATTTAAGTACATGCTCACATGCATTCATACTAACAGTGAAATAGGAAATTTTCAAAACAGCATAAACTTGAAAAAAGTGTATCCGTTTTTATTGCTCTTGGCCTGTAAGGAAATTTACTTAGTAAGAAGTATACGAGTATGTAAGTGTCCACCTTCTTATTTGCTGCGCCCAACAGGGTACATGATGTGATACCATACTTTATTTTAAGACCACCTGTATAACCATTATGTGCAATAAATGATTGAGTATTGAGTATCTGTGAATCCTGTTGTACCAGCACTTTAAACTCTCAAGCCATATTAACTTCAGCCTGAAGGTCACAAACACAACGGCCAGACAGGACAAATTGAAACGGCTGTGGTGATGGGCTGCAATTAAGGCGGTGCCCATAAATCCGCCGCTGATCGAGACATGGAAGAGGCGTTGTACCCGTCGGCAGGTTATGTTGGGGGCACACTGGATGGGCTTTTGTTTTTTTACCACTATAATGGCGACATAGTTGGAGTAGGGATATCCACTCTAGTGTTCCGGGCACACTACTTTTTTTGATGGAGAAGGGATGTCCCCCAGTGTTGGGTCCGACTGCGGACGACCACCGGCCGGGACGCGGAAGAATAATGGTCCCCGTATCCTGGTCAAAAAGTAGGTTTGAGGAACACCCAGAGGTTTTTAGGCAGTAGAAGTCTGACATAACCACTGCTCTTCCCCGTGGCGTCTTCCGTCCATGAGGAAACCGGTCTAAACCCAATAAGGTCTGGCTTTTCCTCTGTGTTGGAAGCAGATAGCAGTCGCTTTTGCAAAACT
This sequence comes from Epinotia brunnichana, assembly GCA_963854355.1. NCBI lineage: Eukaryota > Metazoa > Arthropoda > Insecta > Lepidoptera > Tortricidae > Epinotia > Epinotia brunnichana. The sequence goes on along the minus strand of OY977945.1, from coordinate 3,518,046 downwards.
ATTGCCTACGCCAGATCTTCGGATTAGGTGTCAAAGCGAACCCCGGGCTCCTTTAGGGCACAACCGGTAATAACGCTCGGAGGATGATGAATGGCGACATAGTATCGCTGTTGAAACGTAAAGTGAAGATTGGCAGGAATTGGCACAGGATCGGGAAAAGTGGGGTACTCTTGGTTCGGATGCCAAGACTTTTTTGAATCACTGATCCGAGATTAAGATACAGTAGCGGCCTAAAGGTTTCTGTTTAGCCCTTTGTTTGACTGCTAGAGATGATGATTTATGTTAAAAAGTCGGTAAATTTGTACTTTTTATGGTGCAATAAACTTTCAATAAATAAAAGACAATGAAAAATCTACTTATTCTTCTTCCTGTAATTATAAGTGGAAAGTTTGATCACTATACATTTTATGCAAGAATTTGCGTCGAATGTAGGGTTTTCTGGGTAATAAATCTGTTGAAAACTTTAACTGCAATCTTCATTGTATCCCCGACCCGACTCAATGGTAACATACGTGCGTATGCGCAAGTCCAGCTACAGGCCACGCCTTACACTAAACAATAACTTAACCTTTTTTCGCGAAGAAAACCTGCAAACCAGATACATATTTAGTCATGAGGGTATAACTGGGTCATGTGGCATTTCTATCCACTAAAACCTCCATCTCCGCTCTTAAATATATCTTATACTTATTTAACCGTATGGCATACATTATTTTGTCCCACGGGACACGTGCAGGATTGTGGTAGGTAGCTTCTGCGAACGCAAGTGACAGTTGTCCCCCCTTTGTCAAGTGAGTGGGCAACTCGACTGTTAGAGGTTCTTAAGCCGCCCAAAGGCATCTAGCTCGGCTACTGTCATAGACAGCAGCCGGGTGCTTAGCGTGCCTTCCAAAGCACGGAAGCGCTCATTTATAGTAACCACTCAAACAGGCGGTCACCCATCCAAAGACTGACTGCTGCCGTCTTTGCTTAACCTGCGTTATCGTTACCGATTCGCAGGCGCCGCTAGGCTATGAACGCTAGATCTTATACTGAACGCAAACCTACTTCTTCAACTTCAAAATTGTCACCAGCAGGTTGATCACGTAATTCACGCTTTGTTCGTCGTACGTCAGGTAGATCTAAATGTCACTATAATGATGATCTACTTATATATAGGAAAATGACAATTGAGTTATCCTAATGTGTACGTGATCACCCTTATAATGACAATTCGACGTTGCCGGGCTGATTTGTAGCGAAGCTATCCAGCGACACTGTTTACTTGGCGACCCTAAAAAGTACTATGGCGAAATAGGGGCCACGTTCCATTTTGTCGAAGAAATCAATTCGCCACTATGAAGCAAAAGTTTTTAGCTCGCTAGTGACAGCTGTCATGTGGCGCAATATTACGAGAATACTTTCTAATATAATTGGGAATGGATGAAAATTTTAGAAGTGCCTGATTTTTTTTTTGGTGACAGGAATAACCTTTCTTAGCACCAGAAAAAAAATGCAGACTTTTCAGATGCGTCAATTATTTTTGAAAAATATAAACAGTTTCCTCACTTACGTTTTGGGTTTAAGACGGCGAATGAGACACTTTCCTTGATCCGTCTCATATTACAAAAATATTTTAAATATCTGACCCTGGCAATGATAAATATAGCTGCTGCAGCTGCCAATATCATTGCCAATGTCAGTTTACCACGGATATTTAAGATATTTTCTTGTAAAATGAGACGGATCAAGGAAAATGTCTCAAGCGCCGTCCTAAACCCAAAACGTAAGTGAGGAAACTGTTTATATTTTTCAAAAAAAAATTATGCAACTGAAAAGTCTGCAATTTTTTCTGATGCTAAGGAAGGTTATTACTGTCACCAAAAAAAATATCAGGCAATTCTAAAATTTTCATCCATTCCCCATTGCATTATACACCAAAACTCGATACATGAAACCAATATTAAAGATTTCCCTTCAAAAATTCAAAAATCTGCCTCAAACCAAATCTCCACATCGTGCAAAAACGCTTCGGAAACCGAAACAATTCCAACCGATTGCAAAAGGAACAGGAAAAAGAGACATAAATAATACTTGGTATCAGCGACAGGGTCGTAAATAGCGAGTCGTGATGCCGCCGTGGCTACCAGGCGAGCTACTGCAGGGAAATATTCCAACGACCAACGATAGACTTTCAATGAATAGTATAGCTCTCATCGTCATTATGATTTTTGTATAACACACTGGTCACAAACAAGCATAAATTGTGGTTTATGGTAAGTAGACAACACCTAATGACGCTTGCGCCCCCAGAGAGTTCACGAGAACAAAAACAGAGGATTCGTGTGTCGACAGCTGGAGTCAAATGCAGGTCTCTCAATTTCAACACAGTTTGTCCTCGGGAGCTTTGACGACCTTGCTCATCACCAGGAACCCATCACCTATGGAACACGTATCGCAATGACTCAATAGTTTTCGGTAAGGTGGGACCCCTTGCCGTCTAAGAGGATTTAAAAGCGATACCTGGACTACACAGTCCATATCAAAAATAAAGTCTATCAATAAAGCTTAGTAAAGAAATATACAAAAATTACCCCAACAAAATAATCAATAATGCCTAATTACTTTTAAGACTTTTTCCAACAATTCTGTTCTCTCTCTCGGCTGTTTCAACTTATCTCTCATATTCATCACATAATATTTTTTTTGTTCCAGTTAGAAAGGATCTGTCATATTTAAGTACTTTCTCGTAGTAGTGTAGTTACTTGTTCATTTGTTTACAATAGAATGAATCCTTAAGTTTCTTACTAATTAAGTTTACAAATTCTAAACATTTACATCCTGGTGTGGATGAAATTGAAAAAAGAACAAAAAATATATCGATAAATTATACGATTGTAAATACAATCGAGCCACTGGCAACCCTACCTGATAACAGCATATTGTTGCCTGCAACTGTCATGCCGAGAGTGCCTTTGTCGAGCGGAATCGATTTACTTCTGACATAGATAAAGACAAATTGACTAACGATTAAGTCGAAGATAAACGGGTAAATACTGCCAAAGACAATACCGGTTGCTGTACGGCGATTGTACATTTTGCTCGTGTTTCGTGCGGGTTTAAAACAAAAATCCATTGACATTTTAGAGTGCTTTTTCAATAGCTTATTATGTCATGAGAGTGAATGAAGCAAGAAAGGTTTGTTCAGACCGCAGCAAGTGGAAATCTGTGATCTCTGCTCACCCCTTCGGTGCACGGGCGTCACTATAAACCTCCTTCCTTCCCTGTTTATTAATTAGACTCGTCCCAGTACGGAGAAATTCATGACCAGTCGTTTAAAAATGCGTCTAGATTATTCCGCAACTTTACCTCGGCCTGCCACTTAAAATATGACTGTTCAATAGGGAACATTACTGCAATGTTCTGCCGCCAGAGGCAGCACTAACACTAATAGTAAACCAGTATAGAAATATAGGGATTCACACAAACATGCAAAATTGATTGTCAAATGAGTGACAAGGATGCTTGCATAGACAATACCGCAAGTGCGAACGAGATACAATGTCAACGCTGCTAGTGTCGCCACCTACGAAGAGTTTTGCGTAATGTTCCCTATTGAACAGAAATCAATTGATTTCAGTTTCATAGCTGTTGTGTAGCTGCTATGATAAATAATTCTTCTGTGTTTGGACAGTTATTTGCGAAGAATGTCAGTTGCTTTGCAAAGAACTTTACCTTTAAACCTATAACTAATATACCTATGCGTACATACGCGACTAAGATTTTTATAAGTTCGAATTTCAAAGAACTGTTCTCAGCTGCTTGTAAAAACTGGAATAACCAACTCAATGTATCCCTATAAAAACTGGCTCCAAATAATGACTGCGTTGTGCATTGTTTGGTAACTGCAAAAATCAGATGCATTAAATCAAAGCTTTGGTATAAGCGGCGCGGACGCGCCTGGGAGCCGATGCCTCGATATGAGGAATATGCAAAATTCAATAACACGCACGACCTTTAGGGCTGACTACAAGAACATATTTTTATGGCCGAAATTCTGTGGTACAGTTGAACTTATACAAACCTAGCTGAACACCTTGAAACCTTGTCGCTTTCAATCGTAGGACAACTTCATGTGGCAGTTTAAATATGACGTTGAAGCTACTCAGTACAGATGAAAGAAAGTAGTCCCATTTCTTTTATCTGATATTTTTCTAGTATTGTTGTATCAAGCCAACGACGTTCGCATTTAGAGCTTTGTTAGTTAGCCCCAATTGAACAGAAGGAATGTGAAAAGTTAACTTTCAAAATGTAACAAAGTAACGCCTGATTCAATAAATTACTTCAAAATGTCTCAAGTTTATTGCAAAATAGAAAGAAAGAAGTTTGCAGTTCGCAGTTACTGACCGATAACCTCACGATGTGTTGCTTCACCGAAAAGCTAACGGTAAATATCAAATAAGAAATTGTTGAACATGTTTTTATCCAATGAGTGGGCTTTGCTAGTAATAAATAACCAAATACAAAACATACGTAATACTCATACTGAAACATAAGCAAAAATAAGCACATCAATAAGTTCATAGCCGCGCAGGTACCTATAAAGTTGTCATTCCTCGTTACGGCCCGTGCATTTGACACCTTCAATGCCACTGCCACTGCAGTCACAATTCAAAACTTCATCCAGCATATTTACTTCAAATATGGAATCCATATTTTCAGATACTTATTGACAAGTTGGAGTGGATCCAACAGCGGGGCCAAGTCGACTCGGATAGAAAATATGGTTTATGATAAATGACGACTCTGCAACGAAACGCTCTGAAACGAAGACTCGTTTAACTTCGGGAATTCGGGATAGATATTGAAAGTGAATGTCCTCTCGAAAATTTAGAAGGAACTGACAAAGCGAAGTTGTTTTATGTGAAATTTGGTAGTTGTATGTGAAATAATTTACACACCGCTAAAATAAGTCTTGTACTGAAAAAAAATATTCGGGGGTTCAAATGCATGTAATAAGAATCTTCAAAGTTGGACATCCCAAATGAGGGAATAACTAAATCAAGAACTCAGTTTTACTATTAAAATCTGGCAGGCAATATGCCTTTCAAATATAGTAAGGTCTAAAAGATCAATAAGGTAGAGTGACAAGGAAAAAATCGGCAGCATAATTAGCGCAGAAGTGGTGGAGCATACACAAAAAAAAAAAAACAAAAAATCAAAATAATTTATTTCAGTAACTTATAAATACGTATACAAGTATCTGTGCTGGTGCCTCTTTTTAAGTATATAATATACTTGTGCTAAGAAGATCACCGCTCTTCCACATGTTGTGACTTAGGTGTAGGCATAACTTAAAATATAATGTATATAATAAGTAAACATTTTATATTATACTATGTGGTAAGTGTGTGAAACACAATGAACTGGGAAGACACCCAGTTCAATTTTCGGTCTGCTGCTGTTCAAAGTTTTCTTTCTGCTTTGATTTTTGTATCAATGGTATTAAAATCTGTTACTAAAAACTAATTTAATTTATGATGTTTGTTCATACACTTTCTTGAGTCCAGTAGTCCATTTAGTTTGTATAAATTCACCCCACAACATCACCAGCCCTGCCGCGATGTCCGATACGGAGGTCGCGGCGGACGCTGATTTACCGCGCGACAGATTATCGCGCACACGACGTCTATTAACGCCGCGATACCACGCTTCCTACTTCATCAATTAGAGGACCCCTTAAGGAGATTTTCGTGAACATGAAGTCTGTAAAATAATCCAAAGAAAAATGTCATCCTCCAAGCGTTTTCCAGGTTGTATTCTAGAGGAGCCCGGGGCCACTTTGGCACCTTATCCCAAGATTTAGCATATAGGCACTAGTTTTAGTTTCATACGTCCGATTTTCCGAAAACCCCAGTGGCACGTGCCAATCCGAATCCGAAGAATAAAGTGACCAAGTAAATTAAGGATGGAAATGGAAGATGCGTAAGAGAAGAGAAGACTAAGGATTGAAATGGGTGTGGACGGTGGCGGTTTGCAATCATAGTCAACTTTACAATGGATTCACTCTTGCTGCTGATTTTGTCACCTTAAATGTCAGAAAAACAGAACTCTTAATATAAATAATATAACGTACGTGATTAATACCGAAATCTGGAATCGTCTTAGTTAAATTGGCAGGCAGACAAGGATTGTACTTGAGTTCACGATGAGTCAGGACTCATTATGTCGTTTCTGAAGTAGGCTTTTATCGTCCAAGAGAGTAGATTAAAACAGTAGGTACCTTTTATTGTAAACTAGCGACCCGTCCCGGCTTCGCACGGGTTTATATGTATAATACATGCATGTCGTATACATATAAACCTTCCTATTGAATCACTCTAACAATTATAGAAACCGCATCAAAATCCGCTGCGTTGTTTTACAGATATAAGCATACATAGGGACAGACAGACAGCGGGAAGCGACTTTTATACTATGTATGGAGTGAGTAGTGATAATCATTGGTTACCTAGAGAGATATAAATTGTTTTTTTAGATATTTATCTCCTTATCTAAACCACTAGCTAGGTAGGGTAAGTGCACCAGTAAATGGACGAATCCAGTGAATGAACGAAAACCTGATTATTTGCTTAAATTAAGAGTTCTGTATATTTCTAGCATACCGGGTATTTTTTTCTCGATTAGAAGCATTCACTGTAAGGGTTTTGTAACATTTATATCAACTCAGTCGCAACAGTTACAAAATGAGCGAAGCTTAAAGTTGACGGGCTATGGGCGTGGATTTTTTGTATGAGCCGGTAATGTGCCATTGTACTAGTTTTATAAACTTGTAACTTATGGTGTGTGGTTTTTGGAAATCATAAGAGCGAAATTGTGCTATTCAAACATCTTTTTAAGTTATTTAAGCTTAGATTCTCGTTTTTTAGAAGGTGTTCTATAACTAGAATTAAATCCGCCTAAATCCAGTGAATGAACAGGAGTGTTCATTCACTAGCAACGCCTGTTTGAATGTTTTCGCAAAATCTTATGTTCTAGTTATTGTAATAAGATTTAGTTTTTAGTAGCATAACCACCATTGGTTTGTCCATCGTTGGTCCAGTGTTCGAACAAACCTCATTTTCGAACATAAAGTTAGTTCATTCACTGGTGTATAGATTTCCAGTAAGTAAATGAACATCGACCGATGCTTACCTAATTCATTTATTGGTTTTTTGGAACCAGTTATTGAACGAACATTTGTTACAGTTTTTTAATTGTTTTAGAAAAAGTAAACCATTAACTACCACCCCGTGTGTTGGTATATCGAAATACTCCAAACAAAATCGCTAAACAGCAATTTAAACCAACAAACCATAACTATAACAGTAGTTCATTCACTGGTGTTTAGTTGTTCATTTACTAGAAAACTCTGTTCATTCACTGGTGATTTTCCATTTTTCTACCTAAAAGGTCAAATAACTTAAAATTATGGAAACTTATTGCAAAGCAAAGTAATTTAAGCAAACTAGAATACTTGTTTGAGCTGTACAAACAGTCACGGCCGATATTAAGTATAGCTATCTTACATAAAACATTTTTTAAAGTCAAAAATATCCTTAAGCGTTCATTCACTGGTGCACTTACCCTAGTCTACATAATTCCAAAGAGTGATTTGTACGAAAGCATGTTTTTCACATTTTGTTATTTCGAAAACCATGTTTTGCTGAATGATCTTTTGACTTTTCATGATACAATACAAACGCAAGCTAACCTCGTTATATAATATCCGATGTATCAAATCATCTGCTTTTAAATTTCCGATAAGCCGAAAATGGCCTTCGGAATTTTCACCCACAGGATACACCTCATTGGATACTAGTTTGTTTTGACCATAACGTAAAATAAAAATGCGGCGCTTCTTCATGGATTGAATCATAATCAATTGAATAATGGTCATAAAAATGTTGATTGTAATAAGTAGCTATATACACGACAGCTTTAGCCTAGTTGGTAATGACCCTGCCTACGAAGCAAAAGGTCCTGGGTTCGAACCCCGGTAAGGGCATTTATTTGTGTGATGGGCACAAATATTTTTTCCTGAGTCATGGATGTTTTCTATGTATTTAAGTATTTATTTATCTATGTTAAGTATGTTTATCTTCTTATAGTACCCATAGTACAAGCTTTACTTAGTTTGGGACTAGGTCGATTTGTGTAAGATTGTCCGCAAATATTTATTTATTTATTTATACTTATAATATAGCAAATATTATATATGTATGTGAATCGACAACATCAAACGCGATTCAGTAGATTAAGTACAAACTTTTAGTTATCAAAACCAGTATTATAGTTTTCATTATTTAGGCCAGTGGAGCTCTTAAATGGCAAGTACAATTAATTTATAGCAATACATAATGAAGGCGTTAACAACTGAAAAGCAAATCGTTCAATTACCCAGCCTTCGTAAAGGTTACTCAACAATTACTTGAATCCAAACGTGATAAACTCCCAAAACGCTCCATGCACTTCGCCCGACCTTTATGTCTTGGACTATAAAGGTGATTTATGGGCAAATTCGGTGCCAAAGAAATTTGGTGGTGCAGACATTTATTTTGAGTGTTCTAGAGTCTAGAGTGGAGGTGGGCGGGGACCCTTAAGTCACGAGTGCTTTAAAGTCTTAAAGACCATGATTTGCGGAGCGCGTTGCGAAATGGTGGGAGTAGTATGTAAGTGTGTTGGAAGCTTTATTTCTTAATGAATACTTACGTAGTCAATTGCTGGCGATTAGCACTTGCTAGCGTGACTAAGAACAGAGATAAAGAAAATAATAGATTACTTACAACGTTCGTTCAACGCGTCGTTTTTCTGCATCGTTTTAAAATACTGTTTTGTTTCAACGGCATACAAACATTATATGTCTTGTCTTGTGTGTAACATATAACGATGGAAGTGCAGTCCTGTGACATGCAATTCAAGGGTCCACAACTCCACATAACATCAGCTTCAAGTCGTCCTCTGTGGCTCGACACTGTGCTGAGTGGACTCCTTTTTCGCATTTCACGAAGTGTCTAGTTGTCTGTACGTAATTGTGTAATTTTGTATCTGCGAAATAAACTTATTTTCTTTCTTTCTTTCAACCAAATGAAAAAAACATTCTCTTTTTTTTTTACAAGCTTTATATTAACTTGCACTGTTCGTACGAGAATGTATGTAAGTATGTAAGTATATAAGTTGTCCGTCAAAATTTGCAATCCATTTTTCAGTCACTTCCCGTTAGCCAATTGAGCTGAATTTTTGCAAGCATATGTATATTGCATGACAATGCAATATTATGATGACTTGGAGCTGATCTGATGCTGGAGCTGGAAGGTAGCCATATGAACTCCGCAATAAAACGACACAACCCCATCGAGTTTGGGCTCGTTAGAATCGTCTCAATGAGTAGTTGATGATGGTTGCAGAAAAATACAGTCGGCAATAAAAGCTTGCACCAAAAATTAAATATTTGACAGAAACTTATTCATACTGCGACGGTGGCAAACAAGCTTACGGCCTGCCTGATGTCAAGCAGGTACCGTAGCCTATTGACACTTGTGACTCCAGAAGAATTACAAGCGCGTTGCCGACCCTTTATTCACTTGAGGTTTCGCTGTGTTGGCAGATAGAGACAGCAGCAGGTCCCTCACTCCCAACACAGCGCATCCTAGGTAGGTCTGGCGACCTTACTCACCACCAGGAACACAACACCACATGCTTCATAGCATGCAATAATATAGCAACACTACAAAGCAGTGCCTATTATGGCTGCGGTCTTCTAATCTGTCTTTTAAATCGACGTGCCATATTAAAAAGTTTAATCACAGCTTGTGTCGATGTCTAGTTTAGTTTAGATTAGATTAAATCGACCATAGCGTCAAATTATGATACGAGTTTGGAAGACTGAATGGATATTATTTGGATGATGATGAAAAAACAAGTATTTACCATGAACTCCATCAAGTACTTATAATCCCTTAAAAAACACACAGCACCCGTTTCCCCAAATAATTAATAGGCCCGAAACAAACCAATTTACCCCCGTGTCTGTCGAATCAAATTTGCATCTCGGCATAATGGGATACTCACTGCGTAGAGATCAGACTAAGGGCCTTGTTAGGAGAGGGCGGAGCTGCGATTGGAAAGGAATTGGTTTGACGTTGAAGAGCAAATATATAACACAATTAAAGAAAGGCGCCGTATAGATTGCTACAGACAGGTAAGGAAGAAAGGTAGGTAACAAAGCATAGCGAAATAAATGTCTGGCTCGATACATCCAAATGTTATACTACATACAATTATCATATTTCAGTGACATCAGACCGTGCAGCCAAGTGAAATTGTATTTTTTTAATTATGTGTACGTGTTTCTAGCTGGCAGGGCCACCAAAGCTTCTAAGGCTTCCTTTTTTTTCGTTCGTGCCCTTAGTTGCCATGTATTTAAGGGCTTATTAATTTTCACTGGTTGTTAGAACCTGCATTCTTCATGCTGGGTTCGTGTTATCTTGTTCTTTCCTTTAACAAAAAGAAGGATAGCAAGAGCTTCAGTCAAGAGGGATACAGCCTCTAACGACCAGTAAAAATGAGCCTTAATGTATGTAGCATCCCTAGTGTTGCAAACGTGCATATGCTAGCGGTGATAATTCACCATCAATCTAATTTGACCATATTACGGGAAAAAAGTTTGTCTCTGTGACTGTCATTCTCTCACGTGCATCTTTGTTCAAAAGAGACGGGGCCTCTGTGATCAAAACTATTACCACGATGCAGAGGTTTTTCATACGTGTTGTATATTATTAAAATATCAAATTATACGACAAAACCAGCAATAATCCTAATAATAACAAATTTTAATCCAAGTTCTAATTTCAACAAAGCATTTCACAAACGGCAAATTGGCCTCTCACATTTCATCCCTCGAAGGGATTAAGAAACAAACCATCCTAAAACATGCTCATAAATAACACCGACAAAAACACCTTTTCACTTCAAAACAACCCACGAATGTGACATCCTGTCGTCAATGCCGACATCTCGTTAGAGGCCTCCCGGAGAGCCAAGAGGCGTGCCGCCCCGCCCATCCGGCTCGAAGGACCATGCCGAATAAATTATTAAATGACGCCCTAGCCATCGGCCCTGCACTATTGTTAGGAAAACACCTTTAGCAACGCCCGATTTTGAGCCATTATTCTTTTCAAGAAGTCATTAGGGAGTAAATCAAGTTTGGCGTTTTATTTATATTGCGACCGGCCTATGTTATTATGGATGTCCAGATCACACCCACTTTTGTAGACTATTGACCGCTTTGTAGACCAAGCCATAATAAAAAAAATATTTCTATGTATTATTTGTATTGTATTATGTAAATAGTCAAAAGAGCTGAGTGTTCGGATAAATACAAATGGAAGTTATACTAAAAAATAATGATAAATATTATTTTATTTTATTGATCCTCATTGAGCATGATGCCACGGCATGCTGAGTGACTGGTTTTCAGTAATAATCTGATTTAAAATTAGGATCAGTGACAAAGCACAGATGCCAACGACCGGTGATATAAAAACTAATATAACACAAGTACATAGTGTACATACTTATTATCATTATGTTTATTTTTAATATTATCATTGTGTATTATTATGCAACGTCTCTAATCACTTGATCATTATCCTCGCTTTCGGTTCATCTGTGCAAAACAATGATGCGAGACGATCACACCCTATGCGAATATTATCTATACTGATATAATGGACAGGTAAAGTCTGTGAGCTTTCGGTTTTATAAGTTTGTAAATATGCAGGGTTTCCGGAAGTACATTTTTTTTAACAGTATGTAGAATCGGGATGGGCAAAATTCATATTTTGTCCAGTGATTTTGCCTATATTCTTTGTATTCCGTGTCCGTTATCAAGATATACAACAATAACATCGATCCTGGCATGTCGACACAATAGGAAACTAAGGCATAATTCAAAAAATATGAAATTTAACAGCATCCTCTGCTGAGCCTAATGGAAACAAATGCATAACGACGGTCTGAAGACTCGGGCAAAGTTGCAGTAAATAATAAAGAACTGGCATGGAGCCTAAAACAAGGCTAGAATGTAGCAAGATTGTTGTGCGACTTAGCAATAACAGGGGGGGGGTCACTACGTTCTCGAAGCTCACAAGTTTATCGCTTGGTTTTTCTGCTCTGCTTAGGTCTGCTCTTTATTAGATACATGTTTTTCATTGGTTTCATCCATCTCAAAGATCATGTTACATTTCGATTATTTTTACAATTCAATTTCATTTATTCAAGACAACAAGGATCTCATTTTTGTTAGTATGCACTGGAAACAATAAAACTAAAAAAATATGCTAGAACTTAAAAACAGAGTAACTATGTGCGCCATTATGGGGCAGGGCAACAAACATGATCAGCAATCTTTTTCAAAATGCTGTTTCGACTTCTCCTCATCCTAATCAGCAAAGACGCCGCCTTATTGCGCATAATTGCTGCAAATCCATCGGCGTGTGCCTCAGCAAATATCGAGGAGGCGCTGCAAAACCTTGGCAGCCCAAGCACATTCTGAAAGCATTGTTGTACTGTACCTTCAGAGCGTTGTATGATTTTTGGGTATAGCGAACCCACAGGCTGCTTGTGTAAAAAGATGAACAATAAGCTTTAAGCAGCGTTATTTTAACTGCTTGTGAACATCGCTCAAACCTGCGGGCTAACATATATGCCCTCACACACAACGCCCTGCGCTTTCTCTCCATGTCTTCATCGTCCTTCAAGGCATGAGTAACTAAGTATGTGTCCCAGATATTTAAACGTATTCCGTCATTTTTTCGACATTTGTTACCAGCCTTGAACACCATAATCTCTGAATTCTTCCCATTACGTTACGAACAACGTATATAGTTACGTCACGGTAACTTAATGTAAGTTCAAAGAAAAGAACAGTCGATCAAGTCAACAATTATGCCAGCGTCAAGGCTGGAAGCTAGACGAAAGTCTTAAAAACTGCCCAAAGGTTGTAGATTTGATCAGTTGAAATATCTTAAACAAGAGACAACACAATGTTAGACAAACTACAACATAAATATAAAAAGTTAGTCGGTTAAATAAAACACAATATTGTTTAAAACCAGTTTTTTGTCAGAAACTGATTTTTTACTTTAGTAACTCCCAAACGGATTTGAGTTTGGTTTTTTTGTGTTGAGGGTGTCTACGAGTATAATGTTAACTAAGCTAAAACAATTCGACAACCAATAGTTACCCTAAGTTTTTCAGACCGCCTCCAACGGCGTAATGGGCAAGTCACTGCCAAAATAAATGTTGCTTAATATGTTGAAACTTGTGAAATATGCTTTGCTTAAACGCGGTGCTGAAAGGACCATAACTCTTTTCTTTATGATGCAAGTTTGCGGGCTTTTTGTTAGGGGCCGTGTATCTTTTTTATTGTGTAGTCGTATGTTTTAGTTGCGTTGGAAAATAATGTGTTGTATTAAATGAATACTCGTAGATTTAGTTTTTCGGGTTCCGTACCCAAAATAACAAACCGTAAAACGGGACTCTATTACTAATCAGTCTGTCTGTCCGTCTGTCACGAGGCTGTATGTCATGAACCGTGATAGTTAGACAGTTGAAATTTTCACATATGATGTATTTCTGTTGTCACTATAACATTAGATACCGAAAAACAGAATTAAATAAATATTTAAGGGGGCTCCCATACAACAAACGTGATTTTTTTGTCGTTTTCATAGATATTGGGACGGAACCCTTCGTGCGCGAGTCTGACTCTCCCTTGGCCGATTTTTTTATTAAATCTAAATGTGTGGCGAACTCAGGATAACCAGACTCTGTATGAAATACGGCATGAAGTCTGCAAATTTTAATAAAATTGATAGATATAGCCATAGAATTCGTTATCTATGTATAAATAACATCAGCTTTTTAGGGTTCCGTAGCCAAATGGCAAAAAACGGACATACAAGTGACGTCATCCTAATGTAAGTACATGTTTCAATTCAAAATTTCATAACCATCGCACTATCAAAGCACACAATAAGCCAATATCGAATGCATCTAATAGCAATAGTATAGGTACCTAACGACTGTACCGGTATCGATACGCCGCCGGTATCTTCACGACTCGCACTTAAGGGGCTTTAAGGCCGTTACAGATAGTGAATAGTCTATAAACGGTACTGCAAGCTCTGACGACGTCATTTCCATTAGAGTTGTGTTTAGGTTTTGAACGATACGCCTCGATCTAGTTCAATCGGTCAAATGAACAAGCTCTATATCTTACGTAAGAACAGAGGAAACTCAACTTCCTTTAAACGACGCAAGTATCACTGAACTAAAAGAACTGAAGTTAGTTCTTTTAGTTCACAGTTCATAATGGTACCTGCGTCGTTTGCACCGCGCTCGGCATCACTTCATGTTCGTGGCTCTGAGATTTTCCGTCAATTCACTCACTCCGTCCAACTAATGCGCTATTCGACTCCTTGTGAACGATAGGACTTTAGATCGATTTAAATCAAGCCACGATAAAACGCATCTAGTTCCTTTTAGTCCTCGACGGGAATTCATTCGTAATAGTTCTAAGTTCCCAACCGACTAAAGCCTTATTTTCATATCGCTATGGGATGATAAGACGTGGACACTTGGAGACATTGTATCTGGTTAAGTTATTGCAATGAGTCTGATAGCGTGTGTGGTTTCCCGATGTGGTTCCAAATGTGAACTAGGTTGTGTTGCCTTTGTTAAGGCGACTGTAGCCCAAATTGTTTGTAACCCTTGCTCGGTAATGTTAGCTCGATATGCTGTTTCCTTGGCTCACATACCCGACCAAATTGAGACATTTGAATAAAATATCTTATTGACAAAAACTCGTGATTAATAAAATAAAAAAAAACCCATTGTCGTTTAGAAGCAGTAGCAATTTTTAAATTGAAAACCGTTTTATTTTCATTGAATAGTATTTTTGACGCAATATTTAATGGTTTACGAGAATTTTGCATCCCTTTTATAAGAGGATATAATTATAAGTTTATTGTAATATTATAATGGGCCCGTAGACTCTGCATCTCTCGGCAATACCGATATTTGTCAATGTTTTTATTGATTTTTTTTTGCTTTCATGTCACTTTAATACCATTGTTCATTAATTGTATTTGAAAGCTCTGACATGTTAAAGAGCTTACTTGCAAAATAAATATTTTAATCTAGAGAATAAAACGTTCAAAATATTGAAATTTTGATTGAGATAACAACGGATAACATTCTTCAGACTTTATGTAGGGCGCTGAAGCAATCCTGTTTCGATCCCACAAATAAATCACTAACTTACAGAACTAACCTATTGCCGCGTTAAATGGTGCATAATAGATAATTCCATCCCATAAAACGTTATCGCACCTCAAATGTAATCTGGATATTAAACTGCAGAGCACTGAAATTATCCTGACTAATACATTCCTCCCGTTCTTGCACATGGGAAGTCGAAAAGAGAGAGGGGGAGTGTTGTAACTGACACAGCCGGGTAATATTGGTGAATTTATGAGGGCTTGCGCGCGCAATGATTTAAGGCTTCCTTTGCCGATAAATTATGACAGCCGATAGCGGCGGTACCAGTGGTCAGGACCTCTTTATAAGGTTTTAGGTCGAGCGAAGAGTTATGTTGCAAGTTTTAGGGATCGTCCTAATACAACGCGATTACGCGATTATCGCAAGAAGATCGCAATCGCGCGATTGTCAATTAGGACACCTATTCGAGTCCAATATGTTTGATCGCGAGTAAAATTCACGCGAATTTGCGATAATCGCGTAGTCGCGTTGTACAGTTGCTTACCGTGGGCCTAGGTTGATTTGTGTAAGATTGTCCCGTTATATTTATTTATTTATTTTATTTATTTGGCTTGGTCATGTTAATAGACGTTTTTTGTTCAATTAGTAGTAGCTAAATGCTACTACGATTTTCTTAACAAAACTACTCGATCTCTCTCATTCGATTCCTTATTGCAGAGGATCGTAATTCTGTCGACAAAGCACTGTCAGTATATTTTTCAAACGAGCGAGCGAAGTGAACGAAGTTCAATGCTTCAGCTAGGGCCAAGATACGTACGTGCCCGGCTGCTCTCCTGTATTTTTGAGTCGATTTACTCGTACTTTTTCGAAATAAAAAAGGCAGTCTCGCGAGTTCCACCTACAGCTCACATAATGATGTACCTATTCCTGTTATCCCTCATCAGGGACATAGGGCTCGCAGAAGAGTTCTCCATTTTGCAGGATCTTGCGCGACTTCTTCTAGCTCTCTCCAGCCGAGACCAGCACGGCTATCACAAGACGGCGCGCGAGCTCTCTCGATTTTTCTCGCACTATCCGTCTCTCTCTTATTAGAATACTTAGAATGGGACAAGTGTCCATAGGCGACGGTACCAGTTTAACATCAGGTAGGCCGTAAGCTGGTTTGCCACGGTCGTAGTATAAAAAAAAAGCGGCCAAGTGCGAGTCGGACTCGCACATGAAGGGTTCCGTGAAATAAATTGCGGTTTACGATTTATGACGTATTAAAAAAAACTACTTATTAGATCTCGTTCAAACCAATTTTCGGTGGAAGTTTACATGGTAATGTACATCATATATGTGGGATTGATACTTTTTGATGACTTTGTATAATGCTGGCTGTTAGATGATGAATAAGGAACGATCGAACGTGGTTTGAATAGTTTTAGAAAGGTGAATGATTTGACGTATGATTGAGTTTGCAAGACGATCGGAACGAATAAAGATGTGCATTTTATGTAAATAAATAAGATTTATACAGTTCTCGAGTTTCCCTGCCTCCCACTCTACATTTGGGGGCTCGTCCGGGATGCAGGGAAAACTACGTGTTTACGAAGATACGACGGCAAAGACAAAACTAATTATGTAATACGACGACATTACGACGACGACGACGGAACTACGACGAAATTGAAGACGACGGAAAAACGACGAAATACTAAGACGGAAGTTGTGTAAAAAGAAAAGGAAAGATGGAAAAGACGCTGGATGTTTATCATCAAATTTTAACGTTGCCTTTGTTTACGGTGGACGATGACTATGAGGTGGAAGCTTTTATCAAAGAAGTCGAAGAGAAGTCTCTACGATACAAGTGGACGTCGCGGCAGCAATTTTTAATCGCCAAAAAGAAGTTGGGCGGTACGGCGGCTCTCTGGTTACGCGCTGAGGATCCTTTCAGTGACTGGGAAGAGCTGAAGCATGCAATACGACGAGAATTTTGCAACGGTGAATTCTGCGAAGATCGTTTGCCTGTAAATCATAAATATGACTATATTGACGACGAGTTCTTGACACACGACAGCGATGCGCAGCCCTTTGTGCAAGAAGTGTCAACAGCGGCGACGCCGGCGATGGAGGTTGCAGTAAGCGATGAACGGAAAAACGAAGAAACTGCGGAATTGACACGTGACATGAGGTGTCAAAATGAAAATGTAATTTACAGAACAGAGCTGCAAGAACATAAAACGATTAAAGATGCGGCTATCATCGAGACAATTACATTAATTACTGAAAACGTGTACGATACGCTGCAAAGGGAGCATACTTATTTTTGTGAAGAAAAAAGAAGAATGTTTAGTAATACGCCACAGCTTCGGGAGTACTACAGCATCCATGACCTTGGCAAAAGTTCTCACCACGACGGCGACAGCTTCGATAGAACTACGATGAGCAACGACCCACCGAGATTCGATCAAGGACGTACGACGCTTTTTGGACTTACTTACGATGCGTTTTTATGTTTTTGGAAGTTTAGATATTGTTTGTTCGGTGTACTTTTAGGTTGGTAGTTAGTGTGTTGATGTATTTTTATATTACGACGTGTATAAAGGGTGTGATATGAAGACGAAGTGAGTAAGATGTGATTGCTGGTGACGATGGGTAACTGAGGTGACTGAAGGTGCATGACTGGGGACAGTTCATGATTGTAGGATGGCCGAGTGTGGGATTGATACTTTTTGATGACTTTGTATAATGCTGGCTGTTAGATGATGAATAAGGAACGATCGAACGTGGTTTGAATAGTTTTAGAAAGGCGAATGATTTGACGTATGATTGAGTTTGCAAGACGATCGGAACGAATAAAGATGTGCATTTTATGTAAATAAATAAGATTTATACAGTTCTCGAGTTTCCCTGCCTCCCACTCTACATATATTTTTTTTAGTTTTATCATTCTCTTATTTTAGAAGTAACAGGGGGGGGGGGGGGCACACATTTTACCACTTTGGAAGTGTCTCTCTCGCAAACTATTCAGTTTAGAAAAAAATGATGTTAGAAACCTCAATATCATTTTTGATGACCTATCCATAGATACCCCACGCGTATGGGTTTGATGAAAAAATTTTTTTTGAGTTTCAGTTCTGAGTATAGGGATTTTCACACAAAAATCGAAAATCCCTATACTCAGAACTGAAACTCAAAAAAATTTTTTTCATCAAACCCATACGTGTGGGGTATCTATGGATAGGTCATCAAAAATGATATTGAGGTTTCTAACATCATTTTTCAACAACCAAGTTTCAACAGTATAGCTCTTATATTAAACCCTACTAACTCAGCGGGCTATGACGAAATCCAAACTAAAATACTAAAAGGATGTAAACAGGGTATTGCTGCAGTCATGAGCTACCTAGTAAATTTGTCATTTACTAATGGAGTCTTCCCGGAGCCTTTAAAGCTCTCTCTTATTAAGCCACTTTACAAAAAAGGTAGCAAAGAATGTGTAGCAAACTATCGACCAATTTCGCTTGTACCTGTTATCTCGAAAATATTTGAGAAGGCGTTTCATCAACGTCTATTGTCATTTTTAAATCAGTTTAATGTACTGAAATCTGAACAGTTCGGGTTTCAAAAAGGCAAGTCAACGTCACTAGCTGCCTTCTCGTTGACAAATAAGATTCTAGGTTACATGAACAAGAGCTTACCAGTAACGACAATTTTCTTTGACATGAGTAGAGCTTTCGATTTTGTGTGCCACAAGATACTCCTGGCTAAATGTGAGCTCTACGGTATCAGAGGTGTAGCTAGGGAATGGCTCCGAGATTATTTACACTCTAGGACTCAATTTGTGGAAATATCTCAAATTGACTCGGTCAACACTATTGAGGCTTTTAGGTCTTCCACGAGAATAAATAAGGTCGGAGTACCACAGGGGAGTATCCTAGGCCCTCTGCTTTTTTTAATATACATTAACGATCTACCGAATGCGATAAATTTTGATTGTATACTCTTTGCGGACGACCTATCGGTCGTCATACCATGTAGTGATGTCAAAACGTATAATAGTGACATAAATAAAACAATTGGTGATGTAATAGACTGGTTGCATAGGAACAATCTAAAAGTAAATATAGATAAAACCACATTTATACAGTTTGTAAATAGAAATGGCAAAAAGCAAGAATTGACTGTAACCTTCGCAGATCAGGTGATAACGGAATCAAGTCAGACAATTTTCTTAGGTATCTGCTTAGATGACAAATGCTCTTGGGGTGAGCATATTAATAAATTGTGCAATAAAATTAACTCCTTTGCGTATGCTCTATGGAAACTAGCTAAGATTAGCTCCAAGCAAACCGCAATACAGGCTTACCATGGTTATGTTTGCTCACTGCTCAGATACGGCGTTCTCCTCTGGGGAAATTCAAGCCATGTAAAGCGCGCACTTATAGCACAAAAGCAGTGCATCAGGGCGATCTGTAACGTAGATGTCTTAACATCCTGTAGGCCGCTATTTAGACACCTGAATTTACTGTCTATGACATGCATCTATATATATGAAGTTTGTTTATTTGTCAAGGCTCACCCAGATCTCTTTAAAACCTATAAAGATACATGCAACTTTCGTACAAGATACCCAAATCGTCTCGTTGGTCCTGCTCGTAAGACACAATTGTACAGCAAGAACGCATACTGTAATTCTATTGACATTTTTAATCGTTTGCATGATGACATCAAAGATTTGCCTATTGGACTATTCAAGCGTAAACTTAGGAGATGGCTAGTACAATAATGTTTTTACTCTGTTGACGAATATTTTGATTATTTTAAACATTGAACTTGACATTTATTATTGTGACTAGATTTGTAATGTAATTATGACATATTAGGAATATAATTGTAATTGTGACGGTATTAAGTGTTCATATTGACATTGTAAACATTAGGTTTTAAGTATTCTAAATCGTGTTTCTCGATATTTAAGTCTTTTTCCTATGTTAATTTTGCATGCCAGTTTCTGGTGGAATGTGTGAAACCTGATAATTTAATAACGACTTTTGTACCACATTTTTATGTAAAATAAAGATTTGTATTTGTATTTGTATTTATTTGTATAGTTTCGGAAAAAAGTGGCTGTGACATACGGACGGGCAGACAGACAGACAGACGGACGGACATGACGAATCTAGAAGGGTTCCGTTTTTTGCCATTTGGCTACGGAACCCTAAAAATGAGACTTATAGTGCGAGAAATATCGAGAGAGCGCGCACGCCGTTTTGTGATAACCGTGCTGTTGAGTCTGCCTCTTTCTCAACTGATCGCCTCCATGTATTCCGAGGACGTCCCAGCCGTCTTCTGCCAGTAGATTGCCATCGGAGACCCTGTTTGGACAAGTAGTTATCCGATCGTCGTAGCGCGTGTCCAGTCGCCATCACATACATCGGAGCAAACAAGCAGCTCACAAACATCGGAACACACCTCTATTTTCAAGGTATTAGGGTGCATGTGCCGATATTTTTGAACACCTTTAGTGTACAGTAGACGGCAAACTTCGTGCGCAAATGAGGGGAAGTGGGGGGGCAGCTTGCACGTACAATTCGCCTTTGCGCAGGCAAGGTCGTTTGCGCACGAAGTTTGCCGTCTACTGTACCTATGTATGTGATGGCGACTGTCCAATCCATCGCCATTTCCTTTCCAGGATTTCTTGGTTTATGGACTTCTGGTCATTCATCTTCCACAGTGTCACGTTCGATATAGTAACTGCAGGTCACATAACCACCAGTTATAATTAATATTTAATCGCTTTCTTAAACGCGTTAACTAATGCCAGTGCAAAAGAGCCAATACGATTCCAATTATAATTTCAATACCTAAGTTTGGTTTAGCATTTTCCCAATGTTTTCCCAGAATAATAAAAACTTAGGTACCCTACAAAGTTCATACTAATGCAGCGTTTTTAACTTTTTTTATCTAAATTTGCTAATTTGACTTGAAGATCTCTATTATCTTCTAAATGTTGGTTTTTATGCTCGAGTTTTCGGGTAAGTAATATACAAAGTGAACATTATGTTAAATCGCGTATTGATTTGTGACGTGGTGACTTCCACCTATTCCCTTTTTTTAACGGAAGATTGTGCTTAACAAGCTGTAAACGTTATAGTTTTCAAAAGGAATTTTCAAAAAGTAAAATTATTTGCTTCGAGCTGTATTTGGACCCACAACCTTTGTATTCTACGTATAGGTCTTGCCAAATGAACTATCGTGGGTCCCACTCGTAGCGAGGAAATTGGAGGAAGGGACGTGTATAATGTCATCAACTCATCATATAACTGTAGAAAGTGAAATATTGATGAGTTTATTAACCGTAGTACAGGGATTCGTGCTTCGAACGAATTTATTGGTTTAAGTTTCCGATTCGGTATTATTTTTAGCATTTCATTAGTTATTGCAGTCAACAAGGCCGTAAAAGTGAAAATAGTAGCACTGCCATGAAGTAAATCTTTGAAAAGGGGTTAAGCTTGGAAATATTTAATGTCGTAGAGTGTTCCAGGAGAGGAATTCACTTGAAACTTTGATTTTTTAAATGTTCAGTTGACCTACTTGATATGTTCGATTTTGTAATGAAAATAAATGCTCATTTAATACGACGACCTCTGTAGCCTAGTTGGTAGTGACCCTGCCTACGAAACCGGAGGTCCCGGGTTCGAATCCCGGTAAGGGCATTTATTTGTGTGATGAGCACGAATATTTGTTCCTGAGTCATGGATGTTTTCTATGTATTTAAGTATTTATTTATCTATATACATAAGTATGTATATCGTCGTCTAATACCCATAGTACAAGTTTTGCTTAGTTTGGGACTAGGTTGATTTGTGTAAGATTGTCCCTAAAATATTATTATTATATTATTATTAATAAGTATTGAAATACATTCAAGTTATATAAATCGTTAACGCAATCATTTTATTTACTATATTTTAAGGCTGTCTAGAATAGTATATTTCTTCAGTAATGCTCCTAACAATATAAGATTAACCCTCTTTTTGAACTGCTACATAGAGCCCTCTCTAGTAGTAGTAGTATTAGGGAAGATAGACATGAAGTGAGAGAGAGAGAGAGAGATGCAACTTACGGTACAAGACCATTGTCATGTTTTCTTCATTATTATTCCAATTTTTTAATTTTACAAAATTACTCTTATTGACTTTTCTTCCCTAAAATATGGTCGAGGGAAGCGATGGCTGAGATAAGCGTGATACTCATGAACGGGTGCTGTTTGTGGAGTTTACAAGGGCGACCTGTCACTTTATTAAAGTGTTCAGTGGAATGTCGAACGCGCGTAAGGACAATTTAACAATATTTTTCAATATAAAAATTGACATTTAGACCTACCTAACGTGCGTACAATGCGTTACGTGATTGACCTACAGCTGCTAAATCACTAAGAATTAGGAATTGTAATTTTTTCAATTTTTTTTTTAACGTGTAAATCATTGATAATGTAGGTAGTATATTTTCTTAAGAAAGTTGTAAAATTTAGAATCAACAACAGATATACTTATAATTGATTTTAAATAATTGATTTTGATTTTGATTTGATTTTGATTTTGATGAGGACTTGTGTTCCACGTCTGTCTACCCATCTCTGAGCCAGTGGTCGTGAGTATAATAGGCTCGGCCACATGTGACATGTATGCGGTGCGGCGCAAAAACCCGCGTTTATTACCGAGAAACGCGGGTTTTGCGGCGCCGCACCGCATAATTTATTTGATCATATGGCATACATTATTTATTTTGGCCTTTGAGTTTGTCACTTTTAGTACCACCCAGGGGATACGTGCTGGGTTGTGGTAGGTAGCTCCTGTGGACGCAAGTGACAGTTGTCCCCCCCTTTGTCAAGTGAGTGGGCAACTCGACTGTTAGAGGTTCTTAAGCCGCCCAAAGGCATCTAACTCGGCTTACTACTGTCATAGACAGCAGCCGGGATCAACTGCTTAGCGTGCCTTCCAAAGCACGGAAGCGCTCATTTATAGTAAACCACTCAAACAGGCGGTCACCCATCCAAGGACTGACCGCTGCCATCTTTGCTTTACCTGCGTTATCGTCTCCGAATCGCAGGCGCCGCTGGGCTAATATGAACGCTTCCGCATACCGCTATGAACCGCATAATGTTGCGGACATATGCACCGTAGACATATGACCGAGCCTTATGGTATGTTTGATACAATATTCTCGCAGACTCGTGGGATCGTGTGGTCCATAATACCACAATGCGATGGCCGATAGCTGAACAAAAGGCATTCATCTGGAAATTACGGTACCTACACTAAGTAGTATTTGTGTTAACCATGGTATACCTTTACGAAAAGAGATAATAAATAAATGAATATTTGCGGACAATTTTACACAAATCAACTTAGTCCCAAACTAAGCAAAGCTTGTATTATGGGTACTAGACGACGATAAATATAAATACTTATATAGAGAAATAAATACTTAAATACATAGAAAACATCCATGACTCAGGAGCAAATATTCGTGCTGATTACACAAATAAATGCCCTTACCGGGATTCGAACCCAGGACCTCATGCTTCGTAGGCAGGTTCACTACCAACTAGGCTAAAGCGGTCGTCAAATTATATTTAATATTTAAATAATAAATAATATTTGCATATTTACAGTGAAATTGCAAATTTAGTGTTTTTATGCAAGGCTCAAGTGGCAGTGGGCGGTGCACATTGCACGCAGTACCTATGGCCGTTGAGGCGGAAAGGATCTCGAGTGGCAACCATGTACAGTCAACCAATTTGATTCCTAGGCCATCATAGAACCTTGCCGGTGTAAATGCTATGTCAATACGGGTTACTTGGATTATTGCGTCGCTATGTAGCAGTTAAAATGACAGGGTTCTACGGTGGCCTAGGAATCAAATTGGTTGACCGTACTTACCGGAGGACGCAGCACACTAGACGCCACCCAAAAAGTTAACTCTCACTTTGGCACTCTTTGGGGGAGGCCTATGTCCAGCAGTGGACGTCTTTCGGCTGATATGATGATTATGATGCCGATGCAAGGCAGGTAAGGTCTCTCAGGGTAGCGGACACCGTAACATATAGACGCTTCCAACTCGAGTGCTTTGCCAATAATTGGGCCATTCGCAGAAGTCAGAACGTTAGAGGTGAGGTTTTGAGTCATAATTTAGTTCCTTTTTAATATTTTTTTTAATTACTTTGTTTCTCCTTATTAGTATCGTTAAAAGCTCATTCCTGTCTAATGCTGGTGAACTTATTGCTTAAATAACTTGTAATTTACAAATGTAGGTAAATAATAACTCTGTTTATGGCAGGGACTGCATAACCGAAAAATACCGGTATTATATTTTAACGGTATGACGTCATATCGGTTGTCAATAGCGGTGTCGGTAGCGGAACCTTTATATTTTGCTACCGAAATATAACGGTACCTTTATTTTTTACGGTACCGTAACCGCTATTTAAAGGTACCGATATATCGACTTTGGCCTAGTGTTATTGCCAAACCGCCGGCAAAGGCTCTGCCGCTTTGTATTTTTGTCTTTAAATGTTTAGTAGCCAGATGCTTCTTCTGTAGAGTGCCAGCTTGCTTACTTTTCTCGATAACCTTTATAATACCGGTATCATAAAGGTTACGGTATTGTTTAAAACTGATACCGCTAACCGTTATTTACCGTTATGTTCGTGCGGCGCGCATAACCTTTATGACATAACGGTACCGTAATGGAATACCGGTTTCATACCGGTATAACCGTAACCGAAATCAGTCCCTGGTTTATGGCAACTATTTAGAATACTTAAAAAACTAGAACAAAATTATACATAGATAGCTCCTATCTGTGTGGTTTCAGATTCAGACACCCAAAAGCGGATCTACTGAGATTGTTTAACCCAAGACATTGTTTTTCATACTAATATTATATATTTAATATTTTATTCATACATATAATACGTATATATTAAGCGGTTGAATTAAGCACAGTGTAGGTACAGTCACCATCACATACACACATCACATATACACTATAGGAGTTCAAAATATCGACACATGCACCCTAATGCCTTTTTTGCTCCGATGTGTGTTCCGATGTTTGTGAGCTGCTTGTTTGCTCTGACGTATGTGACGGCGACTGTACATCACTCATACCCAAATCAAATCTATTGATTGATTGATTGAACCTGCTCATAAAACTTCACGAGACTCGGTTGACAAATGCGACCTGTAAAGGAGAACAGCCGGACATACGAAACATTTTTTACCCAAGCTGAAACGGAGAATTCAATTATGAGAGAGTTTACTTATATTTCCAGTAAATCCAACCCACGCAATACTAAAATAATCATATCACCAAAACCACACTGCAAATTGATCACGACCATAATTACACTGCACTGCAATCATTTATAAGTCGAGATTATCATTCTCGACTCGTTATTCATGCTGCACATAAATTGCATGTAGACACGCCTTTAGATCTCAATACAGCTTTATCATTCACCACATGTTCACCTCACCTAACCGCTCACTCCTACTATATCTTGAATCCGAGATCAGAAACAACTTCACCTAATCGGAAACCAGTGTTACACTGGTTAGCTTTTGGTCATGTTAGTGTTTCGTTATGAAGAACAGCACAGGGCTGGTACTGGTATTCACATCGCTTACCAACCACTCGCCTGAAGCGGACCAATGTAAGTTGACAGTGAGAAACAAATAAAGGTTCCTCCTCTTCAGCGCATCTTGCTGGGAGCAGTGGCGACCATAGATAGACGTGTATAAGGGGGGGGGGGCAGACCCCTCCTGAAAAATAACTCAAGATACGCCAACGGAAATGGTGGCGACCTTAACTCACCAGCAGGAACTTAACTTCGTACCTACAGACAGAGTAAGTAGTGGTATTATTATGACTGTGGTTTTCTTAATGGCGGCGAAACTTCTCCAGATGGTCTCTGAATATGACAAAATAAATTACGCTGTGCCCTAATTAACTCTCCAAAAATATGGTTTATCATTGGTTATTTAGAAAAAAAAATATGAGTGGAAACTATTTTGGCTTTTGTATTGATTATATTGTTAACTTATAAGTGTCCTTAATGTATGCTGTTTGTTTTCCATTACAATAAATAAATAAACACAGATCTGGGGATCAGGATATACTGGAGTAATGTGAAACAGTGCATTAATCGCCGCAGAAATACCATTCGCAACCTGTGTCAACTATACTCACTCGTTCCCAGTATCGCTTGAGCCCGAGATTCATAATAACCACGCATGGTTGTGGTCAGATTTAAATCGGTTTGCCTGAGGCGGATTGTTGGTAATGTGTGCCTGTGATAGCAGGGTTGCCGGTTCGAGTTATTACCGACCATTTGGGTAATATTATGTCGGAAAATAACGATGGCAACCCCGAAATTAGTGCGACGTTTAAGGACAAAATTGATTTTGGCGAAGTAACGATTACATTTTTGAATGTTGGTAGGTTCAGGGTACCTATACATGTGACACCAAAACGGGCTATTTTGAGTGAGAACGTTACGTGGAAAGCTCAAATGTCTAACAAAAAAGTAAGAACCAATCTAAAAACGACATTAAGATAGTGACAGATCTTATCCTTTTCTACCAATTTCGAAGGCATTGCATAAAAATAAAGCCAGGTAAACCCACATTAAGCCCGATTCCTACTTACAGTAAAATCGATAAAGAAAATATCTCGAAATGACTTCGAAGCGATAAAAAGTAATGTTAGGGACAGATCGAGAAACAATGGTGCCTACGTCGATTGCAAAGGCTTCAAGCGGCGGCACATGAAATTCAACCTTAACTTAGAAGATAATAGGATTTAAAATACAGTGATAAAGCAATCAATAAAGTTCTACAAGCAATCGTGCCCACGTAGGGAGAGAATTTATCGTGGTATTCATTCGATATCTAAACGATTTCGCGAACAGGTCGACACTGCTTCCAAAGTGTTCGATTTTCATCTCAGTACTCTTGCCACAGAGTCGAAACCCAATAAATTGCTCAAGCAATCTCGGGTATTCGATGGTATTGATCGTGAGATATCGAAACATCGATCGATTGATGTTATTTTCGTTGCGATATTGGAACGTGATTGAATTATTTATTTTAAAGTAGTGAAGGCGTGTAACTCTGAACATGAGGAATTAATTCCGTCAGGTTTTGAGTCGTGAGAAAATTTCAAGATGGCTGTCGTCGGTCTGCTGATTCATAGTAGTTTTCAATCTGTGTCGATGGAGCTTAATACAGCTCAACAAGCAAAAAGTTTGCCACGTTTTGTAACTTTATAACGAAGTTACATTGCTCGGGATTTGCTGCTGCGCAACCGGGTGAAAAGTAGTTAAAACGTTAGCCACGAGAAAAAAGCGATGTATTCTTCAAATTCGAAGCGTTTTGTTTCTGTAAACATACATAGAGCTTCAGATATAGTGTTTCCGAAACATTGTTTATACAGAATACGTAGCTATAAAGCCAGGTATTCTGTATAAAACTAAGGGTGGCTAATACTGACTTGTAAGAAGCAAAAAGTTGATCTTAACAAACCTTGAAGATAAAAAATACACTATCTCTCTTCTTCAGGGTCTACAAAAATTTAATAAAAACCTAATTTTAACATTTTTCAAACGTCACATGAATGTTGAAATTATAGGAGATATAATATGAACAACAAAGTAAATTTATTTATTAAAGTATTACAAGATGATAATTAACATTACTTAACTAAATTAAATAAAAAATAAGTTTAATCTAGATAAGCCCCTCGAGGCATTATACCGAGGATGCTAGCGGCATTTCGTCGCTGAATTGCAATGCTGATGCGTAGTGCGGTCGCCAGTTATATGAATAATGTTATTTTAAATGACATAACAATATTATAATTCACTAGGCTACATGATTTTGTACATATGATATGATATGATATGATTTATTTATCTCACAATATACAATGTCACTTAAAACTAACACTCAATCAATTTTAGGAATTTATATTGTGATCGTCAGTTATTATTATAACAAATATCAAATTAAAAATTTAAATAATAATAACAAATATTTAAAGGGAAATGATGTACTGTACACAGGTATTTGTCAACAAGTTACAAAATGATAATTAGAGAGTAAGATGTCAATGAATATAAAATTAAGATCACCGTATACCTACGGGTCGTCATTTATCTACAACACCTACACAGTTTAAATGAGTAGGTAAACAATTCTGATGTCAATAAAGATACAATTTAACATAAGTAATTAATCTAATTAGTGATGTCATAATATGCATTACACGACAATCGACGACAGACAATCACTGTCTCCTAATTAGTAGTTTCACATAGAAGCGTTCATTCATAGCCCAGCGGCGCGTGGGAATCGGAAGGACCACCAACGGCTAATACATCTGAACATACATTTGGCTTAAATAAATAAAAAAACAATTAAGATGCTTAGCCACTTATAGGTGACCACAGCTCACACAAGTGTAAAATCTAGAGTAACAAAAAGACTATCATATAAAATTACATTAATTAATAAATAAATATTTACGCTTAATAGTAGATAAGTGGATCGATTGTGGGTGAAAAGTTATAAGTATGTACATTTAAATGTTCCCTATAAAAATTAAGAATTACCTAAATAGGAGGAGTTTTATTATATAGATTACATATGTAGATCGAATCAAGTAGCAAGCAAATGGCCATCACCCACCAGACTCCAGTGATATAAGATATGAGACAATAGATTTTTTTTGATAAAGCAGGTAAAGCAAAGATGGCAGCGGTCAGTCCTTGGATGGGTGACCGCCTGTTTGAGGGGTTACTATAAATGAGCGCTTCCGTGCTTTGGAAGGCACGCTAAGCAGTTGATCCCGGCTGCTGTCTATGACAGTAGTCGTTAAGCCGAGTAAGAGGCCTTCGCGCGGCTTAAGAACCTCTCACAGTCCAGTTGCCCACTCACTTGACAAAGGGAGGACAACTGTCACTTGTGTCTGCAGGAGCTACCTACCACAATCCTGCACGTGCCCCCTGGGTGGTACTAAAAAGTGACAAACTCTAAGGCCAAATAATGTATGCCATACGATTAAATAAAGTAGTTTCACTAAATGACGTTACCGATGTCCAAAGAAGGTCAGTTAAGTATAGTCCTGAAAATGATAGCTGGTAAGTTTGATTGTCCCTTGACAAAAATACTTACTAACCGTACCAAATCCCTTTTTACCATTAAGTACTAACCTAGACTAAGAATAAATAACACCAGTGGACCTCATAGTTGTCTTGTAATTAATAAATAAATAAAAAAAAATAGTTCAAACCAATAGGCACTTAACAGCAGATAGTAGGTAGTCAAATATTTAAAGACTGCAAATGTTAAAAAAAACACGATAATTTCATGAACGAAATCCTAAAATCGACTCAACTATGTGATCATGACTATCACATAGACTTCAAGTCTCATGATAGTCATGATCACATAGTTGAGTCGATTTTAGGATTTCGTTCATGAAATTATCGTGTTTTTTTTAACATTTGCAGTCTTTAAATATTTGACTACCTACTATCTGCTGTTAAGTGCCTATTGGTTTGAACTATAATTGGACAAGTTCAAGTTAAGCAGAACATGAATTAAACAAGCTTCCCATCCCATGCAACTTCGACACCAGGCTACTCACAGCGAATCTCCAGGTGATCCAGTCTGTCGGACCTCCAATAACGAACGTTTGTTACGGGCCAGGGGATCAATTTATGCTGGTTACAAGCTCACATGAGAATGTTTTGTGAATATGAGGCACTTAAGCTGGCCACCGATCGAAATAATCACAGCTATCGATCGTAATCTCTTGATTATACACGCGCGGCGTTGATGGATGCGCGGGAGTTGGTCAGGACAGTCTGACACTTAAGTTTTGCATTCCAAAACGCGCCACGTGGAGCTAACGTATTAAAACAAGCACTTGCAATATTGGTATCTTTGAATGCAAAAGTTTAATGTCAAAAATCTCAATAGCCATTGGTGCGGACACGGAATAAAGAATCCATTGGAAGTGGTGAGTGGGCGTTCCCGTGTCGCCGAACATGAGCGTAAATTCGCATACTTCTTGCACAGATTATTGTCAGTCACCTGGCAACTGCACACGGCGTATGACATGAGTAAATATTTGTTTATTGTAGGAAAATGCAGTATTGCTCTGTTAGAAGCTGCTTAAAATTGCAGCACATTAAAAAAACTTGTCTCATGGAGGTATTTCTGCCCTGGTAATCGCAAATGCAGTACTTGCAAAATGGCGGTTTCGAGATAAACGCGGTAAACATATTTTGTGATATCTATACAACAAATCTATGTGGTATAACTTTTGAAGTGTACTGAAAAATAGTAAAAAAAATCAAGCTTTTTATTGACGTATTTTTTTCTTTACTTTACTGCCTTATTTGGATAAAATACGCAGTACTGCATTTTCATCAACTATCTGGGCTTGCGGGCCTTACAGTATTACTAAGACTAAATGCAGTATTTGTGTTTATTACTGCAAAATCACCTAGCAAGTGTTCAATACTGCGTTTCTAGTTCGCAAACATGCCCAATTTTTGTACATGGTACTAGTTAAAAGTATTGTTAGGATTTAACTTCTGGGTATTTTAAGTGACGAAGAAACGAAATAAAACAGATTTTAGGTAAGTTCTAGAAAAAATGTTTTTATTATCGAGATAACTTTCAAAATGTTACTTTTTACGTGACTTCCACTTAATATGAAAGTACAAAATGATCTCATCTTAGCGAGTGAAAGAAGAAACCATTATAACTACTTATGAGATTCGATACAAATTTTCACCCCCCCCCCCCCCCCCCATTTCATTTCCTTACGATTTCTGGGATAAAATCGATTCTTTGTACATATCCGGTACTCAAACTACACTCACGAGCAAAATAATTGCATTACTTAGCAATTTTTCATCTGCACCCCATTACTTTGTAAATTGTTACCCAAAACTGACAAATGAGGTACCAAATGAAAGCTGGCAGTAGAAAATGTAAAAGTTTTCAAAGAAATTCCAGTCCAAAGACTGAAAAACGTCGGAAAACTGAAAGCAGTCGGAAATGTATAAAAAATTTATCTATGAAAACAGACAATAAAAGGACAATTTAACAATCATAGAATGTATTACTACAAATTAATACCTGGTGTGGATGGCAATCTCTAGCTCTTATGACACAAGTTAGGCGCCTTTGCATGGATCTTATCAACTTCCTGACGTAATCCTGAGGGATGGCATCCCACTCCTCCAGCAAGGCTTTCTTCAGATCCTCAATGTTGGACGGGGCAGGTTTCCGCTTCTGAACCCCGTCGTCGTCCCGCTCCGATGTGCACCTTCTGCGGCCGGTTCTTGGTGTTGAAGTGACTGCCTCAGTCTGCTGGAACCTCAGGTAGACTACAAACTGTAGATTGCGTTAAATTCAGCTCGGCAGCTACTGATTGTTGGCTACGGCTCTCTTGCAGCAAATTGACGACTGCGGCGACTTCAGCAGTGGTATCCATGTTTTCAGGTTCTTCTTCACGGGAAAATATGCGGAGATGTGTACCGGTTGACTTTTGATAAGTGACTGATAACCCTCCCCCTCCTGTACCCCCGTTATATAGGCGACAAAGGGAGCTCATGCACCTACTAAGGCGGTAATGCCCACAAACCAAGAAAATGCCCATAATGTTAAAAATATTGGGTCAATTTTCATGTTTGTTAGCTTTTTGCAGAGCTTAGATTTCAGGTCACAAAAACTCGTTAAAATACTTTATGAAATAACCCCGTTTACAAAATTATAGGGTGCAGATGAAAAATTGCAAAGTGATGCAATTATTTTGCTCGTGAGTTTGATATAGGTTACATAACCTAAAATGTACTTATTGAAAATCTTGTCAGCACAAAACACGCGCCGTTGAAAAACGTTAAAAGAGTAATTAAATAAAACAAACGAAAATGCAACATGTAGCGCACGGCGGCTCAGCCGGCACACGCGTCTCGTCTGCGAATGACGTCGACGCTCTGATTTGCTGCACGAAACGCGGCACTGTACCGTGCGGCTTCGAAGCGTACGAATATTTTTGTTACTCTCGCTACTCTTAAACACAGCACTGTAGAATACTGCGTTTAGTTTAGCATCGCAAGAGTAGCTCTTAGTTATTCTTGCTACACTCAAATGCAGTAAAGTCGAATACTGCGTTTGGCATTAGTTAGTATTCGTTGCAAAAAAGTTTATGGCTAATGAATCCGCAGTAAACGTAGCAAGTACTGCACAAACTTCTAGCACATGCTGAATGCTGCAGATTTTGTTAGCACAAGTAATATTTTTATGCAAGTACTGCGTTTTTGGTTACATAAAAAACATGGTTATAATTTAAAAAAAAATGAAAATTATTTTTTTATGTATAGATTAGGCTCTTGGGATGTCATTTTTGCAAAAAAGTGAAAATCCCAAAAATGTCGATTACTGCATTTGCGATTATCAGGGCAGATTTCCTATCATCGGTAAGTATTATTTTAGAATTCCTACATAAAAATATTAATTTTTCAATTTCTCAGACACAATTTGCATATGTAGTCAAGGAAATATCAATTCTATTTCTCTAACAATAAAGTTCATAATCCTGTGCATAATTTTGCTACTCGGAACGAGGAATGCACGTCAAATGTCCAGAAGGTTCGCTACTCAAATGCTGTGGCTAAGGTCTATAATAATTATCGATAAAACGATAATTCAAAATGAAAAGGATTAAATTTATTATTTATGTATATATATATAATATCTGACTATTATGTCATATAAAATAAAATAACTATTATAATCTTATAGTTTTCCTAAAGAGACAAATGCAAAGGAAAAATGGACTGATGCCACGGGGAGATAGGATTGGTTCCCGCAACGATTGAACACCATTTGTTCGGAACATTTTGTTGAAACAGATTTTTGAGTTTCGCCAAAAGGAAAACGCTTCATTCATGAAGGTTCAATTCCCACGCAGAATATCGTATGTAGCGTAAGTACGAATAATTTCAATTCAATTCAATTCATTTTTATTTCAGACAAGGTCCATACACATTTGTTAGTAAAAAATAATATATAATATTAACTATTGTTTCTATATTTCATAGTACATAGCTAGGCCAAGATATCGAGCGGTGGCGGCAACAGCAGCGGTGCAGTAGGCAATACGTAGAGCGAGAGCAGCGCTCCGCTTTTTCGCTCGCACACATGACGCACTGCTTCCAATTCTTTATAATTGACGACTGGTTTAGCCTACCATACTCGCACACAGTCGACAGTCAAGATTGCTGGGAAAATAATTCTAAGTAGTTAGGATGTGCTTGTATAATACTAAACTAATTATACTTTTTGTTTATTAGAAATCTGTGTTTCATTGCAAATACATTTATAACAGAAATAATTACCTAACTATAAATGTAACAAATATCGAAACCTATTCCGCTGCAGCGGGGAGTCAGGAAAGGAGATATTATTTCGCCAAAACTGTTCACCGCTGCACTGGAAGATGTTTTTAAGACTCTGGACTGGAGAAGGCTAGATGTCAACATCAACGGCGAGTACATCACTCACCTTCGGTTTGCGGACGATATTTTAGTCTTGGCTTAGACCATGGAGGACTTAAGTATGATGCTCGATAACCTCAGTAAAGCTTCCGAGCGAGTTGATTTAAGAATGAACATGGATAAGGCGCAAATGCCCATGTAGTACCAAATCCGACTCGGCTGGGCAGCGTTCGGGAAGCTACGGCACATCTTTTCGTCCAATAAGTATTCCGCAGTGTCTCAAGACGAAAGTCTTTGACCAGTGTGTGTTGCCAGTGATGACATACGAGCATGATCGCATCAGAAATGAGCTTATCCGCAGCAGAACCAAGGTAACCCTCCGAATCGTTAAACTTAAGTGGCAGTGGGCGGGGCACATTGCTCGTAGAACCGATGGCCGTTGGGGCGGAAAGGTTCTTGAGTGGAAGGCGCCACGTGGGTAGGTCCCCCACGAGGTGGACTGATGACCTGGTAAAGGTCGCGGGAGTCCGCTGGATGCGGGTGGCGCAGGACCGGTCATTTTGGCACTCTTTGGGGGAGGCTTATGTCCAGCAGTGGACGTCTTTCGGCTGATATGATGATGACGATGAACTATAAATGTCACCTACTAACTAACAATATTATTAACAACATTTTATTGGAAACAATTTGTAACTAAGCCATTAGTAACCTAAGTCTTATTAGAGGTAGCTTTAATATTTAATGTATAAATATCATAAAAATATCGATATGCAAAATTATACCCACATCCCTATTCCGTTATGGTAAAATAGTCGTGTCATCATACGCATTTTCAGTACATGCGACTTTTTGGTTTCAACCGTATAGTTTTGAAAACACTGCCATCTGGAGTCGAGTAGCCGAACCACCACGTCTCTTGCAAGTCTTGCAACGCAGGTGGGAACGGACGTAAGAAATATTTACTTGACACTCTAAATTAGACCGTAATTTTATAGTGGTTAAAGTACCTTTTGCATATAAAATTTGCTACCCTTAACAACTTATTGCCACAGTACATTTTAACAAATCAAAAGCGTATTGCAATTGTGTGTTCGTGTTTTATTGAAGTGCGGTTGTGTGCGTGCGGCGACACTGGTTCTCTAGGAATATCGGTTGAATGCCACTTCCAATGGATTCTTTATTCCGTGGGTGCGGACAAGTGGTGAAGTGGAGCGTTTGGACAAATTTAACGTTGGACTGATGCACCAAAGATAATTTGCAGTGGTCGAATAGCCAAGGATACCCTAGGATAGGATTGAGTATTCATCATATATCTACGTTCAGCAGTGAGCGGACAATGGCTGATGATAATGATGTCTATGATCTCAGTATAAAAAAACCTTGTTAAGGTACTGATTTTGTGTCTACTTAGGCTGTGTGTAGATTAACCAAACGGTTACTTTCCCGATGGTAATAAATAAGTATTATTTTGAATCAATTCATTAACATCAAGTTAAAAATATATTTAGTCCAAGTTTTCTTTTTAATAATTCTAGTTTAATGTGGAACAGGAAAACACCAGAATTAAAAGATACAGAGTTTGCTAGTTGCGAATAAGTGGCTTTTTAGGGTTCCGTACTCAAAGAGTAAAACGGGACCCTATTACTGTATGTCTGTCTATCTGTATGTCTGTCACCAGGCTGTATCCCACTGATACCGTGATAGTTCCAATTGAAATTTTACGGAACCCTTCGTGCGCGAGTCCGACTCGCACTTGGCCGGTTTTTTGAGTTAGTTACATTGCATGAGAGGAAATTCAGAAGTCGGACGTATGTACGTAAATGATGATGATTAATGACATTGGAACTATTGCAAATAGAAGCCGCTTGTTTGCTTCATTAAAATACTCGGTAATAAAGGTGTGGATGTGTGTTAATATTAATACCGAGTCACGCGCATTCGCAATATTCACAATGCTTAGGTACCGACTAATCGCCTCAGCGGAGATAGCTCAACTAACGAAGCGACGCGAGAAGAGAATAATTTCTTTCTAATTTACACAGTGTGAGTGAGACAAGAGTCGCTGAGTCGCAAGCGTCACGACTTTGCAACAAGTTGATTAAGATTGGCAACTTGATTCTAATTAAAATAATATTCTCCTTCGTGTCGAGGTTCGTCAAATAAGCATAGCCCAGTGGGCGGCGCGGCGGTGTGCACAGGGCTGTTATTCGCTACGCGTTAATGCGGCTCACCCCGCCGGTCACCCGTTTCGAAACTAGACCTCTGCCTACGCTTAATTACTACGCATCGCGGTGTCAAGGTATAATTGTGGGTGAGCCTTGAGGTGAGCTTAAAACAAGTTACAGAATAGGGCGGCTGCTCTCTGGCAGTCGCGTCTGACCGGTCGTGTCTTTGTCCTGGCCCTCTATATTGATAGGTATGAGTGGCAAAGTTGGATCTGTGAAGTGACGTCGCTGATCGCATGTATTATTTGGTGAAACCATCGCGTTGAAAGGATTAGTCGCTCGGCAATTGGTACCTAACGTTGCCCAGGGTACCTAACATTGAAAAAAAAAACTTCGGAAGCGTCGTACGGGGAGGCTCCTTACATGCACCCAGTTTTTTTAAATCATCATATCAGCCGAAAGACGTCCACTGCTGGACAAAGGCATCCCCCAAAGAGTTCCAAAGTGACCGGTCCTGCGCCACCCGCATCCAGCGGACTCCCGCGACCTTTACCAGGTCATCAGTCCACCTTGTGGCAGGCCTACCAACGCCACGCCTTCCGGTACGAGGTTATCCACTCGAAAACCTTTCCGCCCCGACGGCCATCAGTTCTTCGTGAAATATGTTTTTTGCTGCCCATGATTTTTTTTTTAAGTCGGATAAGTTGTTCTGGTATCACGCCCTACATACAAACAATATCATCTATAAAAAAACAAAGATACTCTTGACCAATAACGACCGGCTATTTGTCGTGTGGTGCCAGTTTAGACTTATAAAATTGTAGGCCCACTGATGCATGCTGGGCATGTTGTCATGCTTGTCATATCTTGAGGTGAAGTTGTTAGGACCGCATGAGACGATTTAGACTTGATTGTGAATCGCTGTGAAGATATATAGGCGGTAATTGCCAGTTGTCGGACACAGAGTCGATTTATCGATCAACTTGGTTTGTTAATCGTGTTTTATTTGAATACAATTATCTACTGTCAATACTCGTGCACTGACAGTGTGGCTGACTTACCGACATTAGAACTGTTAACATCGGTCGATATTTGCAAGACATGGTTTCGTCAATGTTGAAATCAAATTATTGATACCCTGTTGAACGCTTTACTCTAGAAGAGGTATTTCTTTTGTCAAGGGAGAGGCGGATATAAAATAATATACCTATTCATTTTTGTTTGTTATTGATGTTTTATTCATTTAATAACCTTAGTTATAATTAGATAGGATAAATACAGTAATACCTATACAAATAATGCGTATTCTATTCCAATTCCGAAGAGGAATCTAAAGTCACAAAAGTTAAATTGCCAATTTGACATGGTTCATTGGAGTTTGGTTAAACTATTACTAATCGACTCAACTATGTGATCATGACTATCACATAGACTTCAAGTCTCATGATAGTCATGATCACATAGTTGAGTCGATTTTAGGATTTCGTTCATGAAATTATCGTGTTTTTTTTAACATTTGCAGTCTTTAAATATTTGACTACCTACTATCTGCTGTTAAGTGCCTATTGGTTTGAACTATAATTGGACAAGTTCAAGTTAAGCAGAACATGAATTAAACAAGCTTCCCATCCCATGCAACTTCGACACCAGGCTACTCACAGCGAATCTCCAGGTGATCCAGTCTGTCGGACCTCCAATAACGAACGTTTGTTACGGGCCAGGGGATCAATTTATGCTGGTTACAAGCTCACATGAGAATGTTTTGTGAATATGAGGCACTTAAGCTGGCCACCGATCGAAATAATCACAGCTATCGATCGTAATCTCTTGATTATACACGCGCGGCGTTGATGGATGCGCGGGAGTTGGTCAGGACAGTCTGACACTTAAGTTTTGCATTCCAAAACGCGCCACGTGGAGCTAACGTATTAAAACAAGCACTTGCAATATTGGTATCTTTGAATGCAAAAGTTTAATGTCAGATTCACCTCCTGGTTATAAAGTCATGCAATAGTACGAGTTTGTGAGACAATGTTTTATAATAACATTAGAGGGGGGAAAATGCAATGAAGAAAAAAGGCAACATTATTTAAAAGATCATTCTTAAACTATTATGGCCTTATTCTTAAACGTTCAACAGATTAATTTTAGCTTAAAAGCCGTTAATATTCGTTTGACACTTTGACTTTCAAGAAAGAGACAAAACAAATTTTATGTATCAGAGGCATTTTTATTTTTAGTTTTATGAATAAGATTACGAGTATAAGTCTCTGTGCTGTTTAAACTTAAAACTGAATTGCTTAATAGTATTTTATGCAACTGTTGTATAAGAAGGGTCTTAAAAGGCGAGTGGCGTGGGTTGCGATGCGAGCCTTGGCGAGCATCGCAATTAAAGACGCCACGAGCGTTTTTAGACCAGTTATACACCGTTGCATACATTACTTTTTCTACGACAAATTTTAAATAAATAGCAGATTACAGAATAGTTAATTTATTTAATCGTATAACAAGGCAATTAATAAAAACAACAATATAAAACTGGGCACCTTGCCTGTTGACGGCGACTTACGCCAATTTTTTTGCAGAATAGTTAAAGTTTTCAGGCAGCAAGTTTTCGATTCATACTTTTGCTACTCACGCAATTTCTTCAGGATTGCAGTTATTAATTTCTTCGACTAGTTTAGGACTAATAGTTTATCATATTTCGTCTTTTCATTTTGAACTGTTTTGGTGGGAAATC
Source organism: Epinotia brunnichana (assembly GCA_963854355.1). Lineage (NCBI taxonomy): Eukaryota > Metazoa > Arthropoda > Insecta > Lepidoptera > Tortricidae > Epinotia > Epinotia brunnichana. Next base: position 3,479,270 of record OY977945.1, on the reverse strand, counting down.
GAAAATGTGACAGCTCTTGCTTATGGTTTGTTTTGTTATTAATTTGTTTGACATTGCCATCCGAACCAAACCGAATCTGGACACGGACCGAATTCAAACTGTTTATTTTTATAAATAATACCAAGAATTTATAAAACATGTAATTTAACACACATGATGATTTATTATTATTGTAGTAAATAATTTATAATAATACGAATGTTAAATCGTAAATAAATACTTTTATTTCGAAATATTTGTTTATGAAGTTGGCACCACTGCAATATAAGGGCCGATTTAAAAAAAAGTTATACAGTGCTTTTATGAAAAATGTATGAACCAAAAAAGTACGCTAAACAGTGCGTTTTTGGGCCATAGAGCATAGAGTTTTTCGACGACTTATTAGTAGTGTCATTGTATTTGAGCTACAGCCTATATAAATGACAAATAACGGTACATGAGTAGAAAAAAATATAATAAGTACCTCATAATTATTACTTTCAAAGCTGGACTCTTGTTGGTAGCGTATGATGCAGTTGCCTGCCTTATTGTCGGTCCGAAACCAGCTTCTTAATACTATGTAAACAGATTAGAATGTAATTAGAGGTAACAGTTTGTCCACATAAATACGTCAAAGATATATGAACGGAAAGCTGTTGCATTCCCAAACTCATCTTGGTCGAATAGTAGCTATTTAGCCTTTAATTCTTTGCCAAACTCGATGCGACTATACCTCCATAAATTAAAGGGTTAACGCACATAAAGTCAAAATAAACGCCCATCGACCATCTCAAAGATTAAACGCACGCTCTATAGGCCATTAATCAGTTGAGTCATAACCTTTCGGATAGCTTTTAACACGTCTCAATCGGGTTCCAGGATACAATTAAATAATTACGCCCAACTTCACTGACATAAGACGTGATTTTGCCTAATAAATTGCATGTTACCGGAAATATTGTTGTGGTTATGTATTTGGTTAAGAAGAACATGCACTGCTACTGGCGGAACGGAAAATATACCGCAAAATTCTGGGACCCACTCGTAGAGAAGATGGCACTTGGAGATTACTCAAGAATCTAGAAGTAGAAGATCTAGTGCCCGAGCCGACTATCATAGGAGAAACGAAATCCTCAAGACTCCGATGGCTCGGGCTCGTAGTCCGCATGGCTGACGAACCTTCACTTGCAGCCCGAAGAGCGTGCTCTGGACATTCAACTGGTCGAATACCTGTTGGATGTCAGTTCGCCACCGTCATGGTACAAAAAACACAAAAGTATATGACATGACATCATAATTATTACTTTTGTTTATCTCATAACCATTCCTCCTGGACTTTTTCAATACACATACAATATCCACTTCTTCCGTCATCATCAACCGAATACACCATCATTTTGTAATTTTTAACATTAGTTTAGTAATAACAAAACTTGAACTTGAATGAACTTTTCCAAAAACTCTTTTCGCTAGCATTTGAAGAACAACACTACAATTTATTTTTCCCACGTGCTGTAATAGATACATTTTAATATTTATAATAAACTTTAAAATTACCAAATCACGCCATATGAGCTGTCGATAGCCTCAAATCATTTCTTAATTAAATATGCTTAAAATAATGAATAGTTTAACCAAACTCCAATGAACCATGTCAAATTGGCAATTTAACTTTTGTGACTTTAGATTCCTCTTCGGAATTGGAATAGAATACGCATTATTTGTATAGGTATTACTGTATTTATCCTATCTAATTATAACTAAGGTTATTAAATGAATAAAACATCAATAACAAACAAAAATGAATAGGTATATTATTTTATATCCGCCTCTCCCTTGACAAAAGAAATACCTCTTCTAGAGTAAAGCGTTCAACAGGGTATCAATAATTTGATTTCAACATTGACGAAACCATGTCTTGCAAATATCGACCGATATTAACAGTTCTAATGTCGGTAAGTCAGCCACACTGTCAGTGCACGAGTATTGACAGTAGATAATTGTATTCAAATAAAACACGATTAACAAACCAAGTTGATCGATAAATCGACTCTGTGTCCGACAACTGGCAATTACCGCCTATATATCTTCACAGCGATTCACAATCAAGTCTAAATCGTCTCATGCGGTCCTAACAACTTCACCTCAAGATATGACAAGCATGACAACATGCCCAGCATGCATCAGTGGGCCTACAATTTTATAAGTCTAAACTGGCACCACACGACAAATAGCCGGTCGTTATTGGTCAAGAGTATCTTTGTTTTTTTTATAGATGATATTGTTTGTATGTAGGGCGTGATACCAGAACAACTTATCCGACTTAAAAAAAAAATCATGGGCAGCAAAAAACATATTGCACGAAGAACTGATGGCCGTCGGGGCGGAAAGGTTTTCGAGTGGATAACCTCGTACCGGAAGGCGTGGCGTTGGTAGGCCTGCCACAAGGTGGACTGATGACCTGGTAAAGGTCGCGGGAGTCCGCTGGATGCGGGTGGCGCAGGACCGGTCACTTTGGAACTCTTTGGGGGATGCCTTTGTCCAGCAGTGGACGTCTTTCGGCTGATATGATGATTTAAAAAAACTGGGTGCATGTAAGGAGCCTCCCCGTACGACGCTTCCGAAGTTTTTTTTTTCAATGTTAGGTACCCTGGGCAACGTTAGGTACCAATTGCCGAGCGACTAATCCTTTCAACGCGATGGTTTCACCAAATAATACATGCGATCAGCGACGTCACTTCACAGATCCAACTTTGCCACTCATACCTATCAATATAGAGGGCCAGGACAAAGACACGACCGGTCAGACGCGACTGCCAGAGAGCAGCCGCCCTATTCTGTAACTTGTTTTAAGCTCACCTCAAGGCTCACCCACAATTATACCTTGACACCGCGATGCGTAGTAATTAAGCGTAGGCAGAGGTCTAGTTTCGAAACGGGTGACCGGCGGGGTGAGCCGCATTAACGCGTAGCGAATAACAGCCCTGTGCACACCGCCGCGCCGCCCACTGGGCTATGCTTATTTGACGAACCTCGACACGAAGGAGAATATTATTTTAATTAGAATCAAGTTGCCAATCTTAATCAACTTGTTGCAAAGTCGTGACGCTTGCGACTCAGCGACTCTTGTCTCACTCACACTGTGTAAATTAGAAAGAAATTATTCTCTTCTCGCGTCGCTTCGTTAGTTGAGCTATCTCCGCTGAGGCGATTAGTCGGTACCTAAGCATTGTGAATATTGCGAATGCGCGTGACTCGGTATTAATATTAACACACATCCACACCTTTATTACCGAGTATTTTAATGAAGCAAACAAGCGGCTTCTATTTGCAATAGTTCCAATGTCATTAATCATCATCATTTACGTACATACGTCCGACTTCTGAATTTCCTCTCATGCAATGTAACTAACTCAAAAAACCGGCCAAGTGCGAGTCGGACTCGCGCACGAAGGGTTCCGTAAAATTTCAATTGGAACTATCACGGTATCAGTGGGATACAGCCTGGTGACAGACATACAGATAGACAGACATACAGTAATAGGGTCCCGTTTTACTCTTTGAGTACGGAACCCTAAAAAGCCACTTATTCGCAACTAGCAACCTCTGTATCTTTTAATTCTGGTGTTTTCCTGTTCCACATTAAACTAGAATTATTAAAAAGAAAACTTGGACTAAATATATTTTTAACTTGATGTTAATGAATTGATTCAAAATAATACTTATTTATTACCATCGGGAAAGTAACCGTTTGGTTAATCTACACACAGCCTAAGTAGACACAAAATCAGTACCTTAACAAGGTTTTTTTATACTGAGATCATAGACATCATTATCATCAGCCATTGTCCGCTCACTGCTGAACGTAGATATATGATGAATACTCAATCCTATCCTAGGGTATCCTTGGCTATTCGACCACTGCAAATTATCTTTGGTGCATCAGTCCAACGTTAAATTTGTCCAAACGCTCCACTTCACCACTTGTCCGCACCAATGGCTATTGAGATATTTTCTATGATACAAGCAAAGCAACAAAAAAAACTTAACTGGTGTTTAACCACAACTCGTACCAATTGCCGATGATAGCCGCTCCTTAAATTTTACGATGGCTTAAGTATAGCCCGCGCTCGCAGAAGTCTACAGGCCGCAATTAGGACTTCCTTACGATCTACACGTAATAGTTCCCCGGGCCTGTGAGCGTTTTAGACGGTTTCAAGGCTTTTTATTCAAGGCCAAAGCGATCATGTCAAATTATGAAGATGTATTGACTGGTCGTAGCCGAATGGCTTGCGTGGGAATTTTAGACAGAACTTTGTGGGTTCGGCCTGAAGCGGTATCACGAAGTTGTAACATCTGAACAGAGGAGTTAACAGAATTAGAGGATCTTAACGAGAGATCATCAGTCAGTGATTCAATTTGTTAGTAGGCTGCTAGTCAGGCAGGATCATTATCAACATCCGCCCGTGTCTCCCTAACTTGTAGGCGGATGGGATTTCAAAGCTGGTGGTGCTTTTGGTGGAATTAACTTAAACCTGAATTATCTGAGGCAAGTATAACATACCAAGTTGAGTTATTCCGTGTATAAGTTTCAAAAGACGTTATAAAAAAAAACAGTGTCACACCAAGATAAGTAGCTGACGTAGCTCATATGCCGCCAAACTTAAAATAGACTGGGCTGGGCACGACTGCTTCATGTCGGAAACTTTGTAGGCTAAAATCACCACCAAGTGGGTCTCATGAAACCGAAGACAGCGACACTGGTAGACCACGTCAGAAATGACGAGGAGAATGTGAGGTCTTGACCAAGACTGGTAGGGGCTACCTAGTATACGGAATACGTGGAAGAAAAAGAGGGAGACTTTTGCCCAGCAGTAAGAACACTTAAGGTTCAGAATAATAGTACTAGCCTTTACTATTAATAATAATAAAAATACAAAATATACCTTATTCTCGAATGTATATAAGAAGGTTACATAGCTACCCACACAAACAAAGCCCCCTTTCCTGAACTGACAAGTGACCTATTTGCCTATTCCAAGCCATAAAAATGAAAGCATTCACTCCAGCTAACACATCCAACTCGAGCATTTGCCAACCTACACAAAAGTTAACAAGACTATAGATGGCCATAGATCAGTTAAAAAGCACAAAGCAATGCTTATCTTTCATCGCATCACGACATCACCGGAGGCGGTCGGCAGCTACGAAACTGTATCGCAAATCTTTCATTCAACTAGTAATTTTCAAATCGTAAACAATCGATATAGTGTGCATTTATGTATTGGTGCAAGTTGTGGGAGTTCTTAGTTTTTAAGTTACTGGTAATACAAATATAGAATATGCTAGAATAGAATAGTAATTTATTGCCACGCAACATACCAGATACAAAAACGGAACATAAAAACATATCAATAAATAAATAAAAAATAAATCAAGTATATTTTGTGAAAATAGGAATGAACTCAGCGTTTGCTGCGCTGCAGACTTATTGGCTCAGCGCTGGTTTTCAGTTTACCCCTATTGACAACTACATTAACAATTTGAATACTGCCCGTGAGCACTTACAAAAAACTTATGGTGAAAGACAAGGACGATGGCAACTAAACAAGGGCAGTCAGCCTTCTTGTACAGAAGGTCAAAATCAAATTTAATCATATCCCATAGAATATTTACCGTCTTTTGATAACGTGCCCAAAGATTTCAGAAAAGATAGACAGTCATCGAGAGATGTAGTTATGAATTGTGCCGTGCCATGCCAAACAGTAAATAGTATGGGCGTGGCTGTTCAGTTGAGAGCCCAGCCCAAATTATCCTGAAGTCGTCACTAACCTCATTTCATTTCCCTCTTTTAGTCATTTAAATATACCGTGCTTCAGCTTCATAAATGAAGATGACAAAGAGTAAACAATACCAACTGCGGGTATGACCAAAAAAAAATACTTTAAACAAAAAGTTCGATTAAAAATCGCTTCCTCTAAACACTTAAAACGTCTTCCAAGTACCGCCAGCAACAATCCAGCACACAATGATTGCAGCGCAGTGAAAGTACGGTCGTTAAATAAATCAAAAGCTACACAATAAGCCGTTAAGCAAGCCCGCATTACCGCTTCATTTGACTTATTGATGAGTGTTGGCAGAAAAAGGTGCAATCGGCGAGAGGGAGAAATTATACCCTTTGGTGCATGAAGACTTTGTACGCCGTGGCCGCAGAAATGGTACATATAGCCACGGCATTGAAGAATATACAATAGTTAGCTTTTTTAACCTGGCTGAAAATTTCATAGGACGAACACAATAAAGCGATCGGAGTGCGTGGTAAGAAAGTAGCTTCGGAAAACTCCAGGGAAAACCTTCGGCACACAATCATAAGTCAGGTTATGGGCTGTTTTTCATACAATAATTTTTACAATTGGTTGGACACTTTTCATTTTATGGTTATCACATCAACCAGTTAATATAATGTCCAATTAATATTAGAGACACGCCATGACAAGGAATCAATTATAAATCACACTATGAACACCAGATCTACATGACCTGGTTTACAGAAATGTTCTACTGGCACATTGCTAATAAAAACAGATAATATTGTGTGCTTTTACTAAATAACAGTTATGGAAAATTAATATAACGCCACAAATCTAAATCTAAATCTAAATCTAAATCTAAAATCTAAAATCAAGCTTAGACACATTAGTTTATTGACTTATCCTTCGGAAAAATATTGCAGATTAGATTAAAGGCAGGAAAGTTTCAATAGGAGTCATAATTAACGACTGCGTGGGTAATTTTCAGCTTTTAAAGTCGTAAATTCATGTTTTGTTTATCATATTTCATATTTATTGTTATAAGACAAATAAATGGATCAGCTTAAGATCTTGATTTATAAACCATTTTATTTACAATGCCCCAATAAAATTAGTTAGGATTTAGATAAGTATGATTCGCTATAAACGTCTTTTTTATCAAGTCAGGTGAATGATGCAATAATAAAAAACTTCTTCAGATTGTTTTAAATTGGAAATAAATGACATTGGTCTATGAGATTGTTGTAAATTGGGAATGACATGGATATTGGATATATTATGAATCGTTCGATACTATGGATCAGAGGACTGTTAAATATTTTAGCAAATTGTTTTATCTAAATTAAATATATTTTATTTCAGATTTTTCCTAAGTTTTTCTTTTTCTTCACGGAGATTATTGTTATCATCTGATTGTGGGGTCTGCCATCCTTGTCTTATCAGCTGCAGCGCTAATGGTTTCGACGACTGCATGAATCTTACAACTTTTTTTTCAACTTTCTCTTTTTCTGGGTAATTCAATTTGTGGCTTCTTCTCGTGTCCATAGGACCTCAGTATGTAGTATCAGGTAAGTTGTCATCGTTTAAGACCAAGCAACTCTACGTGTGCTATACCGCAGCGCGCTGCAACATTTTTCCGCTACGTAGCGGCAATCGCTCGTAGAGCAATTACTCATGTGAGTCAATAGCTTTGAATGGGTAGGATCATAGGATGTTTTTGTGTATATAATAATGCCATTACATCGACATTATTTATGACACCCCTTTTAAAGCCAATAAAATGATAAATCGATAGACATCGCCTCATAGTAATCACATTATTGTGCTGATATAATTTATGATGAATTATGTATTTTGGCTGTGGGGAAAACCAATCACATAAATATTTATCAGTATATTTAAATTGTTCTGGAATCAATAAGCCTTGGTGGATTTACGTTTTATTCTGGCAGGTATTATAAATGTTAAATGTATTTATTGATTACTATTTACTTATATTACAGTAAATGATATAGTACAAAGTACATATACGTATACATACTCTCAATATCTCATGAAAATCAAGCTTCACTGTTGACGATATCATTTCAAGATGGGTCAGATAAAAAGGTAAAAAAAAACTAAAACGACAGACTTGTAGAGAATGTCATATTATGGCACTATCCGCCTTTTGTACGATGCGTTTTCTGTTTAACAATAAAGTTTGAATAAAAAAATATAAATAAAACGAGCGTTTACTGTAGGTACTGACGTAATGAGGCTGGAATCATCTGGCTGTTGCACTCTCGTTTGCGCTAAAGCAAACCCAGAAAGTGAAAGCACGGTGCACATAAATCATTATGCTTTGAATCTAATTTCAGTGGTGCGTTAAAGTAATAGAGCACCCTTAGCTGGCTGTATGTATGACATTTGGATCTACCTGACGTACGGTCAACCAATTTGATTCCTAGGCCACCGTAGAACCATGTCATTTAGCGACGCAATAATCCTAGTAACACGTATTGACATAGCATTTACAACGGCAAGGTTCTATGATGGCCTAGGAATCAAATTGGTTGACTGTAGGTACGTACAAAGCGTGACTCAATCGACCAGCAGGATTCATGGGGACAAAATTTAATAACAGTTTCAGTGGTAGTTACTTCAGCTGCTGCATCTCCAAGCAATATCGAGTAAGTATAATAATTAAGTTTTTAAGGAAAATTAAGATAAACCATATTATAATACAACAGATATTATACGAAACAGGAAATGTATATTTTTTTTTATTTATTTTTAAAATATAATCATATTTTATATACAAAAAACTAGTATAATATAAAACACACGTCAACTACACTACAACTAGTTAACCCCGTCCGTTATCGCTTCCGGTGCAAAAGTGCCCATAATGCTCACGGCATTACCCCGCTGGATGGCTATGGACAGTCTCTGCACCAGAAACGATTCGGAGCGGGGGTCCTCTCCCTTTTGCCTGAGTCGACGGCCTATGTCACGTACAAATTGTTTCGCGTCAGCACCCCAGCAGCCCGCCGTTTCCACCGCAAAAGGGACGAAAATATACCCCGAGCCCAATAGAGCATACTTTTGGCGCTTCACCGCCGCCTGAGACTCGGCTGCCGCTCCAGCCGCGCGTACAGTGCGACTGATATGAGAGGCGGCGAAGGTGCTGACGCAAGTTGCGTCCCAGACCAAGCACCGTCCTCTCTCCCACGGCACCAACGTTAGGCCATCAGGCCGCTTGCCATCCGTGCGACTAAGACCCGGAGGCTCAAGCACAGACGGAACACCCGCTGACCTGAGCGCCCACTGGACCACGTCGTTCAAGGCGTGGTGACGCGAATGCCTCCCGGCACATCGCCGGCAACTCAATGCATGATGAGCGTCAACTCCCACCGTGGAACCGCAGATGTATTAATTTGATTAATAATTTTTAATTTTACACCAGCGAAATCTAACTATGTAAAAATGTTTTTCCAAAATATTAAAATGTAAAGAAATTTATGTAAAGAAGGAACCGAGCACATTTTCGCTAACAGTTGTTTGTTAAGTTTTATGCATATGCATAATTATAATGCATTGAAGTGCATAATGTATTTGGTATTTGACATTTAATTATAATGTTTAATTTTGATCGTAATGCAGCCGTAAAATAAATTTAACTGAATTTTGTATGCCTTGTGGCAAAACACAGTGAGGCATGTTTTTTTGATACCCTACAATACCTTGTACACCTCTGTTTTACAAATAAATTATTTGAATTTAATTGAATTGAATTAAAATGTACATTATACAAGCCGTATTACCGATTAAATAAAGATGGCCGCCATTCTAACCCTTCATCGTTGTCGCTACTTGTGTTATACACAAACGCACGGACAGACTGACGTATTAGCATAATAAACTCGTAATGGACGAGACAGTAATAACCGATGTGAGACGAGGAGAGGCCATTTTATGTTGTTCTGATAGATAAGGAAACTGTGGAGACGCTGCTTATTATATATTTTTTATTTTATTTATCCCGTACAGGGTAAAAGCAGTGTAATCTTCAAATGCACACGTTGTTTGTCACCGTTTCGATTTTTTTCTGGTTTTTTTTCATACGACGTTTTTATGAGCTTTCTATTTTAGGGATAAACAGCTACAAATGTTGCCTAGTTTAGGGTTAAAACATTTAACCTTTTACCTCGTGTGGTGTCGGGTTAGGTTAGCATAACTCATGCACAATTTTTATAATAGTCAACTATTGGCATAGGGTTATATAGACTGTTCTAACAGAGGGGACTACAATAGTAATGACATTTTCTCATTTTTTTATCCTATAATTATTGCTAGAAGTAATGATAAATCACTGTTTAGCGGCCACGGCGAGTAGTGGCGTCCGTAGAGTCGCCAAATGTTTTTTTTTTTTAAACTGTACATGTACAACACTCAAAACGGAGACGCGGTAGACCTCGTCGGCGATGGCGGGATAACTTGGACTCCTTTTTAAAAGACTGGCCAGTTATTGCTCAAGACCGCGATGAATGGAAGGGGAGAGGGGAGGCCTTTGCTCAGCAGTGGGACATAACGGGCTCGATATAATAATAACATGTATTCTGGGCGCTTGCCCTGCCCACATCTTTTGGAAAGGAGAAGTAATGTATTTCAACACCTTATAGTTCATAGCTAGAGCTCCAGGTGTGTATGGTTGAGATTATGTAATGTGGCCCGTTTTTTATAAAACTGTCGTTATAATAGGAATCTTCTACCATGTACGTTAGAGTTGCTTTTTGAATAAACTACGTTGATGCAGTTCAGCCAACTGAAATAATTTCCAGTATACATACACAAAGTTTTAATGCAAATAATAATAAAACAAGTAAGTATCCTACAGGAATTGCGGTAAAACAGAGAATGTCTCAGATCGCAAGTATTTTACGCCCGAGCCGAAGGCAAACTACAATGTCAAATTAACTGACTTGACAGACGAATTTAAACTTTCGTGAGACGTGGATAAAATTATTAAAAACTACTAATAAATCCTCGGTAAAAATAACGTATTAAATATCACTACGGGCGACATGTTTCGAACTCTTTTGGAGTTTTTCTTCAGGATGAGTGTTATTCAGTGCTCCAAGCCACATTGCCGCGAACATTTAAAACGTGAGTTTAACTGTGGATGTGTTAGTAGTATTTTAGACTTGACAGACGTTTATGATATTGATAGTGCATACATAATCTTTGAGTACTGGTTTATAAAAGTTTGTTGGTTCGTAGGTATGTAAGTTTGTAATCTTAATATGTAGGGGAATCTCCGGAATCAACACTACAAAACAACGAATAAAAAAACTATTTTATAGAATAGATTTTCGGGATCCAGGAGTTGGCCCACCAATTTATAACCGATTGCCTGATACCGTCAGAAATGCAGCTTCCACCGCAGGATTCAAATCAAGACTGAAAAAGTGGCTTCTGGACAACATGTTCTACAACTATCATATGACGAATTTTACAGCATGCCACTGACAATTTGAAACTAAGAAATATACCAGACATTAATGATGTATAATATAAACCTATTTAATTAGTTTCAACTAGGAAACGAATGTACCAAATTGACCATGAAACGCATTAAAGAAAATGGCCTAGGTTATAATAAATAGGCTACATTTTATCACTCGGTTTTAATTGCGTTCTTTGTTACAATGTACGTGCAGATGAAGACACGCATCAAAGAGGTAAGTAGTTTAAAAAATCATTTGACGACTCTACGGACGCCACCACTCGCGGTGGCCGCTAAACAGTGATTTATCACGAATATTCATTTAAAACAGGCGCGGTGTCAGATCGCGCGCGATTACGCCGCCGATTTATGTCGCACGCCCGTGTGTGGGGGGCTTTACGGACGCTGACATTATGATTTACCGCACTGTGATTTGTGAGTGTATTAAAAGGTACGGTAAGATAAAGTTGAGGTCGGCAGGTAATGCGATGACAGATCTCAGTCTGGGGTTCAAATTAAGTAAACGAGGGTGGTCCATCTGATGAGAAAGACATTCATTGTCAGGAATCCGCCTTGCAGGCGCTCCAGTCGTATAAGCACTTTCCTCTTTATAAGCTCTCTTCTGACCAGGATCATTAATGAAGAACTCCAGGACAGTATATTGTAGAATACCATTTGATATGTAAAAGTGCCCTTGTGGCCTATTTGCAGAATAAATAATTGATTTTGATTTTGAGTATAAAATCTTCTTTAAGGGGCTCACACCTACCAATGACTTTCGATCTGTTACTGTCCGATTTTTCGTGTCTTTTTTGGCTTACCGTATTAACAACAACGAGGTTAACCGAAATAGTATCCCATATTTACTTCAAAACTCAAAATTTTCGAGATATATATATAGCACTAAACTTTAGCAGTTTTAGGCCAAAAAAACAGTTTATTGGACGTAACTTTTGTGAAAATGAATTAAAAATAAAAAACTTTCGTGGGTTGTTCAAAACGTCAATAAAAACAGTTACATGTAAATTTTATTTATAAAAGTGCATAAAAACATACTTATATCGAAAACAGAGCTTTTTTGGACTATGTTTCAATAAATCATAGAAAAATAAATGTAATTTTTTTTCGAAAACAACTCTCGTGCAAAAGTAGATAAAGGATTGAATATCCGATAAACGTCTGTGCCATAAATATATCTATTGTAATGACGGAGGAATATCAACTCAAAACTCATCAAAACTAGTCAAAAAGCGCGTGGAGCCCCAGAAATAGAAATATGTATAGTACAGTCGCCATCACATACATAGGTACACTAATAGGTGTTCAAAAATAGCGGCACATGCACCCTTATGCCTTGAAAATAGAGGTGTGTTCCGATGTTTCTGACGTGCTTGTTTGCTACGATGTATGTGATGGCGACTGTACCTACATGCGTTCGACAGGTTCAATTATATATTAAGTAACTTGCTGGGACGACAGTTATTTGCGACCATGACCGGTGCAACCCGTGTCGAAACGTCAGAAATAAAGGTAAATACATATCGCGTTAGATCCGTGTAAAACAGTATTTTAAATATAAGTAGGTAACGTGTCTATGTCTGGTGCACTCTAAGGTACTCGGAGCGGGGTTGCGACGTATCTGTGACGTCACAATAGTACCGTTGCATTTCTGTACGGATTTATGTTACGCCAACACATGGCATCGGATATCAGAGTTATATAAAAAGGCCTTACCCAAAGAGTTTCACAATGACCGGGCCTGCGCCACCCGCATCCAGCGGACTCCCGCGACCATTACCAGGCCATCAGAACACCTTGGAATTCGCGAGGTAACGCTAGGAATTCGTTGGCAGTGAATATGTGGTCAATGGACGCTTGCAAACTCTACGTAATTGACCAGGGACATATATCATCCCCTCTCTGATGTCTCTGCCGCTCTGATTTTGAAAGACGATATATGAAAGTAAGACCTCCCTTCTCATTGATAGCGGATATAATTAATACCGGACCTGAAGAGTTGTATGCTCATTCCCGACTCTCGCTCTGCCACCCAGGCGTGTATCTTAACGCGCTCAAAAACTGCTCAACCAACTGAGATACCTACCATAGAGCCTTACAGAATCACATAAGATACATCCCTTCCCTCGTACATTCTTTTGATACCACTTTGGCAACAAGCATTCTACCAGTCTGACGGTAAGCAGACATTGCCAATGGGCGCTTACGACCAGAATAATAGGAAGCGAGTTGCCGACTCTTTATTGATTGGAGGATTAATTGTGTCTTCAGCTAGAGACCAGGCTATCCCACACTGACAATAAAAAAAACATTTTATTCAGAAAACTGGTTCCATAGTGGGTTATACACATAAAATAAATAAAAAATACTGAAACTTACTAACATGGCTCCTCCCGCGCTTCATATATCCCTACGACGTATATTGACGTGCAGATATATGAAGCGCGCCAGGATGCCAGAGTCTTGCCTCTCTGCGACCATCGGTTGGATACTGTTGCCGTTCCTCCGCACTCGTCTTATAATGGACGCCGATATTGCGCATAAAAAAAATCTTGTGCATGATAAAGCGCACCCTCGGGAGCTCTGGCGACTTCACTCTGCTCACCTTCAGGAACATAAAACAACACAACACACAACAACAACAGAACACACAACAGTGTACAACTAGGTACAGAGCAAGTAGCTTAATTTTACATTGGTGTAGAAAAATTCGATGAAAAACATTGTCGTACCTATTTATTGTTACTAATCGCGGATAATCAACTTATTTATTTACCTCTCTGAGGTTTCTTGACGTCTCCCATGTGTCACAATATCCACGGTCACGAGACGTAAAAATTAATATGTGAGAATCGTCAAAGTTTAAATTAATATAACTGTGTACCTACTTACTACTTACACATACATACTCGTACAGTCGCCATCACATACATCGGAGCAAACGGATTATTCGACGCTCATGCCATTATTGTTTCTTCCTAGTCGCGATTCTGCACAATATGGATTCCACACAGTTGCTTTTGATCACATTCCTTATTCTTCGCAGTCAGTAGTTTTATACAATCCGGTTTCTTCCTAGTCGCGATTCTGCACAATATGGATTCCACACAGTTGCTTTTGATCACATTCCTTATTCTTTAATATGGTACGCATTTTTTTCATTACCATTTTTTCTGGGTAACTGAATAATTATAATTAAGATTACGTTTGCTTTTGAGGAGTAAAGGTACAATTAATGAGTAATGAAAATGTATCACCATTCTCACCAAAACCGACTTTATACGAATAAAATTGCTAATTAGTCCAAGTTGACTTTTAGCAACTGGACTAAGTAGCAACTGGAGTAATTAGCAAAAAAGTCGGTTCTGGCGCTTCGCCGGCCGCTGCCGCGGCACGCTCGCTTCGCTCGCTCGGCTCGCGCGCTGTAGGGTCGCAGTTCTTCCTAACACTCCTCCTCGCTTCGCTCGTGGTCGTACCTACACTGACCTGCCTTAGAGTAAAATAGGTAGGATAGACGACTGGCTACTTAGTCGAGTTGCTACTACTACCTGCGAAGAATAAAGAATGTGATCAAAAGCAACTGTGTGGAATCCATATTGTGCAGAATCGCGACTAGGAAGAAACCGGATTGTATAAAACTACTGACTGCGAAGAATAAGGAATGTGATCAAAAGCAACTGTGTGGAATCCATATTGTGCAGAATCGCGACTAGGAAGAAACAATAATGGCATGAGCGTCGAATAATCCGAGCAAACAAGCACGTCACAAACATCGGAACACACCTCTATTTTCAAGGCATTAGGGTGCATGTGCCGATATTTTTGAACACCTATAGTGTACCTTTGTATGTGATGGCGACTGTATACATATCACAGACGGCAAGAATAAAAAAAAAAACAATTTACTATTACTGTTTGAACTTTTAGATAATTACAATCTCGATAGCTTGTCAAGCCATTGTGAGTTTTTTCGTCGGGATTTAATAAACTCTTGGAATGGAATTAAATCTAATCATTCATTCTCACAGCCATTCATTTGTCGACGACACTGGATCTTATTTGATTTCGACGTTCAACTTTTTAGGACTGTGATTAATAACGAAGATATTAATATTCTGTTTCTGAGTTTAAGAAGAAAGTGTTTGGCGTATAATTTATTGCCAGATCTAAAATTATATTAAACCTGCTATAGTCGATTGTGTAACGCTTTGTACGCACGTCAGATTACTTAATCTAAATGTCAATTTTCGTATGGGAAAATAACAGTTGAGTTGTCCTAACGTTAGAAAAGTCACTTACTCACCCCTCTGGAGTGATATACTTTTTACTCCCGTGTGGTGGTTAATAGCACCACATTTTTTTTCCGGTTAAGTAACGTGTATTGTGGGTATTCAGCCAGCAACCTATAACTTCAATGCCAATCTGTCTCCCTCTCTAACCTGCTAGAAATAAGGTACTTTGACCCAGTTCCCAGGCAAAACTAGCACTTAGTCGGTGGCCAACAAGGCGCCACTGGCGTAAATATTTAATTAGACGTCTTTACTGACTATAGACAAAGCCAAAACTTACCTGGAAACGATACATATTTAGAAATTAATTCTTACTAGTATAAAATGCGAGATTATTGTACCAGTTTGTTACCTTTTGAAGCATTCGTTGGATTTTTTTTGTATTTAATCTCTAATATGACGATTAATAATGTTTTCGTTAGGTAACCACCACATAAGTCGCCAATTTTAGCAAAATCGTTTAAGAATCAAACATAACTAAGCATACGCAGCCCACACACGTATTGATGAATAGTCTTCCAATTTATTTATCTATGCTGTAAAGAAAGATTAATGCTCTTAGGGACCGCCCATGTAGTATATCTGAATAGATGGAAGCACTGATGAGTCATTTCTAAACAAACACTGTTTGAAATAAATTGACTATTAACATGTGAAATGAATTGAAATATAAACATAATTAACGTAGCTGCTGGTAACATTTCATTAGAATCTGATTTTGACTTGTTTCCTCTGCTAAATTCTGTGAAAGAGGAACAGGTAATTTTGTTGTTAGCCATGTACAATTTGGTCTTTGACATAAGTATTTATGACTTTGACAAAGTCAGGCTAGACCTTTATCATGCGCTTGTAGAAATTATCATCTCCGACGGTCTTAGTAGCTACGGACGTACCTTTAAGTCGTACCTAGACAAAATATAAACATAGCAATATGAAACACTTCAACATTTTAAAATAGATCGCCAGCTTGCCATGACAGGGTTCTATGAGCTACAAATCAAATTGTTTGACTGCACACTACAAACGAATACCTCGGGCGTGCAAAGTAATTTCCGCCACTCGATAACTCACCCTATATAAATTTACAAAAGGTCATAACCGACTATATTTTTATAGTAGGATATAACCTTTTTAGCAATCACAATCGGCCCACGCCTAGAATGAATAACGAGGTATAGGTTAGGCTATTATGTCTTGTTGGTGATTTCGATGATCGAGAATCTATTATTAATGACTACAGAGGTAAGCAGACCATAATGGAGATGGCAAAACAATCTCAGTTTGTTGGTTAGGTTATGTTATGTCTAGTTGAGAGCTGATTTTATGATATTAAGGAGTTGGCAATAACATGCTAACCCGAGTATGAATCGTTCGGCTGTGAATTTCTAACAGTCAATATGCCCACTCACTTTGACAAAGCCTAGTTTCAATAAGGTGCAATTTCCTTTTTAGGTTGGATGGTCAGAAATGTATGAGTCACTTTCACAAAAAAATCACTTTAACTTAGGGACACCAGCCAGTGTAAAATTAAGGTGAATAGGTATAGAAAAACTAGGAAGTCTAACATGTTTCCGATTCCTAAAAACGTTTATATTTTGGCCCTAAAACATGAACCACAAATGAAATGAAAATGAAAAAAGTTTATTAGACAAAAAAATAAACACAATATGCTAATCACGACCCTGCGTCCTGAGCTAGGAAACCCTGTGTTACAGGACTCAGTTTCGTATCAAAGTTTTTACACAAGTATAGTTAGTTTTAGGTATTATAAAGTGGTACAGAGCATTCAGTATATTAAGTTACATCAACTTTTTACTTATTTTAATATTCCTTACAATTTTGATTAACATTTTGTTTACATTGTGTGTGTGTGTGTGTGTGTGTGTGTGTGTGTGTGTGTGTGTGTGTGTGTGTGTTTGTGTGAGAGTGAGAGAGAAAGTGTGTTAAGGTGGTTATATATACTATATACGGGCGGTAAGGGTTATAATATATTTATACTTTATTACTGTAACAATACTTATTTTGTGACGACTAGTAGCAGTTCAGTTTCGTGGTAATCTAGTTGCATGAGCCACTTTGTCAGGAAAGATTTAATGGGGGGCCTTGTGACATGGTGGAGCTTACTAAAGGTTTTCAAGACTAATGGAGAAATGAAAGCGTGGAATTTTTGGGCAAATGTTGTGTATGTTTTTTAGGTTTTCCAGCGCTGACGTCGTCTTGTGTCCGCTAAGAACATTTTATCGTGCAGTTTGCTATAATTTTATATCACTTTTCTTAGGAACAGCTGACGAACAGAGAGAACATTAGTGACCTTGTAGAGTTCTTTGGTGCTGAAGCGTGATGGTTTTTTTAAAAATAACTTTAAGAAGAGATCGTTGTGCCCTCTCTAAGCCAATTAAATGCGTCTTTGCCGCTCCTCCCCTGACCGCGTTGCAGTAGCCCATAAGGGATTCACAGAGGGCAAAATATACGGTTCTCAGCAATTCAGGGTACGTAATATTCTTTAAGGTGCGAAAAACAAACATGAGCTTTCGAACACGACTCTTGAGTGACTCAATATGCTGCCGCCACGTGAGGTGAACGTCTA
The DNA here is from genome assembly GCA_963854355.1 of Epinotia brunnichana. Classification (NCBI taxonomy): domain Eukaryota; kingdom Metazoa; phylum Arthropoda; class Insecta; order Lepidoptera; family Tortricidae; genus Epinotia; species Epinotia brunnichana. The sequence goes on along the minus strand of OY977945.1, from coordinate 3,461,099 downwards.
GTATTACACCAAGATAGCGTATTGTGCTTGAACGCTTAATAAAGCTTAATCTGTTGTCAAAACTGTAGTTAGATAAACATAAATATTTTGTTTTTTGGACATTTAATGAAAGTAAATTGCTATCCAGCCATTCCACAACTAATCTTAAGTTAGACTCTGCAACACTTTGAGCTTCAGACCAGTCTTTTCCACGTATCAAGATAGCTGTGTAATCTGCAAAAGAAATGGTAGTAGCATTTGCTAATTTGAGGTTACAAAGTCCATTTATGTAGATCAAGAAAAGAGTCGGCCCAAGTACGCTTCCCTGCGGCACTCCGCAATCCACGTCGGAGAAGTCGCTGGTGTGTTCACCCACACAAACACATTGCTTCCGATTCAGAAGGTACGATCCAAACCACTCCAGTGCAAGACCCCTAATACCAAGGCCCTCGAGTTTTGATGATAATATCGGAATGGAAACCGTGTCAATACGATGAGGACAAACAGGGACTTACGTTTTTCTAAAAATTTTCAAATAACAGTTTCTGATTCCTAAAAACGTTTATATTTGGGCCTTAAAACATAAACCACTTGTCTGACAAACTGCTTCAATATCATGAGGTACTTACGTTTTACTAATTTGAAAACATTTTGATATTGTCAAAGTGTTTCACCCGAATACTTACATGACGAATATGTCAATGATATCCAATTGAAATCCGTAACGAAGGTCTCTGTTCGATCGCCAATACTATGGCTCAAAGAACTAAATCCAGAATGTCAGCTCGCTCATATTTGGGGCAAGCCAACTGGCGGAAAACCTTCACCTCAAAACCCCAAAGCAAAAGCCATAAATACTGCACTGCTTATTCTGTAACAGCACTTTGTTCTTGGTGTTGTGTTCTAGGTGGTGAGTAGGGTGGCCAGAGTTCATAAGGATACGTTGGAGAGAAAATGACCTGAATCAGTCATCAATTAAAAAAAACCGGCCAAGTGCGAGTCGGACTCGCGCACGAAGGGTTGCGTACCATTATCTATAAAAACCGAACAAGTGCGAGTCGGACTCGCGCACGAAGGGCTCCGTACCATTATCTATAAAAACAGCAAAAAAATCACGTTTGTTGTATTCCCATACAACAGATGATATATTTATTGTATTACGTGTTTTAGTATTTGTTGTTATAGCGGCACCAGAAATTTCAACGGTCTAACTATCACGGTTTATGAGATACAGCATGGTGACAGACGGACAGACCGACAGACAGACTGACAGACAGACAGACAGACATACGAACAGCGGAGTCTTAGTAATAGGGTCCCGTTTTACCCTTTGGGTATGGAACGGTAAAAACGGCAAAAAAGTCACGTTAGTTGAATGGGAGCCCCCTTAAATATTTATTTATTCTGCTTTTTAGGGTTCCGTGCTCAAAGAGTAAAACGGGACCCTATTACTAAGACTCCGCTGTCCGTCCGTCCGTCCGTCCGTCCGTCTGTCTGTTACCAGGCTGTATCTCACTTATATACTGTATAGTTCCAGCTGAAATTTTCACAGATGATGTGTTTCTGTTGTTGCAACAAATACTAAAAACACAGAATAAAATAGTTTTTTTACGGAACCCTTCGTACGCGAGTCCGACTCGCACTTGGCCGGTTTTTTAGTATTTGTTGTTATAGCGGCAACAAAAATACATCATCTGTGAAAATGTCAACTGTCTAACTATCACGGTTCATTTGTCTGGTGACAGACAGACAGACGGACAGCGGAGTCTTAGTAATAGGGTCCCGTTTTACTCTTTCATATTCATATTCATTCATATTCATTCATATTCATTTATTTGCTGCAACCATGGTATTTACAGGGTGTTCCTAAAATTAAGCTCTTTGAGTACGGAATCCTAATAACCCCGTTCATTGATTGAGTGCGTTGCTGACAACGTGCTCTGGGATTCAGGTCGTATACGTGTTTGTCACCGACGAAGTAGATAAAACCTATTCTTTCCGCCCAAGAGCCTTAACGTCTGTTTAAGCCACTCATTTACCACACGGCCTCTCCATTGCCTGTCATTACACCACATTATTCGGAACACTCTATAATTACAACCATAATCCCCACACAACCTCTAACTAACCGCCATTTAAAATGATTACCCACTTTCCAACGCAATGAGTTAGTGTTAAATACTTTTTGTTGTTTCAAACCTTGTTTTTATGACATATTTTGTGGTGATCATAAGTTTTATGTGTATTTTTATTTAAGTTAATTATGCGTGTTATTGTTTACTAGTTCTTTTGTAATGTATGAATGGTGATGAGTGTGTTTTGTTTATGAAAAGACGCATTGTTGCATGAAGTTGTGAGCGTATTCATGTTTTTTTATTGTTAGTAATAGAGAGTAATGTTGCTTACTAATTATCTTCACGCAGTTCAGTCTTTATTTTCCCTAAGGAAGCTAATTTAGTGAAGTGAGCTTTACTTAAGAGCAATATTGGGATGATTAGGTCTTCTCTATAATGAATGTGAGCGTTTCATGTAGGTAAGTACTAAGTTATAAAATTTCTAGTCTAAATGCAACACAATTCAAACATCCCTAGTCGTTTATGGACAAACGCCTCTGTGTTGTCTGTTAAGACTTATAAAATAGCAACATGTAGGTTTGAAACCCGTGATACTAATGGCACCAAAGTGATACCAGAGGAATATTTTTCCGATTTTTTGTTATCTCATACGGGTGGCGCAGGACCAGTCATTTTGGCACTCTTTGGGGGAGGCCTATGTCCAGCAGTGGGCGTCTTTCGGCTGATATAGTTATGGTTAAGGAAGGACGGGTAAAATACATTACCTTCTCGCTATTTTTAGAGTAATTGCTGATTGTGCAAAAAAGTGAGTTAAAAGATTGTCTCAAAATTATTAGGTACAGGTTAGTGAATTAGTCTCCCTCTGTTATTTTTTTCTCTAATTTACTCAAAGGCGAATTTATCAAGTCTGGAAAAAATCCCTCATCTTTTCCAGTTAAAAGATGAGGGAACTTTTCCAGACTGGAAAAATTCGCCTTTGAACATGTCCTTTTCTTTTGTAAAAGCATTATAAAGAGGAAAAGTCTGTGACATTGAAGCTTTGTAAAATGTTAGTTTGTATGTAAATGTGGGTAATCTCCGGAGCCGTTTAAGGCCTCCACACACCGGTCGCGGGCGCAGATCGGGTGCGGGTCGGGCGCGGGCCCGCGCTAATTGTAAAACATTGAAACTACCGGACCGGGCTGCAAGAGCTGCTGGACATCTGCGAGAGGTACTCGGTGAAACATGGGCTAAGGTATAATGGGAGGAAGAGTGAGGTACTAGTCTTCAAAGCGGGGAGAAAATCCTATAAGACAGTGCCGCCGGTGATCTTGGGTGGAGAGCAACTTAGGATCACAAAGACCTTTAAATACCTTGGTCACTGGGTCATCGAGGACCTCAAGGATGACCTTGATATCGAAAGGGAACGCAGGGCGTTGGCAGTGAGGGGAAATATGCTGGTTCGCAGGTTCGCTAGGTGTAATAAGGACGTCAAAAAGACGTTGTTTAAGGCATTCTGCCAATCCTTTTACACCTGCAGCCTGTGGACCAGCTACACCCAGCGGTCGTATAACGCCCTGCGCATACAATATAACAACGTCTTCAGGATGCTGTTGGGGCTGCCGCGATATTGTAGTGCGTCCGGAATGTTTGCGGCAGAACGTACATATGACTTTTACGCAATAATACGCAGCAGGACGGCATCACTAATGCGGCGGATGTGTGGCAGCGGTAACAGTATCCTGAGGACGCTGGCTGCGAGGCTGGATGCTCCATTACCTAGGCACTGGAACACCCTACATTGTGCAGGACCCTATGCTAGGGGATGGAGCATCTAACTCCATTAGGATTATAGGATTAAATTAATTTGTAATACTAACCTTAGTCATAATTCGTGATTGTATACTAACAACTTATGGACATTACCTAGTCCGAAACAAATAATGAATTGAATTGATTGAATTTATAGATATTGTACGAAACCCATAGTGCGCGAGTCCGACTCACACTTGGCCGGTTTTTACAAGCTTTATATTAACTTGCACTGTTCGTATGTATGTAAATATGTAAGTATGTAAGTTGTCCGTCAAAATTTGCAATCTATTTTTCAGTCACTTCCCGTTATCCAATTGAGCTGAAATTTTGCAAGCATACATATGCGCAGCCTGCAAAGCTAGCAACATGCTGAGCTGGGTCAATTTCGTGACAAAAGCCTAATATGTTTTTTTTGGTACAAATATTTTTTTTATCACACTTGCTCCTAAAGGCTGTATTATAGGCAGGTGTATAGAGCAGCTATAGCCGATTTACCTCCCGCGGGAGTTATGAGCTTTCGTGTGATCTGATTGGTGGCAAATCTAGTTGGCCGCGCGTAACAAGAATTCTTCTCAGGGATTAGTTGAATAAAATCCAGTAGGCCATGCGGCCACGCCAATCTGTAAGTGAAGTTGTCAATTTTGTCAATTTTTGATTGGCGCGGTTGTATGAAGAAACTTAGATTTATAAAAGCTCTCCGCCGAGGGCTTCTAATAGACTCTCGTTAGTAAATAGTAATCCCCTTCTTACGGCCCTTAATGCACAATGTACTATTTTTGCTCACCAAAATAGTGCAATAAAATCTCAGACAAAGGAACAAAGAAAGACGGAACATTACGAACAACCTATTGAAGACGGTTTTTACCGATTGACGCAATTTGTACAGAATAAATGCAATTACTGTCTCCTTTGCAATTACCCTGAGAACTTTACGGTTTCGCTCTATGAAAACACAACAATATATCGATATCAGCCATATTTTTGCACCAAAAAATAGGTTGCGTAATTTGACTAAATATTCATTAATAATCCACCTAAATTTAATACCGATACGGTAAAAAATAATGAAAAGTAATCTTCATAAATTCCGTAAAAATCAGGCGAAAATGGTATAAACTTTCTTTACTTTATAATTTGAATACGTCTATATACGTTCTTTGGGATACGTGCATAATCCACTTATTTTTGTTAATGAATAAACCTTTCTATAGGCCAGATGAAATTCAATATTATCTCAAGGTCGTAAATATTTAATTAAAATGCCGTTATTTCCTGATGCATATATTTTTGTATTCAGGTAGTAAGTCTCAACATTTGTGTATTCAAACATGTCTTCATTATAAAAATACTGATAGCATTTTTGCTTGCGGGTTAATTTTTTTTCCTAACTTCCGGTCCATAGAATTATTCATTCCAATAGTAAAAGTTATTTAAAATAACATTTAAAAGCCGTATACAAATAATTAGCCTGATATTGAATTATTTCCAAAAAAACCGTAATTTTCTCAGGGTAAATAGGAAATAATCTGCTGAACAAACACCATAGAACGTTTAGTTATCCAATTTCCCGCTAGATGTCGCTGTTACGTCCGAGTCGATTTCTGCTTCGCGCTGTTAAGATTTTTCCTGATTTCATGACCCTCTCAGTGTAACTTAGAAAATTCGTACTTACCTGGCATAGGGGATACCGTGATCATGAAGGCGGTTCCCCCAGGGCGAGACTCTTCCATTGCACTGCGGTTGGGTTGACCTGAACTGAAGTATGTTCTAGGTAAATAATAGACGAGCTTCAGAATAGGAATGAACCCTTTATTTAGGTGAACGCTGGCGTTTTTGGTCCGCGTTCGATGTGTGTTTGAAGTGTAGTTTCAATGTTTTACAACTTGCGCGGGCCCGCGCCCGACCCGCGCCCGCGACCGGTGTGTGGAGGCCTTAATCATTTCAAAAATTCATTCACATGCAGAAGGGACATTTGGGCAAAGCCGCGCGGTCAGCTAGTCGTGTACAGTCAGCGTTTTATAGTTAGTAGCAGCCAAGGTAGCCAAATATTACACGTCTCATTACTGTAAGAATAAGGGTGTGTTATGGTTATGAAATATTTGGCTAATCTGGCTGCTACTAACTATATGACGCTGACTGTATAACTAGATAGCGTAACGTTTCCTACTTACGTTAGGTAGATCTTAATGTAACTTTTGTAAGGGAAAAATTGAAATTTATTTGCCCTAATGCTCTTTCAAAAAGTTACAAAACGACTCTGGTGCTAATAGTTTTTGCTGCGTAAACTATAAAAGCAATGACATTACCATTATCTATAAAAAACCAAATAAAGTAAGTTTGATCCTAGAACTGTCAAAGGATTTCAACATCTGCCACAATGGTCACAGCCGTAGGTCACAGCACTGTCATTAAAAGCTGTAACAGTACCATGCCACTATAATTTTCCGTCATTATAGAACAGCCCGAGACGTTCGTGCAATCAACGACTATTATACGTCTACACAAAACGTAACAAAATAAAGTCAAGAACTATCATTTGACAGAACTATAATGAGCATAATGACATACTGTGACAATTCGGTTTGCTGACATAGAGATTATTTTATTCAGAAGGCTATTAAAGTTGTAAGAACACAAAATGGGGTTTAATTGTGTGGTAGAAAAATGTACAAAAATTATTGAGGGAGGTTTAAAAGGCTTAATTATTATACTATTATATTATGCGCACAATAGTCACCTAAGTGGAAAAAGTGCCTAGGTACTGAAAACTATATATGCATAGGCTTTTACTCTCCTGATAATAAACACCGATTTGTATTTGGTATCCAAAGTTGCCGATTTAGCACACTAAATCGTAAAATAAAATATGTGGTAACTGTAGTGGCCAAGCTGAGTATAGGCGGTATTCAAAAAGATAAGAGCAATTTAAGCTACCACTTTCAAAATCCGGAATCAAGTGAGCATACTTTTAAGTGTCATACTTACTTATAAGTTAGTTCAGGGTTTGAATTGGATAGGTAGACATATTTGTTTTTTGTAATAATTCTAAAGTAAAATATCAATAATCGTCGAGAACATAATCAAGATTTAAAAAAGATATGCGATAAAAGACTATTAGATTAAGATTTAAAATCAAAATAAGATATCTCATAGATTGTTAATTATTTCTTGGAGGTAATAACGCATAAACCCGCGTTCTAATAGTGATAAAGTCAGATACGAACCGGACATGAACATTGCACCTTATTAAGGGGAAGCTTTAGAAAAAAAAATAGTCAAACTTAAACACAATCCTCATGAAAATACTAAAAATAAGCTAAAATTACGTTTTTTGTTAATGTTGGTTGCTCTTTCGCACAAAAACCTCCCAAACGGATGTTACTTAAACTTTACAGTTAAAAAGCACCAGAATCACGATTTAATACACCAGAATCTGGGGGCTCGGTAAGCCAAATGGCAATAACTCCCTTTTTCAAAGTGTTTCGTCCAATTTTCAAACCCTAACAGTATCAGTCAGATGGCCTATTATTACAGGATAATGTTGTCATATATCTAGGCTATTAAATAATGCGCATGCAAAGTCACGATATAAATTAGTACAAAATATTGAAATGTGCGTCATTTGACGTCTAATTATAGTCTTAGGTATATTGTATTACTCAAGAGATCATCAATCATCAGACCAATCACTAAGCTTATTAAATACTAATCTTTATAAATTCCAGTAAAAATACAAATAATCATTTCGATCAATGTAAATCACAATTTAATGATAATCTGTCGATAAACAAATTATGTCGTGCCATAGACATCAAATGGATGGTTTTATCAGTCAGCAACAATATAATTATTATTTTTCATGTGTATTGTATTTTGGACGTAACAGTAATAAAATAGTAAAGTCACGTCTATAGGGGCTATATATTTTTTTTAAGTTGACCTTGTACAGGTGCATCAGGGCTTAATATAATGACTTATACTAGGTATTGAAAGCGTCTTGTCAAAGAAACGTGACGTGAATTTGCCAAGATACCTTCAACATCTGCCCAGCTAGCACGATAGGTAGGTGGACACGCGTTGCGCCCAAATGTACTGAAACGTCACGTAAAACATTACCATAAAACGTATCACGCTATTGGGCCGGTTTAGTTCATCATTCAGCCGAGAGACGTCCACTGCTGGACAAAGGCCTCCCACAAAGAGTGCCACAATATCCGGTCCTGCGTCACCCGCATCCAGCGGACTCCCGCAACCTTTACTAGGTCATCAGTCCACCTAGTGGGGGTCTACCCACGCTACTCCTGCCAGTACGTGGTCGCCACTTGAGAAGTTCAGTCGAGAAGACTGGTCAAGTTATTAAACCCTAAACATGATTTGCGATGTCCTGTTTAACCATTAACACTCGTGTTACGGGTACTTATCATAATTTAAAACGGCACATTTGTCGAAACAGTTGGTCGGATAAAAACAAAAGACTGAGCGTAGAAGACAACAACGGCGAGACATCAAAATGAAAAAAGGGGGCGTCTCCAAAGTTGACAACTCGGTTAAAATAAGAAATGAGTCGAGACATTGACAAATTGCCGGCGGGGCGCGAGGGCGCGTAGTGTTTTAAGCAATTTTGGAGAAAGGTGTTCCAAATAATGATTTTGGCGTCTTTTAAATTTATGTATACTTATCTAGCTTTATACATATATACGACGGTCGACGATATCATTTTCCTGGGAAGCGCTGTGTTTTCAGTTACGGACTTACCTGTTTTCACAGTAAGGGTGGGTTGGTTGGTAACCTATCGCAATCACTAAATTTAATTTCCCAACTGTATCGTTTGTCCGAATTTTCATTTCGGCAAAAATGAATGAATGAATGAATGAATGAATGATTTATTTGATAAACACAACCACAACATTAAATTCAAATGCTTAAAACTAGGAAAAAAAAATAAGAAGTACAATGTTGAGGGTGGTCTCAAAAAGGAGTCCACTCAGCATGGAGTCGGAGCATGGAAAACCCCGACGCTGATTTTCAGTGAATCCTTTACACAAATTACATGACACAAATAAAAGCAGATCTAAATACAAATATTACAGAAAGTGCAGTGCGCAGGTACCTACAGCTTGATTTTTAAAACAGGATAAATACATACTAGTGAAAAATATAAATGACTACGTAACGATCAATTATGTTCGACATATATAAAATGGATGTATGAATATAATATATAGACAAAAAGCCAATTATCTCGGAAACCCAAAAGCTTTTGATTTTTCTAAAATACTTATCGCGTAGAACCCATTAGCTGGGGTTAGGCTTGATTTATAACCATCCTGAAAATGTAATGGCTTGAAGAGGAAAACGGATTTAGGGCAAATTAAAATTCGGACAAACAATACAGTTGGGAAACGAAATTTAGTGATTCAGATAGGTAACCGGTGGGTAACCAGACCGTCTGTAATCGTAGCCGGTGTTCGTTAAAATCTGAATGTATGGAACGTTTGACAAGTTTCTATGGGATGACAGCAGAGCTGCCGGCGATCTTTAATCGTAAGTTAGTGCAACCCGTCCTAATAATAAATATGTTTTAGTAAGTTTTTAGTGTCAAAAATTATCGAAGAATTCGATTTTGTGTCGTTTTTGAAACACTTTTGTCAATTTTGAAAGAAAGAAAGAAAACATTTATTCGTGGACAAAACAATGGGTGTAAAAAACAAAACACAGAACGTAAAAAAAAACAAAAAATACATGGTCCACGAAAAGGCCCCGACTCAGCATGGTGCTAACCTAGAAGGCCAGCGCTGGTCTTCCGTCGGAGCCTTTACCTGAGTTACCTCCTGGAAGGCAACACAAAACAAATACCTACGCTAAACACAATATATCTTAAAACTATTACAAATCCGACGCCAGAGTGGCACGGCAAATTGCATCGTGTGAACGCGTCGGCAAACTGTGTGTCAGTGTCACTGTCAACTTGACAGACCGAACGCAACTTTTATTTCAGATAGTGAATATATGGTACATTAGTGATACAGGAAGAAAACTAAGAACGAATACAGTTTGGTGCAAAAATTAAATATTGAACGTCACAAGCTCAACTGTACATACATAAAACGACTGCCAAGAATTCACTTTTATACTTTTATTAAACACACAAGGATATGAGGAATAACGATACAAAGACAAAGACAGGGCACTTAAAGGCAGCTAGTTTCAATACATAAGGTTTCCTGACTAAATTGATGCTCTAGCAAATACTTTTTCAGCTTGATTCTAAAACTATATATGCTACCCAGGTCCCTGGCTAAAGGCGGTGGAAGACAGTTCCAGCATCTAGTAGCTGCAAAGCGGAAACTCCCCCGGAATGAGGCTGAGGCATGTTGAGGAGTAAATAAGAGGCTTTTTACACTGACGGTTTCCCCGTGACCTATTGATGATGAGCTTCTCGAAAAGATATACTGGAGCTTGGTGCTTTAAAACCCCGAATAAGAGACAAGCAAGATGCAGTTTTTGTCGGTGTTGCATTTTTAAAATATTATGTTTGTTGAGGAACGGAGTAACATGGGCCCTCGATGGTATGTTGAAAATGAAACGCGCACAGGCATTCTGTACACGCTGTATGAGCTTATTGGTTTTTGCGTAGAAACATGGACCAGTCACAACATCCATGTTATTAAGTTTAAACAGGACAAGTGATTCAACTAGACGGATGCGTAACTGCTCACATAAGTATGGCCTAATTTTATAAGGCAATTTAAGTTTGTAAAAGCAACTACTGACCACATTAGAGATGTGCTTTTCATACCTAAGTCCACAGTCCATATGTAGGCCTAGGTTCCGAGCTTCATACACACGCTCTATAGGAGTACCGAGCATCATAACATCAACTGACGGGTGAAAGGCAGTGAGTCGCCGCCTGGTACCAAAGACAAGGTACTTGGTTTTACTAGGGTTAAGTAACAAGCTATTGTCAGCGGCCCAAGCGGCAATACTTGCAAGGTCTAGGTTTAGCTTGCTTATAGCACTATCAACTTCAGAAGGTTTACACGATATATAGACCTGAATATCGTCAGCATAAATGTGATACTTACAGTGTGTGATGTGTGACGATATATCTGCAGAGTATAATATGAATAGGATTGGACCAATAACTGATCCTTGAGGCACTCCTCTTATGACACTAGTTTCTCCTGAAGTTGACGTGGTGCCATCACTGAGTAGTTGCTTTTGCTGTAGCAGTAGCTGCTGAGTAGCTGATTTTGGGTAGCTGGGGGGGGGGGGGGGGTTTATTGCTAAAGTGTTGGTTACAACAATGAAGAAGATGTATGTTGTTGAAGTCGTACATAGTAAATTATCTTCATTTGGTTAGCACTAAGCTGCTATTAACTATATACTAGCTGGGCAGTCAGACCAGTTCTAGTAATTCATATTGATTAATAACTTAATGGCAATAATACTGTGCAGTTGTCGAATGGAAAGGTAAAGATGGAGTTAAGAAATGTGAGGAGGATTCTGTTGGTTTTCGTTAATAAGTCTTGTTTGATAATAGTAATAGAGGTTTTTTTTAAATGACTGTATAGAGTGGCATACATGCCAGACAGTACAGGGAAGTTTGCAAATGTTTAGACATTTAGACGTAGATAATATTTGGTATATCCTGGTGCCAGGTTTTGTTTGCAAAGCAGCTACTTGCACCCTTATTTAAAAAATTAAGCTTGTAACTGTGTCCAAAGAAAAACCTGCAAAAAATATCTAAATGGATAAATGCCCTTTAACCAGTCTTGCCGACTTTGAATTTATTAAGTATCAGCATGTTTATATATTTTTATAGTCCAACCTCCATTACATAATATTTTCTAGCAAAATAAATCATATCACGACTTAATGAATCAATTATTTAATATGAATAATATAATAATAGTTGTCGTAAATCATCATCAAGGTTATGACGGAACTCTAAAAAATTACGCTGCCATAACGTGACTATTGGATAAAGGCATGCATCAATGGGAAGTCATCAGTCATGCTGCCTTCCTAGATAATAACTATATGAAGCTTCCAGAGTGCGTTCTTATTGGCGCTTTTGATTTGATCCTTATTTCATACGCATATTTAACGTGCCTTCTACGAAGTCAACCATTTCTATTAAGATTTTCGAAAATAAATCCTTATTTCTTCAAAATAATTTGGAAACACTCCTCAAATTCATGCATTTTGACAGTGTTTCCAATGGATGGCTTAGTACAATGTATACAAGCCTTGGACACAGTCGAATAGAGTGATCAAATCACCAAACTCACTGGGCTTCTAGAACAGAAGAGGTTGCGTATCGCCGGATTTAGTGATCCATCTAAATCTGCACTCATCGCGAGTGGTCTAATTAGCAGTCACGATCCTTAAAAATAAGGAATCTAATGATTGCAGTGGATCACGTAGACCTTAAAACATCTAAGAAAACCTACATACGTGTGCTAAGAAATTTAAATTCAATTCAAATCCCCAACCCGTGCTGCTTGGAGACTACAAATCATTTCCTCTAATCCATAAGAGGAAGCCACCGGCCCCAAGCAGTAGAATATAGGCATAGGCTGATTAAGACCACACACTACGTTTAACTACATATATGAACGTCTAGCGTCTATCCATCAAACCGTGTACAACTTTTACACCAGTCATTTAACTGACGAAAGTACGAAATAAAAGTACCAAAGCGGACCCGCCAATGTTCTCTCAAATCTGACAAGAGCATGAATAAATCATAACCGGTCCTGTAATAAAGTAGCCATGTTTTTCCCTTCGTCCATTTATCAGTGTTTTGCTCAACCACTGACACTTGGTCCCTCCCACCCCCCACTTGGATAGAAACATCAGGACTGACTCGAATAAAGCCTCAAGCAGCCAGAGGTCTTAACACCAGTTGCCAACAAGTCACCAGCTTATCGAGGCCTCTTTCGTCTTGAGATTTAAGAGCGACTGCTTCTTTTTATTCGATGACGGGAGCTCTCAGTAGCTGGTGATCTGTTTCAATACCAGCTTGATCATCCATCAAAAGCGTCAGTTTGAATGATTTGCTATTGCGTAATGTGTTTGAAAACTATTAAGGGTTTTTTTGTGTTTCGTTGCGTTTTCAAGGATAGTAAATTGAATGATGTCTGTATAATAACTATCTATTGTGTAGTTTTATTGTAAAAGTCATTTTACCGAAGTTGAGTCAAGTATTTTTTATAGTCAGAAAACTTGACGCTTTCGTATTTTAAATTCCAGAAATTCACTTTTATAGCTTCGTTGACAATCATTTTCAAGAAATCAAGCGACTTTTTATTTCTTACATAAACACTCGTTATATTTGGTTCTTTACAATTTTTTTGATACCGTGTCAAAAGCACAACCAGAATAAGTCTCTGTCAAAAATTTCATTTTTGGTACAAGCTTTTAAGCGATTCTAACGAGCCCAAACTCGATGGGGTCGGTCGTTTTATTGCGGAGTTCCTATGACCACCTTCCAGCTCCAGCATCAGATCAGCTCCAATTCATCATAATATTGTATGGTCATGCGATATACATATGCTTGCTTGCTTCAGCTCAATTGGATAACGGGAAGTGACTGAAAAATGGATTGCAAATTTTGACGGACAACTTACATATTTACATACTTACATATTTACATACATGTTACGAACAGTGCAAGTTAATATAAAGCTTGTAAAAATGTATTGCAATGATCATTGTTATAATGTGTACTCGTATTATGACAGTAAATCAAAATACTCAGCTGGCGCGACTGGTAATCAAACGATTAAGTAGGCAATACAGAGATTGGAGCTGAATTACTCCGATGTTAAATTAAATGTGTCACACATATAGAAATATTGTAGTAATTTTTGTAATGTCTGGAGTAGCTCCACTTGGTATGTACAAACGCGCTGTACCCCACCTTATTTAACGTAATTGCTCTAACGTCGTGATACGATTTCTTGTTTTGTTTCGAAATGGTTTAACAATTGTCTTTTTTATACTACTACGATGGAAAACGTACTATACGGCCTAGATAGAAGATACCTTATTTGACCTATGGACGCATTCGATTTGAGAAGAATCACAATCACGTTGTCGAACCTTTATTAATTTGAAGATTCGTTGTGTTGGCAGCTTGAGAAAAATGCACTCTCAACACAACGCATTCTTTGAAGCTGGCAACAGTGGCAACCTCATTCACCACTGGGAACACACCGTATCATCCACCACAGTACAATAATTTAGTGGTCAAATTATGGCTGCGGTCTTGGCAAGGGGAATACCCCCGGTTGGGCTGCTCCAAATATGAATGAGCGAGATGATATTCTGCACTGTGTCCTAACTCATTAGAGCTTATGGACAATAATTATCTATCTAATCAGCCCGTATCTATGCACTGCTGTGTATATGCCTCTTTTTTAATACGACACTCCTCGGTCCTGTGCTAATCTTATCCACTGCTTGTTTAGTGTCCGGCAGATATCTTCTGACCATCGAGCTGGTGATCTGCTCGCTGATCGTTTTGATGACCTTTGCCACCATTCAGTAGCCCGTTTCGTTTACCTTCCGTCATTCATCCTTGCCAAGTATTCAGCCTACGTCCATTTCAATTGTGTTATTTTTTTATTTAAATCAGGCTACAAAGGCCCGTATTACAAAACACCTTAAAGACTAACAAATCAAAACATTTTTTTTCTATTATAAACTTTACTGTATTCTAAATGAACATCTACATTAACATTATACCCACTAACAGAATGATTAAATTTATCAACAAACGTAGTAATATAACCGTTGTTACTGAAACCTGATATCGTATTTCAACGATCCCAGCCGGCTATGATTGATGCGTCTAAAGTAATATCTTCCACAGCCATTTGTATTTCTGTCATGCGAAATTCGACCTTAATTCGGGAGAAAGTGAGGAACACGATTATGTTTTGACGCCTCTCTGACATTCTTGCGATGACATATGGCAGAGGCAGACGAGGTCTTGAGAATTCTTTTTTCTATCATATTAGTGTTAAAGGATTTATTTATCGTTCAGTTCACCTCGACTTTGAAAACATGATAGTACTGATTTAAAAACGACATACGTCAATTTCAGTTGTGCCACCTGAACTTGGCTTACTTTAGTTCGAAGAACAATATTTTACTCAGCACCTCCCTATTTAACGATACTTCTAATATTTCCTATGAAGGTCATAACATAACCCCTTACTTCATTAAATAGTGATCGTTTAATGTTGGCCCTGTAATAAAGAACATTAATTAAAAGTATAAATAATTCTAGTTATTCAAAGAGAAATCCAATAATTGATTATGCTCCAATGCTTTAAAAGACCCATTTAAAAAATCATTTTCGTTTTTCCTTATAAATTAAATGCATACATGTTTTGGTTAATGTTTGACCTGCTAATCCGATGGCTGCGAGTTCGAACACCAGCGATATGGTTAGGTTTTTGCTGGCTGCAGGCTGGCATAAATTGTTATCATTGTTCATTCTAAATAGTGCACATAGTGTCTGTGCTGCGATCGCCATTTCCTCCGTATGAATCTTCTGTGTGCTCTGCTTGCCATGCCGCATAATACAGTCCCGATGATCCACAAAGCGTAGAAACAGTGGAACAAGCAGATCATCAGGCCACAAAGCCATAGGAACTTCTGCACTGATGGGTTTACTCCGTTCTTTCTTGAATCTGGACCGTTAATAACAAAATATTAAGATGTTTATATAACAACAACAACATTAAAAAGTGTATGAAATTGAAGTCATAAATATTTGTTCAGGGCAGGGTATATTAATATTAACGGTTCAACTTTTGTATTATTTTTAAATACGGGCGACATGTTTTATATACCTATATTATTAATCTACATTTAAAACCTCAGACACCACAAAAAAATTTAAAGATGATTTCTCACCTGCTGTGTTTTGAGTAAAATAAGTCATTTGAAGCTATCTATTAAAGTTCTTGATTTAAGTTGCTTAGTAGATTTTAGAAGTTTTTTATTTATTTCTGTAGTATTCAAAACTAGAAAACAATTGATTGGCCAGGAATGGAGAGAAAGTGAAGCTGTAGTCTCACTTAACGTCACAAACTATTCAATAACTGAAATTGAATGAAATATCAATGGTAAACTGATTAAGCTCCTCCCTAAGCACCGCCGTTCGAGCCAAGTAATTACTCACCGATGGCGATTGACTTTGATAAAACGGCCCAACCTACTTGTTTAACACGATTTATTACCTGCGGAGCGGGGAAGAATGGATGTGACGACTCTTTATCGTATATATAATTACGAAGAATAAACGCAATTGTCCTCTAAAAAAAACACGTTTGGTTGATGCGTTGGAATCTCAGAGCATAGAATACTAGAGAGAGGACTAGCCGCCGGCGGCCGTGTCGCAGCTGTATGCTCAATGGGCATACACTGTCATACTGTGCACGCGTGCTGATCGCAGAGAATATTACGTTTTTTCCCAAAATGCCTGATATATGTTTATTGTCAAATAAGCGTGTAGGTATACAAGTGTGTGTGTTTTAGATGTGTGCCTGCTCTGTCTTGTCAATTACTTGGGCGTTGTGTGGGTTAATGAACTTGCGACAGGCTCACTCTATACAAATCGGCCGACATGTCCGATCTCCTTATATTCATACATCTGTGGTTGGAATTGAAACGTCTGAATGTTCGCCCTTTTCTCTACATCAGAGATCCATAAGCCAGAGAATTGTATAAGTAAGTAGCTATTATAGTAAATTGACAGATCTAATGTCAATAATAAATATTATAATACATTATTTGACAGCATACATAAGGGAACGTCCTTAGAACATCGTTTTTGTTTTTATCTGTCATTTTGATTTTGAAAGACACATACATAAAAGCGCGCCAGACGTTACATTTTCTCATTACGAATTGAGCATCGACTTCAGAATGAGTTGAAATTTAATGAAAGATATTTAAACAACTAGGTAACTAAGGTAATGCTAAGGGCATGAGACGAAAGCAACGACTTCTGAATGAACAGGGTACTCACAAACATTTGAAAATATATAATTCCTGGTCACATGTCGTTGCAGGTTACTGTACAAAGTATTTTAGATTCCTAGAGACCACACAACTACGCATATAAAAAAAATTAAAACATTAAAACCATCCCTGAAACAAAAAAAAACATCTAAGAACCATCTCGCCAGACTTTTCAATTCAATAAGTTTCTGTCAAAAATTTCAATTTTGGTACAAGCTTTTATTGCCGACTGCACTTTTCTGCATACCATCATCAACTACTCATTGAGACGATTCTAACGAGCCCAAACTCGATGGGGTTGTGACGTTTTATTGCGGAGTTCCTATTGCCACCTTCCAGCTCCAGCATCAGATCAGCTCCATGTCATCATAATATTGCATTGTCATGCGAAATAAATATGCATGCAAAATTTATGCTCAATAGGAAACCGGGAAGTAGGTCAAATTTAACTTGCAAGATTTGATTACAGACAGACAACGGGACAGTTGAAACTAAATAATAGCTTGCAAAATAGCCGAAATCAAATCAGCTTATCAGTTTGGGAGCTACGTTGTCACAAACAGACATACACATATACACAGATATATGTGAAGAGATTTTTATTCTCTAGTCTTTTTTTTTGCGTCGGTGTTAAGAAATACACGTTTTGAGACCTCAGTTCTGTCAGATATAAATGCGGGTGAAAAGAGTATTTATTCAATGCAAACTGTACAAAAGATGATTTAAATGTCCCACAGACGGCATTGAAAGTAATTCAAAATGGCCGCTCCACAGTTTCGTGCTCGCTGGCCCTACGCGATGATCTATCAAGTTGTCTACACAAGATTAATGCGTACAGATGATTGACGATTCGCGCTGCGTCGGCGTCTCTCTAATGTTCCGAGTGGCCCAATGTTGGAACAAACGTTTGGTGCCACTAGAAAAATTGTTATGTGGTTTGTTTTATGTTTGAGGTGGTGCGTGTTTGTTTAATTTTGTTAACTTCCGCATTTGTCGTTGAAGGCATTTAAAAACAATTAATAAATTGTCTAAGCCTTGCTTGCTTGCCTTTGCCTATTTAAAAAAAGTCAATCTTGATCGTAATATTTATATTAATCAAATATTTTTGTATCAAAATATTTGAGCCAGTATTTTGCAGTATATATATAATAAATATAAAATAAATATTTGCGGACAATCTTACACAAAATCGACCTTAATAAATAGTCCCATACTAAGCAAAGCTTGTACTTTACTATGGGTACTAGACGAAGACAAATAAACTTATATAGATAAATAAATACTTAAATACATAGAAAACATCCATGACTCAGGAACAAATATTCGTGCTTATCACACAAATAAATACCCTTTCCGGGATTCGAACCCAGGACCTCTTGCTTCGTAAGTAGGGTCACTACCAACTAGACTAAAGCGGTCGTCATACTGTTATAACCACAGATGTATGAATATGAGGAGATCGGACATGGCGGCCGATTTGTATAGAGTAAGCCTGTCGCAAGTACATTAACCCACACAACGCCCAAGTAATTGACAAGACAAAGCACGCACACATCTAAAACACACACAATTGTATACCTACACGCTTATTTGACAATAAACGCGCATCATATCAGGCATTTTGGGAAAAAACGTAATATTCTCTGCGATCAGCACGCGTGCACAGTATCGCAGTGTATGCCCATTGAGCATACAGCTGCGACACGGCCGCCGGCGGCTTGTCATCTCTCTAGTATTCTATGCTCTGAGGTTATAACACTCCTTCGGCTCGTTTCATAAACCCAGACTCATGTTTGATGCCCTTCATTATGTACAGTCACATAAACTACTTTTATTTAAATGCACCAATCATAAAGAATTAAGATCAAAGGAATTGACAAAATATCTGATTACACAACAACAATGATTGTAATGTATTATGTAATAATATAATTAGGTACAATAAGGGCAATGGCCCAAAGTTTGTCACCTTCTTCATCAACTACGTTTCTGTTAAGGCGTCGTAGGCTCGTGATCTTCTCTTCCTCTCACTGAGCATAAGCGAGAGCGAGAATATCATGTTTGGAAGCGCGGATATCATGTTTTTAATTTTTTTAAAGAGTATATTTAAAGCTACCAATAGAATTTTTACGCTTTTAAAGAAACAAAATTTTACGCCAACTATGCACCTAAACGCAGTATTTCGCAAGCGAAACAGGAATTTACTTGATTTTCCATGCAACGATTAGTACAAATACAGGTGTGACGTCATACCTGTGTGTCAATTAGTATGAAGCGTTTATGGCTGCCGCCAGCGAGGTCAATCTTTGTTTCAATTTGTGGGTAAGTATTTATGTTCTTTAATTGCAGTTGCTCCCATACAAACATTTGTTCCTCTCCAAAAACTGTCTCGAATGGCATCGTAAAAAAAACTTAGTCATCATCCCAGTTCTAATGAGTCCACAAACACCTTCCGTCCTAGCTTTATCATAATATTTCCATAACAAACATACGTACATACCTACAATACATTGCAAGATAAATAAAAGCATGCAAAAAACGTCGCTCACCCCTAAAACAACTTGACTGTGTTCAAATTGTTACCGTCCGTTTACTCACAAAATAATGGATGATTGTACAAATTCGAGGACGCGCAAAAACATTTGAAACACTGCAAACGTTGGCGACGAATGTTTGCATATCTAATGGACGCTGTTTGTGTAAATAATTGCAACAGATGGCCAGACGTTTGCTTATGCGTCGCGTCGTATTAAAGTGCTTTCCGCCTTCATTTGACAGGGTTTTAGATAACCCGATGGAACTACGAATTTAACTTTTAATGCGAGACTAAGCGTTTAGTGCTTTTCTCTATTCAAGCTGTTCGTATGTAGGTATGTTAATAGGTACTTAACATGCACTTCAAATGCAGCCACTTTTATCGGTATTTGAATCCGCCGCAATTTGTCATAGGTACTTGTGTAAGTTCAGAGACGAAGCAATATTATGGCATCGCCTAGCTGATCTAATGATGGAGACAGAATGTAGGCATAGCAATCCTAAAATATATAGACACGTCGTGTATAGCTCTATGAACCCCCCCCCCCCCCCTCAAATGAACGCTCAAAAAAAAGCTTGTAGCATAAATTAAATTCTGACACTACACTACTAACGGATTTTTAATGTGGTTGTTTACTTTAAATATTTCTAGATCGTGGACAAATTTGCATAGTGTGCGGCGCGAATGATGTGATTTACCTACAATTTAATACAATACAATACTCTATACTGCACACCTCAATAGTAAAACAGAGCAGTAGTACAGAAAGCAGCTAATACAAGGGCAGATCGGTCTTATCGCTAAAGGGCGATCTCTTCCATTTAACCTTTGGGTAGCTGAGAGAAAATTAACAGTCATCAACTAATTGGTGGTGCAACAAAAACTACTAGGGTACCGAAAATATTAAGCTTAAATATCGATACCCTAGATCACATTCTTACTAATATTTTTTTTTGTATCACAGAAATTGTAATTTTATGATTTGTGCACTAACATCCTGATTACACCACTTTTTTCCCGTGATTAGTACGATTGTGAGCTAGGATATCGATATATTAAAACAAAATAAACATACATAAATAAACTTAATGTCCTAGAAGGCCTGTTTCTAGTTATTTTAAACTCTACTCTTCTACTATATTTAGTTATAACCCCTGATCTTTTTATTCAACTGTGCCTTAAATTGTCGTCTCAATGGACATTCTTAGAGCTGAGACACGTAATGAAAAGGAGTCAGCAGAACTCTATATAATAATAGTTATTTATGATAAAAGTGCGAAATTACCTATCCGCAAGTGTATTATACAACATTTTAGAATGCATTATGCAAGGAATTAAAAAAATATACGATTTTAATTGTCATGAAATCTCATTCTCGCACAGTGTGCGGGAATATTGGCCTGAAATCCATTCCCATTGGGCTGGCCCCGCCCGGTGCCGCCGTGCCGGCATAGACCACTTATTGTGTTTATGTTGAACCATATAAAGGTGCACTATCAGAGCAAGTGCATTGTAAACACATTCTTCTATCCATTTTTACTCAAAATACCTCGCCTTCGGATCAGGTTGATTCCACGTCAGTTGTTGCTCATATTTTTTGTTCAGTACTAATAAATATACAAGTAGCTAGAAGGCTAGTTTGATTAAATTTTTTAACACCGCGTCAGTTCTTCGTAATACATATAAGTACAGTCATTCATAATTCATAATTCATTTATTTATTGCATTATATGTTTACAAAAGATCTTAAAAGTAAGTATATGCTCCAAAATAAACCCTGTTAGGGCACAGCAATCTTATTGACATTATGACAATAACTACTCTATTACATAATGTTAACATGTCTTTCAATTATAATACCACATTTATCTACATTATTATATTATATTTATATGTCAAACTATAATTACCTTACCTATTTCAATTCAAAAAATTCTTTAAGGTTATAGAAACTATGCTTAATTAAGAAGTCTTTGAATTTTTCTAGTTTTCTAATACTAAGAGGAATTCCATTATGTTTGTTGTTATGCGTTGATTGCGTGTAGTAAATAAGAGAGTGCGACTAGTCTTGTATGATAAAAATAAAGATCAAAATTTATACGTGCTTATTCTTGTAATTCCATTTGCAAGTCATTAGTACATGAATCGAGGAAAATGGGTAGAGGGAACATTATATCGTGACGTCGGGATGACGATCGTCTATCCGGCATTGCTATTGGCCGCGATATGTGTGACGTGATATATGTGGTTCCGATGATCTTCAATAGATGTCGCTATAGGTATCGACCGGAACACATTATAATATGTTCACGGACATATGATGAGTACCGGCTCTGACAATTTGCATTTTGCTAAATTTGTTAATTAATTTATTTCTATTTCTCAGATTATGATAAGACGTGCTGCATTTGATTCTTTACACTAATTAACGGTATAAGAAATCCGACGTGTATGTTACTTAGCAAGAAGACATAAGTAGAATGGATTATACTAAGTTTTCGCGTGCTGGGTAACAAATGAAACTAGGCGAGACGTCTATCATCGGACTGTGACGGAGAATAAGCCTATAGAAGCGACAACGAATACAAAGTTAATGTAGAAATCTTTAAATAGGTACATATATTATACAGACTTTTTTCTACATACGAACGCTTACCGGCCAATCTAAAGGTAGGTCTACGCTAGACGAACCGAGCACGAGCGAAGCACGAGCGGAGCCATTTTTCGTCGTTCGCGGCGTCAAGTGTGGACGTACAACGAACCTACAACTGTTGCAGCGATTATTATAGCGGTAGTCAGCAAAAAAGGTAGAAGGCCAAGACGATGGGGATCTACAAATCGATATAAAATGAGATCCAATCAACAACAAGAGAGGTCAAGAAGCAACTGACCAATTTAAGTTTCTTTTTTTTTACTATGGAATCTGAACTCAAGCTACAAAAACTAATTAGGTACAAACATGGACGTACCTTAACTTATTCGAAGTACAAAGTTTTAGAACAAATTAACTAGTAGTTTTAAAATGAGAGCGTAACTACGTTCGTATGGAGAACCGAGCTTGCCGGGCACTCTTAAGAAATTAAATAAATCTATCTATGAAATACCTATGTCGTCGCCTAGTACCCATAACACAAGCATTATTGAGCTTATTATGGGGCTTGTTCGATTTGTGTGAGATTGTCCCTTAATATTTATTTATTTATTGTCTATCTAGTGTTAGCTATTTTATAATCAACGATGTTAATAAACGCCGATACATCAAGAATAAGGTCGGACAAGACAGCGACGTGAGTGGCATTATGGTTCACGCGCAAGACAGTTGGCGGTTTTTAAGAAAAAAAGTGACAGACTGGATTGAAGCGTTAGTGGATGCGAGATGTAAAATGAAACAATATAAATAAATAAATATTTACAATAAGAAGAACAAGTTATTTTTAATAGATCAGAAGTGGTAACAACCAGAAGAAACGCCAGTGTCAATCGATAAAACAGGTGAGGGTTTCTAATCGAGATATAGAAGTAACAATGATGTTTGATTTTCTGTAAACAGTTCGCTGCATAGAATATGGCGACAAAATAAGAAGAGACTCCAGTTTTCAGATACGAATTGACAAGGAAAAATGAATATGATTTTATTACAAGTACATACCTATTATAAATCTAGAAGTGAATAAATTATATATGAGGCAATTAGTATTTGAAAGTTTATGTATGTAAGATAAGAGTTGTATTTGTATTGTATTTATAATATGAATTTGAAAAGTTCAATCAATGTAGACATAATATATTTATTCAGAAAATCAACAGCAATACAGAGCATGACTGTACCCAACTATAATGCAATAATACACAGTAGTTTAGCCAATTATACCTTAGATAACTTGATATGAAAGAGAAAATTAAAAGTAAGTGTGTATTTTCGCGGTCAATAGAAATGGCAAAAGATGAAAACATTAGTAATAACTATGTAGCATGTCAAACCATAGGTTAATGTAAATGCAAATATATTATTATCCTATTGACAATTTTAAGTAATTCATTAAAGACAAATTAAGAGTGAAATAAATACAGATTTTGTTAAATAAGTACAACTTTATTAACATTGGTAGCCACTTGTTGTTTGAGACATTAACATTACTTAGGTACATGATAAAAGTTTGTTAAACATATGTGTACCTACCTACCTAATTGTATGGTATTCAGAATATAGTAAGTAGGTACAACAACATCCCATAAACAATAAATGTTCACAAAGTAACCAAGTGAAATGATAAGGATTTGAAGACTATTAACATTATAGACACACACCAACTATAGGTACCTATGAGTACATATATGTTTCCTTATTAATCAGTTTTAGTATGTATGTGTGTTTTGTTTGATTCATTGGATATTTTAATACTTACTGTAGTATTATTTAAAAACATTCATGTTAATTTTATTAACTGAGAAGTGGACACAAAAATTGGTTGTTCAGTCAGCCAGAACTGTGTCAGTAGTAAATAAGCTGAGAAGGTACATGTCCTTTTGTTTCGGCTGAGAGTTGGCTTATGCGGGTCAATCAACTATTTCTTGTTGTTATTCTGTCCCATTAACCAGGAGACAATATGACAGATTTTGTAACAAACTTAAAAGATACACCATACAAAAAGTGTTTGCACATGATAAGAAAATAGGTGACAACACAATGTACTGAGTAACTTTGTAAACAAATTATAAAACTTCCCTGAAATTGAAAACTTGTATTTATGGCTTACAGAAGAAGTTATTAACTGTGCAAAGAAATTTCAGTACCTACTTAATATGATGTGATATGAGAGGAGAAGGTTTTGTAAAACCTTATACCACTACAGAGAAGATACTATAGGCAAACAAGGGAGGCGTTAAAAGAAAAAATGAATGGATTAACATGTCTAGAGATGGAAAATAATGAATAAACTTGGACATTTTAAATACGGAAACCTGGAAATGAAAATATTGGATTTGAATTCATTGTCTATCGAGGACAGTTAAGTAATATTGACAGGATAAGATACAAAAAGAAATTGACAGAAGGATAGCAAATATTTGAAGGAGATATGGGTCGTTTGGTGAAATTATGAAGACACGTTGAGCCTGCCCGTCATGCCCTACTGAAAAACTATGTATAGAGACTAAAATATGTATGATTTAATCGTGGGTGGCTGGCTCACTGGTGATGCATTGTGGCCAATGGTAAGGATAGCCCAGATTTTGCTGTACTCAATGATGTTTAATTGTACTTTTACAATGAAAAACACTTTTCCGGAGGCCAGTGAAAATTCAATCTTGTATTGAATCAATGTTATGAAGACTGACAAGGAGAATCTTTTGTTCACTACAGCTTCAAGTTTAGAGAGGTGATAAAGAAAAAAAAACGAGTCATCATTCAGTATTTTTTTGTAATCAGATCATTAAAACGTGTTTATTGTTTACCAACAGTCAAAACTTTTAAGGTTAAACAGGTTCTAAATAACACTTCCTTCAATGTTTATATAACTTTGACTTCCACATTGATTCTTCATCATGTTTTTATTTGTAACTTAAGAGTATAGCATTATTATGATTATACACTTGTTACACAGCAAAATGCCTACTCATAAGAGAAGTTGCGGCACAAAAGGTTCAATTGTATTGTTTCTTCCCGTTGAAGACACTTGAAGTCCAGTCAATACAAAAATGAATTACCGACGTCAGTTCTTAATCTCTTCGTTAACGTTTGATGCATTCATTGCGGTAAGTATTGCTTGCCTTTTGAAACGCGTCGTTTGTTCAAGGTAAACAGAACCGTAACTGTCAAGTCTGCAGCAGAGCCCGTTTCTCGTCCAGGAAATCAGTATCCAGGCCATTTAGGTCTTAGTCCAGCTTATAATACACATAGATAATAATCAAAATCAACCTCAACGATGGAAACAATTCCGAAGATTGGCGTTTGACAATTTTGAGTATTTTGACTATTTTGACATGAAATAAAGTGCCCATAGAATGACATATGAGTTGACCGTTTTGCGTTCCGATACTTACCATATTCATGCTGAAATAACGTTTCTTTGATTTTCACTTTATTTCTTTTGCTTATTTATATAAATCAATGAGAAGATCCAGTTTTGCGAAAGAATATAAATCTGAAACATTTTGACGAATGGTCTTAGACGTGTTCAGACCACAAAATAATCGTTATAACATATAAGGTACCTACCATAAGGATACGAATGGTTGGCGCAACGCAAAAATGCGTAAGTACATAAAGGATTCCATAGATCGAGTCCTAGTGGGACCTAGCGAGTCCCCAACAGGGATGAAGGTAAATTATCCTACCTAACTAAATTAAGAAGTAGGTAACAAAAGACTAAAGAGATTACATCCTTGTCATCTTATGTCCTATCTATATAGATACTTTAGTCGTATTATGTGCATAATGTCAGCTTTTGGATTTCTAACAAAAAAAAACAGGGCTATAAGTATATGATGAAGAACAGGAGATTCAACATTTGGCATATCTCGTTCCGTGTGGGTTTGTGTGTATCGCCTCTACAGAGGGATGGAATTTACGTCCGTCAGCTCGATATTTAACGTTGATCACTTGTAAAACGAAAGTATCAAACATATTTTAGATATCATACCTAGTACTTACAAGGGATCTTAGAATCACAGCAACATTGATAAGAAAAGATAATCTAATATGATGAACCTATATTAAATTATGCAAACAGAACTTTTGAATTAAGACTTGCTAAGAAATACCTACTAAAGTTGAAAAGAAAAGTAAAATATCTAATAGCCATCATACCCTATTGGTGCATCGCAAATCACATACAATTTGCTGTTTGAAATTAAATACGTCCAGATAGACTAGAATCTCTTACTGTAGACAAAAAGGAGATTACTCACTATGGAAACTGTCAAAGAAGATTGAAATGGGCCTAATCATGAAGGTATGCTTAAAACAAAACGAGGCGACCGGGAGGAGCTCCAAGGAAAAAGCAAAAACTTCTTTCAGCATTGCCGGAGTATGTGTTTCAGCCGAATGAACGAGACAAGACCTAAATATCAAGCTAACCATAGAGTCTTGTAGGAAGACAGTTGAAGTGAAAATAAAATACTTATTTACGAATGTCAATCCGATATACGTACTTTACTATGGACTTGCAGCAGTTACGGGCCATAACTATGGGCTCAGTTTGCCCAAAATAAAAATATGTATATATATTGAAATTCTGCAATGATTGCAGAACAATGCTCTAAAAATAATAAAAAAAAATGCCCCATGCTTCATATGAAATAAAATAAACACAGAAGATCATGAGTAAACAAGCACTTTCGAATCGTCAGGTAGAAACATAATCTTCTAATTAATTACTATTCCTCAAATCCATTGATAGATACAGTTGGTGCCAAAATAATCATTTGTAATATAGTATCTGGTAATGCCAATATTAAAAGAGGATATACAAGGATGTTGCAAAAGTTACGAGCACAGACTAGCACAAATAATATATATGTATTTAAATATACCTAGTAGATTAAGCTGTTTTCATTATACTATATTTTATATTGTTATTAATAAACTATTACTTCTCTCATATATCGTCTTGTATTTGATAAATATCTGTACATATTTGTTTGACTGTCGTACCAAGTTGTAGAAGTCAACTTTGGCAATGCCCATGCTATTAATGATATTCAAGTTTATAGGCGAAAAATAGATCTAGGTCTTAAGATTTGTATTTAATAGACCTAATGTCGACAATGATTCTGCTTGGAGTATTTGTTTATTTTAAGGTGCAGTGCAGCAGGTGTTGGAGTGAGCGTGCTCCGACACGGCTGGCTGAAGATATACTTAAGCGACTTGCTGGGTGTCGGAGCGAGCGTGCTACCGATGACAGCAGATGAATGACTAGCCTGGGTCTTGGAATAAATGTAGTACCGATCGCAGCAAATGAGTGCAGCAGGTGCAATCTAACCTTTGAGACATCTAATTTATATTATTTAATGTTGAAAATGATTCTGTTTGGAGAATGTGTTTATTTTTAGGGTGCAGTGCAGCAGGTGTTGGAGTGAGCGTGCTCCGACGCTGCTGAAGATATAAGCGATTTGCTGGGTGTCGGAGTGAGCGTGCTACCGATGACAGCAGATAGATGACTGACTCGCTGGGTGTCGGAGTGAGCGTGCTACCGATGACAGCAGATAGGTGATTAACTGACTGGGTGTCGGAGTGAGCGTGCTACCGATGACAGCAGATAGGTGATTAACTGACTGGGTGTCGGAGTGAGCGTGCTACCGATGACAGCAGATAGATGTAACTGACTGGGTGTCGGAGTGAGCGTGCTACCGATGACAGCAGATAGGTGATTAACTGACTGGGTGTCGGAGTGAGCGTGCTACCGATGACAGCAGATAGATGTAACTGACTGGGTGGCGGAGTGAGCGTGCTACCGATGACAGCAGATAGGTGATTAACTGACTGGGTGTCGGAGTGAGCGTGCTACCGATGACAGCAGATAGGTGATTAACTGACTGGGTGTCGGAGTGAGCGTGCTACCGATGACAGCAGATAGGTGATTAACTGACTGGGTGTCGGAGTGAGCGTGCTACCGATGACAGCAGATAGATGTAACTGACTGGATGTCGGAGTGAGCGTGCTACCGATGACAGCAGATAGGTGATTAACTGACTGGGTGTCGGAGTGAGCGTGCTACCGATGACAGCAGATAGATGTAACTGACTGGGTGTCGGAGTGAGCGTGCTACCGATGACAGCAGATAGGTGATTAACTGACTGGGTGTCGGAGTGAGCGTGCTACCGATGACAGCAGATAGGTGATTAACTGACTGGGTGTCGGAGTGAGCGTGCTACCGATGACAGCAGATAGATGGCTGACTAGCTGGGTGTTGGAGTAAATGTGCTACCGATGACAGTAGAATTAGATGCCTGCAGTAGATATTGAAGTGAGCGTGTTCCAATACGGCTGAAGATTTGACTGATTTGGCTTGACATTCCGAAGGATAAGAATTAGTAATGATAAAATAAAAATGCTACAAGAACTAAACTCTGAAAGCAAGAAAATCGGCTTACATATGAATGCATATGCAAAAATAGAGGAAAACCCCATAGAATATGTGGATGATAATGTATGTTTAGGGAAATTTGTGTCTTTCGAGGCAAATAGTAATGAAAATGATAGGAGAATAAACACAACATGGAAGAAATACTGGGCTCAGAAAGAAATCCTTAAAGGAAACTACAACCTTAACTAGACAAAGATAGTAATGGATTCCTGCATCCTTCCAAGCTTGACATATGCTAGCCAAACATGGGTCTATACTGGAAAAATAAAGAACAAAATTTTATCCTGCCAGCATGCAATGGAAAGGAGTAAAATAAAGCTAAGAAGAATACAGAAAACGAGAAACACAGATATACGTAAGAAAACTAAGATATCAGATGCTCTTCAATATAGTTTAACACAGAAGTGGAGATGGGCAGGCCATGTAGCTAGATATAAAGATAAAAGATGGACCCTCCAAACAACGAAATGGCGAGGTCCAGCTGGAAAAAGAAATGTAGGAAGACAAAGAAAAAGATTGGTTGACGACATCATAAAAACGGCAAAAAAAAAATCTGGACTGAAACAGCAACAGACAAGGAAAAGTGGAAAAAAATGGAGGAGGCTTTTACCCTTGGGGACCACTAATGTGGAAATAAAGCATTAATAATAATAGCAATAATAATGATAAAATAAACTGATAGAATAGGGTCATTCTATGATTGAGGGATGGCCGAAGCACTACAGGAATACAGACTTGAAAGTTGAGTCCTTTTGAATAGATCTTGCAAATGAAATTTGAAGTTCAATCAAGTAAGGAATAGGAACTCAGCAATATCACAATCTGGTGTACCTAATCAGTAAATATTGTGTGAAAAAGTACAGTCAGCTATAAGAGCCTGTGCCAGGGAATATTTTTTTTGTCAGAAACCTAACACAGTTGCTTTGAAGTGGTTACCCAACAGTACACAAACATTTGAAGCATCGGGTATCTACGGGGCAATACGAGCAGTCTTTAAAGTGAAGGTCTGGATCTCAGCAAGGTCTTGTATGAATTTGCACACGCACGAATGTAAAAGGAACAAAAAAAAAACCAGAAAGCACCTTTATTTGAATTCCTGTATCGTGGTCTGAGGGCAGACACGAGTCAGAATGGCCGAATGTTAGCTATTTTATAATCAACGATGTTAATAAACGCCGATACATCAAGAATAAGGTCGGACAAGACAGCGACGTGAGTGGCATTATGGTTCACGCGCAAGACAGTTGGCGGTTTTTAAGAAAAAAAGTGACAGACTGGATTGAAGCGTTAGTGGATGCGAGATGTAAAATGAAACAATATAAATAAATAAATATTTACAATAAGAAGAACAAGTTATTTTTAATACTAGGAACTCGTTCCTATTTTTTTGCATGTTCAATTCTTTAGTCTTTGCACACACCTCTGCTTGTTGTGACGTGCACGTTGATAGAGCAATTGCATTAATCACCGTAATGGCCGCGGTAATTGCGCCCGTCGTGATTTACGAGGGATAAAAAACACTTCCAACGCTAATAGAGAAACGCGTACGGTCTAATAAACGCTTAAAACTTGCGATTTTTAGAGGAGATTGGTCAATAAAAAGCGATTTCAATGTTATTTGCGCGCATTATTTGAGGTTTTTGCGGTTTAGAAAGGAATAAAATAGAGGACTGTATTTTCATAAGCGCAGAACATTGATATTGACGGCCACGTTCTATGGTAACAAGCACAACTTATATTGTAATTGGAATCAAAATGTAATATTACAGCTGTATGTATGTAAGTATATTGAAAATAAATTCCTGCTAAGGCGTTGTCTGGAAGAGATCATTTTAAAGCGATAAGGTCGCCTGTTGTGACCATTATTTATGTTGCCGAATCTTGTAAAAACCTCTGTTATAAAGAATTTTATTATTATTATATTGCTTCTATTTTGACACTGCGCTTTATTTTTAGGAGCTTATTGCTTCATAATATCACAGCACAGCTCTGTGGGATTATTAGTCAAATAACGCTGAATTAGACGTTTTATCATCATCATCATATCAGCCGAAAGACTAGCTGCTGGACATAGGCCTCCCCAAAGAGTGCCAAAGTGATCGGTCTTGCGCCTACCATATCCAGCAGACTCCTGCAACCTATACCAGTAGGTCAATCACGTAACGCATTGTACGCGCGTCTGACAGTAAAATCACAATCTAACTGTCATTTTTCCATATAAAATTGACATTTAGACCTTACAGACGCGCGTAAGAAAAGTTACGTGATCGACCCACAGGTCATCAGTCCACCTTGTGGGGGTACATACCCACGCTGCGTTTTCCGGTACGTGGTCACCACCGTTTACTTAAACATAAAAAAATATTTTTTAACCGATTTCTCAATTCGTCTTTATGTTTTTTTTTTATGTGTGTATGTTACGCGATAATTTATGAACCGATTTGAAAAATTATTTCTTTGTTTGAAAGCATATACTTCCAGATTGGTCCCGTTGTCACCAAAATCCAGTTCTGATGATGGGATCCTGGAGAGATCGAGGGAACTCTTCAAATATTTTAGGCAAACTTGAAGCTATTTGGCTACTGATATGAAGTCGGTTAAAACTTTGTTTTGAAAGTCAATTATTAACTCTACAGCGCAAAATGTAATACTGACAGCATACTGGACAAGTAAGGTAATCTGCGCGACATCAATAAGCTCTCGGTAAAGTATAAAATACTGCATATACCGATACAGCCCCGCCAAATTAGCAAGGGACCAAATCTAGTAAATACTACTCATCTGATCTCACCCTTATTTTCCATCACCTTCATCTCGTCTGTCTCTGTACTTACGTGTCGTGTCGTCTCGCTGTCGTGTCGTCTCAATGTCGTGTGACTGCGCACCAAATGAGCTGTCATTTGTTTTCCCGCGCACTATTCTCGCTGCAACCAAGTCGGATGGGTGTGTTGAAAGACGGACGCGGGAGGTGACGTGAGAAAATGCACGGTATTCTCAGTCGGAGTAAAAACACTTTAGTAACAAACATAAAAAAGTCTAAAAAACTATATACCGACTATGGAAAAGTAACTATGATTCATATTTTTTATATACCTAATTGAACTCGAAATTGTCTCCTCTTTTATTTGATACCCAACACGCTACGATAGCAAAAGTCCAACGTCAATTACTTATTCCACAGCGCAGGTTTCGTCAAAAATGAGCACAGAGTGAGTATCCGCAACAAACTTCGTCTAATATTAAATACTTACAACCAATAATCAGCAACATGCTTCGTCAAGACTCGGTTACAAAAATTAAACAAAAATATATATACATGGGAAAGAAAAACAATATTACGGTATTGAATTCCAGGCCCGATAAGTACCTGGCGTAAACGTCCCTAATATACCGGCAGCATTTCCCCTCTGTATTGCCAGTGAAATCCGTTGTACCAAGTACGAACCGGACCTGGGATCGCAGCCCCTTTCCCTCAAACGTCGTCCTAACGCCTTCACCAACGACTTTGCCTCCTCGCACCACGGCCCAGATGTCTCCACTGCGACCGGAACAAAATCGTACACCGGTTCCAAGTTCGCATACTTCGCGTGCTTTAGCCTAGCCGCTTTTTCTGCAGCTGCTCCTGCCCGTCGATTTGTGTGAGCGAGATGTGTGGGGGCAAATGTGCTTACGCATGTTGCATTTTTTCGCATTACTTATTTGTATGTGACAACCACCATGTTTTACTTTCTATACAAAAGGTAGTTATGTCACCCGGACCGGAGCATAATTTCAAATCGATTGACATCCCATTTATCAAAATCGGTTGAGTATTTTAAACGCTTCAGGAACTTACACAAATACAAACATAGACTGCTAATAACATATTCCCTCCTTTCAGCTTTGCCATAGTCGGGCAAAAAGTATGTACGACTACTGGGCTGCGATTCCATTTATCCTAATTGACAAAAAGTATGTACGACTACTGGGCTGCGATTCCATTTATCCTAATTGACAAAAAGTATGTACGACTACTGAGCTGCGATTACATCTATCCTAATTGACATAAAGTGTGTACGACTACTGGGCTGCGATTCCATTTATCCTAATTGCCAAAAAGTATGTACGACTACTGGGCCGCGATTCCATTTATCCTAATTGGCAAAAAGTATGTACGACTACTGGGCCGCGATTCCATTTATCCTAATTGGCAAAAAGTATGTACGACTACTGCGCCGCGATTCCATTTATCCTAATTGGCAAAAAGTATGTACGACTACTGGGCCGCGATTCCATTTATCCTAATTGGCAAAAAGTGTGTACGACTACTGGGCCGCGATTCCATTTATCCTAATTGGCAAAAAGTATGTACGACTACTGGGCCGCGATTCCATTTATCCTAATTGACAAAAAGTGTGTACGACTACTGGGCCGCGATTCCATTTATCCTAATTGGCAAAAAGTATGTACGACTACTGGGCCGCGATTCCATTTATCCTAATTGACAAAAAGTATGTACGACTACTGAGCTGCGATTCCATTTATCCTAATTGGCAAAAAGTATGTACGACTACTGAGCTGCGATTCCATTTATCCTAATTGACTAAAAGTATGTGCGACTACTGAGCTGCGATCCCATTTATCCTAATTGACAAAAAGTATGTACGACTACTTAGCTGCGATTCCATTTATCCTAATTGGCAAAAAGTATGTACGACTACTGGGCCGGGATTCCATTTATCCTAATTGGCAAAAAGTATGTACGACTACTGGGCCACGATTCCATTTATCCTAATTGACAAAAACAATGTACGACTATTGGGCCGCGATTCAATTTTTCCTAATTGGCAAAAAGTATGTACGACTACTGGGCCGCGATTCCATTTATCCTGGTTGGCAAAAAGTATGTACGACTACTGGGCTGCGATTCCATTTATCCTAATTGAAAAAAAGTATGTACGACTACTGGGCCGCGATTCCATTTATCCTAATTGACAAAAAGTATGTACGACTACTGGGCCGTGATTCCATTTATCCTTATTGACAAAAAGTATGTACGACTACTGGGCCGTGATTCCATTTATCCTTATTGACAAAAAGTATGTACGACTACTGGGCCGCGATTCCATTTATCCTAATTGACAAAAGCGGACATGCTCATACAGCTCGTGCTGGACTTTTATTTGTTTGTAACCCCCTACGGAAAAAGAGGGGTGTAATACGTTTGACGTGTCTGTGTGTGTGTGTGTCTTATTAGGTTTTAATGTGTATATTATTTGATACTGGCTATGCGACTGTCTATAACAGATTTAAATGTATAGAACCATGTGTTCGAATAAATGTCTTAACTGACATTGTACTGTTGTTTATGTACTTGACAAACATGTAGCTTAAAATATATTTCATTATGTATGAATACTCGTGTTATTTGCATATTATACATCAAGCGTCCTCTGCAACCGCCCACCCTCACAATGGTTATGGGAGCCCAGAGTTATAAAATTGCAAACGAGTTTGTTCCAGGTCAGATAATTTAAGATACGACTGACGAAGAAGTTAATGTTTGGGTAAACGAATAACAAGATGAGTACTGTTAAAATTGAACCACTTACGCAAGAAAATTATGAAACTTGGAGGATTCAGGCTGAAGCAGTCCTGGTAAAGAACGATGCATGGTGCTACGTAGATGGGAGTAGCGTGAGGCCTGCTGAGCCAGAGGAATCAA
Source organism: Epinotia brunnichana (assembly GCA_963854355.1). Lineage (NCBI taxonomy): Eukaryota > Metazoa > Arthropoda > Insecta > Lepidoptera > Tortricidae > Epinotia > Epinotia brunnichana. The sequence goes on along the minus strand of OY977945.1, from coordinate 3,426,881 downwards.
AGAAGTGGGATATTGGAGATGCCAAAGCTAAGTCAGACCTTATTCTTGCCATTAGTCCATGTGAATTGCGACACTTACGTGGATGCAAGACTTCGCGGGATGTATGGTTGAAGCTTGAAAGCGTACATGCATCAAAGGGACCTGCCAAAAAGGCAACGTTGTTGAAGGAGCTTTTACTCCACAAAATGAAGGAGGACCGTGACGTTAGAGAGCATGTTATGCGATTCTTTGACGTGAGAAGCAAACTGGCTGACATGGATATTGAGATGCACAACGACTTAGTTTCCATAATGCTTCTCTACAGTTTACCACCAAGCTTCGAGAATTTCAGATGCGCTATCGAGTCAAGAGATACGTTGCCTGATCCCGATGCTCTAAAAGTCAAAATTATTGAAGAAGTGTGTTCTAGAGGACAAAAAGAGAACGAAGGAAAAGCTTTTCTTATTAGGTCGAGGAGACCTTTCAATCCGGCGAGCGGTGTCATTGGGACCCACTTTAAAGGCAGATGTTGGGAATGTCATCAATATGGGCATAGAGCGTATGACTGTAAGATGAATAAGGACAAGGAACAGTACAAGGATAGTGCTAACTATGTGTCAGAATCAGAAAACTATTCACAGAATGATAGTTTCGGTCTTGTAACATTTAATTGTTTTTCAGGTGATAATGCTACCTGCGGCGGGAATGAGGACTGGATAATCGATAGTGGGTGCACCTCACATCTGTGCAACGATCCTAGTAAATTTGGCAACTCATTGATACCTCTATCCGGTAAACTAAATTTGGCAACAAATTCATGCACAAATGTACGAGGTAAGGGTACTGTAAGGTTACTTTCATGCAAAGAGAATCTCAAAACAATCGTGGAATTGCGCGACACTTTATTTGTTCCCGATTTGAGGTGTAATCTAATTTCAGTTGCAAGAATGACTAAAAGAGGGTATAGTGTTGCATTTGATGAAAAGACAGCACGTGTTAGGAATAGTGACGGCAACACTGTACTTGTAGCAAATCGTTCAGGTAATCTTTATTACGTTGAGGAACAAATGGGTACCGTTTCAGTTCTGTCAGGGGTAAGTGATGACTTAAAGTTGTGGCATGAACGATTGGGGCATCTAAATAGGAGAGATCTTGTGAAACTTTTAAACAAAAGTGGTGTGAAAGTTAAGATGACGGATGCAAACCAATTGATTGACTGTAGTATTTGCGCGAGTGGAAAAATGAGTGCATTACCTTTTTCAAGGAGTGATGGCCCATGTAGAGATAAATTGAGAATTGTCTATTCTGATATTGTAGGCCCTATGCGTCATGAGGCCATTTATGGAGGGAAATATTTCATCACCTTTATTGATGATTCATCAAGGTGGTGTGAGGTGTACTTGTTAAAGAAAAAGAGTGAGGCACTGAATTATTTCAAAATTTATAAAAACCACGTGGAAAATTTGACTGGTAGGAAAATTACTTATCTTCAGACAGATAATGGTGGCGAGTATTGCAGTCGAGAGTTTGACGAATATTTGCAAAATGAGGGTATAAGAAGAAGGTTGACCATACCTGGAACTCCTCAACAGAACTCCGTAGCAGAGAGAAAAAATAAAACACTAGTGGAGATGGCGAGATGCATGTTATTTGCGGCAAATCTCTCACCAGGCTTTTGGGGTGATGCTGTACTAACTGCATGTCATATTCGAAACCGATGTCCAACAACTAGCCTGGGAGGTGATACGCCATATGAAAAATGGTATGAGCGACCTGTCAGATTAGATTACTTACAACCATTTGGAACCAAGGTACACGCCTTAAACAAAGAGGAGGGTAAGGATAAGTTCGCTCCCCGCATCGTACACGGAATATTTGTAGGCTACCCTAAAGACAGAAAAGGTTACAAAATTTGGCTGCCACTTGAGCGAAAATTTATCGTTTCGCGAGACGTCAGATTCCATCACCACGTGGATCAAAATAATGAAAATGCGATACCTGAGGCCGATCCTTTTGAGATTAAAAAGGAAGAGTTACCGACCTACTTCAATGAAAAATCAAACCCCAATTTAATAGAAATAGTTTTTCAACCTGAAAGTAATTTTGTAAAACCCGTTGAAGTGCCTAACACTTTAGAACATAGACATGAAGAACCAGGAAGTATGCAAAAAGCTACAGGTGATTTGGAACCGGCGGAAGTGAATATAGAAAACATTCAGGAAATTACTAACAACCTAGTGCCAATAATTGCTGGACCATCTCGACATTCCCAGGAAAATATCAGTCCTCGCAACAATGAAAGCAAAGCAATGAAAAGAGGTCCAGGTAGACCACGGCTGGAAAGAGGACAGGTTGGACGGCCAAAGAAAATCTATCATATGGTTGAAGAGGAATCAGAAGTTCGAGAAGAAGTTGGCATGGCAGAATTTTCTGATTGCCAAGATTTTGTCGGTTCTGCGGAAGTATCATTAAAGCAAGCGCTGTCAGACGTTGAGCGACATGAATGGGATGAAGCCATCTTGTCGGAGATAAGAAGTTTGATAAAAAATGACACTTGGGATATAGCTAAACGACCCGTAGGCCGTAGTGTCGTTGGTTGCCGATACGTTTTAACAACCAAGGTGAATATTGATAAGACTGAAAAGAAAAAGGCGAGGCTCGTAGCAAAAGGTTACAGCCAACAATATGGTATTGATTACCATGATACATTTGCACCTGTCGTTAGGCTGGACACGATAAGGTTACTGACAGCACTTGCAGTTGAACTTGATATGGAAATTCATCAAATAGACATCAACACAGCTTATTTGAACGGTTCACTAGACGAAGAGATATACATGGAGATACCGGAAATGTTAAAAGAAAGTTTGCAGAAGCTTCTAGCGTTAGAAGAGGAAGGATCCATCGTACATGTACGGGCTAAGCAAATGTTAGCCGATATGGAGGCGGGAGGTGAGGCTTGCATACTAAAAAGATCCCTTTATGGTTTGAAACAAGCTGGACGCCAATGGAACGCTAGACTCGATGAGCAACTAAAACGGATGGGACTACGGCCGTCGTTGAATGAGCCATGTCTTTATTTTCAAGAAATAGATGGTGACACCAAGCTCTTTGTTGCCGTATACGTCGACGATATTTTAATAGCATCGCAGAAAAGAGTCTACATAGAAAAGTTCAAGAAGGAACTGGCCAGCGAGTTCGATTTAAAGGATTTTGGCATCGCGAAGTATATATTGGGGATTGACATTGAGCGAAGTGTCAACAAAATCAAGCTGTCACAACGAAAATATATTGAAAATTTGATTAGTAAATTTGGTTTGGCAAAGTGTAAGGTAACAGTGTCAACTCCAATGGAAATAAATTTGAAATTACAATCGAGACAACAAAACACAAATACCAATGAACGATACCCGTACCGCGAATTAATTGGAAGTTTGTTATATCTATCCGAGGGAACAAGAGGTGACATTTCAAATACCGTTTCCAAACTTGCACAATTTGTAAATGCCCCAAGTAAAGAGTGTTGGACGGCCGCAAAGCGTGTATTGCGGTATTTACAAAGAACGAAAGAATACGGTATCGTATTCAGGAAGACAGGTAAGTCGTTACAAGGGTATTCTGATTCCGATTGGGGTGGTTGCTTGCTGGATAGACGGTCTTACTCTGGTTATGCTTTTGTATTAGGTGGTGCGAGTGTGTCGTGGAAGTCACAGAAACAGAAATGCGTTTCCACAAGTTCTTGCGAAGCGGAGTATATTAGCTTAGCATCGGCAATGAAAGAGGCAATATACCTGAACAGCTTACTCACAGAAATTGGTTTAGGTAAGTTTGCGAAAGTAACCTTAAATGTTGATAATCAAGGGGCTATCTACTTAGCCAGTGATCCAGTGTTTCATTCCCGTAGCAAGCACATTGATATACGATATCATTTCATGAGAAGTGTATTGAAGGAGAACGACAACATTAAGTTGGAGTATCTGTCGACAGACTCCATGTTGGCCGATGTACTGACTAAGGCTTTGCCAAAAGTAAAACATTATGCATGTATGTCTGGTTTGGGCATTAGCTTATAGATTATTATTTTAATTTGTTTGGTTGCTGTTGTACTTCTTCTTAATATACACATCAAGGGGGTGTATTAGGTTTTAATGTGTATATTATTTGATACTGGCTATGCGACTGTCTATAACAGATTTAAATGTATAGAACCATGTGTTCGAATAAATGTCTTAACTGACATTGTACTGTTGTTTATGTACTTGACAAACATGTAGCTTAAAATATATTTCATTATGTATGAATACTCGTGTTATTTGCATATTGTACATCAAGCGTCCTCTGCAACCGCCCACCCTCACAATTCTGTCTGTGTGTCTGTCTGTGGCATCGAAGCTCCTAAACGAATGGACCGATTTGAATGCGGTTTTTTTATCCGAAAGCTGACGTGATCGAGAAGGTTCTTAACTACGTTATAACACAATCGGTTTAGCCGTTTTTTTACATATTGAACTTTGAAATGAAAATGTCGGGGTTTTTCAACTTTTCTAAGTTATAGTTATATTTCATGTATTTGATATTCTGATTTTAAACGTTGCATTTTGAATCACGAATCGAGCCGCACTGCAAGATGTGCAATATGTAGAAGTACTTAATCATATTTACATGGAATAAGAAGTACTAACGTTGGCCACTGTAATGCATATATATGCATAATTTATATGTTTACCTTCAGTGGCGTGCACTCCATATAGGCAAAAAGGCGCTGCCTACCCTGTACTTTCAGTACAGTATAATACTAACGCAACACAATTAAATACTGCAACGAAAATAACAGTGTAATATTATTACATAAACAATTACAGTTATTATTTCGTGAATTATAAATTTGAATTTCGCGGCATCACCCACGCGCACGCAAATTATTAACTTCTGATAGACTTGCCGCCTGAGGCGTACTTTGTCAAAAGTCGGAGTTGAACCTATACATTACGAACACACGCATACATAACTCACACAGCTAGCCTTTGAAATCTTTAAGTAAAATGTTCGTCGATTCCGGCGGCCGGACTTGGGAAGACGCGGTCGCTTGCGCGTCATGTAGGCTAGATGATGTATCACGCCCACAATAAACAAGCAGTGGTATGCGATGCGATATCTTCTCTTTCTCTTTCTTACATTCCGAATAGTTCCGATATCGCCCGAGCGAGCGCCACGTTGTCAACATTAGGCGACAAAATTTAGAAACGGTATTTCCACAAGCGTTCTTTTCCAATTCAAATACATCGTAATTTTATCACTTTTTTGTGTTTTGTTATGACAACTTGCTTGCTAACGCGTAATTGACGCGCGCGAATTGTATTTAGATTTGTTTAAAAAAATCGGTTTTGAGTGTTTCGTGGTTTTTGCTGTGAACTAATGAGTGGTTTGGTTTTGTTTAATTAATTGGATGAGAGTTTATGTTAGTGAGATGAGAATTTGTGTGAGATATGAAACATGGAGGTCGACGATGCGAGTGTTATTGTGAGTTGTAACGGCAATTTCGGCAAATTACCTGTTGCATCAAAGGTGAAAGTTGTTCGAAAAGGAAGGTGCAGGTGACAATTGCCAGATTTGCAACAAAAAACAGCTAATGTGGGCAAGTAACTTAGATTATTTTGTTTCCCGTGTGTGTTGTTCTCAAATTTAAAAACAGTCCGTTGTTTGTTTTGTATTTTGTTACGTGAGAAATTGAGAATAAGATTTAATATTTGAAAAATGAGCAGCAGTATCAGCACTGCCGGCCGGTGTCGCGGCGAGATAGGTAGTTTATCCGTCTCTTTCTAATTAGAACGTCTAGAAAGAGACGAAAATTATATGTCACCGCGACTCAGCTCGCGGGCCGTCCTGGGCGTCCCGTGATAGCCGTGCACCGGAAATACAGAGTGTATATACGCGATGAATGTTTCTTCCTTTCGGTAGCGATCGGCCTGACAAAAGCAAAGTTTAGGTAAGATAATAGCAAAAAAAAAACTGCCTACCCTGTCTAAAAACTCTGTGCACGCCACTGTTTACCTTTATAATTGCATGACGACTGTGTTTTTTTCCCATTGAGAGATTAGCAATACCTACTCACAGCAGCGGCACATAGGTCTGTCTCTCTTGCCGCATCGGTTAAACTTGACTTTCGCTCACCTCCGGGGAGTGAAAAGGTTTGCCACTTTTCGACCTAATTTCAAAGGTGCCAAGGTCCAAAATTAACATACCTTTTCAATGCGCGACTGCACAATTAAACCGAACGCGGTTGATACTGTTGACAATGACACTCATCGCACCGCAACCTGCCGCCCATCCGTCCCTCTCTTATTTGATAACTTAGAAAGAGACGTATAGTTTTAACGGCCTCCGTAGCCCAGTGAGTAGTGACTCTGCCTACAAAGCTGGAGGTCCCGGGTTCGAATCCCGGTCAGGGCATTTATTTGTGTATTTATCACGAATATTTTATTCCTGAGTTATGGATGTTATATATGTATATAAGTATCTATATGTATGTATCTATTATATATATCATCGCCTAGTACCCACAACACAAGCCTTACTGAGCTTACCGTGGGCGTAGATTGATTTGTGTAAGATTGTCCCGTAATATTTATTTATTTATTTATAGTGCGAGAAAATCCGAGAGAGCTCGCGCGGCGTTGTGATAGCCGTGCAGCGTTATACCACGCAGACGACACTTATTAGATAAAAGACCTCGTGCTATGCAGTCGAGTGACATACCATTATTTGAGTTTTCTAGCTGCCAACCATCAGTTGTCTTAGATAAGGAATATTAATTATTCTGTGCTACCAGACATAAACGCAATCTGTTAGCATTTTTGTCTGGACAGCACATCGGGCCACTTACAGGCAAAAAAGTCGTCCACCAGCTCGATAGCTTGACAACATTATAAAAACCGCAGGTCATTCCTAAATGAGACAAGCCTGGGAACGGGATGAACGGCGTACTCGAAGAGAACCCTCTCCTTAGCAGTTAACCCTATGCTTAGCAGTGGACGATTACAGGCTGATAATGATAATGATGATGATGCTACCAGGACACACACCCACACAGACAGCACACAGGTGGGCCAATCTCCGGGCGTTTGAACTGCTCGGTTCTAACGTCATTGTCGGCTCATGATTATTTCTGCAGAGGTAAAACATACCGCGGAAAATTAAATCAAAAATGACTCAGCACCGGTAATGTAATGGCTTACGCCTTCATCAAAAGTGGACTCTGATATTCGTCAATTTTAATAGTATTTCTTGGAGACGACAATGACGAAAAAAAAACGCCCTAAAAACGCTGAATATTTGCCCAGGAACACAGGCACAGTGCACAGGTAATTTATCATCAGAGGCCTTTCAGTCTAGTACAGACTACAGAAACAGTGTAAGGGGAGCTCTTAGGTTATATAAGCTCGCTTAAATATTAGGGAGAATTCTTAACCAGGCTTCATCATGAGTCCAACTTCAAGGTACCTTATACACTACTTAAAATAATGCGTTTTATCCGGCACAACTCCCGCGCTACACAGTCGCATCGCATCGCCGTAAATAAACGCTCGCTGCTTGCCAAACCCGTCGCGATTAATTACCGCGATTTCGCGTCGCCTGCGATTTTACTTTATGAGCTTCGTGTTTAATCAAATATGTCGGTCTTTAGCTGCGAGTCTTTACTTATGAGAGGAGGTGAAGACTAACTTAGACATTTAAAGAGGTCTTGTTTGTGTCGTGTCAATCATTCGGCCGTTTAAATCTGTTGTGTTTAAATCAGGGGGACTGTTTATGTGATGATACTTGGATTTGGGTGTTTTCACGCACCATCATAACGTTACGAGACATAATAGCATAATACTACTTGTGTTGTATTCTTGTATTCCTGTAGGTCGATCACGTAACGCATTGTACGAACGTCGGGTAGGTCTAAATGTCACTTTTTATATAGAAAATTGACAGTGAAATTGTACCGACGCGCGTTCGGAACGTTACATGATTACCCATCTGGTGGTAAGTAAGATCGCAAGAGTTCCCGAAGCTGCTGAAAATCGAAATAGAACCTTGTTGTGTTGAAACTCCAACTAACATTTCTGATATTGTCAAGATCTATCAAGCTGCTTTTTCTACGTATCTACTCATCAACTTTACAAGAATGCTCTAAAGCAATTTCTCAAATAGAGCCCGAATGTGCCATGCATTCATATCTCAACGGAACTAACTTATGACTGAAACGACCGCCCTTATAATCCATGTAACATTTCCCCGTGACCCTACTTAAACCCAACGCTATGCAAAATAAATCCGTCGTTGGCAGCCCTATCACGATCCCACAATAGACGGCGTCGAAAAGTTATGTCACTTCGGTGTCCGCCTGTCAACCCTGACGTATTGTCACCCGCCAGACACCATGTCACGAACTAATTGCGGATATTCCCTGTCACGCGCAACCGAAATTCAACCTTGTGTTTCACAAAATAAGGTTGGTTTTGGCTTGGTCGTGGATGGGGAATTGAAATAATTATCGACTAATCACGTCATTTGGGGACGTATAATAAAAGTGTCAGAGTGTTTGCATGCTGCATGATGTTATCTGTGTCACGTTTCGTTCGTTAATAGAATGATCGATCGATATTGCCGTGTTATAGGTAATGTGTCGTTGGAATTTGGCATCTTGTTTGAGCTCTGTCAACTTTTTAAGGCAAGGTACCTATACATGAAACATGCTACGGCAATCTACATGCTCAAGGTTCAAGCATGCGGCTGTCAAACGGCGGTCGTGCGTTCGAATCCCAAGGAGTTTTTTGGAACTTATGTCCGTGATATCATGTGAAAATTACCGTTGGCTTTTCAGTGAAGGAAACCATCGTGAAGAAACCTGCATACATCTGAGAAGAAATTCAGAAGTACCTATGTGAAGTCCCCAATCCACAGTGGGCCAGCGTGGGGACTACTGCCCGTTCCCTGTCATTCATGAGAGTGGAAATTGTTAAAAACACGTTGTATAGGTCGCGACCTTATATACAACGTGTTTTTAACAATTTCCGTTAATTGCAAGGGCATAGTTTAGATCAAATAAAGTTAATTACTCCTAGACAGTAGTATCTTAACTCTTACTGTTATCCAGATATTCAATGTTTAATTTAATCAGTTTTGCAGATTTTACCAGTGTATATGGCTCTTAACTGTGACGTCGTAACAGCTTTTTATATATTGTAAGATTCCTTTTTACACTACAATAAGGTTTACAAAGTGAGTTCTTTCGATATTACACATTTTTTATTTCATGTGTTTCAATACCCTTGTACAATAAGACAATAACCGTTAATTTAAAAATTTAAATTCATTTATTTCAAGCATCAGTACTCAAACTCATACAAGAAATTTAAAATTAAAATACACAATTACAAATGAAAATGCTGAATTATTTTGTAAAAAAATAAAAAAAAAAAAATTATGCTAATTTATTTCTGTCAATGAACTCTGCAATATGCCGAAGTTAACGGAAATTCCCGGGAACATTTTATCATTATCATCATCAGCATCACCCTATGGCGATGATGATGCTTACGATGAAACATGTCAGTTTTTAAACGGTAATTGCTCCGAGCTGATCTGATGACAGCGAGTGGCCATACTAATAATCTACGTATAAAACATATGTAGATTAGTTGTGTTTGGGCTCAGCGGAACCTTCTCTACTCTTCTCTTCTCTTCTTCAAATGCATGTACTTACAAAAATATAAATTTTGATAGAATTTCCCAGAACTGACTACGCCGCTTTACTAATTAAGGAACAGTTCATGTTATGTGACGAGTGTTATGAGATATATCATTGCTTTAGAGTTATTAGATGTTAAAGTTTTACCAGTCCTATCTTACTGAATATGGGGTGAAATGGCTAAGTAAATAGGTCAACATTTTCTGGGTAATTGGTAATCAGAATTGCACATTGGCACGTTATGCCTCTGGATGAAAGTCATGTGACCAAAAGAGTATTAGGTATATGAATGTAAGAGACGAGGTAGGCCAAGGAAAAGGTGGATGTACTATGTGAGAGACGATATGAAGAGAAAAGAAGTGAGTGATGAGATGACGGCTGACAGAGAAGTATGGAGGAAAAAAATGGTGCGCCGACCCCAAGTAAATGGGATAAGAGCAAGGAAATGATGATGATGATGTTGATGGTATTTAGGATTGCAAACTGCAACAATATAGATCCAGATCGTTGGCTCAGTGGACGTGGTGCTAGCAACAGTAGAAACATCTCCTGCCAGCATCTCCTGAAGATGCCTCGTAGAGAGGCGAAACACGTGTCGAGGTTTTTTTCATTATTGGTGGTAGTTTGCTGTAATTATTTGCATCTCGCGTTAACCGCATGCAACATACGCAAATATCCGCTGATAGCCCAGCAGGTTTTTTCGTGATAACGTCTTATAAATCGATGAACAACGGCAGCATGCACGAAAAAGTATGACTCATTGTCCCTTTCCGCCTGAGCCGAGCGTTTGGCTTTATGACGTTATCACGTATAATTTTCGTCCGTAAACTGACTTAGAACCAATTTTTTTTGCGGAATAGCAAAGGTTTATTGTTTTCGTAAAATATACATCCTCCTCATCAATTGGTATTTCAGTGTTGACGATCATGACTCTGTCAAAGTAGCATAGCCAGTATTCTTTTTCAGGAATTTCGGTCAGCTGCCTTGACCAGCATTTTCAGATGCCCCGACACCTGGCCCCGTAGCATGGTTGGCCTTATCACGCGATAAGTGACAAGACAGAGCATACGTCACTGGCTGACGTTCGATAGAACGATACGACGCTCTTATCTTGTCACTTATCGCGTGATAAGACCAACCATGCTACGGGGCCTGGTTGAGCCAACGTTTGGGGCTTCGTCTTCTTGGTCTTCTGCCTGCTACTGTGCCAGCTACGAAATCATTGAATTTCTCCAAATCATTGGGTATCCCCGAGAGCTATGTGGTCAAAATATTGGAGAATACGGTAAAAACATATAGGTACTCGTAGATACTCAACCATAAAACACCTCACTTACGCATGACACAATCCAACATTTTAATCCTTCAACAATAGACAATCGATGGCGCTCGGATAAAAAAATGACAAGCAAACAATGAAACGGATACGTCCCGACAGCGCGACATTGTGATCTGACATTTGTATTGACATTTAGTACAAGCGTGCGGGCGGATTACGAACGGCGACAAAAACATGAGTGATACGCTTTTGTTGTGTTGTGCAAAAGCGGCTTATATATCCCGACCAAGCTAAGAATGCACCTCGCTCAGTGTAACTTATTTCGTCTTCAGGTGCATTCTTAGCTTGGTCTTGTTGTATTTTTTTAGGGACGGTGGCAAACAATTATTGGTTTGCCTGAGGTTACGTATAGCAAGCAATGACTAAATTTAATTTCCAAACTGTACCGTTTGTCCTAATATTCAGTACGACCGTTAATTAATAGCCGTTTTTAAAAAACACACCAACTAGACTTCGGGTTCGACGCGATAAGTATTAAAAAAGCGGCCAAGTGCGAGTCAGACTCGCACATGAAGGGTTCCGTGAAATAAATTGCGGTTTACGATTTATGACGTATTCAAAAAAAATTACTTATTAGATCTCGTTCAAACCAATTTTCGGTGGAAGTTTACATGGTAATGTACATAATATATTTTTTTTAGTTTTATCATTCTCTTATTTTAGAAGTTACAGGGGGGGGGGACACATTTTACCACTTTGGAAGTGTCTCTCGCGCAAACTATTAAGTTTAGAAAAAAATTATGTTATAAACCTCAATATCATTTTTGAAGACCTATCTATAGATACCCCACACGTATGGGTTTGATGAAAAAAAATTTTTTGAGTTTCAGTTCTGAGTATACCCCTAAAACTTGTTGTTTTTTTTTCGATTTTTGTGTAAAAATCTTAATGCGGATCACAGTATACATCTACTTACCAAGTTTCAACAGTATTGCTCTTATAGTTTCGGAAAAAAGTGGCTGTGACATACGGACGGACAGACAGACAGACGGACATGACGAAGCTATAAGGGTTCCGTTTTTTGCCATTTGGCTACGAAACCCTAAAAAAAAACAAACTCCTTGGGGTCCGCGAGAAAACTGGCTTTTTGCTGAAATGAAAATACAGTTGCGAAACAAAGTTAAGTGTTTGCGATAGGATACTCCAGCTTGACGGTAAGTGCCATAGCGTATGGACGCTTGCAACTCCATAAGATCGAGGGAAAAGTCGAATAGATTTGTACTGAACCTGGAATCTTCAGATTCGTAAGCGCGGATGCTAACAACTAAGCTAACTGCACTGTCTAAATAATTATGCTTACACATCATGAGTAGTCAAAACGTCAATCAAATATACTAAAAACTGAATTCACAAATTGAATGAAGCAATGTTAACACGCCACGCACATTAATATCACAAACGTATACCTGAATAGACACCACATAGCGCAATATCTATAAAAGGTAGGCAAGCCAAATTTGAGGTATTTTAGTGACAAGCAAAATACATGAAAGTTATCTAATCGATGTATATATGAAACTGGTGTGGGGATGGTGCGAGTCACCGATGCGACTGTGCAAACCCGGAACAAAAAACACACACCATATCGTATCCGAGTGCCCCCAGCACAACGGATCAGCTGAGGACTTTAAACGCCTGATAAAGGAAGCGCATCATCTGCATAATTGTAAATTTTAATTGCTTATGTTTATACCTATACCAGTTTGTTATAAAATATAGTAGCATTCGTCGTATATGAATTTGTTATGTACTCTGTATATTACCTATAGCACGTGCTTGCAAATGCCACAATAAATAGTGCGGCGATTGAGTGATACTGATCTATCGAAATATATCTGTGATGAATGACTATGTAACTTCGCAAAAACACAAGCGAATTGTCAGGAAAAACTATGAACACGAAAAACACGGTATCGAATCGTAAATTAGTGCATTTATGCATTATTTATGTGGCTCTGGAACGCAATCGTGCGCATCCAACCGGAATCGAATTGATCAATTTGATTGACCGCTGACAGACTAATCGTCGTCAATTTATGTCAATTAATTGTTTATTATTAAAGCAACGGCAATGTTATAATTACCGTTAGCTACATCACTTGCACCTTATTTATATTCTCATGAGTTTCACAATCGCTTTTTCTTGTCAAGATTCAGACATTGTTGAGAGATGGCATTGCTTGCACGCGAGCGATTTGACCGAAGATTGTGTAGTATTGCATTTGTGGTTGTAATGGTATGTCGAAATGTAGTTCGTGTGAATTGAGTGTGTTGACAGTACAAGTCAATTAAAACGACATACATCTCGTTCCGATGTTAGAATAGAATGGAATGTTCAACTTTGTTCGAGTAGAAGCTTTATTTAATCCAGCGCAACGGTTGCATATCAAGTATTCAAGTCATTTACTTATTTATTTATTGGTATTAAGGATAAAAACAACAGAAGTAGATATAACTTTTTAAATTACACATCATACCGATGAGGCTTAATCTCATTCTTTTCAGATTTTTGGTACCCTAATCGAAATTTTATTATTAGACCTTATGTACTTATTTCAATATAATTTAACTAGGCCAAAGACTTCAAGCGGAGTTTGGGTCGCCGGCTTAGGGATAGGGGCTGCGATCCTCGTTCCGGATCGTTCCTGGCTCAACAGATTTCGTTGGCCATCCAGCGTGGCAACGCTGCCAGTGTCATGGGAACTTTTGGGCCACCAACGATCCGGGGCGGTCCTTTTTGTTAGTTTAATGTTATACTTTAATTCTCATGTAAGTGAATTGTAAATATTATTTTTAACATGTATTATTAATATATTCATTTGGGTTCAAAAAAAATTAACTAAATAGTGTAAATTATCTATTAACATTTTCTTATATAGTTTTATTATATGTTTATCAGACATTTTTGTTCCAAGACGGTAAAGTTTGATAAGACGGTAGAAATAAATCAAGTCAGACACCAATAGACTACCAGCATAAATAAACATAAATAAAAAAATTAAGTTAAACTAAACGAAGCGAAGTTAAACCTGTACTAAATAACACGTTACACTTGGAATAAAAGTAATTTAGTGTCGATTTAAGTAGATCTCCAAAGGATGCGCTGTGTTAAGAGGGCTATATTCTAGCCGCAAACATAACGATCCTCAAAACATTAGGGTCAGCCACGCGCTTGTAAGTCCTCTGGATTCGCAAGTGTCAAATAAGAAATAAGGTGTCCGTTTTCCATCAGACAGGCCCATACGCTTGATTTTCACCGCTGCGCTGTGGTATGAAATAAAGTTGTTGTACATAAAGATATTTTTATGTGCATTCGATGTGTACTTCGCGACTTTCCAGCCGATTTATTTTATAGAAGGAATAAAAACAGTGCAAGTGTAATCGTTTTTGTTCTTTTATTCGAGATAGCACGGAGCATAAATACATCTCTCTGTTTCCGTCCACAAAGACTTGTGCAGTCAAAAGGTTTTATTTAAATGTACAATGTAGCTGCAACAGCTCATCAAATATTCAGAAAGTTTTTACCATAATGTCCCATGTCCTGAATCGCTTATTCGTACAAATAACACATTACGTAATCGAGCTCAAAACACAAAAGTGGAGAGATTGAGGAAAACGCAAACAGTCATACAAATTGAATTACCTTTTGTGTACTCGTAGAAGTTTCAGTCTGTGTTCCATGTTCCATCGGATATAATTTGGAGAGTGTGCGCAGGAACTGCACGTCTTAATTACACCTTCCCCGTTCCTCCACCGAAAGTCCAGTCGTGGAGAGCGGATGCAACTACTAGCGCTGGCCACGACTTTGGTCTTAAGCGACCTGCGGCCGCGTTTTATCTGTCCATTTCGCGGTCGAGACGCGCAACGCACTGTGGTTAGTTGGGATCACGCGCAATGAATTAGAAAAACCGCTGCCGCAGGTCGCTTAGGACCAAAGTCGTGGCCAAGGCGTAACGTTATCAATATAGGTATATTGTATGTAGACGCATGAAACTATTTACCTCGTCTTTCATAATGCGAACTGATATAGATTGGAATGACAATAAAATTACGATCTAGGTGTGTTCAAAGCAAAAGTGAATAGGCTGTTATAAACTACTAGCTTCTCTGCCCGCGACTCTGTCCGCGTGGAACTCGTTTATACAAACTTTCACCCCCCATTTCACCTCCTTAGGGGACGATTTCCGGGATAAAAGTCCTATGTCCTTTCCCAGGATTCTAACTATCTCCATATCAAGCGGTTTAAGCGTGAAGAGGTAACAGACAGACAGACACACTTTTACATTTATAATATTAAGTATATGGAATTAGTATGAATATGGATAGTATGGATACTGAACCAGTAAGTTTGATCGAAAGACCGGTCATCAGTCATCACTGACCATCAGGTAAGACACGGATAAATTGCTGGTCAGTTTATAGTGAAAAAAAAATGGAATGTCAGTACAATTGAATTCAATAAATGAAGGAAATGACAATTATTGCGTTAATGCGGCTAGATGCTATGTTTGAAATGCCAGGGAAATTGCAATCTTTAAGATAAACACAAGGAAAATGAACCGCCATTTTACATTTATCAATTCGCCATAATTATCTATCATCGCTTTAACTGGAGCAACAGCTAACTGTAATCGTAAATTCAATCGTAATCATAAATTAGATTGTAATCATGAATACGATTACGTTCTCTAACGACGGTTATCTGCCACACTATCTGATGTCCCATTTGCTTATTCAGCATGACATGAAAATTATGTGATATGCGAAATTATAATTATTACTTTTTTAGGGTTCCGTACTCAAAGAGAAAAACGGGACCCTATTACTAAGACTCCGCTGTCCATCCGTCCGTCCGTCTGTCTGTCACCAGGCTGTATCTCACTGATACCGTGATAGTTCCAGTTGACATTTTCACAGATGATGTATTTCTGTTGCCGCTATAACAACAAATACTAAAAACAGAATAAAATAAATATTTTTATTGATAATGTACGGAACCCTTTGTGCGCGAGTCCGACTCGCACTTGGCCGGTTTTTTTTTATTACTTTATAACATCCGACTGCGTTAAATAATGGTGCGACTATGGAATTACCACCATTTCTGTAGCTATAAAAAGTTATGCAGTGTATGTCTTAAATAACTATGAGTAGGTACTCATCTATATATATAAAAGAAGACTTCCTGACAGATCATCAACGCACAGCCGAAACTACTGGAACCAGAAACTTGAAATTTACACCCATACTACCTTTTATAACGTAGGCGACGGATAAGATGGGATTTTTGGAAATTCTACCCCTAAAGGGGTTAAATAGGGGTGCAAAGTTTGTATGGAGGAAACTTTATTTTTTAAGCTGGAGTCTTCAAACTTTGTGGAAAGATTACTTTATAGAATACAAATAAAGTACTTTCAGCGTTTTAGAAAATTCCACCCCTAAGGGGGTTAAAAGGGGGTGCAACATTTGTATGGAGGAAACATTTTTTTTTTAGCTAGAGAATTCAAACATTGTAGAAAGCTCACTGATTGGAATAAAAATAAAGTACTTTCGGCGTTTTGGAAAATTCCACCCCTAAGGGGGTTAAAAATCGTTGCAAAGTTTGTATGAGGGAAATTCTTTTTTGAGATACAAGGTTAAACATTGGTAGAGAGAATACTTATTGAAATACAAAAAAGAAATTTCAGCGTTTTAGAAAATTCCACCCCTAAGGGGGTTAAAAGGGAGTGCAACATTTGTATGGAAGCAACGTTTTTTTAGCAAGAGACTTAAAACTTTGTAGAAAGCTTATATATTAGAATACAAATAAAGTACTGCCAGCGTTTTGGTAAATTCCATCCCTAAGGGGGTTAAAAAGGATTGCAAAATGTGTATGAGGGAAACTGTTTTCTGAGATAGAAGCTTAACAGTTTGTAGAAATATTGTAGAAAGCTTATATATTAGAATACAAATATTTAAAGTACTGTCAGCGTTTTGGTAAATTCCATCCCTAAGGGGGTTAAAAAGATTGCAAAATGTGTATGAGGGAAACTGTTTTCTGAGATAGAAGCTTAACAGTTTGTAGAAATATTACTTACTAGGGTACAAATAAAGTGCTTTCAGCGTTTTGGGAAATTCTGCCCCTAAGGGGGTTAAAAGGAGTGCCAACATTGTATGGGGGTAACTTTTATAATTAGTAAGCATTCTACAAAATTGTAAATCGGCTAAAAAATGTTTCCTCCATACAAATGTTGCACCCACTTTTAACCCCCTTAGGGGTGGAATTTACTAAAACGCTGAATATACTTTTTTTTGTATTTCAATAACTAATCGTTCTACAAACTTCTAAGCTCCAAAAAAGAGTTTCCCCATTTAAACTTTGAAACCCTTTTTAACTCCCTTAGGGGTGGAATTTCCCAAAACGCTGAAAGTACTTTGTTTGTACTCAAATAAGTAATATTTCTACAAAGTTTTAAGTACCCCTCAGAAGATGATTTTCGGGATAAAAACTATGCATTGTCCTTCCCTGGGACTCCTACTATCTCTATACAAAATTTCATCTAAATGGGTTTCATCCAAATTTTCACGCCCTATTTCCTAGGGAGTTATTTTCGGGATAAAAACTATCCGCTTTCATTCTCCGAGACTTAAACTATCTCTATACCAAATTTCATCTAAACGGGTTCCATAAAAAGTTTCATCCTCCATTTCACTCCCTTAGGGGGTGATTTCCGGGATTAAAACTATCCTATGTCCTTTCCCAGGACTTAAACTATCTCTCAACTAAATTTCATCTGAATGAATTCATCCAAATTTTCACCTCATTTCACCCGCTTAGGGGATGATTTACGGAATAAAAAATATCCTTTATCCTTTCCCAGGACTCTAATTATCTCTATACCAAATTTCATCTAAATGGGTTCCATCAACATTTTCACCCCTAATGTCACCCCTTCACCTGTTTTTCGGGATAAAAACTATGTATTGTGCTTCCCTGGGACTCCTACCATACCTTTTCATCTCCATGGGATTCATCCAAATTTTCACCCCCTATTTCGTCCCCTTAGGGAATTATTTTCGGGATAAAAACTATCTATTGTCATTCTCCGGGAATCAAACTCTATACCAAATTTCATCTAAACGGCTTCCATCCAAAGTTTAACCCCCCATTTCACCCACTTAGGGGAGATTTTTGGAATAAAAACTGTCCTATGTTTCATCCAAATCGGTGCAGCGGTTAAGTAGCTCCATACAAATTTTCAACCCCATTTTCATCCCCTTAGGAGTGGATTTCCGGGATAAAAACTACCCTATATGGCCTTTCCCAGGAATCAAACTATATCTATACCAAATTGTATTCAAAAAGGTTCCATCCAAATTTTCACCCCTAATGTCTCCCCCTTAGGGGATGATTTTTGGGATAAAAACTATCCTATGTCCTTTCCCAGGATTTAAACTATCTCTAATACAAATTTCATCAAAATTGGTTACGTCCAAATTGTCACCCCCTCATTTCACCCTGTATTTTACCCTCTTAGGGGATGATTCCCGGGATCAAACCTATCCTTTGTCCTTCCCCGGGACTCAAACTATCTAAATACCAAATTTAATCAAATTTGGTGCAGTGGTTTAAGTAGCTCTATACAAATTTTCACCCCCAATTTCATCCCCTTAGGGGTAGATTTCCGGGGTAAAAACTACCCTATGTAAGGACATAGGGTAGTTTTTACCCCGGAAATCTGGGAAAGGTCCCAGGACTCAAACTATCTCTATACCAAATTTCATCAAAATTGGTTACCTCCAAATTTTCACCCCCTCAATTCACCCCCTTAGGGGATGATTTCCGTGATCAAACCTATCTTTTGTCCTTCCCCGGGACTCAAACTATTTAAATACCAAATTTCATCAAATTCGGTGCAGTGGTTTAAGTAGCTCTATATAAATTTTCATCCCCAATTTCATCCCCTTAGGGGTAGATTTCCGGGGTAAAAACTATCCTATGTCCTTTCCCAGGACTAAAACTATCTCTATACCAAATTTCATCAAAATTGGTTACCTCCAAATTTTCACCCCCTCATTTCACCCCCTTAGGGGATGATTTCCGGGATCAAACCTATTCTATGTCCTTCCCCGGGACTTAAAGTATTTATACACCAAATTTCATCCAAATCGTTGCAGCGGTTTAAGTAGCTCCATACAAATTTTCACCCCCAATTTTATCCCCTTAGAGGGTAGATTTCCGGGATAAAAACTACCCTATGTCCTTTCCCGGGACTCAAACTATCTCTATACCAAATTTTATCTAAATCGGTTCAGCGGTTTAGGCGTGAAGAGGTAACAGACAGACAGACAGACAGACAGACACACTTTCGCATTTATAATATTATATTATATATTATTATATTATATTATATATATTATTATTAAATATATAATATATATTAATATATATATATATTAGTATAAGTATATTAGTATGGATATGGATATGGATGGTGTACTGAACTATTTGGCCACTTTGACTGCTACAGAGTATTTGACGCTGAGTGTACCTACCTATAATGTAATGATTATTTTTCGTGTTACTGATAGATGGCGCTGCTGTGCCTTGGAGATAAATGGCGCTATTAAGATTTTTCCTGAGTTAACGAGGTCAGAGAAAAAATATGCTATGCTTTAACTTCTTTCGCTTGCGTCTCGGTAAATTTTGGTCGTTGGATTCGTTAGTGTCGTTAGTTAGGTGGTACTGATAACTGAGTTGATTTCAAATTGATTGGTTGTTGCGTTGTCTGGTTTAAAAACAAGAAAATATTAAATACAATTATTGTGTTAAATCGTTAAATTAAAGTAAAACTTAACTTATCACTATAATTCAATTGAACCACTGTCTTAGACGAATTGCAATAGCGTAGCGTAACAACATGATTAGCGAAGTATTGAATATACACGGCAACAAGGTGCCACACGTGGTGGTTCCAATTGTAGGAGACGGAGCTTGCCTATTTCGCTCAATAGCGTACATCATATATGGTACTCAAACGATGGCTAGGGAGATTCGGGAAGAGATTGTGAACTATGTCGTACAAAATTGGAACGAGTTTAATTGGATGACCCATGCCCCTAATGGTGATAATTATATGAGTGCTGAATCCTATTACGCTAAAATGAGCCAGCGACATACTTTTGGCAGTTATTGCGAAATAGTTGCCGCCAGTAAGGTGTTTAGTTACATTTTCGAAGTATATCGGAATGGTGAACTGTATGTAAGCTCTGGTCAAGAAGGTAACCCAGTCGGTAGGCTACGTTTCACAGACAATTTGTCTAGCGGACATTTTGATGTGTTTGTACCATCTTTGGGAAAAAATAATAATTTGTCACCGACTGACACTGATCCTAATGTGTTATCGCAAGTACACATTTCGCCGAATAACACTACAGAAGAACCAATAAATAATAATTTGTCACCATCTTACACTGATCCTAATATCTTATCGCAAGCATACTTATCGCTGAATTACACTACAGAAGACCCAATGAATGGAAATACCGATAATATTTATTCACAAACCTTCACAGACATTGGGAATTCTGATACCTATACAATTCCGGATTCGTCACAACCTAATGATAGTAAAAATTATTCTCAAACATCTGCTGTGTGTTTAACGTCACAAAACTCACACCAAGCCAGGAAACGACGAATTAGATTAAGAGGTGATATAAGAAAAAAACAAATAAATAACGCTGCTAAAAAATATGCTAAAAATCACCCAGAAGCCCGTTGTTCTTCATTGTCCATCTATCAAAAAAATAACCCTGAAGTGCATAGATCTGCTGTTGCACGACATGAGGCTCAAAATCCAGGCATACGTGTAAAGCGAATAATGCAAAAATGGTGTGTAAAAAAAACTTCTGGGATGAATTATAATGCTGACATACATTACGAAGCCGATGCCATGGTGGCTTTAGGTAAAATGAGTGTATTATGTAAACATTGCGATGCCCTTAAATGGAAAAATGAAGCATCCGGTATGTGTTGTTGTGGTGGTAAGGTCCATCTTCCAAATTTCGAACCACTTCCAGAGCCATTGTACAGCCTGATTATGGATTTACACCCTGACCATACTCACTTCATGGATCGCATTAGAAAATACAACAACTGCTTTCAATTGACGTCCTTCGGGGCGAAGCAGATTAAGGAAGATGGTTTTATGCCCACTTTTAAAGTACAAGGCCAAGTGTACCATCTCATTGGTAACCTACAACCTGATCCTCAACAGAATCCAAAATTTCTACAAATATACTTTGTCGGGGAAGATGAGCGAGAGGCCAACATCCGATGCAATCATAACCCTGATGTAAAGCAAGGCTTGGTAAAGCAGCTGCAAACGATGTTGCATGGTAACCATCCGTATGTAAGAGATTTAAAGACTACGCTTGAGAGTGTACCTGCCGATTGTGAGAACTTTTCTATTGTAATACATGCTGATAAAATACCAGCCGGTGCACATAGAGGTCGCTATAATGCCCCGACCACTGGCGAAGTCGCATTAGTTATAGTGGGGCAGCAGTTTGAGAAACGCGATATAGTCATTGAAAGTAAAGACAACAAATTACATCGTGTCAGCGAGACTCATCGTTCTTATGATACTTTACAGTATTTGCTTCTCTTTTGCCGGGGGGAGGATGGTTACTCTATTAATATTTCGCAGATTGATCCTGAAACAAAATTACCCCTAAATAAAACCGTATCTGCGATGAACTTTTATGCTTACCGCATTATGGTTAGAAAAACAGAAGAAAACCATTTGTTATATTGTCGAGCTTTATTAAGTCAATTTTTAGTCGATATGTATGCAAAGATTGAAACAGAGCGTTTAAACTTTATAAGAAACAACCAGGCGCAACTTAGAGCGGATAGTTACATACACCTTAAAGATGCTATAGGGCGTCAAGACACCAACGTCACCGACCTAGGTCAGATGATTGTACTTCCATCGACATTTACTGGGTCACCACGGTATATGCACGAAAAATTACAAGATGCCATGACATACGTCCGGCATTACGGCCGTCCTGATTTATTCATCACATTTACATGTAACTGTCACTGGACAGAGATTACAGAAGCATTACTGTCTGGTCAGAAGCCCCATGACCGACAAGATATTATAGCCCGGGTGTTTAATTTAAAAGTAAAATCATTATTAGCATTAATAACTAAAGGTGAGTTGTTTGGATCAATGCGATGTTTTATATATTCAGTAGAGTGGCAAAAACGTGGTTTACCACATATACATTTGTTATTATGGCTTCAACAACGCATTACACCAGATCAAATAGATAATGTCATCAGCGCAGAAATACCCGACCCTGAGAAAGATCCCCACCTTTATGAAATAATAAAGGCTAACATGATCCATGGCCCTTGTGGTAACATCAATAACAAATCACCATGTATGAAAGCAGGTAACTGCACAAAAAAGTATCCTCGACCTCTACTTGAAGACACACAAACTGGCGATGACGGTTACCCCAAATATCGAAGAAGAGCACCAGAAAATGGAGGTTACACAGTTGAGATTAAGAAAATGACCCTTGATAATCGTTGGGTTGTGCCATATAATCCCGTCCTTTCGCGTTTATTCAAGGGTCATATAAACGTGGAGTGCTGTAATTCCATAAAGTCTATTAAATATGTGTGCAAATATGTTACTAAAGGTGGTGATCAAGCTACTTTTGGCCTAGGAAATGACAAAGATGAAATTCAACTTTATGAAAGCGGCCGATACATAAGTAGTGCCGAGGCTGTGTGGAGAATTTTAGCTTTTCCGCTCCACGAGAGATTTCCGGCAGTGTTTCATCTCGCTGTTCACTTAGAAAATGGACAACGAGTTTATTTTAACCAAAATGATTCAAATCATCTAAGAGACCTGATGTCAAATCCTCCTAAAACTACACTTTTGGCATTTTTCCATTTGTGCCAAGAAGATAGCTTTGCAAAGACACTTCTGTATGCAGAAGTGCCTTCTTACTTCGTTTGGAAAAACCAACGGTTTGAGAGGCGAAAACGTGGCCAAGACGTAGCCGGTTGGCCTGGAATAAAAAAAGATCATGCTCTAGGCAGAGTGTACACTGTGCATCCTAATAACACTGAGTGTTATTACCTTCGACTTCTACTGCACGAAGTCCGTGGCCCAACGTCTTTTAATGATTTAAAATTTGTCGATGGCTACACTCAACCAACTTTTCAGGCTGCATGCAAAGCTTTAGGCTTATTAGAGGACGAAAGCCACTGGGATTCGACTTTGGAAGAAGCGGCTCTTTGTGATTCTCCAATTCGATTGCGGGATTTGTTTGCAGTGATGCTCATATTTTGCCATTTGTCCGATGCTCTAAGTCTTTGGGAAAAATATAAAGATTATCTTTCGGAGGACATTCGGCGACAAATGGCAGTAGACATAGAGGATGGTAATGTTAGTGTCATTTTGAATAACGTATATAACAAATGCTTAATTTCCCTACAAAATACGGTGCTCTCATTAGGAGGTAAATGTTTAACAGAATACGGTCTTCCTCAGCCATCAGATAACGACACAACCTTAGTAAATAGGGATTATCTTCGCGAGATCAGTTATGATACAAATATTTTGGCAGACTTCTTAACAGAAAATGAAATTTTATTAAACGATGAACAATCTGAAGTTTATTCCAAAATATTAAACAATATTGAAAAAGGCACCGGTCAAATATTTTTCCTCGATGCCCCCGGAGGCACCGGTAAAACATTCGTTTTAAATCTTTTGTTAGCCCGAATACGTAAGAATCGTGGAATAGCTTTAGCGGTTGCCTCTTCAGGTATTGCAGCTACTTTACTGGAAGGAGGCAAAACGGCTCACTCCGCTTTGAAACTGCCTCTAAATTTGACGAAACAAGAGTCACCAACATGTAACCTCACCAAACAAAGTAATTTAGCGAAAGTTTTAAAAGAGTGTAAACTAATAATTTGGGATGAATGTACAATGGCACATAAGGGTGGGTTAGAGGCTCTTAATCGAACATTAAAAGATATTAGAGGAGATGATAGTCTGATGGGAGGGGTCACTGTTTTGTTATCTGGAGATTTCCGGCAAACATTGCCTGTTGTACCTCGGGGCACAAGGGCAGATGAAGTGAAAGCTTGCGTTAAATCATCTTTTTTGTGGCCATTCATTCAAAAACTTTCATTAAACAAAAATATGAGAGTTCATTTGAGAGGCGATGAAACAGCTGGGGTTTTTGCAGATCTATTACTTAAAATAGGCGATGGTGAATACCCGTCCATGGACGGCAAAATAAGCATTCAATCAAATTTATGTACAATAGTAACTACCTTACCCGAACTGACTTTTAAAATATATCCAGACATACAAAACATAGAAAATAAATCAAGAGAATGGTTATGCGAGCGCGCTATTCTAACCCCTAAAAATGACCACGCAGCAGTAATTAATGAATTACTGCTGAACAGTTTTGAAGCACAAACCTTCCAGTATAAATCTTTCGATTCGGTTATTCAAACTGATGATGCTGTCCACTATCCTATAGAGTTTTTAAATAGTTTAAATCCTACGGGCCTTCCACCACACATTCTCACTCTTAAAGTTGGGGCACCAGTCATGTTAATTCGAAATCTTAGGCCGCCTAAATTATGTAATGGTACCAGATTACAAGTAAAAGCTCTCCATAAAAACATTATAGAAGCAGTAGTAATTGCAGGTTGTGCACAGGGTGAAATCGTTTTTATTCCGAGGATACCCATTATTCCATCAGACTACCCGTTCGAGTTTAAAAGGATACAGTTCCCTCTCAAGTTGTGCTTTGCCATGACAATCAATAAATCTCAAGGGCAGTCATTAAAAATGGCAGGCATTGACTTGAGAGAGAACTGCTTCTCTCACGGCCAATTTTACGTCGCATGTTCCAGGGTGAGCTCTACCAGTAGTCTGGTCATTTTATCGCCGAAGAAAACCACCGCTAATATTGTTTACAAAGAAGTGTTACGCAAATAATAGGGTAAGGTACCCTATTATACGAGCACATAGGTACGTTATTATTTGCGTAACACTTCTTTGTAAATGAAACTATGTCAGTCTACGTTGT
Source organism: Epinotia brunnichana (assembly GCA_963854355.1). Classification (NCBI taxonomy): domain Eukaryota; kingdom Metazoa; phylum Arthropoda; class Insecta; order Lepidoptera; family Tortricidae; genus Epinotia; species Epinotia brunnichana. The sequence continues at coordinate 3,401,709 of OY977945.1, read as the reverse complement.
CCCATTCTCTCGCCTAAATGGCTAAAACGATTAAGTTTTAGACCCGGGGAAGAACAAAAGATAGGTGAATTATTTATCAAAAATTACATTTAAGGAAATTAAATAGGGAATGAAAGTATTTATGAGGAACCTGTATTGTAATATTTATAATTTGTATTATTACTCCGTATTATATAATATGTATTTTACGCGGACGAAGTCGCGGGCGGACAGCTAGTTTGTTTATAAAACAATAGTACATTGTTTAACAAGGGGCGTATGAGGAATATTGCAAACGAGAGTCTATCAGAATTTTTGAAAAATATAAACAGTTTCCTCACTTGAAGCTACGGTGCCTAGTGGTTCAGGCATGCGGCTGTCAAGCGGCGGTCGTGGGTTCGAATCCCGGCTCGTACCAATGAGTTTTTCGGAACTTATGTACGGAATTACCGTTAGCTTTTCGGTGAAGGAAAACATCGTGAGGAAACCGGTCTAATCCCAATAAGGTCTAGTTTTCCCTCTGGGTTGGAAGGTCAGATGGCAGTCGCTTTCGTAAAACTAGTGCCTATGCCAAATCTTGGGATTAGGTGTCAAAGCGGACCCCGGGCTCCTTTAGGGGCACAACCGGGAATAATAACGCTAGGAGGATGAGGATGATGATGATAAACAGTTTCCTCACTTACGTTTTGGGTTAGGACGGCGAATGAGACACTTTCCTTGATCGGCAGATCATATTACAAGAAAATATCTTAAATATCCGTGGTAAACTGACACTGGCAATGATATTGACAGCTGCAGCAGCTATATTTGTCATTGCCAGGGTCAGATATAAGGTTCCTATCACCAAAAAAAAAATCAGGCACTTCAAAAATTTTCATCCATTCCCAATTGCCGAGTGCTCACAGCCCTCGGAGCTGCGGTAGAGCTCCGCAACGAATTCAAGCACTGCTTGACACATGCACTGCAGCAGTGGTGTGGCCTCTCGTGGGGGCGAGAGGCCGCGATCCAATCTCTCGCTCCAATGCAATGTATGGCTCAATGCTGCCGGTGCCGCCGTTTGAAGTCGTGACTGAATCATTAGAAAAAAGTCACCGCTGTTTATAATATCCATGGCGATTTTCGAGTGACCTTACATATATGCGCCAAAGATCAACATATGCTTCAGGCAGTGAACTCTCAATAATATGAGGATCATATTTAAGTTCAATAAATAAACATTAGAAAACAATCTTACATAAACTGAACTAGCCATAGTAAGCTCAAGAAAGCTTATGACCAAAATATTTTACAGACTAATATTTCAATATGTAAAACACATCCAAGACTCAGAAACAAATATTCACAAAAAATACTTGTCCTTACCAGGATTCGAACCAAGGACCGTCAAACAAGAGAATACAAAACGTTTCTCGAGTCACATATACCCTCTAAGTATAGTCAATCACGCAGCGTCTGCATAATGCGGCGTCACTCGTTAGACAGCCGCAGAAACAAGTGACAGTCGTGTTCCCGACTGGTGACAGCCTTAGGAGCAAGTCGCCGCCATTGCTTCCGACTCGCGCTTCCTCCGGCGGTTCGTGACGTGCGCTAGGGATGGCACCGAAATTTTAATATCGATAGTCTCAGAAAATAATTCTCAAATCTTATAATTGTTCTAGCAACTTTTTTCCTACTCTAGTTACCATGGTTCTGATCTGTAAAGGGGAAAAGAGCTAGGTGCCGATCATACATAATAAAAAGGCCACGGAGACCAGCATAGTCCAGTGCTCGCGCAATGCCAGAATGCCACAGAAGAAAAAAAGAAAGAAAGAAAGGAAACTATCACACACACAGACCGTCTAAGGTGGCGCTTCATGCCAAAAACGGCGACCATTGGCAAGAGGCACAATACCAATGGAGACCCACCGAGTACACCATAAACATGACCATGACGACTCTGTCAAGAGTGTACGACTGAGAAGAAGAGTTACCATGGTTACATGGTTTGGTAGGCCATCTCTCTGTAAGCATGTTGGAAATCCATAATGTAACAATTTTTTAAATAAAATGTCGTTTAATCTTCTGGCTAAAGGGGCATAATAGCAGCAAAGTGATTGACTCAAATAACGACAAATATAATAGATTTCCTCAACAGCCTTTTATTAATCATTTGACTTTATTTCAAAATTAGTACAGTCGGCAGCAGAGGCAGTGAAGAGGGTGAAGTGCTTATAATTACTACTTAATTTAATTTAATTTATTGTAACTAACACATTATGGGTCCAGTAACCTGAAATAAATATATATTGAATTGAATTACTTAGAAAATCTCTTATTGCTTTACGAACGGGAAGTTGGACACCGGTGAGGTTAGATTTTAGCTAAGCGGCTATTAGGCGGCTTGATACCCTTATTAGCTTTTATACTATTTGACGACCGCTTGAGCCTAGTTGGTAGTGACACTGCCTACGAAGCAAGAGGGCCTGGGTTCGAATCCCAGTAAGGGCATTTATTTGTGTGATGAGCACGAGTATTTGTTCCTGAGTCATGGATGTTTTCTATGTAGGTATTTAAGTATTTATTTATCTATTTAAGTATGTTTATCATAGTCTAGTACCCATAGTACAAGCTTTGCATAGTTTGGGACTGGGTCGATTTGTGTAATATTGTCCGCAAATATTATAATTATTATTATATTTTGCCAGAAACATTGTATCGATATTTTCCCATCTTCGCCAGCCGCGTCCCTATTTCCCGACATGTCAATTAGACGAGCGCAGCCCGGGTGCATTGAAATGTGCGCCACTGGTAATGATGCCAGCGGATTGAAGAACTGCATATGCTAGTGCCGTGTCGAACACTAGGGGTGATGTTAAATCAAATTTAATAAAAGCGTAGAGACGAACTGAGAACCTCCTTTTGAAGTCTGTTATCTAGTTTTCAAGTGTTTTGGTAATTTGAATTTACATCCCGTCGTCTGTGGCGAAAAAACATGGCCACGTCTGCGCCCCCCTCTCAGGGTAGCTGCACAAGACAACCAAGGTTTTAATTAAAGGTTAAAATTGAAATTTCCGCACAAGCGTCGAAAAACATGAAGCCCTGACAGGGGTAACCACAGATGAAAGCATCAATAATGAAAATGTATTTGTAAATTTAGTAACTTTTGAGAGAGAACTGAACTTGAAATTTCGATTTCATAAATTCTTTCACCTGCGTGTAGAATGGACTTTCTGGATAGATATATTTTATCCCGCGGGTTTGCTTGCGTTCTTTGTAATACACAGCTAATTTATCATACAATCAGCGAGGGGTAATCACTAATCAACGCGCGTTAGGACAATCCAACTGTCATTTCTCCATATAAAATTTGACATTTAGATCTACCTAACGTTCGTACAATGCGTTACGTTACGTGATCAACCAGATCGACTGTTTAAAAAAATATAAAAAAAACACGTTTGATTTTTGTTGACGACCTTTTATAGTAGATCTTAGAGACGTTGAACCGTTCTGTTGTGTTGTAGCCCTCTTAAGGTGGTTCGATTGCCATACAAAACGTTATTTGACATTCGCAGGCTAACGGCGTGATATTTTAAGAACCTTATGTAACAAACTTTTATCAATTGGCTTCCCATTTGCGCCAAATGGAGAATGGATGTAATATGAGACGGATCAAGGAAAGTGTCTCATTCGCCGTCCTAACCACAAAACGTGAGTGAGGAAACTGTTTATATTTTTCAAAAAAAATTGACGCAGCTGACAAGTCTGCAACTTTTTTCTGGTGCTAAGGAAGGTTATTCCTATCACCAAAAAAATAATCAGGCACTTCTAAAATTATCATCCATTCCCCATTAGGTCGAATGAAAATAAATATACGTAAGGTTACGTGGGGGGGGGGAGGTTAGTGAAAGTGACTTAAGGTGGTTCGATTGCCATACAAAACGTTATTTGACATTCGCAGGCTAGCGGCATGATATTATAAGAAACTTATGTAACAAACTTTCATCAATTGGCTTCCCATTTGCGCCAAATTCCCCCTTTCCTAGAATAAACTTATATAAACTAGATTAATTTGAGAAAAATAGTTATCCCAAAATATCACATCCCAAACCAATTTCTCAAATTAATCTAGTTAATACAATTTTATTCTAGGAAAGGGGGAATTTGGCGCAAATGGGAAGCCAATTGATGAAAGTTTGTAACATAAGTTTCTTATAATATCATGCCGCTAGCCTGCGAATGTCAAATAACGTTTTGTATGGCAATCGAACCACCTTAACTCTTGAAATAAAACAAAGATAAAAAAAAACAATTTAATAACTCTGTCAAAGTTTCTGTTCCGGCCGAAACTGAGGCAATGGCCGAAATTCGTTTTCATTTCCGCTGGTCGATCACGTAACGCATTTTACCTACGCGCGTCAATTCGTCAGGTAGGTCTAAATGTCACTTTTTGTATGGAAAATTGACAGTTAAATTGTACCGACGCGCGTTCGGAACGTTACGTGATTACCCCTCGGTTTCGGCTCAAAATCATGTTTCGGTCGGACATTCACAAAAACCTAACACTAATATAAATTGGCAGCCTTTGAATGTTGAATGATAAATATGCATCTATGTCAAGTCATCACGAAGGGCTAAGCGTATAAGGGTGATTTCGACAATATTAGTCACTTCATTCCACTTTGGCGGTTTCAAATAAAAGGGGTAAAGGATCGATTTACATGGGGTCGAGAAAGAGTGATTATATCGATGCGGTTTTTTGATAAGGGCGCTTTTATACATCCAGTATTATATTACCAACTGAGAACATTTTTAGGGTTCCTTACCCAAAGGGTTAAACAGGACCCTATTAATAAGACTCCGCTGTCCGTCCGTCTGTCTGTCTGTCTGTCTGTCGGTCTGTCACCAGGCTGTATCTCATGAACTGTGATAGTTAGACTGAAATTTTCATAGATGATGTATTTCTGTTGCCGCTATAACAACAAATACTAAATTTCAATAAATAATGTCAAAGTACAAATTTAAATGTCATACAATTATGAAATGATACAAACAAAGACAAATAGATATTGATTATCACCAATATCCGGATAGACAATCACCGGAACCGCTTATCCGATTTCAAAAATGTCTTCACCTGCATGTAAAATGGACTTTTTACGTGGTTATAGGCTTTTTTTATCCTGTTGGTTTTCCTGCTTTCTTAACAATACGCGAGCAAAGCGTCTAGTAATATATAAAGAGCCATTCAATTATTAACGAGTGCCAAATAAGTATGTTGATTTATGACAAACAAAATACAACGTCGACGTGCGACGTGTCGTCGTTGTTTGACACAGATACATTTTTACACTTTAAAGCTGCAAACGCACAGACATCGGTGTCGGTGCAGTGCGGTGCGATGTGGAGGCGGTATCCGCACAGAATACCGCGGCGGGACGCGGCGCGGCGCGGTATTCTGTGTGGACCTTTTCATATTAGCTCGAACATAACAACCGGTACCGCCTCCGCACCGCACCGCACCGCGCCGCCACCGCTGTCTGTGCGTTTCGACCTTAAAACCAGGGACTGCATAACCGAAAAATACCGGTATTCTATTTTAACGGTATGACGTCATATCGGTTGTCAAATAGCGGTTTCGGTAGCGGAACCTTTATATTTCGCTACCGAAATATAACGGTACCTTTATTTTTTCCGGTACCGTAACCGCTAATTAAAGGTACCGATATATCGACTTTGGCCTGGTGTTATTGCCAAACCGCCGGCAAAGGCTCTGCCGCTTTGTATTTTTGTCTATAAATGTTTAGTAGCCAATGCTTCCTCTGTAGAGTACCAGCTTGCTTACTTTTCTCGATAACCTTTATAATACCGGTATTATAATGGTTACGGTATCGTTTAAAACTGATACCGCTAACCGTTATTACAAAACGGTTACGGTACCGTTATGTTCGCACGGCGCGCATAACCTTTATGACATAACGGTACCGTAATGGAATACCGGTTTCATACCGGTATAACCGTAACCGAAATCAGTCCCTGCTTAAAACATGAAAGTGAGACATCGTTTTAAGTTGTTGGCTGTGAGTGACTGTAAGTTCTATATTATGAATATTATGATTCATCGTGATATAATAGAAATCCATTTCAAAAGACCCTACTATAATAGAGTACATTACACGTCAGGCTCCCAAGCTACTTACGCCGCCCCCAAACTCTCAATCACTCGATATTAAACATTAAACGCGTCAATCAATTTGATTGTCGTCAAACGTCGGCCGATGATGAATGGGGTCGTTAATCACGCTGGGTCATCAGTCATCGCGGAGGGCTTGTAGGGATATAAATGGTCACTTTGGGTACAGGTGCGTGATGAGGTCGAATTAGTTCATGACTTCTTCGCGTTCGCAATACGGGGTTTGACGACAGTAACAATAAATTATAGGGCGAGATCGGTATCTGTGCGGTATTTTGTGATTTGACGTGAGCTTACTTATGTTGCACGATTTCCTCACTTGTCGTATACTGTCAGTATGACATTTACGCAGTAAAACTGATATCATGCGCGAAAGCGACAAGAACAATAACAGCTTACAGCTAACTGATATGGTACCGCCGCCGCACCGGCAAATCAGAAAAAAATACACATGCAAGTAATTGCGTGCAAGTTATTTATTTAATTGTATGGCAATTATTATTTTGGCCTTTGAGTTTGTCACTCTTTAGTACCACCCAGGGGACACGTGCAGGGTTGTGGTAGGTAGCTCCTGCGGACGCGAGTGACAGTTGTCCCCCCTTTGTCAAGTGAGTGGGCAACTCGACTGTTAGAGGTTCTTAAGCCGCCCGAAGGCCTCTAACTCGGCTTAACGACTACTGTCATAGACAGCAACCGGGATCAACTGCTTAGCGTGCCTTCCAAAGCACGGAAGCGCTCATTTATAGTAACCACTCAAACAGGCGTGCAAGTTTCATTATATTGCGGGTTGCAGGATGCTGAGTTCAATTGATCTATCAAACCCTGCAATGTAGTTAAACTTGCATGCAATTTCTCGCATGTGTAAATTTCACTTTAGATTGCCAATAAATAAAACTCGCTGAAACTAGTTGAAAAACATCGCGGTTAAGTGTTTTTTCCTATTTTATTTAAAAATACATAACATATCGATCAAAAAATACATATGTAGACATGTTTAACCGCAGAAAAAATCGTGACGTCACTTCCAAACACCCTACAAACTTCATACTAACAGAGACTTTTTGAGGTTTCTTAAAAATAATGCTCATTTGATTATCAGTCAATCAAATAACGTTTTCAATTAGGCGAGTGTGCAAGCGAGCTCAAGAGCCATAATGATAGCAATTTTGATGCGACGTCACTAAGTAAATTGACCTCCTGCTCCTACAACAGGTAACTTTTCGGACCACACGGACATTCTTATCCGACATTCGTAGCCGTCTCCCATTGCGCTAGGCAGAAACCAAAGAACTTCTAATTTATATTACTTAAGTACGTCACCTTTTCAACCGTGCGATATCAATTGTTATTTTATTTACTATACATAAGTGACTGTTCATGATGTCCTAGCGTGCGGTTGAGAAGTTCTGCATTGCCCTGCTAGGTTACTAACTCATTTCACGCGAAATGTACACAAGATACCGCCTGTGTCGCCTCCTTTCGACCCTTCGATCCATCTCCTGTATGTAAATCCTCACACCTTTCTCTACCCCAGTCACTACGAAGACAATATTCCACATTCCCTTTAAATGAATATTCCTTATCTTGAAATCAGAAACTTTCCATTATAACTGAAACGGAAGGGTTAGTCGGATAATTCTCTAGTTCGTATAAAACTTTGATAACTTGTGACATTATCAAAGTTAACGTCAATTTGATTTAAACGCTTCACAAAATATAGGTGACAGATGCGTATTTACAAACCATTCCCATGTTTACATTTACAATTTCTAAAATGATCAAAATGGCGTTTACGGACTTGTTGTATATTCACTTAAGCTGTTTTAAAAGTAACTGTTTGATGACAGGTGCGAGTTGTTCTATGTTGTATTAACTAATAAATCATATGTGTTTTTATGACAGTAAAAACTGATTTTTGGTATTTAATTATAAAATAAATGCGTGCTAACGATTTAATTATAAAGGTAATTTGACACTGGGAGTCAGTCAGAGATATGCATGTATTTTTAGGCTACGACGGTCGTATACAAGCTTTCTTACTTTAAATAAATATGAACCGTACTCGTCTAAAGGGTTGCCAGGATGCTTGACACTCCATACAAATGTAGTTAGATTTTCATTTTAAAACGACAAACTATACACAATGGGATCCGCGATAACTAGGTGGGAAACTAGTTTTTGTTGCTAGAAATTAAAATAGAAAAAAAATAAAACGAGTCGAACGTTTTTCATACAAAAAAAAAAAATCTCAAATAGCTTTTTTTTTCTATAACCTATATAGGCCAGTCCGTAGAGTATATTTTTGTTGCAAAAGGTGGTGTAGATTTTTTTTAAATATTGTTTACATCGATACAACCGAGCAATTATCAAAAATGGTTACACGAGATATCTTGGGACAACTTTTGGCAGCCACAAATCTGGGACTTGCAGTTACATGTATGGGGTGCACCACTAAAATAATATTTTTTTAGTAATTTCATTACAAAACTATGTAGGGGCTAACAAAATACACCTACCCTCCAAATTTCATTCAAACACACCTTATACTTTTCGAGCAAAATGCCTGTGACATACGGACAGATGGATAGACGGGCAGACATGACGCAACTATAAGGGTTCCGTTTATGCCATTTTGGCTACGGAACCCTAAAAAGGCCCTCTAGGCATTGTACCGAGTATACTGGCAGTATTACTTCGTTGAACTGCAATGCTGATGCGTTGCACGAGAAAACTGCCAGCTCTTCAATTACCAGTTATGATGATACTAATGCTGAAATGACTGTCGATTCTGTAAATTCCTACAATTGAGGAGCTTAAACCTATAGTTAAATTCAAAATTGAAACGCAGAGGCCTAAAAACCACTATCTTGAAATAACTGACAAAGTTGAGGAAAGCCTAATTTTCGACCATGGTTTTCTACATGTCGCTGAACCTAATTAATATGTTTTGGTACTCATTAGACGCATAATTTCATGTTCTTTAATTTCCTAGTGTGTAACTTTTCGCTAGGATGCACCGTATAGAAGCTACGAGTGAGAAACCAAAAAAAGTCTCAAAATTTCGAGGATTGTGGCTGCCAAAAGTTGTCCCAAGATATCTCGTGTAACCATTTTTGATATTTGATCGGTTGTATCGATGTCAACAATATTTAAAAAAAAAATCCTACACCACCACTTGCAACGTACCCCGGGGTGCTTTGAACCTCTACGGACTGGCCTGATATTTCTTTTATAATTTATAATTTCCGACCTATAATGGCGGATCCCATTGTATATAAAAAGCTTTATGTTATTCCAGTATACCGTATTAAAATAAGAACCAAACTACAATTGCATGGAGAGTCGACTTTCGAGCGTGCTTGGGAACGCGTGAACTTTACTTAAAGAGCTTACGCAATAACCCCTTGTTTTAGGAGTTCCTGGCAACAAAAGTATAACAGCACGCGATACATTTAATGTTAAAATAAAGCAAACTAGAGTCTCTACTCTAGTCAATCGAGAAAATTTCGCCTATATGTAGGTACAAAAGTATTTCATCATTAATATTCTACTAGAGTTAACTATATTCAAAAGCAATGAAATAGCACACTTTGTATCAGATTTTCGTACTTAAGTCCCACAAACATTGTCCTTCAGTGACTTACTTCTTGCCAGTTGGGCATAGCTTAAAGCATGTCTAATTTAAAACACAGTTTCACGAAGAACTTAACTCCTACCCAACGCTCCTTCCTTCGACTACCCCTCCACTCCACTTCCTTTATCATAGAAATGCGGTCACATTTAATCAGGAACAGTATATCCATCAAAACCGCTACTAACTCCATAACAGGTCTCGGAAGTTATCATAATTACGCCCCATAAATTATATTTCCAGACAGTGGCAAATGACTTCAGTCACTACCGACCTCGATCCAATATCAAATAATTCAAATATTTGGGCAGCACCCATCTATCACTTACCGATGATAGATGGAGTTATGTTTACCTCAACAAAACGCTGTATGCGGCAATGCGTGAACTAATAACGGACTCTAAAACCGGGTAACAGAGTTGTTTATCGATTGAATTGGTTGAATGAAGTCTTAGTAAAGTTTGGAGTTGGGGTTTGCACGAATGCTGTTTGCTCAATTGACATTATCGCTCATGTTTCACTTAGCAATTATTTATTGATGCCATTTGGATTAGATAAAGGGGAATTGATGGTCGTTTTTAAGGTTAGGCCCTTTGCTGTTTCAATAAGATTATCGAAGCAGGTTGGCAAGTTTACATAAAGGATAACGTTACCAGGAGTCCTATGACCCTCTCACATCGACTGTACTTCACGCTCGAAAAACATGAAACTTTGCCACATCCGCCGTATCTGCTTCAGTCGGAAACTATTTTATGTTGCTAGAAGTTGAATTAGACAAAAAAAGCGGCCAAGTGCGAGTCGGACTCGCACATGAAGGGTTCCGTAAAATAAATTGCAAAAAAATAACTACTTACTAAATCTCGTTCAAACCAATTTTTGATGGAAGTTTGCATGGTAATGTACATCATATATTTTTTTTTAGTTTTATCATTCTCTTATTTTAGAAGTTAAAGGGGGGGGGAAACTAACTAAACTCGCGCAAACTATTCAGTTTAGAAAAAAATGATCCTAAAAACCTCAATATCATTGTTTAAGACATATCCATAGATACCCCCACACGTATGGGTTTGATGAAACAAAAAATTTTGAGTTTCAGTTCTGAGTATGGGGAACACCCAAAATTTAATGCTTTTTTTTCAAAATTTGTATAAAAATCTTAATCCGGTTCACATAATACATCTACTTACCAAGTTTCAACCGTATAGCTCTTATAGTTTCGGAAAAAATAGGCTGTGACATACGGACGGACAGACAGACAGACATGACGAATCTATAAGGGTTCCGTTTTTTGCCATTTGGCTACGGAACCCTAAAAAATAGAGCGAGTAGAACGTTTTTCATACTAAATCTCTAACCGCTTAAGCCGAGGCCGGTTCACGATCTGACGAAAAGATTGATTTTTGAGCTTCCAGTGTGAAGAAAAATAATGAAGAATTCTACTAGAGAAAAATTACTGTAGACTGAAAAAGAAATATAGAAGTGTAATAACCGAACATAATATTATATATAAAAAAAAAACCGGCCAAGTGCGAGTCGGACTCGCGCACGAAAGGTTCCGTACCATTATCTATAAAAAAACAATTTTATTCTGTGTTTTTAGTATTTGTTGTTATAGCGGCAACATAAATCACCTGTGAAAATTTCAGCTGGAACTATCATTGTATCAGTGAGATACAGCCTGGTGACAGACAGACGGACGGACGGACGGACAGCGGAGTCTTAGTATAAGAGTCCCGTTATACCTACTCTTTGAGTACGGAAACCTAAAAATGGCTTGGTAACTCTGTAAAAAAATCTTAAATATCACCATAAAAATAACCTTAAAAGTCCGAGATCTCATAATTTTCAACGACAAACTATGTTTTTTTTTTATAAAAAGGTTAGCTTTTTTATAATCGGACAGATTTTTTATAAATTATCCAGTATTCCAAAAATCTATTATTATGTACTAAAAAGTGATGTTACACACTTCCATCTCGCTCACGCTTATGCTCAGTGAGAGGGAGAGAAGACCATGAACCTGCCTCGCCTTAATTATTACAACCTTTTTATTAACTTGCAATGTATGTAAGTATGTAAGTTGTTCGGGTGGAATCTTGCAACTCAATTCTGAAGCAGATATCTTCAACCGATTGAGCTGTAATTTTGGGTAAAGGTATAGTTTGGGTGACAATTCAATATTATGGTACGATCGAGCTGATCTGATGATGGAGACTGAAGGTGGCCATGGGAATTCAGTACCTAACTGACGTAGCCCCGTTGAGTTTAGGCTCGTTTGAATCGTCTCGATGAGTAGTTGATGACGGTATACAGAAAAGTACAGTCGGCAATAAAAGCTTGTACCAAAAATGTAATTTTTGACAGTCTATTATAATTTACAGCAACAGAAACAAGTTCCAGCCTAGATATGGCGAATCCAATTGTGTATTGTATAAAACGTTTCATGTTATTTCGGTATGCCCTTTTAAAATGAGAACCAAACTACGTTTGTATGGAGAGTCGACCGGCATCATCATCATCATCATCATATCAGCCGAAAGACGTCCACTGCTGGACATAGGCCTCCCCCAACGAGTGCCACAATGGCCGGTCCTGCGCCACCCGCATCCAGCGGACTCTTGCAACCTTTACCAGGTCATCAGTCCACCTTGTGGGGGGCCTACCCACGCCGCGCCGCGCCGGTACTTATTGACTTTATTTTAGTATGCATTGTAATTACATGTGGTATTAATAATATTGCGAATAAAATATGAATAGGAATGTGTAACTTATACTTTAATAGGAATTGAATTAGGCTCCGATAAATTGCAAAGCACATGTCATAAAATATCAGAAAAGCTGTCTCAATTCATATAATATTAATACTATATAAAGCTCCATTACCACTCATTTCTGACTGACATGATTGTTCTCCAAGAAGGAGTATAACTGGAGCTTTGACTTGTATGGGAAAAGTGTTACTGTCATCGATGTGACCCCCAGAAAAATCTGACATTTGGAGTTTTGGCTCCTGGAAAAAAGTTGCACTTCAGCCTGGCTCAACGGTTAGACCTAGGTCAGGGGTGCTCGACCAAATGTCATAGAGAACTGCGTGCAGTTTTTGATGGCGGAAAAAAAATTAAAAAAAAACAAAGTTTTTTTTTAATTTTTTTTCAAAATGGTCCTAGAGCTTTGAAATTTGGCTAGCGGAATCCTATATGGCTCTCGATTCTGAAAACATTTTTTTTTTTTTTTTAGCTCTAAAAAAAAATTTGTATGGGGAATTTTTTCGATTTTTTTTCCGGCCAAACCGCTCGACTTTTGAATAGCGGTCTCGACCAAATGTCATAAAAGTTTCCAAGGGGAGTACAACTGCATTTTTTTTTTGGCGAAAAAAAAAACTTTTTTTTTTTTGAAATTTAAAATTGGTCACAGCGCGCCGAGATTTGGCATGCGGGGACTTGAGGGGCCCAAGAGTTGTAAAAAGAAAAAAAAAATGGAAAAAATCCAAAATGGCGGACGGTATGGGCAAAACAAATTTGCGAGGCCGTAGGCCGAGCTGCGGGAGCTTAAGGCTTGGCTACTATTCCTTGCCCGGAGTGTCTTACAAGCGAACCTGAGGGCCGAAGGCCCGAAGGTGAGCTTCGAGGCACGCGAAGGCCAAAGGCCGAGCTCCGCGTAGGGCCGAAGGCCCGAAGCGTCCAGCGAGGCCGTAGGCCGAGCTGCGGGAGCATAGGACTGTGCGACTATGCCCCCGAGTGTCTTTCGTCGTAGGCGAAGGCCGAAGGCCGAGCGACGCGAAGGCCGAAGGCCGAGCTCCGCGTAGGGCCGAAGGCCCGAAGCGTCCAGCGAGGCCGTAGGCCGAGCTGCGGGAGCATAGGACTGTGCGACTATGCCCCCGAGTGTCTTTCGTCGTAGGCGAAGGCCGAAGGCCGAGCGACGCGAAGGCCGAAGGCCGAGCTCCGCGTAGGGCCGAAGGCCCGAAGCGTCCTGCGAGGCCGTAGGCCGAGCTGCGGGAGTTTAAGGTTGTGCAACCACTCACTAACCCCCGAGTGTCATAAAAGCGAACCTGAGGGCCGAAGGCCCGAAGGTGAGCTTCGTGGCAGGCGAAGGCCGAAGGCCGAGCTCCGCGTAGGGCCGAAGGCCCGAAGCGTCCCTTCAGAGCGCGCTTGCGGAAACCCTACGCCCCCCAAGTGTCTTTAAGCGAACCTGAGGGCCGAAGGCCCGAAGGTGAGCTTCCAGGTACGCGAAGGCCGAAGGCCGAGCTCCGCGTAGGGCCGAAGGCCCGAAGCGTCCCTTCAGAGCTCGCTCTCTACGCGAGCCCGAGGGCCGAAGGCCCGATGGGCGAGCCCACGCGGACACACACCCCCCGCACCTTCCCGTCACAAGCAAGAATAGAGTGCAAATTCCTACTTACAAAAATACCCTCCGCTTTTCCCTTCCCATAGCGGAATTTCACTTTCCTTTTCCTTGGATATACTAAAACCAAAATAATACAGGCAGATTTTGAATAAACAAGTCAAAAGCAAACCTCGGTACCGCGGCGCGCTCGCGCGCCGCGCCGCAGGCAAATACTAGTTAATACTATATAAAGCTCCATTACCACTGATTTCACACTGACATAGTTGTTCTCCATGAAGGAGTACAAATGGAGCTTTGACTTGTATTGGAGAAGTGTTACTGTCATCAATGTGACCCCCAGAAAAATCTGACATTTGGAGATTTGGCTCCTGGAAAAAAGTTGCTCTACAGCCTGGCTCAACGGTTAGACCTAGGTCAGGGGTGTTCAACCAAATGTCATAGAGAACCGCGTGCAGTTTTTGATGGTGGAAAAAAAATTAAAAAAAAACGAAGTTTTTTTTTAATTTTTTTTCAAAATGGTCCTAGAGCGCTGAAATTTGGCTAGCGGGATCCTATATGGCTCTAGATTCTGAAAACCAAAAAAAAAAGTTTCTAGCTTTAAAAAAAATTTTGTATGGGGAATTTTTTCGATTTTTTTTTCCGGCCAAACCGCTCGACTTTTGAATAGGGGTTTCGACCAAATGTCATAAAGGTTCCCAAGAGGAGTACAACCGCATTTTTTTTTGGCCGAAAAAAAAAACTTTTTTTTTTTTGAAATTTCAAATTGGTCACAGCGCGCCGAGATTTGGCACGCGGGGACTTGAGGGGTCCAAGAGTTGTAAAAAGAAAAAAAATTTGGAAAAAATCCAAAATGGCGGACGGTATGGGCAAAACAAATTTGCGAGGCCGTAGGCCGAGCTGCGGGAGCTTAAGGCTTGGCTACTATTCCTTGCCCGGAGTGTCTTACAAGCGAACCTGAGGGCCGAAGGCCCGAAGGTGAGCTTCGAGGCACGCGAAGGCCGAAGGCCGAGCTCCGCGTAGGGCCGAAGGCCCGAAGCGTCCAGCGAGGCCGTAGGCCGAGCTGCGGGAGTATAGGACTATGCTACTATGCCCCCGAGTGTCTTACAAGCGAACCTGAGGGCCGAAGGCCCGAAGGTGAGCTTCGGGGTAGGCGAAGGCCGAAGGCCGAGCGACGCGAAGGCCAAAGGCTGAGCTCCGCGTAGGGCCGAAGGCCCGAAGCGTGCGAGGCCGTAGGCCGAGCTGCGGGAGTTTAAGGTTACGCTACCACTCACTAACCCCCGAGTGTGTTAAAAGCGAACCTGAGGGCCGAAGGCCCGAAGGTGAGCTTCGTGGTAGGCGAAGGCCGAAGGCCGAGCTCCGCGTAGGGCCGAAGGCCCGAAGCGTCCCTTCAGAGCGCGCTTACTACGCGAGCCCGAGGGCCGAAGGCCCGAAGGGCGAGCCAACGCAGACACTTACTACCCCCGAGTGTCTTAAAAGCGAACCTGAGGGCCGAAGGCCCGAAGGTGAGCTTCGCGGTAGGCGAAGGCCGGAGGCCGAGCGACGCGAAGGCCGAAGGCCGAGCTCCGCGTAGGGCCGAAGGCCCGAAGCGTCCTGCGAGGCCGTAGGCCGAGCTGCGGGAGTTTAAGGTTGTGCTTCCACTCACTAACCCCCGAGTGTCATAAAAGCGAACCTGAGGGCCGAAGGCCCGAAGGTGAGCTTCGTGGCAGGCGAAGGCCGAAGGCCGAGCTCCGCGTAGGGCCGAAGGCCCGAAGCGTCCCTTCAGAGCTCGCTCTCTACGCGAGCCCGAGGGCCGAAGGCCCGAAGGGCGAGCCCACGCGGACACACACCCCCCGCACCTTCCCGTCACAAGCAAGATAAGAGTGCGCGATCTCTCTGCCTTACAAAAATACCCTCCGCTTTTCCCTTCCCATAGCGGAATTTCACTTTCCTTTTCCTTGGATATACAAAAACCAAAAAAATACAGGCAGATTTTGAATAATAAAGTCAAAGCCCTACCTGGTACCGCGGCGCGCTCGCGCGCCGCGCCGCAGGCAAATACTAGTTAATATTATATAAAGCTGCATTACCACTCATTTCTCCTGACACAATTGATCTCCGGGAAGGAGTCATGGTGGAGGTAAGGTTTTGATATGGGTGTATAGAGGTCGGCGAGGTTACCACCAGAAAAATCTGACTTTTTCGGATTTGGCTCTCAGTAAAAAAATGCTCTACTGCCCGGCTAAACGGTAACAGCTAGGTTAGGGGTGCTCGACCAAATGTCATAGAGAACCGCGTGCAGTTTTTGATGGCGGAAAAAAAATTAAAAAAAAACAAAGTTTTTTTTTAATTTTTTTTCAAAATGGTCCTAGAGCTTTGAAATTTGGCTAGCAGGATCCTATATGGCTCTAGATTCTGAAAACCAAAAAAAAAAGTTTCTAGCTTTAAAAAAAAATTTGTATGGGGAATTTTTTCGATTTTTTTTTCCGGCCAAACCGCTCGACTTTTGAATAGGGGTCTCGACCAAATGTCATAAAGGTTCCCAAGAGGAGTACAATCGCATTTTTTTTTGGCCGAAAAAAAAAACTTTTTTTTTTTTGAAATTTCAAATTGGTCACAGCGCGCCGAGATTTGGCATGCGGGGACTTGAGGGGCCCAAGAGTTGTAAAAAGAAAAAAAATTTGGAAAAAATCCAAAATGGCGGACGGTATGGGCAAAACAAATTTGCGAGGCCGTAGGCCGAGCTGCGGGAGCTTAAGGCTTGGCTACTATTCCTTGCCCGGAGTGTCTTACAAGCGAACCTGAGGGCCGAAGGCCCGAAGGTGAGCTTCGAGGCACGCGAAGGCCGAAGGCCGAGCTCCGCGTAGGGCCGAAGGCCCGAAGCGTCCAGCGAGGCCGTAGGCCGAGCTGCGGGAGTATAGGACTGTGCGACTGTGCCCCCGAGTGTCTTTCGTCGTAGGCGAAGGCCGGAGGCCGAGCGACGCGAAGGCCGAAGGCCGAGCTCCGCGTAGGGCCGAAGGCCCGAAGCGTCCTGCGAGGCCGTAGGCCGAGCTGCGGGAGTTTAAGGTTGTGCTACCACTCACTAACCCCCGAGTGTGTTAAAAGCGAACCTGAGGGCCGAAGGCCCGAAGGTGAGCTTCGTGGTAGGCGAAGGCCGAAGGCCGAGCTCCGCGTAGGGCCGAAAGCCCGAAGCGTCCCTTCAGAGCGCGCTTACTACGCGAGCCCGAGGGCCGAAGGCCCGAAGGGCGAGCCAACGCAGACACTTACTACCCCCGAGTGTCTTAAAAGCGAACCTGAGGGCCGAAGGCCCGAAGGTGAGCTTCGCGGTAGGCGAAGGCCGGAGGCCGAGCGACGCGAAGGCCGAAGGCCGAGCTCCGCGTAGGGCCGAAGGCCCGAAGCGTCCTGCGAGGCCGTAGGCCGAGCTGCGGGAGTTTAAGGTTGTGCTACCACTCACTAACCCCCGAGTGTCATAAAAGCGAACCTGAGGGCCGAAGGCCCGAAGGTGAGCTTCGTGGCAGGCGAAGGCCGAAGGCCGAGCTCCGCGTAGGGCCGAAGGCCCGAAGCGTCCCTTCAGAGCGCGCTTACTACGCGAGCCCGAGGGCCGGAGGCCCGAAGGGCGAGCCTACGCGGACACTTACTACCCCCGAGTGTCTTAAAAGCGAACCTGAGGGCCGAAGGCCCGAAGGTGAGCTTCCCGGTAGGCGAAGGCCGAAGGCCGAGCGCCGCGAAGGCCAAAGGCCGAGCTCCGCGTAGGGCCGAAGGCCCGAAGCGTCCTGCGAGGCCGTAGGCCGAGCTGCGGGAGTTTAAGGTTGTGCTACCACTCACTAACCCCCGAGTGTCATAAAAGCGAACCTGAGGGCCGAAGGCCCGAAGGTGAGCTTCGTGGCAGGCGAAGGCCGAAGGCCGAGCTCCGCGTAGGGCCGAAGGCCCGAAGCGTCCCTTCAGAGCGCGCTTGCGGAAACCCTACGCCCCCCAAGTGTCTTTAAGCGAACCTGAGGGCCGCAGGCCCGAAGGTGAGCTTCCAGGCACGCGAAGGCCGAAGGCCGAGCTCCGCGTAGGGCCGAAGGCCCGAAGCGTCCCTTCAGAGCTCGCTCTCTACGCGAGCCCGAGGGCCGAAGGCCCGAAGGGCGAGCCCACGCGGACACACACCCCCCGCACCTTCCCGTCACAAGCAAGATAAGAGTGCGCGATCTCTCTGACAAAAAATACCCTCCGCTTTTCCCTTCCCATAGCGGAATTTCACTTTCCTTTTCCTTGGTAATTCAAAAACCAAAAAAATACAGGCAGATTTTGAATAATAAGTCGAAACTCCACCACGGTTCCGCGGCGCGCTCGCGCGCCGCGCCGCAGGCAAATACTAGTTAATATACTATAAAGCTCCAGCACGACTCATTTCTCATTCATATGGTTGTTCTCCATGAAGGAGTGTAACTGGAGCTTTGACTTGTATGGAAAAAGTGTTACTGTCATCAATGTGACCCCCAGAAAAATCTGACATTTGAAGATTTGGCTCCTGGAAAAAAGTTGCTATACAGCCTGGCTCAACGGTTACAGCTAGGTTAGGGGTGCTTGACCAAATGTCATAAAGAACTGCGTGCAGTTTTTGCTGGCGGAAAAAAAATTAAAAAAAAACGAAGTTTTTTTTTAATTTTTTTTCAAAATGCTCCTAGAGCGCTGAAATTTAGCTAGCGGAATTCTATATGGCTCTAGATTCTGAAAATATTTTTTTTTTTTTTTTAGCTCTAAAAAAAATTTTGTATGGGGAATTTTTTCGATTTTTTTTTCCGGCCAAACCGCTCGACTTTTGAATAGCGGTTTCGACCAAATGTCATAAAGGTTCCCAAAGGGAGTACAACCGCATTTTTTTTTGGCCGAAAAAAAAAACTTTTTTTTTTTTGAAATTTCAAATTGGTCGCAGCGCGCCGAGATTTGGCATGCAAGGACTTGAGGGGCCCAAGAGTTGTAAAAAGAAAAAAAAAATGGAAAAAATCCAAAATGGCGGACGGCATGGGCAAAACAAATTTGCGAGGCCGTAGGCCGAGCTGCGGGAGCTTAAGGTTTTGCTACTATTTACAGCGCCCAAGTGTCTTTCAAGCGAACCTGAGGGCCGAAGGCCCGAAGGTGAGCTTCGAGGTACGCGAAGGCCGAAGGCCGAGCTCCGCGTAGGGCCGAAGGCCCGAAGCGTCCAGCGAGGCCGTAGGCCGAGCTGCGGGAGTATAGGACTATGCTACTATGCCCCCGAGTGTCTTACAAGCGAACCTGAGGGCCGAAGGCCCGAAGGTGAGCTTCAGGGTAGGCGAAGGCCGAAGGCCGAGCGACGCGAAGGCCAAAGGCCGAGCTCCGCGTAGGGCCGAAGGCCCGAAGCGTGCGAGGCCGTAGGCCGAGCTGCGGGAGTTTAAGGTTGTGCTACCACTCAATAACCCCCGAGTGTGTTAAAAGCGAACCTGAGGGCCGAAGGCCCGAAGGTGAGCTTCGTGGCAGGCGAAGGCCGAAGGCCGAGCTCCGCGTAGGGCTGAAGGCCCGAAGCGTCCCTTCAGAGCGCGCTTACTACGCGAGCCCGAGGGCCGGAGGCCCGAAGGGCGAGCCTACGCGGACACTTACTACCCCCGAGTGTCTTAAAAGCGAACCTGAGGGCCGAAGGCCCGAAGGTGAGCTTTCCGGTAGGCGAAGGCCGAAGGCCGAGCGCCGCGAAGGCCAAAGGCCGAGCTCCGCGTAGGGCCGAAGGCCCGAAGCGTCCTGCGAGGCCGTAGGCCGAGCTGCGGGAGTTTAAGGTTGTGCTACCAATCACTAACCCCCGAGTGTCTTAAAAGCGAACCTGAGGGGCGAAGGCCCGAAGGTGAGCTTCCCGGTAGGCGAAGGCCGAAGGCCGAGCGCCGCGAAGGCCAAAGGCCGAGCTCCGCGTAGGGCCGAAGGCCCGAAGCGTCCTGCGAGGCCGTAGGCCGAGCTGCGGGAGTTTAAGGTTGTGCTACCAATCACTAACCCCCGAGTGTCTTAAAAGCGAACCTGAGGGCCGAAGGCCCGAAGGTGAGCTTCGTGGTAGGCGAAGGCCGAAGGCCGAGCTCCGCGTAGGGCCGAAGGCCCGAAGCGTCCCTTCAGAGCGCGCTTACTACGCGAGCCCGAGGGCCGGAGGCCCGAAGGGCGAGCCTACGCGGACACTTACTACCCCCGAGTGTCTTAAAAGCGAACCTGAGGGCCGAAGGCCCGAAGGTGAGCTTCCCGGTAGGCGAAGGCCGAAGGCCGAGCGCCGCGAAGGCCAAAGGCCGAGCTCCGCGTAGGGCCGAAGGCCCGAAGCGTCCTGCGAGGCCGTAGGCCGAGCTGCGGGAGTTTAAGGTTGTGCTACCAATCACTAACCCCCGAGTGTCTTAAAAGCGAACCTGAGGGCCGAAGGCCCGAAGGTGAGCTTCGTGGTAGGCGAAGGCCGAAGGCCGAGCTCCGCGTAGGGCCGAAGGCCCGAAGCGTCCCTTCAGAGTGCGCTTACTACGCGAGCCCGAGGGCCGGAGGCCCGAAGGGCGAGCCTACGCGGACACTTACTACCCCCGAGTGTCTTAAAAGCGAACCTGAGGGCCGAAGGCCCGAAGGTGAGCTTCCCGGTAGGCGAAGGCCGAAGGCCGAGCGCCGCGAAGGCCAAAGGCCGAGCTCCGCGTAGGGCCGAAGGCCCGAAGCGTCCTGCGAGGCCGTAGGCCGAGCTGCGGGAGTTTAAGGTTGTGCTACCACTCACTAACCCCCGAGTGTCTTAAAAGCGAACCTGAGGGCCGAAGGCCCGAAGGTGAGCTTCGTGGTAGGCGAAGGCCGAAGGCCGAGCTCCGCGTAGGGCCGAAGGCCCGAAGCGTCCCTTCAGAGCGCGCTTGCGGAAACCCTACGCCCCCCAAGTGTCTTTAAGCGAACCTGAGGGCCGAAGGCCCGAAGGTGAGCTTCCAGGTACGCGAAGGCCGAAGGCCGAGCTCCGCGTAGGGCCGAAGGCCCGAAGCGGCCCTGTAGAGCTCGCTCTCTACGCGAGCCCGAGGGCCGAAGGCCCGAAGGGCGAGCCCACGCGGACACACACCCCCCGCACCTTCCCGTCACAAGCAAGACTGAGTGCGCGATCTCTCTGACAAAAAATACCCTCCGCTTTTCCCTTCCCATAGCGGAATTTCACTTTCCTTTTCCTTGGATATACAAAAACCAAAAAAATACAGGCAGATTTTGAATAAACAAGTCAAAAGTACAAATAGGTACCGCGGCGCGCTCGCGCGCCGCGCCGCAGGCAAAAAACTAGTTAATATACTATAAAGCTCCAGCACGACTCATTTCTCATTCATATGGTTGTTCTCCATGAAGGAGTGTAACTGGAGCTTTGACTTGTATGGAAAAAGTGTTACTGTCATCAATGTGACCCCCAGAAAAATCTGACATTTGAAGATTTGGCTCCTGGAAAAAAGTTGCTATACAGCCTGGCTCAACGGTTACAGCTAGGTTAGGGGTGCTTGACCAAATGTCATAAAGAACTGCGTGCAGTTTTTGCTGGCGGAAAAAAAATTAAAAAAAAACGAAGTTTTTTTTTAATTTTTTTTCAAAATGCTCCTAGAGCGCTGAAATTTAGCTAGCGGAATTCTATATGGCTCTAGATTCTGAAAATATTTTTTTTTTTTTTTAGCTCTAAAAAAATTTTTGTATGGGGAATTTTTTCGATTTTTTTTTCCGGCCAAACCGCTCGACTTTTGAATAGCGGTTTCGACCAAATGTCATAAAGGTTCCCAAAGGGAGTACAACCGCATTTTTTTTTGGCCGAAAAAAAAAACTTTTTTTTTTTTGAAATTTCAAATTGGTCGCAGCGCGCCGAGATTTGGCATGCAAGGACTTGAGGGGCCCAAGAGTTGTAAAAAGAAAAAAAAATGGAAAAAATCCAAAATGGCGGACGGCATGGGCAAAACAAATTTGCGAGGCCGTAGGCCGAGCTGCGGGAGCTTAAGGTTTTGCTACTATTTACAGCGCCCAAGTGTCTTTCAAGCGAACCTGAGGGCCGAAGGCCCGAAGGTGAGCCTCGAGGTACGCGAAGGCCGGAGGCCGAGCTCCGCGTAGGGCCGAAGGCCCGAAGCGTCCAGCGAGGCCGTAGGCCGAGCTGCGGGAGTATAGGACTATGCTACTATGCCCCCGAGTGTCTTACAAGCGAACCTGAGGGCCGAAGGCCCGAAGGTGAGCTTCAGGGTAGGCGAAGGCCGAAGGCCGAGCGACGCGAAGGCCAAAGGCCGAGCTCCGCGTAGGGCCGAAGGCCCGAAGCGTGCGAGGCCGTAGGCCGAGCTGCGGGAGTTTAAGGTTGTGCTACCACTCAATAACCCCCGAGTGTGTTAAAAGCGAACCTGAGGGCCGAAGGCCCGAAGGTGAGCTTCGTGGCAGGCGAAGGCCGAAGGCCGAGCTCCGCGTAGGGCTGAAGGCCCGAAGCGTCCCTTCAGAGCGCGCTTACTACGCGAGCCCGAGGGCCGGAGGCCCGAAGGGCGAGCCTACGCGGACACTTACTACCCCCGAGTGTCTTAAAAGCGAACCTGAGGGCCGAAGGCCCGAAGGTGAGCTTCCCGGTAGGCGAAGGCCGAAGGCCGAGCGCCGCGAAGGCCAAAGGCCGAGCTCCGCGTAGGGCCGAAGGCCCGAAGCGTCCTGCGAGGCCGTAGGCCGAGCTGCGGGAGTTTAAGGTTGTGCTACCAATCACTAACCCCCGAGTGTCTTAAAAGCGAACCTGAGGGCCGAAGGCCCGAAGGTGAGCTTCGTGGTAGGCGAAGGCCGAAGGCCGAGCTCCGCGTAGGGCCGAAGGCCCGAAGCGTCCCTTCAGAGCGCGCTTACTACGCGAGCCCGAGGGCCGGAGGCCCGAAGGGCGAGCCTACGCGGACACTTACTACCCCCGAGAGTCTTAAAAGCGAACCTGAGGGCCGAAGGCCCGAAGGTGAGCTTCCCGGTAGGCGAAGGCCGAAGGCCGAGCTCCGCGTAGGGCCGAAGGCCCGAAGCGTCCTGCGAGGCTGTAGGCCGAGCTGCGGGAGTTTAAGGTTGTGCTACCAATCACTAACCCCCGAGTGTCTTAAAAGCGAACCTGAGGGCCGAAGGCCCGAAGGTGAGCTTCCCGGTAGGCGAAGGCCGAAGGCCGAGCGCCGCGAAGGCCAAAGGCCGAGCTCCGCGTAGGGCCGAAGGCCCGAAGCGTCCTGCGAGGCCGTAGGCCGAGCTGCGGGAGTTTAAGGTTGTGCTACCAATCACTAACCCCCGAGTGTCTTAAAAGCGAACCTGAGGGCCGAAGGCCCGAAGGTGAGCTTCGTGGTAGGCGAAGGCCGAAGGCCGAGCTCCGCGTAGGGCCGAAGGCCCGAAGCGTCCCTTCAGAGTGCGCTTACTACGCGAGCCCGAGGGCCGGAGGCCCGAAGGGCGAGCCTACGCGGACACTTACTACCCCCGAGTGTCTTAAAAGCGAACCTGAGGGCCGAAGGCCCGAAGGTGAGCTTCCCTGTAGGCGAAGGCCGAAGGCCGAGCGCCGCGAAGGCCAAAGGCCGAGCTCCGCGTAGGGCCGAAGGCCCGAAGCGTCCTGCGAGGCCGTAGGCCGAGCTGCGGGAGTTTAAGGTTGTGCTACCACTCACTAACCCCCGAGTGTCTTAAAAGCGAACCTGAGGGCCGAAGGCCCGAAGGTGAGCTTCGTGGTAGGCGAAGGCCGAAGGCCGAGCTCCGCGTAGGGCCGAAGGCCCGAAGCGTCCCTTCAGAGCGCGCTTGCGGAAACCCTACGCCCCCCAAGTGTCTTTAAGCGAACCTGAGGGCCGAAGGCCCGAAGGTGAGCTTCCAGGTACGCGAAGGCCGAAGGCCGAGCTCCGCGTAGGGCCGAAGGCCCGAAGCGGCCCTGTAGAGCTCGCTCTCTACGCGAGCCCGAGGGCCGAAGGCCCGAAGGGCGAGCCCACGCGGACACACACCCCCCGCACCTTCCCGTCACAAGCAAGACTGAGTGCGCGATCTCTCTGACAAAAAATACCCTCCGCTTTTCCCTTCCCATAGCGGAATTTCACTTTCCTTTTCCTTGGATATACAAAAACCAAAAAAATACAGGCAGATTTTGAATAAACAAGTCAAAAGTACAAATAGGTACCGCGGCGCGCTCGCGCGCCGCGCCGCAGGCAAAAGACTAGTGCTTTGTATAAATTCATAAAATGCACTGATTTCAAAATTTGCAACTTTGCTTTGCTTGAACTTGGGTTGACACTAGGGAATGCAAAAACTGGTAAAATTTCAAAATCGGCTATTAACCTAAATGACAAGCTCAAAACCGGTTAACCGGTTATTAACCGGTTTTTATACGAAAAGCTAAAAATATTATTTGACTTTAGGTGTATTATTTCTGGTTAATTAGTAGACAAGGTGTAGTAGGGTAAATAAAAATATATTTTGTTCATAATTTTTACAAACGACAGGACAGTGAGACCAAAATATAAAAATTTAATGACTTACCAAGCTATGCCTAGTGTGGGGGTCAGCATTATAGTATTAGGCTTTGTTTTTAAGAAATAAACTATTTGTTATCGTAATCAACTTTGGTAATTTAAATAATTTTATATTTGGTACTTCTTAATCTTCCGCGAATTAAACAATATTTGTCATTTGAAAATTCGCACACGGCACAACACAATCCAAAACTTCCGTGAACATGCAGGTACGTAGCAGCAATGTAGCCACGATCCCCTTCTGCCCCTGTGACGAGCCACACGTAAAATTAGATATATATACCTACACAGTCCGTACTTGGTGACCGCCCTTCTGCAATAGAGAAAACTCATGGTGACTTGGTACGCATTCTCAAGTGGATTCAACGATATGGTCTGATTGTGAACCCAGCAAAGACCTAAGTCGTTGTTATTGGCAGCAACAACCGGATTTCTAGAATTGATTTTGTAAATATCACTCCAATACTTTTTGGTGGAGTTGAATTTGCTTACTCTTCTTCTTCTTTGTCCTCGCCTTTTCCCTTTACACGGGGTCGGCTTTCTTTATCATGCGGCGCCATGTAGTCCGCTGGCTGGCATCGTCTTCTTTAAGCCCGAGGCTATTCATGTCTCTGTGGACATTCGTCAACCAGGTCATTTGAGGTCTTCCCCTTCCCCTTTTTTTGGTAGCCATAGAAAGGCATTTCTTCACAACATAATTGTCGGGTCTTCTCATCACGTGACCGTACCATCTGAGCCTTGATTCACATATTTTGTCACTTATGGGTGCAACCTTAAAGTTAATGTGTTCGTAACGTATTCTATCCTTAAGTGTCACTCCACCTGCCCATCTCAGCATACGCATTTCAGTGGTGTGCAGTTTCTGCTCTTTTTAGCTGCCCAGACTTCGCTGCCGTACAATAGAGCTGGTCTCACTGCCGTTTTGAACATGACAGTAATACACTTTGGATCGCACCTTGTCTTGGGTGCCTCAAGTGAATGAAGTGAGCAGTAAACTACAGTATAAACTACAGTAAAATTGCGCTCGCTCAAACATTTATTTCTTCCTATTCTTGATTATCCTGATGTATCCTTTCTGAGGAGCAACTTCATAAGATTGAACGTATCCAAAATGTCTGCATTTGGTTTATATTTGGGTTAAGCAAATATGACCATAGTTTTTCTAGTTTCCGTTCCAAATTTAAGTGGTTAGTGCCTATCGGTTATCGTTGTAACTCTCACATCTTCTAAAACTTTCTTTTAACTTTGCATTCGTTATCTTGTAAATGATATAAGAGTTAGTTCCCTATTGAGGCTATTCGACTGTGAATTAAACTATTTCCCTATTGACATTAGAAGGGCAAGATCTACTGGTTACTTCAAATACCTCCTTAAAAAATATTACTTGTCGCTCCCCCAATCCAGATAGGGCAACGAAGAGTTTTTATATTGTATAGTGGATTTAGGGGATGTTGTGCAGGCTGCAGAGGCAACGCGCCTTCGTAATTATAAATATTGATATAACTCATCAGCACAGCACCATAATTCAATACTGTAAAGGTGTTCAATTAGAATAGGAAATCCATATACAAATTAGCTTATCAGTTTACATTTTTCAAGTGGCTATATCCAGTATTATTTTACCACTATATAGATATAATACATATCTTTTACTTACATATTTTATTTAATATTTTGTTGACTAAATATCGATTTCGGCTCACAGTTTCAGGCATTTTTAAAATTATACTAATTTCGGTTTTTAGTGTAAAAAACCGGTTATCAACCGAGCGCAAAAAGTTCCGGTTAACCGGTTTTTCGGTTAACCGGTTAACCGGTTCGCATTCCTTATGACACGCTGCCGCGTGTCTAGATAGATGCATTTGTATTAATATTATTGTAAATAGTGGTGCCCTTGCTTTATACTGGGACGTAAAAATATTGTAAGATCATTTTGTACTTAACCATATAAAGTAATACACCATATGATTATGATGATATTCACCCTGATGATGGTAGTACCGGCCGACTTTGGCTTATAAAACCCGTAGTTTTCGATGGGGGTTAAAAATAGTGTGTGCTTTGCAAATCTTGCAAAATAAAACTAACCAATTTCATACCAATCATTTAGAAGCGCAATAAAATATAAAGCACCAAGTGGCATCTGTTATATGTTTTATGACAACTCACTGAAATCGGTCATCATTCCAACCACAACAGAAGCCAAAAGTTAAAATAAATATAAATTCCCATTCCTCTGCACGACAGTTTACACCTCAATTTACTACTCATAAAAGATAAACTCAGCGCTTCTTGAAATATACACTGTAAAACAAATAAAAGAATACACGTTGAAATACGGGCGGAGATAATGGGGTGACAGCTGTGGAGCGTATTTCTTTATCTGTGCACATAAAAAATAGTGAGTTACACTCTGTGTCGCGAGTAAGTTGGACAAATTAGTCTTTATTTTAATACTTGGCATTGATGCGTTCTATATAATTATATTGGTTTTATAAAGTTCTGTATTTGAGACAGGGCTTCCTATGTTAATATTACTTATTAGTATTTTTTTAAATGGGAATGGAAATGTGTTCTTATTATTTTTAATTCAACAACGTAGCAAGTGTAGCAACCAACTGGGCCCAGTGCAAGACAATTTATCTACACAAATTAATATATTTATGTAGTTTTTGCACTAATAAACTACATATTTTCTTTCTTTTTTTATTTATTTCTTTCTTTCTAATATTATAAAAAGGAAGTGTTTGTCAGATTATTACTTTGTAAGTTTGTATGTTTTGGGTAAACTACGGAACCGATCGTTATCCGATTTCAAAAATTATTTCACCTCTGTATAGAATGGAGTTTTAGGATGGCCATCAGCTTTATTTTATTTCGCGAGCTTGCGTGCTTTAGCTTTAGTAAGTGACTTATATAATAAAGAAAGGAGTTGAAAAGAGGTGTCCGTTTGTTATACATGTTACTTGGGTTGAACTACTAGGCTACCATAACTTTTTTGCGAAGGCGGACGTATAAGGGTATAGGTACTAGGTATATAGTATCTATTACTAAAAGACTCATGACCTTAACGATGGCTGCATTCCTGACATATTGCTAATAAGCATAAACATAAAATAAACCAACAAATTACTGGAACGTTTCTGTGCATCCATAAACACAGTTAATATACGGCTTTGTGTAATGTCTAAATAAAATATGCTATCAACGTTCTTATTTGTCACATATTTCTGTTCAAACATAGCTACTTAAGTCGCCGTTACAGGCTATGAGATAAGCATATTTTATTTTTATTGTCCGTATTATGATTGTATACCAAGCCAATTAACATTCAACTTTAAACCAATGGAATAAGGCTGTAAGTCACTTGTTCACAGGCTTAAAAAACCCTATAATACTGCCCATGGTATGCTTAAGTGACTTGATATGACGTTTATAAGGAATGGTAATAATGACGTCATAAATAACGATCGTTGACGTTTTTATGTCTATTCGTTGCCTTACTCGTGTTATTTGACTACTAGTAAATAAGTAGGTATTATAAATTTATTAAGCTTATTCCCTCCTAAATGAGGTCACGACCTCCTAAGCTGATGGTGGAAGTTTTCCATATACATTGGCTATTTAGTTCATCATTAATTACGTGCGTGGGTTCCCGTGGAGGTTCTGTTGCCATACATATTTTCCCACGGCTATTTTCAGGGTAGGGCAGTCTAATTGAGTTATTAACATATAATTGTACAATGGAACAGTGCCATAATGTACAATTAAGAATTACCTATGTTCATTGACGTTCAAAAAACAAAACTGTATTCTGCAAATACGTTAAGTTATTTATCTATCCAAATATCATAAACCCTCCATGATGCGTTCAAGAACCGCACATTATGGCCACCATAAAAATAGACTGTTTTATTGTTACTCGACACTGTACATTTAACTCTGTACAGTGTCGAGGAGTCACGAATTTCTTATCTGTGAAAATGTTATTATTGCTAAATAATAACATCGATTTCGATGATATTATTTCATTTAAATTTCGAACATCTCTGAAATCAAAGAAATTTGATTTGACCTCTATTCTAATATCAGTCGAGGAGACGTTTAGTTCGAAATGAATTGTCACTTTGCATACAAATTTGACAAATGTCGCACGTAACGATATGGCAGTTGGATCTGACTCTAGTTTGTCTCTGAATTAAGACAGCTGCCAGAAAACAACGCCGCGATGCCGGTCATAATATGCGGCTCCTGAATGCATCGTGGAGGCTTATGATATGTGGATAGATAAAGTAGTGTATGTAACTGTACATAATTAGGCATTAAGACACTCGTGTTAAATGCCCTTCATTATGTACAGTCACATAAACTACTATTATTCCATATAAGAGTTAACAATTAACTATGTTCATTGACGTTCTAAAAACAAAACTGTAATCTGCAAAGACGTTAGGTTATTTATTCCAGAGTGTTAGTGTTGAAAAAATAATGGCCAGAAAATAATGAAATTAATATTCCTGTATTTACTTATTTGC
The DNA here is from genome assembly GCA_963854355.1 of Epinotia brunnichana. Lineage (NCBI taxonomy): Eukaryota > Metazoa > Arthropoda > Insecta > Lepidoptera > Tortricidae > Epinotia > Epinotia brunnichana. The sequence goes on along the minus strand of OY977945.1, from coordinate 3,372,639 downwards.
AAATGATTTTTAATTAGTGCGAGTTGAGAAGGATTGGGTTTAAATTAAAGTTACTAAGTATAATGAATATTATGTTGACGTAGCACAAATCAATTTCCTTATTACTAGTTAGGTACTACGCTATCTTTCTGTAAGAATGCATAAAGAAAGTTTATTTTCAAATGTCACCTAACAACAACCCAGACAACAAATACATCAAATACTTTGCATTCAATTGACGTCAGACGTTCATTTAAAATTCGCCCTTTGTGTCCTTTCATAGCAACTTTATAAAGCTGCCGACGTGAAGTGGCCACCCACTGTCACTTGTCGAACGGCCGACAAACGGCCAATCCATTTACCCGCACACACTTCCAGTGACCAATCCTAAACAACCTTACTACACTACCAACACAGTTTAATTACAGCTCAACTGCTTTGAACTTAAGGTTCAAATTGGCTTGGAGTTTTAAGGGATTTATGATGTGGTTTTTAGGGCAGGTGCACACTTACGCTATGGTAGTGTTTACACAATTCCGGACTGAAAGCGCAGGAAGCTCGGACCTCACAATGTATGTTTGTCTGTCACGATTGAGCTGACAATGGCGAGACGTTTTATAGAAATGGGGATAAATAGGGTGGCGGGCTGGTGATTGGGAATATTAATTGTGGTCACCTGTCAGTTGATGGCCACACAGGTAGTTTACTATGAAACCTATACGACATACTTAATAGAAAGTTTGTAATTGAAAATAATAGAAAAAAGTTACGTCACAAGTTTTCTAGACATTATGTACTAAACAATACTTTGTCATTAGTGATGTTTAGTAAAATGGGGGGGTGGCGCGCCTTTCGGTACGTGGTCGCCACTCGAGGACCTTTCCGCCCCAACGGCCATCGATTCTACGTGCAATGTGGCCCACCCACTGCCGCTTAGGTTAAGCGATTCGGATGGTAAGCAATAAGCAATGTAAACACTTTTTTCGATTGCTGTTGCTTTTTCCATTTTATTGGTAATTAAATGATTGACGTACGCACATTTGCACATCTTGATCTGTCTCGACTTATTTGTACTTTATTATCGTTATTTTCTAATCTTTTGTTTATTGCCAAGTGGACTCTATATAGGACCAATTGTAAAATTCAGAAACTGATTATCATGTCTTGTATTGTTAAAACCCATTCTTAAGAGGATTGTGAAGTGTCCATACGCGGCGCGAGTAGGTATTTAAAAAATGCTATCTGTTTCACACCGCTCTGTGCCTCACCCGTATCGTGTGATAGAGAGAGTTGCCAGTCCTGCAGGTAATTGCCTACAGTTTCTTGTTGAAATATTGTTTCGGGTGATAACGTTTTTACCCCCCTAAAACTTTATCAAATTAAACAATTTTGGTATTATTCGATTTACTACACTTTATTCTATGTCTGTACGTTTTCTTTTTTTAGTAAATCAGTTTAGATTAATAAGAAAAAAATAAAACGGTAGACAAAGTTTTTAAGTCAAAAATACAGATTTTTAGATGCTAATAACTTTTAACGTGAGCAATATTTCTTGAAAAACAAAACGTACAGACCTAGTTTTTTGTTATATCTACAACATATCCAAAAATTATAAAAATCGAACGATGTTTACGGGGTGAAAAACGTTATCGCTTTTTGTATGAAAATTTACAGGTTCACAATCCTCTTAAGTGCATCAATTTAGGCAAAGTTTAGACTATTCTTTTTTGTTACCAATATTTTAATCAATCTTTAACACGATGTTAACAAAGGAGCAAAATTGAAATAATGCGTACTTATTTAGTACAAACTTTTGTACCTATAAATTCTCTTCAAAGGTTTTTCTAAAGACTTTTCCTGCCTCAAACGACAAGTTTTAACTAAGGCCTAATCATCAAACTTACCAACAATATAACTGACAGCCATTCAACATCAGATATAATAAACATAATACCCTATTTCAACTGCGGATTGGCAGACAACCGTGACCAAAGCACGATTTACAACAGCAGTGATATATTGTACAAAATACAGCCGTGAAGATTCTAACAGCAAACATGAATTACATGGTGCGAATCGTGGTAGCGAACGATTTGGTACGGCTGGACTCGGGGTCTTGTTCCGTAGAAACATGATCCGTTCGGCTTTTCGATCTTTATGGGTTTGAGTAATGGTTTGGGGTTATGCTTGTTAATGTGACAGCTGTCCGTTTTGATTTAGAATAAGGCCTGCTGCACTCTGTATTTAGGCGCAAAATTACAACTTGGACAACCTATAGTTGCTGCATATGCTAAACGTTTTGGTGTTTATTTAGTAATTTTAAAGATCGTGTGAAGTCAAACTCAAAACTTGTTGTTACAAGCATGATTCGATATACAGGGTGGAAAGATAAGTCGGGCCCTGGAGGGAAACTACCTTAAATTCTTAAGCTGGCTCATTTTACTTAAAGGAGACATTCCTTTATTTTTAAAAAGAAACAAAACTGCATTCAAAGATTATCAAAAAAGCCTTACACACGGCTGGGAATAGAACCCGGTCGAATCTGTCTAAAAATCGGAGTTCGTTTTTTTGCGTAAATTAATAGTTCTTGGTGTAAGGAACTATTGTTGCTAAGAAATTCTGTATCTGCAATCAAAGGAAAATGCTGAATTTCATAGTTTAATGTACGGAAATGGACCTCCCCATACTAACCCGCTTAGTATGTCTGTATGTAAGTATGGGAGATGTGACATCTGAAACTAGACGAAATTGGTAAATTCGTAGTTTTATTTATTTATTTTCATTATTTACACCAATCTTTTCAAAACTGTAATAAAATATAATTCCCATAGTTAGGTACCCATACTAGGTACCTACTGTTTGTACTCGAGGAGATATCGACGGTGGAAAGGAAGAACCGCTTAAGCGACATTTTGGTCGAAAATGAGTTATATATATCATTGGAATCAGCGTTTTTTTCTGCGTCGTTTGAATTGGGTTTCACGGCGATCCGATGACTTATATGTCGCTTAAAGTAATTCACGAATGAGGTCTGAATTTGAAAAACCACCCCTTATGCGACACACAATTTGAATAAAATATTATCTGTGTCACTTAAAACCTACTCCAATATTACCACAGTCGTATAAATTATTTTTAAAAAGAGTTAGTTTCCGATGTAATGTCGATTAATTGATTATTCCGGGCTCATATATCTTGAATTCTGTACTTAAGTGGTTCTTCAAAACTGCTTAATAAAACGATTGTCGGTTAAATGAATGTTACGAAAAATTACGTTGTTATTTAATTGCTTTAAGCGACACTCCTTACCGCGTCCGTACCTGTCGCTTAAAGTATACTTTATAAATGCGATACGTCGGTTAAGTGGAGATTGAAAATGGTATGATAACGGTTAAAGTGTTGCTCTAATCTATTTGATGTCGGTACAGTGAACAATTTTTGACGCGAATTTCACGCGTATGGTGCTTTACTTATACAATGGAATGCAGTGGGTCGCTTCAGTCAGCGACGAACACCGGAGTGCGGCGGTTGTGTCGCCGATCGATGCCTGATTCGACTAGGTATGTACGACATCTAACGTAAAATGAATGTCGTAAAAGTAAAATATAGTATGCAGGATGGTGCTGCTGAAGAAAAAATAGCCGTAATTGGAAATCCCGACACAACGATTCAAACAGCTTTATACTCAGAACAACTACCAATAGCAAAAAATAAATACAAAGATCTAAAAAAGCTATGTGATACTCAAACTATCCCAAGATTGTTTAAAAATGAGTATTTGAGTTTACCTTATAATACTGATGTCAGGGATGAATTAAACGAGACTGATGAAGAGGATTAATATTTTCAGCAGTAATAAGTCTGATAAATTCGTTTTTAAAGAACTATAATTATAGGTAGATTTGTTATTAATATAGGTAGATAATACAGGTAAAAATCTTAACGAAATCCCAATGTAAACGTCTTTTAGCATTTTTGATCATTGTAATTTGTATATTTATACACTTACCAAAAAGTAAATAAGTAAGCTAGCTAATTAAGTATTCTTAACAATTTATAAACACAAAACTACTGTGATCTCAAAAAAGTGCCTGAGTACTTAATTATTAACAAGCTAAGTGTTACTATTAAAACATTGTGACAATTGTAATCTGTATATTTATACACTTACCAAAAAGTAAATAAGTAAGCTAGCTACTTATTCTTAATAATTTATAAACTCAAAATGATTGTGATCTCAAAAAAGTGCATACTTAATTAAGAGTTACAATACAATAATATACAATACAAATACTCTTTATTGCACACCTCACACAAACAAAGCAGAATTATTAGCAGGTTATTTGTTAGAAGTAGATTTATTTTATTAAAATAAAAAAACACGTTAATTTCGTATAAGTATTTTATTTTTCTCCTTAAAAAACGCACAATATAGCGTTTTTAACCGCAAATATATTCTAAATTTTTCAATAATATGAAATAGTTTAAAAAAATATTAAAGCGTTATAATTCACAAAAAAGTGTCGATTTAGTTTCAAATTTCTGGTATACCACTTCAAATTGGCACGTAATAACTGCCCATACGACTGTTGCTTAATTGAATATCTTAGAGATAAGTTAAAGAAGGTAAGTGGCTTCAGTGAGTTTTATAGTAGTATGATGATGTCGCTTAAATGGTTCTTCCGGGAATATTTTGAGGACCTTTTCAATTAAGCGACAACATTTTCAGGATCCTGTAAGATTTTGGGGTAAATGTTTATTTAATAAAATAGAGAAAAATTAAATAAGATTATCGTCTTAAGAACTCATTTACCTATTTCAAATAGGAAAAAAGTTATGATTTTTTTTCTCAAAAAGAAAACTTTGAAACACTCTCCTGTACAATTCACTAAATGTCGCTTAAGGGGTTATTCCTTTCCACCGTCGATATGAGGGAGATCCATGTCCGTATTTAAACTGTGAAATTCGGCATTTTCCTGTGATTGTAGATACCTACAGGGTTCCTTAGCAACAAGTGATCCATACATCCAGAACTATTTATTTACGCAAAAAACAAACTCAGATATTTAGACAGATTTGACCGGGATCCGGGTTCGATTCCCGGCCGTGTGTGAGGCGTTTTTGAAAATCTTTGAATGCAGTTTTTTTTTTTTTTAATAAAGGAATGTCTTCTTTAAGTAAAATGAGCCAGCTTAAGGATTTAAGGTAGTTTCTCTCCAGGGCCCGACTTATCTTTCCACCCTGTATTTTCAAGTCAAGCGTCGGCTTTAATGCCATCCTCAAGACAGTGATCCTGCACTACTATTATGTTTTCGTACTTCTGTCCTGTGGTATTCAGTAATACTCCGAAACTTAAAGGCACCCTTAAGTAGGCGGTGGAGAATGAGTTGAGAATTGAAAAAGAGAAGAATTAGACCTAAAATACTAACGCCAGAGAAATATAGCAAAAATAAATTAAAACACTTAGTCATAGAGTGTAAATTGGAATAACGGGTGTCATCATCATCATCATGTCAGCCGAAAGACGTCCACTGCTGGACATAGGCCTTCCCAAAGAGTGCCAAAGTGACCAGTCCTGCGCCACCCGCATCCAGAGGGGTAATTACGGGTGTAGTTCCATCAAATACCACATTTTATTACTAAATCGTTTGAGTCATATTGATCCTCGAGATTAAAGCAAGCACAGAGTTTTAGTAAAATTTAGGAGGATGTTTAGTTGCAAAACGGCTTAAACTCATGTGCGCACACAGGTCTTAAATCTATTCAGAATTAGCACGCCAACATGGCTAATATAGTGGCCATTTAGTGCCACGCTTGTGATATAGGGCGCACTTCGTTATGGCGGTGGTCGTAATTCAAAATTATGGCGTAGTTACATTTGAATTTGATGCTGGCTGGAAGGTGAATTGTAATGTATGGAAACGTTTCGTGCTCATTACTGTGTGCAATTATTATGCAAGTGGGGTACTGAAGGTTGGAGTGTTTAATTGGGTAGTATTCTAATGTTAAAATGTATAACATGGTGTCATTATACTATACTATGGTTAGTATACTACGGTAAACCATCGAATTATCACGATATAATAATTTTAAATTACATCCATTACAAAATCATACATGAGACTCATATGAGACTTAAAAAAATCGAAATAAATCTTTTTTACCTGTTTATTAAAATATGAACTTATTTTTGGTTTGGGTTTGGTATTATGATTAGATTACATTAGATGAGCGTAGTAACCATACATTTTTTTTTTGCAACTATGATTATATAACTAATATTCTACTAAAGTTACTCAAAGAGTAAAACGGGACCCTATTAATAAGACTTCGATGTCCGTCCGTCCGTCCGTCCGTCTGTCTGTCACCAGGCTGCATCTCACTGATACCGTGATAGTTCCAGCTGACATTTTCACAGATTATGTATTTCTGTTGCCGCTATAACAACAAATACTAAAAACAAAATAAAATAAATATTTTTATTGATAATGGTACGGAACCCTTCGTGCGCGAGTCAGACTCGCACTTGGCTGGTTTTTTATTTCTCGTCAGAGACGTCCAAACTTCATCATCATCATTTCATTTTTCAAAGATTCAAATCTTTTTGCAATCTCCAGATTGCATCTAAGTATGTACAGTCAGCATCAAAAGTAACTACGCAATCGAAGACGTCAAAAAAGCTTTTACTAGTATTCCCTTTTTGTAAAGACCAATCTAAGAACTCACATGCCACCCATGTGAAATAAAGCAAATGCTTCCAAGGAACGACCTAATTTACGACCCTTAAATGTTTATTACAGCATAATAAAATGCCACGCTAGCACAGTCACAATTTTTTCTACATAAAATAATAATTCATTGCGGTCCCCAGTGTAATGACACCCATCAAAACTCACAGATAGATTAGCCCGATAACCACGGCCCTCATCCCGACTATACTTATCATTAAATGACACGACGATTTCACCCCAAACAATTGTGACGTAATAAATTCACGAGCCCCTCCATACAATAGCATAGATTTCCTTTTTTTAAAGTCGTATGTACTTCTATTTCAATGGCAGTTATGTCTGTTTGTGTCTAGGTGTGTGTGTGTCAGTATTGAGCGATCGGTATCGACCATTGACAATAGGACAGTGACAAAAAGGGACCAGTTTGACAGACAACAGCTGGACCATACAAAGGTCTGTGGGTGATTTATTGGTGGTTGATGATTGTAAGTGTCGAGCTGATTTTTTGATAAATAATTACGCTTTGTGTCGTATTTCGTCTGATACTTTGCGATAAGTTGCGCTTTTTAGCTGATTTCCAAAAGTCTAATTTTAAAATGAAAACCGTTCTTTACGAGCAAGTGTAATATAAGTGCGAGCGGGAAAAATGCTTTAAGTCCCACATAAACATAATCTAGGCTGGTGTATAGAGCAATCTGTGGTTAATGGTAGTCATAAGTCTATAGAGCAATCTGTGGTTAATTTGTTTTCAATTATACGGAAAATTTATACCCACTACCCCTTGGAGGTCCATACCATATCAACTTGATATCAAAGTGTTTTCCACACCCGGCGAGTTAGGTCAGATAGAGAGAGCGCAACACGTTTTTAAATTGGAATGCGAAATGTAAATGTCCGATTAACTTCTCGATAACGATAAAGTATTTATAAATGATCTAATTGCTGCTGTCTCATTAATTATGATAAATTTAGCATTATACTTATAAATTATTGGCTTAGTTTTACTGAGTGGCGTATCGTAATTACTTACTAAATTAAGACGGATTATATTATTTGTGAGTCTGTTACTGCAAGGATTTTTCAAGATGTTTCTATGAAAAGGTTCCATGCTTTCAGTAGTACCAGTATAGACTACTCCAGTTTTCAAGAATGGCCGAGCTACACTATTGGGATCAGTCTTTCATCACGGAGAGGACTAAAGTAAACAACGTTGTCAAATCGATCGATGCCCCAGGCAGTGCTCGTTGGCGTTCGTGTGACGACCCGCATGACATAAACCATTAAAAGACCGTGATACATTTAGGCGATCATCAAACTGCCGCCGCATGCCGCTGCAGTGTGCGGAGCCGCATACAAATTTCGCCGGACGGAGGAGCTGTGCAGTGTGAAGTACCGTGCGGAATTTATAAACAAACTGAAGTCATCATTATCATATCATTCGAAAGACGTCCACTGCTGGACATAGGCCTCCCCCAAAGAGTGCCAAAGTGACCGGTCCTGCGCCGCCTGCATCCAGCGGACTCCCGCGACCTTTACCAGGTCATCAGTCCACCTTGTGGGGGGCCTACCCACGCCGCGCCTTCCGGTACGTGGTCGCCACTTGTCTACCCCAACGGGCATCGATTCAACGTGCAATGTGCCCCGGCCACTGCCACAAACTGAAGTACTGGCATACAACGTTGCGAACTGTCGCTCCGCACGCCACAGTTAGACCAATCAAATTAGCTTACCCTGGACATAATTCGTAAACTCGTTGTTTTTATTGTTTTATCGGATTTTACTATTCAGTATCAAATATTAATGAATTATATTAAGTAAAAAATCCGCGATCGTAACCGTAGTTAAAAAAAACACGAGTTAACGTACACTACCTAACTTTTTCCTAAAAGTAAAAAAGGTAACCAAGTACCTTGTTAGTATAACTTTGAGGTGCATTCAAATTCGATCACTTAATAGCAAAATTAAACTGAAATCAAATTCGCATATACGTTTGTTTTCACAGTTTTCCTCTGATCTCATTATCTAGACAAGCCAAAATGGTAACTATGATGTTTTTATCTGTTTAAGCTATATTGCGTCTTTTTAGACATTTAAGACAATATTTAAACATTTATTTGTAACGTTTTAATAATAATGTATTTCTCAGTAATTATAAATAGTAACTATGATTTTTTTGTTTACTAATAGCCTTTTGTGAACGATAATCATGATTTCATCAAAATCAAGCATGTTAATTTCACGCTTAAGAAATTGAAAATTTAATTGAAAATACTCGCGACCTTGTCGTGGAGCCAGATGCATGCAGTGGGTGCGAGGCGGGAAGATAGTGGGGCGCCAGCGGGCGAGCGCACGGCGAACCCGTCTTAACGAGTTTATTTCAATTACGTGTTTTGCACCGACCGCGCCGTGTACAAATAAAACAAATATAACGGAATATCCTAATTGTAGGATTTTTAGCTCTAATGAAAAAATCACAGCTTGTCCCTTACGCCCTTTGAAAACTCTGGTCCAAAGCGCGTAAGGAACGATTGATTTGCTTTTATCATCGAAAACATAAGTAAACTCTTAACTGTTAAGTAAATGAAAGAGATGATGTCATGATCGTGGTTAGCATAAAAAAAACCGGTCAAGTGTTCCGGACCACCCCGTACAATAGAAACAGGTCCACTATAAACTGACACTCACTAAGTATGTATTTACATACTTAGTGCGTGTCAGTTTATACTGGACATCAAATTTTCAGTGATGTAACTAAAAATTTACGGTTTTCGCAATTTTTCCTTTATTTGTGCTATAAATACTTCGTACCAAATTTCAAGATTGAGAGTTCACGGGATATGGGCATGGGCATTTCGTCCCTTACGCTCTTTGAGCCTACGGTAGTCGATATCCTTATTGGCAAAATTGAACACAGTTGGCCAGAACGCCAAAAAAAAGAGAAGATATGCTTATTGTCACCCACCCCATGTGAGATGAGATAAATTTATTCGAATACGAATAACGTTTAAGAATAAATATTTCGAATAATTATTCGCCAATATTTATTCGCGAATAACTTCTTCATTCGCATAATCATTCGTAATGCTTTTCGGGAATAATATTTTGAACGAATATTGTAGGAATGCTTTTTAATGGAATATATCTCAAAAACGTAATAATTTCCTACAGACAGAACAGAGATACCAAGTTTCTAAATTTGTTAGAAAAAGGTTACCGCTTCATCAAGGGTACCAATTAACATCGCCGTGCATGGTGAAACGGATATTAATTGTAATTATTTCACCTGTTTTATTTTTACTATTTCGGCTTTACCACGGGTGAAAAAAAAAACCGGTCAAGTGCGAGTCAGACTCGCGCACCGAGGGTTCCGGACCACCCCGTACAATAAAACCAAGTCCACTATAAACTGACACTCACTAAGTATGTATTCACATACTTAGTACGTGTCAGTATATACTGGACATACAATTTTCAGTGATGTAACTAAAAATTTACGGTTTTTGCTATTTTTCCTTTATATGTGCTATAGGGCGTTGCTTCGCACCAAATTTCAAGTTTCTGAGTGCACGGGAAGTAGGTTTTGATTCCCTTGCGGGTTTCGAAAACTTGCGGAAATTTGCGGCATAAACGGCTGTATCTTTTGATTGCGTTGGCTTAGAAGTTTGATTTTTTCACAGCTCCAAAAAACAGTAAACCTGAGTATTTGATATAAATTTCAGCTTAATTCATTTATTTGTTGCAGTATGGGTCTTACAAGATGTTACATATAAATACAGTTCCAGCATAACCCTGTTAGGGCACAGCAACATTAATATAAAAAATATTAATTCTAAAATAATGTATGCACACACTATGCACAGGAATTCAAACTTTTAATGATTGATACCTCCACGCGTTCCTGAGAAAAAGGGTATTGACAGACGGACGGACGGACAACAAAGTGATCCTATAAGGGTTCCGTTTTTCTATTTCGAGGCACGGAACCCTAAAAACACACAGATCAGAATATAACATGATTAAGTACATACAATGTACAATTACAGGTATATAGTTGAACAATCTTACATGCGTAATCGCCTCTAATAACATAACATTGATCCAATTACAGACAGTGGCTGTCCATAAATTACGTCATTTCAAAACAGGGGGGGGGGGGTCTATTGGATGACGGTAGTCATTTTATGAGGCGGGTAGTGTCCATTTAGGAATTAACAGGATGATGATAGGAGGGGGGGTCAAGAATTGACAAAAAACAACCGGCCAAGTCCTGAGTCATGGATGTTTTCTGTGTATTTAGGTATTTATTTATCTATATAAGTATGTTTATCGTTCGTCTAGTACCCATAATACAAGCTTTGCTTAGTTTGGGACTAAGCTTAGTAATAGTGTCCCGTTTTACTCCTTGAGTACGGAATCCTAACAAAACAATGGTTCAGTTTCAATTGTTTTTTCGAGTTGTTGAGTTGCCGCTGAAGATGGAATTGTCCCGATAAAAAATATTACGACTTTCAAAGTGGATGAACACAAAAACAATGTGGAGACCGGATGATTGCTGCTTTTAGTAATGAAACACCTTCAAAGACGACAATATACAGGTGGTATTCAGAATTTCAACGTGGCCGAGTATCCCTCACGGACGACGCGCGTGAAGGTCGACCAAAATCGGCAGTTACGCAAGAAAACGTCCACATTGTGAGTCAGCTGATAAAAGAAGACAGGTATGTGACATATCGGGAAATTCAGGAGTCTTTGGGGATTGGAATGAGTCAGATACAAGTTATTTTACAGGAAGAACTAGGCGTGCGAAAGTTGTTTTCCCGTTGGATCCCGCACTTATTGTCTGACGAGCAGAAAACGACTCGTGTCAATTGGTGCCGCAAAACATTGAATAAATTCAACGGAGGAAGCTCAAATGCAGTTTTTAGGGTCGTATCAGGTGACGAGTCGTGGATGTACGCATATGAGCCTGAAACTAAAAACCAATCTCGAGTATGGGGTAACGAAGACGAGCTTCAAGCCAACAAAAGTTATTCGCTCTCGCAGCAAGGCCAAGAAGATGTGGCTATGTTTGTATCCAAATCGGGTCACGTGGCTACTATTCCACTTGAAGATCGTAGAACGGTCAAAGCCGATTGGTATACAAGTATTGGTTTGCCGAGTGTCTTTGCTGAACTTAGGAAAAAAGGCCTAGTCGCCGCATCATCCTTCACCACGACAATGCCAGCCCTCACACCGCTCGTAAAACAAATGAGTACCTGGAAGGTGAAAAAGTCGAACTACTGGACCATCCTCCATACAGCCCTAACCTAAGTCCCAACGACTTTTTCACATTCCCTAAAATCAAGGATAAGTTGCGTGGTGGGCGCGGTGTTTCAGACACCGGCAGAAGCAGTGGAGGCTTTTAAAATGGCCATTTTGTCGACTCTTTTTCAGCGTTTAATAAGTGTTTTAACGACTGGTTTGAACGCATGGAAAAGTGCATAAAATATAAAAGAGAATACTTTGAAAAACAATAAAAATACTTCAATCAATGTTACTGCATATTTTTTTTTATTCCCGAAACTTTCAGTTTGACCCTCGTAGTGACCCTGCATGCGTAGCCGGAGGTCCCGGGTTCGAATCCCGGTAAGGGCATTTATTTGTGTGATGAGCACAAATATGTGCTCCTGAGTCATGGATGTTTTCTATGTATTTATGTATTTATTTATCTATATAAGTATGTTTATCGTCGTCTAGTACCCATAGTAGTTTGGTTAGTTTGGGACTAGATCGATTTGTGTAAGATTGTATAAGAAAAAAAGGAAATAAAAAATCTGTTTTTTAGTATTTGTTGTTATGGCCGCAACAGAAATACATCACCTGTGAAAATTTCAACTGTCTACCTATCACGGTTCGTGAGATACAGCCTGGTGACAGACGGACAGACAGACAGACAGACAGACAGACAGACAGACGGACAGCGGAATCTTAGTAATAGGGTCCCGTTTTACTCTTTGAGTACGGAACCCTAAAAACGACGACGTAATATATGGACAAGCCCACTCACATGACATATTGAAACAAACCTGTTAAATGCCCCATGAAGTGACTCATTTAACTCACAAAAATATTGTTAATTAGTAGAAAAGGGTATTAATACTTGAAAATAGGTACACTTATAGTGATCGTGTTAAATTCGTGTACGTGTTACAACGAGCAACCGCATCCTTAAATATTATTCGTGCATTTATTGGAATGAAATGAGAATAAATCATTCGTCATTCGAAAGTGTAGACGAATAAATTATTCGCGAATAAATGTTTATTCGAATAAGAATCATTCCAATAATGCCCCTTTCTGCACCCACATAAGTAACATATTTTATTTAAATAATTCTATACAGAAGACTGAGTGCTTATAAATAGGTAATCGACATTCCACGACAATTATGTCTCATGCTGAACAACTTAGTTATTATCGATCTAATGAACACAATATTTCAATAAATCTCCACCCTAGCCGAACCGTGGTAAACGCCACGTTCGTGTTTATAAATGTTTGACAATCATTGACCTATCCATAATAAATGAAGGCCGAAACGCATTGACAGCGGTGGCGAAGCGGCGGCGCGGCGCAGTGTGGAGGTGATACCGGCTGTAATGTTCGATCTAATACGAATGGGTCCGCACAGAATACCGGCCGGGAAAAAAGCGTTCGGATCCTTTCATATTAGCTCGAACATTACAAGTACCGCCTCCGCGCCACCCCGCGCCGCTTCGCCACCGCTGTCAGTGCGTTTCGGCCTTGAATGCCTGCGACTCGCGACAGCACGGTCGGTAGTTGAGGCGCAAAGCAATGACGGCCTTATTCTGCAAGAGATAAGGTTCATATTAAAACTTAAGTACGAAAAAATATGAATTAATTAATAATCGTGGATATTTTTTGTTTAAGTTGTTTCTTATAGTACTAATAATATGTTGACCGCATAAATCAAACACTTTCCAAGTAGTTATGTATTTTGGTTTTCCAAAAACTACCAATATTTGTGATTTTAGAAATCCGCAAAGAGAATCTGTTTAATTTTTAATAATTTATCAACACACATATGTATACTATTCAGAATAATTTGTTAAATTGCAGTTATCTATAATTTCTGGTAAGATAAGCCAGAAAATGTGTAACTTACTGAACTTTCTTTATTATTGATAGTCCCGGTTGATTAATTAGATTAATTTTGATTTCTTTAACTGGAATGCAAGCGTTATATCATAATAGAGGCACTTTTACAAAGTTACATATTATGCTGCACTTATGAAATCAGAATTTGTTAAAAATTTAGATTTTTGGTTTTTTTACAATGACGCGGAACCCTAAAATGTTTAATTCTTTTTATTTTAACTATAACTAACAATACTTTACATCATAGAAAAAGAAAATTACAGTTATCGAATTATGTCCGGGTTTAGCTAATTTGATTGGTCTAAGTGGGATGCGAGTTGCGATGGCAGTGTGTGATGCGACTTAGCATCTTAAGTTACACCTCAACTTGTTTCACGTGTATCCGCAACGTTGGATAATTCGAGGCTCATTGATCTATGTACTACTAGTAGCAAACCTACAAACAACTCAGGCGTTTAAATACAGAAGGCGATAATCTTGGTCATTAACGCACGGATAATAGATAATATTTAGTGGGAAGAACTAGTACAAATTAATAAAAGGTATAAACTGTGTTGTTTAAGCAAAAATTATTTCATTAAATATATTATGAACCGTGTTAATCTAATCACGAACTCTGATATTGTAGGAACCTGGGTGGTCTAAAGTCAGTACACAGTTCCGGTGAACTGACGATGCTAGTTCGATTCCGACCTTTGACGATATTCGTTCATGGTTTATTTTCTTTGTATTTGTTCTCTGTTTCAAATAATTGAGGAATAAACTTGCAAAGGACGCACCTTAACATACTAAACCTGAAAAATATACAAAAGCACAATTACACCGTAACATCTACCAAATTGAAATATACGGCTTACGGAGCCATATTCATTACGAGTGGGACTCGCCGTAACTCAAACTTATGGTGCCTTTTACGAGTTTTACGAGTTCCAGCAGCTTTACGAGTGTGACACACGGTCGTACAAACCACCCGATAAAAGTCGAGCAGTTAGACCCACTTTGACTTACTCAGACAGTCTCAGTAAGCCATATTAGCCTTTGTTTAAGTGTCCAGGCCCCGTAGCATGGATGGCCTGAACACGACAACGCGCATCATGAGAGTCCCCTGGATTTTCTAGCGTTTATAGTCTACCTACTGAGTATTCATGTCGGTTGGTCGGAACGTTCGTGTCACTCGTACCAAGAGCGTGGAGACAGCTAATGTCGGCGTGTTTATTGGCCGACTTTTTGATAGATGCCCGCAACGTGCTCCGAAACAGCACTTAAACGTGAGCAATGTGGAGCTAGTACTCTTATAATGATCTTGATGTAGCCAAGAATGAGTAAGTAAATATTCTTTATTGCACCGAAAATGGGCAATATTGCAGATAAAAACCTCACAATGTGAATCTATGGTCTTAACAACGCTGCAAATATAAGTATATCGAATTCTGAAATACTTAATAATGCAATAATAAGTTAAGGTGATTGACGTGTTATTTAAGCCAAACAGGTTCATTAGTAAAATTAATAATAATTCGTTTCTTATTGTCATTGAGTCATTTGAGAATATAACTAAGTGTTTACACAATCCTTTCCTAATGAAGCGGTGTGAAAAACCGTACCTTCGATGAACACGATGATACATGCTAATTAAGTAGCCATTGTACCAAAGTCATTAGACACAATATTTACCATCGGCCATTGATTAATATTGATTTGAATTGCCATCACTATTTTAAACACACATCTTTACATACTTATAACGTATAACGCTAATAACGCTAGGAGGGTGTATGTTTACATACTTATCTAAAGCAGAAAATAATTTGTTTAAAAAACACCAATAAATTACATCCCCCCGTATTTCACGAGATTATCAAGCAGTTTAAATAAATACGATTAAACATACAACAGAAAAAGAATCCGTGCAAATTCTGATTTATAAACCCGGACAATAATATCCAACTAATGATACGTAACTTTTTCATCCACCTTGTTAGTTCTTTACAAACCGAACGACAATACTTAAAACGATTTAACAGAATTTATCGACATACATTCACGAAACCTACGTACTTTATGCTATAAACACAAATACAAAAACGTCTGGCCACGCAAAATTAGACTCTTTAATCTATGTCATAAAAGCGCGTTATCATGCAAATGTATCTTTGTAATAATCCGCGTGCATGCTGCGGCCACGTTAAACTTTTATCGATGCAAACCAAACTAAACTCTATTTCTTTCGACACAAAAGCTTTTGCACGTGAATGTGAGTACGTGGTTACGCAAAAACATGACAAACGATCCACTGGATAGCCTATTATGTTCTAATGCCCCCATACATTATCTGCCTTAAAAGGCCAAGTCTCGTGTGATAAATTGGCATCTCTTTGTCGAGCGACTGCGTGGTGTCGAATGGTGCCGGGCAGGTGATAAGTTTTTTGTGCCCGCTTACATAATAGTCCCCCGGTTGTAAATTAATTTCGGTAATGTATCAAATATAGTTCTTGGTAATTTTTAACGGTAAGTACAATCGTTTTGAATGCGGTAGGTAACATGTTATAAAGAATGATATATGTATTTTCAGCTTTAACATTGCTGATTTATTGTACCTTTTTTAATAGTGACCAACTGTTACTTTACTTTACAAAACTAAGTATTACGTGCTTAGTATATAAGATAAGGTATAACAAGATCGTTAAATAAATAAATAAATAAATATTACGGGATAATCTTACACAAATCAACCTAGGCCCACGGTAAGCTCAATAAGGCTTGTGTTGTGGGTACTAGGCGATGATATAAATAATAGATAAATACATATAGATAGATAAAGACGGTAATACAATAAATAAAATAAAAATAACTTTTCATGTAGGTAATATACAATTTTTACATACGATTTTTTTTTCTTATTCAGCCATGTCAAAATATTTAAATATAATGTAAAGCCGACAGGATATCGCTGGAGTGGCACCTGACATTAATCCGCTGTATAGTGAACCGTATTCCCACGGAATATTTAAATGTGTTTTTTTACTAATTAGCATTATGATAACGGTTTAGTGTGTATAAACGAAAAGGAACTACAATTTTAGAAAGGAAGGCACAGCGTAATGCCATCTTACTCATATTCAACACAGCACCTCCACCAAAATGTAGGATGCCTAGGGTCAGGATGCAGTTCATGATGAAAATGGTTAATCTTTTTCCAAAAAATATTTTTTAAGATAAAATTAACAGCGTCCTTTCATGACGACCGCGATTCCAATAACGTATCCGTATTTTATTCCCGCATGTGACAGAGACGGCAACAAGTCTAAATGATTTTAACGTGCTGGCTGGCTTTAAGCTGGCACTATAACTAGACTGTACAGTGTACACACGTGCACTGTGTTTGGGTCCCAATAAGATACAGGCTCAGCCTAGTTTGGCGCCCAACGGATAATGTCTGTATAATATGTAATCATGTGCTTGATTGTCTAATAAGTAATAAATGATTCTTATGCTTATACCACCTGTACATACAGTTCTATAGTAGGTACGCACCTAATGATATTAACCTTTTCAGTTACTGGTGTAGTTCTCGGTCAGCTGTCAGTATTTGACTCCGAATACAATGGTAATCATGAATGGAGCTTTATTTCTTAAATCGCCCTACATTTAAAGTATCTCCGCGTTACAGAAGAATGCAGCCAATGATTGGCTGCATTCTTCATGCTCCGTAGGTTTATATTTTTTTTGTTTCTGGTGGTGGGCAACTTCGCCAGATCTCCTAAGGTTGCGCTGTGCTAAGAGTGAGGACCCGGCATAGACCAACTTGCAAGTTACCTTTTATACTCTTTCTTGTGAACTTTACACTGGTAAGATACGTTTAAACGTATTTTTATATTAATACCGAGGTATTAAAGAAAAAAAGCATGCAGCTTCGTCCTCAAGTGCATTCGATAAGAACAGTCAAGTGATGATATCCTAAAATTAGATACCTCTTTTTCATAACTGGCCGTATAATCGCCATGTCAGAAGCTGTCAGAAGACAAAGTGAAACCGCCCCACGCGCGTGTCACTCGCTTGGATTATTCTCGACGTGATGCGCAGATGTTTGACGTCGACATTGTCAGCCCTGAACGAGTTTTGACGTGGATTCACAGCGCTGGATATGGTAGCAAAAATAATTTTAAAGAAAGACATTAATACCCAAAAAATCGAGTTAAAGATGGACCTCACTGACAGCAGCTGAAACGCTTCATACTGATTGGCTTTAAAGTATGACGTCACACCGTGCAATTTGTACTAACCGTTGCATGGAAAATGAAGTAAATTGCTGTTTCGGTCGCGAAATACTGCGTTTAGATCCATAGTTCAATTACAAATTTGTTTCTATAAAAGCGTAAGGATTCTATTGGTACCTTTAAATTTACTCTTGGACAATAAATAAAAAAAACTTTTTTTTCTAAATTTTCAAGGTTCATATCTTTTTATGATTTGAATTATATTTTGTAATTTATACTTTATTACAACCATTTGATGGTTTACTATCCATTTAGCAACACGACGTTACCAATTTTAACGCCACGTAACAAGCCTATTAAGTTTAAAATCAATAGTGTGCAAAGCGAAGACCTCGTAAAGTCACGACATTCATGAGGATGCGACGAAGAAGAAGGGAAGTAAAATAAAATATTTTAACGAAAATATTAGCTCCTTACCTATGAAATTGGCGGTGTGTATGGAGTATTTTACTAAAACTGTGATTTTCATACATTGAATTTTGCGGATTATTCAGCAATGTCAAATTCAAAGCAAACTAATTTTTGGTAGGAATATAGAAAACTTTTAAGCTACTTTACACATATCTTCATTCCTTCAAAATAGTTCGCATCATAAAACTATACGTAATTGAAACACTTTAACCGGCAGCACATGAAAAGGGCGGTTTTCAAGCTTTAATTTGAAACACTTAATAAAAAATTCAAACCATTTTTTTTGTATTTAAAACCTTTGTTACATAGTCTAATAATGAAATTAAAAAATAATTTGGAAGTTGCAATAGAAATGAATAAATTACGTACAAAATAATATCTGTGAAAAACCGCCAATTTCATAGGTAAGGACCTAATATACCAGTGTAGGATATTTAGTTCCGTGATATGTCAGCTGCCCCACCGCAGCCAATTACACCGACACGTCCGCGAATTATCTCCGTCACACCACGCAACTGCGTCATAACCTGCTACTCTGACAGCGATGGCGACTATGTGTGATTGGAAGCTAGATGTATACTGGTTTGCTTGAGGGTTGTTGGTAAACATGGTGAGTTATGAATGAATACCAGCAGTAATCGCAAACTTACCGTTCACAAAGTAGGTAATGATATACATTTGACTCATGTCATTCACGTTGTGAAACAAGTCGCTTTATACTCCGCTCAAAGGAAACACATTTTTAAGTGATCTGCTTATGGAATGATTATAGGGCCTTATTTTTCATATCTACAAAAAAAAAAATTATGAATTTTCTATAGTTCTGCGCTTACAGCTGTTATGTTGTTTTCTATTGTCAGTTTTAATAATGAAATTCTGGTAAATACTATATCTAGGACCTATGTAACAAAAGATACTGTGAATAACTCTTGAATTTTTCCATATTTTGAATTATATGTTTTTTAAGTAAAGTACATTCATGGTAAGAGGCCTTTTTTCAAAAGCTTGTAATTTGTTATACAAGCGGACGTCTCTTTCTAATAGAAGGAGTGGAAAAGAGGCGTTCGCTTGTATTACAGTTACAAGTTCTTGAAAAATAGGCCCCAGGTTTCCGGCTGGTCAATTGACCAGTACGTTATTGACGTGACAGTACAATGAGCCACGTAATTACGTGGCTCATTATACTGTCACGTAGAAATAAACGTCACTTTTCATATGAGAAAATGACAGTTGAGTTGTCCTAACGTGCGTATGAAAATTCAAGCGATCACACCTCTGGAAACATTTTATTCAATTTTTCATGCATTTATTATATTTTTTGCGACGATAAAAAATGGTGACGCCTAAATTGTAGCAACAAATACCTGCATAAACCTGTCCTATATGACGTCTGGACTTTTCACCTCTGTGTGACATAACAAGTTGGGCTGTCACCTGCGTGACGCCGTAAATCCGCACATCGCGTCACTCTACTCCCGCCGGTCTGCACCCGCCTTAATGTCAACCGTCGCGCAAATAAATGGTAGAGTAAATCACCAACCAACCAACCAACCCAATCGACCAATCTTTAACTGAACGCGCCTCTAATGTGTAACTGTTAATCTAAAAAACAAATAATTATGTATTCTAAGAACTCATAATAAATAAATGGTAAGTAATATGATAAAAAGCATAATGATTTTTTAGTAACCATAACAAACTCTAATTTGCTTTAATTTAAACACATTGAGAGCGCATTTAGTTTGAAATTGGTTTCACTCTATTTTGAAGAAAATATCTTAACCAAACATTAAATGTCTAATAAGAATAAGAATAATTGATTATTAGACAAGCACATGATTACAGATTATACAGACATTATCCGTTGGGCGCCGAACTAGGCTGAGCCTGTATCTTATAGGGACCCAAACACAGTGCACGTGTGTACACTGTACAGTCCAGTTATAGTGCCAGCTTAAAGCCAGCCAGCACGTTAAAATCATTTAGACTTGTTGCCGTCTCTGTCACAGGCGGGAATAAAAGACGGATTCGTTATTGGAATCGCGGTCGTCATGACAGGACGCTGTTAATTTTATCCTAAAAAATATTCCAGGGAAAAAGATTAACCATTTTCATCATGTACTGCATCCTGACCCTAGGCATCCTACTAGGACCCACTGATTCGGTTAACAAATAACTTAAGACACACGTCACAAGAAGTACGACATGAAAGTAACAAAGTGAAAATTAAACATTAGATATCATATGAGCGCTGCTAACTTATCAAAGGGATATGATTAATAAAAACAATATTTATGCTGTTTTTTTTAGTAGGCAAGAGAGTTTCTGTATGAGAGTGAGTTTTTATGTGTGTTAAGTGTTTGTTACGAGTGTATTTTGAATTGTTAGGTACCAGTTGAAAAAAGGAACCTTAGATGCAGGAACGTAAAATCGCTTCCGAGACTATACGAGAGTTCAGCAAACCATAAAAAACAACCAAAATCTGTACTAACTTTTTAATTGATACCACCACACATTGAACTAGACAAGACACAAAACCCCATCCTTTCTGGAACCCCGCAGCACATATCTCTGAGTTATTTCCCTCAGATGAAATATGTGGCAATTTCTCTGAATAATACATGGACAATATTTCAGCCGCTACGGCGTAGACGGTCTACGGTGCTACGGCGTAGGCCGCGTAGCGATTCAGGAAAAATATTGGTTAAGGAAGCAGTAGCGATGTATCAGGTTGTTTTATGTGTCTTTATGGCGGGGAAGGATTTTTATAGCATTAGTGTTACTTTGTATTTATGAATGTGATATTTACAAGTGAGGAATTACGTCATAGGACAGTTATAGTACATTTTTGCCAGACTACGGCAGAGCCGAAAGGAGCGTATATGTTTTTTATCACACTTGCTCATAAATGGTGTTATTCTTTGCCTGTATACAGAAAGACAATGGCCTAAATTGTTCCCGCGGGAAATAATGGCCCATGGGAAGTAATGAGCTTGTGTGTGATCTGATTGGTTAGAAGCAAATCAAACAGATTGGTTGGCATATCTAGTTGGCCGCGCGTCACAAGAATTTTTCTCTGTGATTGGTTGAAAGAAATCTAGCAGGCCGTGGGCCGCCACGCCCCGCCCCCTTGCCCTCCACTCGCAAATCTGTATGTGAAGTTGTCAATTTCGTTAATTTTTGATTGGTGCGGTTGTATGAAACTTAGATTTTTATGTCTTTTGTAGTTATTTATTTCCTCGCAAATGTGATGAAAAACATTGTGTATAACACGGGCGTAAGAATATTGCAAACTCGAGTCATCAAACGCCCTCCGCCTTGCGGCGTCGGGCTCCTGATAGACTCTCGTTTGCAATATTCCTCATACGCCCCTTGTTAAACAATGTACTATTAGCAGTTTATGTTTTGTATTTGTGTATGTTCCACTGTAGTGTGCAATTTTGATAAATGAGGTGTCAATCTATTCGAAATTATGCTCCAGGTAACATAGTTAGGCTGCTTGCACATGGATTGCTTTTTTACTATCATGAGGAAACGAGGTGCGTCTCTCCTCAATCGCAGTCGTGGCAGCCCAAATAGTATCCTGAGCATGCTAGCCCACCGCTGGGACTCCTCACTGCTGCAGCGTCATGTGCAACTGCACGCGCCTGTAATACCGGTGCCCAGGCGTCTTTAATTTAAGTTTAGCATAACTATAAAACACTAACCATAGCTCTAAGTTTGTAACACTATGGATTTTATAGTCCGAAATTAATGATTTGTTTTTGTATAGACTACCTTTTGTATGAAAAATTAAAATATATACATACAAATAAATAAGTGACTGACTTTGAAAAAAATCGTTTGTATCATAACGTGTTGGGTATCAAATGAAACAGGAGAAAATTTCGAGTTCAAATATATTAAAAATATTATTCATAGTTACTTTTCCGTGGTCAGGATATAGTTTTTAAAACTTTTTATGCTTTTTGTAAAAACGTGTAAACTAAACTAACTAGTTACAAAGGGCAATAGATGAACCACATGAAATAATTGGTAATTTACCTGTCGTTAAGGCAAGCTAGGTGCTAAAAAGAATTTTTCACTTCTCATGCTCTAAAAGTTCGTCTTTATGTCGTGCGTAGGCGACATAAAGTCGCTTTTTATGCTCTAGAGCATAAAGTAAAATCTTCGTCGAAGACCAAGGCAATCGCTGCAACAGCCACACGAACATCTTTAACTTCATACAACAACCTCTTTATTTTATTTCGTTTCGTTCGTATTCTAAGACCAAGGCAAAGATACCAACAGCCAAAGTACACAATAAAACTTCATGAAATAAACTTATAATTTGTATTTCGTCTCATTTATTATTTTTTATATTTGTTTATTTTTCAATTTAGTAGATCAGTATAGTATTTAAGCCATAACAACAACAATTAAATTAGCATTTACTATATTTACGTGTTGCTATTTCATTTCCTCGCAATCGAAGTGAAAAGTAGAGTGTACAACTCGTCCATAAAACCCATTTTACACTCGACTTTATATCTATCCTCGCTCGCAAGCTCGCTCGGATGGATAAACGTCTCGAGTAAAATGGTGCGTTTTATGCACTTGTTGTACAATCTACTATTCCTTGTTGGTTTCGATTTTCCTGTCTCATGAATAAACCTATAAAAATGCCTTCCATATTTAAAAAAATCTTATTTTGCTATATTTAAACACGGCCCAAAATAGGTACAGTGTTGTAATGTCAAATTATAATTATGTCTGAAATAAGCTTTAAAAATATACATTAATCCATTACGCAGTATTTCATTTATTTAGTTAGTCATCAGTATTTTCTCTGCGATATCACGATCTAATCAAACAAATTTAACCGATTTTATTGCAAAAATTTAACTCACCTTTTCGAAATTCAGTAATCAAAGTGAAGAACATAATTGAAACATCCACAGTTTACTACTTAGAATAACTTAAAATATAATTCCAAAAACAAACATATTTTTAATTCCACCCTTTCATGTTTACTAAACAAAGCCGGCAGTTAAACTTCTTATCTGAATAAGCAGCCCTTGCAGCGTAAAAAATACGTTTCCTTACGATGCATAATATTTTAAACCACCCCTAGTTTCATACAAAATGGCTGTCGGCACTCGCTACTATTTTTCCAGGGAGATGTGGTGCAAGTGAAAGGACGTTAAGGATGTAGGGAGAGACAACTAGATGAGTACATTAGTAGTGACTAATATAGGTACTACTATTATTTCACTTCGTAAAGTGTTATAACTAGTTAATGTTAAGTACCTGCTACATAACTCAGCATTTTGCGTGAAAACCTGAAAAAAAAAATCAGACCTAACTTAACTTCCCTCTTAAAAGCCTTATTCGAAAACCATCTTCACAATCAAAATTCTAGTTTAGCACTGCAGTGTATATGTCAGAACTTATAAGTTAAGTGCATAGATTATAAACTTAAAACTCAGAATACGGTTATACGTTACGGTTACGGTTTCAAAATAATCTCCTCCCAAAAACGTTCGCTATGGAATAAGTTCCGTACCAAGGCTCTCCAAAGGTACTGCGAATAAGGTTTTTCAATAAAAAAGTAAAAAGGTTCTTATTGTTTGCATATGACATAATGCGTTGTCTTGGGCGACCGTTGTATGATGTGTTCTAACAGAGCTAAGGTATGTTTTTTCCCAATCAGCCAAGTTAGGCTACAAAACTACGTATAGCTTCTTATAAACATACTTAAGATAGGATTTTTTAGAAAGGCAATATTAACGTGTTTTATTTGAAGGCATCCCAGCTCCGCCACCAATTTTTCGAACGCTCGCTCCCGCTTATGCCTTGTCGCCTTGACATACGTGATAAATTTGCGAAGAGTTTCCCCAGCCTTGGTGGAGCAGTCAAAATAATTTATGTACCTAGTTTAGTGGGTACTTTTGTGAATAGATGGCGCTGTCGAGGTGAACGACATCTTTGTTAACTCGCTGCATACTTAAATGATTGCTGTGATGTTACGTTATTTTGCGATAAAAAAGTACATGCGACAATATTGAGTATACTTAAAATCTTTTTGTATTAAAATAAAACCATCAATGTCCTTACTGAGAGGATATTTATGTAAGTAGTTTATGACAGATTATTTAAGTTCATAGCATTGTACGAACCTTCCTGAATATACAGTTTTGAATTTTTGATAACTTGCTTGTATCTCAACGTTTTGGTCAAGCGTAATAGTAAGTTATTGTAAAATATTAAAGTTTATTAGATATAAGTTGTGAGATAAGGTTTCTGTATGTATTAACACAGTGCAAAATAACAGAAGAAAGATGTTGAAAATAAAATCCTATGAATGAAGAGAATCCTTGGAGCAAAGTGCTGCAAAACCAGCCGGTTAATATAGGTGTAATAAGAGAAATAGGTATGGATGAAGTTAGAAAAGCTGTGAGAAGTATGAAAGGGAGCAAGGCTGTAGGACCGGATGATATACCAGCAGAAGTTTGGAAGGTTTTGAGTGAGGATGGATGTAAGTGGCTGACTTTATTCTTCAATAAAATGTTGCGTGAAGAGACTATCCCTGACGAATGGTGCGACAGTTTATTAGTGCCCATTTTTAAAAATAAAGGAGATATACAGGATTGCAACAATTATAGAGGAATAAAGCTCATGTCACATAGTATGAAGGTATGGGAGAAAGTGATAGAGAGACGAATGAGAGATGAGAGTGTTATAACGCAAAACCAATTCGGTTTTATGCCGGGTCGGGGTACAGCAGACGCCATTTTCTCACTTCGCCAATTGTGCGAAAAATACAGAAATGCACAGAAAAACCTGCATATGGTGTTTGTTGACCTCGAAAAGGCATACGATCGAGTACCTCGTGAGGTTTTGTGGTGGGCCTTGAAAGAGCAAAGTGTGCCTGGGAAGTATGTGGAACTAATTCGGTCTATGTATGACAGATGTTGTACACGCGTCCGGTCAGCGGCTGGCACCACAGACAGGTTCAGTGTAACGGTAGGCTTGCACCAGGGATCAGCTTTAAGTCCATACCTCTTTGTACTGATTATGGACGCTCTGTCGTCGGACATACAGGAAGAAGCACCCTGGTGTATGCTCTTCGCGGATGATATTGTTCTTGTCGGTGAAGACGCATCCGAGGTACAGAGCAGATTGGAGAAGTGGCGACAAAAACTGGAGAATGTTGGCCTGAGGATCAGTAGGTCCAAAACAGAGCATATGTTTTGTGACTTCGGCGGTCTCTCCAGTTTTACAGGCATAAAGCTAGACGGCGTTATGCTCCCAGTCTGCTCCGATTTTAAGTACCTCGGTTCGCTTGTACAGTGTGATGGTGATATCGACCGTGATGTCAAAAACCGAATTAGCGCTGGGTGGATGAAATGGCGACAGGTCTCCGGAACAATATGCGATGGCAGAATGCCTCCTAGGTTAAAGGGCAAAATCTATAAGACCATTGTGAGACCTGTCGTCATGTATGGATCGGAATGTTGGGCCTTAAAGGTGACGGATGAAAAGAGATTGCATGTAACGGAGATGAGGATGTTAAGATGGATGTGTGGTGTGACGAGGATGGACCGAATAAGAAATGTGTATGTAAGGGGAAGCCTAAAAGTAGCACCTATCGCGGATAAATTGAGGGCCAATCGCCTTGCGTGGTATGGGCACGTAATGCGGAGGGATGAAAGTCATGTGACCAAAAGAGTATTAGGTATGAATGTGGATGGATGTAAAAGACGAGGTAGGCCAAGAAAAAGGTGGATGGACTGTGTGAGAGACGATATGAAGAGAAAAGAAGTGAATGATGATATGACGGCTGACAGAGAAGTATGGAAGAAAAAGACATGCTGCGCCGACCCCAAGTAAATGGGATAAGGGCAAGGAAATGATGAGATAGGAGCTTTCCCATTTCGACCCATTATCAGTCAAGTGCAAAAAATAAAATTTGTTTGGTAAACTTTGACATGAGGTAATAAACAAGATATTGCAGCACCGACAGGTTTTCCTTGTCGAACTAAATAAACCAAAAAATATGGAGTTAATAATAGCCATAAAATTCAATATCGCGTTGAATTTCATATACAAGCAAATTGAATCCATTCAAAACCAATATACTCGCGTAAAATTCCGCACCGCTCATAAACAAGGCGCACTTATCCGCGATAGAATCAAACCTACGACCTCAGCTTATTACCAAATGGGTCGTAAACCAGCATAAGCTACACGCCGTTTTTAGATGCCTGATACGGAACCCTAAACTGCAACGCGGGCCATTAGTAAGAGCATTTGTTCCCAAGGGATAAACGATTCAGAACCCCGAGACAATTGACTTCCAACCTTATGTGTTCAAGTTAAAGTTTGGAAATAGATGGGTGTGTTTAGACGACGGAAAACGATATGATCAGCAAAGAGTGGTTAATGAATCGACACCTTGCAACCTTATACGGTTTAAATACTAGTCAGATCGTGTGGGTTTGCGTCTGTTTTCGATGTTGGAAAAAATCTGATAAAGCTACTTGGAAGGATCGGGTACTTTGTGCAAATACCGTCTTTATTATGTTTGTTTTCTCTAACGAATTTGCAGAAAGAGTGTGTATCAGATCTCGTTTATTTTAATT
This sequence comes from Epinotia brunnichana, assembly GCA_963854355.1. Lineage (NCBI taxonomy): Eukaryota > Metazoa > Arthropoda > Insecta > Lepidoptera > Tortricidae > Epinotia > Epinotia brunnichana. The sequence continues at coordinate 3,345,459 of OY977945.1, read as the reverse complement.
AAGTTCTTGCTACATCACTTACTAAGCCTCTACTACACTTGAATCTAGTTGTAGTGGTGACTTTTCGCATGGCTTAAGCTTACCTACTCACAAACCAACAGCTCTTTTTGAGAACTGGGAAAACGTATACCATGTTCTTTATTGGAGTAGACCAGTAGGTCAATCACGTAACGCATTGTACGCGCGTCAGGTAGGTCTAAATGTCACTTTTTATATGGAAAATTGACAGTCAAATTGTACCGACGTGCATTTGGAACGTTACGTGATCACCCCTCAGGTAGTAATAAGCTTTTGCCCAATTTCTCTAACAGGAAATATCTACCTTCATTAAGATAACACATCCCAGGAGTATTCTTAATTTAAAGTCAGTCAAACATTTGCCAATAATAATTTTTAGTCTGCTGATATTTGAGGATTTTTTCACGTGATGAAATTCTTCTTGGGAATTCATCCTTCAGAGGGGTGATTACGTAACTTTTCCGATGATTATGTTCATTTCCCAGACAAAAATATCTAAATACTTTAAGTAAATACGTTAAGAGTTACGCTATACGCGATCAGCTTTACTCCAAAAAAATGTGTCCCGGCAATCTTTAGCTTTATAGCTCTGAGATTGCTGAGAGTATTTGACGTTAGTGAAACATAAGCCGATACGAAATGAAAATGATTTAATCCGAAAACAAACTAGCCGATATTAAGTAGATTCATCATCAAGGCTACAGATTAAGACGAGTAATATTAGATAATAATGTAAAATATTTCTAGTCTGCTGATATTTGAGGCATAACTAGTATACGGTGCCCCCTTGTTTGCATAACATTTTTCGCGCCCTAAAATTATTCTAGGGACTTCACCCTCCGAAACCCCAAGAAATTGTATTCCATTATTTCTAGTCCACTTATATTTTGGCTAGGTATTACATGCCCTCTCGATTGCTTAAAAATTTTCGCGCACCGAAATTCTTTAAGGGATTTCGTCCTCCAAAACTCTGAGTAATTATATTCCACCTGCCGTCTACCTTCTACAGAGAGAATTTGACGTCAGTGAAACATAAGCCAATATGAATATTCCAGCTTGTGTATCCACGCCTACATTAAGATAACGACGAGTTATGGCACTGCGCATCGAAGCGTGATAAACGTCGGACGATGCGCGCGCTATTAACAGATCGATGATAATGATGCTGATTTATATGGGGGTTTGTTTGTAATCGTACGTAATAATAATGTAGTGCTGTCTTGGCTTTTATCTGTAGGGATACATGAGGAAGAGGCGTGGTATCATGAGAAGTCAACGACCATGAGATTATGTTCACATAAACACATGTACCACATGAGTAAATAATTAATAAATAAATAAATAAAAATATTTGGGGACAGTCTTACACAAATCGACCTAGTCCCAAACTAAGCAAAGCTTAAACTATTGGGTAATAGACGATAAGCATTCACACATAGATAAATAAATACTTAAATATTTACATATAATTAAATACGAACAAATGTTCTTACCAGGATTCGGGAGAAATGTGATGGAAAACCATTTGTGATGTTCTCGTATCCCGCTCCAACTGTGATTATTTTCTGTTTAGTTTGAGGGTTGACTGCATTGTAGCATTAAGCCGCCTGTTGTTTTTGTAATTTGTTACTGTGCAATAAAGTTTAAATAAATAAAAAACCGGCCAAGTGCGAGTCGGACTCACGCCCGAAGGGTTCCGTACCATTATCTATAAAAACGGCAAAAAAAAATCACGTTTGTTGTATGGCCCCCTGTAGCCTAGTCGTGTAGGCATTTATTTGTGTGATGAACACAAATAATTGTTCCGGAGTCATGGATGTTTTCTATGTATTTAAGTATTATTTTATTTATCTATATAAGTATGTTTATCGTCGTCTAGTACCCATACAAAGTACTTTGCTTAGTTTGGGACTAGGTCGATTTGTGTAAGATTGTAAAAGAAAAAAAAAGAAAAAAAAAGTCTTTATTTATTCTGTTTTTTATTACTTATTTGTTGTTATAGCGGCAACATAAATACATCATCTGTGAAAATTTCTCTGCGCTCAAAAAAGGATACTTCCGCGTCCTATTATAAGGAACGTAAGGAGAATATTTCATTGCATGTTTGAGATAAACATATTTACTACTCCCACTCAACTGGCTTCTCCGTTAGAGTAAACCCGGGAAAAACGCTGGGAGGATAAACACAACTTTTTATGCACTCTACTGTAAGTACATCGTTTAAGGGCAGTTTAAGCCCTTCCTATAAAGTATTTAAGAGCAACGAATTAACTTTCCACGTTCAAGGGGCTTGATTAATTAGTCCTCATTAAATATGGACACACGCACACATTTGTATACTCGTACATATGAGTTTACTTGTTTATATGTATGATAGCCAAATAGCGCATTTACACAGTAGGTACGAGTTTTGACACGATCGAATTGCATCTGCGAATAGGTGGGAACAGATAGTAAATCTGTTGATGCCTAAGAGCAGTGGTATTCGTTTATTTCTTAGAATAATAACGCCTAGAAACGCAGTTCACGCGCAACGGTGAGGCCACCAAAACTCAGCCATAAATGGCGTAGTATGCCGATCGGTGGAACAAAATTGGTGCGTTTGTGTGCGTATTGGCGCGTGTGAATACGAGTTGATCACAACTACATGAATCCATTTTATGCCTAACGCTTGGTGCGTCAGCCGTATGAAACTATCATTCTAGGCGTTATTATTCTAAGGTTAATTTTCAATTGCACGCTGTTTTTGCCCGACTACGACAGAGCAGAAAGGTAGGGATATTTTCTAGCAGTGTATGTTTATATTTAAGGGGACGTAGGTTCGTGGTCTTCTCTCCCTCTCACTGAGCATAAGCGTGAGCGAGATGGAAGTGCGTGTTTGGAAGCGCGGATATCATGTTTTTTAATTTTTTTTCGTTGTGGGTTTTAATAAATAAAAAAATAATAGCTGATTTCCCTCAAACATGACATTGCCGATTTTAAGAACCAATTGTAATATGTTTAGCTGTTGTGCATAATTTGTTCGAATTTTTTTTAAGTGTATTTTAGACCTATGTTCGTGATTTTTTTCTATCAAGCGAAAGTCAAAAACTTTGAATTCGAATAGCTGATTTCCCTCGAGAAAGGCCTCAAGATTGCTAATTAAATTTAAGGCAGCCGTATTATAATCCAAACAAGAGCTACGATTTTTTAAAAATCCGTTTTCGGAGCTCACGTCGCCTTAAGTGTGTTCCAACGTCGCGTGGATCATGCACCGATGTTGATGAATGAGGTATCAATCTATTAGATATTATGCTCCGGGCGACAAACGCTACTTTTTGTATGAAAAAAACCGATTTTTTTTCGTAGTCGGGATTAGAGGATTTGGCTATGTGCTAACCCTTTTGCGAGTCCAGATAGAACACGGACAATTCTACTTATCTGAGATGTTAGGGGCCTGCTACCAAAATGCGATTTTGATGCATTGAAAAGACATATAATATTTGAAGTTACAGCTAAGAAATAGTGAATACGGTGGTAATATCTTGCAGCCTATGCGGCCCTTGTGATTTCAGTGGAACCACAAGCGCATTGCCGACCCTTTTTTAAGGATTCATTGTCATTTAGAGACAATTGGGAATGGATGAAAATTTTAGAAATGTCTGATTCTTTTTTTGGTGTTAGGAATAACCTTCCTACGTACCAGAATAAAGTTGCAGACTTTTCAGCTGCGTCAATTATTTTTGAAAAATATAAACCTTTTCCTTATTTAGGTTTTGGGTTTAGGACGCCGAATAAGACACTTTTCTTGATCCGTCTCATATTACACAATAATGTTTTTAAAATCCATGGTAAACTGACACTGGCAATGATAGTGACAGCTGCCAGCTATATTCGTCATTGCCAGGATCAGATTTTTAAAATATTTTATGTATTATGAGACGGATCAAGGAAAGTGTCTCATTCGCCGTCCACAACCCAAAACATTAGCGAGGAAACTGTTTATATTTTTCAAAAATAATTGACGTACCTAGCTGAAAATTTTGCAACTTTTTTCTGGTGCTAAGGAAGGTTATTCCTAGCACCAATAAAATAATCAGGCACTTCTGAAATTTTCATCCATTCCCCATTGCAGGTTCTTCTCTTGCAACACATCGCATCCTCGAAAGCTCTAGCGAACTTACATCCAAGAACCCAACGCCAGAAACCTACAGAAAAAAAAACAAAAAAATTAATTTATTGGGTAACATTTTATTAGCTCTACGTACCAGATAAACATGTTAATGTATATTTTTAAGTACCGGGGTACAGAGACAGAGCAAGTAGTATTGTTATTATCTTATTATCGATTTGGTCTGTGAGGTGGATGTAGTTCCCCAGTTGGGCGAGACTTATACCTTAGTGAGATGACATTCCGCATTTTGATGTGATCACCTTGGACGCAGCAGGACCTTGGATTCATGGACGCAGGTCCTCAAAGGCATGTTCTATCTACCCTCCCTACTCTCATACTTACAAGCTGTAAGATTTATTGTTATTACCGCACATTTCCTTCGGGTAGCGTTTTAATTACCCAGATCGGCGATAAACCATCCTGGGGGCGCACTTTTCTTCATTAGAAGACGGATGGCCAACCGTGCCGAGAGATTTATCTTTAGTATCTTTTTAATAGTCTTTATCCTTTGTGGATAGATTAGTTATAGCTACTATAACAGATTAGAGGTCACAAAATACGCTTCATTTAACGCTGTGCGGTAATGATTCCTTTTTCCCCGAGGACGAATAATCTGGTAGGTAATCACATATTAATTTTAACTTGCTCAGCGGGCGTAGCATGGTTCCCATTTTATCACTTATTGCCGTAGATAAGACATCCGTCCCGTTCTAACGAGTATGTGAGTGCAAGAGTGACGGATGTCTTATTCTAATCGCAACCATGCTATGCCTGAAGGGTAGGTACTAAGACATACTTTACTGTACTTATGTATGTGTCACAGATATAATTGTGTATTACTGCCCATATTTTGAGCTTGAAATATCACTTAAAGTACCCTAGATTCCACTTAGTTTTGAAGGTATACCAAATTTCTTTTTTTACTCATGTTTATATCAAAATGACATAGACAAAAAATAATTTAAAATATAATTTAATATTCTATAAGAGGTCCTTTTCATCAGGGTTCATTTTGAATATGAAATTCGAGTACGGAACTGTACAGACTTTATAAATAAAACCACGATAATTCTTAATTCAAATATTTAGAGAGAAGGGCTTAGAAAATAATAACAAGTTTCTAAGTCCATCGTAACATTCAAGTCTAAACCAGAAGCGAGCATAAACTGTGAATAATACAATTACAAGGTGTCCAGTTGTCCACAAGTGGCCACACCATTAAAGCAACACTCACAATATCTCAAAACCAGTTCTAAACTGAGTACGACTCCCATTGACCCGAGGCAGACGTCATATTTCAAAAAAGCAATAATGTTACCAGTGCCATCTACATCGTTTATCAAATGAGCAAAGCGATATACAGCTACTAGAGGCCTCTATAAATCATTGCAACCCTGTAAGGGCCAGACTTTATGAAAAGGAAATCGCGAAGAATTTCCTACCCAGTGTCTGCGGCAATGGCGCGACCTTTGATCGTATCGGAAGGGATCGACACTTTCGACATTCACTTATCATCCTTTACTTACATGTTTGAATCTGCTACGCCAATATCCACCTTAGGGAATGCATGGTTTTTGCATTTTTCGCTCCCTGTCTCTTACCTATATTTTATAACGATTTAAATTACAAAGCCTTTAATTCATGTTAGTAATTCCAGGTTGATCTTTCATAAACGTGTGAGGTAACTTGAAATTTATTACCACGATCAAATTGTTAATGGTTTTATTAAATAGCACACCCATAAAGGTTATATTGGCTTGTCTATTAGTTAAAGTTACGGCGCACTCGCCGACACCGGGTCGTCCGCAACCCATTTGTCAGCGGAGCCATTTGTACTTGTCGAATCACGACCATTAGATGCGAGTGTGACCGCGTGGGGTTAACCCCTGTCCCAACTACGTGACGTCACACCCATAAATCATTCAACGCTAGAAACTTTCGATCCTCTTGAGACTTTAGATACTGGCTATAAAGAATCGGCGTGCTCCGATAAAATTTTAGATGTGGAACGACTAGTCGCTAAGTTTGAACGCGCATCTGTAGACTTGTATGAGTGTTGCTGTCTCGTCGATTTATCTTACTTTGTGGTATATTGTAGAAGTAACAAGATTTATAAGTGTAGTAGTTAATTACAGCGCACGTCATTAATTTAACTTCTTTGTATTTGATCTTAAATGTATATACGTTCGTATAAAACTAAAGTTTATCTCAGCCTTTGAAGTACGGGCAGAGAAAACAAACAAAGCAATAAAGCAGGCCTTTATCGGAGCGCGCAGTCGACACGCAAGCTAATTTACAACACGGCCGCGGGTTTTATCTTCATTAACCCATCGATTCACAATTAAGACGCGGAATAAATCTCTGGTAATGCGCTCCCCGTCTGCGCCGGTAGATTCAACTTCAAACAGATGTTATGTATAAATAAAGCTGAACGGAGGCAGCCACTCGATATATTCCTGTCCGCGGCAAACTTTACAGATCTATCAGAGTTCGCTGGCTCACGACAACTCGCATTTTCATCCAGACTAACTTCAACTTTGAAAAGCTTAGCTTAGTTTAGTTTCTATCTCTTTATCCCTTCACAATCTCTCTTTAATTTGCCGTCATCATTAGTGTCTATTCCAAAGTCAATAACGTTTATAATTGCGTAAACGCCAGCGGTACTTGAGTCATTACTTGAAGCGACAACAAATCCTCATCTTATTTCCAGTGTAACGAGTCGATGCTCACATTCGATTATCTGGCCGCGGTATCCGAAGCATTACACTTGATGTATCGACGGCGACTGCTCGGGATTGTCGGCCGTCAGTTGATTTAGTGGGACCATTTCTTCCCGGCACTCCACGCTAGATACCCATCTGTCGAGCGGCGTGACGAATCGCGCCAATCGGAGAGCCCAGAGCCCCTCTAATGAATTGTCCCAAATAATTGGGACACTGTTTTATATCGCCGCTATTTGTATCGTGATCGCTGCATTTGTTAGGGGCGTTGATTTGTGCATTGCTTTAACCTTTGATATTAGGATATTTGTTTTAGATGCTCCTTTTAGGATTAGTTTAAAATACTTTTATTCTGTGTCAGCCAGGTTCAGAAAGTCATCAATTGGTAAATAATCTTGACAATTCTTCACAATTAAATTACAATAGTTTGATGTTTTACCTACATAAATTGAATACCACTTGATTGGATTAGCAGGTTGCGATACTTTAACCACAGCTTACACTGTAAAAGAGACCTTTCTTTCTACAATAACAACTACCATACACCAGTCCAAGCTTCCAGGCATAAACATAAACACTATGAACCCTTTTACGGGATAACAAAAACTAAAGCAATATTTTAAAACGCCATATCTATCTTAAAAAGATGTTAAGTCTATCATTCCTTGTAGAGTGTTCTTCCATCACGGGAGACAGAGTTTACATCACTGTATCGCATTCCTCATCTTGGCTTCTGGGTTGGTTTGGCTCATGCGAGCAGACGAATGCTCGGAATATTTTTCTTTAACTGTCGAGACAACGTTTTCACGATTTTTACTGATAACTTATGTACAAAGAATTAGACATAATATAATAGATCGTCTTGGATTCATTGGATCGCGATATCAAAACCACTTACAAGTGGTTTTTTACGCAATATACGCGATTTGTTTTAAACACATTTTTTTATCATTGTAACATTTCCCGAGTAGTAGATTGCCAAATGTTCGGACTCTGCCAAGGTCCAATATTTCCTTTACTCACTTAGTTTTCGTTTACCTTCTTAATATCAATAGAAACAACACATTTACTGATTATTTTAACCAATCGCATAGTCGAAGTTCTTCGTGTTTTCTTGATACCATTCCCATCCAAAAAATCTAGCTTACTATAATGTGTGAAATATACACAAGCTCAAATGTATGCTCAAGCTAAAATAACGAGTGAGTGTCGTCGGAATTTGAATCATTAAAGCACTGAAATTGTACCACAATCTTCCAATTTCTGCACTAAGCATTTTCTTGTCGGTCCAGCGTAACCACAGCTGCGCAGATAGCCCCGACTTTGATGCATGCGCCCGAGCAACTTGATTGACGCTGGCTTCTGTATCGATCGCAGAGTCAGACACGGAATGCGTTCTGATAAAATCTTCTTATGTTTGTTCTTCCTAAGATAGTACTAATATAATATAAAAATAATTATAAATAAATGCACTCAAAATGATGCTTAAAGAATGAAAACAGTTTGAATTACTACACAATACGATGTTAAATTATTTTGGGAACCCGCATTATGTTTCAAGATAACTCTGTATTAAACCAATCAATATATTGTATGTACCTACTATAGACACCCTAACGAAATAAAAGCGTAAGAAAAACTGACTGTAACTGAAACTACTTTCTAATTTTCTAAACAACAAAATCGACTAAATTTCACCAAACCAATATGGGCCCTTGTTCTTTTGATCTCCAATTCTGAACTTTGAACCCAAACCACACATCCTTTTAGTCATAAACATTTCCCGCACGCCATCATTCTCATCTCACGGCCCATCATATCTCATAAGTTTATTAACCGCGATCTATCACGGCACGCCACGGCGAATTATGCTGGATTACCTACCGCTTGGGGGCTGATATTATTCACAGATTAGTTTATCTTGGATGAAAATATGGATGATTTGATAATAATGCTATTTTGGTATAATTACGCATTGTGTTTATAATATTTACACAGTGCGTAATTATACCAAAAACTTTATACTCATTACTAACAAAATATATAGTGAGTAACACTTGATAATTTTGAAAGAAGCTAATTTTTTGCATACTTTTTCAGTCTGAAGACGATTCAAGAATTCAACCAAGTCATATTTGTTTTAGTGAGATATCTTTTAATTGAAGCAAAGGCTATTAAAATGAGAGAGCGCATCACTCGCCAACAAACTGTGAATACAGTTTGGCGAGGTAAAATATGTAACTATAAGCTATAAGTATTTTTTTCGAGTTCAATAAATAAATAAAAAAAAAAAAATGTATGAATTAAAAGGTGATCTTGTTTTACTATCACTACCTAGTTATCTATCAGAAAGAAAACTATTGGTTTGCTTAAGCATTTAAATTAAACTGAGTAAGATCCTGTTTCAAACGCAAACTAGAAACAATTTGTACGGTGAAGCTGCAATGTCTCCCTGTGTCACTAAATACTGAAACTTACCACAGGCTTATTCCTTACCGTTACATCAATTACTCAATCCTATTCATGTACACAGTGCTGTCAAAATAACGATCGTGCCTCCGGCTCCCAGCCGTCCACCGTAACCCACTGAAAGCCTCAAATATACAGTCCGTAATTACGTAAACAGACACATTGACGTGTGTATGAAATGTAATCATGAGCTAAAATTTATCACGGAGTGAATCATTCATGTGTTAAGACAGCTGACAGCACGGCACATATATTATAATGATCGACAACCTGACGTTGCTTGTCACAGAGGGATAATGTTGTTGCCACTCACAAACTTCGTCTACATCCCAATCTGAACCATAAAATCACACTGTAAAGTTGAATATTGCTTGTGAATTAAAATCTCCCTAACGACATTCTCGTTTCAGACAATGACAAATCTAACGAAAAGAACAAAGTTCCAGTTAAGCAAAAACAGTTAGAACCCAACCTTAACATTTTAAGCGTTCGATTCAAAATCCTTTGCAAGCTCCATCTTTGGAAAGTTATTCACGTTGGGAATTGTGACGGGGTTCCATTTCTGTTCAACCAAGGGAATCCTAACTTTAGTAGAGACGCGTAGGGTACAGTTTTGGATAAAAAAGATGGTGTAACGTAAGTTGTTAGTGACGTGGAGTGTTTCGGTAGCGCGGTAGCAGAGAGAAGTGTCGCGGCGTGTCATCGGGACGCAATGAAGATTTATGAACAGGCCCCTGTACTATGTTCCGCTCGGTTCGCGTGCTCGTATTTTGTGTCATTTTTAGAAAAAGAGATGATGGATGGTGGCGAGTTATGAGTCATTGACGTTGTTAATGGATCTCTTGATGCGTGGATGTAATGATACAATTTTAATTCATTGTCAAGATAAGATAGCGCAGGACAACTTTAAATGACAAGTTACTATTTCGAAGAATTATACATCGTTGTATTTTATGTTTTGTTTAATTGTCTCAGCATTACACGGTTAGTTTTCTTGGAAAGATTGGTATCACAATAAAACAACAAGCTTAAATTGCTGTAAATGATCCCACAACAGTTATAAGTAACATTTCTTGGGCATTTGGTCATTACGTTGGAAATTTGATTTCTATTTGGCACTTTATATGCTTCTGTGGTAGGTTTTGCGGTTAGTAGAAATTGTTCTACTAGACTTGATTCACGAGGCCATGATTCCCCATAGTCGTATCTGAAATATTTTTCTGTATATTCCTTGGGATATTTTTGTATCTTTATTCACTGTATGTGGGCCCATGAACAAGTACATAATTCTAATTTATGTATACAAAGATGTAATTTATTTATTTATTAAGTACTGCAATAAAACTACAGCTGCCATTGTTTAAACACACACCCCACAATAACCTTCGTGAATGCTCAAAAAAATTTAAGTTTCCATAGTAGGAGGGTTATTACGTATTTATCAGTCCGTACGTGGTGAGAAGTGCCTTGGACCCTTCCTGTTTTATTTAGCATGTTTGTTTCAATTCAATTTTCATTTGTTTTCGTGTTTTATAAATGGCGTTTAGGGTCAGAGGGTTTTTGTTGTACCTGTGAATGTTTTTAAGAAAATAACCTTTGCGTGAACAGTTGAAACAAACGGATTTAAATATTGCATTTTTTATCTAGATTACCAGACAATTTTTTAGTCACGCTAAACCTTAAATTAAAGGTTAATGTAGATAATACAGACGTGATATTACAACTACTCTTGCATCTGATCTAATAGAACACCTATGTTATTTTTGACAGTTAAAATCAAAATTTAACTGTAGTCACAAGTCTTGTACGTCGGTAGATAGTATGTACAGTACACATTAAGATACTTGATCGTTTTTGATTACCTCAACGTAGTAGGTGGCAAACCAGTCGAGAAAGCAATATTTTATATTCAGAAATAGTAAAAAATACAGATTATAGCCACAACCTTAACCATTAATCAAGCCAGCTATTAAAGTGAAATAAATATAAAGATAAAGCTTCGTAGAGTCCAATCCGATACGAGGGGAGAAACACTACCGTCCATAAACAACGATAATAATCACGTTCGTACCACAGAAAAAATAATATACTAATTCAAAACTACCGACCTTCATTATAAACGTCATCGTTCAAAGGAAAATTGATTTATGAGCGTGCATTACGCCATTATTTTATGACGCGAGAACGCCCCGAAATAAAATACTAACAAACACACAACCGGCATCCACGACTATTATACGAAAGACAATTTTAAACCTTCATATGAAGAAAATATTAATAAACCTTAACGTCGAGAGGCTACGGATGGTAATCCCGTGACAAATGTGGACGTGAATGATATGTTTAAGATTGTCAACGACCGTCATAAAGCGAATAAAATACGGGACACATAAAGAATAAACGCTCGTATAAACGCTGTTATGTCTGTCAACATAAAATATTGTATCCTGTGCTGCGGGGCTAGTCCAAATTGCGCTGCCGACTGATTAGATCCGCTGATGACTAAATTGCGCTTTTTATTTGTTCTCTCACACGGTTTTACTATGATATATGGCATTGTCATGCTTCGTGGGACTTGAGGTCATCTTGGAAGACATAAACTACATAGACAGTCGCAATTGTTTCGGCAGATATAACGTACTGATGTCAATTCGCTTGAATTCAACTGCTCATTTTAACAGTCATATTCGTATAAACGTTTGGGTATAATTATTGTTTTTTTTAATTACTGGTAATTTAAGAAGTCTTACCAGACGATTTTTATTAATGGTAAGACTGTGTTGAGAAATAAGAAATTTTGGCAAGCGAACGTCGTTAGTGAATATAGAACTGTCAAAATCGTTTAAGCGTGAAATGGTGACTTAAGCTGTAGGTTTTGAGCCAAAAGTCTACGCGCAAAAATAATGATTCAATAGTTTGAATGTTGTAAACTGTGAATATAGGACGCTGAAATTACAATATAGTTAATATTGGAATATTTACTTAAAGTGGGGTTTGGATGCTACCACTAGGTACTCGTACTAAGGTACTATTAAAAATAAAATTAGCTACTCACCATAAAAAAGTATGAAAACAAAACAAAATAATTACAGAGCGAAGTATGGATATAACTACAGAGTTCGAACGTAATAGTTCATAAGAATTCTAGCTATTAAACACAATTCTCGTCACGAAGCAACCATAGTATTTTATGATTCTAAGAAAGGTATAATCAGTAAGACGTAGACGTTTGAGCCTTACTTAGAAATAATAGTACCGTGATACCAATGCTTTGATCATAACAATCCGAGCTATGCTTTCCTTTAGGAATTACGGTGATGTTTTCAGACCAAATGGCAACCGAATAAAGTCAACATCACCAAAAGAAATTCAAAATGCGAATAAATTCAAGTCGGTGTGATAGTTGGAACGGCTCCCTTAGATTTGTTCTCGTGACAGACAGCGTCGCGGGAGCCAGTCGTTTGTTCTCGGATTAGTGCCGAATGAGTTATGTCTCCGCGCGGTGACATATGAGAAAAGTTTGGCCAACGTTGGCGCACTGGTGTATGTTTGGGCCAATTATTTCATAATTTGAAAACGGAGTTATCTGTTGTTTTACAGAGTTGATTATCTTTTAAGCGGATCATAAAAAGTTACTCATATTTAATGTTAAATTTTGAGTATTCGTTTGTAGAGATAAGCGCAACTAGTATTATTTTATGATGTGTTATGCAAGCAAACATTTCACAAACTTCTGAAGCGGTTACCATGGCCACATTACGTTCATTAAGCGGAAACAGTACATTAATAATATTTACGTCCGACGTCCATTTCAATTATAGAAATTGCTGCCTTAATTTTAAAATTAGTATCAAGATTTATCAATATCTGATTTCCTGTTGTTATTTACATGACATTATGTCAATGATGCTGCTAAATTATGTTGGTAATTTACATACGAAATAGTAACTTTGAGGTATCCGTTTGTGGAGATGTACCTACTGCAAATTATATGAAGAGTATTATACATATAAATAAATAGTAATTTATTTATTCATAATAAATAAATATATCTTACCTACCTACTCATATATGGGCCTAATAATCAAGTGTACGGGTTTTAAAATGAGCGTGCTCAATGTCCAAAAATAAATATTCTTCAAGTAATAAAAACTTATTTGTTGGTTTACATTTTTAGCCACTTAAAAAAGTCGTGTTTTAATGAGACACGTGCAGAATGATGCAAGACAGTGTGACATGTGGCTCATAGATCTAGGCAATCCTTGATATTATGATATCATACGAGTGTCATAACAATTAAAAAACTCATTATATAGTTATTGTCAAAATAACAATTGACCCAGATGTTGTCATTGTCGGCGAGTTATAAATTATAATGTAATTTCTTAATGCTGACATTTGTATGCATGTGTAATTATATGACATTGCCAAACGTATTGTCTGTTAAAGTTGGTTAAGGCTTCCTTTTAATAATTGTGTTCTCGGATGTAATTAGCAAAATGTTATTTTAATGGTCGAATTAAATAATAACAAAACACATGTATACAAACTGAAGAAGATTATAATGTATACTTAGGTTGAAAGGTAGTTTTGTTGGAGACGGAGTAAATGACTGATAATTTTGCAGTAAAACAAATAATTTCGTAAATAATATTGTTCAAAATTGTTATTATAATTTTACGTACAGACTTTATAATTTACTGAAAGTGTTTTTATGAACTACGTCTAAAAATACGATATTACGCAGAATAAAAAATCTATTGTTTATATTTCAGTTGTAAAAAACATATTTTTATAGGTTTGTCAATGGAATTATATTGGAGTTTAATATAGAGAATATCTAACCAGGTGTACTATGACTACTAAGGCTATAATTTCTTCCTTTTAAATATTTCACTAACCAATCAAGGGCCACTGTTATTTCCATGTGTAAAGTGGAATGTCACGGACAATCAAGTAATTAAGACATGATATCATTACAGTTAATAAATACCTTTCTTTATGATAATTAATGGAACATATAAAAGGTCCTTGAGCGTCGTATGACGGGGGGGGCAATTTCTTTGTAATTAATGGTGGTGAATTGACAGTACCTACAGTAGTATTTCAGTCCATAGTAAGAGCTATTAGCGATTTATACCAAAGTATGTTTAGCAATTTGTGCATGCATGATATTATTTGATATTCATTAAAATTTCATTCAATTTAAATTTTAATGTTACCTCAAGGGCTCTGTTAAAAGTTGTATACAAAAGAACAGTTTTCAAAGTTCTCATTATAAAAGTGAATTGTTAAATTCTTAATGAGAATGAAATAATTATCTTTAAACCTAACTCTATACTATCCACCACACCATCTTTCTAAACCATCTTCCCGCTCCACCAACTTCATCCACCAAGTTCTATAGCAGCTCATTCAACTCTCGGGCTGTTCGGCTGTGGAATGCTTTGCCATTGCATTTAAGACGTGCAAAATCTCTTCAAATTTTTAAAAATCAGTTGAAACAATATTACTTGTCGCTTTCTTAAGTTGCCTTGATGTCTTGATAAGTTATCCTATACTTATATTATATTTATTTATGGAAGTATGTATTTGAGTGTGTAATTGTCAAATAATGTGAAGGTATATGTTAGTAAGCTTTTCTTGGTTTACTCCTGCACTACCTGTTTACAACTCTATTTGAAATTTCCTGCTACCCAAAGGTTGTCTGGAAGTGATCGCTTTAAAGCGATAAGACCGCCTGTTGTTACCATTACTTATTTAATCTACTCCTGTATCATATTTTTCTTATGTTGTGGTGCAATAAAGAATATTGCTACTACTACTACTATTTATTATTTAATCGTATGGCATACAATATTTGGCCTTTGAGGTTGTCACTCAGTAGAAGTACCACCCAGGGGACACGTGCAGGGTTGTGGTATGTAGCTCCTGCGGACGCAAGTGACAGTTGTCCCCCCTTTGTCAAGTGAGTGTGAAACTCGACTGTTAGAGGTTCTTAAGCCGCCCGAAGACCGCTAACTCGGCTTAACGACTATTGTCATATCATAGCGGAGCGGAACGGAAGCGCTCATTTATATTAACCACTCAAACAGGCGGTCACCCATCCAAAGACTGACCGCTGCCATCGTCGCTTAACCTGCGTTATCGTTTCCGACTCGCAGGCGCCGCTGGGCTATGAACGCTTCTGCTACTACTATAATGATGTGTTATTCTGATTCTGTTAGACTCAAATGTTGAGACAGTCAACATTTGAGTCTAACCAACTGATCTCATGAGCATCATATCATCATCACGTTCATATCATATCATCATCGTTATCATTTCACGTTCTGTTTATACTTTTACAAAATTATTTTTGCTGACTTCTGTATTCTGCTCTCCGCTTCCAACTTAAAGCGTTTTATAAATCAACATTGTAATTAGCCTGGTATCGTTGCAGTGGTCATTAAATTTCACCTTTTATTGTCCTGATAATAACCGGAGACATGTTGTGTCTCTTTTACTTTCCCACTTATTGATTAAAGCTAGTATTTTATGTATGTACATACTATACTTACTTTACTTTATTGTACACAATAACAGTTATAAGTACATATTTAACGGCCTCCGTAGCCCAGTGGTTCTGCCTACGAAGCTGGAGGTCCCGGGTTCGAATCCCGGTCAGGGCATTTATTTGTGTATTTATCACGAATATTTGTTCCTCAGTTATGGATGTTATGTATATAAGTATCTATATGTATGTATCTATTATATATATCATCGCCTAGTACCCACAACACAAGCCTTACTGAGCTTACCGTGGGCCTAGGTTGATTTGTGTAAGATTGTCCCGTAATATTTATTTATTTATTTATTATTATTATATTATCGCCCAAGGGTACGGATATACCACTCTAGGGTCAATTTTCGAATGAACTGTATGTGTGTGCAGACAATTATTTTGTTGAGAAAGTGTGAACCCGTACCCTTGGGCGATAGTACATGTCACACAAGATAAAATTACAAAGGCAACCTTATCCCTATAAGCAAATCCCTTTGAGCAATTGAGAGGAAGGTAATATACGAGAAAGACAAACTTACAACCTGTACATACAAATACAATAAAACGTACAATAAAACGCACAAAAAACAAAATTTATATTTTAAAATTGCTGATTAGTAAAGGGACTCGGGGCTTGTTCAAGATTCAACTGGCATAGGGGCAGCTTACATGAGGTTTCTGGATCATGTATGAGGTTCATGCTTTGCTGGATCTACAAGTAAAGGCAATTGCTGGACATCATTGTTACTTACTCATCGACCCAGAAATGTATGTAGAATTGTCAGGTGACAATCATTCAGTTGGTGAAAAGAGAGCCAGTACCTATAAAACTGTTTGGGGTATAAGGCACGCGCAGCACATTTTATTGCTCTATTTGAGCGCTGACATCCACTTTGACTTTAGGCGCTCGAATATGACAATATGCGCTGCCGTGTCAATCCTACTCGTGTATCTTTATGCTTTTTGTATATCTTTGTGCTGCAGTTACAGGAGATAGGATTGACACGACGGCAGCGCGCTATAATCCAGTAACCTTGTCGCCTGAAAGTACGGGGTTGTTTGCGTCAAATCCGGTAGTTCCGATTTTTTGCAGACTTGGTTATGATGTTGGCCCAATGAATAATCCAAGTTTGTGACCTCGAGCGCCGAACACAACTTTGTCAAAAATGGAAAACCTTCTCCTATAATCTGCAATAATGAACATGTTTAGTCATACGATTTTTGTATGCCTTGAAGCAGAACATAGCTGGACTATTTTTTATGTACCTAACTAACATCTAACATAATTACATTATGTGCATACCTATTGTTCACAAATAAATGATTTCAAGTTTGAAGCAGCCTAAGCCGCCTAACCGTTTCAGAATACCTGATCTGGTACCTTACTTAAAAACTATGACAGCTTCAAGAAAACACGCCACGATGCCGGTCATAATATGCAGCTCCTGAATGCATCATGGAGGCTTATGATATGTGGATAGATAAAGCAGTGTATGTAACTGTACATAATTAGGCATTAAAACACTCGTGTGATGTTATTATGAAACTTACCTTCGGCTCGTTTCATAATCCCACACTCGTGTTTAATGCCCTTCATTATGTACAGTCACATAAACTACTATTGTTCTTTTGTATTGTTTTGTTTTCATTTAGTTTGTTAACCGTTTACTTATTGGTTAAAATCTGCAATTTTTAAATGATTATTGTGTAAGATGAATTTTTATTATATTGTAAAATACCACTGATAGGTATTTTTAATTTTTAGCTTAAGTAATTTTATTTTAGGTAGTTTTAGTTTTATATTCGAGTTATGTATCTTCTATAAGTAGTTTAGTTTCTAGAATATTGTTATTGTTAAATACTTGAAACTTGTAATCAGAAATACCACTTGACATTTAAAAGTGCCCTTGTTGCCTATTTGCAGATTAAATAATTGATTTTCATTTTGATTTTTGAAATCTGCGGTTGTGATAGTGTGCACAAAAATTAAAAATGTCCCATTCAGACGAACTGAGCATTGGGAATTCATTTGGCGAAGTGTCCAGGACTAATTTTATATACTAGTACATAACTCGCAACAAAATAACGTAAGCAGCAAATCATTGACTGTTGCAACCATGTGCACTGAGTTATGTGGACATAAATCGTTCTAAATTGTTCTCTAGGCCATATTTCCTTGTTTTATAGCAACGTTAATTTACCGAAGTTATGGCAGACATTACTGCTGGTTCTTAAAATTATTGCAACCGTTTTACTGACTTAAATATTTACTGCAATGTTTTGAAATTATTTACCCAATTGTCGCGTTATATGTACCTAATGCAGTAAACAATCAAAATCTAGGTACCATGTTTACACTATTGTAAACACTCTATGTTTAAGCCATCTTAAAAATTAGGTAATTTAGGTAGGAGTTTTCACAAAGATGGTGCTAAATTGTTTATCGTGCGTGCTTTAGCAATATTTCCTCACAATTCGGTTTTGGTATTAACTAAAGCACGGTGGTGACGAAGTTATGTCTAATATCACTTTTTTTTCTTTGTTTATGTGAGTGTCCCACTGGCTGGCCTCTTCACTTTGTTGCTATGACTACTTGCGTTTCTTCTGTCTGTTATGTGACATACTGTAAACAAATCTTCAGTTGCTACAACTTAAAAGAGAGAAATAGAAGAGAAAGAAAGAGAGAGGGAGAGGGAGACTTAACTGGTAAAGAGATCATTAGTCGAATAAGCCATTGTGGAGCTTGAAAATATTAGGTATGACCTGAGGGGTAATCAAGTAAAGTTCCGAACGCGCGTCGGTTTAATTTAACTGTCGATTTTCCATATAAAAAAATGACATTTAGACCTACCTGACGCGCGTACAATGCGTTACGTGATCGACCTACTAGACTTCTTAAGTGAACATGACTTTTACATAAAATGTAGGTATTTACTTTTCTAATTAATATTCATTTTTAAAATGTTAGCTCACGTAGCTTCTAGTGACAGCATATTGAGCAAACGTCGTAATACTACTAATTGACCTATGCAAATGGAGTCCTGACACGTTGCAACGTCGCTCGCTAAATGATGCTTTAAACAACTCGTGTGATTGCATAAACATGTTCATACACGTAAACATAACAGATAAATCATACTGAGTAGCACATAGCTCGTAGGTTTGGGGTTCTATTTGCATATGCGTATTAAATTTATTCACTTGCGCTAAGCCTATGCTGTCATTGATTTTTTAAATTTTTTTGTTTCACTAACTTCAGGCAGGGCCACGCAGGACCCGTTTGATCGGCACTGACGGTGCGTGGATTGGCCAGGAGGCCAAAGCAGCAAAATGCTGTCATTGAGCGCGCGCGGCAAATATTTAACTGATAGCTAAACAATTCAATCAATTCTGTCTAATCGACCTATATTGTATGTTGCAACGATCAAGTTTGTATGTACACAAACTGTTAAATATTTGAATTACTTATATATGTTTTAATCTATATAGAAAACAACGAACACGTTATGTTTAGAAATATCATACAAAACTGGAGTTAGGTATCAGTTTTCATAGTTCATGAATCCAAGTTCAAGTCTTTTGCTGTGAAGATGTTGAATTTTAACACCAAGTCTGGCTTGCATCGTTTATACAATGGTTGCAATTTTAAAATGGCTTTTAAGACACACTTCAGTCTAGGAGCGAACTTGAAAACAGACTTCATAAATTGAGCTACTGATTTCTGTAAAAAAAATAAAATAAAAAACCTAGTAGTATGACAAGAAGAATACATATACAAAGTAAATTATACATTCTTTCACACGCCAAACCAAGTTAAATAATACAAATAACTATGACAAAAACTGTACGCTAAAAATGCAAAGCAATTGTGAATACAGATGGCAGATAACCCGTTTGAAATTCAACACCACAATGTACACCCAAGTTGTCACAACTACATGAGAATGGGTTTGCATAATTTGATTGAATGCGTTCGAGATCTTTATCGTTCAACCATTCGGTCATTGTCAAGTTTCCGGTCCCGTTCACTGAATTTACACTTCATTTGAGAGCCACAATAAAGGTAATTCCCCTTGTATGCTGAAGGGAACCCTTGTTACAAATATTGGACGAAGGATCGCATTAATTCTATTTTAAATTGAGTGTGAATTTGAATTTCGGAACGGGTTCTGCATGGTATTACGTTTTAACTTCTATTTAATACTTAAAAAATATTTAAAGGTGAATTGTTTACGGGTATTATTTGACACAGTATGTACTTTACAAGAAAATTGGCATGACGAGGGTTAAAAAAAGCTGTATCACTTCACAAAGCAGATATTTTCTGGGCATGTTTATTTTATTTGAATATTTTATTCTATCGAATTTTTCGTATAAGTAGGGTCAATATAGAGTCCAAAATTAATGTTGAATAATGCCGTTATAACACAAAACGCTATTTTGAGTTCCTAGTCTCCCTTCGATCATAATAACTTGAAAAAATATTAAGTAGAAAACTATTACCTACCTATAATTCTTCCACTTTTTTCATTTGTCTTAAATTAATATAAGTATTAGAAACGTAGCTATATTATTTTTTAATCAAAGTCAACAATATACCTCAACACACTTTGTATGGGATTTTAACACATACATAAGGTACTTACCCGTTTTTGTGCTCTTTAGTACCTATAGTTGCATTGAACCTTTGGTTCAATATTAAGTTCAATAATAATTATAGGGAATTGATAACTAGCCCCTTGTAAACTGTTTAGGAATTTAAACTCTAACCAAAACATGATACCCTAACCTGGCAACACAAACGTTAACCTCTAATCGCATCAATAATGCAACAGATGTAAAGCCACCTTATGTTTATGCTAATAATAATTGCTTATTTCGCTCAGATTACCCGCCATCTTGAATAGGCATCCATTTTGTGATGCATCCATTTTGTTTACCTGTCAACATCGATTTTAGGGCTGTTGATGTATCATTGTCACTTTCACGTGCGTGTTTTGAATTTGGATGTAAATGTGAATTGCATTAAAAACATGACGTTTGACAACTTGAACCTACATTAGCAAGAAATGGTTATTGTCTCTCTGTCGTTTTTAAAATAAAATATACATCTATTGTCACGAAACTTTACTGTTTTAAAATTATTTTTGTAAGTAGGTAAATAAAAACCAGCTTATTAGTCGTTTTATATTACGCAGTATTTTTTCCTAAATATCTTCTTTGGTGCTTTTAAAGAAATATTGAAATTGTAACCGTTTACCTCACAGCCATGATCTTAAATGTATTGAGACACCTGGTCTTGGTCTAACAATATATTTAAGTGAACGTCACATCTATCTTACCTAAGGCTTACACTCTTGAGCATTCACATCTAACAGAACATCGAGCATTCGCCGTTCAAGCATATATATAGCCAAACATCGCTATGAACATTTTGACGATCAATCTAGCATATACACTCAAGAGCAAAAGTTTCAGGTCGATGAAATACCGTCATATTTCCTAAAATAGTCAAAATGTTGTACAGTTTTTTAATCCTATCATGATCTTTATTAAATTTTACATCTAAACTGCAGAAATAACAGTAGTAACTGGTACGTGTTTCTACACGTCACCAGCTTTAAATCGGACTCGTAAAAACCCATGAAAAAAACAATCGCAAAAATCGTCATTTTTGGATGTTGATATCTTTATGATAGGATCCCGGAAATTGCTAATACATTTGGGTATTACGAAGACTAGTATGTTATGTAAATAAGACTAGTGAAAAATATTTAAAAAAACCTATTGCGGTTATTTAATTTAGGGTGACCCGAAACTTTTGCTCTTGAGTGTAGTTAATGCTGTGCGGGGGATGTGGGCGGAGAAGAACGGGGGTGGAAAAATAACAAAATGTCTCGGCTTGGTAAAAAGCTGGAAACAAAATGTACCGTCGTTTCGCTAGAACGCTCGCTAAAACGCTCCTGTTTATTTTGTGGACTTTTACCTGTAATGTAATATTCATCATCATCATATCAGCCGAAAGACGTCCACTGCTGGACAAAGCATAGGCCTCCCCCAAGGAGTGCCAAAGTGGCCGGTCCTGCGCCACCCGCATCCAGCGGACTCCTGCGACCTTTACCAGGTCATCAGTCCACCTTGTGGGGGGGCGTATGTAACATTCACTAGAATATAATTCTCATTATAAGTGAATGCTCAAGTGCATCAACACCTATACAGGTTTATAATAGGTAATTTTATTACCTTTACTAGCTGCCTGCGTGGTTCCACCCGCGTACCTATTATAGAACGCAAGGGAAGCGGCAGGAGCCTATGTAAATCCTGGAGGTCCAGTCTCCGGAATAAAGATGAAAGATTTTGCGAAATCGGATGAGTACCAGATTACATCCTACGTGAACTACGTCTACGCTTACGTAGTCACAAAGATTACATCATAATTATATTAGTCCATTATTCAACGAATACCAAGATTTAAGCAAAATAAAACAAAAGAACTTACATTTTTAACGTATCAAGTAAAAGTTCGACACAGGAGCTCCAAACGGCATGTAGTTCACGGCACTGCCGCTAGATGGCGCCACGGGTAACAAACGAAGATAAATCAGTCAATGAGTTACGAACAGTTCTTAAACTATGTCAAAGTCGTACTTATCTGACTGGCATCTTTATAGTTCTATTGATTTATTCCAATGTAACGCAATTCGCATAAACTTCATTGATGCAATCGTTAAATTGTAATGACCATCTGGGGCCGACTAAATGTAGTAAATATCAGTCTATTAAATATGTAGTACAAAGTTTAACGACGGTCATATTTGGAGATTGTTAAATGTATTAAATCGATATTTTCCATACCTAGTCGTTTGTATGATTTTTATGGTGTTTTAACCCACTATTATAATTATCTAACAAATGTTTATGCCCGTTTCATAAATCCTTAGAAAAAACCAGTAATATTATACCTTGAGACAAAATTGCCAGCCTTTCTGAATTAACCTACTTATCTGAATCCTACTGAATGAATTTAGGCAAAAATTAACTCATAGTCAACTTAAAATCCACAATCCCAGTGCTACGGCAATTTAGCCATCTTTTTTTAAATTACGATGAACAAACTGACGTGACGGGTTACAGGGGAGAGTCAATCACAAGCTCCTGGCTGTCGACACGGTCATAGGTCAGCTCAGGACAGAGGCGACCAACACCTGACACTCAACAGTCCGCCGCGTGAATGTTTACTTTGTTATCTGACTGCGGCTCATGTTTATTCATTAGTTTATGATTATAGATGTGCTCCGTCTGCGTTGAATTTATTTATCGCAGTCCCATGTAAATTAACGGACAAAGAAAAACTACTTGCTTTAAATAAATAAACTAGTGGCCCTGTAAACTAGTCAAACTAGACCAAGAGAGCACGTCTTACAAAAAAAAATCTGATTCGAAAAAAAAATGCTATATAAATATTGAACCGCCTCACAAAAATTCATGATAATCGGTTGAGAAATACGAACTGTCCTTATCAAACGGAGATATTAAAAAATGTTGGCCCAACCTGAAGCAAAAAACTTTGTTCGCTTCGCTCCCTCAAATAATCAATAAAATAAAGGCACCAGAAAAAAAAAACATACTGGCTGGTGTAAAAACAGTGTTTAGTAATACCAATTAATTGGTAGCAATTATTTAATTTTTATTATATAGAACAGTGTTTAAATATTAGTGATGTACCAGATAACAATCATAATTTATTTTACACATATTGAGAACACAAAGTAAAGAGGAGCTCATGTAATGGACCAGTTCAGTTAAAGATAAGTAAGAGCTTGTAATTAAACCCGGATTTGAATATATTGGTTGACAGATTTCGGATATAAAAATGAAAAATTAATTACAAAATAGAATTTGTTTTGAACTTGTAACTATTAATTTAATGTCATTATTAATGATACGGGAAATAGGATTTCCTCCTGTTCATCAGATAACCATTGAATATAAATTGCTATAAGCGATACAACCAATTACAGACAACTAATCGCAAGAGTTGTCGACGAACGATAAACTACTGCCTGCGGCGATAAATAGACTTGTTATACGGCTTAACTATAATCGATGTATTATGTAAAAACTCCCACATTTAAAAAATCTCTATCTTAATTATTATCACTTCAGCTTAATTGCATTCAAAGGCAATAATTCACTAGAATTTATTCACAAAACAAACGACTAACGGCTAATGTTCTAGAAAGCTAATATTAATATCAATATAATGTTAATGAAATAGATATAAAAAGCGTTTATGTGTCAGTTAGTCTTAACGGATGTATTTTTAATTATTCAACAGGACATGAAGTTTATCTTTTAAAGAGATGTCGCTTATAGAAAGCGTCATTTAGTATTTCAAAAAATGTGACGCCTCTGTCTTGTATTACTCTACCTGTCTTTCAGTCTTTTCGTGTGACCAATTATGCTTTTGACAGTTGAATTTCCAACATGACGTGGACCTTATCAAAACAGCGTTTATTAAAAAAACTTGACATTAACAAAGCTGACAGCTCTCGGCTTTGTTATTAATGACGCTCGTCAGCCTAACGCGAGTTTTTTATGCCATTCAATTAAATGAATTATTTTGTTAGTTATTCCCTGAGGTGGGTGGCGTGATTGCTATCTTGTTTTGCCGCGCTCGACGCTCCGACGATCCCAGTGTTGATTGACGGCCCTAATGTGTGTGTTAGAGCTGTATTAATCAATCACCACAGGTTTATTACATCTTCCCCCTGAGAGCTGGAACACACATTTTGTTTTGATGTTGCTTTGACGTTGATTGCTTATGCGCTTTTTATGTTTACTTTTTCTACTCCCACGTAATACTCAAATACCGCTTTGGTTAATCCAGTACATCATTTTACTTCGTGAAATATCAAACGGACCTATGAATTTTTCATGGTATTTTTTGTCAAGCTGAATATTCAACAGATACGGACCATTAATCTTGTTAATGAAAGCCATAAATCTGAGGGCGTTTTACGAGCGAGAGTTAAATAAAAATAAACTTTAATGATTGGTATGTAGATATTATATTCCAAATAATTCATTTAATATTAAACATAGAGATTATTATTTACATATAACATTTGGCTGTACAGAGTCACATCGTCCGAGCTAGCGCAACGCTGGCGATCACTTACATAAATAACTATGTTACAAATTGCACTAATCACTAAATTTGTCAAGGCGCGTCCCGCCGTAGAACATGAATTAGAGTCTATCGATATCACAGAAGAAAATTGGACAAATACAACATTAATTTATGACAATCGTATGCACTACACTGAGTCTACTGGTGGACGGCCGCGCCGAGCCTTTGGCCGTACATGGCGTAGGGCGAGTAGAAGGGTCCTAGTGCAGGGTTGAAGGCACCGTAGGGTGAAGCACCGAGGCCAGCCGGGAGGCCGGCCTTCGAGTACGGGTGGTATCGCGACGCCGAGAGTGGGCTGAGAGGTGCCGACGGGTACGCGCGGAGACCCGCGGTCGTAAACAGCGGATTCATATGATTGAGCAGCGAAGGCTGTGAAGAAGACACCGTCGCCGGCGTAGAACCATCCGCCGTGTGACTTCTTAAATGCTGCAGTAGCTCCTCAGAATTACCAAACCGCTTTCCGCAGTACGAGTCTCCAACAATCCAATTGCACACATACGGGCGACTTAGTTGCGCATAAGGCAGACCGCCGGCCGCGCCTTGCTGCGACAGGGCCATCGCCATCGCGATGTTGTATTTTTGGTGTTCACACTGAGTGCAACCGGCGGGACAGCTGCCGTTGCTCATAAGGAGGTGGTGGTTATTCACTGAGAACTGGCATCCGGTACAATAGGGGTCTTTGCACACTGGGACTAGAGTTTCTCCGCCGGCGGGCGTTTTGACTCTAGCGTATCCGAGGTATGGGTTCGGGGATGATCCAGGGAATGCGGCGGCAGCGGCGAGCATGGCTGCATGGTGAGCGTTGAAGGGAGCGCCGGCGTAAGGCGGTCTGAAGGCAGGGTTGGCGTGTTGTTCCATTCCAGGAGGGCAGCAGAGTCCGGCGAGCGGATTGAATCCAGGTAATCCGGGCAAATTTTTGAAAGCCGCTAGCGGATCTTTTCCGTGCCCCAAAACTTCCAATCCAGATCGGATAATAGGGCTAGTGCCTGATGAACTGGCGGGAGAAGACTTCTGTTCATTAGAAGGGCTGTTTTTTCCGTGTTCGCCAGAAGGTGGTGTAGATTTCCTTCCAGGCGTGCTCTTTCCCGATTTCTTATCATCTGAACTGTCCGAGCTGGCTTTAGATGAAGGGCGTGCTTCCTCTGGTTTCTTTGAGACAACATTGGTTTCATAAGGTTTGAAAGCCAGGTGTTTGTTGTCCGGGGTGGAACGCGGTTTGTCAGGTTTTGTGCTGTTTGGTGATGAACGGATAACTGTGTCACTAACACTATTCACTGATTTCTTCTTGTCAATCGGTGGCAGCAGCGGTTTGGTGGGAGTGGTATCCGCACCAATTTGACTGCAGGTTTGCGCTAAAAGCGCAAGCGGGCTTTTCTTCGAGTCCAACTGTAACAAAGAAAGATAATCATAAGTTTTGTTTGAAAACAATTTAAAACATACCTAAATCTAGCAGAGAATGAGAAAAAATGCATAATTTGTAAAGTGTTTTTTTCGTAAAACATTTAGGGACATAAAAAAAAGGAAAATTATCGAAAAGTTTTTAAGTCGAATACTTACAGAGGAAGGAAGCGGAGCCAAATAATCAGGTTGTAAATACTGATTGGGATTAGTAGCCATCATTCCTCCGTCTTCAAGAACCACCATTTGGAGATAACTTTTACTATCACTTGTAAACTTCACTGGTCACGGAACGCCTCTGGCAACTACTCTGTGTCACGGATCGCGAGCAAACGCGTGCGGTCGAGTCGGCGGCTGTGAGGACTGTGAGCGAGCGAGCCCCACCAGTGCCCACCGAACCCCCCGCGCGGGGGACGCGAGACGGGGATACAGTCGAGCTTTGTTAGAACGAGAGGGGTGGACGTCTCCGCTGCAGCGTGCGGCGATAAAAAATAAAGCGGAAACGACACATAGCTGCATTGCGGTAGGGTGAAAAGGAAAGGCGGCTTGAAGCCGGGTGCGGATTGAGACGTGCGCGGGTGTTGGTGGCGTGCCACCCATGACGCTTTGACTCGCCGCCGTACCTGACCGCTGCACCGCGCGTTTTTACCCGACATCACGTTTATTACGGCGGCGTCATCGCCGGCTACATTTGGAACTACTTACTCTTTTACGAGGCGCTTTGTGCTCAGTTCAAAGGGGAATTGATCTGTTCCAACATTCCCCGAAGCCATTCCGTATGTCAACGCTTCGTGTACTTAGTTAGTATACGTAAATAAAGCAACGATATTTCACTGTATTGACAGGGCTAAGTCCATAAAGTTAATGTTAATCCGACACTAAAACCTGTCAAACACGGGTTCCGGACCCTCCGTAGCGATCAAATTAAATATGTCAATTTGGGGACCCATATCAACAGCTGCGGGCGACGTCGGCCCTTTAGAAATATTGCTTATTGTGTCCAAACAAAGATACTAAGTATAATGTATGGGCGGAGGACTGGGTAGTAAATAACCCGCGGGCTGTAATATATTTGACAGCGCGCGGACACGCGAAACAAAAAACATGTTTATTGCGATCGGACCGGTCGGGGCCACGGGGCCAGTGGGGCTGAAGGGGCTACAGGCCTCTTCTCTCGTGCCGTTTGTTAAAAATATGTTTTTATGTTGTACATACATAAGTCTGCGTCGTTTTATAGTAAAGTTTTGAATTTTGAGTTCACGCTTATCGGCATTGTTCGTGCCGCTAAAAATTAAGTGCCACAGAGGTAGTTTATGTTTTTTCATGATAAGTGACGTAATTAAAATATTCTGTAAAATTATGCATTCACGTTATATGTTGTTTAACTGCCAAATCATTAAGATATTTTTTTTTATTATCACTGTTTTTGACATAGGTGGGCAAAATTGAGCCGACTCAGTTGGCCAGAAAGCCAAAAAAAAAAGAGAAGAAGAAGAAGACATAGGTGACCCAGAGGGAGAGGCAGACCACCAGCTACGTGGTGGTCAAACATCGAGAGGGACCTAAAAGCACAGAACCTTTCACCTATGACAACCCAGGATAGAATTTCCTGGCGCCGCTGCACAAGGAGGCCCGACCCCAGCTGAACTGGGACAAGGGCAGGAAGAAGAAGAAGACTGTTTTTGACATAGGTACTAGTTTTTGGGAGTTCTGTACCCTACAAAGGGCCGACATGCAATTGATAGTAGGCTCAGAACCAGAAGTTTTCTTAAGTGACATCGACACTAAACTTAAGTACCTATAATGAATTTTCTTGTGACGTCTGGATTGATCGGATTTTGAATTTGCCAGTGTCAAGACAAAAATGCACTTTTACGAAGCTCCGCAATATAAATATTGTTTATTTGTTCTGAAACAAGATGGTGTGTAATGCTTTATTTTAACTAGGTAGTTTTTTCATAAAAATAAGTGTTCCATCGTTCTTCTAGTGTCGTAATTATTATTAGCACTTTACATCCGTGAGCCAGTAGCCATTTAGTACATCGTAACATACAGAAGCTCAACATATATTATCAGAACACGACATTTTTTGATATCATTTGTCATATTTAGCAGTTTGTAATCACATTATTCGCTGCAATAATTGTTACGCTTACAACGATCGTTCATATAATAACAATATTTATACTTATCATATATTATTCTTTGGAAAACTAAACACCTTCAATATCAAAATAGATGTTACGGTGATCTTAAAGCGTCGTTTAATGAAGACTGACAGTTTTTTGATCCGTCTTCAACCACCCCTTTATGAATGTTACCGCAATTCAGACACGGTTGGGCAGATATGACATTCAAAACCTTGCTCGAGTCACCTGAATCTCATCCCCAACAAAGTTTGAACCGTTGTCCATAACAACTATGCGTTACCAGAGGTCGGAATTAACTGGTTCCAAAGGTGAGTTGTCAAGTTGTGAATACCACGGTTGGTTTTCTAAACCGCTATAGCTATAGCAATTACACGGCTATAGCTGGAGCTACCCAAGTGTAAACAGCCATTATTATGTGGATATAAGCCAAATTGGGTTTCTACATTCGTTACATTTTGTACACAGTTTGCTCACTGATACGAATAAACATTATTGGAGGCTTAGCTGTTTATTTGATTTATTTAGAAGAATATTGCAGGACTTTTTATAGTGAGGTTTCATAACTTACGAGTAAGTGTTATTTTAAAGGGGTTCTAGATCTATTCAACTAGGATTAGCCGTGTGCGATATTTCTTTTAGTGACAGACGATATCGAATAATCACAATCAAAGTGAATTGAGTTTTTTTCATTTCTGTAAAAATAATGGAGATCCTAGGAGTGTGTTTCATACAATCAATGGTCTGTTTTATTATTTCCTGCGGTCTATCAAATCATGCATAGTTTACAAAGATGTCCTAACATTACTTCGATTATTTAGTTACCTTATTCACGATTGGAAAATAATCAGCAGATAAACATGCCCCACTTTTTACCAACACAATCGACTATCACGGTCGATTTTATTGCTTTTTCCTAAACTAATCTCCACGCAAAAAGCCCTGTCAGGGATCGAACCCAGAGCGGAGATAACGCGGCATTGTGACGCCGGATGCGGCTAACATCAAACAAAACTGGGATCGTTCCAAACTCGACTCATAGACGCCGTTGAAATTTTAAAGGCTGATCATTAAGTAAGTTTAGTACGAGGTGGCAAAGTAAAGTAAATAAGTACAGAGAAAACAAGGAAAATTTTGTTTTTAACATTATTGATAACTACATAGCATATTACAAAAGCTAACGAAAGCTTAGTCCTTCCTTCTTCAAAATTTTCCAGACAGAGAATTTTGAGATTCCGTGCCTCAATGCCAAGCGTCTTAGACTCGTGGTTGGGTCCGCGTACACAACGTGTGCACAACCGGCGATGAACTTCTTGAAAGTGGCGAGCAGCAGGTCTTGGAACGTCATTAGGATACTGCTCCAAATAGGCGATACACGCAGCTCTTGCAGATCCATGGCACAATCCATAATAATAGTGCATGTTGGCTATTTGTAACGGCGAAAACTCTCGTAAGCGGGGCATGATGATTCAAACTGAACAAGTACTGGAGTAATCAAAGAAGTGGCGAGCAAAGACAAGCAATTGCGATTTGCGAGCGACTGAATAGTTGACCTATTGCCCAATGCCTTTATACCCCTCAAGTTATCTCCACCTTCAACCCAAAAACACCCTTCAACTACCTGGGAACAAGCGGTCATTAAGGATTTTAAGAGGATTAAAATTAATAAAATTATGGTTTGATTTACGTACCCATTTGCGTGGTATTTTTCGAAGTCTGAGACAGTTTAAAAACGGTTTTAGAATCGGCATTAAGTGAGGTTTAATACTAAGCAAAAAAAATGGTAACTAAATCTGCGTTTTTTTCAGAAAATTGTGTTTTTCTTTTAAAATTCGTAATTTTTGTAGCCATTTTTCAAAAACAATATTTTTTTTTGCGGATTTTCTCTTCTAGTTGGTTTTCTATTGTTATTAAGAATTATTAACCTGTCCCTTGGTAATACTCTGCATTTTTTATTTTCATTTTAGGACCATTGGATCAAAAGTTATACCGTCTGAATTAGGTGTATTACCCGAGTTTTTACAAAAATTTTCAAAATTCTGTAAAAAAAAAAACTAATGACTAGAAAAAAAAAAAAACACCGTTTCACCGATGAAATTGGCTGAAATTTTTCTCCTTTTATTTTGTACAGTTTATGACATTCCACCCTGTATATCAATTGATAACTGACAGGCAAAGTAACTGTCACAGAAATGTATAATATTATGTATGGATTCATTAGAATTGTTATGTGTATATTTTGTGTAAGTTCATTCATATAAATTCACTCTCAATGGCGTTGCCGACTCTTTATAATGTGGTTTCATTGATAGAGGTGGTTCTATATTAATCAATTAGGGTTATTCCTTTCTCTCCACTAATATTTCGCTTTGACAACTCTTCGTGCCTATAACAAAGTCGTAAACACATGTTGTGTGTCAAGTCGTACGTCAGTATCGAGAGTAGGCGCAGCTGTCAAGAGCCACATAAAAACCATTTAAATACTAAACGGAAAAAGCTATTATCAACCATATTAGAATAATAATAAGGGTTACGCTAACTGCTTTCTTTTATTTGTTTTGGCTCCTGAAAAACCAAAAAGTAAAAGAGCATGATTAAACAAAAATGAACTTTTTGTAACAGGTTTAAGGATACAGAAATATGCATTATTTTTATGGTACAATCTCTCTGAAGGCGCCCGCGCAACGCTTTGATCTAACACCCATTAGCGAGCCGATGTCTGTTGGTATTGATGAGTTGAGAGCGTCTGGAGTATGCCCACTATTGGCCAAGTGAATGGAACATTGGTATCTGCAAATGCATTTAAAACACTTGGAATGAAGTACTTAGAAACGATTGAAGTTTTGTTTTGCAGTAAAAGTAAAGAACGCAAGTAGTACCTGTACCTACACGGTGAACGTAATATTGAGATTCTCGCATTATCTTACAACGACATTAACACACGATTATAAGAATTTATAATTCGACCAAGATTTCTAAATAAGAAGTAGTAGTTTAAAATAATTTCGAGGCTGCATGCATACATTATCAATATGGCCGTTGAAAGCTATAATACAAAATTATACATATTCACATTGTCCTGTACCTATAGTCCCATACCTCGTTAAGTCGTGACAACGAAACAAATTATTTGCAGATACCTGGTAATCGAAAGATGTTTTCTGAAATGCATCAGAGAACTAATAAAGTTAGAAACGTTAGTTCTAATATTAACATTATTTACACCCAATAAAACAACAATTGTTGCGCTTTCACCTGGGACTTTACAAAATGCAATACCATTTTTAATAGCTAAGATAAAGATTTAGCGTTAAACAACTTTACAGCCTGCAATGGGGAGGTCCCGCACAAGTAAACATTAGTTTTCTTTCTAGTTACCTTGTTTATTACAACTGCCATAAAAATATTGAATGATGAAGCTTGAGACAAGCTTGTCCATATAGATTCCGCGAAAAATAGTAAAGGGAAAAACTCTAAATATTATCTCGGTTCTTGTTAACTTGTTATAGGAATAGGTTAAGCTGTTGATGTAGGTAGACGATAGCTAGGTATTTTTATTGATATACCTAACGTGGAACAGGAGTTGTTTTTGTGAAATATCTCGGTCTTATCAGTAATTGTATATAATTGATATTAGAAGTTGTTGGCTTAACGGTTACAACAGTAGATAAACCTAATATAGTTATGATTCTTGTTATGATTATTGGACAAAGACAAGACATGCTTAAAGTTATACCTACTAAATTCAATTATATAGAGAGATCAATTATTGAGATGTTGAATTTTTATTTTTTAATAAGCTGTACAAGGTTGACTGATGACCTGGTAAAGGTCACGGCAGTCCGCTGGATGTGGCTGGCGCAGAAACGGTCATTAGGTATGACGTTCTTTAGGGGAGGACTATGCCCAGTAGTGGACGTCTTTCGACTGATTTGGTGATGATGATTATTCACTCTGTTTTCAGACTGTTTTTGAGTTTGAGACAAATATTAGTTATGGTGTTTTCAGTTATTGTTTTAATTCACTCAATAACTAAACATCATTTCTAAACCAAATGATGAACTACGGATCTCTAAAACGATATCAGAGCTTAACAACAATATCGTAGATAAGCTTGCAAAATATAACAGACTCATTCATGAGCATTGTAGGTTTATCACCGTCGTAAAGCCAAGACAAGCATCTTGTGTCTTCCGGCGCGACGGGGAGGGAAACATAGTGAACATTATTTAGGTTTAAAACTTGGAAATGACTTTTACTATTGTTTATTTGAATACATTTCGTTGCATTACACTAAGCATGCGGGAGTCCGCTGGATGCGAGTGGCGCAGGACCGGCCATTGTGGCACTCTTTGGGGAGGCCTATGTCCAGCAGTGGACGTTTTTCGGCTGATATGATGATGATAATGATGACGCTAAGCACAGCAATGTTCTTAAGGCGACGTGAGCTCCAAAAACTGATTTTTAAAAACCGTAGCTCTTGTTTGGAGTATAATACGGCTGCCCTAAATTAAATTAGTAATGTTGAGGCCTTTCTCGAGGGAAATCAGCTATTCGAATCTTGAGTTTTTGAATTTCGCTCGATAGAAAAAAAACACGAACATAGGTCTAAAATACTCTTAAAAAAATCGTAACAAATTATGCACAACAGCTAAACATATTAAAATTGTTTAAAAAATCGGCAATGTTATGTTTGAGGGAAATCAGCTATTACTTTTTCATTTAATAATTCGCACAAAAAATTAAAATTAAAAAACATGATATCCGCGCTTCCAAACACGCACTTCCATCTCGCTCACGCTTATGCTCAATGAGAGGGAGAGAAGACCACGAACCTACGTCCCCTTAAATAACTTCGCAGCTAGTACTAAAATTAGCGTAGGTATATATATATTATTTTAAAATTTATTGATGTTTAATATATTGTTCTGAAATAACAATATATATTATCAAACCTCAAAGTTTTAAACTACGAAAACATGTTCACAAATAATTTAGTTCCATTTGATACCATCGCTTAATCACGGCAGCGAAAATTTTAAAATTGTAGCATTAAATTTTATAATTTAAAAAATAATTATGCAATACACCTGGTGAAAACATATTAGAAATCGGCTGAGTAGTTAGTTTCCGTGATTTTTATTATTATATGATATATTCTAGAAATCTCAATTACAAAAGAAAACTCTACTCAAAATACTTTATTGCGTCAAAAATTCATGTTTTGTTTAATTTTAGTAGGTACTAGAAGTATCAAATCTTGAGACAATAGGAATATGTTTTTTTTTTCTATAGCTTCCAGTTCACTATCACTACTACTTAAAACTGCGAAACATCTAAAGCCGGAATTTTACCGCCAGTTATAAATCTTTGCATCTCAGTCTAAATTCGCGGAACCTAAGAATTCAAACTCAACCTTCCTTTTTCAGTCGGCAGCTGCTCTTATTCAAGTTCCCTTTGATCTTCCGTGAGACAACAGATCTTATAGCAAAGGTGTCGATTTCACAAGATATTCTGTTATGGTTGAGTGCCCTTAGGGATGTTATTGGTGTCGAAGTTCCTAAGATCTCTTTTACAGTAGCGTCAAACGCTTTCATGTATTTATTAGGAACTTACTTAGACTTAATTTTTCAATAAATTTCATCTAAGAATCTAAACTTTTAAACTATCTATCTATTTGAAATACAGGTAGTCCCAAAATATAAGAAAATTAAGTCTTAATTTGCTTATATTTTGGGACTACCTGTAAATCTCATAAAGAGGTAGTTTAAAAGTTTAGATTCTAAGATGAAATATATTGAAAAATGTAGTC
Source organism: Epinotia brunnichana (assembly GCA_963854355.1). Lineage (NCBI taxonomy): Eukaryota > Metazoa > Arthropoda > Insecta > Lepidoptera > Tortricidae > Epinotia > Epinotia brunnichana. The sequence goes on along the minus strand of OY977945.1, from coordinate 3,311,005 downwards.
TTAGTAAGTTTAAAAGTTTAGACTCAAGAATAACACTCTTTTTGAATCCCGTTTTACTCAAAGAGTAAAACGGGAACCCTATTACCAAGACTCCGCTGTCCGTCTGTCTGTCACCAGGCTGTATCTCACTGATACCGTGATAGTTCCAGTTGAAATTTTCACAGATGATGTATTTCTGTTACCGCTATAACAACAAATACTAAATACAGAATAAAATAAATATTTTTATTGATACGGAGTCCTTTGTGCGCGAGCCCGACTCGCACTTGGCCAGTTTTTATACTTTCATTTTAACATTATTTGAAAAATAAAAGATTATGCGAATGCTCGTGGCATTTCCACGTTGGATAGCCATGGATACCCTTGCACCAGAAACGACTCGGGAGACCTTAGTATTAAAATAAAAACCGGCCAAGTACGAGTCGCACTCGCGCACGAAGAGTTCCGTACCATTATCTATAAAAACTATTTTATTCTGTGTTTTTAGTATTTGTTCTTATAGCGGCAACAGAAATACATCATCTGTGAAAATTTCAACTGGAACTATCACGGTATCAGTGAGATACAGCCTGGTGACAGACAGACGGACGGACGGACGGACGGACGGACAGCGGAGTCTTAGTAATAGGGTCCCGTTTTACTCTTTGAGTACGGAAGCCTAAACATTAACCTACTCAACTAACGCCAGTGTAAGTACTATTATGGAATAGTTGTAAAAGACTACTAATACCATGTTTGCCGAGATTATACTCATCATACTTAAACAGGCCAGATAAACACTTAAGTAACTAATCCATTACTAATATCACTAATGATAAGAGATAACATTAAAAACTCAATACTAATCGCACGAAAGTAAGTCATCCAGATAGAAGATATCGAGAAAAAAACCAGGCGGCACCTTAGTAATAAATAATGTGAGTCAAAATAAATTTCCCTTGAGCTGTATTAGTATTTATGGTGGCAATAAATGGCCTTTTCAAAATGCCGCGTGTTGTAAATAATTTTCAGTGTGAGCCGTTTGCATAGGCACTTGTCAGTCGAGGCCACGAAACTGGCGGTAGGTAACACGGTACGTCGCTGAAGCGACAATTTCTCGTTCCTGGTTAGGTTGACCGCATGGGCAAGACTAGAGGATTAAAATATAACCTTAATACAATCAAAAGATGAAAAGATATCACTTAGTGTGTAGCATTCTGAAAATGGTCCTAATAATAGAGTAGGTTTTTGTAGTAATAACTTCAATTAATATATAAACATGAGTGCGTCTTCTGGACATGCATCATTAATAAACAGAATTCATACTCACGAATATCGGGAAAGAACCGAAAGTATACAAATCGATTATCTATGATGTTATTGCACAAGATTTTGGCATTTCATTTCATTGGCGTTCCAAATTTTTTTTAATATCTACGTATATCCTAAATATTTTACTATAAAACCGTTTATACGTATTCGTTTTTACTATATAAAACTTTATTCTGTTCAGCGATCCGCTCTGCTTTCGCCACATTTCCTGGCCCCAAAATCGATGTCGGCACAACTTAAAAGACGACAAGACAATACTTAACGACGCTCATAACGACGTTCATTGTCGATCGCAGGCTGTCGGCGCCGACACTTTGCCGATCGCCGAATTGTATGCCGACATTGCTGGCGCTACCACAAAGAGCAATTGTAAAACTTTATGGCGGAACCTACCAGATCTATATTTGCGTGACGTGGTGTTTTCGGGAAACATGGCTGTCAAGTTTATTGACGGTATTGTAATAGGATAAATCGACGGCCCCTAGGTAAATCATCGAAACTCGAAATTTTGGTTTTTTTTTTATTACGGGAATCACTTTGCACAGGACCATTTTTTAATTCTACCAAAAGAAAGTTGTAAGAAATATGAATTTTAACGAAAATTGTATTCGTAAAACATTGAAACTAATACGTACAATGCGACGAAAAGTATCGATAGTCTAAATTCGACTATTTACGCGGCAACCGCGAAGGTGCGAAAGAGACGAAACTACCATTCTCGTGAGTTTACGCGGCGCGAATCCGCCAGTGTGCGCCAAGTAGTCGCGAGAGCAACATGCGTGAATTTAGTTACTATTCAACCTGCGTTTTAAGTTTTAACATAGTGAATGATGAGTTCTGCAAGGTTTTCTGCCTCCAGATGCAGGAAAATTATCAATTTAGCTAAAACGGACAGTCCCATTCAGCAAATGCCAAGCCCAGCGAAAAAGCCAACTGATCGCGAATTATGTAAAACTGGTAAGTTTGACTATTTCTAGATCTTATTTGTCATCTCTTTTATATTGTTTTATTATGTAGGTACTAGATAATTGTGCATTATACGTTTATTTATATATAAATAACGGTTACATATGAAATTATGATACTATAGCAACGTAAATCATCGAAAATAACAGTTTCGACATTATACTGCGACCCTCGACTTTTGTTTGCTATCGAAACTGGTAGATACGATTGTTTACGTTGGTATTAAACAAACGTAAACTATCGAAACTGGCACTTTCATAGTTTTACGTGGGAATTTTTTTTTTATTAGTAATCGATACTACTGGTTTCGATGTTTTACGTGATATTAATAATGTTATTTCTTAAGTTTCGATGAGTTTTGATAGTAAACTATATTTTATATTTATTCATATTTGTACAATAATCAGTTCTAATTGTTTAAGAATCACCAATACCTACCGCATGCACCTTTGGAGACGCAGAATGGGCTGCTTTAGAGGGAATAATAGATGACGAGTTGTCATCAGATACTACTTGGCCTCCGTCGACGAATTTACTAGAAAACACGTTTCCAGGATCGCCCAGTAACCAAGAATCTTGTATTTTGGATAGCTTAGAAAATACGCCCTTACCGTCCCCATTGCAAGATTTTGAATCAGGAGTTACATTATCGGACAACAGAGGCAATCACTCAAACCACCACGTTATACAAACAGCTGAAATGATTAAAAGCGTTTGTGATCATGTTGCGTCCTTTCAGCCAGTCGAATCGCATTATACGCGGAAAAGTTCAGATAAGCTGTATTTAGATAATAATTTAAGCATGAACAAGATGTTTTCTCTTTACAAAGAATGGGACCAGCTTCAAAATTATGATACTCAAGCTCAAACTGTGCGTCAGTATACTGACATAGTAAATCAGAACATGAACATAGCATTCTTTGTTCCAAAAAAAGATTTGTGTGACAAGTGTAATTCCTTTTCAAATAACAAAAGCCCAACAGAAGAAGAAGTAAACGCTAATTCTAAACATGTAAAAAACAAGACAATTGCTCGAGAATTGAAACAGAATGATAAACAATTAGCCCAAAGTAATCCTGACGCGGTGTGTGCTACATTTGATTTCCAAAAAATTTTAAATGCACCGCATGGAGACATTGGTTTATTATACTATAAACGTAAACTGTCGGTTTACCATTTTACGGTTTATGACTTGGCTGAAAGGGAAGGCTTTTGCTACATGTGGACCGAATGCACAGGGAATAGAGGAGCAAACGAAGTTAGCAGTTGCCTGGTACAGTTTATACAGACGCAGGTTGATAAAGGCGTAAAAAAGTTTTTGTTTTGGTCTGACAATTGCTCAGGACAAAACCGAAACAGAGTCGTATACTCCATGTATATGTACTTATCACAACAATATAAGATAGACATAACCCACAGATTTCTAGAACCTGGTCACACGCAAAATGAAGGCGACAGCGTCCATGCTCTCATCGAAAAAAATTCGAAAGGGAAGTTAATCTACACTCCTGACCAGTGGTATGCATTAGTGCGATGGGCTAAGACATCTGGAAAGCCTTACAATGTAGTTGAAGTGACTCAACAAGATATTTACGATTATAAACCATTGTTAAATGAACGAAACTGGAAAAAAGACACGACTAATGCTAATATGTCTTGGAACAAAATAAAAGAAATTAAAGTAGATAAGGATGTACCAAACTACCTTTTCTTTAAATATGATTTGGAAGGAGATGAGCATTGCTTGAATTCTGTTGTTGTAACTAGAAGACGTGGTCAAAGAATAAATACAAACACAGAATTAAAAATGGCATATACCAGTACCCTTCCAATTACAAATGATAAATACAAAGATCTCATTTCTTTGTGTAATTCAGAGGTGATTCCGAAGGAATATCACAGATTTTATAAAAATATTTGCCACGGTCGCAATGTCGAAGAAGATAATTCGTCTTAAAGTATAGTATATTACTATTATAATTTTTGATCTCTTTAGCCAGATTATGGCATACATTTTGTTGATTTTTTTTAAGAGGTTTGCGTTTATGATACCTAATACTATTTTTAATATTTATTTTTCAGCATGTCTGGCTAAGACTGTAAAAGAAGATTGTTTTGTTTTTATAGTGTATATGTTCACAAATACATTTTTATAATTACTTGGTTGTAGTAACGTCAGTAACGTGCCTTATACTTGGTACCTACATTTTGATAGAATTGAAGTATTTTTAACTTAGTAGAATAATTAACGACTGATGGAAACAGATTGTGATTTTAAGAGTTGTAAGATGATGAAAAAATTAAAACATTATCTAAAAAAAGTATTTTTTTATTTTTACCTTACTCTGACAGCTATATCGAAAGTTCTAATTACCTACTATATGTTTTGTCGACGAAAATTATCGAAATTGGCAAACTCGATAGTACATTTTACTAATACATCCGTCGTAAATAATAGAAACTGCCAGTTTCGATAAACTTTCATAAATCGAAATCATCGTAAATAATCGAAACCGTCAGTTTCGATATAAGACATATGCGTAATCACGTACTAAAAAATCGAAACTCAAATTTCTAAAAAAACAGAATATACTCTCTAAAATTAGACTAACACGAATAAAGGGCCTAATTAATTATTATTAAAAAGTAGAAAACAGTTCATGATTTATTTATGTTTTAAGGATGGTGTTAAAAGAGAACTTTAAAACGCTGTACTGAAAAGTACTCAAAATTAGTTTCGATGATTTACCTAGGGGCCGTCGAAATATTTGTAAATAAAGGACAGCATGAGGAAAACTTTGGGTTTGAGGTAAATGCAACAGCAGTAGGTATAAATCTGATAAAAATTGGATATATTCTGAATCAAAATAAAATGTGAGCAAACTACTGATAATGGTGACTGGAAGTTTTGTTTTAAATCTTTAATGCATTTTAATTGTACTTACATCGTTGATACATGGTTGTGGACGTAAATGTCGAGCAAATGCCATGTGTAACATTTAGTTTGCACTAATTGTAGTATTTTTTTGTTACTCAGTTGGATAATTATGTGTACCTATATAAATTTAAGTTAGCAATCATTGAAAACTCAGCTGAATACTCGTATCTTAGCAAAAAATGTGTTAGTTGAATAATTACATTGTGAATATCTAAATTGTATGATAATTTTTAACATGCAATTTACGGACTCCTTCATATCCAATTACATGCTTCATAAATTCTAATAGTAAAAGGGTGTAAAAGTTATTTTGAACTTGATATCCACTCTCACACACCATGTGTCGAGGACTAAAAGTGAGTTGTATTTTTATTAAGTTACGCTTTTATTTTATTTTTAAGCTGATACAGTATTGTGTGCGAGTTTTGGATTACGGATTGGATTATGATTATAAATATTAAGTAGCAATTATTTTTGTCAGAGGTATTTTTATTTCATTCAATCTTATTACATTTATTCGTAATATAAAAAAAAAAACAACAAACTCGCTTTAATCCGCGAAGGGTTAGGCCAAACGTATTAAGTAGAAGTTCCACTTTTGGTATTGGTTATTTAAATTTATAACTTGTTATAAATCTTAATAAGCATTGTGCTAATATTTATAATAAAATGGCTGCAAGTAATGCAAGTATACGTCGACAGTTGTTATTCTTAACGAAACGAATCGTAATTTACATGGCTGTTCCTTAATTCAAAAGTTTAACCATATACCAGTACCATGCTACACGCATGAATACAAGTATAAATGTGGGCCACCATAAAGATAACGATAAACAAAATTTCAACCCTGTGCCTCCCTTTTTTATTGGCAGGGGCAATTTGAGACGATGTTTTCTGCCTGAATTACCACAATTATACTTCGTCTCACCAGGAATACAGTGCTTCTTATTTCCAAGACTTAACGTCGTTTTTAACAAAATTTCGTTCTGATGAACGGTTTATATATTTTGGTGTTGGTGTAATTTATATTCCGTTGAAGGTTTAGTGTGAGTTTACGAAATTGTTAAAGATAGATAAAGGAACGATATTTACATTAGGGTGTGGGGCCGAGCTACTAAACTGACAGACGTTATGGCTGTCACTAAAATAAATTAATGGGACATAAATAAGACAGTATATCTCGATTCCGTGCACGGATTTATTATGATAGTAATGAATAGTTTATGGTTTGTTGGATTGTTTATACTAAGACAGCGGAAGTAATGTCTCTTTCGCTATTTTATTATTGCTTGTCCATACATAAAATAATTGAAATTGTTCAGAAACTCATTCAATTTTATTGCAGGTACGCAGATACTTCTCTTTACGATATCACGCAATGATGGGTTACTCGCAAATCGCGACATAAATCAAGGCAATGACTATGACAAATAATCTTGTCATGACAAGAAAGTGAAGAAACTCGTATGTCACTGTCAAACGATAAAATATTACATTATGCAACCATTACACAAGGTACGCTTGTCTTATTAGATAATTATCATGTTAATGGATACAATATTCAAATTTAATGAAATATAATGTTCTCTGAACCTCCTTTTCTATTAAGTAACCTCGTTAACCTGTAAAATTTTGATAACTACCAATTACGCACTTGACAAGCGTCAGCTTTAACGATTGGAAATATTGTCGATAAATTAAACGTAGCAAATCATTTTGTAATCGTTACAAAGACTTCATTATCTAATCTAAAATGTGTTAAATATAACTGACAGTTTAATTTGCCTTCTCATTTTATAACAAAATTATCTTTTTTCATTTTCATCAGCAACTAATGCATCTATCTGATTAGATTTATCGCGCGCCTCAAATGCACCGTGAGCTATTCTCCTGGGGATAATCCTGAGCCCATTATTTATTAACACTTATTGGATTGCCACTGTTGACTCTTGCTTCTAAGGCTGTAGAGAGAGAGACAGATGTGATAATAAAACAAGGATTTAAGCAATAAATAAATGTTAAACAATAAACATTACATACTTAAATAATGCAGGGCCACGGGGACCTTGCTTCATTTGTTTCCGGAAGAACTTTATTAAGCATTTATTTCACTGAAACCCTTTCCTGTTTGTGCCCCAAATAAAGCAACCGTTATCAACGAGATATCACTTATCATATGATTACTTAGTTAAGCAAACACTCAAACAACACCGCATGTTCAGCCAATAGCTTAATAGCATCAGTAATTAAACATTGTTTTCTAAATAAAACAAAACAAATTTGCTCGGTGACAAGACTGTGTGCTTTAATAATATCGACAAACGGCGGGGCCGTGTCAATATGCTCAAATTTATTGTTGTGTGAATCCATTAGCGGAGGACAAAGTGCGACGTTACTTACATCGCTTCTTACATTGATGACATATTTACCGACTATTAAGGAGACGCGGTAATGGTCGATAAACAAAACGAAAACGCTAATCAAATATTTGATGAGGAAATAAAGAGACACGAGTTCATGCACGTACGTGACGGGAAATAAGAAAGTTGTTTTGTCACCGAGATAGATTACGGATTAGCACCGTGAAGGTCTCACAAATAGTCGTATAACAGCCATTTAAAAGTTAGCGGTGGAGTCAGAACATGTTTTCCCGGCGGTGATTTATGCGTATCATTTCTGATAACGCTCGTATCTTTAGAGGCATAATTTACTTTAGTGTTTCTGATTTAAAGAACTATCGTCCTGTTTAAATTACACATTTGAATTGATAATGGGGATTACTCACGAAGATTAAGGACCATTTAGTGTTCCGTCGGCATCGTTATCTCACGGACTTCTTCGAAAAATAAAATGCGGTCGTAAAAAAGGAAAACTTATTTCGAGAACAAATTATCGTGTTTAAATATTTACTCGCCCAATATGTTGTCGAGGGCGCAGCCGACGCCATTAAACCTACGTGTAGGAAAAAATATCAACATAAATAAACTCATTTTCGTTGGCGTCGAGCAAACTCAAAGTGAAATCACCGGCTCGGCGTCGTGAGCATGAAAAATTCATTCGCAGCGAAACAAGAGGGCGGCGAGAATAATAATTTGAATAAATATCCAGCGGAGCGGGCGACAAAGCGCGCAACCACGCGTGCTTACACGAAGTGATGGTCTAATTTGGCAGCAACCGTCGCAACGAGTGACGTCTCACCCAAAAATGTTATTAAGTTTTTAAGACTGTTTCGGATGAGACAAGGGAGATGTGCCCGCCTCATATGAGCCTCGGTCCCGGAGGAGATTAACGCAACAAAGCTGACGTGACGCGATAGCATCGCGGACTGTTTGCATTTTGATGTCTGATTAGTTCAGCATTACCCATTCACACGGTTCCAAGTAAACTGTAGTTAGAGTTACGTCGTAAACGCGTACACATCCCATCCCCTTCCACGAAGGACCGACAAAAGGGTGCTAAGTGTGCTCGCAAACACAAAAATAATAACAAAATCCCTATGTATTTTGACAGCATAAAACTCGACGGTCACAAAAGGCGTCACGTCACGAGCAATCGGTTTCGCTTCCTAGCGGCCTTTGAGAAGGGTTCCGAACAAGTTTTGCAAATAATTTATTAAAAGTTTTTTTGGTTGCGGTCGCCTACTGCTACCGTTTGGCGGGGCGATGAAAGATTTCCTGTGGATTATAATTGACGAAATCTTTGTTGGTCGTGACAATAGAATGCTTTGTGAATTTGTAAATCGAGGTATTGTGATGTTCGGGAGATTAGCAGAAGTGTTTGGAGCCGATGGCATTCGTGTATTTATAATTTCTAAATGAGTAATTGAATGAGGCAAGTCGGGACAATGCTCCTGCAAGACTTAGGCTGGGATTGTCGCTTCCACGCGAGGGTATTAAAGGAATGATGCGGTTAAGGACTGGTTTTGAATCCAACTTGGACAGTTGGTAATCTTTCTGGGAATGCTTTGCGTCTAGGCTCTATTCTAAACATTGAAAATTGTAAGGTCCGTCAATTTTCAATGTTGCTCAGAATAATGATTAGGAAAGATTAACTTTAATTTGTGTTGGATTTAATGGATTTTCAAACGTACCTTGGTATTTCGAAAATGAAAGAAGAAAGAGTTAAATAAATATAGGCGGGGAAATTAAATAGCAAATTGTTATTTTTAAACAATAATAATTAATATCAATTCCTTTATTATATTCCTGCGCAGGGCAGTGTACACCCTGTTGACAATACCTTTTCCATGCATAATTCCATTATACATCGATCTTGTACCCAGTGAAAAATAAACTAAGTTGCTATGTAATTCGATTCCATTATTCATTTTGAAAATAACCCATTGGTCAATATAGCATTATCGTTCTTTGAATTTTCACGTGTCAAATTTTTTTTAATAAACTTCACTTTACTCAATACCACTAGTTAGCTATAAGGTTTTCTATTGTAAAACTTGCCTTTATTCACCAACCTGAAACATTTGATAGATTTTTTGACATATGGTTTGAAATTTTACCTCTGGAGTCACGAGTTTTAATTTCTGTTTTTTATAGGTAGGTACATTAACTTCTGCTTTAATGTTATTTCCAATAATAGCGCTTTACTGTATTATTTCAGAATTAAGGTCTCATTGAGTATTAGTCCAGTGCCGAGCACTGCTAAGTACCTGCTATTCTTACTCTCCAATTGAAATTGAAAAATCATGCTATAAGCTTATATTGCTCAATCCCAGCAATGGCCGTCTCCCTTCGGCCACCCATGCCGCGTCGACGACGCACGTTGCTTTGCGCAGACGCATGCGCGGCGCATACGAATAGCACATTTCAGTACCTGGAAGCAAAATTGTTGTATGCTAAAATTTTATGAATAAGTTGCTGTGAGTGTGACAAAAATTACTCCACAAGCGGAGTCAAGGGGGGGAGGGGGGGCATTTGCCTAGCAGTGCAGTGGGACAAAGTGTAATTATGTACAAAATTCAAAGAGAGGCAGTGTACAGCGGAATCTCATCTCACTCATAATATCTGCAACAACACGGAGGACAGGCGGAAGTAGATACTTCCATTTACCAAAGACTGCATTTATAATTTAACTATTTAATCTGTAGATATTGTGGTGTTGTCTTCCTGATAGTGGTGGTAAGTAAGATCACCGGAGCCACATAGGGTGCGCTGTTGAGAGCGAGGGACGAGATTGTGGCTCTTGAAGTCGCAAACTTCCATAGGCTACCATGTCTATTTACTATCAGGCCGTGTGCTTGTTTGTCACCATCGTGAAAAAAAGTGGTGTTGTGCGTTTTTATTACTTACTCGGAAATAAGGAAATAAGTTTACCAATCGCTTACAGTTTGCAAACATATTTAGTTAGAATTTGCGAATATATTTAAATTTATGGTATCGTGTAATTGCAACTGTTATTTTTCAGTAATAAGTAAAAGTAGGTATATAATATACAAAAACTCAACGAAGATTTTTTAATTCTTGTTAACTCCTTTGCTTATTCAGAACAGTGCGGTATTAGGTAAAATAAATAATAATAAATAAATATTTGCGGACAATCATACACAAATCAACCTAGTCCCAAACTAAGCAAAGCTTGTACTATGGGTACTAGACGACGATATAGATACTAATATAGAGAAATAAATACTTAAATACATAGAAAACATCCATGACTCATCATCATTAGGTATTGTAAAAACCACGTAATTGCAACGAACCTGCAAGCATATATTATTAAGCTACTTTGAATAAAATCTAAGAGGTACTAACTAATGTCAATTCATACGTCATTCTGCTTTAAACTTCTTTGCAATATACATTTGTACTCGAAACGAAAACGATTCCATTTTTTCTTCAGTAAATCGCATAAAAAGTATAAATTACAACATACATCTGCCACGCAATGATACCCCGTAACTAATAATCATTAAACCATTAAAAATAATGCAATTGTTTCAATTACACGTCCAGATACATAGGACGATAATTATCCTAGCCAAACATGGCAACATTAAATATTAATAACAGAACTCCAGTTGCGTTTATGATAATTACAGCCTTTTGCAGTTGTGGTAAAAGTATAAAAAGTCATTTTAACAATGGGTATTCAATACGGCTACCGTTTATGGGAGGACAAAAGGTCCGATTGAAGAGGATAGCTCGTCAACTGTCTGTTCAGCTCTGGAGCAAGTCTGTTCCTGTAGGTACCTTTAAATGCTACGCGATTCGTGTTGAAAAACCAACGCAATGCAGATTTCTTTTCAGATTAATACAATACAAATACTCTTTATTGCACCCCTCAAAACATGAATCACACACAGGACATAACCACTTAAAAATATAGGTTAACAACAGGCGGTCTTATCGCTAAAGAGCTCTTCTAGACAACCTTTGGGTAGCGGAGAAATTGCAACAAATAATTACAAGTAGGTAAAAGGCAAAATAAGAAGTAAACTAACTTACAACATACACAATTACATCAATAATAAACATACACACATAATGCATACAAATATGAAATCCTGATTTTAAATCGAAAAAAAAGTTTCTTATACAGGGTGTGGTCTGTAAAAGGAGCAAAAAAATTAACGGTAGATTATTAAGCTTGTGAACAATTATTTCCACATGGTTAAACTTGAAAAAAAAAATTCTTCAAAATAAGTTAAGTTGTATTTTTTTACTCTTCAGGCCCCGTAGCATGGATGGCCTTATGATGATGATCAGTAATTTTTTATTTTAAAGACACTAAAAAAATGAAATAAAAATCAAAAAATCACAAAAATATCTTTTGAAAACAAAAATGCAAAAACTATTATGACTCGTTACATCAGTAGTTCCCAAACTTATTTTTCTCGTGGACCCCTTCCAAAATTTTACTGGTTTCGGTGGACCCTCTGCTGCTACATTTCTACCACATTCTTAAAGTCACCAAAAAATAAAAATTGTGTCGCTTCTGAGTTCTGTCCCTTTATTCCGATAGGTAAAATAAAAACGAAAAATGGTACATTTTATAACACTTTATTTATTAAAAGAATATAATTACAAGAAAAAAATAATAAGGTAATATACTAATATACCTAGGTTCAGGTCATAATTTTAATTAATGGGAAGGATGTATTTGATGGAGTGTCAGCAAACGATCAATGTTTGGCTTTATTTTTGTGAGCAATAACCGCAAATCCCCCCGTTCTGTGATGTTTAATTTGCTCCTTTTTTTTGTTAAGAGGTTTGTAACTGCACTAAAACTCCTTTCGACAAGGTATGACGAGGGAAAAGCTATTAAAAATTTCCTTGCGATTTCCCACAGTCCAGGATATTTTTCGGGTATTTCTGCTTGCAGCCAAAATGTTTGGTAGCCTTTTCTAAATTTCACCTTCAGCTCCTCATTGGTGCTTAGCTCGAGCAGCTCCTCTTGTAATACAACATTAGCCACTTCCGTTTCATCAAATGGATTTATGATCCATGGTGGTATATCCATCGTCAGCATATCTTCAAACCTGGTTTCAAAGTCATCATGCAGGGCACTTAAATGTTGACTGTAGGTATGGTTATCCTCATCAATACATTCTACCTGCGACAAGTTTGGAAATTGAGAGAATTCACGCCGACTAATGTTTTGCTTCATAAATTTCAATTTCCCAAGAAAAGCCGAAATTATCCCCTTTGTTTTAATTAAATTCAGGCTGTCCCCTTGTAACTGCAAGTTAATATGATTAAATTTTTTAAACAAATCTGTCAAATACGCAATGTCTGCTTTAAATTTGATCAAGTTTTCTTTTAAATCTGGATCTCTACTTTCTAGGAACTCTAATACGGAATCGAAAACAGAGTAAAATCTCGTTAAACATGCACCTTTTGACAACCAGCGTACTTCAGTATGTAAGAGCAGTCGTTTGAAGTCTTCATCATTTTCGTCGCACAATTGAGCAAATAAACGCGTATTCAATGCATTGCTTCTGATTTTGTTGACAGCTTTTATTACAAAATGAAGAGATTGGTTCAACCTGTCACTTAAATGTTTTGCCACAAGATGTTGTCGGTGGATTACGCAATGAATAGCTGTAAGTCCTGGTATAATTCTTTTGAGATGACTTATAAACCCACGATATCGACCGACCATTGCAGGAGCTCCGTCTGTTGCCGCTGAAATAATGTTTGTAAATGGAATCGATTTTTCCGTAAAAAAATTACTCAGGACATTAAATATTGATTCGCCTTTAGTGTCAGTCTCCAAAGTTCTGGCAAATAGCAATTCTTCGTGAATTTCTTCCTCCATAATAAATCGAACATATGCTAATAATAATGCTTCATTACCGGGTAACGTTGACTCGTCCAGTTGTATAGAAAAATGAGTTTTTTGCAGATGATTGCACAAAAAACTTTCGGTATCAGAGCTCATTTCATCAATGCGTCTTTGAACAGTATTGTTACTTAATGGAATTCTTTTTAGTACGTCAAATGGAGATTTGTGCAAAACAGTTTTTAAAACCTCTTCAACAGCGGGTAAAATTAATTGTTCTCCGATAGTGTGCGGTTTTCCAGATTTTGCTATTAGTAATGAGATATTGTAAGATGCCCGCAAGCCATCATCGTTACTTTGAGATGTTGAAGCGAACATACTGTGCATGGTGGGTCTCTTTTCATATTTTTCCTTCAATGTTTGAAAATATTTCAAATCTTTACCTATTTTATCAGTATGACACCTTTTTAGATGATCTTCGAGCTTTGATGGTTTCATAGAGTCATTGCTCAAAACTTTGTTGCATAATAGGCACATGGGCAATTGTTTGTCTGCCTCTGATGGAACAAAACCATATTTCAAATAATCGACACTATATTGTCGACATTTTTTCTTTGCTGTAGCCATGTTTCGTGTCAGTTACCTTACCTGTAAAAAAAAATGTTTTAGTAACCAAGTTTTTTTCTGAATATAGGTATCACACCGCAGCCTTTGTCACCACGCGGTAATAGAATTACGGCTTGTAAAGGGACCAACTAATAAACCGCTAAGACAAATACAGACGTTTTCACAAAACGGTATCAATTTTAAAGTACCTAATTTACCACAAATTTTTAATAGTACAAATAAAAATTGGTGTACTCAGTATCAAATACTGATCATATTTGTGTAGAAAAAAATAAAAGTCGAAATCCCAAAATTGTCCATAAAAGCGATAACTAACATTTCATCAAATCAATGAGTTCACGCGCTCCGTGTATTTGCGTATTTTTTGTCTGCGGCTTCATTGTTAAAACGTTACAAACTGGCATCGAAGCTCAAGCCCTGCTCTTTCCAAAAAGAAATAGTTTTGATAAAATAGTTACTTCAAAATCAATTTAAAATGATTGTGAAATTACTGTTTTATAAAATTAGTAGTCATTTGCAAGAAAAATTACAAAATTAATTGCTCTGCAATATTGCTTATTCGGCCTTTTTAGAAAGGCAGTGCTTCTGTCGTGAAAAAACAATTGAATAAAACGTGCTCTTTGTCTTCAAATCAAAAGAGGACAATTAAAATATCTGTAAGTTACGAAGTTACCTATCTACAAGGTGTTTTTTTAACCGTCTTACACCAAAAGCCCATTTAATGTATCCATTATAAGAAATTGAAAGGTATACCTATTTATTAAATTTTAACTCTTTTTTCATAAAATAACGTATTTAATAAATAACAATTTTAATTTGAATCACTTGTTTAGTTTCAGTCAATAGGTGATAGTACCTAGCAATCGAGCCTGCTAATCAATATCCAATAAAAATAAGTCCACGTGGACTACCGTCCAATAACGTGCGAGCGGCACCTTTCAACCCCGCGCGTAATCCCTATTCTAAGGCGCTCGCGCTTCCCTTTGTGAAATGCCGCCTCAGTGACCTCAGTCACATTTTGGTTTTCGGCTAATGCACATTATGCACAAGTGCTGCTTTGTTATTGGCAAGTGTCCGATCGCGTGTGACGATGAGTGATAGCTGTGGTGATAAGTGATAGTGATAATCTGGATTATTTACAAATGGTTGATTCCAATCTTTTAAATACGCCTGAAATCCCTTACTTTGTTAAATACGTATCTACCACTAATGTTTTACATCGGAAAATTGTGTCAGACAGTCCTAAGCCTGTTTAAGTATGAAGGAAAGATTGGAATTAATCTCTTCCGACCGTCGCAGTGTTAGTGATACCTACCTATTCGGTTTAGAGTGCGTTGCCCTCACCGTTTGCGCCGTGAATACAAACAGTTGTGATCAACCGACTGGTACACGTAAACAAAATACTTAAGTACTATAAAACAAAAAAAAGGTAGGTACTTACTTTTCTCCGGCACTAGCAAACACTGATATAAATTTTCTCACACCTTCTTTTCGTAATTCCGGAAACAAATGAATGAGTTTGCCTTTGGCATCAAGTATTTATAGTGGTGATCAAATTCATGTCTGAACAAGCATTAAGCATTGTCGGGCGGATAGCGCTTTGCAAGTCTGTACACGAAATTGTACCTACGTAATATCGAATACGCAAGTTTGAACAAGTAACAGTCGCTTGCCTTATTGAAATATAATCTGCTTAGTTAGGTACTAAAAACAATGTAGGTAGGTAGTAGGCCCTTTTAAAAACTATGCTTACATTTTTGCTCTTTACTATCAAAACCAGATAAATTTTAGTGGACCCCCATTAACATTTTATGGACCCCCATTTTTTGTTCACGCCTACGTAGACCCCCAGCAAGTCTCCCGTGGACCCCTGGGGGTCCACCTGGACCACTTTGGGAATCACTGCGTTACATGATGTTACCTCAAAATCCGCCTTGACTGCTGTGCTATGATGCCGTGGTGCCAAGATACATTACTTGCAGGTCATAACTTTAGATCAAAATAAAATAATAAAAAATAAAAATAAAAAAATAAAAATACTTTATTTCAGACCTAGTGATCCATAGTGTGTTAGTAACATGTGACTTAATACTAAATTGGTTAGTAATAGCATAAAAAATATTCTTAAATAATAAATTGGGCAACGCCCTTAATCTGTCCAATCCAATAAGATAGGATTGGACAGTCAAACCTCCACGATATTGCCTTTAGTATGCTGTTGGTGCTTGCTCTCACCCTGTCTAATAGCGATGCTATCTTTTTGCGCATGATCGCCTGAAACCCGTCTACACGGGCTTCGGCGAACATGCCCGAGGCACTACACCTCCTCGGCAGCCCCAGCAACATTCTAAATGCATTATTGTATTGCACGCGCAGGGCGCTATAGGCTCGCTTTGTATACCTAACCCACAGGCTGCTCGAGTAAAAAGATTGTGTATACGCTTTAAAAAGCGTTATCTTTACTTCGTATGAACATCGAGCAAACCTGCGAGCAAGCATATTACTACGAACCGCTAACGCCCTGCGCTCTCTCTCAATATCCATATCATCTTTCAGGTCGCTCGTGATAATATGTCCCAGGTACTTGACCTTATCCACGACCAACAGCTGACTACCGCTTAGCCAGATAGGTGGTACATTATAGGGCTTGATTTTCCCTGCCGTAAAAATCATGACCTCACTTTTAGTGGGGTTGTACACAAGCCCATGTGCCCGGGCATACGCCTCGCAGGTAGCCAGGAGATGTTCGATGGCTACAATAGAAGGGCCAAGCAGCACCATATCATCGGCATAGCTTACGTTGTTAATACAAGTGCTCCCCACGTAGCAACCAGCATGCATGCTGCTAAGCCCCTTTATCAACCCATTTATATACAAATTAAATAGTTTCGGAGACGTTATCCCTCCCTGTCTAACCCCGCATTCCAGCCTGTATTCGCTAGACAGAGCATTAGCCCACTTAACTTGATTGGTCTGATTGTTGTACCAGTGCCTCAGGACAGCCACGCACTCCACCGGCAATCCAGTCTCCCCCAGCTTACGCCATAGCAATTCATAATCCACACGAGCAAACGCTTTTGATTAATCGAGGAAGCAGGCATAAACTGGGGTTTTTCTGTCCGTGTAATATTTGACAGTATGCTTGAGGCTAAGTATCGCACTTTCTGTGGACAAACCGGGCCTAAACCCAAATTGAGCGTCATGTATCCTCAGATGCCTTCCTAGAATCGCGTCAAACATACTGTCCAATACCTTCGCAGCAGTTGTGGCAAGTGAAATAGGCCGATAGTTCGTCCTATTAGATAGGTCACCTGTCCTGTTTTTAACCACTGGCACAACAATCGTCCTCATTAGAGCCTCAGTAAGATATGAGTGACACACACAGAAATTATAGAGCATAGCCAAAACAATATCTCCGAATCCAAAATAAATAAAAAAAATTGTGGGACACAAGGGGTTACTACAAATGAAATGAAATGAAATGAAAATGAAAAAAGTTTATTGGACAAAAAAAAAGATACACAATATGCTAATCACGACCCTGCGTCCTGAGCTAGGAAACCCTGTGTTACTGTGTTAATGCTCTAAGGAAGCGTCCCTTTGAATATTTGCTCCTATTACAGGCGACACCCTGTATATGTACTTTCTTTTTAGAGCCCCGTTAACGTGCTCACTAGTGTCACTGGTAAATAATTGTTATTATTAAGTTAAAACGGCCGTTTTTCTTTTTAGTTTGTAGATCGACGAATCCAGCAACGCAAACACTATTATGTATTCAAAAGATACTTTACACAACAAAATACAGCGGGTAGTGGCCTCATACCTTTTTTAAGTATCTATCGTTAAATATAAAGTGCTCACTAGCGCCACTGGTAAATAATCACAACTATTTACCAGTGGCGCTAAGTGAGCACGTTAACGGGCTCTTAAGGTTCGCCAGGAGGCTCGACTCTCCTTATAAACGTAGTTTGGTTCTCATTTTAAAACGACATGTTAGAATAACTTGAAACTTTGTATACACAATGGGACCCGCCATATCTGGGCCAGAAACTAGTTTCTGTTGCTAGAAATTAAAATACAATTAGTGAGATGTTTACTCATAATTGTTTATTTCTGTCTGTATTACGTAATTAATGATTTATGAGGTGTAATGACGTACATATTTAAAACGATGAAGGTATTTTAGTTAGTTATGAAAACACGTTTAGATAATATAATATTAATTAATGTAAAATCCAAAATACAATTCCGGGAGAAACTATTTCGAAATTTTACTCGAAAAAAAAAAAGCGGCCAAGTGCGAGTCGGACTCGCACATGAAGGGTTCCATTAAATAAATTGCTTTTTACGATTTATGACGTATTCAAAAAAAACTACTAACTAGATCTCGTTCAAACCAATTTTCGTTGAAAGTTTGCATGGTAATGTACATCATATATTTTTTTTAGATTTATCATTTTCTTATTTTAGAAGTTACAGGGCAAACTATTCAGTTAAGAAAAAAATGATGTTAGAAACCTCATAATCATATTTGAACACCTATCCATAAATACCCCACACGTATGGGTTTGATGAAAAAAAAAGTTTCAGTTCTTAGTATGGGGAACCCCAAAATTTATTGTTTTATTTTATACTTTCGTGTGAAAATCTTAATGCGGTTTACAGAATACATCTACTTACCAAGTTTCAACAGTATAGCTGCTATATTTGGCTACGGAACCCTAATTAACTGTATTTCAACATACAACATTTTAACTTTTAAAGATTATTAGCTAAGTTTCGTTTATTATAATCATATATCATATATACAGGGTGGGCCCTGTAACTGGAGCAAAAAATTAAACGGTAGATTATTAAGCTTGTGAACAATTATTTCGAAGTGGTTTTATGCGAAAAAAAAATATTTTTTTTTTAAAAAAAAATTCTTTAAAATAAGTTTACTTGTATTTTTTTACTTTTCTGGAGTGCTATGAGTAACTTTTTATTTTAAAAACACAAAAAAAAACGAAAAAAAAATGAAAAAATCACAAAACTATCTGTTGAACACAAAAATGCAAAAACTATTATGACTCATTACATGATGTTACCTCAAAATCTGCATTGACTGCCGTGATATGATCTCGTGGTGCCAAGATACATTACTTGGAGGTCATAACTTTAGATCAAAATTTCTCCGTAACCAAAAATTTTGAAAGTGAATGATACACAAGGGGTTACTGCAAATGCTCTAAGGAAGCCTCCTTTTGAATATTTGCTCGTGTTACAGGGCCCACCCTGTATATCATAGCATTTACATTTTTTTTTGTAAGTCTATTAATCAGTATTCAATCACACTGCAAAATTTATGTTGTTATGACAGTTCTTAAATGTGAAAAATCAACAACTTAACAAGCCATTATTCTCAGACTTTATGAATATGTAATTTGAAACCTTTGACTTTGATAATGTAAAGTCCTTTACTGTCAAATAAATAACATGAGGTCAAAACTCATGTTACCGGGTAGGATACAACTGAATACTAATATACAAGAAAAAGTGCATACATCACAGAAGTTTTGCATATTGCATTTTCTTAGCAACTCTATTCAAAATGAAAAAAATGATAATTGTATAATTTGGACGATTGTATGATAATTATATGCAAAATATGTACCCAATGCTTACTAAACTGCGCATGAAAGTGATTTTACTTGTCCTTTTTACACAGTATATTAATATTTCTGGAATCGATCGCCTCAATAACAGTATTCGCGAAAACGTCCTAATGTAATTTAGATATCTCCATGGACATAGTTACTGCAGTTACTATCTAATCGTTTTGATGGGTTTAAGGACGTGAAAATTTGATGTTTTCCGTGACTAAATACGGAATATATTGTATGTATCACATGTTAAGAAATAAGATTGTTTTACTGAAGATTTTTTTTTTTTTAATTTAATGGTAGGTAGGTAGGCATGCTAAAAGTCTGTATGCGTATTTATTGTGTATTATATATTGGCTTGATATAATACGCGATAAATAAATTAACAAAACACTAATATGTCTACCTATTTTCTCCTTTTTATTAGGGATTAAAAACCCCATCATAAAAATAAACGACACAGGTATCACAAAAAACGCAAGCAACATTAGTTATTTTTGCTTGCGATAGTTTGACAGTATTTGATCTTAAAGTTTTATCCTTATTATACTTGCCGAAACACACTTTTGTAATTTTTTTACTCAAGTTTCCATTACAAATGTATAAGGGGTTCTTTTATATCCTGAATAAACTTTTTTTCATTTCCATTTTCAAGGGGTTGCCTAACTATAATTGTAGGTACACCCAAATAATAGCGTCCACAACCACATATCCTCTCTCTTTACGCATGGCTTAACCACTCACACGTCCGGCTCCTTAAGAAAAATACACAAATATAGTGGACGCCGATTAATTGGGCTATCGGATCATTATAGGGACCACATCTTACATGCAATTTGACATATCCCATTAGACATTCATTGCAAACATCATCCAACGCTAATTTGGAGCGTGCGGTCGCCCGCATCAAATATCACGCAATATCGCAAACCCGTGGTTACCGACGGTCGTAACCCTTCCACCGACGATTGACGGCCGACGTTGATCGACAGCCGTCGGCGGCCGAGCGGCGATGTCGGCGTGTCGGCGTCAAGCCGACAGACATGCTAATGACATTGTTTTACATATAATAAGTCCTATTAACATAAGTGGACGGTTGAAATTCAGGAGGGTATGTGTGATCAAAGGGTTGATGTGTTTATGTTTTTGTTAGAAAGTGATCTGGTTTAGAGCGGTTTGGGTAGGTAATTTTAGGTTTGACTTTTATGGATGGTGTAAAATTAGATTATACTTATCCTGAGGCGATAACTGTAAAGTAAATATTAAATGACTTAACGCGAGTAAACTTTGAGATACTTAAAACCGTTGAAGTTTAAGGGTAATTAAGAAATAGATCAAAAAGTGGAATTTCATCCGTGTAAGTATGAAAGTTATGCATTTAAGTATTTAAATTTATAAAAAAATGCTGATAACTAAAAGCTGTTTTTCTAATCTCTGACGGTAAAACTATTCATGCTAATACAGTTGAATATTATTTTGCTTCACCAAATGTTATCGCGAACACAGAGCACACAAAAAGCACAAGGAAAATAATAAAACTAATCGCGATTAATCAAAACAACGATATTTTCACCGTCTTCTGTATATCCGATATGGTCTAGTGGCTAGGATACCTGGCTCTCACCCAGGAGGCTCGGGTTCGATTCCCGGTATCGGAATATCTTTTTGCATTTTTTATATATATTTTTTTATGCTATTCACGAAAATCGGCTTGCCTTTAACATTTTGTGTTTTATAATTATGCAGTCTGAATAAATTACTTAATTTTACAACTAGTGGGGCAACGTAACTAAGAATTTGTAGAAAACTCTGTACGAGTAGATATTCATAATTTTTGGGATGAATATTAAATAATAAATAAATAATAATAATAAATTAGTTATTTATTTAGCTATTAACCCATAAAATTACATTGGTTACATTAAAAATTAAAAATATACAATTGGAAATTAATTTAAATTTTATTATAATTGCATTAAAATAAAATTTAAATTAATTTCCAATCACAGAAAAAGTGTCGTTGACATCTTACTCGTTAGGTAGCATGTTGTGCACACTACCTATAAAATATAACTGTTTTAAAATATCACCTGTTTTAATTTACACGTAACACATTTACTTACCTATAATAAAAATGGTTTGCAATATCACCTTAAAGGACAATATAAGAATAGTAAAAGAGCAACCAGTTCGTAAAACATTAATATTATAAATAAGGATTTTGGTGCCTATCGATCTATAGTTCCGTCCGTCCGTTCCGTTATCTTTTTGCCGACAGATTGAGCAAGTTTTTGCATACCATTTTGTCCGCCTTAAACTCTATTGCAACTAAATAATAAACTTAACTGTGTTACCTATAGGTATTTTAATTTCAATATTTATCCGTCTTTATATGAATGATTTACCTATACTTTTTTAATGTATATTGTTAAATAATATTATTGAGTTACTTTGTAAGTTTTGGTAAAATACTGTGAGCTTATATGTCATCATAATCCTCCTAGCGTTATTCCCGGTTGTGCCCCTAAAAGAACCCGAGGTCCGCTTGTCACCTAATCCCAAGATTTGGCAAAGGTACTAGTTTTACGAAAGCGGCTGCCATCTGACCTTCCAACCCAGAGGGAAAACTAGACCTTATTGGGATTAGACCGGTTTCCTCACGATGTTTTCCTTCACCGAAAAGCTAACGGTAAATATGTATACTGTGAGCTTATTGAAATAAATAAATAATTGTCAGCAGAAGAACACACACAAACCAGAACAAATAATGTGTACCTGTCAAGTACTTACCGAAGATTTTTTTAGCTTATTATTTACCAACAAAAGTAAATATGTTATACGCAATCAATTAAATACATAGACATACCAAACGACATCGGATCAGCGCTCAGCTGTCAACAGAAACAACATAAAATGATCAGCCTTCATCATTGCAGCAGTAATTCAATCGCAGACGGACGGACAGACAGACGTAGACAATTACACCCCAGTTATAAATCCCTTCCACTCTTTACCATTCTTGAATTTAGTAGCTGATTATATCAAAAATGCATTTTAGATTTTAAAGGTTAGCAAGGAAGATTCACAATCGAATGGCATAATGGAAAGTTGAATTTCAATTCTGATATTTTGCATTCGAGTAGCAAGACCAAAGCGGACGTCGATTGACAGATATCAATCAATACAGGACCTGCCTGTAGATTGGACAGAATTCAAATGTCTGATTCTTTGGAAATAAGGTGCATGTGAAATTGTGAGGTTGGAATGCTGGATTTAAGGTCAGGGGAAGGTGGTCAGGTACAACTTAGTTTGGACTTATTTTGTGCCCTTAAGGCACTTGTCCCACCGCCGGCGAGTAGCGAGTACTCTCATAGTAATTCTTACTCGCGCGAGTAAAAACGAGTAAGAATTACTATAAGAGTACTCGCTACTCGCCGTTGGTGGGACAAGTGCCTTAATGCCTTTAATACTATAGTAGTATAAAGTATTGATAGTTTTTTTTTCGTTGCAAAATAGTCAGATATAAAATAAATAATCAGTAATTATGATTGTCATTTAAATGTTTTATACTGCTATGCTATTTATGCTTTAAGCGTATAGGCTTATGCTCATTCATGTATGAGGGCATTTTAAATATTTACATGTCGTCATTGTCGAAAGACATGAAAGATCGATTACTATAATCTTGGATTAGATTTTAATAATACTGCTTTTTTCCATTTATTATACCTTGAAATATAGTTAAAATAATACATGTTAGTTCAAAATCATTATTATGACGAAGAACTTCAATTTAGTTGTTTTAGTTCATTTTACTTTCCATGATTTAGTCGGAAATATCCACTTAATAATCACATACAAAACAAGACGAAAAGAAAAATTTCGCATGCGTATACATATATATATATACTAGTATTACATTATATTAAACGCATACTTACGTTATCCAAACCTAAATTCGCAGACGGAATTATTTCACGCTAGAGCAAGCTGGTCAAATTAACAAGAATGAGATTAAATTGGCACGCTGCTGTCTTATCAGCTTATCACAAGCGTCATGCGCAAGCGAGCCGCCTCGCTATTTAGCAGGGTGAGGGCCAGCACCAACAGCATCCTAGCAATGTTTGCTGGCAGGTGGGATGGGGCTTACCTATACCACTGCACTAAGCTCCATTCCATGTCATAATGTTTAAGTACTAACATTAGATGTAAAATAATGTTACTAACACCTATATTCTAAATTCAAAATTGACATATTTTTATTTTTATTGATTATACTCGTATGTTAATGAATAAGTATCTATTATAAAAATATATAAAAAAATATTTTTTTTTGTTTTTCTTTTTAATGAACATGTAATGTAATATGGATGCAAAATCTGAAATAAATGACTATTTATTTATTTATCACGGCTTTTACTGTACTCGTATGATGCAATATGCAATAATGATTTGTGTAAGATTGTCCGCTAAATATTATCGTCTTTTGGAACCATTTCTATTTTTGAAACCTATACAGCAATTTTGTAATCTGGTAGCACATGGTAATCCAATACTCCTGTTTACCAACCGGTTGGGTTTCTAGCGGCGTCTTTGTCACATTATTTTCGTTGTCGGATTCTCTGTTATTGTTATTCTATCTTTGAGGTGTGGCAGCAGTTTTTGTTTGCTCTCCACTGTAATTTATTTGGGCGCTTTTTGTAGCGACGTATAATCCTCTCGGCTCGTGATGGGAATCAAAAATGAGACTCACGGCTCTCAGAACTGGGAGAGCGTACAATCGATTTCACGAAAATTTTGACGGTTCAATTTTTTTTTAAGAAAACATATTTTACGGTCTGTAAACATTATCTAAAAACTCATCTTATTTATAGTTGAGCTCGACTCCTGAAGTTAATCTGCCATTTCGATCTTCGCGTCGCGCATTTACGAGTATCGCTGGATATTCTCGAACACCCACGCCTTTAGGACGCCGTAATTTTATGCTAAGACATTATCATCAAACTCTTAAGTGATCTAGTCTCGCTAGAATTAAACAAGCGATAAATAAACCATAAATGGTGTTGATGCGACAACGAACATGACACCTCGCTGAATTCAATCTAAAGCTGAATGGTATTTAAATTTAATGCATTATTGAGCCAGTTAAAAGAATTGGAATGGATCAAAGCCACTCCACGACTTTTGTACTCTTTAACGTCTGACTCGGCTGCTACCGGTTTTTAGCTTCTGATTGACGGTTGTTGGCTCCGCTTACCGACGTACAAACTTGTTGTTTTCTTTTTTACAATCTCTCTGGCGTCCGAATAGAGTCTATTCTTGTTTAATATCGCCGTAAATATTAGTTTTTATGTCGGCATTTGCGGCGGCGCCGGCGGACAGGGCCTGATCTCAAATATCATCCAGTTATTCATTACTCGTTTCTATTCAGTTTAAATCATAATCAGTACTTTTATTACGAGTCTCAGACAGTTTTCTCGAGTCATCGTGTGGATTAAAGATTGTCTGTCAGATTGTAGACTTAAAGTTATATTGTTGCAGATGGCTCATGCTTGTAAATTGTAATTATCAGCACTTGCAATGTTAGATGATTTATTGTGATCATATAACAGTATTGGTTAAAATGTGTGGATTATTCCAACACGTGTATTTATTAACATAATTTAGCAGTCTAGCCGTACATTTTTTATTTAAAGTGCCAATGAATATTTTGTAAGAGCGCAAATTAATATCTGTCTGAATTCAACTTTAACGAAATGCTTACGCCAACCGCGAATTTATCATCAAGAATTTTGATAAACGAAAGAAAATTGCTCAAGGTTTTGACTGGTGGAATTTATTAACAGAATTACTCACAGACAATGAGGAATATTTAGACGCGGCAAAGACAAATTGTCGGAGTTATTGTTGAGATAAACAGCGGAGACGAAAATGAATGCATTAGTGGGGTTGGCTTTGATGAGACACTCGGGAAGTTTAGACGATAATGCGCCCTTTAAATTTTGTTTTATTATAAACAGTTCATTCAGGTTGACTAATAATACCTACTTTCCCTTAGTTTGACAATTGCATAGTCTATCACCATCTCCATAAAGAGTCATATTGTAGATTCGTACCGCAGTTTTTTTGTACCGTGTAATCATTACCGTGTTGCTTACTTAAAACACAATTAAGTAATTACAAATACCTACCCCAGATACAATGCTAAAATTCGCATTGTCTAGTTAAAAATCCTCAATCTACACATGAGAAACAATGAGAGATAAGACGAAGAACAAAAGGTGGAGGATAGAGCTAATTATTCATCATTAGCGCCCTCGTGATGATGTATGAGCCCATCCATCATGTCTTTGTTTCGTACTCAGGGAAGTTGAAATGGCAAATGCGATTTTAACTGTTCGGGTTAGTGGTTGTCGTTTCAATAGACTTGAGTATAGATACGTTGTTTGTGTACTTAAATAAAATAAAGAAAATGTGATTGGCAGAAGCACGTGTTAAGAAAAAAATTAGAGCAAGTAAATTGATTTTAAATTTTTGTTTGGTGGTCTAAATAGATAACCAAGATTTAAATGATTCTGGTTTCGGCACAAGAAAGAATAGGATCGATATTATACTTACCAGCAACTGTCCCATTTAGAACAGTATAATAGAAGCTCAATCTAATGACATGTAAAATAAAAGGCTAGTCAATTTGCTTTCGGAATTTTAATACAAACCTCGTTTAGATGTTTCCTTTTTATGATAATACAAATGCTAAATACCTGTTACGGCGACATCCTTTCAACTCCTAATTGAATTAGAATTTTATAAATGGTTCAGACAAAATGAATATGATGATTGGACATTACGAAAACACAACCCACTTGTCATGTTTGAAATAAAATAATGAGCTCGAAAAACGTATTTTGCTTACAGCTGTCATTTTATGCCTTACGAGACTTGACATAACTAGTTTATTATCTACGCCACAAAAAAACTTGTTACTGCCCTCATCAACCGCTGTCAAATTAATTGACAGTTCATATAACTGACGTGTGTCAGCTGTTTTGAATTTAAAATGAAATTAATTATACAATCAATCAAACGACGTGTCACGGCCGCAAAGGTGTTGCTTTCCGCGCGAAATGCCAATCAATGTACAAAATGTTCGCCCAAGCACGCTTGTGATACCGACAAAGAGGCCTTCTACCATTTTGGTCGCTTCAAGAATATCAACTTTATTAAAAGTAACTCGAGTATATTATTAAACGGAGCTTTTAGGTTACTTGTATCTTTGCGGGGATCGTGCTGTTGGTAGTTTTAACAACCCGATTCGCCACACTATAATCGAGCGGAGTCAAATAAAGTGAGCTCAAGGTAAGTCAAAGGAGTTTTACAAGGAGAAATTTTATGTTCCCTTGTCATTTCACGCGCGTTTAACGTTAATTCGCACGTCGGGCGGTGTTGCGTTTTAATTTCCTCGGTCGGAAATCGGCCCAGCACATGTTTAATGTCAGCCGACATAAAATTTACGATCGAGCGAAAAGAGAAAGGAATTGAGAAATAAAACTGTTCTCGTATTCAAAATAACATAACATATTTTATCGGCAACATTTATGATGTAAAAATTTATGGCTGATTCATTCTCGATATAATAAATTATAAATCTCCGGAACTCATAAAGTTATTTTAGGGACATGAAACTGCTTAGAAAAATTTCAATCTAACCTCTTTTATTTGCTTCAGAACCATCCAATTAAGTTTCATAGTTGAAGGGTTTTTGTATAAAAAGCAGCTCGTTATCCGCTATTCTCTATCCATTTTCGAATTCCAGTTTTTAAATAGAATTGTCTAAAAACCGCAAGGCGGCCAGTGCTTTATCCATTATTCATCGATGCTTTCTTGCCGCCGCTCGATTCGCCTCGGTATCGGTTGATCTGAATCGATTTACACTAGTTAGGCATCAATAAAGTCGCCGCCTTGGCTTATCGCCCAATTTGTTCCCGATAGTTGCGGAAACAATTGACGATAGCTCGCGTGATTGCCGGAGATCAAATTATTTGATATTGGAACCTGTTGATGGTGTGAAAAATAGACGGAGTATCTTTTGAAATACACTAAACGGAACGGAAAGTAGTCACAGACCATAATTTGTTAGAATGCTTAACGAAAAAACTCAATTGGTTTTGTGGGACCATCTTTTTCAAAATGAACACTCTTAAGTCTTATACTCTCGTCTATTATATCATATTGGGAAACCTAAATGTAAATCGAAATTGGAACTGTAAAACAGATGCAATAGGAAATGTGGTTTTTGTACTACTACAAAATAAAGTACCTACATATCCATTGTTTTATTGTTTAAGATATATATTTCTCAAAAAATAAATTTAAATAAAAGAAAACATTATTAACTTAAATTAAGGCAAGCGAGGGTTAGGTAAACATGCAAAGTGGCCGAACATAATCTCAGCAGAAAAGAAGGTAAACGCCTAAACGGCAGCAACTATAACAGGGTTTCCCAACCTTTTACCCTATGCGCCTCACTCAACGTTATCCTAAAATACTACGCCCCCCCTAGTGCACAGCGAAGATCGTCTTCAACACGCAATCTGTCCTTTTTCTACGACAAACGGTAACTTTTCGATCATTTAAATCTGGAGCTGTTCCCTGCGCCCCCCCTTGGATCACTCTACGCCCACCAAGTGGGGCGCGCCTTACTGGTTGGGAAACCTGAACTAGAACAAAGTAATGCAACAGTGTTAAATTGTTATGAATGCATACTAAGAGCCAGAATTTTGAATCATTGCCTATTCCATTCTTTCCTTCGTGTATAAATGATTATAAAATTTAAGTTACTCTGGCAGAGCTTGCATCAGTTTTTTACTCAATCGAAGAACCAATGAGCAACGCTGATATTATTTGGTCACCTCACCTATTATAACCATTGACAGATTTAATTCCACGTATTAATATAAACCTACTTGATTATATCTTTGCTCATGGTAAAAAAATAATGTATATCCGTTCCCAATAAGGTTACTCAACTTCACCGTATTATCAAAATGATTTCCTAAGTCCAACAAACAATACTTTTATCTTAATCATACATCTCAATTCAATTTAATAATGTAAGTACTATTAATTATAATAGAGTCAGAGCCCTACCGTTACAATATAATTTATTTATATAATCATATTGTTGTTATGTTCTTAAGTTCCTATTAAATACATTAGCAGATAAATTAGCTTTCTTAAAAGTCCGCAGTAAGCTCGGCCGAATTTCGCCTTCCCGTACAAACGGAGTTTTGTTCTCATTTTAAAACTACGAGTTGGATTGTAACGAAGCTTTGCGTTTACAATGACATGAGGTATTGAGACGATCCGAGAGCTTCGCTCTCAGACTCAATAGTATCTAAGAGCGGAATTACTCTTTTAAATTGATAGGTGTTAGCGTTGTGGGTTTCAGGTCCAAATATGAAGGGATTGAAGCTTTCATTCGTTATCATCCTGTTAATTATGTATGTAAATAAGTTAGATATAAATTGCGTTGGATGCTATTCTAGGCTAAAATCAAGACTACAATTAGATGTGTAGAAGGCTCGCATTTCGTCCAAAATAATTGGTTTAAAACATGCTTCAGCATACTAATTCAGTATTGTTGGATTAGTGTATCATTTAATGTGTGCTAGATCTAGATTTATGGATTCATAAATTAGACTAGTTAGGTTAATTGCAGGAATGGATCGCTGGCCAGCAAGAAAACGCGTGGACGGGCGCGCGGGCTGCAGAGATATTCTACCCGCGAAGTCGAGAAAAGTGATTATCGATCGGAGCGGACAGGCGATGGAGGCTCCCTGGAAAATGGGCCTTATACCCTTTTGTTAAGGTATATTTTCAGATGAGGAGTTGGATTAGTGGCGTGATCGTGTTAGTGTTGGCTATAAATACCCCGGCGGGCCGAGGAGCGTTTCACTTTTCTATGGGACGTCGAAGCGAGATCACGCTGCAGAAGGCAAAAGCGGCCAGGCTAGGCTGACCTCTGGGCGCGTACTACTTCGAGGCGGAGCAAGGCTGGTCACTGCTGGGCTGCATTACGGCTGTTGCTGAGAGGAATTAGAGTTTGGTAAGGTCGCAAATGCCTTTGCGATCGTCTGGTGAGATTGAATATTTTATTTTAAAGTGTGACTAATCATAGTGAATTCTGGAATTTCTTAGGGAGTAATTATCTTGTGCGCACATTGTCTTGAATTGAGTGATTAATATTTAGGCAATATCTTTCTGCTCGTGAACTGATATGATCTTATATGATCACGTGTGTATTTTGAATATGTGGCGGTCTAATAGGTTTATCACCTAATAAATGCGCTTAAGACATCATCATATTAGGATTCCGTATACTCCCATGAAATGAAGTGAACACTTATTATAGTCTAGTCATTGCAATCGACGCGACCTGTATACTGTTACTGTTACAATGGTAAATAATTCCTAATTGTATACCAGTATCTAGTGGTTAATTGTAGGTACAAATGAGGGAAATCTTTATTAAAATATGTGCTAATATTATATTGTAATTTATTTATGGAGGCGCGGGTCACCTTTTGCTCGGGGCGTCAAGGCGGGATCACAGCGACGGGAGGCGGAAAGAGGACAAGCTGAACCAGGGACCCTACAAGTCGTTGAGACAGGCCGGTACGTGTCTGTACTATTAAGAGATTAAAATCTGGTGAGTGACCTTTATAATCACTGTATTGAATGATTCTGAAACTTATTAATTTGTTTTTGGGGACTATTATCTAACCATTTCAACGTTATCATACTTGTATTTGTGTATCGAAATCTAGTTCTACTGTATATAGTTTGGGAATATGCTATATAAAGTACGAGCGGTTTATGTATAGGTTATGAACGGATCTAGGTCATTGGTTAAATAACTGACGATATTACAGGAATGTTGTTTTGTTCTACATATATATTACTGGTTGTTTTGTCACTGCGATATGATTGGGTTCCGTGCACCCTCACGAGATAAAATGATCAATTATTATACGACAACCTAGCTATAGCAATTGTCTCGGTCCGTGGTACGCGTTACACTATGAGGATAAATTGTTAAGGTGCGGATAAGCGACTAATGTTACTACAAGTACATATTAGACCCGGTGGTTAATTATAGATATGGTTGAGGGATTCCTTAATAGGTGAACGTAGCTGAGTAATTTAATAATGTACACCTATGATTGAGTGCTCTGTGTCGCTGACTCTTGTCACCCAGAGCGCATTGTGGACCTTGATTACGTCAAGAAGAGGTGTGCTCGCACCGGTGTTGATGGACTATCGTCCCTTGGACATACTTAAGACCTCGACTGTGTCGAGAGAAGTATGACTGCACTTTATGCGCTCTTCATGGATGTGTAGGCGGAGCGAGTGGCTGAGGGTCCTCAATCTTGCAAATTGGGGATCTTCCCCGGTCAAGCTTCCGTCTTAGTCTTAACAAACCTCTTAATAAGGGGTGCGGTTGCGTTAATCTATGGAGGAATCAAATATACCTATAGGTATACCGTGTGGGATTCCTTAGCCGAATGAATGTAGCAAGGTAATTTAGTTCATGTACGCCGGTGATCGCGTCGCTTGGTGTCAGGACTCTTGTTCTCAGGGCACATTGACGACCTTGGCCAATGAGGATTCGCTCGTAAGAGGTTCCTTAGTCAAGTGAGATGTGACCGCACCTTAAGCACCGTCATGGATG
Source organism: Epinotia brunnichana (assembly GCA_963854355.1). Lineage (NCBI taxonomy): Eukaryota > Metazoa > Arthropoda > Insecta > Lepidoptera > Tortricidae > Epinotia > Epinotia brunnichana. Next base: position 3,279,552 of record OY977945.1, on the reverse strand, counting down.
TGTCATCGATTAGGCAAAGGTATTTAGAGTTCCCAATCTTGCAAATTGGGAGTTCTCAGTAGCTGAGCTATCGATTTGGTTTAGTCAAAGGCCTCTTATCTAGAGGCCTTTGTTATATTGATTTTGCGAGGGAATCCAACACTTTCGCTTTAGTAACGGCAATAATTAAGTAGGTATCTTCTTAGGTGGGGTCGTTATTATCGGGATCTCAACAAAAGTATCGCGGTGGGTTGGTAATTAATTATCATTCGTCAGTTCAACTGAAGGCACTTGATAGTCGAAACAATGTTAAATATACGACAATATATTTAACATTGTTTCGACTATAAAGTGCCTTTGAGTTGATTGGGTGAGATTGGTTGCTAAGACATTGTGTTACATCCATTGAGATATTTTGGGGGTGAATTGTATTATAAATAGCTTAGGAAAAGTCAGTACTAATTGGTATTAGATTTGATAGAAATAACGATAGGGTAGGCGGAATCAACAGATGAGGTGGGATTACTAGCGAGTACGAGCAGCCGCGAGCGAGCGAGAGGCGAGCGCTACAGTTCGCTAACAACCCTAAGACTCATCGTTAGGGAGAATCGATATTACACTAGACATTACGTCATTCATGTACCTGTAAGTAAAACATGTACTAATATTTTGTTTCAATAGATTATTGTAGCATCATCATCAATATCTTGAAATACGATTATTTTCGTTATTATATCATCGCATCATCATCAATATCTTGACTTCTTCACGATTATTTTCATTATTATATCATCGCATCATCATCAATAGAGATCCCATCATGGCCAACACAAGTTGACCACTATTGTATTGCGAGTCTGTTTAAAGGGCGTCACCTACCACATAGCGTAATTTATCACTTCCCACAACTTAGTATAACAAGGAATTTAAGCCCACTTTAGCCTCCATAGTTGTGCATCACTTAATGAAACTACAGAATTGTAAATTAATTCTAAGGAACCTGGTATAATTGTCTTACTTAAGTTATAGGTTCTACTAAAATAGGGTTAATGTACAACTTCAATTAACGTGTAACTTTTTCCCTTTATAGAAATACAAACTTCATACTTCTCGAAAAGGGCCTGGTTCTACTCACACAACGCGGGCCTCATCCACTAGACGAAATCACACGCCAAGCCACTTCACCAGCGCGAATCACGTATAGCTTAGGTCTAAATAGGTCTTCGAGGTTAGGTTCCAGAGATAATAAATTCTAGGTTAGATTACGGCATTGTAGGCCTGGAGTCGGACGGTTTTTTATTTGACCGAATCTCTTTCCGTCCGGCAATATCCTAGGAGATGATTTGGTCTGTTAAAGTACTCAAGCTCGATTACTTTAACATAAATAACGAGAGATTCTGTAGCTGTTGGATAGATTTACCTAGACTAGAATAAAACCCAACCTTTCTAGTAGGATCGGCCGGAACTAACTCGGTTTTTCTATTCGCTTTGGTACGAGTTAGTATTTATAGGAACAAAGTGGATATCTAGTACAATCGAGTCTTGATTTTACTGGATTAATTAATCAAAGGTTCTTTAGCTTCAAAACAAACAAAATTAATTTGATATTTCTATGGTAAATAAATGATTTATTTTCTCGCTTACTATCTGTTTAATTTTATTCAATAGCTTTTCCTTCAGGTAGGATTCCATTTTCAGACGACTAGAAGCTTCTCAGGAGCTTCAGCTTTCAGATAGGGGTTAATTTAAGTTCAGAATAGGAAAACATAAAAAGCAAGCCATTTAAGAGGTTGAATCGTTACAGTATATCTAGGTCTGTAATTAGTTTATATGGCTGCAGTTTATAAAACATACGAAATACAGCAAAAACAAGTTTTGTATGAAAAATTTAAAATTTGCTGTATTTACTATTACAGTCCTGGATGGTACTTAACTTATTCTAATTACAAAGTTTCAGAGCAAACCAGCCAGTTATTTTAAAATGAGAGCGTAACTACGTTTGCATGGAGAATCGAGCTTACTGCTTAACAAATATATGACGTTATTTATTCCTAAGTAACGATTTACATCACAGTTTTAATTTGCATATGACACTTCCATTGATTCATAAAATGAATACCTAGGATTTTTTTCTTAAAAATGTACAGAAGTATTGTTCGGTTCTTGCTTGTAAACTATATCGTCGTCCACGGCGTTTATTATAGATTGGTTTTAATTACAATTGTAGATGCCGTTCACAAAATTTAATGAAACATCGGGACCCTTGGCCCGCAATGCTTTGTGGTTGTGATACTCTTTGTCAACCGGTGTCTTATTTTGCGATATAATAACAATAGCCTAATAAAATTAAATACAAAGAAATCTGTGATTTGTTTAGGCCTATTTATATCGACTATAGCAAGTTGAAGCACAGTAAGTGAATAATTCAAGTTTCAATGTTGTAATCGATAAAAACAAGCCAGCCAACATTTTTTCTGTTAAGTATATATTTTTTGTAAAATTTGTATGCTTTATCACATGGATGCGGGTGGCGCAAGAACGGCCATTGTAGCACGCTTTGGGGGAGGCCTATGTCCAACAATGGACGTTTTTCGCCTGATATGATGATGATGATGACAATGAGTCTCGCAACCAATAATGTTTTAATGGGAACTGTCGAGGAGCTAAATGCATGTTTATTTGTAATCTAGCTTGTAAGTAACTATTAAGTACATTTAACTCTGTTTGTTCTCCAATAAATAAAATAAAAATAAAAAAAACAAATCATTTCCGGCCAAGCGGGCACTTGTAACGGTTTCTCAAATTCAACAACACCGTTCGTCCTAAACTGTTTATCGTTTCGATCATTATCACCATTTACATAACCCATATATTTTATTACCGGTTTATCTGTTTTGTCGTGATCTGCATCTCGTGGGCTGACAGGCAGTTAGCTGCTGACTCCATGTCATGTCGGGCCTAGATTTATTGACCGTTGTAATGCCGCTAGGCTATAACTTGTTGTCAATGGAGATCTGTGAAATATCAAGCTTGAGTTGTACAAATAATTTGAAATACCTACAATTTCAGATGATTAGTTTTTAAACACACTCAATTTTGCATATGATTTGGCGCTCCAGTGAATCATAATAAATGAATTAATTATTCAAATTAGTTTTTACTTATAATAAGTTTTTGTCAAAAATTTCATTTTCAGTACGAGCTTTTAATGCCAACTGAACTGTACTTTTCTGTATACTGTCATCATTTACTCATTGAGACGATTCTAACGAGCCCAAATTCAACGGGGTTACGTCGGTTGAGTACCTACCGAATTCCCATGGCCACCTTCTATCTCCATCATCTGATCAGCTCGATGGTACCATAATATTGTTTTGTCATCCAAACTAAACTTACAGCCATAGCTCAATCGTCAACCGTTTACCTCGACGGTTAACTGGTTCAAAATTCAGTTCCAAAATTAATCCCACACTAACAAAAAAACGAACAGGTCAAGTTAAATAACACCTTGTTCAAAATAAAATTATATTAAAACTGATTAGCAGTAAGTATAGCAGATATAATATGTGTGGCTAATGGCTATACGATTATTACGCAAGAGATAATGCATGAATTTAGACGACTCGCACATACGAAATTCCTATACATTAGATGCGTGACATATTTGCGGGCCCCATAACCCTTTTATTTACTTTTTATGTTCACTTACTATTTTTTATCAATATGACAAAGTTTTTACAAATAAAGTGGTTTTTTTGTAATTCACAAGTTGAGCTAGGTATACACATATTATATTGTTAATACTTAAAACATAACTACATTTTATTGATTTTCAATGTTCATTATTACTGCATATCTCGACGATCGCTGTACGATAAGTAAGTAATATAATTTAAGCCAAATGTTATTATCCTTAAATTTCAGCTTGTGAAATATTTTTCTTCACTTTATGAATAGCGCTCAATAACTAAGATAATTATCTGGAATTCCATGCATAATTATATACTGCACTTCATGCAACAGCGCAGCTATAAAACATAACCGTTTACAAACAAACTAATATTTATAACTACCAAACAGGCCGTCAATAATCAACTTTCCAGTTTAACGTTGAAAAAAAAGCTACGCGGTGGGCGCGATCATGCGTCATAATTCTGACAGCGCGCTTGACAGGTCGCCAGACAGGTCACGTGACGCGTCCGGATTAAATGCGCCTTGATGGATTAATTTGCTGACGGTATCTCAAATCCTTATTGGAGCATGGTCGGATTAGCGTGGGGATATTATGTTGGCTGGAATTTTGAGTGATTAGTAATTTTAGATAGATAGATAAAAAAATGTTTATTCAAGTAAAGCACACATTACACAACAAAAGAGTTAAGACTTAAATATAAACATGAGAACAAACAAAGACATATCAGGAGTTCAGCAATGAATGTGTGCTAAGTATAGATAATTTACAGAAGGGAGCATTCAAGAATGATGGTGGTGCAGTCCAGGTACAAAACAAGCAAAGCAGGTTTGTGAGCACATGGTTCTGCAGTCCAGGTCGAGGATGTGGACCCCTTATTAACCGTTAACGTGGACGCGTTGCAGGAACTACGCTTACCTTTGAAGCCCGAGGCAGACGCTCCCCCAGGGAGTACACAAGTTGGAGGCCCCTGGCGTGTGACGCTCTCCCGGCACTTACTACCAGCGCGTCCACCCACCACCTCGGACCACCATCGTCTCCTGTCGTCCAGCTGCGTACCGCGAGGGGAGTGAGGGTACCCGGAAGGACCGACCACCCCTCAAACATACCTGGCATCTAAGTCATAGCCCGACCTAGGCGAACGAACCGCCCCATAATATTTCACTTACCTTAATAATGAATTCTTAATCATCCTAATCTTCTCTAATTTTGCTCCTAGATAGGTACCCCAAGTTCAGCATTAATGTAGCAATTGCGACTTGTACAATAGGGTTCGGGACTCTAATTGTATTATTACTCCAAAAGAAAGGTGGCACAAAAACATGTCTAATGACGAAAATCCTATTCAGATATCTCAAAAATTTACAGAAATACAACCGTTTAATATTGCTTGACAGAAAGAGAAAACGCTTGAGACCCGTGACGTCATGCGTTTCTAAATGACATCGCTTCTGTGAAGGTGCGTTTTGTGGAAAATGGGCAGAGTATACCCCCTCTTAAAACTTTGAGCACTTATAACTTTGTGGTTATTTACCTATTGTTTTGTGTTACTTTTTCTTCGATGTGACTATATTTTTAATCCTTTTTCGAGATAATTCTACATTATTGATTATTTTATTTTATGTCTCCATCCCCATTGCAACGATGTTTTTCTGTCTCAGCCTTTCAGAGTGTTATTTGACTCTAAATAGGTAACCGGACATGCAGAAAACACAAACATATCAAGGGTTTAGTTTAATATTGTTAGGATACAAAACCACGTTTATTTAATGCAATAAATAATTCTGCTCTACGTTTTTAAAAGGCAATCCTCTGCTACAGTTAACTGGCAGTTTACCGCCTTTTTAAGAATCACGGCAGTATTGGGCTGTGTCTCAAAATGAATAGCCACTTTGTGAATAACTTTAATGAATAATAATCAAAAAAGTAACCAGTATTATAGATCTAATACATTTTTATTTTCTATAGTAAATACATGATAAATAACATAAGCTAAATTAAATTAAAACTACGTTTAATCTAAAAAAGGCCCTCGAGGCATTGTACCGAGGATGCTGGCGGCATTTCCTCGTTGAATTGCAATGCTGATGCGTTGCGCAAGAAAGCCGCCAGCTCTTCGGTCACCAGTTACATCAACCAGACGTTTCGCTATTTCCGCAAATAACTTATATGTGCACTGGGACCCCATATAATGTTGAGATAGTTTTGGTACGTAGAGAAGATTAAATAAGTGAATGAACTAAAAAAGATTTGTCAAGAACGTAGCAAGTGGAAATCTGTTATAAAAAAAAAAACATACACATATTTCAGGCATCTAAGGCCTATAGTAACAAATACCTTAAAGACTACAAACATACATACAAAACAATTATTAAACTAACATTTGGTGACATAATAGCGTAGCTCTCCGTTGTGTACGTGTTATCTCTGCCTCACACCCCGACTGGAAACAGGAGGCGTGATGAGTGGTTTCTATATTTGTACATGTTACCTACCAGATAATTAACAGATTTTATCGTTTGCTATGTAAATAGACATGTACTGTTGTAATTCAGTGAGAAGAGTATAATAAACAATTATGTTAAACTATAATAATTTTTATGTTTAATGTAGGTAACCTTCTTACTCATTCATACCTATACATTCACCAGCTAATTTAAGACTTGTTACAACAGGGTATTATAACTATTAAATACGAGGAAAATGTTAAACTACAATTAACCCTGTCATAAAATAATAACGTGGCTTAACATTTAAATCCATGTTATTACAATTTGAAAGCAGAACCTTCGTCGAAACGATAAAAAGCGTTCAGACATTTAAATGCCATTTAAGTAGTATTTAAGTAAGAACTTGAGTCACGACTTAAGACTAATAACTTGAAGGGCATCAGAGTTGGCCTAGCTATTTAATACTGTATAGTGGGCTCAACTTTTTTCTTAGTCGATTTATTTAATAAGAAATTGTTAGTGCGTTAGGGATCTATATTAAAAAAATGGCACCTTACTGGAATAAGAATAAACCTGAGATTAAAATACAAAAATTCTAGCGAGTCCCGGAATAACCTCAATTCTTACTTTGTTGAATTGCCACAAAATACTTAAATTTTTGATTGATTTGGTTAGCCTAGATGATATATAATGACCCAATTAAAGAGACAATTAAAAAATCTAATTTACAATTGCAGTTTCACTTATCTATTTAAAAATAAATGTTTCCTTTGTGCAAGTTAATTACCCAAAAATCATTGAAATACTCCAAGTACGTGTTGTCTTCCACCCTGGTTATCAAGCACCAAAATAATTACCCTCTTAATCGTTACATTAACACCAAGTTAATCGGCTCAAACAATAGACTGTCAATTACGTTACATTCACTCCCGCGACACTCGCGTGACAGTTGACAGGTGACGGTTTGACAGATTGCGGTCGCGTCTCGTAATAACGTAATGTTGGATATTTGCTGGTTGAGCTCAACATGGAGGTGTGTTGTGTGATGAAAATATGGCATACTTTATCATTTTTAAATACAATAATTAGGGGTTTAAAAAAAAAATTAATCATGTTATTGACACTGAATCTTCAAGTTCACCCTTTTTTTGGCATCTATTCGAGGAATGTTTTTTTTGCTCGATCTTTATACGGCCCGATCAGGCTAGAGCCTGATTCGAATTTTCAACATTAAATTTACAGAAAAAAATAAAAATAATATTGCTTCAGCCTTATTCAATCCACTTGCCTTTTAGCAGATAAATAATTATCTATCCTTTAATTGTAAAATTGGTTGTAAAATATTAGCAAGTACAAGTACATTATGCTATTAGGTACATCAAAACAGCATGAGGCGTCGAGCCATGAGTGAAGTTAATATAATATCAAACTAAACCGACGTTGACGCGACGTTTCACAACTAGGCTGCGGGTAAAATATTAGCAAGTACAGGTACACATGCTAGGTACATCACGACATAGCATGACGCGTCGCGCCATGAGTGATGGCGTGCCGCGGCGGCGTTAGCACCTGATTTATTACTTCCGAGGGACGTACGGTTTGCAGGGAAACTGTTTCATCGAAGAAAGGACAAACGGGATATATAAAGACTTTGCCACTTTTTTGTACCGCAATGTAAACATTTGAATAGGCATAGGCACGGCAGACCTCGCCGGCAATGGCGGGACGGCTGGACTGCTTTTCAAAGGATTGGCCGGAGGCTGCTCGGGATCGAATGTCTGGAGGGAGGGGGGAGGCTTTTGCCCAGCAGCAGTGGGACACCACAGGCAATAATAAATAATGTAAATAGCGCTTGATGTCTGAAGGTAAGCGAAAACCGCAACCTATCGCCTTCAACCCTAGAGAAGTCACCTACGTTGCCTACTTCGATTTTTCCTTGATCTCACCAGGTGAGAGACGAAAGACTAGGTTTAATAAATAAATAAATAATAAATACTTGCGGACAATCTTACACAAATCTACCTTGTCCCAAACTAAGCAAAGCTTTTACTATGGGTACTAGACGACGATAAACATACTTATATATAGAAATAAATACTTAATCATCCACGCTATGGGTCCCTAATAAAGTTCAAATTTACAGAGGTTTCGGTGAGTGTGTGTAGCGAACTCGACAAATGTCACTTGCATATTTTTGCCCCGTTTGTACCCTAAAATCTGTTTTGACCCCAGAGCATAGAATACTAGAGAGAGGACAAGCCGCCGGCGGCCGTGTCGCAGCTGTATGCTCAATGGGCATACACTGCCATACTGTGCACGCGTGCTGATCGCAGAGAATATTACGTTTTTTCCCAAAATGCCTGATGTGATGCGCGTTTATTGTCAAATAAGCGTGTAGGTATACAAGTGTGTGTGTTTTAGATGTGTGCGTGCTTTAGAAATAGAAATATAAATATAAATAGAGAAAACTTTATTGTTTAACCGTGTTACATAGATGGTATTTTATACAAGTGTTAGGTCCCAACGGTTACCCATTTCGGGTGTACAATATTAACTTAAAACTAAGGAAAACAAAACGAATTGATAACACAATCTTTTTCTTTAAGATGAAAATTCAAAAAATTCTTTAAATGAATAGAAACCATTCTTATTTAACCATGTTTTTAGATTACGTTTAAATTTTACGGCATCCAACATTTTTATTTCGTTAGGAAGCTGATTAAAAACTCGAATGGCACTAATAAATGTGATCGGCCGCCATGTCCGATCTCCTTATATTCATACATCTGTGGTTTTGACCATTACATTAAGAAAATAATACTCCTCGCATCAATAATGTTAAATGTATATTCTTCTGTTGATGTCATGTTTATTGAAATCCGCCCGATAGAATGAAGTGCTAGACTAGAAGCATAAATAGTTGCGATTTCAGATTTGGTCTCCACTCCCGCCCGCCATATTGTTTTTTAGGGTTCCGTACTCAAAGTGTAAAACGGGACCCTGTAACTAAGACTCCGCTGTCCGTTCGTCTGTCTGTCACCAGGCTGTATCTCACTGATACCGTGATAGTTCCAGCTGAATTTTTCACAGGTGATGTGTTTCTGTTGCCGCTATAACAACAAATACTATAAACACAGAATAAAATAGTTTTTTTTATAAATAATAGTACGGAACCCTTCGTGCCCGAGCCTGACTCGCATTTGGCCTTTTTTTTTAACTTGATGTGCGCGAACACGTTGTCAGCATTTAGAGAAATCTAACACCACCTCATTTTTTGGAATTCATACCAATTACCTGTGTTTTTTGACCTGCAGGTCGATCACGTAACGCATTGTACGAACGTCTGGTAGGTCTAAATGTCACTTTTTATATGGAAAATTGACAGTTAAATTGTACCGACGCGCGTTCGGAACGTTACGTTACGTGATTACCCCTCTGGAGGTGGTAGCAAACTATCAATACTTAGCGAGAAATTTATTCCATTACCATTCTTTTGGGTTTAGCCGTTGTCGGGTAAAATGTTATTATTAATGTAGTTAATATACTATAGCACCTCTGTCTTAAGACAGAGGCGCTATAGAATTGGATAAAAGAGTTATGAAAACATGGAGTAAATTTTGGAGTTTAAAAGAGGTTTTAAAAAGTTTTATTCCCATAAAACTAAAAAAAGAGTTCTAGATACATGCCTACTACCGTGCTTAAGCTACGGCTGCCAAACTTGGGTGTTGTAGACTTTTGGGAGACGAAAATAGGACTTCCAACGAACATTCGTACCAAATTTCACCAAACTCCCCGAAAGTTCGAAAAAATATCTGTTTCTACATACTTAATATGCTCATCTATCATCTATATGCTCGTTCATTCCCTAAGGAATGAATACTGCGTCTATAAATAATCGAACAGTTACTAAAATTGAATCTACACTGTTCACGAATTGCTGTGTCGATACAAACCCGATAGGGTTTAACGACACTTAGATTTAACAAAATGTATTTTCTTTTATTAATGTAATAAATAATAATAATAAAAAAGTATTCATTTTGTTGTACTTCTCACATCATCATCATCATTACCACCCTTTTCATCAGCCAAAAGATGTCCTCTGCTGGACATAGACCTCTTACTTTTCAGATGCATTCATTATCGCGTTTAGTCTAAATCAAGTCAGTCAAAGTTCAATTATAATCATTATCATTATCATCATGTCTGCCGGAAGACGTCCACTACTGGACATAAGCATTTCTCATTTATAATAGGCAGTTCCTGGTTAAGTTGCTGTCCCTCCCGGTCAGGTGTACAACATGTCAACAGACTCGTCGTGCTCATTCGTCGGTTATTATTTCGTACTTACGCTTTACTTACTTGCCTAGCAATGGCTGACTTTGTTCAACCGTTATAACTACGTACTTGGTTTGGCTTTCCATCACCTTCATTAGTTGTACAGAAATGTTCGCTATGGAATTCTTTGGTTTTTAGGTGGCGTTATAAATGTTGCTGTCATGAAACAATTTTTCCCATTCTTGGAATACCGAATAATTCTCCTGTATTTGAATCGTAAAAGTACTAGCGGTTTATTATTCACACGGGCTTTTTAGAACGGGTTGCATGTGAAAGGTATGTACTGTTCTTTAAAACAAGCCAAACAGTTAATAATATTTTAATTTATATCAACGTAGCAGAAGCTTGTGATCTAAATAAGTATTTTATCAACTAGGTACACTGTATTTTCCAAATTTTCTGAAACATGGTTACTATACATGTATATGTACTGTACTATATATATACAGGGTGTGGCCTGTAATAGGAGCAAAAAATTAAACGGTAGATTATTAAGATTGTGAACAATTATTTCCACATGGTTTAACTTGAAAAAAAAAAACATTTTTTTTTTATTTTTTCTTCAAAATAAGTTTAGTTGTATTTTTTTACTCTTCTGGAGTGCTATCAGTAACTTTTTAAAAATCAAAAAATCACAAAAATATCTTTTGAAAACAAAAATGCAAAAACTATTATGACTCGTTACATGATGCTACCTCAAAATCCGCATTGTATCTGTGCTATGATATCGTGGTGCCAAGATACGTTACTAAGAGGTCATAACTTGAGATCAAAATATCTCCGAATTAAAAAAAAAATAAAATGAGTGGGACACAAGGGGTTACTACAAATGCTCTAAGGAAGCGTCCCTTTGAATATTTGCTCCTATTACAGGCCACACCCTGTAAATAGTACAAGCCCTCTTGCAAAACACAAATTTTCTTGACATTTACCATACATGTTCGACGGATTAGGGTACTATAATCTTATTTTTATGGAATAATGCTTTCAAAGACCAAATTGGGCAATTCTTAATCAAAGATTAAAACTTGTTGTGCATTGTCATCGCAACAATTCGGACATCACAAAGTGTGATTCGAGGGACCATCCGGCACGAAGGACCACTAACAGGTATTCCTCTGCAAGTCATGAGTTTCTCATTGATTCCGCCAGCACATAAGCTACGAAAAGGTAAGTAAGTACTAATCATGATTTTGTCTAACTTCGTTCCTGGCCCTGCAATTATTTTCACTGCATTTCTTGATAGGTTGAGGTTTTTGTTTCTACTTCGACTTCTCATTGCATTGCAAATAATTTATTTAATTTTACAACTTATACAGTCGCCGTCAGATATATAGGAGCGGCAAAAGTGCTCACAAATATCTGAACACGTCTCTAATGCCTCGACAATAGAGACGTTTTCAAATATTTGTGAACACTTTGGCCGCTCATAGATGTATCTGATGGCGACTGTACATTTCTTACTTCTACCTAATAGTATACTTATGTCTATACTTACTTCTGTCCTAATTAAATTTGGAATAAAGGGGTTCAGGGGGGTGAAAAATCGATCTAGCTACGTCTCATCTGGGAACATTCGTTTTCTCCGTTTTCACCCGAGCAGAGCTCGGTCGCCCAGGTACTAATATTATTAAACAGGAAAAATATAAGTTTGTATGTAGGGGCTACTCATACTATTTCAAATCATTCTTCACCAGTTTATAGAATGGATCTTATAGGGGTACGTAGGCAATATTTTATCCCGTGCCTTTCGCTTGCGTTCAAACGGAGCCACGCGGGCAGCTTATACTATTTAGAAAAAACTGAAACTTCTTACTTAGTATACATCTTTACTGTACAAAAATATAAATACAACATTCAATGTATTAATCAAGTGAACCGTGTCAGTAGTCATGTAAAGAAAGATAACCAAGTTTTGGCAATATTGTGAAATATGTCTTTCGACGTAACGACTTATCGTTGCGATCTGTTGTCCAATAGGGACGCAGCCACCTGTTATTTTTAATAAGCCTCGTATACGCACGAGCGTAATATCGCGCGACATTCGTCACACTCACAACCGCTCCCAATTCATTATTTTCAGAGCCCAGTCGGTCGGTCTTATACTATTCTTCTAAAAAGTCGTCAAGCCATTTCTCGAGATCCTCGGGAGATTCAATGACTGGATTTTTCTTGGGTTCAGTATGGACGGATGAAGCTGAAATTAATAAGAGTATTAGATTGCATATCTCACGGACTTCCGGAGATAACAATTTTTTTTTGTAATCCCGGTTTCCGGGATTTTGATAAAATTTAAGTGTTATATATTGGCGATATTAGTAAGTACCTCGTATATAGCTGACATGTGGCATTATTTTGTATACATCTAGAAATCATGAAGTACTTACGTATTTCTTATGTTATTTCATGTACAGTCAGCCAAAAATGTGGTCTGCCACCCTACGGTTGAGGTTCATTTGAACGTCATGAAACAACAAGGTCGATTTCCACTTGCAATAATATTATGACAGTATTCTTAGCGACAATCAGATCTCACAGAAAATTTTGTCAAAACTGGTAGACCACTTTCTTGGCCGACCGTATATCTTGTTATGTCTCACGTCATGTTCTTCGGTCAAAGTTATTTGCACTTGTATGACTTTATTTGATATTTTTTTAAATGTAGTAGTCCATAATTGTGGCTACGTTGTAAAGCCAAAATAAACTGTGAATAGGAAAATACATTAATCGTAAAAAAGCGGCCAAGTGCGAGTCGGACTCGCACATGAAGGGTTCCGTGAAATAAATTGCGGTTTACGATTTATGACGTATTAAAAAAAAAACTACTTATTTGATCTCGTTCAAACCAATTTGGGGGGGGGGACACACATTTTACCACTTTGGAAGTGTTTCTCGCGCTAACTATTCAGTTTAGAAAAAAATTATGTTGGAAACCTCAATATCATTTTTGAAGACCTATCCATAGATACCACCCCACACGTATGGGTTTGATGAAAAATTTTTTTTGAGTTTCAGTTCTGAGTATGGGGACCCCTAAAACTTAATGTTTTTTTTTCGATTTTTGTGCGAAAATCTTAATGCGGTTCACAGAATACATCTACTTACCAAGTTTCAACAGTATAACTCTTATAGTTTCGAAAAAAAAGTAGCTGTGACATACGGACGGACAGACAGACAGACGGACATGTCGAATCTATAAGGATTCCGTTTTTTGCCATTTGGCTACGAAACCCTAAAAAATGAATACGATTTTGACATTTTTGGGATTATCTTGAAACTGAGAAGTTTTATACGAGGTACTTAATAATATCGCCAATATATAACACTTAAATTTTATCAAAATCCCGGAAACCGCGATTACAAAAAAAAAATTGTTATCTCCGGAAGTCCGTGAGATATGCAATCGGATTGTTTTGTGGCTACGTTTTAAAGCCAAAACAAATTGCGAATACTAAAGAAAGGAAAAGATTTTGACATTTTTGTGATTATCTTGAAACCGAGAAGCCCTAGCCTGGCCACAAATGGTTTATAATTTAGCCTTACAGTAAGCCTTTTCATCACAGTGCAAAATCTAGATTTTTCATAGTTGGTTTCTTTAAAAAAAAAAGGTTAAGATTATCTTAAGATTCCAGGACTTAAAGTTTAGATTGCATTCGTATCAAAACTATGATAGTGAGCCACGCGGGAGTTTTTGTCCTTCATTCGTGACATCTTTCTCTATTCGATCATCAAATAAAATTAGACTGTCTCAAAATGAGGTTCAAGGGAACACTGTGCATCGTACTTACTATTGTATCGTAGTCAAGAGTACCTTAAACCTTTGAGCGTTTGTATGAGGAATATTATGAAACTGAATAAAGCGAAGGAAGTTTGTCAGGGTCGTATCAAATTAAAGTCCGAGATCTATGCCTGATGATATGTGCACTTATCTACATAAAAACCAAGATTTTACAAAGCAACTTGCTCATGATTTAAATCAAGTGAAAACCCTGAAGATCTCCGAAAGCACAACCAGCAATCATAAGATTAGATGTCTCATTCATGTTCTAATATCCCTGCCCCTGTATAAAACAATTATCGAAACAAAAGACGCGCCTGCGCCAGCCACCACGCGTATATCACTCTGTTTTATGAATTGTAAATTTTGCGTTATACAGTCTTTAGTGGGTCATATTTCAAGCTGTATTAATACCCCTCAGAGCATTAGGGATGTGTCTGCGGGGTAATTGGCTGTATTTTTGTTTCATTTGCATAATGAAATGGTTGTCGAGAGAAAGTAGGGAATTATTGTTGTATAGAGTACTAGTAATAGCGGACCGGTTAAACCACATATGTAAATATAAGTGCTTACAGCTGTAAACATGACGATGATTATACTATAAACTTAAATACATATTATAAATATGTACCTACAGGGTTTTCAAGAGGTGCGGTGGCTTTTAATGAGTCACATGATAATACCAATAGTGCCATCACAAGTCATATATGTTTAAATTAATGTAGGTACTTTCCCAAAAGCATATAATCACCGCCATAAATATCGTGGTAATAGTGCAAATTCTTCAACTGTCACAAACATGATGGCCTTGATGAAAATGAACATACACGACTTAAACTGTCAAAATATGAGATAATAGATGGTAAAAGTATAATTTTAAGCAAATAATTTTTGAAAAATGTTTGTGAAGAACAATTAACAGCCTGCAGAGCCCATCCATCAACGTCGAGGAGCGATAACTCAACCATATCGCAGTCGTCAACTTATCAAATATTTGATTAATTTGTTAACATTTAAAAGTGAAACTTTATTTATTACTTTAAGTATAGAAACCTGTCTTGTATAACTGCTTATTTAGTCATTTTATTTGTACATTAATAAATTTTTATGGCTGCTTTGACTTGTTTTGCAATAACTTATACTACTCGGACATAATTTTTATTATTAAACAATATATGTTGAGCGTAAACAAGTAACATATGTGAATAGATGAAAATAACTTACTGTGAATATCAGAAACAAAAACGTTTTCAATATTTTAAAATCAAAACGATCGTCTACTAACCATAAAACCATACGCCTACACTGGTATCGGATTTGAATGACATTTATGTAAAAAAATATAATAAATTATAGTCATATCAATTGCATTAAAGGTTACTAAATCCTAACATGACTGTGTAGAAGTTTGATGATTGATTCCAGCTTAACGCGAGACAGATATCATTAATAATCTGTTAGCAATGATTGATGGTCATTTTCCTAAAATAATCCTCGTATCTCCATAAGCTTTCTATCGTTATTCTTGATCACGTCCAGAAGAATGGATCGTAAACAATTTTAATGCTTATTCAAATCTGACACACAATTAATTAAATGAATCAATCTTTAATGATTGTGAAGTCGCCGTTGATATATTGATGACGGCGAAATAAAACGGAGATGATGAAATTAATTTAGTAATCTTAGCAACTCCGTCTGAAGATAGCATCTCGACGGCGATAAACAATATAGATAATAGTGATTAAATTAACCATACACGCAACGGGAGACTTTCAATTGATATATGGAGCTATTAAAGTTCTCGCTCAAAATAATATAAAGAAAGAAAATTATGATGTTCGTAGAGGAGCAATAAAATAAAAATATATTAGCAACCCTAAGCGAGTCGGCAATAAACAAGTTTTGTGTGGAAGGCAGCTCTCCGGCCGATTCATAAATTTTGCGGCGCACCGTTTAGTTTTATGTACGATATTATCTATCTCCGCGCTCACCACGACCCGCGAGTGCTCACATACACACACACGGACACTCGCTAACACATGTTGTTTCGCAACAATGTCACCGGGTGTCATGTAATGCAATAACGACAACGCTCCGGCGTCAGAACAAGTTTTTTAGCGGACCGTGCAAGTGCTAAAAGGAGTCACCTGCAAAACAATACTCTGTTATTACGCGATCGTTACGTTATACATAAACATGAATGATTAACGTAAAATGAAAGTCAAGAAAACGATAAAACAGCGAGAGAGTCAGTAAACAATCCATTAACGGCCGTAGAGGAAGAAGATATGGCAAACGAGCGCCTTGTAAGGGGGGTATTAACATAATCACACACATTCGTCGAAGTAATGTATGTAAAGAAGTTTAATGAAACGTCCCCGATAGCAAGCTCGGCGAGTCATGAAATGACTATCATTAAACCCGACACGATACGGACGATAATCATCGACTACGCGTAAAAAGCTATGGCATCGGTTGTGATGCAAATTGCACATGCCATAAATCAACTAGTTAATCACCGAGTGGCTCGACGCAATAATGAGATTACTTGAAAAAATTACACGACCCGTTCTCAAGACGTACCTCAGATCTGATGGGAACGAGCATTCTTGTCAACTTTGTTCGCGTAATTATAACGACTAACTGTTTAATCATTTTAACGCTAGAGAACCGTATAATTGCGCTATCAAAGAGAATTGATTTCGACGAACACGACATGTGAAAAACGTTAGTCGTAAAGACAACGTCAGTGAAGATGTAAGAGGCGATAATAAGAAATTGAGCGCAGTGGAGGTTGGATTTATCGGTGCAGCTGAAAGAACAAGCGGGGACGATAATTCAACGCGTACAATAAAGAGCGCTATTGATCTTCCAGAAAGCGAATCGGCTCGTAACAGAGAACAAAACACGCTACCACCGAATGTCGCATAAATCTTTATTATTGCCGCAACAAGCTTATAGCGAGTCGTTTCAGGTACTCGACCGGATCTCGCCCGGTATAAACTCACGACTTCGACGCATTTTTTCGCTCAATGAAATATGCCACATCGCCCCCGGCCCGGAGGAAGGAAACCCATAAATAAATAATAATATAACCATTTATATTACCAAAGGGTTTCGCCCGACGCGTCTATTACCATCTGAATTGTTTAAATATGATAATGCATCAAAATAACAGGCCGTTCGTTCGCGGCCACGACTTCTGTTCCGCCATTACCATAAAGATTCACTTAATAGACTGTTCCAAAATTATTATAGTGCTCCGACACTGTTTTATGGCCGAGAAAGATTACGGTGTTGACTTCTTGCCCGAATATTTAATTTTAGAGTTGGTAGGAAGCTGAGCGACATAAATTACGCCCGTTTCGCATCGCTTGCGGAGCCGAGCCGGTTAGGCTATTGCTGCATTTACATCTAAAAAATGCCGTCGTATAAACTCAAGCTTATCTAGACTCTTAAGAAAATAATTACAGATCTCCCCTCAAGATTCGGTCATTTTGAAGAGTTTAAAAACCTTTTAAGACTCCACTGCAATAACGGTCCGTTATCATATTCGCAGATTAAAATCAATTTTAATTATTACCATCCGGCCCGACGGCTTAAAGCTCACGAGCGATGTTTTTGCATTAGGGACGGAGTGTAAAGGGTAATAAAGTACCCCCAATAAACCCTGAAACGTGTGGAGCGCTTCGCAGTAACCGTACGTAGACTAAACAAATGAATTTCTTGATAATAAAAACTTCACAATAAAAGCGTTCACGAAATGTCGGTCATTAAGTGTATTTACGCAGCGAAACGGATATAGGGGCCGTAAAATTGTGAAGCGGCTTATTGAGACGTTGGCAACAGTCGTCCCACGACTAAGCCTACCGTCGCGCGCCAGCTAATTCGGGACTATGAAGATTAAACACGGCTCAAAATTTCTGACAAATTAAAATTTCAACACAAGAAACACAATACCCGAGAACAATATTATCAAGATCGCATAAAGAACAGTCCTTTGTATTCAGGATTTACGAGCTTTTCAGGGAAAGACGTTTAGGCAAACGTGAGGCTAATAAAAACTCGTAATTTGCGCGCGTTCGACGACTAATTTATTCAGTAGGTTTATCACCAACACATGGACTTACACTAGTCGGTAGTAGCCAATTAAGTTGGTTGAAATGCGAGAAAATAATAACTTAATATGGATTAACTATGTCGGATGCATTTAGAGATATGGACGCAGGCGGGTCTGCGCTGACGGGAGCATGAGCCCGTTTCAAATGCATAAATTATTAGCCTGGCTACAATTTCAACAGGGCTGTAGCAAAACGCAACAATTAATATTACTCGCAACAATGAGGATAAAAATGAGCTCAGAAGCGAATTACTTAAGCAGAAGAATAGCTCAAAGCTCAAAAGAGATAAAAGATTCCAGAAACTCATATTTATAAGCTCATTGTTGGACATAATGCTTTTTGTGGAACTACTCCAAACACGAGTCGTCTATTGAATCGGGAATCGGAATTGTTATTTCATTCATAATTTATCACTCTATCGGGCTTTGTATTTAAATGTCTTGGAATGAATTTCATGTGGATACCCGGAGATTAATGCTCGGTCCTTTTACAAATTCATATTTTTCATTATGCGATGATTTGACACAAAACATGCGCGTCATGCCTGTGTTTTCTATTAGGGTGCTGACATAGTCTTTAGAAACCAATAGATCCGACACTTAAGCAAATGAACCTTAAACTCAATTTAACTAAATCAAGTTTTAACATAACTAATCTCAATCAGTTTACATCTTCACATTCATCAACAAAATCAGTTACATCATTAACATTCACATCGCCAAAGCAAACTACTATTGTGACTGCATTTTGTTTCAAGCAGAGTAATAAATTGTTCGGCATCGTCTTATGATTTCCTGGGGGCTACAATACGGCAGTTTGTCAGTTCTAGCCGGTTGTTAGGGCGCGTGGGCGGGGCGCCATCCATCACCCGGCGTGACTCTTTCAACCTGCAGGGTTACAACAGACATAAATTATGAACGCTTTTTTATTGTCAGCTGGAGAAATTTGTTAGCGACACTGTTAATTAATGGTACGCTTGAATTTGTGAGACAATTAACAAATATGATTTTTTGTTACTGAGGGCGTTCTTTTGAAAGACCTGCTGGAGAAATTTCATTAAAATACATAATTGTAAACTCCACCTTCAGTATCATAATGATCGTATGTACAGTAGTTTGTAGTTTAACTCACTCCAAATGGCTTGACGAATGTCTTTTCACGACAACAGGACAGACAAAAGCAATAAAAATACGCAATTAAATTGAACCTCAATTTTCGAAACCACCAAAAAAGGTGCTAAAGTTAACATCGTATTTTTCCTTACATTCGGTAACCCTACAGTTCGGCAGTTGATCATAGTCACCGGCGGCGTTGCCCCGACGTTTTTATGCGCCACGATGGATCGGGCTGTCAGGTGCTCACGAAAAATTGCCTTCCGACCTGTTTGGCCAAGACGCGTCGATTGATTCGAGCCGACTTAATTAAGCAAGCTTACTCGCACCATCACACACCAAAAAGGATTTTTAAATAAATTATCTTTCGTTTAAATGTAAACGTAAGTAAAAGTGACGCTTCTCATAAACTTGTGAAAGATAACGATGCTCCAATAGCAACGAAAGGAATAAATGATAATAAATTTATTACTTTATTATCCAAAACACAAAGCGTAGACGAAAACCAACGAACAATAGAAAGGTAAGTTGATACTGTAACAAGTTTAAAAAAATCAATACAAAACACGCCTAGCCGCTTCTTTTTCCGCGCACAATGAAAGATTAACCCCGGTGTCAGGGAGAGTAATGAAGTAAAGAATGCGTTTGACAGAGGAGCAAGGCTATTGAATATTTTAAAAGGTATCTGAAGGGAAGTTTGAATAGAGCTGTTGTTGAATAAAATCACTGCTGTTTTCGACTATTATACTAGACGATTTAGCGATTTAAGAATCTACAAAAAAACTTAACACGTTACACTTGAGCCTTAATGAAAACAATTTGGTTTAAAAGATTATTACATTTGTTTCCTTGCTAAAATACGCTAAAAGATTACACCGAATACAATACTGGGGAATCTAAAAAAGTTTCACATTTTTAAATGCTTCCTTTTGAAACACAATGCCCGTTGTTTCGACCGGGATATTAAACATTTGATTTATCTGACGCATCCTGAGGACATGACGTGCCGTGGGAGCGACCCTAAATGTATTCATACATTACCCGTTAAAAATGTACAACACACATTTCGCATTACAGTAGAGTGCTACCGGAGTTATGAAGCCGTGAACCCTTATACGTGTCTTGTTCAACTTTACAGTCGGCTTTTAAATTTTTAGCACTATATTTTTTAACTTAATTGCTGTTTACGCGCAGACACTCAGGATGATTTTAAAATTTTAACTCCCTCTTAAAGACAAATTAAATCTTAACGTGATTGAGTCGGAATTCCGTACGCCGCGCCAGATCCAATCAGCTTAAGCGACTATAAAATGTTTTTATTTATTCCAGTGGCGCTTTGTAAGATGACAGATATAATTAATATATTACCGGTAGCACTAACAGAATATTCTTTTGAAAGGGTAATTATTTACAGAAACGATCGTCGTATTTTGATAAACAACCCTGATAACAATACATCTCCGACAGCGTTCACGCATTCCCTATCCCCATCCATTACTGTTTCATCTTCAATAACACGTTTCGCTGAGGCAGCCTTTGAAGCCGAACAAATCCGTAAATCTGAACCTTATCGCGTATTACACAAAGGCCATTTAACAATGTAACATCTCTGGCTTTGTTGGAGCGCTAACTCTTTCATCTATCATAATCGTTCATGCTGAAAGCAATCAAGATTGATTTTTTCTGCGAGCGAAACTAGACCCTGGGTATCGAGCGTTTAGGTTTGGTTTCATTTGGGTTGGATGGGCTTTGTCGGTTGGTAGCTAACCGCATTCGGAGGCGAACGTAAGCGTCGGCGTAACGAAGGGACCTTCAGATCCAGGAAAATGACAAATGACATCTGCCTACCGCCTGTCAAATATCCGACAGATAATAAATGACCCCGATTGTTTATCATCAAACATCGCATATATCATTATCGTGGACTCAGCGCGGGGGTTTGACTCCAGGGAGTATGATTAATATTGTTTGGTTAATTTCGAGTTGGTTGGTGCAAATACTTGGGGGAAGTTTGGTGCTGTCATTGCGGGTTGATTGCTTCGATGAGTCTGAGGGCAGTTGAGGATTGCAGGGAAGTTACTCAAGAGAAAAAGCTACTAAAAAAAGATATAAATAAGGACAGTGTGTTCAATAAAAAAAACCTTTGTAATTAATGCCATTAGGTCTACGATTGACGTGATCAGAACTTTGAGGACAAAATTATGATATCGTTTGATAAAACTGTAAAAAAAAATTAAACCAAAACTATTATTGCAGTGCACCGTGATTTATGCAGAACCGTCCGTCTCGTAGGCCATTCGAGTAATTTCTAGCTCTTATTTATGGAGATCTAAGAGCTACCTGATATTCCTCGTGATTCCTTATTTCGATAGGATTAGAAGTCATTTTATGAATAAAATATAGGTTCTTAATTTTGTATCTGTTGGTAGGTTACGTTAACTGATATAAAGCACTACAAATCTTGAAAATGCATACATAGAAATTGTTTATTTTTTTCCAAAAATAATAAGTTACATTTTCTATTACTTATAAGTTCGCCAAACACAGTGTTTATTGGCGAGGATTGCACTCACTTTCTGTACAATAAACTTCTCTTTCACTTTTTTGTTTATATTTAATCTAGGCATTATTGAAAAACCGGCCAAGTGCGAGTCGGACTCGCGCACGAAGGGTTCCGTACCATTATGAATAAAAATATTTATTTTATTCTGTTTTTAGTATTTGTTGTTATAGCGGCAACAGAAATACATCATCTGTGAAAATTTCAACTGGAACTATCACGGTATCAGTGAAATACAGCCTGGTGACAGACAGACGGACGGACGGACGGACAGCGAAGTCTTAGTAATAGGGTCTCGTTTTACTCTTTGAGTACGGAACCCTAAAAAGTGGTTGTCAAATTATATAACGTCAACGGAAACATTGTCAGATTTATTTTCAACAAAATCTTACAAAAACATTTTATAACCTTTTAAAAATCATGAGAAATCTTTTTTCGAAGTGCCCGACGGACCATTTTTCACCATCCCTGAAAGCGATACGTCAAAATCAGTGTTCGCGAAATTCCGGGCGTCTCCGCACTACTGGGTCGTTAAGGCACAAGCTTCAAGCTACATTTATGTTAAGGACTAATTGGATAAACATACTAGGTCTCCCTGGGTTTTCCCTGTAGCTTTTTTCATCAGACCCTGTAGTTTTATTTACGCTTGCCTTGGTATCTATTTGATATAATGTTTCATGTTGATTATTTAAAAAAAAATGGTCGTTTGTCTTAAATATATCCTTCTGTAATACTTTTGTCATCTTGTCGTTAGACTTCTCAATTCTGATTCTCCTGTACTACTTTTTTCAAAACTTCGTTAATTACAAGTCTGGTTGGGTTGATCAACTTTTTCTTGTTATTATTTTTTGGCAGTATGCAAAAAATATATAATTGCAGAGTTTCTTAGAAAAAATATTGTAATAATTTACTCCTTTAATATGTAAATGCTAGTTATCTCGAAATGGGTTTACAATTGGCACAAAAACCTATGTTTAGTATTTAAACCTACTATCGCACGACAATAAGCGAGCTACAGTTCATGAGGCTGCAGCTGCATAGAAAAAAAAATGGAATAGTGTATTCTCACCATAATTAAATAGACCTCTTCAATACACGCTGAAGAAAAAGACAATTCTAATTATAATCAAAAAGAAAAAAGTTGCATGTTTTAAAGTTTTTCATCAGTTCAAAACTTACGCCACGTCGCTAATTCCCAGTCGGAAGTAAGCTTGATAAATGAGTCGGTTACAAAGGAGCACAATGGAGACCTGACCCCGCGTTAATCAAAAAACGTCTGTCGCGGGACTTAGTTGGTGTAGGGGAATCATATTTAACAAGTTTGTAGAAACATAATCCCGTTATGAATTTCTGTACCCACATTAACGAGTTTAATGTGTCTATGGTTGTCAGAACATTATCCTTATCGAAAGCTTTATATAGTGGTCAAGAAATTGAATCCTTTAGCGAAGATACATACACACTTACAACACACAACACACACTTACACTTATGAACAAGAAGACATGCTGCGCATACCAAAAGTAAATATGCTAAAGGCAAGCAAATGATGGCATACTTGGGGACAAAGTTACACGAATCGACCTAGTTCCAAACCTAGCCAGGCTAACCCTTTTCTTGGCATATAAAATAAAGAATGTAGAGCAAAAAAAGTCGTCTGCAAGGGATAGGATCATGGGGTCTAATTAGCAACTCGTCTATGGGGCAACTCGTCTATGTCGCATTTGGTCTAAATATCTGCTTTTAGACCAGCTACTCCAAAAAAAATGTAGACCAGTTGCTTTTTAGACCAGCAGGTATTTAGACCAAATGCGACATAGATGAGTTGCCCCGATAGACGAGTTGCTATTAAGACCCCATGATCCTATTCCGTCTGCAAAATGAGTGAATACATTTTTATGTAGCTTACATGAAATACAATGTCAAGAAAAGGATAAAACCTGTGATCTAAACAAACAATATTTACTCGTTACGTCATTGGGTTTACTTTAAACATGTGAATCAAAAACATAATGTATGAAGTATGTGTGGCCAATAATGAGACAACTTTCTAGAGAAGCTTCTGCATTTAGGGTCTTCTTATTTTTGTTGACTTATATTTCTTATCTTAGCAAAATTGTAACATCTTCTTGCTGACCAGACTCGTTCACCCGCCTTATGCATGACCTAGCGCAGATGTAGCTGTAATGGTGCTGTGCTTTGAGTGCTCCATCTTTTCCGGGACCTCAGTAGTCTGGCTTTATACTTTGTCTGTCATACATTCGTAGAAGTATTGTAATTCTTTTTAATAGGGCGGCTGGTTATGACGAATTGAGGTTCAATGTCACGTCTCTTATGATGAGCTTCGTGGTGCGTTAGGCTCTTGTTAGTTAGGATGTGTGACTCGTATTAGGGTATCGCTTCTTAATTTTTAGCCACTGTATTTTATTTTTAACTACGTCAATAAACATTGTTACGTGACAAGTTTTCTTTTTAAATAGCGCCTCAAACCCGATTGGCAATACCCGAAAATATAACCAGCGCAGGGAAAAAAACCAAGAGTTTATATAAATTTAATCCCATCATAGACGAAAATATCCAAAGATCTTGCTGTAACTCGCGAACATAATAAATTATGACTTCGATTTACGATGATATGAAATCTACTTGGGGCTCCTTTGATGTCATTTTTCCCATAAATTTTTCAGCGTAACATAAAGAGAGCTCCACGCGTTATTAGATATGGAAATCGTTCGAGACACACGGTTTTCGAGTTTGTCAAACGAATTATGTCAGGATACATGCAAAAACCGCTGACATAGGATGTACATTTTTTTTTCGCTTTGAATCGTTTTTTTTATATTGTATCTACTTACACGTACTGTTCAATAGCGGCCAATTTCATAATTTTGCGTAGATCATCAATCCAATAAATCTGAGGGCTTCCTATATTAAGTTTTTTGAGACAGTTATTGACAATTATGTAGGAACGTATGATTGAGTATCAATTTAAAGTTCGTTTGTTAAATTCTGATTAAATTCTTCAGCCATGTTTCTTTTGACCTATCAGAATTGAACCATAATCGATCTTACTATCTAGTGATCAATACTTACCTAATATAACAGTCTACTTACAAGGATCTCCATTCCGCTGGGCAGTTTGACATTAAATCATTTGATACAGAGAACAAATACAATGGAAAAATTTACCGTAATCGCATGTAGCCTAGGGCGGGACTCGTACCCGCGCGCGCCCTCTGCTTGACCGGGACAGGGTCCTGAGCACTAAACAAAAATAAAAATAAAACAAGAATCTAAAATATTTACTTAATAAAATAATTAGATTCGTGACAAAGTATAGGTTGACATTGCTTGCGATCTTTGTCCATAGACATAAGTTAGCAATGACATAAATTTGTGGCATGTCCGATACCTGTTGCAATAATTTAGCAATTAGTACATTAGTTTTAGTCAATAGGTACCTAGTTTTAGTAACGTTACCCTAGCAGAGTTCATGTTGAGACTGTATAATTATAGTTTTAAGACCACATGTACACATGAAACGCAATAAACCATTTTAATTTGTTTTATGGCTGCGTTGGCTTGAATTGAAATGAAATGATTTGATGCCGAATGCATCCAAGCTCGATGCTATGTACGCCATCCTCCAATCCCGTATCACCTCCCGCCTTCACACGTCGCCTCCTCACGAATAAATCTGCCTTTACAGCTGCATAAATTTGTCCATGGAGCGATTTTCGTATCCGCCGCCTCACCGACATCCTGTTAGCTTTGTAACTACACTTTCCTAGGAAACGTCTTGTGATAAATAAGTGCTGGGATTGGCTGTTTGTGTTTTGTTTATCAGGAACGTTCGAGAAACGGGGCTAGTCTTTTATTAAGATGTCTTAGCCGGCAGGCGATCGAGTCCGTTAAGCTATATAAATGTTGATTTATAAGCTTTGTACTGTAATTTCTAATATATTAAATGCATGATGAAAACTCGATTACAGCTGAAGATGTTTCAACAATTCAATTGTTTTGTGATGGACTTTGTTCTGTATATGTCGTGTGCTCGTCGTGCCGTCTAATGTTAGTTTTTAAGTTTAATCATAAGTTTTAGTCATACACTGAATAAAATATGGTGTTAAATAAAGATTTCTATGTTTGTGCGTAGAATTAAAACCGATTTCAATTTAATACGTGTAGTCAAGCAGGCCCCTTATACTGAACTGCATGACACTATAACCTCGTTGAAAGGTAAAATATTATTATCGTTTCACTGAATACACAGTGTAGAGTACAGCGGCACTATTCGACATTTAAAACGTGATATTCGAGTTCTCCTGGGTGTCATAGGGATATCCCTAAATTTTTCCTTACTGGAATTCGAATGAACCGTAAGTGGTGATATCAGCAATATCTCAAATATTTTCCAACATGCTTTATATCTTTATCTCAAATTTTATAGAGAATTAGCCGCTGACCACGCCACTTATTATATATATAAATAGCGATATTCTACGAACGTCCTCTTCTATTTAAGACAAGTAAAATTCTCCAGGGGTAATGCAACAAAGTACCAAGGAGATCAAACCCAATTGGATTCCAAAGAACTTGAAACTTAGTAGAACTCGTGTGTGGAAACAGATCCGTGATTCCGCGAAGCATTTGCTTTAAGCAAAGCGTGTGCAAAGGAGAAGTTATCGGAATTATCGGAGGCAATTGATATGTATGTTTGTGTAGATTCCTAGCATAATGAGACGTCTTGCAAGTGCTTTTTTTTTTTTATCTTACGACGGTGGCAAACAAGCTTACGGCCTGCCTGATGTTAAGCTGGTACCGTCGCCTATGGACACTTGTGACTCCAGAAGAATCACAAGCGCGTTGCTGACCCTTTATTCACTTGAGGATTCGCTGTGTTGGCAGATAGAGACATGCAGGTCCCTCACTCCCAACACAACGCACCCTAGGGAGCTCTGGCGACCTTACTCACCACCAGGAACACAACATCACATGCGTCATAGCATGCAATAATATAGTTAATATAGCAACACTACAAAGCAGGTGCTATTATGGCTGCGGTCTTCTGTAAGGTGGAGGTACTTCCTCAGTTGGGCTGCTCCATATACGAGCGAGATGACATTCCGCAGTGCCCTACCTCTCTTTAAAATCATGTATCATGTTAGAAACTTCATATTAATTAATCATGTACAGTCAAAGAATTTAATTTCCTACCCATTTAGGACTATTTCAAAGTGACACTGTAAATAAAATCATAAGAAGTCTCTTACGTTTTGATTGATTACGTCACTTTGACAAAGTCCAAAGTGGGTAGGAAATTAAATTCTTTGACTGTACAGTAAAATGGTATTTGTTTCATCAAAATCAATCAAAATCAATTATTTATTCTGCAAATAGGCCACAAGGGCACTTTTACATGTCAAATGGTATTCTACAATATAATATTAATAATCTTACATAATAATCATTCTAAAATTGCAGATTTTAACCAATTAGTACCTACCTAAACGGTTAACAAACTAAATGTCACTAAATGAAAACTAAAAAAATCCAAAATTGTATAATATTATCAATTACATTCGATATAAGGTCTGTATCAGAATTAACAATAAGTTTATGATATTCATTTAGTACCCCAGAGATGTATAAGGTCTCTGAGCATCCAAATACAATTAATAATTATTCTAATGTTCTTGTAGAGATGTATATACTGTCTCTAAGCGTTAAAACAGAAAAAAGGATCATTTATGTAATATTGTCAGAGATGTACAGGGTCAATAACAATAAAACGTGTCAAGAACAGAATGATGTCTTTCGTCTAAATAATGATAATAACACTAGTATTTAGGTAGTTACTATGCCCTTGCAAGCATGAACAGACTGGACTCCACAAACAGCACCCGATCACGAGTATGAAGTTTACAAGTCTAATATCTTTAATTTGGCTGGGCACAGGCCTTTTCTCATGAGCGCATTAAAATCCTTACAATAACATATTTCTGCTAGCTATATGAAACCGCATTATTTTAAACCATCTAAATAGTAAACTGAAGTAATAAATTCTTGGCAGTCGTTTTATGTATGTACAGTTAAGCTTGTGACGTTGTAACGTTACACGTACATATTTACATAAATAAACCTTAATTCTAGCTACTTACTTAATTAAAAATAACATATACAACTCATTACAACACTACACACCAAAACACATGTTTAAACTATCCTAAACATAAGTTATAAACTCATCAACACGCTAAACTGTTTAAATATGTCGCGGCATTGATTTGACGTTCGATCACTCATAGCTTCATTCGCACATGAACGAATGCATGTGAGACGCACGTGATCTGCGCGGGCACTCGTCATCGCGCGAGGCCGCTCATTTTTTCATTAGCCAAAATATATTGAGTAGAACGCACGTCACCTAGACTCGATCTCTGCTACGGTCCGCTGCACGGAACCGTAATCGGTGTTCTGGTGTCGTCCCTACACGTTCCTCGACTAAACAGTAATCACTGTGGTGTTTTTTTTTAAGTGTTAATAGTGTACCCCAAATTGGGGTCCAAGGTCCAGAGTGACATTTTTTTCGGCTGAATGTTTGCCGCCTGCCTGCGCTTGCTTCTGGCCATTTGTGCAAGACAGTGGAGCAGTTTTCCGGCTGGCGCTGAACTCAGCGCCGACAAGAAATTCCTCCGCCAACCTACCCGGCGCACCACAGGGGAGTACTTCGGCTACAGGGAATCAGCGGAATCCGATTTTACGTGTATTCGCACGAACCTACGTATTTATACCACACAAATTTCTGAACTAGCCTGCTGAGTTTTTATATTATATTTTTGACCGTTTTTTCTGACTTCTCATTTTAAACCTTTTAATATAGTATAAACTTAAAGGAGTCAGAACTGAGCAAGGCGGGTCATTTTGCACCAAACTGTATTCGTTCTTAGTTTTCTTCCTGTATCACTAATGTACCATATATTCACTATCTGAAATAAAAGTTGCGTTCGGTCTGTCAAGTTGACAGTGACACTGACACACAGTTTGCAGACGCGTTCACACGATGCAATTTGCCGTGCCACTCTGGCGTCGGATTTGTAATAGTTTTAAGATATATTGTGTTTAGCGTAGGTATTTGTTTTGTGTTGCCTTCCAGGAGGTAACTCAGGTAAAGGCTCCGACGGAAGACCAGCGCTGGCCTTCTAGGTTAGCACCATGCTGAGTCGGGGCCTTTTCGTGGACCATGTATTTTTTTTTTTTTTTACGTTCTGTGTTTTGTTTTTTACACCCATTGTTTTGTCCACGAATAAATGTTTTCTTTCTTTCTTTCTTTCTTTCTAAACTTTGACTCCGTTTGACGACTGCTTAAGTGGTTAGCCTAGTGGGTAGTGACACTGTACGAAACTGAAGGTAAGTACAGGGTTCGAATCCCGGAAAGGGTTAATATTTGTTTCTGAGTCTTGGATGTTCTCTAAGTGTTTTAAGTATAAAATAAGTATATCGTAAAACTAGTGCCTATATCAAATCTTAGTTAGGTGTCAAAGCGGACCCCGGGCTCCTTTATGACACAAACGGGAATAACGCTAATAAATATATCGTCGTCTAGGACCCACATAACACAAGCCTTATTGAGCTTCCTATGGGACTAGGTCGATTTGTGTAAGATTGTCCTCTAATTACTCATTATTTACCAAAATTTGCATGTGTTTTAAGATAAATGTACTCTACCAGAACACTATCACTTACGTTCGCGGAAACCCTATAAAGTTTCAAAACAAAAACCAAGTTTTCACCGTTACTTTCATCTTATTCGCACAATATGTTTCATCACCGTCACCCGTCATCGGTCCGTCATCGGTTCCGTCATCGCTCAAGCGACTGATTACCATTCGACGTATACAAATGCGTTTCGGTTCGCGTGAAAAGTCCGGTAAACGTTATTTTCTGAGTTGTTTGTTTTATTTGGCATCCCTTTGAAGACCGCGGTGATATATGGACGCTGATGGGGAGTGGCGGAAGGTTATAGCGGGTAGCGTTTATAAATTTCAAAAGAAAGTGTTGTTTCTTACTGTAATATTCTTGTGTATGCTTGAGATGATATGAGGTAGCCGAATTGTATCAAAGTAGTCCATTCAAGAAGCAACTTTAACGTCTAAGAAAGAATACTCCAATTACAATGACACAGGATTATGAAAAGTCGGGCACATTCAATAATCTCAACCATATGTATTACACAGCTTGTGCGTAATACCTAATATGCTTAACCGCGCGACAATAAGGGTGTAGACACTAAATGAAATAATCAATAATGTTGCATTTTCTCGAAAAAAATTAAAATGTAGTCAAATGGAGAAAAAAACAACGCAAGAGGTTAAATAATTACAAAGTTATGAGCGTCCAAAGTTTTAAGGGGGGTAAGTTCTGTCCCTTTTCCGCAAAACGCACCTTCATATGAAACGATTGTCATAGACGATCGTGACGTCACGATCCCGGAGCGTTTTCTCTCTCTTACAAGCAACATGAAAACGGTTGTACATATCTTCGTATTTTTTTGAGAATTTTCGTCATTAGGCATATTTTTTTGCCATCTTTCTTTTGAAGTAATAATACATTTTGAGTCTACACCCCTATTGCGAATGCGATTTAAATGTACATATATATGTTTTGAACACCGGTCTGGTCGGTTCATTCGACCTAAGTAACAACAAAAAGGCAGAAATATAGCACGGAATTGGACAGCTGGTCTTTCCCCCCTCTTTTTGGGTACTAGCTGGAGGTGGATCTCTTGGCTAGGAGGCTTCAACAGCTTAGTTTCACCCATTTAATAATCGTGCCTTGCGGCTTCGCCTGAGACAAAAGAGCAGAGTGCTCTATACGTTGCTGCCACTAATTCCCCCACTATATTGGCAAAGCATGTGCGAGTCCATTTCTTAACTTTTTATAATATTGTAGGTACTTTTCTTACTTATTTTCTCAAATGTCACGTTCGTTCATTCATTTATCAACAACTTCAGAAATCAATTCATAGGGAAAACTTTCTAAAAAGTGACCAAAAACTGTATTTCCCCGGTGGGGTAATGGAGTTGTTAACGAGCCTAGAATGGATGCCGAAAGCGTTCTGGATCGAATCTTAAGAAGCAAAGCACGAGGACTCTAGTGCGTTCAATTTGCGATCATGGAGTCCATCAACTGACACATATAGCGGTCACAATGGCCTTTTTATTGTGTAAAAACATAACACAACTCAAAATCCCAAAACTTGCGTTATTTATTATACCAGATTGTTAGAATGATTCCAAAAAATCATTTGTTTACTTGTCCCATTTCAGTAACACAAACTCGACAAAAAATTGCGTATCTAGCTATCTTTCACGTATTTACTGGAGACACTAGAATTAAGTACGAATTACGCTGGTACGGGCCGTGTCCGGCCCGGGCCGTTCTCTAAAAAAACGATGGCGTTTTTGCGCGGCCGAGCCATACCCAAGCCCGGCCGTGCCACGGCCGGGCCGTGCCGACACCGAACTGCTTCCGGACCTCAGCCGTGGCTCGGCTTGGCTTGGGTATGGCTTGGCCGCGCAAAAACCCCGTCGTTTTTCTTAAGGAACGGCCCGGGCCGCACACTGGCCATTCTAGCCGTGAGTCATCCTTTTTATGCGGATACTAAATCCTCTGACGACTGCCACTTGCGCCTTTCCGATTATTCCATTCGCGATTTCCTTTCAGCCCCTGATTTATGAGGCCTCAAACGTTTCTTCAAATTAAATATAAAGCGTTATTCATTCTGATACAAATGCATCGCATCTGTTTGAAGTAGAATTTATGCGCTCGACTCCAAAGATTAGCGGCAATTAATTGTCGGGTATGTTCATAATTCGTGTTTTATTACGGACTTGTATTCCCAATTTATGTCGTGTTATGACTATTGTCAGTTCGTATGTCAAATACAGTGCCTATTTTATTGTAACAGTTGCCGAGTATTGATCATTTACTTCAAGGAGACCAATTAAAATGTTATTGGTATGTAAAAAATCCATTCTGCTATTTTTTTTTCAATTCCTCTGTTTTTTTGTAAGTATGTCTTGGTATGTGTTTGAAGTTGATTCTAAATCTGATCACAAAATTTCGATGGTATAGCTGTGCCTTTAAAGGAATCTACACTTATTTTTCAGATTTTAATAACCAATAGAATAATAATTACTTAGTATATGTTATAAAAAACATGAATATCCAGTAAGTATATTTAGGTATGTATGTATTATTTATCGTTTTCTTCGTTCTAAAAAGGTTTGTCATCAACCCGTTTTCCAAATCAGGTGTAAACATTCAAGAGAAACAAAGAATTTAAATAAACAAAAGCCGTTCGGTGGCCTCAATCAATGAATTCCGCACAGTCGAACACAGTTTATTATGCTTCCTTAATCAATGATTAATACCACCGCTTCTAGAGCGTAATATTTTCTCAAAACAAATGCAAATCGATATTTGCATTCGACTCCATTAAATTATTCCGTGCAAGTTGCGTTCAATGTAAGTCATTATATTCAAATACGGTCTGTGATTTCTGTTCAACGCACATACTGACAATGGGTCGTTTAAATCATTGTTATTGATTTCATTAATAGATTTATGGCATTTTATTTATGTTTTATTCAATGGGTTCATAAAAGTTTTATGTTGTGCTAATAATTTATAATAGGTTGGTTTTGTGCGAGCCTTGACTATTAAAATGTTTGCGTGCATGACTGCAAGTAGGTACTATCGCTGTTTGTTTGGTTTATAGTTTAGCTCGTTCAATAAATAGTTTTACGTTATGTTCGTAATCGTTAAACTATCATATTTTATAGTGTTCTTAATTGTACTGCCTTAAAGTTGGCTCTATTATACTTTAGATTTATGGTTATATACAGCGATAAATGAATATAATTAATTTACCTATTTTCCTGTCATCAGTGACAGATAGGAATTATATATATGTATGTGCCTAGCATGCATGCATGCATGTGTGTGGAGGTCGCTGAACCTAAGAAAATTATTGTATTAAGTTATGGTAAATAAATTATTCTTATTCTTATGTCTGATTTTATGTATTAAAATACCAATACAAAATAAATTTTGAGTGTCCTTACTAAGATAATTCCTTAGACCAAATGTTTCTGCAGTAAGCCCAAAGGTTTCCTGGTAGTGATTGCCTTATGGCAGTAAGTCCGCCATTTGTATATATTTTTTGTATCTTTCAATAAAGTTCAAATAAACGTTTTCACATTTCTCATATGTTTACTTGAGGCGTACCTCCACAAATCACCAGTGACATCGCGTATTTGGCTTAAATAGTTTATCCTGCAAAATATGGGCCCATTTTGTTTTGACACAGTCTGTAAGCAGCTTTACACTCGTTTTGACACAGTCTGTAAGCGGCTTTACACTCGTTTCATCTCGTAACAAGGCCTCACCGACTTCCAATATATTGAGAAATACCCTGCTGATTGCCCCTTGATTATTACAGGGGGCTCAAATTATAGCCTGCACGCGTTTCGATCGGCGTTGGCGCTGATGGGCGACGAACTGGTAAAAAAAGCGGTCAACATTGAATGTCACTGCGAGTGATGCGTTAGTACACGTAATGATATACTATTAAACGTCCAATATTTGTAACGATATTCCCAAAAACTATCCACTCCACTGGTGACCATGGCTGGCTCGCGTTCATCGCTCAACGCATTGGCATTGCCATTCAGCGAGGTAACGCAGCCAGCCTTATGGGTAACGGGTACCAAGTGGTATTGACTTAGGGGATTTATGTAAATATAGTGTAGGCCCCATAGCTTAAGTTAGTTTTAGTCATTTTACTTCATATTTTCATGTACATATTTCATCATCATCATATCAGCCGAAAGACGTCCACTGCTGGACATAGGCCTCCCCCAAAGAGTGCCACAATGGCCGGTCCTGCGCCACCCGCATCCAGCGGACTCCCGCGACCTTGTACATATTTATTTTGTTAAAATTAAATAAGGCTTATAAAATATTTGACTAGGTATCACTGGCGGCGCGTGAGAATTGTGACTGGACAACCCGGAGCATAAAAAAGGGCTGTTTTTTTGATGATTCACTAGTTTGTTAATCTATAGGCAAGAAATTTTAGGCAACCCGGTGGGAATCGGCTTATATGGGCGCTCCGCCACTGCTAGGTATAAAAAAATATATGAATGGATACTTGAAAAAAAAAAAAACAACTTAAACGATTTCTATGTGCGTTATGAGGGTTTACGGGGACGTTAACGGGGTCTTACATCTAGGAAAATTCGGTTTCTCTCCGAAAAATACTAAAAACGCCTAGCCAGCTCGGTCGTCCAGGTACTAGGTACTAGACACGTGGTACACAACCCGTGGACAAAGTCACGGCAGAAACACACGCGGGCAAAACCTACTGAACGTCCCGTTTCGTCGACTCGAAAAAACACGAAAGTCACTGAACACAACTGAAATAGTTAACTCGGAAAGCGATGCAATATTTATTAATAAGATAAAATCTCTATTAGTTGACCAAGCATGCTATAGCATTGAAGAATTTATTTTAAGAAAATAACAAATATTATATAATTATTGTAGCTAACAATTTTAACAAATTGACTTGTAAAATGTTACTTATACTTTTACCAATAAAATATATGAATATGAATGAAGAAGATATACGAGTAAATAGGTGAAAATTAAATGCTGGAGCTTGCCCGAGCGTCCCTTTTTACTAGATCTTCCTGATGAATGCGTTTTCGATTTTTCATGATATAATACGCGAAAATTTAGAATTTTCGGAATAACGCTGCTTCCGTCCGCGTCCGTACAAAATGATCTTCGGAATTTTTGAGTGTTCATTTGAAGCATTGTGAATAACACCATTTATATAAAGGCAGGCGTAAAGTGGGTACCTACCGCTGTGGTTATGTCAGTGTGTAGTTATCTCGGAACCGTCAATTGACTCGTAATTATGATTGGTCTTGTCTGGTGGACATGGTAATTACATGTGAGGGCTTTTGGGTGTTGCGGGGAAACGAACCATGAATGTATGAAAAACGGGTAAAGGACTGTCGAAATCAGTAGACAGTTTTGTCTCTACCAAAATGCTGGTAGGGTATTAAATGGCGGGTAACCAATTTTCGATTTATTCCCACTTTTTGTACAAATTTAATGTCCGTTAGCTCATTCCACACCGAGCTACGCTCTTAGTACTACGTCGTAATTTGTAGTAGCTTAAACCATATGTAGCAGAGTAGCGGAAAACGCCTGTAGCGTTTTAACGCATATAATTACTGTGAGTGATTGGCGCTGAAAAGGTTAACCATAAATTTGAAGACGCCTATAAGCGTTGTATCCTTCAACGGGTTAAATCGTTTCGTTCGAATAAATGGTACACTGATAACGTAAATTATTAACTAATCGCCTAACACGTTTAAAACATGAAGTATGTTGCTTCTTGTCAATAATGTCTGCCTCATATTTATAAAACGCATAATTCTCGTCGATCAACGCAACATACAATGAATTCTTGCTACAGATAGTAATCATTCCACAGGTCTTGATGAAATACCTCTTTTAACACGTGTAAAAAAACGAGTTGGTTTACTCCACTTTGCTCTTTAAAAAAACAGACTGGTTATAGATTCAAATGCAAAAATAGGTAAGTATGAAGCTAATTTATTCTCCCATAAATATGTAGATAAGTACCGAAACCTTCATTCGCCGACATAAGAGCCATGGAAAATATTTTGGAGTAAGTTGTGAGCACCCATTCGTTTGTACTTAACTGTACTAGTATTATATGCATGATAACTCTGAAAATTAAAAAAAAAAACGGCCAAGTGCGAGTCGGACTCGCGCAGGAAGGGTTCCGTACCATTACCTATAAAAAAACAAATTTATTCTGTGTTTTTAGTGTTTGTTGTTATAGCGGCAACAGTAATACATCATCTGTGAAAATTTCAGCTGGAACTATCACGGTATCAGTGAGATACAGCCTGGTGACAGACAGACGGACGGACGGACGGACAGCGGAGTCTTAGTAATAGGGTCCCGTTTTACTCTTTGAGTACGGAACCCTAAAAAAGATCCTAAATGAAATGGAAATTTTTAAGGGTATTCCTTCGATATCCATAATTTATTCGCAATAAAATTGTATTTTTCTGAAACCGTAACATTTTCAGGACAAATTATATAAGTAGACTTTGCATAGAACCTTGTAGGTTAGGTAAAATTTGTTTTATAAAAATCCTGAAAAAATTTCTGTTCTGAGAATTTCATTAGAGGGCAATCATGCATACGTTACATTAATTATTATTAGTTTATTATGTTTTTCTCTATTGGCTGCGTCATAGCGATCTGTCACTAGACAATAAGCCATTTGTTTATCTGACGGTTTGTCAAGTTTTTTTTTTATAGTGAGGGAGATTCCAACAGTGTGGTTTAACTCTTCATCTCTCTAGGTAAACCTCCCTCCGAGGTTGGGAATGTCACATTTCTTCAGTCTAGTGTGCTGTTGTCCTCCGTCGCCACTCAGTGCCGATGCCAGCTCATTTGTATGGTGTGCGAGTTTTTTCTGGTATCTAAGACTATACTGACTTATTTTAATGGCAAGTGCAATGCAATACGTACCTAACAATTCAACATACACTCGTAACAAACACTTAACACACGTAAACACTCCCGCTCACGCACACTTACACACGCGCACACACTCACGCACTCTCATACGCAAACTCTCTTTGTACTAAAAAAAACAGTTTGTTTTTATTATTGATGAATTTGTGTTCCCTTTGATAAGTTAGCAGCGCTCATATTATATATCTAATGTTTAATTTTCACTTTGTTTGTTACTTTCGTGTCGTGCTTCTTGTGACGTGTGTCTGAAGAGATTTGTTAACCGACTCACCAAAGATTCAGGCTCAGCCTAGTTTGGAGCCCCACGTATAATGTCTGTATAATCTGTAATCATGTGCATGTCCAATAATAAATTATTCTAATTGTTAAATTATTCTTAATTATGGATTTCATTATTTACCCATGTTTTAGCTGAAGAATGTAATTGTTAGAGAGGATGTGTAGAAAGAACGACGTGCGGGTGGATGGGATAGTTGAAAGTAGTGACCGACCGAAACATGTTATTTTGCCGAAACCGAAACCGAAACCGAAGGTTCGGTTTCATTGTAGTTTCGGCCGAAACCGAAACCGAAACCGAACCTTTTATAAAAAAAAAAGCCCTTAAAAAGTCAAAAAAATGTTATTAAACCCCTTTTTTTTCTAAAATTAATATCTCGCCGACCTTTAATTACATTACAGGTTTCTACTTTCAAAGAGTTATCACAATGAAATTTCAGCACAGTTACAGAGGTTCTGTTTGAAAATTTAACTACCCTATAAAGTGAAAAAAATACATCATCGAAGGTACGATGTTGTAAGTTTCGGCGCGGCCGAAGGGTTCGGCCGCTTTTGGCCGAAACCGAAACTCGGGCCGAAACTTGAATTTTTGGCCGAAACTGGCCGAAACCGAAACCGAAACCGAAATTTCGGTCGGACACTAGTTGAAAGGTAAAGACTTCGCCAAACTTTCTTAAGGCGACGTAGGCTCACGGTTTTCTCTCCCTCTCACTGAGCATAAGCGTGAGCGAGATGGAAGTGCGCATCCACTTTAGC
The DNA here is from genome assembly GCA_963854355.1 of Epinotia brunnichana. NCBI lineage: Eukaryota > Metazoa > Arthropoda > Insecta > Lepidoptera > Tortricidae > Epinotia > Epinotia brunnichana. The sequence continues at coordinate 3,241,833 of OY977945.1, read as the reverse complement.
AAGTTTCTGTTTTGCCCTATGGTTGACTGGTAGAGAATGCCTTGTGACATTAAGTCCGCGCTTTGCACTTTTTTTCATTTGTGCAATAAAGTATAGATCAAAAAACCGGTCAAGTACGAGTCTGACTCGCGCACCGAGGATTCCGTCCAAACTTTCATACACCATACCCGTCATGTAAGTATGTTTGTTTATCAGCGATAGCTTTTTATCACGCGCACCGATTTCGATTATTTATTTTTTATTTGAAAGAAGGGACTTTAGATAATCTGAAAGGAACTTGAAGTTTTAAAATTACCTACAAAAGTAAGTAAATTACAAATTTAATTAGGAATTTATTTTTAAATAAAAAAAAAAAAATACGCAAGTTAGAGATATTTTTTTATTTTTCCTGTATTAAATATGTTACTTTTAATTATATGTAATTGTTTCAGAATTTTCGCTCGGTAAACTTCGGAGATAAGGGGAGGGAATGGTATTTTTTTCTACATTTTCCTTAATAAATGAAAATTTTACGACTGTAGAAAAAAAACGGTTTTAGAAAGTGCAACTTAAGCCCTTTCACATGATACCCCACTTGATCTATTTACTACACTTTGTTTTTTTAACCACCCTCATATTCGTCATCTAAACAGAAAATAAAAATGTTAATTAATTTTATTCATTTTCCATACACGTGTCTTCACTCTTAACCCTCTCAACAGTTGTTCCAAATTTCGAATTGATAGCACAAGTGGTTCCTGAGATATTTCACGTTGTGACAGACGGACGGACGGACGGACAGAGTCGCACCATAAGGGTTTCTTTTTTTACCTTTTTGGTACGGAACCCTAAAAAGGATTGGCAACGCGTTTCTGATTCTTCTGGAGGTGAAAACGAACATAGTCTGGTGTATGTTTACTATCACTCTGTATGCCTGTTGGCAACCGCCATAGTAATAAAATTGAGAAAAACTCAACGACACAACAGCACTGAGCATGCTACAACATAATTAAAACGCAGCTATTCCGTAATTGCCGTCCATTGAGCACAAATCACCGTCGTAAATCTCAGCTATAATGATCACGGTTAACGTAAATACTGGCACCAATCGGTTAGACACACCACACCACGGGTAGAGTGGGTGTGTGATGATAAATAAGTGAGTTTCCTAGTACAGGAAAACCGCAGCCAAATAACACCACTTACACTATCTGTTTTATTCCTAGGTAATTTTTTGAACGAGCATTAGGATATCAACAGTAATTTTCCAAACAAAAAAAAGAAATTTAGATCAATCTAACGTATGAACGAGACGTTACGCAATCGATCATCAGGGGGAAAACGATGTCAAAGGAAGAATAGCTCCAGCTGGTCGATTGTGATTACGTATGCTAGGTAGATAAATGGCTACATCATTCCGAAGAGTAATTTTGCCGGAAAGCATCATCATCATAATATCAGCCGAAAGACGTCCACTGCTGGACATAGGCCTCCCCCAAAGAGTGCCAAAGTGACAGTTCCTGCGCCACCCGCATCCAGCGAACTCCCACGACCTTTACCAGGTCATCAGTCCACCTTGTCGGGGGTATACCCACGCTGCGCCTTCCGGTACGTGGTCGCCACTCGAGAACCTTTCCGCTCCAACGGCCATCGGTTCTACGTGCAATGTGCCCAGCCCACTGCCACTTAAGTTTAGCGATTCAGATTTTGAATGTACGCTAGTACAACTCTTTTGTCATTTTCCCTTTTTTTATCAATCTTACGTACAGCAGGGAGGTAAAGGACATCAAAGGAAGTCAGGTCGAGCTGGTCGATTGCGTAACGTTTTGTACCACATTTGTACGTCCATAAGTTAGATTTTTTGTATTGTACTTTTCCCCATCTGTCGTTACCACTACAGACTGAGTTGGTACTTTATAATATTGTGCTAAGAAAAAACTAGTAGCACTCTTCCGAGTATTTTCCTACAATAAAAACCTTTGGGAATCAAAAAACCCCCATGCTCTGGCAAAAATAAGTGCATAGCCATTTAGGTTTTTCCCTATTGTTTTCAGTAACAACTTTTTACTCGATGTAGGTGCATTCAAAACAACTTGAAAATTTCTTGGAATTAACTAGTACCTATTGAACAAAGACTTTGTTCGACGCCGAGTTATTCTGGTTTATGGGTTGTTTTCAAAGAAAGTGTACCCTAGTTAAGGTAAAATTAAGAAACATTAACTTTGTCAGGTGAGTCACGAAAATTAGCTGTATAAATGTATGGCAAATTTTCGTGACTCACCTGAAAAAGTTAACGTTTCATAATTTTACCTTAACTAGGGTACACTTTATTTAAAAACAACCCTAATATCACCAAGAAATAGTATAGGTTTCACCTAGCTCGTATTATCACGTATTCTGCTCTTGTTGTTGTTAAGAAGATGCAAGAAAAATAATTTGCAGAATACGATATGGTCATTGAGGTATAACGTGCTAGAGAAGACAACCCGAACATTATCTGCCAGCAAGGCGGGGGGCATGCGGGGGGAGGGTAACTTGTCATAGAATACACCAGTGTTGGGCGTAATTAATTACTTTTTGTAATTTAATTACAAATTACACAATAATTAATTCAATTACGTTAATTAAATTTAATGTAATTAAAATTTCATGTAATTGAAATTACTTTGTAATTGTAATTACATTTATTTGTAAATTAAATTACTAAATTACTTTAAGTCAACTTTTTTTATAAACAATGAGAAGCATACGTGTTTACTTGGTCTGATTGCAATGATGTAATAATCAAAACAATAAATGTGTGTACTTATATTTATATTTATTTGAATTGACTGAACCACAAAACTAATACTGTTGTTGGGTTAGACCGGACAGATATAAAAATGTAAAATTAGTTGCATACACGTATATATTTTTTTTTCATTTCAAGCTAAACCTTGCAAAGCTCTTCGAAAACAAAGTTATTACACTCATACACTCTTAATAAAACAAAAGTAATTTGTAATTTAAAAAGTAATTAATTGCAAAATGTAATTAATAATTCAATTAATAATTACATTTTGTAATTGTAATTGAAACTTATAATTACAATTTAATTTTCCCTGTAATTATAATTTGTAATTGCAATTACTTTTTGTAATTGTAATTATTAATTAGTAATTCAATTACGTTTTGCCCAACACTGGAATACACTGAGACGGTGCAGCCCATGGACTGCAACGCGTAGCGCAAACTTCTTGTTCGGCGTGTCATCTCTAGTACGTTTTAGTACATTATACCTCAATGGATATGGTGCATATTATCTGTCTGAAGACTGATCGTGATATTATCACGACACAGCACCCTAGGAAAACACGATGCAACGGGGCGCCGTAAACTCGCGGCGCGGCGCCGCAAAACTGAATTCCTGCGGTGCCGCAAGGTGACTTTCTGCGTTGCGGCGTTGCACCGTGGATTTCTGCGGCGCCGCAACGCAGACGTGTGGCCGGGCCCATAGCGCCCGCGTTCGGGGTCCGGGAGATTTCTGAAACGCATGCCGTGGCGCCTGTATGCGAGGATCCATTTTGACTTGCCGAAAGTGATGTACGTTTTGCAAAGCCTCTCCGTCTCTACGCACGCACGCTTTTAGTTAACCGATAGATTTCACTGTTTTTAGGGTTCCGTACTCAAATAGTAAAAAGGTACCCTATTACTAAGACTCCGCTGTCTGTCTGTCTGTCACCAGGTGTATCTCACTGATACCGTGATAGTTCCATTCCAGTAGATTTTTTTACAGATGATGTATTTCTGTTGCCGCTATAACAACAAATACTAAAAACAGAATAAAATAAATATTTTTATTGATATTGGCACGGAACCCTTCGTGCGCGAGACCGACTCGCACTTGGCCGGTTTTTATTTAGTTTAGACTCCACCCACCTGCTTAGCGTGCCTTCCAAAGCACGGAAGCGCTCATTTATAGTAACCACTCAAACAGGCGGTCATCCATCTAAAGACTGACCGCTGCCATCTTTGCTTAACCTGCGTTATCGTTTCCGATTCGCAGGCGCCGCTAGACTATGTACACTTCGTGCTATCGACTGATGACTTTCTTAAAAAAAACCACTGTAACCGAGCGGTAAGGCACGTGACTCTCATTCTGGAGGTCGTTGGTTTGAACCCCGGCTTGTACCACAAAGTTTTTTCAAAAACTTATGTACGAAGTAGAAGGAAAACAGTGACGAATCCAGTAAAATCACAAAGAGGTCTAGTTTTACCACTGGGTTGGAAGGTCAGATGGATTTTTCTAAAACTAGTGCCTATGCCAAAGGCCTGGTATTAGGTGCCAACAGACCCCGGGCTCCTTTAGAGAAGGAATGTGATGATCGACTGACGACTTTCAACGGTCGTCATTCAGTTTGAGTATTGAGAAAATCGCTTTTTATCCACATGTGAAGAAAGTAGACGTAGAACGTTAAAAGTACTATGACGTAGAACGTTAAATGTTTATTTTTGTTTTTTGTAGGTATATTTTATGACATATTTTTGCTTAACTTTTATTCTTAACTTTTTAACTTTTTTTTAAACTTTTTTTTTAACTTATTTTACTATTTTTAAAACTTTTTTTAAACTTTATTTCCTCCTTTATTTTTTTATTTTTTTTAACCTTTTTTCTCATTTTCCTTGCTGTAGTGAGGTGAAAAGATTTTTGTTATACACGGGTGAAAAGTTATTTTACGTCTCGTGTGTTGAAACACTCGCAGGTAAAATACAACTTTCCTCCCTTGTATAACAAATAACTATTTATGAATGAGGTCATAAACGTGTAAAGGCATCATAACGTAGCTAAAGGAATCGATTAAAGGTGAAAATATGATAGACACGGCGTATATAGTTGTGATAATTGGCGTTTAATTGGTTTATAACGTTTCCCTTGACGAATCGATTATCGGGTGAAACTGTAGTTAACCAATAAATAATAATAAAGTAATTTCATAGGAAAACTGTTAAATAGAAAATTTTGACGAGCGGTCAGCCTAGTGGGTTATGACGTTGCCTACAAAGCTGAAGGTCCTGGGTTCGAATCCCGGTAGGTAACGGCAAATATTTGTGTGTTGAGCAGGTAAATTTGTTTCTGAGTCTGGGATGTTTTTTTATCTATTTAATTATTTATATTTATCTATTAAATATATCGTCGTCTATGGGGCTCAATAAGGCAATAAGGCACTAGTTCGATTTGTGGATATATTGACTGCCATATTACCTTTGTTTACTACTTTTCCAGGCTTCACTCTCGTTGTTGTTACGCGTCCAGACTTCGTTACGATGTATTCTATCTTTGAAGTGCCCGCGTTGGACGCCAGATTGGAAGAGTGTGGCGGGATCGTGGAGCGTAGTGACAGCAAAACAAGGAACTGTAGTAAACGTTAGTTTATTTGAAAACTTTAAAATTAAATCAAAAAAACAGGTAACACCTATTTGCGTACGAGCGCCGACCCACAGTCGCAGGAGCGTGCACTCGAAGCGCAAATAATACCGCGGGCTAATATAATATACAAGTCTCCGAACGTCCCACGAGTGGAAGCAGACAGAAAAGCAAGTATAAAGCCGTGTACCTTGTAATAATCAAGACAAATAATAAAAAAGCGGCCAAGTGCGAGTCGGACTCGCACATGAAGGGTTCCGTGAAATAAATTGCGGTTTACGATTTATGACGTATTAAAAAAAAACTAGATCTCGTTCAACTTCAAACTAATTTTCGGTGGAAGTTTACATGGTTATTTCAATTCAATTCAATTCAAGACATTTATTTCGACCAACTGGGATCATAGATAAAGTTAGTTACAGTTTCTTAGCCTAAAGTTAGTAAGTACTATAACCTAATACATATAAAATAAGGACAGTACTTAGTAGGGCTTGACTGTCAGTACGTGGATCATATGGCAGTGATTCACATATTCACAGTCAAACCTCTCCGCAAATGCCCTTAAGGATACCACTAGAGCTAGCCCGCACCCTGCGCGCCAGGGATGTGCAGCGTTTTCTCATAGTTGTATAGAAACAGTCAACTCTGGCATCCGCGAACATCCCGGACGCACTACAGAAACGGGGCAGCCCCAGTAGCACCCTAAAGGCATTGTTGTACTGTACACGTAGGGCGTTGTACTGTTTTTGCGTATAAGAGACCCACAGACTGCTCGTGTAGAGGGTCGTACAGAAGGCTCTGAATAGAGTTACTTTTACCTCAGCAGAACAACGAGCAAATCTGCGGGCCACCATGTTCGCTCTAACAGACAACGCCCTCCGTTCTCGCTCAATGTCTGCATCGTCCCTCAGCAGGACGTTAATGTACATCATATTTTTTTTTTAGTTTTATCATTCTCTTATTTAAGAAGTTACAGGGGGGGGGGACACATTTTACCACTTTGGAAGTGTCTCTCGCGCAAACTATTTAGTTTAGAAAAAAATGATGTTAGAAACCTCAATATCATTTTTGAAGACCTATCCATAGATACCCGTATGGGTTTGATGAAAAAAAATTTTTTGAGTTTCAGTTCTGGGGATCCCTAAAACTTAATGTTTTTTTTCGATTTTTGTGTAAAAATCTTAATGCGGTTCACAGAATACATCTACTTACCAAGTTTCAACAGTATAGCTCTTATAGTTTCGGAAAAAAGTGGCTGTGACATACGGACGGACAGACAGACAGACGGACATGACGAATCTATAAGGGTTTCGTCTTATTGCTACGGAACCCTAAAAATCACATTCGAGTCTTACACATCCTACGACAAACAAACGTTAGTGCGTTCTATCTGACGTGCAGCGCCATCTAGCGGGCTAGGCTGTTCTTGGTTGTTTATGTGTGTATTTTCTTACACCCTTAATATTTATTTATTTACTTATTTCGTCGATCATGTTTCGCGCCCCTGGAATTCGGTGAAGTACAAGATATAGTTAAATAGTACAAGACAAGTACAGGCGATGAAATTGAATGTTTAGCACTTTTGGGTTTTAACGTCATTCAACTAGAGTTGACATCGCTGCCCCAATATTATAGGGTTCTATTCCATGTTGCACTTTTATCAACTTGAAATTTGAACTTTTTTAGCGTGAAACTAGGTCTAAGTTGAAGTACCGCGATAATACCGCGCTACTACCGCGGTGTTTATTAAGAAAATTAGGAATTGGTTGCTAAAAGAGTTGTTTTATAGCTACGACGAATTTATGAGTCTACCTGTTATTGTATAATTTTATAATTTATAGAAAAAAAAAATTATATAGATACATATTATATTTAATAATAATAATTCAAATTCGTCAACAAGTAATTTGTTGTATTATGACATGTAACTATGTTATTAATAAACTTTCATTTCATTTCATTTCATTTAATGTAACTTAGAACCCTTTAATATCTGGGCAGCGATGTGCCAAACCTTAATTTTCCTCGATCGTACATTACTCACCAAGAGCGCTGAAACAATAAATGCCTGGGATCGCAGACAGGTATTTGATGGACAAGGGCGATAAATATATGCGATCTGAGGCTTTCTTATTACCACCCGTGGTAAGTACGAAATTTAACCTTTCGTAGCTCGGCTATAGATACATATCCGTCTATTTCTAATCAGAACGCTTATAAAGAGATGGTTAGTCTATGTCGCCGCGACACGGCGCGCGAGCTCTCTCGATTTTTCTCGCACTATACCTACGTCTCTTTCAAAGTTTTCTAATATGAGAGAGACGGATCTTCTTCTTTCCCTTGTCCTGTTCCCATTATTTGGGGTCGGCTCTCCTAGTTATTTTTCGCCAGAATTGTCGGTCCTGGGTCGTCTCTGATTGGATTTGGGCTTCTTGCATATCCCTCCTTACATAAGCCATCTATGTCAGTCGGGGTCTTCCTCGTCTCTTAGGCGGGGGGAAAATACCTAGCACCTTTCGAGTCATGTGTTCAGGTTCTCGTTGCATAACATACCCGTACCATCTTAGTCGTCCCTCTGTTATCTTTTCGGGAATAGGTCTTACTTTAAAACTACCACGGATAGGTGTTACGGACACGGTCCAGCAGAGAGATACGGTTAGCGCGAGAAAAATCGGGAGAGCTCGCGCGCCGTCTTGTCTTGTGATAGCCGTGCTAGTGTGACGTTAAAGCCATTTCTGTAGGGTAGGTGAAAATCAAACTTACGAGTATATATACATAGTTTTTATGATTTCGACAAATACAATCTTTTCTTACTTTATCTGTCGTTCATATAAAAAATAATTCATGTTCCCGTTTTAAAAGCGTCACGGTTCTTACCGTAATGATAAAATTAACACTTTAAAGGAGCAAAATCTGATAAAATGTAGAGTATACCGAATTTTTAACGATTACTCTTAAGTATACCTCTAATTAAACAAGTTATCTTTACCAGGAAAATGACATGCGTTAATAGCTTTTAACAATTAACACTTTTAAGTGCTTTATAAAGTTGACATTTTACGTTTTTAAAGTGACCGCTTGTTGCTTTCACAACTGCTTAATAAAACTCATGTCTTCGTTCTCACGTCAGACGATGACCCTAATACAGTCAGATAACCATAAAAAAATACATTTATTATTATCGAAAACCATAAGGTATTATTGAGCTTCCTATTGTAAAAATAAAGTGAGCTGTCGCGTAAAATTTACTATTATGCTTTTGACATTTTGAGTAAATTATCTTCAATGACCAATAAAAAAACGGGGTTGCAAATTACGTATGAAATGATGCAAGAAAAACAGTTACTTCAAGGCTCCATTTTCAATAATGTATAATATTTTATTAACAACATGAAATAAGGTTGTCCCTTCTTAGACCTTACTACTTTAGACCTAAAATACCTAAATGCTTCATTTGACATAATATTTTAACAAACATTAACGGATTATTGTAAAACAAACTTTACCTAATGACTTCTACTTGTTGATTTTCATAGAAAACCCCAAAGGTTACTGTTTCGCAAAAAAACACGCATTAGGTCTAGTGAAACATTAGGTCTAATGAAACATTAGGGGCAAAAGTTATTAGGTCAAGTGACATGAAATAAACATTAAAGTTCACAATTAATCTATATTGGTATACACTATCAGGTACCTAAATCTTCTGACAACGATTAATTTGTAGTATTATCGATTGATGTATTTAAATAAAACATTATGTACTACAAAATTTTGGAATAACTGATTTATTTTGAAATTTACATTCCCCCAATAAAATAACATAAATTAAAAATAGTCTCGTTCCACAATTCAACAAACCCTATTAAACATAAATCCTTAATCTCACCTTAAACGCAATTATAAACGTCATCGCATTAAACAATCACCTCTTAATACGGGACATAAATACTTGGGCCATTTCATAAAAACACCGGAGATAAATTTAGTACGGCGGCCGAGATATTAATGGGCGGCCTCTAGAGAGAGATTATTAAATTATTGCGAACACGAATTAAAACATTAATCGATGCCATTAAATACATGGACATTATTTCCTATAGGGACGCGGTGGCAGTGGTAGCGGTTTTTGGAAGGCCGAATACTGGTGAGTATTGAATGTACATAGCCAATTAGCCACATAATTAATATAAAAAACACATAGTCGTGTTAGTTACACCATTTATAACTCAAGAACGGCCGATCCGATTTTTGTGATGTTTGATTTGTTGTATTTGTCTTCACTTCGAATAGCAGAATAACTAATAATAAATGCTAAAAGTATGTAACAACCAATCTTTAAGAACACCTTTGAAAGCTAAAAAAACCAAATCATGGCATCTCGTTCTATCGCATCCCACGACAGTAACGTTAGCTTATTTTGCAAGCAAGCGTTATCACACTCATATACATATATAACAAGATAGCATTTAAGTATAAAATAGGATTAAAAAAGGAAGGAAAAAAAATATTATGTTATATATATTAAGCATAAAAGAGACTTACCTGCAGGCAAACTGTTTAAACAGTTTTGCAGGGACATGTATTAGAATAAGTTTTTATATCTGTGGTTACTAAATAAAAAATAAAAAAAAGAATAAAAAAATACGTGTTCTTTCATCTAGTTAGGGTCGTCTCGTTTGGTAATTCGTGGTACTGACTGACCGTTGTACAGTCAGCATCAAAAGTAGCTACGCAAACGAATACGTCAAAAGTCTTTATTAAAAGGAAATAAGAACTTTTGACGCCCTCGATTGCGTAGCTACTTTTGATGCTGACTGTTCAACGCCGATCACGCGACGGTGAGTGTCATCGTCAACCGCCTTCTTGTAAAATATCATCTCAGAGATGCGCGAGAGTCGAGTTTAGTCAAAGCGGCAAGTATCTTATGCCTGGCATGGCATAGCGTGCGGAGAAAGACTCCAGTATTGTAAACAGACAACCAGGTCTGATTCGTGGAAAGTTATGGAAACAAATAGCACGCGATCGGTCGACGTGAAGTATTTGTCCAGCAATAAACGTCATTTTACAGAGAACAATGATAAGTTACTATAAATGTCACGTATGATCTGGATACATGAGTGCTAGTACCACCTACTCAAAAGTATTCATCATTATCCTGAAATATGTCAATTGAATTTGCAAAGATAGATATCTTTCAAAAATATTTTGTAAAAACAATTAAAATCCGCTACACCTTAGCAAGTTTCTGTTTTGCTGTACGGTTGACTGGTACAGAAAACCTTGTAAGTGGCATTAAGTGCGCCCTTTGTACTTATTTTATTTGTGCAATTAACTTTAAATAAATAAATAAATAGCCCCATGGATCATCATCATCAAAGACGTCCAGTGCTAGACATAGGCCTGCCCCAAATAGTGCCACAATGACCGGTTCTGTGCCACCCGCATCCAGCGGACTTCCGCTACCTTTACCAGGTCATCAGTCCACCTTGTAGGGTCGCCACATGAGAACCTTTCCGTCCCAACGGCCATCGGTTCTACGTGCCATGCCACATTGATATTGGTTGAAAATGTTTAAATGTTTCCGCTCTTTCTCCCTTGAAGTCGCTCTTTCTCCCGTTCCGCTCACATCGCCGCTACCCGCTCACACTTCCCCACTCCCTCCCCAGTGATTTATTCCCTCCATCGATTACGCTCATACATCCATGCCTTGCGACACCTCGGTACTGCGACAGCCTCGAATTATCTCTTAAACTTATGTTGCCTATTTATTACACCGCTTAAATTATACATGACAGAAATTCTGAATGGCTTTTGGTTTATTGGGGCTTGATAACAGGTGTATTTTAGCTGAATAAGACAGCTGTCAATGGTGAGGTTTGGTTGTGGGACCTGTCGCGAATAAAGTGGGACAATTGTGTAATCTATCTATCTATACATCTATCTATCTATCTATACATATAATAAAGCTGAAGAGGGTCGAAAGTCTGTACATGGAAGATATTCGAAAAAAAATTGGCTAGGGATACTTAAATTCGAAAAGAGAACACGTTCCAACAGTTTTTAGAATTTTTGTCTGTTTGTCTGTTTATCTGTTTATCTGTTTGTCTGTTTATGTGATCGCGCATCACGTGAAAACTGCTAAACCTATTTCGATGAAATTTGGTATAGAGATAGTTTGAGTCCTAAGAAAGGACATAGGGTAGTTTTTATCTCGGAAATCAACCCCTAAGGGGCTGAAATGGGGGGTGGAAGTTTGTATGGAGCTACTTAAACTGCTGCACCGATTTGGATCAAATTTGGTATATAAATAGTTTGAGTCCCGGGGAAGGTCAAAGGATAGGTTTTATCCCGCAAATCTTCCCCTTAGGTGGTAAAACGGGGAGGTGAAAATTTGGATGTAACCCATTTTGATAAAATTTGGTTTAGAGGTAGTTTAAGATCTAGGAAAGACATTGGATAGTTTTTATCCCGGAAATCTTCCCCTAAGGGGGTATAATGGGGGGTGAAATTTTGGATGGACTCTGTTTAAATCAAATTTGGTATAGAGATAGTTTAAGTCCCGGAGAATGACAACGGATACTTTGAATCCCGAAAATCATCCCCTAAGGGGATGAAATAGGGGTAAAAATGTGGATAAATCCCATTTAGTTAAAATTTGGTAAAGAGATAGAAGGAGTCCCAGGGAAGGACAATGCATAGTTTTTATCCTGAAAAATCATCTCCAGAGAAATGAGGGATGAAAATGAGAATAGAACCCATTTAGATCAAATTCGGTATAGAGATAGTTGGAGTTCCGGGAAAAGAAATCGCATAGTTTTTGTAACGTAAATGATCGCCTGAGAGGATGAGATGAGGGGTGAACATTTGGATGGAACTCATTTAGTTGAAATCTGGTTGAGATATAGTTTGAGTCCTGGGAAAGGACATATGATAGTTTTATTCCGGAGATCATCCCCTAAGGGGGTGAAATGGGGGTGAAAATTTTGATGGAACCCAATTACGGTTTAGCGATAGTTGGGAGGCCTGAGGAATAGCATCGGATAGTTTTATCCCGAAAATCCTCCCCTGAGGGGTGAAAATTTGGATGTGAGTGACCCATTTAGATGGAATTTGGTTTACAGATACTTTGAGTTCCGGGAAAGGACGTAGGATAGTTTTTATCCCGGAAATCATCTCCTAAGGGGGTGAAATCGGGGGTTGATAATTTGTATGGAGCTACTATACAACCCATTTGGATAAAATTTGTTATAGAGGTAGTTAGTAGCCGCGACGTTGGTAGGCCCCCTACAAGGTGGACTGATGACGGGAGTTCGCTGGATGCTGGTGGCGCAGGATTGGTCACTTCGGAACTCTTTGGCGGGGCCTATGTCCAGCAGTGGACGTCTTTCAGCTGATATGAAGATGATGATGATAATGATAAAGATAGTTTGAGTCTCGGGGAAGGACATATGATAGTTTTTATATCGGAAATCTACCTCTAAAAGGGAAATGGAGGGTGAAAATTTGTATCGAGCTACGATATAAACGAGTTCTACGCGGACCAAGTCGCGGGCAAAAGCTAGTACTTAAATAAGTAAGGTAAATGTCCCAATCCTCGACACCTTAATTCCTAATAGTTGAAACCTATTTTTCACCTATATTGTTTTGACATAAGATTAAAAGTGACATGTATTAGGCCAGTGTCGGGCACTAGGATGTTTACTTAGTTATACATTATGACTACTCGTATTATAAGAGAACCTCGTTTTGTGATGAAATGCGGCTTAATGTTTCGTGCTGTATTTAATTGCCGTGGCCGAGAAGGAGGCAATTGCAGGCTGAGTATTTGTTTAAATTAATTATAATACGAAGCCTGCAATTGCCATTCCGGCTGAGGCTAATATAGAGCTTTTCTCAAAAAATGGGGGAATAAAAAAGACTAAATTGAAATCAAGCGTTATTATTAAATACAAATTGAGGATACTGCAAATTTCATAAAATTAAACGTCATTATATACTTTTTTTAAACATAATCGCAAGTGTATTTTTCCACCGAAAAACGTAATATTTATATGAATCCAGGCGGCCTGTAATGTTTTTTATTTTTTAATTTTGATCTGGCCTTAAACTATACACTTTACCTTCCAATATGTAGCGAGTTATGTTTACTTTGCGGGCCATTTTTGAGAAAAGTCCATTATTTCAGAAAATAGGTTTTCAATAAGCATAAGAAGTGAGTATTTCTTCAGAAATCAGAAATTAATTTGCTTCAGATACAGAATAATGTTAATAGTGAACATATGACCAAGGAATCTAATTAGCGACACCATTGTTCCATAATATTTCCTCCTGCGAACAGACCGGTTGTTCAGGATCAAGAACCATGTATTTGAACGGCTGGTCAGAACGGCGTTTCAAGTAACAACATTTTCCATGCACGCCCTTAACTTCTAGCGCATTGCCGTCATAATCTAATACATACTATATCTCAATTAAAAATGCTAACCCTTATACAGTGCATGTCGGGTGAAATACGACCGACGCAACAGCCGTCAGTCATTAGCTTAGAATTAAGGCCAATTCGTTTTATGGCGTTCGTGGCGTCTAACTACTGTTCTGTGGTATAGTAAGCACGGGTGAAGAGAGTGCTAGTTTTTTGTTACAGATGCAAAAAAAACGTCCATATTTGGAGCAGCCCGACTGGGGACTTCCAGTTTAGAGAAGACCGTTTATAACACCACTGCTTGCACTGTAATGCTCGATTTACACGTATTAATTTGTTAAGTAATAAACTAAAGTCTAACTTTTCGTTAAACGAACGTTACGAAAAAACCGTTACCGTTCCGTTTTGCAACTACTGAATTATACCAGATGTCATTGGTACCCTCGGTTCGCAAACTGTATATCTTACAATGCCTGAAGAGATACCATCGCAAAGTTGTTCCTATGTTACCAGCAACAAACAAACGCATTGACCACTGTCCTCTCCCGACATACAAAACTAAATTTGCTCGGCGCAACATTAACTACTGTGCTCCATTTATCTATAATAAAATAAAATTAGATCATACGTACCTGAAATCGCTACCTAACTATGCATTTAAAAAAACTGTGTGGACATGGTTGAGTGATAAAAATTATGATGAGACTGAAAACCTTTTACGACTGGGATATTTTGGCTCGTACAACTAATCAGTTTTAACATAAGTTCCTACCCTAAGGAGTCGTCCAAATGCACACACACACACACACACACACACACACACACACACACACACACACACACACACACACACACACACACACGTACACACACACACACACACACACACACACACACACACACACACACACACACACACGCACTCGCACGCACGCACGCACACACACCAACACAAAAATAAATAAAAATTGTTTGAGTTAATACAGACCTAACATATGTATTCTTTAAATATAATGTAAGTAACAGTAACCTAACCTAACAATAGCCTAACTTAACAGTAATCCAAATATTATTACTTTTTTACTTTTTAATATATTTTATTAGTACTTAAGTCAGTTGTTCTTAACAACTTTCTGTTCATGTTTACGGGCAACCACTGGGGGCTGCAACACAGTGTAAACTAACGCAGTCTCCAAGGCTCCAGTTGTAACAAACTTATGTTTTTGAACAATAAAGATTTATTACTATTACTTACTATTACTAACTTAATATTAGTACCAGTGTCTCGGCCCTCATTACCACTTCGTGGCATTCGGTGTTGAGACACTGGGGCCGTGGGGTCCAGGCGCCAGGACGCTTTTTAAAGAGCTGTCAAAAAAGCTCGTCGACACAACTGGTGACCAAAGAGCTGGCAGCTTCCTCGCTCAACGCTTAAGCATTGCGATTCAGCGAGGTAATGCTGCCAGCATCTTTGGCACGATGCCGCGGGGGCCTTATTTAGATGTTTTTTAGTTTCTAAGTTTAGTTTTGAGATTTTGTAAATATTTATTTAAGTAGTTTCTTAATTCGTTTTTTATTTAGGTTTTTTTATACTCAGTTTTAATTTAATTTACCATTACTTAGGTATGTCAAGTGTATTTTCATATACTTAATATTAAGTAACTACATAACGACCTCTGTAGCCTAGTTGGTAGTGACCCTGCCTACGAAGCCGGAGGTGCGGGGCTCGAATCCCGGTAAGGGCATTTATTTGTGTATTGAGCACGAATATTTGTTCCTGAGTCATGGATGTTCTCTATGTATTTAAGTATTTTATCTGTATAAGTATGTATATCGTCATCTAGTACTCATGTCTTATAGTCCAAGCTTTGCTTAGTTTAGGACTAGGTCGATTTGTGTAAGATTGTCCCCAAATACATATTTATTTATTGATTTAATGCGTGTAAACAATCAACTTTTTGCTAAATTGACAGTTTAGACGCATTTAGTCGCTTAATATTAAGTAAAAATTTAGTTAATTACTTAACAACTTAATGCGTGTAAATCGAGCATATACTTGAGTGTCATTGGGTTCCAGGTGGTGAATAAGATTGCCAGAGCTCCCGAGGTCGCGAGAGTGGGTAACGTTTAAGTAACTTTAATTGGGAAGGAACTGGCTCTTGAGACACAGGGAAACCTAGTTTGAGAGCCAGGACTTTAACTTATCATGTACACTGTAGTTACAACAATAAAGAGTTTTATTATTATTATTATTATTATAAGTATGTTTAGTAGTACAGAAATGGACTAATGACAAAATAAATGGAGTGGATATCCTGCCTCTTCAAAGACCGATTCTCATGACTGTTACTAGGTATTCTGTTTGCAGTACATTAAGTCATAGAAATGAGGGAAATACAGATATGATTTTGAACTCTTGGTCGTGATTTGTCAAATGAAGCTCCTGAGCCTAACTAAGTAGCGCGTTTCAGACGAATTAAAAAAAATTGAGTAGGTATCATCTTGTTCTTTCTTTGTGTGCTTATAGGTATAATTGAGATAAAATCAAAATTCAATAGGGAACTTGCATCTTAATATTTTATTACGAAAAACAAAATTATATTCCAGCATTAAAACAACTGTAGCATTAAAACTTTGTTATGATTTATTTTTCTGATGTTATATGCATTTGAAATCTGCGCGCGCCGGCACCCCCCGAAAACGCTCTATACTAAACGGGCTTATGCTATGACGTCACAGCATAGCCTTTACTATGGAGTAAGTCATTAATTTGCGATTATCTCCACAAAATTTACGTTTAAGTCTATACTTATTATACAAAATATAATTTCTAATTTAATATTCTATGTAACTGTTACGTTATTTTATCGAAAAAAAAATTTTTTTTTCGTCATTTTAACGTTAGGTAAAACTAATAAAATCGTTTTTTTTCTTTTTTTTTCTTTTGTATGATATCTCTACGTATATCCGCATCGATTGAGTGCAATTTATTCGAAATTAAAGTCCCATGCAAGTTCCCCATTAATTGTTACTTGCTAAACGGAGGTCCTTAGATTTTTAGCGCACAACAATTTGTTGAACGTTTTGCACGATACTTGTTTAATAAAAAATGCCAACACGAACTGTTTTTAATATCCAATAAACATTCACTCAAACACGCCTACTATGTCGGCTGGAGGTTATTCGTGGCATATAGTGAGCAATAACTTTATTATTGTATTTATTTTCTTTGTACGCCGCGAATCCGGCTAAAGGACCAATAACCTTGTAAATACTTCAATACATATTCTCATACACATTTATTCACAATATTACATATCACATATATTATTTATGACAATTGCATATTATTTATCATGTCAATTCTATAAATACCATATACAATAGTAATTAACCCCCGAAGGAAAAAGAGGGGTATTATAAGTTTGACGTGCCTGTGTGTCTGTAGGTCTGTCTGTCTGTGAGTCTGTGTGTGTGTATGTGTGTCTGTCTGTGGCATCGTAGCTCCTAAACGATGAGACCGATTTGAATGCGGTTTTTATATCCGAAAGCTGACGTGATCGAGATGGTTCTTAGCGTTTCAACAAAATCGGTTCAGCCGTTTTTGAGATAATTTAATGAAAATGTCGAGGGTGTTTCAACTTTTCTAAGCTGTAGTTATGTAAAGGTAGTAATGGTGGTCAAACATGGAAAGAGACCTTAAAACTCTCAGATGACAAAAGAGACAACGCAGGATAGAGTAACTTGGCGCAAGAAAGTGAGGACACCCGACTCGAAATAAAGGGGACACGGAAAGAACATGAACGAGTAATATAAAGGTTGCATAATTATGCACCTTTACCTTATTTCCTCAGGCTGCAGTGGTTGGCATTAGCAGCATTAGCCGAAGACAGTGGGTTAAAAAAAACGAATGGACGAATTACAGTTGCTTTTCGTTGAAGGCAGATATCGTGAGGAAACCAGTCTAATCCCAACAAGTTATTTTCCCTTTGGGCTGGAAGGCCAGATGGCAGTCGCTTTCGTAAAACTGGTGCCTAATTTATGTATCGTATTGCTTATTTTTATATCTCTACTTCAAAGATTTACAGTTTTCAAGTACGCTACCACGTCTTTGGTTAAAGTTTTAAAATCCTCCACTTACCCGTTTTATTGGTAAGAGGGCAGTCAAATACCATGTGGTGTACAGCCTACTTGGGAGCTCCACACCGGCATTACGCTGATTCGCACCAGTTCCATTTGTACCATTAGTAATCACAGTTCCCAACTCCCGTCCTTATCCGATTTAGCATGCTCCAAACGCGTCGGGGCTCTTCAAAACCAGCAGCAGGTCGTGCCTCGGGATTAGGCTTAAAGATATCATCAGGAAGAGATCTTGACTACCAGTCAGATGCCCAGGATTCCTGTAGGTTGGAAATTCGTTCAGGATCATGGAATCTCAGCGCCTAATATGCCATATCTTAAGATTAGGTGCCAAGCAGACCCCGGGTTCCGGGATATAACCGGGAAAAACGCTACGAGAATGACGAGTACAAACACAGTAATTTCCGGGTTATACAGAGATTTATCTTCGCGTCTCTTCTGTAGACATTGCCAAAGTTAAGGGCTCATCACTTTTTAACCCTTAATTTGACAAAAACTAACGAAGGTCCATAGGTCAAGCTTCGGTGACGCAGGACAGCCCCAATGATCCTGGGTAGAAAAAAAATACGAAAAGACGGCCAAAGAGTTTGTCTAGCCGACTGGACGCTGCCAAATTAAGGGATGTGATGCTCTTGTCGCTCAAGTAACCGCGACTGATTGTTGTCCTCTGCCAGCCTCTTGAAGTCTTCGTACGACTCGACCGTAATTTTTTCTTTTATTTGCCCGGTGTAAGTATGTCTGGGGCTTGCTCTGCGTCTGTACGTCTAGCACAACTTGCTGCTCAGTCGCTTCGCGCGCGACTGAGCGTCTCATGTCTCACTCGCACCGTACAAATTAGAAAAAGGAGGATGGATCTTTCTCGACTCGCGTCGCGGCGCAGCGTCAGTTGTGCTAGCCCCGCTGGTCGACAGAAAGGAAGACAAAAGAAGAGGTTTTGGCGTTGGTAGGAGAGAGCCGATGCTTGTTAAAAACAATAAAAAATAGAAGAGGCAAACTGATTGGACACCTAACACGGCACGGCAGCTTCTTTTTAAATATCTTGGAGGGCAAGATCGAAGGAAAGAGTTAAGGGTTACAAAGTCAAATTTTTGGTTGGATGCTTAATCCGCATAAACATGCAATCAAATCATTTTTATATGCACGGAAGCCCTTAGCTATTGCTTACATGAAATACGACTTTTGTTTTACTTTAGCTATCCATATGACCCATCCATGTCACGTTATTTATATAAAACAATGTATCAAAGTACGACGTTTTCTCACTGTTGTGTAACATAACTTGTGTTGATTACATTACCACCCTTATTAGCCATTAACATAATGACCGGACAAGGTACTGATTTACCGCTATAATGACTTTATTGGTCCAAATGACCTAAGCAACAATGTAGTGATCCTGGTAATAAAAATGCAATTGGTAATTGACGTTGATTATGCGAGTTTTTTACGAAATTACAGTCGCGGAATGGAAAGGTTCGTAATTTGAGCCGAAGGGCATTGAAATAAAGTCGAACGACGACTCACTACGGTCGTATCAGGGTAAGGTAGGATAGAGCGGCATGTCATGTTACGTAAAATCGGTGCAGACTTCATAAGTTGCTGAACACCTAGGTACCTTGTCGTTTTCACTCGTTTGACAACTTCATATGGCAGTTAAACATGACGTTTAATGCGACACAGTACAAAGGTGTTAAGTTAAGCCCATTGTGATGCTGACCGTACGGATGTACCCAAATAGTGTGGTGGACCATTGACATGAATCTTTGGTTTTGTTTTTACTTTCCATCGGGTGAGACTTTTTATATTATTTAATTAAGTTCCAAATAATTTGATGTACTCATCGCAGAGTTTCATGATCTTACTGCTAAAGCCGGTAATGTACTCTTTTCAGCTAGAATTCAGACTAAATATTACCTATACTTACGTTCACGTTATTTCTACTAAACGGTACTTAATTGCGTATAATTGTGAACGTTTGTAAAAAAAACTATATTTAGTCCGTTTTACATTATCTAAGAATATTGGCAGGTTTTTTTTTATTTTGTCAAACAAACAAAAAATTATGAAGGTATACTTCGCCCGTTAAAGTTCCGCGTGGCGTGACGTCACATTATGCTAAAAGTGTACCATAATTAATATGACGTCACGCGGAAATTGATCGAGCTATATCTTCATATTTTTTTGTGTGACTGACAAAATTAAAAATACGTGTTCTATATGTTTAGATAATTTACCTGAAAGACTAAATAGATTTTTTTTACCCTGGAAAGTACCCAATTAACTTTCTTATTTATACCTCTCTAAGGTTTAGTAAACATGTGTGAGAATCATGAAAATTTCAATCAATTTACTTACATTCAGTTTACTGTATCACTGATGAACAATATTAAAACTATCACAGGGCGTAATCATAGTTGTTACTTGATATTAATATAATACTTGTTTCCATTTTTAGTTTATCTAGGGTTGGATATGAAATCTTGTATGTGTTTTGGGAGGCTATTTATTTTTCCCTCACTGGATCCGAAAGCCGTCTTTTATCCTTTAAAACCAGTGAGCAAAATCGCATTTTATCCACTAGTGGGCAAAGTAATTTGACCTTGGAGCGTATCTCATGTATCTCATGATTCGTGATAGTTAGACAGTTGAAATGTTCACAGATGATGTATTTCTGTTGCCGCTATGACAACAAATACTAAAAAACAGAATAAAATTATTATTTAAGGGGGCTCCCATACAAAAACACTTTTCAGAATTGCTTGTTGCCTTCATCAGGCGCTGGGTCACAAAATGTATGGGAAAACTAAAATTCAACTCGCACTTGACCAAAAAAAAAATTAGTTATTTGTTATATTTTTTTATACATGGGTAAAAATTTATTATTTAAATTAAATAAAGTTGTTCTGCATGTTGCACTTTCCTCGCTACAGTGAGGTGAAAAGTTTTTTGTTACACACGGATGCAAATGTATTTTACTTCTCGTGTGTTGAAACACTCGCGGTTAAAATACAACTTTGCACCTTTGTATAACAAAGCACTATGTATTAGGAAGCATAATATAATGATTTGTTCTCATGCCGTAAACAAAGGGCAGTGGTAGTAAAAATCTGTAGAAAAAAGTCATGAAACCAATTAAAACATATACTTATGACAACTAGGACGACAAAATCGCTCCTTATGACCATCAACATTATTGCCGACTCCAAAATGCATCATAATTACACGGTACTTTATCGGAACGGCTTTATTGTCAGACTGTCATTTAGGCCAATAAAGTCATTACGGACCCGCTGAATAATGACTAGTGTCATGACGGCCTGTCATTATCGGGTCGCAAATTAAAATGGACGACAGAGTTGTCAGGATTGCCGTGGGTGGGTGGCGGAGGCATATTTTATAGCTGTGGTGGCTATTGCAATGATTAAGTTTTTTTTTATTTAACGATAGTTATAGGCAGTAACTATGCAAATAGTAAAGTGATACATACATACAATCACGCCTTTATCCCTAAAAGGGGTAGGCAGAGCACATGAAACTTGTGTTCCAGTGCCACTTTTAGCATAAATGTGGGTATAAAAGATCGACAAAATGTGATGTCGCAGTGATAGGTTGCTAGCCCATCGCCCACAACACACTTCAACCCTGTTCCCATAGTCGACTCTTACGACACACACGGGAAGAAAGGGGGTGGTCCTATTTTAACCCGACACCACACGGGAGAAAAGTGATATCTATTAATTATGTGTTATTGTTGAGCATTGTGTGTACCGGAGCCGGGGATAATTTGGTAAATTTTACGTTTTGACACAATATTTTGACGACGTTACCTTTATGAAATATTTATAAATACTTACCCAATTTTATGTCTTTTTCTGGCTTCGATTTTTCACCGGCGGCCTTGTAGCAGATAGTCGATGGCTTTTAGGTATAATAAAAATATATATTTTTTTATATCTTACGACACAAGCATTGCTAATTACTGGAAGGGTCCAAGTTTGCCTTTGTTTCAACATGTGTAAAAAACCCAATAAACTGTTTTTGTGTACATGTGAAATGATATCAAACATACCTACACTATTCACACTTGAGCGTGATTGCTATTTTTACTTGAAGTCGTCAAGGAGGTAATTTACCATTTATTTTCTATATGTATCGTAAGGTAAAGAGTGCCACAGTTATTTTTACCGATTTTTCGTTTAATTACTCAATTGACTTAACTAATTGGTAACAAGACCCCATAAGGTGAACCTGATGACCAGGTAAATGTGCGGGTGGCGCAGGACTAATCATTGTGGCACGCTTTGCGGGAGGCATATGTCCAGCAGTGGACGACTTTCGGCTGATAATATGATGATGATGATTGGTAACAATATACTACACTCAAGAGCAAAAGTTTCGGGTCACCCTAAATTAAATAACCGCAATAGGTTTTTTTTAAACATTTTTCACTGGTCTTATTTAAATAAGTCTAAGTAGTCTTCGTAATACACAAATGTTTCAGCAATTTCCGGGATCCTATCATAATAATATCAACATCCAAATATGACGATTTTTGCCATATCTCGCTCCGTTAACGCTATTTTTTTCATGGGTTTTTACGAGTCCTCTTTAAACATGGTAATGTTACTTTTTTGAGTGTTATTTTTGCAATTTAGATGTAAAATTAAATAAAGCATATGACAGGATTAAAGAAACTGTACAACCTTGCACTATTTTAGGAAATATGACTGTATTTCACCGACCCGAAACTTTTGTTCTTGAGTGTATTATACTGTGCTGTAAATGAATAAGACGTCCTTAATCCACTTTTAAACCATCAACACTCGTACACAACTGATTGTCACTTTACGTTTGCCCCCGTTTGACAACGAATTGACAGGTTTGTTTGTGCTTTGACGCGTGGCCGTGGCCGTTAGTAGGTGTGATGCAATACTTAGTATAATAATAAGTATTTTGACAACGTTTCATATCCATGTTTAAATACTTGTATTGTATTGTGGCAGCTTAGTATTTGTATTTCCTGATATTATTATATTTTTTTTGTTTTCTGTTTACCGTAGGTATGGCACGAATAAAAACTTCGATTTTATTCAAACTCAATCAAGGCTTGCACCATCTCTGACACCTCAAACCCTGAGAACAGCCTACTATGGGTACTTTAACTCAATAATATTTAACTAAAGGTGTCGAGCTATGGGGCACTGCAGCGGACTGCATTAGGCTGTTCAGATTACAGGAACGTGCTCTTAGGATAATCTCAAAAAAACCCTATGATTATCCGGCACAGTAATCATTCAAGGAACAAAAAATTTTGACATTACCTTGCGTCTATATTCTAACAGCCTGCAAATATGTACGTGGAAATCTAGACCTAAATATGACCCGTGGGCAGTGCCACGGCCGGAACACGCGCGGCCAACACCTCTTGCATGTCCCGTGGCGCCGACTGACGAATGCTCGAAAGTCACTCGGTGTCACTGGTGTAAAGATTTACAACACCCTTCCGTATGATGTCATTAACACCGAAAGTAACGCTACATTCTATAAAAAACTCAAAGAAATGTTAATTGACCTAGCATGTTATGATATAAATTAATTTATGTTGAGGAAGACTGACTAATAAGACAATTATATTATGTAATTCGAATGTTAAAATTGTTAAATGATAAAATAAGAGTTTGTAGTAATTTTATAAAATTAAAATACTAACTTAAATTAATTTATAGAACTGACTAACGTATACTAAAATTAATATAAAATAAAATGAACTAACCCTTACATAACCTAAACTAACCTATAGTTTAATATAATCCATGTAAAATGTATAACATGTAAAATTATGTATAATTTTATCAATAAATATCTCATTCTCATTCTCAATTAATTCGTGGCACACAATTACACGCAGACGATTAAAAATATTTATTCTGTTCTATCTTAGCTCGGCACACGTGGAATCCAATTAGGGTTTTTATATTTCAAGACAGTGGCCAACAATTAAAGAATAGATAAATGTTAATTCAAATAGAGCACGACAGAACAAAAAAATTGTTGAGACTGAAAAAACATGAAAACAAACAAAGATTTAAATACCTGATAGTCAGCAGACAATGCAGCCTGTGACATAGGTCAGTGAACCTTTATTGATCTGAGAATTCGTTGTGTTTACAGCTGATGACAAAGTCCCTTACTCACGCACAGTGGAATGTTATCTAGCTCATATTTGGAGGCACATCGCAAATTGGGATTGCAGGAGACCGCAGCCTATAATAACACCACTATTTATTTCATATTTATGTATTTTATTTATCGTATGGCGTTTACACACTGGTACCTGCATATAAAATTAAAATTAGGAGTTAAACATTGAAATTTACAATCTTGCAGATTTGCAATTTTATGTATTTATATTTAAACTTAATTGCACAAATAAAAAAAGTACAAAGGGTGGCTTAATGCCACAAGGCATTCTCTACCAGTCAACCATAGGGCAAAACACAAACTTGCTAAAGTGGATGCAGTGAGAAAAAAAACAGAAATAATATTAATATTATCTATTATATACTAGTTTTACAGTACCTAGTCATCATTTACTTAAGTTTGTTTACAGTCGTTAACTTTTTTACTCATTTACACAAAGGTTAGCTGGAAGAGATCCCTTAAGGGATAAGTTCGGCTTTGTACATTAATTATGTTTTTTTGGACCATCTGTATTCCACCTGTTTTATGTTAGTACAATAAAGTTTAATGCATACATACATGTATACATACCACTATTTGCTCTGTAGGTATGTAGTGTGGTGTTCCTGGTGGAGAGTTAAAGCTAGGTTTAGACGTAACCAGTGCTGGCTCACTGGCTTAAAAAATAGTCCGGCGGTCTATTCTTTGTCTTGACTGTACTTATCTGTATACCATCATCAACTATTCATTGAGACAATTCTAACGAGCCCAAACTCAACGGTGTTACGTCGGTTAAGTACTGAATTCCCATGGCCACCTTCTGTCTCCATCATCAGATCAGCTCGATGGTACCATAATATTGAATTGTCATCCAAGCTATTACTAGTAACCAAAATTTCAGCTCAATCGAATAGCGGCAAGTGACTGAAAAATGGATTGCATATTTTGACCGACAACTTACAATCTTACTTATATATTTACATACATACGAACAGGTCAAGTTAATATACAACTTGTAAACATGGCGTCGTAGTGTGAAAAAGAAGGTCTTTATAGCAAATATAAAAAAAAAATGACCTTTTAAAATTATAACCTGTATTGTGATTAAAAAGGAAAGTTGTATTTAAGTAGTACAGAAATAACGAAATGTCAAATTAATTAAATTGAAAATGCCAACTAATGCTTCATCAAATATCGTCTACAAGCACATAAACAAACCCACTTCCTGTCTCTCCATATTTCAATCGAGGTGACAATACGACAATAGTGACAGCCTTCACTTAGACTTGATTGCTCAATGCCGGTGTGTTGTAGGGCTTTACAAGGTGACAGCTTTTGTTCTTCACTGACAGGCTGCTGTCACGAGGGCTGTCGAATTGACATTCGTCAGTTGTTTGTTAGTATAATATTTATAAAATAAATCAGCCTATATTCTTAAGTCCCACTGCTCCGCACAGACCTGTCATGGATTTAGTAGTCTCCACACTAGCCTAGTGCGGGTTGGGGACTTCACATGCCCCTTTGAATTTATTCGCAGGTGTATACAGGTTTCCTCCCGATGTTATTTCTACACTGAAAAGCTAGCGGTAAATATCAAATAACATGCCGTACATAAGTTCCGAAAAACTCTTTGGTACGAGCCGGGATTCAAACCTACGACCGCCGTTAGACAGCCGCATGCCAGAACCTCTAGTCTAGGCTATAATTATTGTAGCTTTTGAGTCTCCTTCGTTTATCTGTATAATTATTCGTAAATATGTACTACAGTCAACCAATGTAACTAAAGTATTTATTATTTGAAAAAATGTCGTTCCCACAAAATATATTAAATTTAGGAAGTGATAAACTCCTCGTTAAAATTATAATAACATACCTCGTCCCTAGACAGTAGTCCGTTTAACAGAAATGAATTAATGTAGTATAATTTAAGAAACCCCGTAATTAAAATATCATTCCTAGCGCCCCTTAACAATAATCCGACCAGTAATTTACTGTCAAGATCATAGATTAGAGATAGTAGAAAGGCACCCGTCGACGCGTTTTTGACTAATTATAATTGTCTATCCAATTAAGTAAATTCACATCGCCCTCAATATTAAAACGCCACGATGGCACCTTTTTATACCGTATGAAATTAACCGCCCGTAGCAAAATGGGAAACAAAAAATTACAAAAAATGTAGTCAAAAACATCTTTATCTCTAACATCTTTGAGTTTAAAATGGTTTGAGCTGACGCATCTAACACTGGCTGGGGTGGCGATGATAAAGCATGTACTGTTTTACATAAATATCTATTTGATGTATTACTTTTTGGGGTTCCCTGAAAACCTTTTGTTATTATTATCGTGAATGAGTTATGGGACGGAAAATGTGATCTAAAATATTTATTGCGTCGCGGGTAACGTAATTTAGAAGTTGGTGAAGTGGTTGGAGCGTTTAATAAGAGTGATTTATATCGGAGACAAATAGCGGATGCATGAAGACAAAGTAAACTTTGGCCATTTATTTTATATTATTCGGATTTTATAGACTACCTGCATACTATAAACGCATGCACACAAGTAGACACAAATCAAATCCCTTTTATCCTTTGTTAGTTTTAGATTTTTCCACATGTAATACTTAATTTTTCTATATGTCAGTTACCTTTCTTATGTATACGTTAGTTACCAAAGTGGAAGAGCGGCGTCTCTTAATACAGGTATTATAAATACTTAAAAAGAGGCACCAGCCTAAATCATCAGCTACGCCGATGACATGGCTGATGACATGGCTGAGTCCTTCTATCAGTGCACTTAGAAAACTGGTGACAGCATGTGAGGGGTTTGCTGAGGAGCACGGACTGCAGTATAACCCGAAGAAAAGTGTTGTCATGGTTTTCAAGGCGGAGAAAGAGAAGCAGCCTACTTTTGTGGCTCCTGTTGTACTGCATGGGACCACCCTGTCGGTGGTCGAGGACTTTAATTATTTGGGGCACATGATAACACGTGATCTGAATGATGACCTGGATATAGAACGGGAGCGCAGGGCGTTGGCTGTCAGGGCTAACATGATTGCCCGCAGGTTTGCTCGATGTTCCACTGAAGTTAAAATCACACTGTTTAAAGCGCCTGTGGGTAAGGTACACTAAAAAAGCCTATAACGCCCTGCGTGTACAGTATAATAATGCGTTCAGGATGCTGTTGGGACTACCAAGGTGGTGTAGTGCCTCGCTCATGTTTGCGGAGGCCCGCACATACAGTTTCCAGGCACTTACTCTGAGAACTTTACGGTTTCGCTCTATGAAAACACAACAATATATCGATATCAGCCAAATTTTTACACCATAAAATAGGTTGGGTAATTTGACTAAATATTCATTAATAATCCACCTATATTTAATACCGCAACGGTAAAAAATTATGAAAAGTAATCTTTATAAATTGCGTAAAAATCAGGCGAAAATGGTATAAACTTTCTTTACTTTATAATTGACTACGTCTTTATACTTTCTTTGGAATACGCGCATAATCCACTTATTTTTGTTAATGAATAAACCTTTCTATAGGCCAGATGAAATTCAATATTTATCTCAAGGTCGTAAATATTTAATTAAAATGCTGTTATTTCCTGATGCATATATTTTAATTAAGATAGTAAGTCTCCAAATTTGTGTACTCAAATACTGATAGCATTTTTGCTTGCGGGTTAATTTTTTTTCCTAACATCCGGTCCATAGAATTATTGACTTCGATAGTAAAAGTTTTTTTAAATAACAATTAAAAGCCGTATACAAATAATTAGCCTGATATTGAATTATTTCCAAAAAAACCGTAATTTTCTCAGGGTAACTTATGCGAAAGAAAAACGCCTCGCTACTGAACAGGCTTAGAGGTAGCTCAAACATCATCCTGGGGGTCATTGCTGACAAGTACGACTGCCTTTTTTTAATATACTGGGTCAGCCAAGTGAAAGCAGTGGCTCAATTTAGAGTTAAGTAGAAATAAGTACCTACATTTATATGAGCATAACTAACCTTGATTAAGATTTATACTAACATTGTATGGATATTGAAAATCTGAAATAAAAATTTATTTAATTTAATTTTAATTTATATTGTTATATAGTATAAGTTACTGCATAAATAATTTTTCATTTTCATTTTCATCAATCTTAACTCGTCGTGTGACCAAGGATGTTGCGGCAAATCCGAAACGTCAGGAAATAAGTTATTTATTAGCAATTAAGTCCCGTTTAGTAAACATACTCAGTATTCCTGTTTGATTATATCCTTGTTTAGAAGTATTCATTAATTTTATTGTTGTATGTACAGTCAAGAAATTTATTTCCTACCCATTTCATTGAAATGTCGTTAGACATTAAGGTCGAAAATTCTATTTCAGTAATAGTATTGAAATATCAATACGTTATTATTTGTCACTTCACATTACAGATAAAATTCTTTGTGAAAAGTTATTATTTGCTTTACTACATGTGTCATGTGTCAGTGACAATCGAGAAAATAACATTCCCACAGTTTGATTTCACTAAAGAAATAAGCAAGTTAAATATGGTAGTGTAGAAAAACAAAACTTTAACGAAATCAAATTATTTTACTCACGAACACCGGGTTATTAAAGCAACACAGCGGGCGAAAATGAACATACAGGCGCTTTATAATTAGAAATAAAATAAAAACCTTGCATTCAAACCGCTTCATGCTCATTGTGTTCGATGTGGTGCAAGTTTAAGGCAAAAGCGTCTACGAACACATCTCAGTCGCCCAAATCTCAGTTGTTTAAAATAAGACTTTGTTGTAACGTGACTAATGCTTTATTTTGTCTTTATCACGAGTAAAAGTCATGTCCCCTGAATGAATCATAATTATATCGTGTACGAGAAACGACATAAGTATAACCAATTAAATAAACAGATATCGTAGAGCTAAATTACCTTGACAAGTTCGGTATAAGGTACATCAAAATTAGGTTCAGGTGAAAAGCTTAAGTAAGTCCCCTCGATTGTGTTTATAGCTGTGAACTGATTGAATGGATATTATGGTGAATTGCAAAAAAAAATTACGTAACGCAAAGCAATATTCACAAGAATATTAAAAAAGTGTTTAACAATTGGAAAGTTTTATTGTATAGAAAAAATATAAAAATATTGTTCGTTTGTCACACAAAAAAAGCAAAATTCGGGTTAGGAAGAAAATAAAGAAAATCCTAAATGAATTTTAATATTCGAATATTCTTAGCCTATTATCTATTTATTTCACCATCCAAATATGTAAAAACAGCTGTAAAAAAAATTAAGTTACCTTATTAAGACATAACACAATATTGTTTCATAAATAAGTATAATTTTACAATTTTCGTACATCAACATAAAATCTAATGTGGCAATCGACAAATGCGCTTGTGTTGGTTGTAGACGAATAGTTGCACGACATAAAAATGTAATGGATGCAGTCTTATCTGCAATAAAACGCGAAATCTAGCGTTATTCAGCTGACGTAACACTAAGGAACGAAATCTTTCCCCGAACTTTGATATAAGATATTAATATTATATATTTGTTCTAAATACCTGAAAAACAATTTTACATAAATTTAAACAGACCACGAGCAAATTTCTTGGCCAGAGCAGTTTAAATCAAACGAGGACATTTCCAATTTTAGAATGTACATGTTTTTGCAATTCACCCATTACAAATTTAAAATTTGTAACACAAATAAATGCTCAAGCAGCACAATTACATGCAAGAGGCCCAACTTGAGTTTTGCAACTATACAGGATGTATTATGCAAACGGGGCAGTGAGGGAAAATAAATAAATAAATAAATATTTGCGGACAATCTTACACATATCGACCTAGTCCCAAACTAAGCAAAGCTTGTACTATGGGTACTAGACGACGATATACATACTTATATAGAGAAATAAATACTTAAATACATAGAAAACATCCATGCCTCAGGAACAAATATTCGTGCTCATCACACAAATAAATGCCCTTACCGGGATTCGAACCCAGGACCTCTAGCTTCATTGGCAGGGTCACTACCAACTAGGCTAAAGCGGTCGTCAGAATCCGACACTATAAGAGATACGGAAAGTTGCTCTTACTCATAGAAGTCACGAGACCGATTT
The DNA here is from genome assembly GCA_963854355.1 of Epinotia brunnichana. NCBI lineage: Eukaryota > Metazoa > Arthropoda > Insecta > Lepidoptera > Tortricidae > Epinotia > Epinotia brunnichana. The sequence goes on along the minus strand of OY977945.1, from coordinate 3,211,576 downwards.
AAGAAAAAATAAAAACTGCATTCAAAGATTTTCAAAAAAGCCTCATTCACGGCCAGGAATCGAGGCCGGTTAAATATGTCTAAAAATCAGACTTCGTTTTTTTGCGTAAATTAATAGTGCTGGATACATGTAAGGAACAATTGTTGCTAAGGAACCCTGTATCTACAATCACAGGAAAATGCCGAATTTCATAGTTTGATGTACCTACTACGCAAATGGATCTCCCCATACTAAGGCCCTTAGTAAGTATGGGGAGATGTGACGTTTCGGATTTTCCCTCACTGCCCCGTTTGAATAATACACCCCGTATACTACGCCACTGTTTTCAACTAAATCATTGTAACAAAATCGCAAATAACTATTTTTAGATTAACAAAAGGCCATAATATTTTTTTACCTCACTATGTTTTGACATAAAGCAGATAAGTTTATATCCAGGAATAGCTTATTTTACTTACTTGGAGAATACCTGGATGATAGCCCTATAGAAAATAATGCATATCGTAAATAGTGACATTGAGCCTTAGAATTACATTTGGTGTTCTCCAAGGGAGTCTACTATATCCAACTATATTTCTAGTTGCAATAAAGTTACCAGGAACATCGTGTGTCTAAAGACAATCGGATTGTCTTCCACCTGATAATACAAAAAGTGCTTCTCTGCGCGGAAAAAGGTCTTGACATCGTATATACCTACTAGTACACTACTTATAATACTTAGTAGTTGAGATTCGTCCGCTCTGAAGCCAGTTTTACGATGCTAAAAGAAGCTACGAAAAAGATTAAAAAAATACTGTTTATTTCAATAGTTTTACACAAGATATGTTCATATATAACTTAACCCAATCTTACATTAGGCATTAGTCTAAACACGGCTCAAATGGCCGGTCGCCAGGGCTGTTATTCGCTACACGTTAATGCAGCTCACCCCGCCGGTCACCCATTACGAAACTAGACCTCTCTACCTACACTTAATTACCACGCATCGCGGTGTTAAGGTATAATTGTAGGTGAGCGTTGAGGTGAGCTTAAAACAAGTAACAGAATAGGGGGGCTGTTTTGCTAGTGTAGACTTGTAAAATTTCATCGTGAAACCCACTGACGTTGCGATATTTTATTGTGTTTAGCGCTTTTCTTATGAATTGCACTACCAATTTCAAACGCACTCGGTAGTCATGTTTTTAGACCCGCCCAATCCTATAACGCGATATTTACGTGACTCGACATAACTTGCGTACAAAAACATTAATGATACGGTGCGCCCCGCGGCGTCGCCCGTCGATTGTTTTTACTCGCCCGGGACATGCCAGTTTGGAGAATTCGGCAATGGACGTGGAATTATGTAAGGTGGGCCTTGAAAGCATACGTATATTTTGTTACAAAGTATTTACTTTTATCACATACACTAAGTATTAGTCTTTATTACACTCATCTTTTTAATAAAGCAGTTAGCAGGTACAAATGAATAAACAAAGTAAAAGGACGACAGAGGTAAAACAACCGGTGGTCTACCGCTAAAGAGCGATTTCCTCCAGACTAACTTCAAGACACCTATGTCCTTGAGTTAAATACCTATATTAAGACAACCGCGTCACTATATTAAGGTACTTATTGATGCTTGCAAGCATTCAAAGAACAATATTCTCAAATAATAATATCCCTTGTGCTCTGACTGCGTGCTCAAAATTACCTGACACATGGCCACTTATAATCTTGTCCTGCCACTTTGCTCCTAAAGTTTCTTTTAACAAAGCAGTAATAATAGCTTGACGATGGTTATTACTGTATAAGACGACAATAAAGTGATGTGTGTAAGTGTTGTAGCCTGTTGGCCGAATTAAATTATTGACAGTAAAAATATCACTCTTTTTTTGCGCTCTATATTATGCTTACACTTATATGCTTATACTATTATTATTGAAACAAAGATCACATAATAAAAAAAATTGGCAACCTAGTGGGACTTAACTCTGTAACTAGAGCTATAGATTAATTGGTACAGCCATGTGCCCCGGTCGGCTGCACCATATCAAAACCTAGTACCTGCTTCAGCCACACCAAATCTTACAGGAGAGCGAACACACGTGAATTGTGTCAGTCACAAAATAGTTCGTACGTTAAACTACAAAAGTATACATTAATAAATAGAATACTAATCAAGGCATCTACACCGGAATATTATAAATAATATAATGTCTGCTGTACCGCTTACCTAACTTCAGACTCCTGCTTACTATAGGTTATAAATAGGTTTACTCCGTGTCATACCCGGGCCTCGCCCCATGTTTAACATCTCTCTTCAGTCGTTCACTCTTGAGAAAGTGGCCGTGGTTTCATGATGATGCATGGATAAAGCAGCCCCAGCAATGCTCCTCCATCTGTTCTGTTACGGTCTTCAGCATCACGGGAACACTAATAATGACCCCATAACATGATGATTCCCAATTCAAAAACCTAGTAACCCCTTTCGACCACTCTAAAACCTAGCAAAAGTCCCAGACACTTGCTAGGTTTCAAATTGGTAAAGTGTAACTGTTGTACTGGTAAGTGAAGTTGTAAAGGCACTAACTAGATCCAGAAGAATCAACAAGAGGCACGCTGCCGACTCTTAATTGAATTGAGGACTCCTTGTGCTGCAAGCTATAGAGACAAAAGCAGGATATTGTTTTCAAAGATAACAAATTAATGAAGTATTCTACTTTTCATCATATCAGCCGAAAGACATCTGCTGCTGGACATAGACCTCCCCCAAAGAGTGCCACAATGAATGGTCGGCGCCACCCGCTTCCAGTTGACTCCAGCGACCTTTACCAGGTTATCAGTCCACCTTGTGGGGTGTCTACCCACGCTGCGCCTGCCGGTACGTGATCGCCTTTTGAGAACCTTTCCGCCCTAACAGCTATCGGTTCTACGTAACATTTGCCCCGCCCACTGCCACTTAAGTTTATCGATTCATACTCTTACGATTCTACTTGTATACATGTGAAAATCGCATAATCGGTAGAACATTAAGATTTCCTTGATTTAAATTTGATAATAACTATTAGTTACGATTTTCCCTAGCTAAAACAACTAACTTTCCATCAACATTATTTGCGAAAACTAAATTAAATCCAGCGTACAAACAATGCATTTAATAAAACGAATAACAGTATATCAAAGCATATTCCGTCGTTCCATAAATTCGGTGCCTGCGGCAGTAAAGGTTTCATACGTTGGCGGCTGCAGCTAACAGGTGCTGTGTTCTTTGTTTCGTTTTGCCGTGAGAGGGCATATTTTAAAATTGCACGGAACATTCGCTTTTCATAATTTACGAGGGCGTAACACTATTTTTGGGGTGAGCGGTGACGCAGGTTTGTGTGAAATTGTGCGGTTTTTTCTGAGCATGGAATATTTTGATAATATTAAAAGTCTTATACATTAGGAGAATGTGAAGCGTGGACCATGTCTCAAAGAGATAAAGAATATTTAGAAGCATTGAAAATGTGGTGTTGGCGTAGAATGGAGATAATTACCTGGACAGAAAAAATCACAAATAAAGAAGTGCTGAAAAGAGTGAGAGAAAAGGAAACTGATAAAAACGATAAATAACAGGAGAGGGAAAATGATTGGTCAACTTAAACGAAATGACGCTTTTATTAATAACATCATGGAAGGAAAGGTAGAAGGCAAGCGAAGAAGTGACAACATAGAAGTGTTAAATGTTGTGACAGGAGTATTTATGTTGCTACACATCGCCATGATTGTTTTGTTAGTAGAGCTGACCAGCTTTTAATTAATTACTTAGTCCTTGCTTTACCTACTCTTAAAAAATCATCTGAAGACCGCATGTGCTCAAACTAGCTTTACTATTTGTTTCAATATTAGCAGCCTTTTTACAAATTGGAGGTTTATTAAGATGGCATTAACCAAATGATGAAGACAAGATAAACCTTTCACTAACTTCCAACTAGAATGAGAAATAAGTTAAACTTCATCATTCATGAACTATCAAAAGTCAAAAGCTCTTATTCCATTTTAATTGACGTCTTCGTTTGCGTAGCTATTTTTGATGCTGACTGTACCTCATGCGATAGATAAGCAACATTCATATCATAAACAATATATATATATATATATGTCACGTAGCCTATGGACACTTGTGACTCCAGGCCCCGTAGCATGGATGGCCTTATCACGCGATAAGTGACATGATAGAGCATCCGTCCCTGGCTGACACCGTTCGATAGAACGAGACGACGCTTTTATCTTGTCACTTATCGCGTGATAAGGCCATCCATGCTACGGGGCCTGAGAATCACAAGCGCGTTGCCGACCACTTGAGGATTCGCTGTGTTGGCAGATAGAGACATGCAGGTCCCTCACTCCCAACACAGCGCATCCTAGGGAGCTCTTTTTACCTAAAATGTTCATAATAAGAATACCTTGACAATATAGAATTAATAATACACACATACCTAACCTAGACGTAACACAATAATTAAGAACTTTGCGGCCTTAGTGAGATCATTCAGGGAGCACGTAAATATGTCCAGCTCGATTATAACTAAGTTTACATGATAATAAAGTATGCAGTCTGGGTTGAAATCCCTGGACAAAGACAGACTAGCCCGGCATTATTCGCGCACGCACGCCCACACATCATGTGCAGGCGCAGCCATCAATTACTCCACGAGATTTACCGCTCAAGCGCTGAAAAATTGCCGCAACACTGCATAGAAAAAGTAATTTTTGCACTAGGAACGGAAACTGGATTTATAAACAATGGAGTACGATTTACATACAAAGCTTCTATTTTAATACCTATAATGTTCATAAGTGGTAATTGCGCATTGGAGTCACTAAGTAAAGAGGTGATGTGGATTAGGGACGGGTACCAAATTACCTATTTAATAAGTGGAATATAATTTTTCTCCAACTTACTCGGAAATGTTTCCATTAATGGAGTAAAAACACACCTCGAAGTTTATCGTTATATGCATTGATGAGATAATAAATTAAAAAAAATGGAAATACTTCCCGGACATGCCCGGGAAGTAAATATTATTGTGCAGGTTACTTACTTTTAATTTCATGCAAGACTACAAATTCACCATACAGCCAATTGTCCAATAGTCACGTACAAAAACCGACATAGATAGAATAATAATTGTGTCCAAATCATAAGACAGTTTTTTTAGACTTAATTATTTTCTCGGACTGATAAATATTTTGTAACAAATGTATAGTTTTTTTAAATGTCTAATGCGTTTAGGGATTGTCGATTTAACTAAATGTAATAATGCCTATATTTATATTTACTAATACTATAAGTTTTCTTTTATTTATTTTCATTGCAATGTTTTATGTGGAATCAAATATACAATTCGGACCCAATACTTTAAACTTTAATATCCTTAAAAAAAAATTAGGCGGGAAACTGGAATTCATTTTGTCAAAGATTTTCTGCCGTGTTATTTTTACGAAAATAAAATGAGTTCTACAAATAGTGACGAAGATATCCCAATGGGTACACCACCAGAATTAGCAGCAGAGGCAAAGTTGGCGAGAGCTAACTTGCTTCCGCCTAAATCCGAAGAAAAATATTTAAGAACGTTCGCAAATTTCAATTCCTGGCGAAAGAAGAAAAGTACCAGTTCGTTGTCGGAAAATGTTATTTTGGCGTATTTTAACGAACTTGCAAAAGATAAAAAACCTTCTACTCTGTGGGCAATGTACTCAATGCTGAAAAGTACTATACAACTAAAATATAATATAAACATTAAGAACTACGCGAACTTATTGTCATTTTTGAAACGGAAATCATCCGGTTTCAAAAGCAAGAAATCGAAGATTCTTACCAATGAGGATATCACAATATTCTTAAATGAAGCTCCAGATGAGATTTTCCTAGCAATAAAGGTAAACATAATATTGTATAACTGACTTAAATATTATTTTCCATATTTGGACTCTATCCGTCGTATGTTAACATTATTATTTATTTGTTTCAGGTTGCTCTCATTTTAGGCGTCAACGGTGCATGCCGAATGATCGAGTTGACTAATTTAACAGTAAACGACATAACGTGCCATGATGATATACTTCTGGTAAAACTACGGGACACAAAAACTAAAATCGACCGCATGTTCGTTATTCCAAATGAGTTTGTGCCAGTTGTAAAAAAATACCAATTACTTCGTCCCAAAAGTAAAAATTCGGACAGATTTTTTATAAATTATAAAAATGGGAAGTGTGTCAATCAAGTAATTGGACGGCATGCAATGGCGAAAATGCCAACACAAATCGCAAGCTACTTAAATTTAGCTGACAGCGATTGCTACACAGGCCATTGCTTTCGGCGGTCATCGGCCACCTTGCTAGCTGACTCCGGGGCAAATTTAACAACCATAAAGAGGCACGGTGGTTGGAAATCTGACGCAGTAGCCGAGAGCTATATTGAAGAATCGGTGCAAAACAAAAAGAACATATCCGAAAAAATTAATCAAACTATCACCCTTCAAACAGAATCTCAGCCATCTACATCGAATCATCAATGTAATAAAATATCAAGTCCGAAACCATCCACCTCCCGCATAGATTCTGCTCCCTTATCACCTAATCCGCAGCATTCTAACACACAATCAACAACAACTTCTAATCAAGAAAATATTCAAACCAACATAAGCGTTCCGGGGAAAAATATAACTCTGTCTTTCACGAACTGCCCTAATATGAATAATGTATCTATAACATTCAATTAAAACTCCTGACATAAGGTTTATTTTTATTACTATTAAAGTGTTGAATTTGTTTAGATTGTAGGTAGATTGTTATATAAACATGTGCGAAATAAATATAACCTTTTAAGATTTTGTTTTATTTCCTCGCATATTTGGAGAAAAGCAGTATACAGGCCTCGGCAGGAATGTCATTTCGTGGATTCGTATCTATTGAAGGACTCGGCTATGCCTCGTCCTTCAAAACCATACTCATCCACGAAATGACTTTTCCCGGCCTCTGCAGTAATATACTATTATTTCCATTCTGTGCTTTTAAAGTCAGTAATGTATATGTAGGGTAAACGCCCCAGTGCGTATACTGGTTCCACACGTGACACTTTTTAACCTTACCCTTTGTTTCATGTCATTGTGCATCTGTCGATGTTGCCCACCGTGCTCTCACCGAATGGACCCTGCGGAACACCAGCGCTGGCTGTAAAGCTAGCAACATGCTGAGCAGGGTCCATTTCGTGACAAAATGTGTTTTTATATTATTTCTTTTGTATGTGTAATTTTTTTTTGTCACGAATAAATGCTTGAATTTGAATTTGAATTTCTCATCTTCTATATAATTTATATGTTAAAAAGCACACGTATTTTTTGCTTTTGAGAACAGATAATAAATAGTTACAGTTCGACTTTGTGAAGTGTAATTCACAGCGCTGTTGCTCAACCGCGGTCGAATTGCATTTTCACATTTACGACGGACGTTTATTAGGTATTGAAAACCCAGAAGAAGTATTACAAGAATGCCTGGAGAAATTTAAAACAAAGATCATCATATCATCCGAAAGACAATAGCTGGACAAAGGCCTCCCCCAAAGAGTGCCACAATGGCCGGTCCTACGCCACCCGCATCCAGCGGACTTCCGCGACCTTTACCAGGTCATCAGTCCACCTTGTGGGGGGCCTACCCACGAAGCGCCTTCCGGTACGTGGTCACCACTCGAGAACCTTTCCGCCCCAACGGCCATCGGTTCTACGTGCAATGTGCCCGCCCACTGCCACTTATGTTTAGCAATTCGTAGGGCTATATCGGTTACCTTGGTTCTGCTGCGGATAGCCTCATTTCTGATGCGATCGCGCAGAGAAACTCCCAGCATAGCCCTCTCCATTGCCCTTTGAGTGACTTTGAGCCTTCTTATGAGGTTTCAAATACAAATACAAAATATTTTATTTATTAAACATAGGTATGTACATCGGTGTTACAGTTTATGGTTTGTCTCACTATGGTTTCCGTGCCATATGTCATCACTAGGTATTAAAGTGACATAATACTCTTTCCTAGGATAATAATTTTTGTTTTAGGCTTTCGCGATATTCAAACATTATTTGTTCGAAATGGAACCTAAGAAAAAAAATTACATACTTTTAATCAACCCTGTTCTTTTTGAATTGATTTCTACGATGAACATACATACATACATTCAATCACGCCTCTTTCCCAGAGGGGTAGGCAGAGATCACGGATCTCCATTTGCTACGGCCCTGACAAGCCACTTTCGCTTCACTCACTTTAATAATATTTGTCATACATGGTCGTCGGTTTAGGGTACTTTTGATTTGGCCTTTTTGTAACATTTCTCCTATTTGATCGGAGAAAGTTCGCCTAGGTCTTCCCCTTCCAACTTGCCCTTCCACACTTTTTACATACACTATCTTCGTTAATCTTCTTTCATCCATCCTCTCTACATGCCCAAATCAACTTAACATACCCTTCTCAATTTTCGTTTCTACGATTAATAAGGAAAGAAATACTGACTTTAAAAAATTGACAATGAGCCGTCGCAATACTACGCTCTTTTCTTAATCCAACTTGAAGCTTCAAGCGCAGTTCAAATTAACCAAACCACGCGTGTCTGTCTTATTTCTAAACCATTCAAACCATTAGCTGTTAAAGTAGCATAATCGGCGACATCAATCGCCGGTCCAAAACCGTCCCTACTCATTAACCGCCTCGCTGACACTTCAAAGGACTCGACTGTCAACTGTCACTGTACCCGTGACAGCTCGAATATGATAAATAGTGCCGGTGATTATTCCTTTTTTTCCGTTCTTTTTGTCGACACAAAACCTGTCAAACAACACATGTTTGAATAGTTGGACGTGTCGATGTTTTTGTAGGGTGTTTGGTTAGGCGGTTTTATTGTGAAATAAGTGAAGGTTCGGAAAGGTGGCACTGAAATTAAGATGAAAAAATATATCAAAATATATTTATCCTACAAATTGATCCTCAGCGGCAACCAATCTAAATGGTCTTTAAAAAATAATGGTGGCCTTAACTTGAAAGAAAATATTAATAAAAAAGTTTTTTTCATACTGGAAATTCATTGATAAGCGTAGTTTTCCTTCTTATTGTAATTTTATAAGCCGTAGACTCCGTTTCATGTAAACACGTGACGCCATTAGGATTTTGAACACGGATATTATCTTGGACGATTCGTGACCTACTTATTAGTAGCTTAGTTTATTTTTTTTCGCAACTTCAAATTACTATCCACTCAAAATCATCTATTAGGGAACTTCACTTTTCTATTAAAAACGAAAAATACTATCGACAGTATCCCCTCACTAAACCCGCTCACTCAAACATAAATTACTTCAGAAGTGATTTACTCGCGCCATACAAATCGCCGTCAACTAGTTGCTGCGCCCGTCTCCGCCTGTCGACGTTCAAAGGCTGACAGCTCACATTCCCATCACCAAAACGACCTTTATCCGCAACCTATTACCATTCTAATTTAAACCTTAATATACGACGTTTAGGGTTGGGATTTAGCTGATTGTAGCATGTGAAATATGACGTTTTGAGGATGATTTGTCGTCTGACAAGTGTGAATGATGGGTTCGCTAGACGTGCAGTGAATGACAATCGCCATCACCACATTTTGCATGTTCTTTGAAGCTAATCGTTTTGTTTTTGTTAGACCAAAACCAATGGTATTGTGCTAAGAATACTAAACTACCGCTCGTTAGGGTCTTTGTTTAAGTTTAAGATTGATGTTGAGTTTAAACGTTAATCGATAGCAGCACTGACGTGAAAGCGTGATGAGGTAGCTAGAAAAATGAGGTTTATTAAGGTCAAAAAAATTAAGAGAACGTCAAAGATAAAACAAAAGAACAATGCAACAACAAAGAATTTATTTGCTTTTCCCTAACGTTGACTGGTAGAGAATGCTATAAAGCATTAAGCTCACCGTGCATTTCGGTTCTAGAAGTACTTCTTTAGTGCAATTAAGTCGAAAAAATATGACGTAAACGCTACCATAATAGGCCTTCTGTTCTGTCTATGTGTTCAACTGTTACGTTTTTAGCTGAGCCATCAAACACTACCCAAAAATAATTATGTAATTTGGTAGTACAAATTTTATTGTTTTTATGAAAAATATCGTGTATTCCCAAACGTAAAACAAAATGAGATAAGCCAATACCAACACCCACTGATGTTGTATTTAAATAAGAGGTATACATATATATAAATAAATATTATGGGAAAATCTTACACAAATCGAACTATCCCCATAGTAAGCTCAATAAGGCTGTATGGGTCCTAGACAAAATACATTTAATAGATATAAATAGAAACATCCAGGGCTCAGAAAAAAATGTTCATGCTCATCAGAAAATATTTGCCCTTACCGGGATTCGAACCCTGAACCTTCAGCTTCGTAGGCAGCGTCACTACCTCTACCTACTAGGCTTACCGGTCGTCAATATGTATTCAAATTTTCGAAAGCAGTAACCATTTCTTTTGCTAGCGGGTATCACGAATTTCATGCTTCAATTGTCAGTATCACTCGATGCCGTGATCATATCTTTATGTAACCAGCATTTAATATCAGCGATCATACAAAATAAAACAGCAGTAAAAACGCGAGCGGCAGCCGTAACTCCAACTTTTATACCCCAATTGGAAAGTAAACTGTATTCCCTGTTTTTATGTACAAGGTACTTACAAGAGTACTTTACGAAATGATTGCCAGCCCAAATTTCACCAGCTTTTGACCAAACATAACCTCGTTTTATGCGGTCGTATAATTTTTAGAGCCTGAATGAGACGTAATTTTGAAATATTGAAATACCCAGTTGTAAAAGACGAGATGTGATTAACGGGGGCAGAAATTAAAGGCGGTACCTAATTATTAATATTTAGTTGAATCTGTTTTGTGTCTAAAAAAAGGGGGTAACCCTCGTTAGGCAAAAATAGCTGCCATCGAGATCAGTTTCTAGTACATTATAAATCAGGCGAAAATATGTTAATTAAACAAACACTAGTTTCTTTTAGCCCATTACAGCCAAAAGGTCTGTCCCAAATAGAGTTCATGAATGAAATAAAAATAATTACAAGGCTAATATTTCAATCAATTTAAACAATTACCTACAAAAGTTACAATAGTGCGTCGACAACAAAACACAGTTTGCATGAAACGTCGCCTAGTGTTCATTTTTTACATAATTTTTGTCTTATAAATACCTTCAAAAGTCACTGCCTTCAATTATGATACCAACACACGAATAAACCAAACCTTTTCTCAGTCCATCAAACATCGGTGGCAGTTAAAAAACAGTCGGTCATTCAATCAGACATAATTACGTACAAAAGCAATTGAGAACCTGTTAAAACGTCGACAAAAAGCCCGACTGTAAAAACATCGTGATAATAAAGGCTTGAAATGACAGCACAAGATCAGCCATTTTGAGATTTTAACCCAGCCTTTGGTTCAGTACTTATTCGTACCAATCAAATTCGTAATGCAAGGTTTAAGTCAGAAGCATACGCTTTTGATGTATTTATATTTGAATTCATGGCTAATTTCATAGGATGTGTACAGTCGCCATCACATACATCGGCGCAAACAAGCACGTCACAAACATCGGAACACACTTCTATTGTCAAGGCATTAGGTTGCATGTGCCGATATTTTTGAACACCTATAGTGTACCTATGTATGTGATGGCGACTGTACTTTTGAAAATGCTTTTGTATTGTTTTATTGCATAACTACATCATTATGTATAGTTGACATAAATATTTATGTTTACTCTTTTGCATGTTATTCCATTGTAAGTAATGAGGCGAATAATTAATAAAGGTATGCATGATTGACGTTGAATTTACCTGTTTATGTTAATAGTATTTTTTTTGCATAATAGTTACTGTAAATAATTATGGCATTTATGTCTAGCAAACATTTTCAATTGATATTCTTTGTGTATCTGCAAAACAAAATGAAATCGTATCTCTTTCACTCTCGCACGGACTTAAAACGTGTGAAAAAGACGTCATTATAACCTCAGTCGCCAGTTTGTAGATACTTTTGTTGTGAAAACGAATGCAGCAAATGAACGAGATACACTTAATAACATATTAAGTTTATCTCGTTTATTCAACGATGATGAAAACCAATAATTTAAATCGTGCAAACAAACAGTAGACAAAGAAAACAATTTCTCCGTAACCCACAGAGCGCGCGATAAATTCCCGCTTACACTCCCACCAACTTGACACAAGCATCACGTACAACGCAAAATAAAACGCGCTGCCAGCCACAAATCACATTTTTTAATCGAACTCACGTCTGTACCTATAAACCACTTTAAACATGCAATAGAAGACGCCTTATTCACCGGAGACAAAGTTAAAAGTCGCTTGTTGTAGCTCTTTATCAAGTTTGCCGCATTTCAGTGCACAGTCACGTTACGCGAGGAATGTTATCGACGTCCGCTAAACTATCGACGCAAGCGCAGCACTAATTGCGGTTTTTACACCAGTATTCTTACAATGATTTACGTAACCTTTTCGAGCGTAATCGTATCATTAATGCTTAAAACGACTTTGAACGCCTATTCGAATGATTTAGATTGATTAAGGTAGATAAAGATAAGAAGTCGTAAAATAAGTTGGGTTAAGTATACCTACACGATAAGCCAATTAGGTTTTGGTTGTGGGTCAAAGTTTTGAAAGTAAAGGGTGCATTAAAGTTACATTTTCTTTTTTCATCTAGACTTTAATCACTACATTTTGGGAAGTTTTTCATTAAATAACTCGCAAGTTGACAAAACGTATTCTCGGCACAAGTCAGACACATATTTGGGTTCTATTGTTTCTTTTATGTGGGGTTTATGTGTCAAATATATGAAAACACATCACATTACACATCTTCGGTAGATATTCACCTAAATAAATACGAGTAGGTAAAGCTCCAAATCCCTCATTAACCGTATTGCCTACCGAGGCTCAATATAACACATACGTTTCACATTTCAAATTGATTTCATGATTTACGCGCGCTGATTTAAGGTGATTAGTAGGTACCTAGTCATTGATTGTTTTCTGATTTTGATTCTGATTCAGAGCAGTGCAAAGTAGTGGAGCGACGTGCAAGAAATAAGTTACAGTCAAAAATTAAATTTTTGGTACAAGCTTAATTTTTGACTGTACTTTTATGTACCTATACTGTTGTGACTACTAATTGAGACGATTCTAACAAGCCGAAACTCAACGGGGTTACATCGGTTAAGTACTTACTGAATTCCCATAGCCACCTTCTGTATCCATCATCAGATCAGCTCAATGGTGCCATAATGTTGAGTTGTCATCGAAACTATACTTATACTAAAATTTCAGCGCAATCGGTTAAGAATAACTGGTTCAAAATTCAGTTCCAAGATTTGTCCCACACTAACAAACAGGTCAAGTTAATATAAAGCTTGTAAAAAAACAACAAAAGCATTGCTACCCTAACATCACGCTTCTCTTCCTATTGGTGGTTTTTAGGGTTCCGTACCCAAAGGGTAAAACGGGACCCTATCAAGTACTAAGACTCCGCTGTCCGTCCGTCTGTCTGTCTGTCCGTCTGTCACCAGGCTCTATATCACGAACCGTGATAGTTAGGCACTTGAAATCTTCACAGATGATGTATTTCTGATGCCGCTATAACAACAAATACTAAAAAATTCAATAAAGTAAAAATTTAAGGGGGCTCCCATAAAACAAACGTGATTTTTTTGACCGTTTTTATAGATAATGACACGGAACGCTTCGTGCGTTAGTCCGACTCGCGCTTGGCCGGTTTATTCCTTGCACACCGCTACCTTGCACAGATCTTGTCAAAACACAGAGAGCATGATCGTAAAATGCGAAAAAAATGTCTCAAATTGACCCCTGATATCCCAAAAATCCCTTAACAAATCTTACAGCGACACCCATTAAAACAAACACTTAGGCCCTTGTTTATCACTTAATCGCCGAGATAAGGCACCAGGGATCAATTAAAATTTTATTTTCTCCGCGGCGCTGAGATAATTGAGATACGTCTCGAATAGATTAGCAACGACTTACGATCGCGAGGGTACATGTTGAGATTGGGGGGTGTATCTGATTTTTTTTTTTTATACTACGACGGTGGCAAACAAGCTTACGGCCTGCCTGACGTTAAGCAGGTACCGTCGCCTATGGACACTAGTGACTCCAGAAGAATCTCTAGCGCGTTGCCGACCCTTTATTCACTTGAGGATTCGCTGTGTTGGCAGATAGAGACATGACTTGAGGTATTAGTGGGATATCATTTTTTTGTTCCATTTTATACCAAACCTTGTTGGATTAGAATAGTCCCGTGGGTGTCGCAAGCGCCGAATACTAAATTAGTAGTCTGTCGAGTACTGAAGTAGTTTAGTAGTAGAATTCCTATAAGTTTTATAGTAACTGATACTACTATTACTACTACTAACTACCACTGGCTGCTACTGTAGTGCTGTAGTACTATATTGTGTACTGAGAAGGATTTTCAGTCGATGATTTTACAAATAAAAGGATTGATCATGGGCCCAGGGCCGTAATCAACGGAAATCAGTGACTAGGTAATAATTATATGTTGCATGTTTATAACCTCAAAATATTGGGTGTAATATACATTTAACTATTGACTTGTTAAATGCTTATCTTATCAATACATTCTGTATTCTCCAGTAATATTTAGTGTTCTAGCCGATGCCCTAACAACCTATATGATATTTTTTGTATCTTCAAACCTATAATTCTTAAACCTATAAGTGGCATTGACAGATAAATTGTATGTGCTAAGCCAACCCTTTTTGACATTTTTTTTATGAAATTAAGCATTTAAGCATGTAAGTATTATGAATAAAATGTCACGTAAAAAGTACATTATTTCAAGCTGACAAGAGCCTTATTATAATAAATTATAAAAGCATGTTATGTTTTTAAATGCTTTACTATGGAGACACCTGTTGTCCCAAGTAGGTTTTTTAAACTGTTTTGCATTTTAAGGTTATAAATTGCACTGAGGTGACAAAAAAATGGTAGGCGTCTCCTTACCAAAGCCAGGGTTCCGTACCATTATCTATAATAAACTATATTATTCTGTGTTTTTAGTATTTGTTGTTATAGCGGCAACAGAAATACATCATCTGTGAAAATTTCAGCTGGAACTATCACGGTATCAGTGAGTAACAGCCTGGTGACAGACAGACGGACGGACGGACGGACGGACAGCGGAGTCTTAGTAATAGGGTCCCGTTTTACTCTTTGAGTACGGAACCCTAAAAACGACTCATGTCATTTATATTGGTCTACTTTTCTTCTAGACTTGCCGTGTACGTATAACACACACATAGACACTTTCTTCTACTACCTCTAGACTACCAATTGTGAAGTGCCGATACGCGGCGCGAGTAGGTATTTAAAAAAAATCTATCTGTTTCACACCGCTCTGTGCCTCATCCGTATCGTGCGATAGAGAGAGTAGCAAGTCCTGGAGGCAATTGCCTACATTTCCTTGTTGAAATATTGTTTCGGGTGATAACGATTTTACCCCCCTAAACCTTTATGAAATGAAATAACTGTGGTATTTTTGGATTCAGTACACTTTAATCTATGTCCGTACGTTTTCCTTTTTCAGTAAATCAGTTAAGATTAATTAAAAAAAAATAAAACGATAGACAAAGTTTTTAAGTCAAAAATATCGATTTTTAGATGCTAATAACTTTTAACGCAAGCAATATTTCTTAAAAATCAAAACGTTCAGACCTAGTTTTTCATTATATCTACAACATGTCCAAAAATTATAAAAATCGAACAGTGTTTACGGGGTGAAAAACGTTATCGCTTTTTGTATGTAAAATTACAGGTTCACAATCCTCTTTAGTAAGTTGATAAAATAAAATAAATATATTTTGCCCGTGGGAAGCCCGAGCGGATCGCTAGTAACTATAACATTTAGTTACCCACCATACAAGGAAAATTGGCAATGAAGACTCAACTATAGGTAATAGAGTTAAGTTTATTTTGTTTTAAAATGGGACGTAACAAAACAAATGTAACTCTGTTCCAATTTAGAATGTTATCAATTCCATTAAAGAGAAGGAAGCCTCTTAATAGGTCTTTGGGTAGGTATCAAAAGAATATTGAGCATGTATGTCATGTCGTAGCGCTCGTAGGGCATTACCATATTAATGTAGTTATTTGTATTTACGAACGTAATTCATTTAATTGAACGGTCACAATGACATACCAGGAATAGGAATTATCACTATGCTGATGTGTTTTTATGATAATAATTCATCGTTTCCTATAAAGGATCATAATATATGTTTTCAATAGACATTTTATGCCATTTGTGTATGTCATGAATATTGAGCGAGTAATTATTATGGCTTACTAATTGCATTGCTATTTTTTTTTTATGTATTGTCTAATTACAATGTAAGGTTGTAGCAAAAATAAGTTATGACGCAGGTTTATTTATCAAAACAATGCTGGTATTTCATGCATCATTCATGTTTTCGAGGGATATTTTTTTTAATCTACGTGTACGAGCTATCCAAATTGACCCATTTTTATTGCTTTTAAAGAAAGAAAGAAAACATTTATGCGTGGACAAAACAATGGGTGTAAAAAACAAAACACAGAACGTAAAAATAGCAGGGTCCACGAAAAGGCCCCGACTCAGCATGGTGCTAACCTAGAAGGCCAGCGCTGGTCTTCCGTCGGAACCTTTACATGAGTTACCTCCTGGAAGGCAACACAAAACAAATACCTACGCTAAACATAATATATCTTAAAACTATTCCAAATCCGACGCCAGAGTGGCACGGCAGATTGCATCGTGTGAACGCGTCGCCACCACTGTGTGTCAGTGTCACTGTCAACTTGACAGACCGAACGCAACTTTTATTTCAGATAGTGAATATATATGGTGAATATACGTAAATACAGAAACTGAATACTAAGTTAAAAGTACATTTGTGATACAGGAAGAAATCTAAGAACGAATACAGTTTGGTGCAAAATTAAATATTGAACGTCACAAGCTCATAGAGCAATAGATATATAAGAGATGTGTAAACTTTACTCTTGTTCATAAATGTTCACCCATTCAGTGCTCATGACGACACTTATGCGTCAGAGCGCTACGAGCGCTTTCCGCTACATACGAGGTTTAACATGCTACGGACTACGGCGTAGCGCTACGAGATTAGCGTGGCCGTGAATGTGTTAAACCTAGCTTATTGGCATTTGTAAATAATGTACTAAGTTACGTTGGTCTTAATTTCCACATTTTTGTTTGTTGGAAATGTCAAAACAAACGCACAAGAGGCACTGCTGCTGTAGCCGTAAGGCACGTGACTTTTAATGTGAAGGTCCGGGTTCGATTCCCGGCTCGTACCACTGGGCTTTTTCAAAAACGTATGTACGAAGTATCATTTGATATTTAACAGTGGGTTTCCAGTGAAGGAAAATATCGTGAGGAAACCGGCCTTAATCCCAATAAGGTCTAGTTCTCCCTCTGGGTTGGAAGGTCACATGGCAGTTCGCTTTCGTAAACGTAAACTTCTTTCGCTTCGCTCGCTAGTTAAATATTAAGGCGCCGTAGGTTCAGCGAAAGTAAGCGAACAGAGTTTTTGAAACAATATATTGCGTCTGTTTATGTGTAAAAAAATCACGAGCTAAAAGGTCTAAAACACACTTAAAATATTCGTAACAAATTATGTACAAAAGTTAAACATTAAAAATATTAAAATTGGTTCTAAAGATCGGCAATATCATGTTTGAGGGAACTTAATATTTTTTATTTTATTTATTGAAACGCACAAAAACGCTCACGCTTATGCTCAGTGAGAGGAAGAGAAGACCATGTAACTATGGCGCCTTAAACATGATATTGCCGATTTTTAGAACCAATTTTAATATGTTAAGCTTTTGTGCATAATTTGTTACGAATGTTTTAAGTGTACCTATGTTGGTAATATTTTTTTATCAAGCGAAAATTGCTTAATCATATTTTGAATCACTGATCTCCCTGCAGAAAAGTCTCAAAATTACAATTCGTATTTTTTTGAAATCATATTATTATAAACATAGGTACGGCACGGCGCCTTAAGTTAACTCGCATAACATCGAATGGCTCACTACACAGCTGTTGCATGCAAACCTCCATTGAACAAGACAAGTATCAAATACTCGTTTACAGATATCTAACAAAAGATCGATAGCTGACACTTAAAGGCAAACATGTTGTCAAACAGCACGATTTATATATTTTATTTACATAATTATCGCGACTTTAAGTGAACTAATTACTAGTTGTTAGTAGCTGTAGAATAATAACGTCATAGAAATGCCAAGGGAAAATTGTACGTCAAACGAGTAAATAACAAGGTTACCTATCGAATAAAGGATGACTCACGCTAGAACGGGCCGTGTCCGGCCCGGGCCGTTTTCTCAGAAAAACGACAGCGTTTTTTCGCGGCAAAGGCATACCTAAGCCCGGCCGAGCCACGGGCGGGCCGTGCCGATACCGAGCCGCTTCCGAGCCTCGCCCGTGGCTCGGCCGGGCATAGCTATGGCTCGGCCGCGAAAAAACGCCGTCGTTTTTCTGAGAAAACGACCCGGGCCGGACACGGCCTGTCCTAGCGTGAGTCATCCTTAAAAAGTGTAGGTATACTAACTTAATTTTTTCAGAATTTGTGTTTTTTTTGATGTTTCTTACTCAGTATTTTTGATACTATCGATCCTCATAAGTATAAGAAAAAAGTGTCCTAAATATTCCATTCCAGATCGTCACATTTTTGTATGCAGTCTTTGTTTATTGATATGGTTGTGACGCGCTGGAGAAAAGAACTTACATAGTAAAATCTGGGATACCTTTATTCTTGTATGAGGAACGATAGTATCAACGACTCTGAAAAAAAAAGTTTTGTACAGTTTTTTTTAATAAGTTTCTGTCAAAAAATTCATTTTTGGTAAAAGATTTTACTACCGACTGTATTTTTCTGCATCATCAAGTACTCATTGAGACGATTCTAACGAGCCCAAACTCGATGGGGTTGTGTCGTTTTGTTGCGGAGTTCCTACGGCCACCTTCCAGCTCCAGCATCAGACCAGCTCCAAGTCATCATAATATTGCATTGTCATACGCTTGAAAAATTTTAGCTCAATTGGATAACGGGAAGTGACTGAAAAATGGATTGCAAATGTTGACAGACAACTTACATACTTACATATTTACATACATACGAACAGTGCAAGTTAATATATAGCTTGTAAAAACGCCTGAATATGAAAAAAATATCATTGAGGATAGGAAGGACAATGGGCTATTTGTTTTTTTTTTTCACGGTGCCATCCCAACCAGTTTTCTGAGTGGATAAAATGTTTGTATGGGACTAAGTACAATACGGGCACGTAAAAAGACAAAAAAGAGGGTCAAAGGCGACATTATCTTCGTACTTATCATACCTATGGTTTATCACGTAAATTGCTGTTTTGGTCTTGAAATACCTACTGCGTTCAAATACATAGTTGTTAAAAAATATCTATTTTATTCAAGTGAAAAGATTGTACCTATTGATATCTTTTAAATTGCTGGCCGATAAAGATTTTAATAAATGGGGCAACTATCCTCCTAAGGCTACTATCCCACTTGCTATAATAAACAACCTTTCATTTTTAACACCACAAAGTATCAAAATAATGTTAGTGCCGTATTGCTTCGTTCAGGGTAGTCTATCGTCCTACACTACCAAAACGTAATATCTAGAATATCAGTGACATTAAATTTGAACCATACCGTTTGTTTTTCATCATGAATGTTGTAGTAGCACGTGCTTACTCGGTAGCTGGCGGCTATGCGATAATAGAGACAAAGGCCTTTGTTTGAAAGATTGGAGCTCGTAGCGAAAAATTCACCTCAGAAGAGCCGTACTATACAAATGACACTGTGTTACCGGCACGCGGGCATTTAAACTGTTAATAATATGTTCCATTAGCAATTGTTTACATGTATGTAATAGCAAATCATTATAATGTAAATTAATAACTGCACAATTAATTTTCCAAAAATCGAACCTCCGATGTACTATACGTGTAAGACTTCGCTTACACGCTCAGTCTGACGTCAGTTCAGTCCATCATTCTGGTCAGAATGACGAGTTAATGATTGTGTAACCACTCGGACTGATGGTCTGGACATCAGTCCAGACCATCAGTCCGAGTGGTTACACAATCATTTACGAGTGGTTTCAAAATGGACTGACGAATATTATCTAAAATATTTAATTTTCATCAGAAAATTAAATATTTTAGATAATATTCGTCAGTCCATTTTGAATGACAGATTTTTTTAATCGTATGGCATACATTATTTGGCCTTTGAGTTTGTCACTTTTTAGTACCACCCAGGGGACACGTGCAGGGTTGTGGTAGGTAGCTCCTGCGGACGCAAGTGACAGTTGTCCCCCCTTTGTCAAGTGAGTGGGCAACTCGACTGTTAGAGGTTCTTAAGCCGCCCGAAGGCCTCTAACTCGGCTTAACGACTACTGTCATAGACAGCATCCGGGATCAACTGCTTCGCGTCCCTTCCAAAGCACGGAAGCGCTCATTTATTAGTAACTACTCAAACAGGCGGTCACCCATCCAATGACTGACCGCTGCCATCTTTGCTTTACCTGCGTTATCGTTTCCGATTCGCAGGCGCCGCAGGGCTATGAACGCTTATAGGAGAATGACAGAAAACTGATAGGATACTGACCGTATAACCTGTTTGTGTCATTCTTGCGTCAGTCACCGTCCATTTGCAATAACTGATCGTAGCAGGCTTCTTTCATCCGATAGTAACTTTTTATACGTTTTTGTTAACCGTAAAGCAATAATTATCATAGCACAGGCCTTTTTTCTGTATTATTAAAAATATATCCATGTTAGACAACAAGACTAAGTGACTGTTGTGTCCAAACGGCGACTGCATCGTAATTTCATCAGTATTTTGTCAGTTTGAACTGATCGTGTAACCGTGTCCATTTTCCATCATTCTGGCATCAGTCCAAACTCGAATAAGACTAATGATGACTCAATGAATGACAGAATGAACGTGTAACCGAAGTCTAAGACGTCGCACTAAACAAAGTATGAAGAGCTGTCACTTACACTTACTTGTCAATTTACTTTGCTGTACATTGCTGGCAATTTAAATTTTGTTATTAAGTTAATAAAGTCTGAATTTTAGTCTATTAATTAAATTAAAGTCATGATTAAGTTAAAGAACAATGTTACTATTCTCAACTTTAAAAATAGCCCGCATGCCGGTAACACACTGTACCTAAGTATAGGGAAATTTTTAATAAAATTAGCAACGAGATAAAATGCCCAAGTTCTAGAAACATCTTCAACTAATACCTTCTAAAGGCATTCTTGATAAAGAAGAGCTGCTACTCGTTAAATGAATTCCTTGATGACAAAGATGAATAAATAAATACATTTTATAAATTTGAATTAAATACAATTATAAGTTAAGTTAGTACTATAAGCGCTATTATTGTGTGCCCTGACAGGCTGTCATGTACCGACTTTCTTGAAAAGTGTTACCAAACACCAACATTATTGTAGGCCTACATCACCTACATGACTATACAAGAAATAGAAGAAAGTAGTTTCCGACCTAGATATGGCGCATTACATTGTGTAGAAAAAGATTCATGTAATTCCAGTATTGCATTTCATTTTATTTACATAATAATTTTACAGTGCGGTCACCAAGTCGTTTACATGCTATTTCAAAAACAATAAATCAAGCTAATTTACAAGAAAATTTATAACAAAAATCACACGAATAAGATTAATTTACTAACATTTCAAACATTGTACAAATCACAAAAGTAAAATTATTTTTGTCAAAAATAAAAGTAAAAATAAAATAAAAATTGCAAATTCATCACATACATAATAATGTCAGTGTCCAAAGTAAAATATAATAAAATAAAATTAAAAATAAAAACAAATTATACGAAGCAATAATTATGTCAACAGAAATCATTTAAACAATAATACTTTGCACTTTCTGCGGAATCCACCAACACTATCCACAAATGTGTCGATATCATAGCCCTCGACAGCCATCGCATTTAGTAGCGCCAGCGCCCTGGGTGTGGGCGCGTTGTCGGCCTGGCGAGTGCGCGCGCACAGCTACGCAAAGAAGCGGCGACGGCGCCGCGGCGGCAACGCCAGCTGCGGCGCTACCACGAACTTCGAATCTCAAACTATGTATATCTCCGTTTCGGTCGCTTGAGTACCATAAACTATAAGTGCGATAGAGACGGAGATATACGAAGTTCGAGATTCGAAGTTCGTGGTTATACTCGTAGCTCTAGGCGACCCTTCGCTGGTATTGGCGTTTAGTATGCCGTTTTAAAATGAGCACCACTCTTGTATGGAGAGTCAACTTGAGTGGCGTGCTGGGGACTCGTAACATGTTCTGGATAATCCATGCAACGAAAATAAACAATACGCCTTTATTGTGATGTTTACTGACTTTCACATCTACACACATCTTTATTCTTTGGTTAAGTTAGTCCATTGTACGCCGGAAGCTGTCTTTACGGAGGTTGTTAGAATGCTAACAGCATTCGCTGTTAACTATGTCTCGAATAGTTTAATTACGACTTAACTTTTTATCGCCTTGCACTGTCATTTGAAAACCTGTTATTGATATGGTATCATTGCAAAAGAGTTGGGCCTTCATTTAGTTACAACTTTATTTCAATTGAATGATTTCGCGCTCTTACATACTTGGCCATAAAGGAAGTCAAAAAGTTTTCTCTGGCTCTGTAGGAATTTGGTGTTGGGTTCGTGGTGGTGAGTCAGGTCGCCAGAGGTTCTGAGGATTGAGAGTGAGAGCCTAGGTTGTTTCGGAGTCGGAAGCGTCCAAACTTTGGAGTCCAAGTGCATGTACCATAATGTAACGTCACGCGGAACTTTAACGGGCTTTACCTATCATCATAATTTTTTGTTTGGTTGACAAAATAAAAATACGAGTACGTATCCAAAATTTTTTGATAATCTAACTGACAGACTATATAAAATTATATTTTGTTTACCCAGGAAAATAGGTACCCAATAGGGAACTTGCATCTTTTTATTTTATTACGAAAATCAAAAGTGTAATCCAGCATTAAAACAACTGCAGCATTAAAACTTTTTTATTATTTATTTTTCTGATGTTTTATGCATTTGAAATCTGCGCGCGCCGGCACCCCCGAAAACGCTCTATATTAAACGGGCTTATGCTATGACGTCACATCACAGCATATATAGTCCAGGCAATGAACTGACAGCTTGTATGGAAAATATGTCAAATTTGGAAATAATTTATAATAGCAGATTTTTTATATGTAATGGATATATTATCAATTAAATAGTTACTTAGTGACAAAATCCAACAAAATTTCAGACATCAAAAAAATGATAACTTAACTAGCTTCTGAAAAGTCAGAAAAAATATTAATAAATGGTTTTATCTTTATTTTGGTTCATTTACATTTGCTCTATAATATTCAAGATAAATAATTAAAAAAAAACAATTCATTCTTTTTTTAAATCTATATAAATACTTCCGGATGGAAAGTTTGTTGGATTCTTGAATAACGCATCATAGATCAATGTTTTAAAATGATATAAAGAAAAAAAACGCTATAATAAATTAATGTTTTTCAAAACCGTATTTTGCCTGGAGTAATATTCTCGGCGCGTTTACTATGGAGTAAGTAATTAATTTGCAATTATGTCCACAAAATTTGCGTTTAAGTCTATACTTTTCATACAAAATATCATTTCTAATTTAATATTATGTGTAACTGTTACGTAATTTTACCAAAAATATAATAAAAAAATCGTCATTTTAACGTGAGATAAAACTAAAACAGTCGTGTTTTTTTATTTTTTTTTCTTTTGTATGATATCTCTAAGTATATCCGCATCGATTGAGTGCAATTTAGTCGAAATTGAAGTCTCATGCAAGTTCCCCATTTATATTTAAGTATTTATATCTATTTGATATATCGTCGTCTATTTCACATTAGACAAGCTTAATTGAGCTTATTGTAATGCTACTTCAAATAGTGTAAGATCGTCCCCTGATATTTTTATTTACTAGATATTTATTTCACACGTCGTTAAAAATACGCTTAACTATCCACAGAACACTTTGTATCTAGTAAGATAAGATATAGTATTTAAGCTAGGTTTCCACCCTGGGGTGCTAGGTCGGGTAACCTCCTCGAGTGTCTGGACTCTACCGATTCCTCTTGATTCGGTTGATCCGCAGGAATGGGTAGTGTCTTGGCCGGTGCGCCCTGGAGACAACGGCAAGTGATAATTTAGTGAACCCTAAGTTATCGCTTGCTGGTGTTACCAATAACCCGATACGGGGGGGATCGGGGGGTTCCGCCCAGGGAATCGTAAGATTCCCCAGGTGCGGCTTGAGGGAGAGGCCATTGCCGTTTGCCTCTATAATAAATAACGGACCCGGAACCCTGACAAATCCTCTGCTATCAGAGGATTCATGTTAGGCGCGGGGGCTGCGACTGCCAGGCCGGGGCCGAGTTGTGGCTGCGAGGGAGAAAACCTCTATAAAAAGTTACAAGGGGACCTGAGAGGGTGAATCCGAGGTCTATCACCCTCTCCCGGCGTAGAGGTCCTTTAGTCGGGTCGGGAAGCGTGTGGTGTCGCCCTGCACGCTTACGACGAGAGGGGGGGCTTTTGCCTCAGTAGTGAGGGCAGCTGCGGCTGTTGCCGAGGGGCGTCGTGGTGAAATGTTCGCGATCCCATGACGCCCCTACTACACGGCAGAGAGGGCATACCTTGGTGGTTTTAGACGGTAGTCCGGGGGGTTCCCGGGAGCCCGTCATACCCATCCTAGTACCTCGGCTAGGTGGGATGCGTAAAGGCATTTCCCCAAGTAAAAAAAAAAAAAAAAAAAGGTTTCCACCCTAACCTGATCTAAGCCAGGCGGATGTATTTAACTCAATTTGCGCCGCCGACAAGTGTGAAACCTTCATTACATCCCCATCCAGACCCAAAAAGTCGTAACAACCGGTGAAGATTGATACTTATACGTCTTTTTGGCAAAAGAAATACTTACGGCTGTGGCGGTGCGGTTCTTAATCAAACACGACACGAGATAAGCGATCCGTTAGCGGTCTCTAAGACGATTCTTTTATGCCTGCCTTATTTTATCCAGATAAGGACGGCTACTGAATGCTTTTAGAGTTCCGTGAGATGATTTGAGATTACTGATTTGTACTGATTAGTGACTATTATACAACTATATATATAGTTCTTATTATTGTTGCGTAATTTTGTTTTTTACAGTTGGTATAAACAATTGGTTCAATGCAGATATACAGAAGTATGAAAACTTATGCAAGAATAGTTTTGCTTTTAGCCCCGTGCAATCTTTGTCAAGGTGTTTTTACTTAGTTATAAAATTATGAGTGTGAAAATTATGAATTATGTTACTCAATCACAAAAGAATTAGTAAATGGATTCCGGCGAAATTTTGCACACATAAGTAGTATTTAATTTAATAAACTATCAATGTGCCTTACACAGACATAATTAGAATAACAATCACCGAAATAAAAAGAAGAACTAAATTTATAGACACAGCAAAACATATACTGAAACAAAAGTTCAATTGGGCAGGCCACATGGTTCGAATGCCAAACAATAGGATAAACAAAAACAATAACAAATTGGAAACCAAAAATTGGGTAACGAAAAGTGGGCAAATCAAAGACAAGACGAGAAAAAGACCTATTAGAAACAGTAGGCAATGATTGGAAAAAAGTTGCAATGGACAGGCAAACAGAAGAACATGCTAGACAAATACCTAGCTAGAATAGAAAACGGCAATTTGGAAGATGTCTAGGTTTTTTACAAGCTTTATATTAACTTGCACTCAGCTGTTCGTATACCGTATGTAAATATGTAAGTTGTCCGTCAAAATTTGCAATTCATTTTTCTGTCACTTCCCGTTATCCAATTAAGCCAAAATTTTGTAAGCATAATAATATGTATATCGCATGACAATGCAATATTATGATAACATGGAGCTGATCTGATGCTAAAGCTGGAAGGTGGCCATAGGAACTCCGCAAAAAAACGACACAACCCCATCGAGTTTGGGCTCGTTAGAATCGTCTCAATGTGGTATGCAGAAAAGTACAGTCGGCAATAAAAGCTTGTACCAAAAATGACATTTTTGACAGGTACAATTTTTTTTTAATTATACAAAATATGATAATTATGTACTATTAATGTATTTTTAACTTGAAATGTGTAAACGAGAACAATTAGTTTGTATAATAAAGGTTTAAACAAAAAAATAAAAATCGATGTGCCTTTCCAGGATTAATACATTTTTATCCTAAAATCATCACCCAAGTGAAGGAAAAAGTTGGGTGTGTTAGGTTACGTCGACAAAGTCGAACTCAAATGCTGTATGAAATAAGTGCAGATAATTTAGAGTATTTCGTCTGTTACCTTTGATACTGACTGTTCAAAACCAAATACATAATATACTTGATATTGTTTGAGTAGACCGAATTGCATCAAATTATGCCTAAAGCAACTCTACCGCCCTAGGTATACGAATCCAATGACAGTTTTATAAAAAGTCATGTTTAATCATTTTAACCACACAGTACTGTAACCGCAAAGTTTCGCAATCGACTCTAACTTAACCCCGTTTTTTACGCGTCCATTGATTTTATCTTGATTTAATGCAAAAATATATTTAATTGCCACAGCCGTCAAGTGAAATAAATGGTCTGACTTAATATTTCTTTACTAAACACTTTATTTTAATGTTGAATTTAAATTAGTCTGTTCTTTATTGAGAGTTATAATAGCTTTCAAGATTGATTGTTTTGCTGTTGATAAGATGTGTTGTAAATGACATTGTGGTTATTTATTCTACATTAAAAAAGGTTTCTTCAAAGATAATTCAATTAATTGATTTTGAATGTCACCAACTAAGTAGTAACATACAGCTGTTTTTGTATCCAAAATACTAAAAAAAGTTTATAATGACTATCTACAAACTAAGCTTAGTATGTGAAAAGATTCTTAAAAAAGGGATGAGGTTTTTAAAGAGTCCTGCATTTGTATTGTATCTATCTGTCAACTCAACGAATCCTCAAGCAATGGGTCGGTAACGCGCTTGTGATTTTTCTGGAGTAGCAAGCGGCCATAGGGTATGTCCGCTGGATGCGGGTGGCCCAGGACCGGCCATTGTGGCACTCTTTGGGGGAGGCCTATGTCCAGCAGTGGACGTATTTCGGCTGATATGATGATAGGTTACGGTGTCTGCTTACCATCAGGCAGCTCGTATGCTTGTTTGCCACCATCGTAGTACAAACAGTCATCAACGCACATTTCTACACGGCCGGAGCTTAAGCGTTCATAGACTACGGTGACCTGTTACGTTTAGCTCTTACGGGCCGTAAGCTTGTTTTGTGCCCTAGTAGTACAATAGTATATTACTTACCTAGGATGGGAAAACAAATAATGTCTCAGATTGCAGGTATTTGACGCCCCAGCCGAAGACAAGGGTGATAAATATGCGATCTGAAGGTTTTTTTATCACCCGTGGTGAGTACAAAAATTTAAGGGGATCCCATACGCCAATGACCTTCGATCTGAATCCCTTAGTTTTCTAAGGTTTTTTGTAGCTTATCATATTAACAACAACAGCTTTAAGCAATATAATATCCCAGATTTACTTCAAACATCACTGTCTTCGAGAAATTTGGCATCAAAGTTGAACAATTTTAGACCAAAAAACAGGTTTTCTTGCCATAACTTTTGTGTTAGTTTAAAATAAAAACAGTACACACGTTTATAGAGACATCAGAGACGAACCTAAATATGTAGATTTAGTATATATTAGATCTTTCACAGCAATCTTATAACAAAAAAGGTGTTTTTTGAGACAATGTTTAAAAAAATCATAAAAAAATAACTATTCATTTCTTTTAAAATATGGTAGAATAAAATGGAGATTAAAGATTGAAGAATCGATAGCTGTTTGCCTTATAATTCTATCTATAGTGCAATAGTATCTGTATCAATTCAAAACTAGTCAAAAATCGATGAAAACCTCGGGTAGCCCCTTAACGTCTTTCCCTGACCAGGAAGTGGGATGGATTATGGCCAGGTATATGACATATGACGTAAAACATTGTTAAAGATTGATAGTCTGTATTATCAACTCGTCTCCTTTGTATCTAAAGCTACTGCTACACTTGACACGCCCAACTACGCGTTGGTAATAAGCCTATTACCGCATCCAACCTCGAGCCGTCTCATAAATCAAGATGGCCGATAGCGAGCGGTCATAAACGCGAGGTTTTACGATTCATAATTGTGCTCTATTACGTGGTAATCATCTAACAATGCGGGATTTAAAAGCCGCTTGAACAAAGATGGCGGAAAGGTATGGTCGAAGAAAAGGGTTTAGTTTAATGTTATTTTTATTATTTTATATAATCATCACAAGTAGGTAGTTTTTTGGGTAAAATAGTACATTACTTACCTAGGGCGGTTAAACAAAGAATGTCTCAGATCGCAGGTATTTGACGCCCGAGCCGAAGGCAAGGGCGATAAATATGCGCTCTGAGGCTTTCTTTATTACCGCCCGTGGTAAGTACAAAATTTTACGTCTCTATATGGCCAGGAAGTGGGGTTTTCCGCACGCATAGCGTGCGGTAATTCCTACTTTATGGCCAGGTATGACGTAAAATATATAATTCTAATTTATTCCGTCAGTTAGATTATCAAAAGTATTGAACACGTACTTTTTTTTGTCAATCATTCAAAAATTATGAAGATATAGCCCATGTGACGACACACGGAACCGTAACAACGGGCTCTATTTTCATATTTTTTTGTTTGATTGTCAAAATAAAAAATACGTATCCAATATTTTTGATAATCTAAACTGACGGACTAATTATATTTTTTTAGGAGGCACGAATACTGAGCAACAATGAAACAACAGACAAACCCGTGACATAAAAAGAGCCTCCGGGTCAAGTAAGTTAGAAGAAACTTATGCCCTTATCTTAGTAAGAAGGTGTAAGGAGTTTCCAGCCATCAAAAAAGTAAAATAGACATACATGATACTTTATTACTTTATATAACACATATTATGATGACGGACATTTAATAAAAACAAATTTTAAGGACATAACAATCTTTTACTAAAATGGCAAATGATAAATAAAATTTTACAGTACCTACCTTTTCGCCACGAGTAATAAAAGCTCGACTATTCCCGTATTCAATAAAGTAAAAATAAAATGCGTAAAAAATATACATTCGCTTCTCTAAAAGCTTATATAGCACAACAGTAAATAAACAGTAACGGTTAGATAATAGCAAATTTAATCAAACTTGATTTTTTTGTAACGATAACATAAAACGACAATTTTTTTCTGCTAACGTAATAAAATACTAGCACGTAACGTAGTTATTTATTTTTCATTCACATGAATTTATTTCTTCCTAAGGGTAGTGCTAAAGGGTATTTACTTGTGTGACAAAGCAAGTCACTAATGTATTGAGATTAAATTAGCATCATAATTATTCAACTGCTATCTCGATTGCGCTACAAAAAAAAATATTTCGGACAACTTAGATCCAAGTTCCATCTGTCGGCCCAAAGCATCGACACATTTGTATGAGATTGCAAGCGTACCAATATTATCATGATTAATCGAGTAGTTAATGAAATATATCTACTATACAGATTATAACGTTTTTCCATCCGGCAATATCGGAAATTCCATTAGAGACTAAACCGAATAAAGAGTCAATCAATTACCGTATTAAATGATTGACATAGTGAGTTCTAATGTTATGTTCATTTATAAACGTTGGCGTTTGTCCCTCACTGACGACATGCGTTGCTTAGGTACCTACCTGTACAATGTCAGAATGCATCAGTGTTGTTAATAATTTGTGTAATGTTATTAAATTACCGTAGCATGTTTAATCTTTAACGCGTATTTTTTATCAATTTGTAAACAGGATAATATCAATGCGAAATACCTACACAGCCAATAATTTGCATTTTTTATGATCCGTAATCAGCGAGTATTATTAAAGTAATTATTTAAATGGAATTAATAAGTAGTTTTGAAACATGTACCATTGTTGTTTATTGTGCTGTAGAGTATTAACTACTACCAGTGCGTTCAATAATTCTGATATAACCACATAAAGCAAGCTAAAAACATTTTTTTGATGTTAAAAGAGTTACCTATTAGGATTTGGTTTTTATTAAGCTCCAAAAATGCCTTAATCCATAAGTACTTAATATTAAAATGCGACTCTTGACTCTGTTTGTAAGTCTTTTTGTTTAAACTGCTGAACTGATTGAGATGAACTTTGGTATAGACATAGTTTGAATCCAGGGGAAAAATAGTTTTTATCCTGAAAATCATACTTTAAGGGGGTGAAATGGAGTATCAAAGTTTGTATGGAGCTGCGTTATGTTATTATTATTATTTGGTTTCGGCTAGTTTCCAACGATTTTACTAACTATATTCTATGTTATTTTACCTAGTATACTAATTGATTTCGTAATATATATCACAATTACTTTATCTGAAGCGATGAGCAATCATGGTTTTGCAAAATTAGCTAACCTAAGGCCGTTTACAATACAAAATGATTTTGAAGTTTTATTTGACTTGTTTACAACAAAAGCGATAGAATACAAAAACGACTACCTATAAAAAATCATGAAATAAATGAATGTTATTCTGCAAGTAGGCCGCAATTACTCTTACAAGTCAACATTTTATTCTACTAGTGTTTCTGAAAAATAAGACCACTGTTAAGAAGAAACGAAGAAACAAACTCAACAGTCAGTCATTATTTGCCAAAAAGAAGCTACAATGATAGTACTTAACCTACTTAAAATAAGTAAACCACAACGTGAACTCAAAGAAAAAAAATCATAATGCGACTATTAACTAAATCGTTGTTAATGCTTACTTTTAGGAAACTGTGTCATCTGTCATCAAAAGACACGCAACTCTGTTGCTATTGTAAGTTAATTTAATTTTTTCAAGAAAATGAGTCATTTCAGTAGGCCAATAGGCCTTTAACAGCTGTGACATAAAAGGCTGTGTAAATAACAAATGTAACCACTGGCGTAAGTTGTCTGTTATCAACCAGATAATGAATGTAAATTATACTTCCATATTTATTTTTCTTTTCACGCCCATAAAGCCAACTTAATCACTACTGCGAGCATAAATATGTATCTGTTAATAATGGTTACATAATCATAATGTGCACAGTTTGTAACTGACTTGAATAATTTGAGGTTATCAGTTTAACTTATGTTTAGTGAATAATGTTTTTTTTTGCTTATTACGGCTACGGTTACGCCTACTAAATTACAATAAATGATTTTGTATTTGTATACGGTGGTTGTAATCTCTCTATTTTGTACACTTGCTACCAGTTTTAATTTTTTTAATAATAAAATAAAATGTTATATTATTTCTCCTCAGAATCACGATCTCTTTCGATCCTTAATAACAGTTCCTTTTGTATGTCTATTTTGTTACAGCCATGGAAGGTTAAAATAAAACGTAACCAGATGGACAAAAAAATGAGAACACATTATTTACTATCAGGGTTGAATAAGGCCGTGATTCGGAGTAAAAATCACATAAAAATTCAACAATGAAAAATAAAGAATTACCCTTTTAGCTAACTTACCTACTATACGCAACATTGTCGCATGCCCTTCTATAAATATTTTTTTCTCTATTTACTAAAAAGGGCAAAGAATGATGATGGGCTCCATTTGTAAGCAAACCATCATCAAAATAGCTCATTAATAATTACTAATTCCGCCTCATAATAATTACTCAAGCCTTTTATTCGCTAGTAAAAGTCATTTAATAGTTAGTTTTCTGAAACATTCAACAAATTACAATTTTATTCGCTTAGCTTCAACAACAAGGTTCATATTTGAATACATTTTGTTGCAACTCATGCAACGTAAATATTACAATTAACCTATAATTTACCTGAAATTTTAATAAAATGCCCGCGGCAACGCAACAAAGTTGTATGCTGTCGCTACTGGTTTTTACCTTTACTGTTGACATTAATAAAGTGAGTGGTCAACATTACAGTGTGACGTTGTATACACTAACTGGAAGCACATAATAAGTAATTGGAAGTACTTAAAATACCGGCCAAGTGCGAGTCGGACTCGCGCATAAAGGGTTCCGTACCATTATCTATAAAAAAAAAACTATTTTATTCTGAGTTTTTAGTATTTGTTGTTATAGCGGCAACAGAAATACATCATCTGTGAAAATTTCAGCTGGAACTATCACGGTATCAGTGAGATACAGCCTGGTGACAGACAGACGGACGGACGGACAGCGGAGTCTTAGTAATAGGGTCCCGTTTTACTCTTTGAGTACGGAACCCTAATAAAAAAATACGAAGTGCGCTGTGAGAGTTAGAGGTTATGAGGGTTCCGTACAAAACGGATTTCATCATCTGATGTTTAGTTGTCTATAGGAATAATCACGGTTTATTGTTTCTTTGTATTATTTTGTTCCTTAATTAAAATTAGATCGTGGTAACTTCTACGTGGTCGCCTGGAAAGTGGAAAGGTTGCGCGAGTCCGCTGGATGCGAGTGTCGCAGGACCGGTCACTTTTGCACTCTTTGGGGGAGGCCTATGTCCAGCAGTGGACGTCTTTCGCCTGATTTGATGATGATGAATTTCTATGTTAAATTAAGACAAACAAAAATACATTAAATAATTTAATTCGTTAAAAGTATACTCATGTTCTGAACTTATCTAGTTTTAATTTTTTGGAATATAGAAAAATACAGTAGATATGGTAAGCGACAAACAAAAGCCATTAAGGATCGGTACTAACATAACGTAAAATATTATGTTGGAAATAAATTTAGGCGGGAGAATTTCAAAATTCAGTATTAATTAAATATTGTGCATAAGTATATAAATAACCTATGTAGTAAATCTTCCAATATGTGTTCCAATGTGTGTTCTTCTATGTGTACAGTCACCGGAAAACGCATTCTAGTATGAAAAATAATCTTACACTTCAGTAAAACCGCCTATTACACTATCATGGTTACCTTCAAAGTTTGGTAATGTACTGCATTACTTACCTACCTAGGACGGTAAAACAAAGAAGTATTTGACGGATTTGGAGATTAA
Source organism: Epinotia brunnichana (assembly GCA_963854355.1). Taxonomy (NCBI): domain Eukaryota; kingdom Metazoa; phylum Arthropoda; class Insecta; order Lepidoptera; family Tortricidae; genus Epinotia; species Epinotia brunnichana. Next base: position 3,178,231 of record OY977945.1, on the reverse strand, counting down.
TATAATAATCTTAGGCTTTATTTATTACCACTCGTGGTGAGTACAAAATCTCATTATTCTCTCGGTTATTGCTACTTTATGGCCGGGTACGACGTTAACAATTTTACTTACCTACCTATTTTTCTAAGGGTCTAAATCTGAGTTGGTTTATATATTTTCGCTTTGTAACGTATTACAAGTAGGCATTAAAGATTGATAACAAAATGAAAACATTAATTTTATTAAATATCTCTGACTGTACATTTATTTCAAATTGTCGTGATCAACGCCAGTTCATCGTGACATTAGCATATCAGAATTATTCCATTAAACCGTTAATAATTTAAAAATAATATGCTGCCGACGCACGCGACCGAGAGTTATGCGCCTCTGGAGACGCGAATATGGCACTGGTAATATATCAATGGATATTCAACCTTTACACCTTGAGATAAGGTTCATTTTAGTAAAGAGCGTTAAGTGTTGCGAATATCAGTGGTGCAAAACATTTTGAAGTGCAAATTGATGCTGTGGCTTTTATTAAGTTGGGGTTCTTTACTATTTGATTTTCTTGTCTTTATATTACGTAGGTACTGCAGAAGTTAGGGGCTAGGAAAATTAAGGATTTCAAACTAAAAAATAATCAAGTAAATGCATTTAGACATTTACCTCGGTGTAAGTAAACTACATCGATTTTAAAGGGCAGAATTATTATCTTACCTCCGCTATATTTGAACAGAACAATACTGAACAAAAACTTAAACGTAAGTTGTATGGGAAACTAAATAAATAAAACCTTTTACAAATGTCAACACTTGACCACTTACTTATTTAATAATTATCTAAAAACGGTTTAATTTACAACCTGTCAGCTCATAAATCGACGTAGACACGTGATTAACTATAAATAATTAGTAGAAAAAGAAAGCTACCGTTGGGTATAAATTATATCGACAGGTAGATAAGATTAATCGACGGCAGCTGAGTCGGCTCCGATTAAATAATTACGATATAAAGCTGGGACTGCTATTTATTCAGAATAAAATACATAATCATTATTCAGGAGACTCAGGGACTATTCTGCCCTGATAATCGCAAATGCAGTAATCGACATTTTTGGGATTTTCACTTTTTTGCAAAAATGACATCCGAAGAGCCTAATCTATACATAAAAAAATTATTTTAATTTTTTTTAAATTATAACCATGTTTTTTATGTAACCAAAAACGCAGTACTTGCATAAAAATATTACTTGTGCTAACAAAATCTGCAGCATTCAGCATGTGCTAGAAGTTTGTGCAGTACTTGCTACGTTTACTGCGGATTCATTAGCCATAAACTTTTTTGCAACGAATACTAACTAATGCCAAACGCAGTATTCGACTTTACTGTTAGCAAAGTTAATATATGTTAACAAAGAGCTACTCTTGCGATGCTAAACTAAACGCAGTATTCTACAGTGCTGCGTTTAAGAGTAGCGAGAGTAACACAAATATTCGTACGCTTCGAAGCCGCACGGTACAGTGCCGCGTTTCGTGCTAGCAAATCAGAGCGTCGACGTCATTCGCAGACGAAACGCGTGTGCCGGCTGAGCCGCCGTGCGCTACATGTTGCATTTTCTTTATTTAAATTGGGTTTGTTTTATTTAATTACTCTTTTAAGGTGGTTCGATTGCCATACAAAGCGTTATTTGACATTCGCAGGCTAACGGCGTGATATTTTAAGAAACTTATGTAACAAACTTTCATCAATTGGCTTCCCATTTGCGCCAAATTCCCCCTTTCCTAGAATGAACTTGTATAAACTAGATTAATTTGAGAAAAATAGTTTTCCCAAAATATTACGTGACAAACCAATTTCTCAAATTAATCTAGTTTATACAAGTTCATTCTAGGAAAGGGGGAATTTGGCGCAAATGGGAAGCCAATTGATGAAAGTTTGTTACATAAGTTTCTTAAAATATCACGCCGTTAGCCTGCGAATGTCAAATTCAAGCAAAAGACTGCAGCAATTATAGGGCCATCAAGTTAATGTCTCACACTCTTAAAATTTGGGAACGCATTTTAAACAATAGACTAAAGCACTATGTCTCGCTTACACCAAATCAATGCGGGTTTGTAGCCGAGAAAAGTTCCTCTGACGCTATTCAGACGGTGCGGATAATGATGGAAAAAGCCAAAATGAACAAGACAAACCTTCATATGGTTTTCATAGACTTGGACAAGGCTTTCGATCACGTCCCACGTGATCTCATCTGGGAAGCACTCAGAAAGCAATTAGTGCCAGAATCTTACATCAATCTTATGCAAGACATGTATAAAAACATTACTACCCAAGTCTTAAGTCCCGCTGGTAGAGGTGAGAAGTTTGAAATCAGCGTCGGGGTTCATCAAGGTTCTACACTCAGCCCACTACTTTTTAACACTATTATGAATCATCTCACAAAACAATGTCAAAAGTCGCTACCTTGGAATATCCTCTATGCCGATGATGTTGTTCTGATCTCGGATAGCCCAGAAGAACTTCAGTGGAACTTCAACTCCTGGATTGAAGCATTGGAAACAAATGGCTTAAAAATAAGTAGGAAAAAGACGGAACACATGTCGTGCATTTTCGATGATGTCTCTAAGCAGGAGAGTATAAAATATATATAGGAAGTACTGTTATACCTACGGTAACCCAGTTCAAATACCTAGGCTCAATACTCAGCAACGATGACAAAATTGATAACGACGTTACTCACAGAACAACAACTGGATGGATGAAGTGGCGGCAACTAACAGGCGTCATGTGTGACAGAAAAATGCCGCTTAAAGTCAAAGGGCACTTATATAAGACTGCCATTAGACCGGCCGTTCTGTATGGGTCAGAGTGTTGGGCGACCAACAAGCAGCAACTAAACAAGCTGCACACCACAGAAATGCGCATGCTACGCTGGTCAGCTGGGGTGACGCTACTGGACAAAATTCGAAATGAGTACGTAAGAGGAAGTTTCAAGGTTGCCTCGGTTATTGATAAAGTCAAAGAGAAACGCCTAAGGTGGTATGGCCACATCCAAAGACGTCCAGATGACCACTTGGTGAAGCTTGCCCTCGACTTGCCTACCACGAAACGAAAACGTGGAAGACCACCTACTACCTGGTTGACGACGGTCGAAAAGGACCTAAAAGAGTCTCATTTAAATAAAGACGTAGCTCAGGACCGTGCTAGATGGAAATTACGGACAAGGAAGGCCGACCCCAAATAAATGGGACAAGGTCTAGCAGGAAGAAGAAGAAGGGGTTATTTTATAAAATATTTTAACGAGTTTTTGTTACCTGAAATCTAAGCTCTGCAAAAAGCTAACAAACATGAAAATTGACCCAATATTTTTAACATTATGGGCATTTTCTTGGTTTGTGGGCATTACCGCCTTAGTAGGTGCACGAGCTCTCTTTGTCGCCTATATAACGGGGGTACAAGAGGAGAAGGGTTATCAGTCACTTATCAGAAGTCAACCGGTACACATCTCCGCATATTTTCCCGTGAAGAAGAACCTGAAAACATGGATACCACTGAAGCTGAAGTCGCCGCAGTCGTCAATTTGCTGAAAGAGAGCCGTAGCCAACAATCAGTAGCTGCCGAGCTGAATTTAACGCAATCTACAGTTTGTAGAGTCTACCCGAGGTTCCAGCAGACTAAGGCAGTCACTTCAACACCAAGAACCGGCCGCAGAAGGTGCACATCGGAGCGGGACGACCGCTTCAATGTCACGTCAGCTCTCCGAGATCGTCACCAGACAGGCGTTTCCCTTCAGCAGCAACTCCGTGAGGTCCGAGGAGTGACTGCCAGCGTGTGGACAGTCAGGAGAAGACTCAAGAAAGTCAACTTGACACCGAGAAGAACGACGGGGCCCAGATTGCTGCCACAACACCGAAGAACACGACGTGAATTTGCTGCAAATCACGTGAACTGGACCATCGAGCAATGGACCCGGTTCTTTTTTCGGACGATCGCAGGATGTGCCTGAACGGCAGCGACAGAAGAGGACGAGTCTACAGGAGAGCAAAAGAACGACTAGTATTCGCAGTTGATTAGTTTTATTGTATAGTGTAATTCCTTTAATTTTATATTTCGTTTAACAGTGTATTAGATTTAAGTAAATCTGTAATGCTGTCTAAATATATTTAAATAAAATAAATAAATGTTTTGGGGCGGCATTTCTTACAACGGGCGGACCGAGCTGGTTTTCGTGCCTTCTGGGCGTGGACGTGGTTTGAACACTGGAAGATACATTACCGCGATCCTGGAGATGCACGTTGTCCCTTACAAAGGAATGTTTGATGAGGTGTTCATTTTATGCAGGATAATGCCCCCTGGGGTGCTAGGTCGGGTAACCTCCTCGAGTGTCTGGACTCTACCGATTCCTCTTGATTCGGTTGATCCGCAGGAATGGGTAGTGTCTTGGCCGGTGCGCCCTGGAGACAACGGCAAGTGATAATTTAGTGAACCCTAAGTTATCGCTTGCTGGTGTTACCAATAACCCGACACGGGGGGGTCGGGGGGTTCCGCCCAGGGAATCGCAAGATTCCCCAGGTGCGGCTTGAGGGAGAGGCCATTGCCGTTTGCCTCTTTAATAAATAACGGACCCGGAACCCTGACAAATCCTCTGCTATCAGAGGATTCATGTTAGGCGCGGGGGCTGCAACCGTCAGGCCGGGGCCGAGTTGTGGCTGCGAGGGAGAAAACCTGTATAAAAAGTTACAAGGGGACCTGAGAGGGTGCGAGGTTTATCACCCTCTCCTGGCGTAGAGGTCCTTTGGTCGGGTCGGGAAGCGTTTGGTGTCGCCCTGCACGCTTACGACGAGAGGGGGGGCTTTTGCCTCAGTAGTGAGGGCAGCTGCAGGAGGAGCCCGTCATACCCATCCTAGTTCCTCGGCTAGGTGGGATGCGTAAAGGCATTTCCCCAAGTAAAAAAAAAAAAAAAAAAAAAAAAAAAAAAAAAAAAAAAAAAAAAAAAAAAAAAAAAAAAAAAAAGGATAATGCCCCCTGCCATACCGCAAGAGATACCATCACCAACCTTTCCGAGGTGTACATCACCACGATGAACTGGCCAGCGATGAGCCCGGACCTTAATCCGATCGAACACATGTGGGACTGCCTAAAACGCAGGGTTCAGAAGCGGAAACCTGCCCCGTCCAACATTGAGGAGCTGAAGGAAGCCTTGCTGGAGGAGTGGGATGCCATCCCTCAGGATTACGTCAGGAAGTTGATAAGATCCATGCAAAGGCGCATAACTTGTGTCATAAGAGCTAGGGATGGCAACACCAGGTATTAATTTGTAGTAATACATTCTATGATTGTTAAATTGTCCTTTTATTGTCTGTTTTCATAGATCAATTTTTTATACATTTCCGACTGCTTTCAGTTTTCCGACGTTTTTCAGTCTTTGGACTGGAATTTCCTTGAAAACTTTTACATTTTCTACTGCAAGCTTTTATTTGGTACCTCATTTGTCAGTTTTGGGTTTTGGGTACTAGAAAGTTAGAAACGCAGTATTGAACACTTGCTAGGTGATTTTGCAGTAATAAACACAAATACTGCATTAAGTCTTAGTAATACTGTAAGGCCCGCAAGCCCAGATAGTTGATAAAAATGCAGTACTGCGTATTTTATCCAAATAAGGCAGTAAAGTAAAGAAAAAAATACGTCAATAAAAAGCTTGATTTTTTTTACTATTTTTCAGTACACTTCAAAAGTTATACCACATAGATTTGTTGTATAGATATACCACAAAATATGTTTACCGCGTTTATCTCGAAACCGCCATTTTGCAAGTACTGCATTTGCGATTACCAGGGCAGTATTCTTGTACGTAGCTTTGCATTTCGATCGTATTCCAATTTTTGAACGAGCGAGTGAAATGAACAAAGTTCTCTGTTTCAGCTTGGGCAAAAATTATTTTGTATGCCCGGCGACTGGGCGTCTGGTTGATCTCCTCTACCGGTCAAAGTTCTTAACCGATTATCGTCAAATTTTGTGAGTAATTTCAATTATTAAGGGGACGTAGGTTCGTGGTCTTCTCTCCCTCTCACTGAGCATACGCGTGAGCGAGACAGAAGTGCGTGTTTGGAAGCGCGGATATCATGTTTTTTAATTTTATTTTTTTGTGTGTTTATTATATAAAAAAAGTAATAGCTGATTTCCCTCAAAAACCAATTTTAATATGTTTAGCTGTTGTGCATAATTTGTTACGATTTTTTTAAGTGTATTTTAGGGTATCCCCTTGGATCGCATAATGGTCTTTAGACTAATGCAGTTTCGCATAATTGGTTTGGCATAATTATTTGTGGCATAATAGTACTTTCGCATAGTAATATTTTGGCCTACTGTTTTTCTGGCATACTACGCTATTAGCATAATTTTAGCTAGACTAATGTGTATTGGCCGAATATACATTAGGCATACTATTGTTTGGGCTAATAATTAGTTGGTATATCTGTCATTTTCCATAATTTCAGTTATCTAAATGAATGAAGCTGGTCAAAATACCTAAAATGATATTAATAGTTTTTCTGCTATTTTATAAAAAAAAAATCTCGAAGGCAAAACCGACTCGGATCGCGGATAGGTTAGAAGACGGAAGCGGGAGCAAAGCTCCCGCTTTCGTCTTCGAGGTTATTTTTTTTATAACAGAACGGAAAAACCTTTTATTAAAAATTACTACTAATGACAATTAGGCAATTTACTACTAAGATAACCATAGGCTAAAATCACTAAAATCTAAATTTTTAGATTTAGTGTGACGTTAGTTTTTTTACTTTTAGACATTGTGATACGTACGTACCCCTTTTAATATGATAATAGCGTTATGCATTTTGATATGATGTCAATTGATTATTATGGGTATTCAGGTTTATGCTTTTTATTATTAGTTTTAATGAGGGTTATGCTTTCTGTATTTATGCTTTTTAATATTATGCATAAAAAAATATGCGAAATGTGACTTATGCATATTTTATTTTCGGCGTAAAGTAATTATGCGTAACTATATTAGTATTAATGATTTTATGCCTCTCAATAGTAAACCGTATTTTAGACCTATGTTCGTGATTTTTTCTATTGAGCGAAAGTCAAAAACTCAGGATTCGAATAGCTGATTTCCCTCGAGAAAGGCCTCAAAATTGCTAATTAAATTTAGGGCAGCCGTATTGTAATTCAAACAAGAGCTACGATTTTTAAAAGAACCCGTTTTCGGAGCTCACGTCGCCTTAACAATGTAAAGCTTTTTTGTCTACTAAGCAGGGATTGTAACCCGGTTAATTTACTAAGTTTTTCGTTTTTTTTTATATAAAAGCCTGCTGCTTACAGAGCCACCATGTTTATATCCTGCCTGGTGGCATGCAGACACTGCATACCTTGTGATTCTAGAAGGTGTTGACTCTTTATTGATTTGAGAATTCGTTGTCGACAGTTAGATTTAAGAGGTTACTCACTCTTAACATATCGACCTTGCTCACTACCAGGAACATGACATCACATACTACAGAGTAGTTTTTTTGTGTGCCTATTGTGTGTCCCATTGCTGGGCAAAGGTCTCTCCCCGTGATCTCCATGCGTCCCTACTAGATGCATCTTTCTCTGTCTTCGTTTTTTTATTTATTTTTATTTGATGTTTAGTTCAGCTTAGCTCAGTTGGCATGCTCTAAATATGAGCACGATGGCATTTCGCAGTGCTCTATCTTTTTCATGTTTCTCGCACACTTTGCTGAGGCTTTTGAGATTATGTAATCATTATCAATCCTTGCTTTATCCCTATTCTGGTTCAGCCCTCCTGATACTCTTCCTCCAATCATTACGGTTCTGCGTCAATTCCGTCGTTATGCCTAACTTTGCCACGTCGTTATGGATGGTTGTTGGTGGGCGTCCTCTTCCTCTTTTCCCCTCCTGGATGGCTAATACTCTTCTGGTCATGTGGTCATCACTGCGGCGCATATTACATGTCCGTACCAGCGCAGGCGGTTTTCCCGCTTTTTTTTATTTATTTTTATTTTTTTTATATATATATATTTTTTTATATGCTCGGATTTTTATAAAACTGTCTTTGTATTTGGAACATTTTACCTTGGACGGTAGAGTTGCTTTTTGAATGGAAAACTTTGATGCAATTCCGCCAACTCAAATAACCTCAAGTATAACGTGTAAGAACAAGGGTGCGAGAGGCGAAACACATTGAATATAGCATTGGAATGTATAAAAGACGAACCGAACTGAGTCTCAGTTTATAGTTAATAGAAGATTTTTTAACAGGCAGTGCAAGTGAAGACCGGTTAAGTACTATAATATGCATGTATAAAATATGTCGCTGACAAAATATGAAATACTGAATTCTGTTACTGTTCTACAGAAAATTTATATACATCATTTTAAATAACAACATGACTTACTTGGTTTCTGACTTAATTATGCTTTTTTTTAGATATTTGAGATTTATCTGCGACCATGACCGGTGCAACCCGTGTCGAAACATCAGAAATAAAGGTAAATAAATATCGCGTTAGACCCGGATTAAACAGTATTTAAATATTTGTACAAAGCGCGAGAGTTTAAAGTGTTATATTTGAATTGATTTGTACATATAAGAGTCGTCACGGCTTTGCTAGCTATTATACTAAAACATATTCAAATACTGCATCTGAAAACACTTTCCTTTGTAATCTCAAAATAATTTACTTTGGCTCTAGAATTTAAATAAGTGCATCCGTATTTTGCAGTAGTCAAGTACCAAGTCAAACCACAAATCCATCATTTTCATGAGCGCCATATTTCACCGGCAGCTGCTGGCGTAGGATTTATCGGTTCGTTTGTCTACGCGTCATAACCTTCCAAACGGGATATTAGAGGTTTTGGTGAGCATTCTGTTTGTTTACGATTTAACAGCTTTATAACAGATTTTTATTATTTCAAATTGTCTTGTAATAACTTTTATTTATAAACATGTGTTAAATTGCGTGTTTTATTTATTTAAAAGGCCGACTGTTATTTTGTTTTTAAACATGTCATTGTTATAATTTTTAATTCAAGAATAGGTTGGTTTATTTATACTTATTAGCGACCTCATATTCATTGATAGTAAAAACATAAGAATGTGTTTTGTTCATTAAAAATTATTTTTAATTTGTATGCTTAACTTTGGTATTAAATATTAAACAGTGAAACAAATGATTCCTCGTAGATTGAAGAGTCTTACACGTATTCCTTCCTGTTTTATTCAATCACTCATTTGTTTTGTAATCTTTCGTAAACACGAAGTTCATGTTTTTTTAAACTTTTCCCATCTATCACGTGCTAGACAATTTCAATTAAGGCAAGTAATTTCAACGCAATCGCCAATTATACATACCAAACACGATTATAATTACTAACTGAATATTTCCTCAGCCATAATTAATTTACTATTACACGCCTAACTTTGTATCATCAAATGCTCGTGGGTTGCCGACCACTGGCTGTTAAAAATGATGATAGTTCTTATTTATTGGTAATAAGGCTAAATTTGGGTTGAATATAGGCGTATTTTATTTTGAATAAAGTAAGCTATTCATCATTATTTAACAACCGGACATAAATTACAGATTTAAAAGGTTTTGGCCGCTTTTGACCGATATAAACCTAATAAGTTTTTAAACCAAAGCCTAGTTTAAAATAAATTTGTATTTTTTTTTATATGTTGTTTTTTTTTTATTTGTTAACAACATCTTTATTTGTAAACAGAACAAATGCCAAAAATATCTACACACGACTGTATTAACATGACGGAGTTTAATATGTTAGTACTTATTTTTTTTTCTTTATTTATATGTTGCACGGAATCATTTAAGACGATCCCGTGTTGAAATGAAACAGGTACATCTTTAAACACATTCTTTAACCGTTATGGATAAACGTTCATCAAATGCTCACTTTGTTATGTATGTTTGAGAGAAAGAAACTAATTACATTTTATTGAACAGAGGTTTGTTAAGTTGTATAAATAAATGCATTCGTTGTTTTTTATAAAAATGCAAACAAAATGACTAACACCCTGAAACTGAACATGATAACTTTACTACAATAATTACTGCTATAAAATCTAATCTCGCTGTAAAGTCATAAAACTCTGATAAATCTTATAACAATAATGTTCTATAGTCGACGTTAAAGAAATGTTCACACTTTTGCACCTTATTCGCTTGTAATAAAGGCGAAAAATGTATACATCTTTCTAACGCCGAGTGTACCGACAAATCGCTTAAACAAAGATGCACTTAAAATATCAGTCAGTAGATCCTTATTACCAGCAATAAGAATGAATTATGGCATTAACTGTCATATTGACTTGAATTATGCACGCTAAAGTGACTCAATCTTTTTACCAGTACTTTCCTATTATTTTTTCCTGTTTTTAAGTGAAAACCAGTTTAGAATTGGAGATAAGTAGCTTGAGGCACGGAACGAGAAAGGAGTGTCGGAAAAAAGAAAGGCTAAAACAGTTTTAGATCCCAGGATTATTTATCCCTTATGTTCTAAAGAATCCTATAACAAGCATAAAAAAAAAAAACCTGTATCCTGATTACGGAAAACTAACTAAAAAAAAAGTATTTTTATACAAAAGGTAGCCTACCGGAGCTTAATTAGGAATCGATTGATACCTCATTCAAACAAATTGGTTGAGTATTTTAAACACTGGTGAAACACACGTAAATACAAACAAAGACTGCTAAAATCATTACCCCTTCCTTTCAAATGGGCTCTGTCGTAGTCGGGGAAAAAGAATGGCCTAAGAAGATAAAAGGGAGTGCAAGTTTCCATACGAGTGTGTTATAATCAGATTTCTTGCAGAAAGTGTAGGTACTACATTCACAGCAAAAATAAAGCTACGTCAGCTCTATGAGAGCACGTGAATGTCGTTTTCACTAGGCAGTTTTTTTCCGCTGACTGTGGTCTAAATCGGGCAAGATGATAATGATGATGAGTGGTAAGATTGATGAGTCAGATGAAGTCGCTTACAAAAGTTAGTTTTATATGAAATTGAGCAGACCCAGGCGGAACGCACCTTTTAATGCGCATTCAGTCTTCATAGGTCGGTTTTGCGATAACAAGGGTATATTATAGCTATTAAAGTGCTATTTTACAACTAGCTTTATAGCAGCGCTATAAAAGTGGAGTTTTATTAGTAGCGCCGAAGGTTGAGGAGCGCTGTGTTATTAGATGTAATGGGTGACGGTGGGGCATAATTTATTGTGATGGTTGTATGTGGGTGAATTATGGAGCCTGTTAATGGTCATAAAACAACTGAGTTAGGGACCTGCAACTATAAAGATTTTTGAAGTTTTGATGAGACCCAATTCGGCTTGTTTTGGTGGCAGCTTGTGTTATGACGGCCATGTGCACACTTTTTTTGATAAAAACCGAAAAATTTACCGATTTTTGCAGTAACTACGAGTGTACTAAACCCACAGAATAAATAATAGGTAGTATTTTCGTAGGTACAGCAAATCCTCTGTCTTACAAAACCGATGTTCCGGCTCCGAAAACTAAAAAAACTGAAATAATGTAATTGTCACTTGGTAGTGGTCGTAGTGTTTTTACTACAAGCTTTCTAGTAACTTGCAATGTATGTACCTAACTATATAATTAACTATGTAACTATGTTTGTTCGAGTGGAATCTTGGAATTAAATTTTGAAGCAGATATCTTCGTTATTTTGGGTATAGGTATATATAAGTAATACGTATGTAGTTTGGATGACGATTCAATATTATGGTTCCATCAAGCTGATCTGATGATGGAGACAGAAGGTGGCCATGGGAATTCAGTACCTACTTAACTGACGTAACCCCGTTGAGTTTGGGCTCGTTAGAATCGTCTCAATGGTTGATGACGGTATTCAGAAAAGTACAGTCGGCAATAACAGCTGGTGCCAAAATGAAATTTTTGATAGAAACTTTTATTTGATCTTCGCTGGCGCGCCATGTTTCTCGGCGACAATGGATGAACGTTTGATGTTCCAAAGTTGAACATTGACAATTTCACGACCGTTCAGATCGGATGGTGCGTTGCCGTGTCGCGTTCCATTTGGATATCCAAAAAAAATGTTACCTCTACAGATTTGACATTCATGTAGGTATACCGATTTTCAGCAAGCTTTAGTGAATTGTAATATCTATCCCTGTTTTTGAGAACTTTACCTACGAAACGTAAAAACTGCAGTATAATTCAATGAATCACTCGGAATTTTCCTGCAGTAAAACAAGTGGCGTGATCGCAATAGGCAATAAAACTGCGGCTACACGATTATGTTACTCTCGACAAAACTCAATAAAATTAATAACGGCGGTAAATTCAAACAATTACAAGAACCATTGTTTCACATCCGTTTCATGAAATTAATTGGTATCGAGAGGTAAAATTACTAGTTATAATTGATACTTAATTGCTGTAATCAATTAAAAGTAAATACTTTGTTTTGTTTAAACATGAACATTATCTGTAGTACTCAACACTAGTATTATAAAACAATTGGCAATGATTGTAATTTCATGTACTTACAAACTTACTTACTTATTTTTTTTCTCTTCTAGTACCTATATAAAATGGCCGTTGAGTAGTGACTCAGGTTCATAACATATTCAATTCCGTGTCTTCGACCGGATTTTTTGTAAAGGTACGAGTATTGCTTTATCATGGGAACGCCACTGCACATTTGTGTGTCACTGCACATTGTCACTAACACATCATATGGGTAGCTCACAACAAACGACAGCTCATACATTTCGTGGCGTTCAATCTATGAATGCCCGCCTACGCGGCGTAAGGTAAAGATATACGCGATGGCCGACATGGGTCAGAACATACCCGCATACAAACATATTACCCAGGAGTGTTTAGGTGCAGGCGTTAGCGATTCCATACTCGCCTGACATGCAATAGAGATATTCTATTCTATTATATTTTATTGCCGGGCGGTATCGGTATTCATCCTCTTTCTATTTAGCCCAGGGCTAGAGAGACAGGAGTCTCTGAGTCGCGCTTTGGTAACCAGTTCTGCTATCCCCCATATCGTGATACAGTACAGTCGATGCCAAAAATATGTTTACACTTTTGCACCTTATTCCATTGTTATAAGGCGAAAACTGTAAGGGATCCCCTTCATTGGCATAATTTTTTTTTGACTAATATAGTTTTACATAATTGATTTGGCATAATTTATATTGGCATTGTAATACTGTCGCATAATAATACTTTGGCCTACTACTTTTTTGGCATACTACGCTAATAGCATAATTTCAGTTGACCTAATCTGTATTGGCCGAATACACATTACGCATACTATTGTTTGGGCTAATAATTATTTGGTATACCTATCTCTCATTATCTCATTAATCTCATTATCCATTATTTCAGTTTTATAAATGAATTAAACTCAGTTTAGTTGTTGTCATATTATTAGTTTTTCCGCTATTTTATAAAAAAAAATAACCTCGAAGACTCCCTTTTCTCTGAGATCAATCAATGCCAAGATAGAGGTGTATCGTAGCGTAAGCACAAGGGAACAGGGGCTTAGTGGCAAAACCGACTCGGATCGCAGATAGGTTAGAAGACGGAAGCGGGAGCCTTGCTCCCGCTTTCGTCTTCGAGGTTATTTTTTTATAAAAGAGCGGAAAAACCTTTTAACAAAACTTACTACTAATGACAATTAGGCAATTTACTACTATGAAAACCATTGGCTAAAATCTAAATTTTAGGGATTTTGAACGGGTACGTATCACTTTATTACTATATGAGCCATTTGTACATAACTTTGTTTTGTTATGCATTTTGATATGATGCCAATTGATTATTATGCCTATTTGTGCTTATACTATTTGACATTAGTCTTCATGAAGATTATGCTTTCAGTATTTATGTTTTTTAATGTTATGCGTATATAATTATGCGTAATGAGAATTATGCACATCACTATTTCGGCGAAAAGCAATTATGCGTAACAATAATAGTTCAAATGACTTTATGCCTTCCAATAGAGAACCAATCTGTAAACCAATTTTTGGCGTCGACTGTACAATTTTGGCGTCGACTGTACAGTAGGGATGCTGACTATGATTTTTTTTAAGATGATCAGTTTTTGGAAAGAAACAAAAAACTACAATTAAAGAACATAAATACCCAAAACTTGAAACAAAGATTGACCTCTCTGGCGGCAGCCATAAACGCTTCATACTAATTGACACACAGGTATGACGTCACACCTGATATTTGTACTAATCTTTGTATAGAAAATCAAGTAAATTGCTGTTTTCATACAATTATGTTTCTATTGGTTGCTTTTTTACTCTTAGACAATAAAAAATTTGCATATTTTTTCTACACTTTCAAGGTCCTTTTCAAGATCTTTGTACTATATTTTATAATTTATACTTCATCATCATCATCATATCAGCCGAAAGACGTCCACTGCTGGACATAGGCCTCCCCCCAAAGAGTTCCAAAGTGACCGGTCCTGCGCCACCCGCATCCAGCGGACTCCCGCGACCTTTACCAGGTCATCAGTCCACCTTGTGGGAGGCCTACCAACGCCGCGCCTTCCGCTACGTGGTCGCCACTCGAGAACCTTTCCGCCCCAACGGCCATCAGTTCTACGTACAATGTGCCCCGCCCACTGTTACTTAAGTTTAGCGCTTCGCTAATTTATACTTAATTACAATAACTTGTTGGTTTACTGGATAGTAAATGGATATTTAGCAACACTACGTTATCAATTTTAACATGAGGCATCATGCATCTTTGCCATATCACGTTAATTGGCAAAGTCAAGGCAACACGACTCCGCTGGCTCAGCACCTGGAAAGGATAGTAGACGATCGTGCAGTGCGGAGCGTATGTGGGTCGGCCCAATGGAAAACGAGCCGGTCCAGATACCGTTGGAGTGGCAAAGCCCTCAAAGATCTGTACCCTTATCGTGAGATACAATCGTATCCTAACGTAACGTAACTACAGACCAGCGGGGCTAGCATAATTGACACCGTGACCGCCATTGTACTACGAAACCAAACTGCAAAACGTTAGACGCTAGCTTTACGTAGCCAACCGGGGACAATTAGTTTCCATTGACATTTTAAATATCTATAGACATAACGATGGACCGCTAAGTGAAAACTATAACCATTCATTTATTCAGCTAATATTGTTTCTACATGTATTGCCAAAGAACTAACGTTTACCTACTATAATTATGCTTAAGCTTTACTGTTATTTTTACAATTGTAAAGCTGCCATTTCCTTTTAAGCTGCTTTTCGGGGTGGCAAGATGTACGAGCTGACGCACATACGTTCAACTCGCACAAGTAAAATACCTAATTACTTATTAATATTTGCATGGCTTGCATTGCCATGTCGCAATCTTTAAAGGTATCGGTGGAAAGTTGTAAACAATAAAGCAGTGTTCAACTATCACTCAACGGGTTGGTTGGTTGGGTTGGGATAAGTTTAAGTTGGGTTGGGATGAGTTTGGGATGAATTCTTCTCGTCCTTTTTTTTGGCGCAAAGAACTCAACATAAACTCATCCTTCACTCATCTAAACCCAACCCACTCATCCTAACTCATCCCAAACCTACCCAAACTCATCGAGTTGGGATGAGTTTGGGTCGGGTTGGGATGAAATTGGGATGAGTTTGGGTTGGGTTGGAATGGACCTTCTCCGCAGCTCAAACTATCTCTATACCTAATTTAATTTAAATGAGTTCTATCCAAATTTTCACCCACTATTTCATCCCCTCAGAGGATTATTTAAGGGATAAAAGCCATCCATTGTCCTTCCCCGCGGCTCAAACTATCTCTATACCAAATTTCATCTAAATGGGTTCCATCCAAATTTTCACCCCCATTTCACCCCCTTTGGGTATGATTACCGGAATAAAAACTATCCTTTGTCCTTTCCCAGGGCTCAAACTATTTCTTTATTAAACTTCATCTAAATAGGTTACATCCAAATTTTCATCCCCATAGGGGATAATTTTCGGGATAACACTAACCTATGTCCTTCTCTAGGACTCCAAATAACGCTAATCCATGCATGTGTTTAATCCAAATTTTCACCCCTATTTCATCCCCTTAGGGGATTATTTTAGGGATAAAAGCCATCCGCTGTCCTTTCCCGCGGCTCAAACTATCTCTATACCAAATTTCATCAAAATTTCAAAAAAACAAAATTTCACCCTCAGTTAACCCCCTTTGCGTATGAAAAAAAAACCATAAAAGTCGCTCATCATATCACAACGTTGCTATTGATTATATTTTTAAACTGTCAAATATTTATATTTATGGCAATTTGTTCGTTCCTTTATATCAGGCTACTAAGCCTCACTCATACATAAATCAGTGTAAGTAGGTGGCGGAATACATTAAACAGTCAAAGTCGAAACGTGACAAGTGCATACATTCTCGGGTTTTTATGACATTTTATTTTTATGACGTATGCGATATATTCGCGTTCATAACAGTCGATAAAAATTTAATCCGCACATTAAGTGTGGCATAAATTATTCTTAGACCAACCCACGCTATCGCGTTTTAGGTTTTTTACGCTGCATTTTAACGTGCGGCCGACACTAAAAATATATATTCCATTTTGAGTTTTATTCGCTAGTAATAAGTAATAAAACGAATATAATGTTCATGGACGTGACTGCATGGGCGGCCATATTGTATTTTATGTTTGCAATAATGTGTTAAATGAGTGAATGAAATGAATGAATGTATAGCTGTGAAATCTGTGGATACTAGGTACCCGCGCGGTTTCGCCCGCGTATTGCAAAGAACGCATCCAGAAAGTCCATTCTACACGCAGGTGAAATATTTTTTGAAATATCATAACGGTTCCGGAGATCACCCAAACATACAACTTACAAGGTCACAGCCTTATCTTTTTTATAATATTACTCTACTATATCATTGCTTTTTACTTCCAAGTGCCACTTAGGTTGAATATCCACAAGAAATGTCCGACAGTGTTGTATATTTTTGAACCTAGCTTTTAACTATGACAGGGTCCAAATACATATATGAAAATAATGTTCGACATACAATTACTGAATGACATTCGCTGTGCGATTTCATGCCTTTCTATGAAACCTTAGGCCGTGTTTTGGGCAGGTGATGCATGCGACGACGCCACACGCATGTCAGGCGAGTATGGAATCGCTAACGCCTGCACCTAAACACTCCTGGGTAATATGTTTGTATGCGGGTATGTTCTGACCTATGTCGGCCATCGCGTATATCTTTACCTTACGCCGGTAAGGCGGGCATTCATAGATTGAACGCCACGAAATGTATGAGCTGTCGTTTGTTGTGAGCTAGCGTCCAGCATGGCTATCACAACACGGCTATCATAAGATGGCGCGCGAGCTCTCTCAATTTTTCTCGTAGGTACTATCCGTCTCTCATTTATTAGAAAACTTATTAAGAGACGTTTAAGCGCAGGCGCGTCCGCGAGCGGTGTCGAGGCTATGCGTCTCTTTTTAAGTGTTCTAATTAAAAAGAGACGATAGTAGATAGTGCCGACGGTGGCGTTAGGGAAGGCGCGCATAGAAACGGGCGCAGGCGAAAAAAATCATAAAAATATTTATAATATGTATCAAGTCGAGTCAAATATGTATACCTCCTTGCCCGAAGCGTCAAGGTACTTACCTAAGAAATAGTGGGACACATTGCTCACCTAGGGCTGTAAAGCTGTATTTGACATTCAATCCGAAGGCGTGGGCGGTAAATATGCGAATTGAGGCTTTTATGTTGCCCGTGGTGAGTGGGAACATTTAACTTACCTGGCAGGCGATAATTCCCATTTTATGGCCCGGTGTGACGCACTAAAATCCCGTTAATAATATATGTATGTCATAAGTAAATAACTAATTTTATTATAAATGGATGTTATAAACCTGTGTAATTATTTATCTAAGCTAACGTGTTATTACCCACTATTTGCATATTCAGCACCAGTCAATAATGCATACATTAGTATAATAATAACATAATGTTTCCAAGCATCGGTACAAAATGGGTATCATAAAATTAGGTATAGGTAAAAAACGTAACGAAGCCCCTTTTTACAAGCTTTATATTAACTTGCACTGTTCATATGTGAGTATGTAAATATGTAAGTATGTAAGTTGTCCGTCAAAATTTGTAATCAATTTTTCAGTCACTTTCCATTATCCAAATGAGCTGAAATTTGGCATGCATATGTATATGCATGACAATGCAATATTATGATGACTTGGAGCTGATCTGACGCTGGAGTAGGAATTTGGCCATAGGAACTCTGCAATAAAACGACCAAACCCATCGAGTTTGGGCTCGTTAGAATACTTGATGATGGTATGCAGAAAAGTACAGTCGGCACGGCAGTAATAGCTTGTACCAAAAATGAAATTTTTCACAGAAACTTTTGTATGTAAGAGGCGCTCGAATAGGTATTTAACAGGTACATTGCGTACATAAAAGTAAAAACGCCGAAAATCTGAAACGTAGTAAATAAAGAGGCCTCGGCAGAGAGTACAACTTTGTACCCTTTGGCGTTGAGATCGGAAATCGCGAAACGCCTGGTTGATGTAAGTTCTGGTGTCCAAAGAGCTGGCGGCTATCTCACGCAACGCATAAGCATTGCAATTCAGCTAGGAAATGCTGCCAGTATCCTCGGTAGAGTGCCTCGCTCGAGGGCCCTTTTAGATTTAACTTGAGTTGTTTTCATTTAATTAAGTTAATGTAAACCCATTTATTGATATCAAAGTCAAATAGCATGCGGTTTGAAAACTCATTAGTTACTTCAGATAAGAATAAGTGTGTTTCCCACTTTATTACACGCTTCTCTCCCCATCTTAAACCACACCCGAACACCGAAACTAAAACCGAATCGTAAACTTTACAACCGTTTTCTAAAATTAATAACGCATAACTATAGCTTTAATAAGTGGCGAATAAAGCAATAAATCCCCGATTTATCGCCCAATAAACCCACTTTAACCTACAACACGGAATTAATTAATGTGTTTACGCTTTCGTAATTATAAGTCGTAAGTCTGTGGCAGATAATTTTGTGAATGTGTAAGTATTGATTGGTACTGTGGATGAATTTTTTCGATGTCCATGTAAATTGGTCACGACCTGCCGCATTCGTGCGCTTAGAGACAAGTATAGTAATGTTAGTTGTTCGTACATAACCTATAAGCTATCAAGTAAAATACTTCGTTCTCTTGCAATAATGAAAATGTGAACAAATTCTATGATAATTATAATAATAGTAGAGTAGTCATCTCATCGTCATATCAGCCGAAAGACGTCCACTGCTGGACAGGCCTCCCCCAAAGAGTGCCACAATGACCGATTCTAAGAGAGCATCGACGCTACGGAAGCCTTCAACTCCAAGAATGACACATGAAATTCGCCATGTCACTTGCCACCCTTTTAAAACAATAGGTTACGGTTTTTATAGGTTAAGGTATACAGTAGAGTAAATACCCTTTTCAACACATAGAACGGGAGATGCTGACACAAATTTTTAAGGTATTTGTACCTAGTATGGCGACTTTCAGGGGTCTAATTACGTAATGAAGAAAATGAAAAGGATGGTCATGGACGCTGGTACCGGCGGCGCAAACGCGTGGGCGTTAATCGAACGTGTCGGATAAATTACGAAAGTCGAACGATTTGTTACACAAAATTTCTTGTATTTTCCGATAGTCGATGAAAAAATAAGTAGGCGGGAGCGTAATGCCATACTTCTCCGGTGTGACTTAGAGCCCGCCATACCGACGAGGACACATGAATTTAAAAAAAAACCAATTCAACCATTTGTACCCGGCTAATTTTTGCACAGCTAATCATCGTCGAGTAATTCACGAAAATCAAGCCATACCTACTTTTCCAACGGTTCCAAGTGGCCGCCATACCAATACCGCTATACCTTAAAAAATTGTCTCAGCATCTCCCGGTCTAACAGTAAATTCTCAGGAAAACTATCAGTATATTTTCAGCATCAGGAACGTGTGAATACTACACAGTTAGTACTTACGTAGGTACGTATTTTTGCCAGTGAGCTTGTTACGTAGGAGGGTTGTCTTATTTTGGGCTGCTCTAAAATTTGGAAAGACGAGAAAGTTGTCACTAAAGGTCATGAAAAATAACTGGTTAATAAATTGAAACTCAATAAAACACCACAACTCGATTAATTCCATTACCAAAGCTATAAGTACAATTCAATTTATTGCCGCTGCATGTAACACTGTCAATGTACAGTCATTATACAATTTCAACCCAATAAATACTCAAGAGTAAAAACTAAATCATTGCGTAAAATAGCAGTTAGTAACTACAGCGTTTTCGACAATCCATTATCCGATCTTAGCCATAATTGCTATAGCAAAACCAACTTTGCCCCGGCCGGTTAAAGTATAAAATTCAGTGGGATCTGGAAGCGGAATAAGAGTTTTTTAAAGATGTGTTTCGTATTGCACGTATAAGTGGCTTACACGCGAACAATTTAACGATGTGCGCTCTGGACATTAACTCTTTAAGGTATAACTGTTATTGGTACTACTCTTGTCAAGTAGCACTGCGTATCTGTAAGTTTAATCAGCGTTTTGTTAGTTTCAACTTTCAACGACACGTACTTTCAGTGTATGACCTGCAGATATTTAGATCGTGTAACTTTTGAAACGCGCGTTAGAATAAAAAACATATACGTATATCAAGTTATGGCGCACTTACCCCGCTGTTTTAAAGTCCTTCAGCAAATGGACAGCAATAATAATTTATCGATTGTAACCAAACCCGCATGACCTGAGTCCAACAGAGGATTCGTTTTGATGATGCCGGTGACATGAAATACGTAGTTCAACGAATGATTATGTCTCGGATATACAAGTTAACATGGGATAAAAGTTACAAATTACCAGAAAGGCTAGACTAAGATATGGCACTTTAGTTTTCTGTATTCCATATTCCCCAACTTGCATAATAATATAGCACTCCAACTTGCACCGAATTAAGAGTTTTTGGTTTAGAACAATATCCATGTTAGAATAAGAATAAGTTTATTTTGGAACAACAACAGGCATATACATCATATAAGGCTTAGATCTAAAGAAGGAATCTAGTGTTGCTTCAAAAAAGGAGTCCACTCAGCATGAGTCGAGACACACAGTGCAACGACGCTGATTTTTAGTGGATCCGTTAAACTAAAACTAACTTATTAACCTATATAAGAGATATTAACCTAAGAATATACATACTGTACGGTATACTGAGATAGTCCACGCTATGTCCAGCGAAAACCAAACCAAAACCTGAGTTGCAATTACTATAATAATATCCTACTCAAAATAATATTCTTAGTACTGACGCAGATCGAGACGCAGATTGAGACGCAGATCAGCTAGGCCAAAGAAATTTGTTGCTTTAGTAGGTGGAGTTTAAGCTTATTTTTAAATGTAAACAGGGAAGGAGACTTTCTTATTGGCGGTGGGATATATGTTGGGAAATATGTTATCATCATCATCATATCAGCTGAAATACGTCCACAGCCGGACATAAGCCTCCCACAAAGAGTGTCAAAGCACAAAGTGATCGGTCCTGCGCCACCCCACAAACCACAAGGTGGACTGATCACCTGGTAAAATATTTAATACTTTGTTAAATCTTGCAAAAGAAAATGCAAGCTGCTGAGCAAGATAAAATGGTCTTACCTCAACTAAACTTTACTAAAAATATCACGTACCCTATTTAGTTTTAGTATGGAATAAGATGTCGTGCGCGTATTAAATTTGTATCTTTCCAGTAATTTCGCGTTTTTGCACCAATTACGCATTCCGATACATGCTAAAGTCGCCGAGCCATAGCGGGAAGGCATTTTTATCGCCTTGTTCATCGAGCGGGCCTATTGGGAATATGGCAAAGACCGGATGCAGTTTTTAGATGTTGTTTAGTTGATAATTTCGCTTTTAGGGAGGGAAATCGTTGAGTATCGGTGATGAATCATGAAGGCTTTCTGGCTTTTTTTTAAGGTGGTGGGGTGAATTCATTTGCAATCTTGAGTTTGCCATTTTCAATTCGTTGCAAATGGCGTCGCTTCATTTGAGTCCATAAACGACTAGGGATCTCACTTATTTATTTATTTATCGTATGGCATGAAATTTATCTACTTAAGGTGGTTCGATTGCCATACAAAACGTTATTTGACATTCGCAGGCTAACGGCGTGATACTTTAAGAACCTTATGTAACAAACTTTCATCAATTGGCTTTCCATTTGCGCCAAATTCCCCCTTTCCTAGAATAAACTTGTATTAATTAGATTAATTTGAGAAATTGGTTTGGGACGTGATATTTTGGGAAAACTATTTTTCTCAAATTAGTCTAGTTTATATAAGTTTATTCTAGGAAAGGGGGAATTTGGCGCAAATGGGAAGCCAATTGATGAAAGTTTGTTACATAAGTTTCTTAAAATATCACGCCGCTAGCCTGCGAATGTCAAATAACGTTTTGTATGGCAATCGAACCACCTTAAATGTTTATGACATTAGATTTAAGGTAAGCAGCATCCATTGAGAGAGTCTTGAAATCCCGCTAAATTTGGTGATGGGACAATCAAAGATAATATTATGGTGTAAAGTAAAGTAAAGTAAATCTGGGCAGCCACATTGGCAGCATTCTACTAACTCGCAACATCCCCATCTGTACCAAAGAGCTGCACAATTTCCGCCCCTGTCCTGATCCGGTTAAGTAGACACCAGGCCCGTTGGGATCCCTCAAAACCTGTGGGCTGGGCCCCAGCATCAAGCTCGTTTGAGCTTGATGCTGGGGCGCTCTCAGAAACTGACCTAGCATCCCATTCTTTAATCCACGAAGAAAGTGAGTTTTCAGTTGGCACTGGGTCGTTAATGCGGGGGGTTTTAGGGACTTGAGTCTGAGGGTATTAAGTGTGAGTTGTTACGTTTGTTTAGAATAGAGAATGAATGAGTATGAGGAACTGATCTAGACCAAACATCGATAAATAATGGCAGTGTGGAAATGAAATTAGTAATTTTTGAAAACTTCATAAAAAATTATGTAATTCCCATGTTTTTTTGATACCTAATCCCATAAATTTAATGGCATAATTGTGTCATTGCAATATTTGTTCCAGAAAACAATGATTCAATTCTTACTACTTACTTTACCAACTGAAAATTACCAAAGCCAATAAGTATGTATTTATTACTTATACATTTATGATGTAAAGTGATTAAATAATAATTATTAAATATACTTCATACGTTTACAAGTAATGTTTAAAATTTGTTAAGTATTAGATATACTTAAAGAATTAGGAAGGTATAAACAGTCTTACACAGCGGATGTGCAAGATGACTCAATCTTTGCACACTGATCAAATTAATGAATATTACGTCATGGGCACAGCGAAATCGTAATAATCAGTACTTGAATAATTCACACCTCACTTTAGCGAACACTTGTGTGTTAAAGCATCTATCAAGGGTCTATACACGCGTGAAGGTGCATTGGCTGACAGTGACATTGAACTAAAAATACATTATTTATTTAAAACACAGCGAAATATAGAAGGAATAAAACTTACATAGAGCAAAACTTTATGTTGTAAAAAAATAAAGGAAAGGGCTGAATATACAGTATGTGTCTACGACCCGGGCTTTTATTAAGACTGATGATAATATGCTTCGTTAAAAATCGTTTGCACGTATTAGTAAATCATAACTATGTAAATTAACAGCACAATTAAATTTCCAAAATCCGAACCTTCAATGTGCTAGTCATACACCTAGTACATTGAAGGTTAGTCGTACTATACAAAGTATGAAGAGCTGTCATTTACACTAAATTGTCAATTTACTTCGCTGTACATTGCTGGCAATTAAAATTTTGTTAGAAAAATAACAAAGTCTGAAATTTTGTTTATAAATTAAATTAATATCATGATTACATTATAAATATACGTTATTTTAACCTCCTTTAAAAAAAAGCCCGGGTCCTAGACACACTGTATAATAAGTTAAAATGGCTCCACCGACAATAGCTCGCTCGCTCGCTCGCTCCTAGCTCTTAAATATAATGACGAGGATGGGATAAAGAATTTTTGAAATAATATTTGAAAAATGAAGTGTCGTCTATTTTACATTTTGTTTCATCATCGTCATCATATCAGCCGAAATAAGTCCACTGCTGGATATAGGCCTTCCCCAAAGAGTACCAAAGTGACTGGTCCTGCACCACCCGCATCCAGCGGACTCCCGCAAACTTTACGAGGTCATCAGACCACCTTGTGCGGGGGGTGTCTATTCACGCTACGTCTTCCGGTATCTTTTGTTTATCGCGTGCTAAGAGTGCTAACTGCAACAATGACAAAAACAATGACTAAAGAGTGGTCTATGTTTCTCATTTGAAGTCAAGGTACTGATAATGAATTTTATGTGTCGGTGACCTAATCTGCAAAAAACATTGCCAACGTTTGCTAAAGTCATCATCATTAGGCGATAGGCAAATAGACGTGTTTGCATAACACCGATTGCTACTGGGTGTTGCGAAACATAAGGGAGAAGTATGTACCTAAGTACCTATCTATTTAACAGTAATGAAGATTAACTTGTGCCACAAGCGGAATTTATTGATGCTTAATTAGATTTGAAACCGACATCTTGAAACTTTCGTGGAATAGCATTTTTACACAATGTTTTAGTTTTAATAATATAGTGGCTTTTAGATTTAAGTATTGTGTGTGGCACGTGGCTATTGGGGCTTTGTTGGACCGATGCAGGATGGGTCTTAAGATAAGATCCGATCTAGTAGAAGAATCCGTACATCCGTTTCGAGTTACAGCGCTTTCAAAAAATTATTTGAGAACTGTTCCGTTATAATTAACTACCTAAAACCAAAAGCCAATTTTATTCGAATTTATGTTTACCTACCGGTTTGGTTACGCACCACGGCAAGCGAACTTACGAAGCTATACCGTTAGAACTATTATATAATCTGTGGCTATAAGAACTACATCCAATCGCAAATACGACCTGGCTGCAGAAGATCTTAGAGCCTCATTTACTCCCCTTGTGGTCTCCTGTGATGGCATCGTCGGAATGGAATATGAATCCTTTATAAGGCCCCTCACAGACTGGTGCGGCTTGGCCGCGGCGGATAATAGAAAACTTGTCATTAGCTGTCAAACTTACTATGGTCCGCCACCGCAGGCCGCGCCAGTGTGATGCGGGCTTAAAGAATGTTTTCTTCTCCAACCACACTCCAAACCATACTCACAAATAATAAGCTGGATCAAAGTCAAAATACAAATATCTATCATCAGAGCGTTCTCTATGAGAATTAGAGGAACGAGAAGAAGAATAGGAAGATTTGGATGCGAAGACGGCTGCGGACCCACCATAGAACACTAGATTCCTCTTCTTTTTTTATGATATTGTATGAGTTAATATTGTATTATTTAACGCAATAAACTATTAGTCACCACTCCAATCTCAGTTCATGAGTAGGATTTCCAGAGTTAATTCCCAGACTGTACACATCTATGTAGCACATACAATAATGACAGTAATAAAGATTAGCCACACCTTAACACAGACGTCAACCTCAGACAAACTAACACCATCCATAAATCCGTCCGTCCGTCCAATAAATACATACATCACGTGCTAATTGACGTTTACAATCGGTTTGAACGCGTCGATAAATATGGCGGCGGTCGCGGATGACAGATCGGGGCGACTGGACAACTGTTGCGTGGGCTGGGGCGCAAGTGACGAGAGGCAGCGTTAAAGCCGTGATCACATGAGTCGAGTAATGAGACAGTGATCTTAGCCTAGTGGTTAGTAGATGTGAATTCGGGTAGCTCGACCTTCTTACGATTTGTCAGCTAGCTTTTGTGATAAGAAGCCTGTCATTGTTTCGCTTTATGTTGAAGTATATAATCGGTTTGAACGCGTTGATAAACATAGCGGCGATCGCCGGGTGACAGATTGGGGTGACTTGACAACTGGGTTATCTGTGATTGGCTTTATGCCTAAGAACTTAAGTAGGTACTTATGTGCACTGTCTCCGATCCGAATCCGAGAATTGATATCGGTCCAAAGTACCTACTCAGTACTGGCATTATTTGTATGAGATATTGCATAAAAATATGCCCTTAGCATCTGACGACGAAAAATAAGCCTCAGCTCTACTATTAGGCTTTGGCTTTCGAACAACAAAGTATGTATGTGAATCAAAGGGTATTTAGGGCATTAATATACACACAGACTTCGTTATTTCATTTATCAGGATCAAGTCACAACTCTCAACAACTCAACTCTGTGCAAATAGTGCTACTGCTAATTTGAAGCGACATTTCTGTGATACGACTTCTACGCTCTTAAGACTAAAGACTCAAACGCTCTTAAGACTAAAGCCTGAAGCTAATAATAGAGCTGAGGCTTATTACTCTCGTCTGAAGCGTAGGGCATATTTTTATGGCTTAGTGTGCTTGTTATCGATCAGTTAGGCGGTCCAATACCGCCGCGTTATACAACACAAGAGCATCTAAGAAAAAAGCCAAACCTCTATAGACACGAGCGATACATTTTGCGAGAAGGACAGTGAAAAACATTACAATCCTTTTCGTTGGGTAGTCGTGTAAAAACCGCCACAACGATAACACAACCCGACAGTGGCGGTGCGTGAAAATTTTAAAGCTCAAAGTCCTATAACTATAGGCTTGCATAAAAATAAAATTTAGGCAAGCTGGTGGGAATCGGCTTGTATGGGCACTCCGCCACTGCAACCCGATAAAGGACACCAGCACTCGCCACTATTAACTTTAATACCTACGTGAATTTCACCGTATAAACTGGTGGTTAAAGCAGTTAAAGCAACGTCAAAAAACAATCCAGAATTGCATCCGTGTTTAAAACCCGCCCGCTACATCTCCTACTTTAAGCCTAAAAGCTATCGTTTATAATGGTTAAATATTAAACATTCATAAATCATTCGCAATTAAACGGCAGTCGCCTCAAACGGACCCGCCGGACGTAATTAATGTGGTACATTTTTGGCATTCGGCCTCAGTTGCCATTGATACAGCCATCACTAAGGACATCAGAGCCCGAAATTAAATTGTCAAATAACCTAATAACATAAGTTTCGATCAAAGAGGAAAATTTAAAAATTATTACGGTAGCTCAGTTGGATAAGAGCAATGGACGGATTCCAGAGGTCGTGGGTTCAAATCCCGCTCGTGGCGAATAATTTTTCAATTTTCCTCTTTGATCGAAACTTAGAATTTCGTTAGCGGACGTTTCTGCTTAGTATAAATTAACCTAATAACATTCTTACTAATCCCTTGATACGACAGTACAGCCCCGCTATTCTGTAACTTGTTTTACCCTGACCTCACCGTTCACCCACAAATATATCTTGACGCCGCGATGCGTAGTAACTCACTGTAATCAGAGGTCTAGTATCGTTAGGTGTGACTGGGCAGGCGAGGCACATTAGCGCGTTCCGAATAACAGCCCTGTAGAAACGCATTGTTCGTTTAGTAACTACCCTCTAGTAAGCGGTGCGGAATCAGTGCGGTATTCAGCTGTGACAGCTGTCAGCTGTCAGTGTAAACTGTCAGTTAAGTCAGTATAGTTGGCAAAGTGCCTAAGCTGCAAAAAGCCACAAAACGGAAAAAAATAAAAAGTCAGTACAGATTATTTCTGCACGCCTCCATTAAAATGAGTGGTTCCTGATGGCCGCGGGATGATACATTTGACATTGACAATGGGTATGAATGCAGAATAATGCGTGAAGACCATAGTCCTACTGGATGAATTCCCACTCATATATTGCAGTAAATAGCTTGTGTCCAACACTGACACATAGGTACATAGATTATACAGGCCGATGAAGATTATGGTCTGCGATTATATGTACTCGTATGTTCGGTATGTTTATTGGATTATTTGGTCGGATCCTGGGCTGTTTTCAGGTGTCAATAACACAACTTTAAGAATGAATAAACACTTTGGAATAAATAAATCTTAAATATATAAATAAATGTATGACCATTGCACAGTCGACAAATTATATAATCTAAAAGAACTTCCATTTAAATTTTAGTTTTGCCAGAGCTCTAAATATTCACTTTTTTTTCTTTTTATTACTTAAATGCGTACCTACGCATTTGATCACTATTTGCCTGCGTGGAAATTTGCTACATAGTAAATGATTCCCCCAATAGTTTCGTATATAGTTACGATGCTTCTAATGATGAATAATCCCACTCATAAAACACATACTAGGGTTATGTGTCATACAGTGGCCCGGGTAGGAACAGTTCGCACACACAAATTTCGAAAAAAGGAAAGCTATATTTAATCCGTTTCGTCACTTTATGAAAACTTTCGATAGTCGATGCACAAGGATGAACGAACCAACCTATTTCCACCGTCTATAACTCACGAGAAAACACTTGACAAGAGTGGGTTCCTCTGCAACAGAAGCGGAGATCTAAAACAGGTACCATTTGATCTAGAACATTAGCATTATCGTAAGCACTTAATCATGGTACTGACACATTGGTGTTGCATTACTCATTGCGCTCTGCGATTTTGATCCCACAGGCACAGTTCATACAAAAACAGTAGTCCAACTAAGAACGTTTACATAATTTTTACTAGCTTTTATTTAACTGGCTCTGTTTGTATGTAAATGTGTAAGTTATCCTTCAAAATTTGCAACCCATATTACAGCAACCTTCCGATGTCCGATTGGTATAGGTACTTATGTCAGTTTGGTGACAACGCATGGCACCACCGAGCTAAAACCTGATAATGGAGACGTAAAGTGGTCATATGAGTAGCTACTCCTAAACTACAATTAAACCTGTCTTCTTTGAGCTAACTGATGTAGTTTATTTAATCGTATGGCATACATTATTTGGCCTTTGAGTTTGTGACTTTTAGTACCACCCAGACACGTGCAGGGTTGTGGTAGGTAGCTCCTGCGGACGCAAGTGACAGTTGTCCCCCCTTTGTCAAGTGAGTGGGCAACTCGACTGTTAGAGGTTCTTAAGCCGCCCGAAGGCCTCTAACCTCTAACTCGGCTTAACGACTACTGTCATAGACAGCATCCGGGATCAACTGCTTAGCGTCCCTTCCAAAGCACGGAAGCGCTCATTTATAGTAACCACTCAAACAGGCGGTCACCCATCCAAGGACTGACCGCTGCCATCTTTGTTTTACCTGCGTTATCGTTTCCGATTCGCAGGCGACGCTGGGCTATGAACTGATGTAGTTGAAAACTGGAAATAAAAGTGCAATCAGCAACAAAGCTTATACAACATTTTTTTTTATTACACGATAGTGACAGTTAAGCAGTTCATTGTCTTCTGATACCCGTAGTCCAAGCATTGTTTAGCTTGGGGCTAGGCCGATTGGTGTAAGATTGTCCCTCTTACTTATTGTATTGCATAAAGATGGCAAACTTTTTACTGCGCGTGACTATAAACTGTTCTGCCGCGGTGACGCGTAAATCCGCGCAAGAGCATGTTTTGACAGCCGTGTGGGATTAAGACGTCGGCGCCGACGGAAACGGCAGATGTTTTAAGTACAAGATTTTGTGGAGGATATGGTCTTAGTGAGTATTTATAAATGTAACTAAATAATAGTATTTTTCACAATCGTGTTATAATAGAGAGCTTTTTAGTCGAGTACCGTGTTTAGGCCACGAAGCTTGCTAGTGGCCTAAGTAAGGTACGAGATTAAAAAGCTTGATTATAACACTATTGTGAACAATACTTTTTGTACGAATTCATTAAAATTAATTTTCTACGAGTCAACTGAACTAATTAAACAAACTCGATACTGTTGAAACGAAGTGCAGCCTATCGCTCGTACGCTCGTTGATATCTTAAAAGACATGAACGAGCGTACGACATCAACGAGTAAACTCAATAATCAAGGCGATTCCATTGGTCCTATTAATTACAGTTCGGTAAAGTAGCCACGTGATTGGTCGAATTTATTTTAGTTCTATTTTCAAATTTTTTTCGGTTGTCTGGAGCGTATCGAAACAGTTATTTCGATTGTTTCGACAGTAACATGGACTACAACTATGAAAAGAGTGACGTTGCAGTATTCTCTATGAAATCTTAATACACAGATTTGAATCGACGAGTACAAAAACTTATTTTTATGACCACACCTATTCGATGACTTTCATCATATTGATCCTTTCAATCAGACAAAGCTGAAAGCTGACTTGGCTTCAGGGATCGGAACCAGTTAATTGCTAAAACCTCGGTTTACCACAAATCTCGAACTATTTAATAATTCACATGTAAACTCAGTTGTGTTTTGAGGTAACGAGTGCGTATTATTAGATTGCCCAATTAGAAATGAAATTATTATCAAAAGAACGAAAAAGAACCGTTTTCGTTCCCATACAAACAATACCGGTTTCCGATCCCTGCTTGGCTTGACACGTACTCGTCTGACCGATAATTTTGAGCCCTTTATTTTATTATTATTATTTTGTGGGCGTTAATATGCCGCTTCGACCAGCAAGTGATCTATTGTGGCAGCCCTTGTTTTAGAGTTCACCGTTAAGTCCCGTTGCCTCCAGGAAATTCCAGATTCTTTGGGCGGTGATATGTTGTACTTCTTGTGGGTGCATTATGTGCCGCCCTAGGTAGGTACTTCTTTTATGCATGAGTGGTCCGCAGGAGCAGAGAATGTGCATTGCAGTCTCCTCTGTCTCCTGGCAGAACCTGCAAGTTGTGTCCTGCTTCATACCCATTTGAAACAGGTGTTTGTTCAATTTGCAATGTCCTGTCAGGATTCTTGTCACTGCGCAGGTTTTGTGCCTTTTGAATTGTTATAATTTTTTAGACAGTTTACTATTGAACCCTTCGATCAGGGCTTTAGCTTGTTTTTGTCCTTTGGTGAACTTCCACAGCTTGATTGCCTCTGATTTTTCCGCGTTGTTTAGCAGAGAATATGCTTTCCGTTTTGTGATGCCACAGAACGGTTCCGGGCCGACTAGGGCCGTGTCTGCGCCCTGCCTTGCAAGTTCATCTGCTCTTTCGTTTCCTACAATGTCGGAGTGCCCTGGTACCCATCTAAGTATGACTTTGTTGGAGTTCGCCAGGGTGTTTAGATTATTTTTACAATTATGGACTAGTTTAGAGTAGGACTCTAGTGATTCTAGTGCCAGCAGAGCAGCTTGGCTGTCCGAGTTGATGTAGATATGTTGGTTCCTTAGGTTTCTTTCAAGATTTATCTCCACGCATTTATTTAATGCGAAGAGTTCAGCCTGAAAGATTGAGGCCTCCTTCCCCATGCTGACGCTAGCTTTGAACTTTGGCCTCTCACCGTAGATACCACATCCAACATCATCACCTTTTTTTGATCCATCTGTATACCAAATGTGGCTTCCCTCCTTGAAGTCCATTTGGTCATTTGTCCATTTGTCTCTCGGAGGTATTTCCACTGTATACAGTCTAGTGAATTTGCATTCCACGTATGTGTCGTCAGTGGGCATGCTTAGGTTTTTGTTATCAAAAACAAGGGCCTCAAGTTTGCTTAGCGCTTGAGAGCGCCATTTTGGCCTTGTTAGTGTGCATATCCTGTAGATGCACTGCTTCGCCTCCTTTTGCACTTGCAGGTGGAGTGGCGTTAGATCGAGCAGTGCATCCAAGGCTGCCCCCGGTGTTGAGCATAAAGCTCCTGTTGCTGTTAAGCAAGCTGTACGCTGAAGACTACTTAACTTTGTGATGGCTGTCTTTTGGTGGACTTTGTTACACCAGACTGCAGAGGCGTATGTGATTATCGGCCTCACTACGGCTGTGTAAAGCCACAAAGCAATTTTGGGTCTTATGCCCCATCTTGCTCCTGCCATTCGACAGCAAGTCCACATGGCCATTTTTGCCTTTTGTATTGTGTTATTCAAATGAGCGTTCCAAGTTAGCCTTTGGTCAAAGGTAACTCCTAGGTACTTGACCTCATTTGAATAGGGTATTTCCTGTCCATTCAGTTTTAATTTGGCAAGCTTATCTAGTTTCCTTTTCCTAGTAAAAGGAACTAGTACTGTTTTGCTCGCATTGATGGACAGGTCATTTTCTTTGCACCATTTGTTTATGGTGTTGAGCGCTCCTTGCATTAGGTTCGAAATTGTGTGGAGGCAGGGACCTTTGATTATGACTACAAGGTCGTCGGCATATCCTTGCGTGTCATAGTCTAGGTCCTTCATAGTTGCTAGGAGTTGGT
The DNA here is from genome assembly GCA_963854355.1 of Epinotia brunnichana. NCBI lineage: Eukaryota > Metazoa > Arthropoda > Insecta > Lepidoptera > Tortricidae > Epinotia > Epinotia brunnichana. Next base: position 3,145,925 of record OY977945.1, on the reverse strand, counting down.
CCACTGCCAGGGTCCATAGTAGTAGTACGCCTCCTTGAGGACATCCTCTTGTGGTGTAAAATGTAAACTCAATTGCATTGAGGGTCAGAGTGACTATTCTATTTGATAGCATGCTCTGGATCCATCTGATGGTGTTTTCGTCCACACCCTTTGATGCCAATCCCTTAAGGATAGTCTCTGTGGGTGTGTTGTCGAAAGCTCCCTCGACGTCAAGGAATGCACATAGAGCTGTTTGCTTATCCTCTAGGGTTTTTTGCACTTTGTCGACCAGATCTAGTAGTGCAGTTTCCGTAGATTTCCCCTTTTGGTAAGCATGTTGGTTCAGACTCAATGGTCTGACTACCAGGTATTTCGCTCTTATGTGCTGATCAATGACTCTTTCCATCGTTTTCAGTAGGAAAGATGATAGACTAATTGGTCTGAAGGATTTGGGCTGTGAGTAGTCCTTTTTCCCTGCTTTTGGTATGAAGCGTACCTTGACTTTGGTCCATCGTTCTGGTATGTACCCCAAGCAAAGCTAGCTCGGAATATTCTTACCAGGTGCGGGAGGACTAGATTTTGTCCTTGTTGTAGTAATGCAGGAAAAATACCGTCTTCTCCCGCCGATTTAAATGGTTTGAATTTCTTAAGTGCCCATATAACTTGGTTTGGTCTGAAAATGTTTGCAGCCAAATTCCAGTCGTTGTTATGTGCCCTCCGGTCTTGTGTGCTCCTTTGGGTGCATAACTGGGTATTACTGGTGGGATACGAGCCTGGAAAGTGGATAGTTCTAAGCAAGTCCATTGTTTCCACCTCCGTGGTCGTAAAGCTTCCGTTAGGTCTCTTAAGTAGACCTAGGTAATTGGTTGGAGTCTTGGAGAGAATCTTGTGAATTCTCGCTCCTTTGTGTGTTTGGGCGATCTCTTCACAAAATTTCCGCCACGACTTCCTTTTGGCTTTTCTGATCTGTTTGTTATATTCAGTCAGTGCTCTACCGTACCTTTCCCACTCGTTTGGTCTGGTTGAGTGATTGAATATTCGACGGGTGGAGACACGGAGCTTTTCTAGCCTTCTGTTTCACCATGTCGTAGTGTAATTTGTGGTTGATTCTCGCAATGGGCAACTCTGTTCGTAGGCCTTGTAGATGCCGTTGGAGAGTTGATTTACTGCTATATTGAGGGAATCTGGATTTTTAACATATTTTGGGATATCCTTTAGAAAGTTCTCCAGGTGAGCTCTGTAAGCTTCCCAGGACGTTTCTCGTGGATTTCTCCGTGTTTGTGGTTCCATATCTAATGGGCCCTTAACACTAAATATTATATGTTTATGGTCCGACATTGAATTCTCGCAACTAACGTGCCAGTTATCTAGGCAGTTTGCCGCCTTTTCAGTTGCGAAGGTTATGTCTAGTACCTCTTGTCTTGCCCTGGTTACGAAGGTCGGCGTGTTGCCCCTATTTAACAGGTGTAGACAGTTAGTAAAAATAAAATCTGAGAGTAACTCACCCCTTTTGTTGACTCCGGTGCTCCCCCAGATGGTGTGATGAGCGTTTGCGTCGCAACCCACAATCAGTTCTGCCTTTTGTGCTTGAGCGTACTGTACAACTTTAGCCAGTTCTTCTGTGGGGTCTTGTTTTTCTCCGGGCAGGTAGGCGGAACAAATCAACACCTTTAGTGAGCCCCTTCCTTTGAGATCTACATACGCAGTTACAAGATCGTCGCTGCATAGTTCTGTAACAGGTAAGAAATCCATGTTTTTGTTAAACACGATGCAGGCCCTTGGTTTGGATCCTTTTTCGTGTATTAGTACTTTACCTGCTTTGTTGAGTCCTATTCCCATGGTTTTGGTGTTGATCCATGGTTCTTGTATGAGGGCGATGTTCAGGCCATTTTCGCCGAAAAGTTTTTCCACGACCGCTGTGGCCGCGATGGCGTGGTGTAGGTTGGCCTGCAGGAACGTCACCCCCCCGTGAGCTGCGTCTTTAATGTTCCCGGCGCTGGGCATTGGCATACCCTTGCCGGCCCCCTCTTCCTCTACCCCTGGGGTGGTTGGAACCCCTATTGCCCCCCCTGTTGGCGGGAAACCGCCGTAATCCCGATGTACCCGCTACAGGATTGGATGGATTGGATGCGGGATTGGTAAGGACTGCCCTTTTAGGTCCCGGGAGGATCTTTCGGGCGGGTGTTGGGTTAAGGTCCTTAGATGTTGACGGGTTTTGCGGTGGTGGGGTTGGGGAGGTGTCAAGTTCAGGCTGTTGGGCCTTGGGGGTACCCTTTATCCGAAACTGAACCTTTCGGAAGCCTAGGCTTGCCTTTAGTCCCATTTTTTGGAGATTCTCCACTGATTGGTCGTCTATGGCTACAGTCAACATGACCCCACCTTTCTCGACCTTTGTGTGGAGAATCTTCCAATACTCTGTGTACAACCCGGAATTCTGTGCACAGAGTAGCGACAGGGACATTTTCACGTCCTTGTCGCTTAAATCTGGGATGAACACCATCCCTATGTTTGGCTTCGGAAGCTCATTTTCAGGTATGACCCTGAGGTTGGCTTCCGGCCATGGCTTGAGGGATGGTGTCATCTCTTCAAGCCAGGCTTTGGACCGCTGGTCTTCGCACGTGATGAGCAACCAGCCTGGCTTGTATGCGTAGCCTGTGAATTTAGGTCCTTCGGCCATCTTCAGAGTCGATATCTTCTGCAGGATGGTGTAGCAGAGTGACCCCAGTTGAGTGTCCGCCATCGGACTGGTGTCCTTGATTCCGACTCTAGTTTGGCTCAGGACCTCGCTAAAGGCTTGCGCTTGTTGGGATTGGGTTGTGGGTTGGGCCGGGGGGGTTTCACTCACCCTCGGGTTTTTGGGTAAATTACCCTGCGGCGATTCCTCCTCCGAACGGAGCCGTTTGACCGGCTTTTGCCCGGGTTTGGATTGTGAGCCCCCAAATTTGTAGCCCATCTTCTTGAGTTCCGCAAAGCTCTTTTCGGACAGTTGGAAAGCCTCTTTAGGCTTCACTCCCAGTCCCACTAGAGCTTTGTAGCGGCCTCGCGTGGAGCCTACCAATTTCTTGCGAGGCTTCCGTGCGTCGGTGTGCGGATTCTCCGTTGGTGGGTTAGGTCGTTTAGCGTCCTTTTCCACCGTGTCGGCACTCTCCACCACCTCCATTGCTTGCTCTGACGTTTGGGCGGTTTCTTCCGCGCATACTGTCAGGGGCAGTAGTTCCTGGCATAGGTCTTCATCCATTTTTAATCCCACGAGAAGCTAGGGAAATTAGGTCCGTTCCAGCAGAGCCCCGCTTGCTGAAATAAGGCAAAGGTTCTCCTCGAGGTTGCCCGGTATCGAGGGTCCACCGTTAGTGACTGAGCTCCCCCTCAGTCACGCATCTCTGGGCACGGTAGGTTACACCTGTAGATTGGGGTTTTTGGGGTTGAGGTTGTCTCCTCCGGGAAGGGGCTTGGGTAAGGAACAAAGGATTTTGAAAGGATGGTGATAGTGGAAGGATTGGATGTTTGGAGTGACAGGATGGCGGGTAAAGGAGTACCTGAAGGGCGGGAGTGTCTATCCAGGTATCGCCTCTCATACTTAGCTGTCTCAGATCCGGGGTAGATGGTAAATAGTGCGACGCCCGTTCTCGATCTTCGACATTTACCAGGGTGCACGACCCACGCGACCGACTGGTGGGTTCGCCTCAGGTCTGTACGTCGGCAGTGCCTGAGGCGACGGGGACGTGTATGAGCAGACTTGGAAGGTAAATCGATAGCCCAGCGTCACATACCAAGGCGTATTCACCTTCCCGCACCCCTTTTGAGCCCTTTGTTGTTAACCTATTCGCTGTCGGAGAAAGAGACTGAGTGAGATTCTGGTAAGTCACATTACAACTGACAGCAACTAAGTGTTCCAACAGCTTGAGTAATTGGGTCGAAAAAGACGCCTTTAACACTGCAATTTTTATTAGGGTTCCGTAGCCAAATGGCAAAAAACGGAACCCTTATAGATTCGTCATGTCCGTCTGTCTGTCCGTCCGTATGTCACAGGCACTTTTTTCCGAAACAATAAGAGCTATACTGTTGAAACTTGGTAAGTATTCTGTGAACCGCATTAAGATTTTCACCCAAAAATCGAAAAAAAACATTAAGTTTTAGGGGTCCCCATACTCAGACCTGAAACTCAAAATTTTTTTGATCAAACCCATACGTCTATGGATAGGTCTTCAAAAATGGTATTGAGGTTTCTAACATAATTTTTTTTAAACTGAATAGTTTTCGCGAGAGACACTTTCAAAGTGGTAAAATGTGTGTCCCCCCCCCCCTGTAACTTCTAAAATAAGAGAATGATAAAACTAAAAAAAATATATGATGTACATTACCATGTAAACTTCCACCGAAAATTGGTTTGAACGAGATCTAATAAGTAGTTTTTTTTAATACGTCATAAATCGTAAACCGCAATTTATTTCACGGAACCCTTCATGTGCGAGTCCGACTCGCACTTGGCCGCTTTTTTTAGAGGTTCAACCAGACAATTATCCCTCTGGTGTTCATTTTACAGCTAACGTCATCATTGAGGGATTAAACCTTCTATACATAAGGACTATCTAGGTGCACGGCAGTGCTTTGCCAAGTCGAGCAAAACAAACTGAATCAAAGGCATGGCCATACCATCCTTTTCTCGAAGACATTCAGGCCATTTTCAATTACCTATTCAACGTTAGAAACTAATATACACAATTTTACACTTGAATGGATCATGCACGTTAACTATATACAAGTGGTTCCTCTGATAGCATCGGATAGCCCAACATTAGCATACAATACTCTGTCCGAGGGTACGTCCGGAAACTACGGCGATTAAATCTCTAAACAAATGGTATTGGGTTCTAAAGGGCTACAGGTTTGAGGTCGATACTATTTAAATAGTACATTACTTACCTAGGGCGGTTAAACAAAGAATGTCTCAGATCGCAGGTATTTGGCGCCCGAGCCGAAGGCAAGGGCGATAAATATGCGCTCTGAGGCTTTCTTTATTACCGCCCGTGGTGAGTACAAAATTTTACGTCTCTATCTGGCCAGGAAGTGGGGTTTTCCGCACGCATAGCGTGCGGTAATTCCTACTTTATGGCCAGGTATGACGTAAAAAATATTATATTACGAAATAATGTGAGCATTAGAAGAGTACTATGTCCGCTTCTAAATTAGGTAAGTAGGTAATGAGAATGTAGGTAACATGATATGATATGATATGATATGATATGATTTGATATGATGTATTTATCTCACAATATACAATTTCACTTCAAACTATTACACTTAATTACTGATGTGCCGACGGAAAGTTTCCTATGTTGCGAAATGTTTCTGCAATTTAACATAGGAAAATTTCGGAAATTTTCCTCATTTTTGTATGGGAATTAAAACTTTCCATTTCCAACATGGAAATTTACGAACTGAGAAGCATAAAACTGTAACTCTTATAGTGTATAATAGTTACATTTTTATGCTTCTCAGTACGTAAATTTCCTTAATTTCTTGTGAAAATTTCTAGAAATTTCCGAAAACTTTTCCAACTATTAGGAATTGATATTGTGATCGTCAGTTATTTAACATTATCAAATTAAATTATAATTACAAATAGTTTAAAGGAAATGATGTACAGATATATGTCAACAAGTTACAAAATGATAATACGAGATTAAAATGTCAATGAGTATAAAATTAAGATCACTATTACGGGTCATCATTTATCTAAAACACCTACAGAATTTAATTGAATATACAATTCTGATGTCAATAAAGATACAATAAATCTAATTAGTGATGACATAATATTATACTCATTTATTGAATATAAAGGATTTTCCAATAAAAAGTTAATGATTATCTTTAATATCTCATTACAAGTTTCTTTTCCTAGTGCATGAGGTAGGCGCTCTTTAAATGACAGGCGGGTTTTTTTCTGCCAGTGCCATGAGAAATTGGACTGTTCTTAGGCGCCTCGTTGAGCTAATCACTTTATTCGAAACTTCGACTTTCGTAAATGTCGAGAATCAATCAAACATTAAAACTTCGAACAAATCACAAATACAGCGAGTAGTGCGTCATAACATAATACGGGTTTCAATGAAGATAATAATATTGAAATGTAATGTTAGGTTTAAACAATAAAGATTTACATATATACCCCTGCACTAGTGTCTTGTTTTGACTCCATCCATTGCACGTAGGATGCGCTTCTTCTACTTACAAGAACTTGACTGGCATCTGTTGAGTTGCCCCACATGAGCGTACCGTACGACTATAGCGAATGAAACAGTGCAAAATATATCCCGGTATTCAAGAAAAAAAAAATTTTTTCTAACCCATTGTAACCCTATGTACTAGTATAATGTCCTCTTGCGAAGAATAGGTATTGCGGCGCACCTAATTCCGATCATTGATAGTGAGACACCTGCACTTTCCAGAATTACGTAGGTACAATAAGGACAACATACTTTAACAAGTATATGTATTAAAATTTTCATTGAATTTACGAAACTTTTTGTTGAAACTTAGGTACCTATCAGTTCATCATATCAGCCGAAAGACGTCCACTGCTGGACATAGGCCTCCCCCAAAGAGTTCCAAAGTGACCGGTCCTGCGCCACCCGCATCCACCGGACTCCCGCGACCTTTACCAGGTCATCAGTCCACCTTGTGGGAGGCCTACCAACGCCACGCCTTCCGGTACGTGGTCACCACTCGAGAACCTTTCCGCCCCAACGGCCATCAGTTCTACGTGCAATGTGCCTATCAGTTAAACATCATAAAAAAACACTCTCATCGTAATATTATTAGCAATTCCTTGGCTAACCTTACTTAATTGAATTATACACAGAACAACCGACACTTAAACATTTCCGCCCTTTTCATACAATAATAAATCCGTAATTTATAACAAGATCTCACCATCATACCACTTAACGTGGAAACCACTTAATCTGGATAATTATCCTGCAATAATTAAATTCCTTCTGCGTGTTATTAAAAAGGGAATTTGTATATTCAAAACTCATTATGAATGATGAAATATTAAAACTTTGAAACAACATAATCAAACTTTTATGATGGTAATGAGATATTTTTGCGTTCGTGTTCGCGTTTCAGAGATTGCACGATAAGGTATAATTTATTCGACTTTTAAGATTGCAATTGTTTTATGATAAGCGTGTGGAATTACCTTTTGCTGAAGAAAAACAGCAGCAATAAATCTCTACTATAACTAGCTCAGCTTATGATTGATCGAGGGTCAGAATGAAGTGGTGAACACGTAACTTTTCGAATGAGCGTTAGGACAGTCGACATCACATACAGGTGGTATAGGTGGGATATGTTCAAAAATATCGGCACATGCATCCTAATGCCTTGAAATTAGTGTTGTGTTCCGATGTTTGTGACGTGCTTGTTTGCTTCGATGTATGTGATGGCAACTGGACTATTCAACTGTCATTTTCCAAACTAAAGGAAAAATTTAAAAATGTAGGCCCCGTGCCGGATTCGAACCGGCGAGCACATACGCCCATGAAGGGTTCCGTAAAATAAATTGCGGTTTACGATTTATGACGTATTAAAAAAAAAACTACTTATTACATCTCGTTCAAACCAATTTTCGGTGGAAGTTTGCATGGCAATGTACATCATATATTTTTTTAGTTTTATCATTCTCTTATTTTAGAAGTTACAGGAGAGGGGGGGGTGACACAAACACATTTTACCACTTTGTGTATCTGTATCTCGCGCAAACTATCAAGTTCAGAAAAAAAAAATTAGAAACTTCAATGTCACGTATGGGTTTAATGAAAAAGATTTTTTGAGTTTCAGTTCTAATTTTTTTTCTATTTTTGTGTGAAAATCTTAATGCGGTTCACAGAATACATCTACCTACCAAGTTTCAACAGTATAGTTCTTATAGTTTCGGAAAAAACTGGCTGTGACATACGGACGGACAGACAGACAGACAGACATGACGAATCCATAAGGGTTCCGATTTTTGCCATTTCGCTAAGGAACCCTAAAAATAAACACCTTCTGGTAAGAATTCTGCGCGAGGTGTACGTATTTTATTTGCTCTTTAGTGATTCAGATTCAGTGACTCAGATCGTATTGATTTCTAAAGAATAGAACCCGCTCACAAAATTACAAGAGAAACGGCTGAGAAATGCGACCTGTCGAGGAGAACAGCCGGGCAAACGTCGGACATACAAAATCATTTTTGCCTAAGCTGAAACGGAGAACTTCGTGTGCTACGCTCGTTCGTTCAAATGTACAATAGCGATTTTACATACGCGGGCCCAGCGCCATTATTTGGCCTTAAAACACACACTTTCTCCACAATAAAGTCTGAACATTGGTTGTTCGTTTTTATTGTGTTACGATAAAAAATATTTTTGACCTTGATGTCTCCTTGAATTTTATGTGACATGTCGAGTCCGATCGCTGTATGTCACGGTGTATATGGCTATGACAAACCACATTTATCTTTACATAAAAGCATCCGGCCCCTAATCGCCAGTTTACATCTCAAATGCGCACACGCATATTTAAATAAATTATCAGCGAAATCTTACCTAATTAATATTGAACATATTTTTTACGACGCGATCAATATTTTTTATGAATCTAATTTATATCGCGTCTTTTTATGTCAAATGAATATTTATGGATCATAATTTATTATATGTATTTATAAGGTATGTTTTTGTAATTTTAATGGAATTAAATTAATGCTGATTGAGTTGGTTATGTTTTTGGCCTCGTTATGACTGATTATAAGTTTGTATTTTGCATTAATTAGTAATGACTATCGTTTTGGTTAGACTAGATTGAAATCCAATCAGATCTTACTGATTTAACTTCCTAACGGTCTTATAAAGTATTAATATTTAGAAGTTGGGACACTAACACTTTGTGAAGGGAACTTTGTGAACCTGGATGTTAATTTCTTCGCTGCGGGTGTTGGTATTTGTAACGGTAGAAGTATTAAAATTTCGTTACACCTTTGTATGTGAGATCTCCAAGCGTTTCATGTGGAAATATTCGGTTTTTTCGTAGGATATTCTTAGGCCGACCTTAAGAGCTTCTTCTGCGATGACACCTACTGATTCCCGCACCTCATCCATTGATGTTCCCAGTAAAGCCAGATCATCTTCGTACCCTATCACCTTATGCCTTCCATTAAGTTTTAGGCCTCCTTCAAGTGTTAATACTTTCCTTAGGATATATTCTAAGACTAGATTGAAAAGCATAGGCGATAAGGCATCGCCCTGTTTTAGACCTGATGGATTTATAAGACCGTAATACGACCAATCCTTATGTACAGATGCGAAGCATGGACACTGACACTTAAAGAACAGAATATGTCACTAGTCGCCGAAAGAAAAATCCTTCGTAAGATTCTCGGCCTAAAGCAACGACCGGACGGAAGCTGGAGTCTTAAAGAACCTGGAAATAGAAGATCTGGTGGCTGAACCTAACATCTTAGGAGAGATCAAAGCTCACAGACTTTTTTTTTTAATACTACGACGGTGGCAAACAAGCTTACGGCCTGCCTGATGTTAAGCTGGTACCGTCGCCTATGGAGACTTGTGACTCCGAAGAATCACAAGCGCGTTGCCGATCCCTTATTCACTTGAGGATTCGCTGTGTTGGCAGATAGAGAATCCGTTGGCTTGGTCACCTGGAGAGAATGGAGGAAGATCGCAAAGTAACAAGGTACCGCTGGAGCGACATGGTACAGGCGGATCTGAGCGAGCTCCAAATCGGCAATTGACAAGAGCTAGCGCCAAACCAAGAAAAATGGCGCACTCTCGTGTTGGAGGCCAAGACTCATTTTGGGTCGCTGAGCCAACGGAGTAAGTAAGTACCTACTTCCTAAAATGGCTCAACTTGGGTAGTTGAGACATTTGTCACAAGTCTGGCCTCCGACACGAGTCGGCCTATTCCCGATCTTGCGCCAGTTCAAGCTTGAAGATGGCACAGGTCTGTTCAGTTTCGACGACGTCGTTCGAATAACTTTGCTGATTTAAACATATGAATAGAATATACTACATGGAGCAACTCAAAAAGAGAGTTGATGTTGGGTCGTATCGAAATATCAAAGAGATTGAGTGAGATCAGAGTCGATGGAGGGCCTACTTTGAGCTACACCGACAAGAGCTTAGCTCTTAAGTAAGAGATGAAAAAACATTTGTAAATACTTATTTACATATGACTTAAATCAAACATTTTCTTAATTTAGTGCAGTATTTCACTATGCCATAGAAGGAATAGCTGTTGTTGTTTTATCGCCGGTTATTTCTTCAATTTATCCGTAGATAATTTCAGGGTGGTTACAAACTGAACGGGTAGTTGTCACAAAATGTACGGTTAATGTCACATACTCTTCTTCGTCTCAAAGCTGACCTTATGTTAACTTAAGTACATTTTAAATTACCTAATATGTTATGTATTTGGTAGAGTAGATTTTTAAACATTTCGAACATAATCCTTATTGATATTTTATTTATTATATTTCATATTTACCCGACATTTTAAATTATAAGTTACGACTCAATATTAAAGGTCAAAACTGATACATTACTCACAAATCCTAATTTGACAGTAGCAATAAATAAAACAGTCAAACAAAGACGAAAGCAAAAAATTGCTACTATCAAAACTTGAATCAGTCACCTTGAGGCTACTTTGGTAGCGACTAAAAAACTGTTATAAGTAGTAGTAAGAAGTTTTATTCGTTATATAAATACAATAACCCCCTTACTCATCAAACTTAACATAGGTACCTAGGTACCTCTTGCACACACACACTCCGATGGCTCAGCGACCCGAAGTGGACCTTAGCCTTCCATACGAGTGTGCGCCAGCGCGCCCTGTTCTGTGCGATTTCCTCCCAATTTCCTGCGTGCAGGGCGCGAAGGTCTTTCGCCACCTCTGTTAACTATTGTTTGTCCCTTTCCCACAAAAACAAATCTCAAACTGGCCGAGACACAAACGAGTTTTGGCGACATTTCAGCTAAAATAAGTTTCTAAACGTTTATGAAACATTCGCACAGTTGACACATATAGGTTTGCAATGACTGTTAAATAACTCACAACGCGTTTAAGTTGGTACTGCGTGACCATATGGACGTAGTTTATTTATGTTTTTGAGTGTTTGACCCCAAAATCCGCATCCGCGGATTTGAGCCTCGAAATATCCGCATCCGCGGATGTATAAAAAATGGCATCCGGAACAACCCTGGTATAAATTTAATAAGAATTACATCAAAGTTAATAAGAACTGACAGCTATTCCGTTCCCAAACCCATCGCGGTTGGAAAATACCTGAATGCATCTGATCTTCGCAAACAAGACAGGTTCTTTTAAATAAATACATTTGACCTCGTTAATACGATTTATTGAGTCCATTTCAATTTCACAAATGCCATTACGAGCAGTCAACAAAATAAAACTGTCATTAAGATGACAGGCTTAACTTTTCGGAGATCCGTGGTAAGATAAGGAAGCCTAAGTTTACGAGTTTCTAAACTAGTACAAATTTCGCACAAAGAGTAAAAAAACTGGTTTCAATTTGTCTTTACAACGTCAGATCACCTTGAAAGCTGTACCAACAGTATTCCAATTACTCGAATTTAGCTCCTTCTTCATGTTCTAAGCTTTTTTTTGTATTCTTTGGTACGTTTAGATACCTTATCCCAAGAATAAGCGTTAGCATTCAGTTTTTCAAATGCAAATGACAATACGTCTGCAGATGGGTAATCACGTAACGTTCCGAACGCGCGTCGGTACAATTTAACTGTCAATTTTCCATATAAAAAGTGAGATTTAAACCTACCCGACGTTCGTATAATGCGTTACGTGATCGAACTATTACCGGAGGGTAAGAAATATCTTATTAAAATTAGGCTTATTGTAAAATAAGTTTCTGTCACAAAATTTCGTTTTTGACAGAATCTTATTTCAAAACTACTTATCGAGACGATTCTGACGAGTCCAAACTCAACGGGGTTACGTCGGTTAAATACTGAACTCCCATAGCCACCTTCTGGCTCCATCATCAGATCAGCTTGATAGTACTATAATATTGAATTGTCATCCAAACTATACCTTTAACCAAAATTTCAGCTCAATCGGTTGAAGATATCTGCTTCAAAATGGAGTTGCAAGATTTTATCCGAACAAACATATTAGGCCGGACATACCTTCATGGTTAGTTAGTACATCGCAAGTTAACAATAAAAAAAAAGAATATACATATAGATTCAGATTCAGATTGCTTGGTCTACATTCGCGCACAGGCCTCTAACTGGGTGAACGACTACTGACGTATATGTTGAAACTGCTAAAATAAGTTTTACCTTGTGTTTTCCGCATGCATTCATTAAAAATGATTTCCGTGAATCAATTTAACAAGTGGCTCTGTGAACTGTAGAACTTGCGAGCCAGTATTATTATAAATAATATTTTATTATTATTAAGAGCCTGTTGTGTCCCACTGCTGGGCAAAGGCCTCCCCTTCCGTTTCCAGACTTTGCGCACCTGATCGTGATCAGCATCTGGCCAATTCTTTAAAAAGTAGTCTAGCTCGTCTCGCCGTCGCCGACGAGGTCAGCCGCGAGTCCGTTTTGAGCTGTCGGGCTGCCAGTTAGTTGCAATCTTGGCTCAAAGCTCGCTCAGCATGCGGCTGACATGACCAGCCCAGTCCTATTTTAACTTACCCACTTTCCGTCCACTATTTGGGTATTGGAGCGCAGCGTGGTGTTCCGGATACGATCTATTAATTTTACACCTAAGTAATATGCTGCGCTCCATGGCTCGTTGTATATATAAAATGTTTTTGTGTTTCCAAAAACTGAACGAAAAAAAACTATGAAATGATCGAAAAAGTTAACAAAATTTTACGAGAATCGATTGAGAAATGCGACCTGTAGAGGAGAACAGCGGAACATCGGACATACGAACGGTTTTGCGGCCCAAACTGAAGCATAGAATTTCGTGCGCTTCGGTCGCTCATTCAATTAGTCAACTAGAAACTATTTCTACCACAATAGTAGCAAGCAAGCATATTGGCATGCTTGATGCTAATTGAAAGTTTAGCAAATTGTAACTTGTTGCTTGAAATGGGCCCCTGAGTTGCTCAACTTGTTGCTCAACTTATTGCTACGGAATTTTGCAATGTAAACGAGTCACGCTTGGCATTCTATACCTACCCTATATCATTCGTCATCACAATGATAGCAATAATCGCGTTTATTACGTTGTCTGTTCATCACCACGATAATATATCTACATTGCCTTTAATTATATGACTTTTGTTATTGTCTTCAAAACCAGACGTCTCATGTTTAGAGCCTATACGTGCAACTTTCAATCTTCCGTTAAGTTTATAAGGTTTTAAATTGTTGTTGATGATGATTAATGTATGTTGATATGGCTTGTGTGGTGTCGTTTATTGCAGTTTGACATGCAATGGTTTGACGCTATCTATGATCATTAGCTGAATTTGAGTTGTCACAGTTTTATCTCCATTTTTTATCATTATGATATAGGACTTTTACACATTTTACTGTAATTAGCTTATTAATCACTGTGGATGTTACAATGTTGCAAAGTGGTTATAGAAAAATGTTTGCGGTGTTGTAAAATTGTTTATGTGTTGGTACAGGCGACTTCAAAGACATGTTTACAGTTTGCATCTTATTACAATGGCATATACCTAAGGTGGAAACGTGTAAAAGAATTATGTTTATAAGTGCAATAATAGGGGTGTAGACACTAAATAAAATAATCAATAAAGTGGGATTTTCTCGAAAAAGGATTAAAAATTTAGTCAAATGGAGAAAAAAGCAACGCAAGAGGTTAAATAATCACAAAGTTATAAGCGTCCAAAGTTTTAAGAAGGAGTATGTTTTGTCCCTTTTCCGCAAAACGCACCTTCATATGAAACGATTGACATTTACTATGACGCTAGACGGTCATGACGTCACGATCCCGGAGCGTTTTCTCTCTCTAACAGGCAACATTGAAACGGTCGTAGCTTCGTAATTTTTTGAGATATTCGAATAGGATTTTCGTCATTAGGCATAAATATGCCTTCTTTCTTTTGAAGTAATAATAAATTTTGAGTCTACACCCCTATTAGTTCTTGTTTTGTCATTAGGTGAAGTAGTGACTCACGCTCGATATCAACTTTAATATTTTCTCTTGTATTTTTTGGTCTAATTTATGTACTAGCATTTATGCTGCTTAAGTACATTTAATGACACATTATACTTTAACTATAACTAATGTCATGAATGCTAAAATATTGTTATTGGCCGTTAAAATTTTATGATGTTATTAAGCTTATAATAATAACGCCTAGAAACGCAGTACACGCGCAACGGTGAGGCCACCTAAACTCGGCCATAAATGGCCCAGTACGTCGATCGGTGGAACAAAATTGGTGCGTTTGTGTGCGTATTGGCGCGTGTGAATACGAGTTAATCACAACTACATGAATCCATTTTATGCCTCACGCTTGGCGCGTCGGCCGTATGAAACTATCCTTCTATGCGTTATTATTCTAAGTTATTAAGTAGTGTTAGTGTCTATCATTAAGCATTTTCTCTTAACAAAAACTATAGGCGATAGGTGAGCCACAAAAACACACTTATCAACTATAACTATAGTTATCTACGTGTACAATCGATCAATTAAATGTTTAGACTTTTTATAATGTGACATAGAGGTCCGTCGCTGTATGTAGTGTAGTAGACCTAGGCTATTTGACGTAGTTAACATCGGCATATTGCGCCCATGCCTTTATTACGCGATTTCAGGAATTATCAACAGCAGGTCGATCACGCAACGCATTGTACGTACGTTAGGTAGATCTAAATGACAATTTTTATATGGAAAAATGACAGGTTGGCTCTAACTAACGTTCAAAACGTTACGTGATTACCCCTCAGGTTGCCGGTTACATCGCCACTTTTGACAAGATGATGAACAAACACTTCTTCTTCTTCTTCCTAGCCTTGTCCCATCTACTTGGGGTCGGCTCTCCTTGTATGGCGTCGCCAGGAACGTCTGTCCTGGGTCGTCTCTGGTGATAAATTAGCATCTTTAAGGTTCCTCTGAACGAGTCCCATCCATGTTAGTTAAGATGATGAACAAACACGATCAGTAATAAATCAAAACGATCCTGATAATTAGAGGATTCACAAAAATAAAACGAGATTCGGAAACCAACAATTGCTTCACAACCTAAGACATTATTCTAGAAAAATATGGTCTTTAATTTGGGCCCGCCGTGACCCCAGGGGTAATCACGTCACATTCCGAAAGCGCGTAAGGATAATCCTACTATCATTTCCCGTATAAAGTTTGACATTTAGATCTACCTAACGTTCGTACAATGCGTTACGTGATCAACCAGCCGGCCAACATTTAAAACCTCCATTATGGTTGGCTAAGAAAAGTAGTGCCTGGAGGGTGTCATTCCCACATACCCCCCATTATACCCAGGCTGGGGGGATGCGTAACAGCATTTCCACTACGTCAACAAAAAAAAGCCGCGCTACGATTGCGTGTACCACCGCACGCTGCCGCTGCCACCACCGTTTCAAGTCGTAGCCGAGCCGTAAAATGGTGCTTCTTGGTGGTCACAACCCTGAGAAACCGACCGAGAGGCATCGTACAAAGCAATTAAAAGCGGCCAAGTGCGAATCGGACTCGCACATGAAGGGTTCCGTAAAATAAATTGCGGTTTACGATTTATGACGTATTAAAAAAAAACTACTTACTAGATCTCGTTCAAACCAATTTTCGGTGGAAGTTTGCATAGTAATGTACTTACATCATATATATTTTTTTGTTTTATCGTTCTCTTATTTTAGAAGTTACAGGGGGGACACATTTTATCACTTTGGAAGTGTCTCTTGCGCAAACTATTCAGTTTAGAAAAAAAAATATAAGAAACCTCAATATCATTTTTGAAGACCTATCCACACGATACCCCACACGTATGGGTTTGATGAAATATTTATTTTTGAGTTTTATTTCTGAGTATGGGGACCCCCAAACGTTACTGTTGTTTTTCGATTTTTGTGTAAAAATCTTAAGGCCGCTCATAGACCCAATTGAAATCTAAAATCGAGCCCCTTCTCACGCCACCCGTCCCCGCCCCTCGATACAATGACGATACAACAGCGCCAACATAGAAGTGGCAACTTTAATGAACTAACAGGAAACTGATTTGTAAAACGTATTACTAAAGACCGAAAAAAAGCATGCTGGATCTCATAGATGGCGTTAAAGTTAAATTGGAATAATAAAATAAAACAAAGTGTAAATGTAATATTAATTTTAATGAAGTCAACTCTTATTTCAAAAATATAATTTTTTTAAAGTGTAAATAATAACAAAAAAGTCATACTTCTGTAAGTAGGTACATACAGTTTAAATTTGAATTGAACAAATAACGGCAAGTTTTATATAATAAAATTATTAGGTGTCTCATCTCTGCAGGTGTATCGTCGATATGTATTTATAAAACATTAGGGCATAAATAAAATCTAGTATTGTAAAGGGTTCCGTAGGATCGTAGAATCACTTTATTGTCCGTCTATTTGTCGGTTCAAATAACAGTTAATTATATTTAATTTATTTAATATAACCCTTCCAACGAAGTGTAATATCAGGTATAAGTATATTGATTTGTGAGTTGAAAATATTTCTGATATACTGTGATAAAAATTAGTTATTTATAGTTCACTTTATAGTACTTTATATATTCCAAATTGTATTTATTTAAGTTTTATTATTATAGAAGGACCAATATCGAGATTTATTATTTTTTGTTAGTTTGAAACATGGGCAGGGATGCAATATCGGATCATTCTCAATTCCGGGATTGATTTCCGATATTGAGTCAATCCCGGGATTTCGATATTAATACCGATAAGTCATAAGTCATAAGTCTTTTATTTATAATATTATTAATATTACATGTCATTGTATTAGTTTAAATTAAATGTATATACTAAGTGTGTTAACATATAACATTCTTATTTTGGTAACTCATAAAAATCTTTAATGTCATAAAAAGAGTGCGTGAGAAGCCACGATTTTAATTTTCTTAAAAAAGTTGAGTTACTACCCGCGCATTTTACATTTACTGGTAGTTTGTTAAATACTTTTGGCCCCACGTGAGAGATGATTTTACTTGACTTGGTCAGTCGAGTGGTTTGTGTGAGGAGCTGGTTCTGGGACCCCTGTCTTGTGCGAGTTATCTTTCTGCGGGGAAACGTGTCAATGTTTTCTTTGACGAATTTAGCGACGTCATATATGTACTGCGAGGGCAGGGTGAGTATATTGTTTTCTCTAAAGAGATTTTGAGCTGAAGTGCGTGGAGGGACAAATGAGATGATACGTACGGCACGCTTTTGTAGTATGAATACACGTTGCCACTCTGCGGCCGTACCCCACAATTCGAGACCATAGTTCATAACTGAGTGGAATAGAAAATAGTAGCATGATCTGAGTTGTTTTTTGGGTAAAACTTGTGCCAATCTGCTTAGAGCGAAGCATGCGCTAGACAGCCTACCACATAAACTGTCTATGTGTGCATCCCATCTGAGTCCAGAGACTAATGTTATACCGAGGAACTTGGTATGTCTTAATTGTGGCAACAAATTACCGAGGATGCTTATATTTAGTGGATCTGGAGGTCGTCCGCCTAGATTTATGTGCAGAATCTGAGTCTTTGACAAGTTTAAAACTAGGCCATTTGCGCGGAACCAATTCAGTAGTTTGTAAATGTCGGATTTCAAAGAGACTTCCAACTGTTGGGCGGTATCTGCTGTTATTATATCACACGCGTCATCAGCAAATATATACATATCTCCATCTACGGCTGTAGGCAGGTCATTGACCTGGATAAGGAAGCACAGATTAGCGAGTGAAGAACCTTGCGGTACGCCTATGTCGACGCCGCCGTAGTTGGATTGCACTTTGCCGTTGCTCAGTGTCACGGCTTGTTGACGACCGGCCAAAAATTCTAGCATTAATTTTAACGCTGGGCCGCGTATGCCAGTATGTTCAAGTTTCTGCGCTAGAACATTATGATCACATAGGTCGAATGCTCGCGTCATATCGCATAGCAGTATGGCAACTTGTGTCGCGCGCTCTTTGGCCGCCATGATTTTTTGGACGACTTCGCGAACGACTTTAACGCAGGATCTATGTTTTCTATAAGCGTACTGTTTATCACTTAAGAGTGCAGAGTTTTCTAAGAACAGTGATAGTCTCCTTGATAGCCCATTTTCAAACACCTTTGCAATAGCCGGGATTATACTGATAGGCCTGTAGCTAGAAAGCTGATCCTTGGGTCCTTTACCTTTGTATATAGGTACCACCTTTATATTTTTAAGAATAGGTGGATACAAACCAACTTTTAGTAAATAATTAAAAATTTGTACTAGTTGGGATAATAACATAGGTAGTGCTGCGACTTTCAATAATTTTGTGGAAGTATTGTAAATATCACATGTATTTTTGCAAACTATGTCTTGTGTAATAATTTTGAATATTTCTGATTCTGTAAATTTATTTAGAAATATAGACACATGACTGGGGTTTATCGAGTGAGTTAGTAGCTCATTAGCTATTATTGGGTCGGCGGTAGGGGCCTGCGTCGTCGCGGCGGCGGAGAGGAAAAAATTGTTTACATCATTCGCTAGCCGGTTTAGAGATGCATAATGCAGTCCGCTGTTATCTTTTAGACTAGTTAGGCTGCAATGATTCATAGCAGTTTTACGTCCAGTGTAATCGTTGACAATTTGCCACATTGTTTTTTGTAGATTGTTGCTGAGATACAAGATATTACAGTAATACTTTCGTTCAGCGTTAGATAACGATTCTTCCAGTTTTAAGGATAGTGAAATGATTTGCATAATCAATTGTCTGTTTGTCGGGAATTTCACGGACAGATCAATTAGTGAGGTTAGAAATTGTTTCTGCATAATGATTTCATTACTTATCCACGGGCAAGATGTTTTTTTACTGTTAGAAGTTATTTTTAACGGAAAGCAAGTGTCAGATGCGTTATTTAGAATGTGAATTATGGATGTCAGATGATTTAATGGATTGTAATTAGATTTATTATATAGGCAAGGCCAGTCGATCGAATAAAGAATTAGTTTAAAATTGTCAATATTTTGTTTTGAAAATGTTCGTGAATATGTTATAGGTGGTTTTATCAAGTGCGTCGTGATCAATATTTTTTGTGCATAGTGATCAGATAATTGACTGTAAACTGAATGAGTAGTGACTTCGTGTGTGTTGAGTGTGTTGTTAATGTAGACGTGATCTAAACAAGTGCTAGATGATGGCTGATGGATGATGGCTCATTACTCATTATAATTATAGATAACAGATGTAACTGATAACTCCATGAGTTCCAAGATACAGGCTCAGCCTAGTTTGGGACTCACCAGATATCGCTTTCCTATTATGTAACAGTGTCTTTTTGTGTAATAAAGTTATTATTATTATATTATGATCCCACTTGACGGGTCGGAAAGGTGATAATTTGTGTGAAGCTATATGATCTGACCAAGTCATGTAGAATGCGTCTCTGCGTGGATTCAAGTAAGTAATTGACATTGTAATCCCCAACTAGGACTATTTTTTTATTCTCATTTGTCAGTTTTATAAGTAGACATTCGAATGCTCTTTCAAACAATTGGAAATTACTAAGATTTGAATGGTAGATACAGGCAATTATGATATCGGCCTTAGGTAGTTCTATACAGGAAACTTCAAACACATGCTCTACAGATACATTACATATGTCGACACGTTCCTTACAAACAATGTGATTTTTAACATAAATGACTGACCCACCATGCTCCATAACTGGTCTACAGTAGGCGGATGCAAGTTGATAAGACGTGATAGCAATGTTTTTAATTTCACCTGATTTCAACCAGTGCTCAGTTAAGCATAATATGTCACATTCCATTTCTTGGCGTAGTAAGAGTTCCAGGTGTTGGGTCTTGCTAGTGAGGCTTCTTATATTTTGATGGCAGATACTAAGTTGACCTTTAGTTGTCGCCGGAGTAGTTTTGGGTGGAAGTGTCCTCGTGCTTAGGCTTCGGCGAGTGCCCGTAGAGAAAGGGCTGCCATTGATTTATTTTTACGTGCATTGGCCAAGCTGACGGAGTCATCAGGTCATCATAAACGGAGGAGGGAATTCCTATTTTATATGATTTGTAGTCGTCCCTTTTGGAAGGAATTAATTGGACGGTGTATTCTCCGTCTTTTATACTTTTCAAGTGTTGAATGACAATGTCAGGTAATGATTGTTTGCTGAAAAAGCAACCGTGCACAAACCTCAGCTGATCGACGCCAGACAAGTTTGTGTTATTGCCTGTCCCATTTATAATTAAACCCGAAGACTTTTTCCGCCTATTGTTTACCTGTATTGGTTTCTTTTCTGTGGAGTTCTGAGTCAACGGGGATTGTTGTGCATTCGCTTTTATGGTCGTAACTTCAGTTTGAATTGGTAACAGTGGTGTTACGTTGACATTTAGAGAAGTCGACGACAGTGGGGTCGTCTCGATTTGCCGTTTGATATTTTCCTTTATGCTTAAAAAAGCTAATATCTTTGACATTTGTGTTAAATTATTAACAGAATCATCTTTTCTGTTAATAATTCAACATAAATGTCAAAGATATTAGCTTTTTTAAGCATAAAGAAAAATATCGGTATTAATATCGAAATCCCGGGATTGACTCTCAATATCATCTTTTCTGTTAATAATTCAACATAAATGTCAAAGATATTAGCTTTTTTAAGCATAAAGAAAAATATCGGTATTAATATCGAAATCCCGGGATTGACTCAATATCGGAAATCAATCCCGGAATTGAGAATGATCCGATATTGCATGCCCTGCCCTTGTTTCAAACTAACAAAAAAATATAAATCCCGATATTTTGATATTGGTCCTTCTCAATACGGATATTGAAATACCGTAAAAATCATGCATATGAACACAGGATCTCGGATTGCATGCCCTAGTTGCCAAGTCTACATACGTATGGTTAACTTAAATTAAAATACTCAAAATGCCGGTGTTTGTCCATGCAACCCTGTTACATTTAATCAAGATACAGATAACATTTATTACAATTTATACAGGGAGGGCTCTGTAACAGGCGCAAAAA
Source organism: Epinotia brunnichana (assembly GCA_963854355.1). Taxonomy (NCBI): domain Eukaryota; kingdom Metazoa; phylum Arthropoda; class Insecta; order Lepidoptera; family Tortricidae; genus Epinotia; species Epinotia brunnichana. The sequence continues at coordinate 3,124,706 of OY977945.1, read as the reverse complement.
TTTAACGGTATATTATTAACAGGGTTCGGATATTCGGATCGATATTTACCTATTCTTGGGCCTCAGTACCTACACCGCGTTGTTGTTGCGTAGCATGCAGGCGGACTCAATATAATTATACTAATAAACTTCTCGGGATTTCCCGGAATACCGAAAATTAGGATAACATAAACACATTCGTATTAAAGTATTTAAATAAACTATTTTAGTGGTTCCTATTTATAAAATATTATTTAATTAATGTGTGTTTCATTTAACTTACAGTACTTAGAGTTTTAGTTAACATCAAACTAACATTGTATTTACCCGACTGCCAAAGGAGAGAGGGTTATGTTTTTCGAGCGTTTGTATGTATGTATGTGGGTATGTCTTTTTCTTTAACACGCCCTGCAGCCTAAACCGTTTGACGGATTTTGACATGTGAGGTGTCGTTGGATTCCTCTTAATCGTGGGAGTAACATAGGCATTTATCATATCAGGCGAAAGACGTCCACTGCTGGACATAGGTATCCCCCAAAGAGTGCCACAATGGCCGGTCCTGCGCCACCCGCATCCAGCGGACTCCCGTGACCGTTACCAGGTCATTACCAGGTCTATATAAGTATCTATATCGTCGTCTAGTACCCATAGTACAAGCTTTGCTTAGTTTGGGACTAGGTTGATTTGTGTAAGATTGTCCGCAAACATTTATTTATTTATCAGTCCACCTTGTGGGGGGCCTACCTACGCCGCGCCTTCCGGTACGTGACATAGGCATTAATATTTGCAAAAAAGCATTTGGGTTTTTCGAAAAATTATTTGGTTTCACTCGTTATTTAATCGTAATCGTATGACATGATTATTATTTACTTAATGTAATTTACTATGGGGAAATATTAAATTCAATTTACCTGAGATTTATTCAACTAGCGAAGTATCATTATCATTACTTAGTTTACCAGAACTACTAAGTACTAGTACTTTTAAAAATTGTTTTCTTTCGACGTTTCAAGGACGACATTATCCCCGTGGTCTCAAATTTTTGCCCTTCCTCTATAACTGCTGCTGCCGCCATTGTCTTACGCATAGCAGGTAAAAAAAGGCGGGCAATACAATGAAATCACCACGTGTACTTTAGGTTTATACGAGTACGTGGGCTTTATCTTAGAACTTAAGTAGGGTGTTGAGAGTTGTCATTTCGTGCGATCCCGGAGTCCCGGAGCATATTTATTAAATTTATAATAAAAAAGAAGCTGACTCCATATTATCCCAACAATTTCCGGGATTTTGCCAAGTTTAGGTATATATCGATCCGAATATCCGAACCCTGATTATTGAGCTTGTGTAAAATTATTTCCAAATGGTTTTAATTTTTTTTTTTTTTAATAATTAACGTGTATTTTTTTACTCTTCTGTAGTACGTAATATAAATTAACTTTTATTTTAAAACCAATAAACAAAATAAGCTTAACTTTTGAAAACAAAAATGCAAAAACTATTATGACTCATTACATGATGTTATCTCAAAATCTGCATTTACCGCTGTGCTAAGATCTCGTGGTGCCAAGATACATTATGAACTTGGAGGTCATAATCATATCATTAGATCAAAATTTCTCCGAATCCAAAAACATTTTTTGGTTATCTTCCAAAAGGTAACTTTTTTACTTTTTATGGCTTCGTCAATGCCCATTCGTTGGGCTGTAATAGGGCTTTTTATTTCAATGATCATAATTATCATCTCCACAAAGGCCATCTGATGTTTCACCTAGAAAAGGCAATTCAGCGTCAATATGTAGACCACATGGCTTTATGGTCAGATTGTGTTCTTTTTCCAATTGTTTCAGAGCTATTGCCTCGTTGTCTTTATCGTGTTTTATGGATGACACGTGATCAATGTTAACTTTGTATAGCAGATCCTTAACGAAATTAGTGCAACTGGTATTTAGACGTCTGTTGATTACTTTACCAAAATAGAATAACTATCAGTTCATAGAAAAAATACCTAAAACGTTACGAAAATACGGATAGCAAGTCCCAGGATTTTAATCTCCGGGACTTACTCATAATTTTAAAATTTATTTATTTAGATTTGTTTTATGAATAATTATTATATTGTTTATTTTATTTATTTATTTAAATAGCTTATAAATAGAGCATAATATTGAAGATATCATCATGACTACCGACTTATCACTCCTAAGCACAAATTGGCAAAGTCTGCAAAATCTGCCTACATAATGGGTCCATCCATCTATAATAGACTGCCCGTAACGGTCAGAAATGCAACTCCCACCGTCGCATTTAAGAAAAAGCTACGCAAGTGGCTACTAGATTTAACTCTGTACAGTGTCGAGGAGTTTCTTAAACTACCGTGTACATAACAAATTACATACTTAATTACTTATTATTTTCAAATTTGACTTGTTACTATGGTGTTATCAATAAAGAATTGTATTGTATTGTATTGTATTGTACTCAGGCAACCCTTTTGCATTTTATCAGTGTGCATTTACTGTTATTATAATAATAATAAAAGTGAAAACTATAAGTATTATGTCGAAATCCGTCAAATGGTTTAGGCTACATATTCATACATACATACTTACATATATACATACTGGCACACATACATACATACGCTCGAAAAAGGTATTTTATTATTTACATTATCTATAACGCACTTTAGCACTAACAACACTATTTAACTTTTTTACAGTGGATTTCGGGTATCAAGGAAGCCGTTACAGGCAAAGCTACCATTCAGAATGTCATTTCGTAACTGAACCATAAATAAAAGTTTAAACTTCGAAACGCACTCGCTTACCCTTCCTACCTACCTAGCTAATAGCTTAATATCTATAAACAAAAGGTCACCAATACCATTTGTTGACCATCTGTGTCGGATTGTAAGAAAGATCTTCTCTTTGTGTCTTTGACGGTTTACTTCGTTTCGGTTTGCTCCGTCCCGCCTCGCCCGCGCTGCCATGGTTTCGTCCGCCGTCGGGAATTTCGAAGTTGCGCGTAACTCGGTTTGGCAAACCGAGTTGACACATCTCTATTCCTATCAGTTCATAAAAAAAATACGAAAGTTCATAAAAATTAACGACAGTGCGAATAATTTAGTAAGTCCCGGGATTTTATTTCCGGGATTTACTCGGCAACCTTATTGCATTTTATCAGTGAAGGTGCATTTACCTCTACAATATCAAATAACTGATGAGGGCGTCTATTCTTTATAATGTATTTCGTACGATATTATTGACGACATTTTATTTAGTTTTCGGCGATCATTTACTAAGTGTACATGTAGCAATCTAAGAAAATAAGTACAAAATATGTCTAAATATTTGAGAAGATCAATTCGAAGCATAAATAAAAATAAGCATAACTGCTGCCTTACGTTTGTTTTGTTCCATTGTTTTTTGGAATCTTGTAAGTTGTCTTTTTCGAGATTTTTTCTTTTTATCAAATTGTTTGTTACCCATAATAACTTCGTTACAAAATAAATGTTTTGTGCACACGGTATATCACTAAGACACACAACACAGTTTTGACAACTAACACTACAATACATAGCCTAATATGTATAAACAAAAGGTCACCAATACCATTTGTTGACCATCTGTGTCGGATTGTAAGAAAGATCTTCTCTTTGTGTCTTTGACGGTTTACTTCGGTTCGGTTTGCTCCGTCCTGCCTCGCCCGCGCTAGTACAGTAGGTACATTTACTTACCTTTTCAATATCAAATAACTGATTAGGGCGTTTATTCCGTATAATGTATCTTGTACGATATTATTGACGACATTTTAAGTGTACATGTAGCAATCTAAGAAAATAAGTACTGTAAGAGCCGTAGGAGCGTGGGGGAGAGATAGCGCGCAAAGTGAAACCTCGATTCGCTGGAGAATAATATTTATTCCGCAACAAACGTTACAGCGGGGTAAAGGAGGCGTAAGTGAAACCTCGCGTCGTCCCTTACTGGTGTGATGGTCCGGGAACCGTACGCACCACACAGTAATAGGTAGGAGTCAATCTAGTGAGCCGGGAGTCCGTCTACACTTGATTAATCCATGTAAGGAAGATACATTGTCAAAATTCATAATTCGACCTAAGGATTCTATGTTGAACAAACGATAGCGCCATCTAATTCGACGCCAGCGCCATCTAGGGGAAAATTGAATCCCTGGTGTAGTTACTCTACGCGCTCCTGGATGGCGTTAGTAGTAGTCATTGTCTGTTGCAGTGTACGGTTGGTGTTACATTCTCCCCCTCTATCCATGAAGGCGTCTCGACGAGTAGGATAGGATATTGGATTTATTTTCGTTTATGCGTAGCCTTTGTTGCTGCCTTTCTTTTCGGCGGAGCTTAACAGTCTACTAGCAAACTCAACTGGGTGCTCATCTTCGCCCTCCCCCTGGACTAATATAGCTCCGATTGCGTAATTGCTTGCGTCAGCCTTGATAATGTAGGGCTTGGTCTCATCCGCTTGCCTCAGAACCGGTGCAGTGGTTAGGTGGGCCTTCAAGTCATTGAAAGCTTTCTCTTGAGCTTCCTTCAATTCCCATTGAGCACTCGGGCGGGCATCCAAGTTGATGTCCAGCGCGCAAAACCCAGTTCTCTCCATCTTAGTCGGTTGGGCGTCTTTACACTTAGGGCATTTGCTTCTCGTGTAACCGGGCATCCCACATCCATAGCAGTAAAGAGTCGGCGTACTTGGTGAAGGCGCCTGGGTAGACTCGGTTTTAATTTCTTTAGGAGGATGGTACACTCCACCCACTTGCTTCAGCTTATTACGGCATTCATTCAAGGTGTGGCCCGTGGCACGACAGTAGTCACAGCGTTGTTTCATCTTAAATTGACCAGCTTGCTTTCCAGAGTTGTTGGTAGATAGCACTGATGAAGACTTCTCACGTAGCATCTGTTCAACATTCCTGGCAGCTGTTAGCAACTGGTCGAATGTCGTCACCGAATCACGTGGTATTCTCTCGCGTATGTCAATGTGCAATTGGCCATGAATCGCATCTATCTGCAACTCCTCGGTCATACCCGGTGAACGTAACTGGGATAGCAAGGCTCTGTTCTTCGCGATAAATGTTTCCGTCAGCATGTCTTGTGGTTGCTTGCATGCGAATACTTCCTGGAACACTTGGACGCCAGAAATCCTTGGTGCAAAGGCGTGGCGCACTCTTGCCTCGAAGTCGGTCCAAAGGGTTATACTATTCTTCACGCCTTGCCACCATGTCGAAGCTTCACCTTTCAGCACCAAAGGCAGGCTCATGATAGCAGCTTCGTCCGTCATGCCATTAACTTTCTTGTAAACTGATGCGGCCGATAGAAACTCTTCCAGTCGTATAGATTCTCTAGTGCCATCATAGGAAAATGACACGTTAGCAAATGATGCGGTTGAAGGCGCAACACCACCTGCTGCGGCTTGTATAGCTGCTGCCGTAAGTGACGTCACCAATTGATGTAGCTGCTCCGGAGACATAGAGACGTTGGCCATCTTCTTGGATTTAGGCTGCTTGTTACCAGAAGGTCCTTGAAGTTTGCGCGGTCTCAACCCCACCCGTAGCGTAGGTCTTGATGTGGGTGTAAACCGAAGGTCCGTTGCCAGAATGCGCCAGCTTGGATGACTTCAGCCGAACGTTGTGGCGCCAGTGTAAGAGCCGTAGGAGCGGGGGGAGAGGTAGCGCGCAAAGTGAAACCTCGATTCGCTGGAGAATAATATTTATTCCGCAACAAACGTTACAGCGGGGTAAAGGAGGCGTAAGTGAAACCTCGCGTCGTCCCTTACTGGTGTGATGGTCCGGGAACCGTACGCACCACACAGTAATAGGTAGGAGTCAATCTAGTGAGCCGGGAGTCCGTCTACACTTGATTAATCCATGTAAGGAAGATACATTGTCAAAATTCATAATTCGACCTAAGGATTCTATGTTGAACAAACGATAGCGCCATCTAATTCGACGCCAGCGCCATCTAGGGGAAAATTGAATCCCTGGTGTAGTTACTCTACGCGCTCCTGGATGGCGTTAGTAGTAGTCATTGTCTGTTGCAGTGTACGGTTGCTGTTACAGTACAAAATATGTCTAAATATTTGAGAAGATCAATTCGAAGCATAATTAAAAATAAGCATATCTGCGCTGATGGACAATCAGTAGGTATCTAACTAAGGTCACGCGACCATTTATTTTCGTACGGTCAACCAATTTGTTTTCTGGGCCATTTCGTACCTTGTCACAGTGAAAGTCAATATGAAAGCCCCTAGAGGTCTCATATCATTGTCATTGTGACAAGGTACGAAGTGGCCCAGAAATCAAATTGTTTGACTGTACGCCGCCACTGTAGGTAGGTAGGTATTTATTGCAACGCACGAAGTTACGAGCGACGTAGGTATTTAGTATAGTAGTAAGATTTAGTATTTTGTTCGGCTGTGAAAATATCCAATTTTCTTCTTTTCCTAAAAATAAAAAAGCAAAAGTTTAATATGTGCAAAATTATGAGCCGAGACTCGAACTCTCGGCAGGTTGGACAGCTTTAGATCACCTTTATTTTCAATCACTGAGACCACTGCGCTACCAATGCTTACCATTAGCGGGTGAAATTCTAGAGTATATGCATCGTCACTTTTGTCACTGTTTAGTAGATATAAATTTTTACTTACGTTTGTTCCATGCATTGTTTTTTGGAATCTTATAAGTTGTCTTTTTCGAGATTTTTTCTTTTTATAAATTGTTTGTTACCCATAATAACTTCGTTACAAAATTAATGTTTTGTGCACACGGTATATCACTAAGACACACAACACAGTTTTGACAACTAACACCACAATATATATTTGTAAGGCAAGTTAAATAAAAACTTTTATTTTTTTGGGAAACGTCGTACAGGTCCTTCTGGCACGAGCGCTCAGTTATCACTGTCACATTTAGAAAGAGTGACGGAGATAGACCTTGCAGGCCGCAAGTCGATATCATTATACGATAGAATTCGACGATGTTTATTTATTTTAAAAATATTGCTTCAAATTATTGAACTTTGGAAGCTGTCAATGAACTATTTTAGTTATGATTGAGTTTTCTCCTTTTTTTGTTTCATAGTGTTGCGTAGTAAAATAACAAGTAAAGTTGGAGTAAAATTTGAATTGGAGGTTACTTTGGGAATTAATTGTATCGAGCGAAGTGTTATGAATCGTGTATTGAAAGCTGTGGATGAAAAGATAATATAATCAAGAATGATATATATTTTTCGCAAGTCTACAAATATCAACATTTCGCACAAAAATAGGATATGATTGGGGTATTTTTGCATATCTGGCTCGGGGTAGGGCCTTAATGCAGTTTACAGAATACATCTACTTACCAAGTTTCAACAGTATTAGCTCTTATAGTTTCGGAAAAAAGTGGCTGTGACATACGGACGGACAGACAGACATGACGAATCTATAAGGGTTCCGTTTTTTGCCATTTGGCTACGGAACCCTTAAAACGAACCTATAAAAATGTATGCCTACGACTCAAAAGCCATAACTTTGCAATTTAATCATTATTATCCCATCATACTGCCATATTGATTATTCAATAAAACATTCAATATGCCGTAATCCGATACAGGGCGATATAAAAACCATTTTACGCTGTATCTTCACGATTTATCGACATGTAAATCATTTTAATTGCCTGCGCGCGCATTTTTTAGAGTAATTGGCAGATCGGCCATTTTTCATCTATCCGCTTCGGGGGACCACAGTGTGCAGCGGGCCAGTGCCTTAATAATAAGCCAATAAAGTTAGGCATATTTACAAAAATCTGACTCCATTAGAAGATGCTGTTAACTCGACGAATTTTGTTATCTGATTGTTTATTACTCTGCAATTGATTCAAGAGCCGAATACACCGAAATTTGAAATGTTGACGCCGCGTTTTACAGTGATTCAAAATGAAGTGATTTTTATGAATCTGCTTTCCGCTGCGGAAATCGGGCCAAGTTAGAATTATAAAATACATTAAAATTTCCGCAGATTTAAGTAGTATATTTTCTCTATTATAACGCTGTGAGAAGTTTTTACGTAATGCTGTTTTCAATTAACGTATTAATGGCCTTGTACAATCTGCATGTCGAAGTTCTCGGTACATCAATCATCTCTTAATGGTGAAGTTAGTATCTCATTAGAAAAGTAGGTAGCGCTATTGTGCTTTTATGAAACATCATTCACATTAAAGGTGTTTTTATTTCAATCTTTCCCTACTGCTTCGCTTTATGACGGTAGGTTGTACGTCAAATGTGCGATAATTGGATTCCACTGGGCCGTACGATAACTGACTTTTTTTTTCGATTCATTCGAGGCAATCATGCGAAATGTTCCGAATACTTATATTTGTTCAAGTTTCAATATCACCGTTCCGCTTTCGGTGGCATTTTATATGGGAGTCATATAAATATAGGTCACAAAGATATTGTGGTTTCGTGATAAAAATACAAACCAATCCTGCTACCTATCTATCAATTGGTGTTGGACAACAACGATGATGTTAAAGACTTTATTGGCGGTCTGTCGACATACCAGCTCTTTGAATATTGAATAAGAAATATAATCGATCAGGATGCAGCAGAGTAAAAGATGAGTTAATAAGTCTATAGTTAGAACATATTTACTTATTTACTTCAATGCTTGCCCAATCTGAAAAGACTTTTCCGACTTAAGTACTTAGTTCCGATTTTGTGCCATTTTCTGCCAGCTCATGACTTGAAGACCGCACAGATCTGATTCGACGTTGTCCTACCGATACGATAGCTATAGAAAATACTTACTTATTTCTTCCTTTCTTACAAAGTGATATGCAAAGCGCCCTTGTCAAGGCTAGTAATAACAATAAATCTTGACAAAAAGCAAATAGCCGATAAAATACAACGCTTCAGTAACCCATCTATCGCCAACGCATCCTTAACTGCTTCCTCGCATGCGTAGCGGCCGTAACGCGTATCTCACTTCTTCACACCCGGTGTGCTAATCGACAGTGTATCTTGCTCATTTGTATCATGTATCATGTATGCCGTGACAGAATGGGGGCATTACACGCATTAATCTGATCTTTGATGTTTTCTACTAGTATTTATTTCTTTATCTAGTTTTAGTTAAGATTCCGTTCGCGTGGACCATTAAAATCGGAGATGGAATCGATTATCTGTTTCAGTGGAATCGTTTCATACCACGTCGGTGGCAAACTAGTGACAAACAAGTTGCTCGCGTGATGGTAAGCGATCACCGTAGCCAAGGGACGCTTGCAACTACAGTGACGCACATGAGCATTGCCGACCTTTGAAAATTTCTTGAAGGACCCCATATTGCAATTCCTTGGGAAACCCTCGGTACCGGAAACTCATTCCACAACGCACTCACTCTAGGGTTTGAGAGAGGAAATTCATCCGAAACCGAACCGTATGTACAAAACGAATCTAAATTGAATAAGTAGGTACAGTGTTATGACTGAAGCCTCATATGTCTCATAATGTAAAGGTAACCCTATTATGTCTTAGTTACTTCCAAATCCTTAAGAATCAATACTGACGTTACAATAGTTACCACTAGGTTACCCGAAATATCGGAGCATTTAAATCATTGGAGGTACTAACATTATAAAGAGGTAAAGTGTGTAGCTTCATATAGATACTCCGAGGGGATAATCTACGAAACGACTCATCCGATGAAGGCTATATTTTATCACGGCTTTGCCTGCGTTTTTTGTAAAACATGAGCAAAGCCGCGCGGACAGTCAGTAAGTAAACATGTTAATAAAACCATTGATTAAATGTTGGCTTAGCTATTCTCTTTCTAAAACTCTAAATAACTGCATAATAGTGACAGGATTAGCACTTTGTGTTAATTACAAAAGAAAGAGCCTTTAACTACAAAGGTATTATAATTTTATGAGTCGGTATTCAAATTGTCCAGCAATTGTGGAATACAACTATCTACAAAGACCGTTAAACATAGCATACTAGCCAAGTACAAAAAGTGATCTAGGTAAGCACCTAAATGCTTCTATGCATAATTATAATGAAAATTAATTAGTTTCTTAATTGCCTAGAACCATATTTGTGTTGAAAATACCTACTTAATTTATTCGTTGTGGCAAAAAGTGCAATTTCACACATGACTGCACATGTTAACTTGCATGATATATGATACTGTAAATTGGAACTAAGAGAATGTTTTGTATAATTTATTTATTTATTTAATCGTATGGCATTGCATACCAACATTGTTTTGGTCTTTGAGTTTGTGTACCTTACCTACATTAGTTTGGACACGTGCAGGGTTTTGTATAATGATAATGGGTCATAAAATATCGAGTATGAATAATACATATAAATGTACCTACTTAAGTATGCCTAATAAGTCAACTTTGAAACGCATGTTACTAAGGAATGTGATAAATTTGGATTTAACAAACGTTTACCAAGTTTACAAAAAAGCCCAAGACTAACGCAAATACAATTAGTTTAAGGAACACAAACTAGGCTCAGTATATATAAACGTTTACAAGAGATATTCCCAATTTAAAAATATAATATAAAAAATTGTTATATTAAAAAAACACTAAGGGACTCATAATAATAATATGTTTTAGAACTCAAAAATTGTATTATGCTTTAAAATAATTTATTTTTATAGTCAACTTTGTTTAGTAATTTAGTAAAAATAGTTTAGTAAAAACGGTACTTACATATTTAAGAAGAAGTATAAAACCTTTTAGCTTAATAAATAACATACGCTTGTTGATGTAAGCAAAGTACCTATAGATTTAACATTAAACATAGATATTTCCAAAACGTATTTTTTGCCATCCCTAACTTAAGTAAACATCTTTTGAAATGCTTTTATCAAGTATCAATCAACACATCAATTCAAATTAATTCAATTAACATTTCGTATCAGCGTAATCCATCAAACCGAACTAAGACATCTTATATATCATTAAAAAACACAAATCCATTATACAGTCGCATTAACAAACAAATGTTCACACTTGACCTTTCTGTGCACCGATATCAATCTTTCCATGAAGGCTCATTATTACTTCTTTACTCACTTAAATAAGCACCCCGAACAAATTGTAATAAAAGGACATAACGCTCAAAATAGAATGACTCGAAAGCAAAAGTTAATATGTCAAACGAATGTAATACAAAAATAACATATGCGATTCATTACGTATCTTTACCAGGAAGATAAGGTTAAGATTCGCATATCTAAAGTGTAAACGATACCTGGTCGTCCTTTGAAAAACCAGGGAGGCATTCAAAAAGGTGTCGTGGAAAAGTTAATTTATGTTAAACTCGTCCACGCCGCGATTATTCAAGAGCCCGCCGATGGCGCGATAAGCAAGATTCATCGAGTGCGGCCCTGGTAAAAAACTCGAACTTTGTGTTCCGAGGGTTCTGTTACTTTAACAACCTGTAGGCTTGTTAACCCCTGTTTATATTGCGAAGGCTTGATACCAGACGATCTAAAGACCATTAGTCAAAAATCTTAAGTAACTTGAATAACTACAATGCTGAATTTTATCGTTTGTAGGCACTTGTTTAAGGCGTTGTTGTCACGCGTATGTGTGATACTATTAGGTTGGTTAAACTAGAACAAAGAACTAGAAGCTTATGTATTATTTACAAAAGTCGAAGCATTTAAAAATTCTTCACCTAAAAAAAACTTTTCAAACCAAATCATTTGATAAACTAGTAGTATACTTACTACTAGTACTTTTTAAACAAATTATTTGGTTTGAAAAGTTTTTTTTAGGTGAAGAATTTTTAAATGCTTCGACTGTATACTATTTTAGCAATTAAACACAAAGAAATCAGTGTTTTTATTTTTAATTCGAATGGATGTATTAACTAAATTAATATATGCGCTTTCTTTTGTCATCCAAATATGTTTTACAAATGTTACATCAGTCCAAGTGCGGTACCTTGCGGGACCCTACCGCCGGCACCTGTGTGGCGCTGTCCACAGAAATACGGCAACTTGAACATTCGGGGATTAGATTTATCGCGTGCCCACGCGCATGCCTGGGCCCCATCAACAAGCTTTAATTATGAGGTTTGGATTGGATCGGGTTGTTTAAGACATCCGATGCATTATGATCGTCCATGTTTATGGATTAGCACCGCATTGGCTTTTTTGAAATAATATGGGCAAGCGATAATAAGGATATATATTTCGAACTGACTGTAAAATAGAAGAGTACAAAATTATCTGTTTAAGCGGTAACTCTTGAAGTGGGTTCGACTAATCCGAAAATATTAGCAGTATATATGACAATGATTAACACCACGTTCGTAAATATATACAAAAAAAAACAATCAACATCAATAATATAAATTGTTTAATCGCATTACAATGTTAACTGAACGAGCGAGCGAAGCGAACGTAGTTCTCCGTTTCAGCTTGGGCATATGTATACATTCTTTTGGATGTCCGGCAGTCCTGCTGTCCAGCTATTCTCCCCTACAGGTCGCATATCTTAACTGGTTCTCGTGAGCAGGTTCGATATATAAATATATTGTTTATTTTTTGTTGAATCGGTTATTGGTAAATTTTCGTAACAAAAATATTTAGAAAAGACACAGCTCACAAAGCCACTAGTTATTGAATGTATGTGTATACAGCCCCCCTATTCTGTAACTTGTTTTAAGCTCACCTCAACGCTCACCCACAATTATACCTTGACACCGCCATGCGTAGCAATTAAGCGAAGGTAGAGGTCTAGTTTTGTAACGGGTGACCGGCGGGGTGAGCCGCATTAACGCGTAGCGAATAACACCCCAGATACAGGAGTGGACGTACATATGATTTTGTCTTTTGTACAGCTATTAGTGTTGTTGTTGAATCTTGCATGTCACACTCCGTTTTATTTTAGCTATGGCTTTGTTTCCTAAACCGGTGATATGACTTGAGTTTTAAAAATTAAAACAACCAGTTATATAAATAGGCAATAAAATGCATAATAGTTATCATACTAGTAAATTATAATCACATCGTTCAAGTGTGGTCTGCAGTGAAATTCGATTTTCAACAGTTAAAATTATCGTATTATTAGCACTTAAAGCGTAAACATGGCAGGAGTGTGCTAATGCAACTAAATTGAAGTTAGCAAGAAGCAAACATACATGCAAGTCGGCAAACAAGTGGGCACGAGTTTGTGATTAGTGATGATTGGATACATTTTGTTGATTGTTAAAAACTTGAAAGATAGGTGTAATCCAGAGATATATTGTTGTTTTATACAACAAAATAGAGACGCAACCAGGTACTTTAAGGAGTCTATTAAAATGATACGTCTAATTAGAAACGGTTTTGGGTTTTTAAAGGGCAGATTGACAAAATGTATGCTCAGTGACAGGGCAATTTAGACTAATTAGTACGGAACCCTACTTGTCGTTATATCAGCGATACATTTAATTGCAAAATAAGTCAAAACAAGACGAATTGTTCACATATTTATACATCGATATCATGAATATTCACATTAGTGTTGTTTTCGACTTCCATTGTAATATCAAAGACGTGACGTATTCACGTGAATTTTAATAAGTAGGTATTGTGTATACGTACACAGATACATGTTCTTCTTCCATGAATATTTAACAAGATGCTGTAAACACGTAATTTCAAATAAGTTTATAAATAATATTGTTAGTGCAAATTTCACAATATTAGTCCATTACTTATCACAGTACATCTAAGTGTGTTAACCTCCTTTACTGCATGACTGCTAAAAACTTAAAAACACATTACGCAGTTAGGTACTTCACTGATTTCTCAAATTCATTCCTCACCTCATTCATACCACCTACTAAGACGCTAACAGACAGACAAACACACCGTCAAACATGATAATTAGATCGCTTTATGCATCAAATGTGGTCCGTGCGACGTATATCAAAATGTAAGCTAGAAGCGAAATTCAAAATTCTGTAAAAAAACACCATTCAAAGGATTATAATAACAGTAGTATGCTACACACAGTACAGTAATAGGCGATGAATTAAAAACATGATACACTTCTCCTTTTAGCCGCAAAACTTTTAGCATGACTATGATCAAAACCAATAATCACCTAAAGTTATATATGATTATAATGAAAAGTGATTGACTAACGATATACGTACGATGGTGAACTCATGCATTTGAAAACTTACCTCGGGAGGTGCAACATTGAGAATATCAACTTTAAAATAGGGATAAGTAGGTAGTAAATTGGTGTTACTAATATATGTTGAAAAGGGACTACCTACATAATAAGAGCGTCTGATGAAGAAAAATAAGTAACTAGCAAATAATGTCTCAAATAATTTATTATGAATAACGGCAATCTTACAAAAATTAAACTTACAATTTAAACAAAAAATTAAATTAAACAGTTAGGTTTGTTGTATGGAAACTAGACGACGATATATTTAATGGATATAAATACATATAGAAAACATCCAAGACTCAGAAACAAAAAGAAGCGGGTTGTGTCCGAGATACAACCCTTACTAAAGTTTAAGTGGATACTTCTTTGTTGGCTATGGAACCCTAATATATCTGAATAAATTCACTAACATCTGTATAAGTACCTACAGATAAATCGGTATAGGTATATGGCAACATTGACTACCTACGTCAGTACCATAGTAGGTTGTGTCCGAGATACAACCCTTAATAAAGTTTAAGTGGATACTTCTTTGTTGGCTATGGAACCCTAATATATCTGAATTAATTCACTAACATCTGTATAAGTACCTACAGATAAATCGGTATAGGTATATGGCAACATTGACTGACGTAGGTTATTTGACTTTGACTCGCGATACATTGAAAATGGCGGTCATTTCAGTATTATGTCCGCCACATAAACTAATTAACATTTTGTGAGTAACAACTAATGGCAAATAAAAAAGGAATAAAACATGTAACAAACAATTATTTGAAATCAGATTAGGCTTCTCTACAAAAAGTTATTCCGGAAGTCACGTGATACATTTTGAACTGTACCCCTATACAAGAACGCGAGCAAAGAAGTATCCACTTCAAAACACTCATGCTCGTCACTCAAACATTAGCCCTCACCGGGGTAGTTGCCTCCTGTAGAGCATGAGCCTCTTTTAAACCAATTAATAGTTACGGACCATAAAAAATACAAAAAAGTATCGCCACAGCTATGATAATTAAAAAGTTCAAAAAATCGTCTACTATGGTTTCACAGCTTCTGCTGTTTTGTATTTTTTCTTCTATGCTAAGAAGACGCTCGTCAACATTACAGTTCCCAAGTCAATAAGTCGGTTCCTTTACCAGGCCCTGCATATTAGCGAGTACATATGAACCAGCAGTGTGACACACCCATAGTTTCGTGACGTTTGGATCCTCTACAGTTTATTCAACGGATTTCGTTCGAATTTTCAAATTAGGAATATTGACAGTTGGTCCTTCGTAGAATGCGCGTGAGTAAGGGTGCTGACGATTTTAGCAGGGCAAGGCTAAACGGCGGTTCACTTTAAAGAAGACATATTTGTCCAATACCGGTCTAATTTGTATTGTAATTCTTAGGAACCAATTGTTTGTTTGGTGTTTATGTTTTGTTTAAATATAGATTTACTTTGGTTAGGGTTGTGGTTGCAGTATTTTTTTAAAGTGTAAATAAACGGAGTTTCAGCTTGCTTGAAAGTTGTTATTTAATTTCTTGTAATGGCTTGGCATCTATTGAAAGGTGATTTTGATAGTTAAATAGAATGATCATGTAAGTTTAATACTAATACTTCGTTTTATTAAGACTTATAATTAAACTTAGATCCTTATCTCCACTTATAATAAATCTCTAAATTAAAAAAAGAATCAGCCAGTTTGAAACTAAGCTTTGCGCGGTTCGAATGTTCTCAGCATCCCATGAACGGAAAAATATGAAACATTTTATATAGGTACATTATTATTCTAGCTGCAACTTAGGATAGTTTTTATCCGACTGCGACAGTTAATTAATTTTCCGAAATATACGACTTCATTTAATTTTTCATTTATTTTTATTGAAATCAAACGCTGCTCCAACTGTCAGCTATAAGAACCGTCAAATTTTCGTCAAAATGGCGGAATTGCTTTGTCTTTCACTTATTAATAATTTAAATCCCGTCTACGACCTTTACGAGACAAATGCTAAAATATAAACCATAAAAAAATATTCGATTCTGATATGAGAACTTATATGCGCAAATGTCGTTTTATGTCGTAATTTCAATAAATGAAATCAACAAATTTGAACAATATAATTAACACGAATTTGTTTTTTTTGAATGACAATGGCACGCGCTCGGCGCATTCAGCCAAAGTACCTGCGGCGCTACCACGAAAACCGATACTCAATGTTCATATATTTGCATCCCTGTCACTCGAGTATGGTTAGTGCGATAGAGATAGAGATACCCGAATATTTTCGAATTCCGAAGTTCGTGGTTATAGCTCAGGAATCGAAAATATGGTAAATAATCATAATGTATTTTCTCGAAAAAGAATTTAAAATAAATATAGTCAAATGGAGAAAAAAACAAAGCAAGAGGTTATATAGGTAATGATTAAGTTATAAGAGTCCAAAGTTTTAAGAGGGGGTATGTTCTGTCCCTTTTCCGCAAAACGCACCTTCATATGAAACGATTGTTTTTTACTATGACGCTCGAGTATATTGACGTCACAGTCCCTCATCGTTTTCTCACTCTAACAAGCGACATTAAAACGGATGTAGCTTCATAATTTTTTGAGATATTTGAATGGGAGTTTCAATATCTTCTATCTATTTATACATAATAAATGCCTATGTCCTGACTGACTTATTCACTCAATCACTCACTCACTCACTCATCAACGCACAGCCGAAACTACTAATCTTAGAGAGTTGATTTTTGCACAGTATGTTGCTTTTATAACGTGGGCTAGGGATAAAAAGGGATTTCTGAAAATTCTACCCCTAAGGGGGTAAAATGGGGGTGCAAAGTTTGTATGTGAGAACCTTTTTTTTTTGAGCTATAGACTTAAACTTTGTAGAAAAATTAGTTATTAGAATACAAATGAAACACTTTCAGCGTTTTGGAAAATTCCACCCCTACGGGGGTAAAATAGGGGTGCAAGGTTTGTATGGAGGAAACATTTTTTTTTTAAATAGAGACTTAAAACTTTGTAGAAAGATCAGTCATTAGAATACAAATAAAGAACTTTCAGGGTTTTAGAAAATTCTACCCCTAAAGGGGTAAAATAGAGTGCAAAGTTTGTATGGGAAAAACTACTTTTTTTTAAATAGAGACTTAAAACTTTGTAGAGAAATTATTCATTAGAATACAAATAAAGTACCTAGATTCAGTGTTTTAAAAAAATCTACCCCTAAGGGGGTAAAATAGGGGTGCAAATTTTGTATGGGGGAAACAATATTTTTTTTAAATAGAGACTTAAAACTTTGTAGAAAGATTAGTCATCAGAATACAAATTAAGTACTTTCAGCGTTTTAGAAAATTCTACCCCTAAAAATAGGGGGCTAAAATAGGGGTGCAAAGTTTGTATGTGGGAAACTATTTTTTTTAATTAGAGTCCTAAAACTTTGTAGAAATATTATTTAAATACAAAGAAAGTACTTTCAGCGTTTTGGAAAATTTCACCCCTAAGGGGGTAAAATAGGGTGCAAAGTTTGTATGGGAAAAACATATTTTTTTTTAATAGAGACTTAAAATTTTGACGAAAAATTACTTATTAGAACATGAAAAATACTACATTCGGCGTTTTACAAAAATCATTCCCTAAGGGGGTTAAAAAAGGGTGCAAGGTTTGTATGGGGAACACTTTTTCTGAGCTAGACACTTAAAACTTTGTAGAAAGATTACTTATAAAAATACAAAAAAAAAGACTTTCAGCGTTTTGAAAAAACCTATCCCTAAGGGGGATAAAAAGGGGTGCAAAGTTTTTATCAGGGAAAGTTTATGTTTTTGAGTTAGAGACTTGAAACTTTGTAGAAAGATTACTTATTAAAATACAAAAAAAGAACACAAATCGTTTTAGAAAATTCCACCCCTAATAGGGTTAAAAAGGAGAGCAAGCTTTGCATGGGCAACACTTTTTTTTGAGTTAGACTTAAAACTTTGCAAAAAGATTACTTATTAGAATACTAAAAAAGAACTTTCAGCGTTTTAGAAAACTCCATCCCTAAGGGGATCCTTAAGATCCTTAAGAAGGGTAGCCAGTGTTGTGTGGGAAAAACTTTTTTTTTTACTAGACTTAAAACTATTCAAAATGTTACTTATTAAAATTAATAATAAAGTACTTTCAGAGTTTGAAAAAATTCCACCTCTAAGGGGGTTAAGAAAGCTTTGTATGGGCAACACTTTTTTTGAGCTAGAGACTTAAAAGTTTACGAAAAAAGTTCTTTCAGCGATTAGAAAAATTCAACCTCTAAGGGGGTTTAAAAGGGGGTTCAAATTTTAAATGGCGAGCAATAAAATTTTAAAGTGTGAGTAAGAGATTTTTAACTTCGGTCTTATTCTGTACGTTAAAAGACTACAAAACTGATTTCAGAGTTTTTCCAAATTCATCCCCTAAGAGTGTTAAAATTGGTTCAAAGTTTGAGTATTTCAAGGCATTTTTAAAGTATGAGATTTTTAACTTTGGTTTTAGACTGTTTGTTCACAAACTAGAAAATGAACATCAACTTTTTTTTTAATTATCCCCTAAAAGAGGGTTCAAATTTTGTATTGAGAGAAATCATTTTCTAAGACGATAAAAAGTTCTACGCAGACGAAGTCGCGGGCAACAGCTAGTTTTTGAATAAAATCATTTCCTAAAATGATATACTTATAGTGTCCTCGAAGCGACATGTTCCTCAACATGTAATTCAGCGTCATATTTATGACAATGTTTGTAAATTGACTTGTAAGATATTATGAAATAGACCAAAGAATTAATAAATTATCGTTGGTTATGCAGAACAAAAAGTGCTAGGTATATTAAGTTTGTATAAAAATCTTTAGTGGCGTAACTCTTCAATAAAGAAGTTGTACCTAAGATGTATTAAACTTCTTAAACCCACATAACACAAAGCTTAATTTACATCAAACACCTCAAAAAACCCTCTAAGTTTCTCAGTAACAGTGTAAAACGTACAGCAAACTGTACACTCAATGAATTAACAGCCGCCCCTTCTGTTTGCCTGCCTGTTTTAGTGCTTGACTGGTAATCGAACTATACTTGGCTTGTTTGAACGAGGTCCAGAGTACGAGTCAAGTCGTGGTACAGTGGTTAAGGGAACTATAAATAGGTAATACTCTAAGGGTAACTAATAAATAAAATGCCGTTAAAAGTTTGTCTTTATGTATTTCCAAATCTGTTAAGTAGCGTAAAACTTGTAGCTGTGAGCTAACTGGAACCGCATTGACTCCACCCCACTTCATCAGGCAGTGATTTAGAAGCTCTGCCGAGCGTTCACCGTAGTGATTCTTCTGGTATCGCAAGCGTCCAAAGCCGACGGCGTCTACTTACCATTACATGCATGCTGTATGGTTGTTCGCCACCGACGAAGTATAAAGGATTGCTGGCATCGGCTAACAACAACTAATAACTATAACAAGTCAGAACATGCTCATAAGCGTCGCAGTAAAGCGCGCCAAGAGAGTAACAAAGAAACGGCTACAAATCGATTAAACTTCGGCACTTTATCGAGCAATAATAGGACACTATTGTGGAAGTCGTAAAAAACCCAATTTAAGGATTCGGACAGTGATTTCCTGAGGGCTGAACGTTTTTTAATACCTCAATGTAGGAAATCGAGTGTACCTGCCAGATGGTTGCGAATCCTGAGAGTCTAAAGCGTGTTATCAAACTGTTACCGATTCGTTGAACATATATGACAGTAGTCGAGTTTACTCTCGACGTAGCGCATTATCGAGAGCTTGACCTTACTTACCACCGGAAACACAAAACTACATACATACAGAGCAAGTAATGCAACCTTTGTACTCGTGATGACGAATGTCTTGTTTGATTTCTAGGCTTTTAGGAATTGCAATCTTACTTGTTTCTGATTTTGTAAAATATTGTATTTTGGAGGAGGTTGAAAGAAATGCAGTGGCACAATTATATGAAAATTCCATCTTGGATATAAAAAACCGGCCAAGTGCGAGTCAGACTCGCGCACGAAGGGTTCCGTACCATTATCTATAAAATTATTATTTTATTCTGTTTTTAATAGTTGTAGTTATAGCGGCAACAGAAATACATCATCAAATTTCAACTGGAACTATCACGGTATTAGTGAGATACAGCCTGGTGACAGACAGACAGACAGACAGACGGACAGCGGAGTCTTAGTAATAGGGTCCCGTTTTACTTACCAGGTAACCAGCACGCCACAAAAAATCGCACTATTTGTGATAGGTCAATTAATGTGGGATACTACATGGGATCTACCAGTTATCTCCCTGACATATCGATTGAACAAATTGACTGGTTACTTGACCAGTTGATATGACAGCCACTATATGACGAGGTTATATAACTGTCTAATCTCTCAAAGTTTTTCAAACCTATACCACCCAAAATAAATAGTGGACGTTACAGGTCCCTAGTTCTAAATGTTAACAAAAAATCTTTTCATTTTACATTGACATGTAGATGGACTTTCCTGGGCCGATAAATACCAGTCGTACTTATCAACCATACTTATTTATATGTCAGTACAGAAAATTACGACGATTCGTCAGTGTCAGACTGTCAGATGACTCCTTCCAATTTGGTGATAAGTGGCGTCTGCCCGTCCTTGTGAGGAAAATCGATGTACAAGGCAAATAATGATCGATGACATCATTGGCCTTAATATGTCCTTATCCATGAAAGGATGATTTCAGCAGCGTCTAAGTTAGGGCGGTGCGGCACTTGCGTACAATCACCTGCTGGGATACTGCAGCTGACTTATGAGCCGTAAGACCGATACGGGAGCGACAACTATGACCGCATATTGGACAATTTCTCCACCTTGGATCCACTGTAGCAATGACAAACTCTACAGCATATAAATATGTTAAGAACTAAGCACCCGCCGTTGACACCACAACTGCCCACACATTGTCTATGACACAAAAACAAAAGCATCTTTGGCGTAGGAGACTATAACAATAAATCTAACGTTTTAACTCCACCCTATCCGCAATTTTATTGTCAAAAAGCGGCGAATCCGGTATTTTGAATGTTCACTCTCCAAACCGCATGTCACGTCGCCAGCGTCCACTGAAAGATAAGTTTTATTGGCATAGACTAAAGTTCAGTTTTGGGTCTTCATGATAGACCAAGATACGAGCTTGTGAAATGTGTTTTCCATTCAACTGGCCCCAAGAGAGCCACTATTGACCGCTGCAAATAAAATACGCGTTTACGACGACTGGTAACTCCTTTTATAGTTTCCGCAGATTCCCGGCGATGCTAGAAAAGCTGCGGTTTGGTGGGTTTAGGCGAATTACCAACGGATAGTTTTATTCTTGGACAAATCCCAAAATTTGCGTTCCGTGTCCAATTTATTTTATCAGTTTGGTAAATTATTGATTAGATTACTCATCTTAAAAGTTATAAATTAATCCTCACCATTTTTCGATGAAAATGTACAGTTTCTAATTGATTTTTACTAGAGCATTTTATTTACAACGGTTGTCCAAAACATTTTGTTTACATCCAACTTGATTTGTTACGTTTGTTAGTCAACTTGAAATAAAGCCCGCAATAAATAACATTTAAATGAAACAGTAAGCCACCGGCGAGTATAACTCAGCTCGTGTTAATGAAACGGTCGCCATTTTTAATTCGGCGGCCATTTTGCAAGCCATGATGAATCCGCGACGTCCCGCGCTGAGGGATCGCGGGCGCGGTTGTAGCATTTGTCACTCGCTTGCAGTGGTGTGGGGGGTTTAGCGGGGTGACCATGTCGCTTGGGAAAATATCAAAAATCTAGTATGATCGATCATCGATTATGCTAGTTAGGCTGGGACCCAGTTTCAGATCCAAAATGTGAGGTTTCTATCGTGGCATAGGGATATCAACACTTTATATATCTGTCTTTCGGAATTAGAATATTAAAGACATGAAACAAGAGCAGCATATAAGGAATGACTTCTTCTGCAAAGTTGAATGTGTTCAAATCAAAACTTTAAAAAAAGAAATTTTTCCAACAAACCCACAAAGATTTAGAATAGGAAAAAATGGCGACTACTGTCGTTGCGTGTAGACACTTTAATGGCGAGGCCCGAGTCTAGATGATTAAGTAGTCTGTAACTAAGCCTCAAACAAAAACCATGTATTTTGGCCGGAACACCTTCTTTTCGCAACTAACGTTTGGCAAACTGTTTCATTTCGCAACTTTTCATTTCCTTAACTCTGAAACTGTAAATATTTCAGTATTTATTTCAGGGCCATCGTGTAGAACCCTATGGGTTAGGTTAGGTTAGTTTATAAAAATCCTGAAATATTTAACAGTTTCAGAAATACTAAGAGGTTGGGAAATGAAAAGATGCGAAATTAATCAGGTTGCCAAACGTTAGGTTGGGAAACATTAGTGAACCATTTTGGCCATCACGGTCACCCTAAGCGACAAGAAAAACAGTTTTCACACGTTGACTGCTCGACAAAGCGGCGCTCGTGACAAACGAGCAACGACGCGAGTGGCGCCGTCGTGTGCTTCGAGCACTAGATATATCGGATCCTACCTTAGGTAGGTAGGGTCCGATAGGGCTCTTTACTTTGGTTATTCATGTTAGTTAACATGTTTATTATTTACTAGCTTCTGCCCGCGACTTCGTCCGCGTAGAACTCGTTTATATCGTAGCTCGATACAAACTTTCACTCCCATTTCCGCTTTAGGGATTGATTTCCGGGATAAAAACTATCCCTATATCAAATTTTATCTAAACGGGTGCAGCGGTTGTATAGTAGCTCCATAAAAATTTTCACCCCCCATTTCAACCCCTTAGGAGATAATTTCCGGGATAAAAACTATCCCATGTCCTTTCCCGGAACTCAAACTATCTCTTAACCAAATTTCATCTAAATGGGTTTCATCAAAATCTTCACCCCCCATTTCACCCCCTTAGGGGATGATTCTCGGGACATAATCTATCTCTAAACCAAATTTCATCAAAATGGGTTGCATCTAAATTTTCACCCCCCCATTTCACCCCCTTAGAGGATGATTTCCGGGATCAATCCTACCTTTTGTCCTTTCCCGGGATTGAGACTATTTATATACCAAATTTCACCCAAATCGGTGCAGCTGTTTAAGTAGCACCATACAATTTTCCACCCCCAATTTCATCTCCTTAGAGGTTGATTTCCGGGACAAAAACTACCCTATGCCCTTCCCCGGAACTCAATCTATTTCTATGCCAAATTTCATCTAAATCAGTTCAGCCGTTTTCATGTGATGCGCGGTCACATAAACAGACAAACAGATAAACAGATTAATAGATAAACAGATAAACAGACAAACAGATAAACAGACAAACAGACAAAAATTCTAAAAACTGTTGGAATGTGTTCTGTTATCGATTCTAAGTATCCCCAGACAATTTTTTTTCAAATATCTTCCATGTACAGACTTTCGACCCTCTTCAGCTTTATTATATGTATATAGATATATAGATCACGACAGGTTTAACATACGAAGCCGGTCCTGGGTTCGAATATCGGTATGAGATCATTGTGTGATGAGCATGAACCTACCTATTTATATTGTCATCTAGTACTCATAACACAGCCTTATTGAGCTTACTATGACACTAGTTTAATATTTATTTATCATGGTTGATCTAGGACACTGAGGAACTACCTATATAACCGTGTCATCATGACGTTGCTTTTTGTATTAATTTTATTTACGCATTTAAGTTTCGCCTATTAATTAGATTCAACTATATGTATATAAGAGCAAAAGCTTACATATTCGCTCTCGTATTCTTGTTGATACAGGTAAACACGATACTAGTTAAACTTCCAAAAACCCCTCCAAAAGCAATTCCAGTCAAAATGGTCAAAGGCAAAAGTTCATCAACGCCTGACAAAGTGCTACCGAAAACCGGTAAAAACACACCGAGACTCTTTAAATACGGGGCATTATTAGAAAACACCGCTCGCGGCGATATAGGGTTGATGCGAATACGGGTTCCGTAAATGTGTTAATGTGAGTTTACAGTGGTGTAATTCTAATTATAATTAGTCGTAAATATACAGGGTGTGGCCTGTAATAGGAGCAAAAAATTAAACCGTAGGAAACCGTAGCTTGTGAAAAAATATTTCCAAATGGTTTTACGCAAAAAAAAATTTTTTTTTGAAAAAAATATCTTTAAAATAAGTTTGCTTGTATTTGTTTACTCTTGAGGAGTGCTATTTAACTTTTTATTTAAAAAAACTAAAAAAAAAAAAAAATTGGTCAAAAATCACAAAAAACATCTTTTGAAAACAAAAATGCAAAAACTATTCAGACTGGTTACATGATGTTACCTCTTAATCTGCATTGACTGATGTGCTATTATGTCGTGGTGCCAAGATACATTACTTTGAGGTCATAACTTTAGACCAAATTTTCTCCGAATTAAATATTTTTTTAAATGAATGGGGCACAAGGGGTTACTGCAAATGTTCTAAGGAAGCGTCCTTTTGAATATTTGCTCCTATTACAGGCCACACCCTGTATATAGGTATAGGTACAGTCGACCAATTTAGTTGCTGAACATCTATGAACATACCTTGTCGTTTTCACTCGTTTGAAAACTTCATATGGCAGTTTACGGTACAGAGGTGTTGAGCCCTTGTGAGGCTAAACCATAGGTATCTCCTGTTATTCCCAAAGGACCAAGTATGATGGTGACTGAAAACGTTTTTTTTTAGTTCTTTGAAAAATGACTATTCATATTCAAACACTAGTACATAGCATGTCCAAACAGTCCGTCCTGTTCCTCAAAAACATTTGTCACAAGCTAAACCAGAAAAATGCTATATTCCGCAAAGTGGCTTTAAACTATTTAAAGATAAGTAGAGTCAA
Source organism: Epinotia brunnichana (assembly GCA_963854355.1). Classification (NCBI taxonomy): domain Eukaryota; kingdom Metazoa; phylum Arthropoda; class Insecta; order Lepidoptera; family Tortricidae; genus Epinotia; species Epinotia brunnichana. The sequence continues at coordinate 3,099,635 of OY977945.1, read as the reverse complement.
TCGAACACCATCGGTCAACCTACATAGAACTCTACTGAACTAATCAGTCTTAAAGTAGTATAGCACACTCACATCACTTAACAACTCAAACAACTCAAATTAAACTTATAAGAACGGTTAAACTCACACTTACTTCGGGTGACATGTTCCGAATCCTTATGGAGTTCTTCTTCAGGATGAGTGTTCCGTATCGCCACGCAAACTACCCGCTCCGCCTACCCCAATGAATTACTTTTCAATGTGGTCGTATTAAACCTTCAGTCAAAACCTTCAATAGCACACTGAACGAATCAGTCTTCAAAGTGATCCACACACCATCAGCCTAGTTACAAAGGGACCATAGCACACTGAACGAAAAATCAGTCAGCTTATAAAGTAATTGATTAAATCAGGTGCTACTTTGCGGAAGTCCATAATAAGTTACGAGAGCAATATATTCCTTTGCTATTCCGCAAAACTCAAACATTGTTTTGCTCAGTGGACGTAGTGCAAGCAACATCTCCTGATGATGTACCGTAGAGAGGCAAAACACGTGTCGAGGTTTTGTCATTATTGGTGGAGGTTTCCAATTATTTGCATGTTTGCACGTGCGGAGGGAAAGTGGGTGCATTAACCGCCTGCAAAAATACGCAACTAGGTGTGGTGCATTTCATCAGCGCTAATAGACCTGCACGTTTTTAGCGGAATAGCAAAGGAATATTATTCTCTTAACTTATAAAGGAACCATACTAAACAAAAAATTCTGTAAAGCTCGGAACCCAATCGCATCTAGCCCCGCGGCGCCACTTCCCCCGGAAGTTGGAGAGGGCGCTGCGAACACGAGCTCCATTTCCGGCGGAAGACCGCCACGGCGTCCCGTCCGGCGGCCGAGTGATTGGCCGTTTATTAAAAATGGATACCTCGGGCGGTTTTGACGGGATTAGGAAACAAATGACATGAAGATTGAAGAACGGGAAGACAAAATGTGAGGATGCCGGTAGGCGCCGTGTTAAAAAGATATCTCCACTATTATGTCATCATAATAGTGGAGATATCAGAGATAGTGGTGATCATTTATTTCATTCATTTCATTTAATGTATATCGCTGTCATTCAAGATCAGCCATCATTCGACTTACAGAATGAGAGTGTTCCTGTAATGTCCCTCTTTTCATAGTTTATTTCATTCTCATTTTAGTGTGCAGTAATTAAGACTGATTTATATTTATGACATTGCAGCAAATATATTTAATTTTTTTAGTCAACATGCGCTCTAGAATGTCAGGAAGTTCAACCACAAATTTTGTGGTTGAAGCGATATTCTACAGGCATTCCGTTCTAATAATTAAGACTGATAGGATCGCGGCCATGTTTTGTGCTATCTATGTTGCCTCTGCTGGAAGACGGCTTCTATTTTCTTTGAGATTCGATTCTTTCTTCAATTTTGCTTCGTCATCTGATGTTCACTGCAAAGTAAACATGTGATCCAAACCGTACCGTACCGCTAACCTTACAAAACATACAAAAATAAAATTAAATTAGCATAATTAAATCCAACAAATTAGTCAGGATTCATTGAAATCGCGCTAAAGACAGGGCAATTACAACATTTCAACACTAAAAATTAACCTTTAACTTGTCTCGTTCAACGTGAAATATGTTTAATTTAAACTTTCTACCTGCGAATTTTTAGAACAAACAGCGAAATTATAACCGTAAATTATATATATTAGCATCCTAATTAAAAACGTTTTAAATATTTTAAACATAATGTTTTTCCAAGCACGCCTTTCGCTTACATTATCATTAATTAAACAGAAATTAGTAGCGGATACGACTGTTTTACAGTTTTTACACAGCCGATGTTAAAACGTCATATAGATATAAAGTCGTCATATATTTTTTAGAATGATACGAGCCGAAATAATAAGAACTTGTCCCAAAAGAAGATCAATAATAATAAATAAAATAAAAATAAAAATTGTTTAATTCAGACCGAGATCCATAATAGTGTTAATAACAAAATGGGGCTTACAAGACTATATTAGTATTACACGATTAAGTTTAGTTTAAATAAAATTTTAATTAAATTTACATTTAGGCACCTCTTCGGTTACCTATGGCAGAAAGGTAGGACCAAGTAGCGAATATTTTATTCCCTACTTGGCCCTACCAATGACCACTTCAACCCAATATTTGGTGAGCGGGCAGTCGAGGCGCTCTGCCAACACCCTCAGCATACTGTTGCTGCTACCGCGCATCCGTTTTAGCAGTGACGCTATTCTTTTCCGCCGAATGGCAAAAAAGTCGTCCGCTTGAGCTTCGGCAAACATGCCTGATGCACTGCAGTGCTTCGGCAGCTTCAACAGCACTCTGAGGATGTTATTGTACTGAACACGCAGGATGTTATAGGCCCTCTGAGTAAATCTCGCCCACAGGCTACACGTGTAAAATGTTTGACAATAAGCTTTAAAAAGGGTCAACTTAACTTGTTTGTTACAGCGTGCAAACCTGCGGGCGAGCAGATAATTTGTGCGTTGTTAGTTTACAATATATTTCATAGATATTTTTTTTTAACTGTCTATATGTACGTCCCACTGCTGGGCTCAGGCCTCATCTCATGGGCGAGAGGGAACGGGCAGGAGTCTCTATACGCTGGCCCGGTGCGGGTTGGAAACTACACATAAAATTTAATTAAATAAAAATAGCCTTTATTCTAACACAATGCAACAATTTCGTATTTTGTATTGAATTTATTGTTTAATCGGGTCGGGCAAGAAGCAGCTCCAACAATATTTTAATGTATTAATTGATAGGTACGACTGTGACATTTGCAGGCATTGGGTCAAGCTGACTGGGAAGCTGATCACTGATTAATATAGCTTAATTTAATTTACTAACATATTTTATTTGATTGTGTAACAGTGTACTAATAAATTTTATGGATTTATATCTGAAATAAATGATTATAATAATAATAAACTATAAAAGAAGCTTGAATTATTATCTAAATTTTAAATTTTTACGTAGCAGCCATAAAATAATAAAATTGAAAAAATAAAGCTGTTTTTTTTTATTGGTCGTGATCGTAAGTGGCGTGATTGAAAGCTGCTTATTAAAAGTTTCTCGTTTACTCGATAATCGTGGTAATCTTCGCTCTGCCCATCTCTATTTCCTCGGGTTTCGATATTGCACCGTATTGGCACGAAGCGATCATTAAACTATACTTGAGTTTGTAAATTGACGGACATATGCCGCCATAATAAAAATATTTATTATAAGCGAGCATTGCGAGATAAGTATTATGTTCGGCCAATATTGTATTATGATTTTTAATAACTGTGTTTGAGGATTAAAGACTACCAAGATTCCTTGCCCATTTTTGAAACTTAAAAAAATACGATGTACTTCAGTATTATATCCGACCAAAAAATGAAACGCAGAGACAAAAAATAGCAATTTAGTATGAATACAACTTTTTTTTCAGGGTATTTGCTTGGCTGGTTGGTTCTAGGTGTACATTGAAAAAGGTTCTCAAAGTATGGGTCAGAGTAGTGAAGTCTGGAAGTTTATGAGATGGATGTTTGTAGGTAGGTGCTTAGTTACCTACCTACAAAAAGTAACCACGTTAAAACCTATAATCTCATCCCTAATGACGTTAAAAATGCTATCAAGGATTTTTTGACATATAAAAGTTAATTGTAATAAACCAATATATGATTTGCTCATACGTAATATCATTGTGTTCTTAAAAATCAAACATGTTACTTATTAGTAATTTTATATTATTTGCATGCTACAACGTGGCAAATTATTTGATCGAATGTCTAATAGTACTCATACTATTTTCTGTAAATAAAACTTTGACTTTGATTCTGAAACTCTGAATAAGAATTGATGAATTCATACATTCATAAACGATATTACTTGTACCCTTACAAATGTAACGCAAAATAAACATTTTAATCATAAAAAAAACATAATAACTCTATCCTTCGGTCACACCTTAGGCGACTAATTTAAATATCGGAGCCGACCGGCCCATTAAAAGACTATTAAAGTATTTGCATACTTGATAAATAATCGATAATTCTGCCATGTCCGATAATATTAATTTCTTAACATAAAATTGCAATCTTGAATAATACAATAAAATATTTTGACATTTAAAAGGCAATGCTTAAGAGTTAATATTACGTGAATAAATGAAGAGTTCAACATAACCTTAATAACGTGAAATCAAAATCGTAAATAAACTTTTACCCCGTTTCACCTCCTGGGGGGATGATCACTAGGATAAAAAGGTATCCTATACCATGTTTATACAAAACATGACACGACTTACCTACGTAGACATTATGGACCAAATCTTTACCAGAGGATCAATTCTCGCACGCGTTAAAACGTAATGGAATTGAATGCGCCTTTATGATGCAGGGGGTTAGATAGAATACCACCACCCCCTTCCTTCCCGAAGGTGTCATAAAAGTAAACTATAGGAATAGGGTTGAAAAGAATTTTTTTTTCTTCCTTGTTTGGCCTGCAACAAATTTGTTTGTAGTACTCTGCCTACCCATTTTGGAAATGCAGGGGTGAGTTTTAGTTTGGAATGTGAAATTTAATAATTTATTGCTGTTTCCGACGTTTACGGAACCAATCTAAAAACACAGAACCTAATTAGGAAACTCTTCCTTTTAGGAAATCGGATGAAAAGGGCCATTCGTGAGCCAAACCATTAACTCTAGAGTCAAAATTCCAATAGAACAATTGGTACACAAAACTTATCAGTAAACACTTAAAGCATACAACTTAAACAACGAAACACGCGATAAAATTATAAATTATCATAATTTTATGAATATCGAAACCATAATGTGTCGAGAACCGGCTATAATTTCGCAACTCCTGTTATAGAATATTTAATTGCACGTAAGTGTTCGGTTGACTTAAATTATAGTCATTTATAGTCGTAATTTATGACGACTATAAAATTATAATTGTCAACGCGCTATTTCGGAAGATCGTTTAAGTTTAATGCGAAGTGAACGATTATGGATATAAATTTTAACTGTGAATTTTTAAACACTCGCCGGACGGAATGACAGGTATTTTTATTGCAGTTACAAGGTAATATTAGTGTAAGATATATAATATTAAAAGCAAATAAGTATTATAGACATTTTGAAATATTCATTACGTATTCAGGAAGATAGACGAGATTACTTCAATGAAACAACCAGATCAGAAACGGACTTATCATTATTTATGATAGATATATGTATTAAAATACGTGGACTAGCTTAGGAGCTAGCTAGTAGACAAGAAGGTATTCCATGCGCAATATTTGACGGAAGGAGACGAACTCTTACTGTCATGTCTCTGACATTCTGATTTTAAAAGACAGAGACACGAAAGTGAGGGAAATATTGCAACCACGATAGAAGGGCATGTTATTGTCCCTTCCTGTCTAATATATTGCATATGATTTTGGTTATGCTACGTGGTTTGGTGATGCTTCACGCTGATTTCAATTATGCAATTCAATTTATTTAGCTTAACACAGTCAAGTGAGACCCTTTTTCCTTGGAGGCACTTATATTTTCTATGAGTTTTCTGATTATACCTGAATCGTACTACCAATAATGTACTTTCAAAACAAAGTTTTAACCGACTTCAATTCAGTACTCCGCCAAGCCTCATGAACATTTGCACATTTTTTTTTCCAATTTACCACATGAACTGATTTCCGAGAACAAATGCGTTGATTTTTAGACCAATAAACCAAATCGCTGTATGTGGGCCGATAATATTTGAGGACTTCCGTCGATTCCTCAAGGATCTCAAAATTATCTTTGGCACTTCATTGTTTGCTATTTCAACGGAATCATATCAGAATCTGTGACGTACTTATATAGTTTGAAGTACATCATTGAGAAGTTCCACAAGCCATCTGTGGTATTTATCATCACTTCCAACTCACCAAATTTATGATTTCCGGGTGTAAATACACGAGTTATAAAAGAAAATACCGAAATTACTACACGCGTGCCTAAAATATTTGAGGAGTTCCCTCAATTCCTCATGGTTCCCATCACTCAACTGGGGCTTTGAAAACAATAGGACCAATCTGGAAGCATATACTTTCAATTAAAAAAAGAATTGTACGAATCGGTTCATAAATGACGGAGTTCTGAGGTAACAAACATTAAAAAAAAATAGTAATAAATGCATCCGAATTGAGAACCTCCTTCTTATTTTGTAGTCGGTTAAAAAAGGGCGATCAGTAAGGTTTCCGTGGTATATTGCCTGTTTTCAACATAGCATAAAAAAGAGATGCATAAAATTTAAAACACTATTATGTACCACAAAGAATAAACATACACACTATTTAACATGCAAGACAGTACGCTTACTTACCTACCTAATTAAGAAGAATATTTACAATTATAGCTACATACTTATTCTATTTATACACAAATTGCTTAATTACCATCGCACAGCCGCATTGTAGCGTCTTTAGAAGTTTTACTACATTAATAAAAACGCAAGCCAATTTCATTGAAATTAATTAACATCTGCCTTTCTAGCAAAGTCATACATGCACGCAGTTCCATTCGGCTTTGTCGTTCACGATGCCAGGAAATGATCAGGTTGTTCAGTTTTATTTAACTATAATTTACTGATTATACAGAAGATTACGTGAAATAATGACAATGCGACTCTAAAGTGTTCAATTAATGCGATGGCGTCTTTTACGATGGGTTTTATGTTATCTTTATGAGACGGGTTTTTGCTTGCACGGGAGTCGTTTTGCAATAAAACGTTTAAGTGAAGTGCAGTACACAATAATTCCTTTCCCGTGGGTAAACATTTAATAGAGTCAAAGGAGGAATGGTCTCATATCAATATCACCATCCAATTCACAAATACGCTCACTCGTACTATACTATAGAGTCTGGCAAACGCAACTTGAACCTAGCTATAAGACCTACCTAACCTATGTCAATAATTTTATACCTGCAGCCTATGGATCAACTACATTTAAAAAAGATTTCGGCGCCCTACGCGTCAAATATAATAACGGCTTTAGGATGCTGCTGGGGCTGCCGCGCCATTGCAGTGCATCAGGGATGTTTTGCGAGAGGCGCACGGAAGGCTTCCAGAGGCCCCGTAGCATGGTTGGCCTTATCACGCGATAAGTGACAATATAAGAGCGTTGTCTCGTTCTATCGAACGGTGTCAGCCAGGGACGGATGCTCTATCATGTCACTTATCGCGTGATAAGGTCATCCATGCTACGGGGCCAGGCCATAATGCGCAAGCGCGTCGCGTCCTTGTTGAGGCGCGTGCGCGGCAGCCCAAACAGCCTCCTACAGACGGTGGCAGCGCGCCTAGACGGGCTTCCTGCTGCATTGGGACAAAATGCATAGGTGGGACGTTCTAACTGATCATGACATTTGTAATTTAGTTTTTATGTTTTTTTTTGTAATTATGTGTTCTTTTTTTTTAGCTTTAATTATTTATAATTTGAATATTTGTATGGATCTTTGGTCTGAAATAAAGCATTACAATACAATAAGAATATACAGGGTGACTGGTAATTCGACCTATTCATTGAAAGGGGTTATACTAGAGCTAATTTGCAACAATTTATGTCCAATCAACCAGGGGTCAAAACACGATTTTTTTTTAATTTTTCGAGTTTTATTTTGTTTGAAAAAAAATCGCCTTAAAGTGCTGATAGTGACAAAAATGTTTTTTTACCATCCAAATGGAAGTACTTTTGTCACAATCACCAGCTTAAGGCTGCAAGGAGATTTTTTTTAATACAAACGAAAAACTCGAATATCTCGGAAACCAGTGAGTTTCGACCCCTGGTTGACTAGACATAAATTGTTGCAAATTAGCTCTTGTATAACCCCTTTCAAGGAATAGGTCGAATTACCAGTCAACCTGTATATGGCAAAATGTACGTTCAATCAATTTGATTCCTAGGTCATCATATAACCATGCCGTTGTAATTGCTATGTCAATACGGGTTACTAGGATTAATGCGTCACTATGTATCAGATAGATACTCTGCCAATTTAAGGGTGAAAGGGATAATCCCCCAAAGAAGCCATGCCATGCGACCTCTCTTTTTTCAGTAGTGTAAAAAGAGTTGCGTTTTCTTGTAGATTTATACATCTGTAAAGTCTATAGTGCAGGGAGATACGCAGAATACACAAGGACAAACGAATAGACAAAACCAACATTAAAACAAAAAAGCGGCCAAGAGCGTGTCGGGCCACGCTCAGTGTAGGGTTCCGTAGTTTTGCGTCCGTCACAGTAAGTGTGTGAAATTATTTAATATTTTTTTCTAAAACTATTCAACCTATCAAGTTCAAAATATTTTGCCTAGAAAGTGTTAATAAAGTTCTACTTTTGAGATATTTTTCATATTTTTAAAACTTATGGTTCAAAAGTAAGAGGGGGGGAAACATTTTTTTTACTTCTGGAGCAATTATCTCCGAAAATATTAACATTATCAAAAAATGATTCTAGCAAACCCCTATTCATTTTTAAAAACCTATCCAACAATATATCACACGTTAGGGCTGAAATGAAAAAAAACACTCCCCACGTTACGTATAGGGGAGGGGAGGTACCCTATTAAAAATAAAAATAAATCACATTTTATTTTACCACTTTGTCGGCGAGATTGATATACATGTTAGTACCAAATTTCAGCTTTCTAGTGCTAACGGTTACTGAGATTATCCGCGGATTGACGGACAGACAAAGTGAAACTACAAGGGTTCCTAGTCGACTACGGAACCCTAAAAAACGGTGGCTTAAATATTCCGACGCAGTAACGCCGAATTTTCCGACCAAATGTAACATAGAATATCATGAATCATGTAAATGGTCGAAATGAAATATTAATGGCGAGTTGACAAATGCTTTAGACGTTGCACTGCTTAATGTCAATGTCAGCAGGTATAAGTGCTTGTCTACAGTATTGATTAGGTTGTTTCTGTGACTTTCAAATAAAAAAAAAATCTTTTTAATTACTAGCTTGAGGATTACATTGCAAATTTGCACAACTAATAACAGGACCGCCATTTTGCATAAAAGGGAAACAAAGTTTAGGAAATGTTGAGGGTAGGTACTATTAAAAGTATTTCAGCGACTGTTTTTAGGGTTCCGTCATCATTATCATATCAGCCGAAATACGCCCACTGCTGGACATATGCCTCCCCCAAAGAGTGCCACAATGGCCGGTCCTGCGCCACCCGCATCCAGCGGACTCCCGCGACCTTTACCAGGTCATCAGTCCACCTTGTTGTTAGGGTTCCGTACTCAAAGAGTAAAACGAGACCCTGTTACTAAGACTCCGCTGTCCGTCCGTCCGTCCATCCGTCCGTCCGTCTGACTGTCACCAGTATCTCAAGAACCGTGATAGCTAGAGAGTTGAAATTTTCACAGATTATGTATTTCTGTTGCGGCTATAACAACAAATACTAAAAACAAAATAAAATATTTTAAAGGGGGACTCCTATTCAATAAACGTGATTTTTTGCCGTTTTTATAGATAATGGTACGGAACCCTTCGTGCGCGAGTCCAACTCGCACTTGGCCGGTTTTTTTTTTAATACACCTAACATGTAATCTAAAATTCAAATATACAGGCTGTATGGCAGATCGTCTGCCAAAAGACTAGGGTGGGTAGAAAGGGTCACTTGCAACATATTTCGGTCCAATTACTATTTGTCCTGCCTACGGTGTATTTTTATTAAGAGTCCTTACTCCTACTAACGTAAACGTAAAAAACGTATAAATCACGTTGGTTTAGAAAGAGAAAATGAAAATTTGAACATATGATTATTTACGTACGTTATCAGTTTTTGAATAAGTACTTATAGTTACGTCGTAATCTTGAATGCAAAAGGAAGCATTTTGCTAAATACGCTCGTCTGTTCAGTAAGGACTCTTAATAAAAAATCATATTTTGTATCGGTGCAACATAGTGATGTTATTTTTTTTGGAACCACATGGACTGACACTATTTGACAAATATTCAGTTTCTTTTAATCACTTGTAGTTATGTATTATTTTTTATATCATGCAACATCACAAAAGTCGGTCGACTACAATATTATTTGTTACTGGTTTTGTGGTACAGTTTTGTCCTGCAATTGATTAAGGGCCAATCTCCATCTTTTCTCTATGATTCAAAAATACGAGCTTCAGTTGTACTACCTGCTCGTTTCTTGTGTGAACTCGTACTTTAGTCTAAGCATTTTACGGTTTAGCAAAACATTAATTTATAATAGCCAGGTTTTTTTTTCTCCGTCATAAATACATATTCTAAGATACTATATTTACGAATCCAACAAACTTTCGACCCGGAAGTAGGTAAAAAAAAATAGTGTCAAAAAAACGCCGATTTTTTAACTAAAAATAGTAATAGCTGTTTTTAATCGTCAACACGACAGTTTTATTGTCTTTAACCTGTAAAAAGTGAAATCCGACTATTATTTTACACGTAAAGCCATTAAATTAACAAATTTCATGGCTTGGGTGACAGGTGCACTAAGTTCGTAGAAAAAAATAGTAATAATTAGTACTTTGATTTGATTCTCATAAAAAGAATGTATGAACCTATTTTTCTAAAAATCGTTTTCATTTTTGTTTAGAATTGCATATAAATACATTTACTCCAATAAACTATCGGCAAATATATTTATAAAGACAAATTGTGTCTAAATTTAACTTAATAATATAGATTATTAAACTAGTACATAAATCCAACAAAAAAAAAGCTTTATGTAAAGCATAAAACACATTTGAATAGTCCTGTTTGATTCTACAACTGAACTTGAACTCTTTCCGCCTGTGTTAAGGATCACATTCGCTCGTAGCGTCGGCACGCAACGAGTGTCTTGACATTCAAGGTCGCACTTCCCGGGCCCCAAGACACAAAACCTACCTACACAGATAATTTGTATCGTTTTCTACGATGCGCTAGGCGCTAGTATGAATGCGACGATTCACGGCGTAAAAATGGCGTCGGTAAACGGCAGTGTTGGGCGTAACTAATTTACGTTTGAAATTGAAATACAAATTGTATTATATTTAATTCAATTACGAATAGGTAATGAATTACATGTGTAATTGCATACATGAATACTTCGTAATTTGTAATCTGAATTACATTATTTCGTAATTGAAATTATTCAATAACTTAGGGTAGACCACGGACAATTGAAACACGTCATGATTGAAACAAGGAAAATTTCTCGAAAACTATAATACCTACGCGACTGACGCAACACTCGGAACACGCGGTTTTGGCCATGTATGAATTCTTGGCCAGTAGCGCTTGAGTGATGGTGCGATACCGGAGTGTACACGAGCCAAACCAGTTTTTCACGGTAAAAAGTAAGTATTTGTGCTGTCGTATATTTTCTTATAACTTTGTTTACTCTTGTATTTTGACTGATCAAATTAATTTGGCGCTATAACTGGGAATAAACGAATGTTTATAATGGCCGTTGATCAGCGTTCGAGTCTATTTTTATATGTAATATTTGACCTTGAAGTTAAAAACGTGGTGTGGGGACGGTAGAAACAACTTGCTTGTGGACGATTGGAACGTTTCAATCGTCCTCGCGTTTAAATCGTCCCCAAAAGTAACCGACTTCAAAATAGAAGGAGGTTCTGCATTCGATGCACATATTTGTTCTATTAATGTTCACTATTGTTTGTGTAGTTTTTGACCTAGTTTATAAATTATGGAAATATGAAGGTTTTTTAGAAATCTACACGCTGCGTGTCATTGTAAAAAAAAAAGGTTCTCAGTTTGACCCGTATGTTTGTATGTATGTATGTACGTTGTCCGAGATTATCTCGCGTTAGGTTGAACCAATTTTGATGCGGTTTTCAGAAAAGTATTTAATACATTCTGGAGAAGGTTCTTGTATACAATAAAACAAATGGTTAGTCCCGACGTTTACAACACTTTTTGTCACAGGATAGGTACACGGAAGGGTTATGATTGAAACATTTTTATAGTTGAAACAAGCACTTTTTATGAAACATGATTATGCTTGTTTTGTGCAAATCTATATCGTTATTATGTTATAATTGCATTAAAAATACTTTGGTTAAACTAAATGTATAAGGTAGCAGCAACAAAGGAAACTAAAGTCGTATACTTTTTTTTACACCCGTGTTTTTATCGAGATGTTCAGATGCTCATAAATTGAGAAATGTTTATGATATGCCTGCGAGTGTTTGATGAGCTCATTGTATGCCATGGTAGTCATTAAACAAATTAAAAACCGGCCAAGTGCGAGTTGGACTCGCGCACCGAGGGTTCCGTAGAAATCTTTTTTTTTCTTTGCCTGTTTGGGTGTTCCACTGCTAGGCAAAGGCATCCCGCATTTTTCTCCACTCGGTCCTATTGCATGGCATGGCATGTAACTAAAAATCAGGGGGCACGGCAGTTCCCCCGCCAAGTCGAGCAAAACAAAGAAGCACGGCCGTACCATCCTTTTGTCGAAGCCATTCAGGCCATTTTTTCAACATCTTGTAATTTTCTGCTGGCTAAAGCTAGAACCCTGAATTTTCAGGAACATGTAGGGCATAATATGGCTAACATAATATCAATAACATTAAATTTGAACTTTTAGTTTAAGAACTATTGTCCGTCAAAGTTCGTTAGTTTTGTCACTGACATACTCAATTACTCACTGATAATGATCACGCTAATTCTAAGGTACTTCTAGCAGACCCACAAGCTCCAAATTTCAAAGTAATTAGTTTTTAGCCTAGTAACTCATAAAAAACCTATAAATATTGCAATTTCAGTCACGTTTCAGAGAAATACAAGCTGCATAAGTAAGTTTGTAATCCTATGCAAGTACATACGATTACAAATTGTCCGTCAAAGTTCGTTAATTTTGTCACTGACATACTCAATTACTCACTGATAATGATCACGCTAATACTAAGGTACTTCTAGCAGACCCACAAGCTCCAAATTTCAAAGTAATTAGTTTTTAGCCTAATAACTCATAAAAAACCTAAAAATATTGCAATTTCAGTCACGTTTCAGAGAAATACAAGCTGCATAAGTAAGTTTGTAATCCTATACAAATACATACGATTACAAAGTTACTTTTGCAGTTCCTTCCTGCAAAACTATACAAACGTTATTTGCGGTTGGTAAAATAACATTCCCATACAAAGTCTACAAAAAGAAATGAGATCCCATAAAAACATTCCATGTAAAAAATAGGCCAAGTCTCGGAACTCTTTCACAGTAAAAAGTGGTGAGATATTTCGTAGAGCCAAGTCAGGCATTCTTATTAATCTTTATTTGCTTGCTTGATAAAATTTTGTGACTTGGAATCACACTTACATACGTTTTAGGTTCCTATGCAAAAATTAGTAAATGCAGTAAAGTTGTGTGATTCCCAAGTTGCAAAATTTTATTTAGCAAGCAAATAAAGATTAATAACAATGCCTGACTTGGCTCTACGAAATATCTCACCACTTTTTACTGTGAAAGAGTTTCGAGACTTGGCCTACTGTTTACATGGAATGTTTTAATGGGATTTATGGTTTTCGCAATTTTTCTTTTATTTGTGCCATAAGGCGTTGCTTCGTACCAAATTTCAAGACTCTGAGTTCACGGGAAGTACCCTGTAGGTTTTGATTCCCTTGCGAGTTTCGAAAATTTGCGTCATAAATGACTGTATATTTTGATTGCGTTAGCTTAGATGTATGATTTTTTCACATTTCTAAGGAACAGTAGGTTTGGGTATTTAATATAAATGTCAGCTTGACACCTCCACGCGTTCCTGAGAAAAAGGGTATTGACAGACGGACGGACGGACGGACAACAAAGTGATCCTATAAGGGTTCCGCTTTTTCTTTTCGAGGTGCGAAACCCTAAAAAAGATATAAGTAGGGTTGACTGGGTAGGACTGAACCAATAGTTCGTATATCGTCTGTAGTTTTGCTTTTTAGGGTTCCGTACTCAAAGACTAAAACGGGACCATATTACTAAGACTCCGCTCTCCGTCCGTCCGTCCATCCGTCCGTCCGTCCGTCCGTCCGTCTGTCTGTCACCAGGCTGTATCTCACTGATACCGTGATACTTCCAGCTGAATTTTTCACAGATGATGTATTTGTGTTGCCGCTATAACAACAAATACTAAAAACACAGAATAAAATAGTTTTTTATAGATAATGGTACGGAACCCTTCGTGCGCGAGTCCGACTCGCACTTGGCCGGTTTTTATAATCTGTGAGGTGAAGAAAATATATCAAATGAAAGAGCGTGTTTTTATGTACTAAACGGCAAGTAGTAGTGAGTAACTAATTTTTAATTGAAATTTCCTGTAAGACTCAGACATGTAAAGCTATATATGCGACCTTATTTGAGATCCTAATTTAATTAATAAATAATACTATTCATTATGTACTTACAGACTTCTAAAACATTGGCTTTTATGAATAAATATCTTGTTTCTTGCAATACAATTTTGGATCTAGGTGTTTTAGTTTTAGTAGTAGCTCAAATTGAAAAAAAAAAAACGATTTGTTTCAAGTATCCCCATCCCAGGGCCGGTTGAAACAGTGACAAAAATTAATACTTTTATGTATTTTATTCGTAATTTTTATGAGATAACGTATAATTTAGGATAGGTTTATGATCAGCTAGCGTTTTTGCGCTTACAAGTTAAACTCTACGTATATTATCAGTCATTTGTCACCTTATTAAAGTAAGTTAACTAAACCACAACGAAAATAAACTGTTTGTATTTTAAACGTAACAAGACTATATTAAGTAATTAAAATACAGGGTTGGCCAAAAATTCTTGCCCTTTTGAAACTTTGATGAAAATAAAACCATGAAAGTCAATTTCCTGATCATTGAATTTTTGTGACTAACATCTAATGCAATTTATTTCTTGAATATAATATCTTTGAGATGTCCCCCATCTCGTCGCTGGCACTCCTGCAAACGACTGCGCAGATTTTGGGAAACTCGCTGACACATGCTGCGAGGGATCTCGACTATCTCATCGCGGATGTTTTGCTTGAGTTTGGATATTGTCTTCGGTTTTTTAACTCAGAACTCGACTTTATAAATATCCCCGCACGATAAAATCGGCGGGAGTGAGATCCGGGCTTTAAATAGGCGGCGAACAGTTACATACAATTTGTTGTTTTTATAAAACTGTTTTACACAAAAAGCTCGTTGTTGATCAGTAGAACGCTTTACTGCAAATAACATTGCATAAAGTAATGTAAAATTTCCCTCCACTCCAAAAATTTAGAAGATATTCAGTGTTGCAATTTGCAAAAATGTATGGCCCACCCTGTATAGAAGAGAACACCCTGAAAAGAATATGTAAATAAACTAAAAAAAAACTTACTTTGACTTTCATTAGTCAATGTCAAAAATACAAGAAAATCACTCTGTTTCAACCGTCCCCACCTCCTACTTTCGGAAAAAGCCGTTGTAGTAATAATGAGAATAATGATACAGTAAAACTAGATACGCTGAAATGATCCACAAGCTTCACTTCAAACATAAACACACACTCAATATTCTCAATTAAATAGAAACCAGAATAATTGAAAAACTCTACGAGTGAAAACACTTACTTTTGGGGATCAAAACACAATAGGGTTTTCTACAAACAAATTAAGCGCGCGGGAAGCAACGTCACGATGTTTTTCGTGTACAAACCGATTGTCCACTTCTTTCCCACCTTGGACCCCTCGCCGTCCCACCAACGGTTTGCGAGATATTTGCGTTGTTGCAACCGTACCCAGTTTACCCTACTTTCATTGTGCCGAAGATATGAGAGTGTTTCAATTGACCTCACATAGTGTTTGAATTGACAGTATTCTCAGTATGTATGTAAATACTGTACTTTAATATTTTACACAAGACAATGGTAAAAACAAACACACAGACACAGTCATTTGTCAGTCAGTTCGACAGTCATGTGAGGTCAATTGAACCATACCGCCCCATACTTGTATTATACTCGTATTATTGACAAAAAACTTTGGATTATAGACTAACAAAATACATTTTATTTAGGAACCAGATAACTAACCTTAAAAAATTTTGGGCGTTCATCTTTCTACTCATAAAAATATAACGGTTATATCCTGTAAAGGCAAATTGTTTCAATTGCCCCTGGTCTACCCTTCGTTATGTAAACTTTTTTTAGTTAACTAAAAAGGAACAAATTTACTTGGAGTGATTATTTAGAAAAAAAAACAATTCAATTACAAATTAGCATTTTTAAGGAAGTAACTATTTTTGCTTTTTTAAATATTGAATTTATTTTCTTACTAATACGACTAAAGTGAAAGTTTGGAAGCCTGGGGAAATTTTTGCCCATAAATTTCGAACTCACTCACAGAATTTCACGAGAATCGGTTGAGTGATACGATCTATAGAGGGAACAGCTGAACAGCCGGACATACGAAAGCATATTTGCCCAAAAAGGAGATCTCAAACCGGCACACTAAACTAGCTGGTCACTTACTGGCGCTACGACACTATTTCATTGATAAAACTACAATGAAACAACAAGATTCATCTTTAACCTCAGATGATCTCAGATCTTCTTTCTATGATCTGAGGCTTATAACTAGGTACATATTTTGTTAAGTGAACCCTAAAAAAAATCTGTCTCAGAACCTACCTAAGTACCTACTTTTGTACGGTCTACGGTAGGTATTTTAAAAACATAGAATTATAATTTCAATATATGATCGTACGCGTTAGATCGTGTCGCAAAACACTGAAATCGCGGCGCGCCGGTTCGTGCAGTGCCTACTTAGACATATTTATACTTATACCTACGCGGCGAGCGGGCGGACGGCGCGGTGCCCCGCTGCATGCAACCGGCCAATCACGTTTGCTCTGCGGCTCGCGCGCGGCACTTGTAAACCTACTTTAACAGGTGTTTGTAAAAACATTAGTTGCAAAGTATTTTATCAGGCGATTCGTACATCATTCAACGAAAGAGTGCCGATGATGAAAATCCCAAAACTTACTGATCAATTTGCATTTTTTGAAATTGTTAAATAATATTAACCCCCTAAAATCCACCTTCCGTTGTTGTTTAGTGTGTGATTGGTTTGTAATGTTTCGGTCCACTAAATGTAGTGGACCGAAACATTGTTGAATGCAACAAGGAATGAAGAAACCTACAGTCTATTATTATTTTTTGACACGAAAATATGGTAATAGAAAAAAAAATTGGTGTCTAACTGAATATAAAGGTAATAATCGGGAACATTTTTTGCGCGATTTATCATCAATATTACGCCGCAAATATGAATTTATCATAATACAGAAAAAAAAGGTTATTAACATTTTTTACCAATTTTTCAGGAATTTATTAATATTTAAATAATTATTAAAATATCTAAATCACTAATATTTTGTTGGATTTAGTCTCGAAGTTATTACTATAATTATGATTTATCTGTTACGCAAAAGAAAACTGCTATTATAAATTATTTCCATTTCGCCATACAACCGGACCGTAAAATGCTTAGACTACTTATTCAAAGCTAACTACGTGCATAATCCATACATTGCCTACCTACTACGCCAAATCTGCTTTTCCTTTTGTATAAACTTTATGTCTGTCATATTTACGAGTATCTTGTCGTGAATGGTCATGATTCACGATAGTATTTACATTGGTGTTTATAATTATGTCTCAAACAGCCGATTTATCTTATGTAGCAACACCTACAAGGAATCATTTTAATAACAAGGTTGACGGGTAGGCGGGCTGTCAGAGTTCTTAACGGCTATATTGGGAACGAACAGTTAAGTGCGGTTTGTAGTGGTTGATTTGGAGGAAAACCAGGGTGAGCTCTTTCCATAATCACTTTCGATGCGTCCTATGATATTGTAACGATTTGGTATCATTTACACGTGTGTTCATGTGCTTTCACAGATCGGACGATGATTGTTTATGATGCGATGTATTTATGTGCGTCCACAGGTCTCATTCTCTTAGGGAGGCATATTGATGAATAAGATATATCATGATATATATGATGATGATATCATACATGATATAACACTAAAGAACTCCACAACTAAGAACTGTGTTGTGTGTCCTACAGGTCACGTACATGCGCGACCTGTAGGAAAACCTTATTCATCTGTAGATGAATAAGGTTTTCCTAGAGGATTAGTTACAAGTGTAACAACAGGGTAGTTCGGTAGTCTCGGCTTCAGGCCATATCATCATCAGTCAAGGGTGCACCCGGGTAACTGGAACAATAGCGTGTGAATTGGGACAGTATCAATGGTGGTAAGGGATGTCTATAAGGGGAGGTTGGAGGACATTCTCGGGGACGAAAATCCCCACACGTCATAGGGAGCTGGCACGCACGAGGCGGCAGCCCCTATGTCAGATATATAAAGGATTCCGCAAGTTGTAAGGGTATGTTTATAGTTGCATATATGCTAATACGGGTCTTAGCTTGAGTGCTATAGGTTCTCATTCGCGGCCATGAGAGTGACCAGAAGTGGCTTCGCGACATATCTATTATAAAAAGTGAAAGTCCCTTTAGAAATAAGATTGCCTATTGTTTTACATATGTCTACCTGTATATTTGTTTATTTTTTTGTTCCTAACTGTATCTATGAGTGGTATGCAATAAGTAATAGTACATTATGCAACAATGTCGGTACGTGTCGTTTTATGAACACATCAAAGGTATTGGAAACTCGATGCTGAAGGCTGAGGTGCTTTGATGAAATAAGTTTGTAAAATTCTTACCGTCCGTTTACAGAAAATGTTTTTCATTCCTGCGTACCTAGTACCTACTAGTGTGTTTTTCACGTTATTTTAATTGTTGTATTTTACTCTAACTCGATTTATTTAAATATACATAAACAATAACCCCCTTATACATAAAACTAACAAATATCTGTAAACTAAAATGTATTTTGTTTCTTTCTCACAAACTCAAATGTCAAAGTGACAGACAAAAACAAAAAAAAAAAAAGAGTATTAACGGCATTTTAGACAAAATAACACAGCATAACTCTATAAACAACGCCATCTAGCCCAGCAACAATGTCATGTCTGTTAAACTTAAGTACCTATTTAGGCATATAAGGTACGCTCTCTTCCTCATGACTTAACAAAAATACTACTTCAAAAAAATGCGAAAAGCAAAACCCAGCGATATCATTAGGTCTATATCAGGAGTATCAGGACACTAACGACGAAACCTTGGTCTTATTGATGGAGGTATTATACAGGCAGACTTGGCTAAAAAACTGATGTTACATTCATGGATAACACCGACTGCTGATAAATCGGAGACCGATTCATGCAGCTTGCACCGTCAGTATAATTTTGACATTTAGCTGAGACGTATTGTGAATTTGGGACGAATATATTTTGAGTGTGTGGTTGAAATAGTTAGTTAGATTAAAGCCTTATTTTACGTCGCACTTCTTGACAGAGACCTTTGACGAGTACCTAGCTAGAGCATTGTTTTCCTTGATGAGGGGTTGATACATTTTTCTTGTAAATGTTTTAAATTTTTGGACATATATCTTTAAAACCAAGGACAGTCTTGTCATTACCATTTTTTGTAATATTCCTATTGTGGTACCTCGTTTTTAACCAAGTCTGAATCCAAAATTAGCACTTATAATTTTTTTTTACTGTTACTATTTGTCAAGATTCAGATGGTTAAAAAAGTAATTAAAAATTCTAAAATTATGACTTGCGTGAAAAATAAATACTCAATCTCTATCTATTTTTCTAACTGCGATCGCTTAATCATATTCTCCTCTCCTCTACATATAGATTTAACGAAAGTTTAAATAAATCTGTCAAGTTGCAGTTGTATAGAGGTACGTACATTGTCAATAGCTGACTGCGTCAGAACCGTTTCCTTTCTCCAAGCATCCATCTTGTCAGCTTTATGTAAATGTTGATATTTTCTTATGCTCTTATCCACGTATATCATCCATTTGTTACTTTACTATTTTGCATTTCATATTAACTTGCATACCTATACACACTATAGTATAAACATTTGTGTCAATAGACCTACTCCTAGTAAATGTTACAAAGTTGTTTTTTTTTATTAAAATTTGACAGTTTTCATTGACTTTATTTAATTCATAACAATATTTATAAAATTTGTTGGTCGATTTTACTTGGGCGCTTTACGAGGTAAACGTGTCAGAGTTTGATACCTTATTTGCCAATCATTAACAGCTATTGTTCAACTTTATTAATACGAATAAAATAAAAAGCGTCTAACACAAATACACTGGCTTTACCTACATCACGATTATTATTATTTAAACGATTTACTACTTGACACATTGCGACAATTATCGAGATTTGTGAGACTCAAGCACGCATTGACGTGACTTAAGATTTTTCATCCAGCATTATTTATTTGCAATTATAGATAAACTTCAAGTAGCAATTGCCAGAATTATTTATTCTAATGTCAATTTTATATCATTGTCGGTAAGGTTTAAATTTGATTGTGTCCGTTTGAGTTACTACCCTTTAAATACGTGGGTAGATGACAGATTGCCTAGACGACCGTGCGCATGCGATTGACTTCGCTTAGTCTGGGTCAGAGCTGCATAATGCAGAACTCGGCATTTACATGATTTCTGGAATCGAGTTTTTGTACTGTCTTGAAGAATCTGAAATTTGATACTCGTCAAATGTAGTGTGGCATTAGCTGTGTCTGCGGCTCTGCTTGTATGGAGTTCTATAGTCGAATTTTCAGACAAAGTTGACTTTTAGAAGTCCTCAAGCTTTTAGGCCTTTATAAGTGGTTTAAATACAGCTCCTGAACTGCTGCTTTTTTTAAACTTGCCATCCTAGGCGCCACGCCACGCTGTTTTTCTCGGCGGATGTAGGTACGTAATATTTGGATTACTTTCACATGTCTTTAAATTCGATTCGTATTGTTGTCATTTGATGGTGACGTGTTGTTTCCACATTCACTAGCATGCCATTTGAATGGGTGTTGGGATTCATGGTGGTTGGTGTTGTTGTTGGCGTTGGTGTTCCAACGTTAAACGACTATCCCAATCGTTCCAGTCGGCCGTAAAATTTTAGATTTATCCACGGAAAATACATTAATTTATACTAAAGCACCTGACCCGTCTACACCATACATCAGTCATTAGTAATAACTCATTACTAATGACTCAATAACTGAAATCAAACTTTTGTAAGACGTATTCGAAATCATTATATTTAATAAACTCACGTATTTTTTTTATTTTTTTTCTCAAAAAAATAACAATAGTAAGTACATCCCTTTCTGCTTCGCCAAACTGAGGACAGTTTGTCGGCGAATGTGCGCTCCCTTCCAAAAGTCAAACATTGTTGTGTTTACCTACTTACTAAATTACCTACTTAATTTACTAACACTAAACTTAGTGTACCATCGACGACACACTCAGCTGACCATTTGTGAACCTTATTACAACAGCATAAAGTCCACCAATAGTCCGCCGAGTGCGTGGTCGTTAGTGCGTGACTGGTGCAATTGCGAAATAATGTTTTTATATCTACCGTATATCTACGTCTAAATTAATTTTATCTAAAAGTATTGTTTTCAGCCTTTGTTTAAATAACTGTTTGCTAGTACTTTGTTCCACACCTATGCTTAATTGATTAAAAATCTTAGGTATCATGTATTTACGAGTCCTTTGGCCGAAGTAGTTATTAGTTGTATTATACTCTAAATATCTTCTCTTTGTGCTTTCCCTTAAGTTACGTAACAATTTTTTTTTGAAGCGGTCAAGGCCATAGTTATCTATAGTTATTAAATATTTATTGTCACTATATGGGACCAGTATCGAACCATTCCAGAGTACTTCTAAAGGATGAGTGTTCTCGTTTCCGCACACGCACTCACCTGAAGCCCGCCCGACGAGTTCAAAATATGTCGCCCGTAACCATTATTTTAATGTACATTAAAAATAATGGTTACGGGCGACATATTTCACGTATAAATAAATACAAATAGTAACAATAAATAGCGACTAATAAATACAAGTACTTATCTAATTACGATACACGAGACCTTTAACTAGTTTAACCCTTCAAACTTTCCACTTTCACATCACCTTTAACATAGACGTTTTCCAAGTCGTTACATTACACAACCTATTTCTTCAGAACATCCTGTGTTCATTTGTCAAGCACTAGACAGCTGACCCATCCATCACCGGCCACTTGACTTGTCAAACCGTCCCAGTACTCAAGTTTTTTGCTACAAATCCCTCCAGCGACTCCATTGCTAGAAACAACTCCATCGACGCCTCTGCACTCAACTTCAGTCCATCAAAGTGAGTCAACGAAGCGATGTATGGCTAGTAAAACGATAAGGACACTACAGCGGTATTTAAAAAGTACCAGCTTAATGACCAAGTGCAAGTATTCCGTCATTTCTTTGGCCCCAATTTTTTACATTGCTGTTTGATTGATGGCGGAAAGGTGTCCGTTAATTAGTTGGACAATTAGCGGCTCTGATGTCTTTCCGTTTTTGCGACGTTTTTAAAATGGTAAAAATAATCTTTAATTTTAATGTAAACGTGTAACAAAATGACTATTTGTATTAGGAAAAAGTACCTATATTGTATGTGTGGATAAAATAAAAATAAAATGGAGTTTGTTTTGAAAAAAATGAGAAACTGATTATCAATGATCATGTTTAAATAGGTACCTATACTCATAGATGATGAATGATATAGATGAGATCCAACTCAATTTCTCGAATGTGGTTCTGCTTAAAATTCAACTGCAAGATACTTTGTATAGGAATGTTCTTTTGTACTTGTGTACACACACATTATGTCTGTATTTTTTATACACTCCGTCCGATGCCAAGAAAAATTGTTCGAGAGCAATGGTTTCTCGAATCAATATCGTCACACTCACATACGTTTATGAACTGCACATAAACCAAGACACATAAAAAACACTTTTCGAAATGCCCCTGACAAGGGTACCTATACCTACCCAGTTTTCCCATGAACTAATTAAAGACCTAGAACACAAATGTTTACTTTTCCACCTACATCCGTCAATCTATCCTTTCAAGTGAAGCCTATCCAAAGCAATCTAGTAAATCCACGTTTACCTTGCAGTAGGCTATTTACATGCGCGATAACGCTAACCCGGGCGCTTGACAACTTAATTGCCACGCGATGGAAGGCCGACGTAAGAAAGTGACCTCGCTGATTTAACGTTGGATATATTGTGTCAGTAATACAAACTGTTAATAGGTTTTTTCCTGTTCGGTCTACTATGCGGCCAGCTACAGATATTAATAGGTAGATACTAGCTACCCGCGCGGCTCCGCCGCGTGTATGTACAAATAATCTAGGCGGAGCGACGGTATAAAAATATAGCACATACTTAATTCTGTAGGTCCATTCTACATATAACCTACTGATGAAAGGGTTTTTAGAATAGGGTGGGTATAGTTTCTGAGATTACCCCCAACATACAAACTTACATTTCACAGACATTACACCTGTTTATTATTAAATTCAAATAAAAATATTATTATTAGTATCGGCATAGATCAAAGAATACTGAATCAGGGACCGTTAATAGTTATTTAACCAAGGAAAAAAAAATATGTTTCCCAGTATTTAAGTCATATCGGTTTGACAAATTACAATTTATATAACCTACCTGTAATCAAAATACATATCTGAACCTAAAATAATTTGGATGGTATTCTAGTCAGGTCAACAAAGTCGCCAGTGGGATTAGAAGCTCTAGTATAAGTTTTATCGGTACATGTACGTTTCCGAACGCGTTTGCGTTTAGTTTCAATTTGTATGGCAACGCGTAGTTCCTAATAGTTACCACCAGAGGCGCTGTTCGCGCTGCCATACAAACTGAAACTAAACCCAAACGCGTTCGAAAACGTATTGTATCGATAAAACTTATACTAGACCCTCTGTAGCTCTAGTATAAGTTTTAGCGATACATATACGTTTTCGAACGCGTTTGCGTTTAGTTTCAATTTGTATGGCAACGCGTAGTTCCTAATAGTTACCACCAGAGGCGCTGATCGCGTTGCCATAGAAATTTAAACTAAACGCAAACGCGTTCGAAAAAGTATTGTGTTGATAAAACTTATACTAGAGCCTCTGAAAAGAAAATGTAATCGAGTTTCGTCTTCATCATCTTTATAGATACTGGAAATTAGACGAGCCTATCGGCGCCTACGGCATTGTGCTTAGCTAAGTAAGGTTGACAAAGCCGCTCTAAGCAAAGCCGTCTATGGGGTCCATGACAATTAAACCTCATTTTTCTCCCGACATCTCGAACATGGGAAAATAAGTTTGTATGTAAACTGTTTTGAAGTAAACAAATACATGGCAAATAATACTGACGTATCTATGTCAATAATAAAATTAATCCACAGTTGACACAATACGTCTGTCAGTTTTTGTAAATTTGTATTGTTTAAAAGATCGATTATTTTCTATTTTCTTAGTGTCGTATCCATATTATGTGGCCGACTCAACTTTTATAATTCCTCTTACTGAAGAACTTACTGCAGGTTTGCGTTAAATTATTGTATGTTTATTTACATTGTCATCTCAAGTCACGCAGCCAAAGTCACGTGGTCAGCGCACAGTAGTTTTTTAAATTAAAATTTTAGTACTTTACCGATAAAAAATGAAAAAACCAAGACCTTATTGCAAATCTGCAGCATGAGACGAATCGAATGACATATCATGTATCAAAATCGGACCATAACTGTAGATCTGATGGCATGTACAAAAATCGGCCTCGCGTAATAATAATATAGATAGATAGATAGATAGATAACTGCCCTGTGCTGTGTGGCCTTTTTGGCCAACAGCGAGGGAATAAGCAGACTAATGATTACTTTGGGAAAGAAGTCTACATGGAAAATAAGGCACAGCGGAATAGATTTTTGAAAGATTGCTAAGGACACGACTGACACAGGAAATCAGCAAACTCTATCCCATAAATATAAATGTGGTCTGCATTACAATGATGAAAGGTGAATTACTCACCAAGATTACTCTATAATCTGTTATTTAGTTTAGTGTGAAATTTCAATTTTATCCCTATGAGGAATATTTTTCGGA
Source organism: Epinotia brunnichana (assembly GCA_963854355.1). Taxonomy (NCBI): domain Eukaryota; kingdom Metazoa; phylum Arthropoda; class Insecta; order Lepidoptera; family Tortricidae; genus Epinotia; species Epinotia brunnichana. Next base: position 3,074,465 of record OY977945.1, on the reverse strand, counting down.
ATGATAAGTACCTACCTATTGGAAGTGTCTAGGATGTTTTAAATATTTACTTAATCTAGGCCTAATTCCTTTTTAATTCTTTCTGCGGCTTTAAAGTGTTAAGTAACAACCATCAATACATTCCTTTATATAATATTAATAAAAAAGTCACACTAGTGAGTAAGTCACACTGAGACATCACACAAGTGCACGTAAACATTTTGATATCGTGCGAAGCTTGCAACCAACAATTGCATAGTAAATCGCTGGAAGACATCGCAACAAGCTGGATGAATAATGCAATAACACGACTGGCGATAAATAACGATTATAATTTTATCGAGATCACCAATAAATCGCTATTGGATCGCGCGTTAATGCCGAGTAGGTGTGGGTAATTTTCCTTTTGCACGAAATACACACGAGTTTGAACGATGACGAGCGAATTGAAACACATGAGACGAGGCTCGGTTTCAATTTCACTTCACGTTATCATCATCATAAGTCAAACTAATTATTTCATAGAATAGGGTAATTACAATTTTGGTGTTGAAGAAAGTTAACACGTAGAACCTACACCATATTCTGCCAGCACAGCAAATACAGTCAAAATAAAATAAAATAAATAAAAAATGCAGGTAAATATCAAAGTGATAGATGGATTCAGGCGTTACTTTGCGAAAATACATGATACGTTTCTAGAACAGTAAATTCCTTTGCTATTCTTCTAAAAAACGTGCAGGTCTATTAGTGATAATGTGATGTACAGTCAGCATCAAAAGTAGCTACGCAATTGAAGACGTCAAAAGTTCTTATTCCCTTTTAATAAAGACTTTTGACGTCTTCGTTTGCGTAGCTACTTTTGATGCTGACTGTACCCATTTTCGTACCGTAATTTGTACTAATCGTTCTTATAGCGGTATTGCAAAGGAATATGTAGCCGTAGAAACTTATCAACATATCAGCCAAACGACGGCGACATCTATAACAAGTGGACTGTCTTTCCAAATAATCCCTTGCCGTCCACATTTATTAGTTTCATCATCATCATCATCATCATATCAGCCGAAAGACGTCCACTGCTGGACATGGGCCTCCCCCAAATAGTTCCAAAGTGACCGGTCCTGCGCCACCCGCATCCAGCGGACTCCCGCGACCTTTACCAGGTCATCAGTTACCTCTTTTAAAAATTATTGGAATTAAATTTTTGAAGTACCTATATAGCATTAGATTAATAGTTAGATGCAGAATATCAATCATTTGAAAATGCTGTATTTTTTCTGTTATTAGGTATCTGTGTTTATTTGGAAATTATACTTACTCGATTCATTCTTTTACACTTAAACTTTTAATTAGGCATTACTTTTTTCAATTCTGATTTCGTTTTTGGTGTCATTCTATCTACGTATTTGCGGTCTCTACTTTATAGCCCAAGAAATGCGTGTATTTTCTTCCTTATCCTACTTATGAATAAGTTGGATAACTAACATAACGCTATGTCACACAACCGTAAGCTCGAGTTTTTGCACTATTGTTGCAAGATTTATGGTGCGAAGCGTTGAATTTACGAGCGGAGACGCAGACAATGCAAGTTAATTCAATGATGTTGAAACTTGAATTTACAAAGTTGAATTGTGAGGTTTCTTTAGCGGTTGCAGAACAGCTATGACGCCTATGACAGTTTTGTCAGTCGGCACTGCCAATTGTTTTTGTATAATTAATATAATTATGTTTGTTGGGTACATGTTGCGTTGCAATATCCTCTGTAAAACAGTTGATTTGTCATATGTGTTAATTTCTATGTTCGTAAAATAAGTTTTTTTTATTCGACGTCGGTGGCATACAAGCGTAAGTACAGCTAGCCTGATTGTAAACGCTCGACGTATCCTATGGACGCTTGCAATTTCAGGGGTGTCATGCGCATGCGCATTGCAATTTTACTTATTTACATATTTTTACGAGCATTCATTTAAATTCATAACGCAGGTTCAGCTCAAATATTGCAAAGAATAGTTTACCAACGTCCAAATTTTCTATTAAATGAAGTAAATTTTACAAAACATTAATGTAGGCCTATTTGGTATACAAGGTATTTTAATATGATCTCAATGTTCATATGTGTATTCAAAGATACCTAGATACGATATTCTCCTACATGCACTTTGGTTTCATAGATCTATTATGGTTTGTACTCTTTGGATCAACGAGTACACTCGTCTTACATTTTAGGTCATCGTTCTTGAATCCTCATCGTCCAACAATTTCTCGACTTTTCTCGTCTTTCCGTATACCAAATACGCTAGTCATTCCATCAATTTAATGTCATCAGCATCCTTCTTCGGCGGCATTTTTTCTTGTCATTAATTCATTACAACGAAATTAAAATGACACTCGCAAAAAAGGCTACGCATCAACACGCAGATTATTTTAATGATTATGGGAATTCTTTCCTCGTAATGATTTTCCCTTGCAATGATAATTGATGTGCCGATTTGGTTCGGTAATTGCAGGTCTGATTGATTGCTGCCTTGCCTAACATTCACTTACGACTATTGAGGATGCAATTATTGTGTTGACTCAAAGACGCGCTTACGCATCAGGCCACACATGATGTCTTTTTCTTACTTTTTTGGTTATAAAAGCTAAGCGCATGGTTGCAGCAAGTGTGAAGAAAAAAGTCTACGTGTGTACACGTATGAGCCTGATTTATTAGTATAAGTTTGAAAATATGGACTTTTTGAAAATATTGAGAAACAAGATGGAATCCGTCAGAATCATTATAGTAAGATGTCTATCATAACCGTTTACCGGTTTAATCAGTACTGGTTATGAAGAAACCGTTTTTGAATTACCGGAAATGTATGTAAATGAGACATTTTTAGATACAAACAAACGAGATCATCCCTCCCTGTTAGTCGCATCCTAAAGGTACTGCTCCGGAGCTGGTTCGATTTGGCACCTAATTTCAAGATTTGGCGTAGGCACTAGTTTTACGAAAGCAACTGCCATCTGGCCTGCCAACTCAAAGAGAAACTCAAACCTTGCAATCATGCAATTTTTGTGGAGATTTACATGTGCAGCATGCAAACCTGCGGTTAGTTCTCCACAAATACATTAGATTTTTTTGCATCTGGGCTAGACAAAGTATTTTACAGCCAATCCTCTAGAAGTACTTATATGTTTTGTCCGTCACGAGGCTATTGCACTCTAGTAACTACTTCAAGGAGCAAACCAGGGTGAACTAGAAAAAACTAGATGCGAGGCATTCAGTCCTTCAATTTTGAGATCCTAGGTTCCTTCGCATGCAAGAAGATTGCTGTTGCTTAGGAGTTTTTAGTGGGTATGGTCTAGTGGTCTAGTCAGGACGACTGAAAAATTCAAATGGTTCGCAGGTTTTCTCACACAAAAAAAATTAAAAGGCGCTAAAGGAAGATACTTGGTACTTCCCACAGAGTTTAAACGTCTTTTCACACATACATTAGCAATCACAAAGTTGCGTATCCTATTTAACTCACTATTTCTCTCCAACAGGTAAGATAAATTGTTTCCTTAATAAGGCAACTAACTGCTTATCCATCCTTGACTACTAAGGCGTTATCCGTTTACTTACATAGTTAACTCTTTCTCAGAAAACACATTCCCTCATAATTGCAACCGGGTAAAAACTTAACAATAGTGAATAAATTCATTAGTTATATCCTTGTAAGTATTAAAAATGCCATCTGGTTTCTGTTAATTTGTGGTTTAATTACAACCGCGAGGTGGGTTTCAGTTTTTAGGTGTCGAGTTTGTACTGTTTGCATTAATGTGGTCGGTGGTGCTTCAATTACAATACATTGTTCGAAGAATGTTCTTTTAATAAGTATTTTTGAATGTATTATATTTTACCACGACTGCCAAATATAAGCAGACGCCGTAGCTAATAGGTGCCTGCAGAGTCAGAAGTACGCAGCCAACCCGTTATTAATATAAAAAACAAATAAATGCAGATTGGTAATTATGCAAATTTTGCTAACAAGTGTTAGGACAAATCAACTGTTATTTTTCTATCCAAAAAATGTAATTAAGATTTACCTAACATACGTAAAAATGGACCATCCACCGGAAAAGAGCTAAAGATGGACCAAACAAAATATTAGAAGACGACAACTTCCCAAAACCTTGGAGAGGACTCTCGAAAAATAGAGAAGAGCAGCGCAGTCTGGAGGAGGCATGTCAAAGACAGCTTGACAAAAACATGATAAACTTAATATACTTTTACAATACAAATACAAATCATCATCATCATCATCATTTTCAGCCTGTAATCGCCCACTGCTGAGCATAAGCCTCTCTTCGCGTACGCCACTTATCCCGGTCCCGTGCTAGTCTCATCCAGAAATGACCCGCGGTCTTTTTTATGTCATCAACCCATCGAGCTGGTGGTGGGTGGGCTGGTGGTTCCAGGAAAAAGAAGCGTTGGTCGTCCACCAGCTCGATGGGTTGAAATACAAATACAAAATATTTTATTTGTTAAACATAGGTATGCCCATCGGTGTTACAGTTTAAGTGCATACAAACTCGCGCACGGCCCCGCCTCCGTCAGAGCGACAGAAATATTTATTGAGAATTCTCGAATCTGAAAAAAGGCTCAGCTAATGTGCGCTCTTAAGGAGCTCCCTAGGTACCTACTTATCAATCACCAGGAACACAATTTCCCAGTTAGGCTTCTTCTTCTTCTTCGTGTCAAGGTTCGTCAAATAAAGAGATGCCCAATGGACATACTCTGATGGGACCCTGATCATATACCGAGTCAAGCCTTAGACTGGAATACCCAAGGCTAGCGCAAACGTGGCCATCCTAAGCAGACCGTCTGGCGGCGGCGGACGATCATTGCAAAAGGGAAAGATCAGGAGTGAAATGAAGCGTGAAGCTCAAGACCGATCGGGTTGGCGACGCATTGTGGACGCACTCTGCCCCATCCAGGGGACTTACGAACTTAAGTCAAGTAAGGCAAGTAATGGGCAGCAGTGTGGACAGCTCTGGCAGTCGCGTCTCTCAGGTCGTTTACTGAGCAAGAGTGTGGGCATGCAAGTTGGGCTGCTCAAAATACCTTCTGATCAAGTAGACGTTCCGCTGTGCCCTCATCACTACCTATAAATTTAAGAGTTAGACTCTTGTCAGTGTAGCTATTTTAAAAGCTTCAAGATTAGAAGGATGTTGCGGTAGGTTCCCATAAATTTCTGCACCGCGGTTTGAAAGTCATTGACTTGCTCCTCAAAGTCTAGTCAAAGGCTCGACCAAAAGTATATTTTGTCAAAACAGGTACCCGTGTGGTGTCGTGTTAGAATTTCACCACCCCCTTTCTTCCCGTGGGTGTCGTAAAAGTCGACTAAGGGAGCAGGGTTGAAGTTTGTTGTGGGCGATGGGCTAGCAACCTATCACTGCGATTTTTTATACCCACATATCATTTTTTTCGATCTTTTATACCCACGTTTATGCTAAAAGTGGAATAAAGGCTGTCCAGCATCAAATGAATACTAATCCTATCCGATTAGAAAATATCTGACAGATGTACAGAATGGCATTTTTGAATGAACAAAGGCAATATTTTATCCTGCGGGTTTGCTTGCATTATTTGCACTACGTGGGCGATGGTACCCAACTTTGTATCTTAGAACCATGGTAATTGCATTGTTTGTTTTTTAACCGAATACCTACTATTGTCTTGCAAAATTATCTGATTAAATTATAATTTACGTTACTTTAATTCTTTTTACGCGTGTAATTTCTTCTTATATTGTGTTTTAACATAGATAAATATCCACTATACTTACACATATCATTCCTACGATAATTATCTTAATTTTATTACGTCCACATAAAATAACAATTAGACTAAGTAGGGAAGATACCATTAAATATAATAAGTCAGTCGTAAAATACATCATAATTTTATGCAACAAAAAGTGACCAATCACCTCGACTACGGACAGGGAAAATAAATGCGTACTATTTTCGCCCTTATCACAATAAGGATAAGGGATAAAGATGTACAAAGGTACGTGTTTCATATTTCTTTACCGTACAATGTGAAACCGTTTCGCGTACGTTGCAATTAATTTATTTGCAATAATTGTTAACATCGCGATGTCAATGCCAGTAATTTAACCCTCGTACTGACATGCCATCGCCATGTGAGACTTTAACGACTTTGCCAATTCGTTATTGTATTGTATATACACCGTGGGCCTGAGGAACCCGACAGATTTTAGCAGCGTACTCCTAAAGATATTACGATTAATTAATGTTATATAAACATAGGTCCAATTAAGCATTTTAACAAAATATTTTTTGAGAACCAAATTAATAAATAAAGTTAAGCACTTCCTTGTGAACAAATCTTTAGTTGAGTAAGAGAAAGACAATCCTATCCCTAGGCGAGAAAGTAAGTAATCAAACGACAAACAATTGAATGTTGCTTGTTGATAGGAACTGGCCCGAAATACTGCGAATAGCATATTCATTAAAATAGTTTAAACGCGTCCATGTACCAACGTCACGTTCTTAGGGGTGCCGGTTAATGTACGGCCTAATAATTGGCGTCCACAATGCGTAAGCGGGTCGCGTCCCTGATGAGGCGCCTGCGCGGCAGCCCGAACAGCCTCCTGCAGACGGTGGCGGCGCGCTTGGATGGTCCCTTCCTGTTCCATTGGGATAGGTTGCATAGGCCATCCAACTGCTAATTATAAGTGTGAAAAAAATACCTACTAACATAGTTTTAAGATCACTGTTACTAACAAATTATGGAAATAATATTTCTGATGTAAATTATTAAATAAAAAAATAAAAATAAAAAATAAAAAATAAATATCTCTGTCTCTTTTTAACTCATGCAAAAAGAGAGAGAGAAAGATAGATGGACGCGTATTATCGGGCCGTACATTAACCGGCACCGTTCTTAGGGTGTGTTAGACTTGAGATTTTAAAATTTTAATTTTGGTTTAAATAATTTGTATCTCGACGATTATGCGTAATTGGACTATATGTTATACTTATACCACATTATATACTCCAAATAGGCTCTAGAATGGATAGTTAAAGTTGGTCGGGTTCCTCAGGCCCAAGTTGTATATTTCAGGAGTTTATGACCCTCAATATTTGTCTCGCTTGCTCGTTAATGTTAGGTCGATATGCTATGCTCTTCGCACGTACCATCGAAGCCATCTGTCAACCTTATAGCAATGCGAATAAGATTAACAGATAGTCAGTTAAGTGTGTTAATGTTTGGCTTTGTACCTATAGATACAGACCATCTTTGCGACTTTTGAATAAATAATTAAATTATTTATTTATTTATTATTAAAAACATGTTAACACAACATTACAGTCCTAAAACCAATGCGTCATGAAAACGATACTAAACTATACAACAAAACAAACAAAACACATATAATTACATTGGTACAGTTGATTGCCTGTCATCCATCTCCTCACAGAAGCTTCGATTATTTCGGAATACACTACGTTCAGGTTTTACATAAATATATAACCTATGTTTTATCGAAAGAAACAATTTCTCACTTGTAGTTTTTCAAATTTTATGTCGAAAACAGCCTCTTTTTGAGGATTATTTATTATATAATATATTAGGTACGCATCTTTATGTATGCAACTCTAGAAATTAAAACGTTCCGATTAATAATGAAGTATCGAAAAACGTGATAGGTTTTTAACCCTTTACCTACGGGTGTCAACCAGAGTTGCCAGTACCGCAACACAGCTGCATTACGGGTGTCAACTATAGTTGATCGAAGTAATGGTCATGTTCAATATTTTTTTAAATCAAAACGAGACCTTGTGTCTTGGTAATAGCGGTCACATTATGCATTGGGAATAGTCTAGATGCAAAGGAAAAAATATCATAATGTTTCGGTAGATGGCTCTGAAATAAACATATTTAAAAAAAAAACCGCTTTTTTGATGTCAACTGGGGTTGACACCCGTACTGCAGAAGTGTAAATAATTCAACTCAATATAGCGGACAACAGTGTTTTTGTGAGAGTACGGCGTGGGAGTGTTTGGAGTGTTATTTTTAGTGATTGATATTTATGCATTATTTTTATAATTATCATTATTTAAGTGTTTATTTGTGTTAAATATACTATAAACTAATGTTCTTAAACTTTAACTTGTGAAATCCGCGAGTAGTAACTTAAAACTCTTCAATTTCTTAGTGACTGATTATATTGCTTGATATCAGAAAAAATAGTGAATATTATTACTCCAAGTGATTATTTATGGATTAAACACATTATACTTATTTCGTGTGTGAAATTTCAACTGTGTAGCTGTAATACTTCAAAAGTTTCAAGTAAGTGAAATTATGCCTAACCACTGACTCTCGCCAAAACATGCCCGTATTGAGCGATGACGGCGTCATTCAAGCCCCCGTAGGTAAAGGGTTAATAGACTCATGGAGAAAGCAGAAATATAACATAGTTACTAATGTAGCTATACATGTATCTACGATTACAATAAAAAGATTTTTATTAAAAATGTAAAATGAAGCCAGTGTTAACGTGTTTTTCAAATCTTGAGAAATAAGTAGGAATAGCCATAACCATGTAGAATATTATGTTAACTACCTACATACATCTTGGTTTAGTGATGGGTCGTATGTCTGAGACTATGTTGAGAGATTCAACATTGATAAAATCACGTAACGCCAGTATGTGGTAATTAATAATTTACCTGTCAATATGGCAGCCATTTCATGAAATATCCATGACAACATATCACTGTTACGAGTCCTAAAACGTGTCTCAAACCCACGATTTGACCAAGATAAATCAAAGGTATCAGCTAGAGTATTCTCAAACTGATACTTCTCTGGCGCCTAGAGCGGTCGCTCCCGCCACTCTACCCTCGGGCCAGCCCTGTAAAATAGGCAACAGTTGCCAATGTAGACATTTTAGGCAAAACCAACTTCTGTATGTCTGAAGTAGGTTTTGCATACAATGTCAAAGTTATGCAAAGTCAACATGGCCAATTAGACAACAAATTAACTTAAATGTAAAACAAACAGCCAAAATTTTCAAAACCGGCCAAGTGCGAGTCGGGCTCGCGCACGAAGGGTTCCGTACCATTTAGTATTAGTTGTTATAGCTGCAACAGAAATACATCATCTGTGAAAATTTCAGCTGGAACTATCACGGTATCGTGAGATACAGCCTGGTGACAGACAGACGGACAGCGGAGTCTTAGTAATAGGGTCCCGTTTTACTCTATGAGTACGGAACCCTAAAAAGTGTCATAAATGTATGATAAATACCCACATATCAGCATCTAACTTCACAAGGAACCTTCCAAAAGCATTTCACAACCGCTCTTAGAAATAACCCATATAAATTAATAATTCAGCCCCAGAAGGCGATACGTGGCAAAACACGAGGTAATGACACCGCATTCCCTGTAATTAGCTGTTTCTTGCCTCGCGAGGCAGGTTGGGTCACAACGACACGGCGACTCGAAATGTATCGAAGAATAATTTACGTTAATTTAATTGCGTCTTTTCGCGCGTGTATAGCACTTAATGTCAATTCTTTCTTTACTCAACTTGACGTTGGGGGACAAAAAACAATGGGAACGCTTAAGAGTTGGACACAACCGTTCTTGAGATGTTAAGTTCTTGAAATTTAATTTACGTCGTGGAATGAGCATAATAATGCAGTGGGTTGAAAGTCTTGTGACCCAGAAGGCTAAACACGTGTAACTATTCGAACGAGCGCTAGGAAAATTTATATGTCATTTTCCTATAAAAAAGTGACATTTAGATCTACGTGACGCATATACAATGCGTTACGCAATCGATCAGCAGAGGGGTAAACACGTAACTTTCCAAACGAGCTTTAGGACAAATCAACTGTAATTTTTTCATACAAAAAGTGACATTTAGATCTAAGTACCTGACGGCTGGCGCACGTACAATGCGTTTCGTTGGAGAGTTCAGACAATTAAAGAAGGCCAGAGAGGTAGGGCACAGCGGAATGTCATCTCGCTCGTATGTGGAGCAGCCCAACTGGGGAAGTACCTCCACCTTACAGAAGACCGCAGCCATAATAGCACCACTGCTTTGTAGTGTTGCTATATTATTGCATGCTATGAAGCATGTGGTGTTGTGTTCCTGGTGATGAGTAAGGTCGCCAGAGCTCCCTAGGATGCACTGTGTTTGGAGTGAGGGACCTGCATGTCTCTATCTGCCAACACAGCGAATCCTCTAGTGAATAAAGGGTCGGCAACGCGCTTGTCATTCTTCTGGATACACAAGTGTCCATAGGCTACGGTAACTGCTTAACATCAGGCAGGCCATAAGCTTGTTTTCCGCCGTCGTTGTATAAAAAAAAGCCCAAGGAAAAGGTGGATAGGCTGAGTGAGTGAAGATATGATGTAAAATGACATGGCCTCTAGATGTGGTCGTCAGCAGCTGCGTTGCTTAAGCAGTCGTCAAACAGCAGCGACTGGATTATCAGGACGTGACGTGACGATTTGGGGACCAGAACTACATTTAAAATACCACTAAAGGTCGACAGCATGAATTTCACTAACGCTGGACTACGGCGCTCTTACTGGCAGAAGGCCGGAGCGGAGATGATTCTGTAAGACCTTCTGACGAGGTAGCAGTGGGCGGGATACCAGCCAATTTACTGTGGTACTAAAGATAAATATGCAAACCACGGTATTCATATTCATATTCATATTCATTTATTTGGTATTAATCATACACTGTCAATTGGATACATTATAAGTAAATTAAAATTAAAACCGCAAATACTGGGTTACAAATGTCCCTAGAATAATATGAAAAAATATGTTACATAATGTCATTCAATAAGAATAGCTTGAATATAAAATGATGAAATAGTAGATTGAATATGTCCACAATTAAAATAATATGATACAATCAAAATGTAAGTATTATAAATGTCATTTCTAATTAAATGTCAGCTCGATATATATATTCATCCAGGAATTCCTTCACAGAGTAGTAACGATATCCCCAATTTTTTTTTTAATTTTTTTTCTTAGGTACTCAATAAATATTACGATAAACTTAGTCTAAGTATTCCCAAAACTGCATACCAGTTTGTTGGCGAATAAAGGAGTAGGTATACTAGGTATGATGTTGGCTAATCAAGAACTCTACACCTCAAACTAGAGCCAAGCGCTAAAAGAGATGCTGATGAAGATGATGTTGATAATGATGAGTATCCGATTATGACTAGGTAGGTAAAACCTGAGGACATTTTAATTAGATATATATATAAACCCTTTATTCAATTCCACAACATACATACATGGTATTAACATGATAGGTACAGTCGCCATCACCGACATAAGTAGGTACACTATAGGTGTTCAAAAATATCGGCACATGCACCCTAATGCCTTGAAAATAGAGGTGTGTTCCGATGTTTGTGACGTGCTTGTTTGCTCCGATGTATGTGATGGCGACTGTACAAAATTAACAGTAAAAGTTGTAAAGCGACAAAAAAATATATTCAAAAGAAAATAGCATTACTAGATATAAACTTATATTGGACTAAATATAAATGACCATGTGTCGTGATAATGACGTGGTAAGCCACATCGCTGATATTCTGCCAGGACCTTTAAAATAATAATAATAATGACCATACATTATTATTTGCCGACCTTAAATTTTTATAGAAACATTATTGGTGACGTTTGCTATTCTCTAACGTTTATTGGCTTTTCTAAAACACTTAACTTAATTTATGTATTTATATTAATTGGATTAAAAAAAAACATTTTTATTCAACAAGATGGCATTTTCTTATTAATTGGTTTTTGTTTCACTAATACTATTGCATCAAAGAACAATAGAGCAGCATAACCAAGTATGGACTTCGATGACCCATTTAAAATACAATAAGGATGCTTAAGTATACCTAAACGGTAATTCAAAGAGTTTTTCCTAAATCGAGTGTAAAAAGGGCCTGTACAATTAAAATTCCGCCGGACACGAACGGAGTGCGACGCAATCGCGCGTTTTTCAATTAAACGCAGCTTCACGCCGCACGTTTGCAGTCTTTGACTGCGCCGACAGGGTTGCCAGTTTCGAGAAATGACACTTGACGAATCTCAGTGAAAAGTGAATTCCCACCAGAAATGTGCGTAATGATTGTTCATACATTTGAAACCACGCATGCTTGAAAGACCTAGCTAAAAAAAAATATCTGCGAAGCTGTGTTTTAAAACACAGCTTCGCAGATTTTTTGTGGATATTTACCCTGTGGCATTGTTTGGCCTTGCAAGAACAACGTTTATTTCAAGATTAGTCCCCAGTACATATTTTGATATATAATGACATTTCATAACGATGACTATTTTAGTTGCAGTAAATAATTATTTACAATAAAATTATTTTACTAATGTCCATGATGGTTCAAGGCGACTGATACCGACTATGTATTAAGTAAAGGAATATGTTTTTAAAACCGCTCTAGTGCTGACATGAGTTGGAATTAGGATAGCAGCTGTCAATTCATTCATATTTTGACGTAATACGTTGGCAAAACTGTCTTCTCCACAAGCTACCGTAAAGACAGCCCTTTTTAGGGTTCCGTACTCAAAGAGTAAAACGGGACCCTATTACTAAGACTTCGCTGTTCGTCCGTCCGTTCGTCCGTCCGTTCGTCCGTCCGTCTGTCTGTCACCAGGCTGTATCTCAAGAACCGTGATAGCTAGAGAGTTGAAATTTTCACAGATTATGTATTTCTGTTGCCGCTATAACAACAAATACTAAAAAACAAAATAAAATATTTTTTTCTGTTTGTTTACCCTGTTTGGTCTGCTCAGCAACCAGAGACAGATAATCTGTGACAACCATCCTATGGACCCTAGACACAGGGGGACTAGAGGCAGCCCTACGGCATGGGTGATCCAGCGCCGCCGCTAAAAGGGTTTGACTGACGGGAATTAGCCGTGGCACTTTGATGCGCCCGCGACGCCCTAATTGCAACAGCTTTGATCTTTTTAGGGATGCTTTATGAATTCATGTTGGATTTAATTTTAAGTCACTTGAAATGATTTAAATAAAGCGATTTAAACAGATTTCGGCGTGTATTTTATATATTAAATACAATCCCGACCTTTCGAGCCCTTTATCAGCGATCGTGGTCAACAGATATAGACTTCCCAGTTTATATAATACAGGGTGACTGGTAATTCGACCTATTCCTTGAAAGGGGTTATACTAGAGCTAATTTGCAACAATTTATGTCCAGTCAACCAGGGGTCGAAACTCGCTGGTTTCCGAGATATTCGAGTTTTTAGTTTGTATGAAAAAAATTATCTAAGCTAAGCTGGTGATTGTGACAAAAGTGCTTCCACTCGGATGGTAAAAAAACATTTTTGTCACAATCAGCACTTTAAGGCTGCAATGCGTTTTTGTTTTCAAACAAACTAAAAACTCGAAAAATTTAAAAATATCGTGTTTTGACCCCTGGTTGACTGGACATAAATGTTGCAAATTAGCTCTAGTATAACCCCTTTCAAGGAATAGGTCGAATAACTAGTCACCCTGTATATTCTTATTGTATTGTTATGCTTTATTTCAGACCAAAGATCCATACAAATATTCAAATTATAAATAATTAAAGCTAAAAAAAAAGAACTAATTATTACAAAAAAAAAACATAAAAATTAAATTACAAATGTCATGATCAGTTAGAACGTCCTACCTATGCATTTTGTCAAGGAATAGGTCGAATTACCAGTCACCCTGTATAATAAATGCTATAAAAACCATTAGCATCGTCTTATTTAATGCGTGTTAATCACTAAAACCGAAGGTTATTTAATAAAATGGCCAAGTAACTTGAAAAAACGTATGTAAGTTTCGCAATCATTTATTTCACACTTGCTGCTCGTACGGCTCCTCTCACGCGTTACTAAAAGCAGACGAAGACGCGGGAAAATACACAGCCTTTGTTCATCCCGAGAGTCCATTATATTATGTACGTCACTGACTTTGAGGCTTTAAATGCCAATTTCGATTATGCTCCTGAAACGGAACTACTTATGTGTTCTACAACTTTTCAAAAATACGTTCCTTTTATTTATTTTCATTATTCCAATACAAATTAGGTAAATTTTCAATGTACATCATCCATTACTTAGTTTTCATATTTTTCAGTGTCATGGATGTCAAATAATGAGTTCGTGTTTGCAATACAGTTAAAATTCAAACATTAATAAATTATAGAAATAATAGTTATGTTACAAAGTTGCGTTTTTCATGTGGTAATAATTGTTTACAAGCTTAATAATCTACCGTTAAATTTTTTGCTCCTATTACAGGCCACACCCTGTATACCTATAAATTAACTATTACGAATTAATAAGTAATAGTATTTTTATCTGCATTGGTGGGACCGTCTTTCCGCAGATATGATGATGAGTATTTTTATGATTTTTTTAGTTTCCGTAAAGGTTTTAGTATAGTCAACTGTCTGCGAAATATACTAAAATGAACAATAGATAGATACAAAAATTACCAATCGTGTTAGAAATTTCCAAATACATATTCGGCATTACTTACTACATAAATGTTATGTATCTATTACATTTTATAATGATGACGGATAATTCTGCGGAACTTTTTTCAGCAGCCCCGTCTCGATCTTGACCATTTTTTTTGTTGTTTTCTTGTTGATGTCTGGCCGTAATGGCTCTGTCACGGATCGGTGACGTCTGAGTGATTTTTGTTGATGATTGTGTCTGCCAAGATGTGTAAGGTAAACTTTGTCGCGTCAATTTGGGGCAATAATGAAATGATAATTTGGGATTGTGATAATCGGGGATTTAGTATTAATTTGGTAAGTACATTGTATTATTAAGACGGTGATTTATAATTCGAGATCAGGATTATTTTTTTCTAATTCAGTAATTGACACGAATAACTCGTAGTTACCCAAAACAAACGTTATTTGTTTCCTGAATAAAATTAATTGAGAATTATTTACCTTTTTAATATTATTAAAAATCATTGTCATCCTAACGCTACTTTAAATAGTTTAAATATAAGAAACTAAAACCTCATTAAAAATTCTATTCAGAAACCAACCTAAAAACCCTTGTGTCCAATTAATAAATTATAAGTTCTTAAACTGTCAATGGTCACAACCACAGACACATGCACGATAAGTATATGTTAGAGTTTATTGACGTGAGACCATTGTTTTCTTTTTTTTCCTACCTATCTTCTCAAGTATGGCCCAAAACGTAAGACCTATCAAATTTACAACAATGTTTTTGGTGCTTTTTTATGTTTTTCGACTCCTGATCAGTGATCACGGATTAAAAATCACTGTGTATGCAGTGATTTGTATTCATTAACATTTTTGCCATTAATACGTCACATTATTCTCAGGTAGCCGATATAGCCCTCCGAATCGCTAATCTTAAGTGGGCATTAGGCGGGGCACATTGCACGTAGAACCGATGGCCGTTGGGGCGGAAAGGTTCTCGAGTGGCGACCACGTACCTACCGGAAGGCGCAGCGTGGGTAGGCCCCCCACAAGGTGGACTGATGACCTGGTAAAGGTCGCGGGAGTCCGCTGGATGCGGGTGGCGCAGGACCGGTCATTTTTGCACTCTTTGGGGGAGGCCTTTGTCCAGCAGTGGACGTGTTTCGGCTGATATGATGATGACGATGATTATTCTCAGGATCACGGACCTTTTTAATGTGACGCAATCACGCGAACTCATATGATGCACTCACCAATGATGGGCCTGTCTGGTTGTAATGTTACCCTTTCACGCCTAAACAGTTGAACCTATTTTTGAAAGAGGATTCGTTCGTGAAATCTTTGGCCGTGACTCAAGCAAGCGGGATTTTTTTTTTTAATTAATTAATTTATTTTTCCAAAAATAATAAGTTACATTTTTTATTACTTATACGTTCGCCAAACATAGTGTTTATTGGCGAGGATTGCACTCACTTTCTTTACAATATATTTTTGTTTTGTGTCTACTTACCTATAGTTAAGAATAAAAATAAAAACTTATACAATATTAATTAGAGGGTATCTATTAGCAGTTTTTTTAACCTCTTTTTGAAGATGTCCTTGCTAGTGGTGATCGTTAGTTCGTATCTGGTTAATTTTGGAGCATCAGTGGCCTTCGGACATTTCGCGCGATTCCAACCAACGTGACATGCCCCCTGTAGGTGTTTTTTACAAGCTTCCTATTAACTTGGTATTATTTATTTATTTATCGTATGGCAAATCATTGTATTAGAACCGTGAGATCTTCGAAAAGACGGTACGGTTGCCAGGTTGTTGCACTTTTAGCACCGCCCAGGGGTCACGTGTAGGGTAGCGATGGGTAATTCCTACGGACGTGGTGCAACTTCAACCCCCAACTTGGTATGTACAGACCTAACTATGTAACTATGTATGTCCGTAATTATGTTTGTTCGGGTGGAATCTTGCTACTCAATTTTTAAGCAGATATCTTCAACCGATTGACCTGAAATGTTGAGTAAAGGTATTTTGGATGAGAATTTAATGTTATGGTACCATCGAGCTGATCTGATGATGGAGGCAGAAGCTGTCCATGGAGATTCAGCACTTAACCGACGTAATCCTATTGAGTTTCGGCTCGTTAGAATCGTCTCAGTTAGGTGAATTGATTACGGTATACAGAAAAGAACAGTCTGCAGTAAAAGCTTGTACCAAAATAGTACATTTCGATGCTAGTGCGGAAAGTATGTCATTAGTTCACGAGTGCCGAGGCCGAGGTAAGACTCGGGACGAGTGAAGAATGACATTTCCGCACGTGTATCGAACGACGTTTTTTAATACAGTTGCGAAAAAATAAGAAAAACAACAAGTAAGAACAGTATTAAAAAAAAATTTTTTTTTGAGCAACTTCATTATTTTTCAACTGTTTATTACAATGTTTATTACAATGATGTTACAGAATTAATAATATAAAAGTTTCAAATTCCTTACTTGTTGTTTTTCTTATTTTTTCGCAACTGTATTAAAAAACGTCGTTCGATACACGTGGAAAAGTAAAAAGCACTAGTGCGCAAAATACAACTTTGCGCACGATTTGCAGCTACAAAAGTACCACTTTTTGAGCAACTGTATTAAAAATGAAATTTTTGACTGAAACTTATTTTTATATTAGAATGCAACTATCAAGGGTCGGCACAACTAATGTAGTACAGTCAGCATCAAAAGTAGCTACACGCAAACGAAGACGTCAAAAGTCTTCATTAAAAGGGAGTAAGAACTTCTCGATTCGATTGCGTAGTTACTTTTGATTCTGACTGTACACTTGCAATGTCGATCGACCCATCACAAGACTGCCCATTATTCTCAGGAGCACTGGCTTGGGACCTTCTTTATGAGACAAACGCACGCGACGCACTCGCCACGCGCCCGGGCGTCCATGTTTATTTGCACAAGTAATTCATTACTCGCTATTAAAATATGGGTGTGCGCAATGTAATCAATTATTCAATGAGTGATGTAACTCGGTTGTCGATAATTTGCGTGGGGTTTCAGTATTATTTTATCACGCATATGTGGTATTCCGCCAATGGAATCATGTAAGCCACATTACATTAGACTACGTAAATTGACTCTGCCATGCTTATATATCTACGAAATTGCTTGTTATGTTAAATTTAATCAAAATAATTTCCCTAGTTTTAACAGTGTGCGTCAACGGGGTAAAATCTGCAATACCCTTTCATGTAAAACGGCCTTGCTCTCAAAAAGTGTTCTTGGGATGGCTTCAATAATTTTCAATAAGTTGCCAAGAAACATTTTAAACGCAGAAAATTTGATGATGTTTAAAAAGAAACTGTTTGCTCTTCTAGTGGAAAAGGCATACTATTCAATTGACGAATATAGAAAAGATACATTTTGAACTCGCATATTTATGTATTTAAAAAAAAAAAAAAAAAAAAAAAGCACGCTGCATGAAAATTTATGTTTATATTGACCATTAATTGAAGTCTATATTTTGTTACACCTTCGGGTAAGACATAGCGATACCAAGCTGCATTTATAACATCTTTATAACCTGTGTTTTGACAAATAAATACTTTGAACTTTGAACTTTGAACACCTTTGAACACCTTTGAACGCATGTTCAATCGAAGTCAAATACATGTTTGCTTACACTTTTCCACCTTACTCTATTGCAGTCGAAAAACATATTCATATTTTGACGTCGATGCAGTAAGCTGAGGTAAGGTAAATGTCCCAATGCTCGACACCTTAATGTCTTATAGTTGACACCTCTTGTTCACCTCTATTGTTTTGACATAAGATTGAAAGTGAGATATATTAGGCCAGTGTCGGGCACGGTTACCTTACCTACCGTCAAACATGCCTACTTTGCCACCAGGGGGAACTTTGCCCAAGAAGCAAATTTTAAAATTTTCCTCTTGGGCAAAGTTCCCCCTGGTGGCAAAGTAGGCATGTTTGACGGTACGTTTTTTACAAGCTTTTATTTAGTTTCACCTGTCCCGTTGTCTGTCTGTAATCAAATTTTGCAAGTTAAATGTGATCCACTTACTGGTTTCCAATTGAGCTGAAATTTTTGGTACTAGTGTAGTTGGGATGACAATTCAATATTATGATACCTACCATCGAGCTGAAGTTGGCCATAGGAATTCAGTATTTGACCGACGTAACCCCGTTGAGTTTTGGCTCGTTAAAATCGTCTCAATGAGTAGTTGATGATGGTATGCAGAAAAGTACAGTCGGCAATAAAAGCTTGTACCAAAAATTATTTTTTTGACAGAAACTTATTAATGCACAAAACAACTCGGTACTGACTATACAGCAGATGACAGTGAAAGGGTGTCCAGATTTTTGGTGAGTAGGTAGTTGCGTAGATATTTTTTGGGAACTGACCTTAACAAAACTGTTCACTTTTACACCATTTTTTTCTTATTTTTACAAGCTTAATATAAATTTGCACTGTACGTATGTATTTTAATATGTAAGTATGTAATTATGTAGGTAAGTATGTAAGTTGTCCGTCAAAATTTGCAATCCATTTTTCAATCACTTCCCGTCATCCAATTGAGCTGAAATTTTGCAAGCATATGTTTATCGCATGACAATGCAATATTATGATGACTTGGAGCTGATCTGATGCTGGAGCTGGAAGGTTGCCATAGGAACTCCGCAATAAAACGACACAACCCCATCGAGTTTGGGCTCGTTAGAATCGTCTCAATGAGTACTTGATGATGGTATGCAGAAAAGTACAATCGGCAGTAAAAGCTTGTACCAAAAATGAAATTTTTGACAGAAACTTATTTCATAGTTAGGTTACTTGTTCTTATAGCCGTCAGAACCACAACCATAGGGAAAATTATCTCCTTAATTGTCTGCTATCCTATAAGTAAGGTAAACTCTCTAGTTCTCGAAGTTACACTAGTGTATGACACGGGCACTTTATGGCAAAGCAATATGGGTTAAATTCGCACTAAAAGGATTTTTCTTCATTTGAATTTAAGCCATGTCATAAAGACAGACAAGACTTTGACATGTCATGTCATGTCCATGTCATACACTAGTGCAACTTTGAGGACTGTCTATAAGGTAAATGTCCTATAACCTTATAGACAAAAATAATGTAGGCATGGAATTTGATACATACACACATATCGTGGAAGGCGCGGCGTTGGTAGGCCTCCCACAAGGTGGACTGATGACCTGGTAAAGGTCGCGGGAGTCCGCTGGATGCTGGTGGCGCAGGACCGGTCACTTTGGAACTATTTGGGGGAGGCCTATGTCTAGCAGTGGACGTCTTTCGGCTGATATGATGATGATGATGATGACACATATCGTAGTGAAATATTGTAAACCCTCTTTGTTGACAACTTGCTGAGACGACAGTTATCTGCGACCTCATGGTGCAACCCGAGTCGAAACGTCAGAAATAAAGGCTAATATATATCGCGTTAGACCCGTGTAAAACAGTAAATTAAATATGCACACATATGAAGACGCTATTTTAGAAAAAAAAACAATGACTTTAGCTAGTTAATTGAAACTACAATATTCATAGTCGACAAAAAACAGAAAAAAAAACAATGACTTTAGCTAGTTAATTGAAACTACAATATTCATAGTCGACAAAAAACAGAAAAAAAACAATGACTTTAGCTAGTTAATTGAAACTACAATATTCATAGTCGACAAAAAACAGAAAAAAAACAATGACTTTAGCTAGTTAATTGAAACTACAATATTCATAGTCGACAAAAAACAGAAAAAAAACAATGACTTTAGCTAGTTAATTGAAACTACAATATTCATAGTCGACAAAAAACGTTCCACTACTATCTTTACGTACAAGTAATGTATCTTCCATAATTAAACCGTGAAAAAAATAATCCGCGAGACTTGCGTGTTAAAAGGCTATAACTCACAGCCGCCTGCGCACATTCCGGGCGCTGTGTAAAACATAATTGCGCATTCCGAAGTCGGTTAGAGCAATTAGCAAGTCACAGTGATGGTTTGAAGAATTTCCGAGTTATCTACAATTTGTTGTCGTTATATGGTCAGTAAAGCGTGGGGCTACGTGAGGCAATGTTGGTTATTGTGTTTTATTGAACTTTGTGTGTCTTGATAGGGTTCATTTTAACTGAAATTAAGATGATGAGTAATGTCTTATAACGGTAAAACCCAGTTTAAGGTTACAGTAACAGTATCCAACAGAGCTGTGTGAGATACTGTTACTCCAAAAAAAAGAAGGGGAAAAATATGCCTAAGTATAGTGACGAAAATCCTATTCAAATATCTCAAAAAAATTACAACGAATTTTAATATTGCTTGTTAGATAGAAAACGCTCGGGGATCGTGACGTCACGATCTCCGAGCGTCTAAGTAAACCACAATCGTTTCATATGTGTGTGTGTGTGTGTTTTTGCGGAAAACGGAACAGAATATAACTTTAGACACTTATAACTTTGTGATTATTTAATCCCCTACTTAACTGTTTCCTACATTTGACAATATTTTTGATAATTTTTCGAGAAAATTCATCATAATTGGCTATTTTATTTGGGGTCGACACCCCTTTTCCTAGACGAAGAGGTGTGACCGATAAGCATTGCTATGCTCGCTCTCGCAACTCTGCCTGTTGGTGGATTGTTTCGCAACACACCGCTTCGCTATCTCGCACAGTTCTGTTATTCAGCGTTTTTACAGCATATTTACCTTTAAACTGGTGTCTACCGTGAGAAGACACTAAAATAATACTCCATTATTTCAGTTTATAAGGACCTTCTCAAGAAACTTTTGACGTGATAACGTCTTATAAATCGATGAACGCCGGCTGCACGCACAAAAAAGTGTGACTCATTGTCCCGTTCCGAACGCCGGCTGTGCGCACGAAACATCATCGCACAGCCCAAACCGCTGGTTCTAGAGATTCCAAATTTGGCACGTAGGTTCCTTATAAGGTCTGGGGTGCACGAGGAAAAGATTTTTCAAAATTCACCCTCTAAGGGGGTGTAATGGGGGGTCCAAAGTTTGTATGGCAGCACAATGTTTTCTTATGACGTTATTACGTAAAATTATCGTCCGTAAACCGACTTTATAGACACACTTTTTTTTCACACTGTCTTCTGCCCGCCATTTATACGCGTATTTTGAAACCATGACGATATAAACGGCCGGATGGTCAGCATATACTATAGCCGATAACTGAAGGTAAATGCAGGTCCCTAATTCTCAACACAGCTATTTCGGGACTCTCGGGAGCTTTGGTAATTTTTTTTTAATTGTTTTTATTAAAACAGATTACACAGTATTACAGTAAGACACCAAGACACTGTGAATTATGCACACAATGTTATTTAAGTAGGATAAATAATAATAATAATCTTAACAAATAACATGAACATCACATATTATCTCCCAACTACTTGCAAACACATCGCAGTCAGGTGCTGATTTGAGAAGCGCGTTTATACCTTGTCTATTTAACAGAGTTAGTACTAGAAAACAGAGAATGCACGTAATTGGTCAGCGATAACAAAATTTAGTCATCATCTGTCGCTCGTACGGTGCGGACGCTTTCAAGTGCTTATCTTTGATTACAATTTTTTACCTGGCTCGTTTATTGGACTGTTTCCCATTTCCGACACGTGGTAGAGGTAATAGAACCAAAAATGAGAACAACGGCGGAAACCGAGAGATTTATCATTCATGTCGAAGATGATTCGGATATGGATTAAATATATATTTATAAAAAGAACGGATAAGTAGTTTAATGTCTTTGTATATATATACTTACTACTTCTCTTTCCCACCGTCACCCATACTTGTACTTGTATAGCCTATACTATACGTCCCACTGCACTGCAGGGCACATATTTAAATAGTATTATCTACTACTTTAAATTACATAATTATGATTTATAGATGAATAAACATGACATGACAATGTCATGTTATCAATAAGTTAATTATTGGAGGTGCCTCTAACTACAAACAAAAATCACGCGAAATATAAGGAATATTCCAACAAACGGCATGTAAGCCGAGCCCGCCATCGACGTGCGATTGTTGACGCCCACTGGCAGTTTCTTGTCCCTTTCATTTTCATACAAAAGTGCAACAGAAAGAACGCTTTGCTAACTCTGTTAAATAGACAGGGTTATAGAGTATCCAAATATTTAATCACCATCAGGAACATAACACTATTTACTACTGAGCTCTGAGACAACCTCCCTAGAAACTATATTTTTTTAATACCACGGTGGCAAACTAGTTAAAAAACGAGCGCAAGACCATTATTATATCTGCTTATTCTATGGCAGAATGTAATTCATTTTACAGTTTACCGGTGACATCACGATCATGTCAGAAATGGCCATATGGTCGCCATGTCATTAATAAGTCGAGGACACGGTCGTAGTTATACAAGAACTTATGGGAAAGGCACTTAGAAGGAATAATTTTCGCTTTCCTGTTTCGTATAAATCCTTCTCAACTTTATCCAGTGTGTTTGTTCCTGCTCGTTTGCTACCTAATCTAATACCAACCAATTCTTGCGGAACCTATTGACCTTTCTACACAAAGGTAAAACTAGGCCTTATTAAGATTAGCCTTTTAAGGGTTCCGTAGCCAAATGGCAAAAAACGGAACCCTTATAGATTCGTCATGTCTGTCTGTCTGTCTGTCCGTCTGTCCGTCCGTATGTCACAGCCACTTTTTTCCGAAACTATAAGAGCTATACTGTTGGAACTTGGTAAGTAGATGTATTCTGTAAACCGCATTAAGATTTTCGCACAAAAATATAAAAAAAAAAAAAAATTTTGGGGTCCCCATACTAAGAACTGAAACTCAATTTTTTTTTTTCATCAAACCCATACGTGTGGGGTATCTATGGATAGGTCTTCAAAAATGATATTGAGGTTTCTAACATCATTTTTTTCTAAATTAAATAGTTTGCGCGAGAGACATTTCCAAAGTGGTAAAATGTGTGTCCCCCCCCCCCCCTGTAACTTCTAAAATGAGAGAATGATAAATCTAAAAAAAATATATGATGTACATTATCATGCAAATTTTCAACGAAAATTGGTTTGAACGAGATCTAGTAAGTAGTTTTTTTTTATACGTCATAAATCGTAAAAAGCAATTTATTTAACGGAACCCTTCATGTGCGAGTCCGACTCGCACTTGGCCGCTTTTTTTTATTTTCTTTTTTACCCGTGGACAAAACCTGCGAGCCAGGATCCAGAGGGAGGTTTGGGTTATGTGCTGGTATTATTCCCCCCTAACAAACAACTTCCCGTCATCGGTATCGGTCGGAATCTACGCTATGTAATTCGGATTTGAAGAACTCTAAGATCTCATGGACTTAAAGCCTTCCTCGCGCCTTGCCCCTGCGGTTCTGGGCATCCTCGCCGCATTTTTTGAGGTAGGTACCCAAGTTCGGTAGCACCCGCTACGAAGCACTGCCTGGTGACCCCGAGGAGCGGGTGAGACCGTAGACTTATTCTTGACTGAGTCTACGCGGTTTTATTAGGATATGGCTTATTTTTTATTAGTGGCAGGTAGCAAAAACCCTCAGGGTCCATAAACGTGCACGACTAAAAAGAAATACGCCAATCCAACCATGAAATCACACTCCAAAATAAACTGAGCCAAAACCATTCAAACCGATAACAACCGCAAAAAACCGGAAACCGGCGCTTTAAACCACTTAGAACTAGCCGCAGAATTAAACTAAATGGCGAATCCAGACGGTATCATTACATAGTCTAACCATCAGTTCATCCATCATTGGGGTTTCTTTGATCGGTGCGTTAATTAATAGTTTGCGGTGCTCATTAAAGCCGTGCCCCCCGGTGGTGAATAAATATTGTATTTCTAACAAATTAACGGAAGAAGCTGTAAAAAATTTAGTGCCGACGCCACGTCCGCTGGAACGTAAATAGAAGGGGCTGGCGGGAGCGGCTAGCGAATGATAGGCGAACGAGGAGCGATTATCGTTTCGATAATACAGTCTAGAACGTAATAAGTAGGTACCTAATAATATTAATTATCCGACCAAAAGTAACTAGTCTAAAAACTTGAGGGGTTTGCACAACTAAACAAAACTTCTTTTTTGGCAATCAAAATTACCTTAGTTTCCTTAAACCATGTACATTTTTGTTTGATTGTTTATGCTGTGATTGATTGAATCAGGCGTTATTGTGCGGAAGTCCATGATAAGTTGCGAGACCAATACCTATTCCTTTGCTATTCCACTAAAAAACTTGCACGCCTATTTAATTAGCGATGATGTGATGCACCTATTTGAGTATTTTTGCATGCGGTTAATTTGTAGATAAAGCATAAGTATAATTACCTATACCTAAAATATGGAGTCAGGAATTACCAGATAGGTAATACTTTATTTTCACTTGGTGAGGATTTATAAAGATGCATACACATATCAAAATCTGTGAAAAACCGTAATCTTAAAGCCAAAAATCTCTTTATAAAATTAAAGTACTGATTTGAAATGGTATGACAGTAAAATGGTAATTACAGCCAAAACGATTTTTATTTAATGAAAAAAAAATCGTCCTAATGAAAATCCTCCACTACAAAATCTTAGATTAAACCCAAGTCGAAAACGCGACTGTATCGCAGCGAACAAAAAACTCGCGTTCCCCATGGCATCTCCCGTCAGCCCCCGTCGGCGCCTTTGACGCGCCGCGCTGTTTACACTAAGCTAACTGGGAAACAAGTCATTTGGAGCGCTTTGATCTCGCCGACGAGCGCCGGCTGGCGTGATGCTGACTCCTCTCTGACAGCCGAGAGCGCAAAGTGTGGTTTTTTCTCCCGGTGTTGGAAACTTGTGTTTCGGCATGGCTTTTGACCTAGAGATACTTTAAAGATGCTTTAGATTTTAATTTGAAAACGACATGAGACCCGGTTTTACAGGTAAAGATGCTTTCTTTAAAGATCAAATGTTAGGTTAGGACTAGTGACCCTCCCTACTAAGCCTGAGGTCCCGGGTTCAAATCCCGGTAAGGGCACTTATTTGTGTGAGATGCATGAGCATGAATATTTTTGCCTGATGGATGTTTTCTATGTGTATAGGTAGCAGTGACGGCGCGCGAGAATTTTCACTAGACAACCCGGAGCACATAAAAGGGCTGTTTTTCGATGATTTAAGAGTTTGGTTATATATAGCAAGAAATTTAAGGCAAGCCGGTGCGAATCGGCTTGTATGGGCGCTCCGCCACTAATAGGTAGGTATGTTTTTTTATTATATCTATGTAAGTAAGTATAGATTATAATTATATAGTCGCCTAATACTACAGTACTTTGCTTAGTTTGGGACTAGATTCATTTGTGTAAGATTGTCCCCAAATATTTATTTATTTATTTTTAATTTTTAACATTATGTAATGTTTGACGATATGAATGCGATATTCGCTTCTCCATCCCTTAACTTATATAACTATCCCTTTTAATAAAATCGTAAAGATTATTTTTCCAAAAAAGGATGAATTTAGTGAGTGGTAGCTGTCACTTTGATGTCTGTGAATAGCGACGTGTAACTTGGCAACATCGGTGGCAACGTCGCAATCAAAAGAGCTTAATGCATTTTAGTAATCACAATAAATAGTTTACATGAAAATTGATAATATCTTCAAAACTACGCCGGATTTGACTGGGGTTAATCTAACATTTTATGCTCCTAATGACCTCGGGAATCCATGGTTAAAATCTGTCGGTATACTCCTGCCCACCCTGTATACACCTCCAAAGTTATTTTCGCATGAGTGCAGGGTTTCACTTACCAGTTACCTTCTCCGAAACGTGGCTAAAAATATCAATGTATTACCTTGTTGATGAGCGCAGGGTCTCATCTGCTTCACCAAAAGCTTGCCAATTAAAAATATCAAAGTAATACCATGTGCAATATACAAAAGTGCTCCCAAACCACCTGTGCAATACCAATTAGCGTAGTGCTGGAAACTAGACAGTCAATCAAACCTCATGTACCCTGGGTGGCGTGAAGTATTTCGGCGCTGTGAGCGCGTAGAAGCCAGCTGCCACGAAGTAAGCCACGGCAAGGCGTTGCAGGACGCCGAAGATGCGGATGTGGCGCAGGGCGTTGTTGCCAGCTATGGTCCCTAGGGCCACGCCGAGAAGGAACATGATGCAGGAACGCTGGAACAGATAAAGAAAGAGCTTGAAAAAACTTCTTCAAGCCATCTTCAAGTCACGAACTGGCCGGAAGCGGCGGGGCCACCCGTTTTGGGTGCTGGGTTAGCCATTGAAATTGGGTAAGTAGTATTATTTGATATTTTCACCAAAAAAAAGCATATAATATATTCAATTCAATTCAATTCAATTCAATTTACTCCATAACAATATAAATAATATAATACTACTGAGCCAATAATGCGAGCCGCAACCCTAGATCAACTAGGGTTAATAAGCGACTTACTAATCGAAAGTGTATGGGAGCCAGCGAGGAAGGCGTTTTTTGACATTCGCATCGTAACTTACCGACATATTTAAGGTCCAATAGATCATTTAAAAACCGCAGGCGCTAACTAGGTACTCTAGTACCTAGTTAGTAGGAGTAGCTAACATAATTTTATAAGTATGAACACACACAATGAGAATAGAATTCAAAACGCCGTCACTATGCTATGATGTTTTATGATGATATGTAGAGAATCTACAAAAAATCTAACAACAAATTCATTATTACCTAATGATAAAGGTAAAGTACACAATGTCAACGTAAGAACATCTAGGTCAAAGTTTGCAGGCTGAAACAAACAGAACGTTTTCGACAATAACGCAAGAAAAGTGCAATGTTATATGAAGAGTTTAAAAAGGTAACTTTTGTCTAACTTTGCGGGAAACAGACGTACCTTTTATATGTGTATGTAAGTACATATTTATGTAGGTAGGTATGTTTATCTAATCCAATCAAAATTAAAATTGATGACAAATTGAATCAGAAATTACTCAAATGAACCTCAAAAGTACTCGTTCAAAAAAAGGTGTAAAATACAGTATGATTGATCACTTCTTAAAACAACTATTATACTTAGAGGGTAGACGTAAAACAACAGACGGCTAAAACTTTTGTATCAAAACTATTGTAATGGACAAAGAATTCATCAGTTCCGAATAATCTGCATAACCCAATTCAACCACCAGCGCAGCGATATAAATTATACAAAATTATCACAAACAAAGTTTCCGTAAACTAATTTCTACTAAAAACGTAAACAATCAACTTAAAGTTTGGCAACAAAGTAGCGGGTAAAGTTGCGAGGCGGGGGGCGGGGCTACGCTCGCCCCGCCTCTTCAAGATGGCCGCTGCAACTGCAGCCGATGCAATAACATTTGATTTACGGCGCCTTTGATGGTCGGATGTGCTAGGATGTTGTCATTGATGAAGTTAATTTTGTATGATAAACTTTAATTTATGGTCTATAACATCCTATTTGCAACGTCGTTTACACATTGGAGCAGCTCATCGAAGTCTTCTTGGGCTTCGAATTCATTTGTTTAATTTGACAGAAGGTACAGGAACATCACTATAGGACATCGCTTTAGTTTCATAATATCGTGATTTGAATTTGATCCTGAAAACATATATATATAGGTAATAGCAGCAGGGATATCCATATGAGATACCGGGAACCTCTTAACTTTTGTCACCTTCACAATCAGACCCTATAGGCTCATATATTGGTATTTTTTTTCCTGGGGTGAGTTTGTGGTATATAATAAGAATAAGTGTGATAAGCATACCCCGCAACGGAGGTAGCAAAACCGTAGCATTTGACAGTTTTATGTTAGGGTTGGCGATTACAAACTACAAGTTTACCACAAATTAAAAGCAGTTTTACAGAACAATCCGGGTTATGCTACTGTAACAGCAGTAAAGTAATTTTTGAAAGGACAAGAAACCGAGTTAACAACATACAATAATAAAAATACATTACAAAATTATAGATTTTTAATTAATTTACCGTTGACGTCGGTAGATGTGGAACGCTCGTTTTCGACTTTAAAATGGATTTACACAAGTAGGCGACGCAGTTTGACTGCAATAAATTTAGAAAAAAATATGTTAATTTATTTTGAAGATCAAAAGAACCTTGAACATTGTCGCCGCTACACCTCTGTCGGCATTTTTCATCAGTTGCAGCTAGGATCAATCATTGTGGTCAGAGTATAATAAAAAAAATTGGCTGCACAAGTCTTGGTTGAAAATAAAAAAAACTACAGACTTATATAAAAGTTAATTGTCAACGTCATATTTCTTGACACAAGGAAACTGATATTTAAATAAATCCCACATAAAGTCAAAATAATTATTTAAAAAGATGTGTCAGGATTTAGTTCGAAACAGGTCAGCTATCTCATATGTGTGGCTGGTTAGGCTCCAGCACCTAGCCATATGAATTGGAAACATCAAGTGATCATATACAATAGAGAAGAAGGTTCATATGGATCACAGCTGGTATACAATTCAAGATGGTGCCTTTCGTTCATTACATTTATGGAAAAGGACGTCATAATTCAGGAACATAGTGTGTTTCAAAATGATGTCGAGGTAAATGAGATATATTTTAATGACTAATACATTTGATGATTCAAATAAAATTGTATTTTATTTTGTACCAAGTACATACTCGTACATACCTATATAGTAACAACCCTGACGTACATCTGCTACCAATTTGCTAGTTCGATTGCGGGGTATGGTGATAAGGGAGAGGATGTGGAGTGACTGGAGATGTAGTGACGAAAATTCAGAAGGGCGTGCTAAGGTGATGGTTTGGGCATGTAGAGAGGATGGGTGGAAGAAGATTAACAAAGATAGTGTATGAGGAAAAGTGGATGGCACAGGTTGGAAGGTGACGACCACGTCAAACTTTGTCAGACCATATCGGGGAAATCCAAAAGAAAGGTCAGGTTAAGAGTACCTATTACCCTTAACCGAAGTATGACGAATAAATAATTTTTATTTTTTTATTGAACCAAAACAAGGATTACACAGTATAGCTTACAGTAAAAATTGCGCCAAACTGCATAACAGTTTGTTGGCAAAAAGCACTCATTAGATTCCTTATCTACTGTGTAAAAATACTTAGGTATCTATTAATATAACCAAGTAGGCTCAATATTTATTTATTAGTGGGTTTAAAATAAAATATGAAAAATTAATTACTGTTAATAGTTGACCTGATGTACTCGTAATAATATAAGGTTCTTCTACAGGTCGTGCTCCAATTCAATACAATCTATCAGCGTGCGTTTGGGCGTGCGTCTTTCGGCTCATAATTATGATGATAATGATGATGAAGTACAATTTATCAATAAGTTAGCGCCAAGAGACGCTCAATAACAATAACGTGTTTCGAACCCATCCCTTACCGGGATTCGAACCCAGGACTTCTAGCTTCGTAGGCACTCACTACTCGTACCAACTAGGCTAAATCGGTCATCCGAGGTTCGAAGGATGTCATGAAAGTGAATGAAGCAAGAAAGGTACCTAAAGTTTGTTAAGATCGTACCAAGTGGAAATCTGTGATTCTTCCTACCCTTCCGGTAAATGGGCGTGCGTATTTTTGAAGTGGATACTTCTTTGCTCGCGTTCTTGTATACGGGTACAGTTCAAAATGTATCACGTGACTTCCGGAATAACTTTTTGTAGAGAAGCCTAATCTGATTTCAAACAATTGTTTGTTACATGTTTTAATCCTTCATTATTTGCCATTAGTTGTTAATCACAAAATGTTATTTAGTTTATGTGGCGGACATGAAAATAATGCTGACACGACCGTCATTTTCAATATATCGCGAGTCAAATGAGCTACGTCAGTCAATGTTGCCATATATACCGATTTATCTGTAGTTATACAGGTTTTAGTGAATTAATTCAGATATAATTAGGGTTCCATAGCCAACAAAGAAGTATCCACTTAAACTTAATTAACGGTTGTATCTCCGACACAACCCGCTTCTTTTTCCTTGAAACAGGAAAATTATATTTGAAAGGGGGTAAGTAAGCGGAGATAACCCCCCCTATCTACAAAACTTCACATTCTCAAAGTTACGCACTGAACAACTTTACCTCTTCATAAAATTATAGATTTTTAGGGTTCCGTACCTACCCAACGGGTAAAACGGGACCCTATTACTAAGACTCCACTGTCCGTCCGTCTGTCTGTCTGTCCGTTTGTCACGAGGCTGTATCTCATGAACCGTGATAGTTAGAAAGTTGACATTTTCACAGATGTATTTCTGTTTCCGTTATAACAACAAATGTATACTAATAAACAGAATAAAATAGATCTTTAAGGGGGCTACAACAAACGTGCCGTTTTTTAAATAATGGTACGGAACCTTCGTGCGCGAGTCCGAGTCGCACTTGGCTAGTTTTTACTATACTTGCTTTCAGCATCACGTATCTTTAACTTCGTAAGCATACAACGTTTGGTACAAATATCGAAATTGACTTAAAACTTTTACTGAATGCCAAAAAGCTCCTAAGTTAAAAGCACTAAAGCGTACCCTGGGTCTAGCACTCTCAGCCAACGGCCAACATGGTCGGATTTCCATGTTATATTCCACCTTTGCAGACCCAGGTAGCCAACCTCTCAAGGTCTCTCATTTAAATAATTGCGAGCCACAAAAACTCCTGATTGACATTAGTCACATATAATCGGTACAAAACTGTCGATGCTAAGCTATACTTACAAAACCTGTGGTTAGCAAGCTATGGTTATGTGTAATTTTAGTCTAAGTGACGGACGTGCGGTGCGGCTAAGTAAAAATACTTTAGTTAACTACGTCGGGTCTAATCACGTAATTCTAGTTATTATACGGCCCTATTGAATACAGGGATGGATTGGGAGGATGTTTTGACAGCCTTTCGATAATATAATGTATAAGGTTATATGAGAGGAGGCATGTGCCCAGCAGTGGGATGTCTTAGAATAATAACGCCTATTAGAATGATAGTTTCATACGGCTGACGCGCCAAGCGTGAGGCATTAAATGGATTCATGTAGTTACGCCAATACGCACACAAACGCACCAATTTTGTTCCACCGATCGGCGTACTACGCCGTTTATGGCTGAGTTTTGGTGGCCTCACCGTTGCGCGTGAACTGCGTTTTTACTAAAAACGCAGTTCACGCGCAAAAACTTTTTAGGCGTTATGATGTATGTATATAATGGGCTGATGATGATGTTACTCGTTACTGTTTGTGTTAGACAAAATATTTATAGGGACCAAAAATTATAAAAAGACAGGTTTTTCTTTCGCTGGTGTGGCTAAATCAAAGATATAATACCTAATAGGTATGAAAAAGAGATCAAATGTTAGTCGCAGTTAACCCAAAAAGAAACAGTATAGTAGGTACCTAATGTGAAGTTTGATATACCTTCATAATATTATATCTAAAATGAATGATATCATGTCATTATCGTCGAGTAAATGTAATAAAAAATTTGAAAATATTCGGTCATAGTCGGCATGGTTATTAAGTAAAAGTGTAAATAATTATGAAGTATTTTGTCACGTTAAAAATATAATTTTCCATTGACGGTCTGAAAAACTATTACACAAAAGAACTTAGTATGAAATTAATGTTATACGATATTCGAAATCAATAGCAAAACCCCAACTTCACTTAATTACCACTGGGGGCGGTGACAGTCAAATTTCCATTGTCTGTCTCAGTGCTTTAATTACCATAATATTACTTCCCTCCCCCTAATAACCCGCAAAACTGCAAAGTCACAAACAATATAGAAAGTGCGCCTACTCCGGCCCTGTAACCGACAATCATGATTCGACATACCCCTCAATATAGTAATGACGGATGGTCAACGAGGCGCCAACGTCGGCTTTCGGCTTTCGGCGTTCGGCCAAATAATATGTAATTTGCTCAGACCACAGCCAAATCATGCCATTTACGGGGCTGGCGGTTTTGAAATTGGAATCTTTTGGAAAAGGAATAAAATGCCGGAGATGGTTTTTGTCGGTACCTAAGACCAGCGGAAGTGGTTGCGACCACCAGTTGCCTGCGCATTTTGTTCAAAAGCATTCACAGCGCAAGATACCTACATACCGTTATAATGTTGTGGCACATCACAAATATTTTTAGTTGTCGATCGGTTAGCCTTAATGGGTAGTGACATTATCTACGAAGCTGAAGATCTGGGGTTTTAATCCCAGTAAGGGCAAATATTGATGTGATGAGCAGGAGTATTGGTTTCTGAGTTTTGGGTATTTTCTATGTATTTAAGTATTTATCTATTAAATATATCGTTTTTCCCCTTAGTGTCAACTGGACTGGAATAGTGTTTATTCCGAGATTAGGCCTTAAAAACGTCTAAGGGCGACCAAAGATGTGATTTCGTATATGTGAGCACCTAGCTGTCAAGCACATTATGTAAGAAAACACATCTTCTCACATTCATTCACCAATTTCACCATTCAACATTATCATTTCAATTCATTTATCTTTTTTTTTGTGCAGTTAAATCGACCTTAAGTTTAAAATAACAGTTTTGTTTCGTTCTAGCATAAATATTTACCGCCTTTTAAGAAAAAAATTACAGTTTAGTTTAGTTTTTGCACAAATATTTAACGCCATTAAAGAAACTAAGAACTACACAATACATACTGTCCTCAGGAGTTGAAGGCTTACGAAGCCGTCACAAAGGATATGTTTTAAAGAATAACAGCCCACGGGTCAGCAATGTCCTACAAATCAAATCTACATTTAAAGACGTAATTTTTCGTTACATAATATAATACTTTTTTACCATTAAAGTTTTTTTATTTTTTCGGCGTCATTCATGGTTCGTCTAAATAACACCTTTGCTGCGTTGGCGTGACCAATCTCATCATCACCAATTTGCCAAACCCCTTGTCAAATGTTTGACGAATGTTCGGTTATTATTGAAGGATTATATTGGCGCCAAAACCCTAGTTAGCTAATGACCTTACCTGACCATTGCGGCCTGAAATGGTTCCTTCCTGGGTGGGCAATTTGAGTTATTAATGGTTTCAAAAGGTACACTTTTTGCAGTTATGTTATTTAACTAATTTGTATTGTTCAACAGATAAAAAAGGCCCATTCATTACAATACCGATAATATTGTTAAACGCCAAATTATTGAGGTTATTTTAAAACCTTTGGTTTAAAACTGTAACTATTTAATATAAAAATTTTGCTCAAGTTACAAAAAACATGGACTAAAGAGCTTTCTTCGTAAGGTGAGCTTAATAGCCTATGTATCTTATTACGTACAATAAACCTAATTTTTATATGACCGTGTCTGAGATACTTCACGTACTGACTGTTTTTTGCTCCACCGCAAATACAGCATCAAATTAAGATCCTTTGTTTCAAATTCGTTTATAGCGATAAATCAACGTTTCTTAGCGATGATTAAACGCGAGAGCGTTCTGCGACTCGTCACTTTTTACTATCCTGAATAAAATATTCGGCAAAACATGTCGGAAGCATTCGTACATTCCGCCGACAGTGCCGCCGCCTCGAGTAATGTCAGGTTCGGCCGTCACTCGCCGTCAAGTTTCGCCGTCAAAGTGTTCGCGGGTGGGTGTCGGCAAAAAGCCGGATTCCTTGCGTGCTGGTAGCTCGACATTCGGCGCGATGCGTCGCGGATGTCAGGAATGCAACGATGGATTCTTTGGGCGGGGATTTTTTGATGGTCTGCCGAATTTATAAGGTTGTTTTGGTCTTTAGGAATAAATAGGGATGGCATTGTTTCAGCGGCGTGCTCTGAGGAATCGACAATTCGATTGGCAAGTTTTGACTGAGAGGGACTTTGAATAATTTACGATGACGTCCTTAGATGCCGCAACGGAAAAAAATGCGTATAATTTTGAGATCAGGACGATTACAGATATTATTATATATTATTTTTTATATCAAAATGAAAATGATTGTTACACCAACATTTTGATACCAGATCAATTAAGAGTACTAAAATCAGAGAAATCAAAACAAATTACCTCTAAAACAGGGTTAAAGTGGCATCCATGGACCCTTTTGGGGTTCATGGCATGATTGCTAGGGGTCCACGGCTACTTCGTTCAGTTTAGTTTTAATTAGAAATGTGCTTTCTTTTTATTGCCGCGCGTCCGGATTCTCAGTTTTGGTATTGAGTAAAACTAAATATCGTAGGTAATCGATTACAGTTAAACTGGCTTACTGAATTCAACCAACAACATATTTCTCATTATTTTAGGTAGGTACCTACTTAAAGATACATAAAAAAATAAA
Source organism: Epinotia brunnichana (assembly GCA_963854355.1). Lineage (NCBI taxonomy): Eukaryota > Metazoa > Arthropoda > Insecta > Lepidoptera > Tortricidae > Epinotia > Epinotia brunnichana. The sequence goes on along the minus strand of OY977945.1, from coordinate 3,039,628 downwards.
ATACCGAATAAAAGTGATTCTTTAGATATTTTTCTTTTTTAATACTTCCTTCAACAGGGGTCTGCAGTATTTTTGAAAATCTGAAAGTGGTCCATACCTACCATACGTTTAAGAACAACTGCTCTAACAGGTTACAAGATAAATTCCTAATATAAATTTATAACTAGCAATATTATGACAACGAGCTAAAATCATTACGAGCATTATCATTATTTTAAACTATAATACATAAACAGGTAGAAAGAAGTCAAATTCAAAAATCATTAAAACCTGTTGATTTAAACATTATCTACAAACTAATCACAATTTTTGTTACATGGAATTTTGAAAATACACAATTATTATCATCATAAACAAAATCACTTCAATCAATTTCCACGAACGCGAATGTTAAAATTAATGCAAAACGCAGACATCCGCAACATCCCTTCCGATCACGCAAATGAATATCCTATTCTCCGAACATCTTGATGCCATTGCAGTTCCCATCGAGAGGCGTGCGTCTGAGCACAAAGGGCGACACAGACTCTCCAGCTTAATTAGATTTATTGTGCGATGAGAGGGGAAAAATTATGGAGGTACTGGGATTGATTGCTGAATATATTGACTTATCTGGGCAAAACGGTTTCACTGTCTAAACAACTGAATATATTGTTTACTTTTAATATATAATTAATCAGGTTAAGTACATGGTTTCACTGTCTAAACAACTAAATATATTGCAAGCAAAACTAATATTTTAAGGCAAGTGATGTGGTGGAATCGGTTTCATTGTCTAAACAATTGAATATATTGACTTTAATATAATAAGCAAGTGATCTGGTCAAATCGATTTCACTGTGTGAAAGTTCCCCTTATTCATTAGAAGATTCGTTGATGTTTGGGTATTTGTTTATATTTTTATTTCATAGGTATTTTAAAATTTGGATTTATTAAAAAAATATATTATCAGATTATTCAGTTCTTAACCCAATAAATGAATAAGATCAAACGAAGGACTGGCAATAACTGATTTTTGAAGTGCATCAAGTAGGCGACGTCACCAGCTGTCTTATCGGGGCTCTGGAAAAAAGAATGCAACAAAAACTTGCGACAAAACGAAAGTTTGACAGAGTCGTATTTTGAGAACTCTTGCATGTTTTGATGCACAGACATACATTTAGGATGATTTAGCAATTTTCTTTGCACCAATTTATTTTCTACGGCCAATTTATACAAGTTGGTAGTGACCATGCTTACGAAGCTGGCAGTCCTGGGTCCGAATCCCGATAAGGGACTTATTCGTGGGCTTGGCTTAGTTTGGGACTAGGTAATATATTATTTATACCCAGATTTCAATCAAAAATGTTGCTCAAAACTATAAAAGTTGTTCGCTCCAATGCAGCTACTCGGCCGAAATTATTTTTACCAAATCCCATTTCACTACTGCCCCGCTATTCTGTAACTGGTGATAACCTCACCTCACCGTTCACCCACTAATATATCTTGACGCTGCGATTCTTAGTAACTAAGCGTAATCAGAGGTCTAGCTTCGTTAGGTGTCACGAATGAGGTGAGCAAGACGCATTAGCGCGTCCCGAATAACAGCTCTGCTCTGCAATGAGCTGCTACGAAATTCACGATATCTTTTTGATTTATATTATGTAGAATGTAATATGTATACTCGATTGAACCGTGACATTCATCGTGGGCGAGCTAATTAGTTTGCAGTGCGATGCGGATGGCCTGCGCATGCAAATGCGGATACGCGGCGAATACTAATTCTGATTGTCTGCGTGCGATCTTAGCAGGGTGATAATAATCGTCGCGATTTTATCTGCACGGCATAAATTGTGTTTTGTCGCTTGTCACTCTTGCGTTGTACACAAAGTAGTGATTCATAGAACTTGATTGCTATCGGCTTGTCTATACTTATATTAAAAAGAGGTAAAGTCTGTGAGAGTGTTAGATTTGTAATTTCTGGTTCTACTCATTCGATTTATCTACAAAATCTTTCACTATAAGTAATATATGTACCTTCAGAATTGATATACGTATGGTTTATCCCGCGGGTTCATCTGGTTTCTCTGTAATGCGTGGGCCATTATGTAATTTGTAATACTGGCCCTGTAGTACCGCATGTTCGATTGAACATGCAGTACTAACAGGGCCAGTATTCTATTCGAGATATTTGACCGAAGGCCTCACACATATCGCCCCTTTGATATCATTATAATTCTGGGTCATTATTCCATCAGCTATATGGGACATCCCCACTTTCATGTCTCTGTCTTTCAAAGATAATGTCTTTGAAATCATTCTAGTATTAGTAATTTTACAGGAGAGTTCTTTTGTTTAATGTTCATCCTGATAAAATTTATATTATCCTGATTTTAAAGACATCAAAGAGGATATCCATTTTAATATAATCTTTACCAATAACAAACAATATCCATCTTCAGCCAAATGCTATTGAATAAAACCCAGTCCCCACACCACATGTTGCGTGTGCACTGGCCCTTACCTTTCAACAGTCGTCCATCATCGTCACAGATGATTGATAATACTTTTTCACCCGCCACCGCATTGTCGTACTTCGAATACTTCGCCTTAACAAACTAGTCCCACCCCATTTGATAATCAACCTTAAATTTGAAACTTTACAGTTCATATTTATTTGTATTGCACTGCAAATTCGTTCCAATCGATTCACAAGCTATTTTAAAGGTTACTGCCTTGAAGTTAAGGTTATATTTGGGTTGCAACTGTCATTATTAAGGAGTCGTTTGCCGTGCACTTTGCAAACAATGAAAGACATGACTTCGTAAAGTTTTTGCGATGTCAGTGATGGATGGATCGGGTGTTAATTCTGTATTGAGCATTTCTAGATGGGTATTGAAATATCATAATACTTAAGTAATGTTTTTGTTACCGGTTTAATATAAATGGAGTTGGGTAAATAAACAGGTTAGAAACAAAGCCAAAGATTTTAAATGCTTCAAGAGCCGAGCATTAGTCGGTGAGTATAATTGCCATTGTGACATACTCATTTAGCACTCTATTGCAGGGAGTAGTAATGTGGTGGTTTCCCCCCTTGCACTTGCTTGTTTGGTAAAAATCGGATCGGAACCCACTAGGCCTTCTGCCGATACCTACTAATTTGACTCATGCTGCTCTGAGTATAGAATAGAAAAGCTTTATTCAACATCACATTACACGAAATTATAATAAAAAATACATGTGAACCTGTATGAGAGGAAAGCCTATAATATGGCAGCTTTTCACAAGGTTGTCATAAGGCTAATAAAGATTTTAATGGGAAACTTGATTTTCCGTTTAACCTTCTACGTGCCTACTTACACCGTGAACCCTGCCTGCCGCTACTCGATCAGGTATAGGCACTGTTTGTCACTTTAAACTCTGAACTGTTTATCTACTGTTCTTTATTCAATACATTTTCAACTAACCAACATATCTATTGATTGATACTGTGAAGGTAGGTAGAACAAGATGGACGTACTGTAAGTTGAGAGTGAATGTTGAAATGTAAGTTTATAATATACCTCAGAGTAAGACGCATTTCGACTAGTATTAATACTAGCTTGTGACATGGCGCCAATACGATTATGACCACCTTTGTGAAAAGTTATCATTACTATAGAAATGTTGCTATCTTAAGTGCATTAGTAGTAATAATTGAAAGTTCAAGTAAATATTGCATGATTGTCTATATGAACAGGGCAACGATTCCAGCCTAAGAGCGATTCTCACTTTTCTTTCATAAAATTTAATACAAATTATGTAATCGAAGATATCCCTTATCTTATATTCGAGACTCTTGATTGGTGACATCACGAACTGTTAAAAAGGCAATGTCGAATAGCACTCTTCTTTAAGTCGGCTGAAATAAACGAAGTCGCGTTAAAGTCTTGACTGCTGACGTCTGAGTGACCGGCAGCGTTTTTACCCAGCATTTGTTTGCAAATATGGTCGACGCACGTGGCTCGCATACGCTCTTGGGATAAAAGGCCCGTTTGTGGAACGAAATTATATTGGTGAATATATAAACTAGTGGTTCTGCGACTCTGCGAGCTATATAACTCGCAAGGCTGTCTTGTCGCCAAACAATTTTTTTTTTAATTATGAAAAACTGAGTCAACAAAAAAAAAATTACCTGCTCACAAAATTTGTGAAAACAAATCGGTTGAAAAATGCTACCTGTAGAGGATTACAGCCGGAAATCTAGACTTCCTGGCAGACCAAAGAATTTTGGCCCAAGCTAAAGCTGCTTGGCAAAAGAAATATATTTATTTGGTGTGACGAAGAAATTATGCGTGTGTGGGTGCAAGTAAATGAATTGCACCAAAATGGATGCCACTCAGTTGCTAAAGGCGCTAAATTGTTTACAAATCCTGTCTAAGGTAAGTATGATGAAACGCAGGTTGTGATGTCATTTACAGGTATTGAAATTCAAGAGATATGTGGATTGTCCGCTCATGCATTAGATATTATTAGATCTACACTGCATCGCTAATATAGGATATGTTGTTTTTAAGCTCTGACGACGAGTTTTTGATATGGACATGAGTTCGATCCTAGGCGTCACAACTGTTACATATAGTTCAGAATAAGGAGAAATTTAACAAAATATAGCCTATAACTCTAACTATAATCTCTAAGTTCTGAAAAACCCATTATAATCTATCCAAAAGTTGCGAAGATTCGAGTAAATAAATTATCGCATTTGAATAAAAAAACAATGAATATAAATTTAACCGGAAGTCATCTTTAGGGTCTTAGACTTCGGTTACACGCTAACTCTGGCGTCAGTTTCTCCCTCTGAGAGGCCCTTCAGGCCCCCAAAGAGGACATACCATAACGAATCCGTTACTGGGCGTGCTGCAGGCCAAGCGAAGAAAAAAAGAAAAAAAAAAAACTGGCATCAGTTCAGTCCATCTGTCTATCTCTGTCATTCACAACAGTTACACTTTTATCGTCCTAGCGTTATTCCCGGTTGTGCCCCTAAAGGAGCCCGAGGTCCGCTTTGACACCTAATTCCAAGATTTGCCATAGGCACTAGTCTTACGAAAGCGACTGCCATCTGACCTTCCAACCCAGAGGGAAAACTAGACCTTATTGGGATTAGACAGGTTGTAACTTCCCCCCTTAAATAAACTTTAACTAACTAAATAAAAATAAAAATAATATTTGTATTGGCCATGTGATCATATAATGTCTACGTTGTTCCGAACAATCCAAATTCTTTTATGTGTAGCAAATTGGACCTTGACTCCTCTCTATCTATCTACCTACTCCTTCGTTCACCTACTGCATCCTAATTCAAAATAATTTACCTGCCACATAAATTAATATAAATATTTTATATGTTTTTGTTAATTTACACCAACCTCCTATTAATCATTCGGATAAGCAAGATCGTAGCTCTTAGATTTTTTATTATCTTGATTATTTTGACACCTTAAACACACTAATATTCAGCCTATGTATTCATATTTTGAACAAAGTCTTAGCGACGGGTTGTGTGGTAATCTTTTACTCACACAAAGCTACTTTCTTGCTTAGGATGGAGTATGAATGATCCTACCTTATTTACCTGCCTAGTTACCTCATGAGTTTAAGGCTCTACGAGCGAATCTATCAGTATTTCGTACCTGACGGTTTGAATAAGAAGAAATACCGAAACAAACTCAGACAAACCTCTTTATTTTAATATTGCTGTGTTATAAACTTAATAATACAGGCAATTTATGGTATATAACGCCTATTTCTCTATATATTTGCCTTTATATCGTAGGCATTTGAAATATAGAATTTATTGTAATCGAATGTGTATTCCACAAATAGTTATGTACGAAATAGCTAGTAGTTATAAGGGTATTATTTCGCCCGTAACTACAATCATCAGCGATCTGCTCTGCCTGTCACTGGTCCCTATAACAGTTTTGCTTCTTTCTCCGAAACCAAACTGTTTCCCTAACCAAATAAAATATGAAATTATATTACCATACCTGAATGCCACATTCAACTACATAAACTCTACATTTCTCCTCAATTAAGACCAACCATTAATTTCTCTACTCATAATTATCAAATTAATCCTACAAGTAAATGTTATTGGATGAATAATCCTTGTTTCCTAAGTCCCTATTACCACGTATGAATTTATTCCTAATCCTACCTTCCACTAGTCCCTAAACTATTGTATGCAAAACTCCCATCATTACTTTTATTAGTGTTATGTGATGTGTAAAACCTAAGCTAGGGATCTACGCTGTAAATCGTTCGGCAGGCTAATCCGAGAAGGCAACCTATAGCCGGTGTAATGTACATTTCACAACGGTCCGTGGACAAGGTTCTGTGAAATGCACTCCCTATCGCGTGTGTATAACATATAAATATATATTCAATAAAAGACCCAAGCCTTAAGCACACACAAAACCTTAACGAGTGAAAAAATTCAAGCGGTCGACTTATTTTAAATTGCGACCTCTCGCTTCAGTCCTGCGGCAAACCTTAAGCCAAGGAAGAGGCCCATTTATGATAGGCTACACCATCTATGCAAATAAAGAAGACGGTGCCCAGGTATCTCTGAGCCTGGCCTACTTCTAACAGGATCCCATTGTACACGCTGTTGGCACCGTTAGGGAGCGTGCACAATGTTAGATTGACATCCAATCAAGGCATTGATCTGGTTCGAAATATTAATAAAACTTTCCAAAATAAACTCAAAATCTAATAAGAATCGAAATAGTTCAATACTATGTAAAATAATCACACAATATTGAACCTTCTCGCCTTCACAATAAAGTATCTATGAATGTTTACGTTACGAATTTAGGCTCGATCCAGTTTCAACGTCAATCCAAAATATAGCTAAAGAACGAATGGATTGAAAGTATCAGTCAAGGTTCTCCTAGCTCCATTAAAACACTTATTTAAATTAAAGCAAACTCCATCAAACTATTATACTTTAAACCAATTAACTCTAGTCAAAAATAATCACTATTAACCACTCTTATTTGAACACAAAGTAATAACAGCAAGAGATTCACTAAAAATCAACTTCACAATAAACTTTAAAATTTACACTATTTAATTGAGATTAAACTACCAAATTAAGTATGTAAGTACAATAAATATTTACGAATTGAAATCTCCCTTTAAATTACCATATGTTGTGTCTGATCAAAGACTAAACCAGCGCAATCGAATACTAGCACAATCCATGCCCAGACACAACTCAGGTATCCTAGATTGAGACCTATTTCCTTCGACCGAGATCCCCGACCGATACCCTCAAGCTCCAAGATTTGAATATCCCCACGCTACCCCGTCTAAACATCAGCTCTGAAAACACTCCCCCCAACCCCCGCACAATCGGCGTCTGAAACTAGTTGACAAATTACCAATTAAATATAGTCATGGCTAATTTAAACTCTATTCCCTTTATTAAATACGACCCAATACAAAACCTTAATTAAATTTGTACAAAAACAATCTCACGCTTTACCTTCAATTCCTACGAATGACCACTTGAGGTTTTTTCGTCCAGCCGTTTTTGCCGTCTTAGCCCAAGCGAACCTATTCGACCATTTCCATATTCCTATAAGGATAGTGTTGAAATTGGCTTACATTATTATTTGATCTCCCCAGATTCAACTGTAAAGGTAAATTGGCGCCACAAATCATTACCTCAGTACTCGAAACTAATACAGTCATCTACTATAGCTCTCCCATTAAGAATGCGTTTGTTAAAACAATATGTGAATATAGAAAAGCCCGTTACTACTTTATAATATGATTCATTTTTGAATAAAATACATTTGCTTTCCACGATTACAGTAACAAATTAAGTTTGCATTGTAATAAATTTTAACCACTCAAGACATGTGTGAAATATTATTCTCTAAAATGCGTCGATAATTAAAATCGATAAATATTAAGTTTTTTTTGCTATGCGTAAATGTTGGTTTAACTATGTTTTATTATATTTTAATCCCTGTTGTATTGAATTATTACCTCATTTAGCATTCATTAAAAACTATAGATAAACGAGATCTACTTAGTCATAGTTCGAGTTACAAGGTTTCCTCACGATGTTTTCCTTCACCGAAAAGCTAAAGGTAAATATTCCGTACATAAGTACAGTTACACTATCATTCTCTCATAATACTGATGGACTGAACTGACGCGAGAATAAGCGTGTAACCGATGTCCTATGGCTCCTCACATTTCGAGTTCAGCGTTAAGTAGCTCAAGAAATAGTAATTTAACGATTACCATTTCAGCTTATTCTCAGCAAAAAAAAACGCTTTCAAACCACTTCAAACGATAACTGCTTGTATTTGAGTACCAAACCACAGTTAGCATCAAAGCCAGCATATGTCGCCGCCCGATAAAACGAAACTTATGTCCAAATTCGAGATAAAACTCAAGTGCCTGGCAACACTGTGAGAACCACTTCATTTGTCTTATCTCGCGTAATTTGGTGTGTTCGGGGTTTTTTATTCAGCCTTGGCGAGTTTAAGGCGACTTAAAATGGCTTTTTGCAAAAGCTTTTGTTATTAAGACCTTTAATCGTTAAATTTGTTACAGTAATCATCGTCCTGTTTAACCTTCGATCCAGAGGAGAAACTAGACCTTAGATAGTTACCTCCAAGAAAGCAGAAAATTTTGCTTGATATTGTCAAGTTATCCAATTTTACATAGACCAGTTGACTGTAGCTTTAGGTTGTCTGTGTAGTACCTACCTGAAAAAATATCACAGTAAGTAGGTAAGTACCCACCTGCCTACCAGCTATAAGCCGAAATTTACACATACAATTGTATACAAGTTTGACTACAATACGGGGTTTGATAGGTCAATTGACAACCCACAATGTAATGAGACTTGCATGTGTAAATTGCGCTTTACTTTACCAAACGTCACAACACTCTTAATCCATAAAGTGCGTTTGGATCCTAAACGGATGTCGCTGGATTAGTAACTCGGCAGTCGAGTAATTAAGTCCCCGCATTAAATAAAATGGCCCCATCGCATTAACCGAATTTACGACTTGTACGGAGTCTCAAGACATGCTCTCATTTTGGAACGTATATCTCGGTGTTTAGGTCGAAAACGGCATGTTTTTTGATCTCGAGCGTGTTTTATTGCGTGAACGAGTGAAGAAAGTACTTGAATGTAATCCTGTCGGTTAATTTTAATTATTGTTTCGTTTTTAGGGTTCCGTACTCAAAGAGTAAAACGGGACCCTATTACTGAGACTTCGCTGTCCGTCCGTCCGTCCGTCTGCCTGTCACCAGGCTGTATCTCAAGAACCGTGATAGCTAGAGAGTTGAAATTTTCACAGATTATGTATTTTTGCTGCCGCTATAACAACAAATACTAAAAACAAAATAAAATATTTTTTAAGAGGGGCTCCCATACAAAAAACGTTTTTTTTTTTGCTGTTTTTATAGATTATCTGTCACCAGGCTGTATCTCAAGAACCGTGATAGCTAGAGAGTTGAAATTTTCACATATTATGTATTTCTTTTGCCGCTATAACAACAATTACTAAAAACAAAATGAAACATTTTTTAAGGGGGGCTCCTATACAACACACGTGATTTTTTTGCCGTTTTTATAGATCGCACTTGGACGGTGTTTTAGATGCCGCGTATTTGAAAATTGCAAGTATGCTGATGGAGTTGAAACCAAAAGACATGACCTTTGAGCAAAATCATGAGTTTGTAAGAACCTAACAGTTTTTTTAGATGTTCATGACCTAGTGAATATAGGATGTCGTTGAATTTTGCATTTTACGTACAAACTTTGTACTTATTTTGCACCACAGCCGCGGGATTAAATATACGTACAGTCGCCATCACATACATCGGAGCAAACCAGCACGTCACAAACATCGGAACACACCTCTATTTTCAAGGCATTAGGGTGCGTGCCGATATTTTTGAACACCTATAGTCAAAGTCAAAGTCAAAATCATTTATTCCATTGACATACAATATGCACTAGAATATGTCTTAAAACTAGGCAGGTTTAGGTTTACATTTTATCAATTTGAGATTCATAACATTTTGTAACTTATATTTCAGAGATTAATAGAGAAAGTTTTATATTTTAAATTCTATGTCATAGTACTCATTTATATTATACAGTGCATTCTCAGTTAACATTTGTTTGAGGTATAATTTATATTGAATGTCATTTAGTATGGTAACAGAGTCAGGTAAATGGTTATACAATTTAATGCTTTGGTAAATAAAACATTTTCTAGATTTGGCTAGGCGTACATTTGGAAGGCAGAGTTTATGTCTATTTCGTGTGGGGTAATTATGAATATTACATCTTTTCTTACTGCCGCTCAGGTGCTTGCGAGCATATAATAAGTTTTTATATATAAATAAGGAGTAAAATGTCATTATGCCACCTTCTTTAAAAATATTTCGGCAGGTTTCTCGCGCAGAAACATTATAAATATTTCTGACTGCCCTTTTTTGCAATATAAAAACTCTAGACCCCGTTGCTGCATGACCCCATATCAGCGCTCCGTAAGACATTAGGGAATGAAAGTAGGCGTAATAGAGAGACTTACTAGCTTGGACACCGCACAATTCCCTAATTTTTCGTACAGAGAATGCCGCTCTTGTAAGTTTTTTACACAAATTATCAATATGCGTGTCCCATTTTAGACAGCTGTCTATTGTCAGACCTAAGAATTTTGTCTCCTTAGTATTCAATAGCTGGTTTCCATCGTAGTCTATATGCAAGTTTTCTTTGTTTGATGATGATAATAGACTGTAATGCATAATTTGGGTCTTACTAGCATTTAATTTTAATTTATTAGCAGTAAACCAAGTGTTAATCAAATTCAGGATACATTTAACATTACATATAGTGTCTTCAATTTTGATGTCAGAGGTTACAAGTGTTGTATCATCGGCATATTCTATAATATTACATTTGAGTTGATCGGGGATTACGTATGGGAGATCGTTCGTGTATATTATAAATAATAAAGGCCCTAAAATAGAACCTTGGGGCACGCCTTTAGAAATGTTAACGCATTGTGATTTTGCCCCATCCACTTGTACAATTTGATTTCTATCATGTAAGTATGAACTAATTAACTTAAGGTTGTTATTTTTAATACCATAAAATGACAACTTATCCAATAGGATATTATGATCTACCATGTCAAAGGCTTTTGACAGATCACAAAATACGCCCATACACTTAAATTTTTTCTCTAGCCCCGTGTGAACATATTTCATAAAAGCTGCTATGGCGTCTTCTGTAGAAAGACCCTTACGGAAACCAAATTGCTCCGAGGAAATTAGGTTGTTTTGTGTGAAAAAGCTACCAAGTCTAGAAAACATTAATCTCTCGAATATCTTACTGAAAGTAGGAAGCACTGATACAGGCCTATAGTTGTCCGTAGTCATTGGATCTCCCTTCTTAAATATCGGAACAAGTTTAGCTTTTTTAAGAGATCCAGGTACCAATGTATGTGATGGCGACTGTGCAAACTTTGTACTTGTAAACTTTTATTAGTTTGCATGTAGGCGGTAATAACCGGACATGTATCCGGTTTCATAAATCCTTCTTTTACCAGTAAATACTTTTTCAATGGACATAAGACTAAATTTTATCTCGTGACTCCGTCCAAGTTCTTTGTACCTACGCAGGCGAAGCCGAGTGGGCAGTCTATTTGGTCCCAAATAAAATACAGTCCAAACCCAATATTTCAAACTCCATATTTAAACTGGCAGTCGAAATCACCACTATTATCTTTACAAATCAAAGGCACGGCACAACGCGCCTTGCCATTAAGCTATTACCAGTCTGCACTGATCATAGTGCATCATAAAAATCCACTTGAGTCGGTGGGACGGACAGACGGACGGACGGACACGCCTCGGGCGAGGAACGGGTAATTAGGGCTGTACTGCGGGGTAGCGGCGCCAGTCGTTTAAACCAACCTTGGGCTAATCTGACACGACTATTTGTATTCTAATTTGATACTTATAATAATAAATAAAATAAAATAAAAAACATTTATTTCAGACCATACAGATCCATAGTTTTGTTAGTAAAATCTTACGTGTTATGTTAGTATTCGGAACAAAAAATAAAATAAAGTAAGAAAATAAAAGCTTTAAAAGATACATAAAATTCTTAGGTTTTTCAAAGAGTTGGCTATTGAGAGAGTGAAGAGAACACCAAGGCTACTTAACTCTCCCTATAGCCACCTCAACCCAAAACAGTCAGTCGGCAGTCGAGTCTTTCAGCCAACGCCCCGAGAAGACCGTTGCTGCTGCTGCGCACTCGCCTTAGCATGGAGGCGACTCTTTTTCTCCTAATGGCAAAAAAGTCATCGAGTCGCGCTCCCGCGAACATGCCAGATGCCGCAACAGCATCCTCAAGATGTTATTATATTGTATGCGTAACGCATTACAGGCCCTTTGTGTAAACCTCACCCACAGGCTGCATGTGTAGAATGTCTGACAGTAAGCTCTAAAGAGCGTCACTAATACACTGCCCAAAAGTGTATATGGATCAAGTACATTCTAGAGTATTGCTGCGAAACCTCAATTTGTTATAGTAAAATAACTCTCTCTTACTCGCTTTCTCGTTTATTCTGGACCTTCAAACTTTAATTACTTCGATATTGCTATTATCGCCACTGTTGGATGGGCTGGTATTACAGCGATCGTGGTATGATAAAAAAACTAAAAATTCGGTTTCTGGCCGGGCTTACCCGTTGTTTTAGATAAGCGACGTTACGCTTTTCGACACATTACAATAATATCTGAAAAACATATGTACCTAGTACAAACACGAATCACGCTCGTTTCCCGGAGTGGTAGGAAGAGCTCACGGATTTCCACTTGCTACGATCTTGTCAAACCACAGAACAAGTAAATACTATAGAAACGGTAATGGGCGGGGTACGTGTAGCCGATGTTATGAGTGAACACTCATAAAGCTGTCAAACGCAGTCAAAACGCTGATCAGTTGTCTGTTGACCGTGGTTGACGATTTTTGCCGTATTAAAAATAAAAACGTGCCGCGTTCTGCAATTTAGTCGTGCCGACAGGCAAGCCAGGACCCAAAGGTTCCTCTTGGAGCGATTTTCTATCACCGGTAAGTACTAAAATAACAGTTTTTTGAATAAATACGCAATCGATTATGAAATTCGCCATTGCTTTGCATTGCTTGCTAGCTAAAGCCGCAGATTAGGGACTACCGTAATGACGCAGCAATGTATCGCGTTATTCGCGTTTGACATTTTTACGGGGTGATTGTCAGTATGACTAGAGTGGTACCAAGCTTAGTGTATGAACTTATCGATAAACTCACTAATTTAAAATTTACAAAGACAAAAAATATATAATAATATAAATATTCTTCTTCTTCGTGTAAAGGGATCCAATAATTTAAACTATACTTTATTTTGCCAATATTTTGCCACCTCTATATAAATATTAAATCGTTTATTTCTTAAAAGGACACATTAAATGGTTACATAATAAATCTACTGCCAAACTGCATGACAGTTGGTTGGCAGTTCGTGCTGCTCTTGATACATATTTGTGGTTCTGTTTTTGTCTAAGCTAATGTTCAGTAATACATAAAACTTGAGTGTCATCATTGTCTAAAAATAAGCCTATTTATAGTACCTTGCTGGAAAAACTCTAAATACTCTAATGAAAAATATTAATACTCAGACCCAGTTGAGCTATTGACTATTACATCTATTTGGTGATATGTTAAAAGCTAGTAGACCCACTAAAGACAAGAAGTATTTATATGTCAAAAATGTTTTCTCTGATGTTAGCGTGAAGCGCGTTATTAATTTATTTATGTCAAATAAATTATATTTGTCATTGAAACAAATCACACGGTACATCAAGGAATTTAAATGTGCAATTTTATTATTATAATGATATGTCATACCTACTCTGTGAGTCCTTAGTATCCTTGTAAATATTAAATTTTATTTAATAGTTGTACGTATTTCGATTAAAAAGTGTTAGCATGTTTTCGTTAGCTACACGATTTCTCTGACAGTTGCTTTCAGCAGCGTGTATGAGGTCGCATACAAGATCAAAATTTCGGTAATACTTACCCGATTTCTTAGGACGTAATTTTTCAAAAATAGCACTATACTGCTACTTCGGACTGATATTTAATCAGGTTCGGATCGGCCGCAGTACGCAAACGCTCTTACTCTAAGAAATAAGGGCATTTGACATTGATTTAACTATATACGATATCCTATATAAACGATATATAGTTACCAAGAATATAAAATTTCGATAATTATGATCTTAGTCTCACCTCCATTTTGTATTCCAAATTTTCAAATAGGTTTCAAATCTTTGGTTTTGAAAATAATCAAACGTCAACTTCATTTGAACAGGGGCTCAATTTTGCAATCAAAAAGTAAATGTCAATTTCCGTCAAAAGTACGTCACGCTCACACACGGTCAGTTATGCTCTAATGCAAGAAGGAGAGCAGGTATCAAGACTATTCTCATATCATTTCCATATTTGAAAACCCCTTTCGAAATTGGCTCCTATATTGATAAAGAATAGACTAACGTGACATTTTTTTGGCATTGGAAATTAGACCGCAAGTAATGCAGTTTTGAGTTACTTTTCGTCCTAAAAATTACAACTGGTGAAATCGTAATGGAATTAAAAGCTTTAACCAATTAGAAGCGTTTTGCAATAGTGTTTACATGTACAAATTCAGTTTTGATTGTGTTGGGCTGGCTACGCAGGATTCCGAAGTAACTAGCTAACACGCCGTTTCCATCTTATTTAAGTATTCCGTGTGTCAAACCTTTCTTGCTTGATTTACTTTCATGACATCTTGACCTGAACGTTCTTTAAGGTTTGGTCGGAAAAAGTTCGACGAAATTGTCCACATTTCCTCATACACTCTCTTTGTTAGTCTTCTTTCATCCATCCTATATATCATAGCAATCCCTTCTCAATTTGTGTTACTACATTTTCACTCATCCCGTTCCTCTCTCTTATACTCTTATCTCGACTACGACGACCTCCGTAGCCTAGTTGGTAGTGACCCTTCCTACGAAGCCGCAAGTCCCGGGTTCGAATCCCGTTATGAATATTTATATTTGTGTGATTAGCACGATTATTTGTTCCTGAGTCATGGATGTTTTCTATCTATATAAGTATGTATATCATATCATAGTACCCATCGTAAAAGCTTTGCTTAGTTTGGGATTATGTCGATTTATGTAAGTTGTTTGCAAATATTTATTATTTATGTAATAATAAATATGTTTGCGCGCTATTAAGGGCTAAAGAAAACTATGGTTTTAAAACTTCTACGTTTATGTAGGAAAAATAAGTATATGTACAAAAATATAAGACGCGAGCGTTGTGATCGCCGCCGTCTGAGCTAGTGGTCGGTGGAAGAGATCACCGCGGACATATTATTTTAATTGACTGTACTTACCTTTAATGTAAATTTCATTCTGGCCTAAATTGTATTATTATCGCTTTAAATTGACTATGTGTGCTATTCTATTATTTTTATAGTTACTAATATTAAGCTAAGTATTATTTTATTACTAACAATAATGATCCATGTTGGTCCCTGAATATATATTTTTTTTTTTTTATGATGAAATTTAAAATGAATTGAAAGGTGAGATTTTGATAAGTAGACAATTATACGTAATTTGAATGGTGTGTGTGCGCATTATGAAACTGTGTAAAAATTAATCTTCACTATAAATCCAAATAATTTGCCATGCCGGTACTAATTGAATCATAGGCTCATGGAGTGTTTACACAGAGTCAAGTGCTCGCTCTAGCCGCTCGCCCGTCACGGTAGCGAGTGTTGTTATGACAGCTTGTGTCAACAGTGGCCAAAGTAAATTGTACGCTATTGTGATGTGAGAGCGCAGGGATGTTCTGTGTCTGCGTTTTTGTTAAAACAATTTTATAATGCAGGGCTATTTTCGTAGTGTTGAATTATATAATTCTTAAATAATATACTTATCATTAAACAAAATAATGATGGCCTAGTCAATTAAAAACGAAATCGAATGATAAGGTGTCGATATTTTAGTAATCAGTATATTTTTGCAATCAGTTAATTTCACTGAAAATTCAATAATTGAATGGTAATAGAGGAATACTTGTTATAAAATGGCTGTAAGTACTAAAAAATATTTACTCAAAGAACATGATTATTTCTTAACCCAAAACTCAGAATTTTTAAATGCATTTTTTTTTCTTAAGCTTTGTACCTACTGCGAATCCGAGGCAAGGTTTTATTCAGTTCCCATAATAGAAAAAAATACGTTTATTTTAACTTTTACTGCAGTATAACCCGAAGAAAAGTATTGTCATGGTTTTCAAGGCGGAGAAAGAGAGGCAACCTACTTTTGTGGCTCCTGTTGTGCTGCATGGGACCATCCTGTTACCACCGACGTTGAGGATTTTAAATAACATGGGGCATATTATCTATTAGATCTGAATGATGATCTTGATAAAGAACAGGAGCGCAGGGCGTTGGCTGTCAGGGCTAATATGATTGCCCGCAGGTTTGCTCGATGTTCCACTGATGTTAAAATCACACTGTTTAAAGCGTACTACCAATCATTTTACTAGAGCAGCTTGTGGTTGAGATACACTAAAAGAGCCTATAACGCCTTGTGTGTACAGTATGATAATGCGTTCAGGATGCTGTTGGGACTGCCAAGGTGGTGTTGTGCCTCGTTCATGTTTGCGGAGGCCCACACGGACAGTTTTCAGGCACTTATGCGTAAGAAGATCGCCTCGCTGCTGAACAGGCTCAGAGGAAGTTCTACCAGAATCGTGGGGATCATTGCTGACAAGTACGACTGCCCTATTTTAATATACTGGGTCAGCCAAATAAAAGAAGTTACTCAATTTTGAGTTGAGTAGATATAAGTACCTATGCACAGAACTAACTAATTAAGATTAAGATTTACTAACATTATATGGATATTGAAAATCGGAAATTAAAATATTTTTTTTTTTTTTTATTAAACTTCGGTGCACGTAATATAATACAAGCTGGATACATCACTATTACATTTAATACTTGACAATAAGTGTATTTCAAATGATCGATGGGCTACACCTACCTGCTGTTAGTTAATCGTGTTTACACAGTTAACACTTTAGTCTGACGTCTTAAAAACCCACGGGTGGCCAGCTACTGTTTGCCTTTTAACTGATTTGAACGCTCCTTAGAAAACCCACCAGTCTAATTTTAACTCTAAAGCCTAGTATTAAAATAACATTTGGCGTGTGCTGAAGTAGAATTTTGGTAGCCAAAGTGTAGTGTTTTCTTACTGAACGTGTGGGGTAATGTTTGATGAAATAATATCTTGTTTAAACAATACTTTGTCGAAACATAATAGAGCTGATGCTTTGGGTGCATGCGGTATTAAAAGTGTTTGTTTTGCCTATTGGAGTTCCCCTGATTATTCATTTTTATTTGAGGGTTCTTTCGCACTTCAAAGTTTAAACAATTAATAATACTTGGGGTTAGTTGCGTCCCTTCCCCTCCTGGATATACTCACAATTAGCACAACTTTCTCGTACAGCAGGCGTAACATGGTTGCTATTTTATCTCTCTTTATTTTATCCGTCACGTTCTGACAAGTGCGAGAGTAACGGATGACATCCACAACGATAAGTGATGAAATGGCAATTTACGTCCAAGGAACCCTTCTTTTATCAGCTGCTAGCAATCGAGTCAAAAACGTTATATAGGTAATTTAGGTAGGTAGTCTTAATCTTTCCTGTGAAAAGTGTTAAAGTCCTTTAAGGTTTTGGCGCTGGGTCCATACATACGCCTTTGCTTCTTATAAATACCTATACGAAAAGATGCCTCGTTTATCTTCGACTGATTTTGACCTAATCGGATATATGAGAGACTAATGGTTTTGATGAATAGACATAATAAGCAATTGACCGATAAAACATATCCGAAATTGGGTTACCTATCACAATCACTCAATTATATTTCCCAGTATCTTTTGTCCGGTTATACAGTATATATCGGGAAAAAGCAGTTTTTCTCTTAAACTTTGAAATGTACCCAACCTAATGGGTTCTACTCGGTAAGTATTTAAAAAGAATCAAAAACTTTCCGGTCTTGGACAAAACTGGCTTTTTGCCGAACTGAAAACTCTGACCGACTATTACTGAATGGAAACTCGCCTTTCGTTCCCGTCACAGTATCCCGTAATATTCTCGTCTGTTTGATTTTCTTTGCAGCTTCTACGTTGCTTGCAGTTTGCACATGATGCTTGTCTTTTTGATTATTTTGTTTCAACGACAGCGAAAGAAGTCTAGTTGACATGATTTTTTTTGTATTCAGTGTACCCTGTCTAGTGCCTACTGATTCAGTAGATTCTGTGCCTTTGCGGTTCTTGTAAATTAGCTTTTGACGAAGCATGTTGCAGATTTTCTGTTTGGATATATTGACGTAACCTGCGTTGTGGAAGAAATTCGTGTCACTTTAACGAATCTATTAATGTGGTCTTGTGGCCAAACGGCTGAATAAATGTTTGATTTGCTGCCTGGGACGTAACGTGCGGTACAAATGACCTCATTCCAAAAGCATCCTTATTTTGGATCATTTGTAAAATATATTCGCAACGACCACCAGCAAAGCAATATTCACGGAAATGGCTCCATGGTTCATATTACGTGACGCTAATAAACATATAGACATATGACGCTTTACAGTTGCTGAGCCATTTTGAACCTTATCACTGTGACAATAAAAAAACGACTACACCGAAGTTTAAAATTCGCAGACACCACGCTTACTTAGTATTTCATCTCATAATATACTCTGATATACATTGAATTTCATGGCGAAAAAGCTTTTTTATGATTTTGAGGGACGTCATAATATATTTAGGCTGAAATACTTGAGTAAGAGTGGCGTCATTGACTTGGTCGATTCTTAATTTATGAAATGATTACATGTATCTATGAATAAATAAATATTTGGCGACAATCTAACATACATCGACCTAGCCTCAAACGAAGCTGAACTAGAGCTGAGTTCATACTTATGTATACAAATGCATAAAAAAAGCATCCAATGCTAATCATGCCCATCACATAATATACCTACCTACGCCCCTACCGGGATTCCAACCCACCCAGCTTATAATTCAGCCAGGCTAAAACGGGCGTCAGATCGGTTACACATTGGCCAAAAGTGTGATTTGACCACCGCTGATCGAAGTTTTTAGGTTTACGCCGTTTAAAGCGGACGTAAATCTGCATCTACCCCACGAATCTGGTGTCCAGGGGGTCTTGCAGTCGGTTCACTCAGGATGTTAATCTAAGATAAATTCTCATACAATTTTTATTTCTTCTCCAGCCAAATTCCAGAACCAGTCTAAATTGAAAGGCTTCAGTAAACCTTACCATGATGCATTGAATCCCACTGTATCTTTGACGTATAATGTTGCTCTGCATTAACAATACGAATTGGCACCTTGCATTTTATCCACTTAATTTCTCCTTCGACTCAATTGACCCCGCTATCAGATAAGGCAGCTGATTGAATAATACTTCTAACGAGACACGACTCGGCGATCTAAACATGGCGGTGCGGCGGCCATCTTGCTTCGATCGCTTTGATCTGCGCCGACGCAATAAATCTCGCGCGGTCGTCAGTCCTCCCTTGACATTGACGACGTATAATTTCAGAGTTCCTTAGAACTAGGTGTGGCAAATTGTGTGAGTTTTGATCAGGAGCGGTATTTCCCACATTTTAATAAAATAAATATTATGATATAATCTTTTGAAATAATTTCACGTTGACTAAACTTTTACGTTTAAAATGAAAATTGATAATGAGAATTTAGTACATGTGTATACCTAGATATCAATGTGGTAACAATTTAATAACTATACTATTCAAGTACAACATGTCCTACTGTTTAAACAGCATGCAAAGAGCGTGGAACACAATCTTACACTTTATGTCTATAATTTTTCTGTGGCATCGATTCATCAATTTCGGATATAACATGACGCAGACAGACACACAGATACAAATGTTAAATTTATAGCACCTCTCGCTTGCGTCGGAGGTTGGATATAGGAAACAGTACTTCCCGCAAAAAAAATCAAACATTAGATTTTGCACAACGTAATATTATACGACTAAAACTTATATCAAAAATTACGCCCCCCACTTTTAAGACAGTTGGAGACATAGTGACCAGCGACCATAGGGCTCCTTTGACTATCCCAATAAAAAAGACTCAACAGTGATATAATAAATTTCACAATACAATGTCCATTATTTATTGCAATAAATAATGGACAGTGCCACGGCTCCATTTGTTTTGAAGCGAGTCCTCTGGACGTCGTTTTTTTCATGTCTTTTTCATTCTGATTTTGGAAAACAGGAGAGTGGAGATATCTGTCTATGCCATACCGAGGATGTTAAATTTTGAATGTTGAATCGGGCCCCAGAAGGTTTACTCGGCACATTCTAAAGACAACTTGTGACATAGCAACCACAGGCGCTACTTTAGTATACTCTATTCGGAAGTGTAAGAGTAAATTCTGTCAAACGAACGCAACCAAAAACTTTATGCTCTGACTATGAAGACAAGTAGTTTTGTGCTTGCGTTTTTATGGCACGATTTAATCTTACACTTTCGGACGTACTATACTATTTGCCTTTAGTGATCTACATAATTATTCAATTCATAATGACACTTGTACCTATCTGTAGGAATGTAATTTGTGCATACAGTACTCTTATAACATGAATCATACATAGCAAATGAAAAAAAAAACTTGGGACTATATTTTTTTGAATGTAATTAGATGAAAAATCCGACTAAAAGCACACTTTGTTTACAAAATTACGATGACATTAGATATAAAGCTTACTTTGTTTCAATTTAACTTAATGAGAATCAATTCAATTCAATTCATTTATTGCAATAATCATGTTCATTGTACAATGGAGGTCAAAAGGTAATAATAAGTAGGTACATGATACCCTGCAAGGGCACTGCAATTTTCTTACATTCTAAAATTAGGTACATTACAGGTCTATATTTATTATTATAATATTACATCAACAATTTCATTATTCTACAAATTTAATTAGTGTTTTAACATACAGGTACTTGTGGAGTTTTATATTGCAAATAAAATTAACCTAATGATTGAATATAATTGATAATAATAATTAATATAATTGATTACGAATTTAATTCTTACAATTTCTTATTTAAATATTCATTTACAGTATAATAATAGCATTTGTAAATTAATAATTGTTTGGTTATTTTTAAAAACTTTTTGTCACATCCTTAATTTTTTATTGTATTTGGCAATTTGTTACAAATTTTGATGGCATCACGTAAGTGCTATTTGAATGTATTTTGAGCCTTGATGCCAGTAGTAAAAGTTTATTTCGGTATCGAAGTGTATGTGTTGTTGGTAGTTCATGCCTTTTTCTAAATAAATCTGTTTTGTCTTGCGAAGATGGAAATGCTTGGTAACGTTAGAACTTTAAGTTGCTGGAAGTGTGGTTTGCAAGTATCTCTATTTTTAATCATGAGCTTAAATTATCCTTAAGAACTCAAGATTACACGTACTCTTAAAAACTTGACGACAGATATTTTACGAGTGAATTATGTATTAATGCACACAGTATTATGATTTGAATCTTATATCAGTGGTGCGTTAAAGTAATAAAGCACCTAAGCAGGCTGTTTTGTATCAGGATACATATCAGATGTGGAATATTATTTATTACTTTTTATACATACTTTCCTTCAACTTCTTTTTTTCTATTTTAATGTCCTTCTTCAGCGTACACCACAATCTGAAACATAAAAAAATAGATAAGAATATTTATATTTTTTACACTAAGCCTAAGTAATAATAAAAATTATGTTCCAATATTCCATCTAAATGTGCAAGCACATACTATTTCATAAAAAGAAATTCATTAGCCTACCGCAAATTATTATTTATTATTGTTATTACAACAATTCATTTTTTGAATAGCTAACTAGGCTATTGTGTTCCACTACTCGGTAAGAACCTCCTCTTATTTATGCCACAATAAAAATTATACTAACAAAAATGACCCACTTTAGAGTGCAGTGGTACAACAATTTCACGAGATTGAGAAAACAAATGCCAAGTAAGGGTTCTAATAACACGCCAGCCCTAATAAAAAATATATTGATGATTTTGATGATTCTGTAGATCTCAGACATCACATTGCAAAAGTAGTATATCTCGACACCGCTATGAGAAAAACAAGCAAAGTAAGAGGCTCTAAAGCTGACCATGATGCGGCTGATGAAAATGATGTCTCAGCTTTGAGCACAAAATAAGAAGAACTCAACGAAACTAAGAAATATAAAACTGAAAAATAGACTGACGCTGCTAATTAAATGCACAATATGCTACATAAAACAATGGTGGCTTACCTAAGAGTACAAAAGTAGAAAATCTCGACCAGACTGAGGAAGGAAAAGCCAAGGAAGAGTCCAAGTAGACCACCGCAAGCAGCCAAGAAGTCCGTTATTCCGAACAGCTCTGAACGTCGCATTGAAACGAATCGGGGCTCCTTGAAATAAATTTCCAATTGAGAATATCTGGAATGAAATATAAAAGTTTGAATAATTATATATGTACCGTCGTTTTCGTTTAAGTTACGTCATATGTTTTCGCCGCATAACCAAGAAACAAGGTACAAATGTGTAAGCATATTTTTAACGTTAATCACAACAACTAAACCAATTTGTGATATTTTAATACTAAAAAATGACGCAAAAACGATTGTGATATATATTATGCGATATTGAAAACAAAAAAGAAGGGAAAAACTTGGTTTTAGGACCGCTATATTATTGGCTATGCGTAAAATCAGTATATTAGACACGAAGGAAATAAAATCTGATGATTGACGTGTGATAATATATTAAGATGACGTTTGAAAGCAGATTGTTTAAAAGTAGTTGGTGTGTTAGTTCAATTATTTTAGTTTCACTATTAATAACAAATATCTTATATTATCGTTATTTGTTTTATTTTATTTTTCTTTTGTGTATTCCTTTTCTAGTTATTTTTTTAATTACTAGGTACTTGTATTTATCTTTATTTTAGGCTAGCTTAATTTTATTTATTTAGATTTTATTTTCAATTTTTCATATTCGATTGTTATTTATACAATAATAAATATATTTCCATAACAAAAATGTATGTAACAAATAATAATCATTTAGATAATTACATACAGACATCAAAATTCTGATGACCTGGTAAAGGTCGCGGTAGTACGCTGGATGCTGTGGTGGCTCAGGATCGGTCACTTTGGCACTCGTTGGGGGAGGCCTATGTCCAGCAGTGGACGTCTTTCGGCTGATTTGATGACGACCAAAATTCTACATAAGATCAGATTTTATATATCTAATAATATCTTAATCCCCAGGAGTACATAAAACCGGTGCTAGAAATTACAAGAGTAGAATAAATAGAGAGAAATCAAGTTTAGTATGAAACACTTATTTTATCTTTATTTTTCTCTATTTTAATTTCTAGCAACAGGAACTAGATTCCAACCTATATAGTATAGCGGATCCCAATGTGTAAACAAAGCTTCATGTTATTCCAGCTAAACTACTGTATTGAGAGTCACGCGCCCTGGGGACTCTTAATTAGCTCCTGAAAGGTCGGAAAATGTATTAATAAATATTTTCATCTTTATTTTGGTTGATTTATATTTTGCTCTATAATATCGAAAAACCACGCTGTTCTAAATTAATGTAATACTAAACCGTATTTTTACTGGAGTACCTACTCGTATGTACTATTTAGGTTATCTAGCCTAGCTAGCTTAATCCTGTCTATATCGGGCATAATATACACCATTGTTGAAATGCCCGATGGTGGAGTACTGGATCTCCTTACACGTTGTAGCTGATAATTGTAATGTGTAATTTTAATATTGCTAATTTGATGATTGTATTTGATGTATTTTAATGTAATCTTTATTTTGAATGAATCAACTTATTTTGTAATTTGTGATTGTAGTATGTATACCTATGGACGTATGGTTCGAAATAAAATATTATTAATAATAATAAAGCATCACTACCAAGGGACGCGTTCAAGGAACAACGAAATCATAATCTCCCGAGCAGAAAAATATTAAGAATAGTTAATTGAAATCCATTTGGTAGATCTGAGAAATTATGTATATTGTGAATAAATGAATCTGAAATCTGAATCAGAATAACACAGAGATGTTTTTTGCAGGGTTATTATTTGTATCGATGAATATAACTAAATACTGAAATATTATAGCATGATACTTACTCATATTTATCATCCACAGTTAAGTTACGCACTCTTTTCAGTGCTTTCTTATAATTTTTTATATCAAGGTTTGTTTTAAGGATTTCCGCATCGTAATGGATACTATCACATGAGGGAAGACAGTTGCAATTAACCTGTTTTTTGATATTAGATGCTAACTCATCTGAAATAAAAAATGAATTTGATGTTCTTACATCCTTATTGAACAATTATTTGCAAATGTAAAGTTTCTTAGCCAATTACTACTTTATACTACTTTTGTCAAAAAACTTGCCCTGTGCCTTTGCCACGCATTTTCTTTTCCGGGCTGTACATATTTCTGAACTGTTGTTATCTGAAATGAAGCACATAAATGTGAAAAACAAAAGTCCATAACGATGGAAAATTTATTCATCATTCATCAAAAATCATTCACCTATATATCTAGTAGGTATTACAATAGAATAATGATCCGAACCCAATCGATATAAGATATGTAATATATATTATAATATAAACATAGTTAATTCTAGGCATCAAAATATTTGCATGCATTTGGGGACGGCTGAATAAGAAGAAATTTTAAAATTAAACATCTGTTACGTGACCCTTTCAAGCAAATAAATGATTTAAAGTCATAGGTAGATACAGAGTTGCTAGCAGCAAGCAAAGATTAGATGAACCTATCTATAATAGTATACTTACGCGGCATATGAAACCATACACAGTTGCACCGTTTGTACGTATACTTCGAAAGACACTCGAGGCGGCAGTTGTCTGGCGTGTACGTGGCGAAATATTTCAGGTGTCGATCCTTGGGGAAGTAGCACTGACGCCTGTATATTCAGAAAATCTATATTTTTTATTGAAAATTAGGGTAATTAGAAAACTGATTCTGGTAAGCAAACACATGATATCCCATATTATTTATTTACTAAACGAGCAACATGTGTGTTCGAGCAACATGTTTGTAAATGTTGTTAAAACGGCTTAAACCATTTTGATAACATTTGCAATACAGGGGTTTTTGGGGGCAAAAAATCGACTTACTCGTAGGTCTTCTTTCCAGAAATAATGTTTGGCTGGCAAAATACACGATAGTGTTTATTCGCCGTCTCCGTTATTTTACTGTACTGTATTAAAATTTACAAATTAAAGAAAACAATCTTGAAATTCGATTCTACCTCAGATCGATACTTGAAATAAAATTAAACTAAGTACTTGAACTTTGAATTGAGTCACTGCCACCGCAGTTCTGTGAGTACCTAAAATTCTCAGTTATCCTGGTAATGAAGGTATAACTAATGTACTTATTTGTATTCGTACTGCAATCATACATACTGGTCAGGTCTGTAGTTCATCAAGCTTTCGGACGTGTTCAGGACACTGAATTTGAGTGCGAGAGATGTAATTTGTTTTGGAATGGCCGCGTAATAGTACAGCGACGACTGTGGCATGTCTAATGGGTGCTGGAGGTAAATCTGAAAACAAACGTCGTCAAGAAGCCGAATGGTATTCTCTAAACATCATATTATTGCATGCTCCAGTGGGGTCGGACTAGATGATGGCATGTATACCAAACACCAATAGCGATGTTGGCGCATCGTTTTTGGTACTTTACTATCTGGGTAGCGAATTGAACCGGCAAGATTATCCCAAAAGAGCCCAATAGAAAATCTCACCTCTTAACTACACTTGAGGAGAATAATCGATTTCTTTGAATACTTGGCTAGACATGAGACTAAGTAGCGAGCAAGAGAAGCAGAGGCATAATACCCAATCATCAGTTTGATAGAATAGTGATAATGCAAATGTAAGTAAATTGACGGTAAACAACACTCACTTTCCAACCGTTTTTGAGACTATTGCACGACTCATCAATATATTCGGAATTTTGTCGGAACATTATTTGAAGATCTGGCACTGCACCATTTTCCTAAAAAAATATTGATCTCCATTAGCTGCTGCCAATATAAAACATATAATTTTAACGTGCGTATTTATTAACTTCTTTATATTTTCTTCTGCTATTTATATCGCTATAATTTTTAATATTAAAGAAAATTCTTGTTAACATAAAATCTTTACTCCATTATTGGAATTATAAGAACACCAAATACTGCAAAACTGTACGTCAATGGAGCAATTAAAGAACTGTTGTACACGACAGGCATACTAGGTTCAGTTAATGACACATTTTTGGCGACTTCGAAACTTACTACATATTTATGTACAAAATATTGTTCGTGGGGTCTTAGGGGGTTAAACTCAATGATGGGAAAGAAAAACGACGCAAAGATACATCATCTGCTGCGTTTCTTTACGCTACGTGGCTGCGGCTGGTGTCACAACAGAACTGTTATTATATGTAACGCTATTATGAGATGCTATATAGCAGATTACATATATATATATATATATAATCTGTGCCCAAACTATGAAATGTCAGTGCTCGACATCAAAATTAAAAAGTTACTTTGACTCACGGAGTGAGCAAAATCGCATTTTGCTCAATGTTTTCACGCAGCAAAATATAATTCTTCGAGCTGCTGAGGTGAAAAATATATTAAGCAACAAAATAATTTTTGATGACACCAAATTCTCGAATCCAAAAAATACGTATGATCACACAAAAAAACAAATTGTGTACCAATAATCTTCATTTATTATCATTCTTAGACTAGGCTTTTTACATTATGAATACAAAACATAAACACATTATAAAAAACCTAACCTAGGGTGCCACCGGCAGCTGCGGGTGGGGCCTTAGGTACCGGGTGGTCAGGGCGACAGAGAAAGGATCCTCCTGACTATCCGCGCAGTGTCCAGGAGTATTCTTCTGTATCTGACCCTTGACCTAGCCATCTAGCGAGAGTCTCTTATAAGGTTTTGGCCAAGATTTTTCGCTATTAGACCATTCACCGAAACGACTATCGGGACTATGTTCGTCGAATCAACATCCCACATGGATTTGTTCGGACCAGGTGATCTTTAAAATTTAACGGAGGCATTTTAAGTGAAATGGGTAGACGGATGTGACGACGATATACGGTCCACGTTTCAGATGAGTATAGGAGATTTGGCAGCACAAAAGCCATATAGATGGAGAACTTTTTGCTTTGCTTCAGGTCATGCGAAAGAAAGACCAAGGCATCCAGATTAAAGACGTCAAGCTGCTGTTGATCTGAGCGTCAAGGTCGCACGAAGATATTACTGTGCTCCTCAGGTAACGAATCTTGTCTTGCTACAAGGTGATGTCTGTGCAAGCACTCGCCGTTAGAAACATGATCACAACTGGACATTATAAGTATGCCTGGGTATGCCCGGTGGCATGCCTGACAAATGTCGACCGTACCGTCTTTCAGGATATATTTCCGGTAGTTTTTCGTCATGATAACTGCGTCCGCAATTGCAAATACAAAACCTTCGGTTTTCCCGAAGAGATCCCCAAGACGTAGCCAGTTCACCGACGCGAGCAGGTCTACGTTGGGCCCTGTGAGGGCCTTGTAGAACCGTACGTGTAGCTCCTTGCTCTTCCATACGGTACCTACTTGGTCAAAAGTCAAAGTAAAAGTAAATTATTCTTCAACTAACTTTTGCCCGCGACTCGTTCGCGTTGGCTTATATTTATTTTATCGATAGGTACAAGTTGTCGAATAATGTTACGGCAATAAAGTCGTAATTACATAATGTTTCTAACTGCAGTCTTTTGAATTGGAAAAGTTGGAATTATTGGTATGCCTGGAAACAACACGCACGCTCTTTCCTTAAGCGGTTCTGGTAAGTACTTATGGTCCCTTAATGATGTTTCGTCCCAGCTTGGTGACACGTAGCCTTGTGCCACTGCACAATCTGGGTGCATCAAGGTTACGTATCAGCAAAACTGGGACGCCAGATTATGGGAAGGCATACAAAATTCTTCAGGGTAGGTTGTGCTGTCGGGACTGCTGTTCACCGTATCTATCGACTTGTATATGTTGATTCACCGACTAACACTTCCAATATGTTTTATTGATGTTATTGACGTACTCATTTTTAGGCGACAGCACTGCCCTTGAAAAGTTAGACGAGCATGTTGCAAGTAAGATGGAGCTTTTCAACTTTGGACCACAATGGCGACCTCTTTAGACACGCATTCATCTCATCCGCCGGTGTGCCCCTCTCGATGACGGGCAGGGTCTGTCTGAAGTCTCCAGCGAGTAAAACGACGACCCCTCCCATAAGAGCCTGGTTACCCCGGATTTGCCTGGATGTCTTGAAGGCTGCAGTTCAACGCCTCTACTGCGCGCTTGTGGGGCATGGTGCATTCGTCCCACAAAATTAACTTGCATTGTTGCAACAAAGCGCCACGGTTACTGCTCTTGCTAATGTTGCAAGTAGGGGCTTCTTCGTCCGCCAGATTTGTATTGTAGAGTTGCAGCAATTTCTGACGAAGGCCACCACCATTAAGCTTATTATTTGAGGCTAAGTTTACATTTGTGTTCACTAGTGTGAATTTTATACAGTTCGTTTTTTTTCGGATTCAACACTAAAGCGATGAACACACGGAGCGTTGCGGCACCGCTTGACGCGGCGGAACGCATACTAACTCTGTGGCTGTGGCGCGGTGGAGCGGCACTGTGTGCCCGCTCTCGGCGGGTTATCTACTGTCGTGATACAAAATTTCACCGCGCACCGCCGCGGCGAGCGGTGCCGCACCGCTCCATGCGTTCCGCGCCTTATTGGCAGCAAACCAGTTATATCATGGATAAGGTATTATTTGGTTCAATAAGCTCGGTATCTGTCCTATCTATTTATTTATTTAGGGTCGGCAACGCGCATGTAACACTTCTGGAGTTGCAAGCGTCCATAGGCTACAATAACCACTTACCATCAGGTGGGCCGTAGGCACAGAATAAGTAATAGTACAAGTACAGAAGGCACACTCCTTTGATCTTTACAAAAGCCGCTTAGCAAAAACACTATGATTTATGGCCCTCTGACGTCGTCGACTCCAGCGCAAGCCAAACGGAACGTTAAGGCTGTGTACGAACGGTGAAAATGAATTGGCTTACTTGCCGCGTCGCCTATAGTGAGGGCTGCCAACGACTAAAAATAATGTTTTACCTATTTATTTCTTGCATTAAATATAGAGAGCTATACATTTATATTCTTCATACATTATTTATTTCATTATTTATCTCTAAAATAATAAATCTCACAATTTGAACTAATTGAATACACCAAGACCGCCAGGCCACCTTTTTTCATTGGTTTTGCTGCGACCCACAGTAATGCAGAATCTTGTTGCTGTATTTTTAAACATTTTAATTATGTTTAATTAAATTAAATAACGCAACGAATGCGTTACGTTACCATGCAACGTAACGAATAGAAAAATAGGGATAGTACGGCGGTATGTAGTTGTTGTTTTAGTAAGTAAGTAGGTATACTTTACTATACTAGAATGAACTGAATAGAGCCCTGCCAAGGGGCAACCGGCATGTACTTGTAGCGATAAACGAAAATTGCGAGTGAGCCGCGCCTGCCGTAAGCTTGTTTGCCATAGACGTGGTATAAAAAAAAACCTTATCATCGGCGAACAAGACAATGCCTGATCTGCGGCGTATCATATATATGGTAGATCAATTGACATAAACAAGGAACGGGAATGGGTCCTTGAGGTACTTCTAACTCCACCACTGTCTCTGACGAGATGACACCATTTATCGCTACGTTTTGATGTCTTTCTACTTGGTCGGAAATCCCTATTGTCCCGGCCTCTGCTGTAATGTGTACTATTAATAAAATGTATTTATCGTATGGCATAAAATTTCTCTACTTAAATGTTTATGATATTAGATTTAGTAAAATTTATAGTATTTTATCTAACCTGGCCGCGCCGTGGAAACTCTTCTATGTCATCTACTTCTTCTACAACTTTTGTCTCATTTCTTGCTTGTTTTTGATTCTTCTTCCTTTTCGGTTTCATGTCAGTTGTATATCCGGACGCTATGCTCCACTTATTTATCGGAGTTTCAGAATGGAGGTATTTATATTTGTCTTGAATACTGAAATCAATCAACAACTTTTTTTTGTTTATATACCTACATAAATAGTAGCACGTTTACTTCATCTATGCAATACAATAAAAAAACTCTCGGAATTCGACCGTGTCATTATTATTATAAATAGAAGCATTGTTACTGGTGACAAATATATTAACTGTTTTAAAGTAATTATGGTGCAACAGGTGGCTGCCAGTCTCAAAATTGTCAGCAGGATTGCTTTTGTTGCATGCAACGTTGACTGTCTGCAAGATCTTTTTTAGAGCCCGCGCACACAGAGAGCGGTCTGGAGTTCCGAGTTCCGAGTTCAGAGTTCTGCGTTCTTTTGAATGTACTGAGTCCGATACGATAACGCACACAGCAGGCAGTCAGACCGCGGCGGTCAAAGTGGAACTCCGCGTTCTAGAGTTCTTTTGCCGCCGAGACAGAGAACGCCGCGTTCTCTGCGATGTCTGAAGTTGCAAATCCAGAAAAAACTGATTGAATTGGTTAGAGAAAGGAGATTATTATATGATTAGCATTAATAATTAAATAAATACTTACCTTAACAAATACAGCCAGCCTTTCTTTTGCTGTAATAGACTTCCTCCAGTTAGTATTTTGCTTTTCGATATCACATTTTGTGAAATCATATAATTCATTGAAGCTAGTTATTAACATACGAAAATATATATAAAATCGCTCTTCGTCGCTAAGTAATTCATGAATAAGTTTCTGTCAAAAATTTCATTTTTGGTACAAGCTCTTATTGCCGTCTGTTACTTTTCTGTATACCATCATCACTACTCATTGAGACGATTCTAATGAGCCCAAACTCAACGGGGTTACGTCCTCACGTCGGTTAAGTACTGAATTCCCATGGCCACCTTTTGTCTCCATCATCAGATCAGCTCGATGGTACCATAATATTTAATTGTCATCCAAACTATACTAGTACCCAAAATTTCAGCTCAATCGAATAACGGCAAGTGACTGAAAAATGGATTGCAAATTTTGACGGACAAGTTACATACTTATATATTTACATACATACGAACAGGTCAAGTTACTATAAAGCTTGTAAAATACTACTGAATTCACCTTGGTCTTCTCGTGTTGTGTTAATTGGGTGCACCCAATACTTTCTTTTCCTTTTAGAAGCTTCTAGACTCCACAAAAGCAATGCCTCTTCTTCGGAAGATGAACTTTAGAACGACATGTTGCGCGTGCAAAGGCAAGGACGAAAATGGAACGCAAGAATCTGAACGCCGCCAGTGTGCGTCGGAACTCTCGAGCGGTCAGAACGCAGAACTCTGAACGCGGAACTCAGAACTCTAGACCGCTCTCTGTGTGCGCGGGCTCTAAACGTTGTTCTCTGAATTCAAAACTAGGTACCTGTTCTCTTTGAAGATGTCATTGTAAGACAATGCATTGAAATTGAAGCATACGCCCTCACTGGTGAGTACTGTCTTGAAGTAGTCCCGACAGCGTACGTCCTGACCTCTCCAGCTACAAAAAAACATTGTTTCTTGTACGTTTGGTGCCATCTGAAATATATAATTATATTCGTTTTAAATAATTATTTTTACCGTGTATTATGTCTATTCCAATTAACTTATAGGAATCAGATACAACTATATATATGTACTCGTTCTTACATTTCTATTAAAAAATGTTGAATCAAATGCATTAGCGTCAGTTTTTGTTATGATAATTATACGATGAATTAACGTATTATTATAATATTTATTTAAATAGCATCATAGAGACTATAATTATGTTATAAATTATAACAGCACTACATTGAATCAGTTTGGTGATTAATTAATAGGAGATACTATAGATGAGAACGTTTATATGGGTGTTACTCAGTCGCGGAAAAACGGCTCAAACGGGAAGAGATACAATTTAGCGAAAAATACCCCCTTATTAAAAAAACTTAAAATGCTTGTGACAAATGCCTAAGTGACAAAAATTGCCAAAATAAATAAACTAGCTGCTAAGAACGCAGGCTAACCCGCGGGGTAAAATAAAGTATAATATATCCAGAAGGTTCATTCTGTATATTTTGTTGATGATTAGTTCCCGAGATTACCCCCTCCAACATACAAACTTGCAATCTCACCGTTTTTTTTCTCTTTATTATATGATTGACTCTCCCTAGATCAACAAACAAATATACAAAGGATACTTTTTACCCGAATATCATCCCCAAAAGAATTAAATTGATATTGGTAAAATACGGGAGTTCACGCGGTCGAAATCGCAGGCAAATGCTTGTTTCTTAATATTTATCAAGTAGGTATTCTGTTCTGTTCTGTTCTGTTCTGTTCTGTTCTGGTGACTCATCCAGCCAGCAGTTCTGCTGCAAGGACTCAGAGGTGCTGACTACAGGAGGGAGGAGGTGTTAGAGCAAAATAGGTATATGGATAAAAAATACTATCTTTGACTACTTACATAAATTAAATTGTCGACAAGAGATTCGTCTGACATATACCGGTTCTCTAACAAAAATTGGTGAAACTCCTCACACACCAAATAAGCATCTTCTAACATCCTTTGCTCCTCATAAGTCCTGAAAGAATACAAGTAGAAAGGATTTTTTTTCAGTGGAGACAAAACATGACGTTTTGTTGCCACTGCACAAAACAGTGGCGTTATATTTATGAGTTTTGAGTAGGTATTCATCATCAGCATCATCATATCAGCCGAACAACGTCCACTGCTGGACATAGGCCTCCCGCAAAGAGTGCCACAATGGCTGGTCCTGCGCCACCCGCATCCAGCGGACTCCCGCGACCTTTACCAGGTCATCAGTCCACCTTGTCTTGCCTACCCACGCCGCGCCTTCCGGTAGGTGGTCGCCACTCGAGAACCTTTCCGCCCCAACTGCCATCGGTTCTACGTGCAATGTGCCCCGCCCACTGCCATTTAAGTTTAGCGATTCGGAGGGCTAATATATCGGTTATTTTGGTTCTGCTGCGGATAGCCTCATTTCTGATGCGATCGCGCAGAGAAACTCCCAGCATAGCCCTCTCCATCGCCCTTTGAGTGACTTTGAGCCTTCTTATGAGGCCCATAGTAAGCGACCACGTTTCCGTTCCATATGTCATCGCTGGCCACACACAAGTTGTAGACGATTATGTATACCTAGGACAGACTGTCCACGGGGGGCGTCGTGGTGACATGTTCGCGATCCCATGGCGCTCCCATTAACGGCAGGGACGGAAACGCCGGAGTGGTTTTAGTGGGTAGACTCCCTCCCCCTTCTCTTTAAATAGAGATAGCTGGAGGGTGTGAGTCCCACATACCCCCCATTATAGCTTCCCGGCTGGGGGGATGCGTAAGTGCATTTCCACTCCGTCAAAAAAAAAAAAAAAAAAAGGACAGACTGTCCAGTTAGGTGGGTCCAACTTTGAGAAAGAGGTCAATCGTCGAATCCGACTCGGCTGGGCAGCATTCGGGAAGCTACGGCACATCTTTTCGTCCAATATTCCGCAGTTTTTCAAGACGAGAGTCTTTGACCAGTGCGTGTTGCCAGTGATGACATATGGAACGGAGGAGGTAATGCTTTAGTGAAATTGGTAATTAACTAAGAGTATAAAATAAAAAAACAGCGTTAAAAATGTCACACATTTCTCAAACCCATTGTAATTTAATCTGCGTGGAAAAAAGCGTCAAAAAACATCGTACATTAACAGCTCTACACGAGCAGTCTCTGGGTCTCTTATACGCAAAAACAGTACAACGCCCTACGTGTACAGTACAACAATGCCTTCAGGGTGCTACTGGGGCTGCCCCGTTTCTGTAGTGCGTCCGGGATGTTCGCGGATGCCAGAGTTGACTGTTCCTATACAACTATGAGGAAACGATGCACATCCCTGGCGCGCAGGGTGCGGGCTAGCTCTACATAGTGGTATCCTGAGGGCATTTGCGGAGAGGTTTGACTGTGAGTATGTGAATCATTGTCATAATATATGAACCTCGTACGACTGTCAAGCCCTACTAAGTACTGTCCTTATTTTATATTTTATATGTATTAGGTTATAGTATTTACAAACTTTAGGCTAAGGACACTACCTGCACAGTCTAACTTACTACTCGTACATACATACCGTCTGAAGTAAGAGACGCGGAAATTTAGCGCAAACTCATTGTCAAGGGTGTCAAGTTTGGATTTATAAAACTGACTTTAAATATCGGTACACTTCGATTGAAATCAGTTAACGATTCTGAAGTTAGCCTCGAGTCGACTCCCGCATACCCGCCCGACCCCTCTGACACCTTTGCGGCGCTACTAGTAGCTAACATCAGAATCGTTAACTGACGCTTTCACCAGTATGCTCGCGAATAAGGATGTTGCAACACGTCCAGAATACCGAGTGACCTAAAAGTAAAGTCGCGTATGTATATTGTATAATTAAATTATATACAGTATATATGTATGCGCGGCATACAGACAGACGCGGTGGCTGGATTTTGTGAAGGCCGACATGAGTGAAAACGGGCTCATAAAGGAAGACGCTCAGTATCGTGCAAAGTGGAGAAAAGAGAGTAGGAAAGCGGACCCTGGGTAAGGCCGGGATAACGAGTTAGAAGAAGAAGCGCCAGCCCCGAAGTTACCCAAGGTATGAGGAAATCAGAGCCCTAACGAACATAAACACAGCTCGAATGGTCTTGTAGAAGATACGACAATAGAGAGATCTCTTAGGGACTGAAGTCCAATGAAGTGGTGTTTGGATGTTATATTTATGCAACTGATTTAAGAAATTTCGATAACGCGATGCAGAATTCGTCAGATTTGACAGGAGGGACGCCACAGTCTACTTAGCTACTTTCACAGCTTAATGTCATACGGCAGTGGTTTTTAACCTTTTTCATGGCGCGACCGTACAGTAAGAATATATTTCGCGACCCCCCCACTCTGCGCTGTTCTTCGATTATATTTTCTATTTTACAAAGATGAGATCCCTATAAGTTTGACCTTACAAAATTCAAGTAGCCGCGACCCCCTTCAAGAAGCTTCGCAACCCTCCGGGGGGTCGCGACCCACAGCCTACAGGTTGAACACCACTGTCATGCGGCATCTTCTTATGATGGCACACTGCAGATGTGAATTCCATCTTTATTTTGCAAAAGCGGGCTGTTTACGTCCTCGGAGTTACAGTTTTTCTGTTTACACAGAAACATACATCTTTTTAAGAGAAAGTGCGACATACATAATAGAAATACTAGAAATGGAAATGAACTTGTAGCCAATTATAGCAGACTACATAAAATAAGATATTCGTTTACAGGTGACCTATAAACGTCGTATGTGTACATTTTTATAATAAGGTTCCGATTGACATCCAAACATTGTCTCTAAATAAATGTAAATATAAGATAAAGGAAAATTATGTAAAAAGGGATACTATAGAATATCATAATATTTTGAGGAAAAGAACGCGCGGAAATAAATTGTATGCTTTAATAATTTAATTAAGTATTATGTAATTAGTACCTCATATTTAATTGTTAATGAATTTGTAATTTAATGTTGGTACCTACTTATGTAATTTGTTTATTATTGACGTCTTATTTAGGGTTCCGTACTCAAAGAGTAAAACGGGACCCTATTACTAAGAATCCGCTGTCCGTCCGTCCGTCCGTCTGTCTGTCACCAGGCTGTATCTCACTGATACCGTGATGGTTCCAGCTGAAATTTTCACAGATGATGTATTTCTGTTGCCACTATAACAAAATTACTAAAAACACAGAATAAAATAGTGTTTTATAGATAATGGTACGGAACCCTTCGTGCGCGAGTCCGACTCGCACTTGGCCGGTTTTTTTTATACTACGACGGTGGCAAACAAGCTTAAGGCCTGCCTGATGTTAAGCAGTTACCGTAGCCTATGGACACTTGTGACTTCAGAAGAATCACAAGCGCGTTGCCGACCCTTCATTATTACAAGCTTTATATTGACTTGCACTGTTCGTATGTATGTAAATACGAGTATGTAAGTTGTCCGTCAAAATTTGCAATCCATTTTTCAGTCACTTCCCGTTATCTAATTCAGCTGAAATTTTGCAAGCATATATATATACTCGTATATCGCATGGCAATGCAATATTATGATGACTTGGAGCTGATCTGATGCTAGAGCTGGAAGGTAGCCATAGGAACTCCCTTATAAAACGACACAACTCCATCGAGTTTGGGCTTGTTAGAATCGTCTCAATAAGAAGTTGATGATGGTATGCAGAAAAGTACAGTGGGCAATAAAAGCTTGTTCCAAAAATGCAATTTTTGACAGAAATTTAAAGTCTGACTTTTACGTCTGCAAAGGTCAATATTATTTATCAGTCATTTAATTAACGTGCGGTAATTAATAGAAAAAAACTTACTCATTTGTTTGATTTCTCCGTCTTTTTCCAAAACTTATCAGTTTATCTGTATAGTTGTAAGCAGGCTTTTTGCATTTCCATTGCGGGCATATGGTTATAGATGGAAAAGGAACCTGCAATAAAATCATCATCCATCACCATCATTATTATCAGCCTAAAGACGGCTAATGCTGGTCATAGGCCTTCAAAGAGATAGAGCGTCAAAGTGATCGGTCCTACGCCACCCGTATCCAGCAGACTCCTACGACCTTTACCAGATCATCAATCCAGCTTGTGGGGGGTCTACCCACGCCACGTTTTCCGGTACGTGGTCGCCACTCGAGAACCTTCCCACTCCAACGGCCTACGGTTCTGCGTACAATGTTCCCCGCCCACTGCCACTTAAGTTTAGCGATCCGGAGGGCTATTTTGGTTACCTAACTTAGTTCTGCTCCAAACAGCCTCATTTCTGATACGATCTCGCAGAGAAACTCCCAGCATAGCCCTCTCTATTGCTCTTTGACTGATATTGAGCCTTCTTATACCTAAGTCTCATAGTAAGTGACCACGTTTCAGTGCAAATAGACCAAGTGGCATACGACCGAGTACCAATAGGTCATAGTTTTTGGGCGTTTTCACTCAAAAGTGCGACTTTTACTTTTTTCTCAGAATTGTAGCGTTCATAGCCCTGCGGCGCCTGCGAATCGGAAACGATAACGCTGGTAAAGCAAAGATGGGCGCGGTCAGTCTTTGGATGGGTGACCGTCAGTTTGAATGGTTACTATAAATGAGCGCTTCCGTGCTTTGGAACGCACGCTAAGCAGTTGATCCCGGATGCTGTCTATGACAGTAGTCGTTAAGCCGAGTTAGAGGCCTTCGGGAGGCTTAAGAACCTCTAACAGTCGAGTCGCCCACTCAATTGACAAAGGGGGGACAACTGTCACTTGCGTCAGCAGGAGCTACCTACCACAACCCTGCACGTGTCCCTAGGTGGTACTTAAAAGTGACAAACTCAAAGGTCAAATAATGTATGCCATACGATTAAATAAAAATTCTCTGAATTTAGATTTTTTGTTACGTATACGTCTTGATAATCTTACTGAGACTTTTGATTTAAATACCGCACTCCGATCGGTTCATCCTGGCTACGATGCGCGATGGCACAAACCGACTCTCTCTCATGTTTTAGCTGTGTCTGTACACACAGCTAAAACATGTCTACATTCATTATTCATAAACATGTGTTTATAATTCTATTCCATAGAATGATTACAATATGTTACCTTGGAGCACAGTAAAATCAATATTCGAGAAGAGATCGAGATTTCTTGTTATACTCATAGTACCTCGTTTTAGTTGGGAGTTGAAAATTGGGAGTTGATAATGATATCTCCCCAACCGGTACCGATTTCTCATTAAAATAATGTTATCTCCCCAACTAGTACCATATTCTCCCTAAAAATAACCTTACCTCTCCAACCGGTACCAATTTCTCGTTAAACGAGACGATGACGGGACTGTTCCACCACTTGTCCCACACCCGTCCAATCAGAATGAAGCACAGGATCACACTGATCAAGAACGTAAGGATCCAGAACACTCTGAAACCAAGATTATCAGATGGTTTAGCGTATTCTTTTACTAAATGGGACTAAAGTCACTGTTTATTTTACAAAAAAATACCTACGATAATCCATATCATCTCAAAATTACTACCTACTATGTGGTATCGATCATGTGAAGCTAAAAATTATATTTTATTTTTTAATCTTTTCGTGGAGAAAACTTGCGAAGTTGTGAACCAGGTACCCAATCATCGGGGCATGACTGGATTATGTAGTATTTCTATCCACTAAAAACTCCACGGTGGCTCCATCTGCGCTCTCATGCGGTGGACTCCAGGATCGCATTCTGAACTGGGGTTTTAAGGTGAGTGCCCTAGCCCCCTCCCGAAACACTGCTACCCCGATGACCCCCTTTAGTTGCCTTCTACGACAGGCGGGGCAGACCGTAGACCTATTATTGTCCGAGCTTACAAGAGGCCTGCATGCCTATGCTGTATGTTCTTACTTTTCTATCAATAAACGGCAACGAGCTTGTGATTCTTCTGGAATCGCAAGCGTTCATAGGCTATGGCGTCTGCTTACCATTAGACCCTATGCTTGTTTGCCACCGGCCTAGTATAAAAAGAATACAAATGGAACTGAAACATACTTCTCTACAACAGTGAGTCCGACTTCAGTGATGTATCGCAAGCCGTGGAGAGAAGTATTCTTCGCAAAGTCAAAGAACAAGTCTATGATTAGGAGCTTCTGCCTTTTTCTCCGTTGCTTCTTGATGTGGCACACCTTCCCGAACTCTCCCGGCACTCCTTCTTCCAACCTGAAATGGTGCAACACTGAGAACCTCGGGTTCCGTACCAAAAATGGCAAAAAGGTAGAAAAGGAACCCTTACGGTGTGACTTTTTCCTTCTATACGCTAAATGTCTCAGAGACTACTTAAGTTGATTTTGTATTATAGCCGCTTGCAACTTCATGGATGTTACATGGTAGTACCTAAGCTAACGCCCGACTCTACAAACATGGCTAAAATCCACCACGTCAAACAAATCTTTCATAAAAAAACCTGTACTCAAATCGAGACCATTTGGGAATAATGATGCCACTGACATACACAACTCGACCAAGCTAAGAATGCACCTCGCATCCAATAAATTACACTGAGCGAGGTGTATTCTTTGCTTGGTCGGGTTATACACATTTCATGTTCCTAGCGTTTTTCCCAGTAGTGCTCTAAACGAGCCCGAAGTCCGCTTTGGTATCTAAACCCAAGATTGCGTGTAGTCACTACTATTACAAAAGTGACTGCTACCTGACCTTCCAAGCCAGAGGGAAAACTAGACCTCATTGGGGTTAGACTGGTTTCGTCACGATGTTTTCCTTCGCCGAAAAGCCACAGGTAAAAATCAAATGATATTTCGTACATAGATGTTTAAAAAGACCCCGTGGTACAAATTCAAAGTCGCACGCCTGTCCGCTCTGCTACAGTGACTTCCACAGCGGCAGACACTAACCAACTAACTATTTGGCTCAGTGATCCAAAAAGTTTCTTGGCATCCAAAACGAGAACACGTCACTTATCCAGATCCTGCGCGATTACCTGCTAGCTTTCAGCTTGAAGATGACGCAGATCCGCTAGCACGCTATCCCCCAGTGATACATGGTCCGCCCTAAGTACACTCTCTTGACTGCCTGATCTTCTCCCATTCGCAGTAGATGACCGAACCAGCGAAAAAAGTGGGATTTCGTTTCGCCGATAATGTGACAGACACACAGATGATAAATTTATAACATCCGTTAGGGGTTAAATATATAAATTGCAAAGGTGAACTTACTCCATTTCAGTACACCACTGTTCACACTCGGCGTGAATTTGCAACTGAGTTTCCATATCGTTTACTTAAGGTAACTAATTGGGTCAAAAGCCACTACTAATTACACAGGACAGGCAAATGACATTTCTGTTTACTTAAATTAAGTAAAATGGGTGCCCGAGGGGCAATGCGTCATGCAAATTATATGCATTATTGGTATTAAGTTCACGCCTCTGAAACTAGGAAACGAGTGGCAATGACCGGCTTGGAATAGTAGGTAAATATTTACTCGTTTTAATATGACTATTTGCTAATTATTCATTAAGTTATGAATACAAGAAATATTACTTGTTTCTAGATGATTCTAGGACCTTTAGGATCTTAGGGCCTGGCCCCAAAGCTTGCGGTGCGTCGCCGCAACGCAAAATTTTGCGGCGCGCGCGCCGCTAAAACCCGCGTTTAGTACCGAGCAGGGACTGATTTCGCTTACGGTTATACCGGTATTGAACCGGTATTCTATTACGGTACCGTTATGTCGTAAAGGTTATGCGCGCCGCGCGAACATAACGGTACCGTAACCGTTTTGAAATAATGGTTAGCGGTATCAGTTTTAAATGATACCGAAACCTTTATAATACCGGTATTATGAAGGTTATCTAGAAAAATAAGCGAGTTGGCACTCTACAGAGGAAGCAATGGCTACTAAACATATAAAGATAAAAAGACAAAACGGCAGTGCCTTTGCCGGCGGTTTGGCAACAACGCCAGGCCAAAGTCGATTTATCGGTACCTTTAAAAAGTGGTTATGGTACCGGAAAAAAATGCGAAATATAAAGGTTCCGTTACCGAAATCGCTATTTGGGAACTGATATGACGTCATACCGTTAAAATGTATTCTACCGGTATTTTTCGGTTATGCAGTCCCTGGTACAGTAGACGGCAAACTTCGTGCGCAAATGAGGGGAAGTGGGGGGGCAGCTTGCACGTACAATTCGCCTTTGCGCAGGCAAGGTCATTTGCGCACGAAGTTTGCCGTCTACTGTACCGAGAGACGTGGGTTTTGCGTTGCGGCGACGCACCGCAGACATGTGGCCAGGCCCTTATTGCTTAGAGTCCTAGAGATAAGGTCAAAAAATGTACACATGTTTATGATGCTGACTGTACACTCAAATTAGATAGGTAAAGGAGATAATAAAAAAAACATGTTTTTGATGTAAAAAAAACTTGCTAGTAAAACTTTCGTAACTTCTTATTAGAAGACACCCATTTTTTTTTATTGGGTTTTTTTTTTTTTTT
The DNA here is from genome assembly GCA_963854355.1 of Epinotia brunnichana. NCBI lineage: Eukaryota > Metazoa > Arthropoda > Insecta > Lepidoptera > Tortricidae > Epinotia > Epinotia brunnichana. The sequence goes on along the minus strand of OY977945.1, from coordinate 2,998,178 downwards.
TAATTTATTCTCAAAAAAACAACATTGGCAAGTACATTCCTTTCTGCTTCGCCAAACTGAGAACAGTTTGTCGGCGAATGTGCGCTCCCTTCCAAAAGTCAAACATTGTTGTGTTTACCTACTTACTAAATTACCTACTTAATTTACTAACACTAAACTAAGTGTACCATCGACGACACACTCAGCCGACCATTTGTGAACCTTTAGAAATCTAACTCTTGTAGATACTTGTTACTAACGGCTGTGAATAAAAGTTCTAAGTAGTTTACCAATCGAACTGATAATACATATAACTAGTGGGAACACGCGTCATGCCACTGTTCACGGACCCAGCTAACGCCTTTTCCAGCGCGGCTTTACCGCCGAATTTATTTGACAATTATTAAGGTGGCTCACATTAAGGGGGCATTACACGCCGTGTTTTTCTTGGGTTGTTTCCCTCCCTAACTCAGCCCGAACGCCAGCACGTGCAAACTATTAGCTTCCCGCCTGCGGATTAGAAAATAATTCACCTCTCTGAATGTTATTATGGAGCCGAGTCGGATTTATTTTATTGCCTCGCGAGATATATGCCAGTCTTTCGGGTTTAGTTCCAATATGGATGTTTATAGAACTCCCGTTTGGAGGATTTTATGGCTTCCATGGACTGTTTCGCGTAAATCTTCTTTATGTACCATTCGATGTAATTATTGCTTTATTCGCTTGAGCAACGCTGGATGTTATTGAATGTGCGTATAAAATATTATTGATTGTGCAATAAAAGTTGGTTTATGGCGGTTTTTTTGTAACGACGCGTCGTAACTCATATAGGGGTTATTTTTGGTGCAGCTTTAGTTTCTTGGTGTTTTGCTAAGAAAATATACCTACGGTATATGTACGTGTAATTCGATAAATCGTCAGGACACAAAAAAACTAGAGCATAAAATATTATCTACTGACGTTTAGCCATCCAGTATTTATTCCCGAATTCAATTCAATTGAATAATTTATAAATAAAATATAACATTTTACATGTCAATTACTTATACTATACCTATAGGTACTTACTTATACTTAACTTATATATAATTTCATGACTCTGCTAAAATCTGTTAAGGTGACTATTGTTTAATAAACAGGTACGAGTAGGTACCTTGACAGGGACATTAAGCGCTACTTCCACCGATGAGGCATGATGAAAAGAAATTCGGTCTTCATCAGTCACAATACAAGCCCTTCAATTGGCATCCAGCCTTCGTCAATATTATTTTGACAAATTAGCAATTGACCCTCAACATCTGCTGTTATTAAAAGCATAGGTAGGTAGGTAAGTAAGGTAAATTATCAAGTCTCTAGCACAAATAAAGCGTTTCCCATACAAACGCATGGTTTGTACAACCCCCTTTAACATTGGGCTTAAAAGGTTTGACAATCCCTTAAGCCCTATTGATTTTAATGACAAAAAAATACAGCTACACTATTTACTATAAAAACAGTAAGTCAAAAGCTAACTTCTTAAACATGATCGGTGTTTACTACCTTGGATATTTTTTTTATTTTACTGGGCAACATGTTGTACACTTTTATACTCATGTTGTAGGTAGGCGTTTCTTCTATAGGTATACACATAACCCCAACGACGAGGCTGATAAAGCAGGTTTTTGTATTGTGTTCTTTGATGCCAGTGGATACTTCAGTACGTAAATCAAAGTAGATTTGAGGTCACATATCCATGGTACGCTGTAAGCGCAGCTTCAGCTGATACAATTCGTGTTTTTTTTCGTAAACCAAATACAAAACGAAGCAAACATTCACTACAACAGTGTTTTTTGATACGAAATTTTAATTGTAATAAACTTAACAAAAGTCATCCATCAAATTTAACAATGACATGCCACAGCTCCTCCAATTGATTCTGAACATTTGTTTCCTTCTTCATCATCGAAAAGAAGATGAGTAAAGGTTTAATCATATACCCCTCCATGTAATTATTTCCTGCGTAGAATAAACTGTCAGTAATGTAGACTTTAAATGCAATTTTCAAGACACAGTTAAATTGCGGATGCGTCTGATCATTACGAGGAACGGTCAAGATAACAGTAAATTTTTATCGCTACCAGCCGCGGCGGAACAACTTAATAGGGCCTTATTCGACCTAATACTCACCTGGAGCCTCTTATCTATATCGATAATGGGGGATTGTGCCAGCACTATCCGTTTGACAACCCTGTGCTTCAGACACGCCCTAACGTACTCCACGCTCGCCATTCGAAATCAAACCACATGCTATTGTTCTTAAACTTCAAAATAGAGTACAAATTATTGTCGAGTAAACGATCGTAATGACATGGTCGTATTTGATAGGGTTGCCACCGCAAAATAAAACTCTGTCGCAGTAAGCAGTTAAGGTTGCTTCATATTCAAGCAGTGTTGCTATCAACATGGCAATTCCGAATCAGATATCGGCTATCGAGATGAAATTGAAATCGTTAGGGAATGGAGCACCGATTGTCGGTTAAGATACGAGTATACCCTACAAGGGTTTTTAAATTAACTCGGTTTTGATGTTTTGCATTCGGTTTCTGACTGAATAGGAAAGTTTATTAATATCGTTTTATAGGTTTAGTGAAATTGAAAAAGTAATATAAATAAAGTTAAAAAACCGGCCAAGTGCGAGTTGGACTCGCGCACGAAGGGTTCCGTACCATTATCTATAAAAACGGCAAAAAAATAACGTTTGTTGTATGGGAGCCCCCCTTAAAAAAATATTTTATTTTGTTTTTAGTATTTGTTGTTATAGCGGCAACAGAAATACATAATCTGTGCAAATTTCAACTATCTAGCTATAACGGTTCTTGAGATACAGCCTGGTGACAGACAGACGGACGGACGGACGGACGGACGGACGGACGGACGGATGGACGGACGGACGGACAGCGAAGTATTAGTAATACGATCCCGTTTTACTCTTTGAGTACGGAATCCTAAAAACAGTCTACATAGTACAGGTTTTACGAAAATTTATATATTTTCTTAATAAGGTTTGCCCTTGCTTTACCGACAAACGTTTCAACGGTTGTATGTTTCGCAGCATTCACATTTCATCAAAACCATTTTTTTTTCAGAAATAGAACGTTGTAAACTTTTGAGGATTGTTATAAATAACCTTACCTAATGCAGGTTTGTTCACGATGTTTTCCTTCACCGAAAAGTAAATATCCAATGATATTCCACAGGTACACCTCGGTAGTAGGGAGTAGGGACTCCCTATGGTCTATTAGGGACACGTCGGCGATGGCGGAATAACTTGGACTCCTCTTTAAACAAGTGAAATAAAAGATTTTGCGAAAAACCCAACTGCTTTTTTGCAATTAGTATAATCTATGTCACTCCCACGATTATGAGGAGTCCAATGACATCTCATATGTCAGAATCCATCAAACGGTTTAGGCTGCAGGGCGTGTCAAAGAATAAGACATACACATATACATACTTACATACATACATACGTTCGAAAAACATAACCCTTCTCTTCCTTCGGCAGTTTACTTTGCGTTATGTCAATCTGTATTAACTTACTGCATCTCTTCATAAAACCACATTACTAAACCTAGAAAGGGCCCAGAGAGCAATCCTTAAGGTTTTTCCGCCTTTCCGCCCCTATCAATTCCCCACTAGCCTGCTTTATAAATCATGTGAAGTTTTAACAGTCCGACAATTATTCATATTGCACACAATTTTAAAACAGCACGCTGAAACCCCTTACAACACTGATCATGCCAGTAAAAAAAGTTTGTTTGTCCTAATAATACTCAAACACGACACGCTTTCTCTTCTAGATTTTTTCTTTTTCTAGGTCCACTTCTTTACAAAAGACTTAATGCACGGCTAGATTTATATCCTCTAAACTACATGAAATGTAAATCAACGCGACGAGAAGCCCTACATAATATGTCCTATGACGATTCTGAGAAGTTATTTATCGTTTTTAAATAATTTTGTTCTATCTTCTATATTTTTATACCTTTTTTATATATAGGTTATTAACTTACTAATTATTTTGTACTACCTAGTCAATAAGAATGATATTGTATAATATTTAGCATGTGAATAACATATTCAATTGTTAGTTCTTTTTTGCCTGAAACACAGGGTATCCTAGTTCAGGCACGTGTTATTTGCCCCTAATATTAAGCTCCTAGTCTATAGTAAATACTGATGTACATTATGTTTTATCAATAAATTATAATTTCCTTTATTTCATTTCCTTCTTAGATTAGGTTTTTACAATATTCATATAAAAAGTAAAATATAAAACTATACATAGGTACAAAACATAAAATCATTATAAAAACCTAACCTACCCTAGGTTAGGTTAGGTTAGGCATAAGACCCACTGTTAATATCTTGTGAACGCTGGTATCATTTACCCTGCTCCCAAAAGGCTCCTCCCCGACTGAGTTATCTAGGAAACCCCCGAGAGCCCTTCAGGCAGGGGGATATGTGTGTGCAGCTCACCCTACACATCACACGTTTCTCAGTGCGAAACAATCGAGATTTTGTTTGAGTGTGCGTGCGGCGACGTATAGATAGTATAGCGCACACATACAAGCCGCGCGCGGTGCATTTGTAGGAAGATAACATACTTTGCCGTCTTTATACTTTGTCTTTAGTGATTGCGGAGCCATATGCCACCTGTGTTTAATTAAATACCAATAGTAATGTTTCTAACTTCTGTTCTTATTAATTCATATTCCTATTTTGCAACATACATTTTTTTTTCTCTTCGTGTAACTTCTGCTAACGACTGTACAAACTGATACATGTTGAAGTTTGTTGAGTTTATCACAGTTCAAATAAATAAATAAAATAAAATAAATAAATAAATATTTGCGGACAAATCACACAGCAACCTAGTCCCAAACATAGCAACCTTCTTCTTACACAAATCAACCTTGTCTCACTAAGCAAAGCTATGGGTACTAGACGACGATAAACATACTTTTATTTAAAAAATTAAATACATATAAAACATTCATGGCTTAGGAAAAAATATTCGTGCTCATCACACAAATAAATGCCCTAACCGGGATTCGTATCCAGGACCTCTCGCTTCTTAGGCAGGGTCACTAGCACTACCATTTAGGCTAAAGCGGCCGTTAGTGAAAAAAAAGGAGTTAGTTGTTACATCTGTAGGTCACATGGATCAAAGAGTCACGAAATTAAAAGTGGCTGTCCCCATGCATATTTTTTTATTTCCCCGCATGATGCATTGTATGATACACGTGCGGATAGGTAATTCCCAACTCGTGTCGATCAAAAACGCTCCCTGACGGTCGTATTTTTGGTCATCGCCACTCGTTGGGAATTACCTTCTTTCCGCACTTGTATCATAAATAACTATTAACTCCCGTAATACCAGTGGAAATCCCATAACAAGGCTACCAGCGTCTAACCAATTACCAGATAGCAATAATCAATCTGCGGACAAAGCCGACGCATCGCATTCTTTTATCCGTCAATCAAACCGAACGATTGTCTTCGAACAATCGATCCGATCAGAGAGGATTCAATCCACGAAAATGAAGGACACCCTTAGCGCTGATGCTTATGAGTCATTTTCCAATGCCTATTTTTTATTTAAGCGCACACATAAAGTTGTGGAATGAGTTGATGGAAGATTGAGTGACGTGCTATCGAGATAATGCGTGCTTTGTGGCTTGCGTTGCTACCGAACATCGTGGCGGTCGGTTGCTGCCATTGCTGTTGTTTGACTCATGGCACAGGTATATACCTAATGTAATGATTTTGTAAAATAGGAGGGTAGTAACTTATTGCAAGTGTAATCAATAGTATTGGAAAACCAACTCCCTTTTGGGTGGGGATGAATGATCAAAATGTCTCTAACAAATAAAATTTCGTTTTTAATTCATTTTCATTTCTTATCAAATGCGGATGTCTGGGCAGAGGCGGGTAATTCGTGAACGAGTGTTAGCAATGCGATGAGGCTTTGAATAATTAGTAAGTTAAATGAATTAATATATTTTTAACTGTCTATAACATGTGTAGAACCATAAGTAACTGTGTGACATTTATAAGTGCAATATATTGATTTAAACTTCTCTCACATTCTAACTAAACTTAACTCATGGTTACTAAACGTGCCGTTTAGTTGCCCTGTGACCATGATTGTTGTGACACATACGAAACGTCGAGAGACCTCAGAGAGGTAAATAAATAAGTAGGTAATTAAGTCCGTTTAATAAAAATAACATACCTATAAGTGCATCAAGGAAATAAAGTGTTATACTTGACGTAAGTTGGAAGTTTCATTTTACTAGTGATAATTATTGTAAAGAAGGAAATTAGAGCTGTATCAATCTGGTTTAAACTTAAAGTAGTTTGGGACCACTGATAGTCCTGTCATATTGTACAGGAATCTAGATAATATTTTTGCGAAATGGGTTATAAATAGGTAAAAGAACGCGACCGTACCTACCTACATATTGCGATCAAGGTTATTTTTTATTTTTTTTATTTTTTAAGTCAATGATTATTTATTGCTCACCAAAAATAGTACACATATAAAAACAATATTAATAAAACAAACAATAGTAGATACAAGGCGTTCTTGTCGCTAAAAAGCTGTCTGTACAATTGGTTTAATTTTTAGTTTAATGGTTATTATTATTTTATTACCTATTTTATTTATTAATTAATCTAACAATAAAGTGACACCCTCCAAAACTGTTTTATGCATTTTGTCTGCAGGAAGACTTTAATGTCTATTTATTATACGATTTATTTGATGAAAACAAGCAATATTTGAGGACTTTGCTATACTTGTTGCATTGTGGTCATTATTTTTTGAAACTCAAAATAAAGAAGCATGTATTTAGACTAAGTATTGCTTAGACCAAAGATGAAAAGAGGATATAATATGCTAAGATTAGTCCATACGGTTTGGACATTTAACTTCGAGGTCGTTATTCCCATTAGGTCGCTTCTATCCAAGTAGTATCGATGCAAGCAACAAGTATAAAACTTGATCTATTATTTTCCATACAAACTTGATATGTTCCTCACCTAAGATTAAGCCCCTTCTTTGAGTTTAGTCCAAACGAGCTTAAATATTTAATACGAGTACAAAAACAATAAATTAAACAAATGGAACTAACACTGTCTTGAAAAAGCTGATTACTTGTAATCGATTATATCGCTCGCGTTTCAAAAGCGATAAAATTTAAAAGGCGGGACAGGAGGCGATAAAGAGATAAAGTGCGATCGTTTATAACATTGATTAGGATAGAGTTGCGACACGACGATCCGTTAAGTGCTGTCCAGTAGCCGCGGCGGCGCACCGACAGCAAAAATAAATTATCAAGCGTTTAAAAAAAACTCGTTGAGAACTTTTATATTACAATGAAAAAAAAAGATTATGTGTAATAGTTTTAAGTGAAACTGTATATTCTGAGAGAAATAAATCATATGAATAAATAAATAGGTAAAATAAATATTTGTGGACAACCTACACAAATCAACCCGGTCCCAACCTAAGCAAAGCTTGTTCTATGGGTACTAGACGACGATTAATATACTTGTATAGATAAATAAATACTTAAACACATAGAAAACATCCATGACTCCGGAACAAATATTCGTGCTCATCACATAAAAAAATGCCCTTACCGGGATTTGAACCCAGGACCTCTTGCTTGGAAAGCGCCACCTACCGGGTCCAGTTGATAACTCAAACCTTACAGGGTCCCAGTTGTGAAGTCAAACCTTGCAGGGATCCACTTGTTTGTACTGTATGTTTACAAAAAATATCATTTAAATCGTCCCTGCCGTTTAGGGAGAGATTAGTGACATAACGACTGCAGCGCCACCGACCGGGTCCAGTTGTGAAGTCAAACGTTGCAGGGATCCACTTGTACTGTACGTTTACAAAAATATCATTAAAATCGTCCCTGCCGTTTAGGGAGAGATTAGTGACATAACGACTGCAGCGCCACCGACCGGGTCCAGTTGTGAAGTCAAACCTTGCAGGGATCCACTTGTACTGTACGTTTACAAAAATATCATTAAAATCGTCCCTGCCGTTTAGGGAGAGATTAGTGACATAACGACTGCAGCGCCACCGATCGGGTCCAGTTGTGAAGTCAAACCTTGCAGGGATCCACTTGTACTGTACGTTTACAAAAAATATAATTTCAATCGTCCTACCGTTTAGGAAGAGATCAGTGACATACCGACTGCAGCGCCACCGACCGGGTCTAATTGTGTTTTCAAACCATCCAGGAACCCATTGAAATATACACACAAAATTTTATTGAAATCGGTCCAGCCGTTTAGGAGCAGTAGGGTAACAAAGACACGTACAGAGAATTTTATATATAAAATATATAATTATAAGTACCTAACAATATTTTAAGTTTTATTTTGTTAGAATTTGTATGATTTCGAAGTTTTTTTTTTAATTACTTCAGCCCTGAACTGGGAGAATTTTATCAAAAAGTGGTTTTTGCAGAGACCGCTGAAATATGCCAATTATCAACTCGCACTTGAGACCAGACGGTTCTTCTAAAAAAAACGAAATAGTGATATTTGTAGATAATTTTAAGAACTTTAATTTCTGTAAACAGATCGTTTACTAAAAGTTAATAGTTTCCGAGTTTTAAGCAAAAATCTAAAAAAAATCAGTAGTTTTTCACTTTATTTGCGATTTTGTCAATGTTGCGTCACGAAATTTTGGTAGCAAACCTCAGATTCGAATTCAGCACCCCAAAATACATATAGAATGAAAGAAATCAGAACTACCCCAAAACTATCCCACTTTTGAGTACAATTTGACTGAATCACAAATATAATTTCTTATAATTTCTGCTATCGGTACTCAAGTATCAAATGACTAGCGAGCGTAACTGGTTGCACTCAAATGATACACTTTTGACAGCTTAAAGATATACCAGCGAAGATATTGACAGCCACGCAATCCGTAATGAAATAAACGATGACTTCACTATATGTAGGTATCATGTCTTATATATATTTACAAAGATATAATTTAAAATGTGATTAGTGATTTGAGAGAATACCCGCTAAACCTCAACTTATAGAGGTTTTATTATATAAGTACGGAACCATAAAATAGTAGCATGCAATAACTAACTAACGACATTCACAACTCCCAAACGACATAATTAAGTTAATCGTACAAGGATCGATATTCAAGTACATTCAGCATTGCTAATTTGATAACCTATCTATATTATACCGGTATTATGTACCAATATTATGTATGAATGTATGGAAGCACTCTGTCGTATACTACATGACCGCGAGAATACATTTTAAGCTAGGTTTAGACGAAGCGAAGCGAAAAAAATAGGCCAGCGCTCTGTTCCCGCCAGTGCTGGCAGCTAATGCTTGACATATAGTACAAGCCAACACTGGCTTCGTCTAAACAGTCTAAATTCCTGTTGGTGAAAAAGTTCGCCCGAGCTCCCAAGGATGACCTGTATTGAGAGCGAGGGACCAGGATTTGCCTCTAGCTGTCAACAATCTTCAAATCAATAAAGGGTTGACTACGCACATACACACTACACTGTCTACACTACACGTGTTACGGTGTCAGCTAACCGTCAGGCTTACTTGTTCGTCACCATCGTGGTTTAAAACAAATCGTTCTACACAATTGACGCAGATTGTTAAGATTTTCATTATTATCTACCACAGAAAAGCCTTTCTGAAAGGTTTGAAAGTCACAAAGACGAACCAACAAATGACCTGCAATATTTTCACGCCACCTCACCCCGCGAATGCACGTCGCCTCAGATTAATGTACCTCCATACATTTATTTTCAACTCTGTTCAACATGACACCAGTCTATCCTCACCTTTATCCAAGCTGCAAACTATCAAAAGGGAACTTTAAGAACGGGCAGCGACAGATGTGTTTCGCTTGCCACGTTTGGGACATAGATCGGTTGTGGGTAGGGAGCGTATGAATTTTCTAGAAGTTCTTTTCGTGTCTATCTGAGCACTTTGCAAGATAAAATGTGTACGAGATGGTGCATAGATCAGGCTTGAGGCGTCTGCAAGTGATGGAGGTGGCAAGCTGGAGTCGTAGCTTAAATAGGGTTCCGATTTCTTGAGTAGTGTGGCGTTTTCTCCAGCGGTATTAATAAAGAATCGAATCTAAAATGGCGGCTTTTCCTATGAATGATGTGTGTGAATATAGACGCACTATAATTATACGCAAGTAGCACTACAGTGTGAGCGAGATGGTGTGAGAATGGGAGACATTTTAAATTATATTCTTTATTTGCGCAGCTTATATTGCTAACGCTATTCGCATCAGAAATGAGGCTATCCGCAGCAGAAACAAGGTCACCAATAAAGCCTCCGAATGTGAAAGAGCCCTTGAGGCATACTTACAGAATAAAAAAAAAGCGGCCAAGTGCGAGTCGGACTCGCACATGAAGGGTTCCGTTAAATAAATTGCTTTTTACGATTTATGACGTATTAAAAATAAACTACTTGCTAGATCTCGTTCAAACCAATTTTCGTTGAAACTTTGCATGGTAATGCACATCATTACCACTTTGGAAGTGTCTCTCGCGCAAACTATTCAGTTTAGAAAAAAATGGTGTTAGAAACCTCAATATCATTTTTGAAGACCTATTCATAGATACCCCACACGTATGGGTTTGATGAAAAATTTTTTTTTGAGTTTTAGTTCTGAGTATGGGGACCCCCAAAATTTTCTGTTTTTTTTTCGATTTTTGTTTGAAAATCCTAATGCGGTTCACAAAATACATCTACTTACCAAGTTTCAACAGTATAGCTCTTTTAGTTTCGGAAAAAAGTGGCTGTGACATACGGACGGACAGACAACAGACATGACGAATCTATAAGGGTTCCGTTTTTTGCCATTTAGCTACGGAACCCTAAAAATATTTGAATTCTGAATTTTGAATTGAATTTTGAATCGCTAAACTTAAGTGGCAGTGTCCGGAGCACATTGCACGTTGAACCAATGGCCGTTAGGGCGGAAAGGTTCTCGAGTGGCAACCACGTACCAACATACGCAAGGCAAGACGCATACAAGGCTGATGACTTGGTAAAGGTCGCGGGAGTCCGCTGGATGCGGGTGGCGCAGAACGTCATTGTGGGAGGCCTACGTCCAGCAGTTGACGTCTTTCGGCTGATATGATGATGATATTGCTGTAGTACCTATTGAGAAAAGGCACAGCGGAGTGTCATCACATCTCACTAAGGATTACAATCTCGTGAGATTTCAGTCCTAGGCTAGATCTCGCGAGACCACAAAGCCAGTCAGAGATTGGGCGTTTTTAACTGAAACCGTATGCTAATGCTATGAATTCCATTGAATGATTATCAACATGTGAAATAAAAATTAAATCTGCATCTAGTGGTTTATAATATCCGTTTTATTTCAATGTTGCAAAAAGAAATATTCAAAACTATTTTGAGAATAAATCTGAAAGTGTGTCCGTCTGTCTGTCTGTCCGTCTGTCTGTCTGTTACCTCTACACGCTTAAACTGCTGAACTGATTTAGATGAAATTTGGTATACCTACCTAAAATTCATTTGAGTCCCGGGGAAGGACATCGGATAGTTTTTATCCCGGGAATCCCCCCCTAAGGGGGTGAAACGGGGAGTGAAAGTTTGTATGTGTGAGAAGTAGTGAGAACTCGATAATGTATTAATAAAATATTCTAGATATTATAAAAATCTTCTTTTATTCAGAAAAGTCCGTTCGCCATTGTTATTTCTTCAATAAACAAAAGTACAGCGCAGGAAGAGGATGTGTCAACGTCATAGACTAATCATAGACAAGTCTTCACACTCCCTCTCAATTTAAAGTCACAAATATAAATAAACATTAACTTAATATTGTAACAGAAAACAAAACTTGGTATGTTTTAGTTATCATGTCATGGCAACACTAAATTTGACATTTGACGTGTCTACTCTACTTTGACAATTGACATTAACCTCAAAATGTTCTAACTAAACAAATTGATCTAATAAACTAATTTAACATATTACTACGAAAATAATTATGTTTTACACTGCACAAAGACTTTGTCAAAATGTCCGAAATGTTTTCACTAGTGGGTCATTGTCAGTCACAAAAACAAAAATCATCTTTCCGGTGGTCAATAGTTAAGGACTTACGCTCACATATAATATGTTTTTATCACATATACTTATAGAAGGGGCAACGCCGTTTATGCGGATTCAGAGATCAACCAAAAATTAGGCTTCATAGCCCTTAACTTTGGCAATGTCCACCGAAGAGACGCGAACCTAAATCTGACAATGACCCTAAGTACTCGCGTATTTCACAGTGATAATTTTTCGAGCAATAATGTATTTTACAAAATAAAACTTGATGTCAATATGTTTGGAATGTTTGTTATTTTCACTGTTCATTATCATTTTTATTGCACTTTGATTGTCCACAAATAGCTCAACACTGCACTGATCTTCAAAGTCCTTTGTCAGTCCTTGAAGAAAGAGCAGCTCGCTGACATACATGGCAGCAGCGACATACTCCGATTCTGCAGTCGAAAGTGAAACTGACTGCTGTTTCTTCGAAGCCCAGGATATAATATTGCCTTGGTGGTATATGGCCCAACCGCTGACACTCTTTCTGTCAGACATGTCACCAGCCCAATCAGAATCTGAAAAAGCTGAAATTAAAGACTGGTTAGTGTTATCTTCTTTCTTCCTATAAGTTAATTCCATGTATTGTGTTCGTTTTAGATATCGCAGTTTTATTTTTGCTGCTGTCCACAAACATTTTGTTGGTTTGTCAAGATACCTGCTGAGAAAATATGTAGCAAAACTGATATCTGGTCTGCTGATTGTTGCTAGATAATTTAGGCAAACAATTAGCTCTCTGTAAGGTACATTACTAATTATTTCTTCTATTTCAGGTACTTGAAAGCTGTTTTCCATAGGTGTCTTCGCTTCGCTACAGTTTGTCATGTTAAACTTGTTCAATATATTTTTAATAAACCGTTTTTGTGATAATTTTATGGTGTTCTTATTTCTCTGTATCTCAATTCCTAAATAGTTACTTAAGCTTCCTAGATTTTTGGCTTTAAACTCTTCTTGCAATAGTTTGATGACATTTTTCACTTCTTCTTCAGTTCCCATTAGCATTATATCATCAACGAATAATATAAGCCATATATATTTTCCAGTGTACAAACAAATGTCGTTTTTGGATATTCTCATATTTATTTACTTGCAGAAATTATCGAATGTTGTATTCCAGCATTTTGGCGACTCTTTTAGACCATAGAGTGCTTTGTTCAGTTTTAAGACTGTTCTCTTACTTTTATTCTTAACATTCACTCCCTCTGGAACCTCAATGTATACTTCTGAATCCAGTTTTCCATTTAGAAACGCTGTTGGTATGTCTAGTTGGTTTATAGTCACGATTTATAGTTTGTGACAATCCCATTCTTATCGTTGCCATTTTAGCAACTGGCGCATAGACATAATCTTCAGTTTCTTGTTGAAATCCGCGAGCTACTAGCCTCGCCTTTTTCGATCCATCAGATTTCGTTTTAAAGATCCACTTTGTATCAATTGTGTAACAATCTTCTGACAGTTCTGTTTCTATCCATGTTCTCTGTTCTACCAATTTTTTATTTCTTTTTCAACTGCCGCTTTCCAATATTTGCTCTGTGCAATTGCCTGTTTGTAAGTGACAGGGTCACTTTCGCTAGATAATAAGCAATACGCTTCATAGATTTGGTATTCATTCAAATGTTGTGGTTGTTTTACTTCTCTACCAGACCTTGTGGATATTCTTTCATTACAGTCTTGTTCACTGTTCATCTGCATGTCTTGTTCTCCGCTAGGAGGATGATGACATTCTTGTTCCTTGTTCTGTTTATCAGGTTCTACGGGGTCTTCTGCTGCATCATCAAATACTTCAGCATACCATTTGCCGATGTACAATCTTTTACCAAGTTCAAATGCTTGTCGGTCAGGCATTAAACAATTAAGCTTCTCGCTCTAGCATCTTCATTTTTGGTGGTAGTCTCCATTTTCTCGGCTTCCGGTATTCCTTTTAGTCCCCTTTCTTCCAACAAACACATCAATCTGAAATGCCAGTTACCGAAAGATTCGGCTTTTAGCTGTGGAAAAATAGCCGGCGTAGTCGCCATTATTATAATAACGACGCGCACGGATTACGGACTATAGGTAGTTAATTTTAATACTTTCCCTACATCTAACTATAGCGGCGTTGATTGCCCATAACCTGTGAGAACTCGATAATGTATTAATAAAATATTCTAGATATTATAAACATCTTATTTTATTCAGAAAAGTCCGTTCGCCATTGTTATTTCTTCAATAAACAAAAGTACAGCGCAGGAAGAGGATGTGTCAACGTCATAGACTAATCATAGACAAGTCTTCACAGTATGGACCTAAAATTTGAAAATATATCTCTAGGTACTAATGTTACCACGGGACCCTAAAAAGATGGCTCGCGTCTAGTTCGCACTGACAGGTGTTGCATTAACTTCCTGCTTTGTACAATCACCGGATAAAGACGGACAGGGATATCACTTTAGTCTGTGGCGTGTCCAACCTTCTGCAGTGCTATAAGATTCAATTCACAATGTAAGTAGTAATGTAATATCTTTAAAATAACTAATTTAAAGAAAGCAGAAATATCTTTTTCATGATAACAAAACCGTGAATTTGCTGGTCGATCACGTAAAGCATTGTAGGTACGGTAGGCAGATCTACCGTAAATTTTTATATGGAAAAATGACAGTTGGATTATTCTAATGCGCGTTCAAAACGTTACGTGATTACGTACCCCTCTGAGTGCAATTATTTCGGACAAGCTAAGTTGTTTGCGATGTGCATATATACTGATAAGTTTAGTGTTCGGAAAGCTCACTTAACTATCGATGCTACCAAAAACACTATAATTTAAGATACAGTAAGTATTTAGTCATGGAACGGCAGCCTTCGTACGTATATATCTACGTTCGACGTCAAAGATAATGAATCTGTATATTTTTGGCCTTATTAGAAAGGAATAAGGTGCAAAATTGTGATTAGGTATGTTTGTGATGCCACGCGTTTGTAACAAGACGAGACAAGAAAGAAATTTTAAATAAAATTGTGGGTACAATACTCTACAAATTCAGGAATGCACGGCTGACACATCGCTACGTACCGTTTCAAGAATCAAGTCCTCCTCATAATATAAAGGGTCGGCAACGCGCTTGTGATTCTTCTGGAGTCACAAGTGTCCATAGGCGACGGTACCAGCTTAACATCAGGCAGACCGTAAGCTTGTTTGCCACCGTCATAGTATTAAAAAAAAATCAGCAACCGGGTTTTCTATAACATTATACCTACTTCCTGAGAACTTCAGTTTAGTAAAAAATATACTTACATATGTGAAAATTGCGCTCATGAACTCTTTAGCTATAATAGTATTGAACTCGGGTTCCAAGTTCTCAGGAAGTAGGTAGGTAATGTTATAGAAAACCCGGGTGCCAAGTCTGGAAACGGTACGTAGCGAAGTGTCAGCCGTGCATTAATCGTCCCTTAAATAAATATTGTTATACCTACGTCATTCAGTTCTGTTTTGCAAAAATAATTTAGGCATATTCTCAAGATTTATCAATAATGGTGTGGTTCTTTGTATAGTTGTATTTTAGTAAGTAGGATATTTTATTTCTTTGTTTGTTTATTTTAATATAAAGTTCTTTTGTTTTATTTTTTATGGAGTAGCTATACAAATAGGAATGCTAACTTAAAATATACCTACTTAAGAATTTATATATCACAATGTTCTTTAAATGTTCAAATATTCTTTACCGTACCTTCTTATACGAATACTTAAAAAAAACTGCGACCTTACTGATTTAGGAGTACCCTAAATTATAAAAAAAATATTCATAGTCGTGAACAATCATTTTATACTTAATTTGCACCTAAAAACTGTTACGACAGCATTAACATTACCCCTTTCACCGCGACTCTGTGATTTTCGAGTCGAGTTTAGCAACCCTAATCCGGTTTAAAGCAGATACAAGCAGTTTGGACCGGGAACCGCGTGGATTAAACGAATAAGCCAATAACATTTACATAGAAACGAGGGCGCACACAGGCGCATTTTTACTGCAAATGTTTTGCTTAGGGTTGGCAAACAGAAATAATTTTCGGATAGACTGAAAATAAAATAATAGCATAATAATAGAAACCGAGTTTTTTGCTAAGTAATCTCATATTATAATTTCGTTCTTAGTAAGAAAACACAAAAAATAAATTATAATAATATGTGTGATAAGAAATACTAATACTTATATTGTTTGCCACTTACGTGGTATAAATTAACTTTATCGGGGATGGAGAGACTACTCTAGGCAAAAATAGTAAGTGTTTTATCTTTACTTAGCATTCATCGTTAAACGCAGACAAAGTGACCTGCATAAGGTACTTAGTTTTTATTATATATTATTAGTTTCATAATACATTTCGTTAATTTAATTCATAATTTTAACCAAAAATATTCACCATCATATACCTATTTCCATATTCAAAAATACTACAAGTAGAAACCGTAAAAAAGAATCTTAAGAAACAGAATTCACGAAAATACTTGGGAAACATCACGCTTTAACGTATTTTATTTTTATTTTTGCTGTGTATAGGTAATGTCGAAATACATAGAAATAAAAAAAAATGCTGTTCGACCATAGCAAATTTTGATGTCACTTATTCCTATTAGTCAGTCGACTACCTTTGGCACTGTCTGCGAAGTACTTCCAGCCATCTCAGGACTGACAGGCTTAGGTTTCATCTCTCTACAATTAAAGGGCTAAATGATGCCACACATTTTCGGCCAATTTTAGGTATACGACTTTCTCGACCGTGTGCCATGGATTTTATCTTGTTGTCATGAGACGTGGGTTATTGGGAGCGGGCTGACGTACTAATATTAACTATAAGTCAACATGTCTGTTTGCACATCCCTAATTTTTACTCACACTGTTGTGTGCAGTATATTTTTGGCCCAATGTACGAGGTAGTTTAGAGTAGGTTGCAGGGTAGTTTAGATTTAACTGGGTTGCGAGATCTGCCTTTACGAGGACTCTTCTACCCAGATGAAAAAGGATGTAAGTCTATATACGTTTCATACATAGTTACGACGCTTTAGTGAGGATGACTACGCAGTTCAGCGGGAAAATGTTTTGAACGTCTGTCTTCGGGTAAAGGAATACATGGGGCTTAACTAAGAGTATACAAGTGTTCATTCCTTTGATTTTCTCTGTGTGATACTGTTTAAATAATTGGCGATTTTTTTTACGAATCGTGAAATGAAAAGTATAAATGTTGTCTCTTTAATACGAACTTATGTTTTAAAGGGCTGAAAGTGTAACTTTCAAGTGTAAGCCCTAAATACCACTATTTGGTATCTTTAAGGGAATTATGTAATCTCACAATAAATTTTATTGTTCATCAAATAATAAATAGTAATTTTAACTACAAATTTTATCGTATATCTCAGTTAAAACTTAACCTATTATAAAGGGCAGTTAAAATGAATCATCGTTTAAGACTAAGCACAGCCAACTAAAGCATTACTCACCCCATATAAACTTTTTAATCCCGTTTAATCCCGATTCCCATAAAACTAGGCACAAAGCTGCGAAAATACCACTATTCGTATGATAATCTTGCGGATTTTATGACTTTATTCCATCTACTTTATTTACCAAGTATTAAAAAAAACACAGACAAAACAAACATACTTAGCGTAGCGCTGTAGCGCATCAGGGATGTTTGCAGAAGCGCGGGTAGACTGCTTCTACGCCACTATGCGCAAGCGAGCTACATCCCTGGTGCGCAGAGTGCGGGCTAGCTCCAACAGCATTCTGAGCATGATAGCGGACAGGATCGATGGCCTGTACATGAACAACTGCTGCATGATACATGCACGCAGAAATAAATAATAATGATAATGATGATAATATAATGTACTAACACTAGTTTAATAAGTAATACAATTGTTACTAACATCATGATCCCATGTTGGTCGAAAATAAAGTATTTATTATTATTATTAGCTAAAAAAACATCTCGACTGACCAGACATTTAATTAAAAAAAACCGGTCAAGTGCGAGTCAGACTCGCGCACCGAGGGTTCCGGACCACCCCGTACAATATAAACAAGTCCACTATAAACTGACACTCACAAAGTATGTATTCACATACTTAGTGCGTGTCGATTTATACTGGACATTACATTTTCAGTGATGTAATTAAAATTTACGGTTTTCGCAATTTTTCCTTTATCTGAGCTATAAGACGTTGCTTCGTACACAATTTCAAGAATCTAAATTCACGGGAAGTACCCTGTAGGATTTGATTCCCTTAAGAATTTCGAAAAGTTGCATAAACGGCTGTATCTTTTGATTGCGTTGGCTAAGAAGTTTGATTTCTTCACAGCTTTAAGGGACAGTAGACTTGAGTATTTGATATAAATTTCAGCTTGATACATTCACGCGTTCCTGAGAAAAAAGGTCTTGACAGACGGACGGACGAACAACAAAGTGATCCTATAAGGGTTCCGCTTTTTCCTTTCGAGGTGCGGAACCCTAAAAACGCACTCTAAACAGTTCACAGACACGCATATGGCACAGATACATAATTATGTTAAACCCCTTTTTAGCGACGAGGGTTATTAGACTTATTAGTTTATAACCATATACAAATATTTACTAGACAAGAGGCTAAAAGATAAAGATAAAAATTGACGTGGAAAATTATTCAGTTAAAATAAAGTTTGATTAGTGATAAGTGCAACCCTTGGCAGTGCTATCTAACTGCGCCGTGGGAGCTCAGAATTATACCTAAACTTTGCGCACCGGTGCCGGTACATCCGCCAGTGGGCTGGCGCACGCGCTCACGGCCGGACGCTGCTTACGCGCACAAGAAAAGTTATTACCAATTCTTTAAAAATGAGTGCGTCGCGATTAAATTCGGTGCACTGCAGTGTTGTGGGGTGCATGAACAATAAAAAAAATAGACATTTATCATTTTTTGCTCTGCCAACCGACGATGAAAGGTTAGTAACTTACCTACTTTATATTATTATTATTGCCTCTTTATTTCCATAACGAATGGCGTATAAAACATATCAAATTATATATATATATATATTATTATAATTTTTTTCTTTTAGCATGCACAACTTATTTATTAGGAATATTACATTAAAACATTCTGATTTGCAACTAGCTGTACATAATAAAAATATTAAATTCACGACATTTTTCAGTAGTTCTCTTTTCTATCGTTTTTTTTATATATTTTATTTTATTTATTTTAGAGAAATATATATATATGTATTTTTTTTTATACAAGTAAATTTAAATAAGTAATAGCTATTTTTGTAAAAAAAATACATGCATAATCAATTGGTAATCGATATGGACCCCTCAACGGGTTAAGGTCCTCCATTTTGCTCCACGTTTGTCTTTCCTTCGCTTTTTTGATCCAGTTTTCACCAGCTTTTCTGATTATTTCATCAACCCATCTTTCTTTCGGTCTTCCTCTTTTCCTTTTGTTTATTGGTCCTCGCCACGTAGTTACTCTCTGTGTCCATCTTTCTTTATACATGCGTGCGATATGCCCTGCCCATTTCCGTTTTTGTTTTTGAGAGTGTTCCAAAGCATCTATTATTTTTGTTGTGTTTCTTATTTCTGTGTTTCTTTTTCTGTGTGTTATGTTTATGTTTAGTAAACTCCTTTCCATCGCTCTCTGACATACTTGTATTCTATTTTTAATTTTATTATTATATATCCATGTTTAGGAGCCGTATGTAAGACAAGGTAGTAAACATGAATCCATAAGTTTTTTCTTGAGCTTTACGGGGAGTTTTGATTTGAGGGTTTCTTTATTACTCCAGAATTTATTCCATGTCATATGAACTCTTCTTTTGACTTCGTCCTCGAGTCTCGTCGTAGCGAAAGATACCTGTTGTCCTAAGTAGACATAGCCGTATGTAAGACAAGGTAGTAAACATGAATCCATAAGTTTTTTCTTGAGCTTTACGGGGAGTTTTGATTTGAGGGTTTCTTTATTACTCCAGAATTTATTCCATGTCATATGAACTCTTCTTTTGACTTCGTCCTCGAGTCTCGTCGTAGCGAAAGATACCTGTTGTCCTAAGTAGACATAGCTTTGAACGTATTCCAATGTATTGTTGTTGGCTTTTATGGGTATAATATGGTGGTTCGTCATGACTTTAGTCTTGGTAGTATTCAATTCTAGGCCGATGTTACTGCTTACTTCGTTTAGCTCATTGATCATTTTTTGTAGTTGAGATGCTGTTTCAGAAAAGATGATGATGTCATCCGCAAATCTGAGATTAGTGAGGAGTTTACCATTTATATAAATTCCTTCTCTTTCCCAGTTCAGATTTTTCATTATACTTTGGAGTACAGCTATGAAGATTCTTGGTGAGAGGGGGTCGCCCTGCCTGACACCTCTACAAATGTTTATTTCAGAGCCTTGTATCTCTAACTTTACACGACTTTTACTCTTGTAATAGATGTCTTTTATAAGATCGATGGTCTCCACTGGGACTTCACATTCGTGTAGAGCTTTCCAAATGCTATTGTGGGATATCGAGTCAAAGGCCTTCGCATAGTCAATAAATCCAAGGTAGAGTGGCTTGTTGTGCTCTATATATTTCTCCATAATCAAATTTAGGGTGTGGATGTGATCTGTTGTGGAAAAGTTTTTTCTGAAACCAGCTTGTTCCGGAGGCTGAAATCTCTCTGTAAAAACTGTTAAGCGATCTTCAAGACATGAAGCGAATAGTTTATATTTATTAGGTTGTAAGCTTATTGGTCGGTAATTTCCAATATCCGCCGGATCTCCTTTCTTGTAAAGTAATATTATGTCAGATTTTGCCCATTCATTTGGTATTGCTCTGTCGTCTAGAATTTTGTTAAATAAGGTTGTTAAGTAGGGTGCTAGTATGTGTTTGCCCAATTTTAATGTTTCGTTCGGTATTCCGTCTGGTCCGTTACTTTTACCGGGTTTGAGAGATTCGATTTTCTTTATTATTTCAAGTGTAGAGAATCTAGTTAAGGTAGTAGAGTTCGGGTTGGTCGTTTCAATTTCTGGAGTCGTTTCTATTGCCGAGTATAGGTCGTTAAAAAATGTTGTTGCCTTTTCTATTATTTAAGATCTTGACAATATTTTTTTGTCGTTTGTATTATCTTTTATGTAGGGTATCCATTGTTTAGTGGTATTAAGAACTTTTAGGCCTTTTTTAAGGCTGCCTGTAGATTCCAAGTGTGTTTCAATTACTGTTATTCTGCGTTCTATGCGTTCTCGTTTCATTAATTTGTAGATGTTCTTGTAAAGATAGGTACGTTCCCTTTTTTCTTATTTTGTAAGAGATTTCTTCTGAATCAAATCGTTTCTTCTTGTGATAAGTTCTTTTATGTGCGCAGGGATGGCTTCCTGTTTTGCTGTCAATGTTTGTTGAATTGCATTTAAACTGGCGATAATCGTTTTGTTAATCTTGTTATATAGGAACTCTACATTTTCATTTTCTTCTAGTTCCATTTTGCTAATGTTTGTATTCAAGTTTTTTATGAATTGTTCTTTTTCTTCGGTCGTACTGAGTTTAGTCTTATGGTTCTTGTAATTTGCTCTACTTTTTTTTTCTGGTGTTATCTGCAGCGTACCTCTTAAGAGTCGATGGTCACTAGGAAACGTTAGATTTGATATGATTTCTACATTCGTAAATTTGTCTTTTCTATTGGTTAATATATAATCGATTTGACTTTTATTTTTCTTTGGCAATAGCCATGTCCACATGGTTTTGTTGTTCTTTTTGAATAAACTATTTGTAATGTATAGTTTGTTTTCCCAACAAAACTGGAGCAGTCTTTCACCTCTTTTGTCACTTTTTCCATAGCAGTATTTGTCTAATATTCGTTCTTCACCTGGTATTTGCTCTCCAACTCGGGCATTAAAATCTCCTAATATGATTTTTTGGTGGTTATATTGACAGTGTGCATTCTGTAGTTGTTTGTAGAAGTTATCGATATCTTGGTTGCTCGCGTCAGCTGTTGGTGCATGTATTTGGACAATTGTAAGTTTAGAGGAATTGAATTTGAGATTTAGTATGCAGATGCGTTCAGACACTCCAATGAAGCTTTCAACATTTAGCTTATATTCTTTCTTTATAAGGAATCCTACTCCATATTGTCCTTTCGTTTCCCCGAAGTAGCAGAATATATGTTTGTCTTCTTCTATAATATTATATCCTGTTCGTCTTATTTCGGCAAGGCCGATAATGTCGTATTTTATTTTTGAGATCGCTCTCTCAAAATATAGTAATATTTCATCAGATAATAAAGATCTTGCATTGTAGGTGCAGATGTATAGATTTTGTAGTGGAGATGGAGGGTTACAGTCCTTATCCCCTACCTACTTTATATACCTAAGTACTAATTATTTCCATGACAGGTACAATAAAAACTAGTGAGTTTGAACAAAGACGTAATGTATTTTACGTCATACCTGGCCATAAAGTAGGAATTACCGCACGCTATGCGTGCGGAAAACCCCACTTCCTGGCCAGATAGAGACGTAAAATGTTGTACTCACCACGGGCGGTAATAAAGAAAGCCTCAGAGCGCATATTTATCGCCCTTGCCTTCGGCTCGGGCGTCAAATACCTGCGATCTGAGACATTCTTTGTTTAACCGCCCTAGGTAAGTAATGTACTATTACGGAACACCTTATACCTATTTCAAATACTTAGTACGTAATACATTTTTAAGGCCTGCTTGAGTTTCGGTAATTTTGTGTACCTACCCTGAGCCTCCGACAAGTTTAGGTACTCCGCCACTGCGTTGTTTGTATTGATTTCATGTTTATATTTATCCCTGTCTAGCAGCAATTAGTATAATAGTTTACTTAGTAAGATTTGCGGGGTGCATGCATTGCACGGCCTAAGAAAGGGCGTAAACATCGTCGTTGCTATAGGGACTTATAACCTTTTGGAAGTGCTTGGAATGCACTCGCGAGGATGAAACACGTACCTAATCAGAATATTTTAAAACAACTTATGCCTAGTGACTAATTCCAAGTTTGCAATGCTACTTTTAAACTATTATACAATATATCGTTATTTATATACTTCCTTACGTTATAAATAACGAAGATAGGAAGGTACCTACCTACCTACCAAACTTTATTTCATACTGTCGTCGGGACACACCTACTTACTTAAAAAAAGCGACCAAGTGCGAGTCGGACTAGCACATGAAGGGTTCCGTAAAATAAATTGCGGTTTACGATTTATGACGTATTAAAAAAAAACTACTTACTAGATCTCGTTCAAACCAATTTTCGGTGGAAGTTTGCATGGTAATGTACATCATATATTTTTTTTTTTAGTTTTATCATTCTCTTATTTTAGAAGTTACAGGGGGGGGGGACACATTTTACCACTTTGGAAGTGTCTCTCGTGCAAACTATTCAGTTTAGAAAAAAATGATATTAAAAACCTTAATATCATTTTTGAAGACTTATATAGATACCCCACACGTATGGGTTTGATGAAAAAAAATTTTTTGAGTTTCAGTTCTGTGTATGGGGACCCTTAAAGCTTAATGTTTTTTTTTTTTTTGTGTAAAAATCTAAATGCGGTTCACAGAATACATCTACTTACCAAGTTTTAACAGTATAGTTCTTATAGTTTCGGAAAAAAAGTGGCTGTGACATACGGACGGACAGACAGACAGACAGGCAGACAGACAGACATGACGAATCTATAAGGGTTCCGTTTATTGCTATTTGGCGACGGAACCCTAAAAATGACGATGATAAATGATGTTACCTACACAACAAGTTTCGTTTTGTTATACCTATTTATGTGGTAGCTGGTAGATTAAATGGTACCTACATTCAGACTGTCGTAACCATAGACAGGGTAAGAGATACTTGACATTACATTTCATTTAACATGCTGCGTTGATATGCCTGTATATAGCTATGCAGTTCAGATACTGGCAGAATCTCCGGAAATACTTACAAGTCTTTTGAAAAATGAAAATTGAAAAACGATAACAATTAAATTAATCTAATCAGTGAAGTGCATGGAATGTGTGGGTGTTTTTATTTCACTCAACTATTAATTATAAAATAATTTCTAAGTGGTGTCAACCCTAGCTTCTATTGGCCGGCAAGTGCGGGCAACGACCGGCGCGTTCAAGGTCGCTCCATTGTTAAATTTAGTAGGCATGGAAAACGGTAGGTATGCGCCTTTTTTTATTCAGAGTCGAGTATCTGTTCGTTAGAACTATTATAATTATAATCTGTGCCTTGGTTGGTTATACGGTATAAACTATCTTATATCCTTTCCCAGGACTCAAACTATCTCGAAACGAAATTTCATCAAAATGGGCTACAACTAAATTTTTACCCCCATTTCACCCCCTTAGGGGATGATTTCCGGGATGAAACCTATCTTATGTCCTGCCCCGGGACTCAAAATATTTATATACCAAATTTAATCCAAATCTGGGCAGCGGTTTAAGTAGCTCCATACAAATTTCAACCCCTTAGGGGCTGATTTCCGGGATAAAAACTACTTTTTGTTCTTTTTCGACACTCAAACTATCTATATACCAAATTTCATCTAAATCGGTTCATTATATGTATATTATTCGTGGGTTATTCGTGGATTTATTTGCGAATAATTCACGTATAAGTGTGTAGTGTAAATGATACGAGTATATACATATATTATGATATACCTATCGCTTATTACCGAAACAAATTATTTTATTTAATATTTTTTGTTCCGGCAAAAAGGCTGTGAGCCTTTCAAGAAAATACAAAGAGGTCGCTAGTAGTAGCGGCGGCAAATGCAATGCAAAAATACGCGGTCATCAGTCGATGACAGTCGGTCAGTTGGGAACTTGGGATAGCGCTGTACCGGCAGGTGGGCAGGTTCGAATCCTATCTTGGGCTGAAGACGACTATGAATTATTTTTACAAGCTTTATATTAACTTGCACTGTTCGTATGTATGTATGTAAGTAAGTTGTCCGTCAAAATTTGCAATCAATTTTTCAGTCACTTCCCGTTATCCAATTGAGCTGAAATTTAGCAAGCATATGTATATCGCATGACAATGCAATATTATGATGACTTGCAGCTGATTTGATGCTGGAGCTGGAAGGTGGCCTTAGGAACTCCGCAATAAAACGACACTACCCCATCGAGTTTGGGCTCGTTAGAATCGTCTCAATGAGCAGTTGATTTTGGTATGCAGAAAAGTACGGTCGGCAATAAAAGCTTGTACCAAAAATTTAATTTATGACACAAACTTATTCCTTTGTATTTGTTCTCGATATCAAATCGGTATCTATCTATCTATATTATTATTACGCGGGGCCGATTTTTGTACCTAGGTACATGCCATCAGATCTACAGTTTATGGTCCGATTTTGATAAATGATATGTCATTCAATTCGTCTCATGCTGCAAATTTGCAATAAGATCTTCGTTTTTAGGGTTCCGTAGCCAAATGCCAAAAAACGGAATCCTTATAGATTCGTCATATCTGTATGTCTGTCTGTCTGTCCGTCCGTATGTCACAGCCACTTTTTTCTCAAACTGTAAGAGCTATACTGTTGAAAAATGGTGAGTAGATGTATTTTGTGAACCGCATTAAGATTCTCACACAAAAACCCAAAAAAAAACAGAAAATTTTGGGGGTCCCCATACTCAGAACTGAAACTCAAAAAATTTTTTTTCATCAAACCCATACGTGTGTCGGGGGGTATCTATGGATAGGTCTTCAAAAATGATATTGAGGTTTTTATAAATTTTTTTTCTAAACTGAATAGTTTGCGCGTGAGACACTTCCAAAGTGGTAAAATGTGTCGCCCCCCCCCTCCCTGTAAGTTCTAAAATAAGAGAATGATAAAACTAAAAACAATATATGATGTACATTACCATGCAAACTTCCACCGAAAATTGGTTTGCACGAGATCTAGTAAGTAGTTTTTTTTTATATGTCATAAATCGTAAACCGCAATTTATTTTACGGAACCCTTCATGTGCGAGTCCGACTCGCACTTGACCGCTTTTTTTAATTTTTTATCGGTAAGGTACAATTTTTTTTATTTAAAATAACTACTATGCGCTGACCACGTGAGTTTAGCTGCGTGACATCACGTAACGTAACTCCTGGTTTGACTTGAGATGACAATGTAAAAACATAAAATAATTTAATTCAAACCTGCAGTAAGTTCTTCAGCATGCGAAATTATAAATGTTGAGTCGGCCACATATAGATACAACACTAAGAAAATTAAGAAAATAGAAAATTAACGATCTATTTTAATCATATTTAGAAAAACTGACAGACGTATTGTGTCAACTGTTGATTATTTTTTTAGTGACATTGAGACGTCAGTATTATTTGCCATTTACTTCAAAAAAGTTTATATACACAATTATTTTCCCATAAACGAGATGTTGGGAGCAGCATGAGGTTTAATTAAATCCATTAATTTTCACGGACCCCATATACGGCTGTGTTAACCTTAATCAGCAAAATGCCGTAGGCGCCGATAGGCTCGCCTAATTTCCAGTAGGTACCTATAAAGATTTAGGAAACGAAACTCGATTACAACAATTTCTAACGGTCGGTCCCCGATTCAGTATTTTTTCATCTGTGCCGGTGTCGCCGGTGTGTCAATAAACAGGTGTAATGTCTGTGAAATGTAAGTTTGTATGTAGAGGGTAATCTCAGAAACTATACCCATCCTATTCTAAAAACCCTTTCTTCAGTAGGATATATGCAGATTGGACCTACAGGATTAAGTTTGTGTTATATTTTTATACCGTCGCTCCGCCTATATAGATCCTTTGTATACGCGGCGGAGCCGCGCGGGTAGCTAGTAGGTACATATAATATAACTTCTCAAACAGCATCCTACTGTCCTGTTTAAATCCGGTAAGGCATGTAATTCACTCCGGTTCTGGTATCCCTAAATCGCCGTCCGCAATAATATCGGGATGTTAACGGGTACTATGCGGCGATAGAAGGGACGTTGTGGTCTTTATTATTGCCCACATATATTTTCGGTTCATCGTTTAGTTCTAAGATTTATATATGAGCGTATTTTAGGCAACGTTCTGAGGAGGTGGAAACGAAGTATGCTTTGTTATTTATTAGGTATTATTCCCAGTTTCGGTGCTTCCTTATTTGAAAATTTATTAAGAGTAAGTAGGTACTTACTTTACGTTTATATAATTTTGAAGTTGCATCGCCCAAAATGTACGAGTTATTATTACGCCCTAGCAGGGTATACCTACCTACTAACTAAATGATTGTTAACACGTAATATCATGAACATGATGGCATTTATTTGTGTGATGAGCACGAATATTTGTTCCTGAGGTTATGGATGTTTTCTACGAGTAAAACGGGATCCTATTACTAAAATTCCGTTGTCCGTTAGTCTGTCTGTATGTCTGTCTGTCTGTCTCTCCGTCTGTCACCAGGCTGTATCTCATGAACCGTGATAGTTAGACAGTTGAAATTTGCACAGATAATGTATTTCCGCTATAACGACAAATATTAAAAAACAGAATAAAATAAGTATCTCAATTTTTTTATTTGTTTTTTTTTTCCATACTACAAACGTGATTTTTTTGCTTAATGGTACCTACTTACGGAACTCTTTGTGCACGAGTCCGACTCGCACTTGGCCGGTTTTTTGTTTAACAACGGAGATAAATAGGTATTTGCTGTCAAATTTATATACAAACATGTACCTACTTAGTTTTAGACAGTTTTAGTACAAATATTTTACTGCACATCTAAACATTCTCAAACCTATCCAAGTATCCAGTCAAATATAAAAGCAGTTAAGGGGCAGTCCCTTTAATTTAGTTCTCGGGCATGACCATAAATTGCGCCGAAGCATATTGTCACCTATTACGGCAGTAAATCTCCAGCGGACTCTATCGGGCGGGTAATTAAACTCCAGTTTTGGATAACGTATTACCTTTAATGACGATTTAGGTAATTTGGAACATGGCGTCTAATTTGTGATGTAGATCTGAATTATTGATTATTTATTTACCTATATGTAGAAAATCATCAGTTTTTTTATCACATATTATATACAGGGTGGGTAGGAGTATGCCGACAGATTTTAACCATGGATTCCCGAGGTCATTAGGAGCATAAAATGTTAAAAAAAACCCAGTCAAATCCGGCGTAGTTTTGAAGATAATATCAATTTTCATGTAAACTATTTATTTTGATTACTAAAGTGCATTAAGCTCTTTTTATTGCGACTTTGCCACCGATGTTGCAAAGTTTCGCGTCGCTATTCACAGACTTCAAAGTGACAGCTACCACTCACTAAATTCATGCTTTTTTGGAAAAATAATCTTTACCATTTTATTAAAAGTGATAATTTCCATGGAGAAGCGATAGTTATCCAGTTTTTATTTACAAAAACCGACGTTACTAGTTTTTTTTTCTTTTTTTTTTCTTGCTGAATTTGACTTGAGTTCATTTTACATTTTTTACTCCTAATAGCCTCAGGAATCCATGGTTAAAATCTGTCGGTATACTCCTACCCACCCTGTATAATCGTTCGTCATTATCATCATCATCATCATCATGATCATCATCATTGTCTAGTGTACGTAGGTATGTACTTGATTATTATTATCGTTTTGTTCCTTTAAATTGATGTCTCGTTTCGTATTTAGTGTAAAAGGCTTAAGTAAATGTGCAATGTGTAAATATATTTAAATAAATAAACAATTAAAATAAATCACCATATTAGCCGAAAGACGTCCACTGCTGGACATAGGAATATTGCGAAAACGTATTTAGGTATCAGAAAATTACTTTAAACCCTAACTTTAAGCTTATTTTTAACTAATTTTCTGGGGGTATAAGCCATCTCGACAGATAAGACTTTCGATGAAAAAGCGCAATTAAATCGGTGCATCCGTTTGAGAGCTACGATGCCATAGACACACAGAGTTAAACTTATAAGTTATAATACCCTCTCGTGTGCATCGGGGATTCAAAAGATGTATCATCACAACCACTGAAAACCCGTACAATTCTGGCATTATTATCCCACTCTCTACTAATATAATGTATGTATATATAAGTACTATATCTCTATATTTCATTCAATTTTATGAGCAAAGTAAAGATGAAATAAGAAATACGTAAAAACTTGCTACTTGTCTGGACATAGGGTTAACTATATTATGTGGAATAAAGCATTGTTGCGTTAAGTTTGCGTTTTCTTTTATGAACCTCTACAATAAGTTTTGCTCCTGATTTTTTTTTTATATTCAATTACTAAACTAAGTACAAAAGATCTCCAAATCATCCCGAGTAGGTATTTGTTACATTTATTTAAGATATGATAGAGGTTCTAGTGCCCGACATGGCCTTAATAGATGGGCTGTCAACTATTAGCATTAAGGTGTCAAGCATTGAGACGTTTACCTTACCTATCATTGACTAATAATGTACAAGACATTCCCCAAAACTCCTCAAGTACTAGGTATACATAAATAACTGTGAAATCCGCGACAAAGTTAAACAAGGCTGGCCGCGACAAATGTACTAAACCGACAAGTTTATCCGGCGGTCGGCCCGAACAATGGAAACCGCAGCGACCGCAGACAAACTACGTTGTTGAAGATGGCGCACTTAGGAGAAAAACCGCCGGAACTCGACATCAGATACTATATAACACTTTAAACTCTCGCACTTTGAATGTGACGAACAAATTTTATTTTTTTCGTGTCCCTAAGATTAAATTTCCGTATCTCATTGAATGAGAATGAGAAAACGTTTATTACCTATTAGGGTTTACATCCTTTAGTTCCCGCAGGATTGTGTCAGCTAACTTGTGTCGCACTTTGAGTGAACAGTATTTCACTACCCTACAAAAGTTTATCAAAAGACCATAGACATAAAATATCAGAGAATAGTAAGGCCTCGTCTATGGAAAGCGCACGCACAGTGTCAGATGATTATGAAAAACACTCACGCCTGTTACCCACACCTACACATTCCTGAAATACGCCATTTGTTTGTGTTTTGACGACGGCGCCCCTGTCCAATAAAAGTGACCTAAGTTATAGAAACTGCCCATGTGATTTCTTTGCATGGCATTGTATAGACGAAGTCACGATTTCAATTTTGTATGGTGCTGATTTCAATTTTGTCTCCCATCCATAAATTACAGACATTTTGTTTGTGAATGAAATGCCAGTAAATATATTAAATTTGGCTAGCCTCTCAAAATCAGGTACCTTTTAGGTGCTTTGTCAATGTAGTCAACCCAACAGTATTAATCCTAAAATCCTGTCAATGAGTTTCTAATATCCAGAAATACTATATAAACCAGTTTCTGTATTCTTCTGAAGTACTAGAAACTTTCTTACAAAAAATGAACAAAAAGACGGGACGGGAGGAAGTACAACAACAAGTACAACTACTGCTTTTCTCATAAAACATGTCAGTAGGTATTTCAAACGCTTTTGGTAACTGTTGAAATGCTACATTTATCATTCCTTCTACACGTTATAAGCAGCATAAAAAAACAGCGTTTAAAACGCCCTGTTGTTTCAGCCATAACAAACTATTTCATCTCGTAAAATACTTTAATACTTGGATGATTGAACAAAGGTCTCTTCTTCTTATTTAAGAGCTAGGTTCTTGTCGGTGGAGTAATTTCCAACTTATTCTACATTCCGCCTTTCTTTTTATTTCTCTATACGATGAAGCGTTTATTTTCTCTTTTATTTGCTCCATGTAACAAAGGTACAAAGGTATAATTATACAAGTACTTACCTAATCAGAATATTCTGTCCTTAAGAATACTTTTGTGTGTTCGTAAGATATTTTACGACTTGTGCAGAACATAACTTTATTTATAAGCGCATTATTTATCAGTCAACCAATAGAAGACAGAAACGAATACTGTCGTTTAACAAAACTATGCATTCTCTGTTTTAATCTGTAACTAGTTACCACGGGTCACCGCAAGGCAGATTACAGTACGAGAGCGAGACGCGAAAAGCAATTAGCCCGCGCTAGAACGGGATAGTAGAAGAGAGTGTTAATTGAATTAAATGACAAGCAACGACAGGTTAATAGGTAGCGTAATCGGGGGAGGGCCATTCTCAAGAAGCGTTTCTGCGTTTCAACCACGGTTTGTACCAGAGATCGGACATGGCGGCCGATTTGTATAGAGTGAGCCTGTCGCAAGTACATTAACCCACACAACGCCCAAGTAATTGACAAGACAAAGCACGCACACATCTAAAACACACACACTTGTATACCTACACGCTTATTTGACAATAAACGCGCATCATAGCAGGCATTTTGAGAAAAAACGTAATATTCTCTGCGATCAGCACGCGTGCACAGTATGGCAGTGTATGCCCATTGAGCATACAGCTGCGACACGGCCGCCGGCGGCTTGTCCTATCTCTAGTATTCTATGCTCTGAGGTTTGTACCAATTTATATATTAAATATATCTGAGTTTGGAGAGGGAGTGGAAGTGACATATGTAATTTATAATTAAGTACGTCGAAATGCATACGAATCGACAGGTTGTACTCTTAAAAAACCCATAGCGGTAGAATACTATGAAATTGAACGTGATCAGAAACTTCAAATCGCGTAGAATTAAAAGGGAAACTTAAAAATTGCATTGGTGACTAAGTTATTTTATTTAAGTTATACTAAAAACTTAAGTTCATCCAATTTGGTTACCCTAAGCGGCACGCTATCGTTATATTTATATCATTCCGCATACAAAATTTGTCAAAACTGTTCATGACTCGTAATACATTGAATTTTCCGAGACAAATAAAAAATATATGTACCTTACCAAAGCTTCCGAATTTGAAAAGTGAATTCCACTTGGGCACTATCAATAGATTTAGGCATAGGTTTCAACCGATGTCATAGGGTATGGTTACAGCTTTTGGGCCGTCTGGAACGCCGTTACATTTTCCTGAGAATGACCCCGTAGTCAGGAGACTTGTCTCGTTGGGATCGCTTAGGGCCTGTTAACACATTGATTAGTGATTAGTGCGAGTCCATACAAAAGTTACTCGCACTTGCAGCAAATGTATGAACTCGCACTAATCACTAATCAAAGTGTAAACAGCCCATTAGTTTGGCGGTTATGTAGGAATTGATAAGATCTTGTTAA
Source organism: Epinotia brunnichana (assembly GCA_963854355.1). Classification (NCBI taxonomy): domain Eukaryota; kingdom Metazoa; phylum Arthropoda; class Insecta; order Lepidoptera; family Tortricidae; genus Epinotia; species Epinotia brunnichana. The sequence goes on along the minus strand of OY977945.1, from coordinate 2,965,846 downwards.
AATAACTTTTTTAGGAGAGAACTTTTCTCTAAATATGTCATGTTGATTAGATCGGAGCGACATGATCACCTGTGTGACAAGCTCCTTAAATAAAGAAAAAAAAAACTTTGCTCTATCCCTTGTGAATTATTTCGATAACATTGTCGAGAACTGTAACGATTCAACCTCTTAAATGGCTGTCTTTTTTGTTTTGTATTCTGAACTTAAATTAACCCCTATCTGAAAGCTGAAGCTCCTGAGAAGCTTCTAGTCGTCTGAAAATTGAATCCTACCTGAAGGAAAAGCTATTGAATAAAATTAAACAGATAGTAAGCGAGAAAATAAATCATTTATTTACCATAGAAATATCAAATTAATTTTGTTTGTTTTGAAGCTAAAGAACCTTTGATTAATTAATCTAGTAAAATCAAGACTCGGTTGTACTAGATATCCACTTTGTTCCTATAAATACTAACTCGTACCAAAGCGAATAGAAAAACCGAGTTAGTTCCGGCCGATCCTACTAGAAAGGTTGGGTTTTATTCTAGTCTAGGTAAATCTATCCTACAGCTACAGAATCTCTCGTTATTTATGTTAAAGTAATCGAGCTTGAGTACTTTAACAGACCAAATCATCTCCTAGGATATTGCCGGACGGAAAGAGATTCGGTCAAATAAAAAACCGTCCGACTCCAGGCCTACAATGCCGTAATCTAACCTAGAATTTATTATCTCTGGAACCTAACCTCGAAGACCTATTTAGACCTAAGCTATACGTGATTCGCGCTGGTGAAGTGGCTTGGCGTGTGATTTCGTCTAGTGGTTAGGCCCCGCGTTGTGCGAGTAGACCCAGTCCTTTTCGAGAAGTATGAAGTTTGTATTTCTATAAAGGGAAAAAGTTACACGTTAATTGAAGTTGTACATTAACCCCATTTTAGTAGAACCTATAACTTAAGTAAGACAATTATACCAGTTCCTTAGAATTAATTTACAATTCAGTAGTCTCATTAAGTGATGCACAATTATGGAGGCTAAAGTGGGCATAAATTCCTTATTATACTAAGTTGTGGGAAGTGATAAATTACGCTATGTGGTAGGTGACGCCCTTTAAACAGACTCGCAATACAATAGTGGTCAACTTGTGTTGGCCATGATGGGATCTCTATTGATGATGATGCGATGATATAATAATGAAAATAATCATGAAGTCAAGATATTGATGATGATGCGATGATATAATAACGAAAATAATCGTAAGTCAAGATATTGATGATGATGCGATGATATAATAACGAAAATAATCGTAAGTCAAGATATTGATGATGATGCGATGATAGTCTATTGAAATAGAATATTAGTACATGTTTTACTTCCAGGTACATGAATGACGCAATGTCTAGTATAATATCGATTCTCCCTAACGATGAATCTTAGAGTTGTTAGTGAACTGTAGCGCTCGCCTCTCGCTCGCTCGCGGCTGCTCGTACTCGCTAGTAATCCCACCTCACCTGTTGATTCCGCCTACCCTATCGTTATTTCTATCAAATCTAATACCAATTAGTACTGACTTTTCCTAAGCTATTTATAATACAATTCACCCCCAAAATATCTCAATGGATGTAACACAATGTCTTAGCAACCAATCTCACCCAATCAACTCAAAGGCACTTTATAGTCGGAACAATGTTAAATATACGACAATGCACAGTTGAACTGACGAATGATAATTAATTACCAACCCACTGCGATACTTTTGTTGAGATCCCGATAATAACGACCCCACCTAAGAAGATACCTACTTAATTATTGACGTTACTAAAGCGAAAGTGTTGGATTCCCTTGTAAAATCAACATAGCTAGCTTCACGGTAAGAAGCTTCGGTTAAAGCAAAACGACGGCTTGGCCAGCGAAACTCTTCAGTTTGCAAGACTGAAAAGTCTCACCAACCTTACCTTCGTTGACACATCCGTGACGGAGGCCTAAGCGCGATCATCATCTCTACTGACTAAGAAACCCCTTAACGGGCGAATTCTCGTATTGGTCAGGGTCGTCAATGTGCTCTTTGGATATGGTTGTCCACAACGCTAAGCTCTCGGCCACAGGTGTACATAACTAATTTACTACGCTAGATTCATTCATTCAAGGAATTCCACACAATATATCTATAAGTACATCTGATTACTTCATAAACCAACACAACCGTAACCCTTGTTAAGAGGGTTGTTAGAACTAAGACAGCAGCTCGACCAGTGAGGTCCCTCAATTTGCAAGATTGAAGACTCTCAGCCACTCACTCTGTCTACACATCTATGACTGGCGCTCTAGTGCGGGCACATCTCTGCTGACTAAGAAGCCCCTTTCGGGAGAATTCTCGTGTGGCCAGGGTCCTCAATGTGCCCTGTGGATATGGTTGTCTCGACACCGAGCACACAGCCACGAGTGTATATAACTACTTTATTCAGTTGCGTTAATCTAGTAAAGTAACCACCCATCAGCACCTATACTAACCACCGGATATTAATATGAACTTGTGGTAATATTTGTCGCTTATCCGCATCTTAACAATCTATCCTCATAGTGTAACGCGTACCACGGACCGAGTCAATTGCTATAGCTAGGTTGTCGTATAATAATTGATCACTTTATCTCGTGGGGGCGCACGGAACCCAATCATATCGCAGTGACAAATCAACTAGTAATATATATGTAGAACAAAACAACATTCCTGTAATATCGTCAGTTATTTAACCAATGACCTAGATCCGTTCATAACCTATACATAAACCGCTCGTACTTTATCTAGCATATTCCCCAAACTATATACAGTAGAACTAGATTTCGATACACAAATTCAAGTATGATAACGTTGAAATGGTTAGATAATAGCTCAAAAACAAATTAATAAGTTTCAGAATCATTCAATACAGTGATTATAAAGGTCACTCACCAGATTTTAATTTCTTAATAGTGGGACACGTACCCAACGCCTCTCTGGTTCCCAGGGCTCCTGCCCTTCTGATCTCCCTCGACGCTCGTAACAAGCCAGCTCCTCCGCCATAAATAAATTACAACATAATATTAGCACATATTTTAATAAAGATTTCCCTCATTTGTACCTACAACTAACCACTAGATACTGGTATACAATTAGGAATTATTTACCATTGGACCGTTCCTTAGCGAACATTCATGTACTATAAATAGTCGTGTTCACTTCACTTCATGGGAGTATACGGAATTCTAATATGATGATGTCTTAAGCGCATTTATTAGGTGATAAACCTATTAGACCGCCACATATTCAAAATACACACGTGATCATATAAGATCATATCAGTTCACGAGCAGAAAGATATTGCCTAAATATTAATCACTCAATTCAAGACAATGTGCGCACAAGATAATTACTCCCTAAGAAATTCCAGAATTCACTATGATTAGTCACACTTTAAAATAAAATATTCAATCTCACCAGACGATCGCAAAGGCATTTGCGACCTTACCAAACTCTAATTCCTCTCAGCAACAGCCGTAATGCAGCCCAGCGGTGACCAGCCTTGCTCCGCCTCGAAGTAGTACGCGCCCAGAGGTCAGCCTAGCCTGGCCGCCCTCGTATTCTGCAGCGTGATCTCGCTTCGACGTCCCATAGAAAAGTGAAACGCTCCTCGGCCCGCCGGGGTATTTATAGCCAACACTAACACGATCACGCCACTAATCCGACTCCTCATCTGAAAATATACCTTAACAAAAGGGTATAAGGCCCATTTTCCAGGGAGCGTTCCTCGCCCCATTGTGCCGATCGATAAGCACTTTTCTCGACTTCGCGGGTAGAATGTCTCTGCAGCTCGCGCGTCCGTCCACGCGTTTTCTTGCTGGCCAGCGATCCATTCCTGCAATTAACCTAAGTAGTCTAATTTATGAATCCATAAATCTAGATCTAGCACACATTAAATGATACACTAATCCAACAATACTGAATTAGTATGCTGAAGTATATTTTAAACCAATTATTTAGGACGAAACGCGAGTTTTCTACACTTTTAATTGTAGTCTTGATTTTAGCCTAGAATAGCATCTAACGCAATTTATATCTAACTTATTTACATACATAATTAACAGGATGATAACGAATGAAAGCTTCAATCCCTTCATATTTGGACCTGAAACCCACAACGCTAACATCTATCAATTTAAAAGAGTAATTCCGCCCTTAGATACTATTGAGTTTGAGAGCGGAGCTCTCGGATCGTCTCAATCTGCCCCATGATCATGCACAGCGAGAAATCTACGATTTTGAGCGAAGCATTATCACAATCTAAAACATACCTAAGCAATAAACAAGGAATTGCGACCTATTAATGGTGAATCTTTAAAATAACTTTGAGTAGATAATTTCGTTAACCTACTGTCTTTATACCAAATTTAAATATAATATTACTCTAACTGAAGGCTAGATTTGTTAGCTGTGTCTATTTACATAACTCTCCCAATTAATTCTGACCAATAATCTATGATTATAATTTGCAAAAAATGCCAACCCCATAACTCGGGAAGTTTCAATTCGTTGATATATCGATCTCTCCAACAAGTGTATTTTAGGCGTGTGAATGTTTAACCACTACGTTTGCTTGGTGATGGACGTTGAAGAATAGCCCCTGTATCACCTTGTGCCTCCAGTCACCTTCTGGCTTCCGTCAGCACAAGTTTAGCCACATATCTCGGCTGATGACACACATACCCATCCCTACGGTACCACCTTGAGTCTACGATGCCCCCTGGCCACCACAAACTCAAGTTTAGCCACATATCTCGGCTGGCAATACAAACCCCTATACTGCATCACCTTGCACCTCCAGTTGCCTTCTGGCTTCCGTCAGTACAAGTTAGGCCACATATCTCGGCCGATGACACAATATAATTATCTTCTAGCTTCACCTTGAGCCCACAGATGCCCCCTGGCCACTACAAACTCAAGTTAGACCACATATCTCGGTCGGCGCCGCTAGAAAACTTCCCCAGAATACTCCCATTCGCACAAAGTACTAGGTTGTGAGCCCAATAGATCCTAATGACCACGATGTTGCACTAACACCCCGAACCCTCAGATACCTTCTGGCTACCAAGGATCCAGGTTCGACCACATATCTCGGTTTATGTTATTACAATAACTCCCCATGCGAACAGCAGAACACTGAGTACACAGATAACCACCAAGCAAACCCAGTGGAGAATGTTTCTTCTTGACTAGGATATCCGACTTCAGACTGTATTCCACACTAGAGGCAAACTGTTCATAGACTACTGGGTTAATTTTGCATTAATCCCTTCAATGTCCTGACAGCACCATCAAACCATTAACGATAGTGATAATACTGACAAAACATCAAACAAACTTTAACTCTAATCGTCGTTCGCGATGATACTCTATCTCTATACCGAACGTGACCCAGTCGCACACAGTAACATTCATCAACCCCGTGGGGTCTCTAGGAAGTGCCTTGACATCCTATAGAGAATCCGACTACATGCGTCCAAGCCCCACCCAGCTTTACTGTAGAAATGTCGTAACTACTATAAAATACGTTTGCATTACTCAAATACAAAATGCAACACTTCACCATCGTGTAAGAATAACAGCCTTACTAAATTTAATTTCAACAAACCATGTTCATTGAACCCTTGCAAGATTGTAATCTTGACATTGCAAATTACTTAACATATAATAGGAAATTCCTGATAAATTCCCAGTAAAGGAAGTTAAAAAATTATTACTTAAGTTTCAGAATGAATGTTCGTTGACAAATCATCCCGAAGAATATGGTGTCGGAAGTATCCTTGCCACGAAGAGATGTGTAGGACGAAGATAAGACTAGCTTAGCCTTTCAGCTTAGCTTCTGTAGAGTATAGTGTCGCCACAGTTAGTCACACAAGGACCTTGTCATTTTATGACTTTAACCTAACCAAACTATAACTGCGGAAACACCGGTGTAAAATGGTTTGGAGAGATCAATCAGTACCAACAAACCTAGGTTGCACTGCGAACTCCGACCAGTCGGTAAAAGCCCATTGTTATCATACAATCACACTTTCAGCACTACCTCTCACGTGGACTCATACATCTCTTAACTCAACGAACACACACATATACCCTCCCAACCTAATTAATCCCCTTGCCCTAAACACGACTTAGACCAACTAAACGGAATCCGACAGTACAACCACATTAATGATATATAATGTTCTTCCCAAGTTATATGCTATGAGAATTTACATTTACTTTATAAGACGAGAAAATTATGATATGAAAAGTAGAACAAAGTGATAATATAATATTACTACTTTACTTATTTTGCAAAACAAAATTTTACTGCTTTAATTGATCCGCACAGCCCTATTCGCACACAGCCAACTAACCTGCCCTTCATATGTTTGAAGATTATAAAAGACAGTAAGTCAAACTTAATTAACCCTCCTAGAGTAACCCGTAAATATCAAAATTTTAAGCCATATCCCATTTACCATTTACCTATCAGTCATTAATTAAATAGCTGCCCCCCATTCTCACAACTTAAATAATTTTATAGTTGGATCTCAAATTTTCGTAATACTATAATTTATGTAGTAAATACCAGATAAATTGCAATACATAATTCATAAGTTTAAAATTAGTCTTACGCCAATACCATATATTGTGCAAACGTAAGATTCGCCGGTTACTAAATGAAGATTACACCCACGCCCTATTAGGACCCACATAAATTTAACGCCTGATGTCAATATTGTATTGACAAACGCATCATACATCTTAAGATATACCTGTAATAAATGGATTATTTCATGTAAATATTTAACGTTGTTTATGCAACTACCTAGCGCATAACATGTGGACAAAATATATAACCATATTCCATGCTTGAGATAAATTTAAGCCGGAATAATTATAACTGCGTAAGGTCCTAACCACTAGACGATCACGGCCCCATATCCTTCCCTTTATTATGAACTCCATCTCTTCGTTCTCATAAGATACCTGTAAGTTTCAATAATTAGTATTCAATCGATGCTTGAAATTCCGCTCCCGCAACTGCAACTGCCGTCACGCTGTCATAACACCGTCGCCTTTACCCCACATCTGTATCGTAATTCAAAATATACAATCACAAGCTAATCGAATACGGTAGCCGCGACCTCTTCTTCTCCAAAGCCGACCCTGCCCTATTGAACTCCAAATTTAGCCCCAAAATTCGAAATCTGCATCCGTGCATAACTCGAAAATGATACTCGCGCCGATTTTTTCTTTCAAAAATTTTATCAGCCATCCTGGATTCCAAACTTATCTTAAATCTAGAACCTGCATTCCCGTATAACTTGAAAATGATACCCGTCAGGAATCCCTTAAAACCAAGATGAGCCGCGATCTAAAATTTCAACTTAAGTATCTAAAATTTGACACGCACGACAACAGGTTATCTGATTCCCCCTTTATACCTATGAGACGTCAATCCGCCGTATACCTACTTTCTCCGAAAGGAAGGGATGACAAGAACAAAATTAAAATTTCCCGCCAACTCAAAAAAAAGAATTATAAATTTATACCATCTAGTACTTAATTTATCAGTCATTCCTGTCCCGTTATCCTGTAACTTATTTTACGTCATCCTAAAAGGTCACGTACAAGTATCTCTAGACTCAGCAATTCGTAACAACTAAATATTGGGATATAACCGCTAGTACTCTTTGGGGGAGTCCTGTCTAACAGTAGCTGTCTACCGGCTGATATGATGACGATGGTAACGATGACTCAGCGCTGCGGGTATAGATCTACTTTCGCTAGTGGTGAAAGGTGAGGTGAGGTGCTTCCCTAGTACGCCCAGAATAACAGCCCAGCTGATAGCGAGACAATCCCGTGGTATTTGCACCAATTTTGATATTCGCCAATGCAGATTGATTCGACTCAAATCGATTTATTGCTTACAGCCAGTATAACCTGATCTCTAACCTCTCAATATCAATATAAGACCAGGGGTCAGTGCTAATTTTGCCACGCCCAACGCAGCGATCTCGAATCTACCTTAATAGCTACCGGTATAATCTATCGTGAACTACATATTGGACAATTTATTGACTTAGAAATATTTCTGACGATAAATGTTACGCATTAAAAATACCTAAATTCCCATACTACGACCAACCATTTTGTTAATATTTTATAACAAGTACCTAATTTGTTGTTGAACAACCTATATAGGCGCCTTTATTTACGTCCAACCTGATTTAAAGAAGTAAAATACAACCCATCTGAGAGCCCTCCCCCTTTTGAAAGTCGGTTAACCTTATCGACGCACGACCTCCCGTGAGCGCACACTATAGATACGCCTTACGATATCGACCATATAATATCTTATTTACAAACTTACAAGTTGCCTATTCTATTCTAGTTTTAAGCACGGAATCAAGCATAAAGTACTAAATTTTCCCTTTTTTTTATATCTAGTGTGAAACGAACAACGCGAAGTACTTACGGTTTCATTCGCGCGATTTGAACCAGCGGTGAGTGGATCGCGTAACTATTCTTAACACAGACTATAACTTTTCTTATTCTACTTATCATTATTTTTTTGATATTTATCGTCTAAAATGCTAAATAAAATTGTGGTAGTACCCTCGCAAAAGCTATCATACCGAATGGATTAAAGACAACCGACTACGCTAACCCTCCCGCGATACAAGCGATAATGGCCCTACAAACGATAATGTACACCCAACATAATGCGCGACTCAATTTCAATGGGATGTCTACAAATTTTGGTATGAATACAAACACTTACTAGGATTTCTCATTTGGATATAATGTAGTATCAGAGTATTTTATAATCACAATGCTAACCCCAATTACAAAAGGCCCCTTATAAATCGACGCGAATTCTGACATTGGTAGGACCTGTTAATCACATTTATAGTTTAATAACTTTAAGCGCAGGGAAATTAATCATTAGATTTATCAACTAGACACAACGTACTGGCAAGGTCTATCTAATAAAAGGTCCTAGTTTAATGTTAGTAGGCAAGGAAAATCCGTCTAAGTAAATATGAACTCTCTTGTCAAAAAAAATTAACATAATTCCCAATACCTCACTTGCCTGATACACAGTTTATAAATGTAAGATGCTCTTGTAACGCGTAAATGATTTGACTCGAAACCGAATTAACCCCTTCATTCCGCCACCGTATTCCACATGACAAAACCCCATTAGAATTAAATTACCACCTCTAAGTAAGCTCAGGCTTTATGTATTCACAACTCCTAATTTTTCCTAAACCGTAACAACCGTTTAAACACGCCACTTGGCCGTACATTAAAGCCTCACCACAGATCTTAACCCAAATCAGCAAATGTCAAATTCCCGCGGCCTCGCTATACAAATTTTGTAAACAACATCTAGTGTCTAGATTGCTATTATTTGAAGGAATAAATTGCTCCAGTTACGTCTGACTTGTATAGTACTACAACGAGTGTTTTGCCTCCTATTTCAGCCTATTCCAACGTGTCATTACTCGTGTTTGGGTCAATATTGTGTATTATTATTTAAAGTTAGTTTTAAAGTGAAGTTAGTGAAACAATGAATACTGTGCTACCAGGAACTTGACTAGTGTGTGTCTAGTCAACCGACCGTAAGTAATTCCTTCTTCTAAAATCTCCCCATTTTAATCCATAAGGCCTATTTTAATCCAGCACTGAATTAAATAAAGGTACTAACCTCTTTTAAACGGATATGAAAGAACGGAAAACAACCGCGATCTTACTCACGTGACAACTAATCCCTCGGCCGACTACTTATTTCTTACATGAATGAGAGAAATATCACTTGCGTTCGTCGCTAGCATCAAAATATACCCGCCACGGGTCAAATTAATTTTCCTACGTGACCAATATTTGACCTATTTTGCGCTAGTTTTGTAACCGAACTTGGAAATATGCCCTAATACGAATATCGTTTATAAACAACCATACGTTCTGTTCAATAAACCTACGCGAGTGCCTCGATGATAATTTTATGCATCCGTAAAATTATACCGCAGACCCTTAAATAATACCTAATTACAACCTCTTACATTAACTGATAAGTCATTTTTGTCATAGGTACTTCATGGAAAAAAAATAGACGGACCCTATGTCGTAGACAAATACACAATTTGATGAATACCTAAATCGCATAATGTTAAAACTATAAACGCCTAAATATATAAGTATCCCCAATTACCCTTAACTTACTCCAAACATTGTAAAATTCGTTCAATTTAATAACCAAAGGTTTAAAAAGTAGTAGCCCACAATATTGTTAGTAAAGCAAAAATAAAAAAACACAAAAAGATTTTTCCGTACCGGGGATCGAACCCGGACGCTCGCGATTCATAGCCCGCCGGACACACCCATCGTCCAGTGCGCTGTTAAGATAACTTGCGAAATTAACGACCCATTTCGAAATTCACATTACCTCAACAATGACTAGAGAGGTGGAACAGTTAGTTTACATACTCCAGTATCACATACTAAGGTAACCAATTTAAAGTGCCATGCGATATATACGACTCCTGCCTTAAGGTACATAATAATAATAACACGTGCACAACTTGGTATTACTAATATAATTTCTCCGAATTGCCCTGTTACCATATAATGTAAACATGGCGAATATCTTTCGTAACCTGACGTGAACCGGTACATATATGGTATTTGTCTGACAAGCTCTAATCTTTCGGTTTCAGACTGGGACAACTATCCATCTTATACTTGACAAATTCTGAAACCATTGTTTAAAATACGTTAGTAATAAATTTTACTATCAACGTAACTATCAATGAATTGATCCGTACTATATTTACTTACTATACCTACCTACATTTAAATTGCATTCAACCCTATTGATAGAACCCATGACTTTAACACTACCTTATTAATAATTAAGTGCGTTGCGGTTAATCAATTTCATGCCCTACACACATTGTCTTACGATTCTAAGCCTTCTGCCCCCCTTTCTTAGAGCTGAATCTCCCGTGAGATTCGGAAATCCCTATCAGCGAAGTCTTTCGCCTCAGAACCTGAGTATCAAAGTTATTCGCTAACTAATAATGTCGTACCGTAGATCACGCGTGCTTGGTTTTGCATATATATATGAAAACCTAACTTGACTGGAATTATAATTAATTATTTAAATTATTCTGAAACTTCACAAACCCCGCTCTATAATTATGACTCATGAAGTAACTAAACCAGACAGACGGATTTCGGAATATCCTTATTCAATGAATTCGTTTTATTTCATTCGCTTGCCAACACGTGTTACCTTTTTTATTTTATTTTTTTATTTATTTTATTTATTTATTTCAGTACAGCAACTATTTTTACAGGTTGACCTAATACAATAGCGCCTTAATCTTATATCTATATATATATATCTATTATTACTTACTTACTTATTTTCTAATTCGAACGTTCGTAAGTACGTTAGCGTTAATTAAGCTACTGATTACAATGAAATTCGCTATACCTACAGTGTGTGATGGGTCTAAAACTTTATTTCGCTAAGTTTTGTAAGGCGCAATCTATCTATTATCTTTTTCATTACATTGTACCCACGTAAACCCGCGTGACGCTTTAAGGTACTTAACATACCTATTAGAATTGACCAATATAAAATATGTAGGCTCTAACTAGCTTATACTTAGCCCGCAACCTCCACAAAGCTAATTTTGTCGCATACTATTTCTATATATTTAATTCGCCGATATCAATTCTGGCCCGTGAGAAAAACCACATCAAAAGTTAAGCAACTATATTATTACCTAGTTATTAGAAATAATTTACACTATGCCATTATCATAAAGTTACTATCAATATTAACGCATCTAACTGGCTACATTATTTTCCGTGTCAAAATATTTTACGTGCGACGCGCTTTATTTAAGACCGACCTTAATGCATTACATAAATATTTATCCTATGATCCTAAAACTGTTCACCCATTCCACCAAATTATAAGCGAACGCGACATATAGTTAATTAATATTACTCCTTTATCATCAAATTAGACAACAATTTCCCGCCAAAAATCTTTATGATTACTGGCGCCGCGACGTCGCTAGATTCCAAAATGGCTGCTCGAACCTAAGTTCGATGTTTAAAATTGTTTTTAGTTTGCGCGCGGGCTTCAACGAGCCGAATTCTCGCATATTTAGGCCTATTATTTAATCAGTTTAAAGTGTTTACTGTGGTTTAGTGTGTATTCAAACATAAATCAATGTAGTGATAATTGAACTGGTGCACATTATAAAGTGAATGTGATAGAGTGGCCGCGTATTTATGTGGAAATGTGTGAGTTCTACCATGCCAGGAATATACCTCTGTGGAGTTAGCCAGGTATTTAAGTGCCCTTGACTTGTTGTCTGACTTCAACCCTGTCACTATCTTAACCCTGCCAAAGTGGTTTTATGTACCTACGTAATTAAAAATTGAAATCTCACGCGTACATACAACCGGTTCACTGACTCACGATGACAACCATTTAATTACCTACACACAGCTTACCTTTTGACCTTAATGACCTAACAACAAAGTCCATTATAGTGTACCTTTGATCTTAGGTATTTGAATTTCTAGCCGGAACTAATCCGATTCGAATGCGCATTTTCTTGTAACAGATAACCGCTCCAGTTTCCTATCATTTTAACTGGTTAATGAATATAACTCGCGCGAATTACCTACTTATCTATTCTTACAATTACTTTCTTTACAAAGACGATTACGTAGAAAATATCCGCAAGGTTATAGGTACTTAAGATTTCGGACAATACTTAGTAGCGATCGATTTATCGTAAACGCCGAGAATTGGATTCAATTTGACTAGGTCAACTAACTAGGTATAACGCGTACCTACTTTTCTCCCCTAGCTTACGAAAGTTACCTATAACTCTAACCCCTATTATGTGATGAGTTCTTAAGTATGTTCCTAAGTCCTTGGTACTATAATCATCCACCGGTACTTTCCTAACCACTATTTAACGAATAATTGCCCAACCGCGGGACAGATGTCAATGACCTCAACACTATTCTTGCGAACTCAAATGCAACAATTGAATATGAAGGATGAAATAATCGTAGCTAAATACATAAGATGCTAATTTAACAAAATACTATCTTGAGGTTATCTAGATCCGTTTTATTTTATTTTTATTTTATTTTGGAATAAAAGCATTATACCTAAACTTTATTATAACTACTACCGCAACCGCCTGATGTATATGGAACCTACTTAATTGTGCTATGGCATTGGCAGATTGTAAGGCCATTCCGCATAACATTCCTGCCCCCCTTTTATACAAATTTCGCGTAGGTACTACTTTGACACGACTGTCCGATGAAAAGAGTGTTTAGGTAATGTTACGTTTTTACTTAATTCTTAGATTAGACTCACTTCCTGACTTCCGTTCGGCCTAAAATTTCGCACATATGTATAAATCGCATGACAAATTAAAGTTATGATGACAAGGAACTAATCTGATGCTGGGGTTGGAAGATGGGCCTAGGAACTTCGTGATACAATGACACAAACCCATCGAGTTTGGGCTCGTTAGAATCGTCTCAATGAGCAGTTGGTAAACATTTGTAGAAAAGTACAGTCGGGAATAAAAATGTGTACCCCCAAATGAATTTCTGTCAAAATAATATTAGCCCTTCGTCTACAACAAAATTATTTCTATGCATATTTTTCATAGTTTAGTGTGATATAACTTATTGATTAGTAATTCACCTACGTACCGCGCGTGAAAATCCCTTTGAAATTAAATTAAAGAAAGAAAGTCCTGAAAATAATACACAACACAACATAAAAAAATACAAACTCCATCTCTCTATCTACTCCACGGCAACAAAATGTGGGTTATTTGTATAACCCACACACAGAAAAATCTGTAAATAAATTTAATTAGCCCTTTCACCAAGCGAATCACGTAATAAAAAAATATTTTTCCATTTATTATAATTTTTTTCTTTTTTTTTTTTTTTAAAACGAAAATACTCTATTCTGTAGTAACCCGGGATACTAAAAAGTGAATTTAAAACCCTATTTTCATCCTGGGCACGGCCTCACCAAAATGTAACGATTCAACCTCTTAAATGGCTGTCTTTTTTGTTTTGTATTCTGAACTTAAATTAACCCCTATCTGAAAGCTGAAGCTCCTGAGAAGCTTCTAGTCGTCTGAAAATTGAATCCTACCTGAAGGAAAAGCTATTGAATAAAATTAAACAGATAGTAAGCGAGAAAATAAATCATTTATTTACCATAGAAATATCAAATTAATTTTGTTTGTTTTGAAGCTAAAGAACCTTTGATTAATTAATCTAGTAAAATCAAGACTCGGTTGTACTAGATATCCACTTTGTTCCTATAAATACTAACTCGTACCAAAGCGAATAGAAAAACCGAGTTAGTTCCGGCCGATCCTACTAGAAAGGTTGGGTTTTATTCTAGTCTAGGTAAATCTATCCTACAGCTACAGAATCTCTCGTTATTTATGTTAAAGTAATCGAGCTTGAGTACTTTAACAGACCAAATCATCTCCTAGGATATTGCCGGACGGAAAGAGATTCGGTCAAATAAAAAACCGTCCGACTCCAGGCCTACAATGCCGTAATCTAACCTAGAATTTATTATCTCTGGAACCTAACCTCGAAGACCTATTTAGACCTAAGCTATACGTGATTCGCGCTGGTGAAGTGGCTTGGCGTGTGATTTCGTCTAGTGGTTAGGCCCCGCGTTGTGCGAGTAGACCCAGTCCTTTTCGAGAAGTATGAAGTTTGTATTTCTATAAAGGGAAAAAGTTACACGTTAATTGAAGTTGTACATTAACCCCATTTTAGTAGAACCTATAACTTAAGTAAGACAATTATACCAGTTCCTTAGAATTAATTTACAATTCAGTAGTCTCATTAAGTGATGCACAATTATGGAGGCTAAAGTGGGCATAAATTCCTTATTATACTAAGTTGTGGGAAGTGATAAATTACGCTATGTGGTAGGTGACGCCCTTTAAACAGACTCGCAATACAATAGTGGTCAACTTGTGTTGGCCATGATGGGATCTCTATTGATGATGATGCGATGATATAATAATGAAAATAATCATGAAGTCAAGATATTGATGATGATGCGATGATATAATAACGAAAATAATCGTAAGTCAAGATATTGATGATGATGCGATGATATAATAACGAAAATAATCGTAAGTCAAGATATTGATGATGATGCGATGATAGTCTATTGAAATAGAATATTAGTACATGTTTTACTTCCAGGTACATGAATGACGCAATGTCTAGTATAATATCGATTCTCCCTAACGATGAATCTTAGAGTTGTTAGTGAACTGTAGCGCTCGCCTCTCGCTCGCTCGCGGCTGCTCGTACTCGCTAGTAATCCCACCTCACCTGTTGATTCCGCCTACCCTATCGTTATTTCTATCAAATCTAATACCAATTAGTACTGACTTTTCCTAAGCTATTTATAATACAATTCACCCCCAAAATATCTCAATGGATGTAACACAATGTCTTAGCAACCAATCTCACCCAATCAACTCAAAGGCACTTTATAGTCGGAACAATGTTAAATATACGACAATGCACAGTTGAACTGACGAATGATAATTAATTACCAACCCACTGCGATACTTTTGTTGAGATCCCGATAATAACGACCCCACCTAAGAAGATACCTACTTAATTATTGACGTTACTAAAGCGAAAGTGTTGGATTCCCTTGTAAAATCAACATAGCTAGCTTCACGGTAAGAAGCTTCGGTTAAAGCAAAACGACGGCTTGGCCAGCGAAACTCTTCAGTTTGCAAGACTGAAAAGTCTCACCAACCTTACCTTCGTTGACACATCCGTGACGGAGGCCTAAGCGCGATCATCATCTCTACTGACTAAGAAACCCCTTAACGGGCGAATTCTCGTATTGGTCAGGGTCGTCAATGTGCTCTTTGGATATGGTTGTCCACAACGCTAAGCTCTCGGCCACAGGTGTACATAACTAATTTACTACGCTAGATTCATTCATTCAAGGAATTCCACACAATATATCTATAAGTACATCTGATTACTTCATAAACCAACACAACCGTAACCCTTGTTAAGAGGGTTGTTAGAACTAAGACAGCAGCTCGACCAGTGAGGTCCCTCAATTTGCAAGATTGAAGACTCTCAGCCACTCACTCTGTCTACACATCTATGACTGGCGCTCTAGTGCGGGCACATCTCTGCTGACTAAGAAGCCCCTTTCGGGAGAATTCTCGTGTGGCCAGGGTCCTCAATGTGCCCTGTGGATATGGTTGTCTCGACACCGAGCACACAGCCACGAGTGTATATAACTACTTTATTCAGTTGCGTTAATCTAGTAAAGTAACCACCCATCAGCACCTATACTAACCACCGGATATTAATATGAACTTGTGGTAATATTTGTCGCTTATCCGCATCTTAACAATCTATCCTCATAGTGTAACGCGTACCACGGACCGAGTCAATTGCTATAGCTAGGTTGTCGTATAATAATTGATCACTTTATCTCGTGGGGGCGCACGGAACCCAATCATATCGCAGTGACAAATCAACTAGTAATATATATGTAGAACAAAACAACATTCCTGTAATATCGTCAGTTATTTAACCAATGACCTAGATCCGTTCATAACCTATACATAAACCGCTCGTACTTTATCTAGCATATTCCCCAAACTATATACAGTAGAACTAGATTTCGATACACAAATTCAAGTATGATAACGTTGAAATGGTTAGATAATAGCCCAAAAACAAATTAATAAGTTTCAGAATCATTCAATACAGTGATTATAAAGGTCACTCACCAGATTTTAATTTCTTAATAGTGGGACACGTACCCAACGCCTCTCTGGTTCCCAGGGCTCCTGCCCTTCTGATCTCCCTCGACGCTCGTAACAAGCCAGCTCCTCCGCCATAAATAAATTACAACATAATATTAGCACATATTTTAATAAAGATTTCCCTCATTTGTACCTACAACTAACCACTAGATACTGGTATACAATTAGGAATTATTTACCATTGGACCGTTCCTTAGCGAACATTCATGTACTATAAATAGTCGTGTTCACTTCACTTCATGGGAGTATACGGAATTCTAATATGATGATGTCTTAAGCGCATTTATTAGGTGATAAACCTATTAGACCGCCACATATTCAAAATACACACGTGATCATATAAGATCATATCAGTTCACGAGCAGAAAGATATTGCCTAAATATTAATCACTCAATTCAAGACAATGTGCGCACAAGATAATTACTCCCTAAGAAATTCCAGAATTCACTATGATTAGTCACACTTTAAAATAAAATATTCAATCTCACCAGACGATCGCAAAGGCATTTGCGACCTTACCAAACTCTAATTCCTCTCAGCAACAGCCGTAATGCAGCCCAGCGGTGACCAGCCTTGCTCCGCCTCGAAGTAGTACGCGCCCAGAGGTCAGCCTAGCCTGGCCGCCCTCGTATTCTGCAGCGTGATCTCGCTTCGACGTCCCATAGAAAAGTGAAACGCTCCTCGGCCCGCCGGGGTATTTATAGCCAACACTAACACGATCACGCCACTAATCCGACTCCTCATCTGAAAATATACCTTAACAAAAGGGTATAAGGCCCATTTTCCAGGGAGCGTTCCTCGCCCCATTGTGCCGATCGATAAGCACTTTTCTCGACTTCGCGGGTAGAATGTCTCTGCAGCTCGCGCGTCCGTCCACGCGTTTTCTTGCTGGCCAGCGATCCATTCCTGCAATTAACCTAAGTAGTCTAATTTATGAATCCATAAATCTAGATCTAGCACACATTAAATGATACACTAATCCAACAATACTGAATTAGTATGCTGAAGTATATTTTAAACCAATTATTTAGGACGAAACGCGAGTTTTCTACACTTTTAATTGTAGTCTTGATTTTAGCCTAGAATAGCATCTAACGCAATTTATATCTAACTTATTTACATACATAATTAACAGGATGATAACGAATGAAAGCTTCAATCCCTTCATATTTGGACCTGAAACCCACAACGCTAACATCTATCAATTTAAAAGAGTAATTCCGCCCTTAGATACTATTGAGTCTGAGAGCGGAGCTCTCGGATCGTCTCAGAACGATGAATAAATAATTATATTAGTTGACGAAAAAAACTTGGCAGATCATTAATTAGTGCGATGGTTCAAATAATGCAACTTAAACTGGACTGAATGATTAGGGATGCCACATCGCCGCGTGATTTCTGTCCACTCGTGCCGTTCGCCGCGTTGAAAGGTTGGAACGTGTAGTTGTCACTATTTTCCTCGATATGGATCGACCATGGTCGAAAGTTTCTGAACGTACCCAAGAATAATTGACATCCAACAAAACATGTAATTCCTGCCTGTGTCAATTATTTAGTTTCTTATAGGTTTGGTAGGTACTTTTATTTTCTCCAAAGCCTAGGTAGAGAGAGGCTAATATTACGAGTGGCTCTATGAGCGGTCGAATTGTAGGCTAAAAATCTTTAAAAAATATATTTTGATAATTTCGCAAAACTGAATCGACAAAAAAATATAATTATTAAACCTGAGGGGTAATCACGTAACGTTCCGAACGCGCGTCGGTACGATTTAACTGTCAATTTTCCATATAAAAAGTGACATTTAGACCTACCCGACGTTCGTACAATGCGTTACGTGATCGACCTTCAGTACGGCTAACGTGAGTTTCAATCGTAACCTTACGATACGTAACTACATACGAGATCGAATAAACGTGCTTCGAATAGATTTCGATCTCGCTTCGGTATTCTTACTCTACTCTACTTCTATATTCGACCCGTCAAACTCGTTACTCACAATACCGTTGTCCTACGAAACCAACTGCAAAACGTTAGGCTCTAGCGTTTAGGTTTTGATGCGTAATTTAACGTTCGATTCGTACTACCAATCGGTAGTGTGAGACATTTCGAATCGAAGAATACCGTCGCGACTGTAGTTTACTATTTCACTTGCAAAATGGCCCGTGATATCGTATTATTCCGTGAAGAGTTACCGTAGATCCGATCGAAATTTATCTCAAATTAAAGAACTTATAAAAATAAGGGTTTTGAATTGACAACATATATCCGCAAAATTCGGATTGTCGCGTATTTTGTATTTAAAAATGCAAATAAATGGCCCACGCGCCGCCATATTGTATCGACACTGTCGACATCGCGATGCGCGTATTCTGTAATGTCATAACCGACAAACGCTCTAGCATTTAAATTAAAACGATAAATGCTAGTAGTATAAGGTTGAATATTGGAAAATCGATTAAACTATACGAACGAACGTGAAGTCGATCGCGAATTAAGTAATGTATAAGTGACTCACGTTACAGTTTGGATTTTTAGTTCTATGAGTGACCAGCAGGGGTGGTGTATAAACTTTTCATACTAAATCTTAACGATAGGCGGTAGCGTCAGTAGTAAACGCAACTCACTTCAATCCCACGCTAAGGGTGCTGCTTACGAAATTCAACGTGACTCGGCTCGGTTGAGAAATTCGACATGTCGGGAAGAACAGCCTAACATCTGAACATACGAAAGAATTTTGGCCAAGCTTAAACTGCCTTAAACGGAGAACTTCGTTCGCTTCGCTCGCTCGTTCAATAACATTAATTCACAATGTGCGTTTGTTATCGTTTGTCATCATTTTTACACCAAAGTTTTTCTTCCTACTCGACGTTTAATTTTATGAAAGACTTTTATTTCAATCGTTAAAATGCAATAATAAAAATAAAGAAGCCTTTTAATTACACACCGGTATTTAACATTATATAATTATGTATCGTTGAATAATTTGTATATGTATTATTTTATTCAACTTAATTTAATAATATAATTTACTGAATATCTAACTGCTTTTGGTGGATCTGTTAGCGAGTCAATGCCTCCAAATGCAATAAAAAGTGTAATTTTGTTAAAAACGAAAAGAAACGAGCCTAAAAACCTACACGCCAACAAAACTCGAAGGGCGAACATTGATGGACACCCTGATATGAATTAATCACGAGCCGTCAACGAAGTGAAGTGTCATCGAGTCGGGCGTGTTCATACTAAGATACCTTTCATATACTTCTTCGTCGTCACACTCTTGGGAGAGCGGTCGTGTTTATCACATCAGCACGTTTTGCACACGACAATGCGTGTCCTCTCTCGAACTCTCTCGCACTATCCGTCTCTCTTATTACAAAACTTAGAAAGCAACAACCGCCTTAGACCATCCGTCTATATCTAATTGGTCTAGTTAGAAAGAGCCGGATACTCTGTCTTGCTACGATACAGCTCGCGGGTCGACATGTGATAGCCGTGAAGGGATGGTGACTATAAGAATATCGTACATGCCGGCCTATTTGTATTGAGTAAGCCTGTCGCAAGTACATTAATCCATACAAAGCACAAGTAATTGACAAGACAAAGCACGCACACATCTAAAACACACACACTTGTATACCTACGCTCTTATTTGACAATACACGCGCATCATATCAGGCATTTTGGGAAGAAACGTAATTCTCTGCGATCAGCACGCGTGCACAGTATGGCAGAGTATGCCCATTGAGCTAATAACTGCGACGCGGCCGCCGGCGGCTTGTCCTCTCTCAAATATTCTATGCTCTGAGGTGACAAGCTTCTCAATCCGTCGCCGTTCCACCTGTACCTTACTGTGACTCTTCTTTCGTAGATTGGACCATTGAGTGCAGTTTTGACTTGATCGGTCCAAAGCATTGGGGACCTGCTGTGCTGTGGGCTCTTGTGCCTTTCTACCTGTCCCTGCAATACGTCGTTGCACCGAAGTAAGTAATTTATTTGGATAAAATAGTGTATAATAAGATGGTCACAGATACAGTTTAGCTCAACTATTTTGCCTTTAAAACATGCAAATGTCAATAGAGATCATATGTCACATTATGAAAGATTATTAATATTACTATGTTACAATAGTTACAAACCATTATTAGTCATTAATTTGAAACCATTACCTACATTGTTGAATATTTACATTACTATCCACATGATTGACAAACGAAATACAATATAAATTATATACTTACCGGCAGTGAAACAAATCCGTACGAATGACCATTTTGATGCACGTACACAGATAAGCGCCGTTACAATAAACTTAAGCTGAGTCACTTTACCACTGACTTGAACTTAAGTTTGTCACTGTTGCCACCCACCTGCTTCATACGAAGTCCAAAATCAAAAGACCGAAGACTTGCGTGGCGTGTCGCGTGGGGGTGCCATCTCGCTTTTTTTCTGTGGCGGCGAATTCGTTAAAGTCACAGACTTTATTGACTTTATTCAAGTCCAAGATGTGTCCATACTGTCTTTATTCAAGCTCTAATAAAAAAGTTCCAAGGTTTACAGTCATGTAATTTTGCATTGTTATATAGTTTCATATCATACTTAGTTTGTAATTTTTGAACTAAGTCCTATGTTAAACATATTGGTGACAATAACCACATGCTCATAGCATCTTTTATCAGCGCTCCATGGCACATTATTCATTCGTTTTTAAACCCAATTCCATCAGTAAATAACAAAGTTACATACACATTTAAAAAGTAAGTAAGTAAAGGTATATCAAATCTCAAATCTGCTTTGTCCAATTATTCACTATAAACTTATATTACTTCTCATATAATAGCATGACCTGGAATATAAAATTAAGTTACTTATAAGACTATTTGTGTGCCCTAACAGGGTGTCATGGAAGCCTTTCTGTATAATCTTAAGTCTTAACATCCTCATGAACATGACTTTACAAATAAACATCTATCTATCTTTATATCAAAAAAAAACTACCTATCTAATAAAACTGTAAAAAAAACTTGGAACTAATTTTGTTAAGTGTATTATTAATACAGTCGCCCAGTGCGGACAGGGTAAGAAGGGGAGCTTGGGGTAATTACGGCCGTCATCCATAATGTATGCGATGACTACAATTTTAAGCCAATAAATAACCCGGGCGACGCCGGCGGAAATATGGTAACGCGGTTATTATTCGAGACGGGTAATTATATGGAGTGGTTAAGGCTTTTTGTTTGTTTAAATTTAATAAACTTTATAGCGAATGAGACGTAGGTATAGAGAACTACGAAAACGAATACGATGTCAACTAACAAAGAAAAAGAAAGAAAACATAAATTAACAGTTACTTTTGTTCTACTACCACAAGTCTTTCCTAGTCCCATAATTTGTCAACTAATTTTACCATATGAGGCATCGTATCTAGGTAACAATAATAGTAAAAGTATTTTTTATTTCGAGTACCTACGTCATGTATTGGCCTGGCCATAGGTACTATGATTTTAAAGAATATAAAATGATGCGTTTGTATAATTACTAATTCAGTAAAATAATTGACTTGTCATAGGTTTTTGATGACTTAGATGTTTTTTGGTGTTGTATTTACGAATTGAATGTCTAGAGCTTCGTTGCTGTACAAGCGACGCGTTCGGCGACACGACAGAAGTGCTGTCAAGCGACTACAGAAACGATTTGCCCTACGTACGGTCAGCCTCACAAGGGGCTTAATTTGTACCGTGTCGCATTAAACGTCATGTTAAACTGCCATATGAAGCTGTCAAACGAGTGAAAACGACAAGGTACTTAGGTGTTCAGCAACTTATGAGACTGACTGTACTTAGTTTATTATTCTATCACCTTTAAAACATTTCATCGACCGGTTAAGCCTTGTAGGTGTAGTCCTACAAAGCTGACGGTCCAGGGTTAGATGGTTCTGGGGAATTGAATCCCGCTAAAGGCAAATATCTGTGTGAGGAGCATTAATATTTGGTTTCCGTGTTCTAGCTATGCTTTCTATGTATATATTTAAGTACCTATAGAAGAGGGAAGATGATATGCCACCTCATACGACATGACAAATTCATAATTGAAGTTAAAATAGAGGGGAAGCGAGGAAGACGAAGACCCAGAACATACATAGGTACATAGAGCAACTCTAAAAGAGAGTTGATGTTAGGTCGTATCGAGATGTCAAAGAGATTGCGTGGGATCGGAGTACATGGAGGGCCTACTTCGAGCTACCGACAGGAGCTTAGCTCTTGAATAAGAGAAGAAGAAGATTAAAGTACCTAGCGTGTTTAAGTAGGCAGACTCCTATGGAAGCTTGCGATTCCAGAATAATCACAAGCACATTGCCGGCTCTTTATTGATTTTAGGATTCGTTGACAGCAGTTAGCGACGAGCGCGGGTCTCTCTTTCTCAACACAACATATACCTACACTACAGCGCAAGTAGTAAAAAAAATAAAAATAAATACGTACTTGGGGACAATCTTACAGAAAGCGACCTAGCCCTAAACTAAGCAAAGCTTGTACTGTGGATACTAGACGTTATGTGTTAATTATGTTGATCAATAAATGCTTAAATACATAGAACACGTCCTCGACTCAGGAACAAATATTCGTGCTCATCACACAAATAAATAGTGAAGACGTTTTATAGCTACAATTATCTGCAAGGTGGAGTTACCAGTTGGGCTGCTCCAAATATAAGCTTTTAGAAAGTTATAGAAGTTGAAACATTCGCAAAACCTCGATCGTTTTAGCAACTCATCGAAAGTCCCCGATCTCCTCAAATTATCGACTCCCCAAGGCTTGTTTGTGGCATAATGGATTCATTCCATATTCATTTACATCCGTAATAAGGCCGGCTCCGAACCGTCCGGAATTACCCCGTCAAATATAATAATCAACACGCTAAGACTCCTAATTACGTTAAACCCAAGTGCGAAAGAGACGGGTGTACATGCTCGTGGCGTCGGAAAATAAGTGACGTGATTCAATTTGAATTTACGCAGATTTTGTTGTCAATTCTTGTTAGAGGTGTTTTCCGAGCCGTTGACTTCGAGGGGAAGCGTTGTACTTATTTTCGAGAAAAAAAATGCCACACACTAAACTCATTAAGGCAGTGCTAACATACGTAGTAGACTTTGACATCTGAGAATCAAGTCACAAAAGAGTAGTAAGTATGAGTAGATACTGTAGATAGCCTTATGAATTGAACGCTTGTCGAATAGACTTGAATCTAAACGATAAATTTCGACAATGTTTATTTCTCTGCAACGACAATTTATCTGCTTTGCCTTAAAGGTGACTGCCAGTGGCTTGTAGATAAACACGTAATATCTCGTTTTAGCAATAATGATTAAAAAAATAAAAAATAATCTCTGAGACATTTTCTCATGAAACATCAACATAAATTTAAATGTTTTATTTTACGCAATTCGTTACGCGTTATCTTAATAACGCTATGACGAGTATCAAACTTGACTGGAAATACTGCACTTCTGTCAAACACATTTTCATTACCTCTTTTTTCTCACCACCTCGCTCTATGTCTTGAATATACCTAAGTTTTAGTAGAGCCTAAGCGACAAGCGAATTCAAACCAAATACGCCATTTCAAATTACGACATTACTAACATAACCACCCTTATCAAGCTAATCACCACACCACCGTAAAACAAATGTATCAAAGTCTTATTTCAAATGCAACTACATAGTGCAGTAGAAGTAGATCACTAACCTCATGAATAACTATCAAAGTTTTCAACCTTATGTTTATAGAGGTAAAATTCACGATCCGTTGGTTAGTGGATACGGGTGCTATTATATCAATCTTGCTCGGTGATCCATCACAGGTGTCGACTAGTCATTTACCCTCCGGCGATGGACACCCTGTATTGAGGGGTGATGTGATTTTATTTAAATAGAATTTTCGGGTCTTCATGCTTTCATAACAATTTTCTTTACTATCTGTAGTTTTAGGGCTTTCTATGATCTCACTAGATGGCGTTGTTAATCGTGCAAGCAGAATGTTGATGTCGAAAGTATTATCAAATTTATCAAACCGCGATTAGAATAGTCTTGGTGGTGACAGTTTTGTCATAAAAATACGTCAGAGTTTATATGAACTGACAGCTATTCCAAGTGTAAATTCATCGCGGTTGAATAATATAGATCTTCATCTGTGCTTTAAATATCAATATTGTACTGAAAATTTCAATCATCTTGCATGAGAATTTTAATAATGCTACTGATACTAATTAAAAAAAACTTGTTGATTTTGCGGGAAAAGCGATATGATTGACTAAATAAAACAATAATTTAATACAATGTTTCGTTATCTAGTAACGTTTTTAGGGAAATTTCTCGCTGTTCAAACCTACGACAAATCATAAGTTGTGTACACGTTATAACGACACGACGAGCGCGTGAGTCGCAATCAAATATTCAGCCCTTTCCAGCACTCGTGGTCCAAACTCAATTCCTCTATCAAAGTGCATTGTGCAAACATACAGATTTCTAAACGCAGACTAAACGTAATTACAGCTACATGCTATGTGGACACATAAGGCAACGAACACATGACCAACAGGATTTTAATGCCAACAATAGTAAGTACATTACTGCAGCGGCCGGGAAAATAGGGATTGCAGCAGGCCGGACTAGCGTAGCGAAAGATAGATTAGATTAGATTAGATTATTTATTTCATGATAAAAAATTACATTACAAATATGCTTTCATGTCAAAAAATAAGATTATTTATCACGATCGTCAAAAACAAAGCAAAAATAAAGATATAATATTAAATTTCTACAATGTCAACAAATTTACTCAATAACGAGTAAATATAAAAATAAAACAAAATCAAAAGAACAAATATGTCAACCACTAGGTATCGTCATTCAATTTACAATATAGCGTAATGTGCATTAGAATATAGGTGATATTTAATGTCAAATCATATTAAAACGAATTTATACGAGGCTGACAATCCCTTTTCACGCCGTGGTATGTATATAGTGTAAATAGTGTTTTCCTCAGACATGCAATGAAATAAATAAAAAACTTCAAAATAGTTTAATGGCCGAACGCCCCGATGCATTTTTGTATGAAATTTCCATTACGGATCTCTTGTCTCGCTACGCCTGAAACGTGATTCTTCAAAGCCTTCCTACTATAGGTATAGAACACAACGTCAATATTTCAGTGCATGTTTGAGAAAAATAACTCATGACCACTGCCAAAGTGTCGTATTTATTGAATCGACTCCGTGGTCCAATATCGTCACTTAAAAGAGACATCACATTAAAATTAACGAGGACATGATATAAATTACCAACGCTCATAATAATATTTCAATTTTATGAACCAGCGTGCAGCGGGCGGGACAGATGGGCTCCGTATTATTGCCGAAATGGCAATAATGGCACTTGATTGCCTGATCATTTATAGCTTTTTGGTAAATGTCACTTTTTTTAGCCATCACGCAAACGAGGGGTCTGTCTGTGGCATCTAGCTCCTAAACGTATGAACCGCATTATGCGGTTTTTATAATTGAAAGTGGTGCTTAGTTTTTTTTTGTCATTTTATATATTTGTTGTGTTTAGGATTTTCCGCACACGTTGCGGTAATTACCACTTTATGACCAGGTGTGATGTAAATAATGGTATTTAGGTAATACTTTACGCCTTCCATCTAGAGTTTACGTTTACCTAACATCTAGAGAAGACTTTGTACGTAGCCGTCAAATATGAAACCCTTAGAGCTCGTCCAGAAAGTATGTGATTATTTATCGAAAAATATCACGAATGATCACGATGGGTCGATGTGAGATCACGTGTAACTTTTTACACACCGCATAAGACAATTAAATTACTTAACAATTTCATCGGATGTTTATACTTAGTTCAAAAATGCACGTGGTCTTGAATGGAGGGTAGCGTTAAAATCACTGTTGAGTTTGCTTTGGCGTTTCTTAAATTTTCACCAGTCTTCTTTTTCAGAAACGCTCGTAGAATTTTAACTTGTAAAGTGCCATTGCAGCCTACTTGCAGAATAAAATTCATTATTTCATTTATTTCACCAAATATTACCAAGGGCTTACCCTCCCCGTAAGAAGAGGGGTCAAAAGTAGGCAAAATATGATCACAGGATTTATGGACGACCCCTTGCATATCTTGTTATCTTGCAGAATGGTCATGATCGTTATAATATCGATGACGTTGCACAATGCAACGCAAAGGAAATTGAACTATTTATTTGCTTTCAGTAAGCATTTTTGTTGGTTTATAAGGAGTTTCCGGCACGTGTGCTGTAATAATATTTTTTATTACGATAAATAGACTCGGCTGATATGTTTGGCTTTATCTCTTAAATTGCACTTTTGCAAGTCATAAGCGATAGCGTTTTTATATTATTTGTCAGTTTTAAGTGTTAGGTACAGATTTACCTTATCCAAAAAAATACTGTAGCGCAGTACGCAAATTTTTATCAACTTCAAAGCCTTCTTATTTGCATATGATACAGGTTATTTATTTATAAAATACAATATTTTACATGTCAGGAGATATGAAAATATATAGGTAATAACAATTGCATGCATGGTATGAAGGAATTTCTTGTGTAGGTAGGTACATTTGTAATTTATTATGTCTTTAAGATTAGGTACCTACCTACTTATTTGATTTCTACATTAAACATGATGAAGTGGTAGAGGTCGATTCACGAAAGCTGGGATGAATGGATTGACAGAAAGTAATGTCACTTGGCACTGTGAGTGACGTTCTTATACAGGAGCCTCCTAATATTTTGTATACATGTACCTAATACGTTTTCGTTATTCAAGAAAAAATAAATTATATTATTATAATCTGCACTAAGTATCATGTTAATCCTTTTAGTAATTATTAGTCCTTTGTAAATAAAACGTATATTTATTTTTATGACTTATTTTTAATGAATGGCTTGTTCGAATTGTAAAAAATCTAAAAAAAGAGCAGACCAAGGAGTCCGTCGTCAGCAGAGTTTTTAATTTATGTATATCCTGTTTTCACACTGACGCCGCAATCTACAAAATGACGGCGAAAAGATTCGAAATTCTTACGAAATTTAACTGTTATTTTCGCGTTTCACGTCATTGTGCATGAAACATGGTTATAATTATATATTTATTGATTTATAAAATGCAAAATATCTGAAACACAATTATCATAATCACTTTTTGCATAAACCTGTATTGAATAATTATGAGATGCACACATAGACATTGTCATTCACTTGTTCAATTCATTCGTGCCAGCTTTCGTGAATCGACCTGTACCTTTCATTGTATTCACTCAATCATTCACTCTTACTCCGTATACGTCATACTTGAACAGACCAAATTCATATGTCTCTAAGAATGCTGCTACTCTTGCATTAACACCGTAAGAGATTTTAAATTTTTTCTC
The DNA here is from genome assembly GCA_963854355.1 of Epinotia brunnichana. NCBI lineage: Eukaryota > Metazoa > Arthropoda > Insecta > Lepidoptera > Tortricidae > Epinotia > Epinotia brunnichana. Next base: position 2,937,452 of record OY977945.1, on the reverse strand, counting down.
AGTTTGATCGAATTAATAAAAAATAGGTAGTATTAAAAACTATATATACGTTTACCTATTTTTCGTCAATTTAAAATCGTAGGTATTTTTTGTAAACAAATGTTTCACTTAGTACATCCAGAATTAATATTGCGCTTTTGTTATTGAGCATTTCTAGAAAAGTTGGAACATAGTTAACATGACAGTTAATTTATTATGAACTTCATTGCTGTTTGGTAATAAAGGTTCTGATATCTTTACTATTTCTTAATTCTCAAGAATCTCAAATAATTGACTTAAGAAATATTGTAACAAAAAAGGAATAATCAAACCTTACTTAGTTGACGTGCTAACACTATGTAAAAACTTTTCTAGATTATACTCAATTACCTAGCCTAACATGATCGCTCTTCCCAAACACCACCCTCATGAGGGGGCGTACTCCGAACCGTGCGTAAAAATATCGCAGGGTGTCGCTCGTTAGAACGGGCAGTTTGTCATCGAGAGCGGCTTTATGGCTCGCATGCGCCATTTGTCTATCGCTGCGACCATGCAAAATAATAAATACGGATGTCGAAGCGTATGCCCGGTGAAATATCGCTCTAATCTGGAGGGCTATTTTTATGGCTCCTGTGATATTAAAGTTTGATAATTGACGGTTGGGTATGCCTTCTAAACGAGCCAATTTTAAATCAAAAACAAATGAATTGGCCGATAAAACATTCAGGGCCCTTTAGGCTAATTCAGGGTAGTAAGAGGAAAGAAGCCTGATTCTTTGCAAACGAAACCGGCAATCTGAATATCAGGCCACGCACCATATTTCTGTGCTACAACTTTAACATATTAAGTAAAAAATAAAGTGAGTTTACGTATGCCAGATGGTATTTTCTTTTATTTTCTCTTATTGATACAGAATGGTCAAGTTACATGTCGTCACTAAAAAGTGATTGAAAATGTCTATCTTGCAAGTATCGAAGTAATATTTTGTAAAAAGTAACGTTAGTGAAAAACAGTAAGCTGGGTTAATTAATATAAAGATTGTAAAATATGCATTAGCTCCACTTAAATCGTCCGTTACTGAGCCACATCAAAGCAAAATAAGTTTACAAAATCTTATCTTGCGTTTGATTTGTAAGGTAGGTAGATTTAAATGTCATTATTTGTTAGGGAAAATGACAATTGAGTTTTCCTAACGCTCGTTCGAAAAAAAAAAACGCAATGACCTCTCAGACCCTAATCAGGAAACCGGTATGATTATATTATATAAATGTATGTAGAAATGGACAAAGAGAGTCACTACATGGGCTGGCCCTCACGGAAAAAGAAAGAGAGGAAGACCACCAGAAAAATGGATAGACGAAATTAAAAAGATTACTGGCGAAGACTGGATAAAACCGGCACAAGACCGGAAAAAATGGAGAAAAATGGAGGAGGCCTATACTCGTCGAGAGGTCCTTAGTAAAAATTAAGATCAATAAAATACAAATAATAAAAGGAAATGAAATCAATAAAAATTAAATAATTACAACATGGAATCAAACACAAATAAGTTATATATATACTTACATACATATATATATTTTTATACTAAGTTTAAACTTAATTGTTTTTTTTTTGATATTCAATTAATTGCATGAAATACAAACATGAATTTGAATTGTAAAATTGTAATGTACTTGTTATTATTAAGGAAATAAAAGGCTTATTATATTATATTATGTAGGTATGTGTGAAATTAGCATGGCTTCGAAAACATCGTTTGCGTTAATAACACAAACAAATCAATTCCGAAATAAAAACGACAAGGCACGAATTAAAGAGGACATGTGCAAACGCACATTAATCTCCGCGATTTATTAGAATGGCGCACGTTATAAATAATGATAATAGCTGATATAACGAAAATAACAGTGCGGCGAACATTGTACGGGTGATTTGTGTGTCGCGTTTTAACAACTGGCCAGATTTATTGAGTTTTGGGAAAGTTTGGCTTGAGATGTCAACATTGTCGAGTTATCAACTACAGATAACACAATGAAATGCAAATATGAACCAGTTCACTATTTCACAGGTTATCAGGACGTGGTGGCAGGTTTGGAGGGCCAGGCCTACCTTTAAGCCATGTGGCATACCACATTGGCATCCACAGTGGCATCTTTTTATAACAAGATAATGCCGCCTAGGCGTTCTCTTACCGTTGGACAACAGCGGTGCTAGAACTGGCAGCCAGCTGGGGATGTTAGTGCCCGTGACAGTACAATGGCCGATTTGCCGCCCACTGCTACCCCTTCAAAACCTCGTCCAGAGGGGTAATCACGTAACGTTTTGAACGCGCGTTAGGTAGATCCAACTGTTATGTTTCCATATAAAAAGTGACGTTTAGATCTACTTGACGCGCGTGAAATGCGTTACGGGATCGACCTGTGCAAGTCTTCAGTAAGAAGCATAAAGTTATGTTTTAGCAAGGGCGTTTTTGGTAGCAAGTTTACAATAACGTTAGAAAATCTTAGTCAAACCAGCGTAAACAGATAATCTGGCCGACGGAAAATAAATTTACACTACAAGAAACCGTCCTAAATTACCCATTTATCCAACATCACCCCACCCGTAACAAAATATCAAAGGCTGGGGTGACTTGATTGATGCGGCGAACATAATTGCCCGGCCCCCACATGTTAATGAATCGTACGTAATGAAAAATGATTGTCCTGCGTGTCCGGGGACTGATGGCCGCATGGTTACACTACTTCGTGATACAACTGGCGCATTGTCCGCGAAATGGCGGATGTCGAAGTGTCTGGTTTAAGTGCGATGAGATTAATGGCCGGCATTTTGTTAGGGTGACAATGTATAAGTGGAAATGATTTAGGAATATGGTATCTATTCGTAAGTAATTTATTAATGGATGACGCAGTTGGATTGCAGTTGGTGGACACAAGGATTACAAAACAAGGGGTACTTGGGTAGGCCTGGTTATTGTGTTAATAAAGCCAAATACATGCTGAATAATGAGTTAATTGTCTACTATGTTTATTTTGCTGAGGAAACCGTTTCGTTATCCCACGGATACACTTTACCGAGAATGTGGGTTTCTTAGAGTGCGCCAGCTTTATATCATGAAAGCGGTCTCGCGGACTCACAGTTGTTTACTCAATTCTGCGCTCTATGAGGAAATCTTAAGAAGACGCATATATAAGGCGCCCCTGCCACCGCTCATATCAGCTTCGGCTCGTAAATCTCCAGCTTTTTTACATCCCTACGTATATAATAACATCTGCAAGTACCAGAACATTAAACAGCTTTCCACTCCTGAAGCTAGACGTATCGTAAAGAAATGGTTACTAACATTGTCATATGCTGAAACCGAGAGACTGGTTAGAATACCGCATACAAACTAAACCCTATAAAGCTGTTGTGGAATTTCCATCATCAACTCACACCCAAGCACACACACATACACACACACACCCACCCCCACCCACACACACACACACACACACACACACACACACACACACACACACACACACACACACACACACACACACACACACGCGCACACACACACATATATATGCAAACACACTCGCATGTCAATAGAATTTAGTTTATATACCAACTCGACTAGTATTATCTAAACTATATAACTAAGTAACTACATTTCCTTAACACTCCTGTAAATCTTGTTTTTTTCGCACTCGCAGACTGCCAAGATACAGGCTTAAGCCTAGTTTGGAGTCTGATGGATATACCCCATAATATCATGTAACAAGTGTTTTTGTGAAATAAATCATTTATTGTGAAATAAATCATTTATTATATTATTATTATTTTGTACAATAAAAAGTTATACTACCTACTACTGTTACACTCTACCTACTATTGTTTTTTTTATCTATCTCTTTAAATTGGTATGTGGAAAATAGTATTTAGTCACAGAAATCTTATTAAAAGCATAGATGGCGGCCAGCTAGTGTCAGATTTTCTTCTATACTTTTATAACTTACTATTCGTCTTTTATGGGAAATTGTGTGCGTTTTTATAACAAAATTCCCAAAAATGTACAAGGTTTGTCATTAAATAAGTTTAAGTTGTTTATAAAAAGCCATTTAGTTAGTAAGGCCTATTACACGATAAGCGACTTTATAAATGACAAAGACGCCTTTAAAAGATTTTTATTATTATTATTTTCTCTCTGTGTACTGACAAACTGACATACTCTAATTTTTAATTTGTTTTATATAATCCTGACATATATTTTTCCCTAGTTCTAATAATATTTTTTATTCTATTTTTGACATTGTGAAAACAGAATTCATGTTTGTAAGTTAACATGTGCCTAATTGTAAATGTAAATGAACTTTGACCTACTTATAACATATTGACATGTAAACTAGTGATATTTGACATTATTATAGTTATATATTAACAACTATAATTACCCTTTCAAACTTTAAGTTTGTTATATAATACTAGTACTATTCTTTACTTAATCTGTGATAATACTGTAAAAGTGTAAAAATACATTGAAGTACTAAAGAAATGAAAATATACTTTGACCTTCAAAAAGTGTTTTGTATGAATCTATTTTGAATAAAATATTTTGACTTTGACTTTATTATTACTTAAGTAAATTCGTTAACGCATAAATAAAATCAACCAGTTTTCTATGACATAACTTCCAAGTACTTCCAACTACGAAAACCCCGCATCCAAATAACCAAACCCAAATTGAAAGACGTGCAATACGTGCATGCCTGTTCCAATTTACTTCATAGTGCCATCGTTTCTAAGTTACAGGCGGAGACGGGGACAAATCGACAGGGGGCTGATTTGTGGGGTGAAGGATCTCGCTGCAGGGGATGGATACTTACGTGATTTTTCACCATTCACCCCAATGTTACCTTTGCGAGTAGTTTGCACTCTCTATTGCCCATACTTGGCTGCCTTTTTCCAAATAAGCAGGTAAGTACATTTTTGTCATGGAATTAATTGGTGTGTCTTCAGAGAGGAAAAACTGTTTTTGCTCAGAATACATTGAGTTAGTACGAACTGTTCCAAGGCGAACTTATCCCTAAAGGGATGTCTCACTTCTTCCAGTTAGTTAATCTTGTAATTCATAAGCAATTTTTTACTTGGTCATCGATTTTGTCGTCAAAGGTGGATACAATTTAATAAGTAGAATAACTTCCTCGATCTGTGCAAACATGAAACCGACATTCCAATATTTTTATTAATGTATGCATAATTTTTTTTTCTTGTATTGCACAGTAGGTATAAAGGAAGGGTAAATAGTGTATTCGCCAACAAATTGCCATGCAGTTTGGCAAAGATTTGTGCATGTACATAAGCTGTGCAATTATTTGGGTTAAATAAATAAATGAAAGATAATATTAAAACAAAAACACAAAAATAAAAAAACCTTGCAATATATTCTAGAAATCATAAAATCTGTAACGCAGGGCTTTGTCATGCATATACAAACATATAGCTACATCTGGCTTCACTTCAAACATAAAACAAGAAGTATAAATGGCGTACTTAATTCTTGAAGGTATTCTCTACCAGGTTAACCTTGGTGTATTCTGAAAAGTTACACTATTCTCTTCAAAATCATGTTTTAGTTATTTAAATCCGTAGAGTATACTTATCAAATAAACAAAAAATACTCCAAAAATGGTCGCAAAGTGCACAAATAAAACTAAATGTCTCCACCGAAACATTTGAAACAAAGTAGTCTGAGTTTATAAGGCCTTTCTCAGACATAGTTATTATTCAAGCCACTTACTTTTTACTGATATCCCCTTCCCTTTCAATTTCAACCTTGTTCCTATTATTTTAGAGTTGTTGTTTGTCTGTATACTTGTTAAAAGTGTACAAGTTTATTTTTCCAAGTCCGTATGTGCTTTTACGACATTTATGGTCTCCTAGGAATGATTGTTGTTGTCTCAATACGCTTCGAAGGGTTGATCGTAAAACTATAGACAGAAATTTACTCTGAGGGGGAAATATTGCGAGTGGAGGATTTTTAAGGTTTTATTTTGGAAGGGATAAAGTGAGTTTTGAAGGACTGCTGCATTTTTAGCAAAAACACTTCGTGATGTATTATTTTTGTTACTTTCTTTGATTTGTTTAGTTAGGTGTCTACTACACACAAGATCACTATTTACTGACACTAAATATTACAAAATTAGCATGGAGATTAAAAACTTATTAGTTGTGTGTAATTTTTATAAGTTACATAGGTACACAACTGTGAAGTGTTAATCTAGTGTAGGTACACTAACTTCATTTTGTGCATACACATTCAACAAAAAAAGGCTTAGCGATAAAAGTCATAAGTCATTTATTAATAATATTATAAATATCACTAGGTATGTGTATACTTACTGATATTGACCGGGTGGATGATTTTGTGCTGTTTTAAAAATTATATGATACACCTACTCTTTAACCCGATTTGATCCCATCCCATAGTTTCATCCCAAATTAAACTTCATAACTGTATTGAGTATTTCTGTAATAAATCCGTCTTATATTTGATCGAACTGGCACTGATGTAGTGTTATTGCTATTTTAAGTACCTCTTTCAATGCGCATTATGCTTTAAATCATAATTATTAACGCTTTTGAAAACAGACAATTTATTTTGAATTTTCTGTCCAATCAGTCGGCGTCAGATAACAAAAAATCCAACAAAGTCCCAAAGAGGGGTTAATGCAATGAATAGCACAAATAAATAATAAAAAAATCCCGTTACGCAAAATTACATGCGAATTGAGCCTGGGTGCATTAGTTATTGTAACACGACAAAATATGTGTAATAAAATGTAATTTATTGCGCAAATAAAATATAACTGCGGTTAGGGTGGCAGATGGGGCGGGTTGCGTTGCGGTGTAAGTCTAAAGTGACTGACGATTTCGTAAAGTAAAATATGTACGACTAACAATTGAATAACTTGAAAGTAACTCGACGACCGCTTTAGCCTAGTTGGTAGTGAACCTGCCTACGAAGCAAGAGGTCCTGGGTTCGAATCCCGGTAAGGGCATTTATTTGTGTGATGAGCACGAATATTTGTTCCTGAGTCATGGATGTTTTCTATGTATTTAAGTATTTATTTCTCTATATAAGTATCTATATCGTCGTCTAGTACCTATAGTACAAGCTTTGCTTAGTTTGGGACTAGGTTGATTTGTGTAAGATTGTCCGCAAAATTTTACTATAAATATTATTATAAAAATATTAACTTCTTCATTTTCTTTCGTCTTCTTTGTCGCTATATGCTACATCGCTAAGGGGCATAAATATCTTCTTGATTACGGTCTTCCAATCGGTTCTGTCTTCAGATATATTATACTTAAAACTGTAGAAACGGACAAACCCTTAAAAGTATTCATTTGATCGTACCAGCGTAGCGGATGGGTGATCTGTTAGTGGACGCAAAAATGTATGAAAGTACTTTATTTGTTCTGAGGAAAAACTTATAAATTAAGAGATAAATGAAAAGGAGGGTGCGCAAATTGGTCTATGTGACCAATAAGGACAAGTGATATGTCACTGGATAGCTTATTTTAAGTTCTAAAACTGTTACTACAGCTACCTGCTCCGGCTCCCAAATCTTTGTGTGAATAAAGTTATCGCCGCAAACTAGAGGTAGGTTCTTTCGATTTTTTTTGTAAATGTCAATGATTTTGTATCATGATTTTTATGCGTTTTCTTATGTTTTTCTTTGTGTTTACACAAAGATTTGACAAATCCCGCCATACAAAAAGTTGTAGAATATGAAAAAAACCTTTCTTATTACATTATGGCTTGTCATTATTGGTTTCTAGGCCAGATTCCATACAAATCTGCCCATCCTCCTTAAATTTGATTTATTAGACCATCATCATCCTAGCGTTATTCCCGGTTATGCCCCTAAAGGAGCCCGGGGTCCGCTTTGACACCTAGGTCATTATAATTAGGTATATGTATACAATGACTTCCGCGACGACCATTTGAAAATTTTCTAACCGTATAATACAATACAAACACTGTTTATAGCACAACTTATTAAAATAACACAATATAAAACATTAAACTTAAAAGTAATCTCTAAGGCTCGATCTCTTTCAGATAACCTTTGGTTAATTTGATAGTGTACTTACTAAAATAGAAGTTAGGGAATAACAATAATAAATAATAACAATAATAATATGTCTAAAAACGCTTGCGCTTATAACCCCGCCAACGCTCCCGCCCATCGCTCCCGCCACACGCTCTCACGGATATATTGACAGAGTCCTCGGATACGGATGCCGATGAGAAATGGCGGTCATTTGTTGGCGTCACCGTTTTGTTCTGTTGCTTTCGAGAGGCGAGATAATAGCTGATTTATTCGAGCGATTGCGTGACGCATCGTCAGTGGACGCCTTTATTGCTGGAGGGAAATGTGGGATGAATCGTCGCGTGAATAGGATGAAACGAGAAGTTTTGTGTGTTTTCGCCACCAAGGCGCAGATTGAAAAACAAAATATGACGGTCTACTGTGCACGAAAGTTTTTATTTCTTTGCCAACTCATTAATATAACCTTTACATAACATATGTGTGTCCCACCGCCAAAGTAATATTTAGATACTTACTAAGAGTTATATTATAAACTAGTCAATGACAACTAAATATGTATGTCCTTATTGTCCTTAAATGTAATAAGTATTTATGAGTTTCTTCATCTTGCATAATGTACAAAAAGATATAAAAAGAATTAATACAAGATATTGTATAAGATATATTTATCCTGTAAAACCAAAGGCTTACCAGGAGGCAGTATTAAGTTAAGTATTTACTAACAATAATGATTCCTGCTGGTCTTTGAATAAATCAATTGTATTGAATTAGTGGATTAGCTAGACCCCAAATGCAGTTCCCATACTTACCTAACAGTTGGTATGCAGTTTGTCTACTAAATCGGTTATACTCAAAATTCAAATTCAAAATTCAAAATCATTTATTTGTAAACATAGGTATATGGATGGTCAAAGAACTTAAAATTATGTACCACTATGTTTTGCCATATGGAATACAAATACTTATGAGAAGATGGAGCAGCATGCATCTAATTTAGAGTAAGTATTATATTATTATAGTTCACAATCTGTAAAATATTCATTCAGTGAATAATAGGCTTTTTTTACTAAAAGGGTAAACAGGCTTTTTTTGAATTCTATTAAATCTTCTACTTTGCATAGATTTTTTGGCAATTTGTACTCGTAAGTTATAAACTAATTAGGGTCTGTAACGTGTAAGTATCTTCCAAAATACCTTAAAACCAACGATTTATGGTACCTAACCTAACGTAAGAAACAATAATGAAATGCCATATGTAGACGAATCAATTATTGATATTTACTTACAGCAAAGTAGCATTGTATTCATATGAAAACAAAAAAAACCGGCCAAGTGCGAGTCGGACTCGCGCACGAAGGGTTCCATACCATTATCTATAAAAATATTAATTTTATTCTGTTTTTAGTATTTGTTGTTATCATATATAGCGCAACAGAAATACATCATCTGTGAAAATTTCAACTGGAACTATCACGGTATCAGTGAGATACAGCCTGGTGACAGACATACAGACAGATAGACGGACAGCGGAGTCTTAGTAATAGGGTCCCGTTTTACTCTTTGAGTACGGAACCCTTAAAAGTAGCGTATTTATTTAAACAGTCTTTTATTAAGTATCATTTTCTTTTTTCACATAACTAGTTTTAAAACATGTCAAGTACGGCTCAATTGTCATAGAAATAACATAAAAACAAGAATAGTTTTATTGTCCACTGTTGCACATAAACTAAATTTACTACGCCAATTAAATGAGTAATTTAATACTCTGAGAATAGCTCGAAACACGTCGTGACAAAAGGGGAGGGGAAAAATATGGCGGCACCATGACAGCTCGCCACCGTTACAAAGCCTTTGAATCCAGACACCTTTCGTACACAGACTAAAATTATACCATACAATTGTGTTTGCGAATCGACAGTTCCTAAAATATTTTTTATGTATTTAGTGAATGTGGCAGTACTCGGTAAGAGGGGTTGAAAATAATGAGTATTAATGGCCTTGTCATATAAATAACGCAGTATGAAGGAACATAATGCCAATACTTCAAAACCATTAGCTCTTAGATTAAGGGCGGGAGATTGTATCAAATTTATGGTCCAGATTTTATGAACGTTTTTTAGTTTAAATTGTGCTTGAAATTAATGCTGGGGGTATAAATTGCCGATTATCTTTGAGATTTTTAAACTGAGAACGTTATGAGTAAAGTTTGACTTTGAGCCTTTGATCTGTTTTATCTTGCTGAAGAAAGAGGGGCCATTTATTAGTTTAGTATAGCATTGAACGATTTTAAATTTACATTTCTCTGAGAAATATCGAGTAGAATATCATCAACTCCAAATTTGGTAATAAAAATTTATTTCCATACATTTTTTTATACCACGTAGACAGCAAATAGTCTAACGGTCAGCCTGCAACTCCAGGGGAGACACATGCGCATTGCCGACCCTTTCAGAATTTTATTACATTATACTATACACGCATGCAAGATGTCAATGCCTTGAAGTTTGAATCCCAGATTCCAGCTCGCACTGACTTGTAACGTCCAATTTCATGATAAAAACAATTATCTACAAAATGTGTACATTGCATTTAGAACCGACCCCAACAAGGTGGACTAATGACGTAAAGATCGCGGGAGCTCACTGGATGCGGGTGCGGGGTGAGAAACCGATCACTTTGGCACTCTTTGGGGGAGGCCGATGTCCTTTAGTGGACATCTTTTAGTTGATATGACGATGATGATGATGACAAAATGTCTCAGGAATGTCTCTTACTATTTATGATTCCAGAAATGAAAGACTACCTACTACAAACCTCTTGTCCATATAATAAATTTAATACTTGAGTCTGGAATCTTCCCCGATGACTTCAAAAAACCCTTGATAAAACCACTGCACAAGAAAGGAAATAAAAATTTGATTTGTACTTACAGGCCCATTGCACTGTTGCCTACTTTTTTTCTAAAATTGTAGAAAAGGTTATTCATAGTTGAGTTGTAAAGTTCGTCACAGTAACTAATTTATTAAACAAAAACCAATTTGGATTTCAACAAGGTAAATCCACATATTTACAAATATTTAAAGCATTCAAACATAAATATTTGGGATGCAGTAAATAACAGAAACCCTTCCGTTAGCCTCTTCCTTGATATGGCCAGGGCATTCGAGTAGGGATTGTAGTGCCATCTATTTTACTAACACAGCTCGAACATGTAGGTATTAGAGGTACTTAATGCTTTAAAATTATTTGAAAACTATTTTATGAACAGAAAACAGGCGCTTATCATCGATACTTATAATAAAAATACCAAAACTATTGAACAAGTACGATCTAATTTTAAAAGTATAAAACTCGGAGTACCTCAAGGTAGTGTTTATTTTTAATCTATGTCAACGAATCACCAAACGTTATGGATGAAGTATGCGTAATGTTTGCCGACGATGCAACAATTTTTTTTTCCGGTGAAACATTAGATGTTGATTTCCAAAAAAATATAAATAACACTGTAAAAACTGTCGTCAGCTGGTTAAAATCAATAAACTTAACGGTAAATTTAACAAAAACTAAGCGTATGCAATTTTGTAACCACAAACTAATACCATCAAAATTAAATGTTATGGAATCTGGTATTTCAATTGAAGGAATAGAAACCATTAGTTTCTTAGGTATAATAATAGATCCTCATTTAACCTGGAAACACCACATACAAAAAATTAAAAAAAAAAAAAAAATAGTCAATGTTAGGCACTATCTATATTAGCCGATACGTGTTCCTAAGAAGCCGTTATTACTGCGTACTATGCTAACATATACTCCTTATTGACTTATGTTGTGTATATGGTTGAGTGTTAGTTTTCAACCGACGAAAAATATATATACGCGTCGACTTGAGAATCTCAAGTCGACGCGTATATATATATATTTTTTATGTATGACCACGCATAACTTTTTACAGAGTAGTTCGATTTGGATAATTCTTTTTTTGTTTGAAAGGGTATACCTCGAAATTAGTCCCATATAAATTTGGAAAAAAAAAAAACAACCTTAAGGGTAGGAAAATAGGGGATGATTGATTTTTCGTCGGTTAAAACTTTGTTTTTAAAGTAAATTATAAGTGACATTGTATATTGTGAGATAAATAAATCATATCATATCATATCATATACTAGCGACGTACAGTCCACCTTTGTTTTGCAAAAAGGTGCTTGAGAATTATCTTTCGCATGAACAACAGGTAATCACTCCGAAATATTTTAAAAGGGCTTTCTAACATTAACTAGCATTTATATTTATGAGCTCTGTAACTTTGTAAAAAGTAACAAAGATTACTTCACAACACTAGCCTCCCAACGCGATAATTTACGTAGTCAATATAGGTACAATTTAACATTGCCTTTGGTAAAAAATAAAACTTACGACAAAAGCACATTTATTAGTGCCATTCAAGATTTTAATCAGCTTCCTAACGAAATAAAAATGTTGGATGACGTAAAATTTAAACGTTATTTAAAAACATGGTTAAATAAGAAAGGTTTCTATTGATTAAAAGATTTTTTTGAATTTTCGTCTTAAAGAAAAAGATTGTATTATAATATTCGTTTTGTTTTCCTTAGTTTTAAGTAAATATTGTACAATGTTCATCCGAAATGGGTAACCGTTTGGGACCTAACCTTTGTATTAAATACCATCTATGTAGCACGGTTAAACAATAAAGTTTATTCTATTTTCTACAATAATTACGCCCGTATTCATGAACAGGCATGTGAAGTGAAGGCGGTTAATTGCCATTTTGTAATGCAAATACACCAAAACCTCGCGCAGCTAACAGTTCTCTGATAGGATTGCTTCGCATATTATTCACATCTAATATTACGTAGCAAAAAGAAGAACATGATAATACATGATTTTGGTTACAAAGTAATCAAACGCATGTGCACTGTCACGAGATTACTTAAACGCTATCGTATTCACATTTATTTTATTTCTTAGTGAAAATAAGGACCTAATTTTGGTGGTCAACTAATCAAAATGACTGCTGTGTCACGTCACGAGATAATTTTACTAATGCAAAAAAAATACACAAAATAATCGTAATGAAAACGCAATCGTGTTCATATCTATTTTAGTTCGTAGAAGAAAAAGAACCATCACCATCATCTTTATCAGCCGAAAGACGTCTACTGCTGGACATAAACCTACCCAAAAGAGGACCAGAATGAATTTAATTCCAAAGTAATCAACGTGCTAACTGTCACGAGATTATTTTTTTACTTTGCAAAATGCAGTGAAAACTCATTATGAAAACCTATGCCAAGTTATTTAATTGTAAAAGATCTAATACTTTACCATGATTTTATTGAATAACTTCACGGCTACTACAAAAATGCACCTGTATTTACGAACAAGCACGTCAAGGCACTGATCAGGTAATTACCGCCATTTTGTAATGCAAAATAGCAACACGTCCCCGGCTATCAGACAATCACTTGTTGAAGTGAGCTTGCTTACAGTTCTATGTTTATATTCACTATAGTTTCGTTAAACCTTTGTTTAACGAAACTATCGATAGCTGGTCTTTACCAGCTATCGATCTTTTCAGTAAGGAAGAATTTTGGCTGAAGGGAGTCAAGTTCCGGCATTTTCGCGGTTGGTTATCTGACTCCACAAAATTACGTTACACATGTAACACATCGCAGTGAATAGTTGTTTTTTTTTAGCTTTCATATAAGTTTATTTTTGATATATACGTTAGCAGGTACGTACCTATATTTATTGCCTGACTCAAATAAATAAATAAAATATGCTGTAATATTCTGTAAATCTACTTTTTTGGGTTCCGTATTCAAAGAGTAAAACGGGACCCTATTACTAAGACTTCGCTGTCCGTCTGTCCGTCCGTCTGTCCGTCCGTCCGTCCGTCCGTCCGTCCGTCACCAGGCTGCATCTCACTGATACCGTGATAGTTTCAGCTGAAATTTTCACAGATTATGTATTTCTGTTGCCGCTATAACAACAAATACTAAAAACAAAATAAAATAAATATAATTATTGATAATGGTACGGAACCCTTCGTGCGCGTGTCCGACTCGCACATGGCCGGTTTTTACATGTTGTGCAACTGCTGCAATGTGATAAAGTAATGATTGATTTGACATTGTGGTGCTTCAATGGTAAAAAATACTAAATTAGATAGGTACCTATGATACCTATAGAGAAACATGACGTAAAAATTAGATTAAAAAAAATAACTTTGCAATCTCAGTCCTTGAAATATGAATAAGGATGAAATACATTAGTTTCGTGAGGTGAACGATCTTATCCCAATAAGGTCTAGTTTCGTGAGGTGACCGCCAACTCTAGTTTCGTGAGGTGACCGGTCTAATCCCAATAAGGTCTAGTTTCGTGAGGTGACATGTCTAATCCCAATAAGGTCTAGTTTCGTGAGGTGACCGCCAACTCTAGTTTCGTGAGGTGACCGGTCTAATCCCCATATGGTCTAGTTTCGTGAGGTGACCGGTTTAATCCCAATAAAGTCTAGTTTCGTGAGGTGACCGGTCTAATCCCAATAAGGTCTAGTTTCGTGAGGTGACCGGTCTAATCCCAATAAGGTCTAGTTTTCCCTCTGGGTTGGAAGGTCAGGTGACAGTCGATTTCGTAAAAGTAGTGCCTATGCCACATCTTGGGATTAGGTGTCAAAGCGAACCCGGGCTCCTTTAGGGCACAACTCTGGGAATAACGCTAGGATGATGATGAAATGTAGAAACAGAATGTAGGATATCATCACCGTCATACCTATAAGGTCAACAGAATTATGACGACCTCTGTAGCCTTGTTGGTAGTGACCCTGCCTGCTAAGCAAGGGGTCCTGGGTTCGAATCCCGGTAAGGGCATTTATTTGCGTGATGAGCACGAATATTTTTGTTTCTGAGTCATGGATGTTTTCTATGTATTTAGGTATTTATTTATCTATATAAGTAAGTTTATCTTCGTCTAGTACCCATAGTACAAGCTTTGCTTAGTTTGGGACTAGGTCGATTTGTGCAAGATTGTCCGCCAATATTTATTTATTTATTTTAAATATCGATCCAAAGCAGTTAAGTGTAGTAAGATTTCAAATTTAAAATAAAATTTGCATATCTAAAGTAACTTTAGATCATTCAAAGCTATGTCATAGTTCTGGCTGCGTATTGTGCGTTAGCTAATAGGCCCATCAAATAAACGTCCTTTTGTAAAATATTACAATAGCTACTTACGCCATGCAACAAATCAAACACTTACAGTGACATAACTACTCGTTAACCATCTGTGTCAACATTGGCAAGACTTTCTCAAACAGTAGCTACGTACCTAAACAGTCAACACTGAACTTTATTCAAATAAACATAAAGTAAACATTGCAAAAACGTTGCGAGCGACAGGAAATCTCCAATCGTCTTTTCGAAGTGCAAAAAATTGCATTCACAGAATTGCAAACACTCGTGATAATCTCCCAATTTACTTATGCAACCAATGCAGTCAAAATTGGACTTTGCGTACCTTGATTCACGGGTTATTGGGCATGTATTAAGTGTGAAATTGAATGGGATGCTTGGACGCATCTGTCTGAAAAAATGGACATATTTATAGATTTCGACAAGCGATTTTCTATAGAGCTTCGTGGGCCCGCGCCAAATAAAAACTGGAATTAGTTTGCACAATGGCCTGTATTTTAAAGATAATTTATTATAGAAATCCCCCGATTTATAACTGCGTCAAATGGCGTTATTTATGCTCGGAGATAATCTGTCCGATTGTCTATTTCGATGCTTTCAAGTGGGCCCGCGGAATGTAGCGGGGTTCCTTGGTTTGTTTGAAATATGGATTAGCGATAAACTCGACATAATTTCGAAATATAATAGAGGGAAAATGGGGTAGGGGAAGATGGAGCATGAACTGGCTCGATAACGTCAAAACTAGAGAGAGGACAAGCCGCCGGCGGCCGTGTCGCAGCTGTATAATGCTCAATGGGCATACACTGCCATACTGTGCACGCGTGCTGATCGCAGAGAATATTACGTTTTTTCCCAAAATGCCTGATATGATGCGCGTTTATTGTCAAATAAGCGTGTTGGTATACAAGTGTGTGTGTGTTTTAGATGTGTGCGTGCTTTGTCTTGTCAATTACTTGGGCGTTGTGTGGGTTAATGTACTTGCGACAGGCTCACTCTATACAAATCGGCCGCCATGTCCGATCTCCTAATATTCATACATCTGTGGTCAAAACATATCAAGTACGCGGCCACGCTCGCAAGACTGGCCAAGAATAGGAAAGACTTTGCAAAGGTAGCCACCAACGCCCGATAGGGCATGGCAGATAAAGAAGAAGTGTTCTCGCAGGGCGGAAAGCGAGTGCGGAAACCACCACACTACTTACACTCACTAAATTGGAGTAATGGCTGCAGACAGTCCGAAACTACTCCACCGACAAGAGCCTGGCTTTTAAATGATGATGACCTCTCCTTCGTCATCTGACTCGCATCCTTTCTGTTCAAACATACTCGTTCATAATCACATCTGCTCCCCGGGGTGAGGCAAATATCACGGATTTCACACCTTTCTTCATTCATTTACTTCATACTTACATGCTCGTCGGCTTAGGGTACCTGCTCGGGACCTGACCTTTCTTTAGGATTTTCCGATTTGGTCGTTCATTAAGATAAACGATTACATCATGGATAGGGATGTGTGGCAGTGATAGTGTCTTGCTCGATTGATCTATCGCAAAAATAAATACATTGGTTATTTACGGTAGAAATGTAATTGTATAATACTGTGTATTATATAATATTATGTATTGTATTACCGTTTAGGAAAAATTATGCCTCGCCGATGATTTTACGCCATTTCTTTCCGTAGAAGAGCATTTTCTTCCGACCCAGCGGCGGTAGTTTGTCGACATTCATAGGTGCATGTAATATGTCTCATTTGAAGAATAAAAGTACATTACTTACCTAGGGCGGCAAAACAAAGAATTCTCAGATCGTAGGTATTTGACGCCCGAGCCGAAAGCAAGGGCGATAAATATGCGAACTGAGGCTTTCTTTATTACCGCCCGTGTCTCTCCCTGGCCAGGAATTGGAATTTTTTCCTACTTTATGGCCAGGTATGCCGTAAAGAACTTAACTTTGTCATTTCATTACGTGCAAAAATAATCTACGGAACCAAGCCAAAGACAACAACAGCATTTGTCTCACAATAACTCATACTGTCTTCGGACAATCCTTGGCGATTAACGTAGCCGGCTACATGTTTCCACATAATGCCGCATTATACGTATTATTTCAAGTTTTATTGTCATTAGTAAGTCGACTCGAGACAAATGGCGCGAGCGTCGGCGTTATTGCTTGTCTACGAAATGAATTGGGGATTTTTATGTTTTATTATTTGTTTTACTTTGAGAAAATATTTACTGAAAAACAAAATGTTGAAAATATGTTTTCATGATTTACAATAAAATACTATTTGAATACTTAACGTGATGGCGCCAATAATCGACACTTTTTTACTTTAACCGTTTCAATGTGGCAACAGTGAACCTTAGAAGAAGAAGAAGACAAAACAGCAATTATTTACCTATAAATTGATTTACTTTATTAATTTACCTACCGAGATCGACTATACTATACAGTGCAGCGCTGATGATGTTCAAGACGCAAAATATTGCCGGTGCCACCTGCAGTCTGCACTTGTCACAAAATTAGTCCTATCGTCGCCATGTCATATAAGAAGTCATTAAAATGCGTCGTATCGAGCCCCTACAATGACCTTACACTTATAGGACCTTTATTATAGAACAATTTGTTGTTAACATTTTAACACATAATTGCTTACACTTGCAGGGAGATTCAGAAAAAGAACATGATTAATGTCATACAACTATTTTGTTTTAAATGGCGTATGCACAATTATAATCCAGGTATGACAGTTTAAATCCGACTCCATAATTATAAACACTTAAAGTGGCCAGTGGATAAATCTGTCAAAACTGACCACTTTAATTACACTTTATAGACCTAGCATTAAGGTTTAAAGTAGTATAAAATATGTAAAGAAAAAGGTTAAAATCTACACGGTTATGACGCTAAATACCTTTTTCTGTAGCATTTAGTTGTCTTGTCACAGTACAGAAAATACAGTGGATTGAGTCGGAATGAAAAAAAATGAGAACGGAAGACTGAATAATAGTTTTTTTAAAGCCACTTTTTGTACCACTGCTGGGCAAACGCCTCCCCTTGTTTCCGCTACTCGTCTCAGTCCAGTGCTAGTGTTCGCCAATCCTTACAAAATGTTCGAGTATCAAGGTCGTCCCGCCATCGCCTTTTCGGTCTGCCTCTACTTCGGAAGCCATCTTGTGGGTTCCATTCGGTGGCTAATTTGGCCCATCGTTCCGCGTGCATTCGGCAAACAAGTCTATTAGTAATAATAATAATAAATATTTGCGGACAACCTTACACAAATTAACCTACTCCCAAACTAAGGTAAGGCATTTTTATCCACTAAAAACTTCACGGTGACCACCATTTCCTCCAGCTAGTCCAGTTCCTCACACCTCTCATAGATCACCATCACCATCCATCCACCCATCACCACCACCTCTCTTCTGGCTTGTCCTTAAACCTTACCTAAGGTCGTGGCAGACCGTCAGCCAAATGGAGTGATCAAGTCATAAACTCAGTGGACTACAAGAATACCAGGGCTGTTATTTTTTACGCGCTCATGCGCTTCACCCCACCCGTCACGCCTAACGAAACTAGACCTCTACCTACGCTTAGTTACTACGAATCGAGGCGTCAAGGTATATTTGTTGAGCGTTGAGGTAAGCTTAAAACACGTTAAACGTGCCATCTGCACTCCCCAAAGTGACATAGCGGTCACGATTATGATCTTAAGCATTGAGGGACCACTGAATGATGAATACCCAACCTACTCGTACCTACTGTATGTAAATGCTATGTGGTACCGCCATTCAAGAAACTGTCGTGGATGAAATGCCTGCAGCCTAATGAGCCTAAATGAGTACTGCGAAGTGTTCAAGTCATGCTCATGTCACACTGCGCAATTAAGTGAAAAAGCTTAATTATTTGTACCCACAGACAGATAATTAGCAGTCCAGTAAACAAGGTTCTATAAACAGTTGGAATATTTTAAGATATCATTGCACTTAAGGTGGTTCGATTGCCATACAAAGCGTTATTTGACATTCGCAGGCTAACGGCGTGATATTTTAAGAATCTTATGTAACAAACTTTCATCAATTGGCTTCCCATTTGCGCCAAATTCCCCCTTTCCTAGAATAAACTTGTATAAACTAGATTAATTTGAGAAAAATAGTTTTCCCAAAATATCACGTCCCAAACCAATTTCTCAAATTAATCTAGTTTATACAAGTTTATTCTAGGAAAGGGGGAATTTGGCGCAAATGGGAAGCCAATTTATGAAAGTTTGTTACATAAGTTTCTTAAAATATCACGCCGTTGGCCTGCGAATGTCAAATAACGTTTTGTATGGCAATCGAACCACCTTAAATGTGGGTTTGCTCCAGAATTAGAGCCTCCGCAGTAAAATCAAACACCATCAAAAGAGTTAAAACTTGGTCAACTATAATTATGACGATCTTTAAGCCTTTCATTTATAAAATATTTTCTTAATTATTATGTCATTAATCATGAAGAAAGTAAGGTAAATTTAAGACTTTGCATGATCAATTCATCAAAAAGTTTTCGCTAATTGAACTTTCTAGGACAAATTCCGTCTTTATCAAGTTAGCCTATACAGACTTAGTTTCTGTCCAATCGGTTAGTGTTAAAATAAATTACAAGCAACACCCTCAAGGCCCAGGCTCCAGACATAATAATGTCTGTCCATAAAATATTTCAGGGCCCGAGCCTTAGCTCGTAAAGCGTTTGGGAATATCCGTAATATAATAATATGGCAGATCCACTTACGCTAACCACGGCACTTAGTTACCGCGGGCAAAAAGCTCTAGGCTCAGAGCTGTTGCATGGAATTGACATTTTTTTTTCGCACTTCTAGAATTATTTTCTACAAACTCTCATTTATTGCGAGTTAAGAACAAAAAGTCCTAGAAGTTCGTGATCCATAATTGAAATCAAATAGAGTGTCTCAGAGAGTGGTTACCGCGAATCGGCGACTTCGTTCTTTTGTGATCTTTATCTCTATCACATTCGTGGCAGAGTAGGCAGATTTATCGCAGTAACGTTGTTGATAAAAGGAAATAACCTAAGTACTGTTGAGAGAAAAGCTTGTAGTAACTCTACACCTATTAGTAGTTTTTTTTTAAACATTCCGAGACTAAAAACGGTTTATCGGGTTGCCGGTAGTTTTTACCAAAAGTTTAGGTATTCTGTGACGGTACAGCAGGTGGTGAAAGACGTCTGTTGTAGTCACTACCTTCAGCAACGAAAAAACGTCTAAGAAGAAAAAGTAGAGGTAATGCGTTCGCTAGTATAGTTTGTTTCAATTAAAATGATGAAAAGTACTTAGACACCATCCATTACTTCCATTACGGACAAATATTGTTTATTGTTAACTTCAAGTAGGGTTGCAAAACAATTACGGATAAACAAAAGAACAAACAGTAACTATAACCAGTACACGTACCACACTTCGTACAGTTTTATGACGTATCTTTGTTATCTTTGCCTTTCATGTTTAGCAACAAATAAATAATAAATAAATAAATCTTTGTGGACAATCTTACACAAATCAACCTAGTCCCAAACTAAGCGAAGCTTCTACTATGGGTACTAGACCACGATAAACATACATATTTAGATAAATAAATACTAAGAAAACATGACTCAGGAACAAATAGTCATGCTCATCACAAATAAATGCCCTTACCAGGATTCGAACCCGGGACCTCCGGCTTCGTAGGCAGCGTCACTACCAACTAGGCTACAGGGGGCTCCCATACAACAAACGCGATTTTATTTAGTGAATCAAACTATATATTTATTGTTGTATTGGTGAACTTTTAGTCGCTAGCTCTTGTAGTATGGCGTGAAACTCGCCGCGCGGTAATTATGACACGTCAGTGTGCCACCGCGCACCTAATCATGGCAGCGGTAACAGCCCATTCATTATACCTAGTACGAAGTTTGTAACTTTCAGGGGTGTAGTGTATTCCCATACTATGTAGGTAGATATAAGTTATGATGTTAAAGAATGCGGGTATGCCCGCTCACGCTTGACAATGGATTCAGTCGTTATTAAACCGCCATTGAAGTATCATCGTGTTTGCCTTATCGCCCTATATACATACATAACAATTGGCGCAGTTTTGAACCTAAATACCGGATTTTGTGTGTATAGGTAGTGAAAGTGTACAAACATGTCGGTCGGGAAAATAAAATAATTCGATCTCAACGAAGGCAAGTGGTCAACGTACTGTGAAATTGTGGAACAATACTTCCAGGCTAATGACATAGAGGAGGTGAAAAAGGTACCCATACTGATAGCCAGCGTGGGTACGGCTACGTATGAGTTGATGGTGGATCTAAGCAGCCCGAAAAAGCCAAAAGATATTAAATATGATGACTTGATCGAGTTGGTGGCAACACACATTCAGCCTAAACCGTCTTATCTAGCCGAACGGTACAAGTTTCGTTTAACAAAGCAAGCCGCGGGTGAATCGGTCGCGCAGTTTGCCGCTACATTAAAACGCCTAGCAACAACGTGCGATTTCAAATCCGCCCTTGATGATAATCTGAGGGACCAATTCATATGTAGCCTGAGATGCGAAACCACCCGTCAACGATTATTTTGTGAGGAAAAAGACTTGGACTTTAAACAGGCTTACAAAGTGGCAATCACACTGGAAACCGCCGCTAAAAACGCTGCTGTCATGGAACAGGCATCGTCGAAAGCAATGGAACATGACCTTCACGCGGTACACGCCGCCCCGGCGCCGGGGTACGGTCGCGGCGCCGGCGGCGCGCGCTTCACCCGGCGAGGCGGTGCGACGGCGCAGGCGGCCGGCCGGGGGCGCGGGGCGAGCGGCCCGGCCCGACCCTTCAGGGGCCCGGGGCCACGTCAGACGCGTCAACTGTGCACCTGCTGTGGAGACCATGGTCACGATCAAGTCACGTGCAAGTTCAAAGAGTATGTTTGTAAGATATGTCTCAACAGGGGCCATTTAAAGAGAGCCTGCCCCAACATTCGTGACATGAACTACACTTCTCACTCGGACATCAATTCTGGTGAACACGATAACGACTCAGACGAAAGTTGGTACGAGAACAGGGAGCCAGGCGAGATAGGCGGCGCCGCGGGTCTGTACCACGTCGAATTGAAGGGACGGGAGCCGGTCTTGGCGGAGGTCATCGTTGGTGGAAAAGAACTCCGCATGCATGTAGACACCGGTTCGCCGTACGCCTGCATTAATGAAGAGCTGTATAAAACGTCGTTTGGGCATCACAGGTTAGAACAAGATAACGTGAAGCTACGCGGATACGATGGTGGACCCATACGGTCTCTAGGTTTCATAAGGGTGACCGTACAGTATTCAAAAGTGAGACGCGAACTGAACCTATACGTTATTGTGAACGGCGGTGTTCCGTTATTAGGCCGCGAGTGGTTAAAAGCGTTACAAATGAATGTTATCGCTTCTAGTGCGGTATTAAAAATAGACAACAACGACAAAAAGTGTGGTGAGCCAATGGACAAGTCTGCGATAATGCGTGAGCATGCGCAAGTATTCAACGACTCCCTGGGGAAGCACACAAGCGCGCGCGCGACGCTGCGCGTGCGCGCGGACGCCCGGCCTGTGTTCCGGCGCGCGCGCCCGCTCCCGCTGGCGCTGCGCGCGCCCGTTGACGCCGAACTCGAGCGCATGGAGCGCGCAGGTATTATCACGCCGATTCCCTCCTCCAACTGGGCCTCCTGTTTGGTGGTCGTTGTCAAGAACAACGGTGGTCTCAGAATTTGTGGGGACTACAAGTCCACTCTTAACCCCGCCTTAGAAGTAGATAGGTATCCGCTTCCGCGCGCTGAGCAGTTATTTAGCAACCTAAGTGGAGGCAGACTATTTTCGAAGCTAGATCTTAAAGAAGCCTATATGCAAATCGAGCTTAGCGAGGACTCTAAAAAGTATACAGTAGTAAACACGCACCGCGGACTGTACATGTATAACCGACTCGTATACGGGGTAGCGTCAGCAGCGTCGATTTTTCAACGGGTAATAGAACAAGTAGTGGCGGGAATACCTAATGTTACTGTCTATCAGGATGACGTCCTCATAACGGGAATGAACGAAGCCGATCACATAAAAAACTTAAAGGCAGTCTTAGAACGTTTTGAAGCTGCGGGGTTGACACTTCGTAAAGAAAAATGCACTTTCTTTGCCAAAGAGGTTAAGTATTTAGGCTTCATTATTTCGGAGAATGGGGTTAGGGCCGATACTGACAAGGTTAAACCTATACTCGAGGCGCCGGCACCCGAAAATACGACCACGTTGAAGTCCTTTCTTGGCATGGTAAACTTTTACTCTAAATTTATAGATGGATTCACGGACATTTTAACACCCATGTATCAGTTGTTGAAAAAAGGACAAAAGTGGGAGTGGGGCCAACCTCAAAAAGAAGCGTTTGATAAAATTAAAGCCGCGTTGACGGATAGCCCGGTTTTAACACATTATAGTGAAAGTCTTCCATTGATACTTTGCTGCGACGGGAGCCAGACAGGGGTAGGCGCCGTCATCCTGCACCCCACGGCGGAGGGGGAGCGGCCCGTGGCTTACGCGTCGCGCGCGCTGAGCGCGGCCGAGCGTAATTACAGCCAAATTCACCGTGAGGCATTAGCTATCATTTTTGGTATCAAAAAATTTCATACCTACCTATACGGGCGACAGTTCACCTTGCGCACGGACCATCGGCCACTTGTAACCATTTTTGGGTCAAAAACTGACATTCCGTCCACAGCGGCGGGGCGGCTCATTAGATGGGCGCTATTGTTATCGGGCTACCAGTACGATATAGAGTACGTGAAATCCGCAGATAACATTGCGGACGGATTGTCTCGTTTACCTCTACCCTTAGATGACCTGAGTGACGCGAGTGACGATTGTAGCTTCGTACAATTCATCGAGAATAACTTCCCGATTCGCGCGCTCGACCTCAAGAGGGAAACTGCACGCGACAAAACATTAAATCTAGTGTCGCAGTACGTCAAAACAGGATGGCCGATGAAAGGGGTGGCAGCCGAGCTTACACCCTACTACAGAAGGCGAGACGAACTTAACATAGAAGGTGGTTGCCTTCTCTGGGGTACCCGCCTCGTGGTGCCGGCAGCGCTGCAGGCGGCAGTGCTGGCCGAGGTGCACGGCGGACACCTGGGCATCGTCAAATGCAAGGGCATCGCGCGAAGCTATGTTTGGTGGCCCAATATAGATTTGGACATTGAACAACTATGCAATTCATGTCGTGTTTGTGCAGAGACAGCAGACGCGCCTCCGCGCGTTCCCATTGTGCCTTGGACGACGTCTAAAAAGGCATTTGACAGAATACACATAGATTTTTTGACGTACAACACAAAAACCTATTTAGTAGTAGTTGACAGTTTTTCGAAGTGGATTGAAGTTTTTCCAATGTCAACCACGACGGCCGGGTCGACTACTGACAAGTTGAGAGAGTTATTCGCCCGGTTCGGCATTCCGTCCAAATTGGTTTCTGACAACGGGCCCCCTTTCTCCAGTGACCAATTCGCACACTTCATGTTGACAAATGGTATAACTCACGTGACGTCTGCCCCTTACCAGCCTGCATCGAATGGTGAGGCGGAAATCGCGGTACGTACTATAAAAAAATGTCTAAAAAAGTCAACTAAAGAAAATGTTGACCCCAACGTATTTTTACAGCGTTTCCTTTTAGATTATAGAAACGCCAAACACAGCACCACTGATGAGTCACCGGCCGTGTTGTTGTTAGGACGTCAGTTAAAAACTAGGCTGGATTTATTAAGAACAAGTTTGTTCGACACAGTAGAGAGAAATAAACAAATTAGGATAGCTCGCGGACCCCAGATGTGTAGGTTCATCGAAGTAGGAGACCTAATATGGGCCAGGGATTTTCGTAAAGGCAGGAAGTGGATTAAGGCCACTGTTGTACAGAAAATCGGCAAAAATAACTACAAGGTTCAGACGGAGGAAGGTACAATCTCTCGGCACTCTAATCAATTGCGCGCTCGGCATGTTATCGAATCGGCGCCGGCGAGCAGCGCGGAGGAAGCGTATCCCAATACATTGCCGGTCAACGAGGCTGGCCAGCGGCGCGAGCCACGCCGCAGAGACGTGACACGTCATGGCGCTGCCGTGGAGGTGGAGGTGTCTCCTCTAGCGGCCGCCAGCAGCTGCGCCCCGCGGGATGCGCCGCCTGCCCCGAGCACTCGACCGGTTCGCGCGCGCTTTCCGGTTATCCGTTACGGGTTTGAGGAGAGATATCCGTAATTTTTTTTATAGTTAAATGTTTATTAAAACCTTACAAACAGAGTCTAGTAGGTAATCAGGTTAATGACCTCAATTATTCTTAGATACCTACCAGTTCTCACTACTTGTACAGGAAACAAATGCACTTTTCTTATTTACCTAAATGTTTACTTATGAGTTATTTTTCTTGTATACTTGTGAAAGGGGAGGAGTAAAGTTATATGTGTCATATTTGGCATTCACAAAGTAGTTGTCATAACATGACGTAATCATAAATTAAGATTTAGTTTAGCTGATTGTGATTACCCATGTTACTTGCATTTTTAGGTTAGTAAGCATCACTGTTATCAGTTAAGGTTGTAAACATTGCGTCCCTTCTTACTGTTACGTAAATATAAACAAGCAATCAACTGTTGTACGTAAAGCAGTGCATAAGATCAACCTTATCAGTAAGGGGGGAAGTAGTGTAGTGTATTCCCATACTATGTAGGTAGATATAAGTTATGATGTTAAAGAATGCGGGTATGCCCGCTCACGCTTGACAATGGATTCAGTCGTTATTAAACCGCCATTGAAGTATCATCGTGTTTGCCTTATCGCCCTATATACATACATAACAAGGGGATTATATTCTTAATTAGTCCGAGGTATTTATTTGTAGTACTCGCTTCTCGTAGCCTTGTGACGCGATCTTCAAAGCCTAGATAAAAAAAATAAAAACACAACTGGCAACATTATTGCCACCATAAACCCATTCGTTTTCCCGCGCCTTCAACGCGAAAGAGTTGAAGATTGTTCAACGTGAAAAAACCAGTTTTTTCAGTGCTTTTTTAAGTTTTTCAGATCGTGATTAATTTAATCATGCCTATAAAGGCAAATAATACAAACGAGGAAAGAAAGTTGCTAAAAATACGACGACTAGAAAGTAAAATTGAAAAATATAAAGAAGCCCCGCCATGGAAGTGACTTTAGCGTATGTTTTTTCAGTATTTTCACACAAGATGCCTTAATACTTGACATAATGTGATACATTATGCCCCCTTTTTCCGTTGGGAAAAGAAGATCTCTCTGAGATAGTGGTTTTTTGATGTGGAAAACGGCATTGTTGTTATCATAACCTCAATGGTTCCCGATTGTTCGAGTGCCGAAAATTATATCTCCCGTTGGGATACTTGACATAATGTGATACATTATGTCCCTTTTTCCGCGGGAAAAAGAAGATCTCGTTGAGATAAAGTGGTTTTTTGTGGTTGAAACGGCATTGTTTTTATCATAACCTCTTCCGTTTCCGATTTTTCGAGTGCCGAAATGTGATTCTCCCGTTGGGATAATCTGATTTATATTACATAATATGTTTATTGTCCCGCGGGGAAAGAAGATCTCGTTGAGATGAATTGATTGCTGGCAGAAAGATAATAAATTATATCATAACCTCGCGGAGGCTACGGTCCTTTTGAGTGTCGATAAGTTTGCTTCTCCCGTTGGGATAAGAGGATATACGTTACGACAGTCACATATTATAAATAAAACGGACGGTTTTTCTCCATCATTTTTACTCTTTCTGTTGGAAAGTTTGTCTCTAAAATATGGGTTGTTATACCCGAGTGAGCCTGAACTGAAAATCTGGAATAACTTCACTTATTAAATACAAGCAATTTCAGCTTATGATCCTGAAGATCCGCAGGTGGTTTTTTCAGTTTTTGTGAGAGAAATGCACCAGATAAATCTGAGTTATCAGAAGAGGAGCACTGCCAGCTAGATCCACAGCAAGAGATGTGCTGCCACAGGATATCCTTGAAGCCATCGGACAGGGAAGTAAACATACAGATTTATATGGAGAGGAGATAAACCCTGGAATAATAAAGATAATTACTGGTATACTGACCGATGGTCTTGACAAGGAGGTATATGATAACCGGGAGAAATAAAGATCCCGAAGAATGCAAAACTGCTCGATGTACCAAAGATAAACAGTGAGTTTTCCAGATTGCTTTAAATAGCAAGCAACGCGTGTTTGCTCTACGTCTCAATGAGACAACATGTTAAAGAATAGAGAACAGGACCTGGGCCAGGGCATTGCCCTAATTACACAGTCAATTAACAAATTAACCAAACAAGACTGACAAATTGGAGGTCATAAAGAACCTCAGTGACAGTTTAAGATTACTCAGTTTAACATTACACATTACACCACCAATACATGCAGATCGGCAGAAAATTTATTGTACCGCAACTCGACAAGTCATTGTCTCAAAAAGAATAAAAGGGTCTGAATTTTTATACTCTCAATAAGAAGAATCAGTTAAAACTTCTCTGCAATAAAACGCACAATCAATATCCTTAAACCGAAGAATGTCTCAAAAAGCTTGCTGATAGCTTAGCCCAGGCGCCAGAACAACCAGGCCCAAAAATTTGCAGACAAGAAACATGGCACGCCATGCCCATTACAAACCAGGTCCATATCAAGCCAGACACGGACAACCATACAAGCTGCATCATCGCAATTGTCCTCGTCCAGCACAACAAGCGAGACCAGCCCAACGACCATGACCAGTCAACCGGGGAAGTTGTGCCAAGTACCCATAAAGGTAAACTTTGCTGCTCGACTCATTTATTTTTATGAATGTTGGTCAAATATTGCAAAAGACAACAATATTAATCTGGATAAAAGGAGATACTCTATTACTTTTATGAATAGTCCAACAAACCCAATGCCAGCCATGTGATAAACATTTCCTATCCAGTATTTTTACAATACTTAAGAATGATGACACACATAGAATTATTCTGAATTTAAATGTTAGAACCAATTTGTCAAGAAAAATCACTTGAAAATGTCAGGACTTAGTGCAAATTAATCATAAAAGATGTTTTTATGTGCACCGTTGACTTCTGGTATTGGCTTTCGGGCTGTCAAAGCCCTTATATCACTGCGACCATCGCTGATCTATTGTGATCAAAAACACCATTGACTTAAAACATGCATCATATTATTTGGTGCCTATTAGTGACATGCACAAAAAATATTTAAGGTTTTTGTTTAACAAAAAGATGTATAAGTTTAACTGCCTCCCGTTCAGTATATCCTGTGTCCCACTAGTTTTCACCAAACTTTGGAAGCCATCGATTGAATATATAAGAAGTCGGGGCATTAGAATTGTCATATATCTAGACAACATATTTTGCCTCTGAAGTACTTTTGATGAATGTCTAACTAATACACAGACAACTTGCAGCATATTAAAATGTTTAGGTTTCATAATTAATACAGAAAAAATTGCGCCTTTCCATGTCAGGAAAGAGAATACTTAGGTTTTCATAATTAATTTCAGAAATATGACATTAAGCCCCACATTAAAGAAACGAAATAGAATACATTCCCTAATACAAGACTTCTTAGAGATTCAATCATGTACTTACTATCAGAGAATTTGCTAGATTATTAGGTAACTTAGTATTACTTAATACTCGTATCATAATGACAACTTTGGAAGAAGATATGAATATTAATAAACAAGTTAAAGAAATTTGACAAAAAATAGTCATGTGAAACAATACAATTTTGCTTTAGAAATATATTCAGATGCTTCCCTGGCAGGGAAGGCATTTTAATTGCAAAATTACACAGGGTAACTGGATCGAATGGGAGAGAGATCAACATATTATTTATCTAGAATTGCTGGCAGCATTTTTTGTTTTATTTAGATGTTTTGCCAATTAACACCAAAATAAAGAGATACTCCTTAGAATAGATAACACAACGGCTATAGCCTATATTAATCATATGAGAGGGGTGCAATACCCCTTACTTAACGATATTGCCAGGAAAATATGAAAATGGTGTGAGGCTACAAGTCTTTGGACCTTTGCATCTTACATAAAATCGAAAGAAAATATAGAGGCAGACTTTTCAGTCTCGCAACTTTAACATCGATACAGAATGGGAACTCTCACAGAGTCTTTTTAATTCGATTACTGAACATTTTAGCACCCCGGAAGTGGATTGGTTCGCATTACGAACTAATCATAAATGCAGCAAATACGAGTATATATCATGGCAAAGGGATCCATTTGCCTGGAACATTGATGCTTTTACGATCAAATGGAACTCTTCCTTCTTTTAGGCCTTTTTTGGAATATTACTAAGGGTAATCAGAAAGGAAGAAGAGCTACATGGATTTTTTAATATTTCCACTATGGCCATCACAAGTTTTAACACTGTACCCACTTCAGGCTCAACTTACCCTGGCTGCATGCATATTATCAGGGAAGCGTTTAATTTAAAAGAAGTTTAATTTCCGATCGTTCAGTAAATATAATGATGGTTTTTCTATCAAATAATTCCATAAAACAATACAAGAGCTGTTTACGCCAATGGGGGACATATATGTATAGCAAATATCATAATATTTATGTATATAGTGCATCAATTCCCACCATTATTTAATACTTGACAGATTGCTTTGAAAAGGTTATTCTTATCAATCTCTCAACTGCCATCGTTCAGCTCTATGCCTAATAATTGGCGGCCGCATTAGGTACAGATGAACGAGTGAAACGTTTGTCCATACATTATTTTTTTATATACAACATTGTAAACAACAAGAATTACAGAAGTCTAGATAATCTATGTCTTCATCATTTCAACTAAGACCCCTAAGTCTCAAACAACCACAAAACCCAAATATGATAACATTTGGAACCCGAGTTATAGTGTTATATGTAGGAAATTTGCATCCCATATATTATTCACAATTAGAAGTTATCACTAAAAAGGCGGCTATGTGGCTAATCTTGGCAACAGCAACAGGGCAAAGAGTACAAACTCTTTTTCACGTTAAACCCAAAAATATAGAAATTACCCCTGTAGTATTACAATTATTATTACAGACCTATTAAGGACCTCAGGACCAAGGAGACCTTCAACCAAATTAGTCATACCTTATTTGAACAATAAGCCAGAGATGTGCCCAGCCAAGACTCTAATTAAATATTTAAAAATAACTCAAACATTCCGGATATAGAACCCCTTACTCAAAAATCTTTTTCAAACTTTTAAAAGGCCTTTCAAAGAAGCCTCTACCGAAACTATCATTAGGTGGCTCAGACAGATTATGAAGGATAGTGGAATTGATATGTCTAGGTTCTCAACACACTCTACCAGACATGCTTCGTCATTTAGAGCTCTTAGATAACTCACTCACTCACACCTCACTGTCGATAGCATATTGAAGACGGTAGGATGTTCCACGAGATCTTTCACATTCACTAATCATTATAATGCCTTTAGCTAATAATAATAGTGATCAAGTACTATTTGCCTGGAGATTGAAATTTTATTTTATTTTTGCAACAGACAACTGTTTCCTGTATAGTACCTACAGACCGGAGCAGTGGTTCCGTTGATTGACTGGTACATAGTATGGTTATCTTCATAATTAAGAAACATTAAGAATTGTAATATTCAAAAAGTTCATATCTTAATTAAGTATTAAAATTAAAGGTTTATTTCAAGTTTAAACTTTTTATCTGGTAATTTACTGGATAGTTAAGATCTCATGGAGTATTATAAGTACAGTAAGGAATATAGAAGTGTTTAGTGTAGTGATCTCTAAGTTGTTAACAACCTGAATTTTTTATTTCTTGTTTAAAAATTATTGTACTAAGTTAGTACTAAAACTTGATACTCTTACTGCTCTTAGTTAATATACAGTAAGAATAATGATCGAGATAGGTACTTTTCAGAAGTAAATATATATATATATATATATTAATAATATTATAATGACTATTGATGTCCTCTAAACATCTACAAATAAATACCTCGGACTAATTAAGAATATAATTACAGGATTAAACGAACTTACCTGAAGTGAAGTTCTATCCTGATTATATGAATTAATTAGTCCGAGGTAGGAAGCTCCCTCCCTCCCAAGATTAACATGATGGTTAACTTGTTCCCTAGTTTTCTCTAATTAACTCTGAACTAAATGAGTTTATGGTGGCAATAATGTTGCCAGTTGTGTTTTTATTTTTTTTATCTAGGCTTTGAAGATCGCGTCACAAGGCTACGAGAAGCGAGTACTACAAATAAATACCTCGGACTAATTAATTCATATAATCAGGATAGAACTTCACTTCAGGTAAGTTCGTTTAATCCTGTAATTAATAAATAAATAAATAAATATTTGCGGACAATCTTACACAAATCAACCTAGTCCCAAACTAAGCAAAGTTACTATGGGTACTAGACGACGATATAGATACTTATATAGAGAAATAAATACTTAAATACATAGAAAACATCCATGACTCAGGAACAAATATTCGTGCTAATCAAACAAATAAATGCCCTTACCGGGATTCGAACCCAGGACCTCTTGCTTCGTAGGCAGGGTCACTACCAACTAGGCTAAAGCGGTCGTCAAGATTGATTAGAGATTTCGTTTCGCATTCCGATTTAGTATCACGATCAGGCTTCTCGCTGTTTTCACGCGCATCGAGTTATGTGTCAAAACAAACGTACGAAACACTCTGTTCTCAGATAAAAATACAAAATGAATGTCGCACTGTCGCCTTGATAACAATGGTCAGCTGCAGAGAAAATTGTATGCAGGGGGGTACAGATGAAGTGAATAATAATTTCCCATCTTATTTATTTTTTGAAGTGTTCGTATTTGTCATGCTACATCAGTCAACCTCAGTACTTTTTGTACCGTGACCGACTGAAATAGCAAGACACGTTCGTACTTTTCCGTGAAATACCGATGGGAAACCATTATGCACTACATCTGTACTTTTTCTCTGCAGCTGTACATGAATCTACATCGGAGCTGACACCGTTTTGTCAACTTAATGAAGTCCTTTATAACTTTATGTATCTCAGTCTGTAAGGCCATATGGTCCATATTGGTCATATGGACTTTGTTCATCATCATCATCATTATCATATCAGCCGCATGACGTCCACAGCTGGACATAGGGCCTCCCACATAGACAGCCACAGTTTGCCCAGTCCAGCGGACTCTCGCGACCTTTGCCAGGTCATCATGGGCTTTGTTGCCTGAACTAAATTAATAAATAAATATTAAAGATTCAATGGAAAAAATATTTTTTTAAATAAACTGTTTGATTTCGCGTGATAAATTATAACTTTATGTATTTACTTTTTCAAATTAAAGGAAAAATTTAAAAATTTAGGTTCCGAGCTGGACACGCCTCCCAAGGTGTTGTGAGAAGGAACTGATTGAAAGATTTAGGAGCTGAGACAGATTGTTCCGATAGCACAGTTGGTTAGTTAGTAGCGACGGGCCATGTATGCCTGTGGTCGCCGGTTCAAATCCGGCTCGGAACCTAAATTTTTAAATTTTTCCTTTTATTTGAAGTTTATGTATCTTAGTTTGTAAGGCCATATGGTCCATATTGGTCATATGAACTTTGTTCATCATTATCATATCAGCCGCATATGACGTCCACAACTGGACATAGGGCCTTCCACATAGAGTGCCACAGTATGCCCAGTCCAGCGGACTCCCGCGACCTTTACTATGTCATCATGGGCTTTGTTGCCCCATGCCTGAACTAAATTAATAAATTTAAATATTAAAGAATCAATGCTGCTTCTACAGCAGAAGACCTCGAACGCCGCAAATACAGCACCCTCGGTAGCGGTTACATGTTTGAGGCGTTTGGGGTCGAGACTCTGGGGCCGTGGGGACCAAGCGCACGGCGCATTTATAAAGATTTAGCGGCGCGCCTAAAAGAAACCACTGGTGACCAGAGGGCTGGCCAATACTTTGCTCAACGTGTCAGTATCACCATACAACGTGGCAATGCGGCCAGCCTTCTGGGCACACTACCCATCGGCACTGATTTGGGAGATATTTTTTATTTATAGGTAGTTTTTAGTTATTTATTAATGTCAGCTTAAAAATTTTAATTGTTTTAACAAATAAACATACTTTTATTAAGGCAAAATATTTTCTAATATTTTTTTTTTAATAAGCTTTTGGATTTCGCGTGAGAATAGTGAAGATTTATTTAGTTGCTAGCTCTTGAAGTATGGCGTGAAACAATAGCCGTACTGCGTAATTATGACACGTCAGTGTGGCCACTGCGCACTAAATTATGGCTGCGATAACAGCCCATTCACTACATATAAGGTACTTTCGTTGTTTTTATAGATAAATAGCTAGGTACCCCAGAAAAATGCCAATATATAATGGTCACGGCCCACCATTAAAATAGCATCGAATTTTTGGGTGGTTTTATTATCACAGTAATTTGAGATAGTTTTTTTTTTATTTCACTTTGAGACGTAGTACGTAAGGATACTGGCTCAGTACTAATGCTGCCCTCTCTGGGCGCAGCGTAATTACGAAGGTGTCAGAGCGTCGTAATTACGCGCGTCAAAACGCCGCGCGTAATTGCCGGACGGAAGTGACGCTTCCGCGTTGACGTTATTT
The DNA here is from genome assembly GCA_963854355.1 of Epinotia brunnichana. Lineage (NCBI taxonomy): Eukaryota > Metazoa > Arthropoda > Insecta > Lepidoptera > Tortricidae > Epinotia > Epinotia brunnichana. Next base: position 2,903,418 of record OY977945.1, on the reverse strand, counting down.
GACGTTTTGCATTTCATCTAAGCTATGGTTGGCGAAGTCAATCATTATATCGCTTACTTTTTGACTGATCAAGCCGACGCAGGACGCAGCTCAAAGGATCCATTTTAGTGCGCATTGCAATTTGATTTCAATGTGTTTTGTACGTTCGTTTACATGCGTGAGAAACAACGTATGCTTGCCGGATGTTAAGCACACACCGTAGCCTATGAACTCTCCAGGAATACCAACACCATCCTCGTAAAGCCCAAGCTATATTTAGGACAATTGTAATAACTGCCCCGTGTCCTAAAAATGGGTCATAAATAAACAATTATTTTCAATTTTCGTTCCCAAAAATAGGATTCAAATTGCATTACAAAAATATCAGGAGTTGGGCTGTTAAGCATGACATTTTATGTCCTAATTTTAGGCCGATGGGCCTTACGAGGTTAAAATACTTATATTGTGCTTTGATTAGAAGCACTTTTTAGAGTACGGTTACGGTTGTGTTATTTGGTCACCTTATTACAAAGTTCATAATATATGACTTGATTGTCACTTGGTTTTTGTCAATTATAATATATCAATAGGATATAAAAAGTCCAAAAGCAGTTTGTTAACATCCTTTGCTTCAGGCTTCAGCTAGGGCGCAATCTCAGGTCATATTTCAGTAGGCTGAAACAATAAAACATATCAACTCTAAATCTCGCAGAAAATGTAGTGAATTAATTACATTATACACTCACACATTGACTGTCCTTCCCTTCTTTCTCTCTTTAACTTTATTACCAGGTACAAATCTCGTAATCCATCACACAAATTATTCCATCACGAAATTTACAAATAACACATCATTTTATAATCCCGTTGTTCGAATGTGCTGTTTGTATAATGATATGGTGGCATAACATCCTTCTTTGGACATCTTTAAACAGGGTGTGTTTAAAGATGTCCAACATTTTAAAATAGAGTTAACCCTTTACCTACGGGTGTCAACCAGAGTTGCCAGTACGGCAACACCGCTGCAGTACGGGTGTCAACTATAGTTTATCGAAGTAATGGTCATGTTCAATTTTTTTTTCAGACAACAACGGTCCACACATACACATTAAGTACAATATTCACAATAAAATCAATTTAAAATAATCATTAAAATAATATAAAATGTCAAAAAAGATAATTAAAATAAATAAATTAGATACAAAGTCGACGAAGAAGAACTAAACAAAAAGGTGCAGGCTATTTTATATTCCTGTGCATATGAATCTGCATGCCGTGAGTCATATACGGGCAATCGAACCTTGCAGAAATCATATTAAGGATGATGTTGGGACTAGCACGCACTCTGCAGAGCAAGGACGCGCACCGCTTGCGCAGAGTGGTGAAGAAGCATGCGGTGCGCGCTTCCGCGAACATGCCCGATGCACTGCAGCGGCGCGACAGTCCCAGCATCACCCTGAACGCGTCATTGTATTGGACGCGCAGGGCACTGAGCGATCTGCGCGTATACCGGGCCCACAGACTGCACGAGTACAACGAGGTACAATAAGCTCGAAACAAAGTCACTTTAACTTCCCTCGTGCATCGCGCGAATCTGCGAGCCAGCATATGTGCCCTAACTGCGAGCGCCCTACGCTCCCTCTCAATATCGGCGTCATCCGTCAGGTCATCAGTGAGTAGGTGGCCAAGGTACTTAAACTGCTGAGCACGGCCCAGTTCCACTCCATTCAACATTATTGGCGGCATTCTTGAAGGTAACTTGGGCCCAGACTTGAAAATCATAATAGTTTTGTCTTTAAGTTATGAATCTTTCTGTGCACACACTGTTAAGCATTATAGTCTAGATCTAGAAAAAAAATGACTGTAATTTGTAGTGTGAGCCTAAAAAAAACCCTTGCATCTCCAGACAAGTTACAAGCCCGTTGCCGATCGTTTGTTGATTTGAGTGTTCGCTGTGTCGACAGCTGCTACACTCTCTCACCATCAACACATCGCATTTCTTGAAGTTCAGGCAACCTGCTGAGCATCAGCTGGTCGTATCAGGCAACCTAGTGAGCATCAGCTGGTCGTATCAGGCAACCTGGTGAGCATCAGCTGATCGTATCAGGCAACCTGGTGAGCACCAGCTGGTCGATTCAGGCAACCTGGTGAGCATCAGCTGGTCGTATCAGGTAACCTGGTGAGCATCAGCTGGTCAATTCAGGCAACCTGGTGAGCATCCACTGGTCGTATCAGGTAACCTGGTGAGCGTCAGCTGGTCGATTCAGGCAACCTGGTGAGGATAAGCTGGTCGTATCCGGCAACCTGGTGAGCATCCACTGGTCGTATCAGGCAACCTCGTGAGCATCAGCTGGTCGATTCAGGCGACAACCTGGTGAGCATCAGCTGGTCGTATCAGGCAACCTGGTGAGCATCAGCTGCTCGATTCAGGCAACCTGGTGAGCATCAGCTGGTCGATTGCGCTTTGTACGTAACGTCGGGTCGTTTGGTACATCACTAATTCTATGTATAATATATAATTTCTAATGTCTATTGTATTGTAAGCACTGTAACTTTTTCTTCTTATCTAAGATGGACGCAACGAATACCATGTACGCTTGTATTGAAAACTAAACTGCCCTTATAAAAAAAACAACCTGTTGTAAGTTTGTCAGTGTTTACGGTGTACGACCGAAAAGTTACCAATTCACCCCTCAGGAACACAACACCACATACCTATATAGCAAGTGTCTGCGGCTGCGTCGTTGTCGGCTTTTGTTTTACTTTTAAATCGCTCGTATCCTGTCAACATGAGTTATTTCTACGGCACATTTGCTCCGAATGTCGGCTAACAAGGTAATTTGCTGATATTTTAATTTCCTTTACAAAGTATTACGACATTTTAATAGCTCGAAATCAACTTTGTCCGCTAAAATACGACGTGACAGAATAACTTGCATAAAAATGGAGATAATGGGTATAACATCATACTGGAATAAATATACTTATTCTGGGGGTTGCCGGTCGATGAGGTACTTACGCTTTGCATAATAATTTGTTAATGTATCTTGCTCGCTAGCTTCCACTCCACTTTGACGTATCATACAAGCCCTGAAAATGTAGTAATACCAAATTAAAACGCGTAACGTAAGTAATTGATCAACCCCCCCCCCCCCCCCCCCCCCGGACTTTCGTGAAACTTTAGCAGTGCATCCAGGATTACAATTACAAACATACATTTACTGTTCCACTGTTAAAGAAACGTCCTGCGCTATTGTTAAAGAAACGTCCGAAATTTCAATGCTTCGGCGCTAGTTTGAAATTTCACCAGCTGCACTTTTATCTTGGCAGCGCTTCGATGACATTCGGATTCGGACATGACAGTTTATCACAGCGTGACATGACACGCGTGACTTTTAACAGGTAATGACATACGTCGCTTGACATTATTGTGACAGGGATTCATTTCTCCCGGCTGTTGTCTATAATTCATTATGATGATTTGTTGACTGCATTGTATGAAGTTAAATTATTTTTAAGAGAATGATTGCCGCTCGCTAAGATGGCTTCTTTGCCAATTCATTTGGCACCTACGAAATATTTTAATTAGGAAAATCATTTGTATTCAATGCATCTAAACATGATTGATCGTCACAATTAATTCTAATAAGTACAACTATAAGTTAGGGTGCATATTATTTGGCGTATAAATAGCATATAAATCAGATGACATAAAGAAATCAAAAAAGTAAATGTACAAGTATGTGCGTGTTGACAGATACTCAAAATAAAATGTAAAACCTTTTTAATTAAAATAGATTTGACAGACAAACAGAAGATGGACACTGGTTTATTTATTTATTTATTTAATCGTATGGCAAACATTATTGTTTTGGCCTTTGTGTTTGTCACTTTTTAGTACCACCCAGGGGACACGTGCAGGGTTGTAGGTAGCTCCTGCGGACGCAAGTGACAGTTATGGACACTGGTGTTTGAGTGATTGAAAAAATCATCGTCACAAACAAAATCAATATCACCCACGAAAGTTCAGTTACTAAAAACATGTAACATACTACGGAATACAAAGGTCGCGGGTTCAAATCTTGCTAGTGGCAAATACTTTTTAATATTTTCACTACGATTGAAAATAATCGAACGAGCGAGCGAAGCGAACGAAGTTCTATATATGCTTCAGCTTGGGCCGAAAATTGTTCGTATGTCCGGTGTCTCGCTGTCCGGCTGTTCTCCTCTACAGGTCGCATTTCTCAACCGATTCACGTGAAATTTAGTGAGCAGGTTCGTTAATAATATAGGACTTTATTGTCGAGTCAATATTCGAATTTGTTTTTTTTATTTTTTTTTTTCAGGCTCGCGATTTTTATAGCTCAAACAGTCACTAGTTATTTATATAGCTCGTTTCATCCACGAAGCACCACTCCAATGCTACCTTCGCTATAATCGCTATGGACAAAAGACAAACTAAAAAAAAAAGAAACGGAACTGTCCCGTCGATTGGAAGATTCTCATATTTAATATTTTAATTCTTTATTTACTAGTATTTATATAAACATCCGATACAGCTATGTCCGTATGTGTGTGTGTGTGTGTGTATGTGTATGTATATGTATTCTATTTAGACACCTAATACATATATCTAACTACCACCCTCTCATTTTCCTGCCCAAACTTGATCCCGCAACATTTTTCCACTCAGCCAAATTTATAGCCTCTGTTGTGTGCGAAGTGTGGCCATTTTCAAGTTTACACTAACCACGGTAATGACCTGACCACTCTAGCTTGACCTCTTTTCATCTAAGCTTTTATAAATATAAATACAGTCCGTGCGACGAGTGCGAGGTCAAAAATAACTGGTCCGTTCTCATTATATTAGTAATTTATAGCTGCAAGGAACAAATGTTGAGTAGATTTACGTTTTATGCGCTTTTCGTGGAGTTTGAAAGTGGTTTTTTTACACAGTTTGGTAAGTCTATTGTTTTTGGCAAGCTGAAATGCAAATTATGTTTGGTTAGGTATGTTGAGTGTGCCAAAAGTACTGCGTACGTGTAGGTAATTAATTACTTATAATTTTTAAACCACATCACCTACCTAGGTATAGGTCCAAAAAAGTTATCTCCGAACTCCGTAGCAAACACAAAACCTATAGTTTCTAAGGAGCGTGCGCGAGTAGAAGTTTTGTCCACCCAAACACTTATTCACAATGAATTGAGCATTACAAAAATTTAAGGCCACTTTCGCATTTGTCAGTGCATCAGTAAGCTGTCTGTGTCAACTGTCAGTCAAGTGAGTGCTACCTGATAATACTACTGCCCAAATGTTATGCTGGCAGTATATCGACAAGCTCCCAAGATTCGCCCACTTCATCTGTACTTCCTGAGAACTAAATACGATCTAGGTGCCTTCAAAACAAGAGTGAATAAAAATAGGCTATTACTGAACCAGTGAGCTTCATCTTAGGGTCTATCGTCGCTTACCTCAGGTAAGACTTTATAAAAATAAAGTAAGGAAATCTCGGCCACACCAGTAAGCCTACAAAACTCCACCTATTCGACCCGGTTAAATTCAAAGGTGGCCCAAGACCTTCATTTCAAATCCCAATTCGTTTTAACGCGCTTCTCACACGGTAGTTGGCGCAAAACACATTAAAATCAAATTTGAATGCCGAATGTCTCACGACGCCCAAGGGACGAAAGAAGAAAAAATAGCCCTTGTGAATAAAGGAGACGTCCGTCTTGAAGGGCGGTGGTAATGACGCGACGCGAGATTGATCGACGTCAGAGCGTTAAGTAATTATACTTTAGTTGTTTTTTGACCAGTAGGGTGTGTAATACTTATTGCAGATTTGATTGCGATAGATTTTCTGATTGTTTACTTACTCACACAGAATAGAGTGTAGGTATACATCATCAGCGTATATACGATTTACAGCTGGGCATATGTATTCTTTCCTGAACTCTTGAAGGGTTGGAAACATGTAGGTAGTTATTAGTATAATTAATAGTCCTCTTAGGATAGTCCTCACGCTAGCCCGGTGTGGGTGACTAATTCAATATAACTGGCAAGGCACACTGACATTAGAGGCTCTTTAGGTACATCTTTGTATTAAATATATATCGTCGCCTAGTACAAGCTTAATTGAGCTTACTAAGAAAGAAATATTTTAATAACAATTGCTACAAGTCAGGGTACAATATTTACGAATATTTATTTAAATATGTCAAACTATATTTTATACCTTTAAATTATCATTGGTTTACTAAAGAATTCTTCGTACGAATAGAATGACTCCTTTTTTTTTAATTTTTTTTTATTTTTTTTTTACTTGGGGAAATGCCTTTACGCATCCCACCTAGCCGAGGAACTAGGATGGGTATGACGGGCTCCCGAGAACCCCCCGGACTACCGTCTAAAACCACCAAGGTATGCCCTCTCTGCCGTGTAGTAGGGGCGTCATGGGATCGCGAACATTTCACCACGACGCCCCCGCAGCTGCCCTCACTACTGACGCAAAAGCCCCCCCCTCCCGTCGTAAGCGTGCAGGGCGACACCACACGCTTCTCGACCCGACCAAAGGACCTCTACGCCGGGAGAGGGTGATAGACCTCGGATTCACCCTCTCAGGTCCCCTTGTAACTTTTTATAGAGGTTTTCTCCCTCGCAGCCACAACTCGGCCCCGGCCTGACGGTCGCAGCCCCCGCGCCTAACATGAATCCTCTGATAGCAGAGGATTTGTCAGGGTTCCGGGTCCGTTATTTATTATAGAGGCAAACGGCAATGGCCTCTCCCTCAAGCCGCACCTGGGGAATCTTGCGATTCCCTGGGCGGAACCCCCCGACCCCCCCCCGTGTCGGGTTATTGGTAACGCTGGTGTTATAAGCGATAACTTAGGGTTCACTAAATTATCACTTGCCGTTGTCTCCAGGGCGCACCGGCCAAGACACTACCCATTCCTGCGGATCAACCCCGAATCAAGAGGAATCGGTAGAGTCCAGACACTCGAGGAGGTTACCCGACCTAGCACCCCAATAGAATGACTCCTGCGTCAACCACTTTTTACTATGGGGCTATTTCGATTCTTTAATTTTACCTAGATAGATATTTTCATTTGTATTAGTCTGATATTGAAGACCCTATACATCTCTGTATTTTAGGATGCGGAGACACTGTAAAATATCTCGCTACGTGTGTGCCCTTGTATGAGCCTGTTGCTCATTCCTACAGTTGTCATTTAACAAAATGTTATATTAGATCAATACATATTTATTTGTTCTTAGCCTTGTGACCGTGTCCTACTTACAGAAGAAACTTTTGATTTCAGGTTAAAATTACATTCTAACGCCAACATACTGCTTCCACAACTTGAACCATGCTTCATTACTTTTACTTAAAATCCTGAGCTAAAGTACATGAAATGCTACGAGTAAAACAGGGTAGGTTACAGCCAATTACTGGGGGTGTAAAAAGCGCGAGTTACTGGAGCTGTAGCGAGTCGGTTGCTCGGTTGTCGGAAGATTGGCCGTTTACGTTCAACTTGGATATATTCACTTGGGAACTCAGTGATTAGAAATAGTATTACAGTGTTATTTGCGATAAATGGAACAGGTTTATATAAATGAATTGTAATAATGAAATGTTAATGTCAGCGGCGCTTCCAAACGCGCTTTATGAAGAGCTGTCGGGGTGGCAACCGGAGCTGTTGGGATTCTGATGGCTGCTTGCCACGTCAACGATAATGCCAACGGGTCGATGGGTTGTGATTTTAATGTGAAATATATCATAATCTAGGAACTTTTATTGTTACAAACGAAGACGTCAAAAGTCTTTATTAAAAGGGAATAAGAACTTTTGACGTCTTCGATTGCGTAGCTACTTTTGATGCTGACCGTAGAACAGTACCAGAATATCTAACTTGTATTTGACAACGCGTACAGTGACATACATACATACATATACTAACGGCATTATTCCCAAAAGAGGCAGACATAGCACGTGAAAATTAATATTGTGTGCCAATTCTGTGTCAACTTTAAATAATTTGATCATAAACAATGATCCCAGCATTGATGTAACTTAGGCGACTTCCACTGACTGACTGAATTGAACTTACAGATGCGCTTCATCTATCCCTACTGACATGCAAATCCATGAAGCGCACCAGGATGAGAGAATCTAGCCGATAAGCAACCATCTGCAGGATGCTGTTGCCGCTCCCCCGCAGACGGCTTATAATGGGCGCCACTTTCTTGCGCATGGCATAAAAATCGTCCACGACTGCGTCAGCGAACATTCCCGACGCACTGCATTAACGGGTAGCCGCAACAGGGCCCTGAAGACATTAGTGTATTGCACTCTTAGTGGACTGTAGGAACGCTCGCTATATATTATTATTATTTGAATAAGGTCGATAAATACACAATAAGTGAAGAACACAATGTTATATGAACGAATACTTTATTTGTGTTATACATATAAACCCATTTGGCACACATTTTCGTTTTTAGTAATAATCTTTAATCGTGATTGATCTACCAGCCAGCGGCACCACCATACAGACCGTTTCCGTAAGCACCATGGCCGTAACCACCATAGCCAGAGTAACCGGCACCGTAGCCGCCGTAACCAGCGCCGTAACCAGCACCGTAGCCGCCGTAACCGAGGCCGTGACCGAGCTCGTGACCAGTGTTGTAGTCAACACGGTGCACATACGAAGTGGCTGGAGCTCCCGCATGGCCAGCGTATCCCAAGCCTCCGTAGCCACCGTAACCGGCACCGAAGCCGCCGTAACCGGCGCCGTAGCCACCATAGCCCAGTCCACCGCTATAGCCTAGCCCACTGCCATAGCCTAGCCCGGCGCCATAGCCGGCTAGAGCACCAGCTTGGGCGAAGCCAAACAGGCAGGCGGCGATCACGGCAATCTGTAACAAAAGTCATTATTATTAATCTTAGTTTCATTAAAAGTCACCTTCCCCACAGGTATCCTAGAGGTGACTTTAGATGTCCAGCCAAAGAGTACCTATTGTTGGTGTTAATGGCAAAATATACTATGAACTTTTACACTACCAGCCATCCTATGTTGCAGCTTTGTGTCCTTTAACTATCGTCTCGACAATGCCATTAAGCTTTATTTTTAAAAGGTAGGTATCCTTAACAACCATCTTTCAAGATTACTGTAGTTTACAGTACACTAAAACCACTTAGAATAAACATTACTAAGAGGATTGAAGAGCAATGGAATTTAATGCAGTTGCTTTTGGAACAAGTCAAGTAGCAATTCTAGGCCAAACTGGGCTCGAAAAGCGAATAAGTATTAAAAATATTTTACCTTAGCGAACATCTTGCTGTTGTTGCTTCAAATGTGATGATTTGAATGATTCCAAACTGTAGTTTTTCTGCTTTTATATCCAAGTTGTAGGATATTAAAACTTCACCAAGGTTCTGTTATTAACGGACCATGAAGTGTTTCCTTTTTTAGGCCTGAAATAATCAGACTCTGTCGAACATCACTGCCTTATTATTTTAGTAAACTTCATATTACAGACGTCCTTGACTCTGCTTTAATTAATTTAGTCCTAATTAACTATTGCATGTGTGAAAGATTTATTGTTATAATGTTAATGGCATTGCTAACATTGTTGTAGTTATACTCTTGAACAGTAAATAAATTGAATTATTATGAGTTCTTGTACAGAAAAGGTCCAAAGGCTGATACCATAAATTAAATGTACACATTATGCGATGTTGTCCGGAAATTTGAAAATTAAGCGCATCTAATTATGTTAATTTTTGGAGACCCTTGAACGTTACACCGTACAATTTTTTGTTTGCTATAAATGAGTGTCACAGTTGATTTGCTCCAAATGATGTTTGTCAACGATCATTGACCTCGACAAGCGAGTCAAAGTCAGTGTTAAACCATAAAAAAGTAAGAGAAAAAATCCTCAACAAGAAGGGTGACCTAAATTCAGAATAAAACACTCCGCTCTCAAACCACCGGTATCCCCTGTGAGTTGCATCCTTAAAAGTGTTTGGCCATTTACGTGTCTATATTTGTTCCAAAACACTCCAAAACCCTCGACATACAACGTTAGTCGCCAGAAAAAAAACAGATGCATAAATCACAATGTACGTAGAAGCATCAAGCCGAGAACGTATCAATGTGCCATCCAGTGCACTCCGCGTCTCTCAGGTCGTAACGTTACAATTTTACGACCGGTTTTATTACTGAACGCTTTCGTGCGCGATTACCCTCCGGAGTGAGTTTCGCTGTTAGATGCCCTGTATCACATTCGTTCACCCCACTTGCCTAGCTACCTCATCGCCAGACGCATCCCCCATTACCGCTCGCAAACTTGGAAGCTACCTCAAGACGCTTGAAGACGCATCAGTGTATTTAAAGCGAAAAGAAACGTCATCGCATTACGAGCCCCGTCAGCAATTACAATTTTAACGCGTGTTTTATTATCACGGGCGTCTAATGTACTACTACGTACATTAATTTATCACCCTCTGTTTACAAATGCCTTGACAATTTCAATGATGTACAGCGGAACTGCGTCCAGTCTCACTAGACCCGCCTGCCGTTTGGTGGTCTTTTGCGCTGCTAGCGTTTTAAAGGGCAAGTGTTCGGTTCGAGGGGTCCGTATTGATTGGATGTTGTGCACAATCGTTTGGACAGACAAGCGATGGACATATCAAAGGCTGGGCAACTGGAAATGCAGTAGTTTCGATTGAATCGGGAGACGTCTGCGGCTGCTGGCGGTGAGCGGGTTGATTGCTACGTGTCTGTAGATCTGATACGTACCACTGTTTGTCTGCGGATGAACGCTGCAGCTCGGAATTGAGTTGAGAGCTCCTTTAAACAACTTGGACTCCATGCGGGGAATAGACTGTTTTGTTCATTAGAAACGGTGCGTTTGACTGACACAGACTTGATTACTAGAGCATAGTGTACTTTTGAAATTATCTACGTCATGACAGGACATAAATAAAAAGGATAAACAGAATGTATTTGTGATTGACAAAGAAAAGAACGACCATGTATGATCATGAAAGTGAATTGAAGCAAGAAAGTTTTGTCAAGATCGTATAGCAACTGGAAATCCGGGATATCTGCCAACCACTCCAGGAAATGGACGTGATTATAGTCATAGTCATAGCATTTATTGCAACCATAGTTTGTAAGTACAGATCTTAATAATAGGTGAGTACCTACATTTAGTTCCATATGGGCCCCGGAAGGGCGTAGTAATTGTCTATCAATATTAATATCGGCATGCATCTATACATTTACTATTTTAATTTCACAATTCATACATTCATTTTATTTAATTTTGATCACTATTGCATTATTACATTATGCATTATTCAATTTTAAACAACAAATAATACATTACAATAACTCTAAAATGAAAATACATCATACATTGTTATTAAGTTCAATTAATCGGATATTTTTAAAATATTATTATATGTATGTATGTAAATATGACAAAGAAACATTTATGTATGAATAAAGTCCTCTTTAGCTCTCCAGTTGCAGAATAACCAGAGGTTCGCTTATTATCCAATACATCAAGTATTTACGCAAGCAGACTTCCATCTGATATTCCAACCTAAAGCATGTCCGAAAAAGTAATAACAAATAAATTCAAAGTAAATACTTTCCCTTTCAACTAACCGCTCGCAATCGTGTCACTATTAGAGAAATTGAGTAATTTATCATAAAAGCTCCCTACAATTGCAAGTAGGATGATTATACGAATCAATCATTCCTTTACCGTCGCGTGACCGGCACATACGAGTATGACATATATTCATTACCGTGACTGCTACTGTCAACATCGTTCCCACGGGTTATCATTACCGTACGTCGCGGTGATATGGTAATGAGCGTCATGTCGACGAGAATGACGTGGCCCATTTTATTTACTTAAATATGGGGTGTCGACTTTGTCAACTGTGAAAATTCAGTTTCTACTAAAATATGTCGTAGTTGCAGCACGCTATTTACAGTCCAGGAAAATTGTATAGGTGTCCCGTGTCAGTTAGAATGTGTAATGAGTAGGTAGTTTCAAGGAAAAAAAAAGTATTAAGGTTTCGTCTATACACTCGATGGCGTTATACTCGAATAACTACAATATCAATCCGAGAGACAGACGACGAGAAGTTGACATAAATAAGTAAATAATGAAGGTATAATTTCTTGGTTTTACTTATCTTACGAGTTGCATATCCTAAGTAATCGTTCACGCGTCTACTTACGAGTAAACACAAAAAAAGTTATGACGGTGTCATCATTGCAGAAGTGACCTACGCGAAAACGTTACAATATCTAACAAGGACACTATAGAAAGTTTCTCTAATTTTCATTACCTACGTTTCATCTGTTCACGTACAAAATGTACAAAAAAATCATGTTAATTGACAACACCATCACTACAAGCCTTACACAAAAATAATAAATTCCTTCAAACATTAGGCATTTTGATATAATTTATGGCACTGGTGGCAAATTGAGCCCCGACATGCAAGCCGCGCATTGTAAACTTTGCATAAATTGATTTATATCTTCCTCCATTGGTATGGCCTTTTGATTTATCGTCGGGAAACACGCTCCGCTGCGAGGGATGACTTCGGCTTGACTTACATGAGTTTTGACGGGAATGGCGGGATGGTAATGTCAGTTCATTACCGGCTTTAGTAGTCAGTGTCATGTCTGTCGCTATTAAATTATGAATTTTAAGATACTTGGTTTTAAGATATATTTATTGGGCTACACTTCAATATTAATTAAATTGATGAATAATTAACTTATTTAGACAATAAAGAGAACATACAACACAAAAGCATGTTAGTACTATATACAATAACTGGCAAAGAAAAACAATTCATAACATAAACATATGTATTGTTTGTGCTGTAAGTTTTTCAGTCCTTTTTTGTGTATACATATTATTGTGTACCGGAAGGTGCGGCGTGGGTATGTGGACTGATGACCTGATAATGGTCGCAGGAGTCCGCTGGATGCGGGTGGCGTAGGACCGGTCATTTTGGCACTATTTGGGGGAGGCCTATGTCCAGCAGTAGACGTCTTTCGGCTGATATGATGATGATGATGATATTATTGTGTTTAATTTATTTGTTCTTTCCTGTCTAGTACACTTATAATTTACAATGTTTCTTGCACAAATATTCAATCATAGTCAAAAGCCTTATTCTTCACATTTCATTCCACCGTTCCCTTGGACAACTACTGCACTGCACTTTTTATAATTTGCAATGAATGCTTGCTTTGTTTTCTAACCTCACACTACATTAACCCTTAGTAAATATTTCATTGTGTAACTCATTTCTTTCATATCACCGTGCGTGTTTCCTTCCTCCAACGACTTACTTAGCTCGTGTTAAATAAACTTACGCTATAAACCAAATAAGTTAACGCTAAATTACCGCCTTTCAGTAGCGTGAACCATAATACTTCACATTACAGTCGACTGGTTGCATGTGTTGAAGAAATGTATTGTACATAAGCCCTATAGCCTCTGAAGTGCAATGGTGGCGACAAAATAATTCAAACTCAACGACGTTAATCAAACGTTTGATTGAAGTCACGAATTTGAACAAAAACATGAAACAAAACACGCAAACAAAACCTTTCAATACGCCAATGTAGTACAAATCGGAGCTCTAAAACTAGAACGCTCTAAATCAAAAGGTGGTCATTCAATTTTCAATCTTGATTCGATGTCTTAGAATTTAAAACGGTAATTTAATCACCTGCGTAGTTGATCGTCACTATAAACAAGTGAAGTCTACGCGTCGCTGAGCACGCATTCAAATGAAGGCATTCAGTTAAAATATTTATTGACATGAGAAGCTTATTGAATATTTTTACCACGATTTATGCCCAATTAGCAGCCGGAGCGTGAATTGAATTGTTTGTGCCCGAAAATATGAAATACCACAATATTTACGGTAATGTTCGACCGTTTAAAGCGGTCTGGTGCACCGCAGGGGACCGGTACCCAAGCGCCGAAGGGTTAAAACACCAACTTATTCAAAACAACGGCGAAATACGGACCTAATTCAACTATCAACAAAATTGAGAGCGGTCTTCGATGCTAGCACCTTCTGAGCTGAATTCATAACTTTGTATTTAAAATATAGTTAAAGTTATGATTTTAATTTACGAACGAACTGACAAGGTGGGCTGAGGATTATAAAAATATTTTATCGTTAATATGGTCGTTAGCTCACAAATCCGAATTTAAGGCCACCGGTTAAGTTAAGTCGTTTTGTATTTAATGGGGTTTCAAGATGGCGGTGATATCGGAGTTCACACGGCGGTGGTCGGGTCGATATCGCATTCAATTCAATACAGACAAGCACACTTCTCTGACAGTTTTTTTTCACCGTTTTGTTAAGCATTTATACAGGACATTCACCAATGTGCGTGAATTTTGTATCCACCGCACACTTTAGTGCTCCGCAGCCCTGACATGAACACAACAACATTACAATACATAAATAGAAAATACTGACATTTTATTGAGGTATTTTGTCATGTAAGGAATCCCTATTTGGTTGCTCCAAATTAGAGTGAGAGATGATAATCCTCTGTATAGTTACAGGCAATAGAACTGACACAACTTAAGGTACAGTCGCCATCACATACATCGGAGCAAACAAGCACATCACAAACATCGGAACCCACCTCTATTTTCAAGGCACCCTGCATGTGCCGATACTTTTGTACGTGTTAGATATTTTTGAGTATCTTTTCCTGTCATTTATTAATTGCAAGTGACTGTTCCCTACCTCTACAAGTGAAATGAACTTCCCCTACGGGTGATATGAAATTCCACAACATGCTACAGAGACCAAATATTTGAATGAAGATGTAATTTTAGTGGCTGTGTCTATCTGTGCCTACTTCTTCAAACGTGTATAATGTTTTTGATTCATCTATACTTCTATACCAATGTTATTATAAAGAGATAGAGTCTGTGAGATTATAGCTTAGTAAGTTTTTATGTAATCGGTAATCGTCGGAATCGCTTATCCGATGGCACAAATTCTTTCACCTGCGTGTAGAATGGACTTTTTCGATGATCATAGTCTATATTTTATCCCGCGGGTTTGCCTGTGTTCTTTGCAATACGCAGGCGAAGCCGCGCGAGCAGCAAGTTACAGATAAACGAATGAGTAAGGGTATGGCTAAGTTCGACTTTCTGTCGTCTATGAGTAATATAACTAAAAGTATAAAAACAGTGTACTTCGCCAAGCCACAAAGGTATATGAAAATTTCCACATTTCCTTTTCAATTTACCACATGAACTGCTCTCCGAGAGCAAATGCGTTGATGATTACAGACAACACCCAAGTCGCTATCTGTGGGCTGATAATATTTGAGGAGTTCCGTCGATTCCTAAAGGATCTCAGAATTACCACTTCATGAGTTGCTACTTCAACGGAATCATGTCAGAATCTTTGACGAACTTTACATCTTTAAGAAGTTCCATAAGTCATCTGTGGTCTTCATCACCAGTTCCACTTCACCAAAATTGCGATTTCCGAAGGCATACACGAATTATAATAGAAAATACCGAAATGACTACATTTGTGCATATAAAATTTGCCCTCAATTTCCCTCAATAAAATTCTGATTTGGTGACATGGTCCCTCGGAAGTATACTCTTTCGAAAAAAAAAAAATTTTGAAAATCGGTCCACAATTGACGGAGAAATCGGCGAACATACATTTTAAAAAAATACCATACAGTGGAATATATTATAAACTCCTCCTTTTTTGAAGTCGGTTAAAAAGTAGTACCTAGTAAAGTAGTAATTCACGCTGCAACAATGACTAAATGCTGTACATGTCATGCCAAACAATTTCTAACTAATCTATTTCGCAAGCTCATAAACTCCATAGGTACTCCTAATTACCAACTGACATGAACTGTTGAAACGAATTTAACAAAGCTTTGATCAGTGACCACGCTCCGCGGTAATTGCTAAGCTGAGCCGAAATGAATCATAATTAATTAGGGCTATAACGTAGAAAGATAACCCGGTCGGAAATAATCATTGAGTAAACCACGCAGGCGGAAAGCTGAAACGAGTTGTGGCAGGTAGGCAGTGAGAGGCAAATTCTGAAGAAATTAATGAAGTGGCATATAAACATTATTATACCTATAGTATAGGTAACCTAAAAAGGAAGGGAGGTAGGACCTAAAAAGATGTGGAAGCCAAGCGCGTCAATTCCTTTTTAATGATACATGGAAGTGTTTGCTCCGAAGTATTTAAAAGTCTTCACCGTATCGATGTGATCGCTGTGATGGTCACATTTATCGGATGGCACTGGAAAGTTAGAACACTGGTGTTTAAGTTAAAAGTAACATATATTCACAAAATAAACGTAATCATCATGGTTCATACAGGTTGAGTAAAACAAAACTCGTCTTTCCTGTGGTCAATAGTTTAGGGCTTCCGTGCATAAAAAAAACACATTTTATTTGCATGAAAACATATTAATAAGAAGAGACGCCTTTTATGCGGATTAAAAATTGTCCAACCAGAAATTAGGCTTTTGAGCCAAGATGTAGAATTTTTAGAGCGTGGCTGGTAGTGGTAGAGTAAGTGTCCGTCTGGTGTAGGAAGCTTGGCGCTACCTAAATATGATCTGATATCTTTTTAACGCTGAAAGCTATACGAGCTAGGGAGTCTTGGCAATCACTTTACATGTAATGTTGTTGGTGGGATATACCTTTCTACAAAAATTCCACTGAGTTTATTAATAATAATTTAAGTGTTTATAGGCCCAGCACGCCTTCCACGTTGAATAATATTGAATTGTAAATGTTGTAATGTATCTGATAATTTTCATTAGATATTTGCACATCATCAGCCGGCAGAATTGTGCTGGACTTTAAAACTGAAATGTAACACCTGTAATGACCATGATTCAAGCAAATAAACGATCTATCTATATATCTAAAATTAATATTACAATGTGAATATTGGCAGTCAACGATATAACACACATAAACATAAAATAATTATTTCGGTATCGTTTTAACCTTGCGTCAGAAAACATACATATACAAGATAAACGTCCCTATGCTCGACAGCTTAATGCCTAATGGTTGACACCTATTATTTACCTGTTGTTTTGAAATAATATTGAAAATGTCATGTTATAGGCCAGTGTCGAGCACTGGGACGGTATCCTGAGCTATAACCACGAATTTCGAATCTCGAAATTCGTATATCACCGTCTCTATCGCACTTATGGTTTATAGTAATCGAGCGACAGAGACGGAGATATACGAAATTCGAGATTCGAACTTCGTGGTAGCGCCGCTGATTTGCATGATCTGTATTATTTGAACACGTTTTCCTGTTTACCTCACTTTGAATTTCTGTTAAGTTTGAACGGGATTGGCATGTTGGTACTTTAGCCAAGGTTGAGCGGTTGAAGATAGCTAGTAATTGCTTAGCCGTATTCATTTCATTCACATTCTAACCGCCATAATATGTCAGCGCCATCCACAACTCATAAATCGCGCGAGCATAAGTCAAATTTGAGCCGTGTCCGTAAATATGTCATCGTGCTTTGATTCTGCGCGTAATGAGCTCCCTGACTTATGCGCGAACGCTGCGTAAATAGACGCGCTAGTGCGGCCAGCAGTCGACAACGATTTATATCGACCACAAGAAACCATTTTCCCTTTCCAACCGAGAAATCATGATTCGGACAAATCAAAATGAAGTTTAATGATGGGTACATTGGGTACTTGTTAAAAGATCTGTAGTTCACTGTAAAAAACCCTGAAAACCGAAGCTCACCTCACCGAATAGACCATGCGCAAGACCAGCGCTGGCTGTACCTAATGCTGAGGTGGGTCAATTTTGTGACAGTCTAATGTGTTTTTTTAATTGTTTATTTTATAATTGTTTGACCGAGTTTAAAAATCACTTCAAACCCGGTGCAAAGAGAGTATACCTACACTTAAAACACATTTTTTTTTCTGTGATTGATCTCCGCGTCAAATTATAAATGATTTATCTTGACATTCATCACGTGATAACCAGAATCAGAACTTCAGAAGAACTAGTATGACTGAGGCAGCATCATGCTGCGCCAACATTGCCTTCCTTTCCTATTTCTTATTAGAATGGTAAGGGGTGAATGAGAGAAATAAGTGATGAATGAAAAAGAGTGATCACGCCGAAAAGACCCTCATTGTCGGGCCTCCGTAGCCAAAATTACAAAAACAAAACAACCCTATGCCCCGACCAGCTAGCGCTGATAAAAGTTAGATGCAGACTAACAACGGGACGAACTATTTAGTGTTTTCATGAGAAATTGTGTCCGATATATGTAGTAAAAGTGGTTTTTCGTTCATTATAGGTGGTAAAAGTTATAATCAAATAATAAATTATTAAATGTCAATAGTGTTCAGGACAAAATAGCTGTTGATGCCATTTGTAATCAGGTCATACGTAATAAAAGGTACCACTCTTCATTAAAATTAATAAGAATTAAAATAATAGGTAAAATAGTTAAGTGCATTCATTAGTAAGTAATGTACCTGAGTATTAGGGTGATGCTTAAAAACCGAACATTTTAAATTTCAATGTCTCATCATCTTATATTGTTCTAATACGTAAAAACATAACGTCTGATTTTTATTTTTATTTTTGGATAAGATTTAGGGGTCACTACTGGATTTTGAAATTCTTAAGGTTTGCATATCTCCATAGTAAGATTTTTTCTTATATTTAACATTTTAATACTTACATGAGCTACACTTGATAAATAAGGAATAAACAATCGAGAAAATACGTAATTCGTTCACTAAATATTGGACGTTTATTTGAAATCAAATTTAAAGTCTTAAAATGATCACCAGAGTCCGTTTTTAGCATATTAGCACAATAAAGTTAGTTTTGGATTACTGGCTGAAAATAAGTGATTTTTTTTATATTTTCAAGATTATTCATTTCCTATCATCAAATGTAGCTCATGAAAGTAGTAGTTTTCGGTTTTTATGCATCACTCTACTGAGTATGCCTAAAATAACAGTGAATCACTACATTGATTAATAGTAATCATTAAACGGTTGAGCTCACGTATTAAAGGTCGCCTCGGGTGACATGTTTCGAACTATTCGGGAGCTCTTCTTCAGGATGAGTGTTCTTGCGGCGGTGTCGCTTGAGTCACTCAACTACTTGAGTTCAACCGTTTAATTATTAGTATTATTTTAACATGTCTCACGATAGTTTAAATTCGATCACTACAATGATCTTTATCGACAAATGTATCGACCTGGTGCCCGCCGTATCGCGCGCGGCACCTGTCGCTCATAAACCAAATTGTTACTAAACAAAACCAACTAAAACGCGATTAATTCGATCCTTCCTACTCTTACTCCCACTGGATTTATCTAACTGCTTTATTATTCATGTTTATTATACACATCGTTATTTAGTGGTTGTGTTTAGACTAAATCTTGTAGCAAGAGAATTGTACTACTCGCTGTTAGTATACTAAACAAACATTTTTTTATTGGAGATTGGAGACTGCCATAGATAAGTGTTTTTCCTGGGTCTTTTTTTTAGTTAGTGCGATAAATTGTATAATATCATCTAGGTATTCAGTAACACCCACTAATAACGCTTTGCATCGCCGCCATTTGCAATAATGTTATTCGTCATCTAATCTAAAGTCGCAAGCTCCGCAGGTTAGACTTAGCTTATCATCAGGCAGACATGTTTACCTACTACACTACTACCGTCGTCGTCCTAGTAGCGTTATTTTTTCGTGGAGGAAACCTGCGTACCAGGTACCCAATCATCGGGGGATGACTGGGTTATGTGGTATTTCTATCCACTAAAAACTCCACGACGGCCGGCATCTGCGCTCTCATGCGGAGGACTCCAGGATCTCATACTGAACGCACTGGAGCCCTCCTCGCGCCTCGCCACATTTGGCTCGTCTTAAGATGATGATGGTCGCCTTCCCTGGGGTTTTTAGGTGAGTGCCCCGGCCCCCGCCAGAAACACTGCGACCCCGATGACCCCCTTTAGTCGCCTTCTACGATAGGCGGGGGAGACCGTAGACCTATTCTTGTCCGAGCCTACACGGTTCCCGGTTGTGCCCTAAAAGAGCCCGGGAGTTTCCTTACGATGTTTTCCTTCACTGAATAGCCACTGTTATCAAATGATATTTTGTATATAAGTTTTTGAAAGAGACCCGATGTTCGAACCCACGACTCCCAAACTAAAAGTCGTGAGCCTTACCGCTTTGCGACAGTGGTTCTAATTACCACCGTCGTCGTATTAAAAAAACCTAAAACGTCTCTACGAACATCATACTAATTGTACGAGAGCGTCACAAAACTGTTGGATATTTCCAGCATTTTTTTAAAAGTTGGCATTTAATTTGGTTTTACCCTTACGGACTTTACAGATCTGTTTAAAGAGTATGATATCACTTATATTTGCGGAGTAATCACTGACATCTTAACGTTTACACCCTGTATATTTTTGGTAGGGATTTATAAAGTAGCTAAGCGGACACGAACGGAGCGAGACAAAAGGAGAGTAATCTTTCTATTCCACTCCTTCATCATCAATCACCACAAACTCGTTCGTCATTTATCATCCCAAAAAACACACAATAGACACTGTCACGTCACCGAAATTCAAATGAGACAAATTATATTACAATAACAAAATAATATAATTATTCAGCTCTAAACGGCCGCTGTGCCTCTACTTATTGCCGTGGACCCCACGGTAACTCATAATTAATTGTCGTAGTTTGTCGTTAACAATTTAAAAAAACCAGTTGAGTGAAATTTGAGTGTCGACTTCTTTACAATAAACTGAATAGGTGACAAAATTACGTTCTACGACAGCTCTGGTGAAATTTAGTTTTTCTTAATGGCCATGCAACCCTTTTGAGGTTGAATTTAAGAAAATGTTCAAGTGGTGTCATAGTTATCTCAAAGATAGGCAGAAATGCTTTATTAAAACGACTAGATAGATTTGGTTCAAATTCGGCAAACAATGAGCTTATAATGTAACTAGGATATATTATTTATAACATAATAAAATATTATGTTTTATCCTGAAAATTACCCATTAAGTTGATGAAACTGGGGGTATACGAAGTCGCCGGCTAAAACTAGTACCTATACCAGACCTATTACGTGAAGTAGGTACTTGAATGGTTTCATTTCCAAAAATGATACGTCAAATAGATCAGAAATGTACTTGTATGTTATTATTTTACGTCTTGTCATTATTTTACGTAAGGCACAAAAAAACTGTTGATTATATTCATAAAAAATAATTATTAACCCTTTATAAGGCAGAGGGAATATTATTCCCACCATATATTTTGACGTTTTTTTTCTGTAACGAATCCATGATTGATTTTTATCTATGGCAATATTATTTGTGGAAACCCCCTTAACAATATTCATTAAGGACTTATGAACGGTCGACATCACTTTTTTAGTCTATGACAGCTGTCAGTTGGGAATCAGTGAATTTCGGCACCTGTTGACAAATCTTTGTTAATCTCAAATTTACAGGACGGGAAAAATGTAAGTTGCTATTATTCTTATTATGTAAGATACAAGGTACTTCGAGTCAGTCATATTTTTAATTTAGCATTTGAACTTTTTTTTATATATGATTTTTTTGTGGTGGTAAATATATTCCACCTGCCTGTGTGGAGCATTTTGGATGGTGGTAAAAATATTCCCTCTGCCTGTGGAGTGAGCATGATGTGCATGTTTTTTTTTGCGTGTTACAGATTACGTTGAAAATGAGTTGGAGTAGACGAATACTCAACGATTTAGGGAGTATAAAAGGATTAGAAGAGATTTTTGGCCTCTATGGTAATCATTGGTATTTTTATAATGATAAAAAAATGTTAGGCTGTTTATAACTTTAAACCCTTTATAGGGCAGAGGGAATATTTTTCCCACCATATATTTTGACAGTTTTTTTCTGAAAAGGGGACTGATTAGTACGTTTACAAGCAGAAAATGGCGGTCAATCGGTCACAAATGCATCTTGAAAAATAAATCTGTCACATCAGACAACCGTCAAAATGTTTTACAGGTTGTCGCACAAGAGATCACTAACGTGGCACACCACCACATGCCCACAGAAACGCCCACATATAAACGTTGCAATCTTGCACCTTTTGTAATTTTTTTTAGTGCTACACGGATGTGAAATGACAAATGGTCTAAAATAATTTTCGAGAAATGTGCATTTCCACGTGTATAGCACCTTACTTCATTGCTTTTTACAGATAATAATATGACGTACTGAGGCAAATTAGATCCAGACAGGCAGAGGGAACATTTTTACCACCGTGTTTTTTTATTTTTTTTTTTTTTTTTTAATTTTCTGAAATAAGAAAAAAAAACCAATCTAGAAACATAATTAGTTTTATTTTATCACCTCTAGATGCTTATGCCTTATAAAGGGTTAAAATGAACAACCCGAATTATTTCGGTACAGAACCCGTACAATTCTGCCGTGCAGAACCTAAAGTGCAGTATCGGGCTAATTTGGGATTTTTTGTTTTTTGATGATCTGTGATCAGTATTTCAAGATGCACATGTGTATCTAATCGGTATTTCATTTGGACAACTGGAACATGTAAAAAAAAATCTCCTAAAGTACAGTAATGGACTAGCGTAGAACACAAAATACTACTTAAACCGCAGTTAAAACGTCTACGGCTACGAATATTGGACCATTACCAACTAAAACGCAGTAGAATCGTAATTTATCAGATGTTTTAGCCTGTATGAACTCAATAAGTTATTCGTGAAAAACTAACTAAACTGCAGTATCAAAGTTTTGTTCCAAATTCTTCGTACTGTGTTTCGAGTATCTTTGATTTTAGACATAATTACTAACTAAAACGCAGTGAAAAGTATGTTACCTTACTTTAGTCGGTACCCCTCCCTATTTAAATATTACTCTTATTGCCATCTAAAGTGCAGTAGCAAGCCGAGGTACTGCACTTAAGATGGTATTTTCAATGCATTTGTTTTTTGTCACTGTACTCGTGGACCTTTGAGTAGATAAATACATGGGGAGGCCCTATTCTACTATAGATACATTTATGTTATGCAAATATACATGAAATCTACATAGAAGGTCAAAAACACAACTTATCTCTTTCTTTCCAACTTTCGATAGCGTATGGTGAAAGAGATAGCATGATATTACGTTGCTCTTACTTCCGATACTAGCAACAGACATTACAGCCGCGTGCCATGCGCCATTTTATGCGCCAAATGTCTTTGTAGTACATGCGCTGTCAAGTGGTAAACAACTCAGAGTTAAAATCGTAATTTTCCGTATTAAAATAGTTTTTTTGGACTTGGTTTTGTGTAGTGAACACATATAGATGTGAACGCAAAATGCCTGCGTGCTCAATAAAGCAATGTGGTGCACGGAAATCAAGTAATCAACCGAATTTGACCATTCATAGGTTAGTAGCCGTTTTTCTTTGTTAACTGCCAGTATATCGCACTATCCGCCAAATGATAGTCAGTTTTGAAATGGATTTATCGTTCCCAACAAGAAAATACTCGTTTCGCTATATTTACAGCAGTATTATTAGCATTTAAATCATACATCTTATTTTGACTAGTGCTGCGCTCTGATATCGACAACTTGCTATTAAATTAAAGACTATGTGAGTAATTTTATGATGTTATTTCAGATCAATCCGTTGACAGGAAGAGGGTGAAATTTCAATTACTTAATTTGACCCAAGAAACAAGAATAAATAATAAAAACAAACGTGGTGAGCTAAATAAAAGCTTGTAAAAATACCATTGTTTTATTCACTTCTGCACCATTCATATAGTAATCATAGTATACACAGTGGGCTGGGCCTGAATAACCCGACAGATTTTAATTGTATTTCTGACCATATTGGAAGGGTCCACGAAAAGAACATGTCTACTCAATTTTTTTTTTCAAAATGAGTTTCTAATGTCAAAATGCTGAGCTCGTTATGAAAACTTGACATTAAAACCTGAATTTGAAAAAAAAGTGACTACACCTGTTCTTACCGTGTCATTCACACTATAGGCAGCTGCGACCTTATCGGTTGTACCAATAAAATGCAATGTTGGTAAAACACTTCACAAATAATATAGTTACGGTAATAGAGTAGTGTACTTGGATATTATTATTCGTCTCGGTCAGTTTCAATTACAGAGAAAACTCAAATATTGATGTCGATATTTTTCAAAGTCCAAGTTGATATCGATAATTGTCTCTAATCGATGACAACCCTACAGCCACGAATTGACAGGCCGCCATATTATGCGCCATGATTAGGTATACACGCTCATTTCGTAGGTATTTCGTGTCCATATAGTTTAATTAGTCTTGAGTCGTGGACAGAAAGTGTGTTTTTACAGCCTAAACCACAGTGTCTGGAGCTTAACTACTGCGTTTTAAATGGCATTTTGCTCGATTTTTTGTGCTGTTACTGTATTTAAAATAGGTTTTTGTAAAAATGTTTTTGTAAATAGGTGTTTGCCAATTGATCAAATTATTTAATCGTCATCGAACCTACATTTGCTCAGTAAAAGTCGAGTCAATCACACCACATTAAGTGGCCGAAAATCGTCTAGCAAGATTGGAATATACTTGTTTGGTATTTATTTTTGGAGATAGTAAATTAATCACATACCTAGTTGTTGAAATCGTAAGTACCTAATCAATGTTTATTAAACATAATTATGTATGACAGTAATAAAAAAGACTACCTACTACTTCAGTATAATACATTGTTCAGTTTATGTAGCTACATGGCACTTTTATCTTATTGTAACGGACAAACAAGACACGTTTTTAAACTGTCACTAATGAGATAGTAATTACGAATAAAATGGACGGCACACATATATTACCATTCAATAGGCTTAACAATACAACCTTCAACAATATACAAAATTTACTGCAAATAGAGGTTTTCCCAGTTAGAACAATGTGACTTCTAAACATAATGTCATTAGAATACTTGGATAACCTCAGGGAATAAAGATATACCTCATAAAACCACTTAAATTTTTAGCTGGGATAATTTTATTAATTAATAATATGTATTAGCAAGGTACAAGAATCAAATTATTTTTGGAAAACTTACTTCCAAGCTGTTTTCTTAAAATAATTCACCAAAAAAACTTGACTGTGTCAGTTCAGGCAAATAAGATAAACAAAATTTATTTAATTTAAACATTGCGATCATTATTATTAGGGAATACCCCACGTAATGCGTTATCAGGTGCAGATGAGACAGGTAAATGCCACCAAAACACGAGCCGATTTTTGGGCATCAGTGAACCCTGCAGTTTCTTAACGCATTCACTGCCACCTCCTTTTCCTGGGCATTCGCCAGGTGCCACACTTTTTAAAATGTACTTTATGTAATGCACTTTACGTAATTACGAACGCGTCTGTGCGTCGATGGCACACGGTGAAAGTCACTGGAACGCACATACGCGTCGGTGGCAGTGAATGCGTTAAGACGGCATTGCTTCCTTACGGCTCTGGAGCCAAGTTTTACTGGAGCATTTGAGAGTATCACTATTTATTATGTAGGCTGGTCGTCTTAAACATGAAAATCACTAAATATAGGTCAGAAAAACTGCACCTCTTGATCTTTTGCTTGGTATCAGTTACTTAAAGAAGCAAAACCTTGATGCTCAAAAACTGGCTTGTGTTTTGTAGGCAATTACTTGTCTCATCTGCACCAGCAGGTCGACCATGTAACACATTGTACGCACGTCAGGTAGATCTAAATGTCATATTTTATATGGAAAAATGACAGTTCGATTGTACTAATGCGCGTTTGGAACATTACGTGATTACCCGTCTGACAACGGCAGTACGTGGGGTATTTTCTAATAATAATGATCACCATATTTAAATGTAAATACCTGTTTTTAGTTTTTTCTTGTTTGCCTGAACTGACACAGTTAAGTTTTCCAAGCCTTGAGCATTTTTTAATTCGTTTTATATTGAAAAGTTTTAGTGAAATATTTTACAAAACAGTTTAGAAGTGAGTTATTAAAAACAAATGTTATTCGTATACCTCATTACTGAAATAAATTAATACACCTAATCCCAGCTAAAATTTTACTTTGTTTTATAAGGGTATACACAGTATAATAAAAATATATCTTTATTCCCAGGGGTCACCAAAGTCTTCTAATGTAATTATGTTTAGAAGTCACATTGTTCTAAGTTCTAACTGGAAAAAGCTCTAGTTGTAGTAATTTTTGTATATTGTTGTATTTTTTATTGTTACTAATAGCCTAATGAATGGTTATATATGTGTGCCGTCCATTTTATTAGTAACTAGCTGTTGCCCGCGACTTTGTCCGCGTAGAACTTATACTTAGAAATATAATGCAACCAAACTTCTACTTACCATCTTAAGGGATGATTTCCGAGGCAAAAACTATTCTATATCCTTTGAAGGGTCTCAAATTATCTCTATACCAAATTTCATAGGTACATGGATTTTATCCAAACTTTCACCCCCTATTTCATACCCTTAGGGAATGATTTTCGGGATAAAAACGATCTAATGTCATTCTTCGGGACTCAAACGAGCTTTATACCAAATTTCATCTAAACGGGATTCATCCAAATTTTCACCCCCCCATTTCACCCCCTTAGGGAGTGATTTCCGGAATTTAAACTATCCTATGTCCTTTCCCAGGACTCAAGCTATCTCTATACCAAATTGTATTAAAATGGGTTCCATCCGAATTTTTACCCCTAATTTCACCCCCTTAGGGGATGATTTCTGGGGTAAAAACTATTCCATGTCCTTTCCGAGGACTTAACCTATATCTAAACCAAATTTCATCAAAATAGATTACATCCAAATTTTCACCACCTTGATTATGATTTCCGGGATAAAACCTATTATATGTCCTTCCCCGGGACTCAAACTATTTATATACCAAATTTCATTTAAATCGGTGCAGCGGTTTAAGTAGCTCCATACAAATTTCCACCCCCAATTTCAGCCCCTCAGATATAAAAACTACCCTTTATCCTTCCCCGGGGCTCAAACTATCTGTATACCAAATTTCATCTAAATCGGTTCAGCGGTTTAGGCGTGAAGAGGTAACAGACAGACAGACACACTTTCGCATTTATAATATTAATATGGAAGTATGGATTAGAGGTGTAGCTGTAGACTCACTTCAAAAGAAAGAAGAAACGAAAAACTCATTCAAATATCTCAAAAAATTACGAAGCTACAACCGTTTTAATGTCGCTTGTTAGAGTGAGAAAACGATCAGGGACCGTGACGTCACGATCCTCGAGCGTCATAGTAAAAAACAATCGTTTCATTATAAAGGTGCGTTTTGCGGAAAAGAGACGCAACAAACCCCCTCTTAAAACTATATACCTACACTTATAACTTAGTGATTACCTATACGAGTATAGCCTCTTGCGTTGTTTTTTTTTTCGAGATAATACAACATTATGATTATTTTGTTTAGTGTCTACATCCCTATTTTCGATAAGATAAGATAAAATAAGATTTCTTTATTGTCAGAACTGTGTACATTTAGTTGTTTTGGGTAAAATAAAGTCCAACAGCTTGCCCATTTCGGACGTACAATATTAAACTTAAAGCTAGTCAAATATACTAAAACAATAACAAAAATAGTATTTCCAAATAATTTTAACCATATTCACACATAAAATATTAATTTAGATCTATACGACATCCGTATTTTCTTTTAAACCACGAACTTCGGAATTAGAAAATATTCGGGTATCTCTATCTCTATCGCACTAACAAATGACAGGAATGCAGATATACGAACTTCGAGTTTCGGTTTTCTTGGTTTGGCTGAATACGCAAAGAGCGCGCGCGCGTGCCTTCAAAAAAACCAAGTTTATATTGTTCGAATTTGTTGTTACATTTGTAGAAATTACGCCTTAATTCGACATTTGCGCATATAAGTTCGCATATCAAAATCGATTAATTTTATATTTGCTTTTGGTACCTATGTGTCTCGTCAATGTATGTATATCGTAGACGGGATTAAAATTATTAATAGGCGAAAGAAAGGCAAAGAAATTCCGCCATTTTGTCCGTAGTATTTCTTATTAGTCTGTGATTTTGACGTTTCTTTTAGCTGACAGATGTGGCGGCGATATACTTTAAGAATAATAAATGAAAAATTAAATGAAGTCGTATATTACGGAAAATAAATTAATTGTCGCAGTCGGATAAAAACTATCCTAAGTTGCAGCTTGAATAATAATGTACCTATATAAAATGTTTCATATTTTTCCGTCCATGGGATGCTGAGAACATTCGTACCGCAGAAAGCTTAGTTTCAAACTGGCTGATTCTTTTTTTAATTTAGAGATTTATTATAAGTGGAGATTACGATCTTATTAGTTATAGTTTAATATCTGACAAAGTAACTTAACGAACAATAACAATAAGATTAAAGTGCTATTTTAACAGTACATAAGAATAAATAGTAGCATTATACTGAAATAGTCGTCTTTTTTATTAGAAGGGATACATAATTATGTGTAATAAACATTGTTTGCTTACAATTTCAAGAAATATGTGTTTTATTTAGGATCTCCAATAATAAATCACAAATAAATTTATTTAAATCTTGCTAGTCGTTTTTCTCCCACTTAAAGAAGCCTGATTGACTTGACATTTACTGAGCATATGTAGTTTTGAAGACAATTAAATATTAAATCATTTTATTGGCAAAAAGGCTTCAGTCATCCTTTTTTTTTACAAAAACCTGTTTTAAATGCAGTAACGGATGCTCGTAGCACTAAAAATCAAGCAAAATACAGTTTAAAACGCAGTAGTATAGCTCCGCGTACTGTGGTTTAAACGGTAATTCATCACTTGTCTGTGTAAGTGAATGCAAAACATGGACAGTAACCCGACTTTTTACTGTGTTTTAAGCGGTATTTCTTTTGATTTTGCCTGTCTCAAAGAGTGCAGTACGAGCTTGAAATTTTGAAAAAGCCTCATAATTAATTTCAGTGTACACTGAAACCATTGTTTTTAACGTCATCGTATTCTATGTGTTGAGCGCTTTCCATGACAATAAATTATAAGTATATACCGCTTGAACGAACGGAAATAAACTACTTTTAAAGTGTTTTTTGCGTTTATCTCGAAATGGACTTTTTCGAGTTACTGCACTTTAGGTTCTGCACGGCAGAATTGTACTCAACAACACTATCGCCATTCAAATAAAGACACGTTTCCAAGGGTTGAATTATCGGTCGCATTTCACGTTAAGCTGTATACACATGTTAATGTGGCTCCCACAATAACGTAATAATGGAGGATTTGTGACTCACGTCAGGTGGTTAGTGTACTTAGCCCTTTATCGCGACACGCACGCGGGACGTGACGCCATTATGGTAGGGTTGGGTGATGTACCGGTTTATGTCTACCATTATTACGGGGTTTTAGTTTAATAGGCAAATTCAAAGAGAGGTAGGGCACAGCGGAATGTCATCTCGCGCGTATATGGAGCAGCCCAACTGGGGAAGTACCTCCACCTTACAGAAGACCGTAGCCATAATAGCACCACTGGTTTGTAGTGTTGCTGTGTGCACGCATGTGGTGTTGTGTTCCTGGTGGTGAGTAAGGTCGACAGAGCTCCTAGGAGGCGCTGTGTTGGGAGTGAGGGACCTGCATGTCTCTATCTGCCAACACAGCGAATCCTCGAGTGAATAAAGGGTCGGCAACGCACTTGTGATTCTTCTGGAGTCACAAGTGCCCATAGGCGACGGTACCAGCTTAACATCAGGCAGGCCGTAAGTTTGTTTGCCACCGTCGTTGTATAAAAAAAAATTAAACTTAATATTATATTTATTATATTTACACTGAAATTGGGACTATGACATAAGACTAACTCTGATTTAGTATATGCAAGCAAGCGCTTCTTTGTTTATTAAAGCAAATTTTAGTATTCTTGTTTATTTTGTGAAAACTTTTATGCTGTAGGAAATAATATGTGGTCAAGCGCTTTCAATTAAACTTATTTTTATAATTAGATTCAGTTTAAATAACAATTTCCTTAACTACTCGTCTTATCATGGTTATTACGTTACTTACGTTTTACAAACCCACGATGGTCTTAATATAAGTTTGTAAAGAACTGTACCTATGCCATACGAATAAATAAATAAAATGGTTATTGACATAGTCAAATAAATATTTCGCATCACAAGGATATGATTTGATACATACGTACCGCTTCTTAACGGTGCGTTTTAATAAAACCGGTACACGACTACCGGTACAAGTCCCAGCTCTGGCACAATGGCCACCGACGGGCCCGACAGGGTTAATATTCTTTTCAAATTCGTGATCTAACAGTTACGCGTTACGTGTCCGGCCTTTGTGTGTGTGTGCCGGTTTTAAGGACAGTCAGGCGCAAATAGCACTACACATAGTTTATAATTAATTGGGCTTATGGGTTTTTTGTTACGGTTTGACAATATAATTTAAGTTTAGTAAAGCGTGACTGATGTGTAAAAAATAGTTGTCACGTTTTATTTTTATGAATAGGTACTTATTTATGAATACTTGTTTATTCAGAAGGACTAGCCATGCTTTAAGTGTTTTTATTCATCGCGAGTCGTACCAACAGCGGTCGAGAGTTTAATTCCGATGTCGTAGGTAATTCGTTAACGACGTAACACTCCTTTTGAAGAGGTCAACCGATGTCTTGAATTAATATACTATCGGAATGAAAGTCGCTACAGTGATCACTATTGTCAATACTCTTAGCATGTTATATTTTAGCGCACACGGAATGACACTGTTTTGACTAAATCATGACGAAAACAATAACTTATCTTTATTCAACATCGTTATCACTTCCAATCTGTAATGTCAGATGTTATATATTAGCCTCTTTTGAACCCAGACTTATTTTCTGTTATTTTTTAACGACTTCAAAAACGGAGGAGGTTCTCATTTTCGTTGTAGTTTTTCGGTTATGTTTTGGACTGTACGTCACTTAATTCTCAACGCGTCCACGAATCAAACGGAGCCATCGGTACTTCAATAAGAGATCAAATTATTTGATTATGCAAATCATGTCCAAGGGTCAGATAATGGGAACAACTTTACTGGTACAACACTATTGGTACATTCTGGTCAGTACACATGGAAAACGCTCAATTGAATGCTGATTATCATGTAAATTATGTTTTTAGGTAAATAGTATAATAGTTTGTATTGTTATTGACGAAATAATCCCTGTCTCGATTTACAAAATATTTATATTTGTTCCCTTGGGTAAATATTGTAAGTGTTCAATTCAAGAATATATTTGGCCATAGACAACTTAGTTTTGTCAGTTCTTTGGTAAACCACAGGCTTATTCATATTGTAATGAGCTGTTTTAAGTTCAATGTGAGAACTATTTCAATTTGTAGCAATTAACAAAAGAACGTGGAGAGTTAACGAAATGGCCAGTAACATGATTTAAATATTACGGGAGTAATATTACAATATTATATTTACCTACATGTTTTATAACATAAATTAATGTTGATTAAAAAATACCTTGTTGAACTGTCTCCTTAAAGCTTAAGTG
The DNA here is from genome assembly GCA_963854355.1 of Epinotia brunnichana. Taxonomy (NCBI): domain Eukaryota; kingdom Metazoa; phylum Arthropoda; class Insecta; order Lepidoptera; family Tortricidae; genus Epinotia; species Epinotia brunnichana. The sequence goes on along the minus strand of OY977945.1, from coordinate 2,871,745 downwards.
AGTACTATGTATATATAAGAAAAAATCTATAATATGGAGATATTTTATGTGTTATATTATTATTACTACACCAAATTGGTAAAATTGTATTGAGACCAATTAACAAACTTTATTCACTGTACCATCCTGTAATACAATTTATGGCAAATAAATGAAATAAAATGTCAAACAAATATACGATACATTCGTACCTGGGGATAAAAAATATGTAGGTACCAATTATTACCTTGAAGAACCTTGAAACCGTGTAGGCTCGGACAAGAATAGGTCTACGGTCTCCCCCGCCTGCGTCGTAGAAGGCGACTAAAGGGGGTCATCGGGGTCGCAGTGTTCCTGGCGGGGGCCGGGTTACTCACCTAAAAACCCCAGGGAAGGCGACCATCATCAACCTAGGACGAGCCAAATGTGGCGAGGCGCGAGGAGGGCTCCAGTGCGTTCAGTATGAGATCCTGGAGTCCTCCGCATGAGAGCGCAGATGCCGGCCGCCGTGGAGTTTTTAGTGGATAGAAATACCACATAACCCAGTCAGCCCCCGATGATTGGGTACCTGGTTCGCAGGTTTGCTCCACGTACCTACCTATTTTTGTTTTTCACGATTTTTTACGATATAATATTTTAGCATTGGTATTTTGTCCTATTTTGTACTGATATTAAGTTTTACGTAAAACAATATAGGTGAAGTAGGTACCAATTATTATTTCAAATAATAGACCGTCTGTTTTCTGACTTAGGTATTGTCTGAATTTGTTTTGGCTTCTTCTCAACTAGGTCTCTTCTTTGGAAGCACTATTAGTCAAATTGCGATCGGTGATTATTCATGCAATGTCACGGCCGTGTCACATAACAAACGTTACTCCATATTAATAACCACCCCCTTATCGGACCGGTCTCAGCCGGCGGCGAACAGGATATTCGTCCGAAATCGGATTTCGGATCGGATCGAACAATGCCGGGGCGGACCGCCGCCGGCGCCCGCGGCGCGGATATTACGGAGAGATCGAAAACGAGGGTTTTTGACTAAATACTGGCTCAACAGATGATAGAAAATATTTATATAACCAACTTCAAAATCTTCAAATATGTAATGCAATGCAATATTTTCACTCTGGCGACCTTACTCACCACCAGGACCACAACACCACATATCTACAGAGCTAGTAGTGGTGTTATTATGATGGTTCTTCTTCTTCTTCTCTTACTTAAGAGCTAGGCTCTTGTCGGTGTAGCTCAAAGTAGGCCCTCCATCTACTCCGATCCCACGCAATCTCTTTGACCTCACGATATGACCCAACATCAATCATCAGATTATGATGCGGTCATCTGTTATTATATCCCAAATTTTTATAGGTTTATTTATGTACAATTTTTTTTTATGTACAGTCGACTACAAAGAGATGTATCCATACATACACACACATACACTTATACATAGACTTTACTACCATAGTAATAAGGTATATATACATAATTTTGTAATATTAAAAAACATACTTATCTTTGTAGTCGACTGTACTAAATAATTGTCAAATTGGTTTAAATTACTATGATACGTTGTGAAACATAATTATTAGCAAAGGCTTTAATGAAACAGTTGTCTGGTAATAAAAATAGTCCCCCAATTGTCTGATTGAAGTCCATGTTTTTCCACCGGCACTGCCTGGGGCTCGGAAATTGCGTGAAGGGTGTGGTATGTGGTGGTTGTTTTTTAAGCTACAAAGACAAATTCTAATTTCACGTGCCTGTGTTTGTGTCCAAATTCCTGTTTTGTGTATATCATGATTTATGATATAACTTGGGTGGTGAAATTTACTGAAAAATGAAAAATTATATATTTTGCTCGATTTACGGTTGTGGTACGTTATAATTAAATACATGGATATTTTAAGTAAAACTGCCTTATGAGTCATGTGCAATCTTATTACCCCCCAAAGAAACCAGTAATAGAATAATTTGGCAAAATATTGTTGTCATTTATGTCAATTTTTTATTGCTATTTAGTTTAGATTATATTATATAATATTTATTTCTTTTTCCTACACGTTTGTCGATTATTATTATTTAGGTACCTACTATAAGTATTATTAATTTCGATTTTTCTCTCTTTGTCAAATAATAATTTGTGTTTTTTGTTATTTTGTGTTTTGGTATTAGGTAGGTTTATGGTATATTGTTATGCATTTATCATATGACCTCCTTTAATAGATCAACAATGGAAAAATTATTCACAGCTTTCCAAAACCTTATCCGAACGTAACATACAAGCTCGAGCTCACGAATAACTTGGAAAAAACCGGCCAAGTGCGAGTCGGACACGCGCACGAAGGGTTCCTTACCATTATCGATAAAAAGGGCAAAAATATCACGTTGGTTGTATTGCAGCCTCCTGTAGCCTAGTTGGTAGTGACCCTGCCTACGAAGCCGGAGGTCCTGGGTCCGAAAGTAAGGGCATTTATTTGTGTGATGAGCACAAATATTTGTTCCTGACCTGAGTCATGGATGTTTTCTATGTATTTAAGTATTTATTTATCTATATAAGTATGTTTATCGTCGTCTAGTACCGATAGTACAAGATTTACTTAGTTTAGGACTAAGCCAATTTGTGTAAGATAGTACAAGAAAAAATATATATATATATATAAATATTTATTTATTCTGTTTTTTAGTATTTTTGTTATAGCGGCAACCATAATACATCATCTGTGAAAATTTCAACTGTCTAACTAGGGTAAGTGCACCAGTGAATGAACGAATCCAGTGAATGAACGAAAACCTGATTATTTGCTTAAATTAAGAGTTCTATATATTTCTAGCATACCGGGTATTTTTTTCTCGATTAGAAGCATCCACTGTAAGGGTTTTGTAACATTTATATCAACTCAGTCGCAACAGTTACTAAATGAGCGAAGCTTAAAGTTGACGGGCTATGGGCGTGGATTTTTTGTATGAGCCGGTAATAAGGGGACAAAATTGTTACCTTTTAATTGATGTGCCATTGTACTAGTTTTATAAACTTGTAACTTATGGTGTGTGGTTTTTGGAAATCATAAGAGCGAAATTGTGCTATTCAAACATCTTTTTAAATTATTTAAGTTTAGAGTCTCGTTTTTTAGAAGGTGTTCTATAACTAGAATTAAAAACCGCCTAAATCCAGTGAATGAACAGGAGTGTTCATTCACTGGCAACGCCTGTTTTAATGTTTTCGCAAAATCTTATGTTCTAGTTATTGTAATAAGATTTAGTTTTTAGTAGCATAAACACCAATGGTTTGTCCATCGTTGGTCCAGTGTTCGAACAAACCTCATTTTCGAACATAAAGTTAGTTCATTCACTGGTGTATAGATTTCCAGTAAATGAACATCAACCGATAATTACCTAGTTCATTTATTGGTTTTTTGGAACCAGTTAATGAACGAACATTTGTTACAGTTTTTTAATTGTTTTAGAAAAAGTAAACCATTAACTACCACCCCGTGTGTTGGTATATCGAGATACTTCAAACAAAATCGCTAAACAGCAATTTAAACCAACAAACCATAACTATAACAGTAGTTCATTCACTGGTTTTTAGTTGTTCATTTACTAGAAAACCCTCTTCATTCACTGGTGATTTTCCATTTTTCGACCTAAAAGGTCAAATAACTTAAAATTATGGAAACCTATTGCAAAAGCAAAGTAATTTAAGCAAACTAGAATACTTGTTTGAGCTGTACAAACAGTCACGGCCGATATTAAGTATAATCTTACATAAAACAATTTTTAAAGTCAAAAATATCCTTAAGCGTTCATTCACTGGTGCACTTACCCTATCACGGTTGTTGAGATACAGTCTGGTGACAGACGGACAGACAGACAGACAGACAGACAGAAAGACAGACAGACAGACGGACAGCGGAGTCTTAGTAATAGGGTCCCGTTTTACTCTTTGAGTATGGAACCCTAAAAAGATGCGAAACGTAACTTTCTGATTGGCCATCTGGCCAGCCCTCGGACGTCAGTAACGTCATTAAGGGCGGCTCTTCGCCGCGGGCGCATCAATTTGAATCAAAACAAAACACGCACACGTGAACAAATGTCTACTGCATTATTTACGAGCTCCATTCTGATCACGCTAAATAAATTGAGATTAAATTGAGAGTGGGCAGTACACCTACCCAGGCAGAGTGATGGCAGTGTGGGTCAGATTGGTGGGCAATTCTAGGTAAAGGAGCGTCGGCCGTCCACCAGCTCGATGGGTGGACGATATTAGGAAGATCGCTGGTCACTTCTGGATTGCTGCTGCTGCTGCTGGTTGGGTGGCTTACTTGAAGAGAGGCCTACGCTCAGCAGTGGGCAATTATGGGCTAAAAATTATGATGATGATGTGCATTGGTTTAGTGTGCTTTAGCTTTGTACATTTAGAGAAACTAATCTTTACGATAGGTACCTATGTTGTTTGGAATCCGGAATAGGAGTAGGTCGGTCTAGAGGCCTAAGGTTATTTGACAAAATATGAAGCAACTAGCTTTTACCCGCGACTTGGTTCACATTGACTTCCTTCTGTTGGACTTTTACTGGGATGAAAAGTATTTGATTATGCCGTGTAAATAGGCAATTTGCACTATGCGGATAAGCGGTGCGGAGGTGACTGACAAGGTTACGCCGTAGAATCAATTTAAAGAAAAAAACCAAATAGGTATTTAAATTTTTAAGAGCTGAAACTGCTTACCTTGATGTTTCTTTGGGTGTGCACTTTAGCTGTTGGAGCGGGCGGGCAGAATCAAATATTTCGGCGTGTAGGGATCCGTGTAGACGGACGTAGTCCGGTCAAAAACTCAAACAAGCGGTGAAAGCAGGCGGGAAAGCACCAAAGTTCTCAGCATCGAGTGATCCGCATGTGTATACGCAATCCGGCGTTCAGTAAGAGCGGCTAGATAATTATACACTGATTTTTATGGGCAATAAATTATAGCGGAGAAATATATTTCGCGGTGACATCAGGACGAAAGAAAATTATTGATTGACAGAAGTCTTCATTTTCTTTTTGACGTATTTAATAAACAGTCTCAGCAACTTTTTAAGGAAGGAGGCCAAAAGGGTAACCAGTATTCGATATGTTAATCCAGGCTATACTTTTTTAGTATACTAAAATTCATCTTAATCCGTTCAGCCGTTTTGCATGATTTAGTAACAAACATCCAAACTTTCGCACTTATAATATTAGTAGGATAATTGAGAGCGGTCCTTGGTTTATTCGGTCCACCTCTCTGGGGGCATCCGGCATATTATTAATAATTGAATCATGCAAAATTAGTTTAGCTATGAAGACACAAGAATTTTAGACACTCTTTTTATTTGTCAGCAGACGTAACTGTAATTTTCGTTAAAAGTAGAAATCCCGTACCTACCGTACCATAACAGCAGACACGAAAAAGCAAAACAATAAAAGTAAAAAGCGTCGAAAACTTAAAACGTCCCGCTGAAAGTGGCCACAAACGACCGGTTTGCGGCGGACAGTCCTAAAAACGTCAAAACTCAATTTAAAGTTACCGATCCCGATGCAGCTGTAAAGCTGGACCACGTCCGTCTTTGATTGCCCCGGACCGATTCTCACGTGGACCTTGTCACCCTGTGGCATGTGAGAATGGTCACCGTATAGTTACTTCGATTAAGGGGAGTCATTTGTGACGGTCGTCAAGACAATTGAGAAGTTTTTATGATGATGGTTGGGTCGGATTTAACGACACCTATACCAGAAACACGAGAAAGAATAAGCCTTCCAATCACAGAGAAAGAATTGCAATTACATACTAGATGGCAAAGTCACAGACTTAAAGTCGTCTTGTGAAATTTTACTGCTACAATTTTATTTTCCGTAAGACTATTGATCTATCTAGCTATAGGTTAAACACTTAAAACAGGCTCCTCTTGCACGTGACATTGAACTGTTCAACGAGATAGTCTATAATTGAATTGTCATGATAAGATTTATTTATAAGTTTGTCAAGATATTATAAAATATTTGTTTTTATAAACTGTACACTGGACTCTTATCCAGTTGGATAAGAGCAATGGACAGATTCCAGAGGTCGTGGGTTCAAATCCCGCCCGTGGCAAATAATTTTTCAATTTTCCTCTTTGATCGATACTTAGAATTTCGTTAGCGGACGTTTCTGCTTAGTATAAATTTACTGTACACAATAACACACAAAAGGCGCTTGACTCAATTAATTTACTGATATACTGTTTCAATTAGAGGCAGTATGTAGTTTCAAAATCAAATTTGGTTTTGCAAGCCCTACTCGATCCCATGCAAGTAAAGGTCCCCCATACTTTATTAAATTAACTAGTTTAGAAGTTGCCGTCATCGGGTATGTAAAATACCTTGTTGAACTGTGTCCATATTAGCTTAAGTGAGTAGGTAATATATAAGAAAAAAATCTATAATATGTAGAATTATTAGATGTAATTATATTTATTATGATTGCTACACCAAATTAGTAAAATTGTATTGAGACAAATTAACAAACTTTTTGAACTGTACCATGTAACATACAATTTATGGAAAATAAATGAAAAGAAATGACTTAGAGAATACCCACCATCGTCCTCAATTCAATGTCATCATCATTGGAGAGACATCTTTAGCTATATTATAGGTACAGTCAACCAATTTGATTCCTAGGCCACCGTAGAACCCTGTCATTTTAACTGCTACATAGCGACGCAATAATCCTAGTAACCCGTATTGACATAGCATTTACAACGGCAAGGTTCTATGATGGCCTAGGAATCAAATTGGTTGACTGTACATTCACTTCCGATTTCCCCGCGCCCTTTCAAGAACCGTCGTAACCAGCATAAACACAACCAAAACGAATTATCAGACAGACAAACAAACAGATTACAGCGTTAACAGGCATAAAATCCAGGAAACACGTGCCTGCGAACCGACACACGGGATTAACCTTATCTCCTGACACACGCGAATACGCGAGATACCACTAGTGTTAAAAAGGGCTAATGAACCTCGTAATCTCAATGGACTAAATCTGTTTTAACATTGAGTAGTTGTGTCAAACATTCCGACATCACATTTGGTGTTTAAGTGGTAAAACTAAAAACAGAATGGAATGCAACGGCGGATCTATTAGTTGAAATATTTACTAATGATTATGTGGTATTTGGAGACTGCATTTTGTGAACTCGTAGGGATAGATGGAGACTTAGCACCCTCCTGTATATCGGTATGGATGGATACAAAAACCACACGCTTCTTGTCTATGGTATTCGGTATCGGTATGGATACCAAAACTGAGAAAGCGGGGAATTGAATAAGCATTAAATACTGAAGAGAACTTCTGCAGCATAATGGGGAATGGCTAAAATTTTTTAAAAGTTCCTTATTATTTTTTTGGTGTTAGGAATAACCTTCCTTAACACCAGAAAAAAGTAACAGACTTGTAAGCTACATCAATTATTTATAAAAATATATACCGTTTCCTCACTTACGTGTTGGGTTTAGGACGGCGAATGAGACACTTTCCTTGATCCGTCTTATATTACAAAAAATATTTTAAATATTTGACCCTGGCAATGACAAATATAGCTGCTGCAGCTGTCAATATCATTGCCATTGTCAGTTTACCACGGTTTTTTGAGTTTTTTTTATGTAATATGAGACGGATCAAGCAAAGATTCTTATTCGCCGTCCTAAACCCAAAACCAAAGTGAGGAAACTGTTTATATTTTTCAAAAATAATTGACGCAGCTGAAAAGTCTGCAACTTTTTCCTGGTGCTAAGGAAGGTTATTCCTATCACCAAAAAAATAATCAGGCACTTCTAAAATGTTCATCTTAAGTAACTTATTTGAAATTGCGTTATTGTGTTTCTCAGTTGTATCTCGTCTGTATATTTGTCCATATTTTTAACAACATCATAATATAACCAGTGTAACGGACTTATTACAGTATCTAAACAATCCATTCGTAGAATTTTCATTCCAGTTATTTTTTAAGTACAGCGAAAAGGTATGCTAGGTTTTTTTTTCAAATATTCCTTAAATGTTTACTGTTTCTGAATGATTTCTATGAAAGGAAAAAATTGCGAAACATAGGTTCATCCGATGAAACATTTGTCAGTAAAACAAGGTAAAAGCCATACATAACCACCATATTTTTGAAAACCAACCCAAGATGTCACCGTACTAATAAGCTCATCATCATCACTATTTAAGAGCTCTTGTTGGTGGAGTGACCGCCACTGATTCTTGTCCTCTGCCAGTCTCTTGACGTCTTCGTACGACTCAACAGCAACTTTCTCCTTTATTTGACTGTCGTAAGTATGTCTGGGCCTTCCTCCGCCTCTCTTTCCTTCGATCTTGCCCTCCAAGATAAAATAATATGCTAGTAATAAGCTATAAGACGTTATTATATACATGCTAATACTGCTAATTACCTACAAGTATGAATTCATTCAAACGTTCTCATTTTAAATACACTCGTGCTATTTAAAAGCGATCACACATAAAGAGCGAATTTGATCGAGTGGAGTAGTTGCCCCATTATACTTTAGAAAAAGTTAACCCGATCCATCAACCAGTCAAGTATACATTACACGCATGCCAGTGTGATTAACACTTTATTTTACAGGGTTCCGTATTCATTGTCATTATTATCAGCGATATCATATCGCAATCATTATTTACCAACTGTGTAATTCCGTATTTTAATTTCGGCAAATGATCAGTTCCCAAAAACCTCAAAGTTTTAGATATTTTTAAATAGCTGCTTTTAGCGTAAAACCCACTAGGTTAATGTTTATTTATGGTAGTCTTGAAAATGTCATGGCTTCGTTGAAAAATGTATTTTTGCCTAAATGAAAATTCAGACGACCTGAACAATTAAAATTCCAAATTTCAACTATTATTACATGAGACGTAGCCTCGAGCTTATAAAATTATATAAAGAACGAAAACTAGTACGCTTAGCATTGAATTTCCAAAGAAGAAAAAAATCTAGTTTAGGCCACCGTTTGTTTTTTGAGATAATTTTTGTTTTTTTGTTTGTTTTTGTTGCCGCTGATGATCAATTTGTAAGAATAGTATAATAAAAGAAATGACTATATTTATATGTATTCGTATCGATGTCGCTGATAGAGTTCCAGTGTGCGCTGCGAGGTTCAGAAGGAACAGCTCGTGCAGCTGCCGAGTTTGTTGTTATTTTACCACCACCAGCAGGTCGATCACGTAACGCATTGTACGAACGTCGGGTAAATGTCACTTTTTATATGGAAAATTGACAGTTAAATTGGACCGACGCACGTTCGGAACGGTACATGATTACCCCTCTAGTCTGGTCACGTGTAAGGTTTCTATGGATATTCCTAGTGATTACGTTAGGTAACCATTATCAACCTAATCGTTCTACTGCTGGAAACATGCCGTTTCTCATGGATAAGAGTCGAACAATAGTTCCAACGCTGGCTAAGAGCGGGTTGAGGACTCCATTTGGATCTCACAGAAGTATGGATTGTATTTCAGATGGTTTAATTTTTTTAAATTAGAATAAATGTAATGAATTTTAATTGTATGTATTATTTAAGTATGTTTATTGTACTTTAAAATAAATAAAAAATTACAAAGAATATTAAGATATAAGCTTTAAAAAAAATTGGCGAGATGTACAGATCATGACTAAAAAACCGCCCAAGTGCGAGTTGGACTCGCGCACGAAGGGTTCCGTACCATTATCTATAAAAACGGCAAGAAAATCACGTTTGTTGTATAGGAGCGCCCCTTAAAAAAATGTTTTATATCGTTTGTTATAGCGGAAACAGAAATACATAATCTGTGAAAATTTCAACTCTCTAGCTATCACGGTTCTTGAGATACAGCCTGGTGACAGACAGACGGACGGACAGCGAAGTCTCAGTAATGGGGTCCCGTTTTACTCTTTGAGTACAGAACCCTAAAAACACTGCAGTTCCATCTTATGTTGTACCATGTCTCTAACATATAATACTTCATTTTTCATTTTGAATAAAAGGCGATGTTAATTGGTTGGTGGATATCATAATAAAATTTGTGTCTTCTTCCTTCCATGAAAAGGAGTCCCAGTAAATTTATTTTATTCAACTTAAATAATTATTCTTAATCCTACCGACAAACATGGTATGTTCGGACGTTTAGATGTTTGGATAGTTACTTTATCATGCAAAAACAGATACTTTTGGTCCCAAAACTGTCCCCTTAACAGAATGAAATCGGGAGGGAAATGTGTTATGATTTTTTTTTTCACGGGAAATAGTTTTAAGAGCGCCTTAACGATACCTGTTGATCTCTAAAAACTTAATTTAAGCACAAAAGCACTTAATCGCGTCACGGTACGCGTACTTTTATGAATCGCTCATACCTATTCTTAAGCAAATTAAGGGTCGAACAATAAACCAATCAACAAAGCAATTTCAACCCTATTTCTCATAAAAATAAAATACAAAACATCTTTACGGTTGACTGCCAGTGAATCGTTCCTTTTGACATAGCGTATGCACGAAACTAAAAAGAACCTAAGCGATACACTTCGTTGTTAAAATTTGGACTTTAACCGGTGTGGTTAAGGTAGATATTTGACTGAATGTTTTAATGTTGTAAGACGTTTTGGTGATGGAGCTAGGAGCGTTGACGGCCCATATCAATCTGCGTCTGATTGTCATGCCGGCTTTAAAGCGACTGGGAAAAGGTTTTCAATTTATGTCTGTCCGTTCAGTAGCCGCTGTAATGACAAAGATGAAGATCGATAACTGGGAAGATAAAATGCGCATGTATAATGTCCAGCCAGAGTATAGCTAACTACTTTGGACTTTGGATTTCTACCGTGGACAAATATATTCATCCTAGTAATATAAATGCGAAAGTATACCTCTGTCGACCTAACCTATCTGTTGCCTTTTTACCCTTAAACTGTTGAACCAATTTCGATAAAATGGAGATGAGAAGGTATGGTGATAGTGGAAAGGACACAGGATAGATTTTAGCTCAGAAATCCCTTAAAGGGGTGAAATGTGGGGCGGAATTTGTATGGAAGTAAGATATAAAGAAGTCCTACGCGGACGAAGTCGTGATGGGCAGGAATCATTTTAATTGTAATTTCAAAATAAATACTCAAATGTCACATTAGGACGACACCAGGCGCTTTTTCTGAGAGTCGAACAACTGACCACGTAGTCCGCCAAGTTGGCACCTTTGGCAACGTATTTCAGGACTTACAGACTTCGGTTTACTCTCTCTACGATTAAAGGGCTAAATGATGCCACATGTCTTGTACTGTTAAATAAATAAAAATAAATAAATTAATATTACGGGACAATCTTACAAAAATCAACCTAGCCGATATCAATATATGTACCTATATACCCTTAAAATTTTGACCCGAAGTGAAGGATTTTTCAAACTTTCGGCCAATTTTATGTGCGATAATATTCTGATTCTTGCTCAGCACAACTTTCTCGACCTGCTGCCATGCATTTTATCCTGTTGTCATGAGCATGAGACGTAGGTGTATTGGAAGTGGGCTTACGTATTACTAACGGAACCACCAAAACAAGACGCTGAAGTCACTCACCGACTCAATATTCTTGATACTATTGTATGAGGACTCTAAATGTCCCAATAGTAAACATTCCAATAGTGACGCAATTAAAACAGTTAATAACAGTGAAAACGGGAGCTGTCTGCTCCCATTCACTGCATGTGGTAAGTTATGAAGCCTTCCTTTGTACTAATTGTATTCCCCCATACAATTAAACAAATAAATTGCTCAAGCTGTTAACGCATCACAAAAGGGGTTCAGTTCAGGCCCTAAGTTACCAAACAAGACATTACCAACCACCCGACCGGAAAATGATATGTTTCTTACAAACAAATTACGCTCATTCAATGCATTTTGATGGATTACACGCATTATAATTCTGACTTGAAAAAAATACACCGTAACTGCCAATACTTCACCAATCTTAAATCGACTTTAACACAATAATCTTAAGAGCGTATTTAGGCAATGCTATTTAGTTCTCTTTCTTGTTTCTTTCAGAAATATTTTGTTGACGGTCGCATTGAAAGCTATTATAATAAAAGTATTAATTCCATATAATTCATGTTCGCATGTCTCGGTGACGGTCCTTATTGTGCTCTCCTAACGCATAATGCTTTATTTCAATACAGAACTCAAGGCTTTTATGACCTTTTATGGTAGTCATGATGTTGATATGTTGTGACGGTTATAGTACAGTAAAACTTGAAAGCGTGGTCTGTACCTTGTTATTTTGGAGTTGTATGTAAAAATAGGTAGGTAGCTGTGTAATTTTGGAATGCTATACAAATTGCCGTTTAAACACTGTAATTAACTGAGACTATAAAGAACGCCTTTTCATTGTGAAACCAACTTCTGGTATAGGAAACGCCTTGATCAGCGTGCAATCAGCTTTACATAACAACTATCACTGTTCTTTGGTTGGAGTTGTGAAAATATTTGTTGATGATTGAAAAACACGGAAGACCTTACACAAACCTGCCAAGTCCAGTCTACATGTAGATAAAGAATGATATGTTCCTACTGTTCCTAGAGATGGTGGTCAAAGTCGCCGGAGTCAAAGTCTAGCTATGGTAGAACATACAAATTTTATTTACAACGTATATACCTATGTACCTACAAATTAGACTACCTACTGAAAACAATAGTCCCGCTAAAAAAATATTATAAATATAGAGATAATTATCATAAACAATTTTTCAATACTGCAGAGTTATGAATGTATTTGATAAAGTTAAAATGGCAATTGTAATGCAATATAAACATAAGTTGGGAGATCTTGTTAAGTACACAAGGAAATGCAACCTACGAACTCTGACCAGTAAGAATACATACACAGTAAACAAATATAACAACTTAATTATATGGTCAAAGAGTGTGGTTTAGCTACCTACCATGTGTTATAAACAGCTTTTCAAAATTATTTTTATTTTATTTTATTTATTGGAGAACTGAGTTAAATGTACTTATAGTTACTTACAAGCTAGATTGAATGCAAATAAACATGCACTTAGCTCCTCGACAGTTCCCACTAAAACATAATAACGGCTTTATTACAAAAGACTACAATTACTTACTTATTATTATTACAACGAACCATCCTACCAACCATCATCTGGGATGATTTTTAGTAATTCATTTTAGATAACATAGAGAGTAAACATACACAAACTAAAATATAATTAAGAAAATGTTCATTAAGGCCCGGGGAGTAGGTAGTAATATAGATAAAAATAATTACGTACATAGTAATATTATTTACATAAAAAAGTTTAGTAAATAAAATATAAAAGACTGTAATTAAACGTAACCCATGTAATTTAATCACAAATCTGAAAATAAACAGTTATTTTTTTTAAAGGTGCGGCGCTAAAAGGGTCCGCAATCTGCACTGCAGTGATCCATAAGGTAGTAAAATAACTTTTAAAAATCGGCACTTGAAATACCGAATTTAGGTACTTACATACATTAATAAATCAAACTCATTTGTTCCACTCAATCTGTTCTCAAAAGATTCGTACATACAAGACTTCTCAAGACCAGCTCTATCAACTAGTTATTCGAAATGTAAGATTATACTTAACGCTTTTTAGACGATCATTTCAACAATAACTTACAATTTCTAAGCCAGATTAAATCAACAACAGCAAATTCGTCGTTTAATTATAAGAACACTAAAGTGCTTTTCTTCAAAGCCTGCAATGTAATCTCGGGATGTGTTGGACACGTATATGTGTCCGTCGAGTTAACGTCGCCGTTTTGTCCACTTGCCGACCTCAGACACGCTTGTTATTACGTGTCAAAGAAATAAGGTACTACGAAAATAAATATAATAAGGTAATTTTTTATAGAAACGTTTCATAACGGATCGTACGAAACGGATCGTACGAAACGGATCGTACGTAACGGATCGTACGAAACGGATCGTACGTAACGGATCGTACGAAACGGATCGTACGTAACGGATCGTACGAAACGGATCGTACGTAACGGATCGTACGAAACGGATCATAGAAACGTTTTTTACGCTAAAAGCCGCAAATTATAGGTACGAGTACTCGAACTCACAAATGTTGTTTGCCTCGAAAATGGTTTATGATATTGATTTTTGTGCAAGCTACCGCCGTTTGACCCAACCGAGATAGGAAAATAGACCTAATCAGAATAAGGCCTTGTTAAGGGAGTGGGCAACAGACTGCTCGAAGTTCTCAAGACCTTATAGTGCCTTTACGCCATCGCCAATTAGAATTAGGTTGACGAGCGGACCTCGGGCTCCATCGCGATGCCACCAGGATAGCAATAAGAAGAACCAGTTCACGTAATAAAGCTCAGTCATAGAATACACGCGGACCCACAATGTCCGCCGCAACACATTGTTTGTTTCATTACGTCGCGCACCTAATTGCTTATTAGGGAATAACGCGGGCGCGATGTCTTCTTATTACGCTGCCAGCTCTGATTAAGTTCAGTTATATGTGTAGCGTGGGTGCTGTTTTTTTCACGTTTTTGCCAGTTATTTTAGACGCAGAATTTCGTTTACTTTGTCATCTGGAAATTCTGCAGCCAATTCTAATGATTCAAGTATACTCACGTATACTCAAGTACCTATACAAGTAGGTACTCGAAATACTGCCGATTTTTTACATGTCGATGTGATAACTGAGTACTCATTCAAAGTCAAAGTCAAAATCTTTATTTGCGTTAAACACATTCACATGCATGCAAATACATAATAGCATTTTTTGTGCTCATGGTTCTTAGCTTATATTATGTGTCTAACTTACTGGGATGGGCATTTATTCTCAAGGGAATGGACCGTAGTTGCCCTTCTGGCTCCTTTCGTGTTAAGAACTTCACAAACGTACTCTTCGAATAAAGTTTAAGCGATTTAGGTATGGAGCATTTTGAGAGATTTTGCAGTTAAATAATATATATATATTGTATAACCTTGTCAAAACGTTGTCAATTAAACAGTTCATATCAAAATCTTTATATATATAGTCCTCCTTGTCGTATCCGACGACGGCGACCCTTACAATTTCCTCTGGTGAGCACGAATATGGCTCGCAAAGCCGAACTTAGTTTTAAATGTCCGGTCACATTGTGTGCAGTATAGCTGGCCCTGGTTATTGTAAGTATATGCATAGGATGGTGTAGGTCGAGTCTTCCGCAAATGGCGCTTTTGGTCCAGGTGTTCAAGTCGAGCTACTTCAAAAGAAGCTACACCTTTTCTGACTTTATTACGCCATTCTGGTCTCATGGACGCGACCTCCTCCCAGCCCTCAGCAGGTATATCGCAGGCTTTGAGATGACGTTTTAATACGTCCTTGTAGCGCAGAAACTGCCCCCCACGATTACGCTTTCCATCCGCAAGCTCGGAGTAGAATACAGATTTTGGGAGTCTGCAGTCTGTCATGCGACTAACGTGGCCACTCCATCTCAACTGGCTTTTCATCAGTATGGCCTCCATGCCGAGCATGTTAGAACTTCGTAAAACGTCCATGTTGGTCACACGATCCTGCCACCGAATGCGGAGAATGCATCGTAAACAACGCATGTGGAAGGTGTCAAGCTTTCTAATATCTCCCTTGTACAAGCACCAGCACTCAGCAGCATATGTGAGTATTGGGAGCACCATAGCCTTGTAGACAGAAAGCTTGGTTTGGAGTTTCAGATCGTGCGATTTCCAAACACGTTGGTTCAATTTGCCAAAGGTGGCGGCAGCTTTGGCTATGCGTAGTGGGGTCTCTGAGGTAAGGCGATTGTCACTTCGAATTTGGCTGCCCAGGTACTTAAAGCTAGTCACTTCCTTCAGCACTGAACTGCCCAAAGTAATTTGAGCTGTATCAGCACTGCAACCTCGGGGTGGTTGCTTAAGTACCTGGGTTTTGGCGACACTTATAACTAGGCCAAATCTGTCACACGAGTCACTCAAAGACACCATGGAGCCCTGGAGTGCGTCTAAGCTGCTAGCCATCATGCATACGTCATCGGCATACAGGACTTCAAGCATCGATACCTGGCGAATTTTCCCTTTTGCCCTAAAACGCGAGAGATCAAAAACTCCCTTGTCTGATCGCACGTGGAGCTGAATCGGTTCGCTGTTTCGGCCAAGCGCGTCTCTCATTACAGCGGAGAAATACAGAGCGAATAAAGACGGAGCCATCACGCATCCTTGCTTGACACCACTAGTTACCTGAAATGATTCCGAAAATTCACTGTTGTGCTGAACCTTGGCTGTCATATTGACGTGGAATTGCCTAATTAGGTTAACTAGCTTAGCTGGACAGCCAATTTTCTCTAAAATCAACCAGAGAGCCATACGTGGGACACGGTCAAAAGCCTTTTCGAGGTCTACAAAACACATGAACAGAGGATGATTTTGCTCGATGCACTTCTCTTGTATTTGTTTCACAACAAATATTGCATCCACAGTACCTCTGCTGGGCCTGAAACCACATTGGCTCTCTGGGAGAACTTTCTCTGCTAGGGTGCTCAAGCGGGTGTTGATTATATGCGCCAGTACCTTACCAGCAGTGGAGAGAAGAGATATTCCTCTGTACGAGCTACAATCAGCTACATCTCCTTTGCCTTTATAAAGTTTACATATAGAGGCATCTCTCCATTCCTGCGGCACTATTTCTGACTCCCAGATCCTACGTATCAAGGCAAAAAGCCTGTTTAGAACATTAGGTCCGCTATATTTGTAAACCTCCGACGGTAACCCATCCGAGCCAGGTGTCTTGGCGTTCTTAAGTTTCTTTACTGCCGATACGAACTCTGTAAAAGTTGGTGGGTCTGCAAGACTCTCGTCGACTGGCAAGCCAATAAGGGCATTGATGTAGTCGAGGTCCACTCTTTGTATTGCGGGATTAAGGACCTCGTTAAAGTGTTCTGCCCAGCGAGCAAGCATCTGTCAAACTCCGCAACGTAGCTAAACTTGGATATAATTTCTTGCATGTGTAATTCGCGCTTAAGGATTATAATTATTAACTATCACTGTTGTGTCTGCTGACGCCTTGGCGCTAAGTAGGAACCGCCTACGCCTGCTGGCCAGGGTGCTTACTGGGCACTGCCGCCTAAATAAGCACATGCAAACGATAGGACTGTGTGACACAAGGCAGTGCAGACTCTTCCTTGAAGCAGAGGTACACACATCCTAACCGATTGCCCTTGCCTCATGCGCAGTCGTAACTCGATCTTGGTCAAACACATCATGTGCCCGGAGGAGATCAAATTTCTTGATATCAACAAAACCCTGCAATTCTTTGAGTTTGCAGGACTTGACCAAGAATTGTAGTAAGTGGCGATCACAATAGATCAGCGATGGTCGCAGTGATGGTCGAGTGGTCGCTTTGACAGCCCGAAAGCCACTACCAGAATAATAATAATCACTGTTAACTTTCGCAAAGTATCCCAGCCCTATCATGAATTGTGCAAATTATAGACAACGGCACTAAGTTTGTTTGCGCGTTTTCCTACGGAATTAGTGACAAAACTGGCGACATACCCGTCTTGATTATCATCCAATGCTATATCATTTCTATCAGAAATCTTCATAAGAACCCGTTTACCCCAGTCCATAGCTCAGAATCGCACAAAGACACCGGTTCGCCGTATAATTGCTACGATCCGCGGCAGCTTTCGGCCGCGTTAATTCCCTATGATTGATTATCTTTTCGGCTAATGAGCTTGAGCCCGTCTTGTGGGGATGGGGCATGTGAGGACGTGGCAGCGTTTTATTTTCAAGGGAGGGGAATCCTGTTCCACCGTGACACAGTTTTTGCTAGTACGAGGAGCAGAGGACGCTTACTCACTGTTTTAAATTACCCACTTTGCTACTAGATATTTTGTACTTATTATGTAAGCAATTTTTTTTATACGGTGGGCCCATGTGCTATTATATCTCACTTTTACAAGGAAGTCCCTTCTACCCTACCCAGAAGACTGCAGCTGTAATAATGCCATTTGCTCTGTAAATTGTAGGCTCCTGAGGATATGCGCTTTGTTGAGAGCGAAGGACCTGGATTTGTCTAAAGCTGTCAATACAACAAATCCTTAAATCAACATAGAGAGGGCAATGCGCTGACTCCCCTGCTGCGTAAGTTATCAGATCGTAATTAGCGCCAAACCACGCAGCCTAACCATACAGTAGGGAGGCCAATTTTATTGGCTAAGTAAAACCAAAATTCAGTTTGACTGAAGAGGTTCCTACCATCAAGTGGTATCATTGGATTCAGTGAGGTCTCCCGAATATATGAAAAATACTGTTGTCGCTCTCTAAAAGTGTGGAGGAGATAACTATGACGTCTCGAAGATGGCGGCGAGTGATATCAAATTTTATCAATTATCTCCCTACTTACTCGTACTCAACGTATTTGAACGAATGAGGCATCAAATTAAAGCTATTTAAGCCGGAAATAAAACATATCTTATAATATAAAATGTAAATCTTACAATTAAAAAGTAACACTTGAAAAATCTATTTTTTAATATTCCCTTTTTTTCGATGCAAAAAAAAAACAATAAGTAAGCAAGTAGTTCTAACAGCCCCACCCTGAAAATTATATATCTTGGCTAAAAGAGCCCGTATGTTAGTTTATTATTGCATTAAATTAATGCGGTATCCATGCGGGAGTGTTTATGCCACGATCAAGACATACTTATTAGTCAGCTATGTAGATATATATATATATATATATATATATATATATATAATGTGTACAGCGGCGCTGACAGAGTTAAGCCGTATGGAGTATAGGAGGCTTGGCACTACTATTGCGATGTGGTAACTTTTTAAAACTGGAAGTAATTCGAGCCAGGGAGTTTCTCAATTTACATAAAATGTTCGTGGTGGGATGCTCATTAGGTACGTATCCTATCTTCTATCACATATACTTATACTGATTAAAACAGACAAATGTGTTAACTTGGGCACGGTTGGGTACACGAGACACCTGTTTTCACTACGAATTACCTCACAATCAATAGATACGCAAGCTAGAGGTCTTATTTAACGGGGCCGATTTGTCATAAATAAAATTGATGTCGGTAAATACTCATGGTATTATTATTTATTTATGTTTTATCTACATACCTATAAAACTAGGCCTCACACTCGAAATTGGACAAAATGGAGTAGTCAAAGCTTTTTCTTAACCTCATCAATATTATACACGCTATAGCGTTAATTTTGGACCACGCCGTTATGAATTATGATCGCTTTTCCCTCACAATAAGTGTATAAATAGGGCCGCTGATGGCGGGAAATAAATCACCGGGCCCATCCATCATCCTCCAGGAAGCGATGTGTGCCGATATATGCGTATAGCGCGCTTAAGAAAAGTCCACCTATACTAGAGGGCGATTTTGAGGGAAAAAGTGCAAGTTGAGTTTTAACATTATAATAAGTAAGTTATTTGCGGAAATCACGAAAAGTCTGGTCTCGTGATGTAACTGGTGACCGAAGAGCTGGCGGCTTTCTTGCGCAATGCAATTCAGCGAGGAAATGCAGCCAGCAACAGCATCCTAGGTACGATTAGATTTAACTTAGTTTTTATTTAATTTAGTTAATGTTAATTATCATTTTCTATATACTTTAACATATACACCGTGGCCGTGAATAACCCGAAAGATTTAAGCTAACGATACTAGAACCTAATTAGAGTATGTAAAGTTATGTAACATATAGTCCAAAAACTCATAATTAAGGAGATATTAATTATTTGAAACAAATCAAAAGTTAAAAAATCTCCAGTCTAACACACCCTAAAGGCTTGAGCATAACTTGACACTTCTTGTCATGGAACACAAGTCACGGCATTCGCCGTTCGTCGTATGATTTCGGAGCGATTCGTGTAGTGTTATGCTCGCTCTCTGTTCTTCAACTTCAGTTTCTCAACTAAAGAGTTGTTCACAAAGAAGCGGGCAATTAATAAGATTTAATTTGTACTGAAATAGTAATTTAATTAAGACACATAATTAGACCCATGTTGATACAACATTAATTACTCGTAATGTCGTCAAAAATACGTGGTTTAAATCTTTCGGGTTATTCACGGCCACGGTGTATATCTCAGCCAATCTCAGGTGCATAATCTGAGTGTTGTTTTATCTATGTTTATTCTTTTGTATTGCTTTATCTGAGTGAGGTTGCACATAGTTGGTATTTGTATCATATTTATAAGATGTTGGAGTTACTCGTATTTCTGTGAAATGGGCGCTATATTGTTGTTAATTTTTTTTTGTAAGTATCAAGATTCATAGGTTTTTATTTTGACACGTGCGAATCAGTATTGGTAGAATAAGTAAATGTAAACAACGTGTCCAGCGCCGTGATTTCAGTTGTCTAAGAAATCTTAATCCTTCATTTAATCTGAGACCAAATCCGCATATGTTAGTGCGGACTCGGTGCGGTATCAGTAAACAGTCAGCTGTCAGTGTCGACATCAGTACAAATTCTTTACTGCGTTCCTGATTGACGCGGGATGCGCGGAAGCACCATGCAACTTCGCAAATATCATACTGGCGATATACCGATAAGTGAGGGAATCAGGCGACATCATAAGCTCACGGTAATTATAAAATACCGCCTCGCCAAATGCAGAACTGGGCTTTCGTGTAGACTGTAGAGACGGCTTGCTATTCAACCAGACATAAATTGACAGATGAAGTAGACTGCGAAATCATCAAGATATCACAGAACTGCCAATGTTTTTCAAACAACCCTCACCCCTTTTCAGATTGCAGTCACGATCGTCAAAGTGTAGCATCAGACGCCAAAGAGCACCGCTGCGGTAAGCGAGTAAACATTCAGTGTGCGCGTGTCGACCGCTATCTGCGGAAGTCACACTGACTTGCTTTCAGATCTTTCGTGTGGGGTTGAGAAACTATAGAGGGGACAAGTGTGAAAGTATTTTTTTTGAAAAAAAATTGTTTCTTACTTGTGATTCTTCTGCGCAAGCGTTCGCCAAAGGGCACCGCTGCGGTAAGCGGATAAACATTCAGTGTGCGCGTGTCGACCGCTATCTGAGGAAGTCACACTGATTGGCTGTAAGATCTACGTTGGAGACTTCAAATACAAATACAAATCGTTTATTTGTTCAACATAGGTGCATGATGGTACATGAGGGTCTTATAATTGAATTTTTGCATCACTATGCTGGGCAACTTAAGTGTCAGTGGGCGGGGCACATTGCACGTAGAACCGATGGCCGTTGGGGCGGAAAGGTTCTCGAGCGGCGACCACGTACCGGAAGGCACGGCGTGGGTAGGCTGGCAAGGTGGACTGATGACCTGGTAAAGGTCGCGGGAGTCCGCTGGATGCGGGTGGCGCAGGACCGGCCATTGTGGCACTCTTTGGGGTAGGCCTTTGTCCAGCAGTGGACGTCTTTCGGATGATGCTGGGCCATTTGGCATATAAGTTTGTGAGTAATTAATAGAGAGGCTCTATTCATTACAGTCTGACAAAAAGTCACTTATTTTGTAGTACGCGCGACTTCAGGGGCTACAGTGTTATTACAGATATTTGCACTTAAAAATTGGAGACCTATATTTATAAACAATCTTTTTCTTATCATCTTAGCTTAAATTCAATTGCATCAATAGTTATTTGCAGCGGAAACCGTTTTGAGGAGATAAGCATAATTAGATTTGATAGGGCACAGCGGACAGTCATATTGGTCATATTCGGAGCAAACCACTGGGGAAGTAACTTTACATTGCAGAAGACAACAGCCAACAGCCATAATAACAGCACACCTTGCTCTGTAAGTATGTAGTGTGTTCCTGGTGGTGAGTAAGGTCACCAAAGTTCCCGAGGATATAGTGTGCTGAGAGTGAGAGTAAGGGATCTGCGTTTGTCTCTAGCTTTCAACATAATGAATCCTCACATCAAAAAAGGGTCGGCAATTCAATCGCGATTCCTTTTCAAGCGTCCGCCAATATGCCTAAGAGCATCGCTGCGGTCAGCGGGTAAATATTCAGTGTGCGCGTGTCGACAGCTATCTGCGGAAGTCACACTGACTTGCTTTCGGATCTTTATCGTGGGATTCGGAAACCATAGAGGTTATCCTTTATGAAAAAATAATAAGACTTTATAAATAATGGATCACGGAGGAACACGGATCAGGAACACGGAGCTGCGTACCAAAACTGGCATCGTAGATGTGGGTGCCAAGACCGCGAAGCTTAAGTGGGACTGGACTGGACATGTCTGCCGAATGCACGCAGAACGATGGGCCAAATTAGCCACCGAATGGACCCCACAAGATGGCTTTCGAAGTAGAGGCAGACCGAAAAGGCGATGGCGGGACGACCTTGACACATTTTGTACAGATTGGCGAACACTAGCACTGGACCGAGACAAGTGGCGGAAAAAAGGGGAGGCCTTTGCCCAGCAGTGGGACACAAATTAGGCTACAAAAAAAAAAAAATAATGCATAGACAAATCAAGACTTATATTTTTAAAGAATTTTTCTCATCATTTTAGCTTTAATTCCGATTGCAACTTTATTAGCTATGTCTATTTAAATGATAGTTTATCACGGGTCTATAACGCGATATTTATTTACCTTATTTCTGACGTTTCGACACGGGTTGGCGGTCATGGTCTCAACATGTGTAAGTAAGTAAGTAAATCTTTATTTGACCTAAGTCAAGGGAGATCACAAACCAGGTACAATAGAGATATCACTAAAATCTTCCTTAAAAGGCATCCAAATTCTTAAATCATCTTAAATCTAACTAGGTATCTACTTACGTTCTATGAATTATTGAATACTGTAGAAACATTTATATATCAGCCATTTTTTAAAGCCTTCTTAAATTGTACAAGGCGCGAGAGCATAAAGAGTGTTAGCTTTGTGCTTCGGATATAGGGTGTTTATTTAGGGTACCGTAATTTATTTAATTAATCTATTGAATTTCACTGCAGTATAAGTAATATCGATGCACAGTGCTTTGTCTTTACTGTACTTAGGTACTTCAGCCTAGCTAGCACACTAGGTTTTATGTCGGCGAAAATGTACTGAAACGTCACGTAAAACGCGACATAAAGCCTAGTGTGCTAGCCCCCCAGGATGAGTATAATAACAAATTCAGTGCCAATGAATTCGCAACGTTATGCTCGTAATAACATGGATTCCCGCTTTGTAGAGGAAAGTGCCTACTAGCAAAGCATCCTCTAGCAGGTTCTTACACGTTTTTATATGGTCTCTCTTTGTAACTGATTTGTTTGTGTAAGGTGTGCAATAAAAAAAAATTGTATTGTATTGTTCTTAGCATTGTAAGTGCAATAACAGGTTTGCCGATTAAAGGATTTATTGAACGAGCTAGCGAAGCGAAACTAATTCCTCAGTTTCAGCTTGGCCCAAAATTCTTTCGTGTGGCCGGCTGTCTGGCTACTTTTTCTACAGCTAGGTCGCATTTCTCAGTCGATTCTCGTGAAATTTTAATTATATTAATTATATAGAATTTATTTGTCGAGTCACTTCTTCGAAATTCTTTTTTTTTTTAGAAATAACAGGCTCTTGAGTTCTATAGCTCACAGAGCCACTAGTAACAATAGTTTTTATAGAAAAAAACGATTTTAAATATGTGTTTGAAATGTGTAAAGTACGCGTTTAATCAAAAACGTCAATAACGTCGCCGAGGCTAAAAGGTTTCGTCTGTATTTTTTGTTTGCGTCCAGTTCTAGTGATTGCTAAGTCTGCCTTGCGTGGCTTCAGCACAATGCAGCCACTAAGTGGTTGTCGAGCTGCGATAGGGCTCCACACGTCCTCGCTCGTCTGAACTATACAGACATACCTTAATGCAGTGGCTAGACTCATCTCATCATTTTCTGCCTATACAACATGCTTGGGAACGGAAAGCTATGGTAGCCTAGTGGTGCAGGCATGCGGCTGTCAAGCGGCGGTCGTGGGTTCGAATCCCGGCTCGTACCAATGAGTTTTTCGGAACTTATGTACGGAATATTTACCGTTAGCTTTTCGGTGAAGGAAAACATCGTGAGGAAACCGGTCTAATCCCAATAAGGTCTAGTTTTCCCTCTGGGTTGGAAGGTCAGATGGCAGTCGCTTTCGTTAAACTAGTGCCTATGCCAAATCTTGGGATTAGGTGTCAAAGCGGACCCCGGGGCCCTTTGGGGCACAGCCAGGAATAACGCTAGGAGGATGATGATGACAACATGCTTGGGAAGCCTCCTAATACCATGAACCTTGTTGAGAAGATTAACCGGGGCAAATAATCTGGGCTCCGATCACTTTTTTGTTAACATTACTGGTTTTGATTACAAAAAAAGCAGCCGAACCCAGCTTACTTTATACTACTTTTTTTTTTTAATTATTTGCTTCATCCTGAACACCACCACAACACCACGTCTCGCGACTGGGCAAGCCTCTCATCAGCTCCCATGGATAAGAAGGAACGAGGCCCATGTTGGCTCAGTGAGCAATTTGGACTTCACTTGCACCTTTGAATATCTTCGCAATATTTACTAGTAACCAGAATATCCATCCAATAAAATACATATCGAATCTTTATATAGTTAGTCAACGAATTACCTTTGTTCGTCAATCTAGTATTGATCGAACATTGTTTGAAGCGCTTGCTTCCTCGCACCATACACCATCTCATGTTAACTTCTCAGAACGAGCGTATACATTTTTATAGATAATGGTACGGAACCCTTCGTGCGCGAGTCCAACTCGCACTTGGCTGGGTTTTTTTTCCATATTTTAATACCTACTTACATTGAAATGCGAATCGTACGTTCAGACCGAAACATGACAGACATAGGCTGTCCCCTTATCCTTATTTCACCGTCAAACGTTTCACCGAATGCATGCTTTGGCCAAATTTCCATTTCATCGAATTTTTGTAACTCAGAAATGGTTAACTTTTTAGGTACAGCTAAAAGGTCATTCTGTAGAACCCATTGGGTTAGGTTTGTTCTACAATATTCCTGAAAAGTTTACTGATTCTGAAAAAAATGGCTTTCGATGAAATTCTGCGAAACGTACATTCGATGGTACGTTTAATGTAAAACAAGGTAGGTACGACCCAGACAGAGAGGTGACGCTTGTATACATAGACTAGCGGGCTTCTCCATGTTCCGGGCTGAGGTCATATTCTTTCGAATTTGAAAAAATGCAGACGGGCTACTGCTTAAGATTTGTATGTGCCCTGTCTGAACGAACCTTAGGTAATCGTAGTTCAGTGTTACCGTTCTGTTTTCAGGACGTTTCTGTGAAGCACGGCTTTTATGGACATCGTAGAAGCTATAACGGTTAACGTCTTAAAATGCTACTGATATCCCTATGGTTTACTTAAGGCATTTGATATTCTTGAATACTGAATATGTATAGGTAGATGAAATTTTACAAAATTTACTGCCTGCGCTGCTTTGTCGGCGTACTACAAAAAACGCAGGCATACCCGCGGAATAAAATAGACTATATTTTAATGATTACATTTGAGATAATATATGATGTTGGAGAAAGAAGCTGCAAATCCCTTGGACGACTTTTCGCACCAATAACTGTATTCTCCGAGAGCTAAACGTTAATTGTAATTGTAATCATATATAATATGTTAGTAAATTAAATTAAGCTATATTAATCTATACTCAGTGATCAGCTTCCCAGTCAGCTTGACCCAATGTCTGTAAATGCCACAGTCATACCTATCAGCTAATACATTCAGAATATTGCTGGAGCTGCTTCTTGCCCGATGCATTAGAGATGCCGCTCGCTTGCGCAAGATGGCGTGAAAACCATCAGTGCGTGCTTCCGCGAACATTTTCGAAGCACTGCAGAACCAAGGCAGCCCCATCAGCATTCTGAATGCATTATTATACTGGACGCGAATGGCGTTAAGGGAACGCTGAGTATACCTTACCCACAGGCTGCTCGTGTAAAATGTCTGGCTGTATGCTTTAAACAGCGTGATTTTGACACTGTCTGTACAGCGAGCGAACCTACGAGCAAGCATATTCCCACGCACCGCCAACGCTCTCCTCTCTCTCTCAATGTCCACGTCGTCTTTTAGGTCTGATGTAACAATGTGCCCCAAGTACTTAAACTTATTAACCCATGTAAGTTAAGACCCGACTCAAAATCAAAAAATCTAAATTAATTATTTATTCTGCAAATAGGCCACAAGGGCACTTTTACGTGTCAAATGGTATTTTACAATATAGTATTAATCATCTTACACAATAATCATTTAAAAATTGCAGATTTTAACCAATAAGTACAAAACGGTTAACAAACTAAAAGTCACTAAATGAAAACAAAAAAATCCAAAATTGTAAAATATTATTCATTACATTCGATATAAGGTCTGCATCAGAATTAACAATAAGTTTATGATATTAATTTAGTACCCCAGAGATGTATAAGGTCTCTGGGCGTCCAAATACAATTAATAATTATTCTAATGTTCTTAGAGATGACTGTATAGCGTAAAAACAGAAAAAAAGGATCATTAATGTCAATAACAATAAAACGTGTCAAGAACAGAATGATGTCTCTCGTATTTAGGACTTTCAACGATGTGCCTTCGTAGGACTCTATAGAGTTCTTTGGCCACGTTACCAAGAAGGACGGACACAATCTTGAGCAATTGGTGGTTACTGGCAAATTTGAAGGTAAAACACTCTAGAGATCTTGCATTGTTAAGCGATGGTCAGACCAAGTCCGCACATCGCTTAACAATGCAACAGATACAGGAGGCGAACTCTGAATACTCTGATCCAAGAAAAGCTGCTTCCACAACAGGGAAATGACGACCCTCAACAATGAAGAATACGACGCGAGAAGGGAATATATTTTATTACTTACCTACTCCTATATACAGGTGAAATATTTTTTTTTAAATCAGATCACTGATTCCGGAGTCTATCCCCTACAAACAAACTCACGAACTTACATAGCTTCAATCAATCTCACAGACTATTCCGCTACATAATGAAAGTACAGACTAACTGACTGAAATTAACTTAGGTATATCTCCGTTCTGAAGATCCATTCTATTGGCGAAAGTATTTTTAAAATCGGGTGAGAACTTCCGAAGATTGCTCTCTAAAACTAACTTAGTGCTACAACCAAGTGAACCAACTATGTAGGTATTCTAAGGTATACAATTTATCTCGCAGCCTTACCTTGTTATCAAACACGGGTAAAGCCGCGCGGGCAGCAGTCTTCAATAACTAGCAAGGCAGATAGATGTCACTGCTAGTATATTGCGTTATTAGGGCATGATTGAATATAATGCCGAGGCAGGGTCAATCAGGCAGACAGACACTTCCTACGGCGGCCGGTAGCGGCGGGACAAAGCCGCCGGCGCCGCCTTTGATCTCACCACCAATAGGGTTGTCGCCACCTTGATTTTAGTTCAATTTGCTGTAGACGTCATACGTATAAGAACTTTAAAGTTACGAAATAATATAGCTGTAAACTTTACGTAGTTGTATTTTTCCAAATATGTACGCAAATGACGATCCCAGATTAGCTTACATGGTTATGACCGGAGTTGTCCATCGCGTGCAATATGCTGTTTAAATCATTTGTGATGAGATGATACAGGCCCATGATGATGAAGATGTTGATGTAGTTATATTAGTTTTGTTAATTGTAGTACCTACTTCATTTGAACATTATAATTTGACGACCGCTTTAGCCTAGTTGGTAGTGACCCTGCCTACGAAGCAAGAGGTCCTGGGTTCGAATCCCGGTAAGGGCATTTATTTGTGTGATGAGCTCGAATATTTGTTCCTGAGTCATGGATGTTTTCTATGTATTTAAGTATTTATTTCTCTATATAAGTATCCATATCGTCGTCTAGTACCCATAGTACAAGCTTTGCTTAGTTTGGGACTAGGTTGATTTGTGTAAGATTGTCCGCAAATATTAATAAAAAAAATTAAAAAAAAATTATTAATTAAAGTACCTACTTACTTCATTTGAACAATATAAATTACACATACAATTTACATCAATGTCTGAGCCAAAAGTTTCTCATACAATTATATGATAAGTTACCCGAATGCATTCGAATGATATATTTTATGTTAAAATATACGGATATAAAATGTTACTTTGAGATGTAAAACAATGTTAAAATCTTTAACACCGATCCGTACCGAAGCATGTCAGGGGTTAATCCATTTTTCAGTGTACTGTTATGTATTGAAGCTATTTGAGAACATAATATTTGTTTTTTTTATGATAGCTTTATCTCAATGATTTACTTTAACTAAGCTTTCCTGGATCAAAACTAATTTTCGATAAATTATTAAAAAATATTTTCGTTTTTCCAGAATTAATTGACAACCCTAGTTTGGACACGGTCGCCGTTTGTCGGTGATTGCCGGCGTGAAATGAGCTCCGACAGCCCCCCTCCCCCTCCCTCACCGCGGACCTAATGGGTTATATAGCCACGAACTGTCGACTCATTGTTTGTGTCGAGGGTATCAACACATATTTCGACTAAGTCTTACCATCTGCTGGAAAAAGAATATCGATTTAGAGCTTAGCCTGGGCCACGACTCCATTTGACTTCATTTGCAGACGGCGACATCTCCTAGGGAATCGCTTTTCTTTTATGTCTGTGTCATTCTGATGTTGAGACAGATGAAAGTGGGGATATTGATATGACTTGACATCACTGTCACACTTGGTCATCTCGAATCGGGGCCTTGTTCAATCAAATAGGCAAACTAGTAGTCTGAGAGGTCAATCAGACACCTTTACGCTTCACATTAGTATTTAAAATCATACTTATGTGGCTTAGCGTGCGTGGAAGGAACCACAGGAAACGCGAGTTTTATTAATTGTAATGCGAAACGTAAGTGATTGATTGACCACAGTTCATATCCAAAGATCCATAACTTGTTCCTTTTTTCCATCAAACATGATAGACACGATATATTATACCATTTATACCCTCACCTCACCTCAGAGACCTCAGAGAGGTAAAAAAATAAGTTAATTATACGCGATTAAGTCCAGTTTAGTAAAAATAATGATTGAAAAATGTAATTTAGAATGTATGTAATGATAAGTAATAATAAAAAAACATACAGTCATAGACAAACAAACATACACCTGCGAGTAAATATTCTGGTGAGTATAACTTTATTTAAATAAGTACTTTAAAAGTTTAAAAATCCTGCAACGAATAGCCCCGCTTTTAGATTTGTTTTTAATCTACCTACTTACTTACGGAATTATTATTATTATGTATGTCTTTCCCGCTCACGGGACAATGATGTCCCGGACCTTTGGGAGGCGTGCGTGGGGCTAGGTACCTACAAAGTACCAACTGAGCCAACACGTAGAGGCCCTTTTGACAATTTAATGAAATGCAAGGAGTACACCGAGTGTATGCTGTCCCTGCCCGTGTCATGGGACGCACACAGAGACAGCACCCGCTGGGGTGTATAGGGACGATTGCTGGTTGATGGAATCTAAAGAAAACGGGTTATTGGGTGAAAATTATGGACTAGTGGCTGGGCTATTGGGTGAAACATCGGACGCCTGCCTAATAAACTGTCTCATTTTTTATCTCTGGCAGACGGTGACAACACTCAACCTTAGTGATAAAATATTTATTGTGTTGGCTCAGTTGGTACTTTGTAGGTGGTACCTAGCCCCACGCACGCCTCCCATAGGTCCGGGACATCATTGTCCCGTGAGCGGGAAAAAAAATAATACTTACGGAAACACATAAAAAGTTTTAGAATGCTATTTCTATACATAATATAATTATATTAATACGTGTAATGCTACTCTTCTGATTTCTAAAATATAAGATGAACTCGTAAAATTACCGTGAATAACTTTAAACTGTTCAAGTGGGACTGGTGGCGCCATCTGTTAGCGCTTACCGACAACTATTTTCGTAGATCTTCAATAACAAAACATTATAATACCACTGATACGTAAACCAAAATGTACTTAAGTTGAAAATTAATAACACAAAGCTCTCTAACAATTGTTATCTTAAGGTTTATAAAAAGGTGTTTTTCCTTAGAAGTGATTATGAAATGACGAAGAAGATTTAAATAAATGCACACTAGACGATGACTTCGAAACTTGACGTATTAATTAATATCCGCAACAAAATACTCATTATCATTGAAGAAATAGTAGATTATCCTTGCATTGCCATAAAATAAAACAAAAACTCTTAAAAAGCTACATTTCAAATATTGATAGCAGAACAAAGACCACCCAAACATAAAATTCTACCAACTTACTAATATGGGCTAACTTTGATGAAAAAAGTCGTCAGTTACGTCGTTCTGCTATCAAAACACCTTCAAAAGCCCTCGTTAAGCATTTTTACAAACAAAAATGGGAAATCATTGCTGTTTACAGACCCTTTGTTAGATTATAGAAATTGCGATGAGTCAGTAATGTCAATAATGAAAGTGCGCTTTTTAAAACTCGGCCGGTGGTCCTAAATAAGGGTGAGGTTACCTGGTTTACGCAAGGATAAGTACTTCATTGGTAGGTCTAGAAAGAAACAAAGCGTTTAAAGATGTTTTGCTAAAACCCTAAAGAAAATATCCTTAATTTTTTGAATAGCGTTTCAAAATACGTACTTTGTTATTGAATTATTTATTTAATTTAATTAAATTTTACTTAGGTACTTCACAAGAAACAGTAACAGCGGACTTTATAAGTAGGTACCTTAAGACATTCATTCCATTAGCAGGACATCAAAAACAACTTTCTGAAGAACATAATTATCTAGAAAGACTATCTTAACGGTTACCCAAAAACCGATATAAGAACCTTTTCAAAATAACCATAAAAACTGGTACTTAATCCGCTCCGCAAAACAGCTACCACAAACCGCTTTAAACTAAATTATTATCGCACCGCTTATACGCCATTCAATTTCCCCGCGATGCATCTCTGTCGTCACTAGCCTTTGACTGCGTTGCATATTTTATATAATCCTTTCATCAAAACGAGGGAAAACGACTTATAAATTTTTCCCGAGCGCGAGTGGGACGGGGCGACAAACGGGGTGTCAAACAGCGGTGGGGATAAGACGGCAAAGCTCCCGCAAAGTACACAGAATGCAAAAATGGCGCGGCGACGAGTGACAAGGTGTCAGGGAGGGGGGAGCGCTCAGTCTGCCGCTGCCCGCCGTACGAGACGCACGTGTGATCTGTGATCGGATATGACGTATGGATTAGTGAAGTGAAGTGTTGTGTGTGATTAATCTCTTAAGCTGGATACTAACGGATTGTGGGGCAACATGCTCACGTCAAGCAACCAGTACTTGCGTCCGGATTATCTGTCGCCTCTGCCCACCACGGTGAGTTTACTTGAAGGGTTCTTAGAAAGTTTGCATTAATTTCAGGAAAATCGAAAACGGTTTCAAAGTTATATTGCAATAAAATACGGTTACCTACATTTTCGTTTAAAAAAAGAAACAAAGTAAATATAATGTATCATTGAAGAACAAAGGACAAAAAAGGAACTAATTAAAAATAACTTTGAAAAACAACAACAAACTGACGAAAACAACAATCATAAAGTCTCGACCTTTGTTCAAGTTTCTAAGTTTGATATAGAACCTTGTAAATTATTCACAATGAACGAACAAACAAATCACGGGAACAGGACATTAATGACGAAATAACTTCTCCTTACAATGACTTTAATAACCTGTCGTGAATTTACCGAACTAGACTCCTAATAATTCTAGTATATCTATTCTTCGTGGTTTTAATGTAAAACGGATAATTATGAAAAGAATGACTAATACACGATAATTAGAGTCTCAGGAACACTGCACTTTAACGATGAAGCAATGAATCAAACGACATGCGATTGATGCGATGCAACACGTTGCGGTCGATAAAATACTAATTTCGTGAATGATTCTCCTGAACTTGGTTATCTGAACAACAATGTTGAACACTAAACACGCTGGTTTTTGAAATATATAGAAAATAATTATAATACGTATTTATGAAAAGTTTATTAAAGCGAATAAATCATTTCAGTAATATAAAAATAAAATTATAAGCAATAGAAGGCAATGTTTGTCGTGGAAAAGCAAGCAAATACTAAAATAAAACAGGACTTGAAAAACAGGTTGATTGTTTAGACAAATGACTGACAGTAATTTGTATCTGCTGTTTATTGTTAACTAACTTAACATTACGTTATATTTCATTGACTTGAGGACCTTTTTAACTTCGACTTCATCATATCAGCCAAAAGACGTCCACTGCTGGACATATATGCCTCTCCCAACTTCGACTTATGGAACTTATCCCCAATTACACGATATTAATATTAAAACCGATCAATTGCCTTATATCAACTGGCAAACATTGAACAATTATACAGTTATACGCACACAGTATTTGTATTCAACTAGGTTGTTCCAAATATAATAACAATTTATAGCTAGCTAGGCTTTTCATACAAGAAGACTGTTAGCACGTAAACTTTAACTACATCGTAAAATATAATTGAATGTGTGAAATGTGAGACTATAAATTAACACAAAATAGACTTGCACAATCTATTACAGATTAAACTGCAATTGATGCTAACTAAAATAACTCGAGTGAACTCCTTGAACCGCGAGTCAATCGAGAGTAACAAGTTCAACAAATAGTGTCACAGTATACTTTTATTCACCCGAATTAGTAAAAAAATAAACAATTAATGTTTTTATCAACTTTCACAAATTACTGAAGTATTTGTTATTCAACAGCATTGTCTGGAAGTTATAATCTGAACTTGTATACACTACCACCAAATCGTAAAATACGTTTATAGCACGAAAAATCTAGTCTCATTTTATCCCTTTATTTCCATTTCGTACCTATCGTATGCCTATGCAAAATGCTATTATCTATTTTTTTTATATTATCAGTACTTAAGTAAGTACCTATTGGATTTGCTTTTTCATCAGGTTTTTAGAAAGTGGCTAGTTTTACGAAGCTACTAGTTACAATTATGTAAGTAGCATTGTTATATTGTTCTACAAAAAAATATGCCTCGTTATTATTTAATTGATCTTTACAAGACTTTTAGCTAAAATAGTATTTTCTTTATTTTGCACTGCACAAAAGCATGTTATTCATTTCATTCCGTCTCGTCGGTCTTTAATTCACTTTGTGCAATCAAAGACGAGACGAATTTCGAAACAAAACAGACAAAACTCATTATTTTCGCCGACAACCGTACACAATCATAACTTAATTGCGAATGATTCACGCTGAATTTCACAGTTTCCAGTAAACTCGCTACAATTAAAAGTATTTTGTTCCGCTTTAACGCAATTCGCGAAGGCTTTGCTTTATCATTCTGCGAATAGGCATCCGTGTCGTGATGAATGAGCTTAGAAAAAAACTGGGCTTTGTTCCGGTGCCGCAAACACGGGTCTTGTGTGGGTTATGTTTGACATGGCACTCGATTCAGGACGCTTTTTATGAACGAACTTGACGCCGTGTTTAGAAATGATTAAACTGAATTGAAAGTACTACTTTTGTCAATGAGGTGGTTAAATGAACATGTCTACTAAAATAAATATTAGGTTAATAAACGAATATGCAAAGTAGATATTTATGTTTATGTTTCTGTTTTTCATTAGCAATAATAACATTTGTTTAAATTGTACTTTTGTTTTGAAACGTTCCTAAATAATTATTAAGGCTCCTAATGCAATACTTAATTTAAATGAAAGTTGTTTCCGCCGTCATTGAACTTAATTCTATTACTCATTACGATTCTTTGAAACGCTACTAAGAATCCAATTAGTCGAGGCCCCGTGTCGCCCTCCGCAATCAAACTAAAATGTTGACACAACAACCGCAAAAACCACCCCAATACTCGCTCGAAATAATAGTGCGTCCCGTGACAATAGAAGTGACAACGCGCAAGTCCGGGCGCGCCGCAAATTCACCGGCACAAATTGCCCTTTTCACAGCGAGATTACATCATGCGGGAGCCGAGTGAAATGTCAAGCGGAGCCGACGGCTGCCAGACGCGCGGATAATGGCGCGTCGGCCGCGTGATTGGACTCCCCCGCTTCCCCCCCTCGGCGCCCCGCGGTCCCTTTGTGCGCCCGTCACTCGCAACCTCGACCCGGACGTTTCATTTCATAAACTGACGGCCTCTCCTTTGTTACAGCTCGACGCGAAAAAGAGCCCGCTGGCGCTTCTCGCGCAGACCTGCAGTGCCATCGGCGCAGACACGCCTAACCCCAAGCTCATCTCCGCTGCGGAGAAGGCAAGCAAAAAATACGAAGACAAGCCCGTTCACATGGACAACAAGCCCAGTTTCAAGCCTTACGAGTCGTGCCTCACCGCGAGAGAAAAGACTAGAACGCCGGAGGACCGAGCGTCGTCCGTCAATGCTCACTCGAAGACGCCCTCGTCCAAAGGCAGCGCTTCGACCACGCCGGTGCAAGCGCGCTGCGGGAGCAACCAAAGCTCTTCCTCCCAGAGAACTTCACCGCCAGCCAACAACAAAACGCCTTCAGAGAAGTCAGACGAACGATCGAGCCCACTACATGGCTCCCCAAACCCTACCAAATCAGACTCTGCTAGTAATTCATCCGCATCCAAGTTACCCTATACGCCAACCAGTCTATCGTCCATTGCTGACACCAAAGAACATTCGAGCTTCAAACCCAGTGTACCTGTCACATCATCAGCCTTTCTGGGCTTCTCACCCTCAGGTTTTCCCCTGACAATGGACTTGATGACAAGCAGTCTGATGGCCGCTCAGCATCACGCGTTGAAGAATGGACTTAACCCTTACTTAGCGTATGCAAGAATGAAAGCGCCGGGTGGCGATCTTGGAGTGTGCAGAGATCCGTATTGTACCGGTTGTTCCCTGAGTTCGCATTTGCTCAAGTCTGCAGTGTGCCCAGCAGGGTGCGCACAGTGTGACCACGCAAAGACGCCTTTCCCGTTGCCTACTAGTCACCCCGCGGCGGCGGCGTACGCACACGCGCAACTAGCCGCGTTAGCCGCTGCATCTCAGCTGCCATTTGTGTGCAGCTGGATGGCCGGAGATTCGGCTTACTGTGGCAAGCGATTTTCTACATCCGAAGAGCTCTTGCAGCACTTACGCTCACACACTGCTAGCGGAGAATCCAGCCCTAGCCTGTCGATGCTCAGCGCCACGCACCCACTGCTGCAGCGGACGTATCCGACGCCGCCACTGTCGCCGCTGACGCCGCGGTTTCACCCGTACAGCAAGCCGTCGCACATGATGTCCTCGCCGCCGCTATTCTCAATGCCACCGCACCCGTCGCTGGCCGCCTACTTCCCGTCATACCCGTTGTTCGGGCCGCGGCCGCTGCACCCGTGAGGATCGGCGGCGCTCCAACACAAGAAAGGGGGCGCCGACCGCTAACGCCCAAGCCAAAAGGACATTCGCAACCGAGGAGCGTATAAATATACCGTAGTGTTCTGAGGTTCTAGTCGGCTCATATCATCGACGAAGCCCGCGAGGGCCGCGCAGCTGTGATCTCTACTCGTAATGTATGTTATAGTGCACTGATTATTGTGAGAGCTCATCTGTAAAGTAGGCTGTACATGCTCGGGGACACCTGTTTTTGCTTAACAGCTGCTACAGCTTGGTGAAGTGATTCTGTGCTGTGGCAAAAAGTTTTGTATGAAGGAGCATTTTGGATCAAATCAGATATGCCCGAATATGTAAAGCCGATTTAAGCTTTGAATCGCGTAAGCGTTTATGTTCTAGTTAGACTAACAAAATTTTTATGTACCAAATCTATAGATGTAATTTAAATACTTTTTTTTCGATAAGTTGTTGCAAATTAGGATTGTTAATTTGTGTTTGTATTATTAAAGCGTTGATGCTGTCCTTGTGCGAAATATGCGAACTAATATCTATTGAAACAGAAATAGGTTCGGGGATTTCTGATACAAGAGTACCTATGTCTCAGACATTCAATCTAATCCCTCAATCTATTCAACCTCTCAAACAATGAACATATTCCGTTCGTCACATTTGATCGTTGAATTGGATTGAATATCTGAGAGGCATAATAGCGAAAGATGTTTCGTATTATTTGGTGACAATTGACGCACATATCTTGTATTATAAAACGTAGTACCGGCGCGTAGCGTAGCGTCTTCATTAAGATTACCATAACGATCTTATTTTATATTCATTTTCACCTAAACTTTCCAACTAGTTAAACCGATAAGATCTTAACAGATTCTCAACACATTACTTCATAAATTTACTTTACCGTTAAATGTTATGAGATAGTCACTTCACTTGGAATAGGAAGCGAAGCTGCTGTTTTGTATTGTGATGCAATTGTGGATGACTTTCGCGATTTTGTATCAGTTCTCAACATCAACTTTTAACTTCAATACGCCATAGGAAAGAGATACTCAACAAACTGTATGTATATTCCTGACACAATTTAGAGAACAATCTCTACAAATACAGATCTCAATCTCTGTATGCAAATACTGAGTGCAAAAGGCTCATTGATTACGATATTGCCTCTATATAGCCAAATCTAGACACTAATCAAAGTACCTAGCAAAGAAAACTTATGTTTATTTTGACAGCTTTGCGTAAAGGATGGTCATCAACATCATGGAAAAATCGACATTGATTTCAGCGTAAAATGTAAGAAGGTAAGATTATTACCCCTTGAGAGAATGTCGTTTTATAATTTGTTGGGTACCTCAGATTCACAGTGTATATATGTATTATATGTGCAATGACATTGTAGAATAATACAAAGCTGGGAAAGTGATTCCTTGAACATTTGGTATTACTTCAGATACAATAAGTGTAACACACCGAAACCGTAATGTTAAACATAATTTGTTGTTAAAGGACATAAAGCGAAGAAAATATACGTAAATATTTAATTTCAAAATGTTTTTAATTTATTACCTCACTCAATTAAATCAAGGCAAAATCTGCTGAGTAGGTATCTTCAAATCTTCGTACCAATTCAAGATGGCTTACCACTTTCATGTCTCTGTCGTATCATGACAAAGATATGAAATAAAAGCGATATCCTAGGGATATTCTATGAAGTAGAACGAATGGAATTACGGCCCAGGAGTGGGGCAACTGAACGATTTATAAACACCTAAACTAATCGAATTTAAACATTCGTGAGACATGTTGAAATGACATGCTTCAGGATGCCACGAAAACACTCATCCTGAAGAAGAACTCCCGACGAGTTCGAAACATGTCGCCTGTCGTGACATTTAATACGTGAGTTGAACCGTGTAATTATTAGCATTAATACCTACATTATTCACACTAACAAAAAATTACATACGAGACTAATTACATAATTGTAGATGTCAGTGATAAAGTAGCATTTATTTTAATATAATTGAAGGCAGGTGTCGCGGTACTGCAAAAACAATAATCATACGCAATATAGGTACATATTACAACCAGGAATCGGAACCGGTTAATTGCAAAAACCTCGGTTTACCACAAATCTCAAACTATTTTATACTTCATATGTAGAACTCAGTTGTGTTTTGAGGTAACGAGTGCGTATTATTAGATTGCCCAATTAGAAATGAAATTATTAACAAAAGAACGAAAAAATAACGTTTTCGTTCCCATACAAACAATACCGGTTTCCGATCCCTACAACTTAATAAGTAGTTGAAGGCGTATTATGGGCTGAAT
This sequence comes from Epinotia brunnichana, assembly GCA_963854355.1. Classification (NCBI taxonomy): domain Eukaryota; kingdom Metazoa; phylum Arthropoda; class Insecta; order Lepidoptera; family Tortricidae; genus Epinotia; species Epinotia brunnichana. The sequence goes on along the minus strand of OY977945.1, from coordinate 2,833,985 downwards.
GCAGGCGGCGCAGGACCGGCCACTGTGGCACTCTTTGGGGGAGACCTTTGTCCAGCAGTGGACGTCTTTTGGCTGATAATTATTATGTTCAACTACAAAGCGACACAGTATCGACGCAGTATATGGCTCTGGATTTGGAATAGTTTTAAGATATTATGTTTAGCGTAGGTATTTGTTTTGTGTTGCCTTCCAGGAGGTAACAGGCGGTCAAGGTTCCGACGGAAGACCAGCGCTGGCCTTCTAGGTTAGCACCATGCTGAGTCGGGGCCTTTTCGTGGACCCTGCTATTTTTACGTTCTGTGTTTTGTTTTTTACACCCATTGTTTAGTCCACGAATAAATGTTTTCTTTTTTTCTTTCTTTCTTTCTATCGGTACAGGTTAGGTATGTATGGCTAGTCACGCGTTTATATCGCTCCTACAAAAAGTCTCTGCTCTAAAATGGCTCTGGCGTATCATACGGTAACATACGACACGAGTATCTCGGTCGTGATTCCATCCGCACCCATCATCATCCTCCGACCTAGCGTTATTCCCGGTTGTGCCCCTAAAGGAGCCCGGGGTCCGCTCTGACACCTAATCCCAATATTTGGCATAGGCACTATTTTTACGAAAGCGACTGCCATCTGACCTTGCAACCCAGAGGGAAAACTACTGGTTTCCTCACGATGTTTTCCTTCACCGAAAAACTAGCGGTAAATATTTCGCGCATAAGTTCCGAAAATCTCATTGATACGAGCCGGGATTGTACCCACGCCCGCCGCTTGACAGCCGCATGCCTGAACCACTAGGCTTCCATCCGCAATCATTGAAAAAATAAACATATCCCCACTTTTGTGTCTCCGTGATTCAGAATCAGAACGACTGATGGTAGAGCAAAGTAAAACTTCATCCCAGCGACGTCGCCTTCTGTCATTAAAGCATTCATAATGCATAACACCTTCACAAGGAACTCGGAGATCACAAATCATTTCGCCCGCGTCGCTCGTAAGTAGCCCCACGACTATAAATTAGGTGCAATTTATCCGTCGCTCTGTCGCCATACATCACGCCGCTGTTGACGCCTCCATACGCCGTTTCTCATAAACGTAGTGCTGGGAACAGTATAGAAATTGAGGTATAACTTACTAACCTTTAGCTTGTAACTTCGTCTCCTTAATTTTCAAACGTTCACCCCCATTTCACCCAAAGTGAAGAGAAATCGGGATAGTTATAAGGCCATAGAATTGAGGTATAACTTACTAGTTTTTTCGTGCGATCTCTTTCGGTTTCAAACTTTCACCCCTATTTCAGCCCATTAGGGGTTGAAAATGGTATCCTAGGTCAGAAAAAGTTCTGCAACTCAAGGCCAAAATCAGCAGTTTAAACGAGAATGAATCATCCATCAAATTGAACATCATATAAGTACGAGTTTTTGAAGTAAGTGAAGTAGGTATGTGTAAGTGTAAAATAGTGACAGTAAATATAAAACAATCCTGATAAACCTAGCTTACTGGGCCGCTATTCCATTAGCCGCCGCCGTCTCTACATAAATTATGTTATAGATTTTCTTTCACGTCTCGAACATTTTTAGGGTTCCGTAGCCAAATGGCAAAAAACGGAACCCTTATAGATTCGTCATGTCTGTCTGTCTGTCCGTCCGTATGTCACAGTCACTTTTTTCGGAAACTATAAGAACCATACAGTTGAAACTTGGTAATTATATGTATTCTGTGAACCGCATTAAGATTCTCATACAAAAATAAAAAAAAACAATAAATTTTGGGAGTTCCCCATACTGAAACTCAAAAATTTTTTTTTCATCAAACCAATACGTGTGGGGTATTTATGGATAGGTAGGTCTTCAAAAATGATTTTGGGGTTTCTAATATATTTTTTTTCTAAACTGAATACCTAGTTTGCGCGAGATACACTTCCAAAGTGGTAAAATGTGTGCCCCCCCCCCCCTGTAACTTCTAAAATAACAGAATGATAAAACTAAAAAAAATATATGATGTACATTTACCATGCAAATTTCCACCGAAAATTGGTTAGAACGAGATCTAGCTAGTAGTTTTTTTTTAATTCGTCATAAATCGTAAACTGCAATTTATTTTACGGAACCCTTCAAATGCGAGTCCGACTCGCACTTGGCCGCTTTTTATGTTCTAAGACACAGACGTGAAATTTGGCATATATTTATGACATTGCTTTGAATACTTGCTTCATTGTTCTTGTTCTTCAAATCAAATTCACGAGGAATTCTCGTAAACAAGAGGCCATAAAATATAGAAGCTTATGAGAACACTACGAGTATGACAATTCTAGTCAGTGGATAAACACGACAATTCTTGTAAAGTTGCTTAGTTAAAAAGCTAAATGTTTGGTAATAAAGTTCAATAAATTGCTAAGAATTGTTTTAGCGTTATTATAAAATTATGTTTTTGTGTTCAGTGTACCTACAGAAAATAAAATATTTAATGATCCAACTTAATTTAACATTCACGATGAGACATCGCTTGTTGACAGCTTCATTCGTTGTGTCTCAGTAGCGGGCAAGAATTTGAATTGTAGGTACGACATTATTTATAGATTTTTAGTTTTTACTCAATTACTGATTATTATTTTGTGATGAACTTGATAAATAATTCTTTATGACTTCGTGATTCAACGACACAAAATAAAATATGAAAACTACTAGCTTGTCTAATAGTATCTCCTTGTCGTAAAATAAAACCCATATAAACGTTTTGAATAATAATTAATAACTACTCGTATGTTTCATAATTTGATTGTAGATAATACATTACAATATTATTGTATGATTGAAATTTTCTTCGATCGCCGACATTTCACAAAAACTGTTACTGTATATTTTGAATCTTCTGACTTGGAATTTTAAGTATACCATTGATACAAAGATCTAAACACAAAGAAAAGTTTAAACATGCACACTAGCGCCAGACTTCTCAAAAATAAACATTGATACAAGAAGGACAAGGCTATGCTCAAAAGCATAATTTGCGCAGCGGTGGCGGAAAGGTGAAGGCAGTGGTCCGGTGAGCCAAAAGGACACATCGGGTTCGATTCCCGGTCTCCTCCACTAACGTGTATTTTTCTTTTTGCTTTGATCTTTGTTTCAATGTTAAAATAAATGTAAACTATGCAATGGCATAGTGCCATATAAGGAGATGACCTTTGCCCAGCAGTAGGGCACACAATAGGCTCATAAAAAATAAAAAAATGCAATTACTTTGTAACATCGTTTTTTTTAATTCTCGGACGTATGGAGGTTGGTCTGTACACCCCTTTTCTTAAGGTGGTCACACACCATACAATTGGCAAATTTCCTAGATTCCGGGTCGTTGAGTGACTGCGGATATAAAAAAAAAAAAGATGACAAGACATTCAGTTGGAAGGCATTGCGAAAGAGGAGTCGCTCTGAGAAAGAAAAACATGTAATCGTCAAACATCCGAGAGATTGGCGATCTTTTCTTTGAGAAAACGTTGGCTGACGACTACCGTAATGAGAGGTGCCTAGAAGAAAAGGAAAGTTGTGGATTCCCGGAGATCAGTGTTGGCACATGTAGACGTAATTTTTTGATCTCGAAGCAGATGGCTGTCGTTCTACTGAATCCGTCCGCTAGGCAAGCCTGACGTAAAAGCGCCTTAGCGTTTTATAACACCTATCAGGTAAGTCACCGGATACCGCGTTTTAACCTCCAAAATGCTGGCCTTAGAGGTCCCAACAAGGGCTTAAAAAAGCTAAACCTTCCATTTTCTTGTTACAGAGAGGTGCTCATTCGAGCCGCCAAGGCTGGATAACTAGAAATAAGTGCTAACTTTGGCCCTAAACGGTAAGTGTCATGTTTTCTTTAATCTTGTAAGCAAAATGGGGGCGTCAACCCGTTTTGTTAGTGAATGGAATGTGAACCTGTTTATTTCGAATTCCAGGGCTCCCGGGGACGGGCATGAAGCTCCGTGTCGTCCGGAACTGATATATGGCGTAAGGGTCCAGCTTGTGAAGGAGTCGCCGGTTTCGGCGGGTGACGTCACACATTCCTGGACGCCGTGCAGTGGCGTGATATGCGGGTAGCGGTGCGGATTTCCGGCTGGCGTTTCATTTAAGGCATGGTTCTATAGGCCATGTGAAGGTACCGTACTTACCTTTTCGTTTACGTACACACACACACTTATCCTATACTTTAAAATTCCTATAAATTTGGTTATCAAGGTCCAAAGATCATACCTAGGTAAATTTTCACTGTTTTCTTTAATTTAAGAGATAACGTTAAGTTTGCCAGGGACGCCTGGGTTATTTTATAATATATTGGTGTGATTGTATAATTTAGAGATAAAGGAGCGTTAAAATCAATAAAATACATTAAAGGACCTAAACTTGTTTAATTACTGTCATTGAGTGTCTCCGTTTGTAAACTAATTCGTCCTAAGGCGCCCACTTATAAATATAAGGACGAAGTAACGTTTCTCACGGCTCGGGCCTAGTATTAATAATTCACGACCCTCTTTAATGCTCTCCGACTCAGGCCGGATTGTTACAGTGGCGTACCCAACGTTGAGCGTGGGGAGACATTTAATGTTAGTAAACGAGCAATAATTGAACTTTGTAAAAATAAGTGTGTGTGTAGGTACTCTGGTGTGGAGAGGAAGTTGAAACTTTATAATAATTTCTAGACTGTTATTCTTTCACTGTCTACAATGACCCGAGTCTGGAGTTTGGTATGACTAAATACCTAATTCTTTAATCTTAGCATTCTAGACTTGCTAGGTCTATTCTAGACAGGTGAAATATTATAAAAATTGGTGAGTGACTTTTATAAATATCTTTAGTTACCTATTTTGAATATAAGCCAACTTACGGGCTCTACGTAAGACTTAAATATTGTATTATATCTCTAGTACATAATACTTACATATTATAGGCCAGGAGCCTACACTGAATTTTCTTATTTGAAAAATAAACATTTGTTAATGACTATGGACCGTCCTATTAAAATTGATTACCTCTTAAAAGAGGAGATCCAGTTTGAACTTGACACACTTCACATCACATACAATACTACCGATTCGTGCGACACTTTGAGGAAATTGTTGAGGCAGTCTCGCTCTTTGGTCCGGAGGGGTAGCTTGACGCCTTCAACGGTGGTTCCGGTCTTGGACAATGCACTGCTGCTTGTCACATGTCAACGGAGAGTACTGGAGCTGAAGACAGCTGTGTCGGACGACGGTGTTTTGTCTGAAGGTCAGCGGGATAGATTGATAGCAAGGGCTAATTACTATTTCAGCAGGATTGACCACATAACTGGTAACGAGGTTGAAGTAGGCATTTTAAGGAGCACTTTAGTAGCCGTGTTGGCACAGTTAAATGAGGGGGAGCCGTCTTCGGAGTCGGAGGAGGAGGTATTTTCGGAGCCGGTGAACGCGGACCCAGTACCAGTGTGTCGTGCTGAACCAAGGTACAACTTAAATAGTCTGAACTTGCGTTTTAAGGGAGATACGTGTGTGCGAGCCTTTATCACGCGATTAGAGGAGCTGCGGGTAGCACGGGAAATACCGGAGAAAGTAGTAGTTAACGGTTTTCCTGAAATTCTCGACGGACCGGCATTACATTGGTTCCGCGCTAATAAGGATAGTGTGCTCGGGTATCAGGGGTTGCTGAAGGCTCTTAGGTCGGATTTTGACATACCGGATTTTGATTTCAAACTGCTAAAGGAGATAAGGGCCCGCACGCAAGCACGATATGAGTCTATAGTGGTGTTTCTGTCGTATATGGGCGGTTTGTTTTCGCGTCTTACTAGACCTCTGCCTGAAGAAGAGCGCCTAGATATTTTGTTACGGAATATACGGCCGGAATATAGTCGAGAACTTGCTCTGATCGATATCGGTTCAATACAGGAACTGAAAGCGGTGTGTATGCGTCTGGAGTTGGCCGGGGCGCGTGCCTCTAATTTTTGCGAACCTAGCACTTCCGGGTATACAGTAGCGCCGGACATGCAATTCGGTCCGCGAATCGGACAACGTAAGCAGGTGATTGGCTCCGTGAACAGGGGAAACGAGCCGGATTTGTTTTGTTTCAGGTGTAAGGTCAAGGGTCACGTTACAAGCCGTTGTTTCCGGTCTCGCGAATTGGTGTGTTTCCGCTGCGGTCGCGCGAACGTCCGTACACCGGAATGCCCCAATTGTAATCCAGAGTCAGAGTCAAAAAACTGATACGGCCGGTGTCACGGGTGTGGGTGAACTCTGAAGTTTCTAACCCCGTCGAAACTTTCTTTATACCACCGGCGAACGATCATCGTCCATATTTGTCTGTTCAAGTTTTAAATGTAAATGTATGTGGATTGTTGGACTGTGGAGCGTCGTGCTCTGTTCTTGGGGATAATGCACACCTCACTTTTTTAAAGTTGGGAATTGAGATGTTGTCATTCGAGCGGCCTCCTGTACTTAGAGTGGCGAGCGGGCAGCGTCTCAGTTGCCGATACTATATGAATCTTCCTATTCAGCATAAGGGGCAGGTTAGGTTGGTTATGTTTCACATTCAACCTGAAATTACGCTTCCCATTCATTTTGGTGTAAATTTTTGGAAGGCTTTTAACTTAGCGCCTGATATTTTAGCATGTCTGCCGGAGGACTCGCACGCTCTTACCGTGGGTAGCATTGAGGAGGACGGTCTACGCGAATACGGCTCGTTGACTGAGGATCAGAAACTGCAAATTGATCAAGTACAGTCTAAATTTGAGAACTTAAATACTGATCGGGTCGGTCTAGGACGCACGTCATGTGCGCAACATGTTATTAACACGGGTGATGCGGTGCCGATTAAACAGAGATATTACCGGCTAAGTCCTGCGAAGCTTAAATATTTGCACGAGGAGCTAGATCGTATGTTGGCTAGCGGGGTAGTGGAACCGTCGCACTCACCATGGAATTCTCCTGTAACCATGGTTCCTAAATCTAATGGGGATCTGCGCCTGTGTCTTGACAGCCGCCGTCTGAACGCTGTTTCTAAGACTGACGCATACCCGTTACCTTATATCAACCATATTATTGATAATTTAAGGGATGCGAAGTACCTTTCTTCTCTGGATTTGAGTGCCGCTTACCACCAAATTCCTTTACACCCCGATTCTAAGGAGAAAACTGCTTTTACCGTTCCTAATAAGGGACTTTTTCACTATAATGTCATGTGCTTCGGACTTGTCGGGGCAGCAGCTACCATGCAGCGACTGATGGATGGGCTATTCTCGGCGGAGTTCGATAATAAGGTATTTACTTACATAGATGATATCGTGATATGTACTTCGTCGTTTGAGGAACACGTACGTATATTAAATCGGGTATATGAAAAGTTGAAGGAGGCTAACTTGACTATCAACATGAAGAAATCTCTGTTCTGTCGCAGCGAGCTCAAATATTTAGGTTACGTAGTAGATCGTTTTGGTTTGCGGACGGACCCGTCTAAGGTAGAGGTTATCATGAATTTTCCAGTGCCGCGGGATGCAAAAGAGTTGAAGCGTTACCTGGGTTTGTGTGGCTGGTACCGGCGGTTTATAAATAACTTTTCACAGGTTGCTCGTCCTCTTACTAGGCTTACAAGTAAGAAGGTCAAATATGAATGGTCGCCGGAAGCCAACGATGCGTTCAATACTTTAAAATCAGCGCTCATTTCCGCTCCAATATTAAAATGTCCTGATTTCAGTAAACCTTTTTATATTCATGCGGACGCGAGTTCTTATGCTGTGGGAGGCGTTTTGACACAAAGATCGGATGGAGTAGATCACCCTATCGCGTATTGCAGCCGCACTCTCAACGCACAAGAGGTGAACTACACGGCGACCGAACGTGAACTTTTGGCGGTTTTACACGCGCTTGAGCAATATCGCGCGTATGTGGAGGGGTCGAAATGCTTTATTGTTACGGACCACGCCTCGCTTCAGTGGTTTTACAAACTTAAGAATCCCACGGGAAGGTTGAATAGGTGGGCATGTCGTTTGAGTCAATTTGACTTCGAAATCATTCATCGGAAAGGTAAAGAACATATTATACCGGATGCGCTGTCGCGGATTAAGATCGATTCCATTTCTTTTCAGCCTGAGTCGATAGTGGATCCCTGGTACCTGAAATTGTTGCAGGCGTGTGAAGACGAACCTCGGCGTTTTCCCAACTTCACTGTAAGGGATGGGAGACTGTTCCGTTTGTCGAAAAATAAATATAATTTAACTTCACAGTTCGAGTGGAAGCAGGTGGTTCCATTGGAGCATCGGGAAGAGTTGTGTAAGCAGTTTCACGACGACCCCACTTCGGGTCACTTCGGCGTTTCCAAAACACATAAACGTCTAAGCGCGGTTTATTTCTGGCCATCTTTGTACCGGGACGTTGAGAAGTACGTGGCTGGGTGTGAGGTATGCAACTGCTATAAGCCTTGCAACACTGCACGTGCCGGGTTGATGGGAGGCCCCCGGGTGGTTTCTAAACCGTGGGAGGCTATATCCTGCGACATCCTGGGCCCGTTTCCGCCATCTTACGCGAGGAATCAATATATATTTGTGTGCTGCGATTATTTTAGTAAATATACTCTTATGTTCCCTCTAAGGAATACCACGGCGAAGGCGATTGTGAAGTGCCTGGAGAAGGGAGTGTTTTTGTTGCACGGCGTGTGTAAATACATATACGTTGATAATGGCCCCCAGTTTATTTCAGGCCTTTTCAGGGACTTATTATCCAAATACCAGGTACCACATATCTTTTATAACCCGCGGTACCATCCACAAGTCAATTTTACAGAAAGACGGAATCGTGATATTGTCCGAGCCATATCTTCTTACGTGCGTACTGATCACCGTACTTGGGATCAGAACATACCTGAGATACAATGTGCACTGAACACGGCCGTCCATGTAAGTACTAAGTTTACCCCTTTTTTCTTAAATCATGGTAGGGAGATGGTATTAGATGGGGCGCAACACAACGTGGATGTTCCGGTGGCGGAGGCCGATGTGGAGTTAAGTCTTGAACCTTTTGCACCTAACCTTCCTAAATTAAATGATATATATAAGGTGGTTCAGTGTCAGCTTAAAAAGGCTTACGATCATAATGTGAAATATTATAATATCCGAAAAAGGGATATACAATTCGAGGAGGGACAAATCGTATATAAACGCTGTTTTCCTCTGTCAAATGCAGCAAAATTCTTTAGCGCCAAACTGTCTCCTAAATATGAAAAATGCGTAGTGGACAGGAAGCACTCTCCTCTAGTATACACTTTGAAATCCATGAACGGTAAGCCTTTAGGTAAATTTCATATAAAAGATATATTAGAGCGCGGTGTAAACGCGCCTTCCAATAGCCATGTAGCATAAGGCGAAGGGTGTTGGTTGCGGTAGTCTATCGGAGAATATACTTTCATTATTATATTTGATTACGCTAGTGGTGCAGATACTTATACTGCGCTGCCGTAATTCAAATGACATACTCTCTTTAGGTAATTACGCTAGGGGTGTTCTCCTGTTGCACCTCCGTAATCCACTTTTAATAATGTTTAATTGCGCTCGTGGTGCACCTTATACTGCACTGCCGCAATGTAAATAACTTGTATGGACGACCTGAGTGTCTCGGCGCCCATGTGTTTTGTTACTTTTCAGTTGTTCATGATTATTTATCAGTCAAAGAACCACATAAAACCCTGTTTATCGGGTTTGTTTTGTTTTAACTCTAGAATTATGGTTTCCAGTAATTCGAGCTGGCAACCTATATACTAGTATAATATAGGTAGGTAAGTCATTCATTAACTATAATGTAGGTCAAGCGATCAGCTGTTACCGCGGCGGCCATCTTGTGCATGCGTCAAGAGGCCGTGGCTCTCGTTTATTATTTCGATATAGCATATGATGTTTTCGTCCGGACTTGTAGGTATTTCTCGATGGTTTAAGATTGGTCCTGACTGTTGGTTTTTTTTATTAAGGAATGGTTTTCAGAATAGAAAGTATACATTGTATATGTTCGGACTGCAGGCGTTTTAAGATGGTAGAACATTAGTCCTGACGGCAGGTTTTCCATGGTGTGAGAGTGACTAGAATGATGGTTGAAATAGTTATAGGTATAGTTTGTAGGATCCGGATCATTAGGTTAATGCTCGTTAGGTATATTTTATGTCTAACAATGTTAGCGGGTCAGATTAGTTCTTACTGGTAAATTAAGTTAGATGGTTTTATAAGTAAGTAGGTTAATTTCGGTCGCTTATGGTACTTTGCTAAGCGATGTGAGATAAAAACATATATTAAAGTTTTTATCTGTAACGCTCTGAAAGGGACACTCTGCTCTGAATCAGAGTGGGCCTCGCTTCTAGTTAGTGGTGTTAGGAGTGACGATATTTTTTTTTTTGCTATCTTTGTAAGGTTAAAGCGGTTGTCTGTGTGTCACGGCCCGCAAACTTTCTTTCAAGTTAATACACCCTGTTCTGTGTATAGTTTTTCTTACTCAGGTTTTTATGGTCGCGTGTCGCACCTCCTGAAGCTGGTTTTTTTTACGTTTTAAGATTTCCAAGTAAATGCAAGGAACTGTTTTACTTTCAGGTATCCTTAGCCGCTTGTGTAGTTCATAGGGAATATAGCGTTTACTATGTTAGTTTGTAAGACCAACGTTGGTGTAGAGAGGTATGATTTTAAACATTAGTTGAGAGGATGAAAGTTGTGCAGCTAGTATCTGGGTTTGGAATAGGGTAAAGGAGCGTAAAGGTGAGGTCTCCGACAAATAATTTTATTCCTAAATTTTGAGTAGTTTTAGAAATAAAATTATTTTCGCCAACAGGAGGGGTACTGTAACATCGTTTTTTTTAATTCTCGGACGTATGGAGGTTGGTCTGTACACCCCTTTTCTTAAGGTGGTCACACACCATACAATTGGCAAATTTCCTAGATTCCGGGTCGTTGAGTGACTGCGGATATAAAAAAAAAAAAGATGACAAGACATTCAGTTGGAAGGCATTGCGAAAGAGGAGTCGCTCTGAGAAAGAAAAACATGTAATCGTCAAACATCCGAGAGATTGGCGATCTTTTCTTTGAGAAAACGTTGGCTGACGACTACCGTAATGAGAGGTGCCTAGAAGAAAAGGAAAGTTGTGGATTCCCGGAGATCAGTGTTGGCACATGTAGACGTAATTTTTTGATCTCGAAGCAGATGGCTGTCGTTCTACTGAATCCGTCCGCTAGGCAAGCCTGACGTAAAAGCGCCTTAGCGTTTTATAACACCTATCAGGTAAGTCACCGGATACCGCGTTTTAACCTCCAAAATGCTGGCCTTAGAGGTCCCAACAAGGGCTTAAAAAAGCTAAACCTTCCATTTTCTTGTTACAGAGAGGTGCTCATTCGAGCCGCCAAGGCTGGATAACTAGAAATAAGTGCTAACTTTGGCCCTAAACGGTAAGTGTCATGTTTTCTTTAATCTTGTAAGCAAAATGGGGGCGTCAACCCGTTTTGTTAGTGAATGGAATGTGAACCTGTTTATTTCGAATTCCAGGGCTCCCGGGGACGGGCATGAAGCTCCGTGTCGTCCGGAACTGATATATGGCGTAAGGGTCCAGCTTGTGAAGGAGTCGCCGGTTTCGGCGGGTGACGTCACACATTCCTGGACGCCGTGCAGTGGCGTGATATGCGGGTAGCGGTGCGGATTTCCGGCTGGCGTTTCATTTAAGGCATGGTTCTATAGGCCATGTGAAGGTACCGTACTTACCTTTTCGTTTACGTACACACACACACTTATCCTATACTTTAAAATTCCTATAAATTTGGTTATCAAGGTCCAAAGATCATACCTAGGTAAATTTTCACTGTTTTCTTTAATTTAAGAGATAACGTTAAGTTTGCCAGGGACGCCTGGGTTATTTTATAATATATTGGTGTGATTGTATAATTTAGAGATAAAGGAGCGTTAAAATCAATAAAATACATTAAAGGACCTAAACTTGTTTAATTACTGTCATTGAGTGTCTCCGTTTGTAAACTAATTCGTCCTAAGGCGCCCACTTATAAATATAAGGACGAAGTAACGTTTCTCACGGCTCGGGCCTAGTATTAATAATTCACGACCCTCTTTAATGCTCTCCGACTCAGGCCGGATTGTTACAACTTTACTTACCTTTAAAAAAAAAGTTTGTGAAATTAAAGTTTACTTACCTTACCTTAAACAATCTAAGAAGCAGATTTTGCGTCACTTTTCATATATAAATAAATGTCACGATTTGTTATCAAAACCAGTCGAATATCGCCCCAACTGTCGATGTCGCTTTGACACTCAAGAAATAATTACCCCCAACCCGAGTCGCGTTACTACCGTAACATTAATAGTCGCAACCATCTTGATAACCATATTTCCGCTCTCGGTACACTCAGACGCATAAATTCCCCGCCTTCAGATTATTGAATTAATAAGATGTTGAAACAGCCATACCCCGCGAAAGTTAATTGCTCGCTTCTGATTTACTGCCCGCATTTACATTATTTATACGTGAAAATATGAATATTCCAACCCAGTTCCCAGACTTCGTTTAAAACGCGTAATTAACAATTTATCATGTCTCGCGTTAATAAAATAACGATTGAATTAATTAAGATTACTTTAACCGGGTAATATTTTGATGTTTATCTGAAGTGTGGTGTAATGGGCAGTTAAAAGTGGGCAAGTCTAATTATTAGCTTCACGGGACGTTAACTTGTTATTATAATGTCTTAAGCAGGTATGTGGTTAGTTGTTACGTCAGTACAAACTATGAGTAAAATGAGACCACTAACGCCATCTTTTGTGGCTTGTGAAAGTAAATATTTCATTAAGCAATCATAGATAGTTCAACTCATCTTTGCACGCGGCTGTATCTGTGTTTGCGCTTGCAACTGCCGTTGTGTGGGTGCGTGCGCCTGTCTGCCGTGTCACACACCCACACGAATCAAACAAGAGCACACACACATACCTCCGCTCACGAAGATGAGTTGAAATATCTATACCATAATTGATATATTTCAAACCTCAAATTATTAAATTACGAATTCAATTATTTATCGGGTGCGTTGTTGGTTTTTTCCTTATTTTTTTGTGAATATTATGTGTTTTTATTTTGGAAAAGTATAAGACCTTAAGGAAAGTGATGTTTAACGTATCTAACTAGATTCACACTTCACTTCTATTATACTTTCGTTTGAATATTTAGGCTAGTTTCACTATGTGCGGTTTTCAGACTGATAAAAAATCTTAAAAAAAAATTGCTGCACTTGCAGCTCTGCATGCGTCATACTAAAAACACATTAGCCTATGACCATTCTACATACTGGTAAATGAAGTTATGAAATCGGATGAGTAGGTAGTTCCAGAGATTATGTATATTCCATAAATGTAGAAATTCACAAAGTCATAAACTTATACTTGTTTATAATACAGACATACATGTAGATAGATGAATAAGCATTGAGGGATTAGCTTAAATAAATAATAATAATAATGTTATATACAAATCAATACTTAGTTCTTTAGTTATCACTATACTTACAAAATCAATGTTAAGTACTTCGTATCAATGTTATCTTCATTTGTTGTTATTTTCCGTCCTCGTCCGGATGAAAATAAACACTTCGTTTGAATGCTAGATTAATCTTCTAAAGTGCTTGAGTGCGACTGATGTAGTGATGTAATAATCGTGCAATCGAAGATAAACGACTCGTTATAATGCGTACTAGTGCGCAGTCGCTGCTCAGTGATCAACCATGTCGCACGCAGAGGAAAAATTGCGCATAGTTCTGAATTCCATCGTTCAGGAGAAATTCCCCGACGCCTCCGATGTAAGGATCAAACCTACCAGCACCCATGGAGCAAACTACAGCTCAGAGTTGTTCGAGATTACTCTCGTAACGCCAGGAGAAACTGTAGAATTGTTCGCTAAAATCGCTTCAATGGGCAAACTGCTCAACCCTATAACAAACCACATATTTGACACAGAACATTACGTGTACAAAACTCTTTCAAGTGCTTACGAAAAGTTACAAGACAAACATGGATTTACCGAAAGATATACCTTCCCACAATACTACAAGAGCAGCGTCGAAGGAGTCCCGATCATTGTCATGGAAAATCTGGCGTGTCAAGGATACGGATGTCGCGACAGGTTCAAGTTTATCGACTGGAAATACGCGTCAAGTTGTGTGGAAACTTTAGCCATATTTCATGCACTGTCAATGGGCTTTAGGAAGGAATACCCGGAGGAGTTTAAAGTGGCTGGAGCTGCGTTGAAGTTTCCTCAACTACCTACAGTCTCCGAGTGGGAAGGTTTGGCAGACGGAGCGATGGCAGCGATTGATGAGGAAGATAGAGAGAAGCTCTCACAACTCCTTGAAGGTTCTGTTGCCTGGAGCAAGACTGTGGAATTCGGTGAACCTCGTAAGACCTCGGTGTTCATCCACGGAGACTATCGAGCTAGCAACTTGCTGACTAAAGAAGTGGTAAGTAAGTAGATGAAAAGATTAGTAGCTTTAGATTGAAGTGGTCTGTAAGCTAGCCAATCATCCGTCTTCTTTATAATCGTAAATATGTACAGTCTTGAGCCCATTGGGTTTCTAGTGTTTGTATGCTTATTGTGTGTATGTGAACGTCCAAAACAATACTTGTAGACATTTTTGAGTATACAGTGTTTTATTCATTTTAAAGTAACGGGTTTTTTCTTGGACCATTTTATGTCTATATCTGTTCCTTTTCAAACTTTAAAGGACCAACCATACTGGTGAGGCACGAAAACCGCTGACGTGTTTTCTTCTTTCCCAGAGTGAAAAATTCCTCGTGATTCCAGTGGACTTCCAAACAGCTCGTCTTGGTTGCCCGGCGGCTGACCTCATCTACTTTATTATCATGGGCTCGGACCAGCAGTTCCGTCAGCAGTACTACCACCAGTTGGTGGATTATTACTATCAGCAGCTCGCTCTGGCGATGACCAGGCTCGGCTTGAAACCTGAAGAGGAGTATGGGAGGGAAGAGTTTGAAAGTGACATGAAAGAAGTAAGCCCTGTTTTATTTATATTTTTACTGAATGCACCGATTAAGAATAATTTTGAGTAAGTATTATGGTTGAATAAACTATACTGGCCTGCAAAAGAAGGTACCTATAACACGCATAAACGTGACGACAACTAAAATTGTTATACCTTCTTTTGCAGGCCAGTGTATATTCTGTCGCTATTAGACCTGATTTTCCGTATTTTATTTCATCACATTTTTTGTTGACATTTCAACCTAATTTATGGATCATCTGCCAACCATGCCATGCCATGGTGTTAGAAACTCTGTCGCTCATTCACCGTCACCTGTCTCACGGGACAAAAAAAATACAAGAATTAGTTTATTGACCTATTGAATAAAGTATTTGACCTATAAATCCTTCAAAAAAGGAGTGTATAAATGCTTAAAGGGTCGGCAACGAGCATGTAACACCCCTGGAGTTGCAAGCGTCCATAGGCTACGGTAACCACTTACAATCAGGTGGGTCGTAAGCTTGTTTGCCACCGACGTGGTATATAAATCCTTAAAGCAGAACCCATTATCTTTGTTATGTAACATTTTGTGTAATAAATTTATACAACCCAACGTCTTGAGTCTCACGTTTTAAGTCTTTTACAGTGCTCATGGTCAAGCAAGTCGACTGAGAACCAAGAGGTGCGAGCACTGTAAAAGACTTGAAAAGTGGCGATCGAAGACATCGTTTAATTATTTTTTTAAACTTTTGTTTCTAGAAACTCCCACTCGCATTGTGCGTCGCGGCGACGACGCTGCCATTCGTGACGGTAGACCCTGCGTCCGCGCCGAATTTCGAACAAGGGGAATACGTGCCGCGCCCAAACGAACTGTTCGCCGAACGGTTCCGCGAACTCATGCAGGACTTCAAAGAGTGGGGGTTTATATAGTCATATTGTTCCCACTCTGCCTATGAAGCTGACGGTCCCGGATCCAAATCCTGATAAGGGCAAATATTTCTGTGATGAGCATGAATATTTGTTTCTGGGTCTTGGGTGTTTTCTATTGGCTTTATTCATGAACGTTCAACAAACCTATTCTAGCTGAAATGCCGACAAAAATCTGTCACTTCGACATTTGTGTTTATAAGAAAGGGACAAAACTGATTTTATTTATCAGAGGCATTGGAAGTTTTATGTATTTCAGTATTTACATATATTAAATGACGTACATTTGGGCATTTTTAATAATTCGTGCACCCAATTAGCATAATTTGTTAAACAAAAATTTATTCAGTGTCAGTTTTGAAACGACAATTAAGTATTTAGTTTGTATAAAAATTTACTTTTTCTTTTCAATATATAAATCATATGCATATAGACCTTATTTAAATGCGAAAAAAGTTCAGTTTGACATCATTTGTATGCTTAACTATCGTTACAAAACTGACACTGAGTTAATTTTTATTTAACAACTCACGCTAATTGGGTGCACGAATTTTGAAAAATGCATATTTACAAGTCTTATCAAGCTTACTGGGAGGAGTTCGATTTGTGTGATGATGTCACTATTACTATTATTATTTATTAAGTTTGTATATCAATGTGATACTCAAAATCTACCCACATAATAAGAAGTTCCGTGGAACACATTGTTATAACCCGATTAAATAAAGTGTCTTAGTCACGTATTTCGCCTATTAATTGTTGTCATTTTATTTCCTACGCAATGAAGGTTTTTCAGAATGGAGTGTGTCACCAGCACTGTGGCGAGAGGTCTTGTTGACAGCAGCATTTAAAATCCACCAATCAAATTGAAGATGATTAAACATGATTCATGAATGATATAAGCGAAGAACAAATTATAAACGATATTATAATTATTAATTTAGAGATAAAAAAGAGAAATGGACAAAGCAAATATCAGAATGATAACCAAGAGAAGGAAAAAGGAAAAGAGGTAGACAGGTACGGAGATAAGAGGATGACCTAAGACTAATAGGAGGAAACATATGGAGAAGAAAGGCTGTAGATAGAAAATAATAGAAATCTTTAGAGGATGCATATGCCGGAAGGCAAGACGACAATGTCGATGTCTAATATACTGACCTATTTAAATAAGCGGCTAGGCTAAAGCACGCGAAGTATGCGAACTTGGAACCGGTGTACGATTTTGTTCCGGTCGCAGTGGAGACATCTGGGCCGTGGTGCGAGGAGGCAAAGTCGTTGGTGAAGGCGTTAGGACGACGTTTGAGGGAAAGGGGCTGCGATCCCAGGTCCGGTTCGTACTTGGTACAACGGATTTCACTGGCAATACAGAGGGGAAATGCTGCCGGTATATTAGGGACGTTTACGCCAGGTACTTATCGGACCTGGAATTCAATACCGTAATATTGTTTTTCTTTCCCATGTATATATATTTTTGTTTAATTTTTGTAACCGAGTCTTGTCGAAGCATGTTGCTGATTATTGGTTGTAAGTATTTAATATTAGACGAAGTTTGTTGCGGATACTCACTCTGTGCTAATTTTTGACGAAACCTGCGCTGTGGATATTTAACTTTGTGGATTGCTTTGATTAAGTATGCTTTGAATAAATAAAAGTTAAATAAGACAATTTTTGTTATGTAAAAAGTCGTTAAATAAAGGCTTAAAAAGTAGACATGATTGGTGGATTTTTACACTCTAAGTAGACTGATCACCGTTTGCCGCTCGAATGTATGAATAAGGCCTGAATCGCACTGATGGCGGTCAATT
Organism: Epinotia brunnichana; assembly: GCA_963854355.1. Taxonomy (NCBI): domain Eukaryota; kingdom Metazoa; phylum Arthropoda; class Insecta; order Lepidoptera; family Tortricidae; genus Epinotia; species Epinotia brunnichana. The sequence goes on along the minus strand of OY977945.1, from coordinate 2,816,253 downwards.
GTAAACTTGATGATTACTGTCAAGATTAGTAGAGTCAGCATCAAAAGTAGCTACGCAAACGAAGATGTCAAAAGTCTTTATTAAAAGGGAATAAGATCTTTTGACATCTTTGATTGCGTAGGTACTTTTGATCCTGACGCACAACGCCTACTTACGCCGCAGGCCGTGCCAGTGTGATTCAGGCCTACTCAGTGACTGAGTACCTATGGGTTGGGTTCTAAAAGATGTTTTTTTATGTTGAAGCGAATCCATAGCCCTCCCATATAAATTGTTAGAATATCCCGTGCAGCATTGTGATCTGTTGATGACGTGCAATTTTGTGTGACTTAAATCTCTTTGAGATGTTTTGTAAAAGAATGTATTGTATTGTAGTCATAGGATCTACATCCGGAAACCCGGCTGAATATGTAATATGTAATGCAACAACACCAGATCTCCACATATTCAGTGAGTAAAATATCATTTAATTTCATTTCATTGGCCTTACCTTCTGCTATTTAAAAATACAAACCAACTACCAGAACTAAAAAACCCAAGAAAAAACTAGACTTATCATATCAGCCATCGCCTCCTATAGTCATCAAGGACGAAGTAAATACGACACTGGAGTCAACACGGGCGCATAAAGAGAATAAGGCAGCGACTGTAATGAAGCCCTTTCAAGATAATCTACAAAGTCCTGTAACATGCTACCCTTTTCACGTTCACAACTTACCTTTGCTCATCTCACTTTTTCTCCCTAGATCAATAAAATGTTGTATTAAGTAGTCTGCCAGTCAAATTTTGTTAATAAAATGCAACCAGCCCGATCGCTTTCAACTGAGCTATCGAAGCCTTACTTGATTCAACGAATTTGATAAGAGCGATCGACTTGGTTTGCTAAACGAATCCAGTTAGAAGAAATCTCAAGAAATGATTAAAAAATATGCCTTTGATTCACCGTAGTATATTAAGTTAGAGAGGTTATTATTGAGCCCTACTGGAGAAGTACCTTCCTTCACCTTAAAGAAGACTGCAGTCATGATTATACAATCCTTCGACCATTCATGATGTTGTGTGCTTGGTTATGAATAAGGTATCGAGCTCCTAACGATGCTTTAATAATAATAACAAACCATTTATTTCAGGCATCTTAGGCCCATAGTTACAAATACCTTAAAGACTAACATACATACAATTATAAAATTAACAACTATTGAGGCTACGAAACAGCGTGGCTCTGTTGCGTCGTCAAGTCCGGTCCGGTAGGTTGCCCCGGAACCGCCGAAACACGACACCCTTCGGCCAGAAGTCAGCACACGCGATGGTCTCCTGCAGCATGCAGGTATGCATTAAGAATGCATTTGGTCTCTACTAACACAGCGTCCTCAAATCTTTCGACTCCTCCTAAGTCACAAGCGTTTATCCCTAGTTTTTGCCACCGTCAAATATAACCCCGATTTTAGTAAAAACTTTGCAAAATCGAAGGTAAGTCTTATATTGGGTCTTCTGAGACGAGTCAGTAAGCTTTGTTGGCTTTGTGAACATCAGCCCCTGTACATAGCAAAGTTTACTCGGGAAAGTGAAGCAAAATATCGCAGAGATAAGAGTAAAAGCGTGCTTTCGTTGTAAAGCAAGGTTCTCATTTGAGATAAAACTAGAGCAAAACATTTTTGTACTCAAAGGTACCTACTGCTTATATAATTTCAAAGGGGTAATTGCTTAACGTTTCGATCGAGCGTTAGGAGTATTCAACTCATTCTCCCATTCAAGAAATCACCGACATTTAGACTGCTATTCGACTGATGAAATTTTGAAATTGAATATAGGCGGATGATGATTATGCAGCTTAATCGCTTATGGAACCTGATGTCAGTAATTAGGAAAGGAGTTAAATATACTTACACGGATTGAGTTACATTGTATAAAGAAGACGTCCCCTAGCATAAGTTTGTGCACGTGAAGTGTAAACCTGTAGGTCGATCACGTAACACATTGTACGAACGTCGGGTAGGTCTAAATGTCACTTTTTATATGGAAAATTGACAGTTAAATTGTACCGACGCGCGTTCGGAACGTTACGTGATTACCCCCCTGCTCTAGAGGGAACGTACTATCGCCCAAGGGTACGGGTACACCCCTCTAGGGTCATTTGTCGAATGAACTGTATGCGCGTGCAGACGATTTTGTTGAGAAAGTGTGAACCCTTGGGCGATAGTACCTTTCTGACTGAATTCCAAGATGGCGGCCTGATGGCGGGCTTCAACAAAAATGTTCTAGGTGGCCAGTCTCTACGTAGCACATAATTCACAAAAACAAAAATCATCTTTCCGGTGGTCAATAGTTAAGGGCTTACGCTAACATATAATATGTTTTTATCACATGGAATTATAGAAAGGGCAACGCCGTTTATGCGGATTCAGTGATCAACCAAAAATTAGGCTTTATAGCTCTTAACTTTGGCAATGTCCACCGAAGAGACGCGAACCTAAATCTGACAATGACCCAATTGTAAGTCAATGACTAGACGTTATAAGTTCAAAATACGGGTATGTATAAGTGAAATGAAATGTCACTCATTCATTTCCTGGACGTTTAGTATAAAGTAATTTCGCGTACCGCGTACATTTACATTTGTAGTTACTTCTCCAATAGCAAAACTATTTTTAACTGTCTTCAGTCCCGTTGCGTTGAATACAGCTAAGGCTGTATTCATGGATTTACGGAGCGTTCAGCAGCACCATTCAATAATATATCAACGGTAAAAAATTCAAATGCCAAGTCCCGTCGCGCGCCACTCTGCGACTCCTGTCTCAGTTGCATTGTGGACATTAAAACTAAGAGGGTAAATTTTCACGTCTCGCGTCGCGTCAAGGCGGTTACGGTTGTTGCCCAGCAGCAGTTGCAGGCGAGAATGGAAACCGTCCACAAATATACACAACTTTCTTATTCTATGTTGGATCGTGGCTTTGAACACTTAATCAGATTTAACAGTGATATATCCTTGATATAACGTAACTGTCTTATAGTTTAGTTAATTAACCAGTTAATGTATAGTATATTGACAATTGCCACGTCATGACAATGTTATATCATTTTTAAGCCCGCAAAGTATCATAGTCCCACGATTCATCTCAAATTGTTCAGTTAGTTCTCTTAGTTATAGACAATGGCACTATGTTTGTTGGCGCGCCTTCCGATGCCCGCACCGCTAATCGCCCCGCTCGCCCATAACAACAGCCTGTGTTCTATGCATTATGCAAAACATTATCACTTATCGGCCATTATTCCACGTTTAAATATGGCCGCCGATTACATTTGCATCAGCTCGAAGATAATAGATATCTGCTGATTTCTGGCCCAGATTTCTCGAAGTTTACGATGTCTTGTTTGTTGTGAAACGAATTGTTTACGTCTAATGGGTTGTAAATTATAATTGCAGTGGCAGTTAAGGCTGGCTGACATAAATAAATTATTGATCGTCATAATTTATATTAGTAGTATGTCACACGCAAATGGTTGTTTGTCATAGACTAATAAATATATCTGCTTATACGGTAGACGTCTCACAGCTCGACGAGCACCTTCAATAATAATTAATTGCTATAGAGATGTACAACAGAATGCCATTTATATAAAAACGTGTAAAATATTAGAACGTTAACCTTACATACTCGTAATGATAACGTATCATTTTCGGACTAATGCTATCTTGCTCAAAGAAGCAATCTCCATCTTACAGAAGAACACAATCTAAGTGCTCTTCGCCGGTAGCACCATCGCATTTATGTCCAACATACAAACATTTGTCCCTTTCACGTTTACATACGTATTGAAACTCGGGTCAAAGATAGCTGAGACATACCAAAGGTAATGTTGATTTTTTAAGAATAAGAATAAGAAAAAAGTTATTGCCCAAACCTTAAAATATAACCAACTACGAACCAATGAGACGAGGCCAATCTGAACTTAAAAATGTAAAGATAAGGAAATCATTTGCAATATTCATTCAGATTTCAGTTTTTTTTTCTCCAGGATTACAAATAACTGAGGCGAGAAACAAACAACATTTGAGTACCTACACATTAAATTATTTCCCCGCTTTGTCTGACTTCTTTGCCGAAAACCCAACTTAAGCCACACAGAAACAAAATACAGTCGAATTGCGAGCCTTCTCTATCCGGACGTCGGTTGAAAAACCTAATAAAGACAAAACGCATGACTATCCCATCAAACGAGTCGTGAGCGATAACACACGCGACACTAGCGGTTTATTATGAAATCGTGGACATAAAAAGTGACGTAAAGCCTTTGAAGTCGCCGCCAGGGCTGTCACCTGCTGCTGAAGTCTTTGTTTTTGTTTTTCCGTGTTTTGTAATTTTTGGGGAATTTTTAAATGTTGTGTTGTGTTGAAAGGTAGGTTATTGGCTGTGACTTGGGTTGCTTGAAAGGAAGGTGTACCAAATTAATTACTTTTTCTTTTTTATATGGATATGCTAAAGGCCAAACACAAATAGAATATTGTTCGAGTTCTTCATGTTCTGTATTGAGAAATATACGAGTAGCAGAGATTACCATTACGGGGAATAAATAAGCGAAACCACGAGCGTTACCATACTATGTATGAAAAAATTGGTTTATTTACCATATACAGCATTACGTTTTTTTTAAGTAAGATTGATGTATAAGTGAAATCATTCAAAATATAAACTAATTATAAAATATGGACACAGCTTCCAAATCATCGTATATTTTTTATCGACAGATCGTTGGACCTGAGCTAATAACAGATATAGTGTTAAAACTTTTCACACCGGCCAGGCCAATTCTATCTCTAATTTTATTAAATATTATTTTATCACTTTACTAGTGCCTATGCCAAATCTTGGGATTAGGTGTCAAAGCGGACCCCGGGCTCCTTTAGGGGTACAACCGGGAATAACTCTAGGAAGATGATTATTTTATCACTTTAATTGTCTAGTCGTCCTCCTCTATGAACATTGAAAGTCAAAATAAAATACTTACAAAAAACGAGCCACAAAAAACGTTTGACTGATAGCAAAATAAATACCTAAAAAGCTGTAAAAATTAAACGCCGAAAACGCTACGCTAGTACTAGTGGCTCTCTGGGTTGTAGACATCAAAAGCCTTCATAAAAAAAATTTCAAAAACTGAATTGACAAAACATAACAAACATAAGTATAATTATTTTTATAGATCGAACTTGCTTACAAATTTTCACGAGAACCGATTTAAATCTGCGACCTATAGAGGAGAACAGCCGGACATACGAAATAATTGTCCCAAATAGAAACGGAGAACTTCTTTCGCTTCTACCGTTCAATGACGATTGTAGGAAAGTAAAGAATAGTGACGTCACAAGTTTGTATAGCCTACTCTACTTCATCATCTTCCTAGCGGTATTCCCGGTTGTGCCCCTAAAGGAGCCCGGGGTCCGCATTGACACCTAATCCCAAGATTTGGCATAGGCACTAGTGTTACGAAACCGACTGCCATCTGATCTTCCAACCCAGAGGGAAAACTAGACCTTATTGGGATTAGACCGGTTTCCTCACGATGTTTTCGTTCACCGAAAAGCTAACGGTAAATATTCCGCACATAAGTTCCGAAAAACTCATTTCGAACCCAAGACCGCCGCTTGACAGCCTGAACCACTAGGCTACCGTAACTCTGTAAAGCCTACTCTACTTATGTAAAATATTTTATTTTGCTGTTATCAAATATCGTAGTTATTGCCGAGACACAACCCTGCAGGTATGACCTGTCACTGATTAGGTTCTAATTGCCCAAGTTGTGGCGGAGTCAATGATCCAGGAGACTTCATTCGGAAACAAGCGAACTCATGTACAGTCAGCCAAGAAAGTGGTACCACTTTTCGACTTTATTGCATACAAAATAAGGTCCAAAAGTGGTAGACCGCTTTTTTGGCTGATGGTACCTACAGTCAGCTGCAGACAAAGCAGGGAGTATGCAGAGGGGGTTACGTTTTTCTGCACCTGCATGTCGATCACGTAACGCATTGTACGAACGTCGGGTAGGTCTAAATGTCACTTGTACCGACGCGCGTTCGGAACGTTACGTGATTACCCCTCGGGCTGTAAAGTCAGCAAAGTTGTGCGGTACCTAGTTATCTTAAACTAATAAATAGAGTACCCGAGAGACCAAGTTTTGTCCGGTGAATTTCGTGTTTTCGTGGATAGAGTTTTCCGGAAATGAGATCTAACCTATAAAAGAGTTGAGAGAAAAATTTTAAAAGCCGTTTTCAGGACCCCTATTACAAACAAACAACTAAACATACAATATATATATAAATGTTGCTCGTTTAATCGTATATGCTATACAAGACGCCAGCCATATCTTAAATGCTCTAAGCAAGCGTTAATATAGGCACTTACAACACAGAACGTATGGAGGCACGAAACACGATACAGTACAATTGGCGTCAACATAATTTAAAGTGTAGCACTACAGGCAATAAGCAGATAACCATCGCACAGTCGGGTGGAAGAGTGATTAACGTTGCTCGCGCCACTTTGAAGCCGACGGCACAGTAAAGAGTTTAAAACGGTAGAAGTAGTTAGCGTTGAAAGATAGTTGGCCAACTAGCCGAATGAAACGATCGTGAATATCGTGATGGTCAAAATTCAACGTTGGAACAATTTTAGGAGTTTAACCGTGTAATTATTAGCATTATTTAACGGCCTCCGTAGCCCAGTTGGTAGTGACTCTGCCTACGAAGCTGGAGGTCCCGGGTTCGAATCCCGGTCAGGGCATTTATTTGTGTGTTTATCACGAATATTTGTTCCTGAGTTATGGATGTTATATATGTATATAAGTATCTATATGTATTTATCTATTATATATATATCATCGCCTAGTACCCACAACACAAGCCTTATTGAGCTTACCGTGGGCCTAGGTTGATGATTGTCCCGTAATATTTATTTATTTATTTTTTTTATTTATTGCAACACGTCTCACGAAACGGCGTAGAGACAAATCGTGCACAAATGATTGTCGAAAAACATACACAACCAAGTAACAGCCATCCTTTTGAATATTAAAAAAATATTACGCCCGTCCATGTCGATGCATCCATTTGTCACAGACAGAAACGGGGCGTCGTTTGGATTAAAGTGAAGACAGACGAATTAGATTCCACCTGCAATTTGCATGGGACTGCACACCTAAAGCTATGAAAGGAATATAGGTCTTGGATTATTTTTGGCCAAAATAAACTTTCGGAGAGTACTTTATCATTGCTAGGGCTTTTTCACAGGTTTTTGAACCGTTATTGTAATCTTCAAATTTTTAATTTGGAGTAGTGGATTCTCCGTGAGGTTACTACGGGTTTAACGGGTTAGAATAGCATGTGTCTATATCATATTTTCGCCATCTTTAAAACTGCAATTGCTAGAAGTTAATTTTGAGGGCAATATTCGCTTTAAGTTAACACTTTGCACTTTAGACAGCTTAACCCTGAAATTGGCAGAGTAGGTATCTAAAGATGCTCACATTTGTTAGTTACCTTTTTTAATTTTTTCTGAAACGATTTTTTGCGCTTTATTAGCAAACGAGACTTGAATGTACGTTTTTTTACTAACTTTGTAAAGTTTAGGGTGATAACAGAAAAAGGAAAGCGCAAAAAAAAATTAAGTTTACATACCTTGCCATACTGTTTATCTGTGTACCGCGGCTCGTCGTCGGCTCAGATTAACGTCGGCTACCGCGTCGGTTAGTTTTTTATTTCCCGCCGTTACGTCTTGTTAAGGAGAGCCCATATTTCAGACAAGTTTTATTTCGGTAAGCCCAATCGTTATTTATAGTGGATATTCGGTATGGTAAGTAGCTAACAACCTGACAAAACAACGTCATTTATATGGCTGTAAGCTGTCGGATATTAGGGATTTGGTCAGATATTACTGATCAAGCTGTAAAATTGTATGTCTATTTTCATCTCAGTATGTAGATATTCATTATTTCTGATGGTTCATGGGTATCACGTCGAAATGAGCGAATCTGAACAGGCTTTGATAGACTAGGTAATACTCATAACTATATAGGTATATCTGCCCAGCTATCACGATAGGTTTTATGGTCACGACTTACGACCCAAATGGCCCAAAACGTCACATAAGACAAGACCATAAAACCTTACACACACTGATATACTTAATAGGTAAAATTCAATAGGTTTTTCATGAGTCATATCGCAAGCTGAACACCGAATATATCGAATTATGCCTTTATATACCACATGCACCAAATTATGTAACCAAATTTGGGAGAGAGCTATGCCTCTCAACTAAAATTAAATTTAATTACATTTTCATTTGACTATCATTTTCTCCCTTGTGATATATAACAGTATGCTAGCATTGAGGTATAATGTACTAACGTACTAGAGAAGAAAACACGAACATTATTTGTGCGCCGGCCGGCAGCGCGGGGCGCACGCGGGGGGAGGGTAACTTGTCATAGAATACACTGACACGGTGCGGCCCATGGACCGCAACGCAACGCGTAGCGCAAAATTCTTGTTCGGCGTGTCATCTCTAGTACGTTAGTACATTGTACTTCAATGTATGCTAGGCGTGTTGCCCGATCAATAATAAAAGATCCAAATTCGAATTTCAGCTTCCAATAGGGACAGGGATACAGTAGAGGAAGATAGGGATATGGTCACACACGCATGCACAATTAATAAATAAAATAAATAAATAAATATTTGCGGACAATCTTACACATATCGACCTAGTCCCAAACTAAGCAAAGCTTGTACTATGGGTTCTAGACGACGATAAACATACTTAAATAGAGAAATAAATACTTAAATACATATAAAACATCCATGACTCAGAAACAAATATTCGTGCTCATCACACAAATAAATGCCCTTACCAGGATTCGAACCCAGGACCTCTAGCTTCGTAGGCAGGGACACTACCAACTAGGCTAAAGTGGTCGTCAATTGTTTGTCAAATGAGTGACAAGGATGCATGCATAGACAATACTGCAAGTGGGAACGAGATACAATGCTAACTCTGCTAGTGTCGTCCCCTACCCAGAGTTTTGCGTAATGTTGCCTATTGTTTCCTCCTCCAAAACCAGTCATTTGAAAACCACGGCCGTGCAATCCGTACCGAGACGTCAGAAATAAAGGTAAATAAATATTGTATTAGACCAGTGTAAAGTTATCTTAAAAAAAATTACACTTGCTGTCTCTCACTCGCACTAATGGGTACACTCATTAACGACAGCGTGGTCTTTTTATGCCCCCCTCGGTAATTTTCTCCATAGAATAGTGATATCGTATCAATATCGTTTCGCCCTGTCAGAGTCAAACCACTCTGCTCCCAACCCATTACTTTTTATGACATGTTTAAATTTAAACTAATTAACAAAGGTAAACAATAAACAAGTTAGTTTATTACACGTCAAAGTGTAAAACACGTGAGCGCTAGTGTAAACACAACGTTCCATTAGAGACGCGCTTTATAGCGGACAGCCAGACAAACATACTGACAGGGGAAGGAAGACATTATTCATATTGGTTTTAATATGCATGTAATAAATAAATTGGAATTCTGACTTCGGTATTAGATTTACTGATCCGTTATGTGTAAAATACATATTTTCTTAGAAGAGTAATAAAAAAAAACATTATCCTCCTTGCGTTTTTCCCGGCAGTGCCCTAAGCGAGCCCGCGGGGTCCGCTTTGGCACCAAATCCCAAGATTTGGCATAGGCACTAGTTTTATCAAAGAGTATTTCAGGTGGAGCAGTTAGATAACAGTAATATTATCATTATCAAACGAAGCGGAAACTCGGAAACGAAAGATTGTCAAGGTACCTATAGCGCTTCCAAGATGACAGAATTGATCGATTAATGTAGGAGGATGATAACAAAGAATGAATTGAGAAGTTCTTAGTTACTACTAAATTAACAAATTCTTAAGTAGTACATGACATAATTAAGATTAGTATTTATTTATTTATTTCTATATAGGTATGCATTTAATTACAATTACCTAATTGTTCCACAATATTGAATTCTCGTTATTAAAATAACATTATTTATATCAATAAAATTAATCTGCAGGCATGTCGAAATAAATATTTAGCTATTGCAATGCTCGACAGAGCTCATGTTAGAACTACACCTAGACCTATTTTGTAATAACATGACCGCAATAAAGAATCTAAATCTGAATCTAAGTATTAAGTTGGCGCTATGATGTTAACTATGTATAAGTTTCAAATGCAACTGAAATAACCCCACTTCACTAGCCCGGCCATTGTCCAGCAGTGGGACAGCCCACTGCTGGACAATGGCCTCCCTTTCTTTCTTCCACGCATTCAGGCCAGTTCTCCCGAAAAGCGTACACCTTATTGTCAGCCCAGCATCTCCGTCTGGGTCTACCCACAGAATCGCTTACCATCTAATGGGCCATGCACTTGTTTGCAACCGACGTGACCAATGTACATTTAGATTTATGCAAACAGCAGTTTATTTTCCTAATATGCAACAGAACTTTTTAAGCTCTCTTAAACAAGCTGTCGAACCTTGTTAACTTCTGAAGCGGTGTATTTGATCCCACACTTGCATAACTGATTGGGCTTAATTCACAAAGCTCCTTTCACTTCACCCCAAGCAAACCAGACAAAATCAGACCCCCAATTAAACGTTGTTATTAAGTATAATAGTTTCAATGTGTACTAGGTATGTAATTGTTGTGTACCATGAGAAATGGAACAAGTTGTGAATAGCGCAGCTTTAGAGAGAACAGCCTAAGCCATTTTAACTTACTATGGACATATGCTCTTTGTGAGATTAAGAAGGCAACATGACAAGATGCGAGCTATAAATTAGTATAGTCTGCGTCTGTTTACAATTATATCGTTAACAGATGGCGTATTTCGTCAACACGGCGCAAAGAGTAACAATAATGAAAGACAGCTAAAAAAGGCTAACGATTTTTTACAGAAAAGCGCTACTTATGCCGCTCGCAACGACACTAATTATCTTCTTCTTCTTTGTCTGGACCCTATCCCATATAAGAAGAAAAAAAAGAAAAAAATACATGAATGTATAGATAGTTAATAAATGATAGCAGTACCTACATTGCTGCTCGAGAAATAAAAAAAAAGAATAACTCCATTAGAAAAGGTAATTGTTATATTTTTTCGATAAAACGGTTCACAGCACATAAAGCTACTAGACTGAGAGCTAAGGGACCAAAACTGCAACAGTTTTATAAAGGCTGATATTTTAATATTAGGTCATAAATATAGCTCGAATATCAATAGCCTTCCGTCAGTCAGCCAGTTTTTGGGACAACAGGCGGGGGGGTGGTTCCGAACTTGTTAAAAAAACACCCTACGTCGCAACTGTTTTATAAAATCTGAAAATTTGTCTGTGGATAGTAAGACAACTAACAAACTATGCGGACATAGTCAGTCTGCAGAATATTGGAACAGTACGCGTCAGCAGCCCGCTAAACTCGTCAAAAAATTTGGTTGCAAAAAAGTGTTTTATAAAATCTAAAAAAAATCTTGCAAGTGGTTCATAGTACCTAAAACCAGACTAACATATTTAGCCCAAATACCATAACACTTTGGGCTGACTGTGTTAGTCTGGTTTTAGGTACTATGAACTACTTGCAAGATTTTTTTTAGATTTTATAAAACACTTTTTTTGCTATCCACAGACAACTTTTCAGATTTTATAAAACAGTTATTTTCTTAACAAGCTCGGAACCACGCCCACGGCAGTTGTCCCAAAAACTGGCTGACTGACGGCAGGCTATTGATATTCAAGCTATTTATGACCTAATATTAAAATATCAGCCTTTATAAAACTGTTGCAGTTTTGGTCCCTCATCTCTGTCTATACCGTTAAAATTTATGTTCTAATCTAATGGATGTCACACGCTGTATACACAAAGCGGTACATATTTTTACCCCCGACGACGACGTATCTGTGACATCAAAGCTCCAAAACAGATGAAGCCATTGCAATTTGAGTGCGGTTTTTTTTAAGAAGGCTTTCTATCGAGTTGGTTCTAAACTTTGTTTGTTGGGTTGGAGTGTTTTATATTATTATATGTCGTTAAAGATGGCCGTTGGGGCGGAAAAGTTAGGACCCGGGTGCAGTGTGGGTAGGCCCCCCACAAGGTGGAGTGATGAACTGGTAAAGGTCGCGGGAGTCTGCTGGATACGGGTGGCGCAGGAACGGCCATTGCGGCACTCTTTGGCGGAGGCCTATGTCGAGCAGTGGACGTCTTTCGGCGGATATAATAATGATGATGATTGTAGTGATTGCAGCTAACAGTGCGCATGCGGCGTTAGTTTTTCTGCTCTAGAACTTTTAACTTACACTATACAACGGCCCACGCGGTACACTCTCCTATACATCCTATACTATTAAACGAGCAATATTTGTATATATATTTGCAATCACGTTCTCGGAAACGGCTCTAACGATTTCGTTGAAATTTGGAATATAGGTGGTTATGGGGGCGAGAAATCGATCTAGATAGGTCTCATGTCCGGGAAAAATCGTTTTCTCCGTATTTTCTCCATTTTCACCCGAGCAGAGCTCGGTCGCCCAGGGACTATATAGTTATTTGTTATACAAGGGGGGAAAGTTGTAATTTACCTGCGAGTGTTCATTCGAAACACGAGCTAGTGAAAGTATTCTATGTTTGACCACGAGCGAAGCGAGTGGTTCAAAAATAGAATGCTGAGCGTAGCGAGTGTTTCAACACACGAGACGTAAATTAACTTTTCACCTGTGTATAACACAAATCTTTTCACCTCACTACAGCGAGGAAAATAAGAAGGGTAAAAAAAAAGTTAAAAAAAAAGTACTTAAAAAAAGTAAAAAAATAAAAAATAGAAAAAAAAAAGAAAAAAGTAAAAAAAAAAGTTGAAAAAAGTAAAAAAAAGTTTTAAAAAGTTAAAAAAAATAAAAAAGTTAAAAAAAAAAAGTTTAAAAAAATATTTCATAAAATATACAAAAAACCAAAAGTAAACATTTAACGTTCTACGTCATAGTACTTTTAATGTTCTACGTCTACTTTCTTCACATGTGGATAAAAAGCGATTTTCTCAATAGATATCAAACATACAAAAAGGCCTTTCCGAGCAAGTGAGGTGAAAATACATTTTTGTTATTGTGTTTACAAGATATAACCATTTCTTTTTAATTCTCATCGGGTCACCTCTACGAACTACGAGCTCTAGCAACCATAGAGCACAGCCTGTTTGTTTTACATACGATATTTATGGCACCAATTAGAGTCTTGTCTATTAGCCGACGATTTTACCGCCATAACGGTCGGCCATATTTATTCCACAAACACTTCGCGGTATTTTTAAACGGGATTGCAGCAAGGTTTACGAGACTGTTGATACTCGAGTGTTGGGGTGAAGTTATACTGGTTTTTATAGACATTCAAGTTAAATTTAAAATTTAAACTGACGCTTTAAATTATATTATTGTATACTACATTCCTATTGTATAATATCATCATCATCATCATCATAAATATCATCGTAGCATACGTCCCAAAAAGTTCCCTAATAGGGAACTTGCATAAAATTACACTTTGAACACTTAATTCGAATTATTATTCGATCGCGATAAGTTTGGGAAGGGGATAACTGTCAATTCGTAGGTCGTACGTAATTGTATATTATGGCAAAACTGTCAACTCCATTCCCATTTGAAAGGCGTTTATATTCACCACTTTCGCTGCTGATGCTGACTATACGCGTAAAGCTTATCAGTAGCAGTGAGCGGCCATGTTTATGACGCTTCCGACTTCCGCCACTTCCGGCGGCGTTGTGCTTTGTTCTTTTTAGGGGCCCGTCCCTTGGGAAACAGTTTGTTTGCTGATTAAAAGGAAAAAGGTTTTTTAAGGTGACCCAATTGTCGTTTTAAAATGTGCTGGTGAGAGTCAGGAAGCTTTGCTGAATCACAGAGTAGATTATCGTAGTCAAGAACAATATAAAGAGTTTGTACCTATAAGATTTATTTTCATAGTGTATGTACCCTTTTTCTTTAGTTTTACTAACTTATATCTTATATCAAATGGAAATATTGTTAGTTTTACTTATTTCGATCACCAAGTGCTTTTCAAACATAGCAATACAATTTATTTTCTTTTTCTTTAAAATCGCTTAACAATTTTTTTATTTTTTTTAAGCCTATGTAGTGTAGTCTCCCACTGCTGGGCAAAGGTCTCCCCTCTTGATTTCCACGCTTGACTTAACTTGACTTGACGAATACGCACTTAAATGGAATAGGGTATAGGTATAAGGCTAGATCCAATTGCTCATAAAAACATTATAATTATGTCTTATAATTTTACAGTAGTATTAAATTATTATGAAACTTTATAATATGCAATTTAAATATGTCTCTCCTACTGATTAGCTTGTAATAAGTAATAAATGTAAAAATAGAGCGTATAAATGTTTTGTTTTAATAAACTACTCCAAAAAGCCTTTTTTTATCAAAATAAAACGTTACTACTCAAGCTAAAAGTAAATACAAAGCTAAAGAATTAATATATACTAGTTGTAGGTATCTACTTTTTGATTTCATGCGGCAGCAACAAACACTGCGAAACTTCCTAATAGAGTATCGCCATTCGCACTAAATATAACTAGTAAGAAAGCGGATTTTTCTCCAAATTGCCAATGAAATTGCCTAAGTTAGTGCATTTGAAATGAAATTAAGTTTTCTGGCGCAATGGACGGCCGTAAATAAGGCCATTTCCAGTAACAAATCGCCTGACCGCTGGGGAGGACGGGAATCTGGGAATTATTGCCCTGTTTGTACAGTGCTATAGAACGAGCGGTGGAAAAGTGACCTTTTGTTAAAGTGGAGTAAACATATTCAAGAAGTTCTTGATATATTTTATTCGGAATTATAATGAATTAATGTTTTTTTACAGGTCCATGTCAGAATTATGGTGTGTAAAAAAATATTTTTCAAGTTTGGTAAACAATCCTAAAGAATTCAAAAGATTTTGTTTGCTAGTCTTAATACTAAACGAGAATAACAGAGTAAATTGTAGAATATTCATCACTAATTGACATGTTCCAATGTGTAGGGATTTTCAATGTAAAGAAAGAAAGAAGACATTTATTCACTACACAAAAGACACACAGAGACAAAGGGAGTAGACACACTTACATACACTTTCTAAATTGTCGCAATAAATATCTTCTATCGCACAGTTCCTATCTATACATACAGTGTACATTTCTTAGTGTTGCCAATAAATATTTGTTTCACAGATTGAACATTGGACATGTCAGTTAGTGGAGAGGCGATCATTTTAAGATTGAATTAACTCTACTTCTGTCAAAAAATAATGAGCAGTGTTGCAAAGCCAACCTACATGGAACTTTCGATCAAAGAGGAACATTGAAAAATTATTCGCCAAGGGCGGGATTTGAACCCACGACCTCTGGAATCCGTCCATTGCTCTTATCCAACTGAGCTACCGTGGGTCCCGTCAGTGGCAACGAATCCTTCAATCCCTTCACTCTTCTAATTAACCTTAAGGAGGCTCGTAGCGACATCTACCGTGAAGTTGTTACAAACTTCTGATACGATCCCGCCCGTGGCGAATAATTTTTCAATTTTCCTCTTTGATCGAAATTTAGAATTTCGTTAGCGGACGTTTCTGCTCAGTATAAATTTACTACATGGAACTATTGGAAACGAACCGATAAATCATCATGCATTGCGTTAGGTACTTTACTCTTGCTTAGCCATTTCTTCCTGTTGGACAAGAATTACAAGATATACAGATTAATTTATTTCATAATACCTTAACATATTAACTTATACTAAAATAAACAAAACAATAACCTAAAACATTTAAGAACAAAAATTATTTAAATTGGTAATTACTAATAATCAGGCATCGGAGTATTTTTAGCACGGTAAGACTAAAGTGAGCTGTGGAGTCGTTGTAAACATTAAAATGTTATTAATTTTTACTCATATTCATCTTCATTAATTTATTTCATAAAATTAATAATAACTATAAAAAATATACCACCATCTTCATTGACGAATAACAAATAAAAATACTAATAATACATACATACATATACATCTCAAATATAACTATAGAAAATAATAACATGTAATTTTATATAAATGTCGAAATAGTTTATATGGTCTAGCATAACATAGATAAGCACTAAACATAAACATACATACGTAAATAAATTAAAATACTGTATAACTATAAAATAAATGAAAAAGTAAGTAAATCACACTGTATAACTATTTAATGTTATTATAGTTAGGAAATTATAGCTAACCAAGCTGAACTGATTGCAGGGGATAACCCCCTCCGCACTCCTTAACTAAGCATAATCTTAAAATATAAAGATTCATTTAGTTAAGTAAAATGTCTGTAAACAATTGCTCTTTATGAAAATGCTCTTTAATTATTATTTTTTTTACATTTACATTTTTATTTTATTTTTTGGTATTAAGGATAACAACAGCCGTAGATAACAACTAATACATATTGGTAATTACATTTATTTATTTATTTATCGTATGGCGGTTACACACTGGTACATACATGTATTCGTATCGATGTCGCTGATAGAGTTCCAGTGTGCGCTGCGAGGTTCAGAAGAAACAGTGAACAATAGGCTTGTTGTGTGGTGTTAAAATTGATAACGTCGTGTTGCTAAATGGATAGTAAACCATCAAATGATTGTAATAAAGTATAAATTACAAAATATAATTCAAATCATAAAAAGATATGAACCTTGAAAGTTTAGAAAAAAAAGTTTTTTTATTTATTGTCCAAGAGTAAATTTAAAGGTACCAATAGAATCCTTACGCTTTTATAGAAACAAATTTGTATGACAACTATGGACCTAAACGCAGTATTTCGCGACCGAAACAGCAAATTTACTTCATTTTCCATGCAACGGTTAGTACAAATTGCACGGTGTGACGTCATACTTTAAAGCCAATCAGTATGAAGCGTTTCGGCTGCTGTCAGCGAGGTCCGTCTTTAACTCGATTTTTTGGGTATTAATGTCCTTTAAATGTAGTTGCTTCCATACAAACATTTGTTCATCTACAAAAACTGGTTCGAATGGCATCGTAAACAAATTTAAGGTCACAAGCCTATTGCAGAAGGCCAATACCAGTCATCCATTAATTACTTAAGTAAATATCAACAAGGCAACGTCTAACATAGTGAAAACGTTCAAGCAGAAGGTTTTAAACTAAAACTAAAAAAGTGAGATAAGCCGCTAAAAACAAACAAATGTAAGTCAGACATTCTTTCTAAAAGGGGTATTAAAAGGTGCTATTCTAACCACACGGGGCACATACAATACAAGAATGAATACGGGGGAATTGCAAAATATTTCATGATTATATTGATATTGTGAGTACCTGAAGAACTCGAAAAAAATGCATCGTTAATGTATTAACTTTGGCTCGAGAAAATCCGCTGAAATAAAATGGAAATAGACTAATATACTGGCAGTAAACGTAGTTTAACCTTTGATGTATGAAGCATAGACAGTGAATGGAAACATTGTTATAAACCAAAACAAACACATAGAGCTCCAGCGCCCGTAAAGATGGGTTTTTACGGCCGGTTATATTGCATCGATGCGGGCGTGATTTGATAATGTTGCGTTTTTCTTTTACGATAATTTTATTGGGTCATGAGGCGATGGATTTAGGATTCCTATACGTATTGAAGATTTCATTATATATTAAAACATGGAATTATGAGCCAGTGCTTTGTGAGCTGTAGAACTCGCGAGACTGTCTTTTCAAAAAAATAATAATATCGAAAATACAAATCGTCAAAAAAAACTATTAATTATTAAACCTACTCAGAAAATTTCACGCAGATTGTTTGAGAAATGTGACCTGTAGAGGCGAACAGTTCAGTTCAGAACGTTCAATTACACAAAATGCGACGATTCCCAATTAATGATGGATCATGTAAGGTCGCGGGAGTCCGCTGGATGCGGGTGGCGCAGGACCGGTCATTGTGGCACTCTTTGGGGGAGGCCTATGTCCAGCAGTGGCCGTCTTTCGGCTGATATGATGATGATGATGATGATAGATCATGTTCCCTGTTTCGTGTCTCTGTCATTCTCATGTTGAATGACAAAGACATCATCAAGACGTCATTGTCCCTACCAATGACGTCTTGATGATGTCTTGTGCTGGCGACGTGTCACATTTCTAAAGTCAAATCGCGCTCTTGTGTCATAATTTGCCACAAGACAGACAGTCATAATTAGCCCCTAAATCTGTGTACCTACAGATTGCTACAGATGATGTGAATAATGTTTTTTTTCCTGCGAGCAAACTCGGAAATGTGATTAAATAGCTGATTAGTCGCGAAGTGTTGATCAATTATCATATTAAATGATTGACATGTTTAAGATCATAAATATTGAACTTTTTCAGGCAATATAAAATGTCAGAATGAAAACTGGTAGTATTTTGACGTTTACAAATGCAGTTTCATATTAATGGACATAAACAATTCAATCATTTAATACACAGTTACACACACTTATTGACACTTTATGGTCTAATCGCATTTCCGAGTATGCCCTATCAAAAATCTTCACTGCATTCTAGGTACCTTTGTTCCTTCACATGCTCGTCATATAAACCATTACCTATATTAATAGATATATAGTAATGTACCAGCATTACTATAAAGGCCGGGAAGGAAAGGATTGCCTGCCGAGTGTGATGTAGTTAGTAATATTAGTAGTACAAGGCAGGCAATCCCTAGTTTAGGCCGAGGTATGTATCAGTGCTTTTCTCAAAAAATGTGAGGAGAAAATACGACGTAAACGACTTTCGATGCTGACTGTACGGGCCCAGCTAAATACTAATCAGACTTATACAAACAAGGCTGTAACAAGTTGCAACTTCATTTAACTTCTGTCTGCCTCGAATAGTTCTTTAGGACAGTTAACGATTATCTAAAAACTAGGACGAGTTCAGTAGATTTTGATTTGGTTTATAAAAAAAAGGATATTAAAAAGGAGGTTTATAAAAAAAAATGTCTGAAATAAAGAAATTTATATATATTCTAAAAAAATATAAAATGGTTAAAAAAGTTTAGTTGGCAAACGTGTTCATCAAGGAAATTCCCCCACGTCCATTGAAGAAGGTCCGTGCTCAACAGTGTGATTATAGATATTAATGATTGCAAATTTTGAAGACTAAAATGGACCATCGTCTCTGTTCCGTTTTAAGTCGGGCACTCTTGACAGCGGTCGTGGTTTTGTAGGTGTGGTATTTGGAGTTATGATGCATCAATTGTCGTTATCGCGAGCTTTCTTGGCTAGTTTGCTTACATTTATGCCTGTTACACGCATTGCGTTCGCATTGGACCATGGTGGACTCTGTTAGTTTTCTAATTAAGTTAGGTCTATCCAGCGAGTCAAGGATCTGCCGAAGGCTCTCTTGCCTTCTATTTGGCCCTACACCACCAGTCGCTCCATATAACTTTCATTCCTAGAAAGGTGCCCTAAGAACTTCAGTATTCACAGTAGCACGGTTGACGAAAACCTGTCTTTTAATGTTAGGCTCTTTTAGGATTGACACATTGGTGCGCGAAACGCAGTCCACGGTATTCTTAGGAGACGTCTCCAGTAGGTACCACTTATCCACTTATCGTCTACCTTTTCTCAAAAATTCCAAATGTCATTAACACTATTTTTATATGTTTTTAGCTATGCCATTGGCTCACCAAACGTTGGTTTGATGAGCAGCATTGATCCTAGTTTAAAGCCCTTTCCCAGAAGGCGTTCTGTATGTTCTTTTAACGGAACTGCAAACTTACCTCATATACTAAAACTAGGCTCTAGTGAACTAGTCAGTACTTTTGTGCTAGTTCGATTTGTAATTACCTCCTTATACTTATTCATTCATTAGCTTAGCATGGTCATCTACTATGCTAACCGATAAAATCGTCAAGTTTATCGTAAGGTGCGAGATGTAATGCGAGATTAAGCTCTAGTCCTGACTTTCTTGCCTTCAATTCCCGGTAAGGGCAAATTTTTGTGCGATGAGCAAGAATAGTTCGATTTGTGTAAGATTGCCTCCTAACATTCATTCATTCATTATTTTAATGTTCGTTATCTACTAAGCTAACCGCTAAATCGTCAAGTTTATCGTAAAGTATGAGATGTATCATGGTGTCGAATGGCACTAACTCGCTGCTATCAGATCCACTCTGGCACATAAACCACGAACGGGTGCCCGCCTCGATCATTATCGATACTTAACTGTTTAGAATGTAATATTTATTCGAGTCAAATTTTCAGAGTTTCTTTTATAAGGATTGAGTTTGAGTTGCTTGTTTGCTTGGTACAGTTTCAAAACCTTTATCGACTGACGTGACTCTTATAGTGATTGGCACTCGAAGGATCAGATCAGACATACTAATAATAAATCCAACCCCTCGTTTGCGTAAATCTTGCAAAATATGACGTAGTTTAAACACTAAATATTTATAGCAACATTGCATTAAAAGTCGTGATTACATTAATTAACGATTTATTCCGCTAATCTAAAGAGACACCAAACTCTAGGAATTTATTTGGTTCATACTTCCCCTTTAAACTACGAGAATGCTGAAATCCAACTCAAGTCCTGCCTCGATAGAAGGCGGAAATTTATTTTAAGTATTTTTAGAAGGACCCTGCTGTAAAACGTTTCATAGCTCGAATGCCGCCGTTGCGTGGTAAGTGCTGAAGGTCTATCTGCCTCGACGTATCGCTGTGATATTCGTATGACATTTGTTTGCACTCTCTAGGTCACGTGAGCTCTAGCGCGTGCTGAAGCGAGCGCGGGCTATATATTACAAACTAATAAATATACACCAAGCCGAATAGATCCCCTAGTTTTGTTTCTAAAACGAAGCAAACACTGCATGCAAGTAATATTGGGTTTGCTGCGACATAGCTGTAAGCTTCGTCCTATTGTTGCCATAGTATTGTTACAAGTCCGTTAACACAGTTTCCAACCAAAAACATTTAAGGGACTTTTTGGGACATGATAGCATTTGGCATCAATCACCAATTGATAAAAGATCGCGGAGAATACGATTAAGGGTGGGTTGCACCAACTTACGATTACAGACCGATCAACATTAAATATGGCGGCTGCTGTCAATCCATAGAAACTTGTCAAACTTTCCATACATTCCGATTCTAACGACTACAGATGTTTTAGTGCAGAGATGGGCAAATTTTATTCGCGAATAAATCCACGAATAACCCACGAATAATATATAATTTACCTCTTCACGCCTAAACCGCTTAACCGATTTAGATGAAATTTGGTATAAAGATAGTTTGAGTCTCGAGGAAGAAAATAGGGTAGTTTTTATCCCAGAAATTAGCCCCTAAGGGGTTGAAATTGGGGGTGGAAATTTGTATGGAGCTACTTAAACCGCTGCCCAGATTTGGATTAAATTTGGTATATAAATATGTTGAGTTCCGGGGCAGGACATAAGATAGGTTTCATCCCGGAAATCATATCATCCCCTGAGGGGGTGAAATGGGGGTAAAAATTAAGTTGTAGCCCATTTTGATGAAATTTGGTTTCGAGATAGTTTGAGTCCAGGGAAAGGACATAGGATAGTTTATATCGTGGAAATCATCTCCTAAGGGGGTGAAATTAGGGGTGAAAATTCGTATGGAACCCATTTGAACATAATTTGGTATAGAGATAGTTTGAGTCCTAGGAAAGGACACAGGATAGTTTTAATTCCGGAAATCACCCCCTAAGGGGGTGGAATGGGGGGTGAAAATTTGGATGGAACCCGTTTAGATGAAATTTGGTATAGAGATAGTCTGAGCCCGGAAAATGACAACGGATAGTTTTTATCCCAAAAATCATTCCCTTAGGCCTAAGGGGCTGAAATAGGGGGTAAAAATTTGGATGAAACCCATTTAGATGAAATTTGGTTAAGAGATAGTTTGAGTCCTAAGAAAGGACATAGGATAGTTTTAATTCCGGAAATCACCCCCTAAGGGGGTGAAATGGGGGTGAAAATGTGGATGGATGCCTTTCCCATATGTCCGTACACAGTCATGTAAAATTTTCACTACAAACTCATAAGTCGCTGTTTCAATCTTCTGATAAACACCCACAAGCCGATGGTGATATATGAGCATTACTAATAAAAAATCAATCATGTTAGGAACTTGTGGTACAGTCAGCAACGAAAGTTGCCGAACAAAATAAAGTTACAAAATATATTAGACACATTAATTGTACATAAGTTACTGAACATACTCGTAACTAAAAACAAATAGTAGGTACATTATTACTGCAGAGACCAGTAAGTAAGCCATCCTGGAGGAGTATGATTTAGCCGGCCGAGCCGAAGGCGAGGTCCGGCTATAATACGAGGCCAGGATGGCACACTTATGGTCGAAGCATGTATAGTGCTTTTCTCAAAAATAAATACATTTTGTGATCAACTTGTAAGTACCTAGTTTGATGTTAAGCTTTCCACTTCATTAATTTTTCAAAATAGTTCAATTATCTCTTCTTAGACGTACGTAGGTAGTTGAAAGTAAATTATTTATGACCAATTTCGCCTCGGCTTTTAAATAGAAATCTGTTTTCATGCAATCTGATTCATCAGTACACATTTTTTACAATTTTATTTCAATGAATCAAATGAAACTGATTTGTTACAATGTTTCACATACACACCCGCGTCTGCGAGGTGTCGAATTACACGACTATCTATTTAGCCCCGAACTTTTACGACGCCTGATAACATCTCCCACACTCTGATACCGTGGGCAGAGGTTAATTGTGTTCAAATATATCCCTTCTTTTAACAAAAAAACATCACTGTTCTACAAACCGTTATACAATTTTCAACTTAATGTTTTAGGCTCGAAGATTGGATTTGAAATGGCAATCAATTGGAACTTGAAGTATTTTTGTTTTGCGGGAAGTTTAAGCGTTAATAAATGAGATTTAGAGACCGTTTTCATCTATCGTTTGTATTAGGCGTTATTAGATGTTGACGATAACTTGCAAGCTGAGAATTCTGATCGTATCTAATGATGCGTAACTTAACAGATGGCCGGTGATTTCCTAATCTGATAGATTTAATGAATCAAAGTTGAATAAATACATATGTATTATGGAATATGATTGTATCTAGCTTTATATGGCAGCTACGCTAGCATAAATAATTAATCGAGAATCAACGTTCAATCAATTTTGTACGAAGAAGTAAAATCTGCTAATGAAAATTAAAACTTTCAATTTAAAAGTGTACTTCTGCAAGAAAGTCGCAACTTCGAATCCTGCTTTTTAATTTTTCCTTTTATTTTAAAACTTATTATATATAACAAAAAACTAGTATATGTAGGTACTTTGCGCCAAAAATATGCAGTTGATAGTTGAATATGTCAAGTATGTGTACCTATGTAATTACGATAAAGTACTAAAGTATTCAACTAAATCATTTATTATGGTCATGTGTTTGACGGCTGATTCTCAAGAATGTCTGGTACTTTGACAGTGGCAGTGAATAAAGGTGCTGACTGACATGCATAAAAAGCAAACCAGTCAAGCTATCACCAAGCATTCCATCTGTATACAATGTATACATAATATGGTCTAACAACAATTTACAAAGAAAACGCTGCAAAATTCATGGCAGCCGTCTCCGTCGTACCCTTTTTTAAATGGCTACCGATATAGATTAACACGAGTTAAACTAGTTAATACAGCAGTATAGCCATCATTAAGTAGTTAATTAAAAAATGGAACCTACAAAACATTACTACTGATAAATAACTGAAATACATTGTCAGGTATGAATACACTTTGCAATGTTAAGTGCATGTTCTGACATCGTTACCACTGTAGAACCAATTAAAAAAACAACTCTAGAGCTTCTTAATACGTGTCATAGTTTTTCAAGACTCGTGTCCATAAACAATCAGCCACTGCCCAGTAACAAAAAGCAACTGACGCGAACACAGAAAAACATGATGCGATAACAAACAATTCATAACAATAAAAATGTCAGCGCCGATGCGAGGCAGTGGAAATTACGGAGCAATCAAGTGGAAATTAAATAGAACACCATCTATAAGCAGGAATTATCGTTGCGTTTTTACGAGTAAAACATTTACTACGTATCTGTACGACTTCAAAGATAGCACGCGTAATTCTGTAATTGAAAATCACTGGATAATAACCTTTAAAACAAATGTTATAAGGTGGTATGCTGCAAATTACAGGAGCAACTACCGTTTGGTCTGATGGTGGAAAAAAAACTGCGATAAATTTGCGTATCCGAAAACCAAGATTGTTCCAATTTGGTACTTATTTCGAACTGTTTGAAGGTACCAAGTTCCGGATAGGCCTGCAAAGTTATCTTTGCGCGCACGGTAAAGGGGAGCTGACACGCTCGTATAAAACAGTGGATATGAGCGCATAAAAATTCTTGAAGCGCTGTCACCGGTCCCTCTATCGCCATTACATTTGTCAACTGTCAGGCAGCAACGCGGGCGCACAATTTAAATGATAATTATAACGCGGTGTCCGGCCGCATTCTGTCAGGGAATGGATAAGAACGCAATTTTAGAACGCCTTTTTTGTTGGATGTGGACGTGGACGGAGCCGGGAGCGGTTTAGAATGACACATGGTATTTGTTATGAAATGTCTTTTTTTTATCATAATATATCATAATATATATTATCGTTCCAAACTGTCTGTAGCACCAAATTTGTAAATAAAGCAGTAGGTACTTGGTAATGGTAAAACTCAGGAAGATTTTTTTTATAAGTTTGACTTCCGATTATTTTTGTGATTGTTTTTTTTTAATTTCTTGTGCTTGGTTTCGGTCAAACGTTCATTTTAGCAAATAACATTAAACTGCAGACTATGATTATAAAAATGATATGTAATCGTAATCTCTGACCATGCTTTTGTAATAATTATATAATGCTACTAAATTGTAATAATTATATAATACTACATAAAACTACGCGTGTTAGTAGTTTTATGTCTTACTGACGCAAATTTTAAAACATCCGTCAAAACAACAATTGAAATGCTCTTAAAGAAAATCTAAAGACGATAGTTTCTCGCACAAATTGCCAAGAAACAAAATGAAATAGTTTTTCCTCATTAAATCTCGAGTCAGTTTTTTCAATCTTTCTGGAAAACACAATTGTCTGTCGTGATTCATGTAGTGTTTTATTTACGTAGTCGCAGCATCTGTCGACACTTACTCACATTCATAATAACCATCAAAATGTCTCGGGGTTGTAAATATTTGCAAGATTCGTTCATATATCATTTTATAGGATGACATAGTACTGGGGTATAATTTCTGATTCATAAGATAGATCTTTTTATTACCGATGATTAAAGCATAAGTATTAGGGCCTGGCCATATAGTCTGCGGTGCGGCGCCGCACCGCAGTCATGTGGCCAGGCCTTAATGCGCGTTTAGTGTGTCGCTGTGAACATCGGTTTTTTTAGATAGCTTTACGTTACTACTATTATTTACTCTGTGCCATAAATCCCACTACGGGCGTATAATGGGTGCGTTTACCGCGTGACAATAACATGATAATATGTATTTTGTCAGAAAGTGATTTTATACCTGGCCGTGTATAATTGTATATACATAGTTAGTATTACTTGATGATGCGCTTGATATTAGGTGCCGCCGCGCTGATTTGGCTTTTATGAGCGATATCATGCAATAAACGTGTAGTTCAGTCATTATATCCAAAAAGCCGACCCTACCCAGGAATAATTAGTTCTTGGATTTTTTCTTCGTAGGTCCCATTTTTCGAATATACGCAGGAGCCTGATTCGGTCTACTTTTTGAATTTACACTCCCAGTGACCCCCCCCCCCCTCCCGAGGGACCTACAAAAAAAAATTCAAGAACTAATTATTCCCGGGTCAAAATCTATAATGACTGTACTAGTGAGCTTCGCAGGCCTTTGAATCATCCCATCATTATCATCATTTCACGATCGTTTAGCCAAGTCGGTAGTGACGCTGCCTACGAAGCTGAAGGTCCTGCATTCGAGTCCCGGTAGGCCAAATATTTGTGCGATGAGCATGAATATTCGTTTTCGAGTCTTGGATGTTTTCTATGTATATAAGTATTTAAATTCATTAATTATAATCGTCGTCTAGTAACCATAAGACAAGCCTTATTGAGCTTACTATGGGACTAGATCAATTTGTGCAATATTGTCCCCTAATATTCATTTATTTTATTATTTATTTATTATTTCAGCCGGGAGACGTCAATTCTGGACTGGAAATCCTGGAAAATGGATATAGAATAGTGGAAATCCTCTAAGACCATAATTCTTGTGCTGCCTGCATCCAACTCCCGTAATCGTGACCCCTTCGTTGGTCCACCTTGTTGGAGGCCTTTCCGCTCTACGTCTTCTGCTACGCGATCGTCCTTCGAAACTTATTGAGTATTGCACTTCACTAGATAGTCCCTTGTGTTGCCTTTCATTAATTTATTTCTCCGGCAGTTTCAATAGATTTCTTTAAGGTGTGGAGCCATTAAGTATGATTCGACCTTTTACGAGGCAAGTTGTCGGCGAACAAATTTCCGACGTGGCGTAACGATATCACATATAGTGGTAGTCGTACAAGCCCAATTTCAAAGAAAAACCGCAAATCGATCTACAGTTTAGCCATTTGGCACACGCGTGGTTGCGCTAGGAGGAGCCCAAACTTGGTATGTTTCGAAAATTGTTTTTGTTTTAATTAAAAAACCATGGCTGAAATGTAATGATGTGTTACATTTTTAGAATTGCCTCAAAATGCCCTTTCATTAGATACC
The DNA here is from genome assembly GCA_963854355.1 of Epinotia brunnichana. Classification (NCBI taxonomy): domain Eukaryota; kingdom Metazoa; phylum Arthropoda; class Insecta; order Lepidoptera; family Tortricidae; genus Epinotia; species Epinotia brunnichana. The sequence goes on along the minus strand of OY977945.1, from coordinate 2,789,336 downwards.
ACACACGATAAGTTTCTGAAAAAATATATTTTTTTTCATTCAAAAAATATAATGTTTTGTTTTTTTTTTTTAGGAACTGCGGGTCAAAAAAACTTGTTTTGACCTCTAGTATGCGTGTGCCAAATGGCTAAACTGTAGATCGATTTGCGGTTTTTTAAGGCAGAGAAGGATGGCCAGTGTTGTTTGTTAAGATGTTTGTTTGTGCAATATAATAAATTATAATAATAATTCCAAATGTCACAAGATGCTAAGGTTTATTAAAACCTAAGTGCGTCACGATAATTATGTGTCTCCAATACTTTTTTTTGGTCATGGATACTTCGGCGAGATATTACGGTGATATGACAAATCTTTACCGATAAATGAGCCGACCGATCATAAAGTGCAAGTATCAAAAGGCACGCCGGCGATATCATGTCCAAATTATTATTCAATCAATATGCAGAGTATATCTAAACTTTTACGACAGTCTAGATTTCCATTTTTTTACACTAAATCGAATCGAATATGGACGATGGAAATGTGAAACCTCCAATCGGTATGTGGTGTGGGCGAAGACATATCAATTAAAATAGCGGAGAACGCAGTTCCATCCCGGGTATGCGACGCCGAGGAGCTAGTATTGGATGTGCCTAGTTCATTTAAAACTAGTAGGGAACTAATAGGGAACATGCATCTTTTTATTTTACTTATTATGAAAATCAAAAGTATTAAAACAACTGTAGTATTAAAACTTTCTTATGGTTTATTTTTCTGATGCATTTGAAATCTGCACGCACCGGCATCCCCCGAAAACGCTCTGTATTAAACGGGCTTAATATGCTATCGCGGCGCAACTTATATTCTCGGCGCGTTTACTATAGAGTAAGTCATTAATTTGCAATTATCTCCACAAAATTTGCGTTTAAGTCTATACCTGTATTACAAAATATCATTTCTAATTCAATATTCTGTGTAACTGTTAGTACCTCAAACATGCCTACTTTGCCACCAGGGGGAACTTTGCCCAGAAGGCAAATTTTAAAATTTGCTTCTTGGGCAAAGTTGCAAAGTGGCAAAGTAGGCATGTTTGACGATATGTTATTTTATGGAAAAAATATTTTTTATCGTCATTTTAACGTGAGATAAAAGTAATACAATAGTTTTTTTTTCTTTTGTATGATATCTCTACGTATCTCCGCATCGATTGAGTGCAATTTATTCGAAATTGAAGTCCCATGCAAATTCCCCATTAGAGCCTGATACTGTATAAAGGGGTCTAAATATATCATAAGCAAACTTCGTCTTATTTGAGCTTTAATATTCTTATGAAGATGTCTGTTGCAATACTTTGCAAACCATTTTTCTACCTTCTTTTTCGTTTTCACTCTTGAGAGAGTGTTCGTGGTCATCATTTCAGGTGTTGGTAGCAATCTTCACAACTCTAACTACTTCCTTTCTACCACGTATTGATTTTCGATTGAACCAAAATTTCGTAGGTATATTAGTAAGTTGGATTATATTGGTTTGGATGGTTGGATTGGTAAAGAACTCAAAAGTTATAATAATTTATAGCACATTTTCATCTGCTGTCAAATAAAGTGATCTTTGCCCAGTGTTGCAAATAATTAAAGGGTTGCATATAAAAGTAAGTGTTTGTGTCAATCGTTTTATTATTATTAGTACTTTTGTTTCCTTATGTAAAAATATGGGTCTTTACCTAAAATAAATCATTTTTTTTTTAAAGTAATAAGATCAATTGTCTCAGAATAGATAATCCTCGTCAATATTAGGTACTCCAACCAATTCGAGCTATTACCAGGTACCTAGACCATGATGGTGGTAAAATACAATTGGGATGTGAAAGAGGTGAACCGCTTTGAGGCCCTGAGTTAAATATTCATATTCATATACACGACCGCTTTAGCCTAAAGTAAGCACCAGTTTTAAACTGGTGCTTACTTTAGTTGGTAGTGATCCTGCCTACGAAGCAAGAGGTCCGGTTCGAATCCCGGTAAGTGCATTTATTTGTGTGTTGAACACGAATATTTGTTCCTGAGTCATGGATGTTTTCTATGTATTTAAGTACTTATTTCTCTTTATACGTATGTATATCGTCGTCTAGTACCCATAATACAAGCTTTGCTTGAAATTGGTTTCCCAACTGTATCGTTTGTCCGAATTTTCATTTGCCCTAAAAGCCGTTTTTATGTTCGCTTACCGCTGGGACAGTCCTATATGCTAGCCCGCTGGACGTCCATGCATGTGCAGGTAAAGACGCGCGCACGAGAATTTTAGACCCTAGGTATTATTATTAACTAACACGCATTTAGTCATAAGTTAATTATTATTTTTTACTAACAAATGTGTATGGACCTTGTCTGAAATAAAAATGAATTGAATTGAATTGAATTGAATTTTATCTGAAGCCATGACATTTTCAGGATGATTATAAAACAAACCTAACCTAACCTAATGGGTTCTACACGATAAGTAGGTATTAAACAAAATTAAAAAGCTCTTGGGTTTTCGAAATAATTGGATTTTTGCCGAAATGAAAATTCGGAGCAAGAAGACCAAAAGCGAATAAGATGGTAACACTGAACAACTTTTCCCTTGGGTTTCTTGAAAACGACCACGAAATCCCAAAAAAAATCTGCTGTTCCATACATTAACTCTCAATTAACTCACAGTTAACTCTTAAATGGCACTTATTTTTTTTTGATTTCGTGGGTGGTCCCATGGGAAAAGTTGTTCAGTATAACCATCTTATTCGCTTTTGTTCTTCTTGTTCCACGAACCCGAAATCACCCGTATAGTTCCGGAGATCACTCCCTACATACAAACTTACTGTCCTCACGGACTTTTCCTCTTTATAATATAAGAACATAGATTTGGGTGTCAAACCACCTCCAACCGTTACTAGCTCGCCCACGACGTATGACCACTCGCCTCATAAGGCGCGCTTTGCATTCATAAGGCAGCCATGAGCCTTAAGAAACGTAATGGCTTGTACTGAGTGCTGTTTATATGATAATTTCCCGGTGGCGACGCGTGTTGCATGCTTATCGGTAAACCCCGTTGCACAGTGCTACGCGAGATATGTAATATTAAGTATTTAAGTATCGGATCGAGGTATCTATTTCTTCTGTGTTGGACACTCGGTCATTGATAAAAAGGCGATACTCATTTACAAGTTTTACTTCACTTCACTTCGCTTCAGCATTGCTGTTGATTCTCAATGTCCGTCACATCCTCTCCAACTTTTAAAGACACACAGACAAACAAACCGATATACCTAACCGATCAATGTCCTCGTGAAGTGATTTGCGATCTAAAAGCTCTAAATCAGCTTCAGGTCATCGGCATAGAGCAGCGATCTGGCACTCTTTGGGATGGAGGCCAAATCATTGATCATAATTCCAAACAATAACGGCCCCAAAATTGAACCCTGGCTGACTCCAGAACGGGTGTGGTATGATTCAGAGACAAAGCATCCATGCTGCACGCACTGTCGTTTGTCGCGTAGGTAATTGCCAAAGAACTTTAGTAATTTGGGGGAGAAGCCGATACAACTTAACTTACTCAAGAGCAAATCATTATCTACGCGATCAAACGCTTTTTTAAAGTCGAAGTACAACACATCAACTTGGTTCCCCTTGTCCAAGTGTTCAGATATCGTGTCAACCAAAGTCAGAAGATTCGTTTCAACTGAACGATTAGGTCTAAAACCATGCTGAGCGTCTTTGAGGTAGAATTTATTTAGGGAGTTATGTGCCTACTTAAGATGGACTCAAAGAGCGTTGCAATCGCGGAGAGAATAGCAATTGGTCGATAGTTTTCGACTTTAGCCGTGTCCTTTGATTTGGGAATAGGACGCACGCGTGTCACTTTGCATTGATAGGCGTTGAGGACGTCTTTGGAAGTAGTTGGGGAATGGTGTATCATGAATGCTTAAGGTACTGTGAGGTGATGGAATGGATAGATGTAATTCTTCTGTCATACTTATATTAAAATGTATATATCGAATTTGTAATTCACAGTGACTTAGTTTTTAACTGTTATACTGTGTAATTATTTTAAATAAAATAAAATGAATAAATAAATAAACATACACAGACCCACAGGCACACAGACACTCAGACAAACAGACACACAGACACTTAAAATTTATAACACCCCTCTTTTTGCGTCGGGGGTTAAAATGGGCAAGTACAACTGCATCAAACTGCACCAACGAGGCCAGCTCTTAAACAAATGAGTGGCTACTACGTAAGGTCAGTTAACCTGAGCTATAACCACGAACTTCGAAAGTCGAGTTCGGGTATCTTTATCTCTATGGCACTTACAATACTGGAGTGACAGGGATGCATGTATACGAACTTCGAGTTTCGATTTTCGTGGTAGCGCCGCTGACCTCCTTTCGTGCTACATCAATGCGATAGAACTCGCTGCCAGTATCCTACACGGTCAAACCAGAGGTGAGAGAAACGCAGTAGCGATCCAGGGCCCGCCTGTTCAGTGTTTTACGCCTTCATCACCGCTAGTTGAGGATAATGGCCACGGATGAAATTGTCTTTTGAATTTGTTTCACAATCCTTTCAGCAGAGAACAATAAAAACTGACTTTGTAAGGAATGTTTTTGTGTGAATTTTGTAGTAACAAATGTTAACGCAAGTTTTTTACTTATGGTACTTTATTTACTAAGAGTAATTAAAGGACCATGTTTATTGGTATTTGTCCTCCCATCTTCTCGTGCTTTCGAAATTTAAGGCAATACAACTAATGGAAGTGATTCATTCGCAAAGTTCCGTTATAGTTTGAGAATTAGATAGGTACCAAAAACTAGTTGAAGTAAGTTTCTGTCAAAAATATAATTTTTGGTACAAGCTTTTATTGCCAACTCTACTTTTCTGCATACCATCATCAAGTACTCATGGAGACAATTCTAACGAGCCAAAACTCGATGGAGTCGTATCGTTTTATTGCGGAGTTCCTATGGCCACCTTCCAGCTCCAGCATCAGATCAGCTCCTTGTCTTCATAATGTTGCATTGTCATGCGATATACATATGCATGCAAAATTTCAGCTCAATCGGAAACTGGGAAGTGGGTCAAATTTAACTTGCAAGATTTGATTACAGACAGACAGACAACGGGACAGGTGAAAGTAAATAAAAGCTTGTAAAATAAAAAGTTAGGTTACAATAAACTACATGTATTATGAATACAAGATTGAATATTAGTATCAGGTGCATATTAAACTATACCGAGTCCATATCGGCTAGCACGATAGGTTTTATCATCATGTACCTATTACAGCGAAAATTTACTGAGACGTCACGTAAAACATAACGATAAAACGTATCATGCTACTAAGGCCATGTGTAGGTAAGTAATGTTTTACCATGCGGTTAAATGCCCGACCCGCAGGTTGATCACGTAACGCATTGTAAGTACGTTAGGTAGATCTAAATGACAGTTGAACTGTCTTAAAAGTTACGTGATTAGATACCACTCTTGACATTAGATAATTGACTTTCAAAACAAAGTTTTAACCGACTTCAAATCAGGAGCCAAATAGCTTCAAATTCGCCTATAAAATTTGAAGAGTTCCCTCGATTTCTCCAGGATACCATCATCAGAACTGGATTTTGGTGACAACGGGACCAATCTGGAAGTATATGCTTTCAAACACAGAAATAATTTTTCAAATCAGTTTATAAATTACGGAGTTGTCGCGTAATAATTTATACTAAAATTGAGAGAGGAGTTAATGCGTCAAAAATTGAGATTGATTGAGATAAGATTATAATGAAATTGAAAAAAAAAAACTGTTAGTTGTTAAACGGAGTCTCAGAACGCAACTATGCCGGTCATTCGCTTTTCTCACAAATAATTATTTATTACAGCTACTGGACAAAAATGGCCGTTGTCTCTCATAATTAATAATACATAAACAACACCGCACAATGCCGCGTTAACGTATTTATATTTAGGTTCTAGCCACCATTGCGTTAATATTTCGTAACGTTCGTGACATTTGCTAACAATCGAACATACATACACGAGTGTTGTCGATGAATCAACTCGAAACAATGAGGCGGCGATGCTCCTTACTATAATTTCAAATATTTTCTATTGACGTCTGTCTGTTAAGCAGTTACAGAATTTCCAAGAGATTCTTGTACAGTCACCGGCATAAATATATGATGGAACAAAGGCCGCAAAAATATCTGATGACAACTCTATTCCTAGAGCCGTAAGAGCGTGTCAGATATTTTTGCGGCCTTTGAATCATCATATATTGATGCCGGTGAGTGTACTTTGGTAAAGAGGCAGGTAAACTGGTTTTGATCACTAAAGTCCTGGGAAAGCGTCCACGTAGCAGACCACCTACCTCGCTGGTCTGTTCAAATAAAAAACTGATAGTTGTCTCCGCGATACGAACTCAGAACCGAATGGAACCATACTAAAGAAGATAGCGGAAACCTCTCAAGATGGAGACGACCTTCAGCAATGAAGAAAAACGACTACGAAGAAGAAGAGAAATAGAGCACAGCGGAACGATATCTCTCTCATCACTCATCATCGGTCCACTGCTGGACATAGACCTCCCCCAAAGAGTGCCAAAGTGACCGGTCCTTCGCCACCCGCATCCAGCGGACTCTGGCGACCTTTACCAGGTCATCAATCCACCTTGTGGGGGGCCTACCCACGTCGTGCTTTCCGGTACGTGGTCGCCACTCGAGAACCTTTCCTCCTCAAAGGCCATCGGTTGTATACGTGCAATATGCCCCGCCCACTGCCACTTAAGTTTAGCGATTCCGAGGGAGAGGCTTTAACCAGTTTGTGTTGCCAGTGATGACATATGGCACTGAAACGTGGTCGCTTACAATGGGCCTCATAAGCTCTTCATAGAAGGAGTGGACTCGGGCTGGACCAGAAAACTCTGGAAATCCAGTAGGAAGCAACTAAGAATTATATCTGGGGTGTTCACAGGTCACTTCGGGGTCAAGGATCTCTTGGCCAAGATGGGACTATCTGATAGTTTAGACTGTAGAATGTGTGGCGAGGAGGACGAGACGATGGAACACTTATTGTGTGAATGTCATGCCCTTGCCAGACAAAGAATGAACTACTTTGGTAACGGTTACCCGCAACCAAAGGAATTCAAGGTGCTCCCAGCGAACTGCATCATCCGCTTTGTGGAAATGATGGAGCAAGCCTGAGCCTGGGAGGTATAAAGGAGAGGGCGAATGCACAAAAGATCCCACTGGGTCGAAGTGCATCCGAAAGGGCCCTCACCTAGATAAGATAAGATAAGATGGGCCTCATAAGAAGGCTCAAAGTCCCAAAGGGCAATGGAGAGGGCTATGCTGGGAGTTTCTCGCATCAGAAAAGAGGCTATCCACAGCAGATTCAAGGTAACCGATTTCTCTCATATATTAGCCTAACTGGGAAAGTACCTTACCTTAAAGAAGGCCGCAGCCGTAATATCACCACTTTTTGCTCTGATGTGTATGTGATGAGTAAGATCGCTAAAGCTGACTGGTATGAGATGTTGTGTTCCTGGTGGTGAGTAAGATCGCTAGAGCTCCCGATGATACGCTGTGTGAGGAGCCTGCATTTGTATCTAGCTGTCAACACAACGCATCCTCAATCCATAAAGAGTTGGCAACGCGCTTGTGATTTTTCTGAAGACTACGGTGTGTTCTTAACATCAGGCAGCCGGTATAGTAGCGTCTCAATCGATGTAAAAGAAACATGAATAGAAATGGCTTTTGAAGCGCGCCTAATTCAAGATTTTGATAGACAGACACATAAAAGTAGAGATATGTCAAATATTCCGGATCGAATAGGTACCGGCCCTGAGGGGTGACCACGTAAGATTTTGAAGTTGATGTTTTTTTTAGGCGCTCAATAATATTATACTACAGTCTATTTAACTGAAAAGTCTAACTATAAGGACGTGTCAGTTATTTTTTCATCCTTTGTACTTATAGTCAATTATTGGTGCAGGTAACGCGTTAAGTGATCGACCTGTTGTCGACTGTGGACATACCTATAAGACAAAGCAGCCGTCTCTCTCGCACCCGCATACTTGTCAGAACGTGACGGGTGTCCTATCCACAGCGATAAGTGATAAAATGGCATCCATCATGCGCCACCTATCACTAATTAGGTACCTAGGTACAGTTACTCCCGCATCTAACAGTCTCTTGTTCCACAGGAACATAAAGACTTCCAATATACGTTTTCCGACATTTAAAAAAGTCCGTAATTTATTTAGCAACGCCAAAGGCCTCAAACAAAGCCGCAAAACGGAGACTAGCGGGCGATAAATCAAGCACACGAGCATAAGTCATGTTTTTAACGACGCCTGCAGGTCGATCTGACACGACTTTTTGCATTCAGTTATTATTAGGACCTCACGGTGTGGTGCACTTTTGATATAATCGTTGTTTGGACTTAATTGGTTGATTACCGAAGAATTTCGTATACTCGTTGGTACCCTGTATTCATTTTCCATCTTATGTCAGTTTTTTTAATAATAAATGTATTAAAAAATATCAAATAAAAGTAAAATATTATTGTTATCTCCAGTCATCTCATTACGTATCCAAATACCTCTATTTTATTCGCGGGAAACGAATAAGATGTTTAACTAAATATATATCCATAATATTTAACTTGAAAATGGTTTGTAAGTAGGTAAGTTACCTGGTAACGTAGTCCGTAAAACTTTTTTTGACATACAACAGCGGTGGCGAACGAGCATACTGCCTAAATGTAAGCAGATACCGTGAACATACGAACGTTTATGACTCCAGAAAAAATAATAATATTGGACAAGCGCGTTGTCGACCCTTTATTGATTTGGGTATTGGTTGTGTTAACACTGACAGGAGCCGCCGGCGCCCCCATGCCGGTGCCCCCCAATACAGCGCATCGTTCGAACGAAAGATTTCTCCGTTTCTACTGATACAAAGCAATGCGCGCATTAATATCAAATTTCGACGTGAAATGTCGAGCGAGATCGACCTCACGCCCGTCGCGTTATTGGGTAGACGCGACGGCCATATTTTACCGCCGATTCATTTGAATGCTTCTAAAGGTGCGCAAATGAGGTTCTATAGTAAAGGCACGTTTGATGTTTCGGTGTTTGTAGGTTGCTTTGAACAATTACTGTAAGTTTCAGGAGATGAGGCAAGTCAAAGATCATTGTTCACTTAATTACTCCTCTTAAAGTCATACCGGTTGTGTCCTAAAGTGAAGCCTGGTATCCACATGCTACCTAATTATAAATGTGTTAAGCACAAGTTTTTGCAAAAGTCAAAGTCAAATGATTTGATACCAAACGTACCTAGGAGGCCCTTTTTGGCAAAAGTGGTCCTTTAGATTTTTGTTCCCCTCGTAGCCGTAGGTATGTTGTAAATCTTATCGAATTCTTAGGGCCCTTTTTGAGAACTGACAAATTCTGAGATATAAAAATACATTTACCCATTTGTTTATTTAAACTTTATTGCATAAATATAACAATATACAATTGTCGCCCTTAATGCCTTCAGACATTCTCTGCCAGATTTATGATCACGGAACTGCGAACTTTTTTTAAATGCCAGTCAGTATCTAGAATGCATAAGCACGTCTATTTGACTCAACGCATTTGATATCAAACCAATCTTTGTTAAATCTATATAGGTATGTGGTCGTAGGTATATTAGGACCTTCAGACAAAGACGTATCAAATTGACTGGCCATCATTTTCATAATTGGGTTGTCCAACCAAAGCAAGTGTCGCCCTTGTGTGCGTGACATATGGGTCTGTCCGCGAAAAAAAAAATTGTAAATTAGATTTTTTTCTTGACCCAATTTTTTTTCATTTTAGCGGTATTCGATAATATGAAAGCTGTTGGATATTTTATGCTATAGAATAGAATTTTTTTTTAAATATTATTTATTCTATGAAATTTGAGCCCTCTTAAGTTTATATATATTTTTATTTATTTTATCAGTGACACTTATTTTTACTCCCATACTAAAATTTAATTGTCCAACTACTCTTGCAGCAAAAACTGTCATCCATCACTAACGAAATGGACTCGCTATCCCGTATTTTTAAGTAAACTTGAAGTTCTATGATAATTTAACCCACACGTTCCTGTAAAGCTTTCATCAAATACTGTTCTCATTTTTTTTTATACATTTTTGAAAACGTGTCTAAATTTTGATATGTAGTGTAACGTCATGTATGTGTGTTGAGTGACGTCATGAAATATTTGCTGAGTGAAATGATGTTTTGTGTCGATGACAGTTTTGTGACCCGAAAAAAATACTTTTTTGTGTGTAAACTGCACGTAGTTCAATAACATAATTAAAGTGATTCGCAGTCCATTATTGCTATTCGCCATTGAGTGTTTTTTTTAAGGTTATGTACTGCCTATTTTTTGTCACGAATGTAACAATGAAATGATATGAAATTCAGCCATGTACGTAACGCCACGTGTTATAATGTCATGAATATAACAGTAGGTATGCCGTGTGTGGAATTTCTACATATATCAAAATGAGCTTTTTTCAAAAGCTATAGAGATAGAGTGTATACTCGAGTTCTCCAATAAAGCATATATACGAACAGATAACCTTTCAAAAATGCACATGCGTCTAATGTCAGCAAAAATATTTTTTTAAAGGTTATATCTGTATAGGTAATTGGAGAACTCGATTGTACATTCACAATGATATTAAATAAAGAAAACCAGCCAAGTTATTTATTTATCGTATGGTGGTTACACACTGATACATATATATATTCGTATTGATGTCGCTGATAGAGTTCCAGTGTGCGCTGCGAGGTTCAGAATGAACAGTGCAGCTGCCGAGTTTGTTGTTCTTTTAGCACCACCCGGAGGTCACGTGTAGGGTTTCTAGGGTTATTCCTACGGACGTAGAACAACAACGACCTCCAAGTGCTCCAGTAAACCAGCCAAGTGCGAGTCGGACTCGCGCATGAAGGGTTCCGTACCATTATCAATAAAAATATTTATTTTGTTTTTAGTATTTGTTGTTATAGCGGCAACAGAAATACATCATCTGTGAAAATTTCAACTGGAACTATCACGGTATCAGTGAGATACAGCCTGGTGACAGACAGACGGACGGACGGACGGACGGACGGACAGCGGAGTCTTAGTAATAGGGTCCCGTTTTACTCTTAGAGTACGGAACCCTAAAAAACAGTGATAACAAAAAGTTTTCCACTTTTTGATGATGTATGAGTCCTCACATTCATTTTAATGCATTTTATTTGACGTGAAATCCGATACAAGAACGAACGAAATCCAGGCCAAAAATCCGATTTCAATTTAGCAAGACGAATGGCGTTGAAAAACAATGTCGAACACCAAAATCGCTTATCGCAAACGTAACGAAACGTTTCAGAATGGACGTCCTATTTCTTCCGCTCAGTAACTCATATATGACCTGGCCAGTATAGTGAAGTCTCCATGTTCTAATATTGACTCGGGAACCAAAGGTCTCTCCGCTTGGTCTGCGATGCCATAAACGCCATTCGTATCGGCCAACCAACGCACGTAAATCAGTGACTGTAAATTCAATTTTATTCGACAATTAAACCGACGCATTCCCGCCGGCCGTAAATACGCGTAAATACGCATAAATACGCATTATAGTTAAAACGTCAGGCGGCTGTAAATCTAACGGGACGGCCGGCCTGTCTTGGCGCAGAGTAATGTTTATGATTTTTTAAATTGCGACTCCGTTTACGCTCCTTTTGTAGAGGAGACAATAATCTTAGGAATATGCTTTTTGGCGAATACCCTGCGGTGGTACTTTACTACGCCTATACTGTATAAATGAGTATCTTACTGAATCGTTATAACCAAAAGACGAAAACAAAGGCGTTTATCGCAGGCAAAAACATTGACTTGCTAAAAAGTGACAGGTTTTAGAAATATTTTTTGGCGGTATTTCTAGCTAGCTTTCGGGACTATGTATAGTATGTATGTACTATTAGTATGGATGCCATTACACAGACTTTGTTAATTATGGTTATAACTAGGGTCAAATTATATTTTATCAGATAGAGGTAAAAGGCATCACGTAGAGGGTAAGTAGGCTGTTGGAAACCTAATAATAAAGGAGTCTTTTACCATAATTATAATCTTTAGAAATGTATCAGGAAGACATTGTTTTATAAAACCCACATTTATCTGGAACCAATATACACTTAAGAAAATGTTTTAGCAGTATATGTTTTATCATACCGATTAAGACAAATGAGGGTGTCAATCGATTCAAAATTATGCTCCGAGTGATATAGACACTACCTTTTGTATTAAAAAAAACATTTTATTTCAGTTACTTTTCCGTAGACGGGTTAAAAATATTGAACTTGTTGAACTGATTGTTAAAAACTACCTTTTGTGTACTTCTTTTAATACCTTATTTCTTTTGAAAATTTAGTAATAAAATTTGTAATTATTACAAATTACAATATCCAAGAATGTCCAGCTACTGATCGTACATTCTGGACATTTACTCTGTGGCGGCATTTACTAGCAGTTTACGACAGCTACTTTCTTACGAAGCGCGGTGTCTGATGGCTTTACACCAGTACAATGTATGCATTATAAATTACTGTTAACTTTGTACTTTAACAGTAGTGCATATATTATTATGCTAATTATCATGTAAATAATACTTATAAAGGTTTACAGGTGGACACTGATGAACGACACCCCACCACTCGCTCAAAATTATAATAAAACCTCGTCAAGTTTTATGCAATTTCATGAACGATATATTTGCTGTATCCTATACTATTAACGCATTCAGCGCCCATGCGACGCATGCGTCAGAGCGCTACGAGCACTTTTCGCTACATACGAAGTTTAAGCTACTAAGGACTACGGCGTAGCGCTACGAGCGTAGCGTGGCCGTGAATGGGTTAAACGAGCATTTTTTGTTGTTGGTAAATGGGTTCTCAATAACGGGTCTAACTACTTTGATGAGATGTTACAGGAAAATTGGTTTTTTCCGGCTTCTTACTTAACACATTCTCGTGGTTTTCCTCGTAAGTAGCGGAAAGCGACTACGGCGTAGGCACCCGGTAGTCGGGTTCCTGGCACTGAAAGTGTTAAAACATTCAGTAAAGCTTGGCCTTCCAAGCAGTATTATATTTTTTTCAATACTAATATATTTCGGCAAGATTGCAAACTTGTTAGGAAAAGGTAAAAACTAGAAAAAACTCTCGTGTGCATGTTGTAAGTCTTAGTGTAAACAGCAGGGAAACGTGACCCCCTCTGCATAAAAATTTGTATGCAGAAGGATAATGTTTCTCCTGAAGCTGATTGTTCCAGACGTTTCTTTAGTCGCCTGCACGACAAGACCGGCGTGAGCTGTCTCTTGCGTGATTAGTGCTGCTTGTGGATATGCGGCGATACCATGCCAGTAAATACCTAACGCAAAAATAAGGTAAATGTTCCAGTGCTTGACACTGACACAATCATCGACACTTTCGCTCTTAAATAATTCATAACAATAGGAAAACATCATGAGGATTTTATCTGTGTAATCTAAACAAGGTGTTAACTCTTTGTCTCCCAGCGATCTGGTGTACGAAGGCCTGGTATCCCAACGACTTACATGTATGTCGGCATGTGTGGTCCCATTGGTCCAGCAGTCAGACCTCGATAATGAACCATGGTGTATTTTGTATATAAGATTCAAATTAAAAAAAAAATCATGACCCACATGTGGGTCATTGGGATTCCAGGGTAAAAAAAAATTACCCACATGTGGGACCTGCCGGCCGACTCACATGTGAGTCGTTGGGAGACAAAGGGTTTATCTGGGTTGGAAAGTCAGATGGCAGTCGCTTTCGTAAAACTAGTGCCTGTGTCAAATCTTGAAATTAGGTGAAGCAGACTCCTACTTCCTTTAGGGTACAACCGGGAAAACGTTAGGACGTTGATGACATTTGAACAATAGGTATCAACGATTAGGAATTAAGGTCTATAACGTCGGCAAGTTTGTTCTTTACAATAAATCTAAGTAGACAAAGTTGCAGGAACAAGACAGTCTAATAGACTATCTACACTGTCTTCAAGTACCGCCATTAAATTAGCTTATAGTGACCGCTATCTTGTACTCTTGCCATCAAACGCCGTATTACGCTGAGAGATGCAAAACACTATGAAATATGGCTCTGCGTTGGTCCACCACGTGTTCATTAGGGTTACCACTTCCCAGTTCGAGCACCATCAAATGGTACTTTTGACACGTTTGACACCTTCCCACCAGAAAACCGTGTGTCCTTGTTTTTAGGTGGGTACCTATAACCTCGACTATCTCTAGTTTCTTTGCTGAGCCGAAGGGATTACTCCTACAAACAAATGACATTTCTTTATTTCTCACTTTCTTTTCTGATGAAAACAATAAGAAAAAACTTGACGCAAGTAATAGACAGAAAGGGTACCAAGTTACCCAATTTTAAAGTATTTGGAGTGAGACTTCGGCCACTTGCGGATTCAATAGTGCGGAGTCGGTGCGATATCATCAGAAAGCTGTCAGTCATATCAATGTACTTTCTTACAACACGCATGCAAAATAAATGTAATGCTGACTGTATGTGAGGAAATGGGTGACATTAGTAATATCTCGGCTAAACCGCATTTCTTCCACACCAAGTAAATACGTTATAAGTTCTGAAACCGTATTAATTTTTAGAAGGGTTTTAATTATTAATTTAGGACACCGCACACCGTTCCTAGGAGTATCTTAAAGTACCCTGATGTACTGATTCTACAATAAATAGGTATATTTTCTTTTTCAATTACAGTCAAAAACAGTGTTGGAGGTTTATGAATTTTACGTTTCCGTCGCAGATTAAATTTTTGATTGCACTGATCATAGTGCTAAGTCATGCGAATGGTTAAGTCCTTTTCCAGTTAATCGATGAATCCGTATGCCTGCAGAGGACAGGTTAAAATTATAAGTAGTAATACTAGTAATGTAATGGAGCCGGAAACAATACATCTCTTGGCAAATATGTGGCCTCTGGTTTGTCTGCAATTTCAATGTTGCAATATATTTTCATGTAACTTATGATGCCATTGTAAGGGTATTTGTAAACTTTGACATGTAAATGAGCTCTTGAGACTCGCAGAATAAATATTTGAAAAATAATAATGAATTTAAAATGTTTATTTCTTAGAAAGATTAGTGAATTACATTTTACAGTGATCTGGCTTTAAGATTTTTGACCGAATTGTTTTAAAATCGAAAAGTATTATCATGCAACTGGCATACATACTATACTATGATAATCTTAACTTAAGTGTCTAAGTAATTTATCAACATTTTGGTATATATTTTTCTTTATTTGAATTGTGATGTGTTTTTGTCAAATTAATATTGTGCTTGTGGCAGCCCTGACGAGTGCGTGTGCGCATCCTTATAAATTGCACTTAAGCCGTCGATGCGTCAGGCTCACGGCGCGATATCTCGCGAGACTAAAAGGCGCTTATTTATAATTTGCGAGGAGAGGACTGCCCGGCGCGGCGAGAATTTGTTAAATTTATTTTGTAACCATAAACAAGCCTTGCCTTGTATCATCACCGAGTTTAAAATTATATACGATTTTCCGCAACGCAGCGATGATCAATTTTCTGACGTCATTACTCGGGAGACATTATTCGGAGACTATTCTGGCAGTTCTGGCAAGAAACATGCTTTGCAAACTAAAAACTGACCCTTTTTTACCAGGTTGACAATTGTCACCTGACAATGAAAATCCACCGTACATTTCTCGGTCTACGAATAAAGATGGTCGCTATGTACTAATGCTACTTACCGAGCCTTGCTCACCCCCAGTAATATGACTAATTACACATCGCACATCTCGTGGCATTTAGCTGACACCTGGCAGCTATTTCATCAACTTGACAATTGTCATCTGACAACGACAATTCTCCGTACATTGCTGGTTCCACAAGTAACATAGCGACCACCTTAACTTCTAGAGCAAGCAATGTATGGTGAATTGTCAGTGTCAGATGACAATTGTCAAGTTGGTGAAATACCTGACAGCGCGAACGGATTATTAATATGACAATTTTAAAGTAATATACCTATATATGTCTTTCTAATTATTGTTTTCTTGCTTTCTCCACACATGCAGGAAAAACAAATGCAACATTATATTAAATAGGTACATAACACTGCATTCGTACAGAGCAAGTAGTAATACTAATTTAATATGTTATGGCTGTAGTCTTCGGTAAGGTGCAGGGTCCATCCTTTACGATTACTTTCCGCTGTTCTGTTTAAAAAACACATGAAATGAAAATCGTATGGAATCGCGGCCTAGGTTAAGTCGGTTAAGATCGAATATATCTCTACCTCCATCATTCACATACCTACACCAAGCACGTTAGAGCCTACTCTATGAAAAGAATTATCGAATGTCTCCTAAGACATTCGATAATTCTTTTCATTATTATTATCTTCGATTTTTTTGGTTATCGTTCAGGGACGAATGGTGAGTCGATAAAGTTGTAAATCGCATAGCAACTCAATAAAACATGGCCTTATCATTCACGTCAGGGCTGCTACAGTTTAATTAGGAACCGGTCTTCAACGCGACTCATAAATAACTGTACAATTACACTGCTCACAATAAAATTATCTTTATTTATAGAAGGTTCCCTGACAGTTAAGGCCTTCTGTGTTTCGTATGCTAAAGTGTCGCGCTCGCTGTTTCCTGTAATTAATTTGTTATCAGTCTGAATAAATGTGTACATGCCCTTAATGGTGATTAGAAGGTACTTAAAGTGTGGCTCATTATCTTCTAGTGACAATGTGAGTGCTTCTTTAAGGTCTATCGTGACAGTAGTGGAAGTAAGTACCTGCAGGTGGTTTTGTGGTGTCTAGAACTGTAACAAATAAAACAAGCATGAGGATAATCCTTGTTAATTCTTCGAGTAGGTAGATAGTATAGAGTTCCTATACAAAAGCAACTTATACAGTGTGTATCTACGACCCGGGCTTTTTTTAAATGAGGTTAAAATAACGTATATTTATAATGTAATCATGATATTAATTTAATTTATGAACTAAATTTCAGACTTTGTTAATTTTCTAACAAATTTTTAATTGCCAGCAATGTACAGCGAAGTAAATTGACAAGTTAGTGTAAATGACAGCTCTTCATACTTTGTTTAGTACGACGTCATACACCTAGTACATTGAAGGTTCGGATTTTGGAAATTTAGTTGTGCAGTTAATTTGCATAGTTATGATTTACTAATACGTGCAAACGATTGTTAACGAAGCATATTATCATCAGTCTTAATAAAAGCCCGGGTCGTAGACACACACTGTATACTGGCGCGAAAAATTCAGATGATTTTTACAACCTCTTTAGATTCTGTCGATAATGAAAAGGTAACATAATATTCCTAAAAAATGATGTACTGTCTTATTCTACTATGCAACGAAAACTTTGCATTTGAGTGATTGTGGTCTAAACTATCGAACCTGTTTAACTGTTCCAAATGTTTTTCACATAGCTTCTTATTTTTAAAGTGCTTGTCCCGAAAATATTCTAGATTTCAATAGTGAATATTCCCAGCTCTGGAATATTCACCAAACAAAAGGGGAACTTCCGAGAATACTATCGGTTTGGCCTACAGGTTAACTGGTAGAGAATGCCTTAGTGCACTAAACTCGCCTTTTATAATTGTAACGTGGAACTTTGCAGTATAAGGTACTATTTCCCGAAACGATACAAAAATTGCAAATAAAGCATCCTTTATATTGTACTGCATAAAAGTGCGGGATACAAAGTTACGACAAGCTATCTGTAATAAGTACAATTACCGTTATTTGGTTTTTGTAGGCTTTTTATGACGAACAGATGTCTCAAGTGCATAATGCATAATTTACCTTTTCTTTTTTAGTATGAACATGTAATTAATTGGACCTATTGTTAAGTTAAGGTTAATTACCTATTGTAATGACATTGTGTTAATGGCTTGATATTTAGTAATTCTAGGTAGAAATCATTATTTGCATTATAATATAAAGTATGTAAATGTGAACTCAATTTGCTTTTCTCAAATGGAAAAAACGAAGAAGGTTCTCAAGTCGACGCGTATTTTTTTTTTTTATGTACGACCACGCATAACTTTTTACAGAGTAGTTCGATTTTGATAATTATTTTTTTATTGGAAAGGGTATACCCCAAAGTTGGTCCAATATAAATTTGGAAAAAAAAACAACCCTAAGGGTAGAAAAATAGGGGATGATTGATTTTTCGTCGGTTAAAACTTTGTTTTCAAAGTAAATTATTGTCCGTCAGTAAGTCTGTCAAGACCGAGTTGAAATTAAAACCACATACTCAGTTCTACAGTTCCTTAAAGCTGTGAAAAAGTCAAACGTCTAAGTTAACGTAAAAAAAGATACAGCTGTTTTTGCCGCAAATAACGTATATTTCGACACTCAAGGGAATTAAAATTTATAGGGTACTTTCCGTTGACATAGAACTATGACATTTGGCAAGTAATATATTATACTACAAGGACAGGGAAAAATCTGAAAACTATACATTTGTAACTTTGTACGGAACCCTCGGTGGGCGAGTCCGACTTGCACTTGTCTGGCTTTAATTATTTAGATTCCTTTCTAGCACCTTGTTGTAACGGGTGTCTCAATAAGAGTGCACTATGATTTTACCCTAATCCATAGATACACATGGTATAAAACAAAGTCTGTCTGTCCCTATGTATGCTTAGATCTTTAAAACTGCGCAACGGATTTTGATGCGGTTTTTTTAATAGATAGAGTGATTCAAGTGGAAGGTTTACATAGGTATATGTATGTATAATACATGCTTGTATTATATAAGAACATATAAATCCGTGCGAAGCCGGGGCGGGTCGCTAGTAATACCGAATAATCGAAGGGTTCTTTTTAATCGAAATAGTAAACTCTTATTGAGACAGTATCCGTTATCTTAAGTGATTAAATGTTCCTAAAACAATAAAGAGGTAAACTTCCCTTAACTCCCAATAGTTGAGACATATTGCTCACCTCTAAAGTGATGAATTGAACTTTTCAAGTTTTGGGCTAGTGTCGAGCACTGGGTTTTACCTTTAAATATTCACTATCACCCAGAAAATGGAATCGAAATTTCGTCTTAGTTTTCTCTTTTCTAACACCAAAAATATTTTAGAGGGCAATCAGTTTGTTAAGCCAGGCTGCCTGTACAGCGTGCAAATCTTTAGCAGATCCTCGGTAGAACTAAACAAACATTAGCCAAATACGAACACATTGCTATCACCCGTGTCATGCGCATACGCTGACACCTCGCTGTAAGTCAATCGGCGCTCGATAAGCATGTCGGCGCGCGATAAGCTTGTCGACGGCTCGTAAACACGTCGGCGATAAACGCGCGACAAAACGACAGCTGACAAGGGAGGATTAATATACTTAGATTGGTCGCTAAAAGGTTAAACTGTCTTTGTGGCTGTGGCGTTTTGAGATAAGTCAAGTAAGAAAGCCTAAACACGCCTTTTTATCCCTTATTGTAATCGTGATAAGAGCGTAAAAGTGACGTGTTTTAAATTTATTTCATGAATGTGTAGTCAGCATCCTCTACATCCTCCTAGAACACCCCTTTGTACCCTTAAATGAGCCCGGGGTCTGCTTTGGCACTTACCTAATCCCAAGATTTGGCGTAGGCATTAGTTTTACGATAGCAAATGCTTACTGACCTTCCAAACCAGAGGAAGACTTGGAGGAAATATTAGACTTAGTTTGGAATTAGACTGGTTTCCTCACGATATTATTATTTTCCTTCATCGAAAAGCTATTGTTATTTTACTGCACATTCCCTTTCCTCTGTGGAATTCAACTTCGGGAATGTATATTATAGGCTTTTTTGTTCAAAGAATATAAAAAACGGAGAACATGGAAAACGGTGCCCGCTCACCGCTTAGACTTATGAACATATCGCTTGTGTTTGTGTTGATAAGTATGTATATCATCGTCTAGTACCCATAGTACAAGCTTTGCTTAGTTTGGGACTAGGTCGATTTGTGTAAGATTGTCCCCAAATATTAATTATTTTATTTATTTTTATTATTTTCCATAAAAAAATACATTTAGATCTGCCTAACGTACGTAAAAAGCGTTACCCAATCAATCAGCAGAACCACGCATTCGATGGGGCCCTGGCCGGTTATAATTGTCTCATCAGCAGTGATCCAGGACAGCAGAGAAGCCTTAATCAGCCGGGCTGATTGACCGTCTGGCACTACGTACTGCCGCCGACAGCCTCTAACGAGCACCCGTCGAACGTTCGAAAGGGTGGAGATGGCTCACTTATCTTTGACTAGATATTTTAGTATCATGTTGGTATGCACATCGCATTCGTTCGGGCGTGATAAAATACAGACCAACATGATATCAATAGTCCTACTCAAACATTACCACACTATGCCGTGATGGCTTATTTGATATAA
Organism: Epinotia brunnichana; assembly: GCA_963854355.1. Taxonomy (NCBI): domain Eukaryota; kingdom Metazoa; phylum Arthropoda; class Insecta; order Lepidoptera; family Tortricidae; genus Epinotia; species Epinotia brunnichana. The sequence goes on along the minus strand of OY977945.1, from coordinate 2,768,806 downwards.
TAGGGTCTAAAAAGGTCTTAAGAGACTCTAGTTGAGATACTTGTTAAACTACTTAATATCTACATACTACTCTTGTCTAACAAAAGTTTGTACGTATTATTTTTAGCACTCTCGACTGTGATACTTCACGGTTTCTTTTCGATAAAATTCCAGTATCATTGCCAATGAAAATCAGCGTATTCTAGTATTGTATGGATAGTTTGGTTACTTAAACACAGTTAGGAAGTTAGGTGGAGAGTTAGATAGTTAGAAATTCAGGCGGTTTGAAACAGCCGTCTACAAGGGTAGTAAAAAGAATGATAAGTCCAGGTATCCGAAGACGAAGTCGAGGACAGAGCGAAGTGGTGAAGATTGACACGGAAAGCTGGCCTAACCACCCTATGGAGTTCATAGCTAGGAAGAAAGAGCCGCCTCCATTCTCGTAAGCCGTCTAAGATGCTTATTACTTTTACTCCGCATCAGGTAGATCTAAATGTCACTTCATATATGGAAAAACCGGCCAAGTGCGAGTCGGACTCGCGTACGAAGGATTCCGTACAATTTATCAATAAAAATATTTATTTTATTTTGTTTTAATATAATTAATTAAAATATTATGAAAAAAATATTTATTTAAATACAAAAAAACTAGTATAATATAATACACACGTCAACTACACTACAACTAGTTAACCCCGTTCGTTATCGCTTCCGGTGCAAAAGTGCCCATAATGCTCATGGCATTACCCCGCTGGATGGCTATGGACAGTCTCTGGACCAGAAACGATTCGGAGCGGGGGTCCTCTCCCTTTTGCCTGAGTCGACGGCCTATGTCGCGCACAAATTGTTTCGCGTCAGCACCCCAGCAGCCCGCCGTTTCCACCGCAAAAGGGACGATAATATACCCCGAGCCCAATGGAGCATACTTTTGGCGCTTCACCGCCGCCTGAGACTCGGTTGCCGCTCCAGCCGCGCGTACAGTGCGACTGATATGAGAGGCGGCGAAGGTGCTGACGCAAGTAGCGTCCCAGACCAAGCACCGTCCTCTCTCCCACGGCACCAACGTTAGGCCATCAGGCCGCTTGCCATCCGTGCGACTAAGAGCCGGAGGCTCAAGCACAGACGGAACACCCGCTGACCTGAGCGCCCTCTTGACCACGTTGTTCAAGGCGTGGTGACGCGGATGCCTCCCGGCACATCGCCGGCAACTCAATGCATGATGACCGTCAACTCCTACCGTGGAACCGCAGATGCATACGTGTGTTTGACATACATTGCAGCCCAAGCGGAGAGCGACCGACACCCGCAACGAGTCACCGTCGAGTAACGTGCCCAGTTGAGGGGAGGGTAACGCCTGCAGCCAAGCCCCCGACTCCGGCCGCGACACTGCCAGAAGCCTTGCGCGGTCCACACCCGAAGTGTTCCCAATCTGACCGTCTAAGATGGCCTTACACCCTCCGTCATCCCACGCGCGCTGGAGACTTGGGTTCTCCGGGACGGACGCCCCCGGGTTGACAGCCAACCACCGCCTCACAGCGTCGGTCACATACGGTATACTTACCACGTCGCCATCTAATGATAAAATCTCAGCAACTAGATTAGCAACCCCATGGGGCCGACGCCAAGAAAGCCGGCAGGCTAACGTCCCCCACACGCCGCACCCCAATGCCCCCATGACGGATGGGTAAACCTGCTTGTGCCCACTGAATATCATTCAGAGACACATTGACCACATATTTTGTTTTTAGTATTTTTTGTTATAGCGGCAATAAAAACACATAATCTGTGAAAAATTCAATTCTCTAGCTATCACGGTTCTTGAGATACAGCCTGGTGACAGACAGACGGACGGACAGCGAAGTCTTAGTAATAGGGTCCCGTTTTACTATTGGAGTACGGAACCCTAAAAATGACAGTTAAATTGTCCTAACGCGCGTTCGGAACGTTACGTGATCACCCCTCAGAACCTCCTCCATACTCGAGAGCCGTCTAAGACGCTTGTTACTTCGCATCCTCACCTCAGTCCCGCCGTGACAGATGCCGTGACGCGTGACGGGAATGACAAATTACACGAGCGTGGCGGTGATGTTTCCAGTTGTATATTTTTGTGTGACGTATTGCGCCAGTGAATGATTATTGAAGGCTCTGACGCATCTTGGGTGTCACAATTTTGAGTCACATGTTAAAATTAGAGCTCAAAATTAGTCTGAGGCTCAAAATACGCTAAAGTTGCAGAAATTGAGAAAAAAAAATACTGTATTATGGTACGCGAGAATGTCAAGATTGGAAACTTTGTATCAACGTCGTAAAATTAAAAACGCGTTACTGTGCTGCAAAAGCGCAGTGCCGGCATTTTGAAAGCTACGGTCAAGTAAACCCTTTATTCACAAAGTTGTGTAATATTCTCTTTGGTTTTCGCGATGGACACAAGATGAAGTCAAATTCATGATTCTAAGTTCCATATTCTTCAATTTAGACTGCCTTTATTCTTGTGGGGTAGATAATCGTTTAAATACTATCATTAGCAAAACGTATCCATTTAGCAGGTTTGTTATGCGATTAAAAAAATATTAAAACATCCGAAGAAACAATACAGCAAAGCACAAACTCTCATCCTTCCTTAGTCAAATGCTCCAGCTGTCTCAGACTAAGCCTTTTATTCACAAATTGACGCCGTCTCGATCCGAAACCCAACAAGGGGCCTATTTCGGAAACGTATTACATTTAAATCCTATTCATATGTTGGTTTGCTCTTTCTAATATTAGGAACACATTATCTTAGGAGATTCAGACAAACTCGCTAATAGCAAAAAATAGTAGCTCTCTGTCATGTACCTCGTAATAATAAAATCTGACACAAGTGGACATATTGTAGAAAATTTACAATATCCTCAAAACATTCCGATTTCAGCAGCAGTCTGGATGCTAGTGGGTAGCAAGGCGTTCAACCTTTATAATAAACATGGCTTCTCATTAGGTAAATCCAAAACGAAAAATTAAGTGATTTTAAAGTTGTTGTAATTTATAGCTTAAAATATCATCAGCGCTACTCGTCTACATGCCAGGATTCCGAATCCATGGCAAGTCCTCGGAGGGAAGTTCCTACGAAGTGTCTATCTTTCAAAACCACAATGACAGATACCTGAAGTCATGATGTCAATAACGACGGAATCGCGGCCCTCGTTCTATTGTGTAGAGAGAAAAGTTGAAAATGTTTATGCCCCAATGCCTGTTTCTTCGCTGATCTAATAGCTCGGAAATAATGGGTCAGTAAGCATTACGTCCACACTTTTGAGCCTAGTAAATATAACACCGGGAATGCCACCAAATGACCCAGATACCACGCCTAGTACCTGCAATACGAAATTAAATCACATTTGAGATGTGACCGTATTGCAGTGTGGCACTAGGCGTACAGATGCTTAAAATTAAATCTTCCGCCGTTAGCGTTGGTCGAAGTAAGCGCCCACAATGACGAATACAATTCAAATGTGATACGTTTCTAGAATAGTCCCCCCAACTTGGTCGTACTCTGATGCCCAATAACAATGTTGACAATGTTGCCACGTTCGCCTGGTCCGAGATAATGGCGTATCTACTCTTTGACAAAACAAGGGCGTATTTGCATATAACGCTCAGGAAGCTAGGACATTTATTAAACCCTCCCCGACATGAGATCACGTCCCCTTTCGGCAAGCCGGCAAATACGGATAGTTGACGCTGAGCTGATTGATACGGCTATTTGTTACCAAATTGTTACCTTTGGACATTTATGTTTCCAATAAGTTTTCATTTGATTTTGGCTAGTAAATAATGACATTGATGGCCCAGGGGTCATTTGCTTATTTACAAAGCCCACCTACAGTCATCAGTCGGTTGTATTACTTACAGGTCAACATTTTCCGCAGGCCAGAGGAAATTCAAATTTATGTCAATGGCATTAAGACTTTGGTAGGGAAAAACTTTTCTAACTATACTCGTATTGTATTCGACGGTGCTCGGTTGTACAGGCGTACCGTCAAACATGCCTACTTTGCCACCAGGGGGAACTTTGCCCAATAAGCAAATTTTAAAATTTTCCTTTTGGGCAAAGTTCCCCCTGGTGGCAAAGTAGGCATGTTTGACGGTAACTCGTGAAGAAGAAGGTAAGAAGGAGTAATCATCTGTTTTACACACAAAGCAATGAATTAAATGAATAAATAAATAAACAAACACATAAATATTTAAACAAACAAATAAATATATATATATAAATAAATAATTTACCGTCAAACATGCCTACTTTGCCACCAGGGGGAACTTTGCCCAAGAGGAAAATTTTAAAATTTGCTTCTTGGGCAAAGTTCCCCCTGGTGGCAAAGTAGGCATGTTTGACGGTAATAAATAAATTTATGAAATGAACCTGTGAGGTGAGACTAGGGTCAATAACAGGTCAGTTGTTTGTAAAGATGTAACCACAGGTGAGCTTTTTCACCAGAGCTCTTTGGGGTGCAATTTTGGCCTGCACTTACTCGTATCCCTTAGATTATCCACACAGCGAATCCTTGATGAGCGATATCAGGTATAGCGTCCGATTTCGACTACACTAAGAAAAACCACTAAATAATTTGTTCTGTACGTAGGTAGTCTTTCTTTGGTTGAAAAACAAAACACAATTGTTATATTATTTTCTTGGCGCTGCGTGTTGCATTACTCAGTTGCTACCCAGCTGTATTTAGCACACACGATAACAATTAGTATAAGACTATGTCGCATAGATTTAAGGAGTGAGGCGATGTGTCATTCCCCTAGAATGACGCCGCAAATAACGCTGATGTACGGTTATGTTTCGGAGATACGGTCTTAAGTGAAAGGCGATAGCGATTTCATTTAGAAAAGGCCCGTGTCACTTAGAAGTAACATAATGCACCTATTTATTTGATGGTGGCGGGTGGCAAGGCATTAACGTTCCTTTTTCCTGAACGGAAGCTATAATAGCTCAGGCCTCGGACATGTCTCCGGAATTCGTGATAGCCGCTGAGGAAAGATCGGAGGTGAGCCTGAATGTAATGTTTGACGTCAATACTCAATCAATAGATTATTATTTTATCATCATACTTAATTACCGAAATCTATTTTACTATAGTGACTGGAGAGCAATGAACAAACGAGCATTGTTCCCACTTCAATTTTTATTTGCTGAGGAAACTTGACAGATCACACCAGAATGCTGAAGGACAGTTAGGTTTGATACTTTGCGTGATGATTATATGATTTCAACGTCTTTCGCTCGCTCTCCCACATAGATCCAGACAGTCTTAGAGCGATTGCGCGCAACACATGCCGTATTGACATGCAAAGTGGCTAACCAAATGAATCGTTTAGCTACCAGCATTCAGTAACCTTTCGAACGAGCATTATGAAATTTCAAATGTTATATTTACCTGATAAAAATATGTCCTAACGCGCGTTCGAAAGTTACCCAAACCCTGCTGGTAATATTCAGTGCCTACGGTGGTGACATACTGGTAGCTTTCCGCTCCGACTTCTCCCTTGCCCCTCGCCCCTGCTCCAAACATTTGCTACAGAATAAACACCTATATATCTCCAAGTAATTGTATTAAAAGCGCCTTTATTGTCCCCCACGATGTATTTACTTGGCTGCTTTTTTCACAAATGCACTCATAAATTTGGCCTTTTATTTGAGAGGATAATTGTGTGAAAATAGCCGGGTGGTTTTTGTGATGTTGCGGTTTTTAATTAAAGTAATTATTAAGGTTTGTTTGTATGAGGAGCAAAAAGTAAATAAGTAAAAACATACGCACGCTACGGCGCTACAAAAAAAAAGCGGCGGAGAAACTCTTTGTGGGTATTTGGTTCTTTACTAACAAATAGTAGATTGTATCTTAAGGGATCAAAATTATATAAGTGTAAGGGCTACGATCCTAGGTGAAGCGAAATAATTTTGAACACAGTAGAATCTTGAGCGTAATGAGGGATTCAAGTGTTTATGCCCAAGACGAAAATAATATTGTTACCGAGTGCCACATACTGCTTTTCACAGTATCAACGAGGAAGAAAAGTAAGATTTTGATCCCTTATATAAAGGTAACAACAACACTTTTTCGAATAGTAAGTGCTTGAGGTAATTCTGCTGATACAAAAAGTAATAAGTTAAATATATAAAAAGCCAAAGGTGTTCCCAGGCGGTCACCCTTTTAACTACTGACCTTACCCGATATTGTTTAACTTCGGTGACTAAACAGCAATAGTTTTTAACCGACTTCAAAAAAGGAGGAAATTCTATGTTTCCACTGTATATATTTTAATACCAAACGAAGAGCAATGGACAATGTAGGTTCCACAAAGCACATCCTTGTGGGGAGAACACATGCTCATGTTCCATTCCATTTGGTTCCAACTACTGGGGCGTATTATTATTTAATTATCATTAGCTTAAAGGTATACGACAAATGGCAATGGTCCGGCCACATTTATTTCAGGGACGATGATCGATGAAGCCAGCGAGTGTTGCCTTGGAGACCTCGGGAAGAAAACCGTACAGTGGGAAGACCATCCGTCAGCCAGATGGTCGGACGATGTTAAAAAGGCAGCAGGGCCACCTGGACCAGGGCCGATGCATCCAGATTAGTTTGGAATGCCATGGAATTGGCATATTTGTGTCCAACAGTGGACGCAATTATCCTGAAAAGGAAACAGAAGAATTAGTTAATTCTATTTAAGTTTTCTTTTTTTATACCACGACGGCGGCAGAACGAATAAATTAAGAATTCGTTAACTGCTTAGACCGAAACGGGCCCACAGGGAGCTTCGAGTCCAGTACAATTTATAAGGTAAATCTAAACGCTAGACGAGAACGAGGATGCTGAATCTCCACGTTGAATTGCAATGCTAATGCGTTGCGCGAGAATGCCGCCAGCTCTTCAGTCGCCAGTTCATCATATAAGCCGAAAGACGTCCACTGCTGGACATAGGCCGCCCACAAAGAGTGCCAAAGTGACCGGTCTTGCGCCACCCGCATCCAGCGGGCTCCCGCGATCTCTACCCACGCTGCGTCTTCCGGTACGTGGTCGCCACTCGAGAACTTTCCGCCCAGACGGCCATCGGTTCTACGTGTGCCCCGCCCACTGCCACTTAAGTTTAGCGGTCACCATGTCAAAGTGGTGTTATTATGTGCCCTGGCTCTCACTCGTTTTTGTTTTTCTTTTTTGTTATTATGAATCACATCGACACGCCAGTTGTCGAGGCCGCAGCTACAAAAACAAATAGCGTAAAGATAGCAGTAATAAAATCAGATCTAGCAGTCGATAGTAAACGGGTGTTAATTATGGGTTAATTTATGTGGGCGTAAAACGGTAAATTATGGCTGTACAACGCTGCGTGTTTTGACTGCTGGTAGTCGTAAAAATTGGGTGAGAGTGTGGAAACGTGGTCCCGTACGTACCATTGAGGCAAATGTAGCCGGCAAAACTTTTTCTGGCTCGGTCACTAAATGCATGGTAGAATAAAACAAGGTAGGTAAGACATTTCGTGACAGCTCGTGACCGTCATCAGCAGGGGTCATTCCTTCAATTCTACAACCTGGTGTGGATAGGTGGGAAGATGGGAATGACCCATCAGCAGAGATCGGATTTTTTACGGCAAAACATTGGACTGTCGCAATCTAGCTAGGGTTAGTTTTTTTAACGAAGTTGATAGGTACAAAAAAACTGTGGCAATAAATTTATTTATTTTGTATTCGTCCGTAACATTCCCATTAATGTCCGTAATATGCCTGTTGTGGTAAGTTACGTGATTGTTTTTTTGGTCTTATTACTCTTATGTCATCTAAACCTTAATCATAATTAAGCAAACAAAGATGTAAATATTTTCTTGTAGTAACTACTAATACTAACCTAATGGTTATTTACTCCTATCACAAAACGGATAATATTTCACATGCTGTGTTCACTGATTTATACTTCGAAGAAGAAATTAAACTTGTTTCGATATCATTTATTATAAATCTACAACAACCCCTCACGTTAGATTTTGTGTTACCTTTTTACTAGACCGCGCAGATTATGAAATAATAAGGAACAATTTTTAGATATATTATTCTTGACTGTATGCTTTTTAGTCTGATTATTGCCGTAATATGATAACCTACCTCAAATTACTTGATAGAAATATAACAAACTTATTTATCTTCATTTTATGAGAGCTGAGCTGAGCCTTCTCAAACAATACATCATTAAACAACACAACCATGTTAAAATGACGGTAGTTAACCTCATCTTAAACCTCATAGGAAGATATATATGTATTATTATTATTATTTATATATTTTTATGATTGAGATATTTATCGAAATGAGTCCAATAAACGCATTTCCGTAGAGTAAACGTACGTATCGCACCAACCATAGCAGGTAAGTGCAACAGAGATCACAATGGGTGTCCCGTTCTTACAGTTTATGGCCCCGCGCGTAGCGGGCGTTTGATTGAACAAGCGAGCCGAGCGAAGCAAACAAAGTTCTCCGTTTCAGCTTGGGCGAAAATTCTTTCATATGATAAGATAAGATAAGATAATTTTCATATGTCTGACTTTTCCGCTGCTCTCCTCCACCGGTCACATTTCTCAACCGATTCTAGTGAATTTATGTGCGCAGGATATGCTTTGTCAATTCAACAGTGAGAATAAAAAAAAAAGTTTCTGTCAAAAATTTAATTGTCGGTACAAGTTTCTATAACTTTTCTGTATAAGTACCATCATCAACTACTCATTGAGATGATTCTAACGCGCCCAAACTGAACGGGGTTACGTCGGTTAAATAATACTGAATTCCCATGGCCACCTTCTGTCTCCATCATCAGATCAGCTCGATGGTACAATAATATTGAATTGTCATCCAAACTATACTAATATCCAAAATTTCAGCTCAATCGGATAACGGCAAGTGACTGAAAAATGGATAGCAATATTTGACGGACAACTTACATACTTATTTATATACTTACGAACAGGCCCCGTAGCATGGATGACCTTATCACGCGACAGGTGACATGATAGAGCATCCGTCCCTGGCTGACACCGTTCGATAGAACGAGACGACGCTGTTATCTTGTCACATGTCGCGTGATAAGGCCGCCATCCATGCTACGGGGCCAGGTCAAGTTAATATATAGCTTGTAAAAATTTTATGGCTTGCTAGTTCTAGGTATCACAGGGCCACTAGTAATAGTATACCTAGATTGTATGCTCGATTCTCTGCCCCAAGCCGCAAAATTGATATCTGAAATATTCACCATATCCAAGCGATATTCATAAGAGAATACTTTCAATATAAATCTCCATCTTAAGATGTCGTCGAAATTACACGCCTGCGGCTGACGTATTGTTATTAAGGCTTGTAAAAAGGGCGTAAGCGGTAGGCGTTTTGTACGAATATGCGTCACTTTTACTAAGCTAGTGCCTTTATTTCACTTCCTACGTTATTCAAAGGGTTGGGTGGAAATTAAATAAAAGAAAATAATAGAATTGTGGGGGTTTGGAGTGATGTCAGTTTATCATTGGCATATTTGGCATTGTTTATCGACAGGCTGACAGGCAGGACCGGTCACTTTGGAACTCTTTGGGGGAGGCCTATGTCCAGCAGTGGACGTCTTTCGGCTGATATGATGATGATCGACAGGCTGGCCAGGCAATGGCAGGATTAAAAATAAAATTACCTACTAGATTGTGTATTGAAATAATAATAACGAAAAACTATAACAATATATATGACATTTTATCAATAAAGTTCTGATTCTGATGAAACATGAGAATTGCTATTATGGACTTCAATTTTGTATGAAATAAATAAATATTTGGGGACAAGCTCACCTACACAAATCGACCTGGTCCCAAACTAAGCAAAGCTAGACGACGATATTTATAACATACTTGCGTACATACGTTACGTACATAAATACTTAAATACATAGAAAACATCCATGACTCAGAAACACGTAATATATAACATTGTTCGAACCCGGGACCTCCGGCTCCGTAGGCAGCGTCACTACCAACTAGGCTACAGAGTTAGTCAATATGGTTAAGGTCGGATTTGACTATTCTTAGCTTGAAAGAATCGCTACGTGCTACGCTCGTAGTCGATCCCGTAGTTTTAGGCGTAGGCGCCCGGTAGGCGGGTTGCTACTCGTACTAGCAAACTTGCTAGCAGTGAAAGTGGGCTTAGAGCTGTGTATAGAATGTGGATTTTCTGGATGGACATAGGATATAATTTATACCGTGGGTTTACCTGGTTTCATTGCAATATGGCTGAAATATCACATTATAAATACCTACTTTAAATATTTCAAATGTTTATTTACTAGAAAATTAATATTTGAATTGTATACACAAAACAATTGTCAATTACAACAGCAGCGGCAGGTATTATATTGTGTTTATTATATTTATATTATATGATATTTATGTAATATATATTAAATAATAATACAGATACTCCCTTGATACTCCCTTAATGTCTCTGTGTGTCTTTTGTGTAGTAAATAAATGTCTTCTTTCTTTCTGTATTATGAATTACATTGTTTAGAATTATTTATACATAGAATACAGGGTGGAAAGTTAAAACGGGGCAGTAAGGGCAGCTACTAAGATCCCTTGCCGCCACGCAAAAATGGCGTTAGGATTTCATTCCTAACTGTTTAAGTGATGACAATCTACATTCACAGATTTTTGAAAAAAGGTACAGTCAGCGAGAAAATCATCACTTTTGACGAAATTTTTTTTTTAATGCCATTCGATCCCATTCCTATTAAGGATCAACACTATCGCTAGTAACATTTAAAAAACAAATTTATTCCTGTTTAAAATAATGTTAATATAGTGTGTAATATAAAACATTAGATAATGGTAAAAGTAAAAAAAATATATGTATCTATATTGTATGTAAATAAATATATATATATTGTATGTAATGATATCGGTTATACCTAGTAATTTAAATAGTTATGTTAATTTTAATAACAATAAGGAAACTATAGGTCTATTGATATTGTTAATGTATAGCTTCCAGCTAATTAATTTGTATATTTTAAGACCGTTTGTTTCTAAATAAAAAAAAAAATACTCTTTGGAACCGACTAAGGTTTGACTACTAGAACGCCCAGAAATCAAAGAAAACTTTTTCCATACAGTCAGTATGGGAATCCCAAAGTGCAAGTAGCGTTAGTAGTAGTGATCGTCTAGATTGTATGGGGACGGAGATTATACAATTTGATGATCGTCTAACTAAAGTACCTACTACTTGCACTTTGGGATTCCCATACTGACTGTATGGAAAAAGTTTTCTTTGATTTCTGGGCGTTCTAGTAGTCAAACTTTAGTCGGTCCCAAAGAGTATTTTGATCCTTAATAGGAATGGGATCGAATGGCATTAAAGAAAATTGCACTTTGGGATTCCCATACTAACTGTATGGAAAAAGTTTTCTTTGATTTCTGAGCGTTCTAGTAGTCAAACTTTAGTCGGTTCTAAAGAGTATTTTGATCCTTAATAGGAATGGGATCGAATGGCATTAAAAAAAATTGTACTTTGGTATTCCCATACTAACTGTATGGAAAAAGTTTTCTTTGATTTCTGGGCGTTCTCGTAGTCAAACCTTAGTCGGTCCCGAAGAGTATTTTGATCCTTAATAGGAATGGGATCGAAAAGCATTCAAAAAAAATTTCGTCAAAAGTGATGATTTTCTCGCTGACTGTACTTTTTTTCAAAAATCTGTGAATGTAGATTGTCATCACTTAAAAAGTTAGGAATGAAATCCTTATGCCATTTTTTCCTGGCGGCAAGGGATCTAGTAGCTGCCCTTACTGCCCCGTTTTAACTTTCCACCCTGTATATCATTAATTTGTCCGCTTACTTTATTTCTGTGTTGTTTTCATATCCCGCATCAGCTATGATTATTTTCTTTTTGGCCTAAAGGTTGACCGGTAGGTGGCCTTAGCCTCATCGCATTAAGTTCGCCTTTTGTATTTAGAACTAGTGTATTGCAAGTTACCATATAGGGTTGTGTTGAGACATACAAATATGTTAATAGCTATAAGATTTTTTGTACACACAAGGCAATTATTAAATGCATTATGAATTTGTTACTGTGCAATAAAGTTTAAATTAATAGTACAGAACAATAATAGTATTCCCAATTAACACTTTCGCTGCCAGAAACCTGCCTAGCGAGTGCCATCGCCGTGGTTGCTCTACTTTACGACGAAAACTACGGGATCTGCTAGATACGAGCGTAGCGCGTAGCGATTATTGGCAGTACATGTGATAAATAAATAAAATAAATCTCATAATATGTGACAACTCATACAACTATAAAAATAACAAATATATAGGTAAACTACAAGCATATACCTACAGTTCGAGAAAATGTGACCCGATTACGGAAAAGTAAATGAAAAAATCCCTTTTTTCGTACAAAATCGGTTCAGTATCTTAAACGCTACGGTGGATCACACGTAAATACCGTACGGTACGGTAGTACCGTAACGTACGGTTTCAGAGAAATTTCCTCCCTCGGACGCTCCAGTTGTGGAATGAGCTCCCTGCCGAGGTGTTTCCAAGGGACTACAGTTCTTCAAAAAAGGAGTGTATACATTCTTAAAGGGTTGGCAATGCGCATGTAACACCCCTGGAGTTGCAAGCGTCCATAGGCTACGGGAACCACTTACCATTAGGTGGGCCATAAGCTTGTTTGCCACCGACATGGTATAAAAAAACCGGCCAATTGCGAGTTGGACTCGCGCACGAAGCGTTCCGTACAATATCTATAAAAACGGCAAAAAAATCACGTTTGTTGTATGGGAGCCCTCCTTAAGAAAATATTTTGTTTTTAGTATTTGTTGTATAGCGGCAGCAGAAATACATAATCTGTGAAAACTTCAACTATCTAGTTATCACGGTTCTTGAGATACAGCCTGGTGACAGATTATCCATAAAAGCGGCAAAAAAATCACGTTTTTTGTATGGGAGACCCCTTAAAAAAATATTTTATTTCGTTTTTAGTATCTGTTGTTATAGCAGCAGCAGAAATACATAATCTGTGAAAATTTCAACTCTCTAGCTATCACGGTTCTTGAGATACAGCCTGGTGACAGACAGACCGACGGACGGACGGACGGACGGACAGCGAAGTCTTAGTAATAGGGTCCCGTTTTACTCTTTGAGTACGGAACCCTAAAAAATACAAACCTAGACTGCTAAAATTGTATCCCTTCCCTTCGGCTATGCCGTAGTCGGGAAAAAAAGCAGATCTGAAAGAGCGTTAAGATATCCCCCGTAAAAAGCACTCCATTCATCAATGTCATCGCTTTATGAATGTCCTGTCAAATCATAATGAAAAAGTTAATAGAAAAAGTTTGACAGTGCCAGGGCGCGGTGACAGTTTAAAATTTAATTTCCCCGTGCGACTAATGACTGAGTCGCTAGAGAAATGGACCCTCCGTTGGTATTTAGTACTTTTGAAATAAATTTCATTCGTCACAGAGTATTACAGACGTCAGTGCCTTTGAGCAAGAAAACGTCAATTATTGACCTTTAATTTGTTCAGAGCTGCCATTCCATTTGTCTTAATCACACAGAGGCACACCCTGTCACTAGGATATCGCTGTTCTTTTATGTCTCTGTCATTTAGATTTTGGAATAAAAACACTAACACGTTAGACACGCCTCATTTAAAAGAAAGATTTAGATTAATTTCCAATGGACCAATGTTTCGATCTTGGAAGAACTTAAAATCAAAAAGAGATTATGGTCGACTGTGCAAATATGAATCCTCAAATACTTCAAGTACATTACTCGAAACCAAAACTCCATGGAAAGACTCGTTGTCCAGGGACTGGTGAGGGAAAGCTATCGCGCGGTCGTTCTCCAACGCGTTGGACGGATTCGATAAAAGCTGCGACACCATCCACCATTGTCCAGTGTTCCCGTGATGCTGGAGACAAGTGGAGGAGCATCGCGAGGGCTGCTTTGTCCATACCACAGATGTATGAATATAAGGAGATCGGACATGCCGGCCGATTTGTATTGAGTGCGCCTGTCGCAAGTTCAACCCGCACAAAGCACAAGTAATTGACAAGACAAAGCACGCACACATCTAAAGCACACACAATTGTATACCTACGCTCTTATTGGACAATACACGCGCATAATATCAGGCATTTTGGAAAGAAACGTAATATCCTCTGCGATCAGCACGCGTGCACACTCGGTAAAAACGGACCGCCGGCGGCTTGTCCTCTCTCTAGTATTCTATACTCTAAGGTACTCATCATGAAACCATGACCACTCTGACAAGAGTAAACGACCGAAAAGAGAGAGATTGATTCCCAATCCAACCAAGATTTTCAAGTATCTTTTTCTCATTTGCCAATGCAAATGTTCAAGGGATCATTTCTTCGCTTCAACGTTGACCAGCTGATCGATCACGTAACGCATTGTACGCTCGTCAACTAGATGTGTCAAAAATATGAAAAAAAACTCGTGAATATTCATTCTAAGACAGAAATAACGAACAATTCTCGCACATACAGACAAATAAGCGGCCAAGTGCGAGTCGGACTTGCACATTAAGGGTTCCGTAAAATAAATTGTGGTTTACGATTTAGGGTCATTTCGCCGGTTACGCGACCACCTTCGGTTAGCGACCACTTGAAGAACATGATTTTTTCAATTGGAGATAACATCACTTCTACAGAGCCTATTGAAACAGGCAGTCATATGCCTTATTGTTTGTAGTTATGGAATAGGAATTTACAAAAAAAAACGAGAAAATATGCTTTCAGTTCTCCAAATCAGCTAAGTGGTCGCTAACCGGCACATGAAATTAGGTGGTCGCCAACCGGCGATATGACCCTACAACGTATTAAAAATAACTACTTACTAGATCTCGTTCAAACCAATTTTCGGTGGAAGTTTGCATGGTACATCATATATTTTTTTAGTTTTATCATTCTCTTATTTTAAAAGTAACAGGGGGGGGGGCACACATTTTACCACGTTGGAAGTGTCTTTTCAGTTTAGAAAAAAATGATATTTGAAACCTTAACATCATTTTTGAAGACCTATCCATAGATACCCAACAGGGTTTAATGAAAAAAAAAATTGAGTTTCAGTTCTGTGTATGAGGAACCCCTAAAACTTAATGTTTTTTTTTTCGATTTTTGCGTAAAAATCTTAATGCGGTTCACAGGATAGATCTACTTACCAAGTTTCAACAGTATAGCTCTTATAGTTTCGGAGAAAAGTGGCTGTGACATACGGACGGACAGACAGACAGACAGACATGACGAATCTATAAGGGTTCCGTTTTTTGCCATTTGGCTACGGAACCCTAAAAAGGCAGATGTGCAATCTAACTTTTTCATAATGTGTCAAAACGAGAGCGCAAAGCACAAATACAATTTTTGCAATTACATATAAATAATTTACTAATCTAGACTTGTCCATGACCGTGTTAACAATATATCAGCAGTCGATAAAGATATCTCGCTCAATTGAACACAATGGACAACTACACCAATAAATTAGTACGCAAAAGCAATAAAACGAAGCGTTATTAATAAATTACAATAAGCGTTTTATGCAGATCGTAAATAATTGCAATAATAGTGTGAATTATTGCAGGTTAAACATATTCGTCAACGTAGATACAAAAAGCCCTATGAATGTTTATATGAACTATACTTATACTACCTTTTCATAGAAGTGTGGTTGTGAGCATGATTCACGCTAACAACGTGGACGCATCTTTGATGTACTCGTAATAAATATACTGTGACGTAAGTTACGAGCCGTAAATATAATAAAAATACTCTATTTGCTAGGTACCTGCGTAATATATGCATAGGTACTAATTTATTCACTCTTAAGAGACAGAATGTGTTAAAACTTTATGGTTCATTAGTCGTTCTGACGTTAAATTATGTTTAACCAATTCTCGAAAGGTGGCGTTGATTCGAAACGCGTCGGGTGAATAAGAAAAAAAAATACTATGCATACGATTATTACCTAATGACTAACTGACCCTAAAATAACTGGAGAAATCACCTTTTACGACAACCAGCAAAAAGCAGGAAAACGACAATTACCTCTATACAGGGTGACTGGTAATTCGACCTATTCCTTGAAAGGGGTTATACTAGAGCTAATTTGCAACAATTTATATCCAGTCAACCAGGGGTCGAAACTCGCTGGTTTCCGAGATATTCGAGTTTTTAGTTTGTATGAAAAAAATTCTCCTTGCAGCCTTAAGCTGGTGATTGTGACAAAAGTACTTCCATTTGGATGGTAAAAAAACATGTTTGTCACAATCAGCACTTTAAGGCTGCAAGGCGATTTTTTTTCAAACAAACTAAAAACTCGAAAAATTAAAAAAAAATCGTGTTTTGACCCCTGGTTGAGTGGACATAAATTGTTGCAAATTAGCTCTAGTATAACCCCTTTCAAGGAATAGGTCGAATTACCAGTCACCCTGTAGAGGTACTGATACATCCTTACCTTCGAACTTACCTTAACTGTATGTAAATTATTTATAAAATAAAAATAAAAAATAAAAATCATTTATTTCAGACTACTGTTGTTGGTCCATAGGTATTTTGTTAGTAACAATAATCAGCTTAAGTTATGTTAGTATGGAATTGAATTAAGTACATACAAGATTTATGTGTCGGCATAGAAAGAAAGCCGCTACTCTTCGGAGTCGCCTGAATTGATAGCTTGTAACTTGGCTTGGCTTGTAAATATGTATATATCACAAAAAAAAATCTTTTCAACTTCTTTTATTGAGAGATTTGAGCGAGACTTCCACTTGTATAAATTTGTGAAATGGGATCCAGGTCCATACAGAATAAGAAGTAGGTACCTATTGTTTAGCTCACAAATTTCTTTAAGAAATACTTCCCCAGTTGAATGGCCCCAATAAGCTTCTCTGGGGGTCCTGTCACTAACTGGTGCCCTGATGTTTCATTAGAACTTATGTTTCACTGGACCTAATGCATTTTTCTTCGAATCCGTGAACTCTTCGGGTTTTCTTGAAATACCATCAAATATAGAAGCATTAGGTTGAGTTTGTTTTGCAATAACCCAATAAAGTTTTCCTAATTAAACATTTAGGGCTAAAGTAGTTAGGTCTTACAAGCGAGAACCCGTCTCTGAGGATTATTATCCAAAATAAGTTACTTTACGTATCAAACTCAAAGCAAACCCGCTCTTTCGTGACCATGTTCCAACCGTGTCAAACTAATTGAAATCTCACGTCAACCCACTCCGATGAAGCCCACAGGCAAATTAATATCGATTCATCTGCCCTGACCACTGCCCCATTGGCACACAATGCTAACTATAAAATAACTCGTTACGGCATCAATTGATACCGTACACGCCCGACATAATCTGAACTCCTGCTAGTATCGCACGGCCAAGACCTCCGGGGTCTTAGAATAATGGTCACCACACACGTAGCTCATAGAAAAGCTATAGAATCAATTGGGAATAATGACTGGGCCCTATTACCACCTAGTTGACCGGCAGTGATACGACATCCTCTGATGTTGGTGCCGCGAACTGTGATGATTTGGATGAGGCAGCTTGATTTGTGTTACAGTCCAGTCCTAAAGAAGTACAAAAACAGCTCATTTAACTTGAATCAACTCGTATTGCAATTAATTATGGATTGAGAAATTCTTTTACATATTTTTTTTATTTGGTTGTTACGCTACAATGATCTAATATTTAAATCATTGTTACGCTCCGAATCGCTAAAGGCAGTGGGCGCGGCACATTGCACGTAGAACTGATGGCCGTTGGGGCGAAACGGTTCTCAAGTGGCGACCACGTACCGGAAGGCGCGGCGTTGGTAGTCCTCCCACAAGGTGGACTGATAACCTGGTAAAGGTCGCGGGAGTCCGCTGGATGCGGGTGGCGCAGGACCGGTCACTTTGGAACTCTTTGGGGGAGGCCTATGTCCAGCAGTGGACGTCTTTCGGCTGATATTATGATGATGATGATGATTGTTACGCTATGTCATCCATAATACAATCACGTGCATTATTTTATATTTGAGACATGAGAGGATGCAAAAATATAGAATCTGATAATTCAAAATGAATCAACTGAACTGTACGTTACTGCATGGATGACATTTTGTGTTAATTGGTTTGTCAAACGTTAAAATACATATAACTTGTACAATTTGTATGGGTCGTGGGTCTGGAACACTTTGGGAACCTTAACAGTGACATAACTGTGTCATGACGTGGTTGTCACACCCATAGGTTAAACACATTTGATTCACTGCCTAGAATCGCTACGCGCTACGCTCGTAGCCGAATTATTTCCTTTGTCATCAAAAATTAAATAGGGAATGGGTAATAAACTGTGACATGTTTGTTTATTTATGTATGTTGTTTAGTTTTGTAATGTATCGATTGTAGCTCAAGAGAGACAATTCGATATAAATATGTATGTATTATGTAACCAGGGATATTGCCTTCTCCAAGTAGTTGACATCCACGCCATCTATTGACAAGTTCACAGTGTGTTCCCGTAAATCATCGCGGCAACATGGCCGACCGACAGCTGAGGCGCGCGCACATTAAACTCATTGATATTTATTGCTCAATCGCCGCTTTGAGCGAGATTTATAGCTAATAGATTCCTTGTCTAACGTTTTGTTTTTATCTTATATGTAGGTTACGAACGGTGTTTACTAGGAAGTCTGATTTATGGCGTGATTGTGAAGTCTGTAAAATTTTATTGCTATGCTGCATCGCTTATAATTTTATTACCTAGGTAGTACAATAATAGACAGATATTGTTGACTCTGGTTCTGTATACTGTACCTACCTACGTGTAAATGTTAGGACGCACGTAGCTTGAAAGTATAAAAAAGTCTTTGAATCTTTTTAGGGTTCCGTAGCCAAATGGCAAAAAACGGAACCCTTATAGATTCGTCATGTCCGTCTGTCTGTCCGTCCGTATGTCACAGCCACTTTTTTCCGAAACTATAAGAGCTATACTGTTGAAACTTGGTAAGTAGATGTATTTTGTGAACCGCATTAAGATTTTCACACAAAAATCGAAAAAAAACATTAAGTTTTAGGGGTCCCCATACTCAGAACTGAAACTAAAAAAATTTTTTTTCATCACACCCATACGTGTGGGGTATCTATGGATAGGTCTTCAAAAATGATATTGAGGTTTTTAATATATTTTTTTTCTAAACTGAATAGTTTGCGCGAGAGACACTTCCAAAGTGGTAAAATGTGTGTCCCCCCCCTGTAACTTCTAAAATAAGAGAATGATATAACTAAAAAAAATATATGATGTACATTACCATGCAAACTTCCACCGAAAATTAGTTTGAACGAGATCTAGTAAGTAGTTTTTTTTTAATACGTCATAAATCGTAAACCGCAATTTATTTCACGGAACCCTTCATGTGCGAGTCCGACTCGCACTTGGCCGCTTTTTTCTTGTTTTTTTTACTGAGATTTACATATCCAAAATCTGCGGTTTTTTATAGATTCCTATTTCTTGTAAGTAATAAGATATTGTTAATATATTTGGGTCCATATCAAGTCATACCTAATAATGTTGCCTTAAAATAACCAGAGAATTTACTTCCAAGGCCCATTTTTACCATGTCCCAGAAAAACATTGAAATCCTTGGCAGTTTAAGGTATCTGAGACATTTTGAGAAGTTCAACAGTAAAATAACCTTGTCATGACGTGACGTGGCTGTGATATCGAGCGTTTCGTTAATTAAGTATCAATGTGCTGAAACTATACAATAACAATCACACCGTGATAGGTTATATCACTGATTTGAGTGTCTCAGGCCAATCGTCAATTATCGGAAGTATAATGTCACGCGACAGTTTTTATACTCTTCATTTTAGTCTGCTTCCTCGCAACCCTTTCACAGATCACATGTTCATTACAAACTCATATATTTAAAGTAATTGACAAGCACTGCCTTGGAATAGAAAAATATAATGAGGCCGGTAATATGACGTGGATTAATGAAGATTGCCATCCTGTTACCAGTTCCGCTGCTAAATCAAAGGCAGTATCTTATCTTATCTTATCTTATCTAGGTGAGGGCCCCTTCGGATGCACTTCGACCCAGTGGGATCTTTTGTGCATTTGCTCTCTCCTTTATACCTGCTCCCAGGCTTGCTCCATCATTTCCACAAAGCGGATGATGCAGTTCGCCGGGAGCACCTTGAATTCCTTTGGTTGCGGGTAACCGTTACCAAAGTAGTTCATTCTTTGTCTGGCAAGGGCATTAGGTATTATACGTGGTAATTTTATAATGATTTTTATGCCACTGATGTAAGATTCATTAACGCTTGTTTTATCATGACTTGTCATAAATGGAACTAACGGATTTAGTAGGAAGTTTAGTGGTGGTTTGGAAAACGTAACTGACAAATGTTTAACTGTATAAACTTACTTGATGTCTCTCGGATAAAAATATTTAGAAAGATAATTCGGTAAATTTGCGATATGACATAAACAAGTCGGTATTAATACGGGTTCCACCTACATTTAGTATTGAAAATGGCATTTCATCGGATCGTAGCTAATAACATGTAAAATAGGAGTATACTTTGAGTTATCAACAAGGGGAAAATAATTAATTATCGTTCCATATTTAAGACAGCCTGTTGCTTCCTAATTTAGTGTTAAGTTATTGTTTTGTAATTATTTTTTTTTATTTTTGGTGCCATAATGAATATGATTATTATTATTATAATCTATGTCCTAAAGGCACTCTCACTAAAAAGTTTGAATTTGAAGCAGAAACTGCTTTGGGACGGATAATTTGACATAAAGGTGCTCATTGGCAATGGAAGTGTTATCTTAATAGCTCAAGTGGGTCGATCACGTAACTTTTCTTACGCGCGTCTGTAAGGTCTAAATGTTAATTTTATATGGAGAAATGACATTTAGATTGTGATTTTACTGTCAGACGCGCGTACAATGCGTTACGTGATTGACCTACAGGTCTAGCTAAAACGAACTAAACTTATACTTGGCCCCTGCTGGTCGATTGCGAAACATTTTGTACCCTAGGATGCGCTGTGTTGGGAGTGAGGGACCTGCATATCTCTATCTGCCAACACAGCGAATCCTCAAGTGAAAAGCGGCCAAGTGCGAGTCGGACTCGCACATGAAGGGTTCCGTTAAATAAATTGCTTTTTACGATTTATGACGTATTAAAAAAAACTACTTACTAGATCTCGTTCAAACCAATTTTCGTTGAAAGTTTGCATGTTAATGTACATCATATATTTTTTTTTGATTTATCATTCTCTTATTTTAGAAGTTACAGGGGGGGGGGGGGCATACATTTTACCACTTTGGAAGTGTCTCTCGCGCAAACTATTCAGTTTAGAAAAAAATGATGTTAGAAATCTCAATGTCATTTTTGAAGACCTATCCATAGATACCCCACACGTATAGGTTTGATGAAAAAAATTTTTTTGAGTTTTAGTTCTAAGTATGGGGAACCCCAAAAATTTATTGTTTTTTTCCTCTTTTTGTGTGAAAATCTTAATGCGGTTTACAGAATACATCTACTTACCAAGTTTCAACAGTATAGCTCTTATAGTTTCGGAAAAAAGTGGCTGTGACATACGGACGGACAGACAGACAGACAGACAGACAGACATGACGAATCTATAAGGGTTCCGTTTTTTGCCATTTGGCTACGGAACCCTAATAAAGGGTCGGCAACGCGCTTGTGATTCTTCTGGAGTCACAAGTGTCCATAGGCTACGGTACCAGCTTAATATCAGGCAGGCCGTAAGCTTGTTTGCCACCGTCGTTGTATTAAAAAAAATAAAAAAAGCGGCCAAGTGCGAGTCGGACTCGCACATGAAGGGTTCCGTAAAATAAATTGCGGTTTACGATTTATGACGTATTAAAAAAAATCTACTTCTAGATCTCGTTCAAACCAATTTTCGGTGGAAGTTTGCATGGTAATGTACATCATATATTTTTTTTAGTTTTATCATTCTCTTATTTTAGAAGTTACAGGGGGGGGGGACACATTTTACCACTTTGGAAGTGTCTCTCGCGCAAACTATTCAGTTTATAAAAAAAATATATTAAAAACCTCAATATCATTTTTGAAGACCTATCCATACGTCCACCAGTTCGATGGGTTGATAACATAAAAAAGACCGCGGGTCATTTCTGGATGAGACTAGCACGGGACCGGGATAAGTGGCGTACGCGAAGAGAGGCTTATGCTCAGCAGTGGGCGATTACAGGCTGAAAATGATGATGATGATGATGATGATCCATAGATACACGTATGGGTTTATTGAAAAAAAATTTTTTGAGTTTCGGTTCTGAGTATGGGGACCCCCAAAACCAACCAAATGTTTTTTTCTATTTTTGTGTAAAAATCTTAATGCGGTTCACAAAATACATCTACTTACCAAGTTTCAACAGTATAGCTCTTATAGTTTCGGAAAAAAGTGGCTGTGACATACGGACGGACAGACAGACAGACATACTTGACGAATCTATAAGGGTTCCGTTTTACCCTAAAAACATACGTTAGGTGGATATAAATGTAATTTTTTGTAAGGGAAAATGACAGATAACTTGCCCTAACGCTCGACAAATTACGTACGTACTCCTCTGAAAGCGTAGATACAAGTATGATAATTCCACACAGCATACTATCAACCAGCATATCGGTACCCTAAACGCGCGTTCACCCCATTCCCTTATCACGGTGAATTGAAATTTCCCCCTTAAAATACAACGCGCACTAAAAGTCAATACATAAGAGTCGAGTGCTCGTTCCATTTTATAGTAACATTATACCCGGTACTAAGTGGTGCGTAAATTCTTATAACTGAACATTCAAAATATGAAAGGAACCGGCGATACGGGGCCTATATATTATTCAGCTCAGGTCGTGACATGTATTTTAATAGAGCATTGTCGTAAATGTCAGGCGTCTTTTCATTTTTTTGGGTGATTTTGCTGAGGAAGTTTTTTAGATATTGTCATTTTCGTTTTGCAAGTCATCGTCCGGAGTCCACTGAGTGCGGGTGGCGCAGGACCAATCACTTTGGCACTCTGTGGGGGAGGCTTATGTCCAGCAGTAGACGGCTTTCGGCTGATATGATGAAGTGAACGTAATAGTTGGAATGAGAACTCAAGTAGGCACAGGGGTAAAGCAGGCCAAACTAAAGTAACTAAGGTTAGGTAAAAACCCGGTTCCGTAGCATTTTGGTAATACAGGATTCCGACATTGTTCATGAACCTAAAAAAGCTAGATTTAAGTACTGATTAAAAAAAACCTCATAGATGCCCTGTAGTAATCTTCTTTCACGTTGTTATAGGGCATTCATGTGATAACCTACTCACATGCATATTTAAGTAATGTTACCATTAAAATGATGTACACATCATCATCTATACATTGTAGATATTTAAGAGACTATTATATTATGTTAAGGAGAAATGAGACTGTAATTTTGACTCCACAGTTAAGCCGTTGTGGAGCAATGTATCTTACTGTTCATGTTATGTTTTGTTTTCAATTAAAAATAAGTTAAAATAAAAAAAATAGCTCCATCATCAGACCAGGGCATTTCAGTAAACATGCCAGTACGGGTGCGAAGAACAACGCTGATTAGATTAGATTCATTTATTTTGTATTTAAGGGGGTCCCATACGCCAATGACCTTCGATCTGAACCCCTAAGTTTTCTAATGTTTTTTGTAGCTTATCATTTTAACAACAACAGCTTTAAGCAATATAGTATTCCATATTTACTTCAGACATCACTGTCTTTGAGATATTTGGCATCAAAGTTGAACAATTTTAGACCAATAAACAGGTTTTCTGGCCATAACTTTTGTGTTTATTAGTTTAAAAATAAAACCCTACACACGATTATAGAGAAACCTGAGACGAACCCAAATATGTATATTTCGTATATGTTAGATCTTTCACAGCAATCTTATAACAAAAAAGGGGTTTTTTTAGACAATGTTTAAAAAATCATAAAAAAATTACTATCAATTTCTTTCAAAATATGGTAGACCCAAATGGAGATTAAAGATTGAAGGATCGATAACCGTTTGTCTTGTAATTCTATTTGTAGTGCAAAAGTATTTGTATCGATTCAAAACTAGTCAAAAATCGATGAAAATCTCGGGTAGCCCCTTAAGAGGTGGCTTAGTCTTCGCCTGGAATAAATATAGCTTGCCTACACTCAGGTGAAAGGATTGTTGAAATTAGGAGATTACACCCTACATATAAACTGAATACTTTAACTGCCAAGAACCGACGCCGTAGTCGCTTTCCGCTACATACAGGGAAATCACGGGATCAGCTACGAGTGTAGCGCGTAGCGATTCTTTTCAGGGAATGTGTTAAAAACTGTACAGTTAACTCTTTATGATATTAGGATAAATAGTGCGCGGCGCCATCCAAAGCGCTACGCCGTAGCCCGTAGCAGATATTTTCCGATTTGTAGCAAACACTCGGCGATATAATGGCATAGGTACTTATATCGGTTGCCCCTGGCATGAATTTCGTCTGCCAGAAATGTGGAAGATCATGCTGGTCTCGTATTGGTCTCTTATGTCTCCATGGCAATGTTTAAATCGTCTGAACAAAGGCCTGTGGTGATTTATATCGATATCACGTCATGCTTTATAATGGTTGATAAAGTTTTTGTTTTTTATTGATATTGGAAATCTTATAATTATTAAATAGCAAACATGTAAGTTTAGAATAAAGACCGTGTCAGTACTTAACCCATTGCGTCAGAGCGCTACGAGCGCTTTTCGCTACATACGGAGTTGAAGCTGCTACGGACTACGGCGTATCGCTACGAGCGTAGCGTGGCCGTGAATGGGTTAATGTAGGTAACAGCATTCTCCGATAGACAGAAAATATTTTTGCAGAAATCAATTTCCCAGTGTTACGCCACGAGAACACTGTGTGGCCACAGAATCACTACTAATTAAATCCATCAACAATCGACACATCCCTCACTTCATTAAAGTCAAACATCAAAGCCACAAACACAGTGGTCCGGCGCGCGGACAAAAAAAAAGGAAAATTATTTCTCATTGCCCGCAAATTGCCGGGCAGATATCACTTGTCACTGTGTCGGGGCTGTCAGCTGTCCCGCTGACAGCTGACACTTGACAGTTGACACCCGCCCGTCGCCGCCGATTTACATAAAAGTGGTAAGTGATAATTAAAAGTGTATGTTGTAACGTGTACGCGAGGGGAATTATTTACTGTTCGGTTTTAGTGCGTTGTGTGGTTTTATTATACCTACTTAGTCGTAATTAGTGTTATTTGATAGCTTGGTAGTAAGTTAAAAGCTTTTAGCAGTTAGCTGCATTTGGATTGATGCCAATTGATCGCAATTAATTTTGTTCGTTGAGTTGTTTTTGGAAACATGTAAATAATTTGACCTTGTTACTAGACATGAACATATGGATATATGTTACTAATTTAATTATTGTTTCAAAACGATGACTTTATCGTTTACATTATGTTTCTAAATATGACGTAAGCAAAGTACGTTTAAACGCTGCAGCAATATTCATAAATAATCGCCATAAAAGCGACCGCTAAAACATAAACCTTCATTTTAAATAGAAACTCGACTCCCAGCCTTCACTATTCAAGCCTACAATATGAATTTAAACAACCATTTTACAACACTTTAAATAAAATAATAAAGATAAATAAAATATTTTGCAGTATCTTATTACAAAGCATTAAGTCTATCGATGTCACTAAACGGGTATTCATAAACGTCTAATAATATCGCGGGGAGAACATGCGCATTAACAACTACGGTTAGTTTATCACTAGCGCTTATCCGCTACATAAGTGAGATAAACGGAGACAGTGGTGGTACAGCGGTGGTATAATCAATGTTTACGGCCCCAGTCGCCCCGCCACTTACCGCCGAGTCGTTTGCATGTCTTCATGCCATTACAAGAGCTGTATAAAAGCTGTATACTGCAATTTGTTGAGCATAAAATATCGTAATAAATTCTTAACGCCGGTAATTTATAAACGATGATTATAATTTTACTGTGTAATTGTGGGTTTCGAGTTGCGTTGTTTATAGATTTTTTTTATGATTATGGCTCTAATGTTATAGACGTGGTAGGTGAGTTCATCTGCTCGCCAGTTTATGACCTTCTTACAGTAATGATATAATTGTTTTTAGAAAAAATAAATGTTTACATATTTATATTTTTAAAACTTTTTTTGACTATTATCCAGGATGTGTTTCAGATAAATGCTCAAAACTTGAACGAATCATTATTCTCGGAAGCTTACATCCAATCATACTAGTAGGTACAACTTATCCTACCCCGAGGGAAAATCATTTGTAGACGGTAACTCGATGGTACAGTGTTCTCAATACATGCTCTTACTTGACTTACGACTACTGTCTACACAATCCGGAAGGACAGAAAACATCAAATTTGTGCGATAACATTAAAACCTATCGAGGAATGTGTTATCAAATGAATGTGTTATATATAAATCAAAATGCACTTAAATCACTTAAACAAACACACTTAATATCAATTTCTATGCGAGCAGATAAACAGATCCATAAAAAGGTTGATGGGGTCAATGTCGTTAAATAAAACCAGTCAGCTTATATCATAGCTTAGCTCATTACTATTTGGCCTTAGTGATAATACATAACTATAATTTTCATTATATCTGTTGAATTGTTTATATTGTCTGGCTCCTGGTTTATCTGCTACAATATCTAGGAATACTTGGAAAACCGGTAAATTATTTCAAACTTTTAGTCAATAACAATAAAACAAAATTTATGAAGTAAGCAAGTATCTGTAAATTTTTGCCGACAATCAATCATTTCGAACTTAATCACGACTGCATTGATAGCAAGATGATATGATAATGTCTTTATGGCATGTTGTAGGCAAACGAGCACACAACATGCCACATGACTTTTTTTAAACGTTGAAACTAAAAGTACAGGATGATAGTCGATAAGTATTAAAAGTATAGTAAAATAATTTCACTGCCAAAGATTTCGTAGCCGATGACATGCGAAAAACCGTATGTCGACGAGAGCGCCTACAAGATTATAACAAAAAATATACTCATAAATAAAATTCTTGAATATTCAGCTAAAAAAATTAAGGCAAACCCACCTCTTCTATTTCCACCTGCCCCACTATTCTGTCACCTTGTTGTAAGCTCACCTCACCACCCACAAATATATCTTCATACCGAGATTCGTAATAACTAAGCGTAATAGGGAACTTGCATCTTTTTGTTTTATTACGAAAATCAAAAGTATAATCCAGCATTAAAACAACTGTGGCACTAAAACTTTCTTATGATTTATTTTTCTGATGTTATATCCCCCGAACACGCTCTATATTAAACGGGCTTATGCTATGACGTCACAGCATATATTCTCGGCGCGTTTACTATGGAGTAAGTCATTAATTTGCAATTATCTCCACAAAATTTGCGTTTAAGTCGAAACTTGTCATACAAAATATCATTTCTAATTTAATATTCTGTGTAACTGTTTTTTTCGAAAAAATTAAAAAAAAAAAACATTTTAACGTGAGATAAAACTAATAAAATCGTTTTTTTTTTCTTTTGTATGATATCCCTACCTACGTATATCCGCATTAATTGAGTGCAATTTATTCGAAATTGAAGTCCCATGCAAGTTCCCCATTAGAGTTCTAGACTGCTGTCTGATCTCTATTGACGCATTAGCGTATTCCAAATAACAGCCATGGCTTGTTCCTGGCACTGAAAGTGTGAATCATTTAGAATTTGTCTCTTTAGTCGGTTTGACCTGACATCCTACTTTACAGCGTTCGGCCGTAACTCGCTCCAGCCGCTATCTCGATGATGCGCTATTAACACAGCAGATACGGCGTTACGGCCGACCCCGGCCCATTGATGCCACTTACCGCTTTATGTTACAACCGCCGTAATTGTTTAGGGCTGGCTCCGTGTTATGGCGCCGTAAGTCCGGGGGATTTAATAACGCTGAATGATGTATGCGGGCTGATGATGACGGTAAGCGTTTTAACGCTGCCGATTTGGCTTAAACCATACTATTATACTTAAGCTCGCTAAACTTAAGGGTGTACATTGCACGTAAAACGATGGCCTTTAGGACGGAAAGGATCGATTACGCGATAAAGGAAGACGCAGCGTGGGTGACGAGGTGGACTGATGACCTGGGAAAGGTAGGGAGTCCGCTGGATGCGGGTGGCGCAGGACCGGGTCACTTTGGCACTCTTTGGGGGATGCCTATGTCCAGCAGTGGATGTGATGGCTGTTATGATGATGATACTATTATACTGTTCCGTGCTTAAAGGCAAAGATCTTTAGATGCTAGATGAAAATAAACACCTAATTTGGTAATAAAAATACCTCGTTCCCACAAAATAATCGTAACGGAATGTGGACATGTCCATTTTTCAAAAATCACTGGACAAGATTAATTTTAGTTTATTATGTAAAAAATAATTTAGCGAGATAAGGTTGATTTAAGAAAATTCATGTTTTCCACTATCAGAAACAAGTATTTCCAGGCACAATATACAAGTCCTAATACTTCGAATCGATATTTGAAGTTGGCTTTCCGCAGGTGGACAGACAAAAATCGAGGGTCGGCAGCCAGAAAAACCAAGAAAATGTGGTAAATTTAATGCTAAATGATAGGTTTTTTGGGTTCTTATACGATTTAGATATATTATTGACGTTTTAAAATGGCTACAAGTACAATTTTTCAACGTGTTACGTATTTGTAGGGTGTCAAAGGCACTGGACACGCCAAAAACATTAAGGTACAAGAAAAATAAAAAAATGCCCATATGTATATATTTATTTATTCAAGCATTTTAGATTCCAATAGAATAATCCAATGCGATGAAGTAAACAAAGCCGCCAATTTCTATCCATCAACCGGCACTGCGCGATAAATCCTCATTACTGCGGACAAAATAAAACGTGCAAAGCGCTTCCCCGAAAGAGCGTAACCCAATAATTCAGCGGCACGGCCCACTGTGCGGTGCTAAATTTTTATTTTCGAGGAAACGGTTATGTCCAGAGTGTTGGCTCGGGACAGACAAGTGCAGCCCGGAGCTCGTAAATTTATCGTAAATTTCGTGTTTTTTACGCAGGGGCGCGGAGTTTCATTTCCATGATATTTACTTTACGCTGGTCGATGCACGTTATTTTTAATGGAATCTTGACTGGTTGATTAAGTATTATAATAAATCTTACACAAATCGACCTAGTCCCAAACTAAGCAAAGCTTGTACTATGGGTACCAGACGACGATATACATACTTACATAGAGAAATAAACACTTAAACATACCTACATTAGAAAACATCCATGACTCAGGAACAAATATTCGTGCTCATCACACAAATAAATGCCCTTACCAGGATTCGAACCCAGGACCTCTAGCTTCGTAGGCAGGGTCACTACCAACTAGGCTAAAGCAGTCGTCATTATACCATTATCATTATAATCTGCTATGTAACAATATGTTCAAGGATTACTCGAAAATAAACATTATTCAAACACATAAAACTTAGCCAAGTAGGTGTTAAGGTACACCAGGTACAAAAAGTACTAAATAAGACTATTTACGTCATACCTGGCCATAAAGTAGGAATTACCGCACGCTATGCGTGCGGAAAACCCCACTTCCTGGCCAGATAGAGACGTAAAATTTTGTACTCACCACGGGCGGTAATAAAGAAAGCCTCAGAGCGCATGTTTATCGCCCTTGCCTTCGGCTCGGGCGTCAAATACCTGCGATCTGAGACATTCTTTGTTTAACCGCCCTAGGTAAGTAATGTACTATTAAAATACACAGAGGTTACCTATCTAGCTAAGGAAATGAGCTTTTCTTGTCTGAACTTCTCTTGCATGTCAACTTGTGTAATGTACATGATCCAAACAACATAAATGTACTCGTAACCACCATGTACGTGCGCGCAAGGTAATAAAGAATTATCATAGGTAGCGGTTTAATTACGTCACTTATTTATTTCACTACTGCAAGTAATTTTCGACGGTAGGTACTTAACTACCATATTTTCCAAAAAAAGGTTGCAAGATTTCAATCACAAGCACAACAGCGACAAAAATTAGAACATTTCGAATTCGAGTGTACAGGGGCCTTGCAAATTTGCATGCCCCAAAACACCTAATTGACTTCATGTAAACCTCGGCAGCCAGTCGTCAATTTTGCACGCACCGCAGTGCATTAATCAGCCCAGCTGTCACTGGTGACGTGACGCTGCCCGCTGCGACCTGTCAATTTTTTTGTCCGCAGTGACGTAATTTGAACCACTGTGCAAAAAGTGACAATTGAATGCTGCCGTTCGAATGTTTCATGTTTTGGAAACAGTTTTCTGTATTGTGATGTCGAATAGATTTTCTACGAATCGGCGTTATGAAGTGATGAAGTGCGATATTATATGCTCATTAATTTTTAAGGTGTTAATTTTATTGTTGGTTCATCATCATCACATCAGCCGAAAGACGCCCACTGCTGGACATAGGCCTCCCCAAAAGAGTGCCACAAAGGCCGGTCCTGCGCCACCCGCATCCAGCGGACTCCCGCGACCTTTACCAGGTCATCAGTCCACCTTGTGGGGGGCATACCCACGCCGCGCCATCTGGTACGTGGTCGCCACTCGAGAACCTTTCCGCCCAACGGCTATCGGTTCTACGTACAATGTGCGCCGCCCACTGCCACTTAAGTTTAGCGATCTGGAGGCCTATATCGGTTACCTTGGTTCTGCTGCGGTCAGCCTCATTTCTGATGCGATCGCGCAGAGAAACTCCCAGTATAGCCCTCTCCATTGCCCTTTTGTGTGACTTTAAGCCTTCTTATGAGGCCAATAGTAAGCGACCACGTTTCCGTGCCATACATCATCACTGGCAACACACACTGGTCAAAGACTCGTCTTGAGACACTGCGGAATATTGGACGAAAAGATGTGCCGTAGCTTCACGAATGCTGCCCAGCCGATTCGGATTCGACGATTGACCTCTTTCTCAAAGTTGGACCTACCTAACTGGACAGTCTGTCCTAGGTATATTGTTGGTTATCTATAAATAAGCCGTATAGTCAAGTGTAAAAATATGGGTGCATACAACATTCTCATAAATATGTCCGATGGCTCTTATGTCGACGGACGAGGTATTTATGAGCGGATTAAATCGGTACCTATATATTTTTGCACTTGACTGTACGTTACTGAAAAGGATTACGAAGTGAAGAAAAAAATATGATTTTGTAAACAATCCGGCAAACTTTTTCCCAGAGCTACGTATAACTTGAATCTTTTTAAGACGAGTAAGTATAAGTAAGTAAGATTTTTATTTGTAAACATAGGTAATTACAGTGGTTGTCTTTTTTTTTACAGTTTCACTATGTTTTGCCAATAGGCGTGCAAAATCTTTGAGCTTAATACTAAATAAGTACCTTATACCTACTATCATGCATACAAAATTCAGGTGCCTTTGTACAAATTATAATTATATAGTAAGGTCAGCAATGGAAGTTATACAATCTGTGATAAAAAAAAGTTATATAGGTCGATGAATGTATTAGTCCGGTCTTAAGAATGTCAATTAAATATGTCAAGTACCTACAATTATAAGAAAAAAAAAATATTAAAAGAATCAAAGAAATGTCAATCTAATTAATCATATAATCTGAAATGGAATAATAACATTTATGTATTAATAATGTCATTAATTTCTTTAGTGAATAGACACTATACACACACTAGGTATTAACTATTAATGTAACACCTCCTCCTCGACCTCATCAACACTTACCAACAGGTGAGATAGTGCGGTCAGATGCGTAGGTACTATAAGTAATAAATAAATAAAATAAAATAAAAAAACTAATTAGGTAATACAAATGATGTTGTGATATTAATACATACTCCTAGTTACTCCAAGAAATGTTGTTATTTGACATCGTAGTTCCGAACAAATAATTATAATTAATTGCTTTGAGCTACAATTTGTCAAAGAAATTGACTCCAACAGGTTTATTTTCCTCCATTTCAACGACACTGCAATTCCCGCTCTAAAAATAAAACAAAAGTCATAGAAACGCAACAAACAGATGCATTTGTTTAGCGACAAATGAGTAATCACGAGCTCACGCTTAATAAATAAAAGAAACGTTCACACAAACCTGACATGTCGCGACACGTAACATGACGTCACATAACCCGGAGCGACAAAACCACTACAACGACCCAAAGTCTCCGTACTTGAATAAACTTATGTCTTTCTTCCCCTAAACCTGAACGTGTGGAGCGACAGAATATTATTCATAGAAGTTTTGAGGCGAGTCGTTTTTCACGCTTTGTGTTGCTGTCAGGCCGGGCCGTAAATAATGTATTATGTCGCTGTTGATGCCGGGGGGCTGTTAATATGGATTAATAAATCAGATGCAGTTTTGTCCAGCTGGCCCGGTGCTTGCCCACTGAGCTTGTCTTTTGACCACTATGTGATGTAAGAAGATTAGGGCGTTACCTTTAATCATTAATATAATATTGTTTGCGTCGCATCTGGGCATAAATAAATAAAATGGCAATAGGGGTGTATAGATACCAAGAAAAATAACCAATAATGATGAATTTTCTCCAATAAGAATTAATAATATTTTCAAATGGAGAAAAAGGTAAATCAGGGGATTAAATAATCACAAAGTTATAAATAAGTGTCCAAAGTTTTAAGAGTGTTCATATGACAGCGTTTTCTCTCTCTAACAAGCAATATGAAAACAGTAAAGTTGTAGCTTCGTAATTTTTTGAGATATCTTCATGGGATTTTCGTCACCAACTAGGCATATTTTTTTGCCTTCTTTCTTTTGGAGTAATAATAAATTTTGAGTCTACACCCCTATTGCTGCACGCTATGCGTGCGGAAAATCCCACTTCCTCGCCAGGGGAAAACGTAAAATTTGGTATCATCCCTGGCGGTGTAAAGCCCTTACCTTTGATCCGAGTGATTCTTTGTTTCACCGCCTTTAGTGAGTAATGCACTATTACAGGCTTGTCCACTGGAATTGGGAAGTTAATGTGTTGGTTAAGGCCACAACTGTACAAAAGAACCGTCATCTGCAAAATTAACTGTGCTACGAATGCACTCCAATATAGAATGGTACAGTCGCCATCACATACATAGGTAGTGTACCTATGTATA
Source organism: Epinotia brunnichana (assembly GCA_963854355.1). Classification (NCBI taxonomy): domain Eukaryota; kingdom Metazoa; phylum Arthropoda; class Insecta; order Lepidoptera; family Tortricidae; genus Epinotia; species Epinotia brunnichana. Next base: position 2,735,496 of record OY977945.1, on the reverse strand, counting down.
GGTGTTCAAATATTTCGGCACATGCACCATAATGCCTTGAAAATAGTGTGTTCCGATGTTTGTGACGTGCTTGATTGCTTCGATGTATGTGATGGCGACTACTGTAGGTACCTATTCTCCAAACATAAACTCAATTTTAGATAGTAACAACATACAGAATGATATAAGTATAGCATTTCACATATTTACTTGTGATGACTTCACATATTGGCATTTACTTCTTCTTCTTCCTATCTAACTTCATAAAACCATAATTTCCCAATGTATTTATTTTTTATTTATTTATTTCCAACAATCAACACACAGCATTATCTACAGTAAACTTCTAAGGCAGGGTTTCTTAAAGTGAGGTCCATGGACCCCTTAGGGGTCCGTTACATGATTGCTAGGGGTCCACGGCCTCTTCGTTCACTCTTAACCTAGGTAGAGGTACGTAGGTAGGTATGGACACATGACACATGAGATTTTTTCCTCATTTTCTTCAACAGGGGTCCGCGGTATTTATGAAATTCTGAAAGTGGTCCATGCTTAACAAAAGTTTAAGAACCACTGTTCTTAGGCATCGTGGAATTTATAAATGATTACAATTATTAACAATCAAGAATCTCCATTGCCTACTCGATGTGGTGTATCAATACATTACTCAGCCAAGTTTTTTTAGATCCTATCATTAAAAAAACACAATTAACCCATTAAACCATGCCTTTACACTTAATCTTATCATTAATTGTACAGGATGTTACAAATTTCAACACTCGAGTCCGACTCCATTACATTAAGTGGTGGCCTCAAGTGCCTTAATCCTCGCGTTACGATGATTTTTTGCGCTTGCGCATATCCGCCGCTCTTCGGTGATAGCTGGTTATTTATTATTTCCTTACACTTTGATACCTAATTTAACAGTGCGTGTTGAAACAGTAAGTATATGTGAATAACTCGCCTGAGCTAAGTTCACCTTTGTACCAACCAGGGATCGGAAACCGGTATTGTTTGTATGGGAACGAAAACGGTTCTTTTTCGTTCTTTTGATAATAATTTCATTTCTAATTGGGCAATCTAATAATACGCACTCGTTACCTCAAAGTACAACTGAGTCCTACATGTGAAGTATAAAATAGTTCGAGATTTGTGGTAAACCGAGGTTTTAGCAATTAACCGGTTCCGATCCCTGGTACCAACTTAACCTACTTTTTCTGTATTTTTAGGGTTCCCGTAGCCAAATGGCAAAAAACGGAACCCTTATAGATTCGTCATGTCTGTCTGTCTGTCTGTCCGTCCGTATGTCACAGCCACTTTTTTCCGAAACTATAAGAGCTATTATACTGTTGAAACTTGGTGAGGTGAGTAGATGTATTCTGTAAACCGCATTAAGATTTTCGCACAAAAATATAAAAAAAACAAATTTTGGGGTTCACCATACTAAGAACTGAAACTCAATTTTTTTTTTCATCAAACACATACGTATTATAATACCCCAGTATTTATGGATAGGTCTTCAAAAATTATATTGAGGTTTGTAACATATTTTTTTTCTAAACCGAATAGTTTGCGCAAGAGACACTTCCAAAGTGGTAAAATGTGTCCCCCGCCCCTGTAACTTCTAAAATAAGAGAATGATAAATCTAAAAAAAAATATATGATGTACATTACCATGCAAACTTTCAACGAAAATTGGTTTGAACGAGATCTAGTAAGTAGTTTTTTTTTAATACGTCATAAATTGTAAAAAGCAATTTATTTAACGGAACCCTTCATGTGCGAGTCCGACTCGCACTTGGCCGTCTTGTGTACAATAAAGTATTTACATAAATAGTTCAGGCAACGAAAAGGTAACGAGGGAAATTCTTGGGACACAATTTTTGACTTCGTAACTTTGTTTGGACTAGTTAGGCTTCGAGCAACACCTACTTTTGTGATATTGCAATAAATGATTGAGTATTGAATATTGAGTAGGCAATAGGCATTCGCACCATTTCTCCTCTACCAAAGTACAAGCCTAAGCGGGCATGCTTCGTACACAAAAATGTATGAAGGTGTGCAAGTTGTTTCGGTGTATTGTGTCATTTTTGATGTATTAGTGTATTATTTGACTGTAATATTCATAGCTAAGGCAACTCCCTTCCGCTAGGAAAGCCGTGTTGCTCGAAGTAGGAGATGAACATATTAAATAAAAGTCCTTGCCCGTAGGTAGCCCTTGAGCCGGAAGGAGAGGGGGTTTGAAGGTCCCATTTTTTTGGATTTACGCTTATATCTCGGAAACTAAGCGTCCTAGTGACAATGACATTATTACTCTCACAAAATGAAACCTGATCAAATTTGCTACAAGTGTTTCGATATCTTGTATAGTTTTCGAGATATCTGCCCTAGAAAGTCTGTAATTTTGGAAAACAAAAACTGCCTTCTTCGTTACCACAATTTCGTTCTTAATAAGAAAACACAATATAAAAAACAAAACTAATAATTACCAACGCCAAATCATATTTCAACTAGTTTTTTAATTAATATATATATATTTTTTTAATTAACTTCAGCTGTTCTGTGTTTTGTTCCGACGGCCTTGTCTCTATATTAGTTAGTATTTATGTTTTAACCTCCTAGCATTAGGAAATAGATTATAAATATTTAAGTATATTTTCTTTTCCCTTTGTAAATAACTGTCTATTTCTATTTCTGTTTTTTCCCCAATGAAGAAAATGAGAAAAAGAAAATAAAACTTAAAAATAACATGGATAAAAAGAAGACTGGTGGTGCTGCTATATTGGCCGCAAATGGACACCACTCAGCATATGCTCTGACATTAAACAATGCCACAGCGCTGGTCTTCCGTGGAGCCCAGGGCTGTGATGTTAAATGCATATGTAATGTCTATTCCATTGTAATGTTGTTCTATGTCCGCTGGATGCGGGTGGCGCAGGACCGGTCACTTTGGAACTCTTTGGGGGAGGCCTATGTCCAGCAGTGGATATGATGAATGTCTATTCGAACACAGGGCTAATTGCGTTATAGGTCAATTGAATAGTATTTTTAGGGGGTTAGAGTTATCTGTCCTTCAGTGTCAGAGTCACAAAAGTTGAGTTCGGACACGGTAATCAGTATTGATTGCGGATGAATTGCATTTACTGGATAATTACAGTCATCTGTATAACAGGTTAAAATAATCAATTTAATCAATAATACCTATGATCACCTAACTGGGCCATTTTACGGAAAGCTCACTCGTTATTTTTTTTTTTTGATAAAATCGGGATTTTTACACTCAGAGCACTTTCGAACCTAATAGCAGAAAAAAAGTGTCTAAAATATTACATATAATTTTTGGATTTTCGTTTCGTAAGTTCCGTTACCACCAAAAAAACTTAGTATGGAAACGGTAACGGAATGGAATAAAAAATCTTGGGACACTTTTCCCCTATAGGTTTTTTTTTAACCTATGTAGGTTCTCGAGTGGCGACCATGTACCGGAAGGCGCAGCGTGGGTAGGCAAGGTAGACTGATGGCTAAAGATCGCGGGAGTCCGCTGGATGCGGGCAGGACCAGTCATAGCCTATGTCCAGCAGTGGACGTCTTTCGGCTGATATGGTGATGACCTATGTTCACCTGTTAACAAAGACTGTGCAAATTGGTTACTTGCACAAAGATGCCTTAAATAATAATAATAAATAAAATAAAATAAAATAAAAAGCCCATTTATTCCTTAACCAAAGTAAGAACAGTGGAATATTAAAAAAGAAAATGTACTTAAGCAGAATTAAAAAATAAATAATCTTGTGGTTTTTCTTTTTTCTTACTTATATAATATAATTTGGTTAGGACCCCTCTCGGGTAAAGGCCTCCTCCAGCTCTTGCCATCTTGCTCTGTTTTGTGCTGTATTTGGCCAATCAGTTGCTACTTTATGGAGATCGTCGGACCACCTTGCATGGGGTCTACCCAATCTTCTTTTTCCTCCTGGCCCCGCCCACAGAGTAGCTATCTTCGTCCATCTTTCTTCATGCATTCGGGCTACATGACCGGCCCATTTCCATTTAGATTTTAGGCTATATTCCAGCGCATCTATTATTTTTGTTTTTTCTCCGATGTCACTGTGTCTTATCTTATCTTTGAGTTTTATTTTCATAATATTACGTTCTATCGCTCTTTGGCATGTTTTAATTTTATTTTTGGTTGTATTGGTGTATTTCCATGTTTGGCTGCCGTACGTCATGGTTGGGAGTAGTAGGTAGGGAGTAGACACGAGTCTATGACTTTCTTTTTTAATTTCAGTGGAAGGCGACTTTTTAGGACCTCTTTCAGACTCCAAAATGTGTTCCAAGTTTTCTTTATTCGTCGGTCAATCTCTTCTACGGTGTTTGAAGGGTTAAATGATAGTTGTTTGCCTAAATAAACGAAGTCTTTTACGTATTCCACTTCCGTGTTTTCTAATACAATCGGAGTTTCATTGTAGTTTGACATCAGCTTCGTTTTTTGTAAGATTATTTCTAGACCTATTTCATTGCTGGCTTTACTTAGAGATGTCATCATATACTGCAGATTATTTGCCGTGGCCGAAACAAGCACAATGTCATCAGCGAAACAGAGATGTGTCAGTTCTGTAGATGAAAGTTTTACGCCTCTATTTTTCCATTGTAGAGCCTTCATCATTTGTTGAAGAACGGCTATAAATAGGGTCGGAGATATTGGGTCGCCCTGCCTTACACCTCTCTCTATTTTTATTTCAGGCCCGATGTTTTCCAGTTTGACTCTACTTATACAGTTTTCATATATATTTTGAATTATGGCTATGTATGTAGGGTGAACCTTTGCCGCCGTCAGAGATTTCCAAATTGCTTCGTGTTCGATAGAGTCAAATGCTTTGTGATAGTCGATGAAAGCAAGGTAAAGAGGTCTTCTAAATTCAGTATATTTTTCTATAAGTTGCTCTATAACTTGCAGGTGGTCGATAGTACTGAAACCTTTTCTAAAGCCCGCTTGTTCTATTCCAAGAAAAGTCTCCACTTGTGGTGTTATTCTTGACTGCAGACCTGCTGAAAAAAGTTTATACAGGCTGGACATTAAACTTATTGGGCGGTAATTAGAAATGTCAGTAGGGTCTCCTTTTTTATAAATTATTGATATATCAGATTCAGTCCAATCACGTGGTACTCTTTTTTCATATATTATTTTGTTAAATAATGTCGTTAGGGGCGTAAGTATATATGGGCAGCTATTTTTCAGCAGGTCGTTTGTTACCCCATCCGGTCCAGGGCTTTTTCTTGGTTTTAGTTTCTTTATAAGCTGTAGAATTTCTATTTCATTAAAGTTTTCAATTTGTCCATATTGTTCTGTGTCTTCTGGTATCTTTTCGCTTTCAAACATAGTAGGTGGTCTCTTTTTATATAAATCCTGATAGAATTTGGTTGCAATTTCCTGAATATCTTGTCTATTTTCTTTAAATGTGGAGTTTGATTTTAATTTTGATATCCATTGTTTTCCTTTATTTAGCTCTTTATATGCCCTTTTTGTGCTTCCTGAGGTAGACAGATGTTTTTCCAATGTTGTCATTCTATGTTGAAAATATTCATGCTTAATTTTTTTGTTAACCTGTTTATAAAGGTTTTTAAGTTCGGTTTTTTCGTCTCTTGTAAGGCGCTTTTTGTTCTGTAAATCATGTCGACTTTTTATAAGATTCTTTGTTTCGTCTGATATGATGGATGGATTTTCTTTTTTTGTACTCTTTGTACAGTGAGGCGCACTGGATATAATGCAATTTTTTAATTTTTGATAATATTCTTGCGCTGTTTCTTGTATTGTGCTTTGCATTATTTCTTCAAGATTTTTTTGATGCCTTACTGTTTGTTAACCACTGTGCCGTCCAGGAAGCTACCACTTACGAGCGGCGCCACTGTGGAACGCTTATCAGGCTTCAGAAAACGACGTATTTTCATACAAACACGAAATCAAATACGTCCTTTTATATAGGTGCATGTACAAAACGTGTCGTTTTACGACATATCGTTTAAATGCAGTTTTATTGCGACACGCATGTGGCTTCGAGTTGGTTTGTTTTTTTTTGTACACCGCGACATTGTCTTGTTCCTAGAATTTACACATGTCGGCCTCATCCGAGGATCTAGACGGAAAAAGACCATTGCAATAAGCCATTGGCAAGATTTGTGACAGTTATCGCTACTTGGGTTAAATTCAGGAAAAAACTAGGCGAGTTTCCTGTTCACAATACAATGGTGACGTCGTTAATGTAACGGTATTGTTACAGTCCGGACTTTAATTGTTGTGCCATTTAGAACTGCCTATATACTGGACATGTCCATAGTTTAACTATTAACAAACCAAAATTAGTTGACACCTAAATGGCTAATTATATATTCGAACGAGCGTGCGAAGCGAACGACATTCTATGCTTCAGCTTGGGGCGAAAATCGTTCGTATGTCCGTTCGCTGTCATGCTGTCCGGCTGTTCTCCTCTTCATGTCACATTTCTCAGCCGATTCTCGTGAAATTTTGTGAGCAGGTTCGTTAATTATATATAATTTTATCTCGAGTCACTTTTTCGAAATTAAAAAAAAAAAACTATATTTCGGTGAAACAATTTTTGAAATCTGATGGTTATTTCCGGACATTACCGCTACATTGAATGTCACAGATTTTTCCTCTTTATAAGGTACTTAAACGTCCGAGTGCTCAACGCTGTACTATGCATACTACATATGTACTACGCTGTAATATGGCATGGGCACTTTATGGGTGTCCCCTTATTTCACCGACAAACCCTTGTTTCGCCGAATTTTCAGTACATCGCACTTTTGTTAGGTACCTACTCAGAAACCATTAACTTTTTAGGTACCTACATTTTGTAGAACCCATTAGGTTATAGTGGGACTGCCGGAACAAATTGTCGTAAATGTGGACACACCGGACAGAAGCACCAATTTTTTTTCAGGTACTAATTAGGTACATAGCTTTAAGTTTTTGATAGGAACCAGCTCCTCCGACGGCCATCTTTTTTTTATGGGGGTCATTTTGAATTATAGGTATATTATTAATATCTCGGGTTCTAAATCACGTAGAATCACAAACTTGGTGTCTAAGTATACATATTTGGGGTCAGGGAATTCAACTAGATATTTTTTAAGGTAGAATTCCCAAAGGATAGCAAACGGAACCCTGTTACTAAGCCTCCGCTATGGGTCCGTCTATCTGCGTGTCAGTAATAGCTAGACTGTTCAAATTTTCACAGGGTTTGTATTTCTATTGCTGTTATATCTAAAATTAATAAAAATAAAAATATATTAAAAATTAAACAAGCTCCCGTACATTAAAAGTCATTTTAAGGCGTTTTTTTCTCGCCCATTACAAACGATCTATCTCTAGAACCGTAATAGATAGACAGTTGAAATTTCCGCAGACTATGTATAACTATAGCTACTATAATTACAAATAATAAAAGTATAATAAAGTTAACAATCTAGCTATTCCTGACACGCTGAAAGACGGACTCACAGCGGAGGCTTGGTAATAGGTTCCGTATGGTATCCTTTAGAAACTCGACTCTAAAAAATATCTATTTGAATTCCTTGACCCCAAATATGTATATTTAGACACCAAGTTTGTGATTCTAAGTGATTTAGAACCCGAGATATTAATAATACCTATAATTCAAAATGACCCCCATAAAAAAAAGATGGTCGACAGAGGAGTTGGTTCCTATCAAAAACTTAAAGCTACTTACCTAACTAGTACCTGAAAAAAAATTGGTGCTTTTGTGCATCGTGTCCACATTATCACCGGAAACTGCCCTACTATTTATTATGTAAGGTTTGTTTTATAACAATCCTGAAAAATTTACTGATTCTGAAAAAAATGGTTTTTGATGAAATGAAAATTCTGCGAAACATACTTTCGATGAAACATTTGTCGGTAAATCAAGGTAGATACAACTACAGGTAGGCACTATATTTCAAAGTGACATGGCTTAAATTCGAATGAATTAAAATCCTCTTAGTTCGAATTTAATCCATATTGCTTTTATATAGAGTGCCTATGCCATAAACTAGTACAGTATCGAGTACTCGGACGTTTACCCTAATATTATGTAGTTTAGAAAAGTTACTTGGTAGTGGAAAATTCAGAAATGTCGGTATGATTTCAAACAGAGCTTCAATCAACCACAAATATATATTTTTATTTTGCCATGCCTGAGGCCTTAGCACGATAGGTATTATGTCATGTTTTACGTGACGTATCAGTAGGTACATTTTCGCCGTAAAACTTCGCGATAAAACCTACTAGCGTGCTAGGACCTTTGATCTAAAATAAAACATAGAAATTTCTTATTTTAATTAAAATATTGATTCAAGAAACTTTCCATGTTAGTTTAGGATCTACGACATGGTAAACTAGCTAATTTGACGTTTCGAACAACTTATTCATATTACATAGGTAACTAATCAAGACAAGTAACAATTACCTCCAACCCTAATTGTACAACCTTTCATCGAACATCGAACTCTTTCTGTCAATTGATAAAATCTGTAAAGTGCTCAATAAATTGCGCGGCGACAGCCCTAAACCCGCGCCTATTGACATTTCCCAGCTGTCAAACCGTCAGCTGTCAAACCGTCGGCTGTCACAGCGTCGGTCCGTCAGTCCGTGCTGTCAATTAGGCTGGATTACATCGCTTGTTTTTGCGGCTTTGTTCGGTGTAATTATTCTTGTTTTGTGTACGGGTATATCAACGTAATACAAATACTGAAGTACCTACAGTTTTGCGCATAGAATATAGTCACGCCTGCCATCCTAAGTATTTGGGCAGGCAGACATTGTAATACCACTACTACAATATAATTATTATTATTATAGCCTCTTTATTTCCATAACGAATGGCTTATAAAACATATCAAATTATACACCTATATATAATATTATATTTTTTCTATAGTAGGTATAGCATGTATGAGAAGTGTTATGAAAGTGAGTGAAGGCAAAGTGGATTGTCAGGATCGTAGCAAATGGATATCTCTGCCTACCCCTCTGGGAAAGAGGTGTCATGTATTTATGTATATGTATATTTTTTTACCGCAGCCTTACGCCCTTCATCGGCGAAACCAAATGTTATTGCTGAGTGTACATATTCTTTGCACAATAAGACTTCTAAGCATCCCAATCCGCGACCCCTATCTCAAACAGCAAAGCACTATTTCCCAATAAGAAATCATTGCTCCAAACAAATATCAAAAGCAATAAGAACGTCCCCAAACTATAAATCACGAGTCAGCTGATCCGCAAACATGCCCTAACAAGCGAGCCTGAACCAACAGGGCACAAATTACGACTTTGCACGCAAAACTAACATATCATAACAGAACTTACCTGTTTACACTCAAAACAAACCATATACAACCCTATTACGAACGCAATAAGAAAGTCGTACACGCAGCTAGCTTTGTTCATATATCGCAATCAAACTCGCGCTATTACAGGTAGATCAAGCTATTATAAACTTTATTACGATAATCATAGGGGTGTGTGGAAGTGTAAATAAGACGCTTGGCAAGGATATCCGTATTAGTTTATTATTATAAGCTTAATCTAGGGAAGTGTAGATCATCGAGAGCGGAGTGGCTTTAGTGGTGAAATATGGCGGTATTTACGCATCATTTGGTGCTAATGGTTGTGTTTTGTTGCTATTAATATGGGCGGGATAACAAAACGCTGTTGGCCTAGTAGTTAAGGTTAATAATGTGTTTGTATTCGAGCTTTGTCTTTCGTATACGCGTGACAATTATACTAAGGTAGAAGGTGAATATCACAATGCAGACTCGTGCCATAAAACAACTATTAAACGGATTGTTTGTTTATTGATTTTTGTAAAGAAGTAAGGACAATTCAGGGCACTTCATCGCATTCAAATTTAGATCAGCTCAATAGGGAAGATTAAGCAAAACTCTTCGAAGGTGGCGACACTAGCAGCGTTGACATTGTATCTCGTTCCCACTTGCGGTATTGTCTATGCAAGCATCCTTGTCACTCATTTGACAATAAATTGTGCATGTGTGTGTGAATCCCTATATTCCTATACTATATAGTTTACTATTAGTGGTAGTGCTGCCTCTGGCGGCAGAACATTACAGCAATGTTCCCTATTGGAAACGGCTCTATAGCTTAGAGAATATCACAGCTATAGTTTATCTAGAACGATTTTATAGGCAATGGTGAACGCTAACCACTAGCCGACCATCATGTTTGTTTGTTACTGAAAAGCGGTGTTGTACCTATACAAAATAATTCTTTTAAAAATCTAGCTTATCGCAGGTACCTACTGTTAAAAGCTTAATGACAAACTAAAAGGAATTAAAATTTCTATGCCCTCTAACCCTACCGCCTGACGTTAAAAACGCCGTAACTGCATCAGCATTTAAAAACAAGCTCAAACAACTCCTCTTAAAAATGGCTTGCTACAGCATAGACGACTTTATGACCAATATATCATTGACCCACTCATAAATCAACAACACTTTCAAAATTATTCAATAATGATAGGTATATAACATCTAAGACAATAAGAAATTTTAAAATGTATTTGACATGCATGATATTGACCTGTAAAATATGGCATTTTATCAATAAAGTTCTGAATCTGAATCTAACTCAATAGTCTAACTCAAACATATTTAAAAGATTAATTTACGAGTTTACATTGGTATAAAGTGCGCACGTTTTAGGCGGGGTAAAATAAATGCTGAGCTGGACATATCTGCCGTATGTATCCGGAAAGATGGGCCAGGATATGTACAGAATTGATAATGCAATGCAAGATGGCCACCAGAGCAGAGGCCGACAAAAAAAGAGATAGCGGGACGATTTGGACGCGTTCTGGCCCCGTAGCATGGATGGCGTTATCACGCGATAAGTGATAGGATAAGCGCGTCGTCTCATTCTGTCGAACGGTGTCAGCCAGGGACGGGATGATCTATCCTATCACTTATCGCGTGGCCATCCATGCTACGGAGCCTGCTTGGGATGGCGGGAGCATGCCAGCAATAGGGCCGAGTGGAGAAAAAGGGTTGAGGCCTTTGCCCAGCAGTGGGAGACCTAAACAGGCTATAAAAAAAACTTCATCATCATCATCATCATCATATCAGCCGAAAGATGTCCATTGCTGGACTTAATATGTATACTAATCGTAAGAGTTTATAGTGTAGTTAACTCATAGATGTTCTACCATTTACAATATCATCCACTTCTACACAGCCTACAATTTGTCGCTTACTGTATGTCACATCTAAAGCACATTATAATCCAATCACTAAGACCCTGTCTCCAGAATAAGACTGCGCGTAAATAGACTACAAATCACTGTCAAAAAGGTTTATGTCTTATAGTCGTTATAAGAAACGTATGCTCTTTTAGAAGTGACGTGCGAAGTGTGAATAGTGCTTGTCTGACGGCAGCGGAGGAAATGAGGCGAATAAATCAAAGCTAACTGTACCCCGGGGAGTACTGGCAACAGATTAGTACGGCTTAATGATTTACGGTTGTACGAAGATGGAGATATCGGCACTTAAGGTTTATGAGGGTTATTAGTTGACTTATAAAGATATCATGAAGAAAACTTTCATTGTAATTAAAAAAAAAACATGCATTTGACCCGGGGCGGTCACTCTGAAAACAAAACTATATATCCACGATTTTTTTCATTCCCTTTACTCCTACTTTTTAAGTAGGTGCAAGGCTGTTCATCAACAGTAAGCAGGGGCCCTCAGTCATCAGTGGAACCATTTTTGTCTCACTGTCTTTTTTTTTGTCGGTGTGGTCAGGAAAGCTGTCAGTGTCAACTGTCAATCTTCTAGGCAAAAAAAACGTATGCGCATTAACACAAAATACGTTGCTTATTTCATACGTAAAATGTTGCCATATAAAAAAATTCAACAAATACTTGTGACACCACTCGTGGGCAGACTCTACGTACGGAACCTTACGCAAGGCCAGCAGGGCGTCATTATGAAACTATTCAACGCTCTGTCAAAGAGAAAAGTTTTCAACCACACGCTACGTCAATAAGACATCTAGTGCGGAGTTAAACCTTACGCCAATGCAAGAAGGTTGCTATCGCGCTGGGCTCCTTGACGAATATATTAGACGTTGCTGGCGTTGAACCTGCGCTGTGGATATATACGTCGTTGCCGTCGAAAAGGTTAAACTCTCGGGAAATTTTAAAATACCGCATACCGATTCCGTCGAGCCGAAAATGGCCATCATCCTCCTAGCGTTTTTCCCGGTTGTGCCCCTAAAGGAGCCCGGGGTCCGCTTTGACACCTAATCCCAAGATTTGGCATACTTAGGCACAATGTTTTACGAAAGCGACTGCCATCTGATCTTCCAACCCAGAGGGAAAACTAGACCTTATCTAGGCCAGAAGTGTCAAAAACCCACGACACGTCATAATACTAAGGTGTTTTAATAGTTCCGTGTCTGCACACCGTACCTCTAAACAGGGGCGTATTCATTAGCCGAGCCATTAATTATTTTTTGTTGATCCTCCACTGTCGCTCGTTTTACAGTCCCATCCAAATTGCCACGCCTGACATATGAGGTTAAACACTACGGACTATACATCCCCCCAAGCACGCACGAACTCCTAACTACCTTGCAATAAGGTCCGAATTCAAACGGGCGCTGGTTTCAGCAGCCGCGTAACTATTTCAGTGAGATTGTCACCTAAGAGTTGCAGCTGTTGATATTTCCATAAACCCTTAATACGATAGATATTGAGTTATAATTCCGATGGCATTTTCTTTTGTGGTTGTAGTGGATACGTTTGTGTTTGTGCTTTGTTGACAGCTGTTTTTGGCTCCATTGAGAGGTCATCTCAAGTGACTGACGAAGAAAGAAGCGTAAATAGACGTTGACAGCAGTCGGGTGGTTATAAACAAGCACTTTTTGTTGGTTAAATGTATCAAAAAAATGTATGTGTTGGCAAATTAGGTACCTATAAGCTCACTTGCACCCCATGAAAAGCAAAATTATATTAATTATTTGTTTCTACTGCTTTCAGCAAACGTAGTAACTATTTTTCATGTCACCATGGTGCGAACGTAAGTAGTTATAGGTAAAAAGTCCCTCTTAGTGTACAGTTTACAAAACAAAGTCCCATTTAATTCATTCTTGACATTGACAATTATTTATGCTTAATATTATCATGACTATTACATGTGGATAGTATGAATAACTTTTCTAAGATATTTTTTTTAGGGTGGGTTGCAACAAACTGTCAGTATTCTATAAAACTATTCAATAATTGCCTCTGTTTATTGTAATCTTTCCGTTTATTAGCACTTAATGAACTTAATCAAATAAATATTTAAATATTTGAATTTGAATTTAATCACATTATCATTTATCAATCCCATATTATATATATATTTTAATCCGTTTCTTCTGTCTGACATTCACACTTGACAGCCATTATTCCCGCCATCGCGAAACCTCCTCCTTTTTTCTTTTATACCGCATCAGTGTTGCCAACCTGATGCGCGTTTGTTCGAGCTTAATAGATAATATGAAAATATAAAGGTAATGAGCACTGCCAACAATACAAAATATTTTCAGCAAGTAATTAGTGTAACAATTCGTATACGGTGTTCGTTAAAATCTTAATGTATGGGAAGTTTGACAAGTTTGTATGGAATGACAGCTGCCAGCGCCATATTTAACGTTGATCGGTCTGTAATCGTAAGATGGTGCAACCCGGCCTTAGATTGCAAATCCATTCATTACTCATCTAACATATATAGTAGTTACTGCGCTCTGGTTCTTCAACTATACTTCGTTTTTTTTAAGATTAGAATTATCTGTCAAACGGGTAACCAAAGAAGCAATGGTCGTAAACCTTCCTTCTTCGATTTCGACCGATACCACTGAATTTCTCGGAACTTATGTATATACGAGTACATATCATTTGATATTTACCGATAGCTGAACGCATAGTTTTCACATTTATTACTAATTTGTTGGCAAAACTTGTTTACCCGTTTGACAGATAATTCTAATCTTAAAAAAAACGAAGTATAGTTAAGCGGAAGTATTATATAAAACATTGCAAACATAATCATCAACCTAGATAAATTGAAAAAAACCGGTCAAGTGCAAGTCTGTCTCGCGCACCGAGGGTTCCGTACAAACTTTCAACACGCTTTATTAAGAAAAGAATCTACTTATGTTGGTTATTCAGAGATAATTCTTTATCAAGTGAACTAATTTCGATAATTATTTTTTTATAACACTAAAAACTAAAACTAAAAACGCCGATATTTTCATTTCAAAATCTCAAAAACGGCAAAACGATTTAGTTAAAACGTAGCTACAAACCATCTCAATCGCGTCAGCTTTCGGATAAAAAAAAACCGCATTCAAATCGGTCCATTCGTTCAGGAGCTATGATGCCACAGGCAGACAAACCTCCTCAATTTAATTACTGAGCAAACCACATTCAAAACCTAGAGACAGAAACTGTCTACATAATCACTAGAATATTTCACAGCTAACATCAAACGAGTACATTTTTCAAGCAGACAACCGTAGATCGTAGGGCGACCATGCGCCCCCGGGACTCGGGACGGCCCGCGGGACTCTCGAACACATTGCTAATGGAACACTGATTTATGGTCACTAATTGTAAAAGTATGGCGACAAGGTGGATAGTAAATTGTTGTGTGAATCCTAAGTTGTGGTTTCCGGTTTGAGTTTATGTTGACATAAAGATGGTTTGTTTATGAGGCGATTTTGTGAATTATTGGTGTTTTTAGGGTTCCGTAGCCAAATGGCAAAAACGGAACCCTTATAGATTCGTCATGTCTGTCTGTCTGTCCGTCCGTATGTCACAGCCACTTTTTTCCGAAACTGTAAGAGCTATACTGTTGAAACTTGGTAAGTAGATGTATTCTGTGAACCGCATTAAGATTTTCACACAAAAATCTAAAAAAAACATTAAGTTTTAGGGGTCCCCATACTCAGAACTGAAACTCAAAAAAATTGTTTTCATCAAACCCATACGTGTGGGGTATTTATGGATAGGTCTCCAAAAATAATATTGAGGTTTCTAATATTATTTTTTTCTAAACTGAATAGTTTGCGCGATAGACACTTCCAAAGTGGTAAAATGTGTGTCCCCCCCCCCCCCTGTAACTTCTAAAATAAGAGAATAATAAAACTAAAAAAAATATATGATGTACCATGCAAACTTCCACCGAAAATTGGTTTGAACGAGATCTAGTAAGTAGTTTTTTTTAATACGTCATAAATCGTAAACCGCAATTTATTTCACGGTACCCTTCATGTGCGAGTCCGACTTGCACTTGGCCGCTTTTTTTTGCTTTGGTCATGACGTCTCTATGTGACATTAAAATTTGCAAATACATAAATGACGGATATTTAAGTAGTATCTTCCTGTTGGCATCCGCTCTTTATGCCACTTGACCTAGTCGATTGCTCTACTAGTCCGATATTATTATTTGAAGAAATATGTAAGATAAAGATCATAGATACAATACAATACAAAATGTTCTTAATTGCTCACCAGAAAAGATATATGGATAGTATAGTACTGGGCATTATATTTGTGTCTGCTAATCCAAATTGCAATTAAATAAATACGGATAGTGAGTATATTACGTATGAGTACGCGCGAGTTATGTATTTTAGTGCACTAAATTCTAATAAGCACCGAAAAAATATCTATCCAAATATTATAGCAATTTAACGTAAGTATTTTTACAATATATCACAAAATCTCTGGTATTTGCGTAACTCAATATAAAATGACGACCAAAACAAATTACCGTAATATAAGCGACTCGTTTATGTGACAAAATATAACTATTGTTATTTATTATACCTTACATAAATAAACTAAAATAAAAACCCGTCTAACCCGAGATGAAGACGCGAACAAATGGTGGTATTAAATGAGTCGTTAGCTGAAATATGTGACAACAACACATGTCGGCGTGGCTTATTTATCGCGCGCGACATAAAGCAGCCATTTTATCGCTACCCAGCGACGATTTTTCAAGCTTTCAGACTATTATTTTAATCGGTGCCGTGGCAGGCGGGGCCGGCGGCCGTACAATGGTTCTTTATTATGAGTTTCCCGGGATTTATCTGTTTTGAACTTTGCTCTTGAAAGAAAAATATTTTGAGGAGAAATATGGTGAGAGGAAATCCGTGTTTTTGTTTAATAGTGGTAACGTTAGTGTATTACCTCCTACACGTCTTCGGAGATGAGTGAATGTTTGTATCGTATGAAATGAAAAGTAGTGGTAAAAATATGAAATGAATATTAGAAGGAATTGTCAATAGAATTTAAATAATAATTGAAAATGGAAAATGTATTTGTTTAAATATATAGGAACAGTGGCGGTAGAAATTATAAAAATGTAAAATGCAATATTTATTCATCGATAATTAACCATTTAAAATGTCTGTCGGTCTGTTACTTCTTTAGTCTTCACACTTATACCGATTGAGATAAGATTTAAAATGGAAATAGTTTTTATCCCAGAAATCATCCCATAAAGAGGTCAAATGGGGGGTGAAAGTTTGTATGGACCTACGATATAAACGAGTTCCACGCCGACAGGGTCGCGGGCAGAAGCTAGTGTAGAAATAAAATAGAAATGCATTTATTCATGGACTTAATTCATACAATTTATGTATATAGGTAACTTTCGTACCATAATATTGGAAGTAATTTAATTTGAATGATCCCATCATTCATTGCCTACATGCGTGGTGAAACGGAATTTTATATTTGATTTGGCAGATTTTTGTCCACCTTTTTTTATTTCGAATCATTTGTATGGTCAACCGTTTCTTGCTCTTAAATAGTTCGGCGTCTGTCTCCAAGACAAATGTGTACAATTAACGTCCCAAAAAACTGTCAGGCGTGCTTGGGTGGCTCGGCGGGGGCTTCGGGCTAAAACGATCTCTTCATACGACTTAAGAGCAGTTTTTACAGCTGGAAACTTTTAATGTGAGGTGTGGGTTAAAGATTAGATATACTGATTTAGGTTGAGGTATTGCTGCTTATAGTTTCGTGCGTAAAATATTAAGGTAGGTACATTTTACTTTATTGAAAACTTACGACGACACTGAACGAACAAATTTGTCGAATGTGACCTCTGTAATCAGTTGTTTATCGTATTTGAAGATTTAGTAGAGATATAAGGACAATATAAGGATTCGACTCTGCGGTTCCCCCAAATAGGTGTACAGGAAAACCAGGCAAGATTGGTTATTACAAGCTTTCTATTAACCTGCAATGTAAGTATGTAACTACGTATGTATAACTATGTTTGTTTGGGTGGAATCTTGCAACTCAATTTTGAAGCAAATATCTTCAACCGATTGAGTTGAAATTTTGGGTAAATAGTTTGGATGACAATTCAATATAATTGTCCCATCGAGCTGATCTGATGATGAAGGCAGAAACTGGCCATGGGAATTAAGTAGGTACTTAAACGGTGTAGCTCCGTTGAATTTGGGCTTTTTAGAATCGTCTCGATGAGTTGTTGATGACGGTAAAAGTGCAGTCGGCAATAACAGCTTGTACCAAAAATGAAATTCTTGACAGGAACTTTTTTCTACAATTATTTGTAGGTATACCTATTTCGGAATTAAATATTACATTGACACATTCAATATACAGCAATGAAGCTGAACACCAGCATGTCAATTAATGGAATAACGGTTTCAACCATTCCTCAAATCCTCCTGTGAAATATCTTAAAATTTCGAGAAATATGCATGACAAAAAAACTTTTATGTCCACAAGCCACTGAAATAATAATTGTGTAACATTCTACAACATCAAAAACTACTCATGTCAACTTGCTCCCCCCAAATAAAGCAATATCACAACAACTCCACATTACACGAAATGTTATCACACAGCCACAATAGCTCCCTTCGATCACAAAATGACATAAATGAGTAAAACAATCTAGTCACTTATGTCGTTTTGTCACGCTCAAGTCCGTGACATATCGATAGACAGATGTTTGTCGCGCCCATACGATTTATGGCTGCCCTTTTCATTCCACCCGTGAATAGCTTCCGAGATCTTACGATACCATAAATATGGATGTTGGTTTGTATCGAGTCACGCCTTGGCTATTAGATAAATTAGTATAAGCGGATAGGAGAAAACAAAGTATGTGGATTTATTATGTACTATAAATGAGTAATCCGGGTCGAAGGACCAATGAAATTTCAATTACTATGCCGCGAAGACGATTGTAAATTACATTTACCTTTTGATAGCCATCGGGTGGCTCCACAGGGAGCCACTAGTCTATACCGAAAGTACTACCGAATTTTACGGAAACAAAACTCAAAGCCCACCCAGCAGCCACGGGATTTGAAACGTCAAGTAGCTGCTATGGTTATAGGGTTATTGGTTGTACGCGGGCTGGGTGTCCACAACTCGGCGTCATAAACGCGCCTATTTTGAGTATGGGTTATTGGCACTACTATTATTCGTGCCAACCTAGTTTCATCAGGAAGCCTAGCAGACCCTTCATGTTGCCGACGTCAAGTACTAATTAAGAATCGTCTTTGTCAACCATAAAGTTTCATCAGGCTGTTTATTTAAGTAAATGGTACCCTACACTAAAATATTACAAGAAGCATCTTTAAAGTTGTGCAATCAGTTGCAAAATTATCTCCGCGACTTCCGCAATCAAAAATATCATTAATGTTTTTATCATGCAATGGAGTCAACATTGTCAACGTCAGATAGGTACCTATTTATGAACTTTTAACTACTGTAGATAGTTTTGCTATACCTTCCCTCGTGTCAAAGTTGATTTTAAATGAAATCATTCAAAACAATGACATTGCCACAACATACTAAGTCGTCATAATACATTTTGTTCACAAAGCATTAAAATATCAAAAGCCGGTCGCCGGTGACATATCGACAAACAGATGGCTGTCGCGACTAATTTATGTGCTCCTTAGCGGCCCACCTATTAGTCGCACGCCGTATACTTCGCCAGGGTGACCGCACTTTGGGTTGATATGAGACTATCCTGGAAATAATGTTGTTACACGAGCCTGGGTACGTGCTTCACATTATCATGTCTTCATTTTCCGAGTGTCAGGCGTTCGAAGATGAAATCGACGACTGAGCGAATTGGACAGGCAAATTAAGGAAGGCACGTTGTGGCATACACAGAAAGTAAGACCTGTAAATAGTTATTGCATGTTGTGTTAATGATACTCATTAATAATATCATTAACATTTAAGTAGATAATTTTTATGCCATACGATAAATAAATAAATAATTTTCATGTCTAGCTTGCTTGGCACTACTTCGTATTAATAAGCTCGTTATTAATAAATTAAATGAAGTCAAATTTTCTGCCTAAATAACGTACTAGGATTGTTTGTAAGCAGAATTTAATTTCCAGGTTATCATTTATCATTATTGCATTACGCATCGATATCCAGTCACAATCAAGCCATAACTCTAATTTTAATAATGTTTTTAGGTTTCCGTACTCAAAGAGTAAAACGGGACCCTATTACTAAGACTCCGCTGTCCGTCCGTCCGTCCGTCCGTCCGTCTGTCTGTCACCAGGCTGTATCTTACTGATACCGTGATAGTTCCAGCTGAAATTTACACAGATGATGTATTTCTGTTGCCGCTATAACAACAAATACTAAAAACATTAGTTTTATAGATAATACGGAACCCTTCGTGCGCGAGTCCGACTCGCACTTGGCCATGTTTTTTTTTTCTGGCCGTCAATTTCACATTTAGTATCCAGTACAAGGAGCAGTGAACATATTCAATATGTCGACTAAAAGATGGCCGTCACGACCAATTTATATGTTTCTTAGCATCCCACCTATTAGTTGCACGCAGCGTATTTCACTATCGTGGACATGCTTTAAGATGAAATGGGACAATCCTGTAAATAAATTATAAAAGAAGGAAGGTAATTTCTGATGGATTGTTTTGTTTTTAAATTATGTTAACTTTTTAATATCAAACACTACACAAACATAGCATAGGACGCAGCAGCAATATAAAGTCCAACAAATCAATGCAACTACTTTGTGATACAAGGGTGCACAAGAGTGACTATTTTTTAAAATAAATACCTGCCAAGTGCGTGTCGGAGCACGCACAACAAATGATTCGGTGCCTATTAAAAAGGTCGTATCGTCTCGGAAATCTTATAATTATGTCCTTTTCTATAGGGAAGGCAACTTTTCAGCAATATCTCGAAAACCTTAGAACCGATCTTGTCCAAAATAATTTTCGGTGAAAGAAGTTAATAAGCACTATTCCATGATTTTTTTCACATTTTTTAAACACACCTTTCAGAAATGAGAGGTGGGACACAATTTTTGTGACTTTCAGGGCGATTATCTCCGACTATATTTACCTAATCAAAAAACTTGCTGAAAAACCTTATACATATTTATTTTAAAAGGCCTATAATATATAGATTAATGTGCCACACGTGGCCATACAATGTTTTTTTCTTGACTTGCAGTTATATGTATGTGCACCTCTAAAAAATATTTTTTTAGCCGTTTCATTATATCCTTACAAAATACACCTGTATATCCTCTTCCTTCCCTCCCCTATTTTATTCAAATAAACCTTATAGTTATCGAGTAAAACGCCTGTGACATACGGACATACGGACAGACGGACATGACGAAACTATTATAGGGTTTCCGTTTTTTGCCATTTTGGCTACGGAACCCTAAAAACAAGTACCCCAGTTGGGCATGTGTTTTTAATTTTCCTCCGCGCCTGGAAAAAGCATGACGCGACATATGGCACACAGCGGAATGTCATCTCCCTCGTATGTGGAGCAGCCCAACTGGGGAAGTACCTCCACCTTACAGAAGACCGCAGCCATATTAGCACCACTGCTTTGTAGTGTTGCTATATTATTGTATGCTATGAAGTATGTGGTGTTGTGTTCCTGGTGGTGAGTTAAGGTCGCCACTCGCCAGAGCTCCCTAGGGTGCGCTGTGTTGGGAGTGAGGGACCTGCATGTCTCTATCTGCCAACACAGCGAATCCTCGAGTGAATAAAGTGTCCATAAGCTACGGTACCAGCTTAACATCAGGCAGGCCGTAAGCTTGTTTGCCACCGTCGTTGTATAAAAAAAAAACTTTACGTAAAGTCGATGCAAAGTGAACTAATTAAGTGGAATTGATTAAGAAACGCACAAGCACCTGGGGGACGATTTTTGACTTTCGAGCGGTCGAAAATTTTATAAAAGTAAATACGATTGTAGTGTCAAAATTGCAAGCACTTGGAAGTTTTTAAATTTTCTATCGCTATTTCAAAATAGCATGTCCTCATTTTGGTCAGTTTTCGAGTGAAAGAGTCGAGCACTCGAAAGTCAAAAATCGGTCCTCTGCTCAGCTTTTACGTTATGAACAATGTGTGTAATGCATCACGCAGCGTACTGCGTGGACTAAAGTCCTATTAAAGTCTACTTATCTTCTATTTTTCTTTAGAGTCGTGGTCGACATCGAACGCCTTGTTGGCAGGTTATAATGCATCAAACATCTGTATTACTTACATATAACCAACAATAAAGATTTTAAGTTTGAGTTTGAATCAAATTATAAAAAATGCTTTCATCATTATCCTATAATCGCCCACTGCTGAGCATAAGGCTTTCAAGAACAGCACAACAAAAGGGTCACACATAGTTAGCAAAACAAAAGACTTATTTCCTGTGTAAATTGTGCTTTTGCCACGCAGATGAAGGATACGCCGTTTATGCGGATTACGAATCCAACCAAAAATTAAGCTTTATAGACTCTATAGTTAAGGGCTTTTGGCTATGTCCTTAGCAAAGACGCGAGCCAAAATGTATGCATATCCCAAAAATATATCCTTAAGACCGTATTAGCGTGGACACCCGAAGTCCGTAAGTAACCCCGTCTGAGTTATCGGATGAAGCTGCTTTTTATTTCTGGCACCGCGACTAACTCAGCGGCTTTTATCTTGTAAACGATATTAATCGGAACGGCTACCGCGCACCGCACCTCGACCTACTCTATCGCTTTGTTATTCAACCATCGATGCTTTTGGACCAAACAAGTGAAGCAGTCGTGAACAAAAGCAACAATGGCTGCGGTGGCTATTAATAATTTCGCTGTCTCGAATAACAACGGGCTAAAGTGATTATATAAATTGTTGCCTTTCATATTGCTATGTTTAATTTCCATTGACGTTTTTGTTGCAAAGATATAAAGGCTTTGTCAACAAAAGCGGCAATGGTCCAGACAAACTAGGTTGTATGAGTTAAGTGAGACTGTCTGGTTCTTTTGTTCTGAAGCAATCAGTCATCTTCATACAAATACGGCTGAAAGAACATTGTTGTGTTGTCACAGCACTCACAGCAGCAGCTTTTGTTAATAATAATATATGTTCGTTCAAATAACAAATGTGATAAGACCTTTAGACCAAATAGTCGAATACTCTATCCTTTGAATCAGTCAGTGTGGATAAAATTCGATGTGATGCAATCACATAAACTCGAGTGTAGGTAATTTTTGTGCGATATAGACAGACTTAATCTTCCTGAATGCCAGAATTTTATAGAAAACACAAAGTCGTTCAATGTAAATGTTTCATTGATTCAGATTCTGTAAACGAGTTGGATTCGTTTTGGTTCGTTTAATTTTTTTAATTATTTAGGTGCCATATCATCTAAGCGACATCCTTACTGTCCAGAACTCTTCTCTGTTCTCATTTTTAAACAAATGCATTTAATATCAAAGCTATTTTCAACCGACTTCAAAAATTATAAGGCTCTCAATTCATCTGTATATTTTTTTTATGTGTTTGATACGCGAAAACTTCTTTCTTTGTTTGAAAGCATATAGTACTTCCAGATTAGTCCCGTTGTTGCCAAAATCCAGTTCTGATGATGGGATCCTGGAGAAATCGAGGGAACTCTTCAAATTTTATAGGCATACTTGAAGCAATTTGGCTGCTCATTTGAAGTCGGTTAAAACTTTGTTTTTAAAGCAAATTATCATTAGCATGTGGTCTCAGGAGATACACAAATATACAGGATGAGAGGACAACGAAGCCACAAATAAAACACTACCTACTAATAGAGGCACAAGGTCATAGGAATAGGGTCTATTTTTATTTGTATGCTCAGGAAGAGAAACACAAACATACATGGTGTGAGGACAACCAAGCCACAAATCATCATCATCATCATCATTATCATCATATCAGGCGAAAGACGTCCACTGCTGGACATAGGCCTCCCCCAAAGAGTGCCACAATGGCCGGACCTGCGCCACCCGCATCCAGCGGACTCCTGCGACCTTTACCAGGTCATCAGTTCACCTTGTGGGGGCCCTACCCACGCCGCGCCTTCCGGTACGTGGTCGCCACTCGAGAACCTTTCCGCCCCAACGGCCATCGGTTCTACTTGCAATGTCAGCCACAGCCACAAATACAACACTACTATTAAGAGTCCCTGGCAAGCTCGGTTCTCCATATAAACGTAGTTTCGCTTTCATTTTAAAACGACTAGAGTTTGCTCTGAAACTTTGTACTTTGATTAAGGTAAGGTACCTATATCCAGGTCTGTAATTAGTTTATGTAGCTTCAGATACCATAGTAAAAAAATACAGCGAATTGAAGTTTTTCATTCAAAACTTGTTTTTGCTGTATTTTGTTTGCTTTATAAACTGGAGCCATGTAAACTAAATTACAGACCTAGATATACCTCATGTCATTGTATTTATATGCAAAGTTTCGTCACAATCCAACTCGTAGTTTTAAAATGAGAACGAAACTCCATTTGTATGGGAAGGTGAAATTCGGCCGAGCTTGCCGGGGACTCTTAAGGCATTCATAGGCCCTTAAGATAGCCCCCAACACCTTAAGCCTCGAAAAGCACGACACAACCCTATTTGGACAACAGGCCACTAATAGAGCGCATCTGGCCCTGACGGGTGTCAGGGGTAATTGGTGCGATCAATTCCAGCGCCGCTTTCAATATTCCTTCATCTAGGATTTTTCTCGTTTTTATCGCCGTGAATTTATCGCTCAATTAGTCTTGTTTAATAGCCGCCTGCCGCGCTGATGTCTGCGCCCGCGCCAGGGCTGTCAGTCGCTGGAATAAATAAATTACGTCACATTCAACGGTTAACTTAATAATGGAGGTTTGTCCTCGTTTTGTGACTATATTAGGTGATATAATTGTACTTTCAAAACAAAGTTTTAACCGACTTCAAATCAGTAGTCAAATTGCTTCAAGTTTGCCTATAAAAAATTGAAGAGTTCCCTCGATTTCTCCTGGATCCCATCATTAGAACTGGATTTTGGTGACAATGGGACCAATCTGGAAGTATGTGCTTTCAAACAAATATTTTTTTTTTCAAATCAGTTCATTAATTACCGAGATATCGCGTAACATACACAAATAAAAAACAGGCCTCATAGATTAGAGGGATATATTAAAATAAAAAAATATATATTGAGGATACTTTTTATAAAATCGATAAATCTGAGCAAAGCTATGCGGCTGGCATTCACCGGAATTACGGTGCGAAAATAAAATAAATCACATTAATCTTAATTAATGTCTTACAAAAGGAAAAGACACGTCGTTCAGATTGAGTCACATAACTCCGCCTAAATTGCTTATTTTAAACAGGTCAAATTGATGTACATGTCTTTTTATCTCCGCTATCCAAAGATTGTCCGGAAGAAATCGCTTAGCGATAACCCCGTTTGTTGTTTACCTCATCCTAAAACTTTATGTTCTGTACAGTGTTATATTTGTTCAGGTGTGCAATAAAGTGAATTTTACTGTTTTGTATTTGTACTTGGATCTCGTGTCATCCCTGATTTTATGAGACGACGAAAAGATTAAGAGGACCAAATAACAAATTTTATGATGACATTCAGAATCATAAAGTTTGTTATTTTGTCCTTTGAATTTTTTATGACATGCAAGCTTGCAATTTTCTCAATTGGCTTATAGTTTTCCAGATCAACAGCTTCCTTCAACATCCTTCAAACATGACAAATGAAACCCCAAAATATTTTGATCAATAGGTATAATTTCAAGTTTACTAACTTAAAAAAACTTCGTGGGTCACACAGTGACAACCCTAGGTCGGAAGACGCAGAGAAATGGGATTAAATTAATTGTCGCATCAGTCAGGGCGTCGGGGTGTTTTTTATTAGGCGAGTATCCCCCCGCGCGCGCCGCCTGCCCTCCCCTCACGAGTAAATCACGGTCGCGACGTACGAAAAGATTTGGAACTGACGGCACATAACATGTGTTTTGTTTTTACTGGGCCGCGATTCCGTTCTTAATGTCGGGTGGCAACATCGCTGGGATGTAGCTTATCTTGCTTACCTATTACTTGCTCGCTTGCTTTATTGCTTGCTTATTCAGAGTTTGTGAACAGATACATATTTTGAGCTTGGAATCGAGCTTCAGGATTTGCTGAGGTTTAATTTTTGATGCATTTTTGCTACCTAGAAAGAAGAAGAAATAGAACCATGTTTGAATCATCATCATATCAGCGAAAGACTTCCACTGCTGGACATAGGCCTCCCCCAGAGAGTTCCAAAGTGACTGGTCCTGCGCCACCCGCATCCGGCGGACTCCCGCGACCTTTACCAGGTCATCAGTCCACCTTGTGGGAGGCCTACCAACGCCGCGCCTTCCGGTACGTGGTCACCACTCGTGAACCTGTTTGAATATTGATAAATAATTGTTTATGGTATTTTCTTTGCGTCTCTCGTAAATCTTTTGAGTAGACATTGACTCTCAAACGGCGTTGCAGAAAGTAATGTGAACCCACTGTATTCCGCCAAATCTTTTAGCTGATCAACAAGCGTCTAACTCTTAGAATTGCAATAATGTTTCATACTGTGTGAGGCAAATACTGTTGAGCGATGGTGGCAGTCGTGTCAGACGAGCGATTTCACACCGCGACTGCCGCATCCACCGCGCTTTTACCGCGCGATTTATCGACAACATTTTTAACGCCAACGCCCGTCACTAGTCACGTCAGTCGTGACGTACTACATCCCATGAGTCGCCGTTGATATGTGTTTTAGGATTGCCAACATTGAGAGTTCTTTCATATATTTTTCATTATAAAATCACCGGCGCACACTGAGCTTAGTCCCAAAGCCCAAAGTCACCCAAAAGGCAATGGAGAGGGCCATGTTGGGAGTTTATCTGCGTGATCGCATCAGAAATGCGGCTATCCGCAGCAGAACCAAGGTAACCGATATAGCCCTCCGAATCGCTACACTTAAGTGGCAGTTTTAGCCCATAGCACGTTTAACCGATAGCCGTTGGGGCGGAAAGATTCTCGAGTGGCGGCCACGTACCGGAAGGCGCGGCGTGGGTAGGCCCAAGGTGGACTGATGACCTGGTTAAGGTCGCGGGAGTCCGCTGGATGCGGGTGGCGACTGGCGCAGGACCGGTCACTTTGGCACTCTTTGGGGAAGGCCAAGTCCA
The DNA here is from genome assembly GCA_963854355.1 of Epinotia brunnichana. Lineage (NCBI taxonomy): Eukaryota > Metazoa > Arthropoda > Insecta > Lepidoptera > Tortricidae > Epinotia > Epinotia brunnichana. Next base: position 2,708,945 of record OY977945.1, on the reverse strand, counting down.
GCAGTGGACATCTTTCGGCTGATATGATGATGATGATGATGACACCGAGCGTTTAGTGGCCACGTGCGAGCCACAAGTTGCGGGAGTGGCTCGCGGTCGCTACTAGTTGCCGCGTTTAGTGGCGTCAATAATGTGTCGCCGCTCTTAGGCTCAACAATAGTCACAACATTGACGATAATATTCGCCGTTACCAGTATTCCATTTCCAGGAATATTATTACCGAAAACATTCCCGCAGTATACACCCACAACACACAAGCACACACTAGCTCGAGCTGCACGATTTCATACCAGCGGCGCTACCACGAACTTCGAATCTCGAACTTCGTATATCTCCGTTTCGGTCGCTCGAGTACCATAAACCATAAGTGCGATAGAGACGGGGATATATGAAGTTCGAGATTCGAAGTTCGTGGTAGCGCCGCAGGGACGACCTGATATGGTAGGCAGACATCGTGTCCCCTTCACCGACAAACGTTTCACCGATTGCATTGTTTCGCCGAATTTTTCATTTCATCGAATTTTGTTACTCAGAAACCGTTAACCGGTAACGTTAATTTAGGTCTGTACCTAAAACGTTAACGGTTTCTAAGTAACAAAATTAGCGACTGTTCGCCATCACATATATCGGAGTTTTGAACAACCTGTAGGTAGTGTACAGATGTATCATATGTATGTGATGGCGACTGTACAGCTAAAAGGCCATTATGTAAAAAACAAAATTAAAAATATGACTTCTAGAAAAAATATGCAAGAAATTGCATGATTATAGTTTATTCAATTCATTTTTATTTCAGACAAGATCACATCATTATTTTAAAATGAAATGTAAATCATTATTATTTAAGTTGACATGTAAAATACAATATTTTACCAAGGAATAAAATGAATGAATGAATGTATTAGAACCCATTACCTAGGTTTGTTTTATAACAACCGACCCTGAAAAGTTTACTGATTCTAAAAAAAAAATGGTTTTCGATGAAATGAAAATTCTGCGAAACATACTTTCGATGGAACATTTGTTAGTAAAAACTACGGACGCTTTCCAATGTTTCTTTATTTGAGTCCTATAATATCGATTTCGTTATGTTGACAGCTAGGAATAAATGTCGATCCCCCACTTTCAACACAACACATCCTCGGCAGATCCGCAGGTCGATACGCATTATACGAACGTCAGGTCTAAATGTCACTTTTTATATGGAAAAATGATAGCTAAATTGTCCTAACGCACGTTCGGAACGTTACGTGATTACATCTCTGGCGACGTTACTCTCAACATACCTACAAAGCAAGTACTCGGCAGTACTACGTTAATTAAGATAAGATAAAATCCATATTTAAAATGATATTAGCTATCCTGTTTCACAGCAACATGTTCCTTAGAGCGCACCAGACACATACACAGTTACACACATGCAAGCGCATGATTTACTATTTACTGCACCCATGAATAACACATGAAAGGCTGAGTGACAGGCAATAAAACTTTTATTATACGTACCTTACCGCATATAGGTACATACTGCAATTTCCCGTACAGATTATCATCAACATACCTACCTAATTTCAGATGACATTAGAAATTCGTCTACATCCTCAAATTATTGGATACATTCAAAAAAAATGTTGTCCGTCAGTTAGATTATCTAAAAATTTTAGATATAATTGTCAATCACACCAACAATTATGAAGATGTGACGTCATATGATGCTAAAAAGTGTACCATAATGTGACGCCACGCGGAACTTTAAGGGGCTATATCTTCATCATTTTTTGTTTGATTGTCAAAATAAAATATACGTGTCCAATATATTTTTTTAATCTAACTGAAGGACTAAATAGAATTATATTTTTGCTACCCAGGAAAGCATCAAATTCTCTAGGATATCAAATGTAACGATTGTAGGTACTACTTTTACTTATTTCGATCGCTAAGAGCTTTTCAAAATCGATGAACATGATACTAAAGTTTCTGCGTTTCCAAATGGTTTTCCTCGAAATCGAAACCGCATGACGATTAACGCACGATTTTTCTAATCTTAGTCATCATCTTCATCATATTAGGCGAAAGACGTCCTCCAGTAGTCATGGGCCTCCCCCAAAGAGTGCCAAAATGACCGGTCCTGCGCCACCCGCATCCAGCGGACTCCCGCGACCTTACCAGGTCATCAGTCCACCTTGTGGGTGCCCTACCCACGCCGCGCCTTCCGGTACGTGGTCGCCACTCAAGGCACCTCACACCTTCGAGCAACACGGCCTTCCCAGCGGAAGGGAGTCGCCTTAGCTATGAATATTCATCATCATCATCATCATATCAGCCGAAAGACGTCCACTGCTGGACATAGGCCTCCCCCAAAGAGTGCCAAAGTGACCGGTCCTGCGCCACCCGCATCCAGCGGACTCCCGCGACCTTTACCAGGTCATCAGTCCACCTTGCGGGGGGCCTAACCACGCCGCGCCTTCCGGTACGTGAATACTATGAATATTACAGTCAAACAATTCTGTCATTTCTTGCGGGGCCGGGGGGAGGGGGAATTTGCTGTAACGATGACACTACTACATCAAAAATGACACAATACACTGAAAAAACTTGCACACCTTCATACATTTTTGTGTACGAAGCATGGTCACTTGGGCTTGTACTTTGGTGGAGGGGAAATGGTGCGAATGCCTACTCCCTTCCGTGTTGCTCGAAGCCTCACACTCACTCTTTGGCACTCAGGTATATAATTTTGTCTGTAATTTTTTGTGTTTTATTTCTCACATATTAAACGATTTTTTTTTCTTTCTTTCTATATCGAATGGAAATAAACATAACACGGCACAACGTTAGACCAATTCCGCATTTGGTTGGGTGTGCATTTTGTGCTTTACTAAGAGCCTACTACTGTTGATGACCATTAATGTCATTGATCCTAACACAGTCCCAAAAACTGTAAATTCTATTTATTTTGTGACTTGTAGAACTACATTTATCAATAAATAATCTGATGTGCCAGATTTTGTATGCAGTAGGTATAAGTATGATACCGTGGGGAATTTATATCCAAACTCAGCGGCGCTACCACGAAGTTCGAATCTCGAACTTCGTATATCTCCGCCTCTGTCGCTCGAGTACCATAAACCATAAGTGCGATAGAGACGGAGATATACGAAGTTCGGGATTCGAAGTTCGTGGTTATAGCTCGGGTACTAGTGCAAACAACGAGAAAACTGTTGGTCCGCACCTTCGTCTAGAGATAACTGCCTTATTTGATATCTCGCCATGTCACGTGATTGTCGTGGAACCTTGTGTGGTAATTTCAAAGCTAAGCCTGCTCGTCGATTGCGTAACGCCTTGTACGTACGTCGAAATTGACGGTTGAGGTGTCCTAACGTACGTTCTAAAAGTTACATAATCACCCCTCTAGCCCCCCAAATCTTTCGCCACGTCCTAACCTTTCTTGTGGTTTCAAACCATGCAACTCTAAAAGCCGATCCCACATTTTGAAACCACCCAGCCCATTAAGTCACAAAGCAGACATCACTCGCATATAAAGCCCTATCATTCCACTAATAAACTATTTGAATGTAGTCCTTATTGGCCGCCGATAAATAAAGAAATAAATGCGAGCGGTCGCGTGCGTGCGCGCAACGAAATGTGCTGTTTAGTGGCGCATTTATAGTCTGTGATTTGTGGGTACGTTTTCCGTTATTGCACAATGGGGATGGCGGTGCATGCAAAGGACCATCATTTTAGTTGACAGGCTTTATGAAAAGATGGTGGTGGGTTTGGAATTGTGAAAAAGATTGAGTTTTGGTTGAGTGGTTTTGGTCGGGAAACAATTTTAAAAATACCGTGAGGATTTGAAACAATGCTTAATTGGCATTGTTTTCAAAGTTTTTACCTTTAGAAAAGTGGAAGAACACTCCTTCTGAGTAATAAACAATAACACAGTTGGTTTATTCCGTCCCAATAATTTTACAACAGAAACCACAGCGATTGAAAAAGGTTTTGTGATTGATTGCTGCAATAGTTATTTACGATACAAGTGCAGAAAATTGGAAATTCGCAACGAGTGGTGATAAATTAAAACACGACCGAAGGGAGTGTTTTTAATCGACACGAGTTGCGAATTACCTATTCGCACGTGTATCGTACAACGATTTACAGTACATATGGCTCTTTCAAGTTTCGACATATGCACGGAAAGTGCTCTTTTCTGCACACGTGCGGAAAAGTAGCACCGTGTGTACTGTAAATTGTTTTACGTCATACCTGGCCATAAAGTAGGAATTACCGCACGCTATGCGTGCGGAAAACCCCACTTCCTGGCCAGATAGAGACGTAAAATTTTGTACTCACCACGGGCGGTAATAAAGAAAGCCTCAGAGCGCATTTTTATCGCCCTTGCCTTCGGCTCGGGCGTCAAATACCTGCGATCTGAGACATTCTTTGTTTAACCGCCCTAGGTAAGTAATGTACTATTTGTTCCTAAATCTTGCAACAGTATAATGTAACGGATGGGAACATGAAAATTTCGAAAAATCATTTGTGTGAAAGCATTTTTTATTGCGATATTCCTAAATTCCGAAGGTTTTTTTTTCGCGAAAATAAAGTAATGATGCAGATGACTTAATAGAATATATGAATTGGTATACTCAAATTAGTCCTGAAAAATCTAAAATTTATTCAGCGTAGGTAACATGGTTTTCAAAAATATAATATTCCAAAAAAACGTACTAATCTGTACCACAAACAACTCTTCAGAATTATGTACACTACGTTCCGTAACCTGAAATGAATATTGATACAACTACATTTAGAATCCTTCCAGAAGGTTCTCTATAGTCCTTAAGTCTCAAGGACTTCCAAGTAAGCAAGGCTGACTGCACACTATGAATAAACTATCAACCAAGGAGTGGTCTCCGTCTCAATGTGAAAATTATACGACGAGCCACGGGCCGTGTGAAACGGCCTTTAGTGGTAGGATTAACATGATGACAACTTGGAGAAATGATTAAAGAACATTAGAGTAAACATTTCATTTCATTTAAACATCAAAGGTAAGTGAAAATTTGGGAGAAGCAATCGTGGGGCATGCATTTTCATACACCTGTGCCTTATTAACCCCCGACGCAAAAAGAGGGGTGTTATAAGTTTGACGTGTCTGTGTGTCTGTCTGTGGCATCGTAGCACCTAAACGAATGGACCGATTTTAAGGCGGTTCTTTTATCCAAAAGCTGACGTGATTGAGATGGTTATTAGCTACGTGTCAACAACGTCGGGATGTTTTCAACTTTTCTTAGTTGTTAATTATTTTTTTAATTTTGTTCTGCACACTTGATTTGACGGCGCTCGTGCAGAGCATTTTGAATAAAAAAATTAGGTATCGTGAGTACAATTCTCCCCCATTGTCCATATTTTTCAACCGACGAAAAAAACGGAGGAGGTTCTCAATTCGACGCGTATATATTTTTTTTTTATGTATGACCACGCATAACTTTTTACAGAGTAGTTCGATTTTGATAATTCTTTTTTTATTGGAAAGGGTGTAACCCGTAGTTGGTCCAATATAAATTTGGAAAAAAAAAACCAACCCTAAGGGTACGAAAATAGGGGATGATTGATTTTTCGTCGGTTAAAACTTTGTTTTCAAAGTAAATTATTAGATTTCTATTTTCCACGTCACTAGAATAAAGAAAACTCCATGTTGTCTTTGTTTCTGCTTATAGGTAAAATAATCATCATTGACATCAAAAGCGTCCAAGAAATGAGGAGATAAACTCGCAGTTTATGATTATTTGAACCAGCGTATCAGCCAATAATTCTAACAGTTCATGCGCTGAAAGCCAATCGGTTTCATGCGAATTAATGAGATAATTTACGAGGATAGGAGGCTAGTCATAAATCGAACGATTTATATTAACAGTTGTTGTGCTGGTTAAACATGTTTGTGATGAACTATGACTATAGTGAGTGGGTAACTAGAGTGTCAGAAACACTTATATCGAAGTAGCTACACGAAAAAGTGCTCAAAATATATTTTCTATATTGCTTAGAGCCGGATCCGAACCAGGTGACCTAACGCGGCCAGTAGCTCTAACCAACTGAGCTATCGGAACCGTGCCGTGGAAAATCATTTCGCAATTCTTAACGTATATTTTTATTTATTCAGAAAGATTCATATGTGTTAAGATAGCTTTAATTTATATTGTAATTGTATATTGCGAAAGAAAAAATCTACATATAAATCTATATTTGTTTGCAGCAGCGGGAAATAGACAAAGAATAGAAAACTAACTATAAACAAATCATAAATAAAATTAAGACATTGAATAACAAGGCAAAGTATTTCACAACTATCAAATCCCTTCATTACCTAGTTTACCTATTATAACTTTGAAAAGACAAGTAGCTACGATCCCCTCCAAGAGGCAACTCACAGGTTGCAAAACACTCGATTAGGGTATAGGGAAGGATATAACCTAAAAATCAAAAATAAATAGCCCCCACTTTAACGAGCCTCGCGTGCGCCTGCGCATACAGATGGGACCACCACCGCGCGTCCGCGCGCGTCGTTGCGCATACTAAACATGAGGTGTCATGTCCGCTGTCCGTTGGTGTGTTTTGATTAGATAAATATTTATGCGCCGAATAATCGGTAATTATTCGGCCCAATATTCGGTTCGCCAAAAGCTAAGCTTCGTATTTGACAAAACCCATATTCAGCGCATCTCTAGTTTTGATAGGCACAAAGAATTTGTAAAGCATACCACTTATGCAATTTGTCAACAACTGACAAATTGTTACAATGCTCTGCGGCTCTGTTAGTTATTCTGACAAATTAGATTGTTTGTAGTGTGCTTAAGGTAATCAGAAACAAATTAAAGATACATTATTTAATAACGAATACTTAAAACACATACTTTACTAAAAGCGGTGAACTCGTGACATGTTATTCACGATACGTCATTTACGTTATAATATAATTCAACATGGTAAAGGTCGTCCAGGAGTCCGCTGGATGCGGGTGGCGCAGGACCGGCCATTGTGGCACTCTTTGGGGGAGGCCTATGTCCAGCAGTGGACGTCTTTCGGCTGACATGACGATGATGAAACCCAATTACGTAACTTGTCATTTATAGATTTATTTGCAAAATCGATTTTTCTTCTCACTCAAATAATACATTCTACCTGCAGCACTTGGTGCTCAGAAAGTGTCAAGAATCTTTTGAGCGCTTTAGTAGTGGCCACATTTTTGCTGCATCCTATACTTGACGTTCACCACTTTTACAATCTAAGTCCCATCTACATCAGCATTCACCGATCCATCCATGTAATTTGCCACAAGTAGGTGTTATTCTGTAATCCCCACTTATAAGGCTGCCCATAATCCCCCGCCATAAATCACAATGGCGTGCGTCTAAAACAATGGGTGCTGCCAGCAGATACCAATTTCGCAGGTACCGATGCCAAAGACGATAGGAGATAAATGTGCCCGCCCACAGGGTGATTCGCATCAATCATAGTGCTGGCACAGAATAAATAATATGTACAGTCAAGGAATTTAATTCCCTAGGGTAAGTGCACCAGTGAATGAACGAATCCAGTGAATGAACGAAAACCTGATTATTTGCTTAAATTAAGAGTTCTGTATATTTCTAGCATACCGGGTATTTTTTTCTCGATTAGAAGCATTCACTGTAAGGGTTTTGTAACATTTATATCAACTCAGTCGCAATAGTTACTAAATGAGCGAAGCTTAAAGTTGACGGGCTATGGGCGTGGATTTTTTGTATGAGCCGGTAATAAGGGGACAAGATTGTTACCTTTTATTTGATGTGCCATTGTACTAGTTTTATAAACTTGTAACTTATGGAGTGTGGTTTTTGGAAATCATAAGAGCGAAATTGTGCTATTCAAACATCTTTTTAAGTTATTTAAGTTTAGATTCTCGTTTTTTAGAAGGTGTTCTATAACTAGAATTAAAAACCGCCTAAATCCAGTGAATGAACAGGAGTGTTCATTCACTGGCAACGCCTGTTTGAATGTTTTCGCAAAATCTTATCTTCTAGTTATTGTAATAAGATTTAGTTTTTAGTAGCATAACCACCAATGGTTTGTCCATCGTTGGTCCAGTGTTCGAACAAACCTCATTTTCGAACATAAAGTTAGTTCATTCACTGGTGTATAGATTTCCAGTAAATGAACATCGACCGATAATTACCTAGTTAATTTATTGGTTTTTTGGAACCAGTTAATGAACGAACATTTGTTACAGTTTTTTAATTGTTTTAGAAAAAGTAAACCATTAACTACCACCCCGTGTGTTGGTATATCGAAATACTCCAAACAAAATCGCTAAACAGCAATTTAAACCAACAAACCATAACTATAACAGTAGTTCATTCGCTGGTGTTTAGTTGTTAATTTACTAGAAAACCCTGTTCATTCACTGGTATTTTCCATTCTTCTACCTAAAAGGTCAAATAACTTAAAATTATGGAAACTTATTGCAAAAGCAAAGTAATTTAAGCAAACTACAATACTTGTTTGAGCTGTACAAACAGTCACGGCCGATATTAAGTATAGCTGTCTTACATAAAACATTTTTTAAAGTCAAAAATATCCTTAAGCGTTCATTCACTGGTGCACTTACCCTACCCATTTCGTTGAAATGTCGTTACACATTCGCAATGCATTAAGGTCGAAAACTCTATTTCAGTAATAGTATTGAAAAGTCAGTACGTATTATTTGTCATTTCACATTACAGATACTTAACCTCTTTGCGAAAAGTTATCATTTGCTTTTCTACATGTGACATGTGTCAGTGTCAATCGAGAAAATTGTAAAATAATTTTCACGTTATTAATTTGAAAAATAAAATGCTGGCCGCTAACCGTGAACTATTAAGAGCTCAAATAGTGGAGTTGCATCAGGAAGGAATTCATGACTTCCATGAGATAACACGTTCAAAAGTTAAGTACACATATGTCAACGTTGTTAATATGTTGCCTAGTTACTAACATAACACAATGCATGCGATATGTCAAAGTACTTTGGGTGACAGTTTGCTATACGATATTCAACCTTAGGTGGGTTGGAAATTCAATTCCTTGACTGTACTTACGTCACAAAGTACTTTGTTATATACTGAAATAGAGAACAATCTCGGGCCTATAAACGGTAACCCTGTAATTGATGCGCCATCTAGAATCGTTAGTTGAAATACTCCACTTCAATGTTAAAACATACAAAAAGTGCGTCGGTCGCAGGGTTTGAACCCCGGCTCATCGACTCCAAATACCTCCGTCTGTACCCCTAGACTACTGATTTTTTTATTTTTATTTAGGTAAACAAACAGCCACTACAAGGGAGTCTTAAATTATTAGCCTTATAAATAAATAAAATATGTGTGGCCAACACCGTAATATTGAATCCTTAAACCATATTTACTCCTGCGACCCCCGGCAAGAGGCGGCCATGGGGGTTTCGAGTTTTAACCCACAGATACAGTATGTATAACATTTTGTCAGACACACACGTAATCGTTGGGAGTCGATAACCATGACTCCCAACGATTTCATTCCAGCCGTGCAGAATCGCCTCTGTCCACTCTGGATAACTCGTCTCGGCCGAGCCCCGATCGACACGTGCCTAATCCCCGTCATCTCTCGTCATTGCCGATTTCTCGGGCACGACTAGCACGATCGCCAGTGCCGTTCGGCTAAGCTAAGGGATCGTCCTTACACAACGCGATTGTCTATCAGGACACCTATTCGAGTGTAAAATTCACGCGAACATAGTCGCGTTATAGTAGGACGATCCCTCTAATAGGTTAAGATCGTTTTTAGTATGAGTTATGAAGTATGTGTTGAGAACAACTTCTGTCATTCAATAGGTATTTTTAGGGTTCCGTGCCCAAAGCGTCAAATGGAACCCTATTACTAAGACTCCGCTGTCCGTCTGTCACCAGGCTGTATCTCATGAACCGTGATAGTTAGACAGTTAAAATTTTCACAACAAATACTAAAAAACAGAATAAAATAAATATTTAAGGGGGCTTCCATACAACAAACGTGATAATTTTGCCGTTTTTATAGATAATGGTACGAAACCCTTCGTGCGCGAGTCGACTCGCACTTGGCTGGTTTTATTTACACAGATGAAACTAATTATGAAAATCCAACCTAATATTATAAATAAGAAATTAACTCTGTTTGTTGCCTTCTCACGCTTATTTATACCGCTGAACCGATTGAGATGAAAGATTATGCAGATCTAGTTTTTATGTTAATATTATTTCAAGTAGTTAAAGTATAAACTCATAATACTTGAGTCTTGAAAGCTCTTACTCAAAGCCTGTCACTGTGGGTTTAGCTCCTTTTAAAAGCCCTTTGACTTTCAGACTGTTGCTTAATCCGTCTAGGCCAAAGAGTCTATTCGACTCGACAACTTTAAAAAGTTGAGAGGCACACACCGTGGGTCCTCACAATACACCTCATTATTAATTAAACATAACCAACCTCTGTTAACTAAAATGTGTGATGATACTGATAATCTTCATCTGTCATTTTGAGATAGCACAAATTAATTTTAATGACATTTTAGCTAAAACAGGTTTGATAAACGTTTGTGAATTACAGTCCGTGAGCTGTTGGCTCTTGTTGAGCTGTGAAATCGTTTATGGCATGTGAAAAAATAGTACATACCTGAAGAGAGTAGAGTTTTAAATAGGTACTCATGCGTACAGTCCGACGACTACTTCGATATTCATGCTAGAGATGCTAGTTATCGCTCGATCTATCCCCGGATTTGTGGCTTCATCGGCGTCGTAACAAATTGCTAGTGCTTAAGTACGGGACTCGGCCGGACATAAGTGGCGTGTTTCATGTTTTTTTAGGAGCGAAATTACATAAGTGTAATGCAAGGATGCCTCAGGCTGAACTGTAATGTATCACATAATTTTATATGCGATATACATTCGATAAAATTCCTGGTACAGTCAAGTGGAAGTGCATAGGTATACAACTATTTCAAGAATGATTTTGTTCCAAAAGCTCGTATGTCGGCAAATTAGGGTTTTGGTAAATAAATATGTTTGTACTTGACTCTACGAGTAGAATAGTTAGAAAGTGTTCTAATCTAGTAATCCAAATTTTGAGAGCTATACTGGATAAGTGATAGTCGAGTTTTTGAAGGACTACAGGTTTTAATCGGATCTCATGGACTTTTTTGCGCGTTGTCGACCCTTTATTGATTTGAGTATTAGTTATGTCGACAGTTAGCAGCAAATACAGGTTCACAGCGCATCCTTGGGAGATACTTACAAGAAAACGACAGTGTGCCTACATTGCAAATAGTGTTATTTGGCTACTTTCCTAACAAAATATATCTAGTCCGTTAGATTATCAGAAAATATTGGACACGGATTTTTTATTTTGTCAGGAAACAAAAATGGATGAAGATATAGCCCGTTTAAGTTCCGCGTGACGTCACACTAAGCTACACTTTTTAGCATAATGTGATGTCACGCGGATTGACAAAATAAAAAATAGGTGTCCAATATTTTTTGATAATCTAACGAACGGACTAAATAGAATTATATTTTTACAAGCTTTGTATTAACTTGCACTATTCGTATGTATGTAAATATGTAAGTATGTAAATATGTAAGTATGTAAATATGTAAGTATGTAAATATGTAAGTATGTAAGTTGTCCGTCAAAATTTGCAATCCATTTTTCAGTCACTTCCCATTATCAAATTAAGCTGAAACTTTGCAAGCATATGTATATCGCATGACAATGCAATATTATGATGACTTTGAGCTGATCTGATGCTGGAGCTGGAAGGTGGCCATAGGAACTCCGCAATAAAACGACACAACCCCATCGAGTTTGGGCTCGTTAGAATCGTCTCAATGAGTACTTGATGAGGGTATGCAGAAAAGTACAGTCGGCAGTACAAGCTTGTAACAAAAATGAAATTTTTGACAGAATTTTTTTTTTTACCCAGGAAAGTACCTTATGGCTGCGGTCTTCTGGAGGCTGGATGTGCTTTCCTAGTTGGACTGATCCAAATATACACCGTGGAACGGAACGATGGACTTTCCCGCAAAAGGGGGATTATTAAGCGTTAGTACGTAAAATTTACGTAACGTGTACGTTAACTATGTTAATAATTCCAACTGTTAGAGCTCATTAAATTTTTGTGCAGAAAGCTGCTTATTACAAACCTAATAATCCTCTTGCGGGAAAGTCCATCGTTCCGTTCCACGCTTTAATACAGCAGTCCCTACTTGGACTGCTATAAATATGAGCAAGATGATCTGCTGTACAGGTAGGGTACTACTTTCCCCTCTCCGTGGACAATGCAGCTGAAAAACATCACCGTAGGATTACTAGTAGTAGTAAAAAAAGATAATTTTTAATACGATGCGTAATTGAACAGTCACGTATACCCAGCATGTCTACGCGTAACTATGTTACACCGACATACTGTACGTTTGTACATATAACATAAATAAAGGTACAAATTACGTTGTTGTTCCTTAAGGCACGTGCGTGGCCCGCATATCGCCGAGTAAGCCTTGGATGTATGAGCATTACTGGATAGAGCACTTTTAAAGTAGAGCCAAATTAAAATGGACTCAATATTATCTCTGTATTCGCCTTTGTACCGACTTAACCAACTTTGTCTGTATTTTTACTAGTGCCTTGTATACAATAAAGTATTTACCTACCTACATACATATATGGCCATACGGATGTTTTCGACCATCAGTCAGCCAAGTTAGAGCTTTTTTTACAAGCTTTCCTTGAACTTGCACTGTTTGTATGTATATAAGAGGTCCTTCAAAATGTGCAAACCATTTTCAGCCATTTGCGGGTATAACTAAATTGTGCTTAAAATTCACATATAGGTACGTGTGTATATTCGGTGCTAACAAAATATTAGCACAATCGAGCTGATCTGATGATGGCAACGCAAAATGGCCATAGCAACTCCTAAACTACGCATAATAAACCTGTGAACCTTCTCAACAAGTAGTTGATGACTTTTATTAAGGATGTATAGCTTACTGGTCCAGCTCTTGCCTTGAAGATACCTACATTGTTATTTACAGGGATGACGAAGAAGGTCTAATCCGAATAAGGTCTAGTTTTCCCTCTGGGTTGGAAGGTCAGATGACAGTTTCGTAAAACTAGTGCCTACGCCAAATCTTGGGATTAGGTGCCAAAGTGGATCCCGGGCTAGTTTATGGCATTACCGGGAAAAATCGCTATAAGGATATTGATAGACGTCGGCAAAGGTTAGTTTCAGAATCTTCTTGGATGTTTTTCCGTGTAAATATGTATTTACATATACAGTAATACTAATATTAAGTAAGCATATCATTACCTACTAGGTATGTTACAGTATCTACAGTAAAAGTCTCTCTACTTTGGTTCGGGATTAAACGAATGTAAGCAATCTAGTTGTTAGAGAAATACGCAAACCAAGGAGCGAACCCGTCTTAAATCTACCTAAAACTGATTCTGCCATACTACTAAGAGGCTACTAAGAGACGTTAAATTTCAGAGGGTCCCATTTATCAGGCATCACTTACCGCATTCCAGTAGCTGTACTGCTTAATAACTCGAGGGTTTATCCACAATCGAAACAAGAATTAGCAATAAACGTCGACGACTTTTCCTAGCCCGTTATTTACGGCTCCGACCAATTTAATTCTATCGGCCATTAAATAGCGAGGCGCATATAAAGCGATTATTATGCCTGCTTGTTGATGTCTAAATGCGCAGTATGTCTGTTACGAAAAAGGGGATACCTAATAATTATATTCTCAAAGGCTCACTTAATAATTGCCTCAAAGTGTCGCTGATGGACATAAGGATAAGTTCGAATTCATTTAAATCTGTGTGACATCTACAATCGAACCAACTGAATTATGACCCACCATAGCCCATCATTTTCTTTTTTGACATTTTATATTATTTTAATGATTATTTTAAATTGATTTTATTGTGAATATTGTACTTATTTTAATGTGTATGTGTGGACCGATGTTGTCTGAAATAAATAAATAATAATAATAATAGAACAGGTCAGGGTCAGGATTAAATTTTGTCGTTAGTACCTATATTATTTTAACCCCTTTGCATGTACAATAAGTGCTTAAAACTTAGATAATCTGAAAACCTCCTGAACGGATATTTATGTAACTTTTAATTAATGCATCTTACACACTAGGACTTAGGCTACCATTGAAAAGAAAATATATTTATTTTGAGAAATGCCATATTACGTAAGGAGATAACATAAAAATAAAATCTGGATTACGCGTGCGAAGCCGGGGCGGGTCGCTAGCAGTTATATAACATACAGTAAGCAGTGTCGTCTAGGTCCGACCCTAAAACCCCTCCCGTGCCCCGCTGGAAGTATAAACAAACCACGGGAACTGTTCGAGCGGACCTCTCCGAAGCATCGATTTAAAGTATTTTAAATCGATGCTCTGAAGCCACAACATTTTGCGTTGCGGCGCGGCGCCGCAACGCAGACATGTGGCCAGGATCTTAGGTTCATGTTAATCAGACCTGTTTTACTTAAGTAGTACCCGTAGTATATTATAATACATTATTTTGGCACTAGCTACATATACATATTACGCAAAAGGAGCGGAATATAGCCAAATGTCGACCTCGAAGGTCCAATCTACATACCTACTAGTGAAAAAAACTTTGTAATGGGATGATTTTTTCCCACTACGCACAAACATACAAAGTTCAACTCACTAACTTAACCTCCCCTAATTTTAGTGTAGATTATGTGTAAAACTCAACATTTCCCATGCTTATCAATTACCACCACATGCATCGCCCTTTCAAAGTGTGATATAATGTGACATTAACCAATGCGTGTGATGCACATCCTTATTGTGTCCAATCTTGTCCCGATCAAAAACACCGCTCCCCAGTATCGCACGTTCGTTCCAAAACTATGTGTACAACTTTGAACTCTACTCCCCGGACATAAGTTATAAAACGTATACTTTATTGAAGTGACTGAAATACGTCAATTGTCAAACGTACCGCCGTGGATATGTTCGCAGCGTCAAACAAATGTGACCGCGTCTTCGTCATAATGGGGGGAAGAAAATTGGTAAAAAGTAAACCTATTGCACCATTTTAGCCAGTCACGCGTGCATAAGGAGGTATCTATTGATGTACTATTACATTCAGTAATAGTACATTACTGCAGACGCCGGGAAAGAAGGTCTTGCCGGGTGAGTAGGTATAGACGGATAGTGATACGAAGCCGGCAAGCCCTTTTCACGGCCAGGTATGTATAGTGCTTTTCTCAAACATGCAATGAAATAAATAAAAAAACTTCAAGAAATCAAACAATTTTTTATGGCTGAACGCCGTGATGCTGTGCCACAAATTGTAGAATGAAAATTAAAAAATATTACTTCCTGGCCTAGGCCTTCAACTTCGTATGAAATACCTTTACAGTTCTCTCAGATTGTTCCACCAGAAACGTGATACTTTGAAGCCTGTTATAACGCAAGGAATGACGACATTTCATTGCATGTTTGAGAAAACTTAATTAATCAGTGGTCAGGCGCGGATGGTTGCGAGTTCATGTTATTTTATGAATTGATTCTAAGTACTCTTAGTACCTACACGTAATTTCCCAAGGTGAATAACTCAGACCCAAGATGAATTAAGTCTACCACAAAAAAAACAGTATTATACAGAATGAGCTAATGTACCAGAATGGATTTCAATTCATTATTAGTAATAAGTTTCTGTCAAAAAATCCATTTTGGTACAAGCTTTTATTGCCGACTGTACTTTCTGTATACCGTCATCGACTACCTACTAATTGAGACGATTCTAACGAGCCCAAACTTAATCCGGTTACGTCGGTTAAGTACTGAATTCCCATGGCCACCTTCTGTCTCCATCATCAGATCAGCTCGATGGTACCATAATATTGCATTGTCATCCAAACTATACCTTTACCCAAAATTTCAGCTCAATCGGTTGAAGATATTATTATCTGTTTCAAAATTGAGTTGCAAGATTCCACCCGAAGAAACATAGTTACAAACATACATACGACATAGTTACATAGACATAATACGAGTACAATACACTGCAAGTTAATAGAAAGCTTGTAAAAAAGACCAGAGGATGCCTATTTATTGCTAGAACAAAATTAATGATTTATGGCAATGGCGATAAACGATATCGTGTTAAGGTCAAGTGTCAAGCAGTTTTGTCACTTATATTTAATGTCTTATGTTTTATCTTAATGTCTATGATAAAGAGAAAAATCACATTAATTTTAGTTTACTGTTTCCGTAACACTTACAGCGATCGGCGGCAGTTTTGCCGCTTATCAATGAAAAATATTATATTCTCGCCATAAATTATTTGACCTTTATCTTTGTAAATAGACTGATAGTGTGACGAAGAAAATATTTATCTAATTTATGATTTGAACATAAATTTGATGATTATTGTTCGTTACACTTCAGAAAAAAATTAATGACATTTGACACGGGACGAGATTTCCTCTCATGTGCATGTGATGATGACTATAATATTTGCAGGACATCATAATTATTATGGACTGACTATAAATATAGAAATATATTTCAGTAGTTTAATCAATGTATGTAGATTTTGATGAAAAACGATCTACACGTGAGTCATTTGAATATGCATAATGGTGGAAAGCTGCACGATGATCACGGGACAGCTCGCGAGTTGTGTCGCGGCGAGATAAACTATCCGTCTATTTCCTATTAGAACGATTAGATGCTGCTTTATCAAAAATAAAACGGAACACATAAACATAAATATTTATTTAAACTTAGCGGATCAAAACAAAATAATTCCGGACTTATACCGTAATGACAAATGGCAGACATTTCCTACCAGTCCACAATAGGGCCAAACAGAGATGCTTAAAAAATGGTGCAGAGTAAATGCACAAACATACAAAGAAATAACTAATGTACATAAATTATAATGACTGCCAATGCCAGTGCAATACCATATATGAACTCAATCAAAAAGGTCCTAATATGTTGAAAGGGTTAATGCCAACTGCCAGGAATGATGTTCAGCATACATAACAAGATTCTCTTCTAGACCGAGCAAAGTAAAAATCATAGTCAAAGCGAATTTGGCACCAATGTGTTAAGCAGAAAGTCCAAGTACCAAACATTTTTTTTGGCCTATCTAATAAGAGTATAGTGAAACAGCAAGGTCATTTTCAAGGAACTCAACATGGTAGTCTTTATAATTTACTAGATGTGTAGAGTAGTAATAAATCACATACAATTAAGTGCTTGCAGATACTATTACCTAGTAAATTATTCAGATATCATGTTGAATTTCTTTAAAATCACGACCCTGCTGTAGCTAGTTTCACTTCTTAGACAGGCCAAACAAAAATTCATTAATTCATACATTGTATCGAGATTGTCACACTGATAACGCCCATTAGTGCCCTTGACTTGCATCGTAATTTGTGTGCATTATAATAATAAACAAGTCTACATAACAGATAACTGGATGTTTATGGCACAATTACATTGATCCCGTCGCCTCAGGCGGTCGCACAACTAAACTTGTTTTGAATGTCAAACTCATTCGGACAATGACACTTCGTGCCTTATTAATCGGATGTCACATGCGGTAAGAGCACATTACTCATCTAGGGCGATAAAACAAAGAATGTCTCAGATTGCACGTATTTGTCCGTAGTGCGTACAAGAGTTTACTCTCCCCCTGGCCTGGTCGATCCTTCATGTCTGAAGATCGTGGTCATGGTGCGATGCAAGTCTGGAACGGACGAACTGTCTCCATCGGCTCCTGTCAGTTGCAATGTCAGTGACAGTGTACAATTTGGTGTATCTAGATTATTTAGTTGGGGTCTAACCATCTAGTTGGTGAGCGGCTTCTGGCCAGGAGAGAGTAGCGGCGGGTAAACAATGTACTAAAATGTATGGCTTTAAATTGTGCCAAGAAATTTCTTCTTCACCTTCAACCTGCATGGTCTATATCGTCCTCTAACGCCAGTCCTTTTGTCTCTGGCAGAGCGCAACAAACGACCGCTCCCAAGAACGCAAATGCAGAAAACACAAGTGAAGGTACCCAATGAGGACTGAGATTCGCAATGAAAGGGGCTATCATGCCGCCTATCTTGGCTCCCCCAGAACTCACACCGTAACCCATATTCCTCACAGGAGTAGGAAACAGTTCTGATGCAAATACGTATAAGACGCCAAAAGTTATGGTGACTGCGCATAGTCCGATGATGGCTAAGGTCAAAGCGGCCCAGTGGTCAGGAGTGGCGAAGACTAGCAGAGACATGGTCACACCTGTGATGGTCAAGTTGCTTATTATGGTCGCTTTTCTGCCGAATACTTTGTTCAGCCACGTTGCCACGAAAGAAGCAGGTATCTGAAATGTGATTTAAAAAGTACAGAACACTAAACTTTAAGTGAACAATAATCGTAGAATTAAACCGTAGGTATTTATTCAATAGTATTTTGACGCGTGGTTATCAGGTTTTATGATGTAAATCGTTTTCTTGACGTCTAACCAAATCAGAATCTGTAATATGCTTACAGTTTACTCTTTTTCTCAGCCATTTTATAAAAAAGCTGTACACTGACTTTTTTTAGGAATTCGGAAATTTAGGTTGCGTCTTCGCAGAATCATAAATACTATGTACTGTAAAATGGGGTGAGTTGGGTCAAAATAGACATTCAAACTAGGGCTCCCGCTACACGTGTTACACGCCCGCCCGGGTACCCGTACTCTTACACCCGCGGTGCTAAGCGCCCGTTCTACCCGAACACGACGGGCGGGTACCCGTGTACCCGTGTACACGTGTACCCGTCCAGGCGGGTTCGGACCGTCCGCCGCGACCGTTTGAGTTAAGCAAGTAGAATAAATTATATTACTCTTTTTGCATTAGTAATTCTAAGAGTTTAGTGTGATTGATGTTGTTTTATATTAGGTATGTGGCAAAAGGAAACATCGCAGGAAGCCTATGTTTGCTCTATTGTGTCATAATCTATACATATAAATGTATATGTTCTGACTGATTTATTCACTCACTCACTCATCACCGCACAGCCGAAACTACTAATCTTAGTTGATTTTTGCACGGTAGGTTAGGGGGCGTCCACAAATTACGTAACGCAAAATTCTTTAATTTTTAACCCCCACCCTCCACTCATATAACAGCACCGTCAAGCTTAGCTGGAACCCCCCCCCCCCCCCCTTCAATTTCGTTACGTAACAAATCTTCAAGGTAATATTCAGAAAAGAAAGAAGTGGTATTTTAGATACTTTTTAATCATAAATCTGCATTTTTTTAAAGAAACTTTAGTGTAACAAGTGTGCAACAAATTACATTGAAATTTTGCTGTGCAGTGGCTGTTGAAATACTTGAGTGACATTCTTTGTATGCCTTAAAGGCCTATTGATAAATTTCACCTATTTTCGATGTCATCACCTTCAAATATATTAATTTACTTATAATTTAGCGTAACAAACGGCACAAATCACAAACAACTGCGTCACTTGCAGTACGGCACTTTGCACTTGTATTTTGTTTTCGTTTGGAGGGTAGACTTTTGTATCTGTCTGTCATTGTCGCGTCGCGCGCTGGGTGTTGCCAATATTTTCTTAGACAAATACCGCAAACTAGGGATGTGAAAAACTAAACTTTTTTAAGTATACTATTATAAAAAATCGTGCGTGACGTAACGCAGACCTTGACACCCCCCTCCCCCAACGTAACAGGACCGTAACGCTTGGCCGCCCCCTCCCTCCCTTCAATTTGCGTTACATAATTTGTGGACGCCTTCTTTCTTTTATAACGTGAGCTAGGGATAAGAAAGGACTTTTGAAAATTTCACCGCTAAGGGGGTAAAATAGGGGTGCAAAGTTTGTATGGGAGAACCTTTATTTTTGAGATAGAGACGTAAAACTTTGTAGAAAAATGAGTTATTAGAATACAAATAAAGTGTTTTAAGCGTATTGGAAAATTTCACCCCTAAGAGGGTAAAATAGGGGTGCAAAGTTTGTATGGGGAAAACTTTTTTTTTGATCTAGAGACTTAAAACTTTGTACAATGATAACTTATTAGAATACAAATAAAGTACTTTCAGAATTCTGGAAAATTCCACGCCTAAGGGGCTAAAAAGGGTTGCAAAGTTTGTATGAGGGATACTCTTTTTTGAGATAGAAGCTTTAAAGTTTGTAAAAAGGTTACTTACTAAAATATAAATAAAGAACTTTCAGCGTTTTGGCAAATTCTGCCCCTAAAGGGGTTAAAAAGGGGTGCAAATTTTGTATAGGGGAAACTTTATTTTTAAAGCAAGAGACTTAAAACTTTGTAAAAAGATTAGTTATTAAAATACAAATAAATTTCTTTCAGCGTTTGGAAAATTCCACCCCAAAGATGGTTTAAAAGGATTGCAAAGTTTATATGGGGGAAACTCTTTTTTGAGATAGAAGCTTAAAAGTTTGTAGAAAGATTACTTATTGAAAAACAAAAAAAGTATATTCAGCGTTTTAGTAAATTCCACCCCTAAGGGGGTTAAAATTGGGTGCAACATTTGTATGGAGGAAACATTTTTTTAGCCGACGTACAATTTTGTAGAATGCTTACTTATTAAAATTTAATACTTTCAGCATTTAAGAAACTTCGACCCTTAGGGGTTTATAAGGGGGTGCAACGTTTGTATAGAGAAAATATTTTTTTTAGCGAGGGACTTAAAACTTTGTTGAAAGATTACTTATTACAATACAAATAAAGTACATTCAGCGTTTTGGAAAATTCGACCCCTAAGGGGAACAAAAAGGGGTGAGTTTATAAGGAGGAAACTTTTCTTTGAGCTAGAGACTTGAAATAGTGTAGATAGATTATTTATTAAAATACAAATATACGTAAATTACTATCAGTGGTTTAGAAAAATTACTAATTAAAAATACAAAAAAGTACTGCCAGCGTTTTGGAAAATTCCACCCCTTAAGGGGTTAAAAAGGGGTGCAAGGTTCGTATGGGAAACACTTGTTTTGAGCTAGAGAATTGATAGTTTGTAGAAAAAATACTTATTACAATAAAAATACGTAGTGCTTTTTTTTCTATTTTTCCCCGAAAAGCTTCAATAGGGGTTCAAAGTATGTATGCAGAGCAAGAAAATTTTAAAGTATGAGATTTGTAACTTCGATCTTAGCCTGTTTGTTAAAAGACTACAAAACTCATTTTTGAATTTCATCCCCTAAAAGGGAATATAAAATTTATAAGGGGGTTCAAAGTTTGTATGGGGAGCAAGACATTTTAAGAGTAACGTATTTGTAACTTCGATTTTAGACTGTTTGCTAAAAGACTACAAAACTTATATCAGCGTTTTTTAATTCATACCCTAAGAAGGTTAAAAGGGGCTTCGAAGTTTGTATAGAGGGCAAGATATTTTGAAGTAAGAAATTTGTAACTACGGTTTCAGACTGTTTACTATGAGGGTTATGGGGTTCTAAGTTTGTATAGAGAGCAAGACATTTTGAAAGTAAGAGATTTGTAACTTCGCTTTTAGACTGTTTACTAAAATACTACAAACCTAATTTCATAAAAAATCATTCGTTAAACAAACATTTAGACGATAACATGTTCTACGCGGACGAAGTCGTGGGCAACAGCTAGTATTGTATAAGCCTAGTATTTTACTAATGATTTTCCGGACAAAGGGTTTTTTTTTACTTTTTTTAATAGCAACTTGTAGATATGATAGCTAACCAAAAATAGTAGGTATGTCCATGAGAACTATTTAATTTTAACCGAGCGTTTATTGTATTGTACAGTCGAGGAAGTTGAATGTATAGCACTTTTGATCCTTAACGTCATTTAAATAGAGTCGACATGTGCCAAATCTTCATTTTTCTCGAACGTACATGCCATTATGGTTCTAATTGTTAAAAGAATTATGAAAATGGCGCCAACTTTCGGATGCATTTGTTTTGAGCATTAAAAGGATTTAAGTGATGATAACATTTACCAATTCATAGTTCCTAAACTATAATTACTTATAACCAGTGATGGGCAAAACGTAATCGACTAACGATTAACGATTAAGATTAACCTACTTAATCGCGACTAACGATTAAAAATGACGATTGATCAATCCTAGTCGTAAGAGTTTCGACTACTTTAGTCATGATTATTTTAATCGTCGATTAAATACGAGCGACTCGATTGATTAAGATTAATTGTCTCAAGATTGATATCAGGAATGAATAAGTTTTTTTGTAAGTGTAGGTTACGGTTACGTTGACAGATTGCTACATATTAAGGAATGTGTAAGCACCTAGGGCTGACTGAAAGCATATTACGTTCGTAGTTATCGCTTGATAAATAACATGCCAAAGCATTCGTCAGATTTTTGACAAGTGGTGTTAAAGGGGACGTATGCTTTCTTTATCTTGTAATTTACATCGATTTAATACAGCATACCTACTTGAATGATTTCCAAGTGTACAATAATTGACTAGACATTTTGAATTTTGTAACGTGCTGTGGTCCTATTTTTAATCAAGATTTAGTCGGGAACATTAGTCGATTAAAATGAATCATTTATCGAACTCTGCGATGGTTAATTTAATTTTGATAAATGACGATTGGTTGTTTAATCGATATGAATTAGGTTATAAAAAAAATCATCGATTAATGCCCATCTCTGCTTATAACTCAACAATGTGTCACAGATTCTTTTTACAGAATAGATAAGCATGGTTGAAAATTCAATGAACTAAGGAATGCGCTTACCAGTTAAGGAAAAAGTGTTGTTTACATCGGCATATGCACAAAAATGGGTTTTTTGAAATATTGTAGTGAAAATGTTCTAAGAATTAGTCAATGCACTTCTCAGATAAGGATTAACTATTGTTAACACCGGCTTTTGCACAGAAGGTTTTTTTTACCTGGAGCTTAAAGTGAGAGAAAACAATTGCAATAAGAACTAGAGGCTCGGAACAAGTGAGTTTTAAATATTCTAGTTGTAAGTTAGTAAGAGTCTAGTTGTCCAAGCAGTTGGTCAGTAGAATAAAACGTGCGGTTTTTAATATTTAAGTAATGTTGGTAGCTTCCTTATTAACTGTTTTTTTTGTTTTCGTTAAAGTTGTGTTGTGTTATTTTTTGTTGTTGATTGTTAAAAATGAAAAGAAGTTGGGTGTGGAGTTACGCCACTAGAGTTGGAGACAAAAGCTATTGTGACTTGTGCGGTGACCGAACTAATAATGAAATTTCGTGTCTTGGTGGTTATACTGGAGCCATAGGAAGGCATTTGAAAACAGCTCACCAAAAATCACCAACCCAGACATCGCCTTCTGAGTAAGTACTTGTGTCCTTATAATATTTGACTGTGGGTAAAATGTATTATTTTATTCAAAGAAGTTATTATTGCAACATTATTGCACCTAGTTTAATTAGATAACTTACTGCGTTTTAGTAAATTATAATTAAGGTTAGGATTCTGGTGGCAGTTTAGCACAAGTAATCATTAGTGGAGTCGCCATTGTATTTTTTTATTTGAATAAATGATTAACTGAACAAAAACTCTATATTACAGTACCGGCTAATATATATCGCATATTTTATGAACGTGTATAGAGAAAACAATTTAGGTTTGTTGATACATCGCATATTTTACTAGTTACATATTTAACATACATATTTGACGACAACTGCAATGCAATACTGTAAATTACAATGATGATTTTATGATATAAGAGTTAGTTGCCGGGACTTTTTGATCAACCAAAAAGGTAAAATAGATGTGTAATATAAGTTATATTACAAATTCTACATAAATTGTTTTTACCCTTCAGTCATTCTTCATCTTTTTTGGCCTCGCCTTATTCCGTTACGCGGGGTCGGCTTTTCCAATCATGCGGTGCCACTTTCTTCGGTCCTGTGCGTCCTCTGTAGTAAGGCCCATCTTCTTCATGTCTCTCTGGAAATTCGTCATCCAGGTGGCTAGAGGTCTTCCTCTTCCCCTCTTTTTTGTAACCATGTTACCATTCAGTCATTCGTTCAATTATTAAAGTTTATAACAGCAGATTTACTACATTATCATATCATTGTACAGTACAAGTAAAATCAAACAAGAATTAATATTGACGTAGTAAGAGGGTAATTCGAATGAATATTATATGCTACTACTGATACTGAAACTGAAGTATTAGTAGTATACTGAAACTAATTCCAATTAAAAAATGTTCAAAACCTTAATAGGTATAACTTATACATTTCAACAAAATATTATGTTTTTACTGAATTTTAATGAGTCAATTTACTTTTATGAAACCAATAAATTTAATTATTGGTTTATCAATCATTTATTCATTCAGTCATTCAATCAAAAATATATAACAACATCTCCTTTGCTCTTTGTTCACCCCAATACCACCAAACATCCCAACTGTAATTATAATATTTAAATAAATGTAAGTATCATGTTACTTTATGTAATTACTCCAACCCGTTAACTTGGACTAATATTTTGCATTATTTTTCATTTTAATCTATAGCTACTGATTAAGCCTTATTTACTTATTTGATATATACGTATCTGTAAACAATGAAAACCAACATAAATAAGTAACTCACTCACCTCCTGACTCCATCATCAGACCATTGTCACCAAGAATAATGAATAGAACTCGTCAAAACAAACCAAATGAACCCAAACTCGGGGGGTATACAAGAAGCCATTGAGGAGTTCCACTATCCACCTCTTGACTCCATCAACAGACCATCGTCACCAAGTATAATTTATAGGACTCGTCAAAACAAACCAAATGAACCCAAACTAGAGAGGCATACAAATAGCCATTGAGGAGTTCCACTACCCAACTCCTGACTCCATCAACAGACCATCGTCACCAAGTATAATATATAGAACTCGTCAAAACAAACCAAATGAATCCAAACTTGTCATAAAATCCATTGCGTGAAAATCACCTTACATAATTTTACCGACGACACCACAAAATTATCTTTATTTGAATAACGTTTTATTTGTGGAATCATTATTCCGTATTTCATTCCTTATTTAAAATAAAAGTAGCTTGTCAGCGTGAATTATTCACCTTCATGTTATTTTAAATAACGAGCGCATGAATTTATTCTTATTCCCATCGATTTGAATAAGAATAAAAATTCTATTCTTATTCTTATTCAAGATAACTTTTGCCCAACTCTGGTGCTAGGTTACAATTTATTACATTTATCAATCTGCAAAAAGCTACGAACACTCATTTGGTACTTGTATGTACATTCTTAGAACGACGGGATAGTTCCTAGCTTGACACCTAAAGGACGGGTATTACCCGCGTGTACCCGTGCACACGGGTACTCGTGTACCCGTGTACACGTGTACCCGTGTACACGTGTATCCGTGTACACGGGTACCCGTGCGCTAATTACACGTGTACGTTCGGACCGGTCGCTTAAACCCGCGGGCGTGTTACACAGGCACGGGTACCCGACACGACTACACGAAACCCGGACACAACCGCAAGCCCTAATTCAAACCTCGATAAAAATGTATTTGATTTTTATACATAAAAAAATGTTCCAACCATATTATAATCAATAAAGAACTAAAATTTATTGATTATCTATCGTTTAATTTCAACATTTTAACGATAAACACAAAAATTGTGGGAAATCCCACCTCACCACCCCGTAATGAAGTTAGAGCGGATAAAGTTTTCTCCAAAACTTTCGGATTGTGAATTTCGGATTAGCTTGCCTCGATCAGCGTTCCGTCCCACTCTCCGCTCATATTTATCGCTCCTCTTCCGCATGATCGCTCCCCGCAACCCTCGTTTCACTCCAGGCCACATATCTGTCACCTCTCACTTCTAGAGACCTTCTTTCTCACTTTTAATGTTACAATTTGGCTACCTTCGTGTTGCCGCAAAAGGCGCACAATAAGAAAATATGTCTAATATTGAATAATAAAATTACTTTTAGGGCAACCTGAGCCAGAAAATCAAAGTAACAACTGAAAATATTCGCGTCCCATCTGCTCATCCCTTAGTACACAATTTTACGATATTTATCCTTTTAACAGGAGAAATAAGTGCCTATTCCTATTTTTTCATACTACACGTTCACTTTAGATTTTCCATGTGTACGAGTATGTGTATAATTTGGGACACATGTCTCCTAAGTATAAGGAATTATTTTTCCATTAAAAAAAAAAAAAAAAAAAAAAAAAAAGGAATGCATAGTGTTTATTACACAACCAATCCACAGCTTCTGGTGTTACAATTATAGAGGATGTTGATGTATAAGCTACTATTTTTATAAATTCTCTATATTCCTACGTCAAGAAAACGCCATACGATTAAATAAATAGTGTTTATGATTCTGCATAGACGTAACCTAAAATTCCGAAATTCTGAAAGAAAAAATCAGACCTTTTTATTTATTAATATCTATGTAATTATATTGCAGTTTATTTTGAAGTTAAACTTATATTTTTACTTAACGCATTTTTACCTATTATTTTATTCAATACACATACCGTACGTACAATTTTATACAAAGTCGCGTTTAAATATCCCGGTTACCGTAAAACCTCCCAAGTTTAGTCAAAAAAACCCAACTATGGTCCAAAGCAACTCTAATATTACATGATTCGGTGTTGTTGTTATTGTGTATGGAGTCAGGAGAGGCAAAAGGCTACGAAAAGGCCAATAAAAACAAAGAAGAAGTTTATTGGTCTACCTTGGACCATAGTTGTTCTTCTGGACTATAAAAGTTTAGTAGTACTATAGTAGTATAGTAGTTTAATGGTACGTAATTTTTATTTTTTATTTTATTTATTTCCATACATACAATTATCATTACAGGATAGACCCAATGCGATAATTTTGCAAAACACCTTATAACTAATTATTTATAATAACAAATTTTAAACAAAGCCATCCTTGTAAATTCACTCAGTGTACAGAAAAACAGATCTAGATCCGTCCCTATGAGGTTCAGAGTGCGCAGCGCGCGCGTCATTGGCGCCACAGGCAGCAGCTGCGTGCGCGCATGCGGTACCGACAGCAGCGGCGGCCGCCGCCGGCGCCCCACACTACGAGGAACGCATTTACCTACCCTTTCCAATATCTCCGCATTGTATACCTTTCCTCGAATTATTTTAAAGATATAGGTAGCGAGGGCGAGGTCCCTTCTAACTTTAAGTTCTGTATATCCAACCATACCTAATATAAATAATGTAGGGTACTTTAAGGGATAAAAAGGGTACACACCGTATTGCCTCATATACATATACCTAATATATTTATTTTGTATTCGTAATAATAATCCTAATATATTTATGTACTTAGCTTCGTGAGGAGCCCATATTTCCGCATTGCATTCTAGCTGACTCCGCACTAAGGCATTGTACAATGTAGCTATGGCCTTCATATTTGTGAATCCTTTTACCGTCCTTAGCACAAACCCAAGATTTCTGTAAGCTTTTTTACAAATATTAGTAATATGGTTGCGAAAAGATAGCTCCTTGGTAAATTTAAATCCCAGATCTCTCACTTCTGTTACCCTAACCATTTTATTCTCATCTACCATATAATTATGTTCTATAGGAGTACGAGCTCGCGAGAATGTAATTACCATACACTTTGAGGAGTTAAACTGTAAATGGTTAATTTTACTCCAGTTTACTGCCCTGTCTATATCATCCTGCAACCTCACACAGTCTCCTACACCGTTTACCGCAAGACATAACTTAAGGTCATCTGCAAATAATAAGCACTTCGCGTGTTTTATCGTTTCCGGCAAGTCATTGATCATTAATAAAAATTCTAAAGGTCCGAGATTACTACCCTGACTTACCCCAGATCTAGTGAAATATGAACTTGACCGGTGTCCTTCATAATCTACAAACTGCTGTCTATCATTCATGTAATTTGAAAAGAAGTAGAGTAAATGCGGGGTGAAGCCAAAGCTACCTAAAATAATATTTAAGTACCTGCATGAATCCCATGATAACTACTGACACGTACACATTAGTTCCCAAGAACGTGCAGTACTGGTTGATTCCGAAGAAGCACATCCCTGCGACCATCCACACAAATAGGGAACATACTGTTCTAATGAACAATTTCTTCGTCCGAAACAGATCGCAATACGTAGTCGTCTTCTTATCTTTAAAGTCTGTACCTAGGATGTTATTGATGTTTATTTCTGCAGCAGAAAGATCCAGATTGTTGCTGAAATTAAATTGTTTATATTAAATTCTAAAGCATGACTTTTGATGCTGCAAGATTATCTAACACGATAGCGAGCTAAAATATTTCCAACATAATTGCAAAATTAAATCCAAAGAAACGTAAAGAGCGTAACATCAGTTTTTTTAGGTTCAATATTGTTTTAGGTGACGCTGTCTATGATAAAATGTCAGTGATACTGCAGTGCGTCGTGCATGTTCGCGGACGCGCACGTAGACGGGTTCCATGGGACGCTGCGCAAGCACTCTCAGTCTCCTGAACGTGGTGGCCCACAGATGGTACGGTGGCCTACTGAGGCACTGGTCCTCCCTACATTTAAGTTTAAGTCCTTACATAGTTATATTAGTCTTGTAGTACTAACAATCGATGGATCTAAGTTCACCGAAATAAATGCATTTTTTTATTAACTTTGCAAACAAAGTCTGTCTCGGGCGCTCTGTAAAGAACAAAAAAATCGTTCTTATAATAAATGCAACCAGGTGACCAATTGTATTATTTGGCAGGATTATCTTTTGCAGCATTTTCATTGGGTAACTTATTTAACGAACTTCAACGACCAAACTCACCACTTAGCTGCCTGAGTCATCAATTTCCTCGCTTCGTCCAAACGCCCTTTAGACATCAGCCATCGTGGTGATTCAGGCAGCAGTATCAGGAATACCATGATGAGGGCTGATGCCCCGCTCATGGACAGCAGGTATAGTCTCCAGGTAGGCGAGAAGTGGACGAAGGCTACTAAGGAAGCTTCAGCCAGACCGTCAGGTAAACTGATGCCACATCCTGCAAAAAAATCCTGAACATTATAAGAGATGTCATCTCGCTGGGGACCTCCACTAAAAAAAAAAAGAAAAAAAAATATCTGCTTATTTCTTTTTAAATTACATTTTACATCATACAGATGGGGCTTAATCTCATTCTTTTGAGATTTTAGGTAGCCTAATCGAAATTAATAATTAGACATTACTTATTTTCATATATAATTTAACTTAATATTGTAAATTATCTATTAACATTTTCTTATATATTTTTATTATAATTATGTTTATCAGACTTTTTTTCTATCAAGTCATATGGAAGTCTATTTAAAGCGCATGGCAATGCGTTTGTCTAAACTCTTCTGCCATACTCATTATTAGTTTTAGATGGAATTACAAATGGTGATGGGTATGTTAGCTTACGCAATGTTTTTGGTCTACGTTTGACAGTTAATTCAGGGATTTTTCCACTATATTGGGTCACAGTGCAGTGGCTAAGTCAACCTTGTCACGAACTGGCAATACCCTGCAGTATTTAAATAGACTTTCATAATTATTTTTTATACATATATCTTATTTTCAAGGGTACAATATTTTTCAGTTATCTTATTTGCAGATTATGAATGTTATTTAAGTATCGCAGTAGGCCAAGATACAGGCTCAGCCTAGTTTGGTCACTGACGTACAGCCTTAATTCAATGTTATATTTGGTTTTGTGCAATAAACTATTTTGTATTTTTTTTTGTATGTTTTATATGTTCTGCTGTAACTGGACAAGCCATAACTTATAACAGAGTCCGCCACAAGTGATTATGATCTTCACGAATAGAAAAACGACTGGTCAACTGGACGATATGTAACGTTTTGTACGTACATTCAAGTGTAAAAATATGGGTGCCTACAACTTACTCATAAGTATGTGCCGTCGCTCTTATATGTCAGCGGATTAAGGTTTCGGTACATATTTCTGAGACGATTAAATCGATACATATTTTTGCACTAAAGGTTAGGTTTTGATCTAAATGTTATTTTCTGTAAGTTCAATTTAACATAAGACGTGAGGATAAAATAATTCATTCAGACATAGAAGTAGCAGCAGCATTTCAAGACTTTTTCTCGAATATAGCAACTGATACCACCAAAGACCTTGAGTCATCTACAGTGCAAGCTGAACTGCTATTATGTTCTTCAGTTAGTAAATGTGTCAACCTTTTTGAATTTAGTTCTATAGAACCACAAACCATATGTAAAGTATTCAAGTCGTTAAAGAATAAATGTACTGAAGATTTATGGGGAACTTCAGTAAGATCTATAAGCTATATCATCGATATAATTGCTCCTCACCTATCTAGTATCTTTAACTGTTGTTTAAGCAGGGGTATATTTCCAAACCTAATGAAAATTAGCAAAGTTTTACCTTTATTTAAATCTGGTGACAAAAGTGATCTGGCGAACTTCCGGCCATTTTCTATTCTGCCGGTTCTAAATAAAATCTTCGAAAAAATAATGTTGAATCAGTTGCTGGCTCACTTCGCAAAAAATTAACTATTTCGTGAACAGCAGTACGGCTTCACAAAGGGACGGTCTACTACTAATGTCGCTAATACATTTATAAAATATGGGAAGACTCTTGTGATGCACTGGGGATATTCTGTGACTTATCAAAAGCTTTTGACTGCGTTGAACATGACATTATAATAATTAAGTTAAGACATTATGGATTGTCTGAAATTGCCCTAAACCTTATCTCGAGTTATCTCATCCACAGAACGCAAACCGTAGTTATTGATAAAACTCAGTCTGAAAAGTATTAGACTAGGAGTACGGATCCATTTTAGGACCTTTCCTTTTCTTAGTCTATATAAACGACTTGCCAAGTATTGTAAAAGACGCTTGTGAAATTGTATTATTCGCAGATGACACTTCCTTAATTTTTAAAGTTAATCGACATTCTGAAAATTATAATGACATAAACAATACCCTTGACAAAATTGTGAATTGGTTTACTGTGAATAATCTGTTACTAAATTCCAAAAAAACTAAATGTGTAAGATGTACTTAACCTAATGTAAAGCCGGTTAGTGATAACATATATATTAATAAGGAATGTTTAGAAATAGTAGACAAAACTTTATTTTTAGTTTTGACTCTTGATAAACATTTGCAGTGGAGTCCACACATATCTGCTCTCGCAAATAGACTTAGCTCAGCAGCTTATGCAATCAGAAGGATTAGACAACTAACTAACGTAGAAACTGCCCGAATAGTGTATTTCAGCTACTTCCACAGCGTAATGGCATATGGCATTTTACTTTGGGGTAAAGCTGCTGATATACAAACCATCTTTGTTTTGCAAAAAAGAGCAATAAGGTCGATATACATCATGGGCTCACGTGCATCACTGAGAGAACATTTCAAAAACATAAATATTTTAACAATGGCATCACAGTACATTTATGATACCATTATATATGCTCTAAAGAATGTAGACTCGTTCCATAAAATGCATAGTGCGAGACATAAACACAAAATTGCAATAACCAAGTTTAGAGTTAGTAAAATCAGCAAATCTTTTTTGGGTCAATGCATACGTTTCTACAATAAACTTTCCAAGGAAGCGCTAGAGTTACCGTTTCATAGAATAAAAAAATATTTAAAGACTTTTTTACTAAAAAAGGCATAGTATACCGTTCAAATATTTAAATGATAAAAATGACTGGCCTCTTATAGGACTATACAAATAACTTCTTTTTTTTTTTTTTTCTCTTTTGCTTCCTCATGTATTAATCAAACTTATGAAATGTGTTGATAGATAAGAATCGAAACAGACATTGACTTATTTAGAATTAGGTGACATATTAATTAATAAAATGTATATGTGTGTTTGTGTAACCGAATAGATATGATATTGTACAATATAAACCTTGACGATGCAAAAGTGATAGTAAAATCCTACTTGAATAAATGGTTTTTATCTTATCTTATCTTATCTGTATAGGAAAATCACGTTGACTTGTTCTAACTCTTTTAAAAAAAGTTACGCAATTCCCCTCAGAAATATGTGCTGACCTGCGACCTCCCGATATTGTGGCCCCACCACCTCTAGGACGATGACGGTGCCCACAATCAGACAGCCCCCCGCGGCTGTGCCAGTCAAGAACCGGAACACGCAGAACATCCAGTAGTCGACCGCGAAGCAAGATCCCAGCATTGGAACCACCACGAAGAACGCTGACGAAAATATCGCTTTACGACGCCCGAATCTAACCACATAAAAGTTAAAATAAGCTTTTTCTCAACACGAGCCTTTTTGGTACAGACGTTAATTGCATTGTTATCAAATTTTCAGATGCTTTCTAATCATCAAGTCAATTCAAAGAATAGGGTTAACAAATTGAAATTAAACTCCCAAAATTTGAGAACATTTTCGTAATCAAGGGCGTAGACTTTGTGAAATGTATTTGTTTTGCTGCATCATTTTTAAATTTATAATAACGCGTATGAATAAATACGTTCGCATTTCTTAACTTCGTAAGCAGCATGGCGAAAATTATTAAATTTCTGTGTCACTTCTAAAAATAATAGTATGATAGTCAAAAAGCATTTACCTGTCAGAAATCCACCCAAACAAATAACATCCAAACAGCAAGCCAAACATTAGTATAGTCTGCGCAAAACTGGCCATCCAAGCCCTTTCACAAATCAGCCCGAACTCTGCCACGAAACTCTTCACGAAGAGACCTTCCTCGAACTCGTACTCGACACAGTCATCGTAGCACGTTGAAGACGTCACATTCACTGCACGAGACCCGTTGAATTTAGCACAAATGAAACTACTGTCGTATGTCAGGAACATTATGTTCAGCATGTTCCACATAGCGAGGAATCTCGTCAATGTACCAAGGATGCACACTTTGGCTTGCCACACTCCGAAGGCACCAATTGCTTTCACTAGGTAGTCGTTCTCTTTTTCCACAATTTCTCCTCGCTCTTCGTTGTACAGCTTTTCGGCTTCCATGTCTTACAGATGTGCCCTCTTCGGGGCTTTATTACCTTAAAAAAAAATCTTCTGATTCCGAGTCGTCAGTGGAAAATCGAATGATCTCACGATCTTATCAGGTTAGACATTACTTTTTTTCCTTATTTATCTTCATAACACATGTTAAATAGACTTCTTAACTTGTTTTATTTTTCCACAATTTCTCCGCGCTGTTCGTTGTACAGCTTTTCAGCTCCCATGTCTAACAGAACTGCCCTTTTCGGGGCTTAATTTATATGTTTTCCCTTCTGATTCCGAGTCGTCAGTGGAAAATCGAATGATCTCACTTTACTTTATTTCCTTAATTAAGTATATTCATAACACCTGTACAAATATATTATTTACCTTGTGTTGCTAGTGTCGCGGTATTAAAACAGCCAAGGAATAGTTTTATTGACTTGAATGATCAATTGATCACCCAGCACAAATCACAGATAATTCCCAATTGGTTAAGTATTTATATCGCACGCGCCAGGCCCCCGCATCAGAAGGAATGTTAACTGTGGCCATTTAATAACTTAATAACTCTTATTAATTCCCTTATCAGTTTTTTTCACAAACAATACGGGTTGACTGACAGGCCTGAGGGTATGTATAAAAAGTAACAGATTAATGTCACTATTATCTACTCGTAGTATGCTTCTTGACTTTCACAAAGGTGGGTTTGATTAAATTTAACTTACCTAATAATTATAGGAACGCGCCCACGCGCGGTCACGAAATGCAACAACGTACAATGTAATGTAAACGTGTTGTGTGTGTTATTTATTACAGTTGAAGATTGACATAGGTGAGTAAGTAATTAGCCTTAATAAAAATGAAACTGAACTACAGTTTATTAATTCATGTTAGCTATTGAAGAGTTGTGTTGAGTCCCCACAAGGTGGACTGATGACCTGGTAAAGGTCGCAGGAGTCCGCTGGATGCGGGTGGCGCAGGACCGGTCATTTTCGCCTGGCTAGAGAGGGCCCATGTAGGGGGTGCAGTACCGGTACCACTCCAAGAACCGGGACCGAGATTTCCGGTTCTGAGCCAGTACCGGGAATTCGGTTCTTCGGTACTTTTCGGTACTGAGTATTTTTTTGTAATTAAATGAGAATTTCGTGAACTTTAACTGCAATTTTCATTCAATTATATAATTCTCTATAAACCCAACCGGGAAAATAAACAAACAAACAAAATACTAATACATAATTTTATAAATATCATATTAGGTGAAAAATTTCGCTGAATAAGATAACTTATTATTGTTAGTTGTTATGAAATCGTGTAGTAAAAGGTGTGGAGTATAATGTTCTTACTAAAGTTCTCATCAATTGCTTAATCGATTATATAAATCTATATCTACATCTACTGTATACTAATATTATAAAAAGGAAGTCTGTGACATTGTAGCTTTGTATGTTGTTAGTAAGTTTGTATGGAGGGGGCAAGGAGGTAATTTAAGGTTCCGTAAACCGCTTATCGGATTTAAAAAAAAATTGTATAACGAAACAATCATAAAGAAAAAACTGTATTTCTTATACCTTGTATATCATCATCATTCGCTTGTCCTTATCCCATTTACTTGGGGTCGGCGCAGCATATATTTTACTTCCATACGTCTCTATCGCCCGGCAACTCATCACACACTTCCGTCCTATTTATATCGTCTCTCACGCATTTTTCTTGGTCTACCTCTTCTCTTATAACCCTCCACATTTATACTTAATGCCCTTCTAGTAACATGACCATCATATCTCCGCATAACATGTTCATACCATCGTAGGCGATTTGCTCTAGATTAGCTTTTCAGTTATAGGTGCTACTTTCAGGCTTCCTCTTATATACTCATTCCTTATTCGATCCTTTCTGGTCACGCCACACATCCATCTCAACAACATCTCATCATCTCATCTTAGTAACATGCAATCTCGTTGCATCCTTCATTTTTGCGGCCCAATATTCCGATCCATGCATGAGGACAGGTCTTATAGGTTATAGGTTGTACGCGGGCTGGGTTTCCGCAACTCGACGTCATAAATGCGCCTATTTTGCGTAGGGGTTTTGGCACTACTGTTATTCGTGCCAACCCAGTTCCACCAGGAAGCCTAGCAGACCCTTTATGTTGCCGACGTCCTCCGGTAGTGACCCCGGTGTTCCGAGGTACTTTGCCCTGTAGTCCGCCACTCCAGGACATGTCAGGATGACGTGGGCGGCTGTCTCGTCCTCTTCCATGCAGGCTCTGCAGAGAGGACTGTCTGTAACACCTAAAGTAAAAAGGTGTTTGTTTAGTAGTGCATGACCAGTTATAGCTCCTGTCAGAAGACGGAGTGCCGGCCTCTTTAGCTGTTTTAGCTTCCTTGACAATCCGGGGTTGATTGTCGGGAGGGCCTCCCTGGTTTGCCTGCGGGTTCCTAGGGTGTTCCAATGTTTTTGGTGTTCTACCTTGGTGTTTAGTCGCAGTGTGCTCCGCAGCCATGCAGAGGGTAGAGGAATTGTGGGTTCCGGTCCTACAGCTCTTGACTCTGAACCCTCTCTAGCCAGTGCATCCGCTGCATCGTTACCGCGTGAATTACTGTGCCCTTTGATCCATTGCAGGGTTATGTCGCTGTTATTACATACCTCTGATAGGATTTTGTGGCACTCGTGTATCAGCCCAGAAGTTGTTGCGTGATCTTGCAGGGCTTACAGTACGGATCGACTGTCGGAAAGTATGCGCATGGGATATCCCCTTATCTCCCTGGAGGCGATTGCGTGAGCAGCCATTATTATGCCCATACACTCTGCCTGGAAGATGGTGTTGTGGGTCCCTAATGGTGTCGAAATGCGTATGTTTAGGTCCTCCGAGAATACTCCTGATCCGGTGCCTGACCTTGTCTTGGACCCGTCCGTGAAGATTCTTAGCTCTCTGGGGTAAAGTCCTTCCTGGGGGGTTTCGTATAGTTCAACTTTGTACTTTTTGTCAAAGACGAACTGTCTGGGAATGATGTCTGAAGTTGCCTCTATAAGGGGTTCCCTACCTACAGCCTCGTAGAGTATTTCGGTGTGTGGAACCCTGGGCGGTCTCCAGAGTCTCTTTTGAGCCTTATGGCTGCTGCCAGAGCCTCTTGCCTGATGAAAATGTGAAGCGGCGGAATGTCCATGATGGCTTCCAGGGCTGCAGTCGGTGTAGTCCTCATGCAGCCACTAGCCGCCATGCAGGCCAGTCTCTGGAGGCGTTGTAGTTTAGCTTCGATCGTGGTTAGCGTGGTACGAGGCCACCACACTATGGCACCATAGCTTACTATTGGTCGGATTACTGCCTGGTACAGCCATAGAGTGATTTTGGGGTTTAGTCCCCAGGTCCTACCTATCATTCTACGACACTGCCAGAAGACGACTGTAGCTTTTTGGATTTTATTGTCTAGATGACTGCTCCAATTAAGTTTGGCATCGAGTATTACACCTAAGTACTTTACCTCTGTTGACAATTGGAGTTCTGTATTGAACAGTCTGGGGAGGACAGGTCTTATAATGGTCTTGTAAGTTTTGCCCTTCAGTGGAAGGGGAATTAGGCCGTCGCAGATCGTTCCCGTGACTTGTCGACATTTCATCCATCCTGCGCTGATTGGGTTTGTAACGTCGCGGTCAATATCACCATTACACTGTATGAGTGATCCGAGGTATCGGAAATCGGAGCAGACGCGCAGCGTTACGCCATCAAGCTCTATGGGCGTAAAATTGGAGAGACTGCCGAAATCGCAGAACATGTGTTCAGTTTTGTATCTGTTCGGGCCGCGCGATTACCCGACCGTTTATTCTGTAAGCGGCTCCGTGAACGCGCCTCTTTGCTTTTGACAGTGACACTTGACTTGTCATAAATTTTCACACGTAACACGTCAGAGTTCGGTGGAACAACGTGCTTTTTTTTGGGTTGTAATCGCTCGTTTTGTGGACAAGGTCCGAGTGTTTTGTTGGGATATTTGGTGAAGTGTTTCGAGACTCGTGTTGGTGGCCTGAAGGCCCGAGTCGTTTAAGTGGAAAAAGAACATTTGGTGAAGAAAGGTGCCGGGGGATTTGGCGCCTGGGATTGGTTCCGCGCCTTGTTGGCAACAGCCCGCGGAGCCCCATCAGCGACCACAACAGACTTGTAACTTGACATGATGACCTTTGACGGCTAACTAGACAGACTCTACCATATCGTGTCGCCGGTGGTCATGTAAGTTGATACCATATGACCCGCGTATCGCGTGGCGGTTTGGCTCGCTCACACTAGGAGCGGAGTGGAACAATATTTGGTACGCAGAGCGTGGTTTACCACAAAAGAAAAAAAACGCGAATTTTGATGGTTTTTTTTTTTTTGGTAAAAAGGGTATTTTGAAGTTACATTTGTTCAAATCAGTAACTAGCTTACAATTATTGAAAACCGCTATTTGGTGGCACTGCAAGCGTTTTGTACAGTGTATCTCGAGAAGTTATTGTCCTTGTAGTGAAAATTATAAAGATTACAGCCTCCGGGAAGGAGTTTTCTTAATGTTTGGTACAATTCAATTTGAAATGTAATTGAAGGCTAATCTAAGCCACATATCTGATTGATTGTCATTGGAAAGGCCATTCATAGTTTGTTGTTTGGTAATAAGGCATTTGTTTTGTTCAAGCTGCTATAAGCAGCATTTTGCTAAATATATATTTGTAAGCTTAATTGTTGTAAGAATTATGTAACTAGCCAATTATAGATTATAGATTTGAGCTTATTTAATCGTATGGCAATTATTATTTTGGCCTTTGAGTTTGTCACTCTTTAGTACCACCCAGGGGACACGTGCAGGGTTGTGGTAGGTAGCTCCTGCGGACGCGAGTGACAGTTGTCCCCCCTTTGTCAAGTGAGTGGGCAACTCGACTGTTAGAGGTTCTTAAGCCGC
This sequence comes from Epinotia brunnichana, assembly GCA_963854355.1. Lineage (NCBI taxonomy): Eukaryota > Metazoa > Arthropoda > Insecta > Lepidoptera > Tortricidae > Epinotia > Epinotia brunnichana. The sequence goes on along the minus strand of OY977945.1, from coordinate 2,670,936 downwards.
CCGAAGGCCTCTAACTCGGCTTAACGACTACTGTCATAGACAGCAACCGGGATCAACTGCTTAGCGTGCCTTCCAAAGCACGGAAGCGCTCATTTATAGTAACCACTCAAACAGGCGGTCACCCATCCAAAGACTGACCCCTGCCGTCTTTGCTTGACCTGCGTTATCGTTTCCGATGCGCAGGCGCCGCCGGGCTATGAACGCTTCAGATTTGAGCTTCCACTGCGTTTTGAGAATCTATATTGGTTGTTATTGTAAGGCATTTCTGTAATTGAGTTGATATTTGGTTTTGATTCACTAGGGTGACCAAGAGATTGGAATTTCCACATCAATTAAATTAATTTTAATTTTCTTTGGTATTGTTTGGAAAATAATTTAAAATGGGATCTACACCTATGTCTAAGATCCGGTCTGCACTGCGTTGGTTTTCATCTGCAGCAGCTTTGGTTGACAGAAATGACCGGAAAGAGGCTTTGTTGGCCCGGTACGAGGAGGTACCGGACCGTCTCAAGGATGTGGAGTTCCAGGTTGAACTCTACCTAGCGGAGCCCAGCCGGACGAGCCCGGAGGCCGAGCAGGTGGAGCGGGACTTCGAGCAATGTATGGATTTTGGCGACAGGATTGTCGAGAGGGCTTCTGAGATACTGCGGGTTCGGAATGGTGCGGCCCAGGATGATGTGAAACACGCAGTTATCAATAACCCGGGGTTGGCAGCGCGCTTGCCAGCCATACAGATGCCGGTCTTCCGAGGAGACCTGGACGAGTGGACCAGCTTCATCGACCTCTTTGATAGTTTGGTGCATGCCCGGATGGACCTGCCAGCGGCATTGAAGTTGGCGCAGCTGATGTCTGCTCTCGTTGGGGAGCCGCGCGACTTGATCGCGCATTTGTCGGTCACCGACGACAATTATGAAATCGCGCGCACGTTGCTGAAGGACCGATACCAGAACGTGCGGCGACTTGCGGATACTCTTATGACTAAGATCTGGAATATCCCTCGGATCGCTCAGGCTTCAGACATCCGGCTGAAAATGCTGAATCCTGTTTTGACAGCGACCAAGGCTTTAGAGAACCTTGGTTTGCCGGTGGACCAGTGGTCCTACATATTGTTGAATTTTTTGTTGAACCGGCTGCCGGCTGATGTAAGGGCCAGGTTTGAGCACCGGTATGGTGGTGAAAGTGCTCAGCATCTGCCGACCTTCACCAATCTTATCGACCAATTGGAACTTGAGTGTCGACGGGCCGACACCTCGGATTTACCTCCACCCCCGAGGCCTCCTGGGGCCCAGCGGGCCCAGGGGAGAGTTGCACCTCAAAGGGGAGGGTGGGGCAAATCGGCCCCACAACCAGCGGGTCCTCACCAATATAATATAAGTGCATTGGACCCTGAAGTCTGCCTATGCTGCAAGAACCCTGGCCATCGGGTGCCAGCGTGTCCGAAGTTTCTTGCGCAGCGGGTTGTGGGACGCCGCAATATTGCTAAGCAGCGGCAATGGTGCTTTGTTTGCTTGGGCCCACATTTTGTGCGAGATTGTGCCCACCCGCAGGCGTGCAGGTCCTGTGGTGGGAAGCACCACCCCATTTTGTGCATGAACCGCAGTGGGGGTACACCCCCCCCTGCGCAGGGGTCATGCTCCCCTGTTCGGAGTTAGCAGCGGGCTGACCAGGAGCCCATGACTGAGGAGGAGTGGGGACGTCGGGTAACACCCCCTTCCCCTCCCCTCCAAAACTACGCGACTACTTCGCACGCACCCGTGCCCCAACGGGGGGTCCTTACGGGCGGATGCCCGCAAACGCCGCCACCCCGACAGGCGCCACGGATGTCGCCGCCGCTTGTGGAGCGACCCTGCTTGGCGTCGGGACCTCCGGTGTACGGCCGGAGTAGGACATACCAGGGGCCGCAGGCGGCACGCATGGCGCGACGGCAGTACCAGCCGGAGTGGGACCCGCTCGAGCGGTACGAGCGGCCCTCCCATGCGGAACAGGACGCAACGCGTTATCCCTGCTAGGGATACGCCGCCCACGCACCAGCAACCGCCACGCCCTCGGAGACCGTGTTATTGCCCACGGCTTCGGTTTGTGTTTGGGGCCCTGGCGGAGGATCAGCCTGCGTGCGCTCTCTTCTTGACACGGGAGCGCAAGGCTGCATGGTATCCAGCAGGTTGGTGCGACAGTTGGGATTGGTTGTGAAACCCCACCCGGAAAGTATACGTGGGGTAGGCAATGTGACAGTGTCAAACCTGGTAGGGCAGACCTTACTCACCTTTGGACCGGATCCCACTTCACGCGCGAGGATTACTGCTCCCGCGTTAGTATTGGATGAAGTGGTGGCGAGACTCCCCCAGGTGAAGCTGCCTCCAGAGGTTCGGAGTTTGACAGCTGGATTAGTTCTGGCGGATGTTGGATTTGACAGACCTGGTCCGATTGACGTGTTGCTGGGTGCAGACGTTCTTGGGCGGGTGCTGTTGAGCGGCAACCGTACCTTACAGCCTGGCGGACTGGTTACACTGGAAACGGTGTTTGGCCATGCTGTAATGGGTTTGGTGTTAGCGGCTCCACCGCCTCCTACTGAGGAGGGCTGTCTGGTTGGAACTGCTCTTTCAGAAGCCGTGCAACGGTTCTGGGAGATTGAGGAACCACCTACCGCGTCGCGTATGAGCCCCGAGCAGGAAGAGTGCGAACGGTTTTACCAGAATAATACTGGGCGCCTCTGCTCTGGTCGGTTCATAACACGACTTCCTCTGCTCATCCACCGACCTCCTCTCGGAGCGTCACGTGAGATGGCTGAGAAGCGGCTGGTTTCGATGGAACGCCGAATGAGAAGAGATGCGCTCTTCCGGCAGAAGTATGTGGACTTCATTAGGGAGTACGAGGGTTTGGGACACATGTCGGTGGCTCGGATGGATTGGAGAACAGTGCAGCACTGCTTCCTGCCGCATCACGCGGTCCTAAAATCCCCGGAGTCCAAGATTCGCGTGGTCTTTGATGGGTCCGCGGCCACCTCGACTGGGGTGTCATTGAACCAGTGTTTGCATGCAGGTCCTAAGCTGCACAAGGATATCACGGATATCCTCACAAATTTTAGGAAACATCAGGTGGTGTTCGTCGCCGACATCCGGATGATGTTTCGGCAGACAGTGATCCATCCTGATGATCGTCGGTATCAGCTGATCTTGTGGCGCGAGAGCCCTGATGAACCGATGTTGGTGTACGAGTTGAATACGAATACATTCGGCTTGAAGAGCAGCCCGTACATTTCAATTCGAACTTTGTTGGAATTGGCGACTCGAGAGAGACTGAGGTTCCCTCGAGCGTCCGCCATTTTGGAACGGGACTTGTTTGTCGATGACGTGTGCACCGGGGCAAACAGTGTCGAAGAGGCTTTGGTTTTGCGGGATGAGCTGGTTGAGCTCTTGCGGACGGGTGGATATGAGTTGCGCAAATGGATGTCTAACTCACCGGCCGTGGTGGCCGGCCTCTCCGAGGATCACCAGCAGGATCCGCACCTCTTCGAAAATGTCGAGAGCCCGCACATGTTATCAGTCCTAGGCGTGCAGTATCGACCAGTCCAAGATGTGTTCACCTATCGGGTGGAACTGGATTCCCCGAGGGTCTGGACGAAGCGGCTTGTGCTGTCCACGGTGGCCAGGACGTACGATCCGAATGGATGGATCGCGCCGGTCATCTTCACGGCGAAGGCATTTATGCAGCGCCTGTGGATGGTCCAACTAGGTTGGGATGATCCGCTATCCGGAAATTTGTTAAGCGATTGGGAGGTTTTCTTCTCCACGCTCCCGGAGATAAATCAGGTCGAACTGCCGCGTAAGCTGTTGCCGGCAGGGAAATGCCGAGTAACCCTACACGGGTTTTGCGACGCCTCCGAGCGAGGGTATGCAGCTGCCGTCTACTTGAGGACGGTCAGCTCCGCCGGATCGGTCGATTTGCACTTGGTAATGGCGAAGAGCAAGGTGGCTCCCCTTCGCACGCGTTTGACCATCCCAAAATCGGAATTATCAGGAGCGGCTCTTCTTGTACGCCTACTGAACCACGTGGCCTCTACCTTGAAGGACACCGTGAACCTTGAGGAGAGTGTCTACGCATGGACTGATAGCCAAATTGTATTGTGTTGGCTGAAGTCGTCAGTCCATACTTTGGAGGTCTTTGTGGCCAACCGGGTCTCGCAGATCCAGAACTCTGAGACTGCTTTGGTTTGGAGACACGTGCCAGGTGAACTGAACCCAGCGGACGTGGCGTCCAGGGGTTGCACGGCACCTGAGCTTGTTGCCCACTCACTGTGGTGGAGACCAGATTGGTTGTTGGAACCGGAGACACTCTGGCCTGCCAGTGGTGTGATTGGGACCCCATCCTCTGGCTTGAGTGTCCACCTTGTCGAGACCGCTCCAGTGTCAGACACTGCTTGGTTGCTAGAACGGTATAGCTCTCTCGACAAGCTTGTTGGAGTGACCGCCTGGGTCAGGCGATTTATACACAATTGTCGCCACCCTGACAACCGGTCACGCGTTAGTGTTCTCGCCACTGAAGAGCGGAATGCCGCCCTACATCATTGGATTAGGGTTGTGCAGGAAGAACACTTTGGGAACGTATTGAAGCCCCTGCGGCAGGGACGTCCTAAGCTACCGAAGGCGATAGCACGCCTCAACCCGTTCATTGACGAGTCGGGCACACTCCGGGTTGGAGGACGGCTCCGCAACGCTAGCTTGCCGTACTCGGTGCGCCACCCCATTTTGCTGCCTAAGAAGGGGCATCTGGTGGAATTGTTGGTGATTGACCGCCACATAAAGAACTCGCATGCCAGCTGCAATGCACTCTTGGGCATTTTGCAGAGAGACTTTTGGATATTGAACAGCCGACGGGTTATTCGGAGCATCGTGTTTCGGTGCTTGCCTTGCTTTCGGCTCAAGGCAGCCACGATGCAGCCCCAGATGGGGGACCTTCCTCCTGATCGGGTCAACGAGGCTAGGACCTTCTCTAGGGTTGGGACCGATTTTGCCGGACCTTTTTTAGTGAAAACGTCGCGACTTCGAAATGCGAAGGTTGTAAAAGCGTATTTGTGCGTTTTCGTATGCCTGTCGACCAAGGCTGCTCATCTTGAACTCGTAGGTGCTCTTACGACGGAGGCTTTTATTGCGGCCTTGGATAGATTTGTATCCCGTAGGGGACTCCCATCTCTGATCCGGTCAGATTGTGGAACCAATTACAAGGGTGCCGACCGTTATTTACAAGATGTTGTAAAATTTTTATTTGAAAATAAGATTGATATTGGAACAGACCTCTCCCGTCGGGGTATCACCTGGACGTTTGATCCGCCAGGCTGCCCCCACTGGGGTGGAATCTGGGAGGCTTGCGTGAAGCAAGCAAAAGCCCATATGTATCGGGTAGTAGGTCAAACTGTATTGACTTTTGAGGAGCTCGCGACGTTGTTTTGTAGAATTGAGGCCGTCCTCAATTCCCGTCCGTTGTGTCCGCTCAGCTCCGACCCAAATGACCTGGAAGCGCTCTCTCCAGGCCATTTCTTGATTGGTCAGCCACTTGCAGCGTTGCCGGAGCACCCCCTCCGGGACGTACCCTCCGGTCGTTTGTCGCGCTACCAGATGCTGCAACAAATGGCTCAGAACTTTTGGACCAGATGGTCATTAGAGTATTTGCATGTTTTGCAGCAGCGCCTCAAGTGGACTGACAAAACCAGTCCCCCCAGAGTTGGAGACCTTGTGCTAGTTAAGGATGCTAACCTTCCGCCACTGCGATGGCGCCGGGGGCGCATTGTTTATTTGTTTCCCGGTAAAGACGGGACCCCTCGGTTTGCCGAGGTCATGGTTGGGGACTCGGTTCTGAAGCGAGCGGTAGCAACCCTATCGCGACTTCCCTTAGTATAGCGGACCGGCTTAGAGGCCGTTCCGAGGCGGGTGTTTGTTCGGGCCGCGCGATTACCCGACCGTTTATTCTGTAAGCGGCTCCGTGAACGCGCCTCTTTGCTTTTGACAGTGACACTTGACTTGTCATAAATTTTCACACGTAACACGTCAGAGTTCGGTGGAACAACGTGCTTTTTTTTGGGTTGTAATCGCTCGTTTTGTGGACAAGGTCCGAGTGTTTTGTTGGGATATTTGGTGAAGTGTTTCGAGACTCGTGTTGGTGGCCTGAAGGCCCGAGTCGTTTAAGTGGAAAAAGAACATTTGGTGAAGAAAGGTGCCGGGGGATTTGGCGCCTGGGATTGGTTCCGCGCCTTGTTGGCAACAGCCCGCGGAGCCCCATCAGCGACCACAACAGACTTGTAACTTGACATGATGACCTTTGACGGCTAACTAGACAGACTCTACCATATCGTGTCGCCGGTGGTCATGTAAGTTGATACCATATGACCCGCGTATCGCGTGGCGGTTTGGCTCGCTCACACTAGGAGCGGAGTAGAACAGTATCTGCTGGTTTGCAAGCCCACATTCTCCAAATTTTGCCGCCACTGCTCTACTCTGCTCTCAACCCCGAGTCCATCTTCACCGACAAGGACAATATCATCGGTGAAGTCTATCAGCAGCCAAGGCCTCCTGGACGCCCGACGACAAAGCGTCCAATATAAGCAGGAAGATGAAAATGAAAAAAAAAAAACTGAAAAAAGTTTATTGGACAAAAAAGATACACAATATGCTAATCACGACCCTGCGTCCTGAGCTAGGAAACCCTGTGTTACAGGACTCAGTTTCGTATCAAAGTTTTTATACAAGTATAGTTAGTTTTAGGTACGTTACATCAACTTTGCTTATTTTAATATTCCTTACAATTTTGTTTAACATTTTGTTTACATTATGTGTGTGTGTGTGTGTGTGTGTGTGTGTGTGTGTGTGTGTGTGTGTGTGTGTGTGTGTGTGTGTGTGTGTGTTTGTGTGTGTGTGTTTGAGAGAAAGAGTGAGAGAGAGAGAGAGTGTTAAGGTGGTTATATACATATATGGTAAGGGTTATAATACTTATAATATATTTATAATTTATTACTGTAACAATACTTATTTTGTCACGACTAGCAGCAGTTCAGTTTCGTGGTAATCTAGTTGCATGAGCCACTTTGTCAGGAAAGATTTACTGGGGGGCCTTGTGACATGGTGGAGCTTACTAAAAGTTTTCAGGACTAGTGGGGAAATGAAAGCGTGGAATTTTTGGGCAAATGTTGTACATGTTTTTGGGGTTTTCCAGCGCTGACGTCGTCTTGTGTCCGCTAAGAACATTTTGTCGTGCAGTTTGCTATAATTGTATATCACTTTTCTTAGGAACAGCTGACGAACAGTGAGAACATTAGATACCCTGTAGAGTTCTTTGGTGCTGAAGCGTGATGGTTTTCTAAAAATAACTTTAAGAAGAGATCGCTGTGCCCTCTCTAAGCCAATTAAATGCGTCTTTGCCGCTCCTCCCCAGACCGCGTTGCAGTAGCCCAAAAGGGATTCACAGAGAGCAAAATATACGGTTCTCAGCAATTCAGGGTACGTAATATTCCTTAAAGTGCGAAAAACAAACATGAGCTTTCGAACACGACTCTTGAGTGACTCAATATGCTGCCGCCACGTGAGGTGAACGTCTAGTATTACACCAAGATAGCGTATTGTGCTTGAACGCTCAATAAAGCTTAATCTGTTGTCAAGACTGTAGTTAGACGTAGAATCAATCTTGTGTCCCACTTTAATACTAAACATGTCGTCAGGCTGGCCTTTAGCATTTATAGAGAAACATAAATATTTTGTTTTTTGGACATTTAATGATAGTAAATTGCTATCCAGCCATTCCACAACTAATCTTAAGTTAGACTCTGCAACACTTTGAGCTTCAGACCAGTCTTTTCCACGTATCAAGATAGCTGTGTCATCTGCGAAAGAAATGGTTGTAGCATTTGCTAATTTGAGTTTACAAAGTCCATTTATGTAGATCAAGAAAAGAGTCGGCCCAAGAACGCTTCCCTGCGGCACTCCGCAATCCACGTCGGAGAAGTCGCTGGTGTGTTCACCCACACGAACACATTGCTTCCGATTCAGAAGGTACGATCCAAACCAATCCAGTGCAAGACCCCTAATACCAAGGCCCTCGAGTTTTGATAATAATATCGGAATGGAAACCGTGTCGAATGCCTTGGCGAGGTCTAAAAATATTGCTAGGCACTTTTCACCTTTGTCTAGACAGTCCACTATTTTACTGACAAGAAGATCAACCGCTTGTTCAGTCGATCTGTTTTGCCTGAAGCCAAATTGGTTAGGAGACAAGATGTTGTTACGCTCAAGATAGTTCAGGAGTTGGTGATTTGTGACCTTTTCAATGAGCTTCCCAATAACGCTAAGTAGCGAAATTGGCCTATAGTTGGTAACTTCAGCTCTGCTTCCTGTTTTGTGGATTGGTGTTACTGAAGCTACTTTAAGGGTATCGGGAAACACACCTGACGTCATGCTTAGATTGCACAAGTACGCGATTGGTTCTGTGACGCTGTTTATTGCCGTTTTTAATATGTTTGCCGTAATTCCGTCTAATCCTGGTGAACTCCCCGTTTTTAACTGTTTTATTAAAGAAGCAATCTCGTGGGTATCCGTAGGCCTAAGAAGTAAGGGCTTAAAGCCGACCGAGCCCTGTTATAAGTCTACCGTGACGTGACACTGAACCTGTCAGTTGTACCAACCCTCGACCGAACGCGTGTACAACATCTGTCATACATAGATTGAATCAGCCTTACATACTTCTCTGGCACACTTTTCTCTTTCAAGGTCCACCACAAAACCTCGCGAGGAACTCGGTCGTAAGCCTTCTCGAGATCAATAAACACCATATGCAGGTTTTTTTTGCGTATGGTCTATATTTTTCGCATAGTTGACGAAATGCGAATGTGGCGTCTGTTGCGGTGTCAAATATGTAGTTAAATCAAGTGGGAGAAGAACCTATCAATCTTATTAAGTACGCATAAACTTAATAAATAAAAGTATTATTTCAATCTGAATTAAACCCAAACTAGTACTGAAATAGCAGTACCTACGCAATATTATTTTACTAGTTTATAGATTATTATATTATATTATTACAAACTATCGTATTCAGCTACATTTTGCACCTAATATGATTTTAAGTATAACACAAGTTATCTTGTGATATTTTGTTAATTCGATTACTTTTCCGGGTTGTGTTTATTCAGAATTACGTAATTAAAATGAAATTGGCGTTTTATTTCAAGAATTTGTCAATTAAATACAAAAAAATCTCAGTACCGAAAAGTACCGAAGAACCGGGATTTTCACCCGCCAGAACCGGTACTGGGTTTTTTGGAAAATCCCGGGAATTCCCGGTACTTCTGGTACCGGGAAATCCCGGGAGCATGCCCTAGGCCCATGGCAAGGTGGGGTTTCGAATGACGCAGGTGATGACCGGACATGGCTGTTTCGGTCATTACCTGCACAGAATTGGAAGAGAGGGAAGCCCTGCCTGCCATGAGTGCGGCGCAGAGGATGACTCGGCCCAGCACACTCTGAAGTGGTGCAGCAGGTGGGCCGAGGAGCGCCGCACTATGGTATCAGCCCTCAATGTGGATGATCTCTCGCTGCACAGTGTCGTGGCGGCCATGCTAGGCAGCGAGAGATCGTGGGAAGCGGTGGCCTCCTTTTGCGAAATAGTCATCTCGCAGAAGGAGGCCGCGGAGAGGGAGCGCGAAGACAGTGCGGACGCGCTCCCGCTCCGGCGCAGACGGCGGGGTAGAAGACGCGCGCGGTTTGCGGCCGCTGGTCGCGTCCTCCCCCAGTAGAGCCAGTGGGTGGACACACTGCACGGCTCTACGTTGTGGAGTGGGAGGGTCAAGCGTCCTGGCCCTCCCCTTTCTTTTGCGAGGGTGTCCTGGTTAGCCAGGGCCGCCGGGGGGCGTCGTGGTGAAATGTTCACGAACACATGGCGCCCCCTTAACGGGAATGCGGGTGACGCCGGTGTGTTTTTAGTGGGTATGCTCCTCCAGTCACCATTAGTCGGATGGCGGCGGGAGGAGAGAGTCCCACATAACCCCCAAATAACCTTCCCTGGGCCGGGGGTATGCGTAAAGCATTTTCACACCGTCAAAAAAAAAAGAAAGGACCGGTCATTTTGGCACTCTTTGGGGGAGGCCTATGTCCACCAGTGGACTTTTTTCGGCAGATATGATGATGATGATGATTGAAGAGTTGGCTTATCTTCAATCATATCCACAAATCACTTTACTCACTCCATCATCAGATCATCCGTCATAACCATAACTGCTATTGCTGTTGTCAACAAATGCCAGTAGAAAGAAACATATTGCATAATCAATTAATCTTCTTCTTCTATACATATAATAAAGCTGTAGAGGGTCGAAAGTCTGTACATTGAAGATATTGGCAAAAAAATCAATTGAGGGCTCTTAGAATTAATAACAGAAGACACTTCAACAGTTTTTAGAATTTTTGTCTGTTTGTCTGTCTGTTTATATGTAACGGCATCACGTGAAAACGAGCGAATGGATCAATATGCGACTTTTACTAAAACGTTAAGTGGATCTTTAGCCGGGTTATAGGCTATAAAAATTATAAAGATTAGGGTTCAAAGAGAGTAAAAAATGGGGTTGAACTTTGTATGGGAACTCCTTGAATCCATGAGCTTAAGACTTGAAAATTGGTAAGCATAAATTTGACTGGAAAGTAAAAACATCCCCGTTGAAACTTTCAGCAATGTTAGCAGATAAAACGTGAAAAATATGGGATGAAAAATAGGCGCTGAGGTGACTAGCTAGAGACGATATAATGTTGCGAGAGCGGGATTATAGCAGTTTCATTGCCATGGTTACATGTTGTCACCACATTCGAAAATTCATTGTGTGCTTACAACGCATACGTAGCCCGGTGGTTTGGCCTATAGCTTACGGAGTCGGTGTCCGCGAGTTCAAACCCAGAGACCAGCATGCACTTTTTGTGAAGTAAGTTTTTTTTTTTGTTAAACATTTTCAAAAATGCAGAGAAGTTTAGTGAATAGAAGATTCGATGCCTAAGGAACTTAATTAACATAAATAATATTCGAGAAAAAAAACGTCAAGAAGTGTGCAATAAAGAGTATTTGTATTGTAAAGTAAGAAATCGTGTAAAATAATTATTCTCAACATTTTTACAAAAAAAAAGTAATGGCTTTTAAAAAGTATGTCTACCTATAGACTAGAATAGGTGTTTCCTAATTAAGCGCGAAACTAATAAGAAATTCATGGAGCGGAACTCGGCCTTCAGCCTACCGTCCCTCGCCGCTCACCTTCGGCCCTTGGGTTTCGCTAAAAGAACATTCGGGGATAGTGAGTGCCCACGTACGCTTGCCCTCGGGATTGCATAGTGAGCGTACTGTGAAGGGGCGCTTCTGCCTTCGGTCCTACGAAAAACTCGGCCTTCAGCTGCGCTTGCCTCGCCACTCATCTTCGGTACTTGGACCCTCAGGTTTCCCTTGCAAGACATCCGGGGATAGTGAGTGTCTGTGGGGACGCACATAGCGAGCGCGCTCTGGAGAGACGTTTTGGACCTTTCATCCCTACGAGAAACTCAGCATTAAGCCTCGCTTGCCTGGCCACTCACTTCCTCAACTGCGGTCCTCTCCTCAGGTTTTGCTTGCAAGACATCCGGGGATATTGAGTGTCCGTGGGGGCTCGCATATAGTGAACGCGCTCTGAAGGGACGCTCTAGGCCTTTCATTCCTACGAGAAAATCGGCCCCCGGCCTTGCTTGCCTCACCGCTCATATTCTCGACTTCGGCCGTCGGGTTTCACTTGCAAGACACCACAGGATAGTAAGTGACCACGTGAGCAAGCTCTGAAGTGACGCTTCGGGCCTTCGGCCAATCAAAGCAGTGGAATGCAATATATTTGGTTTACAATTTTTCTTTTCACTTTTTCCTTCCAATAGCAGATTTTTACTTCCTTACACAGCAGCAGTACGATCACGTAACGCATTGTACGCGCGTCAGGTAGATCTAAATGTCAAATTTTACATGGAAAAATTACAGTTTGATTGTCCTAACGCGCGTTCGGAACGTTACGTGATTACCCATCAGCACTAGAAATCATGCTAGGACTACTACCTTTACATATGCACATACAAAAGGAGGCGGCTGCGACGGCAATACGCCAGAAAAGCCGAAACTACCTATGGACGAAATTAGACATACCCCACACGAAGATCCATAACAAACTGATCACAAGCCTACCTATGATGGAAGGTTCAATCGACAAAATACCAAAAACTGCAGTCTTTAGGAAAGACTATGGCATATTACTGACGGAAGACTCGAAAGAGGGACTAAACCAAACAGACCATAGAATCTTTACAAATGGTTCAAAAACAAATACGGGAACGGGATGTGGTGTGTTCTCAGAGGATTTAAACATACACATATCCAAACCACTGGGTGTACAAAACACGGCATTCCAGGCGGAATGCGTAGGGATAATTGAAGCCTGCAATGCCATAAAGAGACGACAAGTCGAAAACACAAACATACGGAGACGCTCAGACAGTAAATCAGTACTACAAGCACTGAGCAGTGATAACATCACATCTAGCTTGATATACGATTGCCACCAAAACCTAGCTTGCCTGGCCGCTCACCTCCTCGACTTCGATCCTCAGGTTTCGCTTGCAAGACACCCGGGGATAATAGTGCGTGCTCGTGGACGAATAATATTTAAGTTTACCTGGATGCTCTATCTTTACCTAGAATATTGTGCTTCGTTTGCAGTTGGGATACCTTCTGTTTAGGTAATAGGTCCTGCAACTCAAACTCTCAGCCTTAAAACTTCGTAAATATACTCATAGGGTCATTTCGCCGGTTACGCGACCACCTTCGGTTAGCGACCACCTGAAGAACATGGTTTTTTCAATTGAAGATAACATCAATTCTACAAAGCCTATTGAAACAGTTAGCCGTATGCATTATTGGTTGTAGTTATGGAATAGGAATATACTAAAAAAACGAGAAAATATGCTTTCAGTTCACCAACTCAGCTAAGTGGTCGCTAACCGGCACATGAAATTAGGTGGTCGCTAACCGGCGAAATGACCCTACAAGGAAACTATTTTCAGCGATTTCAAAACTGAGATGAGTCATGAATCGTCTTTATTCCATGTCAGGACAAGTAAACTTATTTCAGGGTGTTTAAAAAAAACATTAAGAGAAGGAGGGGTTAAAAGGAAGTTAAAAGTGTGATAAGAAAATAAGTTTATTATAAATTTTCTAAAGATAAAATAAAACTCCTTGGTTTGCTGCTCTACATTCGGACAGACTTAATTTACAACTAAAAAACGACTTCAAATCAATACTTTGTTGTACCACATGCATGCACTTCCTGTTAACTTTACCTCACAGACTCTTTCCGAAAGCAAATGCTTGGGTTTTTACAGAAAATACTTACACAACTGAAGTTATAGGGGCGCAATGCCACAGTTATCTACCGAATGTCAAGATTGTTTTATGAATGGGTCTATAATAAAATCATACTTCACACCAAATATTATCTGCTTTGACTTAAGGTTGACTGACAGATAATGCTTTGTGGCATTAAGTCCAGCTTTTGCAATAAAAATTAAATAACTAAAATTAATATTATTGACGATGACGACGTTTGTGAGGGTGTTTTGATTGAAAGAGAATTTGTACCGATACACGCATAAACTATGGAGTTGCAAGCGTCCATATGCTACGGTAACCACTTTTTATGAGTTGTTTGCCACCGACGTGGTGTAAAAAATATTATAAATCGTTAACTACAAATTATCCAGTAGTAGGTACTTATGGCTTTAGACATGCAAATAACATGTAAGCTATAATTTATACGCGTACGAAGTCGCGGGCAGAAGCTAATTATAAATAAATCCGTACTTTTCCATACTATCCAATCTATCCATACTAATTCCATACTCAATAATATTAATGCGAGGGTAACTCAGTCTGTCTGTTTGTTACCTTTTCCGGCTGAAACCGCTGAATCTATTTAGATGGATATCGATATTGTTTGTGACCCTGGAAGAGACCATGGGATAGTTATTTATCAGGCCTCGGAGTATTTGAAGCGCGGTAAGACTAAAGCATGCTATGGAGTCGTTGTAAGCATTAAAATTAAATTTATACTCATACTCATCCTCATTTATTTAATTCATTAAATAAATAATACCTATAAAAATACACCACTATAGATATTCATTGACGAATAAAAAATAATATGAGGGTCCCCGGAAAGAACATGTCTAGTCACTTTTTTTTTCAAAATGAGATTTTGATGTCATAATGTTGCGCTCGTTATGAACTATTGCGTGACATTAAAATTTCATTTTGAAAAACTCCGTGGCCTGGTTATTATCATCTCTTAAAGTGGTGAAAACGGGGGCGGTAATTTTTATAGGGAGCGATATTTAAGCCTACGCCTAAAATACTTAAATAGCAACTATACTCAAGGTGATTAACGACATCTACACGGAAGAATCAGGCAGGGCAATAGCTAGTATACGAAAAATATTTCTGAATTGGTATTCAGAAATATTTTTGAAGAATGTGTTCATTCTTTATTTCATTAAGTACCTAAGTGTTACAATTGAATACCGTAATACCACTAAACTATGGTTCAAATCAAATGAACTCGATGTTATACGATTGTGTGTGAGTGTGAATAGTCATTGTGGATGAAATCTGTGAGAGGCAATGTCACTACAAAACGGCAAATATAAACTAAGATAATATACTTGTTTCTCACCTGCCCCGGACTTATCAAGGATACTTTTCAAAACAAAGTTTTAACCGACTTCAAATCAGTTTGCTTCAAGTTTGCCTATAAAATTTGAAGAGTTCCCTCGATTTCTCCAGGATCCCATCATCAGAACTGGATTTTGATGACAACGGGACCAATCTCGAAGTATATACTTTTACACACAGATTTTTTTTTCAAATCGGTTCATAAATTACCGAGTTATCGCGTAACAAATACATATAAAAAAATTAAAAAAACATACAGACGAATTGAGAACCTCCTCCTGTTTTAAAATCGGTTAAAAAAACTAAAAAAAACCTCAGTTTTGGCAGAAATTAGTTTGTTACTTTGGACTATAGTTGTTCTTCTGTTTTTGAGAGGTTTTACCAGTTTAAAAATCATCAATAGGTTCTGTAGATACAATCATTTACCTTTGTTTGTTTGTCTATATTCCTTTACATTCATATATATATTCATAACTAGAGGGCGGAGTACTGGTGGCAAATTTCACACTAAATGTATGGAGTCGCCTAAGTATTCTTATGATTAAATAAATAACGAATAAATTATTAATTTTGCATAATAATTTTTAGGAACTTATAGAAATGATCTTACGAGCATACAAATATAATGTAATAGGTTGTTAATATCTATACATAATAATATGTTTTCCTTATCAAAACATTATCATTACTATTCCTGAAATCGATTTATGAAAATAAATGTTAAGTACTTACTTCCAATTTACGAGTAGGCACCATACTAAGTACATTAGGTAAATGAATAATTTTATTATTTAAGCCTAAAATAATAATTATAAAAAAACGACTCCATACCTTTTGTGTGAAATTTGCCACCGGTACTCCGCCCTCTATTCATAACTGTACGCATTTGGCGGCTTTCACCGTTAAATAAAATAAAATTACGAAATTATATTATTAGGTATGGTTGAAGAAAACATTGGTTAATAAATATTTGGTATAATCGTAGGAATACTATAAATAGCCTGATATTTGATGCGATACAATTCCACTACCTACTGTGTCTCCAATTAACAGAATAAAAGACATTTGATTTAAATGTAAGACTGTAAAGTCTCGGTCAAGCTTCCCCGCAAGTCGCCAAAGCCGACTGAAGTCATGTAGGTCACGCGTGCGTTGCGTGCGTTCTCCATGGCAGACGCCACAGCCAGCCCCCAAAGAAAACGGCAAATCAGGATGAGCAAAAATCGTGAGATACAAAGAGGACAAGAGTGTGTTTCTGTTCCTATTGAGATACTGCAATCCTCTGCATGGAACCTAAGATGGCTGACGCCGTGTAGTTTTTAGTGTGTGGAAATACTATGTAACCCATCCCAGTCAGCCGAAGATCTGGTTAGCAGGTTTTCTTCATGAAAAAAGGTCTAGCCTTTTAACGATATTTAATTTTTCATCTAAAAATGTTCGCACCTCATCATCATCATATCAGCCGCGAGACGTCCACTGCTTGAAATAGGCCTCCCCCTCAGAGCATAGAATACTAGAGCGAGGACAAGCCGCCAGCGGCCGCGTCGCAGTTGTTAGCTCAGTGGGCATACTCTGCCGCTAGTTCACCGTCCGTTGTTACCGAGTGTGCACGCGTGCTGATCGCAGAGAATAGGTATTACGTTTCTTCTCAAAATGTCTGATATGATGCACGTGTATTGTCCAATAAGAGCGTAGTGTGTGTGTGCTTTGTCTTGTCAATTACTCGTGCTTTGTGTGGGTTAATGAACTTGCGACAGGCGTACTCAATACAAATCGGCCGGCATGCCCGATCTCCTTATATTTATACATCTGTGGCCTCCCCCAAATAGTGTCACAACCAGTCCTGCGCCACCCGCATCCAGCGGACTCCCGCGACCTTTACCAGGTCATCAGTCCACCTTGTGGGGGAGTCTACCCACGCAGTACCTTCGGGTCCGTGGTCGCCACTAACCATGTTAGCATCTGGATGTTATCAAATGGTTTACATAGGATGAAGTTTGGAGTTAAAAAAGTCAATAGTGGTACCTCGAATTAGTATGGGTGTCAACCCGTATAATACACTTTTAATAAGTATCTGTTTTGATTGCCGTATTTAACAAGTTCACTTTTCGATTACTTCATTTACATTATAGTATTAATATTACATTCAACGTAAAACAATCTCAAGTATTCCAAATCATTGAAAACTAATGTAACTAATACACAAAAAAACTTCTTACGTTTTCATTAATCAGTGTGATCTAAATCATCTTCTAATTTCTGCCCTTTAGTTTCTGGCAAAATGAAACAAACGGCTGCCCCTATAAACGCTATTATTGAAAATACTAGCGAAGGCACCCAATAAGGACTGAGATTCGCAACAAAAGGGGCTACCATAGCCCCTATCTTGGCCCCCGAAGTGCTCACCCCGTAACCCATGTTTCTTAAAGGAGTAGGAAACAATTCAGACAACCATACATATGTGACGTTACAGGCTATGTTGATGGCCCACAGTCCTATTAGACCCAAGGTTAAACCAGTCCAGTGGTCTTTTGGAGTAAAAATCAGGAGTAACATGGTCAGACCAGTTAGTCCCATATTGCTTATCATTGTTGCTTTTCTTCCATAAGCTTTGCTTAGCCACGATGCCACAAAGCAGGCTGGCATCTGAAACGATAAAAATAATGAAAGGGTATACTTTGCATTTCAACTATTAGGGTAAGTTATCGTTTCTTTATGGATCCGAAGACACTATATATATATAGAAAGATAGAAAAATGTTTGTTCAAATAAAGCACACATTCCATAACAAAAAGTTAAGACTTAAATATAAACATGAAAAACAAACAAAGATATGAAATATATATTAGGTATCTTTAAGGGTATTTATAACCGAAGGGTACATTATAATGATCGCAATTTTTTTTTTCATAATTTTAAGATAAACAGTTTTAAAGTAATTTAAGGAAATAGGCGAAAATTGACCATTTCAAATTGACTCAAATATTATCAGCCCACACATAGCGACTTGTGTTTTTGAGCATGAGCTCTCGGAGAGCAAGTCATGTGGTAAATTGGAATAGAAATGTGGAAACATGTACCTATGGGGCTTGGCGAAGTACTGAATTGAAGACGGTTTAAACTTTGTTTTTAAAGTAAATTATTTATTGTCATATCACGTTGTAAATGTGTTTGTAACACTCTGACCTGTAAAAGCTCCAAAAGCTATACAGCTAATAACAATTTTGAATTTGGATTTAATAAGACTATTTACGAATCAAGTCATAACACGTTTTTATACTAAACTAACCTGAATTAATCCCATAATGATTACTGAGAGAAACACATTCGATCCCAAGAACGTGCAATACTGGTTGATGCCAAAGAAACACATTCCATTGGTGATCCAAATGGTGACCGAAGCCAGTGTTCTGACCGCTAATTTCCTCGACCGAAACAGATCGAAATACGTCTTCGTCTCCTTTTTGTCTTTTGGAATTACGCTATTGGTATTTTCTTCTACAACTGCAGCATTCAAATTGTTACTGGAAGTCAAAAAGTCACTTACTAGTACAATACGACTAAAATCAGTTAACGAGTCTGATGTTAGCTACTAGTAGCGCCGCAATGGTGTCAGAGGGGTAGGGCGGGTATGCGGGAGGCGACTCGAGGCTAACTTCAGAATCGTTAACTGATTTTAATCGTATTGTACAGATAGTTCAACTAAGCTTTGCGCAAGGTGTATGGATGCTTGCGCTTGTAACTTCGCAGATTTGATTTGTGTGGCAGTGACACGGCAGTCGTCGTTACAGACGTTGACTTACGTTCCAATGTTTTGATTTTATTTATATTTTCCAGAATTTTGAGTTTATCCGTTTCTTTACACATTCCTGTTTATGAGATGCAGGTATTATTATATTCACGTACCGAATCAAAGTTATAGGTACATAACTAGTAGGTACATAAAGTTTCAAAATATTTATGCAGCACTACCTACTAAGTTGCTTACGACTTGTAAACATTGCAGTTTTTCGTTATAAAACACTTCACGTCGGGTTCTCATATTGTCGTTATTATTTACGAGCTTAAACAATAGTTTCCGGACTTCACTCGGTAGTCATGTACTCGGTACTCATTGTTAATATGATTTAAAATAAAACATAAACCGCAAAGCATTTGAATGAATGACATAAATCGATAACTGACTTTTAGCCTTTTTTTTAATCATAGACAATTAGTGACAACCACAAGAAAATATCTGTCAACAAAATTTGGTTGGCCAGACTCTAGTTTGGCGAGTATATATTTGTAATATATCATGTAAGTTGCATTTGAAAATAACTAGGATCATTATTATAAGAGATATACAACACATAATCCATGTGCAGGCAACAGCACATTGCCATAGAGATCTCGATGCACAAATGGAGATGGATAGGCCGTAAGATTCAAAGAGGGGAACTAAATAATGCAAACATCGCTTTTCAGTGTATCCCGCCGCACGGAGGGTGAATTCGTGGACGTCCTGTGCACACATGGCGGCGAACAGTCAAGAGTGAGTTGCGTGCGGTTGGACTGAGCTGGAGCGAGGCCAGGGAGGTCGTTTAGGACAGGAAGGCGTAGCGGGAGCTTATGAAGGTCCTATGCACCTCTGAGGTATCCTAGGACAACATCCTTACCATAAAGCAGCCTTCGTCATAATCTTCCTCGCCTTTTCCACTCGTCCCCTCGACATAAGCCATCGTGGCGATTCAGGTAACATAATCTGTAAGACCATGATCAGGGCCGATACAGCGCTCATAGATAGCAGGTATACCCTCCAGGTTGGAGAGAAGTAGACGAATGCGACCAGAGTAGCTTCAGCAATACCATCTGGTAAGGTAATACAGCTACCTGAAAATAAGATTATTTTCATTAGGTTCATTGTGCTGTTGCAAAGTATGGAAACTTGGCCAATTTTAATGTAGTTATTCAAAGTATATATAACTACTATTACTATTACTATTTTTAATTATCGCTTTTCAGACTTGACCCCACCTGAATGAAAATTTTCAATATGCGTTGAGTGATGCTTTGCCATTATAATCTTGTCATCTCCGTCTGTCCGTTTGTCAGGGTGTAGGTTGGTTGTGCGTACGTATTGATGTTTATTTTTTTTGTTACTAATTTGTTAATTATTTGCTTTCAATTATGTCTTTGGCCAAAGACATAATTGAAAGCAAATAATTAAATTAATAAATTAATTTAATGTACTAGGTACTCTGATGGCAGTTCATATGGTCATTCATTACATATATGAAGGCACATCACGACTACCAGGAGGAAGTGCCTGCTGTATTTGCATAAGGTGTCGTTTCAGATGTAATTTGAAAGTGCCAATGATATTAGATTTCTTGAGTGGTGGAGGTATGTTATGATTAGGAAGATCGATCTAAAGGTTTTTGAGTCATGGCTTAAAAACTGGCTTCCTTAGCGAAAAAGACCTAAGTGCCGTGAGTTTCCTATAAATATTAGGGCTTCTTTAACTTACGCTATAGATAGGACAATGCTTTTTAATGTGGTTTAACTAGTAGAAGGTACGGAACCTTTCATTGTGCGTGGTCCAAGACACACTTGGTCGGTTTTTTTTAGTTCACGTTTGACTCAAATTCATCGTTTTTTTTTAAATTAACCTTGAGTGATCTTTGGTGCCTTGTGTGAAAATCTACGCTTTCCCAGTTATAGATATATTTATTAGAGCTTTACGTTGACTCATAATGACCTGCTATTTCTCTGTGCCGGCAGCCAACCACCTCCAGTACTAAGACGACGCCGACAATCGTCTGCCCGCCCAGGGCCAGCCCCGTCAGGAACCGGAATGCACAGAACGTCCAGTAGTCAGGCGCGAAAGATGAACCCAACATCAACACCACCACGAGAATCGCAGACGAAAAGATCGCGTTGCTTCGACCAAATCTGAAACATAAATTTTAAGTTACACAAAACAAAATCCAAGCTATTAATAAGCTATACAGTGTGTTGATACGTGCGAATATTTTGATGGCGATTAGTGTCTTTCCTAAACAACACATTTACATTTTCGTTAACTGCTCCTTTTTCTTCATACAAAATAATTGAGCACGCAGTCGCAATGTATTTACTAGAGGTGTGTAATGTGCGCAATGTACATGTCATGTCATTTGTTTACGACACCCATAAAAGTCAAAACGTTTGTTATGTCAAATCAGAGGGCCTACCGCGAAAGGCATTCGAAGTTTCCCCTCTCTGTCATACAGTTCGTATGTAAGTGCGACAGAGAGGGAAAACTTCAAATGCCGTTCGCGGTAGGCCCTCAGTTAGGATGTGATACATTGCTGTTCGGTTCTAGTACTAAAAAAAGATTAACTCTTGATTAATTAAGCTACCTATTTAACAAAAGTACCTACGGTCGAAAACTACGAATGGTTAAAATATACGCCCGTATGAAATTTACAGGTTGTATAGATTGTTTTACGGTTTTACAGTATTAATTAGGTAATAAAAATAAGGAACCGATTTTAATTTATTTACATTACATAGTCCAGTTAATTTATTTTCGTTAGTAAGGAATGAAATGATATTTGGAAATACTTTTTTTGTGTAATCAATGTTTTTTGTGTAAAATCCTAGAAGTTAGCGGAACTTATGTTGTACATAATATCATTTTATATTTACCATTAGCTTTTCGGTGAAGGAAGAACAACGAGAGGAAACCTGCGCATACAACTGCGAAGAAATTCAAAGATATATGTGAAGTCCCAACCCGCCCTGGGCCAGCGTGGGGACTACTGCCCGTTCCCTCTCAGGCATGAGAGGAGGCCTAAATACTGATTTATTATTATTATGAATCCTAGAAAAACCCAGTTATTCATCATCATCATCATTATCATCAGTCAGCCGAAAGACGTCCACTGCTGGACATAGGCCTCCCCCATGCAAGGAGTGCCAAAGTGACCGGTCCTGCTTCACCCGCATCCAGCGGACTCCCGTGACCTTTACACCTTTAGTCCACCTTGTGGCCGTCTACCCACGCCACGCCTTCCAGTACGTGGCGTGGTCGCCACTCAAGAACATTTCCGCCCCAACGACCATCGGTTCTACGTGCAATATACCCCGCCCACAGCAACTTCAGTTTAGCAATTTGGAGGGCTATATCGGTTACCTTGGTTCTGCTGCGGATAGCCTCATTTCTAATGCGATCACGCAGAGAAACTCCCAACATAGCCGTCTCCATAGCCCTTTGGATGACTTTGAGCCTTCTAATGAGGCCAACAAGTGTCTTCTTTTACGTTTATTATATTGACAGACACTTTGTAATTAAGTACCATTTTCACAAGCTTTTATTTAACTTGACCTGTTCGTTTGTTAGTTTTTTGGTGTGGGACAAATCTTGGAACTGAATTTTGAACAAGTTGACCTCAACCAATTGAGCTGAAATTTGGAATACACCTTTATTTCCGATGACAATTCAATATTATGGTACCATCGAGCTGATCTGATGATGGAGACAGAAGGTGGCCTTGGGAATTCAGTACTTAATTGACGTAACCCCGTTGAGTATGAGCTCGTTAGAATCGTGTCAATGAGTAGTTGATGATGGTGTCCTGTTGGTAATAAAAGCTTGTACCAAAAATTATTTTTTTGACGGAAATCTATATTTAATAATTTTTTTGACTGTGTACAATTCATTTTTGTTTCGATCGCACTTTGTTTTTCAAGATTTCCCAAGGATTTAAAGACAAAGCAGTACCGTATCAATAACATTACGAGCCTTTTTGTGTAACTTCTTCACGGTCTAACTTCGTCATCGGATTATGGACGCCTTTATGTAAAACAACAAAGACAGTGCGCAATATGGCTCACTAATGTTTCCCAACCTAACGTTTGGCAACCTGATTCATTTCGCATCTTTCCATTTCCCAACCTCTTAATATTTCTGAAACTGTTAAATATTTCAGGATTTTTATAAACTAACCTAACCTAACATATAGGGTTCTACACGATGGCCCTGAAATAAATCCTGAAATATTTAGCGTTTCGGAGTTTGGGAAATGAAAACTTGCGAAATGAATCAGTTTGCCAAACGTTAGTTGCGAAAAAATAGACATAAATTCGCAATCATACTCGTATTGCTGAAATTAAACCGATTTACTTACTGTGCTTTACGAATTCTTTGAACTTCGTTAGCATGCATCTAAGATTTTGACTCTGACCAACGCAAGTGACATATATTTATTTATTTAAACTGATGGCAGAAATACATAAAAGTACAATTGGCGGACTTCATGCCTTAAGGTATTCTACACCAGTTAACAAGTGGACCAAACAGAATTCGTATTGATGGAGGATCATAATCTATATAAAATTGTCAAACTCTTATTGCACCAATCAGATTCAGATAACGATTTAATAACGTAGAAACATCTCGTACTTAAAATAAACAAGTTTTTACAAAAAGTTGATAAAAGACAGCTGCCAGAATGCTTCACAATGTTATCAACGCCTGCGCGTTAGATGTTTTACCAGTTCCACTTTCTACAGCATGACGGTACCGTATTTGTCATCTATTAGATATCTTACATACTTGCAAAGTTTCAAATTGATAAGATAAATGGAAGTGGGTGAAAATTGACTTTTCAGATTTTTTTACTGATTATACACCCAAGGTTTGTAAAAATAATTGAATGCCATAAAAGCAACAGGGTAATCGTAAACATTTACCTGTCTGAGATCCATCCAAACAGAAAAACTCCAAACAACGAACCGAACATCAGTATAGTCTGCACAAAACTGGCCATCCAAGCCCTTTCACAAATCAGCCCGAACTCTGCCACGAAACTCTTCACGAAGAGACCTTCCTCGAACTCGTACTCGACACAGTCATCGTAGCACGTTGATGACGTCACGTTCACTGGACGGGACCCGTTGAATTTAGCACAAGTGAAACTGTTGTCGTATGTCAGGAACATAATATTCAGCATGTTCCACATAGCGAGGAATCTCGTCAATGCCGCGAGAATAGACACTTTAAATTGCCACGCTCCAAAAGCACCAATGGTCTTCTCGAGATAGTCTTCATTATTCCCACTTTCTCCTTTCTTAGGCAGTTTTTCAATATCCATCTTTAACACTTTTTGATCCGGCTAAGGAGAGATTAACTGAGGTGTGTGGTGTGTCACCGTCCCTGGTTCCAGGTAGAATAAAGATAACATTTTACTTGTTCGTTTTCGTTTCGTGCGCAACTGTTTTGAAATCAAGGTCAATGGTTAAGCCGCTCCATTACCGAATTTTTTGACTGACAACCAGTTCAATATGTAGAATGACTATAATATATTGAACCGGTGAAATAAAAAAAAGCGGCCAAGTGCGAGTCGGACTCGCACATGAAGGGTTCCTTTAAATAAATTGCGGTTTACGATTTATGGCGTATTAAAACAAAACTACTTACTAGATCTCGTTCTAACCAATTTTCGGTGGAAGTTTGCACGGTAATGTACATCATATATTTTTTTAAGTTTTATCATTCTCTTATTTTAGAAGTTACAGGGGGGGGGGGCACACATTTTACCACTTTGGAAGTGTCTCTCGCGCAAACTCTTCAGTTTAGAAAAAAATTATGTTAAAAACCTCAATGTAATTTTTGAAGACCTATCCATAGATACCCCACACGTATGGGTTTGATGAAAAAAAAAATTTTGAGTTTCAGTTCTTAGTATGGGGAACCCCAAAAATGTATTTTTTTTTATATTTTTGTGTGAAAATCTTAATGCGGTTTACAGACTTCATCTACTAACCAAGTTTCAACAGTATAGCTCTTATAGTTTCGGAAAAAAGTGGCTGTGACATACGGACGGACAGACAGACAGACAGACAGACATGACGAATCTGTAAGGGTTCCGTTTTTTGCCATTTGGCTACGGAACCCTAAAAATCGCAAAACAGTGTGTGAATACAAGTTATGAACTCCATAACCGGTTTCGGCCAAGGTAACCAAGTACTTCAGATTGAAATTGATAGATGATAAAGTTATGTTACTAAGAACTATCAGTAATAATGACATGCATAATCCTGTCATTAGGTCATTACTTTGTTCGGTATAAAATTAAATCACTACATTGTCAATAGTAATGACATCAATGAAAAGACCAGCGCTGGCTGTAAAGCTAGCAACATGCTGAGCTGACCTCCATTTTGTAACAAAACCTAAGTAAAGTGTTATTTTTATGTATTTATTTTATTTTCTGTAGTGTTTGTCACGAATAAATGTTTGAGTTTGAAAAATACTGTTTATCCCGCTTCCGGGACAATAGGGTATTATCCTCATGTTAAAATTGATTACGTGGTGTTGATAAATGAATAGTAAGCCATCACATTATTGTAATAAAGTATAAATTACAAAATATAATAAAAATCATAAAAAGATATGGATTAGAAAGTTTAGAAAACATATGTATTTTTTTATTGTCCGAGAGTTAATTTAAATGTACCAATAGAATCCTTACGCTTTAAGAAACAAAATTTTATTACAACTATGGACCTAAACGCAGTATTTTACGCCCGAAACAGCAATTTACTTGATTTTCCATATAACGATTAGTACCAATATTACACTGTGACGTCACAATTCAACATCAATTAGTATGAAGCGTTTCGCCTGCCGCCAGCAAGGGTCCGTCTTTGACTTCATTTTTTGGGTATTTATGTTCTTTAATTGTAGTTGTCTGAAAACTGGTTCTCTCCAAAAACTGGTTCTAATGGCATCGTTAAAAAAAATAGGAAACAAGCCTATTGGTGCGTGCCCGGAGCCGAAGTACGAACAATGTACCACATTGGCCATTTCGAAAATTTAATGAAAAGCCCGTGTCATGGGACGCAGCACCCGCAAGGAAATGTCTTATTGCTGGTTGATGAAATCTACATGAACCGAGTTATTGGAACCTAAGTAATAAAACTGAAAAACATACTTTTAATATTGGTAGGGTAGATGAACCAAAAGATGAACACCACCCAATAGTTGAACGTTTTGTCGTAAAATTGAAATAAAAAAATCGCAATACATTTTACACCTTCGGGATATTTTTTTCCTAACGCATCATCCCTTTGCCGAGGCTGGCATTTAAACTCCCATACAGTTCCCACACACACACGGCTGTGAGCAGTTGTCGCGTCGAGGTCTCGTGCCAAAATTACTGTTTCTATGGAGATTTACTTAAGGAAAGCGCTCTTAAATTTAAGCTCTAAATTATGTATAAAATTGAATAAAACGTCTACATGGATTGTTTTGCGTGATATAGATTATTGATTAATGCTTTTAATGGATTATCTATCACAAATTGCGTATTTATTGTTAATTTAAGAGATATTTAGCGTTCAACTAACGGTTTCAACTTTTTCTACCTGAGCCAATAGATGAACGGCGTTCATCTACTGGGCAAGGTATAGTTTTTTCAAATGCTTATATAAATTCTTATTATAAAGGTACATAAAACTTTTATGGCTAAAATGAATCGTTTTTTAACTGTTGATTTTTAAACCAAAAGTTGAACGTGAGTATCCATTCGCAACACGGTTATTTTGGGCTTTATTTTACTATGAAAAGCACGATTGTTCAACAAAGAACCGCTGCCCAGAAGATGAACGAATAAAATTAGTTCGTTCAACTTTTGGCTTCGATTCCAATAAGTGAACGCTCTGTTAAATTTAGTCCGTTCATTCCTTTGCCATCGTGCCCAATACATGAACGAACAAAATTTATTCGTTCAAGTTTTAGGCAAGGGTTAGTACAATGAACATCTTATTAACAAAGATACGTAATAAATATGAAATATGACTTGTACATATAAAATCCAACAATTTATCTATTTTAATCTAATGATAAATTAATAAAAAAATGTTTTAATGATTAATATGTAAAAAATAATCTCTTATAATTGTAACCATATGAAAAGGGTACATTTGAACTGTTTTATTCTGTGTTTAGTATCAATATTGTGCTAATAAATTGCTATAACAATGATTATTTAATAACTAGACCAAAAGTCAGAGGCTGCGCGGTGTTACGTTTTTCTTCGTTCAACTATTGGTGTCAAAATGTTCAACTATTGGGCACAGTGTTCATCTTCTGGGCAAAATGACATACTTCAGCATAAAACCATTTTTAATAAAATACTGTATTGTATAAGCTACGGTAGCCTAGTGGTTTAGGCATGCGGCTGCTAAGCGGCGGTCGTGGGTTCGAATCCCGGCTCGTACCAATGAGTTTTTCGGAACTTATGTACGGAATATTTACCGTTAGCTTTTCGGTGAAGGAAAACATCGTGAGGAAACCGGTCTAATCCCAATAAGGTCTAGTTTTCCCCCTGGGTTGGAAGGTCAGATGGCAGTCGCTTTCGTAAAACTAGTGTCTATGCCAAATCTTGGGATTAGGTGTCAAAAAGCGGACCCCGGGCTCCCTTAGGGGCACAACCGGGAATAACGCTAGGAGGATGACTGTATTGTAATAGGATGGTTTAAAATAGTCATATCCAATCTCGACTATATACGAAATCGTATAAAAAAATTAAATGTAAACAAACTAAATCACCACTCCTCGAAAAAAAATTGTAAAGTTGGGATAGTCGCTTAAACGTTCATCTTTTGGTTCCTTTACCCTACATCTTATCTTATCTTATCTATCTAGGTGAGGGCCCTTTCGGATGCACTTCGACCCAGTGGGATCTTTTGTGCATTTGCCCTCTCCTTTATACCTGCTCCCAGGCTTGCTCCATCATTTCCACAAAGCGGATGATGCAGTTCGCCGGGAGCACCTTGAATTCCTTTGGCTGCGGGTAACCGTTACCAAAGTAGTTCATTCTTTGTCTGGCAAGGGCATGACATTCACACAATAAGTGTTCCATAGTCTCATCCTCCTCGCCACACATTCTACAGTCTAAACTATCGGCCCATCTTGGCCAAGAGATCCTTGACCCCGAAGTGACCAGTGAACACCCCAGATATAATTCTGAGTTGCTTCCTACTGGATTTCCAGAGTTTTCTGGTCCAGCCCGAGTCCACTCCTTCTATGAAGAGCTTAGAGTGCCTTAAGCCAGCCTCATTCCTCCACTCGTGTTGGTGTTTGGTTTTGGCGTAGGCTTTAAAGGCCGATATTATGGTCCCCTGCGAGAGTCCCACAAATGGTTCTGGACCTACAAAGTGATTTGTAGAGCCCCCTCTTGCAAGCTCATCTGCTCTTTCGTTGCCGATGAAGCCCTTGTGCCCTGGTATCCAAACTAGTTGCACCTTATTGTGCCTTCCAAGTCTGTTTAGTGCTTGGACGCCATTATAAATTAGTCTAGAGTCCACTTTCGGCGCCGTAAGCGCTTTAAGGGCCGCTTTACTGACACTGAGTATATAGATAGTCCGCCCTTTGGTTCGCCTGTCTATATTCTCCTGTACACAAGCAATTATGGCGTATGTCTCCGCTTGGAAGACAGTTGCCAAACTACCCATGCTTACACTACTACTATAGTAATTTGCATAAATGCCTGCTCCCGTACCGGATCCCATTTTTGATCCGTCCGTGTACCATATACTGTCTTCGATACCAGACTTTGGTGGTTCTAGACCTTCGGCCCACTCAGCCCTGGTTGGAACTTTTGTTGTGTAGTTCCTGTGGAATACATACTTGGGTAGCATTTTGTCGCTTCCCATGTTTGTTATTCTGTCTAAGAGACCATCAGTCTCCATGTTTGTGTGCTTAGTCTTCGGCTTGCTATCGCTCCACAGTCCAAGAGTTCTTAATCTGTAGAGCGATTTGCGCGCCTCTGACTTAATCACCATGTGAAGTGGCGGTAGGTCCAGTAGGACTTCTAGCGCCGCTGTAGGCGTGGTACGAAACGCCCCTGTTATAGCCATGCATGCCGTTCTCTGCACCTTTCTCAGGGTCTCTCTGCATGTGCTCATTAAAGTCCTTGGCCACCATACCAGGCTACCGTACAGTATTATGGGTCTCACCATCATGGTGTAGATCCACTTCAGTACCTTGGGGTTCAGTCCCCATGTTTTGCCATACGCTGATCTACACATTCCAAATACCCTCAGGGCCTTTGTAATGGTGAGATCTGTATGCTTCTTCCAGTTCAGTTCCTTATCCAGTGTGACACCTAGATATTTCACGTCATTGGACAGTTCTAGTACCCTTCCGTACAGCTTTAACTGCTGTATTCCGCGAAGGGTCCTTTTCCTAGTAAAGGGTATTACTACAGTTTTGCCTGGATTAATAGATAATTGGTGACAGTCGCACCATCTCTCCACTTCCCTCAGTGCCTTGTTCATGATTTCTGATACCGTACTTGGGAATTTCCCATTAACCAGTATCACTAAATCATCAGCATATCCTACCGTGTGGATGGGACCTTTATTGAGTTCTATCAAGAGTGAGTTCACCACCAAACTCCATAGAGTTGGCGAAAGTACCCCACCTTGTGGACATCACTTTGTGGCCGTGGCCATTATCTCATCCCCTAAAAGAGATGACTTTATCAGTCTGCCATTTAGCATGTTGCCTATCCATACTTTATACACAGTGCAAGTAAACTAAAAATAATAAGCAGAACTGACATCCGTCCCACGTTCTGTGGATTTTATTCAAAGTTCATTGATTCATTACCAGCTGTCGTCACAAAGCCCCCGACGTCTCGTTGGAGCGCAAATTAACGGTGTTTGGTATTCACTTTTCTTCCATTCACGTATTAGGGATCCAATTTAATTCGGGAAACACTTTTATTTTTCTTCTCATTTAAATTATTCAAGGATATCTAATAATGTTGTCCTGTGCAGCATGATCAAAATGTTGGTTGCTCCAGAACAAACTCTCGTAGTAGGAACAGCAGTTAAGTTCCAGTTAGGTACAGAAGACGTTTGTATAAGCAGCAGGAGAACATAAAGCTTAGAAAAATATTGTACAATTTAATTTTTCTGAAAAGTATTTTCGTTCAACGAAATAGCGTTTTAAGTTTTACTACTTGATCCTTTCTTCGTTTAATTTGTCATTATATTTCAATCATTGTACGTCATGTAATTTTTATACCAACTCATGTGAACTATGTTTACTAATGACCACCAAATAAAAAAAAAACCTTTTCAATACAATTACAGATGGTGTGTCTCTGGTTCCTTGGAGTTTGGGACGGATACTTGTGTGGGACGCTACCTGTGTCGACACACTGACACCGTCCCACCTCCAACGGACTACTTCTAAAGCGGGTGCAGCGGCGAAAAACGCCGAACTTCTGAAATGCAATAAATATAGAGGCCTCGGCAGAGAGTACAACTTTATACCCTTTGGCGTCGAGGCCCTCGGTCCGGGGGTCCCAGTGCGCATAAGTTATTTGCGGAAATCGCGAAACGTCTGGTTGATGTAACTGGTGACCGAAGAGCTGGCGGTTTTCTTGCGCGACGCATCAACATTAAAATTCAACGAGGAAATGCCGCCAGCATCCTCGGTACAATGCCTCGAGGGCCTTTTTTTTAGATTTAACGTAGTTTTAATTTAATTTAGTTTATGTTAATTATCATATTGTATTTACTTTAGAAAACAAATGAAAAAAAAAATTACAGCCGCTGTTACAACTTTATGTAAATTCCGACGAATTCACACTCGGACTTTCACAATATGTGAGCCCAATGGATCAAAATAAAGCAGTTTTTAAAATAATCTACCGAACCCAACTCAGAATGTAACCTCTCGCTTAAAATATCTAATATCCCGATGAAGAAAAATGAGTAGAAGCGACCCTCGCCGGCGCGGATTTTTAGAAGAGTTTTAATCAGTTGTCAAGCGATTTACAAATTAAACAGGGCCGTGTTATGAAGAAATATGGCGGCGGGCCCTGCGTGTTTCCACTGTTGCGAGAGACACGACCATTTTCTTTTTATTACTATAGACCAAACTTTCTTTTGTTTTTTAGGGTTCCGTACTCAAAGAGTAAAACGGGACCCTATTACTAAGACTTCGCTGTTCGTCCGTCCGTCCGTCCGTCCGTCTGTCACCAGGCTGTATCTCAAGAACCGTGATAGCTAGAGAGTTGACATTTTTCCTGATTATGTATTTCTGTTGCCGCTATAACAATAAATACTAAAAAACAAAATAAAATAATTGTTTAAGGCTCACATACAACAAACGTGATTTTTTTTGCCGTTTTTATAGATAATGGTACGGGACCCTTCGTGCGCGAGTCCAACTCGCACTTGGCCGGTTTTTTTACAAGCTTTCTATTAATTTGCGATGTATGTAGGTACCTAACTAACTGTGTACAGTACGCGACACAAAAGTTTGCGTGTCTGAAGTTAGCCTCGAGTCGCCTCCCGCATACCCGTCCGTCCCCTCTGACACCTTTGCAGCGCTACTAGTAGCTAACATCAGAATCGTTAACTGATTTTAATCGTATTGTATGTCACTATGTTTGTTCGGGACTCGGGTGGAATCTTGCAACTCAATTTTGAAGCACATATAAATAATAAATAAATAAATAATAAATATTTGCGGACAATCTTACACAAATCAACCTAGTCCCAAACTAAGCAAAGCCATGTGTGTGTAAACTGTGGGTACTAGACGACGATATAGATACTTATATAGAGAAATAAATACTTAAATACATAGAAAACATCCATGACTCAGGAACAAATATTCGTGCTCATCACACAAATAAATGCCCTTACCGGGATTCGAACCCAGGACCTCTTGCTTCGTAGGCAGGGTCACTACCAACTAGGCTAAAGCGGTCGTCTTCAACCGATTGTGCTGAAATTTTTGGTAAAGGTATAGCTTGGATGACAATTCAATATTATGGTACCATAGAGCTGATCTGATTATGGAGACAGAGGGTGGCCATGGGAATTCAGTACTTAACCGACGTAACCCCGTTGAGATTGGGCACGTTAGAATCGTCTCAATGAGAAGTTGATGATGGTATACAGAAAAGTACAGTCGGCAATGAAAGCTTGTATCAAAAATTATTTTTTTGACAGAAACTTATTCTAATTATCGTGGAGAAATCTGTGACAAAGACTTCAAGAATTTACCATGTGCAACGAGTGTAGGTACAATTGTCGGAAAAGTATATGATAGGTTGATTTACATACCAGAAAATTCAGTGTTTAAGGGTCAGCGACGAAAAAACACATTTGATACCAATTTTTTTTACTACTAAAATAACCCTGCCTTGTGATGACCACGATGCCAAAAGCGAAAGGAAGATTAATAAGATAGGGTGATATAACGAACGCATACAAAACACGTGGAATGAACTCGCTGGCGACAGCCGAAACGGCTCATACAAATTGACATATTCATTTGAAATTTTGAAGTCTCATATTTTTTATGATTTTAGTTATAATAATATTTCGTAATTTGATGGTTTACTATTAATATAGCAACAATAAGTTACAAATTTTAACAACACACAAATTACCTACCTACCCTATTCAGCGAAGTCGTGTTTGAGATTATATATTACTAGCTGTTGCCCGCGACTTCGTCCGCGTAGAACTTTTTATCGTCTTAGAAAATGATTTCTCTCAATACAAAATTTGAACCCTATTTTAGGGGATAATTAAAAAAAAAGTTGATGTTCATTTTCTAGTTTGTGAACAAACAGTCTAAAACCAAAGTTAAAAATCTCATACTTTAAAAATGCCTTGAAATACTCAAACTTTGAACCAATTTTAACACTCTTAGGGGATGAATTTGGAAAAACTCTGAAATCAGTTTTGTAGTCTTTTAACGTACAGAATAAGACCGAAGTTAAAAATCTCTTACTCACACTTTAAAATTTTATTGCTCGCCATTTAAAATTTGAACCCCCTTTTAAACCCCCTTAGAGGTTGAATTTTTCTAATCGCTGAAAGAACTTTTTTCGTAAACTTTTAAGTCTCTAGCTCAAAAAAAGTGTTGCCCATACAAAGCTTTCTTAACCCCCTTAGGGGTGGAATTTTCTAAAACTCTGAAAGTACTTTATTATTAATTTTAATACGTAATCTTTTTGCAAAGTTTTAAGTCTAACTCAAAAAAAAGTGTTGCCCATGCAAAGCTTGCTCTCCTTTTTAACCCTATTAGGGGTGGAATTTTCTAAAACGATTTGTGTTCTTTTTTTGTATTTTAATAAGTAATCTTTCTACAAAGTTTCAAGTCTCTAACTCAAAAACATAAACTTTCCCTGATAAAAACTTTGCACCCCTTTTTATCCCCCTTAGGGATAGATTTTTTCAAAACGCTGAAAGTCTTTTTTTTTGTATTTTTATAAGTAATCTTTCTACAAAGTTTTAAGTATCTAGCTCAGAAAAAGTGTTCCCCATACAAACCTTGCACCCTTTTTTAACCCCCTTAGGGAATGATTTTTGTAAAACGCCGAATGTAGTAATTTTCATGTTCTAATAAGTAATTTTTCGTCAAAATTTTAAGTCTCTATTAAAAAAAAAAATGTTTTTCCCATACAAACTTTGCACCCTATTTTACCCCCTTAGGGGTGAAATTTTCCAAAACGCTGAAAGTACTTTCTTTGTATTTAAATAATCTTTCTACAAAGTTTTAGGACTCTAGCTAAAAAAAATAGTTTCCCACATACAAACTTTGCACCCCTATTTTAGCCCCCTATTTTAAGGGGTAGAATTTTCTAAAACGCTGAAAGTACTTAATTTGTATTCTGATGACTAATCTTTCTACAAAGTTTTAAGTCTCTATTTAAAAAAAAATATTGTTTCCCCCATACAAAATTTGCACCCCTATTTTACCCCCTTAGGGGTAGATTTTTTTAAAACACTGAATCTAGGTACTTTATTTGTATTCTAATGAATAATTTCTCTACAAAGTTTTAAGTCTCTATTTAAAAAAAAGTAGTTTTTCCCAAACAAACTTTGCACTCTATTTTACCCCTTTAGGGGTAGAATTTTCTAAAACCCTGAAAGTTCTTTATTTGTATTCTAATGACTGATCTTTCTACAAAGTTTTAAGTCTCTATTTAAAAAAAAAATGTTTCCCCCATACAAACCTTGCACCCCTATTTTACCCCCGTAGGGGTGGAATTTTCCAAAACGCTGAAAGTGTTTCATTTGTATTCTAATAACTAATTTTTCTACAAAGTTTAAGTCTATAGCTCAAAAAAAAAAGGTTCTCCCATACAAACTTTGCACCCCCATTTTACCCCCTTAAGGGTAGAATTTTCAAAAATCCCTTTTTATCCCTAGCCCACGTTATAAAAGCAACATTCTGTGCAAAAATCAACTCTCTTAGATTAGTAGTTTCGGCTGTGCGTTGATGAGTGAGTGAGTGAGTGAGTGAGTGAATAAGTCAGTCAGGACATAGGCATTTATTATGTATAAATAGATAGAAGATAATGAAACTCCCATTCAAATATCTCAAAAAATTATGAAGCTACATCCGTTTTAATGTCGCTTGTTAGAGTGAGAAAACGATGAGGGACTGTGACGTCAATATACTCGAGCGTCATAGTAAAAAACAATCGTTTCATATGAAGGTGCGTTTTGCGGAAAAGGGACAGAACATACCCCCTCTTAAAACTTTGGACTCTTATAACTTAATCATTACCTATATAACCTCTTGCTTTGTTTTTTTCTCCATTTGACTATATTTATTTTAAATTATTTTTCGAGAAAATACATTATGATTATTTACCATATTTTCGATTCCTGAGCTATAACCACGAACTTCGGAATTCGAAAATATTCGGGTATCTCTATCTCTATCGCACTAACCATACTCGAGTGACAGGGATGCAAATATATGAACATTGAGTATCGGTTTTCGTGGTAGCGCCGCAGGTACTTTGGCTGAATGCGCCGAGCGCGTGCCATTGTCATTCAAAAAAAACAAATTCGTGTTAATTATACTGTTCAAATTTGTTGATTTCATTTATTGAAATTACGACATAAAACGACATTTGCGCATATAAGTTCTCATATCAGAATCGAATATTTTTTTATGGTTTATATTTTAGCATTTGTCTCGTAAAGGTCTATCGTAGACGGGATTTAAATTATTAATAAGTGAAAGGCAAAGCAATTCCGCCATTTTGACGAACATTTGACGGTTCTTATAGCTGACAGTTGGAGCAGCGTTTGATTTCAATAAAAATAAATGAAAAATTAAATGAAGTCGTATATTTCGGAAAATTAATTAACTGTCGCAGTCGGATAAAAACTATCCTAAGTTGCAGCTAGAATAATAATGTACCTATATAAAATGTTTCATATTTTTCCGTTCATGGGATGCTGAGAACATTCGAACCGCGCAAAGCTTAGTTTCAAACTGGCTGATTCTTTTTTTAATTTAGAGATTTATTATAAGTGGAGATTATTATTATTTAATTATTTCATCAAATATTTATAACTTGCTCACTTTATGGGTCCTGCACGTCTGCGATAATTTGGGAAAAACCGTAATCCCTGTTTAATATGGTCCAGGATATTAAATCGATTGGACGCATTAACTGAGTATTTAACCAGTCCCCAAGTTATCTCAAATAGTTCCAAACCCACAGCCTATCATAAACTGTGCACATTATGGTAATCTATTTTGCACGATTAAACGGCCTTGACTTTTGGCTTGTTTTAACTGTGTATAGTTTTCATTATTTGCACTACTTAGTTGGATCCCGCTAATCTTATCATGAACAATTAGGGTAATACTCCTAATTCTAATCATTATGCAAACAGAATTTGATTCGGTTGCCGAACTGCTGCTGCTGTAGGGACAGTTAGCGTAATCACGTTTCGAACGCGCGTTAAGACAATTTAACTGTAATTTTTCCATATATAAAGTGACATTTAGATCTGAGATGTCCGAGCGCCGCGCCCCGTAGTCCCAGCGATCGATTTACCCCACTCATCTTCTTGAGGACGCGAATAAGTGCCGGATTATAGAAACGTGTTGTGTGTTACGTGAATATTACGAGGGTTCAGTCCATCTAGGTATTAGGCGCGTAAAATCAGTGCGTGTGCCTCTAACGGGTAGCGGTTATGCGCAGCAACACGGCAGAATCAACATCAACGGCAATCACAGCCATCACAGGCCCGGGTGAGAGCATTCCATATTACTTTTTAGGTAGAAGGTATACTTCTTTAATGAAGCAGTTCGGGTTATATGGGCGCAATTAGAGTCCAAACTACTGGCTAGGCTAGACGCACGAATAGGACTTACTGGCCCATATCCGTAATACGTAGGGGTAATATTGTATATACGTACTCAATATTTAATTTTTGTATTGTATTCAATGTTGCCTTCAGTGCCTTTGTTAACTTAGTAAGATTTTACGTTAGATTACAGTGTGTCAATTACCAAACACTTAATTTATCTGAACCCCGTAATAAGCTCCTGTCTAGGACGCTTCGGCAGTGTCATACATATATGTGGTGGATCATAATATGTGTTAGTAATATTTGGCACTTATAACTTATAAGTAATAGTGTTTAACAACTGAGACCTACAAAACTGATTCAGATCAGTTATACAAGTAATTCGCTAGGCGTCCCTACTACGAGTAACACAATGAGTAGTGGATAGGAGCTACGGGGCTAGACGAGACTGAAACTGGGCTGAACTGTGGTAGTGAGTGAAACACCGCGAACCTATATCTATTAAAACTACGAAAATTAGCCCATAATGTAATAAGCAACGTTCGACAGTACGTCATACAAGATGACTTGAAAAGAAACTACCTACGCGGGAGACGAACAATGAATAGCGATACATCTGCCTGAACCAAAACAAAAGAAAGCAAAAAATTATTCGTTTCTAGGTAGCTGCGCCTGAATGCACTTCTTTGACATGTCCAGATTTTATGGATTCACGCCACGCCAGATGGGCTTGAATAGGTGAACGATATTAACAAAATAGAGGATAAAAATGCTACATAAACTTGTAATAAATAAAACACTAGAACGAAAAGAAAACCAGACTCCAATTCAACTGGATGCAAAAAAAAACCTAGAGCTTAAGTGTGGTGAAAAAAAAAGCGTTGAATATGCAAGCCTCAGAAGACTGCAGAACCTTACAACTACAAATAAATACGAGTTATGCCTTTATTCCACATGACGAGGACTTCTCCCCAGGAAGACCGCCAAACTACGGTAACAGGCAAATTAAATACTGGCTGCCGATGCCGGTCAACGCTCCTAGTGACAGTGTTTGTGGCACTCTGTTTGTGTTAATATTTTGGTTATGTTTATGTAAATAATTGATGTTGTGTCTGTGTCTACAGTAAAAAAATGTGGTGACAAAGTTTAAAGTAATATTGTAAATCTTTGAAGTAGAGAAATAAAAATAAGCCATACGATAAATGAGGTAATAGTGCCCGCATCACGTATATTCTTGTCAAGCAGCAAGTCATTCACCTACATGAATACGTACTGGAAAATAGTAGTTGTCGTGGTTGCGAGTCATATTATGACCTCATGACATACAACATACAACCCCAGAGGCACACACGAGAATTTATCCAACACTGCATGAGACATCGACGCAATGGAAGAAACTGATTGCGAATCAGAGGAACAGGTAGAATGATCTCAAAATAGCGAGCTGGAACTGATCTCCGAGAATACCTTCAACATGAGAAGACTTTATAAAAAGCAACGTGCATCATTTCACCAACGCTCATCCCCCGACGAAGTATCCTTTCTCTCCTCTTTTCCAATATTGGCTAAAGGCTGCATAGCCGGTTGATTGTGGCCGACTGGTTGCGGCTGGTCGGTCTTCCCTTCCCATCCCAGAGCGTGTCACTCCCCACAAAATTGCGCCCCCTGGTATATCCGGCTCGTCCGGGTCAGGCTTGCTTTCTGGCTGGGTGTGGTGCCTATGTTCATGTTCATGTTCATGTTCATATAAAGTGACATTTAGATCTACCTGACGCGCGTACAATGCGTTACGTGATCAACCTGCTGAGGGTTGATCATACAAATTTTCGAGAGAGAACAAATTTTCGTTAGGACAATTTAACTGTCATTTTTAGGTGTCCGTACTCAAAGAGTAAAACGGGACCCTATTACAAAGACTCCGCCGTCCGTCCGTCCGTCCGTCCGTCCGTCTGTCTGTCACCAGGCTGTATCTCACTGATACCGTGATATAGTTACAGCTGAAATTTTCACAGATGATGTATTTCTGTTGCCGCTATAACAACACATACTAAAAACACAGAATAAAATGGTTTTTTATAGATCATGGTACGGAACCCTTCGTGCGCGAGTCCGACTCGTACTTGGCCGGTTTTTATTCCATATATAAATTAGCATTTAGATCTACCTGGCGTACGTACAAAGTTGCGTTACGTAGACAACCAGCAGAAATTTATATTTTTTTCCTACATCTTTCAGTAATTCTGATCGAAATATATGGTTTGGGAACAAGTTGTTATCAAAATACGGATACACACAGATAACACATACATATCATAGAATTAACAGTAAGGCATCAAGTGAGATTATCTTAATAACAATAACGCAACACACAACAATAACGCAATAACAATAACGTTACACTCTTGATTTATTACAGAAAAAAAAACTTATGGAATTTAGGTAGCGCGTCTGCATATATATCCACGGACTCACTACATATATTTATCAGCGTGCATAGAAGTAAAGGGGAATTTGGCCGAGTAGGTACTGTTCGACGGAGAGGTAGGCATGGCATAAAGGCGTGCTGGTCTTTTGGGGATTTCTACCGGGTGCTCAAAATCTGATAAATTGTAGAAATGGTTGTCAGTCTATTCTTGCATTTTTCTAGGTTATAAAGAAAAATTATATGCACAATATGCGCAATATGCCAAAAAAAAATTTTTAATTCGCTGAAGGCTAAAGGTATGTGTCGCATCGCATAAGTAATGTGTCCTATTCTAATCTGCTTCGTACTACAATATTAGATTACATTTTTTAAATACTTCATTGGCGATTCCTATTATAAATTCCAATACTCTTGACGCTTTTTTAATAATGTTATCTATGTGCGGTATAAATGTTAGTTTACTGTTTATGTTTAATAGCACTCCTAGGTCCCGTATACAACCAACTTCTTCGATGCGGGTTGCCTTTAAGACTTGTACACTACGATAATATTATACCTAGTAATAATTTAATTATATATTTAATTGGTATACATTCATAAAATTTATCGTACGTCAAAATGTCGTGTCGCCCCACAGCGGGCACGTGACACAAAGAAATGCAGACGGTCTTCACAAAAAGCTCGCAAATTTCGTCATCAATTATCATTATTAGAAGCGGTGGCGGTGACGGGCGTAATTGGGTTTTACAAATGGCGCCGCTGCTGTCATTAAATGCGGGAGATAGAATTGATTTTGTTTGTATGGATCTTTGGGGGTTGATTTTATTTTTCTTGTTAAGGAATCGAAGTAGTAGGCACGTGATCAATAAGTGCATCGTTAAGCGTACAGTCGTTTTTGCAAGTTCGTAAAAAAGACGTAGATTGAGAAGAAGCACTATAGTTATTAACCCACGACGAAAAACAGGGCTTTTATAAGTTTGACGTGTCTATGTATCGGGGTGTCTGTCTATGGCATCGTAGCTCCTAAACGAATGAATGGATTTTAATGCGGTTTTTTTGTCCAAAAACTGGCGTGATTGACATGGTTCTTATAGCTACGTTTCAACAAAATCTGTTCAGCCGGTTTTGAGATATTAAACAGTCAGCATCAGATAGTTAGTAGCAGAACAGGTAGCCAAATATATCGCAACACGTCTTTATTACTATAGGAGTAAGGATGTGTCACGATATATTTGGCTACTTTGGCTGCTACTAACTATATGTCGCTGACTGAACTTGGAAATGAAAATGTCCGGTTTTTTAACTTCTCTAGCTTTGTAAGTTTCTATGTTAATAGAGGCTGAAACGCACTGAAAGCGGTGGCGGTGCGGCCAGTACCGCCTCCGCGCCGCGCCGCTACCGCTTTCAGTGCGTTTCCAGCTTAATGGGTAATATCTGGAACCACTGGACCAATTTCAAGAATTCTTTCATCTGTCGTATGAAGTTTCCGGATGGTCATAGGTTTATTTAATCCCGCGGGTTTTCCTGCCTTCTATGTTATTTTATTTTTTTAATTTAAGGATTGCCAACGGAGTTCACAAGGTTACGTTTTATGAAAAAAACAAGCACTTTGTGATGACTAATTGTAACCCTAATAATAGGCAACCACAGCATGCGTTGCGTTACAATTTTTAGCATTAATAAACTAATTATCTAGGCTTATAAATAAAAAAAACTAAATCATATCAGTCAGACTTATGCTTCAAGGTTCAACAACAAATCCCTGATTTTGAATTTGAAGCTATTATGAGAACCACAAAAAATATCAACATTTTCCTGTTCTGTAACGAGATCATTGTAGGCACGCGACAGGCGAGGTACAGGCGAGTGCTTACCAAAGTTGGTTTTACAAAAAGGAACGTGAAATAAGGCACGAGACATGCGAGGTATTCTAGTCGGGACGCTTAAAGAGAACTTATCAACAATAGGGAACATTACGCAAAACTCTTCGTAGGTGGCGACACTATAGTAGCGTTGACATTGTATCTCGTTCCCACTTGCGGTATTGTCTATGCAAGCATCCTTGTCACTCATTTGACAATCAATTGTGCATGTGTGTGTGAATCCCTATATTCCTATACTGGTTTACTATTAGTAGTAGTGCTGCCTCTGGCGGCAGAACATTGCAGTAATGTTCCCTATTTGAGGCGAATCAATTAGATTCCGCAGACGGAACTGCTGGACGGGGTTTTCTTCCTATAACTGGGCAAGTTAAGTTAATTTAGTTTTTAATTAGTTTATAATTATTTGCTTGTTACTTTATTTTTATTTATGATGTTGTTTTCTTGTTTTTACTCAATAAATTTTGGGGTTCCCCATACTAAAGAACTTAAAAAAAAAGTATTAGATTGTTCATGATTTTATACAAGAAAGACATACTAAGCAGCGTTCTTCTATTACTTAATATTTCTAGTTTAAATTGTTTAATTTTGTCTAGATACTATCTTACATGACTTGGTGGTTTATATCAGTACGACAAATAATTTAGCAGTTTTTTTGGGACCTCTCTATTCTGTTAATGTGAACTTTATTAACGGGTGACCAAGCGGCACAGCAGTACTCTAATTTACTTCTAACATAACTATTTATAGAAATATTTTTGAATTCCTTTCCATTTCTAATAACGAATCCTAACGATTTATTAGCTGATGTTATTATATTATCAATATGGGTTGTAAATTTTAGTTTTGTATCAATAACTAATCCCAAGTCACGAATAAAGCGGGTAAAGCCGCGCGGGCAGCTAGTATTTTATTAAATATTTTTGTTACGTGTCCTAAGGCTGCGAGCTCAGAGCATAGAATACTAGAGAGAGGACAAGCCGCCGGCGGCCGTGTCGCAGCTGTATGCTCAATGGGCATACACTGCCATACTGTGCACGCGTGCTGATCGCAGAGAATATTACGTTTTTCCCAAAATGCCTGATATGATGCGCGTTTATTGTCAAATAAGCGTGTAGGTATACAAGAGTGTGTGTTTTAGATGTGTGCGTGCTTTGTCGTGTCAATTACTTGGGCGTTGTGTGGGTTAATGTACTTGCGACAGGCTCACTCTATACAAATCGGCCGCCATGTCCGATATCCTTATATTCATACATCTGTGGCTGCGAGCCTTTCAAGAAAATACAGAGAGGTCGCTAATAGTAGCGGCGCTGAATATGATTGAAAGATACGCTTCATCTGTCACTGTCCTCGTAGCTCAGTGGTGAGAGCACTGTACCGGCAATACAAGGGTTACAGGTTCGGGTCCTGTCTAGGGCTACAGGCGATGTTGGTTTATTTTTACAAGCTTTATATTAACTTGATTGATTGATGAAAATTGATGGATCGTATCCGGAACACCACGCTGCGCTCCAAGACCCAAATAGTAGACTTATCTCGGAAAGTGGCTAAGTTGAAGTGGGACTGGGCTGGTCATGTCACCCGCATGCCGAGCGAGCTTTGGGCTAAGATTGCCACTGACTGGCAGCCCGACAGCTCAAAACGGAGACGCGGCAGACCTCGTCGGCGATGGCGAGACGAGCTAGACTCCTTTTTAAAGGATTGGCCAGAGACTGCTCAGGAACGCGAAGTCTGGAAACGGAGGGAGGAGGCCTTTGCCCAGCAGTGGGACACAACAGGCTCTTAATAATAATAATATTAACTTGCACTATTCGTATGTATGTAAATATGTAAGTATGTAAGTTGTCCGTCAAAATTTGCAATCCATTTTTCAGTCACTTTCCGTAATCCAATTGAGCTGAAATTTTGTAAGCATATGTATATCGCATGAAAATGCAATATTATGATGACTTGGAGCTGATCTGATGCTGGAGCTGGAAGGTGGCCATAGGAACTCCGCAATAAAACGACACAACCCCATCGAGTTTGGGCTCGTTAGAATCGTTTCAATGAGTAGTTGATGATGGTATGCAGAAAAGTACAGTCGGCAATAAAAGCTTTTACCGAAAATTAAATTTTTGACAGAAACTTATTCCATTATATTTGTCTTCCGTATGATATCGTTTAATAAAGAAGAAGTTGTATTCATGAATGATCGTTGTTTATCTGCGTGGCCTCCACATAAATTATGTGTATTTCCATTAAACAATAGTCACACAACACATGGTGAAACACGACTGCATACATCAAATCATTATCCCAGACACGGTATCAGAAGACGCAAATAACAGTTAATTTTAACCAAGACGATAACCATTAAATTAACGCGAGGTGTCGGCGTTAATAACTACGATAACGTCAAGTATAATTGTGACAGATTGTAGTTTATGATTATTGTACGGGTTAACGACAAGACATATATATATGCAGTTCTA
This sequence comes from Epinotia brunnichana, assembly GCA_963854355.1. NCBI lineage: Eukaryota > Metazoa > Arthropoda > Insecta > Lepidoptera > Tortricidae > Epinotia > Epinotia brunnichana. The sequence continues at coordinate 2,628,274 of OY977945.1, read as the reverse complement.
AGTTGGGAGATAAGCTTCCGAGTAATTAGAAAGAAAGTGCAATTAGCAATGTGTAAGTTTGCAAAACATTGTAAAAAAAAGACAGAAGTGTTCTCAGAAACTTCTGGAAAAATTTTATTTGGATTTTGACATATTGATTACATTCAAGTTATGTATACCATAGCATTAGTTTAATCATTATTTGACCAGGGACTCTTTACATTTCCGTTATTTTAGTAACATGCTCTAGATACAGAATCTGCTATCATGTTAAATGTTAAAAAAAAGGACTACGTACTAGACTTATAAATAAACTAAATATAAAATACCCCACCCAGTTCACCCGCTTGAGGCATGGTCCCTAGGACGCTGGCTGAATTGCCCCTTTGCACTGCTAGGCTTAGACGCTGGGCAAAGAAATAACCAGCCCTGTGGTCGCCTGAAACGCCAATGAGTCGGACCGACACCTCTTTCATAAATTTTTTGGTGTCGGACGACCAAGGGCCCAGAGTCTCCACCGCAAGTGCCGCGAATTCATATTCATTGGTGAGAAATGCGTACTTGCGGCGTTTGGACATTTGGGCTTGGTCTGCGGCAGTTCCAGGCTTCCGAGCCGACCCTTCGACGTGGGACGGAGCCAGCGTGTCGACACAGGTAGCGTCCCACGCTAAAGGGCGGCCTAGGCTCCAGGGTACGAGAGTGCAACCGTCGGGTCTCTTCCCGTCAGTAGCAGAAAGGCCCGTTGGTTCCAGAGTTGCAGGGAGAGCTGCAGTGCTTAGTGAACGGCAAATGAGGTCGTTTATGGTGGCGTGCCTGAATAAACGACCGGCGCTCTTAGAGCAGTGCAAGCCATGGCGACCCAGTGAGTCTACGGGTTGGGAACAGCGGCTGCAAGCGTGAGGCTCACATAATTTGAGGCCCAGGCGAAGGCACACTGCTATTCGCAGTGCAGAGGGGTCTAGAACAGAACCAAGGTTACATGACGGAAGCGCGTGCAACCAGTGCCCCGATTCTTTTTCTGAAACCGCCATTAGTCTGGCTCGTTCGTAGTTATTGACGGAATCGTCGAGTAGGGACTGGAAGGTGTTTTTAATTTTTAAAGAATCCCAAGCAGCCTGGTTAGATCTTTCGTTCGGCATTCGCTCGTCAGGATTTTCAGCTCTCCAAGCACATTCTGCGTCCGTCAGACACGTCACCGGGACATTGATGGTTGAAGGTACGTTAAGAATACCACGAATGAGGGTGAGCGTGCTGTTGACAGACGCATTTTATTTTATTTGACGCTGGAGACTTTACGTCTCCTTATCATAGAAAAAGATTATTTTAATATAACGGACCCGGAGACTATAAACATCTCTCGGCAATAATTGTATGCCTGAGGTATTGTCTGTGTATGTTCCTGGTAGTGAGTTACGTCGCTAGAGCTCCTCAAAATGCGCTGTGTTCAGAGGGACCTGCATTCGTCGCACAGCAAGTCCTCAAACCTTTGGGACGGAAAGGTTCTCGAGTGGCGACCATGTGACGGAAGACGTAACGTCGGTAGACCCCCGACAAGGTGGACTGATGACCTGTAGCACTACCACCAGTGGGTATCGAGAACACACACCACGTTACTTTCCTCGTGAGCGAGTAAACGCGCTTCGAATAGATTTCGATTGTCGCAAATTCGAGCTCTCAAATTCGTAACTCATGGTGCCGTCGTTATACCTACTCCGAAAACAAATTCAAAACGTTACTCGCTAGCGTTTAGTTTTCGATGCGTAATTTAAACATTCGATTCGTACGACCAATTGGTAACATGCATGTGACACAGATTTGACATTTCGAATTGAAGAATACCGTTGTGACTGTAGTTTAATTACTATTTCACTTGCTAATGGTGCGTGATTTCGTATTATTCCGTGAAGAGTTACCGTAGATCCGATCGCCACCTATCTCAAATTAAAGAACGTATTAAAATAAGGGGTTTGAATTGACAACATAAGATCCGCAAAATTCGGATTGTCGCGTATTTTATATTTAAAAATGGAAAAAAATGGCACACGTTCCGCCATATTCTGTCGAGAGAATCAGTGGAGAATCGGGCCACACTGTTATAGTAGCTTATGTGACTGTACATAATGAAGGGCATTAAACACGAGTGTGGGTTTATGAAACGAGCCGAAGGCGTGTTTCATAATAACATCACACGAGTGGCTTAATGCCTAATTATGTACAGTTACATACACTACTTTATCTATCCACATATGATAAGCCTCCATGATGCATTCAGGAGCCGCAAATTATGACCGGCATCGCGGCGTTGTTTTCTTGCAGCTGTCATAGTTTTTCTCTTAATTCAGAGACAAACTAGAGTCGGATTCAACTATCATATCGATCGATATATTACTTCCGTGCGACATTTGTCAAATTTGTATGCAAATTGACTATTCATTTCGAACTAAACGTCATCTCGACTGATATTAGAATAGAGGTCAAATCAAATTTCTTTGATTTCAGAGATGTTCGAAATTTGAATGAAATAATATTATCAAAATCGATGTTATTATTTAGCAATAATAACATTTCCACAGATAAGAAATTTGTTTCAACAAAACAGTCTATTTTTATGGTGGTCATAATGTGCGGTTCTTGAACGCATCATGGAGGGTTTATGATATTTGGATAGATAAAGTTATAATTAATGTCGTTAAGCTTAAGGTATAGATTCCTAAAGTCTTTAAACAAGTTGGCATTGGAGAATTTTTAACTTACGCGATGCGCGTATTCAGTAATGTCATAATCATAACTGACAAACTTTAAATTAAAACGATAAATGCTTGTGATATAAGGCTGTAATATTGAAAAACCGATGAAACTATACGAAAGATCGAGTGAGTAAGTAAACGTATAACTGTGTCGTGGTAAAGTTTAGATTTTTAGTTCTGTGAGTGACCGCCACGGGCAGTGTGTCGATTATATGTACATACTAGTGATACTCGATCCTCGCTCACGATGAAAGTAAACGCGACTCACGTCAAACCTGTGGTAAGGGTACTGGTAAAGGTCGCGGGAGTCCGCTGGATTCGGATGGTGCAGGATTGGTCTCTTTGGCAGTCTTTGAGGAATATGATGATGATGATGCAGTCTTCAAACCAAGATAGGGTTGACAACACCTTTATGACTCCCCACCAGAGCTCCCAAAGGTGCGCTTCAGTATTTGCTTGCCACCAGGCAGTTTGCTTGTTTTCCACCGTGTGATATAGATAGGTTTGTAAGAGTGTTCGGTAAGCCACTATAGAGCCATATGAAAGCGCTTTACTCGTACAAGCTTTTACTTAACTTGTCCAGTTTGTTAGTGTGGGTCAAATCTTGGAACTGCATTTTGGACCAGTTAACCTCAACCGATTGAGCTGAAATTTTGGATATAAATAAGTATAGTTTGGATGACAATTCAATGTTATGGTACCATCGAGCTGATCTGATGATAGAGACAGAGTACTATGACGGCATACAGAAAAGTACAGTTGGAAATAAAAGCGTATACCATAAATATATTTTTGACAGAAACTTATTGTTTTCCCTTTAAACTGTGTTTGTTACGCCCTCCCTGTTAATTCGTTCGCCAGATGAAAAGTTAAGCCATCAAGACCCCAGTTTTTAGAGCACTCTTAATCTCGCAAGACAAATTGTTACCTCTCAGGAATTAATTTGGAGGAACCGCCCTCCTCCCTCATCGTTACTTCTTTAATGTTTTAAAAATACCGTCTTCTGTTCCAATTAGCCTTTGATGTCCAACTGTTGTTATTAAATTGTTTGATTTATTAATACTTGAGTGAAACGTTTGTTTTGAGATAAATTTAAATAAGACGGGAATCTTGGTTTAACAAGAACATAAAATACAAATTCAACTACCGTTGAAATCCATTTTCCAGATACGAAGTTTAACTCTATTTGATTCTTATATCATCCTCCTAGCGTTATTCCCGGTTGTGCCCCTAAAGGAGCCCGGGGTCCGCTTTGACACCTAATCCCAAGATTGGGCATAGGCACTAGTTTGACGAAAGCGACTGCCATCTGACCTTCCAACCCAGAGGGAAAACTAGACCTTATTGGGATTAGACTATTTGATTCTTATATAAAAGAGAAATCAGAGCAAAAAGCACACGTTACAGAATTACAAAATCATATAATATTTAATCAATTAAGTACACAGCTAAGTGTGTTGTAATAAGTATCGAATAAACGCAAGGTGTTAGCTGCTTGGGGTACTGGGTTGCAAAAGTTTACATACATACTTATGTATGTAAACTTTTGAGGTATATTTTTCCGTATTTTTACTACGCCAGTTAATCCCAACTCTGAAAGCCTACTAGATAACTCTCAAAGGCAGGGTTACCAACAAATGTTCTCAACAAATTATCCCAAGTAGACTCTTAAAGTGGATTCTAGGCATTTTTTCGGTACATTTGCGGGCCATAATTTAGAAATATCGCGGCCCCGCGCCATTACGCCTGAGAAACGGCCAAGGGACAGATTCATAAAAGTCGAGTCTAATAATCTGGAGTGAAATGGTTCGTAAAACATTTGGGAGGTTATGCTCTGAAGGACAGATCCGCAGAACAACAGGCTGTGTAGGTATGCATATTGCATGTGCCTATGATTAATTTGCGATTATGCATATTGCTGACTGTCATAAGAACTGTTGTTCGCACTTGGGATTATTTATGTAGAAAGTTGACGGCAAATCGCGGCCACGTTTTAATCTAATGACAGCTTTGTTCATTCTGGTATTCTGATAATCTTATCCTATATTATGAAACAGGGAGTCCGCTGGATGCGGGTGGCGCAGGACCGGCCATTGTGGCACTCTTTGGGGGAGGCCTATGTCCAGCAGTGGACGTCTTTTGGCCGATATGATGATGATGATTGTATATCTATTTGTTAATAACGTTCTCGAAAACAGCTCTAACGATTTCGATGACATTTGCAATATTGAGGTTTAGGTACATGGCCGAATTTTAGTTGGGAAAATTCCCTTTCTCTTTGGAAAACACAATAAAATTCGAGCCAAGCTCGGTCGCCCAAGATAAGAATAAATAAGATAATTTATTTCATAATAAGAGATTACCGTATAAATTCGCATGTAGGTACCTACATGTCAAAACTATCATAATTTTTATGATGATGATGAAATACTATCATATTAATTTGTTTGTCTGTATTGCTCTTCTAGACATTCTAATCGACACGCATCAATTTAATTTATTATTAAATCTTTATTTCGGACTTGTATTGTATCCATATATTGTTAGTATTTTACTTAACCTAGGTATGAAAGTCTTATATACTAGTTACACATTATTTATAATCTATTTGCACACCAATTGTGCAACGGACTTAGTCTGCCCAACCCAGTGCGACAAGATAGGGCAGTCATACCTGTCTGCAATGACACTTAGAATGCTGTTGGTACTTGCCCTGAGTCAGCCCAGCATCGACACGATTTTTTTGCGTATGATCGCTTGAAAACCGTCCGTGCGGGCCTCGGCGAACATACGCGAGGCGCTACACCACCTAGGCAGTCCCAACAGCATCCTGAATGCATTGTTATAATGAACACGCAGGGCATTATACGCTCTTTTGGTATACTTTACCCACAGACTGCTCGAGTAGAATGATTGACTATAAGCCTTAAATAGAATGATTTTGACATCGGTGGAACATCGAGCAAACCTGCGGGCTTAATGTGGCCCTGTATTTTGTCTAAGTCTTGGGTGTTTTCTATATATTTGTCTATGTTAATATGTACAGTCGGCCAAAAATATTATGACCTACCACCCTACGGTTACCCCTACACACTAGGTTCATTTGAACGTCATGAAACAACAAGGTCGATTTCCACTTGCAATAACTAATATTATGACAGTAACCTTAGCGACAATCAGATCTCACAGAATCTTTTGTCAAAACTGGTAGACCACTTTCTTGGCCGACCGTATATCGTCTTAATAGTTCGGCAAGGACTGTTGAGCCATTTAGGTGTCAACTAATTTTGGTTTTTTAATAGTTAAGCTTTGAATTGTCGCTGTAAGTAAGTAATTGCCTGTATCTTTTTGTTAGGTACACTTTTTCCTTCGACGTTTGTTGCGGGTAAGGGTAACCGCATTATCTCAGTAGTTTTCTACGTTCTTTAGTTATACATTTACGAAAAGACGGTTGTCTCAGGTACGCACATAAGCGTTATCTATTGACCACTGGAAAGAGTTTTAAAACAAAGTTGTTTTACAACTCTGTATAACCCAAACAACGAAAAATAAGTCGGATATTTACTAGTCAACCTGTAGAAACAATGTCGTAAAATAAACATAAAACAGAAAGACATTTCAGATTGAGATTCAATCACAGTTCAGCTCATAACCATACCTTTCCAAACACGACAGAAACAATAACTCGTCCTTTGAATTTTCCGTAGCCGACTAAAAAAGTCTGTTAGGAGCGTCCATTTGCCACTCCGAGCGCCATAACTTACAATTTTTACCGACGCGGAATGGCGGCACCATTCAGGCAAAATGGCCGACCTCCAGCACTTTAAAAAACACTCTTTAATAAAATCTTCTTACGAAAAGGGCTGTCGTGTTTATTTCGTATTCATAGGGTTCGGTACTTTGTGAGGAAGTTAAGGGATTGAAATTTAAGGTCGGATTTAAGGTGGCAAACGCTCGGTAGGTATGTGAAGGTTGCTGTCCAGTATTGTTATGTAAAACTAGGAACGTGCGTTGCTTGCTTTATCTGAATGGTATACAAACTCGAGACGCCTGTGTTCATTAGAGAGGCGCATACAAACTGGTTAGTATGTACAGGGTGACTGGTAATTCGACCTATTCCTTGAAAGAGGTTATACTAGAGCTAATTTGCAACAATTTATATCCAGTCAACCAGGGGTCAAAACACGATTTTTTTTAATTTTTCGAGTTTTTAGTTTGTTTGAAAAAAAATCTCCTTGCAGCCTTAAAGTGCTGATTGTGACAAAAATGTTTTTTACCATCCAAATGGAAGTACTTTTGTCACAATCACCAGCTTAAGGCTGCAAGGAGATTTTTTTTCATACAAACTAAAAACTCGAAAATCTCGGAAACCAGCGAGTTTCGACCCCTGGTTGACTGGACATAAATTGTTGCAAATTAACTCTAGTATAACCCCTCTCAAGGAATAGGTCGAATTACCAGTCACCCTGTATATGTTTTGAATAGGATCAACCCTGTGTGTTTCACTGTCTGTATAGTTGCATTGACATGGAATCTGAATTAATAAATTGCGCACGGAATTGACAAATAGATTAATAATCGGAATGAACCTGATGTATCTTATGTTAGGAAATACTATAAATAAATAAATAAATAAATATTACGGGACAATCTTACACAAATCAACCTAGGCCCACGGTAAGCTCAATAAGGCTTGTGTTGTGGGTACTAGGCGACGATATATATAATAGATAAATACATATAGATACTTATATACATATATAACATCCATAACTCAGGAACAAATATTCGTGATAATCACACAAATAAATGCCCTGACCGGGATTCGAACCCTGGACCTCCAGCTTCGTAGGCAGAGTCACTACCAACTGGGCTACGGAGGTCGTACGACTATGGTTAGGTACAGACTCTGTTTACTATCCTTGTTTGTCTTAAAGAAGAAAACAAGATAACACGAGCTCCACGCATGCGGGACGCGGGCTGGGCTGTAACGAACTTTAAATGAGCTCTTAGCTCTTAAATGTCGAACAACTATGACGGATGGAATAGCCCGAACCTATTGGTTAAGTAGGTAATGTCCACATGATCAATTTCGTTAATTTCAATGCAGAGTACATTGCAATTGACTTGACATTGTACCATTTTAATATTATGATTGTGTTGTTTGTTTTCATTTTGCACTGTATTTTGATTTGACTATTTATATTATTGTTATTATTATACACTCTGACGATCTTTTTGTGAATTCATGCTATTTTAACTTATAAAAATGACATGTAAATTTTCAAAATGAAATAAATTAATCTAATCTAATCAATGCGTTTTCAATGTGTTACGCCGTTGAAACGTTAGAGCTCAGCGCGTTGGGGTGCGAAGTGGTGAGCTCCAATGATGTTTCTTAGGTTGTACAGTCAACCAATTTGATTCCTAGGCCACCGTAGAACCCTGTCATTTTATTAACTGCTACACAGCGACGCAATAATCCTAGTAACCCGTATTGACATAGCATTTACAACGGCAAGGTTCTATGATGGCCTAGGAATCAAATTGGTTGACCGTACCTGTGACAATCCGTCTAGATTGTAAGCGATAGCATTGCACCAGTGTTTCCCGGGATGTTCAGCAGTCAAAGATGGGCTTCTCCAGTAAGTTGTACAACTTGCACTGCATATAATCTTGCTTCTTGTGTCTCATTCTGTGAGAACCTGATCAATTTGGTTTTTTCTACCAGCTCGTATCTACTTAGTCAAACAATAATTTCAAATCCCTATTCGGAAAGCCCACAAAGTGAACGGATGACCTGGTAAAGGTCGCGGGATTCCGCTGGACGCGGGTGACGCAGGACCGATCACTTTGGCATTTTTTGGGAAAGGCCTTCAGCAGTGTCTTTCGACTGATAATGATGATACGGAAGGCACGAGACCAAGGGAAAGAAGCACAATGTGCTGGTGCGATCAGATATCCGACCAGCTGGAGATTACTCCGGGTACCACTCTCCACAGGGCAACTGACATAAGTGGAGAGCTGCCTTTAAAATAAGTTTCAGTCAAAAATTTAATTTTTGGTACAAGCTTTTATTGCCGACTGTACTTTTCTGCATACCACCATCATTTATTCATTGAGACGATTCTAACGAGCCTAAACTCGATGGGGTTGTGTCGTTTTATTGCGGAGTTCCTATGGCCACCTTCCAGCTCCAGCATCAGATCAGCTCCAAGTCATCATAATATTACATTGTCATGCGATATACATATGCTTGCAAAATTTCAGCTCAATTGGATAACGGAAAGTAACTGAAAAATGGATTGCAAATTTTGACGGACAACTTACATACTTACATGTTTACATACATACGAACAGTGCAAGTTAATATATATATTGTAAAAAAAGGGCACCTTTTTTGATTTATTGTCATTCAGCGCAAATGGAAAATGGACAACTCGAAATTATTGGTCGAATCTGAATAATGTCAATTTGAAAAACCTCGACATGGAAAATTGTCCAGTCTGAATAATGCTAAAATGTATGTACGTCCTAAAAGTAAAATTTAGATACTTGATATAAGTCGATAAAATATGTCCATATGTTACGTACACTCCAAAAATTTGACCAATTGGAAATACGTCGTATATGAATGTTGTACAAAATAGTCGAGTTTCATATAAAATTTTGATATTCATTTAAATTAGACAACATTCACTTTGCACGTGTTTAATTATAGACCTATTTCATCCTGGAAAAAAATCCATTTGGGCTAGATTCATTATAAACAAGAAAAAAAGTGTCATAAAAAAGTAAAGACACAATTACATTTTCATCAAATTCACTTTTGATGAAATGATATTACTTTTGGTCCAATTTCAAAATGGTCATTTCGTGTTGACGATTTTCTATTTGTACCGAATGACAGTAAATCTTTTTTTTTACGCAGCTCTCCACTTGTCACGGTCACATTCAGCAGTGAGTGGCCGACATAGGAGCGGAGGCGCGTGTCGATAGCTTCTCTGCCATCATGCGCAAGCGGCCTCGCTACTGAGCAGGGTGAGGGCCAGCACCAACAGCATCCTAGCAATGTTTGCTGGCAGGTGGGATGGGGCTTACCTAAACCACTGCACTAAGCTCCATTCCATAATGGTTAAGTACTAACACTAGATGTAAAATAATGTTACTAACACCTATATATTATTCTAATTCTAAATTTGACATGTTTTTATTTTTATTGATTGTATTTTAATGGTTAATTATAATTTTTGTATATTGACACTTATGTTAGTCTGTAAGGTATTTGTAAATATGGGCCTTGTTGCCTGAGACAAATAAATTAATAATAATAATAGGAGATTTCTAACCCAATCAACCCGTTTCCTAAACTGCTTGTTCCGCGAAAAATCTAATTGTATGCTATAAATGTCGTATATGATTGGAGCAAGCGCCCCGCGGGTTAGCACGATAATCGGCGATTAGCATAAAATCACTCCCGAGCGGGGTTCAGCTAATAGCCTGCCCATTTGACTTGCAAAAATGCGGCAAATCTCGAGCAAGTCTTGCCAAAGTAGTTCCGTGGCGACTGGAGCAAAAGGAGTTACTTACACTTACATTAAAAAAAGGAAAAGTCTGTGAGATTGTGGCTTTGTAAGTTTACGAGTTTGTATGTAATGGGTAATCTTCGGAACAGCTTATCCGATTTCAAAAATTATTTCACCTGCGTGTAGAATGGACTTTCTGGATGGTCATAGGCTATATTTTATACCGTGGGTTAGCCTGCATTCTTTGCAATATACAGACAGCTAGTTATCTTATGAAAAGGAAGCTGGGAACGAGAGATTAGTGCCTATAAGCTAAGTTTATCTTTCTGTTTATGCCACCGTGGTATGCAAAACAAGAGCATTTAATCTAAGAAAGGGTCTGCAACGCGCGTGTGATACACCTGGAGTTGCAGGCGTCCATAGGCTCCATAGCCTATGGACGCCTGCAACTATGCGCCCGCCTTATGGTAAGCGGGCCGTACACTTATTTGTCACCAACGTGTTATATTTAAATAAGAACAACATAGAAAAGTTGAAAAGCCCCCGATATTTTTATTTCAAAGTTCAATATCCCAAAATCGGCTGAAACGATTTGGTTGAAACGTAGCTATGAAATGAAATGAAAGCATTTATTTCGGACAATTATTACACATCCATATTATGTTAGTAATAACTAATGTTAGTGGAAAGTATAATTATAGTTGGAATGTGGGCCAATCTCCGAGCGTTTGAACCGCTCGGTTCTAAAGTCATTGTCGGCTCAAGATTATTTCAGCAGAGGTAAAACATACCGCAGAAACTTAAATCAAAAAAGACTCAGCACCTCAGGTATTGGCTTACGTTTTCGACAAAAGTAGACTCTGATATTCGTCTCTTTTAATAGTATTTCCTGAAATCGACAATGACGAAAAAAAAATGCCTTAAAAACGCCGAATATTCGCCCATGTACATGCATGGACATCCAGTGAGCGAGGATAGGGCTGTCCATCCTCCCAGCGATCACCTTCAGGCTCGCGTTGGCGCTGCCCCGCACGCGCTCGGCCAGGGATGCTTGCCGCTTGCGCAGCACGGCTTGGAAAACATCCCTGACGCGCTGCAGCGCCAGGGCAGCCCCAACAACCCCCTGAGGGCGTTGTTGACCTCGCGAGAACAGCGTGCAAACCTGCGTGACAGCTTATTACCCCTAACCGACAGTGCTGTGCGTTCCCTTCCCATGTCGACATCGTCTTTAAAGGTTTCTGTGACCCAATATCCCAAATATAATTTGGACACAGTTTGAAGAGGAGAGCCGTTGAGACTTATGGGCGGAATAGAGTACGTTTCATTGCTAGATTTAAATACCGGAACTACATACACTCTTTTTAACATTATAAGTATTTGAGCTATGAATCATCACGAAAACGTCAGCTTTCGGACGAAAAAAACCGCATTAAAATCGGTCCATTCAGTTAGGAGCTACGATGCCATAGACAGACACACATACGTCAAATTTATAACACCCCTCTTTTTGCGTCGGGGGTTAAAAAGTTTGTTAAATATGGGGCCAAGTGGAATGTCGCATGTTCAAAACTTCATTATTCACTTTTTGATACGATTATACATTCATAAATAGATATTCTTAAATAAATAAGTATGTATATATTTGCGGATCCCTGCCTCGTCACCTCGACCTCTCATTCGGGCCGTGTCCCCGCATAATCGGCCCGCGCCCATCAGCGATGCAGATCGTATGCGATATCAATTACCCACAACACGATTCTTTTGTTTCCCGCGCATACATTACAGGGTAATTGAGTTGAGGAGTTGAGGGCGGGGTGAAAAATCGCGCGAGAGAGGAGTCGTACTTACACAGATTTAGGCTCGCGTCTTTCCTGTGGGCATTGTCAAAGTTAAGGGCTACAAAGCATAATTTTTAATTGGACTCTAAAGGATGACTCACGCTAGAACGGGCCGTGTCCGGCCCGGGCCGTTTTCTAAGAAAAACGACGGCGTTTTTGCGCGGCCAAGCCATACCCAAGCCCGGCCGAGCCACAGCCGAGGCTCGAAAGTGGCTCGGTGTCGGCACGGCCCGGACGTGGCTCGGCCGGGCTTGGGTATGGCTCAGGAGCTCGGAGCGTGAGTCATCGTTTAATCTGCGTTTTGTTGTAAACACTGTGTATGATCCAGATTTAGGCTACATTGTTTTAAGCTATGAAGTTTAATAAGCTTACGGCCTGGTTTAAGAGTCCGCAGTAAGCTCGATTCTCCATACAAACGTTGTTACGCTCTCATTTTAAAACGACTGGATACCTAGTTTGCTCTGAAACTTTTTACTTAGAATAAATTAAGTACCATCCAGGTCTGTAATTAGTGTATGTAGCTTCAGTTACCATATTAAAAAAATACAGCAAAGTTTTTCATACAAAACTTGTTTTTGCTGTATTTCTGACCCGCACGAGCCGGATATATAAGGGGGCGCAAAGTTGTGAGGTGTGACACGCTCTGGGATGGGAACGGAAGACCGACCAGCTGCGACCAGTCGGCCACAATCGACCAGCTATGCAGCTTTTAGCCAATATTGGAAAAGAGGAGAGGTAGGATACTTCGTCGGGGGGTGAGCGTTGGTGAAATGGTGCACGTTGCTTCGTATAAAGTCTTCTTGTGTTCTGAGATCAGTTCCAGCTTGCTATTTCGAGATCAATCTGGGTATTTCTCAAATAATGTGACTGACTTGTCACAACCATGTGCAAAAGTTAACGCTACTAATACTTAATTTACTGCTCTTTTTTATTTAAGGACCAAAAGACTACTACGAAGCTATTATACAAATAAGTATTACAATATTTAACTGCTGGGAATATCTTAACTTTTTCACATGGTTGTGACAAGTGTCGTTAACTATTTGAGAATGACCCATCTACCTGTTCCTTTGATTAGCAGTCGCTTTCTTCCCTTGCGTCGATTTTTCGTGCAGTATTGTTGAACTTCTCTTTAGTTGTGTGTTTCTGTTGGTTGTATGTCATGACGTCATATGACTCGCAACAACGAGTTTCCTACCATAGCTTCTTGTTTTATTGTCATAGAGCGCTACGGCTTCTAGTAGACGAGCCTTCTGGTGTCTAAAAATGTGTTCGGGAATGCACTGTCGAAAAAAATTCATACTTATTCTTGCGTTTTTCTTCCCCATGATTGATTTATGTCACAGATACTCCACGACTGCTGGCATGCGTGCATCAAATTCAGCCAAAGCGACTGCGATTCACTATCTACTAGGTTACCTAAACCGGTAGTCAAAACTGGGACATTTTGCCCACCTTGATTTCGGGTAGGAAAGTATTATTTCATAAATATTTTTCGATTGAGAATAAAATAATGATTCATCAGGATCAAACCCCGTAATTCCATATTTCTTGTATAAGGTAAACTGTAGGTGCCTATTATCTACAGTAACACAGTCAACAATAACTGAGACGAACTATTTTATTCCAATTTAGACCTTAACTCTTTAGAAAGACAGCCGAAATTAAAGTGTTTTGATTTAGGGGTTGATTCTTTTTGATAACAATACATGGACAATTAAGGCGGTCCCAAGCAAAGCCAAAATACCATTTCGTAAACATTTAATAGATGAGGACTCTAATTACGGTCCAAATTGCCTGAATTACTATAACTTGGGCCTTGTTAGTGGTAATGGTGGTTTTAAGGTTATATTTATTGTATAGGTTGTATCAGGTAAAAAATGGGGTGGAATAGGGTTGAAAATTTTGTTATTTTTAACTGAACTTGACCCTAATAAGAACGTTTGCGCACCGAGGTGACCTTTAAGGTAGAAAACAATGCGAAAGAAACGCTTGCAATGGCATAGCCATGCAATGCAATAGAGCAAAAACTATTGAACAAGACGAAACCGAAAGGCAAAGGACATTCTCTACAGACAATAATCTATCACGCAAAACCGCTATGAAAGACGTAAATTAGCCAGTTCTTTTTAATTTTTATGAAAAAATACTATATTACTAAAATAAGATGTACCTATATTTTGGTTAAGAATAACCGAAGAAGAATGTTCATCTTGTAACCTAATGTTCTCCCGACGAAGATATTATTTACGTATTAACTTTTCTCCCGTTCAATACTAACGTTTTTCAAACTGTAAGGAGATAAAAATCAAAGGTGTATTGGAATTGGGAAGTTTTCCACTCACACTGGGTCTTCATTTACTGTACATCCTGTCTCATTCCTCAGTGGAACATATTATAGGCTAGCGTTGATGTAGATATAAGTGTATACTTTATAAACCTATTGCAGCTTTTTTCTATACTACGACGGTGTCAAACAATCAACCGTCTCTGACGGTAAACACTGTAAGCAGACACCGTAGCCTATTGCCGTGGGCGTTGCTTTATTAATTTGAGTATTAATTGTGTAGATAACTAGAATCGAATGGACTCCCTCACTCTCAACACGGCGCATCCTCGGGAGATCTGCTTATCAACTATCTCAAATCATAGTAGACGTATCTACACATCGACATATCCTTCATTTAAATAACACGACTATTATTACCGTCACTAGCCACCCCATGGAACACAGAAAATAGGGCAAACCGGGATATCAGATAGACACATTGTCCGCCATTGTTATCCGGAACACGCATCATTCCATCATGCCATCTCTTTACCGCCTAATCCCTGACCGAATCGAATTAACGCTATCCGACACCATATTGTCAACTGTGACATTCCATACAATATTATATTTACCATCCATGTTGATAATACGCTCGATTTTCAGCTTTATCAGTAAGGTAATTAAGTTTTTTTATTGCGGTTTACCGGCAAAATTAAGTTGGTATTCACGTAAAGCTGTGGCGCTGCGGACAGCCCGAACAGCAGACGGCAAAAGTGAAAAAGAGTGTATTTAAAAACGCTTTGCTAGGATTTTAAACTTTATAGGACTATGCTTAAGGTCGTATTTGGGTGGAGTTCTGTGGCTTATTGTTGTGTTGTATGATAGCAGGGTTGTCACATTGTTAGATTAGTTGTGTACAAATAAGATTTGATGCCACTGTTTGTCGTTGCGCTAAATAGATGTTTCTTTTATTAGCTCCGATTACAGGGCTTATCGGACATGTTTTTTTGGAATAATACATTCGTTCGTTCAAAAGAGTCGTTGAAAAGCTGTCGTCATTCATTTGGTAATAAGTTGCAACCTCTCTCATGTTGCAAAACATTGCTATTATTGAACAACATGTTCATTCGAAACTGGGAAGGATATAATCATCATATCAGGACATAAGCCAGGTGAAGGATAGAATAAATAATAAAATAATAAATAAAATTGATTTACTTCAGGCAAAAACCCATATTTTAACATTAATAATTGAGAAATGTATAATTTACAAACATAAATAATAATAAAACGATCGACATAAACAATTACTTAATATTACATATTTGCGACACTGTCCAGGCACTCGGCAAACATATTCAAGATGGTGTTAGAACTGCCGCGCACTCTGCTCAAACTCTGTTGAGCACAAATCATTTATCATTGTTCTGTTGCGTCTCTACGCAACTCTCTTGAAGAGAGAGGCGCTCACTGATGTCTTACACGCCATCAGAAGGAAGAGAGTCTCTTCCTTCTGATGGCGTGTAAGCCAACAGTATGCGCCTCTGCGAACATACCCGACGCGCTGCAGTGTCGCGGCAGTTTCATCAGCATCCTGAATATGTTATTACATTAGACCCTGAGCGTACTGTAGGTGCGCTGCGTATGACTCACCGACATGCTGCTGGTGTAGGAGGTCTGGCAATAAGCCCCATACAACGTGACTTTAACTTCTTTCGTGCACCGAGCAAACCTGCGGGCTATCATGTTGACTCGCACGGGCAAGGCCCTCCTCTCTCTCTCTTTCTATATCCGTATCATCTCTCAAGTCCGGCGTGACCATATGCCCCAGATATTTAAACTGGTCTGCCACCTTTTAATGTTGTATATAAATAGGTATTCGTTCATGATGAAAGTCTACTCGTAGTAGACTTTGTCACACATAGATAAAAGTACACGTACATATAGTTAAAGTTGTTCCGATTAATTGTCACAACTTGAATTTAGGTAGTTAATTACATAATAACAATTATGATTACACCACTAGCCAAAATAAGTAAATACTTTAACTACCTACAAGTAAATACATATTAATATCATTCATGTAGAGAATATCAATAAAGGCCAAAAATATGTATTTAAAACTTAACAACAAAGTTAAAGGTCTATGATTTTCACGAATACATTGTAACTTTTTAATTAACTCAAATATTTACCAATGAAAAAGTTATAAAAGTGTAAGGCTTGATCGGCGTTTACGACCATTCATATATATAAGTTTCCTAATCAAAGCACAATAGAAAAATAAACCACGGTTATGAACTAGCGAGATCGAATCGAGATCGCACCGATACGACAACAAGCCTATTAAGGTACGAAGTACTTACTAAACCACCCTCTAATCTAAAATCAACCTTAGATTATACTATTATGGTATAATTTTGAGTGAGCGCACAGTTTGTGCTTCTACAGGAAATTATGAATACAAAAGAAAAACCGCCAATAGAAAGGAAACCTTAACACGTTGGAGCAGAATTCAGATTAGCTCGCAGCCGTATGTTTAGGGTTGTTCACGCAATAACAAATCCGTCAGGGCGCGTCACAGGGCTGTCAAAAGGTGGCATTCAAGCGCGTAATTAGCTCTCGACAATGAGATTTTTTCACAATGGAGTGCGAGCCCTTAATCCGCTCGTGTTGCTTTTTGGGGTCGCGGTGTTTTGTGGTATGTCTGGGGACGTGTTTTGTTTGGAGTTTAGCTTGCTGATATTATTTGATAGTAAGTGAAGTGCCGCTTCTAGCTTTGTTATATTTGTTAGTTTTGCCGAATTCGAGTGATGATTTTTTTACTTTGTTCAGAAATTACCTACGATTTTATTAGCAGATGCTTCTGCTTAATAAAATTTGGTTTTATTTGTTTATGCTGCGTGGAAACGTGATTTTATCTACTTGCAGAAAATTTTCGATGCTGTCAACAGTGTCAACATTATAATGGACAACATTACAACGACACATCGTAGGGCTACGCGCAGCGCCTATTTTCACTTTGTATCGAAAAGTACTACGAACAGTTACATCTTGAACATTTCGTCGTCTTCACATATTTCACATTTTAAGCTACGATTTATATGTTAGACATCGGTTACACGCTAATTCTGGCTTCAGTTCAGTCCATTGCATCGTAACCCTTGTGAATGACAAAAACTAACAGGAGACTGACTATTAGTCCATCAGTCCGAGGGTTACACGATAATTCTCTCGTCAGTCTGACCAGCATGATGGACTGAACTGAAGCCAGAATTAGCGTGTAGCCGGTATCATATAGGTAGTAACTTTTTATAGAAACAGATAGGATCCAACCAAACTTAGTCATTCAATTTAACAAAACACATCATCCATAATAATAATGTGACATGCGGCACTTTATAAATCATGCCTTTCCATCTACATCATATTTGTTACCTTATCACTTTGAGCTCTTTGACGTGTCCAAGCTGCTTCAATACCGTTCTTTTACAGCGACAAAGTCCTTAAATTACATTTAATACTATTGACAATAGAATAACAAGCTCCCACTCAAAACCCTGGACAATACGTACACGAACACAAAACTACTAATGCATTTTCCAGGACTCTTTCACAAAGAAGTAGAGCTCATTTTCGTATGCACCAGCTTTCAAATAAAGGTGGGTTTCGATATTTCAGTGAGGGATTAATTCATTCGTAGCGTGAAATTGATTTTTTTTGCTAAGTCTCGTGTTACCTTTAGTAGCAGGCTTAGGGGCTTATTCGGAGCTTGGAATTCAAACCCCCATTTAATTATTCTAATATCATCATCGTCCCAGCGTTTTTAACCCCCGACGCAAAAAGAGGGGTTATAAGTTTGACGTGCCTGTGTGCCTGTCTGTCTGTCTACGTGTCTGTCTGTGGCAACGTAGTGCCTAAACGAATGGACCGATGCGGTTTTATCCGAAAGCTGACGTGATTGAGATGGTACGTTTTGTCAAAATCGATTCGGCCGTTTTTGAGATATTGTACTTTTAAATGAAAACGTCGGGGGTTTTTCAACTTTTCTAAGTTGTTAGTTATTCCTGGGAGTGTTCAAACAAGCAGCTTTTATCACCAATGTGCCGGTATTTAATTTTATTCACCCATGTTCAGCAATAAATAATTTCATTTCATTTCATTTCAAGCCCGGGGTCCGCTTTAGCACCTAATTCCAAGATTTGGCGTACGTACCAGTTTTACGAAAGCGACTGCCATGATGTCATCTGACCTCCCAGAGGAAAAACTAGACCTTATTGGGATTAGACCGGTTTCCCCACGATGTTTTCCTTTACCGAATAGCCACTCTTAAATATTTAATGATATTTCGTACATAAGTTGTTTTTTTTAAACCAGTGGTGGTACAAGCCGGGGTTCAAACCCGCGACCTCCATGATGAATTATTCATTTTTTTTTATACAACGACGGTGGCAAACAAGCTTACGGCCTGCCTAATGTTAAGCTGGTACCGTCGCCTATGGACACTTGTGACTCTAGAAGAATTCACTTGAGGATTCGCTGTGTTGGCAGATAGAGACATGCAGGTCCCTCACTCCCAACACAGCGCACCCTAGGGAGCTCTGGCGACCTTACTCACCACCAGGAACACAACACCACTTACTTCATAGCATGCAATAATATAGCAACACTACAAAGCAGTGGTGCTATTATGGCTGCGGTCTTCTGTAAGGTGGAGGTACTTCCCCAGTTCGGCTGCTCCACATACGAGCGAGATGACATTCCGCTGTGCCCCATTAGAATAAACTTGCTCCTTAAACTAAACTTAAATAATTTGAGAATAACCGTTTTCCCAAAGTATCATGTGACAAACTAATTTCTCAAATTATTCTAGTTTATACAAGTTTATTCTGGAAAATGGGAAATTTCGCGCAAATTTATGAAAGATTGTTACAAAAGTTTCTTAAAATATCACGCCGTTAGCCTGCGAATGTCAAAAGACGTTTGGTATGGGGATCGAACCACCTTAAATTAAATGCTTGTTTTTTTATATTGAATCTTCATTGTAGCTTCGTTTTCGAGCATCATGTTTATATATAATTCGATTCCGTGCCTATTGTAAATTTCACTACTATCACTTTTACCTTCTACTTCAACTAAACCAGTGAGTGCAACTTGGGAACCTTCGTCATATTCCATTAATTGAGGTTAGGGCCACTTGAGTGGCGACCACGTACCGAAAGGCCGGCGTGGGTAAGGCCTGATGACCTGGTAAGTAAAGTGTGATATTTGAGAAATAAAACAGCGCAAGTACGTAACACAGCCGTTGCTTTATTGCAACTGAATGGCGGTATTCATACATATGATGAAATACATAGGTATACCCACATATCCATACATAACATAAAGGTCGCGGGAGTCCGCTGGATGCGGGTGGCGCAGGACCGGTCATTTTGGCACTCTTTGGAGGCCCATGTCCAGCAGCGGACGTTTTTCAGCTGATATGATGATGATGATGAGGGCCACTTGCTTCAAAATGGGGTCATCGGGGTCGCCGGTGTTCCATGTCACAGCCGCTCGCTTAAAAGCCCCAGGGAAGGTGACAAAAATCGTTTCGTCCTAGAGCGAGCCCGGTATAGTATAGCGAGGCGTGACGGGCGCTCCGATGCGTTCAGTATGAGATCCTGGGCTGTTATTCTTTACACGCTCATGCGTCCCACCCCACCCGTCACGCCTAACGAAACTAGACCTAATCTAGAAGTCTAGTTTCGTTAGGCGTGACGGGTGGAACGAAACTAGACCTAATCTAGAAGTCTAGTTTCGTTAGGCGTGACGGGTGGAACGAAACTAGACCTAATCTAGAAGTCTAGTTTCGTTAGGCGTGACGGGTGGAACGAAACTAGACCTAATCTAGAAGTCTAGTTTCGTTAGGCGTGACGGGTGGAACGAAACTAGACCTAATCTAGAAGTCTAGTTTCGTTAGGCGTGACGGGTGGAACGAAACTAGACCTAATCTAGAAGTCTAGTTTCGTTAGGCGTGACGGGTGGAACGAAACTAGACCTAATCTAGAAGTCTAGTTTCGTTAGGCGTGACGGGTGGAACGAAACTAGACCTAATCTAGAAGTCTAGTTTCGTTAGGCGTGACGGGTGGAACGAAACTAGACCTAATCTAGAAGTCTAGTTTCGTTAGGCGTGACGGGTGGAACGAAACTAGACCTAATCTAGAAGTCTAGTTTCGTTAGGCGTGACGGGTGGAACGAAACTAGACCTTATCTAGAAGTCTAGTTTCGTTAGGCGTGACGGGTGGAACGAAACTAGACCTAATCTAGAAGTCTAGTTTCGTTAGGCGTGACGGGTTGAACAAAACTAGACCTAGTCTAGAAGTCTAGTTTCGTTAGGCGTGACGGGTGGAACGAAACTAGACCTAATCTAGAAGTCTAGTTTCGTTAGGCGTGACGGGTGGAACGAAACTAGACCTAATCTAGAAGTCTAGTTTCGTTAGGCGTGACGGGTGGAACGAAACTAGACCTAATCTAGAAGTCTAGTTTCGTTAGGCGTGACGGGTGGAACGAAACTAGACCTAATCTAGAAGTCTAGTTTCGTTAGGCGTGACGGGGTAACGAAACTAGACCTCTACCTACGCTTGGTTACTACGAATCGCAGCGTCTAGATATATTTGTGGGTGAGCGTTGAGGTATGTTATGTATGAATGAAGTTATCAATAAACTGGTTGTATCAGTAATTGCGTAAGGAATAAAATACATACAAACCGCCGGTTTTTAGGGTTCCGTAGCCAAATGGCAAAAAACGGAACCCTTATAGATTTGTCATGTCTGTCTGTCTGTCCGTCCGTATGTCACAGCCACTTCATTCCGAAACTATAAGAGCTATACTGTTGAAACTTGGTAAGTAGATGTATTCTGTAAACCGCATTAAGATTTTTACACAAAAATAGAAAAAAAAAACCAATATTTTTGGGGTTCCCCATACATCAATTTATTTTTATCTATGGATAGGTCTTTAAAAATGACATTGAGGTTTCTAATATAATTTTTTTCTAAACTGAATAGTTTGCGCGAGAGACACTTCCAAAGTGGTAAAATGTGTGCCCCCCCCCCCCCCCCCTGTAACTTCTAAAATAAGAGAATGATAAAACTGAAAAAAATACATGATGTACATTACCATGCAAACTTCCAACGAAAATTGGTTTGAACGAGATCTAGTAAGTAGTTTTTTTTTTAATACGTATAAATCGTAAAAAGCAATTTATTTAACGGAACCCTTCATGTGCGAGTCCGACTCGCACTTGGCCGCTTTTTTTACTCTTGGACAATAAAAAACAATGCATATTTTTCTAAACTTTCAAGGTCCATATATTTTATGATTTTAATTATGTTTTGTGATTTATTATTATATAAATTTGATGGTTTACTATCCATTTAGCAACACTACGTTTTCAATTTTAACATGACGCAACTTCACGCAACTTTATTATTATCAATTTCGAAACTATTTTGAATAAATAAAGGAGAAAGTTAAAGTTAGGTCGTGTTATATCAGGAAGTAAAGGAAATAGCAGAGTTCAGAAATGGCCTACGAGAGTGCTACTCTTAAGTTAAAAAAGAAGCCCCGGACTAAGTATGCAGAAACGTAATAAAACGGTCAACCCAACGACAATCCTCATTATTTGAAAATCGATCAATCTAATATCATCAGCATAAATATCTAAAGACTTATTAACTTCCATCTCATTCCAATTTCAACTTTAATTCAAACAAATAGAATCTAAAGTTGGATGTGAGTGTATTCTGTTGTGTCGAATTAAGTCGATGCCTTTACGGTTAGTCTAATTGTCTGACACACGTGGCGGTTCCTGTGTCGTCAGTTTAAATTATCAGTATCACCATATGGGTTATCGATCCTGTGGCCATAATATACATATTAACAGTAGTGATACGCAGTCAAATTTATTTATTTTATTTTTTTAATCTAAGATACGAGAATTGGCTAAAATTTTCGAGTGTATGTTGTCAAGAAAATTCTATTTCATGAGCTCCAGTCCAAACAGCTTGATGGATTTTGAGATATGAGGTGTTGTTGGATTCCTCGTAATTGTAGGAGAGAGCAGTTGGGTTTTTTGAAAAATGTTTTTACTTGTTAAAATATTATAGAAAACGTCACTAATAATAGCCATAGGATACTCAAAGTAACTGTTTACATTTGAACGTCCACCGCTTCGCTTTGTACCGGATTAGTGGCAAACAAACACAGGACCTAATGCACACACCATAGCCTATAGTCGCTTGCTTGTTCATTTATGGGAGTCAAAAACGCATTGTTAGCCTTTTATTTAGAGAAGATTTGAAAATGCTAGTTTGAGGTTATTCCCACCTTGTTACCACCAATTTGTTACCAGTGTATGCGATTTTTTTCACGTCTTTTACCATTAAAGTACTTGGTGTTAACTACTAGGGAAAATCCCTTCTTTTACCACTAAAGTAAATAAAATAAATAAAAATAAAAAAGCTTCATTAAATTCCATTACAGCATTAATTATTAAAACATTCAAATAAATTGAAAAGATTGCTGAATGGACCCCTCGCGGGTAAAAGCCTCCTCCAAGGCTTGCCAAGTCGGTCTGTCTCGTGCGGTTGTTAACCAATTTTTTCCTGCGACTGAGGCTATTTCGTCTTGCCATCTATTATTAGGTCTTCCTCGCTTCCTTGAACCACACGGCCCCTTCCATTTCGTGGTGTTCAAGGTCCACCTGTCATCGGTATATCTCCATACATGGCCCGCCCATTTCCACTTTAGCCTTTTCGAAAAGAAAAGAGTTCAATAACTTTAGTCTTTTTGCATATTTTAGTGACTCTCACTCTATCTCTCAGTTTGATATTCAGGCAGCTTCGCTCCATTGCTCTCTGAGCCGACTGAATTTTTATTTTTGCGGGTCTTTCGAACAACCATGTTTGACAACCATATGTAAGGCATGGTAGTATTGCGGAGTCCAGTATATATTTTTTTGTTTTTATAGGGTACTTCTGTGCTTTTAGTATTTCTTTATGAGCCCAAAACTTTTTTCCAGGTTACTGAGATCCTTCTAGATATTTCTTCTATGTTCCTCTTTTTCTCAAATGTCAGTCGCTTCCCTAGGTATATAGATGTATTCCTGCACGTAATCCAGGGTGTTGGCGTCTAGTAGGATGGGTGTCTCTTTGTCATTGGTCATGATTTTTGTCTTTTCTAGGTTCATTTCTAGTCCAATACGTGTACTTACTATATGTAATTGGTTTATCATGGTGTTCAGTTTTACAGGACTTTCCGATAAAAGGACGATATCGTCTGCAAACCGCAGGTGGCTTAAAAATTTACCATCAATATTGATTCCTTGCGTTGACCACGGTAGATCTTTCATAATATTCTGTAAAACCGCTATGAACAACTCTGTTTATATTGATACACACACACCACTAAAGTACTAGGTGGTAACTATTGGAAAAAAAACCACCAATTACTATCCCCATTAGTTCCCACTGGTAAAAGATGGGGAAATAAATCCCAGCTGTTTTTTCTTTAAGTATGTTAATTGTAATTTTGTATAAAAAATGACACATAATACCTACCTATTTAAATGTAAGTTAAAAAAAATTGCATTACAAAAAATTTTGGCGATATAAATTTTTTTTTTTTAAATATAAATATTTGCGGACAATCTTAAACAAATCAACCTAGTCCCAAACTAAACAAAGCTTGTACTATAGGTACTAGACGACGATATAGATACTTATATAGAGAAATAAATACTTAAATACATAGAAAACATCCATGACTCAGTATATATGTATCAGTATGATATGTGCTGATCATGACTAAAACACTGTTCCATCTAATGTTGTACCATTTCTCTAAGCAAATAAAATATACATATATACTGTACAGTAGTCACTACTGTACAGTATATATGTATATTTTATTTGCTTAGAGACATGGTAGGTACAAGTGTTTTAGTCATGATCACAGGTGGATGGTGGTAACAGGTGGAAATAATGTCTAGTTTGCGGTGTTTTACATTATATTTGTAGATATGATAAAGTGAAGTCAGAAGTACATAAGACTTGTAAATCTAGTATTTGTTGTTTTGTCAATGCCCGATTGTCAATGTAGTATTTTCCATTCTACCCGTTTAATTCGATTCATTTATTATAACTGTCCTCTGAATTCAACTGAGCTTTGTCTAGGCTGTAAATCGGCTTGCCTGCAAATTGCTCCACGTTCGAGGACGATCGATGTCGTCTACCTATGTTAAGCTACTTATTTACAATAGATATTATATCCATGCAATCAATTGTATTAATTAAATACATACAAAATAATATATTCGTTTCTCTGCGTGGTTAAAAAACATATCTGCAAGTGATTGACAACGATTGGTTTTAAACTTCGTAAAATACAAAAAAGTAAATCCAAATTAAAGTCCATTCACGTACCTCTTTCCTTCCAATTTATTTAATCGTATGGCATACATTAGTTAGCCTTTGAGTTTGTCACTCTTTTGTCTCTCTTCTTCCCAGGGGACACGTGCAGGGTTGTGGTAGGTAGCTCCTGCGCATGGGGGTCGTCCGATCCATGGCCCTTTATGGTGCCCCTGTATGGGCAGACATCCTGCATGGCCGGGAAATCACCCTGCTGCGAAGGCCACAGAGGGTGATGGCAAACATGATGATACGGGGTATCGGACGATCTCTAACAAAGCAGCATGCGTGCTGGCTGGGTCGCTCCCCTGGGACCTGGATGCGAAGGCCCTTGCAGCGGTTTATAGCTGGCGCAAGGAGGTGCAGGGTCGGGGCGACTCACCAGCACCAAGGGAGGTGGAGGCATGGCGCAACGGTGCGCGCATGGAAATGGTGGCCATATGGAAGGAGAGGCTGGCGCAACCTAGTGCAGGCCTCAGAACGATCCTGGCAGTTCGTCCTGTCTTCGAACAGTAGTTGGACCGTCACCATGGCACGCTGACATTCCGGCTGACGCAGATCCTCTCGGATCACGGGTGTTTCGGGAGGTATCTGCACCGCATAGGATGAGAACCGACCGCAGCGTGCCACCACTGTGACAATTGCCCAGAGGAGACGGCCCAGCACACGCTGGAGGTGTGCCCAGCCTGGAGAGATGAGTGCCAAACTCTCTGCGCCACGATAGTCCATGACCTCTCGCTGCCTACCATAGTTCGCACAATAGTGGACAGCGACAGGGCATGGAAAGCGGTCCTTGCCTTCTGCGAGGCCGTAATGGAGGCCAAAGAAGCCGCTGAACGCGGAAAGTAAGCCACCTCTGTGGATCCCGGTCGCCAGCGGCGATTTGAGCGAAGGCGTACTAGAGTCTACGCTCGCCACATTCCCCCCTAACAGTGGCCAGGGCCGGCAGGCTTGGGGAAGTCTGTCGGCCGCGTCATTAACTGACCCAAGACGGCGTTGCGCGTGTTCCCGCGCGCCACTCGTTGCGTTGGTGCAGGTTACCACCTGCTACAGAGTTTGGGGCCCCTATCAAGGCCAGTCACCGTCGGGTCGCGGAAGAGTGCTTTGTTACCTTGGTGACGAGATGGAACACCGTGGGGTTTTAGTCGGTAGTTCGGGCAGTTCCCGGGAGTCCGACATACCCGCCCTGGCTTCCCTGGCCGGGCGAGATGCGCAAAGGCTAGCTGCGGACGCAAGTGACAGTTGTCCCCCCTTTGTTAAGTGAGTGGCCAACTCGACTGTTAGAGGTTCTTAAGCCACCCGAAGGCCTCTAACTCGGCTTAACGACTACTGTCGTAGACAGCAGCTGATATCAACTGCTTAGCCTAGCTTGATTAGAATGATAGATGTCACTTCATGATAGCATGTCACTTTGTAAAGCGTTAAGCGAAATACATATTTTTTCCAAGGTAAAAATAATGCTTGACAAAATTAAATCACGTCTAATATGCGGATTTTATATAGATATAGTTATTTATTCCTTACAATAAAGTGACAATTTCCACATACACATGCCAGGGGAAACGTAACATTTTGTAGTCACTACGGGCCGTAATGACGCAGGCAGATGCAGTTACAGATATTTATTTATAAAATACAATATTTGACATTTCAGAAGAGTACATAAAATTATTTTTTTTAAAAACAAATGCATTAATCGTATAAGGGATTTTCTTGTGTAGGTATATACATTTGTAAGCGTCAAGATCAATACTGTATGTTTCGTATACTGTGTTCATATTAAAGACAATCGGCAATCGATACGACATCGGCCGCCACTTGTTTCAATGAGCCTTTAATTTCCGTGTTCTTTAATAATTAATATAGTACCTTCGTCGAAATCATATTAAGCGTGCAAACAAGTTGCTCACAAACATCTGAACACGATATTATCGTCAAGATGTTAATGATATTAATGCGTGTACAGACCATAAAACAAGTCAATATATCTTACTCAGATCAAACTAGCCCCGTAGTCAGCTCACAATAAGGCTTGTCTTATGGGTAAGTACTAGAAGATGATATATTATATGTACCTTGTGCCTGTACCTACCTTTGTCAAAACACAGAATGATTTTTCAAGCTAAAGAGCGTCATGTAAAACCATTAAATCTCCGTCATAATAACCACCAAGCCTTATCTACATCCAGCTTAAAAATATACCACTTCGACCCACATATTATGTGTATACTCGTACCTATATATTAAATACCACAAACAATAAAATCCATATAACAAATTAACCTGTTCAAAAAATTATTCAATACGTTTTTAGTACAAAAAAGTTATTACACACTACAAGATTTTTTTTAATTCAAATTCAAATTATTTATTTGAAGTAACATACAAACTTATATTATTTTTTTGGAAATGGAAGTACAATTACACAAAACTACAAATGAAGTGTTCGTGAAAAGATGAATTATTTTCACATATTCTTTTTCCAACTTGTGTATGTCGGCGGCCGATCGTAAAATCCGGCAGATCACGAAATTCCTAGGCATATCGCAAAACGCCGCCATTGCATGGTTTGGCTAAGTGGCATCCGCCATATCGTTCAAATTTGTCTAATGACGTTTAGGCAGATCATGAAATTCCTAGGCATAACATGAAAGGCCGCCATTTCATGATCTGGCCAAGTAACACCCACCAGTGACGTTTAGGCAGATCATGAAATTCCTAGACATATCATGAAACGCCGCCATATCGTTCAATACTCGCCGTTATACGTAACTAGGGTTTGCAAACAAGTTTTACCGCTCTTTTATAAAAAAAATAACCTTGAAAACCAAAGCGGGAGCAAAGCTCCCGCTTTCGTCTTCTAACTTATCCGCGATCCGAGTCGGTTTTGCCACTAAATCGATCTGCCGTATTTTTTATCACGCAGTGATCGGATCTAGGATGCAATTTGGGGTGAACGACCTCAAACGTTATGGTTATCGTGGATGTGTCTCGGATTTCCCGGGAGTTTGGGAAATGGGCTATTGTAAATTAAAAAAATACGTCACTTAATATTTGCACACTTAAAGAACACTAGAATTGTCTAATAATGGGTATTTATAACTGTAATTATTATTATTTGTCGATATGTTGAATGACAATGTCAGTCAAGACATTATATACTGCTCATTTCAAGTGGCCTTTTCATTTAATAAAAGAGTTTGATAAGTGGTAATTGTTTACGAATATACTATTAGAAGGCATTTTATGCGCGGTGCAGTGCAACGTCATCGGCACTAAAAGTTCGAGCCCTGGTGATAAGATTAACAAAATGGTGATACTAATAACTTATAAAAATTATTACTTTTACTTGTAGAAGTAGAAGTAGAAGTAGAAAAGCTTTATTCAACATCACATTACACGAAATTATAATTAAACATTTAAACATTAATACATGTGAACCTTAAGATTAGAATTAAAATATAAATTTAAAATTAATGTTACAATTTACTTGTATACCCTGGTAAACATACAAGAATAATAAAAATACATAAAAGATAAAACATACAAGTTACGTTCAGTTATTCTATTCTATGGAGTAGGTACTGTAAACATTTTTGTTGTTTTTACATTTTCTGTAAATTTTATACTGTAAACTACTTAAATTTAAAAGTTGTTTACCTTTTTGTAAAGGTAGGTCACAAAAAAGTCGCGGGATTGTAAGTCATATCCATCTTAATATTACGGACTTAAACCACGGGAAATTGCATCCTAGATCCGATCACTGTTATCAGGCATGATATGCCTAGTCAACGTTCAGCCAAATCATGAAATTTCGGCGTATCATGAAATGGCGGCGTTTCACGATATGCCTAGAAATTTCGTGATCTGCCGGATTTTCACGATGTGCCCGGTATAGAGATAGGAATATCGACGAATGCGTTGCTCTAATCGATCTGCCGTATTTTTTTATCAGGCACATCATTAGCCAACTATTAGCCAAATCATGAAATGGCGGCGTTTCACGATATGCCTAGGAATTTTGTAATCTGCCGGTTTCTGTTGGACTTTAATGTCAATTAACTTTAAGCGAAGCCTAATTGTCTACCAAATTAATTAGGTAGTACCTACTACCTAAATAGGTAATCTAGTTCAAGGTAGAACAAGTAGTATCCAGGTAGTACCTACCTGCGACCTAGATGTAACCTCTTTGCTGTGCCCTTACAGGGTCCATTTTATTACTTGTAATATTATGTGTGCATCAAATATTTTGAGTTTGAATTTAACCATTTCCAGTGTGCAAACATAGGCACTATTAGCGCCATCTATGAGCAGCTCTGAATATCAACGGTAATCTGAAAACTTGAAAAGTTGATTTGCAGACGGCGCGGCGGCGTGTTTCTAATAATTAATAAAGACTTTAAAGCCCGTCACAGACTTTTCTATAACATATACTAATCATCATCCTCCTAACGTTATTCCCGGTTGTGCCCTAAAGGAGCTCGGGGTCCATCATCATCATATCAGCCGAAAGACGTCCACTGCTGGACATAGGCC
Source organism: Epinotia brunnichana (assembly GCA_963854355.1). NCBI lineage: Eukaryota > Metazoa > Arthropoda > Insecta > Lepidoptera > Tortricidae > Epinotia > Epinotia brunnichana. The sequence goes on along the minus strand of OY977945.1, from coordinate 2,598,924 downwards.
TCCCCCAAAGAGTGCCACAATGGCCGGTCCTGCGCCACCCGCATCCAGCGGACTCCCGCGACCTTTACCAGGTCATCAGTCCACCTTGTGGGGGGCCTACCCACGCCGCACCTTCCGGTACGTGGTCGCCACTCGAGAACCTTTCCGCTTTGACACCTACATATTTATTAGATTAGATTAGATTAGATTAATTTATTTCATTTTGAAAATTTACATGTCATTTTTATAAGTTAAAATAGCATGAATTCACAAAAAGATCGTCAGAGTGTATAATAATAACAATAATATAAATAGTCGAATCAAAATACAGTGCAAAATGAAAACAAACAAAACAATCATAATATTAAAATGGTACAATGTCAAGGAAATAAAATGTGTTGCAATGTCAAATTATTAATAAAAGCTAGGGTATCCTAGATTTAAATTGTCAACAGTGGAAAAATATAGTGGGTATACATTATAGCCGAGTGTGTGGACACTGTCAACTAGTACGCAAAATATATCGTAATATATCGTAATATGACTTGCTATAAATATATATTTTGGTATATTAATATATATTACTGCTAAGTCTATGACGGGCTTAAGTTAGAACGCCTACAAATAATATTAACAATACTGTCACTGCCAATTGAAAGTATTTAATTTAACTACTTGCATGAGGGCTAGAACGTCAACATAATATCGAAGCGCAAGCACATTGCATCGCCCTACATACCCGATCGCACTCGGACATGGCCATTGGGCATGTAAATGAGAGGTACCTATACAAATAATTAAGTTTTATATTGCTTCTAAACTGGACAAGGGCGAGTAGGACTCGCTCACCGAGGGTTCCGTACAATTTTCCTCCTACCTCGATGATTAATTAATACGTACTTTAAATAATATTACTTTATTTTTTATGATTTAATTGCAAAAGTATAGTTTTGAGATTTTTCCCTGTACTTGTAGCATAACACGATACTACTTGCCAAATTTCATAGTTCTAGGTCAACGGGAAGTACCCTATACATTTTGATTCCCTTGAGAGTGTCGAAATTTTTGAAATTTTATGATTTAATTACAAATGTGTAGAAGACGATACTACTTGCCAAATTTCATAGTCATAGGTCAACGGAAATACCCTATACATCTTGATTCCCTTGAGAGTGTCGAAAATTTTGAAAATGTATGATTTAATTACAAATGTGTATAAGACGATACTACTTGCCAAATTTCATAGTTCTAGGTCAACGGGAAGTACCCTATACATTTTGATTCCCTTGAGAGTGTCGAAATTTTTGAAATTTTATGATTTAATTACAAATGTGTAGAATACGATACTACTTGCCAAATTTCATAGTCATAGGTCAACGGGAAGTACCCTATACATCTTGATTCCCTTGAGAGTGTCGAAAATTTTGAAAATGTATGATTTAATTACAATTGTGTATAAGACGATACTACTTGCCAAATTTAATAGTTATAGGTCAACGGGAAGTACCCTATACATTTTGATTCCCTAGAGAGTGTCGAAATTGTTGAAATTTTATGAATAGGGAACATTACTGCAATGTTCTGCCGCCAGAGGCAGCACTAACACTAATAGTAAACCAGTATAGAAATATAGGGATTCACACACACATGCAAAATTGATTGTCAAATGAGTGACAAGGATGCTTGCATAGACAATACCGCAAGTGCGAACGAGATACAATGTCAACGTTGCTAGTGTCGCCACCTACGAAGAGTTTTGCGTAATGTTCCCTATTAATTACAAATGTGTTGAAGACGATACTACTTGCCTAATTTCATAGTAATAGGTCAACGGGAAGTACCCCATACATTTTGATTCCCTTGAGAGTGTCGAAAATGTTGAAATTGTATGATATTTAATTACAAACGTGTAGTTTTAAGATTTTCCCCTGTAATTACAGACTTTATATTAACTTGAACTGTTCATATGTATGTAAGTATGTAAGTTGTTTGTCAAAATTTGCTATCCATCTTTCAGTCACATGCTGTTATCCTGCTAGCTGAAATTTTGGGTATTAGTATAGTTTGGATGACAATTCAATATTCAATTAAATTCAATATTTATTTTCAATTTATTGCGTTTCATGTTAGAATAATAAGATCTTAAGATTAAATATTTTTATTGCCATGGCAAAGGGGCCAGAGCTTATCATTTTCATTTTAGTGTCGTACTTGTAACAGGGTCGTAAGTAAGATGCATGTGAGTATTGTGGAATTAATGACATATTGTTTTTCACAAATACAGTGGCTGGTAGAGTTAGAATATTTTGTACAATAAAATGTTGTTTGCAGCTTGTCATCTTGTCCACGTTAAACTAGTATTCGTAGTTAACGTTTCCGGAGTCTAAACAGTTGTATTGCATCTGGACTGTTTCCCCACAGTAATATTCCGTATTGTAGCCAAAAGTGTGCGTAAGCATAGTAGGCACAAGTCGCAGTTTTTTATGTCGGTGCATTTTTTTACTCATAGAGAGCGTAACTGAATTGGCTTAACTTAAGAGATGTTTGATGTACGTGTTCTTTCCAATTTATAGAAAAGTCTATGTGAATACCCAAGAGTGGAGCGGTATTTACACATTCTAAATTAGTTTTATCGAAACTGTAATTTATGTTCAAGCTGCGTTTTTGGTAAGGTTTAAATTCGATAAGTTTAGTTTTGGAAAAGTTAATTTTAAGGTTATGGCCTTGAAAACAGGTTGCGATGCTGGATATAGTTTTGTCTTATTGATTTTTAGAGTATGGTTATTGTCACACGGAAACACTAGGGATATGTCGTCTGCGAAAAGAGTGCAGGAGCAATTTATCGTTTTGGGCAAGTCATTAATATATATTAGGAATAGGATGCATCCCAGAACACTGCCTTGAGGGATTGATTGTGTAACCCTGCTCAGTTGTGATTTAATTTGATGAATGTTACCAGTTATGTGATTGTAGTATTCAATTTCTACATAATGCGTACGATTTGAAAGATATGAAACAAACCAATCATAAGGTATTCCTCTTACACCGATTCGGCGTAGCTTTTTTAGTAAAATGTCATAGAGAACTCGATATTATGGTACCATCGAGCTGATCTGATGATGGAGACAGAAGGTGGCCATGGGAATTCAGTATTTAACAGACGTAACCCGTCCCCGAGATAAAGGGAACCCTAAAAAACCGACGGAAATGCGATCAGTGGGGTAATCACGTAACGTTCCGAACGCGCGTTAGGACAATCCAACTGTCATTTTTTCATATAAAATTTGACATTTAGATCTACCTGACGCGCGTATAATGCGTTACGTGATTGACCAGCTGCAGTTCGATCACGTAAGGCTTGATTTCCTCCTACGCTGACGTCGGTCGCTGACGTCGGTCGGGCGTACCAATATACACCATGTTCTATGGGACACCGCACAGCGACGCTGACTGAAATGTATACATTCGTACGCCCGACCGACGTCAAAGACCAACGTCAGCGTAGGAGGAAATCAAGCCTTACGCATTGTACGTACGGACAATCGTCATGTCAAGTAGATCTAAATGTCACTTTTTGTATGTAAAATGACAGTTGAGGTGTCCTAACGTGCGTTCGAAAAAACTTGATCACCCCTCCGAAAAGTACCTTTAAAATAAGAAGTTGGGTATAAATATAACATACTTACTGAGAGAATAGGAAAAGGTTTTTTTACGGTACCCTGCAGCCTGCAGTACTATTCTAATATTCTAATTAATGGTCATATTGGTTGACCTTCATTGTTCAACATTGGTACATCCAAAACACTTTGTTTAAAAAAAACATGACTTGCAAATAGACATGTTTATAAACTAAGTAGGTAAGTTGTGTTGGTGGTACTGCCGAACTTATGTCGGGATGATAGAGCTCAAAATAGCTTACATGTTTTGGAGCTGGGCGTTCCTATAAATATGTAAGTAACGAGGAGATCGCAATTAGTTCAGTTTCAAGTTGATTGTTCACAAAACTATCTGAAAATGAAGACTGTTTTCATATTGCTTTGCTTGGCTGTCTGCCTCCTAAAGGTGAGTTCTTATTATCACTTATAGTAACATGTAACTATATTTAAGAGGAGGAGTACCTAGTTCTTTCCAACTCATTCTACAGTACCTATTCCATGACTCTAATTTAGGGAAGTGTAGTATTGTGATTTCCCCTTTGCCTTCCACGCCGCAGTATACGAACCGAGTTTGCCTCGCTCCGTGATACCTGAACATGAGCCGTGTCAGATTTCTATCTTCGTTCTCTTGTCAGTTCACAGGTTTGCATATTTCATGACGGCAATTAAGTACTCGATATTCACAGAATCGTCACCGCATATTTTATAGAGAAGCCCTCGGCAAGACGCCCCGCTTGAATATGTATGTACCTACTACTTACTAAGACGTCTATTTCCTTTAAAATATTATTAACTACCTGAGTATTCATACTTATAATACCCCCCACTTAACCACCACGTTCATGGATATTTCAATTTTAAATACTTGGTTTTCAATTGACAATATTTATTTATGAAAACCATTCAGCTTATGGCTGTATAGGAAAAGTGCGTGGGCATATGAGAAAGGCACCTACTCTGCAGACAGGCCAACGGCCAACTAGAGAGCAGCCGGCATGGGCCTCTTTTTTTTTTTTTTTTTTCTACGCCGGATTGGGGCGCGTCTGCTCTGTCTTCGCGCTCCCTCTCCGCCGCCTCCTTTTGCGAGATGATTATGTCGCAGAAGGAGGCCACCGCAGCCCAGAATCTCTCGCAGCTCGACATGGTCGCAACGACGTTGTGCAGCGAGAGGTCATCCACTGCAAGGACCGCAACCATTGTGCGGCGCTCCGCGTCCCAGTGGCTGCACTCCTCTAGGGTGTGTTGGGCCGTGTCGTCCTCAGCCCCGCACACGTGGCAAGCGGTGCTGGTCTCCCTCTTAATTCTGTACAGGTAATGAACTAATGACCAAAGCACCCATGTCCGGTCATTACCTGCGCCAACCTAAAGCCCACCTTGCCGTGGGAGCAGGGCAGGGACTGATTTCGGTTACGGTTATACCGATATGAAACCGGTATTCCATCATGTCGTAAAGGTTATGCGCGCCGCGCGAACATAACGGTACCGTTACCTTTTTTGAGAACGGTTAGCGGTATCAGTTTTAAATGATACCGAAACCTTTATAATACTGGTATAACAATACACATAGTACAAGCTTTGCTTAGTTTGGGACTAGGTTGATTTGTGTAAGATTGTCCGCAAATTTTTATTATTATCTCTGATTTAAATTCACGGGACAAAGCCCGGTCATTTGGAAGGCGTGCGTGGGGATATAGATCCAACACGTAGAGGCTCTTTGGAGACGAAGTTTAATGTGATTTAGTACACCTGCTAGAACCCATTCACGGGTACATCGGTAGATACCCGTGAACCGGTCCCAACAGGCGTTGGGGCTATTGTGAGTGAAATGGATAGAGAACTGGGTCTATTGGTGATGAGATTTGGGTGGGCAATAACATTGGGCTATTGCGAAGAGCTCCGGACACCTGCCATAACATTGTAATTTACAAGGTTATCGAGGCAGGCGGGGACTAGTCACTCACTTATAAGATGGGCCCCTGAAAGTGCCGTAGAAAAGACGGCCAGGAGTAACACCGGCGTGAGCGGCTCAGGGGTGTCGAGAGCTGGTGCTGCGCTTTCTCCAAAGTTACGCCCTTTAACACTTCCACCCCTGGAGCATATACCTCTAACGAGTCCTCTCTGGACGGCCAATGAAGGCAAGCCAGAGCTGAGAGTCCTGCGGGCCCCCTTGGGGCTCCACTCCGACCGACGAAGACACGCGGGAGACGGAGATCCTGACCGACTCTCGGGAGCACTCGGGTCCGTGGGATCGTGACTCCCCAACAGCTCGCCACAAGCTGCCCTGCGGGCTTATTATTATTATTATGTTTTATTATTATTATTTGTATGTTTTTTTCATATCTCGGGATCATGGGGTCCCGGACTTTTGGAAGGCATGCGTGAGGCCGAAGCCCCACAGAGGCCCTTTAAAACAAAAATAATCTAAAGCGAGGGATACACATGGCGGGTACCATCTCCGACCGCACAACATGATACAACCGGTGATGGGCCCCGCCAGGTGCAAAGACTATTGCAGACTGCAGTGCAGCACTATGACTGCGATGGAAACTAATTGGTTGAATGGTGGGTGGACTGGAACATGGGTTATGTGAGGAGACTCTAGCGGACACCTGCCGTGACAATCAGTCTCAAAATTGTAAAAAGGCAGGCGGTGACTCGCCAACTCGCTAAGTGGGCCCCACAAAACAGTCGCACGCACAGTGCGACAATGGAGCAACACGTCTGAGCGGCTGTGAGGTTGTCGAGAGGTGAGTCTGCGGTGCGCCAGATCCCGGTAATCCGTGTAAGGGCCGCTGGCGTTATGACATTTTACACTTCCAACCTGGAGCATAGGTTCCGCTCTTGCGACTCCACTCTGGCCGGCCGGTAAATGCAAGCACAGAGACGAGGGCCAGATCACTCGGGCCCTCTGGAGGTTAGGGGTCCGCGGTGTCGCCACTCACCGTCAGCTCACCACAAGCTGCCCCCGCGGGCTTATTATTATTATTATTATAAAGGTTATCGAGAAAAGTAAGCGAGCTGGCACTCTACAGAGGAAGCATTGGCTACTAAACATATAAAGATAAAAAGACAAAACGGCAGTGCCTTTGCCGGCGGTTTGGCAATACCGGTATTTTTCGGTTATGCAGTCCCTGGAGCATAACCGAAAAATACCGGTATTCCATTTTAACGGTATGACGTCATATCGGTTGCCAAATAGCGGTTTCGGTAGCGGAACCTTTATATTTCGCTATCGAAATATAAAGGTACCTTTATTTTTTCCGGTACCGTAACCGCTTTTTAAAGGTACCAATATATGTCCAGCAGTGGACGTCTTTCGGCTGATATGATGATGATGATGATGAATATGATGATGAATTTAGGTACTAATTGGTTAAAATCTGCAATTTTAAAATGATTATTGTGTAAGATTATCAATATTATATTGTAGAATACCATTTGACATGTAAAAGTGCCCTTGCGGCCTATTTGCAGAATAAATAATTGATTTTGATTTTGATTTTGAATGGAATACCGGTTTCATACCGGTATAACCATAACCGAAATCAGTCCCTGCGTGGGGTCGAACGACCCCAGCAGAGCCCCTATAGTGCGGAGTCCATAAGGGGAGTCCTCGAGGTCGCTCTTCCATCTGTCCCTTATTCTTCTATCGGCCTGTCGATGGGCAGCCCGCACTATAACCGCAGCCGTCTTCGGGAGCGGGACCTATTAGGTCGGTTGCATGTTCAGCAAAAAAAATGCCGGTTGGAAATGTTACAGGGTATTGTTTGAGAACTTATAATATTACCGGGTGGTGCTAAAGAGTAATCAACTTCTGGCTGCTGCACTGCTTATTCAAATAGCCTCGCAGCAACATACAGTTCTAACCCACGATAGTCTTAATATAAGTTTGTAAAGAACTGTACCCATGCCATACGAATAAATAAATAAATAAATATTATAATTGACGACCTCTGTAGCCTAGTTGGTAGTGACCCTGCCTACGAAGCCGGAGGTCCCAGGTTCGAATCTCGGTGAGGGCATTTATTCGTGTGAGGAGCACGATTATTTGTTCGTGAGTCATGGATGTTTTCTATGTATTTAAGTATTTATTCATCTATAAAAGTATGTATATTGTCGTCTAGTACCCATAGTACAAGATTTGCTTAGTTTGGGACTAGGTCGATTTGTGTAAGATTGTCCCCAAATATTATTTTTTACTATTTATTTATACTAGGCGACTAAATATTATATAATATTAGTTGCAAATCAAAATACATCTTCACACGCTTTGTAGAAACAGAGTCTGTGACAGGTCATACCTACTCAGTCATAATCTAGCTAGACAGATCTTTTATTTTTCAAACCAGCCTAGCCAGAGCTAGTCTGCCTGCCTGCCTTTTGTGCAATGTTTCCACAACTGTAAATATCAAGTAATGCCAGTTTTAGTAACTTAAGATTGCAATTTGCTTTTCAAGAATGTGATCTTATCGTGTTAATATTGACGCTGTGCTGTTTGTGCAGGAGGCGTCAGCTCAAGAATGTTCGTGTTGCGAAGGAGGGCCACGACCGGAGGTAATACTCAATGATTCAATCACTTCATTCAACTCCATGTTTAGGGGAGAAGTGGTATGAAAGAGCCAGTTTACTAACTGTAGCTGTGTTACTATTTTTTTGATTGGAGCAAAAACATACAGTTTAATCGAAGTTAGCACTGAGAATTGTTTTCTAAATCATTATTTATTTATAACAGTATGTATTTTCATAGGAATAAATATAAGAATAAAAAAGAACATGTATTTTGGCTCTTTCATAACTCATAACAGATGGGTGTTGAAAGAGCCACCAAAGGTTATGAAAGAACCTGTCTATAGGAATTTAATTAAAAATGCAAAGTTACAATGCAAGTTTTTAATAACATTTTTAACAAATTCTTAACTCTTAAAGCAATTTATTATTTTTACAGTCAGAGCTCAGAACTATTTTGTATTAGAGGATCATTGTTAATAATAACAATCACGAAAAATAAACAAAATAACAAGTTGTTGGCCCTTTTCAGAAAGCTCACTGATTGTTTCGTCAATAACTGAGTTCACGGGCCCTTTTCGGATATTAACTAGCATCCATGTGTCTGACATTTTGCTTTACTTATATATAACTGGGTTATGCTGGCTCTTTCAAGGCCTGATCACCCGGCTCTAAAATACCAAATTCTTAAAATAATTATAATATTCAAAACAACAAGGATATGTATCAAAAGTTGTGTAGCTTAGTTTGTTCGTAGCTGAAAGGCCAAATACATGCACAAACTCATTTCAGGATGCATGAACCTATATTGTGTAGTAATTAATTAGCAAGAAACAAAATAAATGTAGCAAAATACTTTCTTTATGGTGCCCAAAACTTTCAATCCATCTACCGACGTCCGTTGGTTTCGGCAACCTGTCAAATGTTTGTGGGTGACGGGGAATAAGTGTTGCTACGTAAAAATAACAACTAGTACCCAGTTTGTTCCGAAACTACAGAAATACTGCAAATGGCTCTTTCAAAACCTGGCTCTTTCATGCCACTTCTCCCCTACATACAGCTAGTCGCTTGCTTCTGGCCACCAGAGTTGCCAGAAGTACTAAATTTAATTTATGTTTTAATTTATTTAGGCAAACATTTTAAAAACTAGTGAAACTGTGAGGTGGCTTTTGAAAAAAAAGTTTTTTTTTTCGAATTTGGTTCTTGACTGAACCGATTCTCTTGACATTTTGTGAGCAGGTTCGTTAATTATATAATTTTTTTTCGTCAAGAACCTATTTCGATTTTTTTTTTTTAAAAGCCTGCTTACAGGACAACGGCTAGACAGCGTGAAAGCGTGACATCGTGACGAACGATTTTCGGCCCAAGCTAAAGCATAGAACTTCGTTCGATTTCACTCGCTCGTTGGATAAGAAATTAATTAAGTGAAGCGTGTACCAAAACTTTTCAATTGACTTGTAATTAATCTAATAATTACTATGTATTTTTTGTTCCATAGGCTCTAGTGAGTGTGCTACGGGTAAGTACATTTAAATATGTTTGTTGCGATTTGTTTACTTAGAAAATACTAATTGAGAATAGGAACGATACAGTTGGGAATGGGAGCGCCTTGAGAATCTCGACGAGTTGAGGATGGAGACGTGTTAGGAATGGGGACCAGTTGGAGCTGGCTATATAGAAATTGAATGCATAACGCAATGTATTAGTAATCTGAACAGAAAAGAAGTTTGTAGTGACCTACAAAGCTGATGATCCCGGGCTCAAACACGAATGTTGTTCCTGTGTTTTGGATGTTTTAAATGTATTTAAGCGTGTACTATGCTACTATATCATCGTCTAGTACCCATACATCAGCCTAGCACTGTTGGGGAATGGGTCAATTGTACTCCAGTAAGTACAATCGACCCATTCCCATCATTCGATACATCGGTACATCAGTATTGTAGGCCTTTTATTAACTGATTTCTGATATTTTACAATTATAGGGACCACCTGGCGAAAAGGGTGAATTGGGATTTCCCGGATATATCGGTATGTCCGGGCCCCAAGGGCCCCCCGGGCCCCCCGGGCCCCCTGGACCTCCAGGACCTCCTTCAAGTGGGTACGTTGCATATTATATGATTACCTTCAACCACTAGCTTGACTCGCAGGTATATTTTAGAGCGGTACCTAAAACAAAGAATGTTCGGTGAACGATAACATCGTGAGGAAACCGATCTAATCTCAATAAGGTCTTGTTTTCCCTCCGGGTGGGAAGGTCAGATGACAGTCGCTTTCGTAAAACTAGTGCCTATGCCAAATCTTGGGATTAGGTGTCAGCGGACCCCGGGCTCCTTTAAGGCACAACCGCGATTAACGCCAGGAGGATGATGGCCTAAAACAAAAAAGGTCAGGGGGCACGTATTTGACACCCGAGCCGAAGGCAAGGGTGTGAAATATGTGATCTGAGGTTTGTAAGTTTAGTAACAGCACCGTTACCGGTCCCTAAAGAAGAAAGAAGAAATGGTTACTCAATGCATCCGTACCTTTTAGTTTTAAACATGTTAAAAAAAACCCTGAATCAAATTCAATAACAACATGTTTCTCTACTAATGAATTTAGTTCATATTAGTTCCAAATTACCCTTTTTTATAATCAGTTTAAATGGAATAGCTGATAACATCGTAACTGTATACCTACTCTCCATTTAAATTTCCAGTTATAGGTTTATAAATTCTCCTTGTTTCCAGATAAAACCTAACAACATCCCGCAATTGAAAACCTTGGTCGCGGAGCGGCAACAATCTTCGAAGATTTATCATTCACAATAGACCTACAGAAGCATCCAGAAATTATTTTAATATTGTAACTGCTTTCCATACCTATTACCATTTTGTCATTCTTATGCTTTTTACCTTCTACAATAATAATATAAACTTTATTTCATGTTTATTTTTTAATAGTGAAGGTTAGTTTAGTACCTAACTACCTAAGCATAAAACTATAACAATAATTACAATTCAAAAATCGCTACACCCTTGACTTGTCCGATCCAATAGTTTTAGATTTGACAATAGTATCCTATGTCCTACCTCCATCAGCTACATTATTATCCTAATCATGTTTTTTAGTACGAAATTAACCCATTCGACGCCCATCACGATACACATGCTTCACAGCGCAACCCAGCGCTTTTTGCTTCATATGGACATTAATAAACCCATTCAAGGTCAATGACTCGCACATATTTATGAGTCATCTAAGATCAATTTCCGCTACAAAGCGGAATAAAAAAAAACAAAAAATTTACCTTACTACGGGAATACCTAGGTATCGATCGCAGATCGCATTTCTGCAGTCGGGTATTTTTTTTGAAATTTTATTTTATTGTACACACTGCTGAAAGAGCCGTGGTTGCTCCCATGTGTATAATTTGTAGCTTTATTAAGAACTAGCTGTTGCCCGCGACTTCGTCCGCGTAGAACTTTTTATCGTCTTAGAAAATGATTTCTCTCAATACAAAATTTGAACCCTCTTTTAGGGGATAATTAAAAAAAAAGTTGATGTTCATTTTCTAGTTTGTGAACAAACAGTCTAAAACCAAAGTTAAAAATCTCATACTTTAAAAATGCCTTGAAATACTCAAACTTTGAACCAATTTTAACACTCTTAGGGGATGAATTTGGAAAAACTCTGAAATCAGTTTTGTAGTCTTTTAACGTACAGAATAAGACCGAAGTTAAAAATCTCTTACTCACACTTTAAAATTTTATTGCTCGCCATTTAAAATTTGAACCCCCTTTTAAACCCCCTTAGAGGTTGAATTTTTCTAATCGCTGAAAGAACTTTTTTCGTAAACTTTTAAGTCTCTAGCTCAAAAAAAGTGTTGCCCATACAAAGCTTTCTTAACCCCCTTAGGGGTGGAATTTTCTAAAACTCTGAAAGTACTTTATTATTAATTTTAATAAGTAACATTTTGAATAGTTTTAAGTCTAGTAAAAAAAAAAATTTTTCCCACACAACACTGGCTACCCTTCTTAAGGATCTTAAGGATCCCCTTAGGGATGGAGTTTTCTAAAACGCTGAAAGTTCTTTTTTAGTATTCTAATAAGTAATCTTTTTGCAAAGTTTTAAGTCTAACTCAAAAAAAAGTGTTGCCCATGCAAAGCTTGCTCTCCTTTTTAACCCTATTAGGGGTGGAATTTTCTAAAACGATTTGTGTTCTTTTTTTGTATTTTAATAAGTAATCTTTCTACAAAGTTTCAAGTCTCTAACTCAAAAACATAAACTTTCCCTGATAAAAACTTTGCACCCCTTTTTATCCCCCTTAGGGATAGATTTTTTCAAAACGCTGAAAGTCTTTTTTTTTGTATTTTTATAAGTAATCTTTCTACAAAGTTTTAAGTGTCTAGCTCAGAAAAAGTGTTCCCCATACAAACCTTGCACCCTTTTTTAACCCCCTTAGGGAATGATTTTTGTAAAACGCCGAATGTAGTATTTTTCATGTTCTAATAAGTAATCTTTCGTCAAAATTTTAAGTCTCTATTAAAAAAAAAATGTTTTTCCCATACAAACTTTGCACCCTATTTTACCCCCTTAGGGGTGAAATTTTCCAAAACGCTGAAAGTACTTTCTTTGTATTTAAATAATCTTTCTACAAAGTTTTAGGACTCTAGCTAAAAAAAATAGTTTCCCACATACAAACTTTGCACCCCTATTTTAGCCCCCTATTTTTAGGGGTAGAATTTTCTAAAACGCTGAAAGTACTTAATTTGTATTCTGATGACTAATCTTTCTACAAAGTTTTAAGTCTCTATTTAAAAAAAAATATTGTTTCCCCCATACAAAATTTGCACTTCTATTTTACCCCCTTAGGGGTAGATTTTTTTAAAACACTGAGTCTTGGTACTTTATTTGTATTCTAATGAATAATTTCTCTACAAAGTTTTAAGTCTCTATTTAAAAAAAAGTAGTTTTTCCCATACAAACTTTGCACTCTATTTTACCCCTTTAGGGGTAGAATTTTCTAAAACCCTGAAAGTTCTTTATTTGTATTCTAATGACTGATCTTTCTACAAAGTTTTAAGTCTCTATTTAAAAAAAAAATGTTTCCCCCATACAAACCTTGCACCCCTATTTTACCCCCGTAGGGGTGGAATTTTCCAAAACGCTGAAAGTGTTTCATTTGTATTCTTATAACTAATTTTTCTACAAAGTTTAAGTCTATAGCTCAAAAAAAAAAGGTTCTCCCATACAAACTTTGCACCCCCATTTTACCCCCTTAGGGGTAGAATTTTCAAAAATCCCTTTTTATCCCTAGCCCACGTTATAAAAGCAACATACTGTGCAAAAATCAACTCTCTAAGATTAGTAGTTTCGGCTGTGCGTTGATGAGTGAGTGAGTGAGTGATTGAGTGAATAAGTCAGTCAGGACATAGGCATTTATTATGTATAAATAGATAGAAGATAATTAAACTCCCATTCAAATATCTCAAAAAAATATGAAGCTACATCCGTTTTAATGTCGCTTGTTAGAGTGAGAAAACGATGAGGGACTGTGACGTCAATATACTCGAGCGTCATAGTAAAAAACAATCGTTTCATATGAAGGTGCGTTTTGCGGAAAAGGGACAGAACATACCCCCTCTTAAAACTTTGGACTCTTATAACTTAATCATTACTTATATAACCTCTTGCTTTGTTTTTTTCTCCATTTGACTATATTTATTTTAAATTCTTTTTCGAGAAAATACATTATGATTATTTACCATATTTTCGATTCCTGAGCTATAACCACGAACTTCGGAATTCGAAAATATTCGGGTATCTCTATCTCTATCGCACTAACCATACTCGAGTGACAGGGATGCAAATATATGAACATTGAGTATCGGTTTTCGTGGTAGCGCCGCAGGTACTTTGGCTGAATGCGCCGAGCGCGTGCCATTGTCATTCAAAAAAAACAAATTCGTGTTAATTATATTGTTCAAATTTGTTGATTTCATTTATTGAAATTACGACATAAAACGACATTTGCGCATATAAGTTCTCATATCAGAATCGAATATTTTTTTATGGTTTATATTTTAGCATTTGTCTCGTAAAGGTCTATCGTAGACGGGATTAAAATTATTAATAAGTGAAAGGCAAAGCAATTCCGCCATTTTGACGAAAATTTGACGGTTCTTATAGCTGACAGTTGGAGCAGCGTTTGATTTCAATAAAAATAAATGAAAAATTAAATGAAGTCGTATATTTCGGAAAATTAATTAACTGTCGCAGTCGGATAAAAACTATCCTAAGTTGCAGCTAGAATAATAATGTACCTATATAAAATGTTTCATATTTTTCCGTTCATGGGATGCTGAGAACATTCGAACCGCGCAAAGCTTAGTTTCAAACTGGCTGATTCTTTTTTTAATTTAGAGATTTATTATAAGTGGAGACTAGCTTCTGCCCGCGACTTCGTACGCGTATAATTTATAGCTTACATGTTATTTGCATGTCTAAAGCAATAAGTACCTACTACTGGATAATTTGTAGTTAACGATTTATAATATTTTTACACCACGTTACAAACAGCTTATAATAAGTGGTTACCGTAGCCTATGGACGCTTGCAACTCCATAGTTTATGCGTGTATCGGTTCAAATTCTCTTTCAATCAAAACACCCTCACAAACGTCGTCATCGTCAATAATATTAATTTTATTTATTTAATCTTTATTGCAAAAGCTGGACTTAATGCCACAAAGCACTATCTGTCAGTCAACCTTAAGTCAAAGCAGATAAATGTGGCCATCCCTTTCTATCGCATGCAACGCGCTGTGACCCGTTTAGTGTTTATATTCTCTTTGGCAACTACTAATGGGCCGCCAAATTGGCGGTCGGCCGGCATGTAGGTACTTGTAGCGGCGCGACGGAATCACAGAGTGAACCGCCCCTGACCGAAATCAAACCCTGTAAGTAATTAAAAATATACAACATTCTTAGCTTATTAACATTCGACTAATTGTTGCTACTATTTTTTTTTCAGGCGTTAATTTTCTCAGCATCAAATTAAACTCCTTCGTAGTTTAGCCTAGTGGGTGTGACCCTGCCTACGATACTTACGATTTGGGTTCGGATCCCGGTAACAGCAATATTTGTGCGATGATAATGAAAACTTGTCTTGGATGTTTTCTGTGTATTTAAATATACTTCGTCTAGTACCAATAATACAAGCTTTATTGATCTCACTATGGGGTTAATAATATTTGTGTTAGATTATCGCATATTATTTATTTAATACTAAATGATTGCCTTCAGAAGTGCAAAACCCAATAAGTACCCTCAAAACCATGTAAAAGTTTTCCAAATATTGCACCTGGAACTAGACAGCCGTCTTCGGGCAATAGAGTACTGGGGTGAGTTATTGCGGGTCGGGGGTGCTCCGGGTTATTCTTACATCGACTTTGTGTGTTAATATTGGCCCGCCATTTTTCCATTGATTTCACGTTTTACGATTAGTTAGGGGCTTAGGGCTTTTAAACTCAAACTAAATCATTTATTCGTGACAAAGAATAACAGAGTTCACACGGATGATAAGAAATAAAAAATACGACGGTAAGCCTTGTCACGAACTGGACCCAGCTCAGCTTTGCAGCCATCGCTGATAGTCTTCCGCTTTAAAACGATATACTACTTAGATGTTAATAAATTTCAGCCAAAAGATACATTTTTGGTAGAAGCTGTTATTGCTGACTGTCCTTTTCTGTACATGCAGTCATCAACTCGTAGAGAAGTAATCAGTCCAAACACGACGAGTTTTTCTTGTTTTGTTCGGGAGTTGCCATGACCACTTCCTATGTCCATCATCATATCAGCTCGGTGGTACCATAATATTTCGTTTTCACGGAACTTACACAAGTATGTCAGCTCAAACGGATACCACAAGTGGCTGAAAAAGGGCTTACAAATGTTGAACGATAAATTATAAAAACTTACGTAGGTACCTACGAACTAACAAATCATCACATAGCTTTTCACAATTTATAATATTAGTATCAGAACAGTACCAATAGAATACTGCAAAAGCAACATCACGAATGTACTTGAAACAATTTTCATCATACCAGTCAAGAATTCGGACCAAGTTAAAAACAAAATTGAAAAATAACCCCTAAAACGTCGTGTTCTGCTATTAGAGTTAATATACGAGCACAGCCACCGAGGAAAGCTAGCCAGGGCATAAATCTGAATAAGACCTAGGCCGGAGTCGTGCTCAGCCATAACTTAGCCGCGATAAATCGCGAGGTCTATCTCGAGCGCCACATCAAAGTCGTTATTCAGCGAAAAAAGTAGAAGGTCTGTGTTAACGACTTTCTTGAATATTCATAAAGATAAAGCGAATTTATGCGACCATAAACACGGTCGCTTAATAAAGAAACTTGGGAATGTTCGTGCCGTTAGGGTTCCGCCAGCAACTGGTAGTTCTCCCGGGACGGATCACTGGGCCATTTTATGAAAAATAGTACATAGAATTTTCTTATCGGAATTTTGAAATTGTAGGTGATACCTGCGCAGAATAAAAAAACGCTGTTCATCGTTCATGAGAGCAGTGTCCCAAAATTTTCATACAACTTCTATTTTTCCGTTCCGCTACTTTCATACAAACACGAGTGCAAAAAGGGAATGGAAATAAAAAAATGTGTTACTTTTTTTCTCCTATGGCTGAATATGGATTTCGATCCTGCGTTCGAGTGACCTAAAATATCAAAATCCTGAGTAAGAAAGTTAGTGTACAACTTTTCGTAACATCAACCTCAACAGCAGTTTTTTATACCCGTTGGAATATTAAACACACAACAAAGCTTAATTTTGAACTGCAACTGTAAGTAAATACAACGAATACCCAAATCAATACAGCGGCCATGCGCTTGTAGCTCCTCTGGAATTGCAGGCGTCCATAGGCTGCGGTGCGGACAAGCTAAAAAGCTTAGCAAAGTCAGCATCAATTCTTGTTCATTTCGGGTAATCGTAAGCTGATAGGGACGGAACCAATAAAATGTTGACACCATTTCAGTTCATAAATCGGTGCTTATTCGCGGGACATTAATTTCGCTGCATTAGAGGGATGAAACCGAGTATGAACAATAACTTACAATGCTACACTTCTTCCGTTATGTTTCTAGAGGACACAGTAACAATGTAGACATTACAATTTTTGTACTTAGTTTCAAATAATGTTGACCCAATAACACAATTAATAGACCCGTCACATACAGGCTGAATTGAGTACTTTCCTCATGTTAACATTTACAACGTTGACAGTAAACCATTAAATTATTACAATAAAGTGTAAATAACAAAATAGTATTCAAATCATAAATAGATTCTGAGACATTCCAAGAGCAAGTTTAAAGATAACAATAGATCCTTCACTGTAATTAAAAAAATCTTGTACCACAACTATGTATCTAGGGTTGGGCAGAGTAAGTGTCCTAGTTTGAAAGGGCTATAAAAGTCGGAAACAAATAATAAAATTAAAACGCAATACATTTTTTGGTTAATTATTATTTATAAATACTACATTAATTCTGAAGTTTGAATCGCTCTCCTTTTGCTTGTATAACTTAACGCATTCTTCCGAAAAATGATGTGCACGCGGCACCCACTACTTCTTCGGGTATTTCATTCCATATCTTAAGCAACTGATGCTTGAACGAATCTAAATTCAGGCCATGGGTACTCTCCATCTTGCTTAACATCACTCCATATGGAAAAATCCAATGGGTTCAAATCTGGTGAAGCTGCAGGCCATTCATTCCAAGGTATAACATTGGTTAAATTTGTTTAGAACCAGTCCTGAGTGCGTCGAGCTTTGTAGGACGGAGCACTATCTTGCTGGAAGCAATAATAATCGTCCCCATACAAGTTTCATGCATTCTCCAGCGAATGATTCTGCAAAACGTTCTCAATGTAGTAATATTGATGAATTATGACTCCTCGCCCCCTCGGTCTATGAAAAGCAGCGGTAACATCCCTCTTGGAGATATCGCAGCCCATACCATGACCGCCGATGCACTTTGGAAACGTTGTGCAGCTAATTTATCAACAGGAAGATCCCTCAATGAATCATTCTGTTGATTGTGACTATCTGGTAATAAGAGCATTTTTAGTCGGAAAAAAATATGTCATCACCTGCGTGCCAAGCTAGTAGCTCCCTGCATTTTTTCACTCTTGCTTTTTTTAGAGCGGCAGTCAGTCCATGATTTTTTTGTTTTTTGTAGGCTTTGAACCCAAGATTGTCACGAAAGATGCGGCTCATGGATCGCCTAGATATTTTCATATCTTTTGCGAGTTTGCAAGCCAGATTTCATCGAATTCGCTCACGAACACACTGTATCATCTTTTCTACACGAATCGATGGTTTCCGACCAGGTTTGGGCCTGATTCTCGATGTTCCTGTTTCTTTGCATCGTTTTATGGTCCATGATATAAATTTCATATTGATATTCAGGTGTTTCAGCTTCTTTAATATCTCACACGGTCTGAAATTTTGTGGATGTCATTTCACTATGAGTTCGCGTTTTGCTTTCATTGTTGCAAAATACATAAAAAACATAAGTTACGAAGCTGTGGCCTGACATGCATATACACTAAATACAAACTCATCTTAAACACATAATGTCAACTAAAAAGTCGGCATATTAATATAAATGAAAAGTCAAGAGATAAAACTAAGACACTTAATGTGCCCAACCCTTGTACAATAAATATTTAACACAACTGAACATCTTGTCCTAATACTTGAGGTAAAAGGCAAGCCGGATATAAAAGTAAGCCGATATCTATGCTACAGCACCACGCCACTACTAGCATGTAGGTAAGAATAGATAATATCCTTTCAAAGTAATCTTAATTAGATTCGGCTTGCCTTATGTTTCTAGAGGACAAAGTAACAATGTAGACATTACAATTTTTGTACTTAGTTTCAAATAATGTTGACCCAATAACACAATTAATAGACCCGTCACATACAGGCTGAATTGAGTACTTTCCTCATGTTAACATTTACAACGTTGACAGTAAACCATTAAATTATTACAATAAAGTGTAAATAACAAAATAGTATTCAAATCATAAATAGATTCTGAGGCATGAAAGTTTCCCAAAAATATGTTTTTTTTTATCATCCAAGAGCAAGTTTAAAGATAACAATAGATCCTTCACTGTAATTAAAAAAATCTTGTACTACAACTATGTATCTAAATATTGTACAATAAATATTTAACACTACTGAACATCTTGTCCTAATACTTGAGGTAAAATGCAAGCCGGATCTAAAAGTAAGCCGATATCTATGCTCCAGCACCACGCCACTACTAGCCTGTAGGTAAGAATAGATAATATCCTTTCAAAGTAATCTTAATTAGATTCGGCTTGCCTTTCAAGTATTAGGACAAGATGTTCAGTAGTCTTAAGTATTTACACAAGAATAGAAAGTGCCACTGCGTTTTTCCACCAGCGTGCAGCGTCCATTATTTTTTTAACATTTCCCCAATTCCACACACCAACAGCCGAGACCGCATAAATCCTTCGACCGCACTAATCAAAAAGACAAACTTGAACTTGACTCGTCGCCTTCAGGCCATTCGTCTCCCCAAATAAAACATATCGGGCGAATAAAAAGGGAATTTCCTCGGAGTTCACATTCTCTGGGCCATAAATCTCTGCCAGGTTATCAAGGAAGGGCATAAGTGCCATGGGATCCTGTAGAACTTGTACTATTTTGAGCTGGGGTGGTTGTGGGGTGAAATACGCCGCGACTGACGGCGCTGACAAATTCATTCGGGCAGTGGAGGTGGACGGGTGGCAAAGGCTGACAGAGAGCACGATAGGCTCTTCTTTCAACATCCAGCGTGTGACACTTACCTACTTACTTACTCCGCTGGATCAGCGACCTGAAATGGGTCTTGGCCGATACGAGTTGGTGCCACCGCGCCCTATTCTGTCCGATCTCCTCTCAGTTTTCTGCATGCAGGGCGCGAACGTCTTTCTCTACCTCGTCCTTCCAGCGATATTTAGGCCGACCAACCTTCGATCGCGCGTGACACAACAGATTAATTTATTAGTATTTATACGGTCAGTTTTAAGCCTTCTTCCATTGTGATAAGGTGAAACACTTTTTACTTATTTCTGCTGTTGACTATCAAGATAGGAAAGAAAAAACTTGGGAAAGCCAGCGTCAAACCTCGAAATGGAAATGGATCCAAACAGCATGCCTTAAAGGTAGCGCAGATGTTCTAAGACGAATATTCAAGTATTGAAAACCCTTATCTTAATGTTAGTGGCACTAATAATGTTACCGATAATAACCAGTGCTCAACATTATTTCTGTGATCAAAGAAACTAAAAGTAGGAAACCGATTTCTTACTATGCTAGTAGCTTGTCACAGACAGCACATTTCCTTATCATCAAGTGACTCTTCAAAGCTATCCGAAATTTGGTTTGAAAAAGACGATATGGTGATTATTGAGTGCGGCTAGTGTTCTTGTCATAACAATGGCATTTAAGAGGGTTTTTAATGGACGTGAGTAAAATTTGTTCATTATCCTAATTACAATGATGTGATTGGATCATTCCATCCCATTTGGGCAATCTGGGTTAGTGCCCAAGACCATCCGGCTGATGAAGCTTCTATGGCACCTCCTAGTTCCTGCCAATTCACGGATTAAACTACTAGCAGCCCCGTTGTGCTGAAGCGCCCAAGACCCTGACGAGTCTTCTGGGGATCGATTTTTGACTTTCGAGCGCTCGAAAGTTAAATAAAAGTAAATACGATTGTAGTGTCAAAATTGCGGGCACTTACTTTAGTTACTTTCTACCGATAGAAATGAATACGAGTGGTCAATACCACTTTTCCAGAGATAGATTCGAGCGCTCGAAAGTCAAAAATCGGTCCCCTGGTCTGCGGCGCTACCACGAACTTCGAATCTCGAACTTCGTATATCTCCGTCTCTGTCGCTCAAGTACCATAAACCATAAGTGCGATAGAGACGGAGATATACGAAGTTCGACATTCGAAGTTCGTGGTAGCGCCGCTGGTGTGAATATCACTATCTTTCATTACCCGTGAGGTTATGAGTTGTACAGTAAAACTATATAGAACCAAAATTAAAATGAACTTCCCTTCACTAAATTGACATGTTTCTATGAGTGAGAAAAAATACATTCCATAATTTTATTGCAGCACTTTAGAAAGTATGTAATTCTAAAATATTGGAATAGTAATTTTTTCTCACACATTGCAACATGTCGAGTAGTTAAATTGAGGGGCGTTCATATTAAGATTGATTCACCCTACTAAGACGACAGTTAAAATTTTGTTTATAAGCTCCAAGCTCCAATGAACGGGCCTCTAACAACCGTGACATTTGACATTCATAACGTTCATTACAATTTTTCCCTCCCCATTACCGCTGCAACAAAGGAGCGATATATCAGCGGAACAACTGCATTAGTGAGATCCCGCTTAATCGCGCGCACAATCGTATATTTCTTGATTAAGAGCTCGTAAAAACGTCGTCTCTCTCTGATTTACGGGTGCGCGAGCAGGAGAGATTACGCGCGGTTTGCTCTGATGGATCCGACCTGAATGGGGATAGTTGGAAATGGAACTAAGAGAACATGTGTGGCTTAGGGATCTTAATAGTTGGTCTAGATCGAAATGCAGTTGGTAAGCTGCTTGAAAAACTGACCCAATACTAGATATGTACTTGCAATAGTGATTCAATATTAATTCTTAAAGCGCAATTTACATATGCAAGAAATTGTATGCAAGTTTCATTACATTGCGGGTTACCGAGGATGCTGAGTTCAATTGATCTATCAAACCCCGCAATGTAGTTAAACTGGCATGCAATTCCTTGCATGTGTATTTTATTTTGCGCTTAACAAGAGGTATCAGCTATACGTCCCTAACATTTACCTTACAGCAATATCCCAGTAATACCACGCCTCCCTATGACATCATAGGGAGTTAAAGTGGCAGACCTAAAGCCATTAGCATTCTCTTTCAGTCAACCTAAGCACAGCAGACAAATTGTGTGTATAATCATACGTTAAAACATTTTAAGAAAAGATAAAAGTCTAACTTATAAAACTAAAGAAATGAAACAAATAAACATGATTTACTTGGTACTTTAAATAATCCAAAAGCAGTTTTTGCACATTATCTCCAAACTTTATCCTACAAAGTTGCCCGTGTTGAAGTTCCCGCCATCTTGTGGTGAAATATTGCCGGGGAGACGTTAATATGTCGCTGCAGTGTTCTCCGACACGATTCCGGCGAGATATGACGAAAAGCCGTCTTTGTACGAGTTGGTTAGTGAATTAGGCCCTTTTGGAATATGTTGCCAGATACGGTCTTAGCTGACTTTGTCTTTGTTGAGGTGATTCACAGATGTTTGGTGCTGTCAAGAGAACATTAGGGATTTCGTGCATACGCGTCTAACAATCAAGCTAAGTAAACAATTTAAGTCGTAGGGTCGTAGGTAGCGGTCCATGTGTCCAACAGAAAATTGCGACTTCACTTGTCCTCGAGTAAGTAATCATGCTGCAGTTTTTCAAAATTAATTACGAATCCTTTTTTCTCTTAACGCAATCTCATATTGTCAAATAAGGTACGGACGTACGGAAGAAAAAGGTACGGACTTCAGTTTCCTTTAACTAACTTCGGCTACATAAATAGTAGCCATTTGCTTTAGGAAGCTCTGGGATCTCATGAAAACGGGCGTCCAAACAAAGAAAACAAACTAACCTATTCAGAGTCGTTTTAAAACTCACATTAGTACCAGGGCTGCAGAAGTGGGGAGCTAATAAAAGAGATAACAGCGGTAGATCACATTTTAGCGCAAAGTATCGCGGACGACAAATCGGCCGAAATGAGCCATTCGGAACTGGAAGTACTGCCATTTATAAAGAGCGCGCACTTATGACCCACGGTGCAAGGGACGAGAGAGACTCTGTTACATTTCTGCTACCTTAGTACAGTGTCATTTATCCCCAATCAGGCTTGTGCCCTTTTTACGAGCTTTTATTTAACTTGCACTGTTCGTATGTAAGTATGACAATTGTAAGTTGTCCTCAAATCTTGGCACCCATTATTCACCTAATTGCCATTGAGCTGAATAGGTTCCGTGACAACGCAATATTATAGCACCACCAAGCTGATCTGATGCTCAGCTGCTGCTGCTGTTGCTGGGCAATGGAGACAGAAGGTGGGTAAAACTCTAACTACGGTCTAGCTAGCTAGGGTAAGCGTTGAGATGAGCTTAGGAAAGTAACAGAATAGAGAGGCAGTAGGCAGCGGGGCGGCGAGCATGTTGCCCGTACATTGAAGTCGCTCGAATGTCTGAACGCCAGCTCATCGCCCCGCGGCCCGTTGGCGTCCAGACCGGGGCCTAAAGCCTTGTAATACTGACAAGCAACGATTCAATGGCAACACTCGTGCTCTCAGGCGACTACGGAAACGCTCACGCCTAATCAACGCCATAATGTATATAATTATGTGCCTGGAAAAAAAGATAGACGGAGCATGACGAACAACCTAGAGAAGCTGATGGTTTTTAACTATGCTAAAAAAGTTTAGCGCACTCTCCCGCAAACATAATAAACTAAATTGCACACAACTAGACATAGGTGATCTTGACAGCATTGCGACACGTGCTGAAGAGTTTAGTGTAAGTTTTTTTGCATATTTGTGCGTGAGCGTGTGCTAAACTAATTTGGCATGGTTGAAAACCTGCTTCACTAGGTTGTTCGTAGTGCTTAGTCTATCGTTTTTTTTGGTCTGAGTTGCTTGGTCATTTCTTGGCCATAAACGCGGCCTAACTAGAGAAGTACCTACCCGCTACAGAAGACCGCCTCAGCCATAATAATACTACTAGGTACTTACGTGCTTTGGATGTTTTGTGTTCCAGATAGCAAATGGTCGCCAGATTTCGCAAGGTTGCGCTTGGTTGAGAATCATCATCATTCGCTTGTCCTTATCCCATTTGCTTGGGGTCGGCGCAGCATGTCTTTTATATATCTACCTCTTTATCGCCCGTCAACTCGTCACACACTTCCTTCCCTATTCATATCATCTCTCACGCATTTCATCCACCTTTTTCTTGGTCTACCTCTTCTCTTACAACCCTACATATTCACTTAATGCACTTTCAGTAACATGACTATCATCCCTCCGTGTTCCTCTCTTTCTATGTTCTTACCACCATAGTCGATTTGCTCTCAGATAACATAAGATAAGATAAAAATCATTTATTCAAGAAGGATTTTACAATCACTTTTGCATCGTCAAGGTTTATATTGTACAATATCATATCTATCAGCTTTTCAGTTATGGGTGCTGCTACTTTCGGTAGAATTGAGAATAGGATTATTTATCTTTTGTTGTCTACCCAGCTAATCCTCAAATCAATAAACGATAGATAACGCACATAACTCCCTGGAGTTGAAATACTTGATAATCAATATTAAAATATTTAAAATATTTAATCCGCGGTACTTGTGCCTTAGGGCACTCCAGCAACAACAATATTTCAAGGCGGCGGACATTTTTATAGGTATTTAGCGAAAACGTCGCTCCTACAGGCCAATTTGCAAGTTGTTGGCGCGATAAATCGCCGCGAAGCACTTTGTTGCCGCACTCCGCAAAAACTGCAATTCCTATTTATTAACACATAAATATTCCCTTTTATCTTTTTAAGTTAAACATTTAATTTAATGTGTTAATTAGACTTGAATAAGTTGTGGTAATGTGAAATTTATAGACCTCTTTCGCAAACTGTGATATTTATATTTAAATAGAAAAAAATATATATATTTGTGCAACTGTAACTGTCAGTGTATTTTCAGTTGAGTTGAAATACACAAAAAAAAATATGTTTGCTAATGGTAAATAGTTTAGTAATTGCTTTGCTTCTAACTGTAGTCGTATACATTTAAAATTTATTTTTGCATTCAAAAGTGTACAGATGTCTATGACGCTGAACACTATGTTTAAATTTTGAAAAACAAGCACAAGTAAACGCTTGGAATCAACATTGTGTTTTAAAATACTATAAAGTACACGTATATTTTTGAAAAGCACTTTTGGTTAGGCTCCTAGTGGAATAGAGAAAATATATAATAGGGAACTTGCATCTTAATATTTTATTACGAAAAACAAAAGTATAATCCAGCATTAAAACAACTGTAGCATTAAAACTTTGTTATGATTTATTTTTCTGATGTTATATGCATTTGAAATCTGCGCGCGCCGGCACCCCCTGAAAACGCTCTATACTAAACGGGCTTATGCTATGACGTCACAGCATAGCCTTTACTATGGAGTAAGACATTAATTTGCGATTATCTCCACAAAATTTACGTTTAAGTCTATACTTGTTATACAAAATATCATTTCTAATTTAATATTCTATGTAACTGTTACGTTATTTTATCGAAAAAATAAAAAATAAATTTTCGTCATTTTAACGTTAGGTAAAACTAATAAAATCGTTTTTTTTTTCTTTTGTATGATATCTCTACGTATATCCGCATCGATTGAGTGCAATTTATTCGAAATTGAAGTCCCATGCAAGTTCCCCATTAAGCTCATAACGCGGTAGGTGTATTCCCTGTAGGGCCGTTCAGTAGGACATGCGAAGCTAACGTCACAGTGTATAGCTTACCAGTATTTAAAGTCATCACTCCCGTTAAGTGCTTACTTTTAGGAGGTAAACTTCCAGAAGGCGTACATATATCTATATTACTGTATTTGGGTTCTACAGATAGTGCTTGCCGAGTAGTTTCGGTACATGAACTATTGAGGGAACTATTGGAGCAGAACAACATCGTAGTGAACTTTCAGAAGGCAGATATTTATGAGTTACTTTAGGACACCACATGGGGGTTTCCCCATGTGCCACGAGTACGGTAAGATATTTTTTACGAACGAGAGTCTATCTCTATCTTAAAGCCCGACGACGAAGGTGGAGGGCTTCGATGACTCGAGTTTGTAACATTCGTGCATTTTTACCGTACGTATCGCACACAATATGCTTTTGATCACATTTTCGAGGAAAAAAAAATAATTTGAAAGGAGATCGGTACTAATCGCAATAAAAACTACAGAATGTCAGTCGTCCATTTTGTTGAATTTGAGATGAGGCGCGTAGCTCATGATTTTTTCATACAAAATGTAGCCTTTGTCACCCGGTGCATAATTTCGAATCGATTCATCAAAATCGGTTCAGTACCTTAAACGCTACGGTGGAACATACGTAAATACAAACTTAGACAGCTATAATCATATCAACAACAACAACACAACACCAACACACACTATAACAAAAATATGGACATGTTATGAAATAAATTATTTGAATTGAATTGAATAAAAGGAAGGAAAGGAAGGGACCTTTCGGCTCTGCAGGTTTACGAAGAATCCTGAATTTTTTTGTTCACATCGCCCGTAAAGATGGAAACATCCTGGAGCAGTTGATAGTTACTGGCAAGGTGGATGGCAAACGACCAAGAGGGAGGAGTCTAACTAGATGGGCAGATCAAATACGCTCGACAGTCGATACCAAATTGCATGAAGCACTCTACGCTGGTAAGGACCGGAACAGGTGCAGAGACATATTGCGGAAAAGACTATGTTCACATCAGGGGGTTCAAGACCCTCAGCCATGAGTTAGTCAGATAACGCAGGTTAAGCAAAGATGGCAGCGGTCAGTCTTTGGATGGGTGACCGCCTGTTTGAGTGGTTACTATAAATGAGCGCTTCCATGCTTTGGAAGGCACGCTATGCATTTGATCCCGGCTGTTGTCTATGACAGTAGTCGTTAAGCCGAGTTAGAGGCCTTCGGGCGGCTTAAGAACCTCTAACAGTCGAGACTCACTTGACAAAGGGGGGACAACTGTCACTTGCGTCCGCAGGAGCTGCCTACACGTGTCCCCTGGGTGGTACTAAAGAGTGACAAACTCAAAGGCAAAATAATGTGGCATGCCATACGATTAAATAAAGCAATGAGGAACACGACGCAAGGAGGAGGGAGTCGCACAAAAATGTTAAAATACTGCTCTTTATACAACCGCTGTGGGGATATTTCGGCGAGGCATTATGAGTCCCCCGGAGATATCTATCAGGAACCCGATACAACGCTCTTAACTTTCGACTTGTGTACCACTCAACACAAGTTTGACGGGGAAAGCCACGTTTGGTGCAGGCTTGTGATGAAAATTTGCGTAGTTGAGTGTATGTCATATTATGTATGCCTATGCCAAATCTTGGGATTAGATTCCAAAGCGGACTCCGGGCTCCTTTAGGGCACAACCGGGAATAACGCTAAGAGGATGACGATGAGTAGTATGTGGCTGGCAACTTCTAAAAATGTCTTTGAAGTCAACTAACTTATTTAGTGACAGGATACTGCAATACTGATGGCGAGTTGTCCATACACATCAGGGATGGAGTTTGCGTGCCAACTATCTGATCTATGTGTGCGTAAGATGAGGAGCCCTCAAATCCACAAAGACAATGTACCTACCTACAAACCTACTTCATCCCATGCTACTATGATCAAGCCGCTTTCTTAAGCTGAAAGACTACGTGCCCAGGCCCCTGTTAACTTAAATGTGTTTTGTCTCTCTCTTATAATTATAAATATCCAAGTGACATAGAAATACAGAATTTTAACGAGGAACTTAAGAAAGAAACATACACTTAAAAACAAGTACAGTCGCCATCACATACATCGGAGCAAACAAGCACGTCACAAACATCGGAACACACCTCTATTTTCAAGGCATTACGGTGCATGTGCCGATATTTTTGAACACCTAAAGTGTATACCTATGTATGTGATGGCGACTGTACTTAGGTAGTAGTACCTACTTACTTAAATAGGTTTGATTGACGTTTATACCACCACAAACGTTAATAAAAATAAAGTATCAATAAATATGCCCATGCATATTTCAATACAATTTTGATAACATAATGTGAGTAAGGTTTAACGATATAAAATAACGTCCAACAATAATAATATGTATGTCGACTGCACAAAGGAAAACATATGAAACATTAGCTATAAGCAACAAACTTAATCACATTCACATCACAGAGCGCGATCGTAAAGATAGCTAAAAGCAGATTTAAAACCGCAGTAAACGAACGTTTAACGAACTCCGCCCGCAGTGAAAGGGCAAACGACCCCCATTTGGCGTTATCAGTCGGAAAACTTTACATCATACCCAATGAGGGAAATAACCGATCCCTGACAGGAATAGAGCGAGCATTGCTTTCCTTTGACGCTTCCAACACCCTTCGTTTCGACTCTTTAGCATTGAAAAATCCACTTTGAAGTGTCAGTTTTAAGGTTGGTTGTTGTTTGTGCTGACTGTGGACGCTAGTGCAATTTGGATAGGTGTTTTATCGGGCAGCGCCGCCACAGTTTCCGGGCGCGCTGAATGCCGTCTTGTCACCGGAAGTAGTAAAGCCTTCCGCAGACAGCGAAATGTGTCGCTGCACCTTTTTATTTTGCTGGTTTGCGAGCTTATTTAGATTTTTGTGTTTGGCCGTTGAAATGTTTGGAGGTTGAGTGGAATGGCGGTTTTTAATGATTGTAGGTTACTTTGGTTTTTAAACAGTCGAGTTTAATAAAGGTTTAATCCTACGGCTTCCAATATTAATAATATATTATGCAATTAATACTTAGTACAGAAACATCTGAGCAACTTAATCAATCAAACATACGTAATTCGTTCACCTGTTTATTATGGAAAATAAATATTAGGGGACAGTCTTACACAATTCGAACTAGCCCCATGATAAGCACAATAAGGCTTGTGTTATGGGTACTAGTACTAGACGACGATATATTTTTAGAGTTCGCTACTGGGGTGTAAGTAAAAGGTTGTTCTTTACGGTTTAGTTATACAATATATTATGAAAACAGGTTAACAGGTCATGTGCGTACACAGTAACACTCAAGTAGCGACTGGCTACGGCGGGGTCCGCGCGTTACCGTGTCGGTCCATATGCGGCACTTAAGCCTCGCGATATGAGCCGAGCAGGCATGTCGCTATACAATTTCCCCCTTTAAAACAAAAATAAAACTATTACAATGATCTCTCTTGCGGGATCGCTAACCACATTTGTAAATAGTTCTAAAAATACATACATGAAATCAGCAGTCCGAGTGCTCATAAACTTATCTCGGATATCTTAAATAACGATTTGTCAAACGCTTAACTTAAACAAATATTTCTGTAACTTAATTTTATCTCAATGTTCTCAGTCCTCACTGATAGGAAACACTTGACAAAATAATATTAGCTAAAGCTACAGTTCAAAATTAACTCAAGAGCATTGGCTCATGATAATTAATGACCCACAGTATCCACAAAGTTCAATACAAACAAAGGTCTTTTTCTAATGGTTAGAACTCCATATTATTTCAAGTGGTTGTGAGAAACACGCATAAATAGTTTCACAGTTCCCGTAAACTAGCTTGGATAACAGCGTTTCGAGTGGGCAATAAACCCTGACATTGTTAATGCTGTCAAAACACTTTAGATTTTTTTGGCACGGTCATAAAATTACAATCGTCAAGTTGCAGTCTGGCGCCTTGGAATTCTAATGACAAAAAATGAGTAGACGCCAGATGTGCATGTGCCCCGTTACTAACCGTTCATAAAGTTCTCTGATTTTGTTGCTGTTATAACTTCGGTGAAATAATAACAAATGTCGGTTTCTTTTAATGTAATATGCAATAATCAAGATGTACCAACGTTTAACACCGCAAAATGAAAACATTACACAATGTATTATATTTAAATTCTTATACAATGACTTAAGTACAATAATAATACTCTTGTAATCAATGTAACTCAACTAAGTAACTTAAACAAGTAAAACAAACTAATTCCATGTAAATGGTTTCGTACTTACAAAAGTTATTCACATTAAAACACAATAGACGTCAACATAAAAACATTGTTGTATAATCTAGTCTTATAATAAACACAAATGAGTAGGTAAATGCTAACCAGCCAGTACTAAGATCCGCTATCGTCATGCTACGCTATAACATAAACATCATTGCCCAACCGTAGTGGAAGGGAAAATAAAGTTTAGACCTATAGTGCCATGTAAAAAAAAATATTTACCTAATACGAGCTGTTTTCGTATTCGCCATTAATAACCGTCCGCGAACCTGACTGGTTTCTTAACTACTCTGCCACTCCTAGTGGTTGTTGACTGTGCGATAGTTTCGCTTGCGCTTGGCGCGCTAATAGTGGAGTCTCGTACTATAGGACTTGAACTTGTATCACTCACGTTGTTCCACACATAAGCTGGCTTCAACCTATCAATTGAAATGCGAGCTTGTTTGTTCGGGAATTGAATAAGAAATACTTTCTCTCCTCTTTCTATTACTTTAAAAGGTCCATTATACGGTGGCTGTAATGACTTGCGTACAGAATCATCTCTAATGAAAACAAACTCACACGTACGCAGATCCCTGTGTACAAATATCGTACGCGTGTCAAGAGCACTTTTTGCTACCGGTTTAAGCTTATTTATCTTATTACGAATACTATTTACTAAGCTAAATGGGTCACCTGACTCTACATTTTGAGAAGTAGTGAAAAAATCAGCAGGTAATCGTAATGTGCGACCGAACGTCATCTCAGCGGCGCTTACACCGTTGTCATTTCGACTAGCGGCGCGCAATCCTAGCATAACGGTCGATAGTTCGTCTTCCCATGAGCTGTCACAGATTCTAGCCATAAGGGCTGCCTTTAACGAGCGATGAAAACGCTCAACTTTAGCATTGCTCTGAGGATGGTACGCTGTAGTCCTGAATTTATTAATGCCTAGTAATACCATTAATTCCCTAAAAAGGCTACTTTCAAATTGACGACCCTGATCGCTCGTGAGTCTGATCGGGCAACCATAACGCGTGATCCATCCGTCGTATATAGTCTTGGCAACAACCTCGGCTGTCATTTCTTCTATTGGAAAAGCCTCAGGCCAGCTAGTAAACCTATCTATAATAGTGAGTAGGTAGCGATTTCCACGTGGAGATATCGGGAGAGGTCCGACCAAATCTACGTGTATGTGCTCCATCCGACCAGCGTCCTCAAAAGCCTGTAGCTTCGAAATTGTATGTCGGTTCACCTTTGACCTCTGACATTGTATACATGACTTTGCCCAATGTCCTACATCTTTGTTCATGCTAGGCCAAAAGAATTTTTTACAAATCATTTTGCGTGAAGTACGTATACCGGGATGACTCAAATTATGCACGCTATCAAATACTAAACGTCTAAGTTTCTCGGGTATGTACGGTCTTGCCTCATTTGATGAAATTTCGCAATACACGGAACTACTACACGTTGGTATTGCAATTTCTTTTAACACGATGTTATTATTACTTTTGACTTGACCCGACTGCGTCATCCGTCCCAGGTACTCGTCTTTCGCTTGCGCAGCGGCAAGTTCCGAGTAGTCAAGTACCGTGGGACAAAAAATTGTCTCTATGCGGGATAAGGTGTCGGCTACAATATTTTCTTTTCCACTTATGTGCCTTATGTCCGTAGTAAACTCGCTGATGAATAACAGTTGTCTCGTACGCCGTGGCGTTTCATTATTGTTACTATTTATTTTATGGAATGCATGACATAAGGGCTTATGGTCAGTATACACTATCAAAGGTCGTCCTTCGAACGACTTACGGAAAAACTTTGTAGCCATATACACGGCTAGAAGTTCCCTATCATAAGCGGAATAACTTTTTTGTGCATTATTTAATTTTTTCGAATAAAAACCTAAAGGTTCCCAAACACCATTAACTAACTGTTGCAAAACTCCTCCTACCGAACTACTCGAAGCGTCCGTCATGAGGGCTACCTGCACGTCTAGACGAGGATGAGCCAGTGTAACGGCTTTTTTTAGGCCCGCTTTACACTGCTCAAAGGCTACATCGGCCTCACTTGTCCATAAAATTGGTGTTTTGTCCTTTTTCTTTGCGTTAACTAAATATTTATCTAATTCCGCTTGAATTTCTGCCGCTCCCGGTATGTGTGAACGATAGAAATTCAACATGCCCAGAAACCTACGCAATTTCTCCACTGTTTCGGGTTTAGGGTAGTCAACAATAGCCTTTACTTTTTCATCCAAAGGCCGAATGCCTGTGGTACTAACTTCGTGACCTAAAAATTCTAACCTCGGTTGTCCCAAACTACATTTTGCCCAATTAATTGTTATGCCAAATTTGTCAAAACGCTCGAAAACTTGCCTTAGATGCTCCTTATGCTGCGCCTCATCGTCGCTCGCAATAAGTACATCATCAAGGTAATTGAACAAAAAATCCAGGCCTTCCAGAACTGAATTATTCATGAAACGCTGGAAGGTCTGGGCAGCATTACGGAGTCCAAAACTCATTCTGGGGAACTCAAATAGACCTATCGGTGTTATAATGGCTGTTTTTTCAATATCCTCTTTGGCCACAGGAATGCAGTGATATGCTCTATTAATATCCAATTTCGAAAAAAACTTTTTTCCTGCCAATAAATATGTGAAGTCATGCAATCGCGGTATTGGGTACCTATCCGGCTTAGTAATCGCATTCAATGCCCGATAATCCCCGCAAGGACGAATTTCGCCATCTTTCTTTTTTACAACGTGTAACGGACTGGCCCATGCACTTTTAGACGGCCGGCATATGCCAAGCTCTTGCATAAGGCGAAATTCCTCCCTGACTTTTTTATATCTATCGGGTGGCAATGGCCTTGCCTTAGCGTAAACAGGTGGCCCTGTCGTCTCAATATGATGCACGATATTATGTACTTGAGCCTCCCTGAACGTTGCGGGCTTCGTAATGCTCGGAAATTGGGATAACAATTGATGGTACGGATGGTTATCATCGATAGTGCTAATGGTAGGCTGATCACTACTCACGATTTGCGCTTTCACCTTGAGCTCTGTCACCTGATCGACTAATTTCTGGGCACTTAAATCAACCAATAACTTATGAAAAATTAAAAAATCTGCTCCCAGTATTGGCTGCTTAACATTCGCAATGACAAATTCCCATCGAAATGGCCTACGTAACTTTAAATCTAAGAGCATCGATTTCACACCAAAAGTTTTAATTTCCGTGCCGTTTGCCGCGAAAAGTTTAAGTTCTGAGCACTCACCCGTACACTGTTTCCTGGTTGCTGGTATCACTGAAATATTTGCACCTGTGTCCACCAAGAAACGTAGTCCACTATTTAAGTCTGTCACCTGTAACCGACGGCCAGAAGTGATGGCACAGATTTCCGCCGAGTCCTGTGCCACCTCCTTTAGTTTTCCGACTTATTGTCCCAAGCACACGGTTGCACGCACTTATTCGCTTTCGGACCGAACCTATAATGGTCATAACACAACCAGTCCTTCTTTCCTTGGTTGGAGCCACTGCGGCGTGATGGTGAAGCACTCCTACTTCTGGATGCTGACCGGCCTCCTCGATAATTTCGGCCGTAGTTTTGTTCCGACCGCTCCAAGTCCCTCATCCGGTCGCTCAACTTGGCAATCTCAGCCAGGATAACTGCTGTATACGCCATGATCTCCTTTCTTTGATCTTTCTCCGGTAATATTTTAACGCACTAAATTTCACTAAGTATTTAACTGTCCGGAACCAAACCGTAATATGAGTATATTCAATTTATATCGGGGTCACCACTTTAGAGTTCGCTACTGGGGTGTAAGTAAAAGGTTGTTCTTTACGGTTTAGTTATACAATATATTATGAAAACAGGTTAACAGGTCATGTGCGTACACAGTAACACTCAAGTAGCGACTGGCTACGGCGGGGTCCGCGCGTTACCGTGTCGGTCCATATGCGGCACTTAAGCCTCGCGATATGAGCCGAGCAGGCATGTCGCTATATATTTAATAGTTATGATATTTAATAGTTATAAATACTTAAATATATAGAACACATCCAAGACTCAGAAACGAATATTAATGTTCATCACACAAATATTTGCCCTTACCGGGATTCAAACCCAGGACCTTCGGCTTCGTAGGCAGCGTCACTACCCACTAGGCTTACCGGTCGTCCGGTTTATAACATGTATTACAAACAACTACATGCAATCCATCAATTTAATGTATTTAATATATAGCAAACAATTGACGTTGATACATACCGATGTTGCAGTCATAGTTTACCGTATATATACGTAAAGCCTAAAAACGGTAATTGTCTATGTCAAAAATATATTTTTGAATTTAAAACTAGCGTGACATATTCTCTTCAAAACCCGGGCACTCTTCATTATACTCAGGTTACATGTCACTCTAAAAAATTTAAAATTCGCCTTAATCCCGATGGAGACGTAACCCACACTCTAATGGACCTGTCGAACGCTCATGAGGCATCTTATAAAAATTCGATACATCTCGAAGGGGCGACACGAAACAAAATAAGTAAAAAAAAATACTGTTTTACATCAAATGCGAGAAGACATGATACGTGACAAGTAATATTAGGGTATGACGTACCACCATATTTTTACTTATCTAACATATCTTTAAGCTGTTTTTGGCTTTATAGACTAACAAATACAGCTTATAAAGGAATTTTACGGCTGTATAAGTAAGTTTGTTGATGTATTTGAATATTTCAACGATACGAGATCAATGTGATTTTGATTCGGAATTATCCCAGCTCGATGGATGGCGGGTTATGCGAAATTGATTATTTAAATTTTAGACTGTCTGTCCTGTCGAGAACCATAGACGTATAAAGTATTTTAACCGATTCATGGCAAATGACTCACATATGAGCCATGTGTGATTTCCGATGTACATACATAAACTGCTATAATCATACGCAAGAAGTCGGCGTCCATTATAAGTTATAAGACGTGTGCGGAGGAGTGGCAACAGTGCAGATGGTCCCGACGGGCATTTTTTTTTTAGCTGGAAATCGCTGCTACGCGCTACGACGTAGACCGCGTATCGTTGCGTGGCCTGGCCTTGAACAGTTCACGAATTATAACATGTTCGCTAGGTATTGAAAGAAAGAGATGCAGTAAATCTTATTTAATGATGCTGTTAGTGCGTGTTGTTAGGGGATTCCGTCGAACAAATACTTCACTTTCGGATACCGGCGCCATATTTTAGTATGTTGTTAAGCATGTCCCTTGGATTTCAAAACTCCCGGGTGACAAAATCTAAGGAGTCTGTCTCCCCTGTAATGACGTCATCAAAAACGCCGCAGCCGCGCTTGCAAAAGTGTAAATTACACCCAAACCATACAACACATATACACATTTGGGGTACCAAATGAAAGCTGAATAACCTGTCATAGTTAATTGATACACTATATCGATACATGCAGACTCAAAGGGCGTAACAGCCTGTTGTTGTAATGGCTGTTACGCCCTTTGAGCCTGCAGGTATCGATATTGCCATATATACGCTAGTTTAAGTACTATTAGCAAAAGTATAAAAAAATCTAAGAAATAAATCTAAGGACTATCAGACTTTGCGGCAAAACTAGAAAAGACACACGAATGTAATGAATAACATTAATGATATCTAGTATTTCAGCTTTACATTTTAGTTATTTATTTAAAGACAAGAGCAAAATTGGGAAAATTGTGCTCAAAAAACCAACAGCGCAAAGCGAGTTTTCCCTACAAAATTAATTTTATCGAAATTACTATTTTCCAGAAACCAGCACGAACTTTTAGTATGTCTAACAACATGTTATGTGCACCGCAAAACTGCAGAGAGACAGTCTCTAAAGTGTCTAGTTCATCAGTTATGAAATAATCTTCATTGCCGCGGAGGCTTTTTGAAAAGTAGGAATTTTACCATGTAATTTAGATATATAAACGAGTGTTATATCATGTAAAAGCTAAACGAATATGTTATAATTATTGCCAGTATTGTGATTCCTCTCTTACAGTCACCCTGTATGACGAATAACATTATTAGAATCTGTATTCAATTAATTGATCTGTATTAAATGGTGCAATAAGTTCCTACAGATTAAAAAGTGGTTGTGACCAATAAAGGCCATTAGTACAGTCGACTACAAAGATGCCAATCAACTTTTGGACCCACAGTATTTTGTCCGGTAACGCAAGATACAGAACTGTCATGTTTGTTAGAGAAATTGATATAAACCAGGTACCCAATTGTGTATAACGATGGTTTACACCAGCAGTTACGATATGCCACAGATTTTAATTGGATTGATAAACACAGGTTTGAAATAGATTGATTAGAAAGTTTGTAAAAAGTAACACAGGAGACAGAAAAAGTGTGGGTGAAAAAGTTGATTGACCCAGATATCCGATACGGCAAAAGTTACAAAAATATGTGTAAGTACACGATCTTAATATACTATAACAAGTTTTTGTGATAAATTGCTATACATGGACAGTTAACTACAAATAGAAAGATACGGCCAAAGTTACAAAAATATACATATTTTTGTAACTTTAGCCGTATCTTTCTATTTGCAGTTAACTGTGCATGTATAGCAATTTATCACAAACACTTGTTATAGTTAGAATGAAAAATATGTATTGCTGCCTCAGTCCAACTATAGCCAGTTGTTGTGACAAGTTGCATCGTTTATAGTTTACTCAAGTTTCGTATGTTTATGTTCCTACCTATTGCAAAATCTGAGCCACCTAGACTTTAACTCAAGCTGAGGGTTTCATGTCATTTTCAGATACAATATTATGTAGAATTGTTTTTCTAAATCGAACATGTCCAGTAACTTTTACTTCCAGAAATGGAAGACTATACTTAGACAATTCATGATTTTGATACGAATTGATCAAGAATGGCAGGTAAATGTAAATGCTATAAGTACAGTCCTCAAACAAAGGTAATGTACCTAAACACTGTCACCTCGTTAAGAATACTGCCCAGCCGATTATTCCGTAGACATAAGAGATAAAAATATTAAATCGAATTATACGAATAAAATTTACCCATTTACCAACTTAGAAAAGTGGAAAAACCCCCAAAATTTTCATTTCAAAATTCAATATCTTAAAACTTATTTGCTTTTTGACGATCATAATAATGACTTCATGTAAATTAACATACTAATTTAATTTACAATGTAATCTTACTATGAAATAAATTAATCTATCTATCTATCTACCGGCGCAACCGATTTTGTTGAAACGTAGCTAAGAACCATCTCGATCACGTCAGCTTTTGGACAAAAAAACCGCATTAAAATCGGCCTTTTCGTTTAGGTGCTACGCTGCCACAGACAGACACACAACACACATCATACACGTCAAACTTATAACAGTCTTTATGCGTCGGGGGTTAAAAATAATTTGTACCGACATTAAAAAAAGAAACACCCTGACACTAACGGTCAGAATGGCGGGTTCGAACTGTCAGGTTGGGGGACCTCAATGACCAATCAATACATAGTATAAAACAAAGTCGCTTCCCGCTTTGTTGCGGTTTTTTTTTTTGCGGTTTTTTTTAAAGATAGAGTGATTCAAGAGGAAGGTTTATATGTACAACACATGCATGTATTAATCGTATTATACATATAAACCCATGCGAAGCCGGGGTGGGTCACTAGTTATAGATAAATGTTAATACTCCGAAAATATGTACTAATTTTGTACTTACTACCAGGATGGCAAAGCACACGACCAGCGTAGATGCGAGGCCGCTGAGCGTCTGTCCGGAATGCTGGCAGCATACATCACCTTCTACAATGAAGTGCTGGAGTGCTCACAGCAGAACCTGCAGGTGCAGAAGTCGGAGCACATGCACAATGTGTTACATGCTGTAGTGGATCGGTGAGATTTCTTTTTTATGTTCATCTACGCCTAGTATAATGTATCCGAATCGCTAAGCTTAAATGGCAGTGGTTGGGGCACATTGCACGTATAACCGATGGTATTTGGGGCGGAAAGGTTCTCGAGTGGCAACCACGTACCGGAAGGCGCAGCGTGGGTAGGTAAAGCAAAAGGTCGGTAAAGGTAGCAGGATCGGTCATTGTGGCACTCTTTGAGGCAGGCCTATGTCCAGCAGTGGACGTCTTTCGGCTGATGTAGAAAAAAAGAAAGGTACATTTATTTACTAACACACAGGACACACATATTAAACAATTAAAAAAAAACACATAAACAACAAGTGTGTCTCTGCGGCAGTGAACCACTGGCTCAGCATTATGCTGAGGTGTCAGTCAGACACCTACAGCGCTGATTTTTAACCAGCACCGTTGGTGAGTCACGGAAACGTCATACAATTATAATTTATATGATGATGATGACGAAGCATACTACAGCAACAGGCTGCAGTGCTTGGCTGGGTTACAACTGAGTTGCGTACATCAGCGCCTAAAGCAAAGTTCTGGAAGCACCAGAACCCACAGAAGTCAAGGACGTGTGATATTTCTGCTTAGTAAAGTACACCAGCAGGGCTATATTGCTGTGAAATGCTTGTCCGGGATGCTAGCACATACATCAACATCTACAACGATGTATGGATATTCACACTGCACTGCATACATACATACATACATAGTCGTTTATTACAAGCTTTATATTAACTTGCACTGTTCGTATGTATGTAAATATGTAAGTATGTGAGTTGTCCGCCAAAATTTACAATCCATTTTTCAGTCACTTTCCGTTATCCAATTGAGCTGAAATTTTGCAAGCATATGTATATCGCATGACAATGCAACCAGGGCAACCCAGCCGACTTGTTCACCCTAGATAACAACGTAACCCAATGGATCCAGCAATTGGGTGTACTGCTCTAATTTGCATGCATTTTTAACTAAGAACGTTTTAATATTTAATTTAGCCATACAAATAAATAAATAAATGACAATGCAATATTATGATAACTTGGAACTGATCTGATGCAGGAGCTGGAAGGTGGCCATAGGAACTCCGCAATAAAACGACACAACCCCATCGAGTTTGGGCTCGTTAGAATCGTCTCAATGAGTAGTAGATGATGGTATGCAGAAAAGTACAGTCGGCAATAAAAGCTCGTAACAAAAATGAAATTGTTGACAGAAACTTATTCACGTAACAATATACATTGTGTTTGAATATAATAATGAATGTGCATTACAAACTTTTTGTGTGATCCATTGTGTGTATAGTTTAGGTTAGGTCACAAGCAGCATTGCAAGACAGTGAACCGCCTAGCCGCTAACCGCGGCTCGCGAGCCGCATGCGGCTCTTTAAAGGGTCATCTGTGGCTCTTCGAGGACCCCTCATAAAGATAGTTTAAAGGAAATTTGAGATGGAACATGGGGTTATTGGCTCTTTACGGTTCTTAAAATATATATTTTGTACTGAAATTGGCTCTTTGATTGGAAAGTTTCCCGACCCCTAAGCTAGCCTATACAATGCAGAGCTGCTGCTATCTATTACTATATATGACTATGATTTAGATAATCTAAACATCAAACTATATGCTACACCGACCCGGCCTGGTTCCCTTGAACATTTACGATTTCTTACTTTTCTGGTACAGAATTCTTGAACTGAAACACCAGTTACGAAAATTAGAGGGATGCCAGACTCAATTCCTGAGCAAAGGTGCGATCCAGCATCACTTGACCGTCAACGACGCTGAGTTTCATGATCTGCCCTTCAGAGTAGAGAGGGATGAAATCACTCAAGCCTCGATTACTGATGCTTTTAGAGCAGCGAAACAGAAGATTATGCAAAGAGAGTTGGAACTAGGTGAGAATTTTTGGATACTGGTTATGGCAATGTAATTTGAATGACTCGTTAATTTACTCATTGCAATTATATTACATGGAACTGGAACTGAGCGTTTGCAGTTCATTAAATTACTCCAGTAGAAATAAGAAAAATACGTTATCAAAATAATGAACATGATCGGATGTTGTGTTAAAAGATTGAGTCAATTGAATTCAGATAGATAGATTCATCATCATCATCAGACAGTAACATAGAGTTAGAAAAAAGCATTTGATATTCCCAAAAGCAAAAAGGTGAAAATAGTAGATTGTACAACAAGCGCATAAAACGAGCCAATTAACCTGAGACGTTTATATCCACCCGAGCTACCAGCGAGGGTGGATAGTTAAGTCGAGGGGTCAAATGGCTAATTTATGTCCGAGTTATACACACTGCTTTTTACTTCGATTGCGAGAAAATAACAAATAATTGCTAAATTTAATAAAATAATAGCCCATTCCCGTCACTTAACTTTTTAAAGTTTTTATGTTTAATTTTCGACACGTGACATTGGACTTAGGTACTTCATACTGCCAAGTTATTTAATGGTTCAATACGTTTTAAAATTATAATTGTCTCCTATTTTATCTGGTTTTATTAATTTAGTGATGGAAAACACGGATGTGAAATTTATTAAAGCAAATCAAATCAAATGACAAGTTTATTCTACAAAGTTTTATTATGTGTGTGGCTGTTAGGCCCGATTATCGTAGTCTTTAAAACAATTTTACTTTGTGCACTAGAGCATAAAAGTGGCATTTTGTGCAGCATACATCCAGCACAAAGGTGAACTTTGCGAGCATGAGAAGTGAGAAATTGACGTGTTACAAAAAATAGAAGCTGACCGCGATTAAGGGTTGCCAGGACGCTCGACTCCCCATACAAAGAAAGAAAAGAAAGAAAGAAAGATAAATTTATTCACTAACACACAGGACACACATATACAAACGTAGTTTGGTTCTCATTTTAAAACGATATGCTATAATAACATGATTTTTTTTATACACAATGGGATCCGTCTCATCTAGGTCGAAAACTAGTTTGTTGATATAAATTAAAATTAAAAAAAACAGCCCAAGTGCGAGTCGGACTCGCGCACGAAGGGTTCCGTACCATTATCTATAAAAACGGCAAATAAAACACGTTTGTTGTATGGGAGCCGCCTGTAGCCTAGTTGCCTACGAAGCCGGGGTTTGAATACTTCGAATCCCGGTAAGTGAATTTATTTGTGTGATGAGCACAAATATTTGTTCCTGAGTCATGGATGTTTTCTATATATTTACCTAAGTATTTATTTATCAATATAAGTATGGTTATCGTCGTCTAGTACCCATAGTACAAGCTTTACTTAGTTTGAGACTAAGTCGATTTATGTTAGATTGTAAAAAATAAAATTTTATTTATTTATTCTGTTTTTAGTATTTGTTGCTGCTATAGCAACAGAAATAATAATAATAATAATAAGACCCTAACCTCCAGAGGGCCCGAGTGATCTGGCCCTCGCCTCTGTGCTTGCCTTAACCGGCCGGCCAGAGTGGAGTCGCAAGAGCGGAACCTATGCTCCAGGTTGGAAGTGTAAAATGTCATAACGCCGGCGGCCCTTGCACGGATTACCGGGATCTGGCACACCGCAGACTCACCTCTCGACAACCTCACAGCCGCTCAGACGTGTTGCTCCATTGTCGCACTGTGCGTGCAACTGTTTTGTGGGGCCCACTTAGCGAGTTGGCGAGTCACCGCCTGCCTTTTTACAATTTTGAGACTGATTATCACGGCAGGTGTCCGCTAGTCTCTTCCCATAACCCATGTTCCAGTCCACTCACCATTCAACCAAATAACCCATGACCTTAGTTTCCATCGCAGTCACAGTGCTGCACTGCAATAGTCTTTACACCTGGCTGGGACCATCACCGGTTGTATCATGTTGTGCGGTCGGAGATGGTACCCGCCATGTGTATCCCTCGCTTTAGATTATTTTAATTTTAAGGGGCCTCTGTGCTGTTGGCTTCGGCCCCACGCATGCCTTCCAAAGGTCCGGGACCCCATGGTCCCGAGATATGGAAAAAACATACAAATAATAATAATAATAATATTTTGCGGACAATCTTACACAAATCAACCTAGTCCCAAACTAAGCAAAGCTTGTACTATGGGTACTAGACGTCGATATATATACTTATATAGAGAAATAAATACTTAAATACATAGAAAACATCCATGACTCAGGAACAAATATTCGTGCTCATCACACAAATAAATGCCCTTACCGGGATTCGAACCCAGGACCTCTTGCTTCGTAGGCAGGGTCACTACCAACTAGGCTAAAGCGGCGGTCGGTAAATACATCATCTGTGAAAATTTCAACTGTCTTACTCACACGGATCATGAGATACAGCCTGGTGACAGACAGACAGACACACAGACAGACAGACAGACAGACAGACAGACAGACAGACAGACAGACAGACAGACAGACAGACAGACGGACAGCGGAGTCTTAGTAATAGGGTTCCGTTTTACTCTTTGAGTACGGAACCCTAAAAACGGAGCGAGTAGAGCGTTTTTCATACCTCATTTTTTCTTAAATATCTATTACAATTTATATCAACGGAAACTAGTTTCCGACCTAGTTATGGAACATCCCATTGTGTATTAAAAGCTTCATGTTATTCCAGTATGCCGATTCAAACAGCTTCATGTTATTATGTTATTATGCCCATTTAAAATGAGCACCACACTACGTTTGTATAGAAAGTCGACTTGAGTCGACTTTGCTAGGGATTCTTAATAGAAAAAGAAAATTAATCTGCACTTAATTTAACAGCAGAAGAAGAAGCAATCCCAGAACAAGAAACCGTAGATGCGTGGTGGGAAGATGGTTCAGACAAAAACGATGATGCCACGGGTGACATGTTCATGCGGTATGACCAAGTTGAAGAACTGACTGAAGAGGCGCTCAAAATACGGGAGATGGTGGCCCTGATACAGGCTCATGAGAAAACTCGGTATTTTGTTAATATCATTGAAAACTATGCAATTTCAATACAAATATGTTCGTTAGTTAGTTGTCAAGAAGAATTATGTAGGTGTGTTTTGTTTGCGATGCGAGTTTACATGCGATGTTTTGTGTGTTGCACAACGGACCAAATTTTATTTAATTCTTGCAGTGACCTCGTATTTTTGTTGAAACATTCCCTTTTAGAGAGAAGGGAATGTAATAGTAGAGAAGTTTTGCAAATTCTTATCACGGAAATGAATAATTGAAATAACTATGTTAACCCGGTGTGATGTTTTTTTTAGACAAGTGACGCAATCAAATTTGCAAAGGTTACAAAAAAGAGAATTGTGGGAAAAGGAGTTACTAGGGACTTTAGCACCACAGGCCAGACCAGAAGTCAAATTAAGAGCTGCTCAACTAATACAGAAAGTGGCCAGGCAAGTAGTAAATTTTACTAAGATACCTTTTAGTCTAAGGTCCCGTTGCACGACTTAGACTATTTGGACTTACTTAAATAAGGTTGCCAGTCACCATTAATAACTTTTCAGAAAATATATGGAACTGAAGCGAAAAAAGCTAAGAGAATGTAAAACAAATGAGGCTTTAGGAATAAGACAGTGCAGTAAAACAAGCTATAGTGAACGGGACAAAGTAGAACAGGTAATTTTTTCAAATGTTTTTACATAAGTACATTTTTTTTTATAAAGTTTCCTTTGTATTAATTTCCAAACATTGTTTAGTTAAAGGATCATCGGGTAGCAATGTTCAAAAAATTCGATAAAGAATGGAAAATTCAACGTGTGCAAATAAAAGAAGACTTTTACAATAGCAAACACGACGAAATCAGAGAACATTATCGAGATAGCATTAGAGATTGGTTTCGAGACTGGTAAGCCTTTATATATACTATAAGAAGTGATTTATTTGATGAACTTCTTGAGAAAAACATACACATGAAGTCAAAACAGGCTAAGTAATTAATACGTATTATGATTACACGTGATTAAATGTTTAAAAATTATAATGTCAATCATTTTACAAAGGTATGACAAAATACGACTTTTCCATAATATACCACACATAAGTAGAGGCGGATCAGCTGCTATTTGGCGAGAAGAAATACCATCACCTGATGAATGGT
Source organism: Epinotia brunnichana (assembly GCA_963854355.1). Lineage (NCBI taxonomy): Eukaryota > Metazoa > Arthropoda > Insecta > Lepidoptera > Tortricidae > Epinotia > Epinotia brunnichana. The sequence goes on along the minus strand of OY977945.1, from coordinate 2,554,853 downwards.
ACGAACAATATAAAGATTATATCGCAGATAAGCAAAGAAATAAAAACAAATCTTCGCAAGAGGTAAATGGTAGAAATAGCCTGAAACTAGATAACAAAAAACTTCATAGTAACCTGATATAATGCAATACTCACTAAAAACATAAAGACATTTATTTTTTATCTTCTGCTTCATAATTTTTAGTTGTTAAGTCGTTGTCTCTTTTTAATTATATTAAATCGTACTTCTATAGAAAAAGCTCCAAAAGCAGGCAGCGTTAATGGAGCAGAAGAGGCTGAAAGCAGAAGAGAAAACTAAGAAGAAACTTGAAGAACAATTAAAGAGGAAAATGATGAAGAACCCTAACATGCACCCGGGATACCAGTATCCAGAATCCAAGAAATTTCATAAATTAATAGAGGTTCTTTGTTTCTTGGTAGCAGACATATTAACAAAGCGTCTAATTCGTTCAGGACATAGGACTCATGAAATAGCAGCAGTTACTAAAACTGTGTCTAATGTTGTATTCTTTTTAGGCGTTAGATAAGTATCATGCTGCTTGGGATGAGCTTGACGTGGGTGAATCTATTGAAGTGAAACAAGGGAATGTAAAGCAACTAGATGAAGAAAATCTCTACGTGGAAGTGAAGCTAGAACTAGCCACTGAAGTTGATGATGATATGAAGTAATTACTTATTGAAACCAAATCCCACATTATTCCTAAATTATATAATTAGAGAGCAGAAGATGGAGCCATTCATAGAAGACACTAAGTCCTTGAAAATCCTCCTGTTTTTAGGGATACCCTACTAGGGTATAAATAGATCTATTATTGATTTTCTTCAACATATCTTTCTATTTGCAGACAAGAACTGAAAAAACTCAAAGTTGCTTTGAAGAAAGATTATAAAAACGCAGATGAAAAAATGCCCGAACCGATGCCAGAAAAGAAAAGGAGGCGCCCAAAAAAGAAGAAACTAGCGAAAGTAGTCGACAGTCAGATCGTTTCTGAGAAAATGAAGGTAACGTAACCACAACCTTAATGATATTAAACTTACAGTAAGCCATAATAGGTAACTCATTTATTGAAAATTATAAATGAATAATACACTTGCGGTCTACCAGTTTCATTGATTTTACCATCGAATTAATAGCATGTATTTTCTCAATTATCCTGATTGAAGACTGTTCTTTCCTTTTCCCAGTATTTGGCAGAAAATGGCTTCCTCAAAGAATATCCTCGGACTAAGTTGGAAGACTTTATTGGAGACCACAATATGGCCGGCGACGATTTTCGTTGCTTAGATAAGTAGGATTCTGGATTCCAATCTTAATTGTTAATTATTTTAACGATTCGACCCAGAGTAAACGAGTTTCTAGTTTTCGTAGAAATTCTGCATTATGGCTTAGATGACATAACTGTCTGGAGAGCTATTAATTAAAATGTTAGATTATATATTTTGACCCTGAACCTGTCTACATTTTTGAACTCTATGCACTTTATGGTTGGTATGAACATGGTTTCAAATCTAGCTACCCTGTATTTTAAATTTGAAACAACTGGTAAACTACATTATAATTATAACGAGGAGTCAAACTTGGCAAATTGCTTTTTATTTCCGCCTTGCTGATTGTGGAAAATATCATATTGCGAACTAGTTCCCCAACCCAACCCAAAGTATTAATATTAAGAGACCTGTTTCCAGCATTGGCACATTATGAATCTTCGTGTACTTGAGCCCTGTTTGGGCATATCTATAGGGGGCCTTATAGTAGTTATATTCCATCCCAATAACACTGAAAGCATTTAAGACCATATTTTGACGACCGTTTTAGTCTAATTGGTAGTGGTAGTGACCCAACCTACGAAGCTGATGGTCCTGGATTCAAGTCCTGGTAAGGACAAATATATGTGTGTTGAGCTTAAATATTTGTTTTGAGTCAGATGTTTTCTATGTATAAATATATCGTTTAGTGCCCATAAGAAAGGCCTTATGGGCTAGTTCAATGTGTCTAAAATGCTCCTCAAATATTTATTTTACTATTTATCTTTCCATTCAGAGAAGCCAGCCCATTCGCCGGAGAGATAAGAAGCCTCTGGTGGGACCGGTGCCGAGAAGTCAGTCACGGCTTTCACAGGATCCTGGCGGTGGGGCCGGAAGGCAGCGGCAGGACCACACTGGTCCACGCCATGGCTTCCATCAACGGTAAGATCCAACACGACCAATGCCCACTTTTTTTCCCAACAAATTAAAAAAAATGTGCAGGGCAAGTAACTATGTTCACAATGTAACATAATTAACCTAGAAGAGAGGCCTTTGCTCAGACGTGGGTGATAACAGGATGAAAATGATAATGATGATAATGGAAGCTAGAGAGAGCTTTCTGAAATTATATAAACCAGTTACATCTGAGTGCTGATGGGTTAAGTGCATGTACTCTCAGTTACGCTAGCTCCGTATTTATCGTTCTTTAATTCATTGGGAAAAACTCTGGCACGTACCATTGAGTTTAAGAAAAAAGCTTATGTGTACGAAATATCATGTGACATAATTTACCAATTCTTATTCGGTGAAGGCACATATTATGAGAATACCGGTGACCAATCCCAACAAAGTTTAGTTTTCAATCTAGGTTCGACGATCAGATTGCAGTCACTTTCTTAAAACTAGTGCCTACCCCAAATCTTGGGATAAGGTACCAAAGCGGACACCGGGCGCCATTAGGATACAACCAAGAAAAAACCTAGGAGGATGATGATATTAATCGAGAGAAAGGGATGGAGATAATTCAACTTCGATCTTCAACCACCATCAAACACCAAGATGTCAGATCCATGCACTTATCTTCCTGGAAACCCCCCCCCCCTTTTTCCTTAGACGCAGTACTTTTTGAGCTGGACCCTTGGACTCTCGACTTGGATCTGGTGACGGCAGCCTACTTGCAAAGCGTGCTGAATGCGGTGGCGGTCAGCGCTTGCGCTGCCCAACCTGCGATTGTCTATATCAGGAATGTACATCTTCTTTATAAAAAGGTAACTCTGGAGTGCACATTACTCTTGGGAGTATCTTCTCGTATGCCTTAAATTGATTTGTGCAATCGTTTTTAGCACCTATTTTATTAAACTTAGGAGTCTTAGGAAGTTTGAGATTTAATTTTAATGTAGCGCAGGACCCAATTTAGCGGACTGTAATAGTATTAACAATACGACGAAACGTTTCGAGAAAAGGGAGGCAGTGCCCTTTGGCTTGTCTTGGCGGATGTTATGAACTGCCCAGCAAATGACCATAGAGGACAGTAACCCAAAGAAGTGTTTCATTTCAGAAAAAGAGATCGCTTGGAACTTTTCCAAATGCTGAACTAATAAAAAGATATTTCATCAAGAAATTGTTGAAGCGATTCAAGCAATCTGATAATATCACAGTTGTTGGTAAGTTCCGATCAGCTGTACGATCTTCTTTAACATGCAGAATTAAGTAAGGTTATCTTGTGACGTACCGGAAGGCGCGGCGTTGGTAGGCCTCCCACAAGGTGGACTGATGACCTGGTAAAGGTCGCGGGAGTCCGCTGGATGCGGGTGGCGCAGAACCGGTCACTTTGGAACTCTTTGGGGGAGGCCTATGTCCAGCAGTGGACGTCTTTCGGCTGATATGATGATGATGATGATGATCTTCTGACTTCATAATTTCTTCTAGCAAGCTGTGTAGACCCGTGGCTGACTACGGCGAAACTTCTCAAGCAGTTCCCTGAAGTACTCCTTCTCCCTGACACCTCCTACTCAGCAGTTGTGCAACTGTTGAACAGCTGGGTTACCAAGTAAGACATGTAACCTAAACTGTGGCATACAGAAATAAAGGAAAATGTGTGCACCTAGAAACAGCGCAGAACCGTAATGATGTGAAAATTGAGTCGTTTAATGACCACTTAGAGGCAGAATCCCATGTAAAATTCACGCATTGCATAAGAGACGTAAAGGCTCCTTTTCAACTAAATCAAAGCTAAACTAAGAACTTGTTTCATCATAGCTGACGGCTTACCATAAACAACCTACTTCATTTAGGCGGGTAATCATTTGTTTGCCGCAAAGTCGTATCGAATTATTTGCGGCAAACAAAAAACGTGAAGTTATGACAGAGACAATTAACAAATTATAAAGGTACCTTTATCTATTGAGATTTCTATACGACAATCTCGCTCGGTAGTGGTATTAGTCTGAGAATGACCAGATTCGTCAATTTCAGTAACCGCTGTCTCCCTCACGACCTGGACATCCACTCGCTGGCGCGAATGCTGCGAGGCCACAGTTTTGCATTCCTCAAGGCCACACTGCAGGACTTCCTGACTCCTGATCATATCGTCAAGTGAGTACCGACTTGTTCCTTGTAGACTGGCTACCATGCATGCACGCTGTGATGAAAAAGCCCGGCGACGTTCATTATTGCCTGGGAAATTCAGACAACGTCCATGATGGAGCAAGCTTACCCATAAAAATGTCTTTTAATTCTTGCCTTGAACATACCTTCTTGGTAACATAATTGCAATTTTATAGCTTGACAGTGAATGATAGGCACGATTTTGTTGCAGAATGGCAGCGCATGTCCTTTCTGTGGAAGACATTCTCATCTATGTTTCGGACAAAGGAGTTGAGAAACCTGTAAGTCACTGTCAGTCTGTCAGCTACATAAAGCGCTAAGTACCTACACATGCAAGAAATTGCATGCAAGTTTAACTACATTGCGGGATCTGATAGATCGATTGATGAACTCGGCCTCGGTTACCCGCAAAGTAATGAAACTTGCATGCAATTTCTTGCATGTGTACATAAATTGCTCTTTAGGTCTGTCCTTCTTACCACTTCGGCTAAACCTAACACCCGCACAACTCAGGGTCGGGTCCGAGGTGCAAATCCACCCGAACGCGGCTGACACTATTGTTCGCGACTGGCGTCTTCACTGTCAGTGTCACACAAAACGTACCACCGTAACCAACCGTAAACGAACGGCACTTTCTATGCTAGAGCGGAATGGCATGTTTTGAGATTTCTAGCGGTCAAACATTGGTTTTTAACCCGCGATGCAAAAAGAGGGGTCTGTCTGTGGCATCGTAGCTCCTAAACAAATGGACCGATTTTAATGCGGCTTTGACGTGATTGAGATGGTTCTTAGCTACATTCCGAAAAAATCAGTTATGCCGTTTTGGAGATATTGAACTTTAAAATTAACTTTATGTACATACCTACGTACGTACGTTACTTATAATTTATTATGTGATTACATGCCATACTGTTTTAAAAATTAAGATAAGTATATATCTAAATTAATAATTAGAGGCCAAGGTAAGTTTTATATAAAACCCAAGAGAAATCAATGTCCAAAAAAATCGCTAAATACTGACAAATCATAATTTAATCAATTTCGACAGGACTACGATCAATACTTCAAATGGTACTCACAGAAAACATCCTGGGGCAAAAAGGAAAAGAAGCAGCTAGAAGAGGCGCTTGAGTTCCGAGCCGCAGTGGAGAGGTACGCAGAGGCTGCGAAGAAGAAGAAGAAGAAAGGGCTTCTGACACCAATCAGTGAAAGCGGTGAAGCTGCTATAGAAAACTCATAGGACCGTATTGTATCATCAATCAACAGCCATAGTCCGTCCACTGCAGGCCTACTTACTGAATACTGCCAGCAATCATTTAAGGACATCAGTCCAAACAGTACCAAGGACGTTTTACACTTGCTGGCGTTATCGCACTCTCCGCTCCAAAAACCGTATGCTCCAACGGTTGTCGGTTGCTATTGTCTCATGCCAAGTAACTTTTAATCATAAAGTTAATACAGCGTTTCCCTTTTTTATTGCCCTCAATCGCCTGTGGTTCGCATTATATATAAGGACCTATGAGTTGCTAATGCTGTAATGATAAGAGCTATGTTGCCTATGTTCACAGATTTAACACCTTGGGGCCTTGTACAGACAGATTAACCTTCTGTGAGTTAGAAGCATTGGCGTATATAAGCCGGTTAGCCAGGGGGGGGGGGCTCGCACCGGCATTTTTTTTAATGACCGGCATGGCATTTTGTGTCAGTGACCTGCCTGCCTACCTGGGGTGGTTTTTTTTGTGTTCTCCGCCCGGCAGCTTTCACTTGTTACCGTAAAATGGGGTGAGTCGGGTCCAAATAGACATTCAAATCTCGATAAATATGTATTTTTATATGTGGCACGTTGATTTTTATACATAAAGAATGTTCCGGTCGTATGAATTTTAGTTTTTGAATGATTATCTGCCGTTTAATTTCATAATGTAACGATGAACACTAAAATAGTGGGAAATCTCACCTCACCCCGTAGAGGAGTTAGAGGGGATAGCAATTAGGTGAGCTGGGAAAATGTATGGAACAATCTATGGAAAAACTTTCGGATAGTGAATTTCAGATTAGCTTGCCTCGATCCGCGTTCCGTCCCACTCTCCGCTCATATTTATCGCTCTTCTTCCCCATGATGGCTCCCCGCAACCCTGGTTCCACTCCAGGCCTCATATATTTCACCTCTCACTCTAGAGACTCCACTCTTTTTAATGTTATCATTTGGCTACTCTGTGTTGCCACAAGATAAGAAAATATGTCTAAAAGTATAATAAAACTAGTTTTAGGACAAACTGAGTCAGAAAATCAAAGTAGCAACTGAAAATATTCGCATCCCATCTGCCCCCTCAATCCCTCTCGCCCCGTTTTACGGTATCTAATGTAACGTGCGCATTATTGTTAAAAATGTAATGTACTTAAGCATTATCGTTCAAACTCTCGTATATTTCATAAAAATTCGCTATAAAAATAAATATCGTCCTGGTTCGGCGATAAGCTGGCAAAACTGCCCGAATGGTCCGAATGCAAATAATCGCGCCCTCGTTGTCGGGAGGGTGTTCTGCCGATGTTATCAGTTCAATGCCGCTGACGAGGCGATTTCGTTTCTTTATTGCGCAAAAATGCTAACTTTCAGTTAGTAGGGTCGTAGAGTGACCATGCTTGAACAGAGTTTCCTTTCACAAAATAATTATAACTTTGTTACCTCTTCTGTCACTGTACGAGTATACTTGTTACTTATAGCGGAAACCTCCTTTTGCCCGACTACGGCAGAGCCGAAAAGAAGGTATAAATAATTCTAACAGTCAATGTTTGTATTGACGTATGCTCCTCCGTAGCGTTTAAGATTAAGATACTGAACCGATTTTAATGCATGAGGTATCAATCGATTCGAAATTATGCTCCGGATGACATTGTATTAGAAAGAAAGAAAGAAAGAAAGAAAACATTTATTCGTGGACAAAACAATGGGTGTAAAAAACAAAACACAGAACGTAAAAATAGCAGGGTCCACGAAAAGGCCCCGACTCAGCATGGTGCTAACCTAGAAGGCCAGCGCTGGTCTTCCGTCGGAACCTTTACATGAGTTACCTCCTGGAAGGCAACACAAAACAAATACCTACGCTAAACATAATATATATATCTTAAAACTATTCCAAATCCCGAGCCATATTCGTGCCAGAGTGGCACGGCAGATTGCATCGTGTGAACGCGTCGCCAAACTGTGTGTCAGTGTCACTGTCAACTTGACAGACCGAACGCAACATTTATTTCAGATAGTGAGTTTAAAGTTATACGTGAATACAGAAACTGAATACTAAGTTAAAAGTACATTGGTGATACAGGAAGAAAACTAAGAACGAATACAGTTTGGTGCAAAATTAAATATTGAACGTCACAAGCTCAACTGTACATACATAAAACGACTGCTTTCTGTACCAGGTCCTCAGGTACTCAGGTGACGAACGGCAGTGACAAAAATTCACACAATTTAAACATGATAGATAATACAATTATTATGCGAACCAGATGCTGTGCGAATTTATTTATTTATTAAAAAAATACCAGTTTATTTCGGATAGTCTTCCGTAGTCGGGATACAGCTTTTGCACTTTTTATTTAAGTCCGTTTATTAGAAACAGACTTCCGCTTGTATTAAAAGTTTTTTTTTACAAGTAACAGGCCTTTATGAAGTGAGCCCCACTCGCCCGCTTCAAGAAGTTACAATTGGGTACTTTCCTGGGTAAAAAAATATAATAATATATAATTATATTTTGTCCGTCAGTTAGCTTATCAAAAAATATTGGACACGTATTCTTTATTTTGTAAATCAAACAAAAAATAGTGAATATATAACCCGTTAAAGTTAGAGTTTAAAGTTCCGCGTGATGTCACTGTACCATAATTCATCATTTCTTGTTTGATTGATAAAATAAAAATACGTGTCCATTCTTTTTTGATAATCTAATTTACGGATATGTCTAAAAAAGTAGGGGTTTTGTATATTTTAACATTTGTAGACCAACAGCGTCTGTCTGATATCATGGTCACCCTACTGAACCCTTTGAACGCCCTCGCAATTATTTGGGCGCGTTTACACGCCTGGATAATCGCCGGCCTCTCATTAACTGCATCGTATTTACCTTCCATCGCATGTTATCTAATGATTCTACGCTTTAAGAATATTACCACACGTGTAAATAGGTGCTAGTGGGGCTTTTAAAGGATTTTTTCTACTCCTGTGCCGTTATCTGTCATTTATATAGGCTGTAGCTCAAATACAATGACACCACTAATAAGTCGTCGCAAAACTCTATGCTCTATGGCCCAAAAACGCACTGTTTAGCGTACTTTTTTGGTTCATACATTTTTCATAAAAGCACTGTTTAACTTTTTTTTAATCGGCCGCTATATTGCAGTGGTGTGCCAACTTCATAAACAAATATTTCGAAATAAAAGTATTTATTTACGATTTAACATTTGTATATTATAAATTATTTACTACAATAATAATAAATCATCATCTATTGTGTGTTAAATTACATGTTTTATAAATTCTTGGTATTATTTAAAAAAACAAACAGTTCGAATTCGGTCCGGCTCCGGATTTGGTTTGGTTCGGATGGCAAGTGCAAACAAATTAAAAACAAAACAAACCATAAGCAAGAGCTGTCACATTTCCGATTTCCCACCAAAATACAGTTCAAAATGAAAAGACGAAAGATGATAAACTATTAATCCTAAACTATTAAGATTTTATTCGTGTTTGTGAAGACAAAAGTGTACGTTCCTTTTAAAATGGTCGAAGAAATTAATAACTGCACTCCTGAAGAAATTGCGTGAGTAGCAAAAGTACGAATAGAAAACTTGCTGCCTGAAAAGTTTAACTATTCTGTAGTCTGCTATTTATTAAACATTTGTCGTAGAAAAAGTATTGTATGCAACGGTGTATAACTGGTCTAAAAACGCTCGTGGCGTCTTAAATTGCGATGCTCGCCAAGCATCGCAACCCACGCCACTCGCCTTTTAAGACCCTTCTTATACAACAGTTGCATAAAATACTATTTCCTTTATACGTTTTATTCTTTTTTTCCGTGAAGAAAATCTGGAAACCTGTGCTACGCATGGATGCATCATGTGCTACGCCGTAATGCGTAGCAGTGTTTGTCAACTTTGTAGCGGAAATCGCTCGTAGAAGACACATATTATGTACTAGCTGTTGCCCGCGACTTCGTCCGCGTAGAACTTTTTATCGTCTTAGAAAATGATTTCTCTCAATACAAAATTTGAACCCTCTTTTAGGGGATAATTAAAAAAAAAAGTTGATGTTCATTTTCTAGTTTGTGAACAAACAGTCTAAAACCAAAGTTAAAAATCTCATACTTTAAAAATGCCTTGAAATACTCAAACTTTGAACCAATTTTAACACTCTTAGGGGATGAATTTGGAAAAACTCTGAAATCAGTTTTGTAGTCTTTTAACGTACAGAATAAGACCGAAGTTAAAAATCTCTTACTCACACTTTAAAATTTTATTGCTCGCCATTTAAAATTTGAACCCCCTTTTAAACCCCCTTAGAGGTTGAATTTTTCTAATCGCTGAAAGAACTTTTTTCGTAAACTTTTAAGTCTCTAGCTCAAAAAAAGTGTTGCCCATACAAAGCTTTCTTAACCCCCTTAGGGGTGGAATTTTCTAAAACTCTGAAAGTACTTTATTATTAATTTTAATAAGTAACATTGAATAGTTTTAAGTCTAGTAACAAAAAAAAGTTTTTCCCACACAACACTGGCTACCCTTCTTAAGGATCTTAAGGATCCCCTTAGGGATGGAGTTTTCTAAAACGCTGAAAGTTCTTTTTTAGTATTCTAATAAGTAATCTTTTTGCAAAGTTTTAAGTCTAACTCAAAAAAAAGTGTTGCCCATGCAAAGCTTGCTCTCCTTTTTAACCCTATTAGGGGTGGAATTTTCTAAAACAATTTGTGTTCTTTTTTTGTATTTTAATAAGTAATCTTTCTACAAAGTTTCAAGTCTCTAACTCAAAAACATAAACTTTCCCTGATAAAAACTTTGCACCCCTTTTTATCCCCCTTAGGGATAGATTTTTTCAAAACGCTGAAAGTCTTTTTTTTTGTATTTTTATAAGTAATCTTTCTACAAAGTTTTAACTGAGCTAGACTCAGAAAAAGTGTTCCCCATACAAACCTTGCACCCTTTTTTAACCCCCTTAGGGAATGATTTTTGTAAAACGCCGAATGTAGTATATTTCATGTTCTAATAAGTAATTTTTCGTCAAAATTTTAAGTCTCTGTTAAAAAAAAATATGTTTTTCCCATACAAACTTTGCACCCTATTTTACCCCCTTAGGGGTGAAATTTTCCGAAACACTGAAAGTACTTTCTTTGTATTTAAATAATCTTTCTACAAAGTTTTAGGACTCTAGCTAAAAAAAATAGTTTCCCACATACAAACCTTGCACCCCTATTTTAGCCCCCTATTTTTAGGGGTAGAATTTTCTAAAACGCTGAAAGTACTTAATTTGTATTCTGATGACTAATCTTTCTACAAAGTTTTAAGTCTCTATTTTAAAAAAATATTGTTTACCCCATACAAAATTTGCACACCTATTTTACCCCCTTAGGGGTAGATTTTTTTAAAACACTGAATCTAGGTACTTTATTTGTATTCTAATGAATAATTTCTCTACAAAGTTTTAAGTCTCTATTTAAAAAAAAGTAGTTTTTCCCATACAAACTTTGCACTCTATTTTACCCCTTTAGGGGTAGAATTTTCTAAAACCCTGAAAGTTCTTTATTTGTATTCCAATGACTGATCTTTCTACAAAGTTTTAAGTCTCTATTTAAAAAAAAATGTTTCCCCCATACAAACCTTGCACCCCTATTTTACCCCCGTAGGGGTGGAATTTTCCAAAACGCTGAAAGTGTTTCATTTGTATTCTAATAACTAATTTTTCTACAAAGTTTAAGTCTATAGCTCAAAAAAAAAGGTTCTCCCATACAAACTTTGCACCCCCATTTTACCCCCTTAGGGGTAGAATTTTCAAAAATCCCTTTTTATCCCTAGCGCACGTTATAAAAGCAACATACTGTGCAAAAATCAACTCTCTAAGATTAGTAGTTTCGGCTGTGCGTTGATGAGTGAGTGAGTGAGTGATTGAGTGAATAAGTCAGTAAGGACATAGGCATTTATTATGTATAAATAGATAGAAGATAATGAAACTCCCATTCAAATATCTCAAAAAATTATGAAGCTACATCCGTTTTAATGTCGCTTGTTAGAGTGAGAAAATGATGAGGGACTGTGACGTCAATATACTCGAGCGTCATAGTAAAAAACAATCGTTTCATATGAAGGTGCGTTTTGCGGAAAAGGGACAGAACATACCCCCTCTTAAAACTTTGGACTCTTATAACTTAATCATTACCTATATAACCTCTTGCTTTGTTTTTTTCTCCATTTGACTATATTTATTTTAAATTCTTTTTCGAGAAAATACATTATGATTATTTACCATATTTTCGATTCCTGAGCTATAACCACGAACTTCGGAATTCGAAAATATTCGGGTATCTCTATCTCTATCGCACTAACCATACTCGAGTGACAGGGATGCAAATATATGAACATTGAGTATCGGTTTTCGTGGTAGCGCCGCAGGTACTTTGGCTGAATGCGCCGAGCGCGTGCCATTGTCATTCAAAAAAAACAAATTCGTGTTAATTATATTGTTCAAATTTGTTGATTTCATTTATTGAAATTACGACATAAAACGACATTTGCGCATATAAGTTCTCATATCAGAATCGAATATTTTTTTATGGTTTATATTTTAGAATTTGTCTCGTAAAGGTCTATCATAGACGGGATTTAAATTATTAATAAGTGAAAGGCAAAGCAATTCCGCCATTTTGACGAAAATTTGACGGTTCTTATAGCTGACAGTTGGAGCAGCGTTTGATTTCAATAAAAATAAATGAAAAATTAAATGAAGTCGTATATTTCAGAAAATTAATTAACTGACGCAGTCGGATAAAAACTATCCTAAGTTGCAGCTAGAATAATAATGTACCTATATAAAATGTTTCATATTTTTCCGTTCATGGGATGCTGAGAACATTCGAACCGCGCAAAGCTTAGTTTCAAACTGGCTGATTCTTTTTTTAATTTAGAGATTTATTATAAGTGGAGATATATGTGAGTTGCATGCGTTGAATGGGCGCTACGCTCCTGGCCGATCCCGTCGTTTTCCTTGTATGTAGCGAAAAGCGACTACGGCGTAGGCGCTCGCTGGGCCGGTTCCTGGCAGTGAACGTGTTAATGTCCATATAGGTATGTAGCGAAGACACCAGTAAAGCTCTGACGCATGTGTGGCGTGATACTCGTGATTGGCGCTGAATGGGTTAACACGTTACAAAAATATGACATGTAGTTTTCTCGCAACCACAAGGACTTTTAAATTATTAATTGGCTGTGATCTGTGACTTTAAATAAAACATCCCATGTAAACAATGTGTTCAGGATTTATTAAAAAAAAATGATAGTGGTTTGAGGTAAAACGTATGTAGAAGAATAACAAAAAGGTACGTAAAATAGTGATATAAAAATGATTAAGTTGAGTAAATGTTCTCTATTGTATTTGATAATTATTCTTCGAAACATGCCATCTTTTCACTCAAGGGCCAAGGTTTGAAAAGGCGGGATGCTGTTGGGTTTTATCTGAAATGAAGAAGAATAAAAATATATAACTGGTTATCTCAAATAAGAGAATATATAGGAGAAGGCATAGTTACGACAATATTATAACCAGGGAGCGAAACTTTGGTGCCGATGACAGACGTATGACGTCAAGCTACATACAGAGTGTTTATATTAGGGCTTGCGATTGGGTCCGGGTTTCGTGTAATCGTGTCGGGTACCCTGATCGTGTTACACGAACGCCGTTTTAAGCGACCGGTCCGAACGGATCCGTGTAATGATAATTATAACTAGATGATAATTATTCATTTTAAATTCAAACATCTACGGTACAAGTGCTCGACGCGGTTGGCGGCGGCGGCGCGGCGCACACGTAGTAGAGAATACTAGTGCTCGACGCAGTATTAGTACTCGTCATCCATACTTTCAATTGCGATAAATAAGATAAATCTAGTTGCGATGAAAGTAACGGTAATCTTATCTTATTTATCGCAATTAGTATGGATGACGAGTACTAGTACTGCATCGAGCACTAGTACTTCTACCTTAGATGTTTGAATTTAAAATGAATAATTATCATCTAGTAATAATTATCATTACACGGATTTGAAATAATGAGAAAACCTGTAGTATTCAGGTTTAATAAACATAAAATTTTACATTATTTGACATGCACGGAGAAATTTTGAATGACATTGACATGACAAGCAGGAGTGAAGTTAGAGGTTGGCAAAGGAAGGAGGTTGTAAGTCTAAGCAAATAGATCATATCACGTCAGGATCTGTTCGGACCGGTCGCTTAAAACCGCGTTCGTGTAACACGATCAGGGTACCCGACACGATTACACGAAACCCGGACCCGATCGCAAGCCCTAATAGAAACACTCTGTATGTAGCTTGACGTCTTACGTCTGTCATCGGCACCAAAATTTCGCTCCCTGCTCATCATTTTGGTAATTTAATGTCAGTGATTGTCAGTGATGGCATTTGTAGAAGTTTTAATACTTAGGGAGTCGGAGGAGGTTTCAAATGTAGGTATATGACATTTCAGTGTCAACAAAGTTGCTTGCAATTTGATGCGTGAAGGTTCTAAGTATGCTCATCATTTTCATGGGCCGACTGTACAGTACATGTCACAAATTAATCTCAATGGAAAGTCTCGTGAGAATTGAAGTAAGTTTTAATCACTTGAAATCCCTTTATGTCAGGGTATGGGTATGGGTGAGTACTGCTAAGTTTTTAACTGTTAGTGACAGTTATATTTGACAATTATTTAAGGGTCGTTTAAATCCTACCGTCAAAAAAGTTTTGCGTAGTGCGTATATACCGAAAACAACTACTTTTATGAAATCTTTCCGTGGAAACTTCTCATTGGGTCAGTAGTATAGTCTCAGTTCAACGAAGGAGTTCTTTAGTCTAGATTGGTCTTAGCCGCTCTGCGGATGTCAAAATTAGCTACTCAAAAGCTAACCTTGAGATTTAAAACTATAGGCTCACATGCTTAGCGCCGTGCCTAAGCATACCATTACACATTACGTACCCTGGATTACAGTCACAGATGATGTTTCCTCTCGGGCCGAGGGAGCAGGTGCGGGCGAACTGGTTGTTGCGATCGGTGAGTGGGCAAGGCCGGGCCGGCAGCTGGCGCCGGTGGACGGGTCGCCGTATGTCCCCGCCGGGCACGGCCGCGGAACCTCGCGGACACAGTTGCCCAGCCACGCGCCGGAACTCTCGCGTACGTAGCCCGACGTGCATTTCTGATTTACATTTTTTTTGACATTTAATATAATGCTATTATGCAGGATGACTAGAACGTGTGAATTAAATTGTACGATCGACCTCCCAAGAGGCTGAACAGCTTTGAAACCCTGCCGCTTTATCGTTATGTTTAAACTGCCATAGGTGTCCAGCTACTTACAGTTTCGACGGTATGTATATCTTTTTTAATTTGCAAGGCGCAAATTAAAATTAAATAATATAATAGACTTTGTACTGGTTTTTAGCAACGATCTATTTTAAGAGCTTTATGAATTTAATGATTGCATTAAATAACAACAGTAATTTCAACGGTACCTCACAAGAAAGTCCTTCATAACCAGGGGGACAAGAGCATTCTTCAACGAGATTCGCTGGGCCGAGATCCATATTGATGTTTTCAGCTGATTCCATGGTGAAGTCAGTGATGTTCACTCCCGCACCGTTCACACTCGCTCGCAATAAAATCAACTCTATGTCGTCCAATCTGAAATTTAAAATGAATTAACAGAAGTTGCATTTTGTTTCATATGTTTTTGTATTTCAATTCTACTTACGCCATCATAATGTCCTGTCTGGAAGCAGTCTCGAGACCGCTAGGAGTGGCTCTCTGCCACGCACCTTCAGTTAAGCGTACTTCAACGTTGGTGTTCCTTAGGTCGCTGCGATCTCGGTTATAAAGTAGAGTCCTGTATTTGCCCTGCAATATTGCTCTCAATTAACGTCAAAAGTACGACTATTTAACTTGACAATTCAAAAAATTACACGAAATCTGAAAACACACACGGAATCAATCAAATAACTACTCGTAGCGGGTGGCCGTGACTAGGCGCGACGCAGGTGACCTAGTCATTCGTCACCGCTCATCGATCAGCGATCGATTCATTTGGCATGCTTAACCAATTGGCTGGTCAACAATCGACATAAGTACATGCTTGATGTATAGATATAGATCACTATAGAACGACAGTACGTTTTATACAACTGAAGCACATTTCTATAGAAGGTGTCAAACACGAAATAGATCATGTCATGACTTAAGAATAAATAGTTGCTATTGTTATTATAAAACAATAGCAAAGTCAGTATTATGCATATACTAGTTACCTGGACAATAACGTCAGGCATTCTGCTGTCATATCCTGTGTTTGGTCTCGGGGACTGAGGCGTCACTGTATATCTGATATAGCCTCCGTAAGATGTGAGTTTTTTGCCGTTATAGGACTCAGGCAGAGTCAAGTACGGGAATGAGTCCGTTGATGAGGGATAGCCCTGGACCTGTAGCTTGGTGACCTGAAAAAACCATAACTTACTTAGAGTCTAGGACGAGCAATGTATAAATAACAGAAGTCATAATAAAATACAAAAGGAATTAAAACAAACTAAGAGGAAAACGTTAAATAGGATCGCAGCAGCCGGAAAGTCTGCAACTTTTTTCTGGCGCTAAGAAATGTTATTCCTATCAATAAAAAAAATATCAGGCATTTCTAATCCATTCCACATTTTGCAAATTTCTGAATATATGGCATGCAAAATAAATGGCGTTTCTGGCTGTCTCCCGTTGCGGGGCAATATAGAGATCAGCCCGGTGCCACGGTATGCAGAGGCGCTGGTTTTCAGGGGGCACCTGACTCAAAACTAGGATCAGTTGCAGCACAGACGTTAACAAACGATAACGACAAGAAGGCAAAGGCGCAGTTTATAGTAGCATTTTATTACGTAGGTATCTTACCGTGGCTCCGTTCCTTAAAGGTTGGAAGTAGTATTGGTTGGTCACCGGAGTGGAGCTGACCAGTGCGTTGCCGTTAGGTTTTTGCTGCATGCCGACGAGCCGAGTGCCACCCTCACCCAGCGGCGTGGGCATGTTGTAGATGAACAGATCCGCGCTCTTGCACTGCGTGGACTCTCCGAAGCAGAAACAACGGATGCATTCGCTCGGTGAACGTGCCTCGCTAGAAATCCGTCAATTATAAGTGTTATAAACTGAAAATGTGCATAGTACTGACTTTACTTATTAGTAACTGACGTTATGTATGGAAAAACGCCTACGTCGTCACATTTCGAGTTATTGAAAAATCACAATTTTGAATATTAGTTATGTGTTAGGATTTGTCCGCGATTGAAAGCATTTTGCAATATCAATAAAATTTAACACTGTCAGTATTCTTAGAATACCCAAAGTATAAACTTTCCGTCTTTTTACGCGTGATTGAACAAGAACACAGATTAAATTCCTAAAGCAACGAAACAACAAGATCTTCATATGTCAGTAATTAATAATGAATTCGGTCTGCTATTTTAGTAGGAACACTTGCCTGTTGAAAGAGCCACTGGGACAAACAGAGGGGCCATGGTTGACAGTGACTATGGAGTCAAGGGTACCGAAAGCCGTTGCTCTGTTGTTTACGGCCTCGCTCGAATACGCCCCGCTATCCTCAGGCTGAACAGAAAAAATAAAATATAACGGTCAAACACCGAACAACATTCATCAGAATCTATGAGAGGAGAGAAACACGAGGGTGCGCACTGCCCAAACATCATTGGCATTGCGTGTGCGGGCATGATTGAAGGATAATAATTACTATTTATCTCTTCCGGAGCTGTTCATTTCTACTTTGTGTGTGCTGTTTGTTTTCTACTGGAAATGATGCTGCTTTTTGATATTTTAGTAATTGTATGTGTATGTAGGATTATAATAGTATATTTATTTAAGTGTAGTGTCTTTCTTAAGGTTAGGTTGTTTATATTATGTTTTCTGTTTCACCTAGGTACAGTCAGCCAAGAAAGTGGTCTACCACTTTTTGACTTTATTGCATACAAAATAAGGTCCGAAAGTGGTAGACCGCTTTTTTGGCTGATGGTACTCAAATCATATGAATAATAAATACAAATTCAATTAAAACGTGTCGGTATACTTTTCACATGCAATACAATTACAATAATTTGATAGTTTTCTATGCATTTAGCAACACTATGTTATCAATTTTAACATGAGGCATCATGCCTGTTGTAGGGTCCCAAAATAGACGTGTAACATAAATAAATAATGTTTATAAAAGGAACGTTTAAAACTGGACCCTGTTCGCAACATAGGGTGTCCCAAAAGTCACAAGATTTGAATAAAAACGAGAACACAGATATTTTTTCTTAAAACAATAACCACTTGAACAATTAAATCACCACCATTAAATATCTATATTTTTATACAGCAGTCAAGAACAATGAAAAGTAGCTGACTATGGCTCTGGTCAGAATCGAACTGACGTCTCTGGATTGCGGGTCCAACGTATATGGCAATATATCTATCTGTCTGTGTGTTACGTTTTCACGCTTAAATCTCTGAACCGATTGAATCCTTTTGAAGGACATATGTTATTTTTATAGGGGTAGAAAAGGGGGCGAATGTTAGTATGGAGCTTTATAACGTTATAAACGAGTTTCACGCGGACGAAGTTAAACGGAAACTAGTCACTCATAATTAAATAATATCATAAATCAGTCCTAATCTGACTGGTTTTTGTTAAATACAATGTAAATATATCTATTTTAATTACCTATTAGAACAATCAGACGTTATGTTTTCTCTTCATAAGATGCCTCATACAAAAATATCTAACAATGTACAATAGGCCTTAAAATTCGGTCAGTGTATCGTTGTAATAAACCTTTACATGTGCTAAACTATTTTTTATGAGGTCAACATCACATAATGTAAACCGACTAGGGTTTGCAATCCGGATATCCGGATATCCGAAATATCCGGATATCCGCCAAATTTCGGATCCGGATCTTACAGGCTCTTGGATCCGGATTTTCCGGATATTACGGATCCTTAAAGTACAACTATGAAAACCAAAAATACGGCTACAAAATGAAGTTTTTACGAGTCCACGCTGAAAACCGAATGGTTTATAACTCGATCTCTGTCTTTATCCGCCACTTCATCATACCAGCACAGATTATTTTTGGTTTTAATTTATTAGTCACAAAAACTAACTAAACCTACATACTACAAACTAGTAAAATTGCCGCAGTTTCACCGTAGGCAAAAACACAAAGTAATTATATAAATCCACTGTTACCTATAATTATGTACTATTACAGCAACCTACTAAAGACTTACGCCCTATTCATAAACGTTCAACAAGCCTATTTTTACTAAAATGGCGTTCAAATTCGTTTGTCCTTATCTGTCACTTTGACATTTGTGTTTAGCACATTTTATTTAGCAGAGGCATTTTAAGTTTAATGAATAAGGGGATTCGATAAAATAAACCTAAATGAATATTTAGGAAGTATATTTGACCCCGGAAGTAAAAAGTAAATGTAGCAACAATACCTACGTTTTATAATTTAATAATTTTTTAAAATTTTAGTATGATGATCTTCACTGATCCTGTAATATAATAAGCATGGCACGCTATATTAATGCCCGTTCACCGCTTTTGCCATGTCTAGACACAGTCTTGCCTAAAGGAATGTCCCCTGCTAGACAAACACCCATTCCCTCGTCCGGATCACATTGCCAATTTCTCCTCCTAAGCTTGATACCTAGTTACAACCCTATTGAACTAACTCCGGTACATAGAGCTCATTGAAATATATGTATGTACGAGCACCTGGTACGGAGTTAACTCGACCTGCTGGTCAATCGTGTAACGCATTGTACGCACGTAAGGTAGATTTAATGTCAAATTTTATATGGGAAAATGACAGTTGGATTGTCCTAACGCGCGTTTGGAACGTTACGTTGATTACCCCTGTTGTAGTTATTCAAGTAACAGCTTTCAGTGACGAAACTCTCACTTTGCCGGTTAGTTTGAGGTTGTAAGTAAAAAGTTGAAAAAAAAGCGTTATACCCTTTAAGACATTTAAATCTTTCAGGTATACGATGGAATAGCCGTTTTTTCTTAGTTTAACCTTACAACTCCTACTTTATACCAAATAAACCTTGTGGATCCGTATTATCCGAAAGATCCGGATATCCGGATCTGTTGAATTTAAATATCCGAAATATCCGGATCCGAAATATTGGCGGATCTTGCAAACCCTAAAACCGACTAAATGCAAGGTTAGATGGACTACCATATTTCACATATTCATATATGACAGCCTTCGTATTTTTGATGTATATGTCCGAGCCGTCCGTGCCGGGCCCGAGCTGAGACCGGGCTACGGGCATTGGAGCGTTGTTATACTTAACCGGGCCGTTTCCGGGCCGGGCTGGGACCGAGCTGCTTCCGAGCCTCGGTTGGCGGTAGAACGGCCGTCAAACGTTGGTGTTACAGTTGAGCGACCGGGCCGTGCCGACACCGAGCCGCTTCCGAGCCTCGGTCGTGGCCCGGCCGGGCTTGGGTATGACGTCAGCCGCGCAAAAACGCCGCGTTTTTCTTAGAAAACGGCCCGGGCCGGAGACGGCCCGTTTTAGCGTGAGTAGGTACCGTAAAACTTCACAACTTTAGTTCACTACCCAACTATAGTCCAAAAGTAAACTCATTTGTTTGTGTCAATACGGATTTCGTATTAGTGATTTTATAGATACGTTTTTATTTAAATGTGTGATATTATATTGCCTGTCTTTAAGTTCATCTATGAAAATAGTCCCACCTGAGCAAGTTATATGAGAATTGATTTGCACCATAGTTGGCCTGGTGACCTGGACTATAGTTGTGTAGTTTTACGGTACACTATATTTCTAATAATAATGTTTATTCTAATTTTAAATTCAAATGTCTGTCTGTCTGTTACCTTTTCACGCTTAAACGACCGAACTGATTGAGATGAAATTGGCATGGAGATAGTTTGAATCCCGAGGAAGGACCTAAGATCATTTTATCCCGAAAATCGTCGCCTAAGGGAGTGAAATGGGGGGCGAAAGTTTGTATGTAAGTACGATATAAACGGGTTTCACGCGGTCCAAGTCGAAAAGCTATCCTATACTATTAAAAATAATATTATAAGTCCGAAAGTGTGTGTCTACATGTCTGTTACCTCTTTACGCTTAAACCGCTTAACCGATTTAGATGAAATATAAAGATATTTTGAGTCCCAGAGAAGGACACAGGATACTCCTATGTATATTTGCAATCACGTTCTTGAAAACGTTTCTAACGATTTCGTTTACGGGGGCGAATTATCAATCTGACCAGGGGGGTAATCACGTAACTTATCGAACGCGCGTCGGTACAATTTAACTGTCAATTTTCCATATAAAAAGTGACATTTAGACCTACCCGACGTTCGTACAAATGCGTTACGTGATCGACCTACTGGTCTCATGTCTGGGAAAAATGGTTTGCTTAGTATTTGCTCTACCTATTTTCACACGAGCAGAGCTCGTTCACCCAGGCACTATAATATAAATGAACATGAACACTGAATGAAGTTATCAAATGATAGTATATTACCGGTCGTCCCATTGGTCCCGGTGCGCCGACGCACGAACACTCTTCTGCTGACGAGTCCTGCACAAACAGCATAGAGTCAATATTATCACGATGCGATCACATACAATTTCTTGAAAAGCACACATTCAGAGCAGTGACGCGTAGTTGTAGTCCAAGTTGGCTCAGTCCAGGTTGCACAGGGCGGTTCCACAACACTTCGGGAGTTCAAATACCGCGAGCCATCCGGTTGCCTCTTTGACACAGCAACTACGCGGCATTGCTTTAACTTAGGTACATGACAACAGTATGAGTTACCAAGGTACTTGAGATTTACAGTCGAAGGTTAAATATAAAGACATCAGGGGCGTATTTATTTACCTATCAAAACTACCTTTCAAAAAAATACAAAATTCCTGAGCAAAAGGGCCCGCTTTCGCGTTCTCAATAAGGCAATATTTCCGTGACGACGCAATAAAAAAATTGTTTATTGACATCAAAAATTTGTTTGGTAAAGACACGAAAGATCGCTGCAGCGCATGCAAGTTTAACCTTTTCAACGCTCTGTCAAAGAGAAACGTTGTCATCGACACACGACACGCCACTTCAACATGACATTTAGTGCGGAGTTAAACCTTACGCCAATGCAAGAAGATTGCTATCGCGCTGGGCTCCTTGACGCATATATCAGTCGTTGGCGTTGAACCTGCGTTGCGGATATATGCGTCGTTGGCGTCAAAAAGGTTAACGCATGATAATGAGCTACTGTAAATGAATAACTTACTTTAAAAACAAAGTTTAAACCGACTTCAATTCAGTACTTCGCCAAGTTCGCCAAGCCGAATAGGTACATGTAAATTTCCACATTTCCTTTCCAATTTACGAGATGAACTGGGGACCGATTTTTGACTTTCGAGCGCTCGAATCTTTCACTCGAAAACAGACTAAAATTACGAAATGCTGTTTTCAAATAGCAATAGAAAATTGAAAAGCGAGTGGTATTGACCACTCGTATTCAATTCTATCGGTAGAAAGTTAGTGCCTGCTATTTTGACACTAAAATCGTATTTACTTTTATTTAATTTTCGTGCGCGCGAAAGTCATAAATCGGTCCCCTGTTCTCCGAAAGGAAATGCGTTGATTATTACAGAAAAAAATCCAAGTCGCTACGTGTGGGCCGATAATATTTGAGGAGTTCCGTCAATTCCTCAAGGATCTCAGAATTAACACTTCAGTAGTTGCTACTTCAACGGAATCATGTCAGAATCTGACGTACTTTACATCTTTTAGTAGTTCCATAAGTCATCTGTGGTCTTCATCATCAGTTCCACTTCACCAAAATTGCGATTTCCGAGGGTAAATATATATAGAAAAAACCCAAGTCGCTATATGTGGGCTGATAATATTTGAGGAGTTCCTTCGATTCCTCAAGGATCTCAGAATTAACACTTCATTAGTTGCTACTTCAACGGAATCATGTTAGAAACTTTGACGTCCTTTACATCTTTGAGGAGTTCCATAAGTCATCTGTGGTCTTCATCATCAGTTCCACTTCACCAAAATTGCGATTACCGAGGGTAAATACACGAGTTATAATAAAAAATACCGAAATCACCACACGCGTGCCTATAAAATTTGAGGGTTGCCCTCAATTTCCCTGGGATGGACAATGGGACCACCTTGGGAGCATACTCTTTCGAATAAAAAAATAATTTTGGAAATCGGTCCACAATTGACGGAGAAATAGGCGAACATACATAAAAAAAAACATACAGTGGAACATATAACCTCCTCCTTTTTTGAAGTCGGTTAAGAAAGTAACTAACCCCTAGGAGGCAGACAGCCAAGCAAAGCAATATGATAACAGTCTTCATTTTCCTTTCACTGGGCGGTGGACAGTTTCTTGGACAACTTGAAACTGAACTCTTTGCGATCGCTTAGCTACCTACATATTTATAGGAACGCCGAGCTCCAAAAATATGTATTCAAATTTGAGCTCTATCCCCCAGATATAAGTTCGGAACCACTACCTACACAGCCCGATACGTATTTTAATCGTGAATTGGATTTAACATATCTAATTTTTGTCTATAATTTGCATATCATGTTTTTTAAATAGCGTGTTGCGGAATTACCAGTGTGTACCTTAGAACAATAAAGGTCAAATATAATTTACTTTAAAAACAAATAGTCCGGTGGCCGACTGCATGAAACCCTACGTGATAAAAAAATAGAAAATGCCTACTCTAGGTAGCTGACTTTTAGTCACTTCAACTGCTCTTGGTCGGCCGCGGCTTAACTTGGCAAATTTTGCGCAAATGGCAAAAAAGTAGTACAAAAATTCATCGAAAAAAACGTCATCGAAAAATAGAATGAAACTTGTAAGGTAGGATAGCTGCCTTTAAGGACAGTAAAAAAAAAGTGGTCGGCCAAATCCAGTGTTGGCAGGTTCCTGTGTCCGACCGAAATTGTGGTACCACGTGACAGCTGCATTTTACGTCATCGAAAAATGGAATGAAAAAAACGGATTATAATAGCTAAATTAAACCTGTTGACGTATATCTTAGTCGGCCTCACCTTAGCCTGGCAGTTTCTGCAGTCCGACCACATTTATAAAAATAATTTGCTTGTTTCAATTATTGAAAATATGGTTTCTTTATTGCTTAAACTGAACTAGTAATGTTTAATTTAATAAGACTATCGGCAGTCTATCACAATATACTGCCGTGCTTTTTTAAAAGGCAGTCTGGGTCGTACAATTTTATATAATTTAAATTTCTGACTGCCTTTTTAAGAATCACGGCAGTATAGTCATAACCGTGCCGACCGACCGGTATCTGCGAGACCGCACGTACTGGCGTTCGGCTTCATCTACTTGGGGTCGGCTTCATCTACTTGAGGTCGGCTACATCTACTTGGGGTCGGCTTCATCTACTTGAGATCGGCTACATCTACTTGAGGTCAGCTACATCTACTTGGGGTCGGCTCCATCTACTTGAAGTCGGCTCCATCTACTTGAAGTCGGCTAAATCTACTTGAAGTCGGCTCAATCTACTTGAAGTCGGCTCAATCTACTTGAAGTCAGCTACATTTACTTGGGGTCGGCTCCATCTACTTGAAATCGGCTACGTCTACTTGGGGTCGGCTCCATCACTTTATGTAATATATAATTTAAGAACTGTATACTAACATGAGTGCAATAAATGATTTGAATTTGAATTTGAATCTACTTGAGGTCGGCTCCATTTACTTGAGGTCGACTACAACTACTTGGGGTCGGCTCCATCTACTTAAAGTCGGCTGACACAGTGGCGTTTGTACGAAAACGCCACTGTGTCTGTCCGACTCCAGGATGCGAACGCGAAACCTATTCTGCTGCAGCGGGGAGTCAGTCAAGGAGATGTTATTTCCCCAAAACTGTTCACCGCTGCACTGGAGGATTATTTCAAGACTATGGACTGGAGAATGCAGACATCAACGACGAGTACATCTCTCACCTTCGGATTTATGACAATTTAGTAGTCTTGGTTTAGACCGTGGAGGACTTTAGTACGATGCTCGATGACCTCAGTGAAGCTTCCAAGCGAGTCGGTCTAAAGATGAACATGGATAAGACGAAAATCATGTCAAATGCCAATGTAGTGCCAACTCCCATTACAATTGGATGCTTTACGCTCAGAGTTGTAGACGATTATATAAACCTCTGTCCAGTTCCAGTATGTCGGCTCGGTTTGACCAGTGTGTGTCCTGAAATGTAGTCGCTCACTATGGGCCTCAATAGAAGGCCCCCAAAGGGCAATGAAGATGGCTATGTTGGGAGTTTATCTGCGTGAAATAAATGGAGCCGACTCCAAGTAGATGTAGCTGACCTCAAGTAGATGGAGCCGACCTCTTATAAATGGAGCCGACCCCAAGTAGTTGTAACCGACCTCAAGTAGATGGAGCCGACCTCAAATAAATGGAGCCGACCTCAAGTAGATGTAGCTCACCCCAAGTAGTTGTAGCCGACTTCAAGTAGATGGAGCCGACCCCAAGTAGTTATAACCGAAGAGTTGGTCCCGTGTCCTTGTAAATGTAATTAGGAGTCAGTTCAGCGATCCTATCAGTGTTAAGAAAGTTTGCAAATAAATATAGTAAAATACTTTCCAGTTTCATTTATCTAATAGCATGCCCCAAATATCTACAACTTCTTCTGACCCTATTTTTTTTCTATTATAATTTCTAGCAACAGAAACTTGTTTCTGACCTAGATATGGCGACGCCCGTTGTGTAGGTATACAAAGATTCTTGTTATTGCAGCATGCCGTTTTACAATGAGAGCCAAAGTCATTTTGTATGGGGAGCCGACTTGTGTCGAGCTTCCTGGGGACTCCTAATAGTCAAATACTTGCGAACTGTTACATTCTTATTTTTCATCACACTTGCTCATAAATGGTGTTATTTCTTGCCTGTATACAGAAGGACAATGGCCTAAATTGTTCCCGCGGGAAATAATGGCACCATGGGAGTTATGAGCTTGTGTGTGATCTGATTGGTTAAGCAAATCTGGGCGGCAAGAATTCTGTTCTGTGATTGGTTGAAATATTGAAGCTCCGCCCTCAACTCGCACTGATCCAGAAGTGAAGTTGTCAATTTCGTCAACATTTGATTGATGCGCTTGTATAAAACATAGGTTTTTCTGTCTTTTGTAGTTATTTATTTCCTCGCAAATGTGATGAAAAACATTGTGTGTAACACGGGCGTAAGAATATTGCCAACTGGAGTCATCAAAAGCCCTCCGCCTTACGGCGTCGGGCTCCTGATAGACTCTCGTTTGCAATATTCCTCATACGCCCCTTGTTAAACAATGTACTATTACGTCACACCTGGCCGTAAAGTAGCAATTACCGCACGCTACGCGTCCGGAAAATCCCACTTCCTGGCCAGGGAGAGTCGTAAAATTTTCTGAATGAATGAATGAATGAATATATTTTATTTCAGGTCTTCACCGACCCATATAAGAGGTGTTAGTTACATTTTAATTATAAGGTTAGATTACAAAGCTTACATACAATTTAGCATACAACATAAACTGACATACACAGAACACAGAACAAACACTTACTTACTATATTGCAAGGTAGATTTGACCTGCCCAATCCAATACAGAAGTATTGGACAGTCAAACCTACCAGCCATCATTTTCAGGATGCTGTTGGTACTTTTCCTCACTCGAGCCATCAGGGATGAAATTTTATTTCGCATAATCGCATGGAAGTCATTTGTGCGTGCCTCTGCGAACATCCCCGAGGCACTATTTATACTCACCACGGGCGGTAATAAAGAAAGCCTCAGATTACCTGTATCGCCCTTGCCTTCGGCTCGGTCATGTACCTGCGATCTGAAACATTATTTGTTTTACCGCCCTAGGTAAGTAATGTACTATTACCGCCCTAGGTAATGACACCTAGAACTCCCTCAAAATCCTACACTGCGGATTACACTTGGGATGCCTCTTGACCTCTCCGGCCCCAGCCATAGACTCAATGTCAAGTCCCGCCAGGTCCGGCGCCCGGTCGGCCCCGGCCGACCCGCAAGGCCGGCAGGTCGGCCGGGGCGATGACCCCCGCCTGGATGTATCCCAGGATATTAGGTACGTGCTCTTCGACGATCTTCACGCGCTCCTTCGATACTTCTGCTTGCCTGGTGGAATTTAAAAGAATGAAGGTGAAAAACGGCTCACGTAGATACTTCCGGGGTCATTATTTTGGTAAATCACGTCACGTCAGTAGAAATCGACACAATAACAGGCTAGAAGAGATGGGAAGACGACATAAGGCAAGTGGCAGGATGCACCTGGAACAGGGTTGCACAAGATCGGAACGAGTGGAGAAGGCTGGAGGAGGCCTTTGCCGAAGGGCAAACAGACACGAAAAAATTTAAAAAGAGCGAAGTAGTAGAAAGATAGATTAATATAATGAAACAAACAAATGTCTGTAAATAAAGGCTTTTTATTTATTACTAGCTTTTGCCCGCGACTTCGTCCGCGTAGAACTCCTTTATATCGTAGTTCCATACAAACTTTCACCTTCCATTTCCCTTTTAGGGGTAGATTTCCGTTATATAAACTATCATATGTCCTTCCCCAAGACTCAAACTATTTTTATCATCATTATCATCATCATCATATCAGCCGAAAGACGTCCACTGCTGGACATAGGCCTCCCCCAAAGAGTTCCAAAGTGACCAATCCTGCGCCACCCGCATCCAGCGGACTCCCGCGACCTTTACCAGGTCATCAGTCCACCTTGTGGGGGGCCTACCAACGCCGCGCCTACTAACTACCCCTATACAAAATTTTATCTAAATGGGTTGTATTGTAGCTCCATACAAATATCTAACCCCCATTTCACCCCTTTAAGAGATGATTTCCGGGATAAAAACTATCCTATGTTCTTTTCCGGAACTCAAACTATCTGTAAACCAAATTTAATCTAAATGGGTCACTCAAATCCAAATTTTCACCCCTTAGGGGAGGATTTTCAGGATAAAACTATCCTATGTCCTTCCCCAGGACTTCCAACTATCGCTTTACAGTAAATGGGTTCCATTAATTTTTTCACCCCCATTTCACCCCCTTAGGGGATGATCTTCGGAATAAAAATTATCAAATATCTTTTCCCAGGACTCAAACTATCTCTTAACCAGATTTCATCTAAATGAGTTCCATCCAAATCTTCACCCCTTATTTCATCCTCTCAGGCGATGATTTTCGTTACAAAAACTATGTGATTTCCTTTCCCGGAACTCCAACTATCTTAATACCGAATTTCACCTAAATGGGTTCTATCCTAATTTCCACCCCTCATTTCACCCCTTCAGGAGATGATTTTTCAGGATAAAAACTATGAATTTTCCTTCCCTGGGACTCCCAATATCTCTATACCAAATTTCACTTAAATGGATTTTATCCAAATTTTCACCCTCTTTTTCATCCCTTTAGGGAATGATTTTCGGGATTGAATATATCCGTTGTCATTCTCCGGGACTCAAGTTAACACTAAACCAAATTTCATCTAGATGGGTTCCATCGAAATTTTCACCCCTCATTTCACCCTCTTAGATGATTTTCGGGATAAAACTATACAATGTCCTTCCCCGGAACCCCAACTATCTCTATACCAAATTTCATCCAAATAGGGTACGTTGTTCTTTTCCGCGACTCAGACTATGTCTATAGGTACCAAATTTAATCCTAATGGGTTCCATCCAAATTGAACCCCCATTTCACCCCCCTTAGGGGATTATTTTCGGAATTAAAGCTACCCTATGTCCTGTCCCAGGACACAGACCATCTCTAAACCAAATTCCATTGAAATGGGTTCCATCCAAATTTTCACTCCCCATTTCACCCCCTTAAGGGATTATTTCCGAAATAAAAATTATCATATGTCGTTACACAGCACTCAAAGTATCTTTATACCAAATTTAATCTACGAAGGTCACATCACATCCAAATTTTCACCCCCTTAGGGGAGGATGTTCGGGATAAAACTATCCTATGTAAGTTCCCCAGGGCTCCCAATTATCGCTTTACCGTAAATGGGTTTCATCCAAATTTTAACCCCCATTTCACCCCCTAAGGGGATGATCTCCGGATTAAAAACTATCATATCTCGACCGCTGGGGAGCTAGAGTCGATTTCTTGTAATTTATCGCCCAGCCTAGATCCTTCAGAATTCGTAAAGAGAGAGCTACCTGGTCTTGGAGCAAAACTCGACTCTGGCATGCAAGGAGAAAATCGTCTAAATAGACAATTACCCTTATTCCTCGTGATCTGAGTATTTGCGCTACCCAATTGGTAACCGAAGCAATTGTCCTCGGCGCCGTTGAAAGGCCGAACGGGAGGCAAGTTAGCTGCCATAGCTGACCTCGGAATATTACCCTCAGGAATCTTCGATGCGCTGCACCGACTGGGATATGGAAGTATGCATTGTGAAGATCTAGCTTTGCCAGCCAATCCCGTGGTTGCAGGAAGTCGGGCACCTTGTACATGTTCATGAGATGAAACTTTGCCACATGTACTTACTTGTAGTCTGAGGTGCCTCAAGTTGAAGACCGGACGCGTGGCTCCACCTTTTTTCGGGACTAGAAAAACATTTGACACGAAACTTGAAGTCAATGGGGCCGGCTCTAACACACCCTGTTCTATCATAGCAGTCATTTGATCGAGAATCCCTGGAATTTCTTTTGTGAATAATTTTGATAAAATTCGAGAGGGGTGCACGGTATGCGGTACCCAGATAGAATCTTCATTATGTAGCCCGGAGCTCCCAAAGCTCTCCACTGGTCCATAAATTGTATTAGCTGACCCGCATGGAAACTGACGTAGTCAGTCGTATCGCCTCCTAGATCGTTTACCTTGTCTATTTTTGAAGTACTTATCGCCTTGTGTAGGGGAGCGAAATGAACCGGCCTTGCGTTTTCTATCTTGTGCGGCGGGGGCACCTGAACCCGCAGATGGCCCAGCGCGAACACGGAAACTGGAATATTCCGCCGGCCTCTTGTTCTGTTCCGTATGATTTACTCTTTGCGCAAGAGTTCGCTTGGTCGCAGCTCCTTGGGCAGGAGCGCGTTGGTTATAAAAAACCTTGTCCATTCCGCCATTCCTGATTATGCAGTCAGAAACCCGTTTGTCATCAAAGAGATGCTCCTGTGTAGGAGGGATCTTTCGAAACGCCTCCTTCATGTAACGGTAAACATTATGCAACACACCGTCCCTGCGTTGCTGTATAATGTCTGCCCGACGGCCACAGACCATCTGTAAGAGGTCTAAGTGAATGCGAGAATAGTTACTCGCCCTCAGAAAAAAATTCATTTATTTTATCTGTAACTAATTCTACCGTGCTTTCAGCTTGAGCACCTAACCATGACACGAAAGTATCAAAGCCATGTTTCAACTTCTCATTTTGTATAATAAGCGCATGGGAAACCGCGGCCAACGTTTTTTCAGTAACGGCTAAGGCCCGGTTACGATCAAATGTCTTTACCATGTCATTGCTTTCTAATTCGGTGAAACCAGGCGATGATACATACGTATTCTGAGCATCTATATAACGTACTTGTGACCAGTCATTTGAACCGAAATGTTGTAACTTGTCTAAAATTTCAGCATGCTCCTTGGAGGTATTCGCGCCCGTCGATTTGAGGGTAGTTTCTAATTTAAAACTAATGCCATTCGCAGGCCCTCGATGTCCTACATAAGAAAGCGGCGACGGGCCCTCCAGCTCGTCGGGTGCACAAATCGACAACACATCAGAATTACTAGAATATTCTCTCGATTGTGGGCAAAAAGTGTCTCGTAAAGACCTTACCTCATTAGCCAAGCTACTCACGACATTTTCTAGTCTGGCCAAACGTCCGTTGTCCTGCGATGAAGGGGGCGGCAACTCGTTGGTATCCGCAACAGTCCTTTTCCACGAAGGACTCGCGGCAGGTGGTGTCCCTGGATACCGTTGGTTCACAGAATCTAAATTCTGCATTTTGTCTTACTATGGAACTATTGTTCGAAAAATTTTTAAACGAAATTTTTCAATTTTAACAAAACAGTGTTGCTTCTGCAAGAAACAGAACGCCAAAGAGGTTACTCGGCTCGCAGCCGAGCCTAGCTAGCTGGAAAAATGGAGGGAAATCGTGGTGGTATAACCGGTAATGCAGCAATTGTGACGTGGAACTAAGGTGTTGCCAAAGGAAACAGATGTTGCCATCTCAATTTGTTAGGCTTGGAATAAGGTACAAATACTTAATACATTTCATCTGATGCCATAAAACTCTAATTTATGCATTAAAATATTGTGGTCAATAGTATCAAATGCAGATTTTAAATTTAGAAACACACCAGCAACTTTTAAATTTGCGTTTAATTTAGTAGTTATGTCTTCAATAATAGCACAGTATAAAGAAATACAACCAGTAGGCAAGCTTCATTCATCTACGAATTTACGCACGCGCTCATAGTAACCGCTCAAGAGTCAGGGTTGTCAAAAATATGTTTGGAGAGATATTAATTTATTTATAATTACATGATTCATTTTCAATCATTTCAAAAGTAGGTACCTATTCACTCAGATCTATAAATAGAAATAAATAAGTTTAAAAAAGGCGGCCATTTTTTTTCGTTTTCAAAATCGATATTGGTTCCGAGGGGCTTAAGAATCCAATATTGGATTATCAAAAAGTGGCCGCCATCTTGAAATTCTTGAAAAACAGTCCGATTTGGTTCAAAATTGATATCTGAGGGTCCGCGGGGCCTCTTAATATGAATCCGAGCTTGGATTGTAAAAAAGTGGCCGCCATCTTGAAATTCTTGAAAAACAGTCCGATTTGGTTCAAAATCGATATCTGAGGGTCCGCGGGGCCTCTTAATATGAATCCGAGCTTGGATTGTAAAAAAGTGGCCGCCATCTTGAAATTCTTGAAAAACAGTCCGATTTGGTTCAAAATCGATATCTGAGGGTCCGCGGGGCCTCTTAATATGAACCCGAGCTTGGATTGTAAAAAAGTTGCCGCCATCTTGAAATTCTTGAAAAACAGTCCGATTTGTTTCAAAATCGATATCTGAGGGTCCGCGGGGCCTCTTAATATGAATCCGAGCTTGGATTGTAAAAAAGTGGCCGCCATCTTGAAATTCTTGAAAAACAGTCCGATTCGGTTCAAAATCGATATCTGAGGGTCCGCGGGGCCTCTTAATATGAATCCGAGCTTCAATTGTAAAAAAATTGCCGCCATCTTGAAATTCTTGAAAAACAGTCCGATTTGGTTCAAAATCGATATCTGAGGGTCCGCGGGGCCTCTTAATATGAACCCGAGCTTGGATTGTAAAAAGTTGCCGCCATCTTGAAATTCTTGAAAAACAGTCCGATTTGTTTCAAAATCGATATCTGAGGGTCCGCGGGGCCTCTTAATATGAATCCGAGCTTGGATTGTAAAAAAGTGGCCGCCATCTTGAAATTCTTGAAAAACAGTCCGATTCGGTTCAAAATCGATATCTGAGGGTCCGCGGGGCCTCTTGCCGCCATCTTGAAATTCTTGAAAAACAGTCCGATTTGGTCCAAAATCGATATCTGAGGGTCTGCGGGGCCTCTTAATATGAATCCGAGCTTGGATTGTAAAAAAAATGCCGCCATCTTGAAATTCTTGAAAAACAGTCCGATTTGTTTCAAAATCGATATCTGAGGGTCCGCGGGGCCTCTTAATATAAATCCGAGCTTGAATTGTAAAAAAGTTGCCGCCATCTTGAAATTCTTGAAAAACAGTCCGATTTGGTTCAAAATCGATATCTGAGGGTCCGCGGGGCCTCTTAATATGAATCCGAGCTTGGATTGTAAAAAAGTTGCCGCCATCTTGAAATTCTTGAAAAACAGTCCGATTTGTTTCAAAATCGATATCTGAGGGTCCGCGGGGCCTCTTAATATGAATCCGAGCTTGGATTGTAAAAAAGTGGCCGCCATCTTGAAATTCTTGAAAAACAGTCCGATTTGTTTCAAAATCGATATCTGAGGGTCCGCGGGGCCTCTTAATATAAATCCGAGCTTGGATTGTAAAAAAGTGGCCGCCATATTGAAATTCTTGAAAAACAGTCCGATTTGTTTCAAAATCGATATCTGAGGGTCCGCGGGGCCTCTTAATATAAATCCGAGCTTGGATTGTAAAAAAGTGGCCGCCATCTTGAAATTCTTGAAAAACAGTCCGATTTGTTTCAAAATCGATATCTGAGGGTCCGCGGGGCCTCTTAATATGAATCCGAGCTTGGATTGTAAAAAAGGTGCCGCAAACTTGAAATTTTTGAAAAAAAGTCCGATTTGGTTCAAAATCGATATCTGAGGGTCCGCGGGGCCTCTTAATATGAATCCGAGCTTTGATTGTAAAAAAGTGGCCGCCATCTTGAAATTCTTGAAAAACAGTCCGATTCGGTTCAAAATCGATATATGAGGGTCCGCGGGGCATCTTAATATGAATCCGAGCTTCAATTGTAAAAAAATTGCCGCCATCTTGAAATTCTTGAAAAACAGTCCGATTTGGTCCAAAATCGATATCTGAGGGTCTGCGGGGCCTCTTAATATGAATCCGAGCTTGGATTGTAAAAAAGTGGCCGCCATCTTGAAATTCTTGAAAAACAGTCCGATTTGGTTCCTTGGACCCTGGGATATCGATTTTGAAACAAATCGGACTGTTTTTCAAGAATTTCAAGATTGCGGCAATTCAATTTGAACGAAATGAGACTGTATTTAAAGAACTTCGACTTATATTAAAAGACCTCGGGCCCTCAGATATCAATTTGGAACACAATTTAAGTGACATCATAAAAAAAACACCTAAACCTTACCGATATTTAAAGTCGGTTTTATAAAAAGTCAAACTTGACACCCCTTCAAAATAGTTCAATAATCATACATAGAACTGGTAAAAAAATTGCGACTTTGCAGCGGTATGGCGGCCACTTGGAACCTTTGGAAAAGTATGGCATGGTGATTTTCGTGAATGGTAACTCGACGATGATTAACTGTGCAAAAAATAGCCTGGTACAAATGGTTGAATTGTTTTTTTTTTTTAATTTATGTGTTCTCGTTGGTATGGCGGGCTCTAAGTCACACCGGAGAAGTATGGCATTACGCTACCGCCTACTTCTTTTTTCATCGATTATCGGAAAATACAAGAATTTTTGTGTAACAAATCGTCCGACTTCCGTAATTTATCCGACACGTTCGATTAACGCCCTCGCGTTTGGGCCGCCGTACCAGCGCTATGACCATTATTTTCCTTTTTTTCATTACGTATTTAGACCCCTGAAGGGTCGCCATACTTGGTACAAATATCTTAAAAATGTGTGTCAGCATCTCCCGGTCTATATAGTTTGGATGACAATTCAATATTATGGTACCGTAGCTGATCTGATGATGGAGACACGGTGGCCATGGAAATTTAGTACTTAAACGACGTAACTCGTTAGATTTTGGGCTCGTTAGAATCGTCTCAATTAGTAGTTGGCAATAAAAGCTGGTACAAGATAACTTTTTTTAGAAACACATAATAAATATTGTGACATCCTATTGTGCTGTGTTTTATGCAAATATAGTAGTTTATGCAATCGTTATATAATGTATGCTTTTTAAGTCGAGTACCACGTTTAGGCCACGAAGCTTGCTGAGTGGCCTAATTAAGGTACGAGACTTAAAAAGCTAATTATATAACTATTGTATACAATACTTTTTCTACGAGTCAACGGAAATAATAATTTATTAAACAAACTTGGTATTGAGTTTGCGCTAAACTTCCTCGTCTCCCGCTTCCCCGCGTTCCTCCCCTCTCGTAAACCCGCGTGGCCCTGAGCTTGCAGACTGTATGTAGTTAGACTGTGATAATAGTATCTATAGCTTCAGAAGTACCAATGCTACACTGATAAGCAAATTGTCTTTTATGTATTATATGATTGTTAATGAGCATACGAGCGAGATGACATTCCGCTGTGCCCTTACCTCTCTTAAAAACTGACGAATATGTCGAAAAAAGTAGGAGTATTGTATACTTTAACAGTTGTAGACCAACAGTGTCTGTCCGAACAATTCGTGCGTGACATAGGCCGTCGACTCAGGCAAAAGGGAGAGGACCCCCGCTCCGAATCGTTTCTGGTGCAGAGGCTGTCCATAGCCATCCAGCGGGGTAATGCCGTGAGCATTATGGGCACTTTTGCACCGGAAGCGATAACGAACGGGGTTAACTAGTTGTAGTGTAGTTGACGAGTGTGTTTATATTATATACTAGTTTTTTGTATTTTTAAATTTATGTTTTATTTATACCTATAGCTAGTATAGATATTATATTTGACATGTGTATTTATGACGATATATTATGATTATTTTGTTTTAAAGAATTCATTAATATATCATATAAATAATTCATTATTCTTAAAATACAATGAAGAAATGCGATATTTATCGCGAACATTTATTATTATAACTAAGTGTAGTTTTTTCATATAGTGACCGAATATAAAATTATATAAAGTTTAAGAACGCGCTTTAGGTATAGGTATTCTTTAAAAAATTAGTGCGATTGAACTTTACTGAAATGTTATTCGTATTACGTTTTCTTGGAGATAAAACATAACTAACATAACTTAAACTAAAAACTGTACCAAATATGAGTGAATCAAGTGACGAAGCCCATGTTTTAACTCCTCAAGAGTTGAGAAATGCCGTCAAATAAATGGCGATCGGATAAAGGAGCAACCAACATCTTGGAAGCAGTGCTTCTGTCGTACTTAATCGAGTTATCCCATAAAAAATAACCGACAACCATGTGGAGCATCTATTCGATGCTAAAAGCAGCACTGAAGACGAAACACGATATACATATTGAAACGTAACCAACACTAGTTGCATTTGTAAAACGGTTGTCAGTGGAGTCCAAGAAATCCAAAGTTTTAACGGATTCCAACATTGAGAGGTTTTTAAACGAAGCTCCCGATTGTAATTTCCTCGCTACAAAAGTAAGTATTATGTACATAATATGTCTGCTGTAAATTTTGTATATAAAAGTGCACATATTTAGGTAAGTACGTACGTTACGTCGTAATAGGCCATAGCTTTGACTGAGTTGCATGCGGTTTCCACCAAGGTGTAGCATTTTGACAATATAATCTCATTTTATATTTCATGTGCATCTGCTTTCGCCTCTTAGGAATATGGGCGCGAGGATATGTATGGATGAATGTGTTGAAAATACAATCAATTAAGCTAAAATGGTGTGGCGGCACGTAAAAAGGGCTCATTGTGCGGGCTGTCCTTAAAATTGACACAGTGGTCCCTTTTTCCGTGTAGCGCCACAAATGATTGTATTTTTAACATGTTTGTGAATATTTTATACTAAAATACTCACACATAAAAATAATGTTTTAGGTTTTCCTCATTATGGGAATTAACGGAGCATGACTAATGAGACTAATGGGCTACTGAACATTACTCTGAATGCCATCGAAAAACACTCAGAAAACTTGATTTTAGTAAACCTACCAAACACAAAAACATTATTGATTAAAAATGATTTCATTGCTTCTATGTGGCGTTTTATTCCTTTGCGTTATATGTTCTCGCCGCTGAGGTGAAAAGTTGTATGTATCACACGAGAGCAAAGATATTTGCATCTCGTGCCTTTGAGTCCCTCACTACGCTCAAGATTCTAATTTTGAATCACTCGCTACGCTCGTGATCCAAATATAGAATCTTTCGCTTGTTCGGGACTCAACATCAACACTCGCAGCAAAAATTTACTTTGCTCTCTTGTTCAACAAATAACTATGCTATAAAAGCGTAAGGATTCTAAATAAATAAATAAAATAAAAATCATTTATTTCAGACTCATAGAATCCATAAGTTTGTTAGTACATAAAATAATTTTAAAGCTAAATGTTAGTAGGCAAAACAGAAAAGAAAAGAAAATTTGTACGCTGAGAGGCACTGTGTCGTTTAGGGCAAAACTCAGAGTTATTTTACCCTCCCCGTCACAATGCCAACCCAGTGCCCTAACATAGGGCAATCCCAACGTCCTTCCAATATCCTCAGAATGCTGTTCTCACTTCCTCGCACTCGTCTCAGCAGCGAGGCGACCCTCTTGCGTATGATGGCATGGAAGCCATCAGTGTGCGCTTCGGCAAACATGCCTGACGCACTGCAGTGACGAGGCAGCTTGAACAGCATCTATTAGTAGCTTGAAATTTACTCTGATTGGACAATAAAAAAAGCATGTTTTTCTAAACTTATAATTAAAGTCTTAAAAACATATGGACCTTGTATTTTGTAATTAATACATTATTACAATAATTTGATGGTTTACTATACATTTAGTAACACTACGTTATCCATTTTAACACGTGGAAACTAACCCTATTGGAGTGATGGAATACTGTATAGACCAATCAAATTAGCTTACCCTGGACATAATTCGTAAACTCGTTGTTTTTATTGTTTTATCGGATTTTACTATTCAGTATCAAATATTAATGAAATATATTAAGTAAAAAATCCGCGATCGTAACCGTAGTTAAAAAAAACACGAGTTAACGTACACTACCTAACTTTTTCCTAAAAGTAAAAAAGGTAACCAAGTACCTTGTTAGTAACTTTGAGGTGCATTCAAATTCGATCACTTAATAGCAAAATTAAACTGATATCAAATTCGCATATACGTATTTTTTCACAGTTTTCCTCTGATCTCATTATCTAGACAAGCCAAAATGGTAACTATGATGTTTTTATCTGTTTAAGGTATATTGCGTCTTTTTAGACATTTAAGACAATAATTAAACATTTATTTAGAGGTCCGAGCCTTCGCTTGACCCACCTTGAGATTACGATCGGCTTTTCCCCAAACAATTTGTCCTACAAGCTCCCTGCAACCTACTTTTCGGCCATTTTGACTGGCAACACTGGCGTGACGTCACTACCGCACAGGCACCAACGTGTGCCGGCTAGCTACTAGCTTCAGTACGCTTTGACTTTTCCCCAAACAACGACGTGCGTTCGTTCGCAAAGCGAGTTGTATTGAATTAGTGAAATAACGTTTTAGTTCTACAAGTGGAAGACTAAGGTAAGTCTATTTCTCTTTTAGGACCTACGAAAAACAGAAACTAGACGGATCAGAGATCCGTCTTTGAAATTGTTCCCCGGAGGAACGGCTCCTCTCCCGGGAACAAATGAGTAACATTACGTTATTAAAACGTAAACGTGTAAGTGAACAGCTTTCACGACAGACGGACGGTGCATTACAACACCGCCCAATGGGGCCGAGGGGCCAATCGAGCCGACGGGCCGATCGAGCCGACGGGCCAAAGCGGGCCGACGGGCCAAATCGGGCCGACGGGCCGAATCGGGCCGACGGGCCAAATCGAGCCGACGGGCCAAATCGGGCCGACGGGCCGAATCGGGCCGACGGTCCAAATCGAGCCGACGGGCCGATCGAACCGACGGGTCAAATCGGGCCGACGGGCCGGATCGTCGGGCCGACGGGCCAAATCGGGCCGACGGGCCAAATCGTCGGGCCAAATCGGGCCGACGGGCCGAATCGTCGGGCCGACGGGCCAATCGAGCCGACGGACCAAATCGGGCCGACGGGCCAATCGAACACGTCAGATCAATGCCCCGACGGCCCACATGAGGCAGTAAATACAAGGATGGCCCGACGCTCCGCGCGGCCACCTTTTCCTTAACTCGATCGGGCCAATAGCTCATCAGCTAGAGGCCGTCGTAATTGGCTGACCAATTACAAGCAGTTATCAAACCGCACATTCCTTTTTTTTTAGGATATGCCGACCATTCGAGAGATCCTTCTGCTCACGGCCACCACGGCGTCATCCTCAAAGGACGTGATCGACAAGATGCACGATGCCGTTCTGCCGTTTATGCCGCCTGACTGGAAAGACTGGCAAATAAAAGAAGTTAGCGTCCAAGAGATTATAGGGGAGCTGCGCTTTGCCATCCCAACGGCAGATATAGCAGCAGCCTTCGATTTAAAGGACCTGGCAGAAAATACCTACAAAAATATAAAGTTGAAAATGCTTGAGTGACCAAAGCCTTGATCTATGCCCCATTCTCAGTGGCGGTCAAAATTCACGGTAGTAACGTGGAAAACGTTTTGAATGCTGTCAGAACAATGAAACCACATCTTCGGGGCAGAGAGGAAACAGATAGGCTCTTGAGAGGGCGCTCTCCGTCCCAAGCCTCAAAAAGATCGGCAAGTTCTGCGGGCCGTGCCCCAAGCGGGCCAAAGAAACCAAAGGGTCCAGATAATACATCTGTATCTACAGATCAGGGTACGCAACGGGACCCTTTAGCGGCAGCACTCGAGAAGCAAACAGAGATGTTTGGTAATTTAATGCGACATGTGTTGGCTGCCTCCAACAATACTGCCGAACGTGTGATACAGGCAGTAAATTCAATGAAAGAGAACCCTATTCAGGGAACCATTGATCAAGATACAAATTATAGTGTAGCAGAGGCAGACTCATCGTACTCGGACATAGAGATAGAGTCGGAGAACGAGAGCATAGAGGAGCAGGTCGTAGAAATAAGGAACTCACCGACACTGGCACAAGATGACAGAGAAGAAGCCATTGCGAGCCTTTGCTTCGACACAATTACAACGGAAGCTGAGCCTCCTGTTCCAGCGGCTTCTGCGGACATGGTAACAAAAGGGGCCAAATGCCAGCGCCTGGGGTCTGACGCGTGGAATAATTTACGCTATAAAGAAGCGGAAAGAACACTGCATGGAACACCGGTATTCACTGCACTAAAGGTTAACCCACAACTGGGCAACATTGTCCCCAAATGGTGTAACCCGGAGATACTTCTGAAAATTGACAAAACTCTGGGAGTCCTCACACATACTTTTCTACTAGAAAGACAAGCGCTAGAGGATGGCCTCCGGCAAGTAGCTAAAGAAGTGAGCGACCCACTAGTTATAACGTCCATTCACCAGAACGTGCTCTCAAAAGAGTCCAAATATTCACGCATCTCAGACCAGGCACTGCAATACGTCTGCGGCCGACGTGCGGAAATCATTTCTGCCAGAAGGGCCTTTTATTCGTCCTCAGATAAAGCATGTGATACCGTCATGCAGAACATCCCCCCGTCGACGACACATCTGTTCGATGAGGGCATGCTGACTGAAGCTTTTAAGCAATATGGTGGATACGACAAATTTTTTCCTCCGAAAAAACACATCTCCCGAAACAAGGTTCAACCCAAAACGACCACCGCCTTTAATCCCAATCGCTCGAATCAACCTAGACGAGTGCAAGGCCCAGGAAAGTCTTCCGGCCATCGAAAGACCCGTGGGAAAGTTGCACCCAATACCAAACAGGATTCCAGAAAGCGTTCTAGTGTTTTCAAGCCGGGGTGCTTCGCCTAAGGGTAGAGCAATGGGCGAAAATGGGTGCAGATCAGTCTTTACTAGACGTGATAAAAGGATACAGGATCCCCTTGATCAAAAAACCCCCCTTAATGTTCCTCTCCAGTCGAGACACCAAATCCCTGGAAACTAAGTCCAGCCTGTCAATGGATGCAGAAATTCGGGGCCTACAAACAATGGGGGCGATCGAGCCGGCGTCAGCTCGAACGGGGTTCCTGTCTCCTCTTTTCCTGAAAAAGAAACCCGACGGCACCTACCGGCAGATTTTCAATCTGAAGGCACTGAACAAATTTCTAAAACCCAAAAAGTTCAGACTGATAAACACCCAAAAAGTTCAGAACTTCCTACAGCCCTAGATCTCCTACTAAAAATAGATATCTCAAAAGCATATTTTCACGTGCCTATAATAGAGCAACACAGAAGGTTTCTAATGCTCAAAATAGCAAACAGCTTCTTCCAAATGACGTGTCTACCTTTTTGCCTCGCAACAGCGCCCCAGGTATTCGCCAAGCTGACCAACTAGATTGCAAGTGTCCTAAGAAGCGAAGGAATCCGGGTTGTGGTATACCTCGACGATTTCCTCATAGCGGGGCAGGACCAGTCACGGATAGAGAAGCAAGGATTACAAGCCTGCCAAATCCTAAGGTACCTGGGGTGGCAACTGAACCTAGACAAGACCAGCCAAATACCATCCCGAAAAAGAGAATACCTCGGGATACTTTGGGATACGGAGGCAGATACAAAGAGCATCGACCAAGAGAAAAACTCTCTAACGAAAAATCAACTGCGAAAAATGATTGCGGGACAAAAATGCACTTGGTTGGAGGCAAAACGTCTGCTAGGACGCTTAACTTTCACGTCATTTGTCGTGCCTTACGGACGGCTACACTGCCGCTATCTGCAAAGGGACAACAACAAAATGAAAAGATTCCCGAGAGGCAAGAAGTACCTCTTGTCCACAGAGACAATAACCGATTGCAAGTGGTGGCTGAAACATGTGTCCGACAAATCCCCAATCTTCCTGAAACCAACGACGCTTTTCATTACGACAGACGCATCAGACCTCGGCTGGGGGGCGTCGATCAACGGGAAAAATCAAAAAGGGTACTGGAACACCCACCAGAAAGCTTGGCATTGCAACAGGAAAGAATTGTGGACTGTATTTATCGTGCTGAAGAAGAACAAGAACAGGGTAAAAGGACAAACATGCCTCGTTCAATCGGACAACAAAACTGTCGTGGCATACATCCAGAAACAAGGGGGCACCAAATCTTTAACCCTGCTGAGGATGGCGAGACTACTGTTCCACCTTGCGGGTCAGCTAGACGTCACGCTCACAGCGAGATACATTCCGGGTCGATACAATGCTACAGCAGACAGTCTCTCTCGACACCAACAACTCCCGGAATGGTCCCTGTCGAACTCAGTCATGAACAGGATTTTCAAAAGATGGGGCGGGGCATACCAGAGATCGACCTTTTTGCGTCAGCTCGGTCGAAGGTGGTACCAGATTACGCAACAGAGGATGCCCAAGATCAGAAGGCACTATTCGTGGACGCTTTCTCGAGACACTGGAACTGGAACCTTGCATGGGTGTTCCCTCCACCGTGTCTGATGCCGAGAATACTTTGTCACCTAAACAAAGCCAGAGGAACTTACCTGATTGCCTGCCCCAGGTGGCACAAAGTTCATTGGAGAGCCGATATCAAATCACGAGCCACAGCAGCTCCATTCACAATCCGAGACCCCCAGTCGAACATAGTGGATCGCAGGACCAACCAACCTCCGCCAGAGGTGAACGACTTAATATTGGAAGTCTGGAGGGTACAGGGTGGGCTCCCGAAATAAACACCTGGCCCCAGGAATACAAAGACCTCCTCGAAAAGTCCTGGAGAAAAAGCTCGCTAAAGACTTATCATTCAGCTTGGACTAGATAGAGAAAGTGGGCAACCGAAAACGCATGCTCCATTAATAACCCACCTCCAGAAAAAGTGGCAGAATATCTATGTTTTCTTCATCACAGAGAACATCTAGCCGCTTCAACCATTTTAGTTCACAAATCAGTTGTATGTACCTTTGGCAATCCAACCAGATCACAGTTAATTTCGGGTCACCCGCTAGTGAGGAACATACTAAAGGCCATAACGATTTCGAAACCTAAGGCAAAGAAACCCATCGGGAACCTGGAAAAAGTCTTAAACTGGCTGATTCAAAACGAAATAGTAGAAGAAAGCTTATATGAAGTATCCAGACATGTAGCCTTTCTATTATTACTGCATTCAGGAAGACGCATTCACGATTTGACATTACTGGACATATCACCCGACAAGTGCAATATTAGTGAAGATTCTATCATTCTTCACCCGAATTTCGGGTCGAAGACAGACTGTGCAAAATACAGTCAATCAGGATGGGCGCTTAAGGCTAATCACATTAAAAATCTTAATTGTATATACTGGATCAGAAAGTTATTAGAAATATCAATGACCAGGCGATCAGCCAGACACTCTCTAAATAGCCTCTTTATAACAACTAGGGGTAGAGTACGAGAAGCCAGTAGATGTATAATAGCCGGTTGGATCAAAAACTACTTTAAGGAAATCGGCATTAATGCTCCACCTGGCTCTACCCGCGCAGCGGTAGCAAGTGACAACTTTGCCCTATGCGGTCTAGACATCGAAGAAGTTCTGACCAAGGGAAACTGGAGATCAAAAGACACATTCTTTAGATACTACTATAGGCAAATCAGCCATTCACAATTGATTGATACCGACGATAGACCTTCAATCCATTTTAATGCGGTCTAGTCTACTATAATCAGCATGATTATTTACTGATTATTATAAGAAACTTAAATAAAGTTGTTTAACAATGTTTCACTATGTGTTACCATTATCATTCAATCAATCGGCATACCAAAGTACCATTCACAGTACACCAATCGAAAAATGCCGGCAGAAACCAAACACATCTCAAGGTGGGTCAAGCGAAGGCTCGGACCTCTAAATATAACCGTTTTTCCCCCGAAGGGATAAAAACGAATATTTCGAGTCCAGCCGAAGCTTGACCCACCCAAATTTAAATGCCTTGCCGGCATATAAAGGTACTGAAGCTAGTAGCTAGCCGGCACACGTTGGTGCCTGTGCGGTAGTGACGTCACGCCAGTGTTGCCAGTCAAAATGGCCGAAAAGTAGGTTGCAGGGAGCTTGTAGGACAAATTGTTTGGGGAAAAGCCGATCGTAATCTCAAGGTGGGTCAAGCTTCGGCTGGACTCGAAATATTCGTTTTTATCCCTTCGGGGGAAAAACGGTTATATTTTTAACGTTTTAATAATAATGTATATCTCAGTAATTATAAATAGTAACTATGAATTTTTTGTTTACTAATAGCCTTTTGTGTACGATAATCATGTTTTCATCAAAATTAAGCATGTTAATTTCACGCTTAAGAAATTGAAAATTTAATTGAAAATACTCGCGACCTTGTCGTGGAGTCAGATGCATGCGGTGGGTGCGAGGCGGGGAGAGAGTGGGGCGCCAGCGGGCGAGCGCACGTGTTTTGCACCGACCGCGCCGTGTACAAATAAAACAAATATAACGGAATATCCTAATTGTAGGATTTTAGCTCTAATGAAAAATCACAGTTTGTCCCTTACGCCCTTTGAAAACTCTGGTCCAAAGGGCGTAAGGAACGATTGATTTGCTTTTATCATCGAAAACATA
Source organism: Epinotia brunnichana (assembly GCA_963854355.1). Taxonomy (NCBI): domain Eukaryota; kingdom Metazoa; phylum Arthropoda; class Insecta; order Lepidoptera; family Tortricidae; genus Epinotia; species Epinotia brunnichana. The sequence continues at coordinate 2,511,006 of OY977945.1, read as the reverse complement.
AGTAAACTCTTAACTGTTAAGTAAATGAAAGAGATGATGCCATGATCGTGGTTAGCATTAAAAAAAACCGGTCAAGTGCGAGTCAGACTCGCACACCGAGGGTTCCGGACCACCCCGTACAATAGAAACAGGTCGACTATAAACTGACACTCACTAAGTATGTATTTACATACTTAGTGCGTGTCAGTTTATACTAGACATCAAATTTTCAGTGATGTAACTAAAAATTTACGGTTTTCACAATTTTTCCTTTATTTGTGCTATAAATACTTCGTACCAAATTTCAAGATTCAGAGTTCACGGGATATGGGCATGGGCATTTCGTCCCTTACGCCCTTTGAGCCTACGGTAGTCGATATCCTTATTGGCAAAATTGAGCCGACACAGTTGGCCAGAACGCCAAAAAAAAAGAGAAGATATGCTTATCCACCCAGAGATGGGATAAATTTATTCGAATACGAATAACGTTTAAGAATAAATAGGATTATTCGCGAATGACGAATAAATATTTCGAATAATTATTCGCCAATATTTATTCGCGAATAACTTCTTAATTCGCATAATCATTCGTAATGCTTTTCGGGAATAATATTTTGAACGAATATTGTAGGAATGCTTTTTAATAGAATATATCTGAAAAACGTAATATTTTCCTACAGACAGAACAGTGATACCTAGTTTCTAAATTTGTTAGAAAAAGGTTACCGCTTCATCAAGGGTACCAAGTAACATCGCCGTGCATGGTGAAACGGATATTAATTGTAATTATTTCACTTGTTTTATTTTTACTATTTCGGCTTTACCACGGGTGAAAAAAAAACCGGTCAAGTGCGAGTCAGACTCGCGCACCGAGGGTTCCGGACCACCCCGTACAATAAAACCAAGTCCACTATAAACTGACACTCACTAAGTATGTATTCACATACTTAGTACGTGTCAGTATATACTGGACATACATTTTCAGTGATGTAACTAAAAATTTACGGTTTTCGCTATCTTTCCTTTATCTGTGCTATAGGGCGTTGCTTCGCACCAAATCTCAAGTTTCTGAGTTCACGGGAAGTAGGTTTTGATTCCTTTGCGGGTTTCGAAAACTTGCGGAAATTTGCGGCATAAACGGCTGTATCTTTTGATTGTGTTGGCTTAGAAGTTTGATTTTTTCACAGCTCCAAGAGACAGTAAACCTGAGTATTTGATATAAATTTCAGCCTAATTCATTTATTTGTTGCAGTATGGGTCTTACAAGATGTTACATATAAATACAGTTCCAGCATAACCCTGTTAGGGCACAGCAACATTAATATAAAAAATATTAATTTTAAAATAATGCATGCACACACTATGTACAGGAATTCAAACTTTAAATGATTGATACCTCCACACGTTCCTGAGAAAAAGGGTATTGACAGACGGACGGATGGACAACAAAGTGATCCTATAAGGGTTCCGTTTTTCCATTTCGAGGCACGGAACCCTAAAAACACACAGATCAGAATATAACATGATAAAGTACATACAATGTACAATTACAGGTATATAGTTGAATAATCTAACATGCGTAATCGCCTCTAATAACATACATTGATCCAATTACAATTTCCATAAATTACGTCATTTCAAAACTGGGGGGGGGGGGGGGGATGTTTATTGGATGACGGTAGTCATTTTATGAGGCGGGTAGTGTCCATTTAGGAATTAACAGGATGATGATAGGAGGGGGGGTCAAGAATTGACAAAAGACAACCGGCTTAGTCCTGAGTCATGGATGTTTTCTGTGTATTTAAGTATTTATTTATCTATGTAAGTATGTTTATCGTTCTTCTAGTACCCATAATACAAGCTTTGCTTAGCTTTAAAAAAACTGGTTTTTAGTATTTGTTGTTAGAGCGGCAACAGAAATGTAGGGTACTCATACACATTCTACATTTTACACTTATACATTTCTATAATCGCATGTTAAAACTTATTTATTCACAATTCTTAACTTATACATATTACATACTCGTGCATATATACACACTTATATAGATATACATATATAAATTATATATTACGCTTAATATGCTTATTACACTTATAGAAATATATATGTATGCCAACCAGTTTGTCGATATCGATATAGTAGTATATCGACATACTAGATCGACCTCACCGTCGCCCTAGCGGGCAACTGGTTATGGCCGAGCGCGGCGTCCGCGCATCAGCAGAGGTCGATTATCAGTCATCGCCTAGCACCGACGCGGAGCGCATGAACCTCTTGACCGCTAAACAATAGCCGCGATCTATGTGCTTGCTTTCTCGCTCGCTTATTATTATCAATTTCTATCTTCCGAACTGTATTCTCGCTTTAAGACTTTCTTCTATTAATAGTGCCTGTGCTTTCTACCCTTCTGTGCCTTCTGTTTATGCTTGTGTATGGATTTTGTGTGTACGCGGACAATATACATTGAACTGTAAGTTTGTGCATTTTATTACTCGCAACTCCTGCCGCATAGTACACGCCCTTAATCACCTACACCACAGAAATACATCATCTGTGAAAATTTCAGCTGTGTTACTATCACTGTTGTTGAGACACAGCCTGGTGACAGACAGACAGACAGACTGACAGACAGACGCACAGCGGAGTCTTAGTAATAGTGTCCCGTTTTACTCCTTGAGTACGGAACCCTGAAAAAACAATGGTTCAGTTTCAATTGTTTTTTCGAGTTGTTGAGTCGCCGCTGAAGATGGAATTGTCCCGTAAAAAGATATTACGACTTTCAAAGTGGATTAACACAAAAACAATGTGGAGACCGGATGATTGCTGCTTTTAGTAATGAAACACCTTCAAAGACGACAATATACAGGTGGTATTCAGAATTTCAACGTGGCCGAGTATCCCTCACGGACGACGCGCATGAAGGTCGACGAAAATCGGCAGTTACGCAAGAAAACGTCCACCTTGTGAGTCAGCTGATAAAAGAAGACAGGCCATGACATATCGGGAAATTCAGGAGTCTTTGCGGATTGAAATGAGTCAGATACAAATTATTTTACAGGAAGAATTAGGCGTGCGAAAGTTGTTTTCCTGTTGGATCCCGCACTTATTGTCTGACGAGCAGAAAACGACTCGTGTCAATTGGTGCCGCAAAACATTGAATAAATTCAACGGAGGAAGCTCAAATGCAGTTTTTAGTGTCGTATCAGGTGACGAGTCGTACGCATATGAGCCTGAAACTAAAAACCAATCTCGAGTATGGGGTAACGAAGACGAGCTTCAAGCCAACAAAAGTTATTCGCTCTCGCAGCAAGGCCAAGAAGATGGTGACTATGTTTGTCTCCAAATCGGGTCACGTGGCTACTATTCCACTTGAAGATCGTAGAACGGTCAAAGCCGATTGGTACACAAGTATTTGTTTGCCGATTGTCTTTGCTGAACTTAGGAAAAAAGGCCTAGTCGCCGCATCATCCTTCACCACGACAATGCCAGCCCTCACACCGCTCGTAAAACAAATGAGTACCTGGAAGGTGAAAAAGTCGAACTACTGGACCATCCTCCATACAGCCCTGACCTAAGTCGGCGGCCGGCAGAAGCAGTGGAGGCTTTTAAAATTTTTAACGACTGGTTTGAACGCATGGAAAAGTGCATAATAGTACATTATGATACAAGTGTGCTAAGTTGGTCATTACACTCGAGTCGGTTTTTAAGCCTGAGCCGAAGGCGAAGGCTTAATGGAGACGAGAAGTGTAATGACCAATGCTCACGTGTTTCATACGACGTTTTTCAACACATTTGCGAGGAAAAAAAAAAAAAAAAAAATGAAAATGTTAAAAGATATGTAATGAAAAGGCACTAGTGCGATAATGTAATGTAAAAGTCACGGCATGGGTAATATTCTGCATTATTTTGCTAATATTTAAAAAGATATGTAATGAAAAGGCACTAGTGCGATAATGTAATGTAAAAGGCACGGCATGGGTAATATTCTGCATTATCAGTGTAAATACGCTGTAATAAGACCTACTTTACGAGCAGGTGTGTTGAAAAATATAAAAGAGAATACTTTGAAAAACAATAAAAATACTTAAATCAATGTAACTGCATATTTTTTTATATTCCCGAAACTTTCAGTTTGACCCTCGTAGTGACCCTGCCTGCGTAGCCGGAGGTCCCGGGTTCGAATCCCGGTAAGGGCATTTATTTGTGTGATGAGCACAAGTATGTGCTCCTGAGTCATGGATGTTTTCTATGTATTTATGTATTTATTTATCTATATAAGTATGTTTATCGTCGTCTAGTACCCATAGTAGTTTGCTTAGTTTGGGACTAGATCGATTTTTGTAAGATTGTATAAGAAAAAAAAAGAAAATAAAAAATCTGTTTTTTAGTATTTGTTGTTATAGTGGCAACAGAAATACATCAACTGTGAAAATTTCAACTGTCTACCTATCACGGTTCGTGAGATACAGCCTGGTGACAGACGGACAGACAGACAGACAGACTGACGGACAGCGGAATCTTAGTAATAGGGTCCCGTTTTACTCTTTGAGTACGGAACCCTAAAAACGATGACGTAATATATGGACAAGCCCACACACATGACATATTGAAACAAACCTGTTAAATGCCCCATGAAGCGACTCATTTAACTCACAAAAATATTGTTAATTAGTAGAAAAGGGTATTAATACTTGAAAATAGGTACACTTGTAGTGATCATGTTAAATTCGTGTACGTGTTACAACGAGCAACCGCATCCTTAAATATTATTCGTGGATTTATTGGAATGAAATGAGAATAAATCATTCGTCATTCGAAAGTGTAGACGAATAAATTATTCGCGAATAAATGTTTATTCGAATAAGAATCATTCCAACAATGCCCCTTTCTGCACCCACACAAGTAACATATTTTATTTAAATAATTCTATACAGAAGACTGAGCGCTTATAAATAGGTAATCGACATTCCACGACAATTATGTCTCATGCTGAACAATTTAGTTATTATCGATCTAATGAACACAATATTTCAATAAATCTCCACCATAGCCGAACCGTGGTAAACGCCACGTTCGTCTTTATAAATGTTTGACAATCATTGACCTATTCATAATAAATGAAGGCCGAAACGCATTGACAGCGGTGGCGAAGCGGCGGCGCGGCGCAGTGTAGAGGTGGTACCGGCTGTAATGCTCGATCTAATAAAGCCGGGAAAAAGCGTTCGGATCCTTTCAAATTAGCTCGAACATTACAAGTACCGCCTCCGCGCCAACCCGCGCCGCTTCGCCACCGCTGTCAGTGCGTTTCGGCCTTGAATGCCTCCGACTCGCGTCAGCACGGTCGGTAGTTGAGACGCAAAGCAATGACGGCCTTATTCTGCAAGAGATAAGGTTCATATTAAAACTTTAGTACGAAAAAATATGAATTAATTAATAATCGTGGATATTTTTTGTTTAATTTGTTTCTTATAGTACTAATAATATGTTGACAGCATAAATCAAACACTTTCCAAGTAGTTATGTATTTTGGTTTTCCAAAAACTAACAATATTTGTGATTTTAGAAATCCGCAAAGAGAATCTGTTTAATTTTTAATAATTTATCAACACACATAATATACTATTCAGAATAATTTGTTAAATTGCAGTTATCTATAATTTCTGGTAAGATAATCCAGAAAATGTGTAACTTACTGAACTTTCTTTATTATTGATAGTCCCGGTTAATTAATTAGATTAATTTTGATTTCTTTAACTGGAATGCAAGCGTCATATCATAATAGAGGCACTTTTACAAAGTTACATATTATGCTGCACTTATGAAATCAGAATTTGTTAAAAATTGAGATTTTTGCTTTTTTTACAATGACGCGGAACCCTAAAATGTTTAATAATTTTTATTTTAACTATAACTAACAATACTTTACATCATAGAAAAAGAAAATTACAGTTATCGAATTATGTCCGGGTTTAGCTAATTTGATTGGTCTAGTAGAATACTTAAGAAAGTACATCATCGACAAGAACCTAACTCGTAACCTTTTCAACGCTCTCAAAGAGAAAAGTTGTCAACCTCAGGCAAAATCAACAAGACATTTACGGAGTTAAACCTTATGTCAATGGAAGAAGATTGGCTGGGCTCCTTGACGCACACAAAGTACTTTGTTATATACTGAAATAGAGAACAATCTCTGGGCCTAAAAACGGTAACCCTGTAATTGATGCGCCATCTAGAATCGATAGTTGAAATACTCCACTTCAATGTTAAAACATACAAAAAGTGCGTCGGTCGCAGGGTTTGAACCCCGGCTCATCGACTCCAAATACCTCCGTCTGTACCCCTAGGCTACTGATGTCTTATGACAACACGGCGAATTTTGAAATACCTTGACAGCCTCTAGTTGACTTATTATGCTGTCATTACCGCGCAACTAGTACTAAGATTGGCCGCCCTGTTGACGCATAAATAAGTATATAATAATGAGCTACTACTGTAAATGAAAAAAGTAACTTACCCCTAGGAGGCAGACAGCCAAGCAAAGCAATATGATAACAGTCTTCATTTTCCTTTCACTGGGCGGTGGACAGTTTCTTGGACAACTTGAAACTGAACTCTTTGCGATCGCCTAGCTACCTACATATTTATAGGAACGCCGAGCTCCAAAAATATGTATTCAAATTTGAGCTCTATCCCCCCGATATAAGTTCGGAACCACTACCGACACAGCCCGATACGTATTTTAATCGTGAATTAGATTTAACGTATCTATTTTTTATCTATTTGCATATCATGTTTTTTTTAAATAGCGTGTTGCGGAATTACCAATGTGTACCTTAGAACAATAAAGGTCAACTATAATTTACTTTCAAAACAAAGTTTTAACCGACTTCAATTCAGTACTCCGCCAAGCCACATGAACATTTCCACATTTTTTTTTCCAATTTACCACATGAACTGATTTCCGAGAGCAAATGCGTTGATTTTTAAACCAATAAACCAAATCGCTGTATGTGGACCGATAATATTTGAGGACTTCCGTCGATTCCTCAAGGATCTCAGAATTACCTTTGGTTCACTTTTGGTTCACCACTTCGTCATTTATGAACCAATTTGTACAATTCTTTTTTTAATTGAAAGTATATGCTTCCAGATTGGTCCCATTGTTTTCAAAACCCCAGTTGGATGATGGGAACCATGAGGAATTGAGGGAACTCCTCAAATATATTAGGCACGCGTGTAGTAATTTCGGTATTTTCTATTATAACTCGTGTATTTACACCCGTAAATCATAAATTTGGTGATGGTGAAAGTGATGATGAAGACCACAGATGGCTTGTTGAACTTCTCAATGATGTACCTACCTACTTCAAACTATAAAAGTACGTCACAGATTCTGATATGATTGCGTTGAAACAGCAAACAATGAAGTGCCAAGGGTAATTCTGAGATCCTTGAGGAATCGACGGAAGTCCTCAAATATTATCGGCTCACATACAGTGATTTGGTTTTTTTCTCTAATAATCAACGCATTTGCTCTAGAAATCAGTTCATGTGGTAAATTGCAAAATAAATGTGGTAATGTTCATGTGGCTTGGCGGAGTACTGAATTGAAGTCGGTTAAAACTTTGTTTTTAAAGTAAATTATTAGACCAATAAAACAAATCGCTGTTATATGTATGTGGGCCGATCATATTTGAGGACTTCCGTCGATTCCTCAGGGATATCAGAATTACCTTTGGCACTTCATTGTTTGCTATTTCAACGGAATCGTATCAGAATCTGTGACGTAGGTACTTAGTTTATATAGTTTGAAGTACATCATTGAGAAGTTCCACAAGCCATCTGTGGTCTTCATCATCACTTCCACCATCACCAAATTTATGATTTCCGTATGTAAATACACGAGATATAATAGAAAATATCGAAATTACTACATGCGTGCCTAATATATTTGCGAAGTTCCCTCAATTCCTCATGGTTCCCATCATCCAACTGGGGATTTGAAAACAATGGGACCAATCTGGAAGCATATACTTTCAATAAAAAAAATATTGTACGAATCGGTTCATAAATGACGGAGTTCTGAGGTAACAAACATTAAAAAAAACCCGAATTGAGAACCTCCTCCTTTTTTTTGAAGTCGGTTAAAGGAATCCTCAAATCAACAAAGGGTCGGCAACGTGCTTGTGATTCTTCTGGTGTCTGCTTAACATCAGGCAGACTGTATGCTTGGCTGCCACCGTCGTAGGTATACATTAAATAGATATAGTATAGATTAGTATAGCTATAGACTAGTAAGTTGTATAGATTTAATCAAATTATTATTAATTGTTGACGAAGCCTGCTGCGTACAATGAAAAGGGAATGAAATAGGAGATGTGTTTTTGTAAACACGACGAAGCCTGCGTTGCGGATACTTTTATTTATGTAATCATTCTTGTTTGTTAAATAAAATAATCAAATTAGAACTTTCTTGAGATATGTCTAAAATACTACTAATAAATCCACGGTTAAACTCACGACAGGCGACATGTTTCGAACTCTTCGGGAAGAATACTTCAGGATGAGTGTTTTCGCGGCAATGACGCTTGAAGCACATCGCATTGAAACAATGTCGCATGTCGTTACATTTAATACGGGAGTTTAACCGTGGGTTTATCAGTAGTGTTTTAATATAGATTTCGATTTATTAAATCCATTGGACTCGGAGATGATGTGATGATTAATAAGTTTCTGTCGAAAATTTCATTTTTGATACAAGCTTTTATTGCCGACTGTACTTTTCTGCACACCGTCATCAACTACTCATTCAGACGATTCTAACGAGCCCAAATGCAACGGGGTTACGTCGGTTAAATACTGAATTCTCATGGCCACCTTCTGTCTCCATCATCAGATCAGCTTGATGGTACCATCATATTGCATTGTCATCCAAACTATAGGTACCTTTACCCAAAATTTCAGCTCAACCGGTTGAAAATATCTGCTTCAAAATTGAGTTGCAAGATTTCACCCGGACAAACAGAGACATAGGTACATAAGTAGTTACCAGTGCGGTCCGAAAGTTTCTGGTTGGAGAAATATGATGTCATGCTCCCTGGCAACCCCACTTTCGATTTCGGGATTTCTGAGTATGTGAAAAAATTGTACCGAATTAGTACTTACTTGAAAATAATTGCACTTCAATAGTTTCGAGAGTACAATTATTTTAAATCGGGGTTGCTGGAGAGCATCTCTCCAGCAACCCCAATCTTAAGAAGAAGGAATTTCGCGTAGAATCTAAGTTTTTTGGGTAAAATAAGGCCCAAACAAATTGTACTCTCGTTTTTCCCGTTGAACGAGATAGCTAGGCTAGTTAAATTACTAAACTTGCGCCAGAAAGTGAACGCCTGCGTGACACGGCAATACGGAAAACACATGTACTCCATATTTTGCTAATATTTTTCATCAGGCGCAAAAAACTCTAAAATAATAAGTAAAACGGCGAGTACATACCTGACCATAGCTGACTCATTCAACGGTAAAAACCAATGAGTAGGTACAATATTTCCAGCCTAATGTATGCTACTGGTGGCGGTCATATGCTACGCGTAAAGTTTTTGTTGGTTAGGCCGAGTTCCTCCGGCCCGGCAAACTAAGATAAACTTTTCGGCATCGACGGCACTTTCAGAAAGCTGGCTATCGAATGAGGCATTTGCCCAAATAGTAGAGGAAATAGTGGCAGCAATGTATGGAGCAGTCTGCACTTTTCTCTCAGGCGACGCCGCTTAGCACGAATGTTTCGAGGGTCAACCTATGCTGATTTAGCGTCCTAGCCATGAGATCAACCCCTGGCTAGTACCCAAAAAGAGGGGGGGAAAGGCCGCCTCCCGAGGCCCAGTCTCAGCTATATTTCTGCCTAACCATAGCTACTAGGTCGAGTTTGGTATCATTTTCGTATAATTCAGGGATGGCGCTTTCATTTGTGGATTTAATTATTTACCTATCTATACAAAAAAACAGAAAAAAACGCAATATTTGAAAATTAGCAACAAAAATGTTTTTTTATTTTGTCTATCACGATCGCACGACAGCGTTTTTTTGTACAATAACACCAAGTAACATAGCCCATTTATCTGTCATAATAAAAAGTATCACTTGAAAGGCAAGTCTCAAGTAAAATTGGTATGAAAAAAATATTTTCACTTCTCATGCTCTAAAAGTTCGTCTTTATGTCGTGCGTAGGCGACATAAAGTCGCTTTTTATGCTCTAGAGCATAAAGTAAAATCTTCGTCGAAGACCAAGGCAATCGCTGCAACAGCCACACGAACATCTTTAACTTCATACAACAACCTCTTTATTTTATTTCGTTTCGTTCGTATTCTAAGACCAAGGCAAAGATACCAACAGCCAAAGTACACAATAAAACTTCATGAAATAAACTTATAATTTGTATTTCGTCTCATTTATTATTTTACGTGTTGCTGTTTCATTTCCTCGCAATCGAAGTGAAAAGTAGAGTGTACAACTCGTCCATAAAACCCATTTTACACTCGACTTTATATCTATCCTCGCTCGCAAGCTCGCTCGGATGGATAAACGTCTCGAGTAAAATGGTGCGTTTTATGCACTTGTTGTACAATCTACTATTTCTTTCGCGCGAAGTAACAGATTTCAACGGGGTGGCGGCTGTGTGCGGTGAATGTCTATCAGGGATTTCTATACAAATTGCAAACTTATGGCCTACTAGGTATGATACGGCTAACGGTTATATTTAACGTGACGTTACAGTACATTTTTAACGTAATGCATGCATCACATGACAGCAGCTAGCTGGGATAGCTGCTCTCATGTGATGATGATCGTGAAAGATACAAGGTACTTTCAAGATAAGTATAACTCCGGTGTAGAGAGAATAAAAATCGATATTACAGCAAGATGTGCGAGAAAATTGAAGTCCATGCCCAGAAGATGCATAGCCGAGACCTATTTATGAAATTAGAAAGCATTACGATACATTTTAAAACTAACACCTGGGCAGCGGAGGATGCAAACGGAGCCTTAATAACGGAGATTGATAAGGTGGTGGAAAGATGGCGATGGTATTGCGAAAGCTTTTACACAGACACAGGCGCAACTACAATAACAACAAGCTCTCAAGGCTCAGGTATAATCTATACAAATTGCATACTTATGGTTTAGATACTTAAATTTAAGAGTTTTTGTGGTATGACATACTTAGTTCTAAACAAAGTGTTGAAATTTCTAATTAAGTTGTCTTTTCGATTTCTACTCACAATAACATTATGTAGATGGGCAACCCACCTTCCGGATCAGCTCGGTGGTGCATTGTCACCTAATCGCATCAGGCATTCGGAAACCAGTGATCGTGTTGACGACCAATGGTTAGGTGAACATTCCCGAGATCTTTCCCTTCGACCTGCCCTATCACCGTGAGCTTCAAATAGAGGCTGTCGGGGTTTCAGCGAGCAATCTGACGAAAGTAGCTCAATATGCATTGGAAACAAATTTCAGACATCCATCTGGAGTTCCTTGAGAATGGCTACGTTAGTTCGGCGCCCAGTTCATAGAATACGCTAAATGCGTCTCTAGCACCACGTCTCGAAGGCGCCGATCCTTGCTCTCTCTTTCTTCCTTATCGTCCAGGACTCAAAGCCATAGGAAAAGGTCGAGAAGACCAGCGTCCGTACCAGCCTCACTTTAGTCTTGCGGCATATGTTTCGGTCTTTCCATATTCTCGTGAGTCATTGCTGATTTGGATATTTGGTTTTTCCTATTAATCTCTTTCTCGCTGACACCTTCACTGCTTATGAGAGAGCCAATATAAACAAACTCGGTTACAAACTCTAGGTCTTTGAAATCAGCGGGACGAGTTAATGTGCCTAGTCTATCCACTGCCAATACTTTGGTTTTGGATTTATTGAAGCTAATATCCATCAACTAACTTTCCTTCTCTACTCTTGACAGGAGTTCAGCCAACTCTTGTTTCGGAAATACGATGAGATTAGTGTTGTGTCGTCGGCATATCATGAGTTGCTGACTTTTTTCCTGCCATCACAAATGCCAGCATCCCAGCCATCTAGGGCTCGCCTCATGATGCACTCCCCGTAAATGAAAATTAATCGGAGAAATAATACCTCCTTGCTGGAGAGATGCTCTCCAGCAACCCCAATTTAAAATAATTGTACTCTCAAAACTATTGAGGTACAATTTTTTTTTAAGTAACTACTAATTCGGTACAATTTTTTCACATACTCAGAAATCCCGAAATCGAAAGTGGGGTTGCCAGGGAGCATGACATGAAATATGGCGGTTTATGGCCGGAAACTTTTGGAACGCCCCTCGTACAGTCAGCATCAAAAGTAACTACGCAATCAAATATGTCAAAAGTTCTTATTCCCTTTTAATAAAGATATCTTTATTTATCTTTATTTATTTATTTTTAGTAGGTATATACCTACATCGCAAGTTAATAGAAATCTTGTAGAAAAAACTTTTTTTTTTCAAACAGAACCCTAAAAATGTAAATGCTTGTGAACTCTATCAGAATATTCAATTATGTAAATATTTAGGTAAGCATAATTATATCATTGGGACATTTAAATTGAGGTTTCCCAACTAGGTATGTACGTGTTTTACTTTCAATAGGTAATGAAAAACAAATACCAAAACACATAAATTAAGATATATTGTCAAATTCGATATACAATGCCATGAATATTCTAAAAATTCGGTCAGAAATATTTAAAGAATTCCTCAACTTGTGACATTAGGTAGGAAAAGTGAAAATAGTTACATTTATAATATTGCCATTTTCACAACTCCTAGACAAGAAATAATACTGTCAATTTATAGCAAAATCATATTTCAAAACATTGTCAATGTAAATTAGTAAAGGTTTCTAAAATAATTAATAAATGGACGGATAAATTCTTTAAAAGTATCCAAATGTAAATTGAGCTTCTACACTCATTGAGTCAACGAGGCGTTTTATTTCTTTCCATTATTAACTAATAAAGCATTACTGTAATATCGTGCACAACTTCAGTTCAATATTTACGTCACACCTGGCCATAAAGCGGGACTTACCGCCCGCTACGCTAGCGGAAAATCCCATTTCCTGGTTCGGCCGAGACGAAAAATTTGGTACTCACCACGGGTGCTAATAAAAAAGCTCCAGATCACATATTTATCGCTTAAGAGTCCTCAGGAACACAGGTCCTTCTTTTATCTCTTTTAGCTTTTTCATACTCTTGGTTACCACTGACACACATGTAGGTCAGGTCCTGTTCAATAAAATTTATACTATTCTAAAATGTGTCGCTTAACTTCAAATTCAGATAAATCCACTCTGACCACTTGCGAGATAATTGAGAAAAAGTGATAATAACGTTAATTCGGTGATTTGAAAGGCGGTATTTTTTTAATTATGGCTAGAGCATTAAATAAAGCCATCCTGTTCGGCAAATTCAACATTAAAAACATGTATTCTTCACAAAAAATTAAATTTAGATTGGAGTTACCTTCATTTGATATAATCCATTGCAATTTATCTATCTTTGAAAAAACTCATTGTGGATTTGTATAACTTTAATTTAACAGACCTGGATTTATCTGCATTAGAAAAAAAATACGATTAGAAATTGTCAGCCATGTTGAACAAACTTCTTTCGCTGATTGGCTTGGATGGACTTACCTACATTAGAAAAAAACTGTCTTATGGATTTATCTGATTTTGATAAAATATTATGATTGTAACTGTATTTTTCTCAAAAACCACACATAATTATACTTACCCGATAAAATTGTAACAAAACTAGTTTTTTACCCTTTTATTTTATACCAATATCTTAAAAAATGTCAGAATTGGATTTACCCGAGTTTGAAGTTAAGCGACTCAATTGGAGTTGCATTTTGTTTTGCATCGTTCGATTTTGAAAACAGAACAAAGGCTACTTTAATTCGTATTTTGAGTTGTATCAAATTTTATTTTCCTGGTACGGGGGACACTACAGCTTAAATATGAAAAACTTCTTCTGTCCCTATTTTTTTTTTCTATTATAATTTCTAGCAACAGAAACTTGTTTCCGACCTAGATATGACGAATCCCGTTGTGTAAGTATACAAAGTTTCAAGTTATTCCAGTATACAATGAGAGCCAAAGTCAGTTTGTATGGGGAGCCGACTTGTTGAGCTGGGGACTCTTAATCGTCAGATACTGCCTTTAGTTTACCGCCCTAGGTGACGCCTAGAACTCCCTCAAAATCCTACACTGCGGATTACACTTCGGGTGCCTCTTGACCTCCCCGGCCCCAGCCATAGACTCAATGTCAAGTCCCGCCAGGTCCGGCGCCCGGTCGGCCCCGGCCCGCACGGCCGGCAGGTCGGCCGGGGCGATGACCCCCGCCTGGATGTAGCCGAGGATGTTAGGCACGTGCTCTTCGACGATCTTCACGCGCTCCTTCGATACTTCTGCTTGCCTGGTGGAATTTAAAAGAATGAAAGTGAAAAACGGCTCACGTAGCTCACTTCCGGGGTCATATTTTGGTAAAGATCTGACGACGGTAGGTATACGTCAGTAGCAATCGACACACAAACAGGCTAAAATCGAGCATGATGTAGTTAGTTCTGGTTTTATGCTGCGCAGCTAGCACAAGGTTTTCCAAGTTGCAAGATTGTGTCTACACTACCCTAACTGGACCAACATACCAAAACAACCAGAACGAAGTAATGTCGATTTCTACTGTCCTAGTATCCATTCTGAACTCTTCAAATCATATTTCTTATTTCTACATCTGCCGTCTTGCTTCAAGCGAGACTTATTCTCTAGTTACTTCTCAATCTTTGTGATACGAGTAGACAAACACAGCGTAGAACGTGATGTACAGTAGGCATGCTCCGCCATCCCTCTGTTGCTCGCTATTTGCTGTCTGACCTCAAGCTCCTACGTCGCTATGATGTCCTGGTACTCACCAATCATTGGCATAAATATAGGCCAGTCATATTTGACCAGAAAAATCGCTAAAATCGCAAGCTAACGGCTAGTTCCGCTTTTTACAAGTTTTATATTAACTTGCACTGTTCGTATGTATGTAAATATGTAAATATGTAAGTATGTAAATATGTAAGTATGTAAATATATAAGTATGTAAGTTGTCCGTCAAAATTTGCAATCCATTTTTCAGTCACTTCCCCTTGTCCAATTGAGCTGAAATTGAGCATGCATATGTATATCGCATGACAATGCAATATTATGGTGACTTGGTATCTGATGCTGGAGCTGGAAGGTGGCCATAGGAACTCCGCAATAAAACGTCACAACCCCATCGAGTTTGGGCTCGTTAAAATCGTCTCAATGAATACTTGATGATGGTATGCACAAAAGTACAGTCGGCAGTAAAAGCTAATAAATAAATAATTCGTTTAATAAATTCGTTTATTTGATAAGAAATACATTTTTCGACCAAAAACAGTATCTGGTGGACTCCAAACTAGGCAAAGCCTGTATCTTGGGGCCCAGGAGTGCAGTTGACCTGATTGTTTTTTTATTTTATTTTTTATTACATATGACTGCTATAACTTAACTTATAAAGAAACATCGAAACAATAAAAGAAAGAACAGTGAATTTAAGTAAAAAAATAATTATAATAATGTTAGACATAAAAGGTAAGATCTAAATGGGGGAATTTGTGTGTATGTGGTGTTTGTGTTTGTAAGTGTGTGTGTATGTGTGTGTGGATGTGTGTGAGTGCGTGTGTGCATGTATGGGTGTTAATTATATTGGTTCCGCAGAAAACGTTCCGTGTCGTCGTAACTCCAATCACAGCACACCTTTGTCACATAAATTTTAACTTCTCTTGAGGACAATTTACTTATATCTAGTGTTTTGCAAAATTTATTATACATGAAAGGTTTCAGGTAAGTACTAAAACGTCTAGAGAAGTGAGTTTTTGTAGGCGGTATTGGCAACCTGAAGCTACGTTTCCGCTACGTAGGGTCGTTTCGCCGGTTAGCGACCACTTAGCCGAGTTGCTCACTTTAGATTAGTAAATGTATACCTATTCAATGTACACACATAATAGATGGTATTCGTATAGGTTCTGAGTATAGTCAAGTTTTGAAACCTACAATAAAATATAGCACTTTCATCCATAGATTAGGAAAAAATATGGAAAAGGTTTCAAAATAGCGAATTCGCTGGTTAGCGACCGCTTTAGTCGGTTTGCGACCACCTGTTAGCTAGTTGGCGACCACTCTTGCAAATAGTGTTTAAGTAGTTAATAAAACGATGCATCATCATCATCATCATATCAGTCGAAAGACGTCCATTGCTGGACAAAGGCCTCCCCCAAAGAGTGCCATAATGACCGGTTCTGCGCCACCCGCATCCATCGGATTCCTACTAGGCCTACCCACGCCGCGCCTTCCGGTACGTGGTCGCCACTCGAGAACCTTTCCGCCTCAACGGCCATCGGTTCTACGTGCAATGTGCCCCGCCCACTGCCACTTAACTTTAGCGGCTTAGGGCTATATCGATTACCTTGGTTATGCTGCGGATAGCCTCATTTCTGATGCGATCACGCAGAGAAACTCCGAGCATAGCCCTCTCTTGATTGCCCTTTAGGTGACTTTGAGCCTTCTTATGATGCTTCTTATGATTTCTGAAGCGACCACGTTTCGGTGCCACACGTGATCACTGGCAACACGCACTGGTCAAAGACTCTCGTCTTCAGACACTGCGGAATATTAGACGAAAAGATGTGCCATAGCGTAGCTTCCCGAACGCTGCCCAACCGAGTCGGATTCGACGATTGACCTCTTTCTCAAAGTTGGACCTACCTGACCTGACTGCCCTTATACTACTACAAATTGTTACTCTTCTAAATCTACTTTACATTTCTTGTCAATGCAAAATAGAATCGAAAACGGCGCGCCATCTCGCTCACACCATAGTGCTATTATATATATTGCTATTACAGTCACACATGTCGTTCATAGTAGGTATCTAAATGCCACCATTTTACAAGCTTTTATGTAACTTTTAGATTAAATTCTACTTACCTACACTAGCTTCTGCCCACGACTCCGTCCGTGTGTCTCGTTTATATCGTAGCTCCATACAAAATTTCAACCCCTATTTCAGCCTCTTAGGGGATTATTTCGGGGATAAAAACTATCCTACGTCTTTTCCCGGGACTCAAACTATCTCCATACCAAATTTCATCAAAATCGGTCCATCGGTTTAAGCGTGAAGAGGTAACAGACAAGACACACTTTCGCATTTGTAATATAACCATATCATATAATCATATGAATTATTCATTTTATAATTATATATTTTTATTATATTACATATACCTACTATAGACAGCATGGATTGGCGCGGCTTAAATACCTACCGACACAATTGGCTTGCCAAGCTAAATATCGCGGGTGCCGCAAGAATCCATAAGGAAAGAAAAAGAAAAACGATGTGGTCGCTATCCGACTTCTTTGGTAATATTTTTTTTGGGTACGCGACCACCCCATTTTATTTAAATCTATTTTTATAATATGCCGAATTTCAACGAAATTATTACAATAGCTAAATCAATTAAGCAATCAACTAACTAATTTCAGCATAATAATAAAATTAAGTGACGTAACTAAAGTTTTCGCGCCAACTGTCGCGTTATTTTTTTTACAGATTCACTGCACGTCAACACTTTTCGGAAGCAATGTGTGAAACGTGTGAATTGAGGTTATTTTTTCTTGCTTTGGATTAAGCTTTGGGTTTTAAAGTGTATTTATTCTTATTCTGACACTATTCAAGAATAGTTAATAACTAATTAGTTTTCTGTTGGGTTTGTAGAAATGTTAATATCTTTAATTGAAGTAGCCTAGTCCGTCAAGTGGTCGCCAACCGAAGGTGGTCGCGTTACCGGCGAAACGACCCTACAGCTTGTACCAAAAATGAAATTTTTGACAGAAACTTATTTAATATGTTGTTAGGACCACTACCAGTAATGTATATCCAAGTTCGCAGCTTCGAAAGACCTGTGCTAACTTTGCAGCACTCGAAAAACCACGAAATGTTCGCACTTTTTTTGGTATTGTCAATATAAATCCTAAACTATGCCGTTTTTTTTAATAATATCTACTAGTTTTTTAAAGTATTCTAAAATCGCTACATTTTGTGACCAGAAACAGCTCTGAAGGTTAAATACTTACCGAGATACAGCTCTCCAAAAATTTTTTGTTAAGGCAACTTTAAATCGTTATAAATCCTAAACAGTTATTTTATCTAAAAAATACCAAAGAAACCTAATAATCATTTTAAAATACGAGGGTGGATCAAATAGTACCCATGTTTGATGGCAGGTGGCGTTACTTAGGAAAGTTGGCATTACCGTCGTGTAGTATAGACCTTATCAAATAAAAAAATGAAAACTGGCAATTGTCTATGGTTCAGTTTTTTTCTGGCGGCAAATTTTGTAAGACTTGTTTTGTTTTTCGTACAAAATGGAGAAAGAGCAATATCGTTCCGTAATTCGCTTCTTATTTTTGGATTGAAAATCATGCGAACAAATAAAAGTTAAGTTAGATGCTGTCTACGTAGGTCTTTCGCCGTCTATGACAACCGTGAGATATTGGTTTAATGAATTTAAACGAGGTCGTACATCTGTTTTCGACGAGGACCGCCCAGGGCGCCCGGCAGACGTGGTTACCGAAGAAGTCGTGCAAAAGGTAAAAAACATAATGGCTTCGTGGTTTTTCGAGTACTGCAAAGTTAGCACAGGTCTTTCAAAGCTGCGAACTTGTATATACAGTTGGTAGTGGACCTAACAACATATTAAAAAAGCAGAACTAGCCGTTTGCTTGCGATTTTACAAGTCAAATTTGACTGGCCTAATAGTCAAACACGGCCCTCGCGTATTCGTGTAAGCCTAATGTCTTTTTTTTTATACAACGACCGTGGCAAACAAGCTTACGGCCTGCTTGATGTTAAGCTGGTACCGTAGCCTATGTACACTTGTGACTCCAGAAGAGTCAAAAGCGCGTTGCCGACCCGACCGATTATTCATTTGAGGGTTCGCTGTGTTGGCAGATAGAGATATGCAGGTCCCTCACTCCCAACACTGGCTTCTCTCCTCTTTGCTTTGCTCCCTATCTGCCGTCTGAACTTAAGTTGTATAGCTCCTACGATGCTATGCTACCCTGGTACTTATTCTTGGTACAATCCTTGTCATAGGCAACGTTTGGTCTCTCTCCTCTCTGCTTTGCTATTCCTGCACGGCTCGCACTAACCGTCTCTCTCTTATTAGAAAACTTAGAAAGAGACGTATAGTGCGAGAAAAATCGAGAGAGCCACGCGCCGTCTTGTGATAGCCGTGCTGCTGAAACATTAAGTTCTACAGTTCCTACAATGACATGTTCTCCTGGTACTCACCAATGCTTGTCATAGTCAAACACTGCTTTAGCCCTCGCGTCTTCGAGGCGGCGTTCGCTCTCCCTCCTCTTCGCATTGTTTTCTATCTGCTGTTTCAACTCTAGCGCGTATTTACGTGCCTTCTCTTTTTTTATACGCGTCTTTTCGTTTTCTTTCTCGTCTAGTGCGGCTAACTTGGCTTGTGTCTGAAATTATAGTTTTTACGACAGAGTTAGGAATCTTCTAAAAATAACGCGAAAATATCCTCATCAAAGCGGCCCCAAACTGGCACACTAAATTAATTGGTTGCTAATAGGCGTAATTGCGCATCATAATTATGCTACTTAGTGATGTAATGATAGTGGTGCTTTATACAAGTTACGGTTCTCCAAGTTGTAAAGAATACTCGATTTTTCTAGCGACTGAGTCCGCGTGGAACTCCATACGAACTTCCGCCTCCGATTTCACCCCGTTAGGGGATGAGTTCTGGGATAGCACCTACTACCTCCCCCGGAATTCAAATTATCTCCATGCCAAAATTCATCTCAATCGATTCAGGGGGAAAAGCTAACCGCAAACGGAGTTACTTTTGCATTTCGTCGGGTGACAAGCAAAAGTCACTACCAAAACTGTCACTGCTCTTCAAAACATCGTATCTCGGTACGTAGTCGATATCGAGATACGACCTTTGATTTAAGTAGGTATTTGTTACTTAGTGAGTTTTGCTTGTCACCCGACGATTTATAGTATGGATGAACAAAACCAACCTCTTTCCTAAACTCAACCTCCCTCTCTCTCTCCTGCTCCCGTTCTCTAATCTTGAGGTTCATCTGAGCCGTGAGGTCAGTCTTGGTGCTATTCTTCACAAATTCGTGCTTGCGCCGCTCCGCTATGTCGTCTTGCACGTTCTTCTCCACCAACTCGTGCTCTTGAAGAAGTTTGATGATGTTGTCGCGGTCTTGGCGCTCGGCCTGGTCATTTATTTAATTATTGATTATATAAACACACACATGTCCGGCTCACAGTGGAGACCAGACGCCATGACATGACATGGAAGAAATAAAGACAAAATTATAGCAAATATCGCAAAACATAACACCAAAGAAAATAATAGTAATATAACAAGTTTACTTAGTTGGTATAAGAATGAAATCCATATTCATACAGTATAAAGAAAGAAAGAAAGAAAACATTTATTTACTACACAAAAAACACACAGAGACAAAGGGAGTAGGCATACATTACAATTTAACACATATTGTGTGTGTCTTCGCGGCAGTGAATAGGTCGCTGTCTCAGCATTATGCCGAGGTGTCAGACAGACACCTACAGCGCTGATTTTCAGACAGCACCGTACGTGACCCACGGAACGCAACACAACATAAGACCATTGATAAACACATAATTATTGTATACACATAATAAATAATAAATGTAATAAATTTGTAAAATATGTACCAGTAGCCAAATGGGATAGAAAGAAAAACACAAAGCAAAAAACGCGACACGGTTGGGATAGGAAAGTGCTGGATGGGTTAGGATTGGGTTTGGGATTTCTGAAGCGTCAACAAATAAGTATAAGTAGGTTACATAGGCCTACCTACTTCCCTTTCTACCTAATAAGGTTGTATGACAAGGGAGCCAAATGCGTTTCGCGAGGGTAGCGCATTGGAGCCCGACCGCGAAGGATTCTAGAATCGGGGTGAAAAGAAGCCATACCGCGCTACGCTCATTATCGTAGCGCGGTATGGCTTCTTTTCACTCCGCTTTCTACTTAGGTTCAAACAACATTATGGGTCATACAGAGTCAAAAACAAAAGACGTCTTTCCTGTGGTTAATATTTAAGTGCTAACGTGCGTACGTACGTACGTTGTGTATCTAAAATGTATGTAAAAAGGCCAACCAAAAATTAATCTTTCCTTAACCATGGCAATGTCCACAGAAAACACGCGAACCTAAATCAATGAATGAGTCTTATGTTATTCTACTGTCTAAGCTACTAGGCTGTTTCGTCAAAATCCGTTCAGCAGTTTTATCGTGAAAGAGGAAAAAATATCCAACCATCCCTATAAACAGTATAAACGTATGCGTTCATGATTATAGTACATTTACTATACAGTCTGTTCGATTTATATGTATAGCACATGTCGTTAAGGTGGTTCGATTGCCATACAAAGCGTTATTTGACATTCGCAGGCTAACGGCGTGATATTTTAAGAAACTTATGTAACAAACTTTCATCAATTGGCTTCCCATTTGCGCCAAATTCCCCCTTTCCTGGAATAAACTTGTATAAACTAGATTAATTTGAGAAAAATAGTTTTCCCAAAATATCACGTGACAAACCAATTTCTCAAATTAATCTAGTTTATGTAAGTTTATTCTAGGAAAGGGGGAATTTGGCGCAAATGGGAAGCCAATTTATGAAAGTTTGTTACATAAGTTTCTTAAAATATCACGCCGTTAGCCTACGAATGTCAAATAACGTTTTGTATGGCAATCGAACCCCCTTAAGTCTTAACTCTAAGAATAGTATTAACATATGTTTATGGAAGCTCTTTGATTTAATATGAAAGATGTTTTACCTCGTCTGCCATGATTTTAGCACATATTTTTGCGTTAATTTCCTCTTTGACTCTCTCTCGGCGCTCTCTCTCTGCAATGCTGCAAATAAATTTATATTTTATGATTTTCATTACAATGAATTACAACTATACCAGGCTTGCATAAAATGCACAAACATTTCAATAAGTACCTTGATATGGGGCTTGTCTATATAATTATTACGTCATCGTTTTTAGACACTACTAGACTCGCATAAATGGAGGCACTTTCATAGCAGAGCTCCAACTTGGTTCCTAATCTCCAAGTCATATATGGAAGTACTAGGCTAGCATAAAAAGAAGGCCCCATATCCTATACACCAGCAGTGGAAGTACTAGGCTTGCATAAAATAGAGGCACTTACCAGCTCCAGTTGATTCCCTCCATATACTATCCACCAGCAATGAAAGTACTAGGGTAGCATAAAACTAAGGTACTTACATGGAAGCACTGCGGTCAGCGGCGGCCTGCTGTTGTTTCTCGATATCGGCCTCCTCCTGTATGGCCATGGTTCGCTGTTTGGAGCGCCACGCCTCTCGGGCCTGTTTGAAGGTCACCATTTCGCGACAAGTCTTCTCCATCGACTCTCGCTTTTGTTTCAGCTCCCTGAAACAGTGCACGTTTACACTGTCACGGTCTCATATCAGACGAGTCTATTGAAATAGCACACTATGACGTCACAGTTTGCATTTTCAAGTCGCCCCCATTTCGATACATGTGATTTTGTGCTGTAAGTTACAGCACTGCTGTTGCCGTGCATGCTGCAGTTATGGGCTATTTACACTTCGATTAGTCATTAGTGCGATTTCATACATATGCTGCAAGTAGAAGTAGCTTTTATATGGAGTCGCGCTAATCACTAATCAATGTGTAAACATGCCCTTACAGCACTGTTGTTTATGTAAACACTGTAAAGTACAGCACAGTTACAGCACTTACACAATAGGCTAGCTTCCTGTTAAATTAAATTGTTTCACAACCATTATGGAATCATATATACATGGAAAAAGTGTAACCTGCACTGTCTGTTGTTTACTGTGGTTTCTGAACCTCACCTCTGGTCCTCATCAGCGATGGTCCTCATGACGTCATCCAACATCTTCTGCTCAATGAGTGCGTCCTCATACTGGCACTGTCTCTGCCGCTGCCTGTTCACCAACTGCTGTTGTAACTCCTTGCAGTACTCCGCTGTCTGCTGGATCTTCTCAAGTTCCTTCTCTTTGGCTTTCTTGTCGTCGCCGAGGGCAGCTAGGAGGGTGACGTTGGCGCGGTCTTCTTCAACCTGAAGTTGAGCAAGGATAGTTTTTACAAGCTTTATATTAACGCATTCTAGTCCTAAAAACCCTATCATCTATCCATCCATATTGTCTATAACAATAAACGTAAGCAAGTTCGGAAGTTCTTTGTGCCACGCAACGTACGCGGTTATCTGATTGTGGATGGTCTTTGCTACCCAGCTGGAAAATAGTTTTGGATACTATGTCCATGAGGGGTGTGGATGAGACTTTAGCATGTGACATAGTGAGTGTTGTGTGTAACCCGACAATGGACAATGCTGAGAAAAATTATTGATTCAAGTATTTTGTGCAGCAACAGCAACTCAGACCTTTATTCTCAAATAGCATAATTTGGTGAATCAGAATAAATGAAAATCTGTTAAATTGATAAGAACTAATTAACCGCACCTTTTCCTGCAGCCTCCTATACTCATTGTGCTGTATCTGCTGACGAAGGTCTCGGCACACATAACCAGCCTGCAGTTTCTTCATCAGTGTGCGCAGCCCCGGATCCCGTTCCCGCAGGTAGTGCCTCCGGAGAAGTTCTTTAGCTTCGTCATGCCGGATCTTCGCTACTTCTGTGGCAAGCTTAGCTTCCTTGGTAGCTCTGGCATTGACAATTGCTGCATGGTCCGTTCTCTGGAATAACAAAGACACAAATTGGTAAAATTAAGCTGTCTCACGCGGCATATGATTGCCCAGTTTAAAACTAGCCTATGGTTGCTGGAGATGGGCCAACTAGCCGATTAATCGGTGCTGAGGTGGCCAACTATAACTGTCGACTATAAAGGTGTACATTTCTAATATTCAATCATAGTATTTGCAATACAACTTCAATGATCCTTATAACGTACCTACAGCCAAATAGTCGGCTTCCACTACTTATATCTCAGTCTCTTTTCAACCTGTACAGCAGAAGTTGCTAAGTCCCTAGTGCTCAATATGATCTACACACAAACTCTAATGTCAAGGGAATAAGGATCTGGGTTGAAGTCATTTTGCTTATCTGATGCTGACTGTACCATGAGTGGCATACTCGAAGAGAGTCAATCAGCAGTGAGGGATTCATTCATTCATTCATTTATTTCTTGATAAAATATTGTATTTTACATGTCAACTTAAAATATAATGATTTACATTTCATTTTCAAAAAACGTTAATGTCAATAAAATTTAATCATGTAATATTTATCATGGTACATGGTTACATACTTATTCTAGTAGTAATATTTTTAGTTCTGTTTTTTGCCAGCAACGCTATCCAACAAACTCATCAATGCTATAATATGCCGGGGCAATTAATAGCGTTTTAAGTTTATTTTTAAATAGGGTCATTTCGCCGGTTGGCGACCACCTAATTTTATGTGCTGGTTAGCGACCACTTAGATGACTTGGAGAACTGAAACCATATTTTCTCGTTTTTTTTGTAAATTCATATTCCATAACTACAAACAATAAGGCATACGACTGACTGTTTCAATAGGCTCTGTAGAATTGATGTTATCTTCAATTGAAAAAACCATGTTCTTCAAGTGGTCGCTAACCGAAGGTGGTCGCGTAACCGGCGAAATGACCCGAATCTATTATTATCCAATTCAGATATGTCTTGTGGAACCGGCGAAAACAGATAACCTAAAAGTGTGTACCTCTTGGAAATCTTTCTCCATCTGTGATTCTTTCTTTATGAGCGCCAGGCAGCGGCCCATCCTGCCATCGTCCATCCGATTGTTGAGCCATTGTGTGTCCAGGGCCCTCTGGAAGTAGTTCAACTCCGCCTGACGCTCGCGGAATATTGCATTCCGCGTAAGCTCGTTTTGAGGTTGCTGAAACCAAATTTCTTGTTATAGTAAGTTCTTTAGAGCTCTGCTAAATATAAAGCTATGATAAAAGTTGTGCTGTACCATTATTAAATTTAATAATAATATGCTTTGCAACGTTCGTGTTCCGCCAAAAGTCAAATCAAATAAATTAAATATGAAATAAATAAACGTCAAGTTTGTTTTGTAAACAGAATTTGCACAGAGTAGGCATTCATCCAAATTGGGACAAAATCGTATAATATTAATATGTCAAGAGAACCAACATTATCTAGAAATATGATTGGTTGTCACGGCAAGACTGCCAAACGGTTGCCATATTTTTTTTTTTAAATTAAAGGTAATGGTTTTCTCCAGTTTTTCTCAGACTTTTTGGCCAGATATTCTTATCGAAGCTTGATTTCAGTGCCATCTCTGAATATTCTTTCTATCCGTTTCTAACTGATTGCCGCAGTGAAAGCAATGACGTGCAAAGCGACATCTAGTTTCAAACTGTTTTATTATAGTAATAAGAGCCATCTATCGAAGACTAGAGTAACAAAAACTAGAATTATGTTCAGTCCGCCAGAGTGCCATTCTTGGGACAACACGCATTTGGATTTTGACGTGTGACAGTATAGAGCTGCAACCAAATCTGGGTGCAGATTGATGGTGTATCGAAATAAAGACGGTCGGTAATGAAACAGTGATTAAAATGGCAGAAAGTAAAAGTGCGTTACTCGCGAAATCAATGCAAAAACATGCCGGACGGGCGAAGGAAAAGGTATTTATCGTTTTATGTTACCTTACGTGTAAGTGTTCTGTTTGGTATGTGACGGTGTTTTCAAGATTTTAGACAGCCGAGTGCCGTGAAAGTGGCTTTTTGACGGGACCGGAGACCCGGTCAGGTTTCTCGAGTCCCAGCGAGATCTCTAGGTTGTATTCGTGTGAAATTATTTTCACCTGTTGCTGTGGCCGCGCGCAGGTGTTGTGGAGAGCGGTGCTGCATTTCCGTAATTGTGTTTACATTGCGTCGTCAGCTGAGATCAGTTTAAGTAGCCACCTAATTGATTAAAACACGCGCCTAGTTATCATTTCCAGGGTGTACTGATACCTATTTATAGGCGCACCAGATGAGATAAATTTGGATTACGTGTGTTGGATTAAGCTTGAACTAATAAGATTGCAAAGGCTGTTTGGCCACATACCTAAAGCCTTTGGAACCGATTAAGAAAATTACTACGACACTGGGCGCATGAGAGTTGTCTAGGGAACTGTTCTAAATTTAAAAATAACACAGCAACAGTCGGCTTGAGCGGAGACAGCAGTCTGTGCTAGTTTCTCAGAAATATCATAGTTATTTTAACTCCTCTATTTTTATGAATTTTGTGAGCTAAAGCTTATTTTTATGAATTATAAATTCTTTTGCAATGGTCCCGTTTAATAGGCTGCATTGTATAAATAATGTGCACTTAGTTATATCTGGTGTGGAAAGTGGGTCATCATCTAGTTTAATTTGGGTTTGTTACTAATCTGATTTTATTGAGGTATAATAGTTGAAGTTCACAAATAGATTAACTGGAACATGTTTTATGGGATGGCTAGAGTAACTTTCTAAATTAACAATTATTACCAATTTACCATTGTAGAAATATTTATATTAAAAGCTGTGATGTTAAAGACAGATGTCTTCTACCACAATATTATCATCGTAATCATAATTTGTCCGAATCATATTTTATGTAAAATTTTAACTATCAGCCAAAACATCAGAGATACGAGAATTGTTATACAGTAATCCATTTGTAGTTCAAATTCAAAAATACTAATAGTAAAACTTATATGCGTATTTCGCAACCACCTAATGAGTCCTTTGGACCAGCTTACCAGATACCCCGAGTTTCAAGGTCTCCCCGAATGAACCATGTTCTGTGGAACCTTATAAATCTCATTCATATTGTATATCAAGGGTTCTTTTTATTAACCCATTGACTGCCAGGCTACGCAATATTACGAAGTATTCCTACCAGGTACCTACGTAATATTGCGTAGCTGGCAGTCAATGGGTTAAGTATCAATTAATATACAATTTATCTCACTATAAAATATACAATATGCAGCAAAAAATCGTTTACTACAAATTTACTCAAAAATGTCTATGGCTGCCTCTAGGGCCTTTGCCAGAATCAGTGACGGGATAAATAAAAAAAATACGAATACAACCATTTAACAGAAAAAAGTGTAGACGAGGTGTTGTTATATTTGTAACTCCATGTAATAAACACTGAACCTCACGAAATTCCCAGAACTATCGACAGATTCTCAATGGTCATTGTAAGTCAATACAACTGAGATCTGCCAAAATCTGTTTTTATAATCTCTTAGGGAAAGTAGAAGTAGAATTAGTTTTTTTAGTTTTCATTTAGTGACATTTAGTTTGTTAACCATTTAGGTACTAATTGGTTAAAATCTGCAATTTTAAAATGATTATTGTGTAAGATTATTAATATTATATTGTAGAATACCATTTGACATGTAAAAGTGCCCTTGTGGCCTATTTGCAGAATAAATAATTGATTTTGATTTTGATTTTTGAGTTGTGTATACTTACCTATACGCTACTAGTACAACACTAGACACCTCTATACCTCCCACAAAACACACATATATGTGATATAAGATAGATATGGATTTCCATAGATGCAGCATAAATTCGTACAGTTAAGACAATCTCAGCAATAAAGATACAACTGAGAAGAGATATATTTTGAAATTCAGGTCAACGGGGTAAAGTTGATAATCGTGCCCCCGCCAAGACGAGCCAAGCGAAGCGCAAGGGCAGGCACTACCTATCTTTTCTCGAAGCGCTTCGTCGTTTTTTTGTACCCTCATAACTTGTGTTTGGATTATACCAGATAAACAAAATTCTCGGGATATGATGTCAATAGTAAACTTATTAAACATATAAAGTTTCAATTGCATAGGTCTTATGCTTTAGATTCTATTGATATCTAAAAAACGCCGATTTCGTCACTGACTCACTCACGTTGATCATCAAAACCTCTAGGGTACTTCCTGAAGTCCTAGAAAGCTGAAATTTGGTATGTAAGCTAGTATTGGTACACAATCAACAATACAATTCAAAAAATTTGAACTTTTACCCCCCAACCCCTTAAACTAGGGGATGCAATTTTGTATGAGACTTCCGCAAATTTGGATGCTAGAGGTCTGAAAATTGAGATAGGGACTCCTTATTATAAATAATAAAATGCGTATTTCAGGATGTTTAGTAAATCACCCCCCTACCCTTTAAATTAGGGCATGGAAGTTTGTATGGGTTTTCCTATACACTTCTTTAGAAATTACCTTACAAAAAGGAATGAGATCCCACCAAAAACATTACATGTAAAGTGACTGCCAAGACTCGCTAGCCCATATAGTTTTCAGCGTTAAAAAGCTATCAGATCATAAGGAGCGCCAAGCTTCCTACTCCACACGGCGTAACCTACCACTACCAGCCACGCTCTAAAAATTATATATCTTGGCTAAAAAGTATATACCCGTCGCTTATTAATGTCGCTTATAAATTCATTCAGCGCGAGAGTCTATGCGGAGACTGGGATGTGCCCAACAAAGCTATACTTTTTAGCCAAGATGTAAAATTTTTAGAGCGTGGCTGGTAGTGGTAGGTTACGCCGTGTGGAGTAGGAAGCTTGGCGCTCCTTATGATCTGATATCTTTTTAACGCTGAAAGCTATATGGGCTAGCGAGTCTTGGCAGTCACTTTACATGTAATGTTTTTGGTTGGATTGTATATTACCCCCAAATGCGGGCCTGTGCCGGGTTGTGCCCCAAACTCGTAAAACTGAAAATGGTATGTACACGCTTATACATGTTCCTTACCCATCAATTACCTTAATGAATTGGAGTATTCTATGGGGGATTTAACCTGAAAATTTACTAATGATATTTCCGTGAAAGTAAATTAATTTCCGGCTTCGTAATTTTACGCAAATGGCTCACATGAGGTACTTGCACAGTTTATTCTCAATGAATATATGCTAAGTGGCAATATTTTCGGTGTAATTATAGTAGTTTATATGTGACTGTATACATAATGAAAGGCATGTATGCAAATTGACAATTCATTTCATACCTGTGTCGTCCCTCAACGAAAAAAAACGAACAAAAGGCGTAACATCTGGCCGGCGGCGAGGCTGGAGCGTTGACCTATGACCGTTCCATAATAAAATACATAGAAATATGTTTATTATGACACAATACAATTTTTCTTTTTTGTTCACTTAATAAATTGTTATACATATATTTTAACACACCATCGCCGTATCGACAGGGAAGACTTTCGATAAAAAAAACTAGGTACCTATCCCGTTCCCGACTACAAAAAA
The DNA here is from genome assembly GCA_963854355.1 of Epinotia brunnichana. Lineage (NCBI taxonomy): Eukaryota > Metazoa > Arthropoda > Insecta > Lepidoptera > Tortricidae > Epinotia > Epinotia brunnichana. Next base: position 2,481,528 of record OY977945.1, on the reverse strand, counting down.
GTTAAAGAAAAAAAAATATTTTTTTTCATACAAAATGTAGCCCCAGGACACCTAGAGCATAATCTTTAATCGACTGACACCTCTTTTAATTATCAAAATCGGTTCAGTATCTTAAAGGCTACGGCGGAACACACGTAAAACAAACATAAACTGTTAAAAACATACGCCTTCTTTTCGGCTCTGCCTTAGTCGGGCAAAAAAGAGCTACGATGAAACAGACAGACACACAGATTATACTTATTTGACTATCAGTCAACAAAACAACCTTTTCGTCAACTTTGATTATGGTTTAAGAATTTATTTCTCCAAAAGAATACAATTCACTTATCTAGAGAAATACAGTAACATGCCTTAAAGTATAATTTAACAATGTGTACGAATGCAAAGAATACATTTCAAATAGTCTTAATATTATATAATAGTACTTATATTTATCACCGCAATATGCACAACCAAGTGGGTAGAATACAAACAAAAGTAAGTTATTTAGTATTTCTATTGTCCATCCCATAACTGATTAGCCGGTAGGCCGTTGATTTAAACTGTTTTTATAAGCTTTCTATTAACGTGCAATGTATGTACGAAAGCTAACTATGTTAGTTCGGGGGGATTAAGTCCGCCTTTTATACTTTTTGTTTGTGCAATAAAGTTTAAATAAATAAATAAATCTTGCAAACTTGCACCTCAATTTTGAAGCACATATATATCTTCAACCGATTGAGCTGAAAGTTTGAGTAAAGGTATAGTTTGCATGACAATTCAATATTATGGTACCATCGAGCTTATCTAAAATAAAACATTAAACATTTATTTATTTATCTTGACAAATTCTCAGACAGGAATTGTGATTCTGATCTGATGATGGAGACAAAAGGTGGCCATGGGAATTCAGTACTGAACCGGCGTAACCCCGTTGAGTTTGGGCTCGTTAGAATCGTCTTAATGAGTAGTTGACGGTATACAGAAAAGTACAGTCAGCAGTAAAAGGTTGTACCAAAAACAAAGTATATACGTTACGTACCGTACGACTTCGCATAGACACCGGAAAGTCCCGATCGCCGCAGGGAATCGACCCGTCTTTATGGCGACAAACAAGTTTACCTAAATGGCTGATTAGGCCGCGCCGTGAAATACTGCGTACTAGGTCCATTTTCAGTTTTACGAGTTTGGGGCACAACCCGGCACAGGCCCGCATTTGGGGGTAATATACAATCCAACCAAAAACATTACATGTAAAGTGACTGCCAAGACTCGCTAGCCCATATAGCTTTCAGCGTTAAAAAGATATCAGATCATAAGGAGCGCCAAGCTTCCTACTCCACACGGCGTAACCTACCACTACCAGCCACGCTCTAAAATTTTTACATCTTGGCTAAAAAGTATAGCTTTGTTGGGCATATCCCAGTCTCCGCATAGACTCTCGCGCTGAATGAATTTATAAGCGACATTAATAAGCGACGGGTATATACTTTTTAGCCAAGATATAGAATTTTTAGAGCGTGGCTGGTAGTGGTAGGTTACGCCGTGTGGAGTAGGAAGCTTGGCGCTCCTTATGATCTGATATCTTTTTAACGCTGAAAACTATATGGGCTAGCGAGTCTTGGCAGTCACTTTACATGTAATGTTTTTGGTGGGATCTCATTCCTTTTTGTAAGGTAATTTCTAAAGAAGTGTATAGGAAAACCCATACAAACTTCCATGCCCTAATTTATAGAGTAGGGGGTTGATTTACTAAACATCCTGAAATACGCATTTTATTATTTATAATAAGGAGTCCCTATCTCAATTTTCAGACCTCTAGCATCCAAATTTGCGGAAGTCTCATACAAAATTGCATCCCCTAGTTTAAGGGGTTGGGGGGTAAAAGTTCAATTTTTTTGAATTGTATTGTTGATTGTGTACCAATACTAGCTTACATACCAAATTTCAGCTTTCTAGGACTTCAGGAAGTACCCTAGAGGTTTTGATGATCAACGTGAGTGAGTCAGTGACGAAATCGGCGTTTTTTAGATATCAATAGAATCTAAAGCATAAGACCTATGCAATTGAAACTTTATATGTTTAATAAGTTTACTATTGACATCATATCCCGAGAATTTTGTTTATCTGGTATAATCCAAACACAAGTTATGAGGGTACAAAAAAACGACGAAGCGCTTCGAGAAAAGATAGGTAGTGCCTGCCCTTGCGCTTCGCTTGGCTCGTCTTGGCGGGGGCACGATTATCAACTTTACCCCGTTGACCTAAATTTCAAAATATATCTCTTCTGAGATGGATGTTAACCATGCAATCCACAAAATGACTACGGGTAAGTCGCCAGGGCACGATGGGCTCAGCGTGGAACACTTGCGGCACGCCGGTCCCCACCTTCCACGAGTACTCGCCATGCTCTTTAACCTTTGCCTAAGTCACTCGTACCTGCCTCCGGATATGGTGAAGACTCTGGTGGTACCTATTGTCAAGAGCAAGACGGGAGATGTATCAGACAGGTCGAATTATAGGCCCATCTCATTAGCCACAATAGTAGCAAAAGTACTCGACAGTGTGCTTAACTCGTATCGGATGCGGTATGTCAAGTTACATGATGCCCAGTTCGGGTTCCGACCTGGGCTATCAACAGAGACTGCCATACTTAGTTTAAAGCACACTGTCAAGTATTATACCGATAGGCAGACTCCGGTTTACGCCTGTTTTATGGACCTCTCAAAGGCCTTTGACATGGTCTCTTATGACATTCTCTGGCGGAAGTTACGGGAGACAGGGCTTCCGTCTGAACTAACTTCTCTTCTCAGGTCTTGGTACTTGAATCAGGAGAATCTTGTAAAATGGGCAGATGAGGTTTCGGATCCCTGGAGGTTGGAATGCGGAGTGAGGCAGGGAGGATTGAGCTCACCGTTGCTTTTCAACTTATACGTTAATGCGCTGATTGAGGAACTCAGGAGCACGCATGTCGGCTGCTTTATTGACGATGTGTGTGTCAATAACATCAGTTACGCGGACGACATGGCTCTCCTGGCTCCCTCAATCGGCGCACTTAGAAAACTAGTTGCAATCTGTGAGTCATATGCGACATCTCATGGTTTGACTTACAATGTGTCTAAAACAGAATATATGGTCTTTAAGGCGGGAACCAAGTGCCCAAGTTTCGTTCCACCTTTAATACTTAATAATATCACTCTTAAACGTGTCTTCTTCTTTAAGTATCTTGGGCATTTGGTAACTGATGACCTTAAGGACGATTTAGATATGGAGAGGGAGCGCAGGGCGTTGTCAGTCCGGGCGAACATGTTGGCCCGCAGATTTGCTCGATGTACAGATACCGTGAAAATAACGCTGTTCAAAGCGTATTGCACATCACTGTACTCGGCAAGTCTGTGGTTCAAGTATACCCAAAAGGCATACAATGCTCTGCGCATCCAATTTAATAATGCAACATCTCTGCATCGATTGAGCGCAATTTATTCAAAATTAAAGTCCCATGCAAGTTCCCCATTAATTAATACTCATCATCATCATTGTCAGCCCATAATCGCCCACTGCTGAGCATAGGCCTCTCTTCGAGTACGCCACCCGTCTCTGTCCAGAAGTGACCCGCGATCTTCATAATATCCTTTTTGGTCCACCTACCATCGTTCTGCCTGGGAAGGTGTCCTGCCCAGCTCCACTTAAGTTTGGTAATGGTATCTCCAACTAACCTACTGAAACTCCAAATGAATACTACCTACTTACAGTAAAGTTATTTGGATTATAATTATTTCGAATATTTTATTTGATATTACAGAGATTAAGAAAATAGTTATTACAATATTTTCATACAATAACGTATAAGTTACATCTATTAAAAGTGCCAAAGCATACAGTTGTCCGCTGTTTGCGGGTGGCGTAGGACCGGTCACTTTGGAACTCTTTGGGGGAGGCCTATGTTTAGCAGTGGACGTCTCTCGGCTGATATGATGATGATACAGTTGATACAGTGTATACGGTGTATACAGTTGGCCCCACATACTAATCAAACAAGACAGATTGATCGATAAAGTATATCATTCGCGATCTATCACGGAGTGCAAGTGGCGTGAAATAGTTAACGACTCGCATGCACGGTCTAAAGGTTAGTTATATTGTAACTATAATACAATATCAATTGTGCTCTATTTATACATCATTTATTTATTAAAACATATGGCATACGGGTTGAAACGGTAACAAAATATATTGAGGCCAGTCAGTCACTTGATGGCTGCCTCGCTAAGGGTGTGACCAGGACTTCTGCCCTGCTACTCTGTAACTTGTTTTAAGCTCACCCAGAAATATATCTTGACGCCGCGATTTGTAGTAACTAACCGTACGTAGAGGTCTTGTTTCGTTAGCCGTGGCGGGTGAAGAGAGGCGCAGCCCTGGGACGCTACCAGTAAATGAAAACGTTATTCTTTCTTGTATAGGGAGGGCCCTATCGCTCCTATAAGCAAGTGCGACAGAAAAGGAGATACACTAACGAACTTCGTTTACGTTTCGCGGTAGGGCCTTTGGAGGGCCACCGGCGTAGCGCGTTAATGGGCAGTCCTCGATGATGTGCTGGATGGTCTGTGCATGTATTTATTGCGGGTAGAGTTACCATCCGTAATTTTTCCTGACTGCTTGCTGGCCTTCCGGAATATCCGGCTTTTTAATCAGTCTGGCCTCTATCTACGCTTCACCTCACTGTAAAAATGGCAACTAAAATGCCGGTACTTTTCTTGAAATCCTCGTCTTTTAAACCCCCGACGCAGAGAGAGGGGTGTTATAAGTTTGACGTGTCTGTGTATCTGTGTGTCTGTCTGTAGCGTCGTACCTAAACGAATGGACCGATTTAAATGCGGTTTTTTTATCTGAAAGCTGACGTGATCGAGATGGTTCGTAGCTACTTTTCAACAAAATCGGTTGAGTCGTTTTTGAGATATAGAACTTTGAAATGAAAATATCAGGGCCTTTAAACTTTTCTAAATTGTTAATTATTGGCAAACAGAAGGCATTTTAAGTTCGAAATTGTACACAGCACTCCTATTCTCTTGACACTAGTCGTGTGTATATTTTGATCCATGATGATTGATGATTAGCTACCTTTGATGCTGACTCTGAATATACAGCATGTTCATGACAATTTCCGTTAATGGGGAATGAATGAAAATTTTAGAAATTTTTTTTTTGGTGATAGGAATAATCTTCCTTAGCACCAGAAAAAAGTTGCAGATTTTTCAGCGGCGTCAATTATTTTTGAAAAATATAAACAGTTTCTTCAGTTACGTTTTGGGGTTAGGACGGCGAATGAGACATTTTCTTTGATCCGTCTCATATTACAAAAAATATTTTGAATATCTGACCCTGGCAATGACAAATATAGCTGCTGCAGCTGTCAATATCATTGCCAGTGTCAGTTTACCACGGATTTTAAAGATATTTTTTGTAATATAAGACGAATCAAGGAAAATGTCTCATTCGCCGTCCTAAACCCAAAACGTAAGTGAGGAAACTGTTTATATTTTTCAAAAATAATTGTCGCACCTGAAAAGTTTGCAATTTTTTTCTGGTGTTAAGAAAGGTTATTCCTAACACCAAAATAAAAATCAGGCAATTCTAAAATTTTCATCCATTCCCCATTGCAAGGGGGCATAGTTTAGATCAAATAAAGTTAATTTCTCCAAGAAAGTAGTATCTTAACTCTTACTGTTATCACGATATTCAATGTTTAATTTAATCAGTTTTGCAGATTTAACCGGTGTAAATGGCTCTTAACTGTGACTTCATAACTGCTTTTAAAATTTTGTAAGGTTCCCATACACTACAAGAAGGTTTACAAAGTGAGTTCGTTCGATATTACATATTTTTTACATACCTACATATGTTTTATTTCATGTGTTTCAAGACCCTTCGACAATAAGACAGTCACCGTTAATGCTACATTAAAACAATTTGTACAAAATTCGAAAAAAAAAAAATTTTTTTTTTTTAAGAAATAATTATGCTATTTTTTTTTTATGAATGTACTTTGCAATATGCCGAAGTTAACGGAAATTCCCGGGAACACCCTGTATATAAGTGCATCGACTTAGACGGCAGTACTGAAAGTGTCGACGAGGCCAAGTGACAAACGTGATAGGTACTTAACTAACCTACTATAACTACTATAATAGTATTTTTCACAATCGTGTTATAATAGAGAGCTTTTTAGTCGAGTACCGTGTTTAGGCCACGAAGCTTGCTGAGTGGCCTAAGTAAGGTACGAGATTAAAAAGGTTGATTATAACACTATTGTGAACAATACTTTTTGTACGAGTTCATTAAAATTAATTTTCTACGAGTCAACTGAACTAATTAAACAAACTCGATACTGTTGAAACGAAGTGCAGCTCATCGCTCGTACGCTTGTTGATATCTTAAAAGACATCAACGAGCGTACGACATCAAAGCGATTCTATTGGTCCAATTCATTACAGTTCAGTAAAGCAGCCACGTGATTGGTCGAATTTATTTTAGTTGTCTGGAGCGTATCGAAAAGTAGTTATTTCGATTGTTTCGACAGTAACATGGACTACAACTATGAAAAGAGTGACGTTGCAGTATTCTCTATGAAATCTTAATACACATATTTTAATCGTCGAGTACAAAAAAGATTTACAGTCCTTTCTACTCTAGTTGCAAGTAGATTTGTAAGTTCATTAATTTCTGGTGGTATAATTGACTTTTTCGGTGTATATTTGTAGATCAGAGAGGTAATCGCGTAACGTTTTGAACGCGCGTTAGGACAGTTTAACTGTCATTTTTCCATATAAAATTGGACATTTAGATCTACCTAGAACGTACGTACAATGTGTTACGTGATCGACCTGCCGATGACAATGCACTTCAAAGCAGAAATAACCATCCGCAAAAACGATTTGTACAAAAACTACAAGGTTAATGCGAAGGTAATTTACTAAGTTTACATAATGATATTACTTATATCAAATCCATCAAAAAAAATCTTTCCGTTTTCTTACACTATGGTCAACATAAGCAAAAAACGGTTTAGTTCTGATTCAACCGACCTCCATAGATACCATAGAGGGGCTTCAACATTTTTTTAAGTCAAGGGCGAATAATTATCTTTTGCTCTAGTGCTTTAGTCACAGAATAAGTAATAGTACTACGTACAGAAGGTTCTCTGTTAACAAATTCCCTGTTTAGGTACGCCAAACGTGCTTAAATGTGGCCATCCCGTTCTATCGCATGCAACGCGCTGCGACCCGTGCGAGCGTCCTGTACCAACACGTGGCAGCCACTGAATAGAGCCCCTCGAAAGGGGCGACCGGCATGTACTTGTAGCGATAAACACAAATCGCGAGTGAGCCGCGCCTAGTACACGTGAAGCATATTTTTTTACATCACATGACTAGGTTTTTCCAGCTGCGTCGCCCGCGATGTTAAACTGACCGAATGAAGTAGCGTCGCACCAAAATCGGTCTATGAATGTCAAAACTGTAGCGTTCAAATAGTTGGAGCTGGCGCGGTCCATTGTATATCCAACCTGATGGGAAGTCATCCACCAACTGTCGTGGATGTCAAAGTTCAAACATTGGAATAATATTACGCCCAATGTCCATCCATTTGTCGCATAGACAAATGGGGCGCCAGTGAATGTAGTCAAAAATAATACGTTCGTCTCTTTGGATGCTCAGACAAAGAAAAAAAGATAGACGAAGAGGACGGAAGAGTTTTGTGCAATATAGTCAGTATATGTGTGCGAGATCGTGGGCTTAATTTTATTATTATTATTTATTGATTTATTAATCTAACTACAAAATTACATTTAAAACAAAAGCCCTGCAAAACTGTTTTATATATACAGTTTGTCTGGAGGAAGACTTTAAAAACAAAAACAGTTTTACATTACAAATAATTACCAACTTATTTGGCATGGTTGAAATTCGGCTTTACTAACGCTCCGTAATGCGTAATTATTCGTAATGCTCCGTCTATCTTTTTTTCTTGGTCTAAGTTTGCTTGCATTGCATCCATTTGTCGCAGCGACGAACGACGCGGTGCGGCGCTTAGGTGAGCCTAGCTTTAGCAGGCCGTAGATGAACCGTGTGTTGAGGACCCCTGCCACGGCTGCCACAGAGCCGGCATCCAAACCGCCTTGGCCTAACTGCACAATGACAATACGAGTTATTATATTCTAAACGGTTATGCAAACATGCAAATGCCATGTGACATATTGTTGAGATTGCGAATTACAGGTGATGGTTCGGTATTCAACACAAGATAGGATAATTTTATATATCGTGGTGAAAATAAATGTATGAAGACATTTTAAAGTTGACACAATAATACCGATCGTTTGTGGATGATCTTGCCCTAGTTTGGATATTTTTTTTAAGAATACTTTTCTGAAACGTTGTCATTTCATTAAGTATTTTTTTTTATACTTGTAATAATGATGATTGAAATAACGAGAATTTCAGGGGAAAATATAAAAAAATTAGATTTGCGGTCATGTAGGAAAACCACTCGTGATTCATTTTTGTACAACTATTTAGAACCTCGTAAATTATAATAGAACAAAGTTTTTTTTACTGAAGCCAGCATTGACTGGCAGCGTAAACAAACAATCCATCCCGTTTATTACATAAGCTTAATTAATCTGCTTACATGCTATTCTGACCCAATTCGCTAACCATCGACAGTGCAAGTATCGAAAACAGTATTTTAACCACACTCACAATATCGGCGTAAAATGATGGTACAGATGAACGCTTCCCCTAAGTATTAATAAAAAGCGGCCAAGTGCGAGTCGGACTCGCACATGAAAGGTTCCGTAAAATAAATTGCGGTTTACGATTTATGACGTATTAAAAAAAACTACTTACTAGATCTCGTTCAAACCAATTTTCGGTGGAAGTTTGCATGGTACATCATATATTTTTTTTAGTTTCATCATTCTCTTATTTTAGAATTTACAGGAGGGGGGGGACACACATTTTACCACTTTGGAAGTTTCTCTCGCGCAAACTATTCAGTTTAGAAAAAAATGATATTAGAAACCTCAATATCATTTTTGAAGACCTATCCATAGACCCCACACGTACGGGTATGATGAATTTTTTTTTTTGAGTTTCAGTTCTGAGTATGGGGAACCCCCAAAACTTAATGTTTTTTTTTAAATTTTTGTGTGAAAACCTTAATGCGGTTCACAGAATACATCTACTTACCAAGTTTCAATAGTATAGCTCTTATAGTTCCGGAAAAAAGTGGCTATGACATACGGACGGACAGACAGACAGACAGACATGACGAATCTATAAGGGTTCCGTTTTTTGCTATTTGGCTACGGAACCCTAAAAAGTACGTATGTAGGAACTATGTTTTTTTCTCAAAATTGAAATATTATGACATATAAATGGGCACCGCAGATAAGGAGACTGTAAGGTTGTTTGCAACCATCGTGGCTTAAAAGAAACAGTACACAACTACACAGGTTCTCTCACTATGACGATGCGTACCATTACCTTTTATCGATTTGTTTAACTAATTAAAGTAAACTGCATTACTTATCTAATTACTTGCTTCGTTTACTGCATTCTTCAACTCGTATGTGCCATTTGAATTTCGAATAATATCCAACTAACAAAAATATAGAGTTGCAATAACGACTTTCTGTTGAAAAAATAAGTTCCAAATTCAAAAACAGTGCACGCTTTTGGTCATCTTAATAACTCTACAATTATAATTCAGATAAAGATAGTGAGGTAATTTACTGAACATAGTATTTTGCGTAATAATAGCAATAAAATTCTACGCTCTAAAAAACAGATAACACGCGTTCTTGACCCAGCATTAATACAAATTTACACTTTTTAGCAGGTAAAATTTTCATAGCATCGTTCCATAGAACAAATCATCCCAGTGCCTCCATCATGTGTCAGACTGAGTCAAAGACAGAGAGTATGAGCGCGGGAGAGTCAGCTTACTATGTGCGAGACTGGAGTTGTAGGTGGCCAGTTTGGAACAAATCATCCCAGCCTCTCCATCATTTTATCACTTATCGTTGTGGATAAGACATCCGTCACTCTCGCACTCGTACATACGTGGGAGCGAGATATAAGATCGCGTCCTATCGCTCCCACATCGTTCGCTCGGAATCGTAGTCGAGCCCTTATCCTGTTATATTATAATTGATACAATTAAAAAAAACAAAAGAGCGGAGGTTGTGCAGACACGCTTGAGAAAGTTATTTTATTAAAAATGATAATACGTATACCTAAATACTCGTCGCCGCTCCACAATGGGTGCAATCTGAACGGTAAAACTACCGTTACACAAAACCATGTAAAAAGTGACCACAATCGCGAACGGCTATGTTCAGTGCTCCTTCCAAAACATGCACGGAGTAGGTATATATATTATTTTACTTTTAAGCTTTGGAATACAGCATGTTTTAATTTAACTCATTCACTGCTATGCTATTATATCGGCAGCAAACCGAAAGTGAGTGATGTACTCGCCGTTGATGTTGATGCCTAGCCTTCCCCAGTCCAGAGTCTTGAAAATATCCTCCAGTGCAGCGGTATAGTATAGTAGTCTTGGCTGAGACCATGGAGGACTTAAGTACGATGCTCGATGACCTCAGTAAAGCTTCCGAGCGAGTTGGTCTAAGAATGAACATGGATAAGACGAAGATCATGTCAAATATACCAACTCCCATTACAATCGGACACTTTACGCTCGAAGTTGTAATAGACGATTATGTATACCTAGGACAGACTGTCCAGTTAGGTAGGTCCAACTTCGAGAAAGAGATCAATCGCCGAATCCGACTCGGCTGGGCAGCGTTCGGGAAGCTACGGCACATCTTTTCGTCCAATATTCCGCAGTGTCTCAAGACGAGAGTCTTTGACCAGTGTGTGTTGCCAGTGATGACATATGGCACTGAAACGTGGTCGCTTACAATGGGCCTCATAAGAAGGCTCAAAGTCGCCCAAAGGGCAATGGAGAGGGCTATGTTGGGAGTTTCTCTGCGTGATCGCATCAGAAAATGAGGCTATCCGCAGCAGAACCAAGGTAACCGATATAGCCCTCCGAATCGCTAAACTTAAGTGGCAGTGGGCGGGGCACATTGCACGTAGAACTGATGGCCGTTGGGGTGGTAAGGCCTATGTCCAGCAGTGGACGTCTTTCGGCTGATATGATGACTGCTATGCTACGCTCGTCCGATAGCAGCTTATCCATATCTAGCAAAACTCACCCGTAGCCAGTACCCTGGCGCATGTGTGTCGTCATTAGTGCTATATGGGTACCCGGGGATATATTTCGTAAAAATATATTAGACTTATAATTTAAGAATTTCTGATATAAAAGTCCTAATATTGCCTGCTTATATTTTTATATGAAACAGCCCAGCTAGCACGATAGTTTTTATGATCAAGTTTTACGGCCCAAATGTGCCAAAACGTCACACAAAACATGACCATAAAACCTGTGCTAGCTGGGCATGCCGCTGTCCTATTGGCTATACCTACGTTCAATGAGTAACGTATATGAAACCATAATACCTTAGAAAGGCATATCGAAAAGTAAAAATATCTTCAAAGTAACCTTATAATGACTGTTTATACATCCGTGTTAGCATTTCATAACGTCAAATAAAGTTTACTCAAAATCCCGTCCGCGTTGTTTACCACATCATATCACTATACTGACACGTTTAATAATATACATTATAAAACTTAAGTCGATGCTGTAAGATTTAAAATTGCATACATATTTGTAAACGCCTGAAATAGCCCTGTAACTCTAACTTGGGCAAACCGACAGTGGCGTTTGTTGTTGGTGTTAATAACTAGACTTTATTGCACGGAAAACTCATAAAAATATGTGGAAATAACTCTGTAAAAAAGGACAGCAGGCTGATAATGTTCTAATGTCAGCATATAATATGTATTTAATAGTTTTACGTCATACCAGACCATAAAGTAGGAAATGCGTGCGGTAAATCCCACTTCCTGAGACGTAAAATTTTGTACTCGCCACCGGCGGTAGTAAAGAAAGCCTCAGATAGCATATTTATCGCCCTTGCTCGGGCGTCAAATACCTGCGATCTGAGACGATCTTTGTTTTACCACCCTAGGTAAGTAATGTACTATTAACTTGCATGAAGCACAACACAAACGTTTGTCACACCAACTTGATGTAGTTAGAATGAAAGGTTTGTATTGCTGTCCCATCCTAATTATACCAAGTTGTTGTGACAAATTGCTAGGTGTGTAATGGCCTTTTTTGCATCGCAGCGACAGCGAATTTCGTGACTTCGTGAGACAGTCTTTTAGGAGTTTAGAATCCTGGTAACATCCCGTACTAAACTAAAAGCCCGTGTTGATTTTTTAAAACAGCTAATTTAGGCTACAGCTAAGTACTAAGGAGACAGTGTACATACCAAAAGCTCGTGTTGATTTAAGGCAGAACACAAAATATTAGTGACACAAAAATATGCTATACCTACCTGCTTAAACACAGTAGTAGAATGAAATTCGTTTTGCACTTGAGCTATTATATTTAAGTTCGTAAATGAAAATCTCTGCTGATTATATCTTATTCATATTCCAAACGTGGATTAGTCCGACCCCCATAAGAAACATTGCAAATTATCATTTTAAACTTAAAGGTTTGCTTAGTCTGTCATTTACGCCTCCATCGCGTCATTATGTGTTTTATTTACGACTATGCCCAGCCTATATCCACCCACTTCACGATAAAAACACTTTTATCATTATTGACGTTGCGTGATCTTCAGTACTTTTATTCCAGACGCCACCCACTTCGTCACGACGTCGACGTCAAATATATGTATACGTTTTTTGCCTTATTACCAAGAAATAAGGTGCAAATTGTGAACATATCTTTGACGTCGATCGATTGTACATACAAAACAAGGTACTTTGAAGGGAAATGGGGTGACCAGAATGAACCCATCAAAAGTTTCGCAATAGCTATGTTGATTGCGTGTAATCACAATCAGCAACATCTTATTAGGGAAATAAAAACAAGTGACGTCACGATTTTCTATGATCCAACAGCGTTAATTTTTAGTATTCTGTACTCAAAGAGTAAAACGGGACCCTATTACTGAGACTTCGCTGTCCGTCCGTCTGTCTGTCACCTGGCTGTATCTCAAGAACCGTGATAGCTAGAGAGTTGAAATTTTCACAGATTATGTATTTCTGTTGCCCCTATAACAGCAAATACTAAAAACAAAAAAATAAAATTTAAGGGGGGCTCCCATACAAAAAACGTGATTTTTTTTGCCGTTTTTATAGATAATCTGTCACCAGGCTGTATCTCGAGAATCGTGATTTGTGACAAATTAAGTCACATTACGAGTATGCCATGTATTTACCATGATCCGATAAGCGTTCAGTTAAAAATGTTTATTTTCTCCCTACATAGGTACAGTTCCCGTGTGGTGTCGGGTTAGAATAGCACCACCCCCTTTCTTCCCGTGGGTGTCGTAAAAGTCGACTAAGGGAACAGGGTTGAAGTGTGTTGTGGGCGATGGGCTAGCAACCTATCACTTCGATATCACATTTTGTCGATCTTTTATACCCACATTTATGCTAAAAGTGGCGCTGGAACACAAGTTTCATGTGCTCTGCCTACCCCTTTTAGGGATAAAGGCGTGATTGTATGTATGTATGTATGTATGTATAGGTACAGTCGCCATCACATACATCGGAGCAAACAAGCACGTCACAAACATCGGAACACACCTCTATTTTCAAGGCATTAGGGTGCATGTGCCGATATTTTTGAACACCTATAGTGTACCTATGTATGCATGTGATGGCGACTGTACAACCACTTTACTATGTGGCTTGGTTTCAATGTAAAGAACATTTTTTTATAGAAAGCTGTCCACCAATTTGTTAGAAATTAATACTGTCGTCACAACATTCTTTTCGATTCGTATCAGTTACTACAAGAGACTTATTATGGGAAGATAAACTCTACTTTTCAACGTTTGAGGTACGGCATCATTGACTGTAGATGAATCTACTATGTTTTGATAATCAAATGGAATTCTCTGGGGTTGAATAATGGTCCTTGCGTACCTAATATTTTATTGAATGAGCTCGCTAAGCGAACGAAGTTCTATGCTTCAGCTTGGGCCGAAAATTGTTCGTATGTCCGGTGTCCGATGTCCCGCTGCGCTGTCCCTCTCTCCGTCTGTTCTCGTCTACAGGTAGGATTTCTCATCCGATTTTCATGAAATTTTGTGAGCAGGTTCAGTCGCCATCACATACATAGGTACACTGTAGATGTTCAAAAATATCGGCACATGCACCCTAATGCCTTGAAAATAGAGGTGTGTTCCGATGTTTGTGACGTGCTTGTTTGCTCCGATGTATGTGATGGCGACTGTTCAATATTTTTTGTCGATTCCGTTTTTTAAAAAAAAAAAAAATACTCGTGTTTTACACTAGCGAGCCACTAGGATTAGTTAGTATAGATAGATCAGAGACTTTTTCTTCACATAATCGCGCGTTCTACAGTTCACAGAGCCAGTAATATGAAACGAATTTCCAAATACCTAAGTTATTTTTTGTTCGTAGTTTAGCATTCGCAGTCACGAAATATTGAAGATAAATCTCACGCTTGTGAATTATACATATTTGGCTCAGACAGAGTCAAAACAAAATCTCTTTCCTGTTGTCAATATAATATCGCATCCAATAATATGAGAAGAGACGTCGTTAATGCGGATTAAAAGTCTAATCTAGCAAAGACGGGAACCTAAATCAATATATGACCCTTAGGTTGATTTATCTTCCGTACATATTACTAGCAGACTAACTAATACATAACTAACTAAAACGCGACAATCTCCCGAATGACATTAGCGGGGTTCAAAGGCACTAAAGGTCGATACGAACAGTTAGCAACTGTGCCCGTCATGGGAGCGAATATGAATGGGCTACACCCAGCCTTTTTACCATTCTCACTGTTGCTTGTCGTATCATTGTCGCATAACTTGGACTTTTTACTGTAAGCCTGTGGCTTGTAATTGTTTATGTATAACTTATCCTGGAATATCTTCCACTTTTGTATTGCTAGGGACGCTATGCCCAACCGCGGAAGGAGGGTAATTATTTTTCATCACACTTATAAAAAAAAAAATGATCTGATTGGTTAAGCAAATCTTGACGGCTGCGTACGACAAGAATTCTGGCTCTGTGATTGGTAATCGAGCAGGCCATGCCCTGCAAGAACCACATGCTGATGCTCTGTGATTGGTTGAAATATTGAAACTACGCCCCCCACTCGCGCACTGATCTGGAAGTGAAGTTGTCAATTTGGTCAACATTTGATTGGTGCGCTTGTATAAAACATAGATTTTTCGGTCTTTTGTAGTTATTTGTTTCCTCGCAAATGTGATGAAAAACATTGTGTATAACACGGGCGTAAGAATATTGCAAACTCGAGTCATCAAAAGCCCTCCGCCTCACGGCGTCTGGCTTCTGATAGACTCTCGTTTGCTATATTCCTCATACGCCCCTTGTTAAACAATGTATTATTTCAAATGTGCTTATGTTATGACCGTATGACATGACATACCTATACCTACACAATTACACATATGTATGTATATTTCTATTTCTTTGGCAGGTTTTACAGCTTTTCCTTTCGAATCCCGTGGCTCCCAGGAATGCCGGCGGGCTATAAGAGTGGAATACCCCGGTGTAGTCCAAAATTATGAAAATACTATCGATACCCGTATCAAAACGTTAAAAAGATTTATAGATTGGAATATTTGAGATAGGTATCCTTAAGTTTGTGATAGAGTCTTGGAAGTGACATATTTGTAAATATAATATTTATTTCAAATCCTGAAATGACGATGGCGAAAATACTATAGTGAATTGAGAGTTATTACAGTTATTAGGTACCATAAACTGAATGTAGAGAAGTTTCTGTCAGTACCTATTCTTATTAGGACTTAAGTCGCGTAGTTAAGTGAGCTTTCATAACGACTATATAGGGTAACACGTGCACATAATTATATTAATTGAGCGGAAAATTTCTCGTTAATATACGTTACATAGAAATAAAACTACAATTTCATTCGCTAAAACATGTAATTTGTGCATTGGACCATATCGACATCGAAATGTTCTTGAAAGACGATTCAAAGACTCACAAAAACCGACCAATTACCAACAAAGTTAACCAACTAAGCCTCTTAAAAGAGTCAACTGCTTTTCTTTGTAACCGCAAATGAGTGAGTATGTTTGACAGAGCAGTTGAAAGTTTCCAACATATCTTCTTACATTGTTTTAAAGAAGCAACCACCAACAGTATATGGTCATTTCTCGCTTTTGTCTGAACTTTCTACTCTCTATGGACAAGCGTTGACTGGCAATGTCTAAGCACTTCACATATGTTAATTTAGCCTCTGTTTGGTTTGCAGTCTTTCTAATGTCCATTCAGTGTCAACGGGGTTTTAGGTCAACGCTAGTGAGAAAAGGCTGATAGGCTGATACTCGTACCTTGAATATGAAGAAAGCGTACTAAGGTTCGTTGATTTCAGCAAATTATGCGAATTTTTCGAACACCATTTGAGTTATTTCACGTTTCTTCAACAATACTTTCATCCTCGATTGTCGGCAAATCAAGGCCAAACAATGAAGTAACTACGAAACGTAACACCTGTTTAGCTGTTAGCAGTTTGTTACCAAACTATAATTAGCCCGTTTAGCCTCATTTACGGTTTCTATTGTAAGTATCTTCATCCGAAATAGTGCAACCAGTTTAGAAAGAACTTACGAGGCCGCACGTAATGCAAGTACCAGGCGAACAGTATTCCAAAGGTCTTCGACCGGTGACGTCACGCTATATCGGCAACCTGTCATGTGGGAGCTGTCCTTGCCTAATGCACCCACTGGGCCTGACTTTGTTCCGAAAGTCCCACGCATCGCATCGCCCACCTGGTACCTACCACTTTCATTTAACGAGATCGCTTGACTACAGATTTATGTCGGGGAAAACGATTGGCCCCATCGTGCGGCTTTGTGGCTGTGACATTGTCTTGTTTATAGTTCTGAAGATTTACTATGGAAAGCGTCGCCGGGAGGTTAAATACGTTTTCAAAGATATTTCCAAGGTTTTCTCAATCATCTCATGTTATCTTATCGCATCAAATCGGCAAGGTTACTGTTATCACAGCACCTGACGAACTTGGTATGGGAGAAACGTTCCACTATCAATGGTAGGTAACTTGATGCTGTTATATTTCATCAACGCGACTATTGGCATTTTCTTGCATAGGCAGCAATTGCAATATCGGCTGGTAAAAAACGCTACGCACCTTTCTATTACAGAATTTTAAATGACTACCTTTTCGATCGCGGTTCTCTTCTCGGTACTTGGTAACCGGTTAATTGAACGCGCGCGACACACTTTAGGTACCTGTGCACGATTCACACATTTTTGAGAAACCGCAAATTGAGTAGCTAACAAGCTGGACTTTCATTCTTTGCACTAAAAATTGGTACGAGTATAAGTGGTTAGAATAGGTAACATTAAGAACAAACATGTAGGTACTTTGGTAAATATTAATGAATGTAGTAGGCGCTTTAGATTATCAAAAGCTGAATCTATAATTCCGTCATGTGTGTGAAAATTTGCATAGTTGCGTTGCGTCGCTTTTTAACGTCTTTGGGTCATCGTTATCCTATCAACGTCAGATTATTTCTCTTATCCTCCTTAAAATATTTTCTAGAGTTTGATTACGAACTCACGCATATCTGTGCTAGTATTCAAGATCTTGTAAAATGTTCAAAATGAGACGGATAAATAATTTTCCGAAGACCAGTGATTTTTTAAAGTAATAACTAGATGTTATAGCCTGCAAGGGCTTAGTTGGCAACAACGCCAATAACAAACCTATCTTGGACTTCAAAGCGGCTGTCCAAAGCACGCCCACATTCGCCAAGCACGGGCAAAATTCCGTACGTTTCGCGACCACGCACTTTCTTGTACTTTCACCACGCTATAGCCTCGAGCCGTAAATTATGGAATTTGTATGCCATTGTTAGAACTACAGCTTAACTTCAGATGTCCACTGTTTACTAAACATGTTGGCTAAATGCGCCGACATCTTTGACAATGTTCTGATTTGAGTTGAGATTGTTTGATAATCCACGTACATTTCGCTTCGAAAATATCCACGTATTGTCTACTAAACTCTACATTGTCTATTTGTGTATTTATCTAGGCGTTCTAGATGTAGCGACGATTTAGGCTCATCCTTAGTCTCAGCCGTGTTACCAGAGCCATCCTCAATTACTGCTTAGATCCGGTCGGCCACATAATCCCAAGAATTTGCGTATACATGTTTAAGCTGATTTGTAAGATTACGCTTTGGTTAGTGAGTGGGGTTTTTGGGGTTCCACAAAACATACTCCACTCCAATCGGCCTAAGAAATCGTTACGACATGAGCCTTACCTATTTTTAGCATGTATTCAAATGTCTGAATTAAGTTTTCCGCCGGCACGAAACATGATTTACTTAAATTCCTGTTGTTACCAATTTGGTTGCATGACTTGATAATATCCGCTGAATGTTCACACAGTGCCGGTCCTTAAACGGCTAGCCGTCGTATTTCCCTTTTGAGCAGCTCCATATAAAGATAATTAATTCATTAGACGCCTCGGTCGGCCAAATCTCTTTATTTCTGCGTATTACCAACATGTATCACATCAAACAGATCGATGGTTGGCTTAAGAGATTTAAGTGCAGTCTAGACGATTCGGGAAATATTAATTTTGAATGAGAGCCATTAGGTTCGTTTAAATTAATCTATTTGGCGCGGCTTATGATGATCTTGTTTATCCAACTCCTATCGACGATTCAACTGCCGTGCCGTCGCGCTCGTACTAATCGAATGCTGAAGTGCTATACCTATAAAAGCACCATTTATGATCTTTACTCAATAAATGCTGCGGCAGTTTGTTATCTACATCTTTTTCATGTTGTATTAATCTTTTTTTTTCTTTTACAGGTATGTTCAGCACCTCATTCCCAATGACACCGATACGTTTGGGTACGTTGAGAATGTTGAGAACTATATTAAACGCTTGTTCTTCAAAGTAAGATATTTCCCTTATCAAGACCAGCAGAGGCAAATCCCTTATACGTTATCTGATAACGGCATTTTTCGTCAATGACAGTGTCATCACAAGGTTTTTGTCTATGATAGTATTTCTTGTAGAAATATTAACATAGTTACATGTGAAAGAAATAAATTCATTTCTGTTTATTATCCGACCAAATTGCCTTATTTGGGGTGAATGAAACTTCAGACCAGCTGAATATGGCTTCATAAATAGCTTATATCAAAGATAGCCTTTGCTAATCTGCAATAGTCACAATCTTTGCCAGGTCTTTGTACTTTTAATTTTCCGAAATGAATATAATAGTATTACTTATTTATTTAAATTTTGTTGCACAAAATACAAAAAAAAAACAAATGGCGACCTTAATGCCAAATAGCATACTCTACCAGCTAACCATTGGGCTAAACAGAGAGATCTTCGAAGAGGTGTCTCTGCAACAAGATTAAACCCTTTTACCCCTAGGTATGAGTTCCTGGTGGTGGATAACGTTGTAAGATATCCCTCGGCCAAGGCATAGGTAATCTATCGAGTGATCGTATTACAATACATAACAATATGAATTATTTGTTGATTTTTCTCATACAAGTCAATATAGTTATCTTCAAACTTAATTGTCAAATTGAACAATGACTAATGCCTCAACGCAGGTTGCATGTAAAACTCCTTCGTCCAACAGCGCTCTGTATTTGGCGTCGATAACATATCTAACATATCGTGTGTCTGTTCTGGTCCAGTGTTTTCATTGTTCTACTATCGCCCGATAATGTTCTGCATTGTTCCTCTTTTTACCGATATCGGTTATGGCTATTGCGACAGTTTAACTCTTGTTCGATGTTTCCAATGTTATCGAGCTTGCTATCTAATCTTGCATTCCCTTCAACTTGTATTTCATTATCCATCGAGTTAAGAGTATGTCTAGAATAGTTTGTACATATTAAGCACGTCTAACTAAGTCTAATTAAGTGGAACTTTGAATTTTCCGCTGTTGCTATCATTTTTTTAATACAATGTTTTGAGAATCTTTAGAATTAAGAATTCATAAGAATAACAGAGATTAATGATCAATAGCAATAAAGTTTATATAAAATTATAAAAAAAGTTTAAAACTTTTCTTTTAATGCTGTTAAATGAGAAATAAAATAACGTATAACCATCTCATTTCTTGTGTATCTTTAAAAAACATTTTTATAAATTTTATACGATATAGCAAGAAGAAATACATCGTATTCAAATATATTCAAAGTACAAGATTAACACCACTAGTTTATAGTTCTTAAAATATAACTTCCGGCTACGTCAACGTTAGTTGTAAA
Organism: Epinotia brunnichana; assembly: GCA_963854355.1. Lineage (NCBI taxonomy): Eukaryota > Metazoa > Arthropoda > Insecta > Lepidoptera > Tortricidae > Epinotia > Epinotia brunnichana. The sequence goes on along the minus strand of OY977945.1, from coordinate 2,461,033 downwards.
TGAAAACTTTTAGAACTCATAACCTTCTCAAGCCTCGACGCTTTAAAAGAACAAAACGTCGTTATTTTTATGAAGCACTAACTGCCCGGGCGGCTCCGGTCGCATATTGCAAAGAACGCAGACAATCCCTCGTGACAAAATATAGCCAGGACCAAATCAGTTCTATACACATGTGAAAGATTTTTTGCAATCGGATTATTTGTTCCGGAGTTACTCTCTACAACTACATACAAACAAACTAGCAAAGCTACATAATCAAATGCTAAGCACTCGCAAACTTTACCTATTATATTGGTATAGATAGACAAGTTAGGTAGACATATCAACCAAACTTATCCAATGCGAAAAAAAATCTCCCAAACGTAAAACAAAAATCAAGAAAACGCAAATATTTTCTCAATATCGTCAGCCAAATTGATCTGTAGCCGCCGCAAAGCCGCAACAGGTTACTGTTTTTGGAAAAGGTCCAAGCATATTAGTCAACTTAGGTGAACGGCCGAACCCACGCGCAAAAATCCCTCCACCTATAAGTGGTGCCTACTATTATGGTCATTATTGCTGAATACTCAAGATCAAGGCAATACAACGCTGCGCCAGCAGCGTGACATGGAACTAAAGCGTGTTTTTCTCCACATTAACTACGTAAATGGCTAACGTTAAAAGGGTTTACGGCTTCTGTGTAGCACGTATCTTTGCCACAGTTTATTATCTAATCAGTATCCATCTTGCCGTAAAGGAATTAACTGCGAGACTAATAACTTGATGTAAGTTGCCGGATGAGGATGAGGTTGCGGTGACTGACGAGTGAAATGTGAAACAGACGGCCGTCTCGCATTTCCTCGAGTAAATTGAATCGAAAGTTAAATCTTAATTGATGTTCTATACAGTCAGCATCAAATATCAGCGGCGAGAGTAGCCAAATATGTCGAAAGTATCGAAACACGTCTTTATTATCATAGAAGTAAAGATGCGTAACGATATGTATGATCACTTTAGTTGGTCTCTAGTTGAAATAGATTGTGAATGCCGCAGGATTGGGGCAAAGTTTTATTTAAATATTCTGTAGTAAAGATTTTTCTAGAGTTGCGAAATAGAGTGGGCTTGTGACTTCCTAATAAAGCGATCACGAGCGGTGAACGTAAAAGGACACATCAGCCATCATTTAGCCTACTCCTGCTAATCACACGTTACGAAACTCTAATATCATGTTGCGGGGAATATTCTCAAGCCAACTCATGGCGAAATTGGTAGACAACTCTAAACAGCTTATCATGCATGACCCAAAAATGTATTTAAACAAGATATGAAGCGAATTCTTGCTTCAGTTCAGCATGCAAAGCGACGTGGGAGTCGATGATCCAACACCAACAAGGTCGCAGGAGCAGAAAGAATTGCTCTCATCTATTATTACCTTGGTCGCGCACCGGAAAATGTACCGCCGGAGAAATGTGTCACTGGACCGCCCTGACGAAATATCTGGGTTTGTTTTCGGAGAAAATTATACCAGAACGTCGGTTGATGTTTATCATGCGTTTCCGTATCCTATAACATTTGTATTTGTAAAAATAAATCCCTGAAATACCAACAGTCGCTGCTATATTTTATCAGCCGAAAGATAGATGATTATTTCTAACCTTGCGTTATCCTTTGATTTGTTTAATGGGGTCAGGATTCAGCTGTCATCCGGAAGTAACTAAGTGACGTATCTAGTCCGTCTAAAAATTACGTAAGGACCGGCGTAGACGCAACGCGACTTATATTCGTCACAAGATGCAGCTATGGGCTAACTGCGACGTAGTTGTAGAGGCGAAACGTGCTTTGATATGTGGGAGTAAGATTGGGAATCGTTTGGACGTGTGTATAGTTAGGGCTTCTGGGTGTGTTGTAGGATATGGACGCTCGCCAGGCCAGGCCGGGCGACTATTCCCGTCTGGTCGCGTCGATGGCTCCCTCTGGCATGTGTCATTCAATATTGGCGCCGCTGCATACATTGTCTTCCGTAGGGAATTTGGAAAAATATTGGTGCGATTTTTTCGTGACAATTCATCTATTAAATATCAAAATGACATAAAATGATCTTCTTGAATGCTTCGATCGATTTCGCGCGCTAATTGCAGAATGGCAAGAAATGGGTAATAGTCTTTGGAATACATATATAATTTTTGCTGTGGGTACAAAGCTTTTTCAATCCGATTTCGTTTACTGTAGAGTGCAGTATGTTTATGGTACAGTAAAATATCCGACAATTTCTCCCAGTAACTTCCATTTACACCTCTCAAGATCAGTAGATGTTTAAATTACGTAGTTCCATTTTAACAACGAACTTAACCAGTGTTGTGAATTGTTTTACATAATTCCTCTCCTGCAAATCACAAACGTTGCCGAGAAACATGCGCAACACCATGTGCAAGACTAGAGAATGTCAAAACAACTGATATTAAACGACGCAAGTAATGTCAAACTTGCAGTTTTAAACTGACGTCATCTCTGATTTAAGAATCATGTTACCATTATCGAATGCTATTTTGGCTTCGATTATTATCCACAGCAGATTTATTAGGTGTTGTTTGATTATAGTTTTGGCATCGATATTGTGTTCGATATTTTGTTCGTCGTGGCAATAAATCAACGTTGCTTTGTTGTGTTCATTATAATTGTGAAGTGAACATACCCTGCATGTTTGATGTGTGACCAGAGTTATTAATAGTACGTATGTCATCAATTTTTACGACCATAATGCCAAATAACTCTAAAACGATATGGGCCAAGCCAACACTATCGATTATCAAATTCACTACCAAAGTAATATTTACCTAGTTAGGCGAAATACGTAATGAATGAATGACCGAAATTGTACATTGTTTTAATTATGAAATAACTCATTAAGGAGCCAATTAAAATTTGGTTTTTTTTTCTTGCAATATAGCATGTTTTATAATATAATATCATATTTCAATATGAATAGCATTGTGACTAGTTACTAACTAATGGTGTAAGTAATTAAATGAATGCAAGTAACATTCCTTAAACAACTATATTTTGCATTCTTCCAGCGCTTCTTGGGAATTTTGCTACTATAGGATATATGCAACTTAACAACTACCAATTTTTTTTTTGTCAGAACCTAAAACATGGTTGCTCAAAAATTATAAAAAAAAATTGCATTTTTATTTTTATTTTTTCTACGTCAGCCTACTCAAATAATAGGTACATTATCAAACGATTATTTCACCGTATCTAAAATGTCATAAATGCAAATGTAAATAAAATATTACATAGACCTTTGTCCTAAAAAGTAGAGTGTTGCACCTCGTTTTCTCAAGCGCGGAGGATATAAACGTATCTAGTTATAAACACGGCGTGGTTTAAAATAGTCGAGGTAACACCTTAAAGTTGATTATCATTTACTCCTATAGGGTGAACTTTGTATCTTGAATGATCCCTTAAGTTTTATGCTTCAACTGAGGTTATCGTAAAGTGTACTAACTACTAAGAAACTATTAAGTCTGGTTGTATAGCTTCTTAACTAATAGCCAACACTCGGAGTTGGCACATTACTATCGGATTAAAGGCTTAGCCCTGCAGTGGCTGCTTAGAGGCTGATAAATGTGGCAACACACTGCCTACACCGTTTGTATATAAATAATGTATGAGTGTTGCCATACTAAGCTGGACTGCAACACCGTTGATGCCTTTTTTCTCGGTTTTCTTAATCGACGGTCAATTAAATTCTTATCTATATTCGTGGTCAGTAGAATGGCTTAAGATGTAAAAAATGTGTATGTTATGTTGAAAAAACTATCAATTGACCTTATTTTTAATAAAATACACTTTGGGGATATGGTCTTATAACATTCTGGGCAACTAATTGCGTAATACCTGTAGTAAATAATATTATTAGTAGCGTCTAAAATTTACAATTGCGAATCAAAACCATTAAATAATCATCATATTTTATATTCAGTGAATCAAAAAGTTATCATTTATCTAAAATCAAACAGATTTCGTCGAACAAATTATTACTCAGATGTTAAATAGGTTCCTTTTAATGACCTTGACGCATTAAAGGGCGCTGTCTGAAGATAAACAAGTTTATTGATATTACTATCTGAGCTGAATACAGTCAGCGTCGATCGGAGGAACAGTTTCTAAGAATACTATATTGGTGATCTAGGCTTCGCTGAAGTGATCGATTTTACAAAAAAGAAAACTGGGAATAACATGTGGTCAACATATCGACGGTGGAAAGGCAAAACCACTGGAGCGACATTTTGGTCAAAATAGAGTTATATATATCGTTGAAATCAGCGTTTTTTCTGCGTCGATTGAGCCGGGTTTCATGGCGATCTGATGAGTTTCATGTCGCTTAAAGTAATACAAAAATAAGCGCCAAATTTATAAGATGTTACTTTATGCGACACACTTTTTGAGTAAAATCTAACCTGTGTCACTTAACCGTACAATCAATCATAACCATGGTCGCATACAGTATTTTTAAAAATCGTTCATTTTCGATGTCATGTCACTTAAAGTGTTTCTTCCAGGTACATATTTCATAAGATAAGGTACTTAAGTGTTTCTTCGGACATGTTGAAAATAACTGTTGTCGCATGATGGTGTCGCTTCAATGGTTCTTCCGGGATTTTTTTCGGGGCTTTTCATTTAAGCGACATATATTTTCGAACCCGCCTTGTTTAGGAGAATAACATTATTTTTATTAAATAGCTATTATAATTTGAAATAACATGTGCATATAACTCAACGCTCTAAGTTAACAAGAAATAAAGTAACGATTTTTTTTATCAAAAAAAAACTTTAAAATGCTCTCCTGTAAAATTAAAAAAATGTCGCTTCAGTGGTTTTGCCTTTCCACCGTCGATATGTGTTTTGTCACATATTTGACCTCAGTGTGAGCGAGAGTTGTATCAGTTGTACATCAAGATCGAAGCCAAGTGGACATTTTAACCATTAGCTTTTCGGTGAAAGAGGAAACCTGCGTGTGCGAAAAACTGCCAATTCTCTCTCATCATCCATGAGAACAGGTATGTGCCCGCTAGTGAAACATATATAGAGTCTGATGATGATCTAAATTTGGAGTTAGGACAAATCAATTCCCAATAGTAGTCCCTGATTTGCGTTATTGTTCTCGTATTGAACTGTACCAAAGAACCTGCCCAGGTACTCCCGGCAAGCGAGGCCTCCGAACGGGTTTCGGACATGCCTTCTATGCAGCTATTTCTATCTCCATACGGAGAAAACATCGTTTCTGTCTGGTTCAGTTTTTGTCGGATCGCTTTAGAAGAACTGTGGAAAGCATTTAAATAGGCTGTAATGGCGGTTTTCTGGTCTGCAGAAGAAACTTTATAGTCGTATTTCCATTTTTTTCTGTGACTAATATGAATACCTACGAAGATTTCTTATTCCAGATTTTTTCGATAGTAAAATAATATTTTTCATACTTTCGGAAACTGTCGCAGAAATTTCATTATAGAACTGTATAATTAGCACATTATTAGGTAATTGACAGTTTGATAGGGTCAAAGTCATATTTTTTATTACTTTGTTTTCCCCGTTACGCTTCATCTCCCAGTGTTCGATATTCTACTTGATTGCCTTCGAGGAATTTAACCTGCATCTTTACTTGAGCTCGTTTTGATCTCATTTTAATATTTCTCATCTGATTTTTTAACGTTATAAATTCCTACAAATGTATTTATATGTGTGGTAAAGTATATCTAATTATTATAGTACGGGAAGTAGTGTCACCCAATGTATGGGAGGTGCAAATTTTGGTATCGGATGAATTCACTTGGCACAGATGTCATACACGTAAAGCCAAGCTAATTTAGCCCGGTAGCCACCCACCACCCCCTGGACTACCCTCCAGGGGGTGGCGGATGGCTACCGGTCTGTCTGTCTCTCTGCAGTTTAGCGGTGCACATAACATGTTTAACAACATACTAAAAGTTCGTGCTGGTTTCTGGAAAATAGTAATTTCGATAAAATTAATCTTGTAGGCTAAACTCGCTTTGCGTTGTTGGTTTTTTGAGCACAATTTTCCCAATTTTGCTCTTGTTTTAAAATTAAAACCTAAAATGTTAAGCTGAAATGCTTAGATATCATTTGTGTTGCACGTTACTTTCGTGTATCTTTTCTAATTTCGCCGGAAAGTCCTCAGATTTATTGCAAACTGATTTTGATATATTATAATTATGTTCGTCAATATCTTCCTTTTTTTCTACGAATCTATACATTGAATGTCTCAATCTTCATGCCCGATTTATCAGAAAAAATTATACCACACTCGAGGTGTGACGTAAATAGAAGCAGGCCCCGTAGCATGGATGGCGTTATCACGCGATAAGTGATAGGATAAACGCGTCGTCTCATTCTATCGAACGGTGTCAGCCAGGGACGGCAGTTCTATCCTATCACTTATCGCGTGATAAGGCCATCCATGCTACGGGGCCTGATATGATTTTTTTTCTGAAGCGCGGTGGCCTGTAACTTTGAATGCCCTCCTACTGCCTACCCTCCAGGGGGTGGTGGATGGCTACCGGGCTAAATTAGCTTAGCTTTACGTATATTACATCTGTGCCAAGTGAATTCATCCGATACCAAAATTTGTACACTACTTCCCGTACTATTATAGATCGGAGTGAAAGATATCTGACTTAACAAATCTTGCTTTCTATTGTTTAGCTTTATTTGATGTTTTCTTTATAGGGTATAATTGCATTTGTATTGCAGCTATCTTTATTATTATCACAACAACCTTTAACATTTGTTCAATTTGTCTTTAAGTTTAAATCGAATAACGGTGCCCTTTTGTACGCATTGCCCTGTTATATACATAAGACATAACGTTCACGCCTACTTTGAACTAAATAGTAGTTTATCTATCCAAATATCATAAACCCTCCATGATGCGTTCAAGAACCGCACATTAAGACCACCATAAAAATAGACTGTTTTGTTAGAACAAATTTCTTATCTGTGAAAATGTTATTATTGCTGAATAATAACATCGATTTGGATAATATTATTTCATTCAAATTTCGAACATCTCTGAAAAACAAAGAAATTTGATTTGACCTCTATTCTAATATCAGTCGAGATGACGTTTAGTTCAAAATGAATTGTCAATTTGCATACAAATTTGACAAATGTCGCACGTAAGTAAGATATCGAACGATATGACAGTTGAGGTCGACTCTAGTTTGTCTCTGAATTAAGAAAAAACTATGACAGCTGCCAGAAAACAACGCCGCGATGCCGGTCATAATATGCGGCTCCTGAATGCATCATGGAGGCTTATGATATGTGGATAGATAAAGTAGTGTATATAACTGTACTTAATTAGGCATTAAAACACTCGTGCGTTCGCCCTTCATTATGTACAGTCACATAAACTACTATTATGTGACAGAACATAATGAAGGGCAATAAACCCCCTCCCATATCGAACCTCGCGTGATTTGTGCACAAGCCCAAAGTGCAGTGATGTTGAATGTTGAATCCACGATGTTACTTGCCAGGTTATTTCAAATCGTCATTATTATCGGTGTTCTTATTCCATTAGTTTACAAATTTATTTATGTCAACTCGTTTGCACAAAATACAAATAGTGGAAATAATGCCAAACGACATTCTCCACCAGTACCTAAACCTTACCAAACAGAGTCACTTGAAATTGGTGCAAAGTAAATGCTCAACTTGAAAAAGTGCTTACCCAACATATAAAATAACGAGCTTCATATGAGTAGACATGTAGACAATAATATATTGATCAGGATAATCAATTAAACATTTTCAAATAACATAATCGAATAGTAATACTAAGAGCTCATTATGTCACTGAGCACCGGTGTGATGGTTGAACGAAATTGAAAACAAGGCCGGCACGCCGTGCAGACATTTGGGCCAGTAGAACCATTATCTCGAGCCATCGGTCATATTCTGTTATTTATGGTTCACGCTTGAAGCAACAGTTGATCTAACTGAAGCTTTTGATCTGGTTACAACAATTGTATTAAAAAAGACGTTTGGATGTTTTAAATAAATCCTTTACTGATTGGTGATGGGGAATAGGGACTAGGTACTTGTAAAAGTTTAAATTCTCTTTTCTTTTTTAGGGTTCCGTACTCAAAGAGTAAAACGGGACCCTATTACTAAGACTTCGCTGTCCGTCCGTCCGTCCGTCCGTCTGTCTGTCACCAGGCTGTATCTCAAGAACCGTGATAGCTGCTACAGATTTGAAATTTTCATAGATTATGTATTTCTGATGCCGCTATAACAACAAATACTAAAAACAAAATAAAATATTTTTTTAAGGGGGGCTCCCATACAACAAACGTGATTTTTTTGCCGTTTTTATAGATAATGGTACGGAACCCTTCGTGCGCGAGTCCAACTCGCACTTGGCCGGTTTTTTTATCGTTTGTCTTGCGTGTCCTCATACTTTAACATGCACTTAATCATACGATTTCGATTCAAGTTTACTAGACTCTTACATTGCACAGTATTTGTACATTTAACATATTTTATTAGAATGACTGATATTATAATTATGTCAAGGCTAAAATCTTTCCCCATCCGTTCCCTAATCTTTATAATTATCTTTACAATCAATCAAAGCAACATATGGAATATAGAAGGTGACAAAAAATTTAACATTAAAAGAAGCAGTAATTAAGTGAGACAGATGTTTCTTACTCATGTCTAAAAAAGAAATGAGGTCAAATCTCTAGAGCTCTTCGATTGTGAATATATTTGTGTGGAGCGTATCATCGTTATTAATACTTGCGGCCAGAAGCATGGCCTTGATATTGGGATATTTTAATCATTATATTCATTATGAGTGTGGATAGTGATTAGGGAAAGTATGAATGAAAGTTAGGAGTAATTTGAGAATGTATTTAATACACTATGGATCCCTTCACCATGACGTTTATGAAGGGATCCACATATTCCACATCAATAAAGAAAAACATTGAAAATAGTACATTATTGCCGTGGCCGGGAAGGAGACAATTGCAGGCTGAGTATCTTGTTTAAACGGACGAGCTTGCGAGTCCGTTTAATTATAATACGAAGCCTGCAATTGCCATTCCGGCTGAGGCTAATATAGTGCTTGCTTTTCTCAAAAATGGGGGAATAAAAAAGACAAAATTTAAATCAAGCGTTATTATTAAATACAAATTGAGGATACTGCAAATGACATAAAATTAAACGTCATATTTTTTTTTAACAGAATCGAAAGTGTATTTTTCCACCGAAAAACGCAATCTTTTTATGACACATACAAAAATGTCGCGTTTGCAACAGAAAAATACGACTTGATTTGGCTGAATACGACCTGTGCTTAGGGAATGCAAACCGGTAAACCGGTTAACCGGTAAATTGACTAAATATGAGGCCGGTAAATTACCGGTAAATTAAAATGAAAACCGGTAATTTACCGAACCCAAATTATTAGTAAAATACTACATTTTAAAGATTGTTAATGCTTCCTCGTCATAATTATACCTCAATAACCCTCCTTTTATCATGTAAAAATGTCAATTGAATAAACTTGTTAAAGTTATCTTACCTCATGTAGGATCAAATTAATGCAATCGTTTGTAAAAGCTTCTAAAAATATAAACACGTTCCCGGTTCCGTTCTGTAAAATATAGATGACTTCAAGCCTCCCGGAAAGGCTTTAGCACCGTAGACCACATCCACGCTCCGTCAGGTTATACAAAAGACTGAGGAGTATAACCTGCCCCTCTGCTTAGTGTTCGCGATACACGAGAAAGCCTACGATTTGATCGAAACCTGGGCTATACTAGTCTCTCCAGCGGTGCCAAGTTGACGACTGCTATATCGAAGTATACAAAATACAAATACAAAATATGCACTGGAGGATTTTTTCAAGACTGGAGATTTTTTTTTTCTGGAGAAGGCAGACATCAACGACGAGTACATCACTCACCTTCGGATTTCTGACGATTTAGTAGTCTTGTCCATGGAGGACTTTAGTACAATGCTCGATGACCTCAGTAAAGCCTCCGAGCGAGTCGGTCTAAAGATGAACATGGATAAGACGAAGATCATGTCATATGCCCATGTAGTGCCAACTCCCATTACAATCGGACGCGTTACGCTCAGAGTTGTAGACGATTATAAATATATACCTATGACAGGCTGTTCAGTTCCACTCCTGTCGGCTCGGTTTGCCCAGTGTGTGGTGCCAGTGATGACATAATATATGGCACCTGAAATGTAGTCGCTCACTATGGGCCTCAATAGAAGGCTAGAAGTCACCCAAAGGGCAATGAAGATGGCTATGCTGGGAGTTTATTTGCGTGATCGCATTAGAAATGAGGCTATCCGCAGTAGAACTAAGGTCACAGATATAGCCCTCCGAATCGCTAAACCAATGCCGCAATTTGGAACCCCCATGAGCTCCCCACTCCTAGAAAAAGTTATAAAACCGTTTGTACGAACACTCTTAGCTCTTTTCTCAATCCAACTCATTTCAATCTAGGTATGGTTGGTTATATATACGTCTCTTGAAGCCCGTAGAAACATGTATTTAGTGAAATATTATTTTAGACTACTAAGTGGGCTTGTAGTTAGTTTCTGTAGAACTAGGAAAATTTCCAACCTACCTGCTAATCCCCAAGGAACGTTTTCAATTGCGTTTTTTGCCCTCCTACCACTGAGCAAGTTTCAAATATTAAAGATCTGATTATTACGGCATTTACGGCACATGATAACGCTTTATACTATATCATAGCTTATTTTTACGACAAATAAACGTCAAAAAACGCTACTTATTAGCCAAATTGAATTTACCGGTAATTTACCGGTTAACCGGTTTTGGCTCCCTGAAGTCGGTAATTTACCGGTAATGAAATCCGCCCGGTAATTGCATTCCCTACGGCTGTGCTGTCTTTTATATGCCAGTTTCTACTTTTTTAAAATTTCTGTACTCGACAAATAAAGGAATTCATATGTAACATTCCAGGCGGCCTGCAATGTTTTTTATTTTTTTATTTTGATCTGGCCTTCAACTATACACTTTACCTTCCAATATGTAGCGAGTTATGTTCACTTTGCGGGCCATTTTTGAGAAAAGGAATTTTTCTGTTCTGATTATAAAATTTAATACCATCGAAATGTTCAATACAATGAATCATTTTAGTGTAATATAGATATACTTTTATCCTCATTTCCGAACGAAAATAGGAATTTTAGAATTAAAACTCCTAAACACACACTTTTACGTTATGGGCTGCTGTAAAACGTCAACATAACTGTCCACTTTCTATCGTTGTGTATGTAAATGACTATCAATCCAAAGATGTGTAATCGGTATTTTATCGGGCAACCTGCTGACACCGTGCTATCGGTAATCTAGTCTTGTTATCGACTTGTTACCGCTTACAAACCATTAATTATCACTTCCAATTATGTTTACACTATCAACACTTGTCACAGGTGTATTCCCTGTTTTTGGATGTAACAGATGAAAAGAGTTTCTTTTTTTGGATCTAAAATGCTACTGCACTCATCATGCTTTTAGTTTCTCGGAAAATTTCATAGTAGAGTCAGTACGTCTTTCAACCGACCTATGCTAACCTTTGTGTATCAAAGGTCTTCAATACCATTCGATAATACTAGTGAGTCATATATGATTGATATTGTAATTTGGTTACAGGTCGGGAAACCGATCAATTTGAATCAAATGCAATCAAAATTAATAGGTAGGTAACCGTTATTGCTAGAGGGAGTTACAGTCCAAAATATGATCAAGTCATTGAAGGTCTTTCGAGGGAAATAGCGATATTGTTAACATTTGTTTTCTTAATATGAATATCGCAGTTGACGGCCGCAATGATACTAAAGTTTCTAGCAGTTCAAGGACTACATAACTAATTAATGTTACAAAGAGACAGAGAAGACGTTTCAGAACAAATCTAATGAAGTAATGATGCAGCTTCGCCAGCAATTCATAAGCCTTAAAAGTCACAGGTTTCGTCAGAGCGCATTGCCTCCGTGACATTTGGCCGAACAACTCCGGGATGCCCAAGCTACGTTCACCGCATTCCTAACGATTGCAGAAAAACACTATCAGTGAATTACATTCCATGTTAAAAAGACAAGACTGCCTAGTCGCGATTTCATTCCCGCCTGGGAATGAAATCGCGAATTTGTATTGGCATCTAATTATTTATCATGGATGTCGACAATAGCCTACTTCGGCTAAACCTGTATTAACGCAGTTTTGGCTCAGTTTTTACCCCCGAAGAAAAGGAGGGATGTGTATCTGTGTTTCTGTCTGTGGCATCGTAATTCCCAAGCGGGTGGGCCGATTTAGTTGTGTTTTTTTTTTATTTGAAAGTCTTGTCTATCGAGATTCGAGATCGTTCTTAGCTCTTTGTTGTGTCGCGGGTGTTTTGAACTTTAAATCTATCTGTCTATCTATATTTATATTATACGCGAGGCCGATTTTTGTACATGCCATCAGATCTAGGTACAGTTATGGTCCGATTTTAATAAATGATATTATTGATATGTCATTCGATTTGTCTAAAGCTGGAGATTTGCAATAGTCTCAATCAACTTTTTCTTGTTGATATTCTGTCCCGGTAAGCCAAGAGACAACAATAACAGACTTTCTTAAAAAAAATACTATAAACTGGACTCCTATCATGCTAAGGAGATGCCCCACCATGGAATGGGTTTACCAATATGACAAAAACACGTGTTTAGTAGATTTAAACCTCATAAAATAATGGTTTTAAAGGGTGACCCAGAAGACGTAACCATGGCAACGAGCAGCAAGAAATAGTTGATTGACCCAATAAGGTCTTCGTTTTTTCATTTTTAATCGAAAATGTACAAACATTTTAATTTAAAGAAACTACTGTGCGCTGACTACGTGACTTTGGCCGCGTGACGTCACGTGACGTAGCTCCTGTTTTGACTTGAGATGACAATGTAAAATACATAAACAAGAATTGAACTCAAACCTGTAGTACCTAAGTTCTTCTGCATAAGAAATTATAAATGTTGAGTCGGCCCCATAGGGATACAACACTAAGAAAATCAAGAAAATATAAAATTAACGATCTTTTAAACAATGTGTACAAAAACTGTCAAAAACTGACAGACGTATTGTGTCAACTGCGGATTATTATTTTTATTGACATAGAGACGTCATTATCTACCATGGTTTTTTTTACTTCAAAAAAGTTTAATATACAAACTTATTTTCACATATTTGAGAAGTTGGGAGAAGAATGAGGTTTAATTAAAACCATTAATTGTCGTGGACCCCATAGTCGGCTTTGTTAATTACTTAGCACAATGCCGTAGGCGCCGACAGGCTTATAAATTGTAATTTGTCAAATCGATATGAATTAATACTGGAATACATAATAGGACATTTCGATGCTAGTGCGGAAAGTATGTCATTACGTCACGAGGACCGAGATATCTTGCCGCGAGCCGTAGGCGAGGGGTAAGACTCGGGACGAGTGAAGAATGACATTTCCGCACGTGTATCGAACGACGTTTTTTAATACAGTTGCGAAAAAATAATAAAAACAACAACTAAGAAAGAACTGTATTAAAAAAAATGTTTTTGAACAACTTCATTATTTTTCAACTGTATGTAAATGATGTTACAGAATTAATAATATAAAACTTTCGAATTCCTTAAGTACTTGTTGTTTTTTTTATTTTTTCGCAACTGTATAAAAAAACGTCGTTCGATATACGTGGAAAAGTAAAAAGCACTAGTTCGGTAAAATATTATTTTAAACCATGTCCCCGATTCAGTATTCTTTGATCTGTGCCGGATGCCGATACTAATAATAAACAGGTGTTATGTCTGTGAAATGTAAGTTTGTATGTTGGGGGTAGTCTCAGAAAGTATACCCATCCAAAATATAAAAACCCTTTCTCCAGTAAGTACCTATCAGTGGCGGAGCGCCCATACAAGCCGATTCCTTCCGGCTTCCCTAAAATTTGTTTTTAGGCAAGCCTATAGTTATATACTTACTCTAAGCTCTTTCATAACTTTTTTTGTTCCGTGTTGCCCATCGAATATTTTCACGCGCTGCCACTGGTACCTATGTTATATGTGTAGAATGGACCTACGGGGTTATGTGCTATATTTTATCCCGTCGCTCCGCCTAGGTTTTTTGTTTAAACGGCAGAGCCGTGCGGGCATCTAGTTTATGTAGTTATATAAAGATCCGTTAAGGTAGGTCACAGCGGAATGTCATCTGGCTCGTATGTGGAGCAGCCCAACTGGGGAAGTACCTCCACCTTACAGAAGACCGCAGCCATAATAGCACCACTGCTTTGTTGTGTTGCTATATTATTGCATACTATGAAGTATGTGGTGTTGTGTTCCTGGTGGTGAGTAAGGTAGCCAGAGCTCCCTAGGGTGCGCTGTGTTGGGTTGGGAGTGAGGGACCAGCATGTATCTATCTGCCAACACAGCGAATCCTAAAGTGACAGTGAGTGAAAATCCAAGTGACTAAAGGGTCGGCAACGCGCTTTCGATTTTTCTGGAGTCACAAGTGTTAACATCAGGCAGGCCGTAAGCTTGTTTGCCACCGTCGTATAAAAAAAAAGATGTATTAACCAGTATAATTTTACATTACCTACCTACTAGATTAAATGACAATTAGCCTAAACGCCCTAAACCATTTGGAATAATCTCTAGGCCTTCGAAAACAATTAAATGTCGAAATACAAATACCGTCTTCACATAGTCTGAGAGGCAATTTGAGTTGTAACCATTTTCAGTGAAACAGCTGTGGAAATATTTGCTATGCCATTGCCTTGTGTAATCTTGCTGCTAATTCAGAACAGTACTACCGAGTTTATGTTTTCCTAGTCCCTTTTAGGTTATATATATATTAAGAAATTGATGAAGCTAGATCATATTCATGAAAGGAAATAACTATCTTCTCTGTTGATGTTACTATATATTTTACTGCGATAGCGGTTACGTTTGGATTACTCCGGTATGTTTGTTACACTATGTTATTTAACTACGCATGTATGTTTGTGTATCGTGTAAACTCATATTAAAAGAATTTACGAAAAAAATCAGAAAAAAACTATTGGTCGATTGAATATGGGTTGTATTGTAGAGTAGATGCAGCAAATTGCTGATATTTCAATTATTTACACATGTATCTACGCGTTGAGTGTCGTTTTGCGTCGACTTATTTGCTTAAAGTAAGAGTCTATTGTGCAGTGTTATTGATAACAGCTTTTTAAAGATATGTAGGCACATATAGATAGTTGCAAATAACGATGGTGATAGCTATAGTATCCGTAGATAACTGCACAAGTTTATGATGGATTACACAGGTCTATTTATTTTACGTTTCATAGATATCAATAATCGCGTGTCTGTTAATGAATTGCCAATTATCCCAACGTTTCTATTTACCTAACAGACCTGCGCCCATTTCCTTATACCGTCACCATCTCTCTATTTTCTTCGAAAGACGTTCCGTGTGCTTAGAAGTGGTTAGACAGGAACCCGCCGTCCCTTTCTCGCACGTGTTATTCGTATGTACGTCTCTCTCGCGTCCACCTGCGCCCGAGCAGACGTCGACACACATTTCTTCGTCCATTTGCTTTCTATTTTTACCCGTCGCACTTGTTATCTTCACGTATTGCTACACAAATATATAATTTCTTCGCCTGTTTTTTTCGCATTTGTTAAATGGAGTCTATGATTCTCTTTTGTTACTTAAGCTGTTTTCACTCAATTGTACTCCGCCCTATTGTTATGGTCTCGTGCGAAAAATGAATAATGTCTCACTTGTAGAACAATAAGAGACCAATGTGAGTCAGGTGGCTAGTCCTTTTAAAATCTTCCGCATATTTGGATAAGAGTCAAATTAGAATGTATTTGATGCGTAAGTTGATGCCATTCAAATTTGGTGTAAGATGTTCGCAGACTTTTAAATTTATATACCCAGTGCTCTTCATCACTTATTATAAAATTAGTGTTGAACACGTAATGAGAGAGCATTTTTCTCTGGTTTTTTTTATTATAAACTTGCGGCTACGACCGAGGCTGAAATCGAAAGTGTTATAGACGCTAATGACGCCCAATCAAACGTTTTACACGTTCGCTTATTGCTTCCGGCAGTAGTTAAAGCTGAAACTAGTTCTGTATGATGTAATTCTTCATTATTAACTTTATTAGGGTTTATCTTGTTGCCTTTCTCAGAAGACTAATAAGTTTCCGTCGAAATTTTAATTTATTTAATTATACTCAAACACGAGGTTTATCTTATAAAATTGAGAAGTTTCTTTGGCCACCTTCTCTCCATCATCAGACCAGCATCCAGCCAGATTAAACGTCTACGCAAAATTTCTGAACTGTTGACGATAACCGTTTTAAAAATCTGTTGCAAGATTTGACCCGAACAAACATAACACACATATGTACATTGCAAGTTAATTTTAGCTTGTAAAAGTGTAAAGTGTCTCTTCCACTGCCTATTTGCATGACAGATCAGTAACATGATTCAAATAAGAATAAGAATAATGTAATGAAAAAAACCTTATTGCTAATGTTACAATGTGCTTGCGTATTAAAACATAAATTAAATGAAAAATATCAAAAGTCCTTTCGTTTCGTTAACTACCATTGTGTTGTGATAGATTCAAGTATTCAAACCACTCTCACTTTGCTACTTGGGACTTAATTTGAGATACTGCGACTTCTTAAGATCATCATAAATAATAACAATAGCACAGTTTCCTTCAAGGTCGCATTAAGGCATTTTTAGTAGCATAAAGACCACAATTATTATAGCCTGAACCGATGCAGCTATTGTCCGGTATTGTATAATATAATAGTAATGACATGCTTTGCTATTACGAAATATCGCGTGCTTGGATCGTTTTGGATTCAGCTGTTATATGTGGGCTGATGATGTCGACCATCGTGTCATCAGTATTGTGTGGGTTAGGGCTTTGGACATTTAATTCGAATCTAAATTGTTCAAATAACTCGAAGAGGCAGTGGGCCGGTCACATTTGCCGTAGAACAATTATTGGAGCAGACGAATTCTGGAGACTCGCCTTTGGGCTAAAGACGTCCTGCAACTCGAACTGATAACCTTTAGAGGATAACTGTAAGTGGCTGGATGAGGAAAACGCAGAACCGAATATTTTGGCACAGCACGATGGAGGGGCCTACGTTCAGCAGCGGACGGCTGATGGTAGTGATGATGATCATTCGAATATAATAGTACATTACTTACCTAGGGCGGTTAAACAAAGAATGTCTCAGATCGCAGGTATTTGACGCCCGAGCCGAAGGCAAGGGCGATAAATATGCGGTCTGAGGCTTTCTTTATTACCGCCCGTGGTGAGTACAACATTTTACGTCTCTATCTGGCCAGGAAGTGGGGTTTTCCGCACGCATGGCGTGCGGCAATTCCTACTTTATGGCCAGGTATGACGTAAATATATTTTCTGTTCGTTACATTCAACCACTCCACTATGTTACCGAAACGTTTCGTCTTTCATTGATATATATTATATATATAGCTCCGAAAGTATTACTCGCAATTGGTCCATTGATCTACAAGTGGCTTATTCCGGATGACAATGCTCTCAGAATAGGTTGAAGCTCAATACGATCTTTACAAAGCGCTCTTTATATTTTAACACACTTCAGACACTCCCCAAAATGTTATGGTGATTTTATTTCTTTATTAAATTTTTATTGCACAATGTTATTGTACTAGAAGTGACCTTAGTGATATAAAGCATTCTCTACCAGAAGACCTTCGGGCAGAGCAGATGAATCGATCGCTTATTTACATCCGATTACATCGGGGTCCAGCGACCTATCACGGCTATCACTTTCTTCTTGTCTTCCCACATTGTTGAAAGTGTATGTAGCTTTTATCAATCATAGTGTGCAAACGTGTAGCAAAGAAACTGACACATTTTTAGTAATGCTAAATGCTTCTTGCCATGTTTTTTGTTTATATCTATATCCGGTTTTTCGTCTCACAATTCAAATTTCCATTCATGAAACGTTTGCGTCTTATGCAACGCAACTTAGCAAGATCCAATGAAGAAGATACCAAAAGTATATAAAACTCCTTTGACCATAGTACCTTCTTCATTTAACCGAGTGTCTGAGGACAGAGCGCACTCATAAGGATGCCGGTGGCAAGGGTAAATTACCTCTTGTTTGTTCACTCCGCTAAACAATGCTAACGTATCTATTACTATGTATATTACGAGTACACCTGTCTCGTGCCTCATGTAACGTATGCATTCGTTGCGTTGTAACACGATTGTGTTATGTAGTATTCAAATGTTTCAAATTTTTAAAGCGGAAAACTTAATGAGTAGATCCTGTGAAATTTCTGACGAGAAAACACGCTTATCTAATATTGTCGACGTCCCAAATATAACTCACTAAGTAACTTCACTGTCTACTAAAGAGTAAAAACTATTGAAAACAGAAGGGGAAATATGTTGGGGCACCTGATACGACATGACAATTACATAAAAACTATAATTGAAGGAAATATAGAAGGAAGGAGAGGCAGGGGAAGACCGAGACGTGCGTTTATGGACCAAGCTAAAGAGAAAGTTAATGAAAGGTCGTATCAAGAGTTCAAAACAGTTGCAGAGAAAAGAACAGAAAGGCGATTACCCCACCGACAAGAGCCCGGCTCTTAAGTTTATGATGATGATGAAGTAACTTCAGTGGCTCACCGACCCAAAGCGAGTCTTGCCCGACACGAGTTCTGGCGTCTCCTCCCGATCTTGCGCCATTTCTCGTCGGCCAGTTCATGGATTGAAGATCGCCCAGGTCTGAATCGACGTTGTTCTCTAGGGTACCTATTAGGACGGCCGACGGGTCACACTGGATGCCTCAGATATATGCCCGTTTGGCGCCCCTATCTTCCTCGATCCTATCATGTCGCTATTTTCTTATACCGTTAAGTATAAGTTAGTCGGTGCATATCATTTCATTTTGATTTCATATTCCCTCTCATGTACAATGGTAACCTTTCATGTGATTTCAAAGTTAGTTAATTTATCTTCGGATATTGTTTACCGTTGTTGTTTATCGTATATTCAAATAGGCTTTATTATAGCACTTTTGCAGGTCAAAAACGGATTCTACCTTTATACAATAATTGGTTCAGTTACATTTGGTGGCGGCACCAGGTGGTGGTCATGCAGAAACGTCCATGAATCTGTGTCTTCTATATATATTGGCTAATTGTGTAATCGGTTTTTTTAATAGAGTAGTATTTACATGACTTGAATTTGCCTTGTGTGAGCCCAGTGATTTCCTTAGGGATTTTATTATCAAAGCGTATAGTGTTTCATAAGAAAGATTGTTTATTCGTTTTAGAGCCTGAACTTAGGTACCTATAGCTATTTTATCTTTGTTCCTAGTATTGAAATTATGGTTATCACTATTTAATTTAAATTTATACAAGTTTTTACGCACGTGCATGATGTTTTTATATATGTACATGGAAGGTAGGGTATTTACTTTATGTTAATCTCTTTGAAGAGTTCTCTTATGGAGTTGCGAGGTCGCATCTCATATATGGCACGAATCGCACGCTTTTGCAATATAAATATAGTCTCGATGTCTGCAGCCGCACCCCACAACATGATTCCATACGACATTAGACTATGAAAATATGCGAAGTAGACTAATCTCGCTGTATAGCTACTCTGTAAGTCGTCTAATTCTGTAAACTGCATAAGCTGCAGAGCATAGTTCCCCCGACAGAACGTTAATGTACTCGTTTATTATGATACGATGATGTTTACAAATTATTGGGTCTAAATTATCTTGCACATCTTTTTATCACCATTATCTGTGCATATTCTGTTAAAAGATTGCATCCACTCTTTAATCAAGAATTTTATCATCTATATCTAAACTGATTACTACCTTTGTACTAAGTGTTTCCGACCACCCACAACTGGGAAAACGTATAATTTCGTCGACTCATTCTTATATTCTCCTCATTAATTCTACTTCCAATCGGTGTCAAGTACCAAGCGGGGTTTGAACTCTGACCTTCGATTTCACGGTTAAGCCACTCTTCGGCCAAGGCGTCGATTATTAACTAACTAATGGGTAAATTAACCTTTAAGACTCGTAAAACGGTGATAATGGAGGAAAGTGAAGTTTAATTTAATAAACACTAGTAATAAAAGTTCAAGATCTTAATCTATAATCTAGTGAAAGTTAGACACTGAACGTTTTGGGACAATGAATTTGATGATGTATTTGGGATACTTATGATGCGATTTATCAACTCATCTTCCTAACCTTTAAAGGTTTTTTTAGATTTCATCCTTATCTGCTGCTTTGGACCACAGCGGCCGCTCAGCGAAAAAAATAAAACGGAGTTTCGAGTTCCTGGATCATACTAATTTTAATTCGCATTCCATTGCAATGCAATAGATAACTGAAGATTTTTCTGAACATTAATAATAAAATAGGTAAGTTATTAATTTTACCTACTAAATACTCATTAGCGTGCAAAACACTCTCAAATCTCAGTTCATCTGACTTTATACTTACACATGCAGTACAGATGATACATGTTTGAAGTAAACGCAATTAGCGCCTCCGCGGACCAAGGCTCGCACTAGCACCGCGACCTACTGGCAGGTGAAAGGGCCGGATTCCGCAGGACCCGGCGACCTGTACTTGATGCATTCTACTGCGTTCGGAGCAAAGATTCAGTTGTCAGAGATTGAGAAACTTATAACCAATCTAGTGACATAGATGCATGTGAAGGGGCTGAATTCTAGGACCTACATCAGTCTACTACATTGTGAAGCAAATATTTGAGATTGTCGGATATTGAAGAATATTGCTTTTACATTATATTATTTGACCTGCCCGTTGATGATGGTATTTAAGAAAGACAGAATATAGAGCATCTTGGGCAATGGTTTGATTACACTGGTAGCAGCGAAGTCTCATACTTGACTATTATAGGGCCAATGGGGTTGTAAATCATTAGGTCGGAGCTCTAATAGCTACAGAAATCACTACAGTACAAGCAAGTGACAGCAGGTCTTTTATCAGACCCATAACAACTGTGTTTATTACAAGCTTTCTATTAACTTGCAATAGTTGCAATGTATGTATATGTACCTAACTAACTTTTTTAAATATGTTGGTGGAATCTTGCAAATCAATTTTAAACAGATATCTTCAACCGATTGAGCGGAAATTTTGGGTAAAGGTATAGTTTGGATGACAACTCAATATTATGGTACCATCGAGCTGATCTGATGATGGAGACAGAAGGTGGCCATGGGAATTCAGTACTTAACCGACGTAACCCCGTTGAGTTTAGGCTCGTTTGAATCGTCTCAATGAGTAGTTGATGACTGTAAACAGAAAAGTAAAGTCGGCAATAAAAGCTTGTACCAAAAATTAAATTTTTGACAATAACTTATTAATTGGATTAGGTCTAGCTACGCGTTGTAAAAAAAAACAAGTCATTTGTAGATAAGGCCACTGAAGTGTTCCCTCTCGTGTCTACGGGACAAAAGCATACAAGTTTCAATCTGCAAAGTTTCAATGTGCTGCGGAGTGGAATCCTGACAGCTAATTCGGTTACGGCATTTGACTCGGAACGTTGCCAATTCAACCTTTTCATTAGCCCGTGTAATTTGGGAACGTTATATTTTATTGGTGCACCGGTTTTTTGCGATCCCGCGAATACCAGAGAAATAATGGGTGAAATCCTTTTAAAATGTGTTGGTGTTTGATACAAAATGACTTCATACTGGCTTTCGTTACCACTTACCAGGCAAGCATAGAGTTGAACAGATATTTATTAATGCATTAGAGATCGTTCAATTTCCGAAGATTCGCCGTCTCCTACCTGTGCCATGGGCAAAACACAAACTTGACGTCAAAGATATATGTATACATTTTTCGCCCTATTACTAGAAATGGGTGCTTTACAAAGAAGCATACAGTAAGAAGTGGGGAAGTGTATGTTAACTATGAGCACAGAATAAGTAATCTATGAGCCAGTTCGATTTGTGTGATTGTCCCCGCCTGCACTGACGTACTTGCTAGTAAGGAACGAATTCTGTATATCCGACATAAACGCAAAAGTCGAATAGTGGCAAACCTTTCGAGTCAAACTATATGTCAAATGTGATTCCTATTCGTCACACAAATGTCCGTAATAAGCAGTCACCGCCTGCAACGAAGACCTTCACTCGGATTGATGTCTATATTGTCGGCTAACAATGCACACATACATTAACAACGTCATTCAACTTCACAGTTGTTTGAAACGCTTGTTTACGCTTTTGTTACCAGTGTTAATTTTTACGCTTATATGAAAATGCAGTTTTTATGACGTTTAGGAAGAATTATTGTCGCGCTTATGTCGTATTGCTGTGGATAAAAGTTACGTCACGTTCGGACAATTATGCAGGTTAGTGTGAAAAACGATCGACTTATTTTATCCACAGCGATAAACGACATAAACTGACTATAATAGGCTGAAAAGTGTGGTAATATTGCATTATGTTTTTTTTCTAAAAGGACTAATAACAATCCTATGTCTTTCATGACAAATTGTATTAAATCAGGTGCAAATATACTCCATATTAGTATTATAAGTTGCTCTGTGGTACCCAATGTTGCAATGGTTTCAGAATGATCCCTTGGTTAGCTGACTATAGTTATTGCAACTGCATCGCAATCTGCGGTCAGCACTTGTACTCGTATCCTGGATCTAGAAATATCTGTTTTGAAACCTAACCGAGCTTTGGTCACGTTTACGGTTTCATATTTAACATCGGTTATTGTTTGCGCAAACTATTACCAACTACTTGAACTAAGTACTTCCTAACGTATATGTCATTTGAACATGAGTTGTTGTTGGATTTTTATCTAGAAGATCAATTGGAAATCAAATGTGTCTGAACTTGAAGCGTTAGTATTGTTAAACGTTCAGATTATTCAATATTTCGCGCTTTTCTTGAATTTACCATACATTAGATTGGCCCGGCAATTGTAGGATTGCATTAGAGTTGAGAAAATTCACTCATCTCCTTCTTACTTCTTATTGTAAAACGAGGAAGAATATACTTAGTTACGTGCGATTCAGTCGTTCTTGGTTTTTATTGCATGATTGTCGTCCGTCTTGAAAACCTCAATTACGTTGTTGCTTCGAGCATGCAGTCGCCTTCCTAACCTGTCACTATGATATTTACAGCTACGATATGCTAGGTTAGAGTTGTCCCATACAATACTATATTCAGCATATTGATTCAAAAGAGAAATCTCGTTATTATTAACCTCTGCTTCTTTTAACCATTTCCCAAAGCTGTAAGAAATAAGCATTTATTATATCCGACATCAGAATTTCTAAGGAAGGATGCAATCCACTGCCAACAGATTTCACACCGTATTCGATTTGTCGGCCGATTGGGTTCTTCCTTCCTCAACTCTGTCGGATTGTTCTATCAAATATTTTATAGCAATTACGGCGATTTACAAGTTTCTTTGGTTTAAAACCGCTATTTCAGACCACATTTTTGATGAAAACAGATTAGATATGTTGTGGGAGAAATTATTGCATTTCGTTCGATACGGGAACTTATCGAAGATTTAGATTAGCCACATCATGTTGCTTTTATTTTTAGAAACTATTATCTTGTTCTTGACGATATATGATTTACCACATGACTTGAAGTTATGAATAGCAATAACTATTATCTTCCAAGTAGCTCAATGAAAATACCAATGTCTACTTAGACTTTGATCTTATACATGGTGCTTTCTTTACAATTATAATTGTCTGATGAGGAGAGCGCCCACGATCGAGCGATGCAAATAGATTCTGACAGATAATTATTTCATTTTTAAATCTGCTGAATGACTACGTTTTTTCTGATCAGTATTGAATTGACGTTGATGTTCATGTCATATTATATTCTTACAAGTATCAACTCTTCGTTGTATTATTCTTAAGATAAGATAAGATAATTATTTTTTAACGCCTTACTTACACGATTACAAAAAACATATCCAAATAACAGCAAATTTATGTAAAGTGAAAGTCGTAAAACAAAGTGATAAAACTAACAACGTTTTTACGCCCTTCGTCATGTTATCTTGTTTTTGTCAATTTGCTCGTAATGATATCGCTGTTGACTGTGGCTTTGTATTTTTAATTCTACAGATTCCTTCAATATTTCATTTCATGATTTTACGCCTTTATTCCGGCCTCTGTAATCTAACAACATGGAATTAATAAAGAATTCGAATTATTCAAAACCTGAATATTAGGCCTCCAAAATATTCTCATTGATTTGTTCCCACCAGTTTTTTTCCTTAACCGTGTTCTTTGTTAGACCATCTTGCGCAGCGTTGCTCACGAAATCCAAAGTTCCCTTTCAGTCTCTATGACACGAACGACAGAATTTAGCGTTTCGTGGTAGCTGCTCCGCTGGCATAGTATTCCTTATTACTCTGTCTATTCTTCTGTCAATTCTTCTGTACCCATCCCATTACCACTTGTATCTATGTAATTCAGAGATATGTCTCTTGTATGCAAACTCGCAAAGGCACACCTTTACACCAGACGCACCAGAAGGTATCTGATGCATATTTAATCCGACCAATACAGTTAGGGTTACGATTTCACGAGCTTGAATTTACATGGCAATAGCGCCAACCGGTTAACTTAACCTGTTCTGGAGTTCCGAGAGGTTATGTTCAAGTGGAAGGCTTGTCTTCAACTCCGTACATAATTGCCTATAATAACTAGCACTTATTGGCTGCATCGAACCGTGTTTGTATTGTTGACGTTGAATAACACAGTTCAATTGGTGTTGGTTTTTGCAGGAATATTTAGGTAATACAGTACTAACTATAATTCTTTACAATTATTAGCTCTTTTACAAAATTTTCCACTAAACGTGTTTTGTCTCTTCAATTGAAGGATAATCGTCTTGTTTGTCACCAGGCATTCAAATCTGGCCATATGACACATTTATGACAATTATACTAGTGCGAAAGTGCAATGCTTTAACCATAGCATGAGATAAGGTATCATTAAACATGCATTACATACACATTTGAAACTGTTACAGGTTACCTTTTACATCGTTGTACGCTGTAAAACGTAGGTATGTAATAGAATTCAGATGTCAGCAACTTATAAGAGTTGATGATGATGGTATTGTGAAAGGAGAGGGATGCCTGGCCGGAAACAGGCGGGCTGTCGATCATTCGTTGCGTTTTTAATTCAGCCCCTTTCCCTAAGATTAGAGCTTAAAGTTACTGTCACGGCAGAGTTCCCATATCAAACCATTCTTCTCGTTTCCTGTACAAAAGAAGGACATCTTTAAGGTCAACATCCCTCAATTCGCTCTCCTCTAACACATCTTTACCGAATATATTAAACCGCGGCGCCGCTTACATAATACATTCCGCTAACACATGCCTACTACTTTCATCCTTCGCACAGTGCGGGCAGGAAGCATCGCTACTGATACATATTACCTTTAAGTATCTATTTAGAGTATTGTAACCGGTTACGATACCAGCCAGCACCCTCAGATTGCTCTTACCCAGTTTCAGCAGTTACCTGGTTCTTTTTTTTTTTATTTTATGTATTGAGTACATCCACATCATATACAGCGTGTATTTTTAATATTACCTCAAATTGTAACCAGACGCACCAACGTCTGGTTACAATTTGAGGTAGGTAATTTGCAAGAAAATTTTCTTAACCTACCTATTTTTTTTTCCTTACAAAATAATTCAGCACGCAATGTATCACTACTTTGTCTTATTGACGTGACGTCACAATCACAACTATCACAAGTGACCCGCTTCTTCCATGTGTCAAATGTGTGTACATAATACATTGCTGTTCCATAAATTTTCAAAAATTAGTTATACTTT
Source organism: Epinotia brunnichana (assembly GCA_963854355.1). Taxonomy (NCBI): domain Eukaryota; kingdom Metazoa; phylum Arthropoda; class Insecta; order Lepidoptera; family Tortricidae; genus Epinotia; species Epinotia brunnichana. The sequence continues at coordinate 2,435,040 of OY977945.1, read as the reverse complement.
GTTAGTTAACCTAACTTAAAATTTTCTTGCAATATCGGTCCATAGCCCTATTACCTACATCTGGTTACAATTTGAGGTAATATTAAAAATACAGGCTGTATATTACAATTCACTTCATCATCATCATCATCATACAATTCACTTATAGCTAGCATATTAAGAGGTATTTATTTCTGATATATACAACAATTACGGAAGTAGGTTCTTCTGGTATCCATACCTCTTATCATCATCGTTGTCTGTCTATATCCTTAAGAGTTACTCATAGATAGATTCTCTGAGTTTCCCATCTGGCTAGTCTGTTAATTTGTCAGTTATGTCCTTGACTTATCTTAATTTTCCTGAGATTAATCGGCAACGGTTCGCATGTCCACTCCGCATAACCCCAAGTTGGTTACCGTTACTGGCGTGCGCGTAACGCAACGTATACGCAATCGATTTTGTATGGACGTCCGACTAACCCAGTTGACTGTCAGTTTCCTAGTTTAGTGGAATTATGTGGTAAAAATCTGGACGGAGTGATATAATTGACTGGTAAGTAGACGTAAAACCGTATTGTCTTCGAGTTTCTTCGAAAAGAAGAAACTTAGACTATCCTATTAAAGGTGAAAATAACAGACAAAAATCATGATATATCATGTCATGCAATGAATGTTGTGCTAAACTGTAGTTCCATTTGACGCATTATGAGAACATATTTTGATATTTTTAGTGAATAACTTAATTGTACCTGTTTAAGGTTCAAGCTACCTTTCAGAACCTCTCAAAATACATCTGGGGGCACGGCAGTAACCCCGCCATGTCGAGCTCTAATATTTATAGACGGAGAGCTGAGGGACCAAAACTGCAACAGTTTTATAAAGGCTGATATTTTAATATTAGGTCATAAATAGGTCGAATATCAATAGCCTGCCGTCAGTCAGCCAGTTTTTGGGACAACTGGCGTGGGGGTGGTTCCGAACTTGTTAAGAAAACACCTACGTCGCAACTGTATTATAAAAAAAAATTGAAAATTGTCTGTGGATAGTAAGACAACTAACAAACTATGCGGACATAGTCAGTCTGCAGAATATTGGAACAGTACGCGTCAGCAGCCCGCTAAACCCGTCAAAAAATTTGGTCGCAAAAAAAGTGTTTAATAAAATCTAAAAAAATTCGTGCAAGTATTTCATTGTACCTAAAACCACTGACTATGTCCGCATAGTTTGTTAGTTGTCTTACTATCCACAGACAAATTTTCAGATTTCATAAAACAGTTGCGACATAGGTGTTTTTTTAACAAGTTCGGAACCACCCTCACGCCATTTGTCCCAAAAACTGGCTGACTGACGGCAGGCTATTGATATTCGAGCTATTTATGACCTAATATTAAAATATCAGCCTTTATAAAACTGTTGCAGTTTTGGTTCCTCAGCAGCTCTCAGTCTATTATCGTCTGGACATTCATTAACTACCCATGAATATGAAACATTGATAATTTATCAAACACTACACGATACGCACGATTCAATATTCAGCTGATTTTTTAATCTGATTTGAAATTAGTGTTAGCAGCTATCCCGCTTTTAGAATGTCAGTTCACTGAATTTATGTTCCCAATATTTCACTTTATCTCTTTTGTTTATAATATCAATGGGTGAAACGCAATTGCTGCCAAATGTTTTTACTTTGGCATGTTGTTCGTTTGAGTAGAAATAAAGGTACCTATCTATAAATACAATTTAAATCGAGTTTGAGCATGAAACACAAAATAAACAAACTTTCACATTAATAATAGGTTACTATCTGTTAAAAGTAATAGCGGTGTGTAGAATCGTAAATTGATTTATTTTTATTGCAAAACGACAGTCGATAGCCGTGAAATTGTAATGTTTATCGTCTAATGGCAGTTACTTCAAGTCTTCTAGTTATCTGTTAATGTTATTCTTAAACTCATATTAAGTATATGTATTCTTTCTACGTTTGCATATTATATTTGTATACTATAAATAATGACATCGTTTCCTTGCCCTCGTCTCATTTACTTGGGGTCGGCGCAGCATGTCTTTTTTACCCGACTGCCTCAGGAGGGATATGTTTTTCGAGCGTATACATGTGGACAAGAAAATTCTATTGCACGGGCTACAGTCCAAACGGTTTGATGGATTTGAATCATAGGAGTCACTGGTCTTCCAAATCTCCATGTCACACGTCATCTCGTCACTTACTTCCTTCCTCTTCATATCTTCTCTCACAATACTCCAGGCAAAATACGGTTTTGAAAAACATTTATCTATAATAGCGTTTTTTTTCTTTATATAATTTTAAAACATTATTCTTAGATGCTTTATTCAAGAATCCAACAAACTTTCCATCCGGAAGTATTTAAATAGATTTAAATATAGCATGAATTGTTTTTTTTTTATTATCTTGAATATTATAGAGCAAATGTAAATGAACCAAAATAAAGATAAAACCGTTTATTAATATTTTTTCTGACTTTTCTAAAGCTAGTTAAGTTATAATTTTTTTGATGTCTGAAATTGTGTTGGATTTTGTCGCTAGGTAACTATTGATAATATATCCATTACAAAGAAAACATCTGCTATTATAAATTATTTCCAAATTTGACATTTTTTCCATACAAGTTGTCAGTTCATTGCCTGGACTACAATGGCTGGAATAGGCGAGGTAGACCAAGGAAAAGGATGGACACATCCTTTTCCTTGGTCTACCTCGCCTATTCCATCTTTTTTTATACTAAAGAATGAATTAAGAATTATAAAACTTACTCTCGCGCTTTGTACGTATACCTACACATTTTTAAAAGTTTATATACTTTTCACGGATCTAACGCGATATATAACTTTATTTTTGGCGTTTCGACGCGTTGCACCGACCGTGGTGTCAGTCTACGATGATTGTGAGTCATCTGAGACCTCGCAATATTATTTGCATTAAAAACGCATATAAAGCCTTAAATAACTTCGCCTGCACATCCTATGATCCAACCAAGATCCTAATCTCGGCAATTTAAAGTAAACTTTAATTACAGCACAACAAGCCTCATAACACTTTAAAGCGGTGTTAATTGATGCTCAAGCAGAAACAATGGAAGTAACTAGAGGCCTCGGTCAAAGACAATCGAAAACGAAAGGAAACGTCGACGGATGTGACGTCACGTGTTGAGCCTTCTGTAGACCGACGCGTCAATGGGATTACTGAGATTGAGATCTATGGTTGATGCGTATTTTGCAATATTTCTGCATTTGAGCTGTAAAGGAAAATAAAAAAAGTTTATGAACGATACTAATCGTAAAGCAGGAACAATGAAAATCTGGCAATTGATATCAGAAGTTGTTTAAATATGTTGTTATGGTCGTAAAATTTGTTATTTCAATCAGGTCGGCAACGTGCTGACGACTTCTGGAGCCGTAAGCGTTCATATGCTACGGTGTCCTTCGGTATGCCTGTTTTCCATTGCCACCGTCGTGGTATTCAAAATAGTTCATCACTTAGGTGATCACAGTGTTTATATTCGGGTCTGGAACGTCAGTTTGTTCAACGGTTTTGTAAGAAGCAGACAGTTTTGATGACATTTTGTTTTTATAATTTTGTTATTGCGTGTTATAATTATAACTATTGTCTCTGTGAGCTGAAAAACTCGAGTGTCTTAGCACCTTAAAAAATGTTTTCTAATTCTATGTAATTAACGGACCTGCTCACAAAATTTCAATAGAATCGTTTGAGTAATGCCTGTAGATGAGAACAGCTGGACTTTTAACCCTAGCTGAGGCAGAGAACTTCGTTCGCTTCGCTCGCTCGTTCAAATGAAGATTATAGTAGCAAAATAATTCGGGTCTTTATACACTAGCGGTCAATGAATACGGGTCACCCTAAATTAAATAACCGCAATAGGTTTTTTTTATATTTAACACTAGTTGTTAACTTAGTATAGTATTCTTTTTAATACCCAACTGTATTACCAATTTCCGGGATCCTATTATAAAAATATCAACGTCCAAAAATGACTATTTTTGTGATATCTCGCTCCGTTAACGTTGTTTTTTTTCATGGGTTTTTACGAGTCCGGTTTAAACCTGGTAACTTTCTTTTGTTACTGTTATTTTTTTATTATTTGTTATTAAGATCTTGACAGGATTAAAAAAACTGTACAACCCTGCACTATTTTAGGAAATATGACAGTATTTTACCGACCCCCCATATTCATTGACCGCGAGTGTTAATTACATTAATTAGTTACTATGAAAATGGCAGTGGCACTGACATGGCTTAAATTCGAATGAAGAAAACTCCTCTTAGTTCGAATTTAACCCATATTGCTTTGACATATAGTGCCCATGTCATACACTAGTGCACCGTCAAGGACAGATACGTTTTACCTTACTTGTCCAGTTTAGGTGTGCTTGGAGTTTGCAAACAAGTTCTAAAGAAATTCCTGACTGTGTTAAAACAAAGGTACAGTTGACCACATTCACTTTCATCCTACATAGTTTTGACTTATTGACGTCACTACATATCAAATCTTTGTTTATTATTCTCAAAGCACGCAGTGACTCAAACTTCCTTCCTCCGTGTAAAGTAAATGAACGCTGAATCAACATGTTACCGATGATAATATAATAATGCTATTAATAATTAATTCATGAACTCGTTTTAGTTTATTGCCTTTTTACTCATGGTCATACAAACCAGTTCATGTATTTTGTTGTGGTTTGTGGTTTCAATGTGGTGACGGTGATATAACAAAAATAATACATAAGTACCATGCAAATGCAATAACCATTTTGGTGTACATACAATATACTTAAGTCATTTTATTATTGTTTTGACGTTTGGGTCATGTGTAGTGTATATAGTATATAGTATGTGACATGTCACATGATTGATATACAAGTCCTACAGAAGTTTCGTGTTTTTAGGATTTCGTACCTAAAGGGTAAAACGGGACCCTATTAGTAAGACTCCGCTGTCTGTCCGTCTGTCCGTCTGTCATGAACCGTGATAGTTAGACCATTGAAATTTTCACAGATGATGTATTTCGGTTGCGGCTATAACAACAAACACTAAAAAAAATAAAAATTTAAGGGGGCTCCCATACACCAAACGTGATTTTTTTGCCTTTTTTATAGATAATGGTACGGTACCCTTGGTGCGCGAGTCCGACTCGCACTTGGCTGTTATTTAATTTTGTGCTCACTTAATTACTTCGTACAGTTCGTTTATACACATAGCAATATATGAAGGATATAATTAACTCGCTCCACGTTTCTGACTGGACAAAGCGGTCAATGACACATTGACATTAGCATGCGGCCGGTGTATCATCACATGCAGTGTTATGGTATCCTAGTATCCTCATCGCTTAATATAATAACTTATCCTAATTAACATCCCTCCATTATACTATTTATTATTTCGGGATCTTCTGTCACAGGTATATGTATATGTATACTTACTAGGTGATCCCAACATTTGTGTATTTTACCTAATTTTTATAACGAAATAGGTAACCAATTTTTCATTTTCATTGTACGAGACACTCACATTTAAAATGGTGATCTCGGCTCCCAAATACAATATGCCTATGGAAACAAGGCCTCTTAACTAAAATTTTTGTTTAGATTCATTGACATAGATCTAAAGCCCATGAGGCCCATATTCATAAACGTCCATCAAACTTATTTTAGTTAAAATGTCGTTCAAATTCGTGTCCTTGTAAAATTGTATATCCTTGCAATCATTACTCAAAAAGAACATCTGATCTGAATGTCTGAATCTAGACCGTAATCAAGTCGGTGTCAAGATATTTTTGCAGTTGACTAGTCAGACTTATTAGTCCATTTATTTGGACCGGAACAACGATCATACAGTCACACGAAGATAAATAAAAGAAACCAATAAACCATATAACAAAACCTTTTCAGATTACAGCACAGAACGTAACGTCCTTCACAACCAAGTCCATTCCATACACAATACACATGTTTATTGTTTTCCTGTTTGTTCTAATCTTGATCTCGCCATGACATTGGCCGACGCATCTAATCAGTAATCACATGCAAATGACCGTCTCATACGAGTTTCTCAAGTCTCATGCGTGGCCATTGACTAGGTATGCTTTCACCAGATTTTCAAGGAGCGTTTAATCTTTTAGTCTTACGCCAGTAGTATCGATGTAAATATATTAACTTGTTTGTTGAATAAAATTATTTTTACTTATTTACATATGTATGTTCAGAAATACACGCTATGGCATATAACTTAACGTTATTTCACGCCAATAAAATCTGGACGTTACTTGGAAATTTAGAATGTGTTGCGTTTTTCTTGCTCATTTCTTGACAAATGCAAACTTATTTATTACTTACAGAGCCACCTTTTAGATACCCTTACATTGATATGTTTCAAAACTAGCCAGCCAAGATCGAACTTAACGATTAGGTGTGTATGAGTCAGTGAGGTATAATGTACTAACGTAGGTACTAGAGATGACACGCCGAACAAGAAGTTTGCGCTACGCGTTGCGGTCCATGGGCTGCATCGTCTCAGTGTATTCTATGGCAAGTTACCCTCCCCCCGCATACCCCCCGCCTTGCCGGCCGGCGCACAAATAATGTTCGGGTTGTCTTCTCTAGTACGTTAGTACATTATACCTCAGTGGTATGAGTAGGTAACATAACAATCTTGAGGAGGAAAACCAATGGGTTCTTTTCATAATCATTAGACATATAATCATTGCACTTGGTCAATTTCGTTTGATTTATATTTTCCTACTCACTACTACAACCAAGTTTCCCTCCCACGCACTGGCAGTCGCTTTCGTACAACTAGCGCTTACGCCAAATCTTTGGTTTAGGTGTCAAAGCGGTTTCCGGGCTCCTTTAGGGTATATACCACCGGGGAAATAAACGCTGAAAGTAAGGAAGTTACTACTAGCAAGATTGGCTATTCCTAGTTTCAATGTTTACGTAACTACTTAGCATCAAAACTCAACACACAAAAATTTTGTTGCACATTGAACTTGTCTACCAGGCTAACACGCACCCGAGGCGGTGGATTTACAAAATCGCATGTGGCAAATCTTTCATAATAGTAATACGCCTACTGAAAAGTGAGAGTTTGAATATATTACACCTACGTTTCTTTCAATATGGTCTTGATGTGGGGAAATAACTTATTTATTACTAATGTGAATTAAAGGAAGGAAGTTAGATAATACCTAATCAATAAAACGGAAAAGAGAACCATTAATTACTAATATTGGATTTTGTTGACATAGCATTTATCCAATCATTTTTATTTGCTTATGTCGTTAATAAAATATTGTTTGAGTTGACTGGGGTAAAAAAAGAAAATAACCTACTTTGTAATATTTTTATATCGAGAAACTTTAATGCAATCGTGTTTTGACTTCTACGTTACAAGGATCTGGCAGTGTAAACAGAGGAAGCTTTACCTATGGTGTAGGGCACAGAACACTTAATATAGAATGGCGATGTGGGCGTGGCACGCGCGCCACTAGAGTTTGAGCATGCGCTCAAGCTTTCGCACCAACGTCACCCGATCGCCGTGTTGTTCTAGGCGACGTGGAGGGGACGAGGTGGGGACACCAGTCCTGATGGAAATCGCGCGCCATACCCCTTCTATAATATTTAGTGTTATGTGGTGCAGGGTGTGCGTTACACACGGGCGCAGCCGGACCTGGGGGGCGCCGAGCGCCACTCGCCGCGAGCGCTAAAACTACGCTAGCGCATAACGGGGTGCTAGAGGCTGCCATGGTAATGACTGCACACGGGCGCTACATGGGCTAGAGACGCCTCTGGGTTTAAATATAAAAATCTCATCATTTTACAATGCATTCCTTTAGACCAGAAGTTATCCAGACCATAGAAAGTTCAGCAACGTCTGATTAACGCCCGTAACACACACATTCTCGACCATGTAACACAGCTCTTTTTCGTCTGGGTCTCCAATCTTGAGATCTTTTGTAATCTGCTTGAATGCACTGCGATGATCATATTTGCCATCCTGCGCATTGTTATGAGACTATTTCATAATACCCATTCATGTCTCGTTATGTGACCCTGAATGCCCGAAGATTTATATTGTAGAATATTATATATATATTGATGACTCAGTTAGTCTAGTTGCCAGGGTAACCGGTAGTCAATAAAACATTTCCTTTATCCTGTCCGGTAATCCTGTATTATTTCGGTATTCCAAAACTGTATTTTTGTAAGGACGCTGGAATATTGGTTGAATCGGGGGGTATATTAAATCGGATACCAGTATTTTTAGGGCTCCGTACCCAAAGGTTCCGTCTGTCCCCAGGCTGTATCTCATGATCTCATGAACCATGATAGTTGGACAGTTGTAATTTTCACAGATGATGTATTTCTGTTGCCGCTATAACAAAAAAAACTAATAAACAGAATAAAATAAATATTTTAGGGGGCTCCCATACAACAAACGTGACTTTTTTGCCGTTTTTATAGATAATGGTAGTAATGGTACGGAACCCTCGTGCGCGAGTCCGACTCGCACTTGTTGTATGAAATGTATACCGGTGTTTTCTGTTTTTCGGATATTTAGGGGTATTTATTTACCTACATACAACAATTTTAATAAAAATGACAGTTTAAATGCCAGGAATGGCTGCGCGCTACACTCTTAGCCGTAGTTTTCCCCGTATGTCGCGGAAAGCGACTACGGCGTACTAGGCCGAGGCGGGTTCCAGGGCTGGCAGTGAAAGTGTTAACCGACGTTACCTACGCTTTAAAAACAACCGAGCTTTAGTTTGAAGTTGTTTCGGAACTTCAAACAAATACTAAAAGTTGCGATATAACTTCTAAATATTTTATTCACGCGGCACATGAAAGGCAGATTAAACTTGAACTATATATCTCTGCTGTTTTAATAGTTTTAACAACCAAAACACTGTTCGAATTTCTACGTTTTTTACGTGACACGAACAACAAAGATATAATGTCACATTGACCCAGTAACATGTAGATAACATTTAATTAGCTCGTCTAATTATACAACATTGTAATTTATGGAAATAAGTTTGTTTGGATTTTTGTCCGTGTGAATCATTCATAGGCATAAACACAATTTACCTAATGTCCACGATTTGATACCTTGATCTACATAATGATGATTGAATTTATGTGAATCTTAAGAGTGCCTACCTAGTTACTTAATTCAGATCATTAGAAAAGCTGAAAGCTTTCATAATATCACACAATTTTAATTTACATAACCTTACCTGAGTGATGATTTACATTAGTCCAGTAGCGAGTTCAGTAAGTCTAGATACGCTGGATGCCTTCATTCATCAGCCTTAACAGCATTGACTAAGCTAATCATTCTTCTATTAGAAGCTTTTATTTAGTTTCATCTGTCCCGTTGTATGTCTGTCTGTAAGATGTATCTTGCAAGTTAAATTTGACCCACTTCCCGGTTTCCGATTGAGCTGAAATTTTGGATGCATATGTATATCGCATGACAATGCAATATTATGATGACATGGAGCTGATCTGATGCTGGAGCTGGAAGGTGGCGACAGGAACTCCGCAATAAAACGACACAACCCCATCGAGTTTGGGTTCGTTAGAATCGTCTCAATGAGTAGTTGATGACGGTATGCAGAAAAGTACAGTATGAATTTTTTGACAGAAACTTGTTTATATTTACGTGTATAGCAGTAGAATTAATATAATGTAACCCAAGTCTACACACGATCTACACTGGCCTGCAGAAGAAGGTATAACACTCATAAACATGATGGTAACTAAAACTGTTATACCTTCTTTTGCAGGCCAGTGTATATAATATGCTCGTCGCTCATGTCGCCTTGGTACAAATATTTATACAACCCAACTGAGATTACAAAATCCAAGTGGGCGCGATGGCTGTCAAATCGTCTAGTTTTCGCAATGGCGCCCTTGTATGGCATATTCGCATATGCTCTGCATTTATGCGAGCAACTTCGCCCAAATATAGTTGCATGAAAGGATTATGTAGTTCTTAACATTACAGACAATCTAAAAACTACGTTATTACCTTCGGATAAAGTCGTGATTACGAGTATAACGTCTTTGGCAGTGTCAATTTTAAGTAGGTGTTGACTAATTAATTACATTTGCATGTTTCCGACTGTTAATTATCTATTAGATTTGAATTAATCCATTTCTAAACCTACTGTGTAGGTTAGCAATGCTCATTTTGAAATCAAGTTATAATCGGCATCATGCATGTGGCAGCTCTGGAGTCAGCGTTAATATAAGCCATAGCACCTCTGAAATTCCCTACACAGAAAAAAGGTCACTTGGTTCGAATTTTGGATTAAAAATTCAGGACCCAAGGAATGAATTAGGGGGATGGGATGTATTTTGCATGAAGCGAAGGTATCTTGAGCCAAGAGAAATGTACGTGTCTCTTGTTACTTGTCGCCTTTAAAAAGCCACTGACTAACAGCTATGTCTTCTTTGCCTACAGCTCCTCCAAAACCTGGGCAAGGTGGACCGCACGCTCGACGACATCTTCGAGGAGCACCTGCAGAACTTCAACTCGCAGCACCAGCAGGCCACGCGGCTGCAGAAGGAGTTCAACAACTACATAAGATGTATAAGAGGTGAGCTGACATCGCTGTGATTCCGTTTTTGTGCTTAGAAGCCTAAAGGGACGGACCACTTGGAGAGGCGGCGGCAGCGACAGCGGTGTTCCATACGTGGGAGCGAGATATCGGAGCACGGCGTCTCGCTCCCACGTCTGGCGCGCCGCTGGTGCTGCCGCTCGAAGTTGTGCCCGAGCCGTAAAACGGTTAATTTATTTAACACGTTAGTCTGCCCGCTAGGACGTCAACAGTCTAAGTGTGTGTGAGGCTTAACTTAGGTACCGTCAACTGGGGTTACTTTGATTCGCGGGGCGACTTTGATCAAATAGGTTTTTTCGAAATCATTGTTTTTACTTGTGGGTGAACTGTGGCAGTGAATATATTAGTTATATATCTTGCTGTATACTCGATTAAATCTTCTTCATTTCAAATAGTTTTGCTTTTATACTACATTCTAAATGATCAAAGTAGCCCCATTTTTTCCTAAAGTAACCCCAGTCTACCGGTACATTGTCTTGTAACTACAACTTAGAAAAGTTGATAAACCCCCTAACATTTTCATTTCAAAGTTCAGTGTCACAAAAACGGCTGAACCGATTTTGTTGAAACGTAGCTAAGAACCATCTCGATCACGCCAGCTTTCGGATAAAAAAACCGCATTCAAATCGGTTCATTCATTTAGGAACTGCGATGCCACAGAGAGACACACAGACAGACACGTCAAACTTATAATCTCTTTTTGCGTCGAGGTTAATTAAATTGAGAGCCCTTTCGGATGCACTTTGACCCAAAGGGATCTTTTGTGTAATTGCTTATTTGTGCCTGCTCCGAAGTTCGCTCCAACATTTCTATAAACTGCAGGGTGATGGAGCTCAGGAGTTCCTTTGGTCCTGAATATCATTTGCCAGTCATTAATTCTTTGTCTGGCGAGGGTATTCTTCCTCGCCACAGATTCTACTACCCGAGTGTCCGAGAGTCCCTGTGATGGGACTGCCTCAGAGCGTGATTTGACCACGTTCCGCTGTGCGTTACCTCCTCCAAAATTAAAGCCAGTGACGTTTGGAATATCAAATTGAGCTCACTTGATAGGTACCGAGTGCTATAAAAGATGTCTAAACCTGAACGGCTACCGCGAAACGCCAATTGCGTTCGTTCCTACATCTTCAGCGCACTTACGTATTCGAGCGACAGAGAGGAAGTTATATGAACGAACGACGTTTGCGTTTTACGTCAGCCGCTCTGAGGCCTCAGTGCTGCAACCTTGCTGCACGTTATTTCGAAATACCCTAGTAATTTTTTGTCTAACGCAACAACTTACAATTCCAGCTGTCCAGACCGCGTCCAAATCCCTAATGGAGGCGATCACGGAGGCCTACGAGAGCGGGTGGTCCGGCCACGACCTGCTCTACGTGCAGGCACAGAGCATGGAGATGCTGTGGCAAGACTTCTCGCACAAGCTCGGGGACCAGGTCCTCATACCGCTGAACACGTACACCAACCAGTTCCCTGAAGTCAGGGTGAGTCCTTTACCTGCACTTTTACATGGTAAAATTATACCCCGCACCTCCACCATGTGGGAAACTGAATTACGGGTGGAAGAGAACATGCTCGTACACCTTGGCGTCTATATTATCATACAAATTCTACATATCAACTTCATCATCGACTTGCTTGTGCAGCCATAACATTTCTGAATCCGACAGAGACGGTTACTATTCCAAATTCAAACGTATAAAGAAAGAAAAAAAGAAGACAATTATGTAAATAGACACACAGAGACAAAGGGAAGTAGACATACATTACAAAAACTTTATAAGTTGCCAGTATCTGTTTGGGAAGGAGATCTGTAAAGGTGTTTTCAACACACCTGCTCGTAAAGTAGGTCTTATTACAGCGTATTTACACTGATAATGCTGAATATTACCCATGCCGTGCCTTTTACATTACATTATCGCACTAGTGCCTTTTCATTACATATCTTTTTAAATATTAGCAAAATAATGCAGAATATTACCCATGCCGTGACTTTTACATTACATTATCGCACTAGTGCCTTTTCATTACATATCTTTTAACATTTTCATTTTTTATTTTTTTATTTTTTTTCCTCGCAAATGTGTTGAAAAACGTCGTATGAAACACGTGAGCATTGGTCATTACACTTCTCGTCTCCATTAAGCCTTCGCCTTCGGCTCAGGCTTAAAAACCGACTCGAGTGTAATGACCAACTTAGCACACTTGTATCATAATGTACTATTACGTCATACCTGGTCATAAAATAGCAATTACCGCACGCTACATGTGCGGAAAATCCCACTTCCTGGTCAGGGAGAGAAATGTTGTACTCACCACGAGGGTTGATAAAGAAAGCCTCAGATCGCATATTTACCGCTCTTGCCTTCGGCTCGGGCCTCAAATACTTGCGATCTTAGACCTTCTTTGTATTACCGCCTGGGTAAGTAATGTACTATCATACAACCTTTACATTACTCATAACTTGATAGAAAAGTATAAAGGGTTCGCCTCTGATTCACATTTCTTGTTAGATGATGGGGTTGACACACCAACACCCTTCCCCTAGCCTCGCTCATCCTATTGGTGGATTTTTCGCTCGCACAGCTCTGGTGGATATACTTATCTTAAAATATCAACGGTTTCAATATATAATTTTTTGTTTTTCAGAAAAAAGTAGAGAAGCGTGGTCGCAAGCTGGTAGACTACGACAGCCAACGACACAGCTTCCAGAACCTGCAGGCTAACAGCGCTAAGAGAAGGGACGACGTCAAGGTATGCCAACTGCTAAAAATACTCGCTATTTCCATTTCTTTGAGGGTATATTCTTTATGATAGGGATAGGGATGTTGACTTATAGTCAAATCTGCAACTTTTTATGAAAAGTCAAAAACGCAATTTTAAAATGAACGGTTCTCCTAATTGGCATCGAAATTGTAAAGGGGAAAATATTTAATGCAACATTTTAGAAATAATATTGTGAGGTAAATATTTATTGCATAACTTAAGAAAATTTATAAAACACTGTGTACACTCGCGAGCAAAAAAATCGACTCAACATTTTTTTGGAATTTAATGTGCAATATCTCTAAAACTTATATAGGTATTCATAGCATAGTAGCATTTTCTGAAAGCTGGAAATGTAAGCTTTCAGAAAATATCAAATTCAAGTCAAATTTTTTTTTAGGTTCTGAAAAAAAACGTGATTTTTCACAAAGTAGGGGAAAACTGGTTAATTTCATAACCACAATATTGAAAGAAAACAAATTTTATGGAGGAAAAACCGTTTATTTTTCATTTTAATACCTCGTATGGCCACCATAGGCGTTTCTTACACACTCGATACGGTTCCTCATGGACCTTATCAGCTTTCTGATGGTGTCCTGCGGGCAAACGTCCCATTCCTCGACCAAAGCAGCTTGAAGGGCCAAAATCGTCTCCGGGGCTGGATCCCGCGCTCGAACCTTCCTCTTCAGGTAATCCCACATGTGCTCGATGGGATTCAAGTCCGGACTCAGCGGTGGCCAGGTAAGGGTGGGGATGCCGACCGCCGCCAGGTACGCTTTGGTCACTCCAGCTGTGTGACAAGGGGCGTTATCTTGCATCAAATGAAACCCCTCTTCAAAAATTTTTATTACCTGCAATGAAAAACGTTTACGGCATGAGAACCAATCATTACATGCTTCCAAAAATAATAAATAGTCTCCCAAAACACATACAAGATTTATACCTATCCAACCCTATATCAGCTAAAGATGTAAACAAGTATTATATGTCAAGCAACAACTATGATTACGCCTTGTAACCAACCAAGTTATTGTTCATCAGTGATACAGTAAACGGAATGTAAGTACATATATTGATGTAAACTAACATACCTACTTAAATAGTAAATAGTTAGACCGTACTATAGCTGTAAATAAGCCACTAATGGCTTTAGCACCTAATTATGAAACTCTGCGATAAGTATGAATTATTTGGAACTTTAAATAAAAACAAAAAAAAAAAAAAAAAAAAAAACCTGCGTATGGGACAACATGGTCCTGCAGGATGTCAGTGATGTACCTATCCGCGGTCAATCCACCTCCTCGGCCGCCACCAGGGATGAAAACCAGCTCAGTCCTCGCCTCCATTGAAATGCCCGCCCATATCATGGCGGAGCCGCCGCCGTAGGCGACTGTTTCTGAGAAGCAGCATTGTGCAAACCGCTCTTCAGGTCTTCGGTACACCCGTCCTCTTCTGTCGCTGCCATGGAGACAAACTCTGCACTCATCAGTGAAGAGTACCCGGCTCCATTGCTCGTAGCTCCAATTTTCGTAGCGTGCTACGAAATCCTTGCGTAGGTCCCGATGTCAATCATAAAATCACAGATTGGATGCACGACCACCACCTGGAAATCAACTACCAAAAGACAAAATTAATGACATTTCACCCATATCAGAAAGACCCGGTAACAATTAACTGTAACCACAATTCTATAACATTAGAGGTAGTCGACACATTTACGCTTTTAGGAATCGTTGTAGACAAACACCTATCATGGAAACCACACTTAAAAAGTATTAAAACCAAACTTTCCAGATTTGCGTACGCGCTACGGGAAATAAAGAAAACCACCGACTTTGAGACCGCACTGGCAACATATTACGCGTACAGCTATTCCTGGATCAGCTATGGAATTATCCTCTGGGGAAATAGCACCGATGCTTCCACCATATTCACCCTGCAGAAAAAGCTAATACTAGTGAACCTAAAACAAATAGACAGTTGTAAGCCGCACTTTATCAAACACAGAATACTCACTCTACCATCCTTATACATCTTAGAAATATGTAAATTTGTCCGCAAATACTCAGAATTCTATACCAAACGAGAAGACACACCTGTACCATATGCATTAAGAAATAAAACCAGATTAATAGCACCACCCTCCCGATTAAAACTTCACTCATCCGGCCCTTTAATAATGTCCATAAAATTATATAATAAACTACCAGAAAAAAATAAAAAAGAAAGCAAAGAAAATAAATGTATAAGCCAAGTAAAACAAATTCTTCTAAATAAAGCGTATTATTCTATTAGTGAATACTTAGAAGACAAATTACTTTAACAAAGTTCTTACATCACTACTAGTAACCTAACACAAACAAACATTAACTACAATTCGGCTCAAAGAGATTTGTTATAGCTAATTGTATATTACTTTAAGCTTTGTTAGTTTTTAAGTTAGTATTTAATTTCAATACTATTACTTTTGCGATGCCCTTGCAGGGCTCATGTTT
Source organism: Epinotia brunnichana (assembly GCA_963854355.1). NCBI lineage: Eukaryota > Metazoa > Arthropoda > Insecta > Lepidoptera > Tortricidae > Epinotia > Epinotia brunnichana. The sequence goes on along the minus strand of OY977945.1, from coordinate 2,419,125 downwards.
GATACGTCCATATTGTAACACCTACCTACCTACCACCTTTATGTAACAACATGAATGCTAATAAATTACTTGATTACTTGATTACTTGTCTCTGCGTCAATTTGGGCCCCGTAGCTGGCCTTCTTGGGGTGAGGTTTGCTTGCTTAAGTCTTCGGCGAACTGTCCAAGAGCTCACGGGCTCCTCACGGGTCCGCATCAGCTGCTGCTGGACGTCAACGCCGGTCAGGTGGCGATTCCTTTTCGGTGGTGTCCATTTTTTCCAGGTGGTTTCAGTGGTCCAATTGCGAGAGATGTGCACAGGTCAACTTGCGATAGGCGACTGATAAGAAAGTTGTAGCTCACGGACCCGGTTTGGGCTCGGTAAAGCCGTGCGCGGCGTGAGCCGCATGTGGCGGGATCGGGCGCCGTCCGCGACTACGGACGGGTGGCTGGGGTGGGCGTAACGCCCGGCTGGTCCGGTGGGGTCATCTGCTTCGTCCGTCGGTGCGATCGAGCCCTGCCGGGTGGGAAGGAGAAGCCCAGCGAGCGATCTGCGGACCGACGGCACTACAGGAACGTCCATGTGAGTCAGTGTTGGTACAGTTCAGTCCAGAGTCCCCTCAGGACTATGGGGACTGGATCTGTACCTTTTTGCAAGGCGTCGAGTACGTCCTGCAGGATTTTAATGCATTGCGCATTCGACCTCTCCCTACTGCCTTCTTGGCTCATCGGTAGGGGAGGGGGCGCAATGTTGCGGGGGGGCCTAGTCGGCGCTGCGGTGTCGGGGGCGGGAGCGGCCGTTTGCGGCCTGCTCTGGGCGGTAGTCTGGGTGTTCTGGGCGGGGGCCTGGGCGGTGATAGCCTGGGCGGTGGCTGCGGCCGTTTGTGCGGCGGCGGTGGCGGTCTGGGTGTCGGCGGGGGCAGCGGCGGCGGGGGCGGACTGTCCCCTGCCCTGTCTGCCTCTTCCTCGGCGGCGGAGGCGTGGTGTCGCCTCGTTTGCTCTCGCCATGAGCGAGTTCGGCGCGTCTTCCGAGGGCTGCACTGTGCGCTGCTGGGGCACAACTTGCCCGCGACGGTTTGTGCGGGGAGCTGTACCCGCCCTCTTAACGTGTGCCTCCCTCTGGTAGGCCGGGCACACCGGGTCGTTCGCTGTGTGTGGACCGGCGCAGTTGGCGCAGGTCCCCTCCTGGTCTCTTGGCCGCTCACACACGCCCGCGAAGTGTGGTCCCGCACATCGGACACACTTGATGGGGCGGCGGCAGCCATGAGAGGAGTGCCGAAAGCCCTGGCAGCGGTGGCATTGCGCCGGCCCCTTCTTGCCGCGCCACGCCTCCACTACCACTCCCGTCATCCCCAGTATCTCCCGGACTCCGTAGATGGCCGGGATGAGGTCAGTTGTCTTTGTTAGCTGCGCGTAGAACACGCAGCCGGGTCGTCCTGCACGCGCATCTACGTGGCGCGTGTAGAGTTGGGCGAATCCTTTCGTCACCAGGTCTTCGGTGATGTGCTCTGGGTCGGTGCTAACGGGGAGCCCCCTGATGCACACCTTCAGGGGGATCTCTTCCCTCGGCTGGAGGGCCGACCAGGAAATGGAGTCCCCGTGGGACGTCAGGTAGCTCTGAACTACCCGGTACTCGTCGTGGTCCTCGGGGAGGAATCGTATCCCGTTCCCATAGGGGCGGGACTTTGGGTAGCGGCCCAATTTCTCCCGGATTCGCACGAAGTGTTCGTGCCATTCCGGGAGGTTATCCACCGTTATTGGGCGCGGCTTTTTCTGTGGTGGTGGCTGGGGCGGCTGAGCCGCAGCTGGTGGTGGTGCTCTTGAGTTATGGGCCAGTGCGTCGGCGGCCGGGTCCTGGCGCGCGGGTGCGGCCGGCTCCTGGCGCTCGTCGTCACTGTCTTCCATCTCGTCCGCCTCCCCGGCGCTCTCGTCGCTTGATGAGGCCTCGGGTTTCGGTTTGTGGTGGTCCCTGGGGGACAGGTCCAGTCGGGGGAGGCTCAGCTTTTGGGGCCTCTCTGGAGGAGACCCCGGTTTGCGTTTGCCCCCCGGTGGTGTTTTGGGCTTTTGGTGACTTCCGAAGGGTGGAGGGGTCACCTTTGTGCTCAGCGACTGATAAGAAAAACAGGTTTACACCTGTTTTTATGCATCCTGAAGGCGCTCAACTCGTGGGTAGTTCAAGGCGGTTAAATTTCAATTCCCGTTCAAACGAGCATATTCTGAAAGTTATGCGTCTGATTTTCAACAACGTGGTATACTCATTTTTCCTGTAACATTTCCCAGTTGCGAAAAATTTGCCCTAAACCAATAAATGTGGCGTGAGTCGATTTTTTTGCTCGCGAGTGTATATGAATTCTAAAGGAACGAGCGAGATTTTAGAAATGTCTGATATTATAAAGTGTTGCAATTTATATTTTGCCTCACACTTGGACCATGCCGATTAGTGGAAGGGAAATTTAGGTTAGTTTTTAATCTACGAATCTTTGTGTCATTTGCATGGAAACATTGTAAACGCCTTGCTCTAATGAATGCGCAAAACTTACGTTACACCCCGTTCATTTCAGATCACAAAAGGCCGCGAACAATTGGAGGAGGCGAAGCGCACATACGAGGTCCTCAACTCAGAGCTACACGACGAACTACCAGCCCTATACGATTCCCGAGTCCTCTTTTATGTCAACAACCTGCAGACACTCTTCAGCGCGGAGCAGCTCTTCCACAACGAGAGCTCTAAGGTATGAACAAAATGGTACCAGGACTGTAGGAATTCCAGGAAGTCTTAGCGCAGCAGCTGCATGAGTGTGAGCGTGGCGAGAGTTCTATACGACTCTCGGGTGCTCTTCTATGTCAACAACCTGCAGACACTCTTCAGCGCTGAGCAGCTCTTCCACAACGAGAGCCCTAAGGTATGAACAAAATGGTACCAGGACTGTAGGAATTCCAGGAAGTCTTAGCGCAGCAGCTGCATGAGTGTGAGCGTGGCGAGAGTTCTATACGACTATCGGGTGCTCTACTATGTCAACCACCTGCAGACACTCTTCAGCGCCGAGCAGCTCTTCAATAGCGAGAGCACTAAGGAGTCTAAGGTTATGGCGATAAGATTCATTTTACAACTGATATTATCTTCATTGGGGTAAACTTCTGAAGTTGCCGGCTGTAGAAATCTAAGAAATTTTAGCGCTGCTGCTCTGAAAGTTAACTGATAAAGTTCAGTTTGTAATGGCAATTTGGCAACTAAACGTTCCGTTCTACGACGCGGGATTTTATTCTGCGTCAACAACCTGCAGACATTCTTCAGCACTGAGGTTCATTTTACAATGACAGTTAAGATATCTTTCGGATAGCGCAGTTTGGAGAAAGGTGGTAGTAGGACTGTAGGAAGTCTTAACGCAGCAGCTGGATGTTTACAGTGAGAACGCTAAGGTAAACTGAGAAGGTTCAGTTTGCTATAGCAGGAAGACTCCCGGTTCAGTGTAAACACTTCAGCGTTGAAACAAGCTCTTCCACAACTTGACATCTAACGTAAACCGATAAGATTCATTTTACTATGGCAACTGGTTGCTAGACATTTCGCTGAATAACTTCTGCTCTCAATATGAAAGAGCTCTTCTGATAATATTGTATGGCAACTATATAATGTGTTCGGGCCGAGCGTTTGCCCGACCGTTTATTCTGTAAGCGGCTCCGTGAACGCGCCTCTTTGGTTTTGACAGTGACACTTGAGTTGTCATAAATTTTCACACACGGAACAGGTCGGGAACGGTGTGCTTTGATAACCTCACTTGTCGACAAGAATCTCGGAGGTTTTTTGTTTGGATAATTGATTGTAATCGCTCGTTTTGTGGACAAGGTCCGAGTGTTTGTTTGTGTATTGGTTGAAGTGTTAAGAGACTCATTTTGGTGGCTTGAAGGCCCGAGTCGTTTTGGTGAAAGCGGACAATTGGTGACTTGTGCCCACGACGGATCGTGTATTGGAGGCACCAGCCCGCCGAACGTGCGGCAGCTACCAGGGAGGCTTGATTTAACTCGACTGACCATTGACGGATAACAGACAGACTTGACACGATATCGCGTCGATGGGAACTGGTGGTAAGCTAATTCCACATTTTGCTTTGTCATATCGAAAAAAAAGGACACTTTTCAGTCATTATTGGCATATATCGGACCCACGAGACCGCGTGGCACGTTCAGCTCCTAGCATTAGGCGAGGACTGAACATAATGTGTTGACTGTAAACCTCGGATAGTTGTTTCTTAATAAAAGTTTTTAGATAATCTGGACAACTTTTTATGTGGCAATTCTATGTGTATCTCCATGTTCCAGTTGATTCATTTCTTCATACTTGACCTTAACCTTCCAGGTGTTCGCCGAACTAGAAGCTATAACGGACAAGCTGGCGAACGAGTGCCAGCGCGGCTCCTACACCAAGAAGTCTATCGCCAACAACGTGTCGCCCGTCTCGTCGCCCAACACCAACACCAACACCAACACGCTGAACTCGCACAACGGCAACGCTACATCGCCCACCGACACTGTCCAAAGTGAGTCGACTACCAGGGCGACAGAGGTTTACAAGAGCTTATCTGAGCCATTGAGATCTTTAGGAGGAGTGACGAGGATTGCGTGCCTTCCTGTTCTAACTTATGACGTTCGAATAGGATGGCATGTTGGCCGGATCTTGCTTCCTGAAATGTGTGACGTAGAAGCGGGATGAGAGATGCGATATTGTGTTTGGGAACCGTAATGCTTTACATTGGAGTTCAAATTCGAATCATTTGTTTAATTAATTGGTACCAATTGCCACCTACATCTTATCATTAAAGTGAAAATATTAGAATATGCAAAGTCACACAGCAAAACTTTTGCTAACTTCAATTAGTAATATGATGAGATACATTACTTGTAACACATAAGGGACATGGTCAAATTTAAATAAGGTACAAAACGTTTCGTGTACCTTATTTGAATTACCTTACTTTAAATAGAGGTAGACGTGTGATGTGATGTCAAAGTTTGCAATACTAAAAGATTGGCTTCTGTGGTCTGATAATAACCAAGAAATCGTTTGATAGGCTGTTTTACTGAACTAATATTGTGTTGTGAGTCTTCTATGAAAAATCTTCCCTGAGTGATTTGAATGTAACGTGTTTACGAACGTGGAGTAAAGAAAGTATTACCATTATTCTTTTACACAGTTAAAATTATCCCTTGAATTCGAAGAGGGATTCTGATTGCGAGAGTCACTATAAATTCTTGCCCATAATAAAGTCTCAAGTGACTACGGCAGCATACTTCCCTAAGAACCTTCTTCGCTCCACCGTGTGCTGCATGATTAACCCTGTGTGTAGCGCCCCCCTCCCCCGTGCTGAACGGCTCGTCTCCTCCGCCCACGCCCGCGCGCCACGTGAGCGAGGAGCGCGACAAGCCCGCGCCGGCCCCGGCCCCCGCGCCGGCCACGCCCCCCGCCACCCCGACCACGCCCCCCGCCACCCCGGCCACGCCCACAGGCGACGCGCCGACCAATAACAACGAGGACAAGAAGCTGGAGGAACTGTACGATATACCCGTCGGTGAGTATGCGCGCCTGGTAGCTGTAGAAGACGTCACGGGGTACGATGGAGTTGGAGTTTTGGAGAATGAGGTGCTTGCACTGCACAGTTCTAAAGCTAACGTGAATGAGCTGTTTGTGTCAAATATGTCATGCCATCCTGTCAACTTGATATGACAGGATGGTAATCACATGTCGTTCATCATATCGTTCGATCCATTCACGCCAGCATTAGTGAATTTATCTTTGACTGCGTCACTTTCAGTTCCTACAGTGTATTCATGAATAGGAAACCATCCGTTATTTTATGGTCAAATTGATCTCATGTTACAGTTTCGCTGCTCACCTGTTATTTTTGACATAATTTTAGTTCCCTCTGCTATCTAATCCGAGTTACAAAAAAACCAGTAAGTGTGTCAAAATGGTCACTTTGGCTACACAAACATACAATTAAACACCAATTTAATTATGTAGAAGCTCGCTTAGCTAAAGCGACCATTTTGACACCAAATACCCAAGAACAGTGAACCAAAATATTCACATCTCCGACAAAAGGTATGACAATATTCTTCTAAATGTCAAAAGTAGTTAGAAGCATGCTCTCCTAATCCATTTCTCAAATTTCCGTATGAAAGTTAAACCACTTAAACTGTCGACTTGATTTTTCTTATAATATCTGCCCTCCCCTTTTGTAAATTACCTTAAGCTAGGCTAGTATAGTAGAATTAGTATCGAACCCAACACATTCTCAGGGTCGCCGGTACCGCCCGAGAAGTTGAATAATAACGGCGAGGGAAAGAAACAAGTAGACGTAGAAAAGAGTGAAAAAGACAAGGACAAAGCGAATGATAGTCCGAAGGCGGACGAAGTTTACGACATACCTGTTGGTAAGTGTAGATATTATGGATTTGCATTTAGCAGCGATAATTCTAGTTTCATAGTTTGGCACATAGGTTAATATCACGAAGGAAAAAAAAAACAATTTGCGACTGTAATTAGTAGAAAACGTATTATTTTTTATGTTTGGCATACCAGTATATTATCGCTGTTAGGTGATTTATGTTATATAACTATGTGTGAATCGGATCACTTCATATTAATGTTTTACCCTAAATAAATATCTTTTATCTATCCAAATATCATAAACCCTCCATCTGTGAAAATGTTATTATTGCTAAATAATAACATCGATTTCGATAATATTATTTCATTCAAATTTCGAACATGTCTGAAAAACAAAGAAATTTGATTTGACCTCTATTCTAATATCAGTCTTGATGACGTTTAGTTCGAAATGAATTGTCAATTTGCATACAAATTTGACAAATGTCGCACGAAAGTAAGATATCGAACGATATGACAGTTGGATGCGACTCTAGTTTGTCTCTGAATTAAAAAAAAATATGACAGCTGCCAGAAAACAACGCTGCGATGCCGGTCATAATATGCGGCTCCTGAATGCATCATGGAAGCTTATGATATGTGGATAGTTAAAGCAGTGTATGTAACTGTGCATAATTCGGCATTAAAACACTCGTGTGATGTTATTATGAAACTCGCGTTCGGCTCGTTTCATAAACCCACACTCGTGATTAATGCCCTTCATTATGTACAGTCACATAAACTACTATTATGCAGTTGAATATAATATAATTAAGGTTTTGACTCCACATATAGGTATAATATAGATTTATGGTGGTGATGGTATCGTTATTGGGACATTTACTTATACGCTTTTGAGATATGGTGAGTAAAGTAAAAAAACACGATGTAATGTAAACTTGCTAGTACAGTCAGCATCAAAAGTAACTACGCAATCGAAGACGTCAAAAGTTTTTATTCCCTTTCATTAAAGACTGCTATTCACAACATTAGAATTTAAAATATCCTTCTATATTCACTGTGCATGTATGTAATTTCTACTTCTATTCGATATTTTCATATATTTCTAACTATATATTTTTTCCGCTATATCCGTCATGTTGGCATGATTAACACTACTGATGTGCCGACGGAAAGTTTCCTATGTTGCGAAATGTTTCTGCAATTTAACATAGGAAAATTTCGGAAATTTTCCTCATTTTTGTATGAGAATTGAAACTTTCCATTTCCAACATGGGAATTTATGAACTGAGAAGCATAAAACTGTAACTCTTATACATAGTGTATAAATACGTAAATTTCCTTAATTTCTTGTAAAAATTTCTAGAAATTTCCGAGAACTTTTCCAACTTTTTGGAAATTTTCCGCAATTTGCACATCACTAATTAACACTGTATCTTCCAATTTCCCGCTCTTTTTTCATAACATAACGTTTGTAAATGTCATGTGATTGTCTGTGATTTCCATAATGTTTATTTGTTTTAGGTTTCCGGACTGATTCTTCTCCAAAAACTACTTTTGACGTCTTCGTTTGCGTAGCTACTATTGATGCTGACCGTAAATTAAAATTGAGTAGAAATTGTAAATATATGTGTAAATATTCTAAGTTCCTAGTTTTATAAAGTTTATATACTTGTATGTATTATTTTATGTACTGTATCTTTGTATTATATTTATGTATTTCTGCAGGGCAGGCAAGTACTGGTATTTTGGCTTTTTGGCATTATTTAACCATACCGTGTTATGCTTTGCTTTTAGTTATGTAAATGTTGATTTGGTATTTATAATTTATACGAAGAATCAACTATGGATGCTTGCATCTTTATTTATATGCTACGAATACATTAATTGGCGGCTAAGGTCAAATGAACCTCCGCGCAAAAGTCTACTTCACAAAAGCGTAATTTTTACGCCAGCCTCTACTACAGTAATAAAGGCGATATACGCTTATCGTAAAAAGTTATGAGTCTGAAGGACAGAAAATAAAAATCATCAAAATCAACTTTATGGCACAATAAAAAAAAAATACCTCAGATCTTCCAATGTCATAAAAAAATCTCTAGTTCATGCATGACTATTCTAACGTGGTACACACATGTCTAGAATCACTTACAACTTTCCGGCAAAAAATTGTTCCCGTCTAAAATTTTGTCGTAAATCACCTAGTACTTTTTTGAAACTACTTAAAAATATGAATTGAAAAAATAAATAGATTAAGACTAAATGCACTAAATAAATCAAATTTATTCGACTATAGATAAAGCAAGCATAAAAAAGTCGTCTAAAAAAACAAAAAATTGTGATTTATTTTTATAATCCCTTAGGGTGGTATTTTTGGTAGTTATTTTTGGTCGTAACTTGCCTATTGGATATGGATAAAGGGTGGTATTCTACTCATCCAAGATCTTTGTCCAATGTGCATTGCGTCTCACTCACTCTTCAAGCTAAATGAGAGACGCAAATACATTTGATCAAAGATCTTGGACAGACATTTATTTGACGAGTGCAATACCACCCTAAGGGATAATAAAAATAAATTACAATTTTTTGTTTTAGGTTTCTTTATTATGCTTTCTTTATCATTAGTCGAATAAACATGATTTATTTCGTGCATTTAGTCTTAATTTTTTTTTTTTTTAATTCTTATTTTTAAGTAGTTTCAAAAAAGTACTAAGTAGGTGATTTACGTCACCATTTTAGACAGGAACCATATTTGCCGGAAAAGTTGTAAGTGACTCTAGAAATGTGGTACACCGTTAGAATAGTCATGAACTGGAGATTTTTTTATGACATTGGAAGATCTGAGGTGTTTCAACTTTTTTTTCAAGTGCCATAAATTTGAGCTAGACGATTTTTATTTTCTGTCCTTCAGACTTTGTCGGCTCATAACTTTTTATTTTATTTCCCTTCAATATGAACATATGATTTCAATAGGATATGCATACATTAGAGATTTCAAAAGAACAAAAACTTGTGTGCCGTCACAAATAAAAAAATATAGGTAACCAAAACTGTAATTTTTTGGCAAATGCCGAGATATTAAAAAAAAAAAAACACCGGGGGCAGGATTTGCCCAAAACGTGTTCCAAGTGACCCTACCTCAGAGATTGGCAAAATTTATTCGAATACGAATAACGAAGAAGAATAAATATAATTATTCGCGATTGAATAATAAATATTTCGAATAATTATTCGCATAATCATTCGTGATGCTTTTCGGGAATAATATCTTGACTGGATATTGTAGGGATGCTATCAGTTTCTTTTTGAAACGTCAAAAACGTTCCGTTAGTATGGAATTTGTAGGGATTACTATGTTGTGACGTCACAAACGAACAACGTTCTTATTGTTAGTTTTTATGAATTTAAAATCTTCCAATAGCAAACATAAATGAAAGCTTGGTACTTTCCGAGTATTTTCGTAATGTTTATCTGTTGCTAATGAAAAAAATATTTATTTTCACTCTTGTCAAATACCCAATTGGCTGGTTTCGACAGACTTACGGTCCTTGTTGTGGGCGGGGCGACATATTCGAGCATCCTTTGCCCTATGCTCGCTTCATGTTATGATCTCCTAGTACCCTACGCCGACACTCCGACTGAAATTTTTGATATTTGTTCCTTCCGACATTAGATATCGTGTCCGGCAGTACATATCTCATACATTTTACTCATCTGTATTGATATCAAGTAATATGTATGTATGAAACTATTATAGTATTATCAAACGGCAAAAAAAAATTGGAACCTGTTTCCGTTCCTATGTTGCACTTGCCTGTCATGATCGGTGCGACAGAGAGCGCAAGAGAAGTGCTGTGCCCCTTTCCCACACTTTGTGGCCCCACGCAGCGTGCGTTTGAAAATATAACTCTTTTCACTCGCGTTGAGTGACGAGTGAGATTCATTGGTATAATCAGATCTAAAAAGATGTGAACACTTTTCAGTCTCAATTACTTATCTGAATGTGATAATATTATGTATAATGTTATTTAAATCTTGACACTAAGAAATTTCATGTAAAACTATGTTTTATAAAGGAATAAATGAAAAATGAAGTGAAAAAAATTCCTAAGTAACAAATACGGTGAAACAATTTGATTCCTAGGCCACCGTAGAATCCTGTCGCAACGCAATAATCCTAGTAACCCGTATTGAGATAGCATTTACAACGGCAAGGTTCTATGATGGTCTAGGAATCAAATTGGTTGACTGTATCAAAACGTATAAATGTGTGTGCTCACGTGTGTCCTCCCACAGGGGCGACGCTAGCCGGTCTGCCGGCCGGCGTCCTGTACCGCGTGCGCGCCACCTACCGCTACAACCGCGAGGACAGCGACGAGCTCAGCTTCGACGTGGGCGACACCATCCGCGTCGTCGAGTACGACGACCCGGAGGAGCAGGCGAGTACCTAGTGTTCATGCTCTCCTGGTGGTTGAAGCTCAACCCAGTATCGGATCAGAGGGAAGGGAAGTGAGGGGGGAGATACAACCGCGAGGACAGCGACGAGCTCAGCTTCGACGTGGGCGACACCATCCGCGTCGTCGAGTACGACGACCCGGAGGAGCAGGCGAGTACCTAGTGTTCATGCTCTCCTGGTGGTTGAAGCTCAACCCAGTATCGGATCAGAGGGAAGGGAAGTGAGGGGGGAGATACAACCGCGAGGACAGCGACGAGCTCAGCTTCGACGTTGGCGACACCATCCGCGTCGTCGAGTACGACGACCCGGAGGAGCAGGCGAGTACCTAGTGTTCATGCTCTCCTGGTGGTTGAAGCTCAACCCAGTATCGGATCAGAGGGAAGGGAAGTGAGGGGGGAGATACAACCGCGAGGACAGCGACGAGCTCAGCTTCGACGTGGGCGACACCATCCGCGTCGTCGAGTACGACGACCCGGAGGAGCAGGCGAGTACCTAGTGTTCATGCTCTCCTGGTGGTTGAAGCTCAACCCAGTATCGGATCAGAGGGAAGGGAAGTGAGGGGGGAGATACAACCGCGAGGACAGCGACGAGCTCAGCTTCGACGTGGGCGACACCATCCGCGTCGTCGAGTACGACGACCCGGAGGAGCAGGCGAGTACCTAGTGTTCATGCTCTCCTGGTGGTTGAAGCTCAACCCAGTATCGGATCAGAGGGAAGGGAAGTGAGGGGGGAGATACAACCGCGAGGACAGCGACGAGCTCAGCTTCGACGTTGGCGACACCATCCGCGTCGTCGAGTACGACGACCCGGAGGAGCAGGCGAGTACCTAGTGTTCATGCTCTCCTGGTGGTTGAAGCTCAACCCAGTATCGGATCAGAGGGAAGGGAAGTGAGGGGGGAGATACAACCGCGAGGACAGCGACGAGCTCAGCTTCGACGTGGGCGACACCATCCGCGTCGTCGAGTACGACGACCCGGAGGAGCAGGCGAGTACCTAGTGTTCATGCTCTCCTGGTGGTTGAAGCTCAACCCAGTATCGGATCAGAGGGAAGGGAAGTGAGGGGGGAGATACAACCGCGAGGACAGCGACGAGCTCAGCTTCGACGTGGGCGACACCATCCGCGTCGTCGAGTACGACGACCCGGAGGAGCAGGCGAGTACCTAGTGTTCATGCTCTCCTGGTGGTTGAAGCTCAACCCAGTATCGGATCAGAGGGAAGGGAAGTGAGGGGGGAGATACAACCGCGAGGACAGCGACGAGCTCAGCTTCGACGTGGGCGACACCATCCGCGTCGTCGAGTACGACGACCCGGAGGAGCAGGCGAGTACCTAGTGTTCATGCTCTCCTGGTGGTTGAAGCTCAACCCAGTATCGGATCAGAGGGAAGGGAAGTGAGGGGGGAGATACAACCGCGAGGACAGCGACGAGCTCAGCTTCGACGTGGGCGACACCATCCGCGTCGTCGTACACCCGGAGGAGCAGGCGAGTACCTAGTGTTCATGCTCTCCTGGTGGTTGAAGCTCAACCCAGTATCGGATCAGAGGGAAGGGAAGTGAGGGGGGAGATACAACCGCGAGGACAGCGACGAGCTCAGCTTCGACGTGGGCGACACCATCCGCGTCGTCGAGTACGACGACCCGGAGGAGCAGGCGAGTACCTAGTGTTCATGCTCTCCTGGTGGTTGAAGCTCAACCCAGTATCGGATCAGAGGGAAGGGAAGTGAGGGGGGAGATACAACCGCGAGGACAGCGACGAGCTCAGCTTCGACGTGGGCGACACCATCCGCGTCGTCGAGTACGACGACCCGGAGGAGCAGGCGAGTACCTAGTGTTCATGCTCTCCTGGTGGTTGAAGCTCAACCCAGTATCGGATCAGAGGGAAGGGAAGTGAGGGGGGAGATACAACCGCGAGGACAGCGACGAGCTCAGCTTCGACGTGGGCGACACCATCCGCGTCGTCGAGTACGACGACCCGGAGGAGCAGGCGAGTACCTAGTGTTCATGCTCTCCTGGTGGTTGAAGCTCAACCCAGTATCGGATCAGAGGGAAGGGAGGTGAGGGGGGAGATACAACCGCGAGGACAGCGACGAGCTCAGCTTCGACGTGGGCGACACCATCCGCGTCGTCGAGTACGACGACCCGGAGGAGCAGGCGAGTACCTAGTGTTCATGCTCTCCTGGTGGTTGAAGCTCAACCCAGTATCGGATCAGAGGGAATGGAGGTGAGGGGGGAGATACAACCGCGAGGACAGCGACGAGCTCAGCTTCGACGTGGGCGACACCATCCGCGTCGTCGAGTACGACGACCCGGAGGAGCAGGCGAGTACCTAGTGTTCATGCTCTCCTGGTGGTTGAAGCTCAACCCAGTATCGGATCAGAGGGAAGGGAAGTGAGGGGGGAGATACAACCGCGAGGACATCGACGAGCTCAGCTTCGACGTGGGCGACACCATCCGCGTCGTCGAGTACGACGACCCGGAGGAGCAGGCGAGTACCTAGTGTTCATGCTCTCCTGGTGGTTGAAGCTCAACCCAGTATCGGATCAGAGGGAAGGGAGGTGAGGGGGGAGATACAACCGCGAGGACAGCGACGAGCTCAGCTTCGACGTGGGCGACACCATCCGCGTCGTCGAGTACGACGACCCGGAGGAGCAGGCGAGTACCTAGTGTTCATGCTCTCCTGGTGGTTGAAGCTCAACCCAGTATCGGATCAGAGGGAAGGGAAGTGAGGGGGGAGATACAACCGCGAGGACAGCGACGAGCTCAGCTTCGACGTGGGCGACACCATCCGCGTCGTCGAGTACGACGACCCGGAGGAGCAGGCGAGTACCTAGTGTTCATGCTCTCCTGGTGGTTGAAGCTCAACCCAGTATCGGATCAGAGGGAAGGGAAGTGAGGGGGGAGATACAACCGCGAGGACAGCGACGAGCTCAGCTTCGACGTGGGCGACACCATCCGCGTCGTCGAGTACGACGACCCGGAGGAGCAGGCGAGTACCTAGTGTTCATGCTCTCCTGGTGGTTGAAGCTCAACCCAGTATCGGATCAGAGGGAAGGGAAGTGAGGGGGGAGATACAACCGCGAGGACAGCGACGAGCTCAGCTTCGACGTGGGCGACACCATCCGCGTCGTCGAGTACGACGACCCGGAGGAGCAGGCGAGTACCTAGTGTTCATGCTCTCCTGGTGGTTGAAGCTCAACCCAGTATCGGATCAGAGGGAAGGGAGGTGAGGGGGGAGATACAACCGCGAGGACAGCGACGAGCTCAGCTTCGACGTGGGCGACACCATCCGCGTCGTCGAGTACGACGACCCGGAGGAGCAGGCGAGTACCTAGTGTTCATGCTCTCCTGGTGGTTGAAGCTCAACCCAGTATCGGATCAGAGGGAAGGGAAGTGAGGGGGGAGATACAACCGCGAGGACAGCGACGAGCTCAGCTTCGACGTGGGCGACACCATCCGCGTCGTCGAGTACGACGACCCGGAGGAGCAGGCGAGTACCTAGTGTTCATGCTCTCCTGGTGGTTGAAGCTCAACCCAGTATCGGATCAGAGGGAAGGGAGGTGAGGGGGGAGATACAACCGCGAGGACAGCGACGAGCTCAGCTTCGACGTGGGCGACACCATCCGCGTCGTCGAGTACGACGACCCGGAGGAGCAGGCGAGTACCTAGTGTTCATGCTCTCCTGGTGGTTGAAGCTCAACCCAGTATCGGATCAGAGGGAATGGAGGTGAGGGGGGAGATACAACCGCGAGGACAGCGACGAGCTCAGCTTCGACGTGGGCGACACCATCCGCGTCGTCGAGTACGACGACCCGGAGGAGCAGGCGAGTACCTAGTGTTCATGCTCTCCTGGTGGTTGAAGCTCAACCCAGTATCGGATCAGAGGGAAGGGAAGTGAGGGGGGAGATACAACCGCGAGGACATCGACGAGCTCAGCTTCGACGTGGGCGACACCATCCGCGTCGTCGAGTACGACGACCCGGAGGAGCAGGCGAGTACCTAGTGTTCATGCTCTCCTGGTGGTTGAAGCTCAACCCAGTATCGGATCAGAGGGAAGGGAGGTGAGGGGGGAGATACAACCGCGAGGACAGCGACGAGCTCAGCTTCGACGTGGGCGACACCATCCGCGTCGTCGAGTACGACGACCCGGAGGAGCAGGCGAGTACCTAGTGTTCATGCTCTCCTGGTGGTTGAAGCTCAACCCAGTATCGGATCAGAGGGAAGGGAAGTGAGGGGGGAGATACAACCGCGAGGACAGCGACGAGCTCAGCTTCGACGTGGGCGACACCATCCGCGTCGTCGAGTACGACGACCCGGAGGAGCAGGCGAGTACCTAGTGTTCATGCTCTCCTGGTGGTTGAAGCTCAACCCAGTATCGGATCAGAGGGAAGGGAAGTGAGGGGGGAGATACAACCGCGAGGACAGCGACGAGCTCAGCTTCGACGTGGGCGACACCATCCGCGTCGTCGAGTACGACGACCCGGAGGAGCAGGCGAGTACCTAGTGTTCATGCTCTCCTGGTGGTTGAAGCTCAACCCAGTATCGGATCAGAGGGAAGGGAAGTGAGGGGGGAGATACAACCGCGAGGACAGCGACGAGCTCAGCTTCGACGTGGGCGACACCATCCGCGTCGTCGAGTACGACGACCCGGAGGAGCAGGCGAGTACCTAGTGTTCATGCTCTCCTGGTGGTTGAAGCTCAACCCAGTATCGGATCAGAGGGAAGGGAAGTGAGGGGGGAGATACAACCGCGAGGACAGCGACGAGCTCAGCTTCGACGTGGGCGACACCATCCGCGTCGTCGAGTACGACGACCCGGAGGAGCAGGCGAGTACCTAGTGTTCATGCTCTCCTGGTGGTTGAAGCTCAACCCAGTATCGGATCAGAGGGAAGGGAGGTGAGGGGGGAGATACAACCGCGAGGACAGCGACGAGCTCAGCTTCGACGTGGGCGACACCATCCGCGTCGTCGAGTACGACGACCCGGAGGAGCAGGCGAGTACCTAGTGTTCATGCTCTCCTGGTGGTTGAAGCTCAACCCAGTATCGGATCAGAGGGAAGGGAAGTGAGGGGGGAGATACAACCGCGAGGACAGCGACGAGCTCAGCTTCGACGTGGGCGACACCATCCGCGTCGTCGAGTACGACGACCCGGAGGAGCAGGCGAGTACCTAGTGTTCATGCTCTCCTGGTGGTTGAAGCTCAACCCAGTATCGGATCAGAGGGAAGGGAAGTGAGGGGGGAGATACAACCGCGAGGACAGCGACGAGCTCAGCTTCGACGTGGGCGACACCATCCGCGTCGTCGAGTACGACGACCCGGAGGAGCAGGCGAGTACCTAGTGTTCATGCTCTCCTGGTGGTTGAAGCTCAACCCAGTATCGGATCAGAGGGAAGGGAAGTGAGGGGGGAGATACAACCGCGAGGACAGCGACGAGCTCAGCTTCGACGTGGGCGACACCATCCGCGTCGTCGAGTACGACGACCCGGAGGAGCAGGCGAGTACCTAGTGTTCATGCTCTCCTGGTGGTTGAAGCTCAACCCAGTATCGGATCAGAGGGAAGGGAAGTGAGGGGGGAGATACAACCGCGAGGACAGCGACGAGCTCAGCTTCGACGTGGGCGACACCATCCGCGTCGTCGAGTACGACGACCCGGAGGAGCAGGCGAGTACCTAGTGTTCATGCTCTCCTGGTGGTTGAAGCTCAACCCAGTATCGGATCAGAGGGAAGGGAGGTGAGGGGGGAGATACAACCGCGAGGACAGCGACGAGCTCAGCTTCGACGTGGGCGACACCATCCGCGTCGTCGAGTACGACGACCCGGAGGAGCAGGCGAGTACCTAGTGTTCATGCTCTCCTGGTGGTTGAAGCTCAACCCAGTATCGGATCAGAGGGAAGGGAAGTGAGGGGGGAGATACAACCGCGAGGACAGCGACGAGCTCAGCTTCGACGTGGGCGACACCATCCGCGTCGTCGAGTACGACGACCCGGAGGAGCAGGCGAGTACCTAGTGTTCATGCTCTCCTGGTGGTTGAAGCTCAACCCAGTATCGGATCAGAGGGAAGGGAAGTGAGGGGGGAGATACAACCGCGAGGACAGCGACGAGCTCAGCTTCGACGTGGGCGACACCATCCGCGTCGTCGAGTACGACGACCCGGAGGAGCAGGCGAGTACCTAGTGTTCATGCTCTCCTGGTGGTTGAAGCTCAACCCAGTATCGGATCAGAGGGAAGGGAAGTGAGGGGGGAGATACAACCGCGAGGACAGCGACGAGCTCAGCTTCGACGTGGGCGACACCATCCGCGTCGTCGAGTACGACGACCCGGAGGAGCAGGCGAGTACCTAGTGTTCATGCTCTCCTGGTGGTTGAAGCTCAACCCAGTATCGGATCAGAGGGAAGGGAAGTGAGGGGGGAGATACAACCGCGAGGACAGCGACGAGCTCAGCTTCGACGTGGGCGACACCATCCGCGTCGTCGAGTACGACGACCCGGAGGAGCAGGCGAGTACCTAGTGTCCATGCTCTCCTGGTGGTTGAAGCTCAACCCAGTATCGCATCAGAGGGAAGGGAGGTGAGGGGGGAGATGGCTACGTGGCTCAAGTCCGCTAAGAAGTAGCGACACCATAAGCGTAGTCGAGTACGATGACCCCGAGGATCAGAGCTTCGAAATTCGAAGTTTGGGTATCTCCATCTCTATCGCACTTACATTAGTCAAGTGACAGGGATGCACGTACACGAATTTCGATTTCCGTGGTAGCGCCGCAGGCGAGTGCCTAGTGTTTATACTCTCCTGGTGGTTGCACATCAAGTGGGTTCGCTATGCTATTCTCAGGCTCCCTATTTGGTTGGTTTGGATTGTCTGACCAAGACTTCCGTGGCTCGCTGTGGGCGATAGAGTCGAGCATCCTTTGACTCAAGCTCACCTTAAGTTTATGGTTTCCTAGTAGGTACCCAACGTATTGGAGCCGACACAGGGTAAAATGTATGCTGTATTTCCTTCCGACATACCGACCGACCGACGAGTGTTCATGGTCTCCTGGTAATTGCACATCAAATGGGTTCGCTATGAGCCACCAAAAAATAGACTTCTCTTTTTCTGACGATTTTTTGTTTGGTCAAGAGTTGTGTCAAACACTTGATATCAGCGTCCGTTAAAATTTAATGAAAAGTTTGGCAGTTTTCCAGGGACGGACAGCCGCCGGCGCCATATTTATAGCCTCTGGATCGCACATTCCGGAATCTGGGCTAGCAGGGACGGCACGGATTCCGAAAGCATATTTAGCCAGAATCTTAAACTAATATTTCGTTCCTTTTTGTTTCAGGAGGAGGGCTGGCTAATGGGCATCAAAGAAGGCACGAACGAGAAAGGCATGTTCCCGGCCAACTTCACGCGGCCCATATGAGCCGCCGCCATGGCAGCTGCACCCGAGTTAGCCCCCACTTACCTTTTGACTGCCACCCGGACTTGCAACATGCCTAGCGTGAAACATGTCGCTAGTAGTAAGATGCGAATACAAAATTCGATGTGATGTTGTGGGTCTAGTGGTAAGGTAGGATGTCTTGGGCTTCATTGTATTTTTTGCTTTGTACGTGATCAAATCTTTAAGCTTTGGACTTTCGTTTGACCATTTAGGTTGATTTCGGCTCCGTTGTCAGCTCTATAACGTCACAGTCAAATCCAAATTCGTGCTAGCTTGGCGGTCAAATGGTCGAAGTGTTTTGCGCATTCTATTTATTGTTTTATGTCAATATGTTTTCAGATTGTTTACTAAGTACTCGAATTTAGACACTTGTTCTGCGGAAATGAGTTGGCGTGTGATGTCCAATTTTAAATTTGTCTCTGCTGCTCTAATTATCTTAAAATCGTCAGGCAGGTCATTTTATAATGTTTGCCTTTGGTATGTAGAAAAAACTATGCGTACCTAGTACTTTTTTATTAAAAATAATTGAATGCCCATTACACTTTGAATACCAATTTAGTTAAAGTTGTTAAATGTTTATAGATATCTATTATTTATTATGTTACAACGAATATTGATTTGGATTTTATTGTCCTTTCTACTTTATATTACAGCTTCGATAAGATTTTTGTATATAAATTTGTATGTAGATCATGATTTTAGTCACTATCCGTATGGTGTAGGGTTAAAACATTTTATGTTATTGTATTACTATGGACATTATTAATTTATTTTATAAACCCATTTTCAATATAATTGAAGCTCGAAATGAATACATAATTGCTCATTTGTAAAGTAATGAATTCAAAGGAAGTGACCTTAAATGTAACATATTGGACATTTTAACTTGTGAATGAACAAATTAATAGTGCTTTATATTTCCAATACTACCCTATTTTTAAATTCTTAAAATGCTCTGTTGTCTGAGCGCGGCTTAAAAACAATTCACCACATCGTAATAATCAACCACATTTACATTTTGTTTCTTTTTTACTATATTTACAAATGTACATTTCCACTACACTTTGCATTTTATGGTTTATGGTCTAAAGTGGCTTGATTGCATTTCAAATAAAAATGTTCGTTACGAAGTCTATAGTTAGTGGTCACACCAAATCGCCCCGAGTGAATGTAACTTCATATAATCATATAAATTCAGTATAAGTGTTAATGTATATAAACTTAATTTAGTTTTTTTGTTGACCCGTTTATCTTATTGTTAATAATTATAACATAGTTAGTAATTTATTCGAATATGTCATTTTATTATATAGACGAAAAACTCCGTAATGTTTTCTAAGTAGGTTTTACTTTTTTGTTAAAATTAACATTATTAGTGAACTGAGTACTAACTTGTTATGTTAAGAAAGCTTTTCATTAACAGTGTTTAACATTTTCCGATCAAAAGACGAATCCGTACTCTACTTAAACCGTTCGAAATTCGAATGATGTCACATCGAGGCACTACCATCGACAAAAATATGTTTTTGACCGGTAGTGTTGTGACTTTATGAAATAAAGGTCTTTAAATTGGAAAATGATTAAGTGAAAGTGTTCTAGTTGTAACCTCCAGAAGATATTGATATTAAAAACGCCAGTGTCAAAAGCGGTGCTTTAAATATTGATAAGAATATTTATATATCGCGTTGCACAGAATCGTTTGGCATGGGGCCCTAACGGTCTCCCTCGAGTGAAGTACTGAATTTTGCGTAAAACTAGAGCAATAAAAGTTTTTATACCAAATTCTTTACAACCCGTAGATTTTTTATCATTAAATTGATATTTATACAAAAATGAATGGATGTTTGCAAACGTTTGTCTGTGTGTGCAATTAAAGGGCCGGATGAACCTTTATGTCACAGATAATAAAAAAGTTTTCACAGAATTTGACAAAGAATTTTATGTATAATGTAATGGTGGTTCTTTGTAAGGCCTCTCACAGACTGGCGCGGCCTGGCCACGGCGGACAATAGAAAACTTGTCATTAGCTGTCAAATTTACTATGGTCCGCCACCGCAGGCCGCGCCAGTGTGATCAAAGACTACAATATACATACAGAGATAGACAGGCAACTCGACCAAATTGAGAAGGCATTTAATGCTTCCGTATACAGGCGCCATCTCTTCTGCGATACTTAAAACTTTTCTATGAATGTACAAAACATACAAAAAGTGCGTCGGTCGTAGGGTTTGAACCCCGGCTCATCGACTCCAAATACCGCCGTCTGACGTACCCCTAGGCTACTGATGTATTATGACAATACGGCGAATTTTGAAATACCTTGACAGCCTAGCCTAGCAATCGCTAGAGCTTCAGAGAGTTCGCCATCTATCAAGAAGGTTGCACTATTTTCAATAAGAAACTGGATTTGCATTAAGTTCTAAGTTTGCATAGCATGAGTGTGATGCTGTCTTAATTGGGGTCGGTTGATCAAATCCTCTGTAATCAGCCATTAAAATCGGATTCTATGGAAAGTTTGACAGTTCTCTATGAGATGACAGCTTCCAGCGTCATATTTAAAGGCTGCTCTACACCATCGGCCATCATAGGACGCAGATATGCGGTGGAATGTGATCAAAGAAAGCAGATCTTTCTCCCTTAAAGCCTGTCACAGACTGGCGGCGTTCAACAGTAGACTTGTCATTAGCTGTCAAATTGACTATTGACCGCCACCGCAGGCCGCGCCAGTGTCCTCGATGACGGGCCATTGTGTAGAGCAGCCGTTTACCGGCCTGAAGTGTGGCGCAACCTTTAGTCTGTGAGTAGCGGCAAGCATTGGGAGTACATGTCTGTACTAGAGTGACATGTCGTGCAGTGCCATGGGAAGTCCATATAGGTGTTAATATAAGTTTGTTAGGACTTGTACAGTTTTTACAACTGCAAATAAAATGTTTCTCACATTATTGTATTTTTATTTTTAATGCCTGATGCTTTACAGTTTACACTTTATGGAAACATGGGCAGTGCCGGATTAAGACCAATTGGTGCCCTAAGCAATATCCATAAGCATTTCTTTTTGTGGTGGCTCCAGACGTTGCTTAATTTACTTGGCTAATCCGGCATTGAACATGAGTTATGCCTCTTTGCCCTCAGCCGTAGAGGTAGTTATGTAAGTGTTGGAGCACCAGCTCTTGAAGCGACTATGAACTGTCGTTTAACTTTGACCAAACTGTTAGCTTCGTAGGCGACTGTTCAGTCTCACTACTGTACAGTCTCACTACTGTACATTTTTCTGTTTACGTTGCGACCTACTTTTAGGCCACGCTACTTATGCCATTATAAATTAAATTACATCAGTACGGCTAACGTGAGTTTCAATCGTAACCTTACGATAAGTAACTACATACGAGTTCGAATAAACGCGCTTCGAATAGATTTCGATCTCGCTTCGGTATTCTTCGATTCGACCCGTCAAACTTGTAACTCACAATGCCGTTGGACTACGAAACCAACTGCAAAACGTTAGGCACTTTGCGTTTAGTTTTCGATGCGTAATTTAACGTTCGATTCGTACTACCAATCGGTAGTGTGAGACATTTCGAATCGAAGAATACCGTCGCGACTGTAGTTTACTATTTCACTTGCAAAATGGCCCGTGATATCGTATTATTCCGTCAAGAGTTACCGTAGATCCGATCGAAATTTATCTCAAATTAAAGAACTTATAAAAATAAGGGTTTTGAATAGGGAACATTACGCAAAACTCTTCGTAGGTGGCGACACTAGCAGCGTTGACATTGTATCTCGTTCGCACTTGCGGTATTGTCTATGCAAGCATCCTTGTCACTCATTTGACAATCAATTTTGCATGTGTGTGTGAATCCCTATATTTCTATACTGGTTTACTATTAGTGTTAGTGCTGCCTCTGGCGGCAGAACATTGCAGTAATGTTCCCTATTGACAACATATATCCGCAAAATTCGGATTGTCGCGTATTTTGTATTTAAAAATGCAAATAAATGGCCCCCGCGCCGCCATATTGTATCGACAGTCGACACTGTCGACGTCGCGATGCGCGTATTCTGTAATGTCATAACCGACAAACATTTAAATTAAAACGATAAATGCTAGTGATATAAGGTAGAATATTGGAAAATCGATTAAAGTATTCGAACGAACGTGAAGTCGATCGCGAATTAAGTAATGTATAAGTGATTCACGTTACAGTTTGGATTTTTAGTTCTATGAGTGACCACCAGGGGCGGTGTATAGACTTTTCATACTAAATCTTGACGATAGGCGGTAGCGTTGATAGTAAACGCGACTCACTTCAATCCCACGCTAAGGGTGCTGTGCAAACATAACTCGCATACGAAGAACATCAACTGAAGGAACGGCTAATTAATCTAACTATTTATACCTTACAAGTAATAAATCAGTTTTATAACTACAAATTAACTTCTCCGTTCTCTCAACGCACTCCAACTCAGCATCTAAGTGTATGGGCTAACTGGCTCATACAGCTACACACACACACACACACACACAGTTTGTCAAACTAACAACATAACTATATAAACCCCCACTGTTTGAAGTCCTGCATCAGTCCGCGGAACCGTTCGGCGAACAGTGTGTTGGGGCGTGGCACGTATGATCCGTTTTCCATACTCGGCGCGCACGCAGGCTCCACCGTCACGAACGGCAGCGACATCGCCGCGACGCACAATCCGAGTGGGAGTTTCTAAGTAGAAACCAGTAGAAACAACAGGAAAATAAATTAAACGATTTCTTCGAGCGCCACGTTTCAAGTATTTTACCGCGCTCGTAGTACCTCGTGATTCCAAGTCATGCTTGACCACGAGCGCTGTAAACTGTGTAAAGGGCTCGAGACGTTCGGTTGTATTTATTATATACTAGTGACCCGCCCCGGCATCGCACGGGTTTATATGTATAATACAATTATTACGTGCATGTATTATACATATAAACCTTCCTATTGAATCACTCTATCTATTAAGGTGGTTCGATTGCCATACAAAACGTTATGTGACATTCGCAGGCCAACGGCGTGATATTTTAAGAAACTTATGTACAAACTTTCATCAATTGGATTCCAATTTGCGCCATATTCCCCCTTTCCTAGAATAAACTTGTATAAACTAGATTTATTTGAGAAATTGGTTTGGGACGTGATATTTTGGGAAAACTATTTTTCTCAAATTAATTTAGTTTATAGGTACAAGTTTATTCTAGGAAAGGGGGAATTTGGCGCAAATGGGAAGCCAATTGATGAAAGTTTGTTACATAAGTTTCTTAAAATATCACGCCGTTAGCCTGCGAATGTCAAATAACGCTTTGCATGGCAATCGAACCACCTTAAAAAAACCGCGTCAAAATCCGTTGCGTAGTTTTAAAGATCTAAGCATACATAGGGACAGACAGACATCGGGAAGGGACTTTGTTTTATACTATGTATTGATAACGTCTGCTAGGCGGTCGCCAACTCGCCCCTCCGACCGAGCGACCTTGGTCGGCACCGACCGCTGTAGTATGAAATTTTACTGTACAAAGTAACTTTGTGTTTTCCTGCAAACAACTGTCTACACGGTCGGTGCAGACCAAGGTCGCTCGATCGGAGGGGCGTGTTGGCGACCGTCAAGCAGACACAAACGCAAACGGGGGTTTGATTTGAAGGTCCCATTTTTCGGGTTTTCACTGAGGGGAAATATTCCTTAAACATTTATCTGCGTATTAAATAACTTATTTTTAGAAAAAGAGTAGGTATGTAATTTTTATCCATAGCTTTTGACATTTTGGTTGCGGTGCGCGCGCGCGTTCGCATTGGGCTCACGCTTCTTGCGCAGATGTTCCAAGAAGAACTAAGCGTTTTATTTGCGAACTATGCCAATAATTATATAGCTTTCATGTACTTATATGTCATTTTGTCCATTAGCAAAATGTCATTTTGTTCGATCCATATGGACAAAATGGATTATGGGTGATCTCAGTTAAATATATTTTGTTTATTTTTCTGTTGATTTTTTGCTAAAAATGTTTATTTCGTTTCGATAACATAATGACCAAAGATGATTGATGTAAATGTAAACTATGGATGTGATGTGTACAATCAAGTAAGTAATATTTATTTGTGATGCACATCAGGTTAGTAAAATAAAAATACAGTACGCTGTATTTGTGTAAGGTGTACCTACAACTGTTGAGCCTTACAAACTAAAAACTACAACTAATACAACATTTTATGAGCATTATTTAATTTACTTAAACCTTTTAAAATGACATAAGTATTTTAAAGAAGAACATTCTTATATTTTTATTACATATTTTACTTATTTAGGAAACTTCTATCTAAAATAACTCGTCAATGGTGTAATATGCTCTCTCTAAAAGTTTTAATTTTAATTTGTTTTTAAACATTGACATATTTAATTTCTTTAGGCTTTCTGGTAAGATCTTATATATTTTGGAAGCCATGCCTAGTACGCTCTTTCTCAACAACGCTGTCTTACCACTCACGGTTGGTATTGCATGTTATTAATTTCAGCTTCATATATGTATCACTGTCCTTCATTTCGATCAAAACCATGCTATCGTCTGCAAATAGGACCATTGGATATTCAATATGTTCGGGAAGGTCGTTGATATATACAAGGAATAACAAAGGTTCTAAAATGCTTCCCTGTGGAACTCCACACAGTATTGGTTTCAATGAAGAAGAGTAAACCAATTCTCGTTTTGTTCTATTACAAATTGTCACTGTTTTCATCGTTGAATAGTCTGTTACTTCCGAAACAACCGAAATAACTGTTTCGATACGCTCTAGACAACCGAAAAAAAATTGAAAATAGAACTAAAATAAATTCGACCAATCACGTGGCTGCTTTACCGAACTGTAATGTACTAATGTAATGAATTGGACCAATAGAATCGCTTTGATTATTTATTTATTCGTATGGCATGGGTACAGTTCTTTACAAACTTATATTAAGACCATCGTGGGTAAAAAACTGTATGTTGCTGCGAGGCTATTAGAATAAGCAGTGCAGCAGCCAGAAGTTGATTACTCTTTAGCACCACCCGGGGGACACGTGCAGGGAAACTGAGGGTAAATCTTCCTGCGGACGCGAGTAACCATTTGATTATTGAGTTTAAGTACTCGTTGATGTCGTACGCTCGTTGATGTCTTTTAAGATATCAACGAGCGTACGAACGATAGGCTACACTTCGTTTCAACAGTATCGAGTTTGTTTAATTAGTTCACTGTGTAGTTGTTAAGTAGTTCAGTGAACTCGTACAAAAAGTATTGTTCACAATAGTGTTATAATCAAGCTTTTTAATCTCGTACCTTACTTAGACCACTCAGCAAGTTTCGTGGCCTAAACACGGTACTCGACTAAAAAGCTCTCTATTATAACACGATTGTGAAAAATACTAATTCCGTGAAGTTTTTCGATATCTTGCATAAGTTAGTTTTCGAGATGTCTGCTCTTGAAAGTCTGTAATTTTGGAAAACAACTACTACCTTCTTCGTCTTTGACGGCTATTTCAAAGGCTACGTGCGGGAACTTTTGATATGTTCATCTCCTAACTAGTCCACTCCAAACAAAGTTACGAAGTCAAAAATTGTGTTCCAAGCATTTCCCTTTATACCTTTTCGTTGCCTGTTGTTTCGTTACCTTTTTGTTGCCGTATGTTATATATACTCAAGATTATTCTTCAGATACTGGTTTAATTCCAGCTTGCGTAAAGCTAGTGCCTACGCCAAATCATTGGATTAGATGCCAAAGCGGACCACGGGCTCCTTTAGGGCACAACCGGGAAAATCGCGAAGAGGATGATGTTGACTCAAAAGTATTCGAAATCGGTGTATCCAGCAAAAGTATAAACAAAACAGGGCTTACCTCTTTCATATCGCTTTCAAACTCCTCCCTCCTGTACTCCTCCTCAGGCTTCAAGCCAAGCCTGGTCATCGCCAGAGAGAGCTGCTGATAGTAATAATCCACCAACTGGTGGTAGTACTGCTGACGGAACTGCTGGTCTGAGCCCATGACAATCAAGTAGATGAGGTCGGCCGCCGGGCAGCCTATAGACGAACTGTTTGGTAGTCCACTGGAATTACGAGGAATTTTTCACTCTGGGAAAGAAGAAAACACGTGAGCGTTTTCCGTGCGTCTGTAGTTTGAGAACCGGTATGGTCGGGGCTTTAAGTTTGAGAAGAAAGTGAAATGGACGTAAACTTTTTACAAGCTTTTTATTAACTTGCACTGTATGTAAGTTATCCGTCAAAATTTGAAATCCATTTTTCAGTCACTTCCCGTTATCGGACAATGCAATATTATGATGACTTGGAGCTGATCTGATGCTGGAGCTGGAAGGTGGCCAGGCCATAGGAACACCGCAATAAAACGACACAACCCCATCGAGTTTGGGCTCGTTAGAATCGTCTCAATGAGTACTTGATGATGTTATGCAGAAAAGTACAGTCGGCAGTAAAAGCTTGTACCAAAAATGAAATTTTTGACAGTAACTTATTTAGATTTAATTTTGTTAATGTTAATTTATTTTATTCTGTTTTTTAGTATTTGTTGTTATAGCGCGGCAACAGAAATACATCATCTGTGAAAATTTCAACTGTCTAACTGTCACGGTTCATGAAATACAGCCTGGTGACAGACGGACAGCGGAGTATTAATAATAGGGTCCCGTAATAATAAAATACAATATTATAATACAATATATTCTTTAAATAAAACATCAGAATAATAATATTATTATTTCCCAACGTTAAATACACATAAAAATCATGTCTTCATAAAAGCCCACGGTCCTTCCTGTACGACTTATTCAATTAAATTCAAATTGTCCAAAAAGGTATCATATACCGATAATAAACATGCCCAAAAGTTATTGGTGCTGTATGAGTACAATAACAAAAAAAAAAGTCTTCTAAGTAATTGGGTCTGAATGAGTATAAAACAATAGGTGGACTACTGGTAGGACTACGGGCTGTAGTGACTACATGCCGAATTTTTTGTTGGGCCTTAGGAGGATAAACAATGAATGATTAATGAATAATATCAAAATATATATTTTTATTTTGTACAACCAGAGTAATTAAATGATCGTTATACTTATAAAATGATAATTATACCAAATGAAAATATATTAAATGTTGTTTGTTATACAACTCGAGAATTATATCATATGAGCGTTATTGCGAGTAATATTATGTCAAAAATATTTATAGCCATCGTTACACACCCACGTAGGGTAGGTATCTTATACATTACAGAAAAAATAATTTTATTTTAAAAATCCGTGAATTTCATGGGTAAGTAAGATGTGATTCCCGTATTTTTGCTATTGTTTTGTCTGTTGTTGGGCAATAGCGCAATGCATAAGAACTTAAGAAGGCATTTTCTTAAGTTATAAGTCAAACCACAGACTAAAATCAAGGTACTCTCAACTCAAAGAGAATATTGAATATATATAAGAGACTCTCCACGGGCCGATTTTGTCGGACGGCCAAGCAAGGTCACAGAAAATCTAGTATGGGGTGACCTTAATTGATTTGGTTGGAAACCGTGCTTTCGACACGTATCCACACGGGCTGGATCACGCTGCAGGACTGCATGCAGGCATGCCGATTGCGCTCGTGTAGCGTCTCCTTACGGTACTCTCATGAGAGTAGATGACATGCGCAAACTGTATGCTAGGTGATACGTCTGCTCTAGTAATATTACTCATTGTCTACTTACCACTTCTTTAGTCAGCAAGTTGCTAGCTCGATAGTCTCCGTGGATAAACACCGAGGTCTTACGAGGGTCACCGAGTTCCACAAATTTGCTCCAGCCAACATAACCCTCAAGGAGTTGAGAGAGTTTCTCTCTATCTTCCTCATCAATTGCTGCCATCGCTCCGTCTGCCAAACCTTCCCATTCGGAGACTGTAGGTAATTGAGGAAACTTCAACGCATCTCCAACCACTTTAAACTTCTCCGGGTATTCCTTCCTAAAACCCATTGACAGTGCATGAAATCTGGCTAAAGTTTCCACACAACTTGACGCGTATTTCCAGTCGATACACTTGAATCTGTCGCGACATTCGTATCCTTTGCACGCCAGGTTCTCCATGACAATGATTGGAACACCAGCAACACTGCTCTTGTAGTATTGTGGAAAGGTATATCTTTCGGTAAAGCCATGTTTGTCTTGTAACTTTTCGAAAGCGCTTGAAAGAGCTGTGAACACGTAATGTTCTGTGTCGAATGCGTGGCTTGTTACAGAGTTGAGCTGTCCGCTCATTAAACCGATTTTTGCGAACAATTCCACAGTTTCCCCAGGCGTGACGATAGTAATTTCGAACAATTCTGAGCTGTAGTTTGCTCCATGGGTGCTGATAGGTTTGATCTTTACATCGGAGGCGTCGGGGAATTTCTCCTGAACGATGGAGTTCAGAACTATGCGCAATTTTTCCTCTGCGTGCGACATGGTTGATCACCGAGCAGCGACTGTGCACAAGTACCTACGCATTATAACGAGTCGTTTATCTACAATTGCACGAGTATTACATCACCACGTCAGTCGCATTCAAGCACTTTAGTAGATTAATCTAGCATTCAAACGAAGTGTTTATTTTTATCCGGACGAGGACGGATAATAACAACAAATGAAGATAACTACACTGATACGAAGTACCTATTTATCATTGATTTTGTAAGTACCTACAGTGATAACTAAAGAACTACCTATTGATTTGTATATAACATTACTCATCATCCTCCTAGCGTTATTATTCCCGGTTGTGCCCCTAAAGGAGCCCGGGGTCCGCTTTGACACCTAATCCCAAGATTTGGCATAGGCACTAGTTTTACGAAAGCGACTGCCATCTGACCTTCCAACCCAGAGGGAAAACTAGACCTTATTGGAATTAGACCGGTTTCCTCACGATGTTTTCCTTCACCGAAAAGCTAACGGTAATTCCGTACATAAGTTCCGAAAAACTCATTGGTACGAGCCGGGATTCGAACCCACGACCGCCGCTTGACAGCCGCATGCCTGAACCACTAGGCTACCGTAGCTTTATGACATTACTATTATTGTATTAATATTAATTAATATTTGCGGACTTCCTTACACAAATCGACCTAGTCCCAAACTAAGCAAAGCTTGTAATATGGGTACTAGACGACGATAAACATACTTATATAGATAAATAAATACTTAAATACATAGAAAACATCCATGACTCAGGAACAAATATTCGTGCTCATCACACAAATAAATGCCCTTACCGGGATTCGAACCCAGGACCTCTTGCTTCGTAGGCAGGGTCACTACCAACTAGGCTAAAGTGGTCGTCAAAACATTACTATTATTATTTATTTAAGCTGATCCCTCAAGGAGACGGATAGTGCAAGAAAAATCGAGAGAGCTCGCGCACCGTCTTGTGCTAACCATGCATACTTTACAAACAGTTTATCTACGACTAGCTGTTGCCCGCGACTTCGTCCGCGTAGAACTTTTTATCGTCTTAGAAAATGATTTCTCTCAATACAAAATTTGAACCCTCTTTTAGGGGATAATAATAATTAAAAAGTTGATGTTCATTTTCTAGTTTGTGAACAAACAGTCTAAAACCAAAGTTAAAAATCTCATACTTTAAAAATGCCTTGAAATACTCAAACTTTGAACCAATTTTAACACTCTTAGGTGATGAATTTGGAAAAACTCTGAAATCAGTTTTGTATTCTTTTAACGTACATAATAAGACCGAAGTTAAAAATCTCTTACTCACACTTTAAAATTGTATTGCTCGCCATTTAAAATTTGAACCCCCTTTCAAACCCCCTTAGAGGTTGAATTTTTCTAATCGCTGAAAGAACTTTTTTCGTAAACTTTTAAGTCTCTAGCTCAAAAAAAGTGTTGCCCATACAAAGCTTTCTTAACCCCCTTAGGGGTGGAATTTTCTAAAACTCTGAAAGTACTTTATTATTAATTTTAATAAGTAACATTTTGAATAGTTTTAAGTCTAGTAAAAAAAAAAGTTTTTCCCACACAACACTGGCTACCCTTCTTAAGGATCCCCTTAGGGATGGAGTTTTCTAAAACGCTGAAAGTTCTTTTTTAGTATTCTAATAAGTAATCTTTTTGCAAAGTTTTAAGTCTAACTCAAAAAAAAAGTGTTGCCCATGCAAAGCTTGCTCTCCTTTTTAACCCTATTAGGGGTGGAATTTTCTAAAACGATTTGTGTTCTTTTTTTGTATTTTAATAAGTAATCTTTCTACAAAGTTTCAAGTCTCTAACTCAAAAACATAAACTTTCCCTGATAAAAACTTTGCACCCCTTTTTATCCCCCTTAGGGATAGATTTTTTCAAAACGCTGAAAGTCTTTTTTTTTGTATTTTTATAAGTAATCTTTCTACAAAGTTTTAAGTGTCTAGCTCAGAAAAAGTGTTCCCCATACAAACCTTGCACCCTTTTTTAACCCCCTTAGGGAATGATTTTTGTAAAACGCCGAATGTAGTATTTTTCATGTTCTAATAAGTAATTTTTCGTCAAAATTTTAAGTCTCTATTAAAAAAAAATATGTTTTTCCCATACAAACTTTGCACCCTATTTTACCCCCTTAGGGGTGAAATTTTCCAAAACGCTGAAAGTATTTTCTTTGTATTTAAATAATCTTTCTACAAAGTTTTAGGACTCTAGCTAAAAAAAATAGTTTCCCACATACAAACTTTGCACCCCTATTTTAGCCCCATATTTTTAGGGGTAGAATTTTCTAAAACGCTGAAAGTACTTAATTTGTATTCTGATGACTAATCTTTCTACAAAGTTTTAAGTCTCTATTTAAAAAAAATATTGTTTCCCCCATACAAAATTTGCACCCCTATTTTACCCCCTTAGGGGTAGATTTTTTTAAAACACTGAATCTAGGTACTTTATTTTTATTCTAATGAATAATTTCTCTACAAAGTTTTAAGTCTCTATTAAAAAAAAAGTAGTTTTTCCCATACAAACTTTGCACTCTATTTTACCCCTTTAGGGGTAGAATTTTCTAAAACCCTGAAAGTTCTTTATTTGTATTCTAATGACTGATCTTTCTACAAAGTTTTAAGTCTCTATTTAAAAAAAAAATGTTTCCCCCATACAAACCTTGCACCCCTATTTTACCCCCGTAGGGGTGGAATTTTCCAAAACGCTGAAAGTGTTTCATTTGTATTCTAATAACTAATTTTTCTACAAAGTTTAAGTCTTATAGCTCAAAAAAAAAGGTTCTCCCATACAAACTTTGCACCCCCATTTTACCCCCTTAGGGGTAGAATTTTCAAAAATCCCTTTTTATCCCTAGCCCACGTTATAAAAGCAACATACTGTGCAAAAATCAACTCTCTAAGATTAGTAGTTTCGGCTGTGCGTTGATGAGTGAGTGAGTGAGTGATTGAGTGAATAAGTCAGTCAGGACATAGGCATTTATTATGTATAAATAGATAGAAGATAATGAAACTCCCATTCAAATATCTCAAAAAATTATGAAGCTACATCCGTTTTAATGTCGCTTGTTAGAGTGAGAAAACGATGAGGGACTGTGACGTCAATATACTCGAGCGTCATAGTAAAAAACAATCGTTTCATATGAAGGTGCGTTTTGCGGAAAAGGGACAGAACAAATCTTAAAACTTTGGACTCTTATAACTTAATCATTACCTATATAACCTCTTGCTTTGTTTTTTTCTCCATTTGACTATATTTATTTTAAATTCTTTTTCGAGAAAATACATTATGATTATTTACCATATTTTCGATTCCTGAGCTATAACCACGAACTTCGGAATTCGAAAATATTCGGGTATCTCTATCTCTATCGCACTAACCATACTCGAGTGACAGGGATGCAAATATATGAACATTGAGTATCGGTTTTCGTGGTAGCGCCGCAGGTACTTTGGCTGAATGCGCCGAGCGCGTGCCATTGTCATTCAAAAAAAACAAATTCGTGTTAATTATATTGTTCAAATTTGTTGATTTCATTTATTGAAATTACGACATAAAACGACATTTGCGCATATAAGTTCTCATATCAGAATCGAATATTTTTTTATGGTTTATATTTTAGCATTTGTCTCGTAAAGGTCTATCGTAGACGGGATTTAAATTATTAATAAGTGAAAGGCAAAGCAATTCCGCCATTTTGACGAAAATTTGACGGTTCTTATAGCTGACAGTTGGAGCAGCGTTTGATTTCAATAAAAATAAATGAAAAATTAAATGAAGTCGTATATTTCGGAAAATTAATTAACTGTCGCAGTCGGATAAAAACTATCCTAAGTTGCAGCTAGAATAATAATGTACCTATATAAAATGTTTCATATTTTTCCGTTCATGGGATGCTGAGAACATTCGAACCGCGCAAAGCTTAGTTTCAAACTGGCTGATTCTTTTTTTAATTTAGAGATTTATTATAAGTGGAGATAAATGAAAAATTAAATGAAGTCGTATATTTCGGAAAACTAATTAACTGTCGCAGTCGGATAAAAACTATCCTAAGTTGCAGCTAGAATAATAATGTACCTATATAAAATGTTTCATATTTTTCCGTTCATGGGATGCTGAGAACATTCGAACCGCGCAAAGCTTAGTTTCAAACTGGCTGATTCTTTTTTTAATTTAGAGATTTATTATAAGTGGAGATTGCACAAGTAGGTACATAATACTCGTACAAGTGCACTGCGACTGCATTGAAGTAGGTAGATTATTCTAGCATTCGTAATTGGTTATTTTTATTCCACAAGGACGGAAAATAACAGCAAATGAAGATAACTACTTAGACTGACACTAAGTATTTATCATTGATTTTGTAAGTTCAGTGATGGATAACTAAAGAACTATTGAAGCCTAGTGCGGAGACCTCTGGAAATTAATGTAAGAAAATATGCCAAATAAAACTTTTATTATTACTATTGATTTGTGTGAAGACTAGTCTATGGTTAGTTTGCGTCGTTGACACTTCCCCTTCCTACGCCATGGAACTACAGGCGACGCTACACGACCGAAATTGGCAGGACTGCCAAGCAAGGTCACAGAAAATCTAGTATGGAGTGACCTTGATTTGGTTGGAAGCCGTGCTTCCAACACGTATCCACACGCACCGAATCACGCTGCAGGACTTCATGCAGGCCTGCCGATTTCGCTCGTGTAGCGTCCCCTTACAGGCCGACGCGACGCGTGATTCGGCCCGTGTGGATACGTGTCGGAACATAGAATATATAGAGGGAGTCACCCACACATACACAGATAAGTGACAAAGATGTATGCATAGGCAATACCGCAAGTGGGAACGAGATACAGAATCATATTTTCTGTACCTCATCGCGTATACGCATTTTTTGTTTGCCACCACACCTGTCAAAATTTGTACTGAAACTGACACTAAATACCATGACGTCACCGATATAATACGACTACTTAAATTATAAATGACATTAGACGTCAAGAGTGTATTAGCTTCTGATACTTCTTAATTTAGTATGGTTAATTTACCATCGGCCCTTTTGGGTATACGCTAGGACGCCATCTATATATCCTCTATCTACGTGTCGGAAGCACGGCGGCCGGCCAAATCAAGGTCACTCCATACTAGATTTTCTGTGACCTTGCTTGGCCGTCCGACAAGTTCGTAGGTGTAGCGTCTTATAATACTCAGCGGCCCATGAGGCTCACCAGGGAGGTCGCACTGCGAGCTGAACAGGGAAGTAATTGAAAAAAAATACCGCCACGTGATAGCCGCGGGTGCGCAACGAGCACACCGCGTTTTTTTTCCCCCCGTTTGGCCTGCAGCGCGGCCAGTAACGGATTCGTTACGGTATGTCCTCTCTGGGGGCCTGAAGGGCCTCTCAGAGGGAGATCACACCACGTTCAATCATTTAGTACCAGATAGGAGGTAACAAAAATTACGCTGGCCGCACTTCTTAATAAAATTATTTGTGACTTTGTCACTTCCAAAGTTCTGAATTCAGCGACCTTTACATACAGAACAGCCAGGGAGGTTCGCGGGCCGCAATCAAGGGTCTCGGGGGCCGCCTGGTGCCGACCCCTGAGGGCCTACCGCGAACGGCATTCGAAGTGTTCCCTCTCTGTCGCACTTATGTATGTACAAACTTAAGTATGACAGAGAGGGGAAACTTCGAATGCCTTTCGCGGTAGGCCCCCTGATTTAGTAATTCATTCACGACTTCACGGCGTCCGCGCCGCGGTCGGGCAGCGAGCTCGCAATCCTCGCGAACACGCTCACGTTGAGCGGTGAGCGAGGAAAAACTCCACCAATAGAAAGAGACATCATATGCGTGAGCTAGGCTATTCTAGCAATGTTATTGGGGGATATTTTCCTCGCATACCGCTCCGCTACCTCGCACAGCTCTCGTGATAACTCGCCCTTAGGCTAGAACCAGTACCTACGGGTAATTCATAAAATAATACAGATTCTATGTAAATAAAAGTAACATACGAAACACAACCAACACTAACATCCTTAACTCAACACATGTAACATAACACACACGGCTTACACAGATCCTTTAGACATAACATAAGTTATTTAAATACTGTTTAATCCGGGTCTAACGCGATATTTATTTACCTTTATTTCTGACCTTGACGCGCCAGGGTTACCCGCCGTCTGAGAAACCTCATCAAAGACCACGAGGGTCTATTTACGGAGGACGAATTTACTGGCCTATACCGACCAAAACCTGTCCAGCCACCTAAGTTATATGGGCTGTCAAAAGTACACAAGCCCAATATACCCTTCCGACTGATCGTGAGTCAGATTGGCTCGCCATCGTATGATCTAGCGAAACATGTGGCAGGTATGTTACAAACAATGGTGGGAAAAACTTCGTCCTACGTGAAGGACTCGCGTCACTTCGTTGACATTGTTTGGAGTGTACGGGTGGAACCGGACGAGATCATGGTGAGTTTCGACGTGGAATCGTTATTCACCAATGTTCCATTAGCAGAGTGTCTGGGCATTGTCAAAATGAAATTAGAGGGAAATGGGATAGCTGGAAATTATGTCACTTTACTAGAGCACTGTTTGGAGGGAAACTATTTCCTCTTTAATGGCCAGTTTTACCTTCAGATAGATGGAGAAGCGATGGGCAGTCCAGTTGCCCCGGTAATTGCCAACATCTGGATGGAGCATTTTGAGGAGTTGGCATTAAATACAGGACCTTCCGTAATTACATTATGGAAGAGGTACGTGGACGATGTATTCAGCATCTTGAAGGGTAACGGTGACACAGTGAATCTTTTCATCGAGCATCTAAACTCCATCCACCCTAAGATTAAGTTCACATACGAGATGGAGTGTGAGAGATCGCTGTCTTTTCTAGATATCAAATTAAGCGTCAGATCGGATGGTACCTTAGCACACTCTGTATATAGAAAGCCCACACACACTGATAGGTACTTGCAGGCATCTCATCATCACCCGAGACACCTGCAGTCCGTGGTAGCGTCGCTGGTTAACAGAGCACACGCCTTATGTGACCTAGAGCACCTAGATGCAATGCAATGCAATGTGCAATAGGTACTCAGACGAAACGGGTATAATGGGAGAATGCAGCGTACAACCAAAAGGGGGGAGAGGCACCCGGAGGTTAGCAGACAACCAGCATTTCTGCCATACGTGAATGGGGTAACGGACAAAGTTGGAACAGTACTCAAGAAATTCTCCATTAAGACTGTATATCCGTCAGTGCGTTGGACACACTGCTGCGTATCTGTGAAAGGTACGTGGAGACCCATGGCTTAAGGTACAACGTCGCGAAAAGCGAGTTGCTCCTTTTTAAGTCTGGAAAGAAAACGTACACAATACCACCTGTCAAATTAAATGGCACCTCGCTAAAACAGGTTTCAAAATTTAAGTACCTTGGCCATTGGGTCTCCGAGTCCCTCTGTGATGACTTGGACATAGAACGGGAGAGGAGAGCACTGGCAGTCCGGTGCAACATGGTGGCCCGCAGGTTTGCAAGGTGTTCAGAGCAAGTTAAGTTAACGCTTTTTAAAGCTTTTTGCCAGACTTTCTACACCTGCAGCCTGTGGGTTAACTACACGCAGAAGGCTATCAGTGCTCTAAGAGTACAGTACAACAATGGTTTCAGGATACTGTTGGGGCTGCCTCGTTACTGTAGCGCGTCGGGGATGTTCGCTGATGCGCATGTTGACGGGTTTGCCGCTATTATGCGCAAAAGGGTAGCATCCGTGGTGCGCAGAATTCGGGGCAGCCCAAACACTCTACTGAGTACCATTGTTGACAGATTTGAAGGCCGTATCCAGAAACACTGGAACGATATTCATTGTTTGGTTTAATACCTAATGTTTATATTTCATGTACCCACTAACACTAGAATTAAGTTTTTCATATGTTTTTGCTTTTACTAACAACTATGGACAATGTTCCGAAATAAATTATTTGAATTTGAATATACGCCGTTATCCAAAGTAGCGAATCATTACGCAGTCCAAAGGATGTCATCCCGTACCAAAATCCCGGGGTCTACAAGGTGGAATGCAGTTGTGGGAGTGTTTATATTGGCCAGACTAAGCGAAGCGTTCAAGAGAGAGTGAAGGAACATATAGCGGCAGTCAAAAATCGACAAATAAACAAATCCGCAATAGCGGACCACCTACTAACCAGTGGATCGAATCATTGGATTGAGTTGCACAAGCCCGAAATCCTCTCTACTGAACGCCACTACTACCCGCGGATGGTACGAGAGGCAATTGAAATCAGGAAACACCCGAAGAACTTCAATAGGGATGATGGTTTCAATTTATCGGCGACTTTAACATTAAACAGCTTTCCACTCCTGAAGCTAGACGTATCGTAAAGAAATGGTTACTAACATTGTCATATGCTGAAACCGAGAGACTGGTTAGAATACCGCATACAAACTAAATGTGGAATTTCCACCATCAACTCACACCCAAGCACACACACATACACAAACACACCCACCCCCACCCCACACACACACACACACACACACACACACACGCACACACACACACGCACGCACACACACACCCACACACACACACACACACACACACACACACACACACACACACACACACACACACACACACACACACACACACACACACACACACACACACACACACACACACACACACACACACACACACACACACACACACACACACACACACACACACACACGCACACACACATATATATGCAAACACACTCGCATGTCAATAGAATTTAGTTTATATACCAACTCGACTAGTATTATCTAAACTATATAACTAAGTAACTACATTTCCTTAACACTCCTGTAAATCTTGTTTTTTTCGCACTCGCAGACTGCCAAGATACAGGCTTAAGCCTAGTTTGGAGTCTGATGGATATACCCCATAATATCATGTAACAAGTGTTTTTGTGAAATAAATCATTTATTATTATTATTATTATTACTTGGGGACCAGCGATTCAGAAATTGAAATCTCGTATATCTTCGGATCTGTGCGCGGATACTGTAAGTGTTGTGTGCCGTGCCCTAGACAATTAACATTAAATGGATGGGTATTGAACTTATTTCGGGTGTACCCTCCATGTTTTTATCGACTTTTGGAGGGTAGTGAAATATTGTAAACCCATATCTCTGTTGACAACTTGCTGGGACGACAGTTATCTGCGACCATGACCGGTGCAACCCATGTCGGAACGTCAGAAATAAAGGTAAATAAATATCGCGTTAGACCCGGATTAAACAGTATTTAAATATGTGTACAAAGCGCGAGAGTTTAAAGTGTTATATAACATAAGTTAGCTGAAACAATCGCGGGAACTAAAGGATGTAAACCCTAATAGGTAATAAACGTTTTCTCATTCTCATTCACAGATCCTAAGGCAAGTTAGAGGAGATGTCATATTTTTCAATTCAATATTTGCGAGATTAGTTTTGGGACACATTTAAAAACTCAGAGGTAAATACATATGAAACCAGAAATAAAGTATAGTGCCTCATTACAAGAAACCATGAACGTGCTCACGGTCGCGTTCCTGTCCCATCTTATTGTATAGGAGACGCTACACGGGCCGATATCGGCAGGACAGCATGCAGTGCAGAGCTGTAACCACGAACTTCGAATCTCGAACTTTGTATATCTCCGTCTCTATCGCACTTATGGATTATGGTACTCGAGCGACCAAAACGGAGATATACGAAGTTCGAGATACGATGTTCGTGGTAGCGCCGCAGGCCGTCGCGTGATTCGGCCCGTCGGAAGCACGGTGGCCAACCAAATCAAGGTCACTCTATACTAGATTTTCTGTGACTTTGCTTGGCAGTCCTGGCAATGCCAAATGGCAAAATACGGAACCCTTATGGATTCGTCATGTCTGTCTGTCTGTCTGTCCGTCCGTATGTCATAGCCACTTTTTTCCGAAACTATAAGAACCATGTTGTTGAAACTTGGTAAGTAGATGTATATTTTGTGAACCGCATTATTAATAAGATTTTCACACAAAAATAGAAAAAAAAACAATACATTTTGGGGGTTCCCCGTACTTACAACAACTCGTGGGGTATCTGTGGATAGGTCTTCAAAAATTTAATGATATTGAGGTTTCTAATATATTTTTTTCTAAACTGAATAGTTTGCGCGAGAGACATTTCCAGTGGTAAAATGTGTGCCCCCCCCCCTGTAAACAAAAAAATATATATGATGTAGTTACCTACATTACCATGCAAACTTCCACCGAAAATTGGTTTAAACGAGATCTAGTAAGTAGTTTTTTTAATACGTCATAAATCGTAAACTGCAATTTATTTTCCGGAACCCTTTATGGGTGAGTCCGACTCGCACTTGGCCGCTTTTTTGTAGCTGTACCCGTACGTCTTGAAATAATAATGATAATGATTCTTGAACGGAATGAATGAACTTCTAAACGAACACAAGCTGTCATTTGCGTTTCATTACACGCAAAATAAACAAATGTCAAGCGCTATAGTACATTTTAACAGAATTGAAGTTTCAGCTGTGAGCCGTAATTGATTAAACTGAATAAGTCTATGTAATAAGATATAATTTTAGTTCTAAATATCATACCATTGATTTTAAACGATAACTTAAAGAATATTATACAATAATTCACAGGTTTCAACGTAAACCAGAACGCATACCCTGATTGATTCGATGTTTCTATTTTGCGAATGAATATGAAACAAAAATACTGTTAACGATTTACATATTAAAATGAGGCAGAGTTTGGGACTATATAAATGTGAGCTTAAGCTCCATAATGCTTTTTGTTAACGTTTTATATTGTTAGAAGTGAAGTGCTGGTTCGGTAACTGCAGATCCGTTGTTGGAATTCATACGTAAGTAACAACTTTTTAAATATTATATTAGTAGCTCACTGGATATCTTTCCTTTCTACCTAGGTAGCCAGTTTCCAACTTTTAGCAAAATCCTAATAATTGAATAAATACTTTTGTAGTTTCCCTTGCTAAGGTAATTTTGTTTTACTTTTATTTGTTATCCAATTGTGTTTTGTTTTTGTTTACAGTGAAATAAATTCGCGGGAATGGATTTAACTGTTTTAAAAATAATGGGCCGTTACTTTGTAAGTTGTTTTTTTATTTTATTTCCTACTACATTTTTTTTGTTATATTATAACTGTGTAAATAAAATAGTAGATAAAATGATCTATTATTTTATTTTATTTTTAACAGATGTGACTGTTCTGATTTGGTGGTTATTGATATTGCAGCAAAGTTCAGCTACTGTGCAACACTCATGCATATTATATTGTGCATAGTTTACCACAGTGGTACTGAAATTATTATTCAACAAAAATAAACTAAGCTCTTCGTACCATCCCACTTTTACCTACACTAGATTTGTCATGCTTGCAGCCCAACGGTTTTGGTAAAGCTTGTGCTGAGGTTATAACTATGATGGCACCTGTGACGGGACAGGAGCAAGAGGAGAGATGTCGAAGGCCCCGCCACCTGCTACTTTCTGAATAATTAATACCCAAACTCAAAAGTTTTAAAACCTTTGCCACATACAGATTTTATTAATATGAATTGTAACATCCATCCAATGAATCAATAAATTAGTGTTGGTACACTCTAGTTTATTTATTTATTCACGGCAAATACCAGTTCTGGAACCAGTTCCGGAATTTAATAATTGAAGCCCAATCTTGAAGATTAGTTCCGGAATTGAAAACCAACTGATATTGCTGTCTAGTTTAAACAACATAAATAAATAAATATTAGAAGTCTTCAATAAAATAAAAGTTAATAGTATTTTATGCAACTGTTGTATATTTAAGAAGGGTCTTAAAAGGCGAGTGGCGTGGGTTGCGATACGAGCCTTGGCGAGCATCACAATTAAAGACGCCACAAGCGTTTTTAGTCCAGTTAATTATACACCGTTGCATACAATACGTTTTCTACGACATATTTTAAATAAATAGCAGACTACAGAATAGTTAAACTTTTCAGGCAGC
Organism: Epinotia brunnichana; assembly: GCA_963854355.1. Taxonomy (NCBI): domain Eukaryota; kingdom Metazoa; phylum Arthropoda; class Insecta; order Lepidoptera; family Tortricidae; genus Epinotia; species Epinotia brunnichana. The sequence continues at coordinate 2,378,346 of OY977945.1, read as the reverse complement.
AAGTTTTCTATTTGTACTTTTGCTACACACGCAATTTCTTCAGGAGTGCAGTTATTAATTTCTTCGACCATTTTAAAAGGAACATACACTTTTGTCTTCACAAACACGAATAAAATCTTAATAGTTTAGGACTAATAGTTTATCATCTTTCGTCTTTTCATTTTGAACTGTATTTTGGTGGGAAATCGGAAATGTGACAGCTCTTGCTTATGGTTTGTTTTGTTTTTAATTTGTTTGCATTTGCCATCTGAACCAAACTGAATCCGGACCCGGAGCGAATTCGAACTGTTTATTTTTATAAATAATACCAAGAATTTATAAAACATGTAATTTAACACACAATAGATGATGATTTATTATTATTGTAGTAAATAATTTATTATAATAAATGTTAAATCGTAAATAAATACTTTTATTTCGAAATATTTGTTTATGAAGTTGGCACCACTGCAATATAGCGGCCGATTAAAAAAAAGTTAAACAGTGCTTTTATGAAAAATGTATGAACCAAAAAAGTACGCTAAACAGTGCGTTTTTGGGCCATAGAGCATAGAGTTTTTCGACGACTTATTAGTGGTGTCATTGTATATGAGCTACAGCCTATATAAATGACAGATAACGGTACAGGAGTAGAAAAAAGTAATAAAAGACATAAAATCTTTATAATTGAGGATGGTAATAAGATGAACAATGAGTAATAATGAGATGACATAAAAAAAACAATAATGACTTGGCAACGAGAGTGACTCCTCAGGAGTCGCAAGTACCCATAGCGTATTATGGTGTCTGCATACCAGTGGCGGCGAGTGAAAAATTTCAGTGGGTAACCCGGACAAAAATAGTACATTGTTGTAGAGGCTACAAAGTAAGTATTGCACTTTCGGCCGAGGCTTAACATAGTGCTTTTCACGTCTACTGCGAGGAAATTGCAAATAATCATAATTTTAAATCAAAATTAAGTTCCTAATTGAAGATCGTAATACTAATCAAAAAACAAAAGAAGCGCGGCACCGCTCGCCGGCGCGGCGGCGCCGCTCCTCCCGCTCGACGCCCTGTGATTGGTCGAAGAGCTGTTCGAACTGAACAACCACTATTACAATGACCAACCACTCAAAAATAATCGACCAATAGCAGAGTAGAAAGTAAAAAAGGCCGCTAAACACTACATTTTACTTTGCAAATCTACATTGTTTGGCTGTTTTTGAATTGTACTACTAAGAACTACTTTCTACTCTCATTTCAATCCATCTTTGGCCATATTTCCGAGCAGTGGCGTGAAAAAGTAATTAAATAGTTTAGAGTATATATTTAGAAATAAAGTTTAGGCAAGCGGGTTGGAATCGGCTTGTATGGGCGCTCCACCACTGCTGCTTACCAACAGGAAGGGTAGGCCATATTTGTTTTTTACCGTCATGTTATAAAAAAAAAGCAAAGCGCAGCGACATACGAAGGGTTATGTGAATATAAATAAATTCTTAAAATTTTTGAGTGACTAATAGTTTATTGCGTTAAATAATACATAAGCTCATACAATATCATAAAAAAAGAAGAGGAATCTAGTGTTCTATGGTGGGTATTCCGCAGCCGTCTTCGCATCCAAATCTTCCTATTCTTCTTCTCGTTCCTCTAATTCTCATAGAGACTGCTCTGATGATAGATATTTGTATTTTGACTTTGATCCAGCTTATTATTTGTGAGTATGGTTTGGACCATTTTTCACATAGCTTTAGAGATGTTTTCTTTATAAAGGATTCATATTCCATTCCGACGATGCCATCACAGGAGACCACAAGGGGAGTAAATGAGGCTCTAAGATCTTCTGCAGCCAGGTCATATTTGCGATGTTTTTCGCGAGCGTGGTTTTGTGCGATTGTGGGCCATGTGAGTAAGCCATACGAAGCGGCGTCGGCATTTACGATGCGAATGTCAAAAAACGCCTTCCTCGCTGGCTCCCATACACTTTCGATTAGTAAGTCGCTTATTAACCCTGGTTGATCTAGGGTTGCGGCTCGCATTATTGGCTCAGTAGTAGCCGAACCCCATGCTAGTTCCGCCCAGTTTTTGATGTCGTCTCTGTGTTGGTCGTGGCCTCTTTTTATGAGCCCTCCTTTCTTGCAATTAAGTGCATGGTTGAGGTTGAAACAATTTTCTCCGCAACCATCGCAAGTTGGTGGCAGGCCAGAGGGTTCATGACCGTATCTGATCGCAAGGCCATCACGAAACTGCTTTGCTGTTAGGTCGGTATCATCAGCTTTGGTCGGTATTACTGTTAGCCATTGTGATGTTTTTTTTTTAATCACCCTTTGAATGCTTTTTTGTTTCTTTGTTGTCAGCTTACAAAGGATTGATTCTTGTTCATGTTGTTCATTTTTTTCTCGCTTTTTTCTTTCTTCGTTCAGAACTTTATATACATGCTCTTGGTGGTCGACTAAGTTAATTTCTTCGCCGGTTCGAATTGCGTTTATTAATATTTTGTTTGCATTTGATGAAATTTCATGTGAGGTTTTGGCTTGTTTTGTGGGATCATTAATTCCAAGGCCTCCCAGCCTTGCTGGAAGTGCAAAGAGTTCGTGTTCTATTGATGTTACTTCTCTGCCTAGTATGGAGGGCGTTAACTGAGTCTTGATTGCGTTCTTTAGGTCATTGTAGTCTTCGTCTGTTCCACCGGTTACTCTTTGTAGGTATTGCCATTCATATTGCAGTGATTTAGTAAATGCAGTATGGACAGCTTGAGGATATTTTTCACTGGCTTTTGTGATTTTAGGGATGCAGTCAGTCCAGTTTTTCACTTTTTGTAGTATATAGTCGGTTTTATCGTTTGTAGGCCCAATAAAACTTCCTAAAAACCGTTGTGATTTTACAATTTTGATTCCTAATGTATCGAATTTTTGTTTGGCAATTTCTGTGAGGCCTTCTTTTACTATTAGATAACTCTTTGTTGGCTCAGGGTAATAGCCGTATCTGGGTCCTTCTGTCATTAGTAGGTTGAACCATTCTAGTAAATCATCAAATTTACCTAAGCATGCAGAGTCGTCTGCGTACCAGTTCTGAATGTATTTATTCTTGTTTTTGCATGATTTTATAAGTGGTAATATTCCAATCGCATACATTTGCATTGCTAATGGGTCGCCTTGGGTTGTTCCTTCTTTACTTAATATGTATTTACTAGTATTTCTAAATGATATGACTGCGTGTCCTCTGTAGGTATTAAAGAGGAATCTCGAGCATCGAGGCCACTTAAGTCTGGCATTCCATAATGCTAATGAACGATTGAGAGCATTGAAGGCATTGGTAGCGTCGACGAGGAGTATACCTTCGGTGCCGTCTTCATGGAAACTTTGTGACATTGCATGTGCTGCACCTTCGATACCCGCTTTTATTCCATTGCATAGTTGATCTGCTCCACATGCTTGTTGTACGTCAATGCCTGTCGCTAAAGCCATAGCTTTTGCTGTGATGCGTTGAAGTATTTCTCCAATACCAATCGGGCGGACGCCTGGACATTTGTCAAGGGCGATGCCTCTTCTGGCCAGCATCGATCTTATTGCATCCCATTCTACTATTTCGTTTGCTAGTTTTCTTGTTAAGGCTGCTATTGATTCTCTTAGTTTGAGGCTGTGTGGGCCAAAGCGTAAAAGCATCGTTTTCCATTGATCAGCATCAGTGCCGCTTGGGCCTGCACCACCTGAGATGCTTCTAGCTACTTTTTCAATATGACTGGAAGTTATATCAACATCGACAAGGTTTGGAAGTTGTGTGGTTTGGTCAAAATCCGACATATTTGGTGTTGCTTGGTTCGGGTGTTTTTCTTCTAGGATCTGAAATATAGTTTTGTCACCAATTTTGTCATCGGGGTTTAATATTCCACCTCCATTGCGTTCTGTGATAAATCTATTGGCTTGTCTTATTTTTCCTTGTAGCATCAGTCTATTAAACACACGCGACATATGATCACAGTCTTGTTGTTTTTTATAACGATTAACCGTTTTGTTGCATCTCTCGGCTTCCTGTATTAAATCATCAAATTGACTTTCTCGCCACATTTCCAGTCTCCTATTTATTAAACGTCTGATATCCGGGCCTTTAGTTACTAGACTATCCCTTTGAAGAACTGTGCTGCAATAGCAGAATATACGTTCAGAGAAGCCATTCGTTGGTAATTCATTAACTAGTTTATTGATTTCGTTTGCTAGGAGGTCAATGAAATGACGGCCAACATTTCCTTGTGGAAGATTGTATTGTTTCCCCGACAATTTTATGATTTTCTTCCAGCGGAGTCTCCATGGAGAGTCTTGGCCTCCTTCGTTGTTTATCATTTTTGCTCCAAAACCGTCTTTGAATATGTTGTCTAGTGGGTTATTGTTGTTTTGGTTTGATAAAGTACTAGTAGGTTGTTCATTGTCTTGGCGGCTCACATGAGTTTGAGGATGCGACTTACTTATATGTATGCTTAAACCGCGTCTCTTGAATAATTTCGAGCATATATGGCAGGGGAGCAGTGTATTATCTTGGCTATTTTCAAAGCTGCCTGAGGAAGTATCGTTCATTGTTCTTTGTAATTTTGTTAATATGACGACTTTCTGGTCTTTTATTCACGGTAAAATTGATTTAATATATATTTGTGATATGTAATTAAGGTAAAAACTATAAAAAATTACGCTAAAACGCCTAGAAAACGATAATTTCGAAAATATTTTTCTCAGTGACACTTGACACACGTCAGTCAATTTTTCACCAGCACATCATCATTCTTAAAATTGGTTTTTGTAAAGATGTAAGTACTTGGGACATAGAATTTGTCAATGATTTGCAACCCGCACTGAGCCAGCGTAAGGACTACTGTTCCTTCATGCTCTCACCCATGAGAGGAGGCATGTGCCCAACAGTAGGACGTATATAGGCTGACGATAATGTTACAAAGGAGGAGTGATAGAAATAAAGATTGAGTACCTTAGGTGGGCGAGTAGGTACAACATGCTGCCAAGTCGCGCGCGACTCACCGACTCCTGTCTCACTCGGACTGTGCAAATTGGAAAGAGATGAGTAGATTTTCTCGTCTCGCGTCAGTTGTGCTAGTGCCCTAAAAGACTAAAGTGGCTAAGTTTTATAATTGGCTACTTTCGTAAAAAATCATATTTAGCCCGTGAGCTAGATTATCAAAAAATATTGGAGACGTATTTTTTATTTTATTCTTTCTTTATTAAGTTATAAAGCCATGTACATTGTTATAATCAAACAAAAAATTATGAAGATATGGCCCGTTAAGGCGCTATAGGTTCAGCGAAGTGAAGCGAACATAGTTTTTGAAACAATATAATGCGTCTGTTTATAATAATATGGTTTCAAAAAAATACGAATAGTAATCTTGAGGCCTTTCTGCTGGGAAATCAGTGATTCGAAACACGATTAAGCAATTTTCGCTCGATAGAAAAAAATCACGAACATAGTCTAAAACATATTAAAATTCACTTAAAACATTCGTAGCAAATTATGCACAATAGCTAAACATATTAACATTGGTTCTAAAAATCGGCAATATCATGTTTGAGGGAACTTAGTGATTACTTTTTTATTTATATAACGCACAAAAAATTAAAATTAAAAAACATGATATCCGCGCTTCCAAACACGCACTTCCATCTCGCTCACGCTTATGCTCAGCGAGAGGGAGAGAAGACCATGATACTATAGCGCCTTAAAGTTCCGCGTGACGTCACGCGCTCACGCGGAACTTTAACCGGCTCTATATTCAAAATTTTTGTTTGATTGACAAAATAAAAAAATGCGTGTCCAATATTTTTTCATAATCTAACTGACGAACTAAATAGAATTATATATTTTTTCCCAGGAAAGTACCCAATTATGTGCGTATGCGTATTCATATTTACATGTCAGCCTGTGCCTACCGCTAGGACTGAAAAAAAGCCAGAATTTTATAGGGATACCTCTCTCGTTTCGAACTTTTTATTAGTTTTGTCACCCCGAATAACTACGCGTGGAGCGTGACGTTTGCCCCTTGCTTTGTAAAAAGTTTGAATTAATACGGTGTACGGTTGAAATTGTTCAGAAAACATCGTTAAACATTCAGTCCATTTTAGCACTGGGTATATTTAGTGTGTCGGCCGAATGACAACCCTAGTGCAAAAAACCTGGACGTGTTGATTGAGTTAAAATCATATTCCTTTAAACTGGTTAAAAACCTCATGATACGGAATAGAACCGTATTGGATGGGGTTTTCATTTCGGTTAGTGTTAACCTAGGTTAACTGAGTTAACTGGATCGTTGGGGTTACCCTTTCAATAAGGTTCCCTTATGATAAGGTAACCTTATTGATTGGGGTTTTTAAAACAACCTTTAAAATAAACCTATGGAAAACCCCGATTAGGGTAACCGGTTCCGGTCCCTGGTTGATACGCCATCGCTAGAAGTCTGCTCGCGACCAAGAAAGTTGCAAAACGTCGAGTGACCTCAAAGAGGTAAATGAATGGTTAGCAACCTACGCGATTAAGTCCCGTTTGGTAAAAATAATGTTACTAAAATGTTGCTAAAGCAGTAAAATGGTTTTAGCCCTGTTTATGCCATTATCAAAAAAGTCGTGTTCAGAATGGTCGATTTATTACTTTTTATAATATAGACCATTTTGTTTATGATTTAAAAGACCAAGTAAAAAAAAAGTTTTTTGAAAAAAACAATTTTGTAATCGAACTTAAACTTTCGTGAGACATGTTAAATTAATACTAATAATTAAACGGTTGAACTCACGTATTATGTGGTATCCTGAGGGGATTAGCGGAGAGGTTTGACTGTGAGTATGTGAATCACTGCCATATGATCCACGTACTGACAGTCAAGCCCTACTAAGTACTGTCCTTATTTTATATGTATTAGGTTATAGCACTTACTAACTTTAGGCTAAGAAACTGTAACTAACTTTATCTATGATCCCAGTTGGTCGAAATAAATGTCTTTAATTGAATTGAATTGAATTATATGTCACTACGGGCGACATGTTTCGAACTCTTCGGGAGTTCTTCAGGATGAGTGTTCTCGCGGCGGTGTCGTTTCATCCTGGCTTGGTGTTGGTGGCGATCGGAGAGGGCGCGGGCAGTGACTCGAGCGACACCGCGAGAACACTCATCCTGAAAAATAACTCCCGAAGAGTTCGAAACATGTCGCCCGTAGTGACATTTAATACGCGACTCCAACCGTTTAATTATTACTATAAATGTTAATGTGAAAGAGCCCTTGAGTGAGGCCTACTTACAGAATAAATATTTGAATTTGAAGAATTCCGAAGAGTTCGAAACATGTCGCCCGTAGCGACATTTAATGCGCGACTTCAACCGTTTAATTATTACTATAAATGTTAATGTGAAAGAGCCCTTGAGTGAGGCCTACTTACAGAATAAATATTTGAATTTGAAGAATTCCGAAGAGTTCGAAACATGTCGCCCGTAGCGACATTTAATGCGCGACTTCAACCGTTTAATTATTACTATAAATGTTAATGTGAAAGAGCCCTTGAGTGAGGCCTACTTACAGAATAAATATTTGAATTTGAAGAATTCCGAAGAGTTCGAAACATGTCGCCCGTAGCGACATTTAATGCGCGACTTCAACCGTTTAATTATTACTATAAATGTTAATGTGAAAGAGCCCTTGAGTGAGGCCTACTTACAGAATAAATATTTGAATTTGAAGAATTCCGAAGAGTTCGAAACATGTCGCCCGTAGCGACATTTAATGCGCGACTTCAACCGTTGAATGATTAGTAATTAACAATGTTGTATTTAAACCACTCCTTATGTGGGCGTGCCGCTCGTAGCCACCTTCCTCAACAAAGCAGAAAACCGCGGTATCGGCTACCAGCGTATATAGCGCTTCGAAATCTTTGGCACTGAATATGTGAAAATAATGATCTGGTCACACCTTGTATTAACCTAAATAGACGCCTCTATTTGAACTGAAATTGCTCCTGACTACCTATTGACTGCAGTCTGCACCTATCGCTTACATTGTATTGTATCCAACCCGAACTATAGTCAGGATGGTAGCTAATCTTACGCCTTGTAATATTGTATGACCCTGGCAGTGAATTAGTTAGGTACAGTCGAGGAAATTGAATGTTTATAATAATAAATAAATAATAATATAATAATAAATCATTTATTCACAGGCAAAAAGTTACCCAAAATATAAATACAAGTTAGTCAAGATACTTAATTAATTATAACTTATAACTTTTGAACCTTAATGCCATTAGATACATAGATTGACATGTACCCTTGTGGCCTGTTTGCAGAATAAATGTTTGATTTTGATTTGATTTTAATTTAAGAGTCCAAAAGTGCTAAACATTAAATTTCCTCGACCGTACATTGTTTTACGACGATATTGGAGCATTATAAATTTACACACCTGGCCAGAAAGTATAGTCTGGACGTTTAGGTATTAAAAAAAATGTAAACAAAAAACACCACGTGACTTGGTCTTTCAGCCAATAAGGTAATACCATAGATACAAAAAGTTGCTATGATTGGTTGAATGACCAAGTCACGTGGTGTTTTTTGTTTAATTTTTTTTAAATACCTAAACGTCCAGACTATAGCAATTACCGCACGCTACGCGTTCGGAAAATCTCTCCTACGTGTGCCTTCGGCTCGGGCGTCAAATACCTGCGATCTGAGACATTCTTTGTTTTACCGCCCTAGGTAAGTAATGTACTAATAACACAATCAGTGCCAACGGTTTCGTGCCGTGCTCGTAGCCGATGATATGCGAAAAACCGTTTGTAGAGAAAAGCGCCAACCTATCGGGTTCCTGGCGTTGAAAGTCACAGCCCGGTGCTTAGGGTGAATATATACCAGAAATGTAACGAAGTTCATTTATTTGACAACTAGCTACGTCACGCATGCAAGGTGTCGAATGGTATGGTATATGCAAAACACACCGCTAATCTCTGAGCTATAACCAGTAAAATCAAAAAACGAACTTCATATATCTCCGCCTCTATTCCAATTTGATTCGAGCCATCTCATTGCAACTGTTCTTATTTTTATTTTTTTATTTGGAAACAAAAACAATAGTATAACGCCCGCGCTTCCAGCCGTCTTGGTTTCGCGCGCAAAGGCCGCTTAGAAGCGGCATCGTAGCCAGATGGCAGATAGCCCGCGCCCCGCGCCGCCCGCGCGCCAAAAGCCGCGCGTCCAGCCGCGTTAGTTTATACCGGTTAGATGCTCTCCTCCAATCCCCGTACGCGTCGCAGACGCCGCCCGCGCGGCCCGCACCCCGCTCTGCCCCCGCGCGTCACGGGTAGTTCGATAGAGATCGTCGTACCGAGCTAACTCGATTCCGTGTACTTCCATGGCCCTCACATGTATAGTTTAATTTCTGTACCTACCTGTTGACTGTATTATTGTGTGTGTTAATGTTTTGTGTAATAAAAGTACTACAACCCATTATAGTGGCTGCCCAACTAGTGGCGCTGAATCTTACATTCAGGATTTGATACCTGCGTTCTCGCCGCGAGTGCCGTGCCGCGTTAGAAGTATTCAACTAACGCCCGATTATATTTCGATGAAAAGTGCAACAGAAGAGTGAGAAACTATTATAGCCATGCCACAGACTCGAAGCAAAACTCTTGACAACGGAGGGAACCACGAGGCTTTACCCCAAGCTAGTGAATCGGAGGCCTACAACGAGGCGGAGGAGCTGCGCGCCCCGAGCGCCCCCTCTGCCACTCCCGCCACCGCTGCGCCGCTCGGCCCCGCCGGAGCGGCCGCGAACTTAAACGCCGAGACCTTCCTTGTCGGCGTTATGGAGTCCTTCGCCAGGATGCAAGCGGAGACAAATCGGACCCTGGTGGAAACCCTACGAACTCTCCCCTTCAACAACGGCCCCTGGGTCCCGCAGCCGGCGACGCCGCCGCTCGAGGCCCGCGCGCCGTCCGCGCCCTCGTCCGCGGTCGTCGGAGGTAACTTCTCCAAGTGCACCGCGAGGTTCAACGGGAGGTCACACGACGCGGAGGTGCTGGAAGCGTTCCTTGACGCCGTTCAGGTGTACAAGGAGTGCGCAGGTGTCAGCGACGAGCATGCGCTGCGCGGCCTGCCGCTGCTGCTGGAGGGTGACGCCGCCGTGTGGTGGCGCGGTGCGCGCGCCTCTGCCCTCACCTGGGCCGACGCCGTGGCGCGCCTGCGCGGCATGTATGGAGTACAGCAACCAGCTCATAAGGTTTTACGGGAAATCTATGCTTCGGAACAAAGAGACTCCGAAAGAGCTGAAGTGTTTGTGTGTAAAGTGCGGTCTTTCATGGTCAAATTGCCGTACGCGGTACCCATGTGCATGCAAATAGACATTATTTACGGACTGTTACATCGACGTGTCAGGAAACGGTTACCTAGAGATAGCATTGTTGATGTTGATAGTCTTGTAGAAAAAGTGAGAGTCATTGAAGACGCGATATCCGAAACAAAAGTAAGTACCAATTCCGAGAAATCGGGCGGTCCGACCCCGGTTGTGAGTACCTGCCCCCACCCGTCTCGCTCACGCGCGCCGCCGCGCGAAGTCGAGTCGGCTGACCGCAGCGTTACCACTGGTTCGAGCGGTACTACTGTCACGAAACTCGCCTCTAACTCGAACGAAGTTCCGAAATGTGATAGGCGCGTTCGGTGTTCGTTCTGCAAATTTTATGGACACAGCGTTGCTGAGTGTCGTAATTTGAAAGACAAACATCAGCAAACTGTGAATACCATTTCTGATGGAGTAAAGGCTAATGCGGGGTCTAACCCAATACGATGTTACGGATGCGGCCAACCCGGTGTAGTACGGTCGAAGTGTGAGAATTGTGCTCGGGTAAGCGTACCCGCAAGGTCGTTCGATTTTAATGTGGTCACCGATGATGACGTCACGACGGTACCTCGCGCAAACGAGACAACACAACCGACGGTACCCGTCACTATCGCGAACAGGGTAGGCGTCGCGATACTCGACACCGGGGCAACATGTAGCGTCGCCGGTGCTATGTTGTATTCTATTTTACAATCGGACGGAGTACAATTCCACGAGGCGGAACGCACCATAGGGCTTGCGGACGGCTCCCGCCGACAAAAGGTAGTACTAACCGCGACGGTACCCGTATTTTTAGAAGGTAGGGAAGTAGCTACTGAGTTCGTGGTGTTCCCTGGGGACAACACCCGAACATTATTAGGCCGCGACTTCATTAGAAATGCTGGGGTCACCGTGGAAATAGCGCAGGAGTCGTGGTATTTTGCAAATAGCCCCAACCAAACATTTCCATTTGTGCGATCTATGATTCTCAAGGAGACAGAGCTGATGCGAGCGGATATATCCGATGTCACCTTGCGTGACGATGAAGGTATGGAGCTGCCGCCTGAGCACAGGGACGCACTCAACGCGTTTTTGCGCAGCAGAGCGGCCCAGTTTGCTGCCGAGGGACCTCCTACGGACTTCGCCGTCCATAAGATCAAGGTAAGTGATCATCAGGAGCCTCTCGCCTCGCCTCCGTACAGGTTGTCACCGCCGAAAAAGGAAGCTCTGGAGAAAGAGCTGCAAAAGCTACTCAGCGCCGATGTCATCGAGGAATGCGAATCTCCGTGGGCCTCAAACGTCGTTCTGGTGAAGAAGAAGGATGAGAGCTACAGGCTTTGCGTTGACTACCGCAAGCTCAACGCGGTCACGGAGCCTGACCGCTACCCTCTTCCCAGGATCGAGGACGTTCTCCATGCCGCAAAGACCTCCAAGTACATGACCACGCTGGACCTACGTTCTGGCTACTTTCAGGTGGGTGTTGATCCGGACCATAGGGACCTCACCTCATTCACGACACCTTTGGGCACCTTCAGGTTCAAACGTATGCCCATGGGCCTGCGTAACTCTGGAGCGACCTTCCAGAGGTTAATTGACCGGTTCAAGTCCAACTTACCAGGTATCACTTTGGTTGCATATTTAGACGACCTGCTGGTGTTGTCCGAGGAATCATTCGAGAAGCACCTCGCCGATGTGGAGGCTGTGTTCGATCGCCTAGCAATGTTCAACTTGCGGGTGAATCGTGAGAAAAGCCACTTCGCGAGGGAGTCCGTCAAGTTCCTCGGCCACGTCATCGTGCCAGGTGGTATACACGTGGACCCAGACAAGACGTCCGCCATAGACAACATGCCGCCTCCTCAGAACGTGAAACACCTGAAGTGCTTTCTGCAAACCTCAAGCTGGTTCAGACGCTTCATACCTGGTTATGCTGAGATCAGTGCACCGTTGACCGCTTTGCTGAAGAAGGTAAGCACCTGGAGATGGGGCCCCGAACAGCAGAGCGCTTTCGATACGATCAAGTCTCTCCTCGTGTCAGCGCCAATCCTTCGTCAGGCTGACGAGACGAAGCCGTTCGTCCTCAGAACTGACAGTAGTGGGTACGCATTAGGAGCAGCCTTGCTTCAGGGGGAGGGGGTTGATGAACGACCCGTCGAGTACGCCAGCCGTCTTCTCACGGCGGCTGAGAAAAATTACAATACCTCGGAACGCGAAGCCCTGGCAGTCGTGTGGGCTGTGATGAAGTTCCGTGGGTACATTGATGGAGCAGACGTGGTGGTGAAGTCAGACCACCAACCACTCAGATGGCTTATGAGTTTGAAGTCGCCGAGTGGTCGCCTAGCCAGATGGGCACTCAGTCTCCAAGAGTACAATCTCAAAATTGAGTATACACCAGGTAAGGCAAACGTGATCGCGGATACGCTGTCACGTCCAACGTGCTCTGCAGACGCTGACTGCGACCTGTGCCTGACCGTGGTGGACCTGCCCTCTCGTAGCCCCAAGGATGTCCGGGAGAACCAGCTAAAGGACCCCGACGTGCTGAAGATCATCGAGGCGATGGAATCCGACGATCCCTTTAGGGGGAGGGCATGGGCCGATAAAGGGTACGTTTTGACCGATGGTGTATTGTACCGTTATGGCCCCGAGAATGAGGAGAACGACGACGCGAGCTTGGTGGTACCGGAGCATGAGCGCAAAGACGTGCTGGCCGAGTACCACGACGCCCCTACAGCTGGTCATTTCGGCGTAGAGCGGACGTTGCAGCGTCTCGTTAGTAAGTATTATTGGCCTGGGATGAGGGCCTACGTTACCCAGTATATCAGGGACTGCACAGCGTGCCAGCGGTATAAGGCAGATACACGAAAACCCGCCGGTCTGCTACAAGTCCCAGCCACATCGCGCCGATTCGAAGTCCTCGCAGTAGACCTGTTCGGGCCGCTGCCGGAGACGTCTTCTGGCAACAAGTGGATACTGATACTGGAGGATACCTGCACTAGGTGGGTAGAACTGTTCGCCCTCCCCTCCGCCACAGCTGAGGAATGCGCTAAGACTCTGGTGAACGAGGTGTATCTGCGATATGGAGTCCCCAGGAGGCTTATCAGCGACAATGGCGTTCAGTTTGTAAGCGAGGTGATGCAGCAGACCTGTCACGTCATGGGCATCAAACAGGCTCTCACCTCATACTACCATCCGGAGTCAAATCCCGTTGAACGCAAGAATCGTGATTTGAAGCCTCAGCTGGCCATTCTGGTAGGTAAGGATCACAACACCTGGGATGTGCATCTCCCCGCGATACGGTTCGCTATGAACTCCGCAGTCACAACAAGCACGGGCTATTCACCTGCTTATTTGAATTACGGGCGCGAGATGCGCGCCCCAGCTGACGTAATGTCAGATATGCGAGCGGTGGTAGAGAGCGATAATGTTGTCGCTTCAATTACCCCGTTCCTCAAGAAGCTGTCTACCGTGTTACTTGATGCGCGTGACGTGCACGAGAAGGCCCAGACAGCACAGAAGAAGTTCGCCGACGAGCATCGCCGGCCGGCACCGGACTACAAGGTAGGAGACCTTGTATTATTAAAAACCCAGGGGTCCAACGACACGAGCAGAGGTCAGACGCCGAAGTTCATTCCCCGACGCGATGGGCCATATAGAGTCCGAGGGGTTGTCGGCTGTACGACCTACGCATTAGAGCGCATTAGTGACGGCGTTACGTTAGGGAAATATCACGTTTCGTTACTTACTCCGTTCGTTGGCCCCATCCAAGCTCCTGTCCAGGAGAAACGTAAGAGAGGAAGACCTAGAAAGGCTAACCCAGCGTCCGGGACACAACGCCTGGGTTAGAGGGGGAGGGTATAACGCCCGCGCTTCCAGCCGTCTTGGTTTCGCGCGCAAAGGCCGCTTAGAAGCGGCATCGTAGCCAGATGGCAGATAGCCCGCGCCCCGCGCCGCCCGCGCGCCAAAAGCCGCGCGTCCAGCCGCGTTAGTTTATACCGGTTAGATGCTCTCCTCCAATCCCCGTACGCGTCGCAGACGCCGCCCGCGCGGCCCGCACCCCGCTCTGCCCCCGCGCGTCACGGGTAGTTCGATAGAGATCGTCGTACCGAGCTAACTCGATTCCGTGTACTTCCATGGCCCTCACATGTATAGTTTAATTTCTGTACCTACCTGTTGACTGTATTATTGTGTGTGTTAATGTTTTGTGTAATAAAAGTACTACAACCCATTATAATAGTTATTTGTGTCACAAGGGAGCAAAATAGTATATTTACGGCGAGGGCGGTGTATTGAATCCTGAACGTAGCGAGCGATCCTACAATAGAATCCTGAGCGTAGCGAGGAATTCTAACGTAGGATCCTGAGCGTAGTGAGGGATTCAAGTGTTAAAGCCCAATATGAAAATAATTTTGCTCCTGAGTGACACATGTAACTTTACACACCGACTATGAGGAAAAAAATTGCAAAAAAAAACGACAAAAAAAGAAAAAAAAACAACAAAATAACAACAAAAACTAACACTACAAAAAAATAACAAACAAAACAAAAACAAACAAAAAAAAAACAAACGAAACAAAAAACGAACAAAAAACAAACGAAAAAAAACGTACAAAAAAAAAACAAAACAAAAAAAAACTAACAAAACAAAAAAAAACTAACAAAACAAAAAAAACAAACGAAACAAAAAAAAACAAAAAAACGAACAAAAAACAAACGAAACAAAAGAGCTAACAAAAAAAAACAAATCAAACGAAACAAAAAAAAGAAAAAAACAAACAAAACGAACAAAAAACAAACGAAAAAAATAAAAAATAAACTAACAAAAAGACCCAAAAAAACAAACGAAACAAAAAAAAAACTGAACAAAAACAAACGACCAAAAAAGCTAACAAAAAAACAGTACAACAAAAAACCCAAAACAAAAACAAACAACAAAAAAAGAGCAATTGAAACAAAAATAAAAACAAAAAAAAAAAACAAACAAACATACAAATAAAAAAAGAACAAAAAAAA
This sequence comes from Epinotia brunnichana, assembly GCA_963854355.1. Classification (NCBI taxonomy): domain Eukaryota; kingdom Metazoa; phylum Arthropoda; class Insecta; order Lepidoptera; family Tortricidae; genus Epinotia; species Epinotia brunnichana. The sequence goes on along the minus strand of OY977945.1, from coordinate 2,363,012 downwards.
TATACTTATATTATATAGGTACGTTTGTCGATTACGATGAAATTAAAATCGATTATTTTATTAAGATTCTATTGGCACATTGCGTAAATGCTACAAGCCAATGAATAAATTAAAAAGTAGCTTGAACAGAAAAGTAGCATTTTGCTCCCTCTCGTCGGGGACCAAAACTTACTTTTCTGAATGAGAGGTGTGAAAAAAAATTTTTCTACTCCTCTACCGTTATGTCATTCATATAGGCTGTAGCTCAAATACAATGACACCACTAATAAGTCGTCGAAAAACTACTCTCTATGGCCCAAAAACGCACTGTTTAGCGTACTTTTTTGGTTCATAAATTTTTCATAAAAGCACTGTTTAACTTTTTTTTAATCTGCCGCTATATTGCAGTGGTGCCAACTTCATAAACTAATATTTCGAAATAAAAGTATTTATAAATTACGAGTATTTACTACAATAATAATAAATCATCAATTCATCATCTATTGTGTGTTAAATTACATGTTTTATAAATTCTTGGTATTATTTTTATGAATATAAACAGTTCGAATTCAGTCCGGGTCCGGATTCGGTTTGGTTCGGATGTCAAGTGCAAACAAATTAAAAACAAAACAAACCATAAACAAGAAGTGTCACATTTCCGATTTCCCACCAAAATATATACAGTTCAAAATGAAAAGATGAAAGATGATAAACTATTAGTCCTAGACTATTAAGATTTTATTCGTGTTTGTGAAGACAAAAGTGTACGTTCCTTTTAAAATGGTCGAAGAAATTAATAACTGCACTCTTGAAGAAATTGCGTGAGTAGCAAAAGTACGAATAGAAAACTTGCTGCCCGAAACGGCTAACTATTTTGTAGTCTGAACTTCGAATCTCGAACTTCGTATATCTCCGTTTCGGTCGCTCGAGTACCATAAACCATAAGTGCGATAGAGACGGAGATATACGAAGTTCGAGATTCGAAGTTCGTGGTTATAGCTCTGCTATTTATTTAAAATTTGTCGTAGAAAAAGTATTGTATGCAACGGTGTATAACTGGTCTAAAAACGCTCGTGGCGTCTTTAATTGCGATGCTCGCCAAGGCTCGCATCGCAACCCACGCCACTCGCGTTTTAAGACCCTTCTTATAAAACAGTTGCATAAAATACTATTATTAACTTGAACTAAAAGATTCACCAAACTACGAAGCACTGTTTGTTTTCACTACACCATTTTTTACCCCTATAATATAGTATCTTATATTTAGGATTAGGTATAGTTATTAGGAAAGTGGATACACTTACAAACTACTACTTACTTACTATAGGCTACATAGTCAAGGTCATTAGAAATACAATTTACTACGAGAACATTCCCTAACATAAACCTATTGAATTTATAGACGTCTAGGTATTCAGGAGTCTGAGCTAGGGCCTGATACAAAGGTCAAAGGTATTCTGTTATATTGACGGCCAGACGTACATATTTACTAACATAATATATAGATTGTACATACGATCCACGTCAAATAAAAATGTTTGGGACGTCGACTGTACGTTTGTGTACCGCGGCAAACTTGCACCCCAATTTCATCCCCTCGAGATGAATTCCGGGATGAAACATGTCCTATTGTCCTTTTCGGGGTCCAAAATATCTTCATACTGAATTCCGACAAAGATAGAACAATTATTATTCAAATAAAGTACACACTACAGAACAGAAAAGTTGAGACTTAAATAAAGACATAAACTATAAACAAAAAAGATATCATCTTAGTTATGAGTTCAGCACGGCTAACACAAGAATACCCTGAGAAAATTACGGTTTTTTTGGAAATAATTCAATATCAGGCTAATTATTTGTATAAGGCTTTTATATGTTATTTTAAACAACTTTTACTATTGAAATCAATAATTCTATGGACCGGAAGTTAGGAAAAAAAATTAACCCGCAAGCAAAAATGCTATCAGTATTTTTATAATGAAAACATGTTTGAGTACACAAATTTGGAGACTTACTACCTGAATCCAAAAATATATGCATCAGGAAATAACGGCATTTTAATTAAATATTTTACGACCTTGAGATAATATTGAATATTATCTGGCCTATAGAAAGGTTTATTCATTAACAAAAATAAGTGGATTATGCGCGTATCCCAAAGAACGTATATAGACGTAGTCAATTGTAAAGTAAATAAAGTTTATACCATTTTCGCCTGATTTTTACGGAATTTATGAAGATTACTTTTCATAATTTTTTACCGTATCAGTATTAAATTTAGGTGGATTATTAATGAATATTTAGTCAATTTACCCAACCTATTTTTTGGTGTAAAAATATGGCTGATATCGATATATTGTTGTGTTTTCATAGAGCGAAACCGTAAAGTTCTCAGGGTAGCCGGCGCGCGAGCACTTTCGATTTTTCTCGTACTATTACGTCTCTTTCTAAGTTTTCTAATAAGAGCGAGACGGATAATGCGAGAAAAACCTTGTGATAGCCGTGCTGCAATGTGTGCTATAAAGAATAGGCTAAGACTACGCATTAATGTTGCAATCGTGAGTTGTACAATTAATTGCATACTTTCTTTCATTGTTTTGAAAAATGCCTTTTGTATCTAATTTTGGCTAAAATAAAATAAAACGCCCACGACATAACAAAGATAGCTAGGTACTGACACTGCTAACTATTTCGACAGACAAGACTTTCTATTAAAAAAAAAACGGTTTTTAGGGTTCCGTAGCCAAATGGCAAAAAACGGAACCCTTATAGATTCGTCATGTATGTCTGTCTGTCTGTATGTCCGTCCGTATGTCACAGCCACTTTTTTCCAAAACTATAAGAGCTATACTGTTGAAACTTGGTAAGTAGATGTATTCTGTAAACCGCATTAAGATTTTCACACAAAAATATAAAAAAAAACAATAAATTTTGGGGTTCCCCATACTAAGAACTGAAACTCAATTTTTTTTTTATCGTGTGGGGTATCTATGGATAGGTCTTTAAAAATGATATTGAGGTTTCTAACATAATTTTTTTCTAAACTGAAAAGTTTGCGCGAGAGACACTTCCAAAGTGGTAAAATGTGTCCCCCCCCCCCCCTGTAACTTCTAAAATAAGAGAATGATAAATCTAAAAAAAATATATGATGTACATTACCATGCAAACATTCAACGAAAGTTGGTTTGAACGAGATCTAGTATGTTTTTTTTTTTTATACGTCATCGTAAAAAGCTATTTATTTAACGGAACCCTTCATGTGCGAGTCCGACTCGCACTTGGCCGCTTTTTCTGTGTATAGGAGCTAAGATGCTAGAGGTTAGACACATAATATACACGTGTTATACCTAAAACCCCTCGCTTGCGTCGGTGGCTAAAAAGGGGCATTTTCGTGCATCCATACTAATATTACGAGTATAAATAAATGCGAAAGTGTGTATGTCTGTTTGTATGTTACCTCTTCGCGCTTAAACAGCTCCACCGATTTAAATGAAATTTGGTATAGAGATAGTTTGAGTCCCGGGGAAGGACATGGGATAGTTTTTATCTCGGAAATCATCCCCTAAGGGGATGAAATGGGGGGTCAAAGTTTTTATGGAGCTACGATATCAACGAGCAGTGGGCAGAGAGGGCGTAGTGGCGTGGTCTTCTCTCCCTATCACTGAGCATAAGCGTGAGTGAGATGGAAGTGCGTGCTAAAAGCGCGGATATCATGTTTTTTAATTATATTTTTTTGTGCGTACATTTATAAGCAAAATCCTTTTACCAGATTTGAGAACTTATCATTGTACAACTATTAAACCAAACATCATTGTTAAAGATGGAAGGATCTTAAAGGTCCAACCAAAAACATCCAAAAGAAGGGTTAGGTTTGAAAAAGAAAATTATCGAGAAAATTATTGCCAATCGTGTTTTCACTTTTAACAGACTGAAGAAAAACAGTTTAAGTTTCATATACTGTAAGGACAGATATGTAATCAATCACTATAGATGTTGAGATCTAGGTCGATAAACATTGGCAAATTGGCATAATGGGGGCTCTTAATATATAAGTAGCTAGCTACATAGCATTACCGCTCGGCCACGACTTTGGTCTTAAGCGTCCTGCGACCAGCGTTTTATCTGTTGCATAAAACGCTGGTCGCAGGTCGCTTAAGACCAAAGTCGTGGCCAAGGCGTTAAGCGACCTGCGACCAGCGTTTTATCTGTTCATTGCGTGGTCGAGACGCGCAACGCACTGTGGTTAGTTGGCATCACGCGCAATGAACAGATAAAACTCTGGTCGCAGGGCGTTTAAGACCAAAGTCGTGGCCAAGGCGTAACACCAAAGTCGTGGCCGAGCGGTTATAGTCAACAATCAACCGTCAACCAATCGACCAAACTCACTGCCAAGTCCTTTGTGGCGCACTCGCAGAATAAATGTTTCCAATTTGAATAAAACAGGCGCTAACTCGCTTAAATATTCGTATATAAATTAAGAAAATATGATAATGGCGATCATAGACAATCGCTGTGAAATGGCCGCGGTGTCCCGCCGTTTTTGCATTTGGATGCGATCAATTTTACGAGAGCGGCATCATTGGAGAGCAAACTGCACAGTGCACGTGTCTTACACGGAAGGATAGCTCATAATCATAAATAACATCATTCCATTCCGTGTCATTCATAAAACTTTAAAACAACGTGCAACGCTATAAAGTATGATTCGGACTCGCACATGAAGGGTTCCGTAAAATAAATTGCAGTTTATGATTTATGACGTATTAAAAAAAACTACTTACTAGATCTCGTTCATACCAACGGTGGAAGTTTGCATGGTAATGTACTACATATATTTTTTTTAGTATTATCATTATCTTATTTTAGAAGTTACAAGCCCCCCCCCCCCCCCCCCCCACACACATTTTACCACTTTGGAAGTGTCTCTCGCGTAAACTATTCAGTTTAGAATAAAATGATATTAGAAACCTAAATATCATTTTTGAAGACCTATCCATAGATACCCTACACTTATGGGTTTGATGAAAATTTTTTTTTGAGTTTCAGTTCTGTGTATGGGGAACCCCTAAAACTTAATGTTTTTTTTCGATTTTTGTGTGAAAATCTTAATGCGGTTTACAGAATACATCTACTTACAAAGTTTCAACAGTATAGCTCTTATAGTTTCGGAAAAAAGTGGCTGTGACATACGGACGGACAGACAGACAGACATGACGAATCTATAAGGGTTCCGTTTTTTGCCATTTGGCTTCGGAACCCTAAAACATGTTCTAAACGAAACCCCACTCAACATGGAATTAGTTACTAAGTGTGTTCAGATTCAGATTTTTTTATTGTGAATCTTGAATGAAACTTTAAAATCCATCGGCGTCACGGACAGAAGGGTCGGCAACGAGCATGTGACAGCCCTGGAGTTACTAGGCTACGGTGTCCCTCAAGCGGCTATCAACTGGGCCATACGTTTGTTTGCTTTCCACCGAAGTGTTATAAAAAGAATGACGCCCCTGGGCGCAAAAGCAATGTACGGTTACAAAGGTTTCGACGTTTGTCTAATAGATAAAGTAATCAAGTTACATTTTGTATTCAAGAGATCACGGTAAATATTGCGAGTGGCTGAATAGCCGCGTTAGTCTTTGCCCTGGCCCCGCGCCGTCCGCGTCTTGCGTTTCGTTTCCCGCCTTTTTCGTTTCGCGCGCAATCTTCTGTTTGTCTTTGGCTCGTGCGGCCAGTATTTACTTTTAATATTTTGTATCTCTGTGCAAGTTTGAATTTGGAACATTGGGACAAGTAAGTTGAATGTTTGTTTAAATCATACTTCATGATTTTGTTACGGTCGTTAAACTGTTTTCAACACACCTGCTCGTAAAGTAGGTCTTATTACAGCGTATTTACACTGATAATGCAGAATATTACCCATGCCGTGCCTTTTATATTACATTATCGCACTAGTGCCTTTTCATTACATATCTTTTTAAATATTAGCAAAATAATGCAGAATATTACCCATGCCGTGACTTTTACATTACATTATCGCACTAGTGCCTTTTTATTACATATCTTTTAACATTTTCATTTTTTATTTTATTTTTTTTTCCTCGCAAATGTGTTGAAAAACATCGTATGAAACACGTGAGCATTGGTCATTACACTTCTCGTCTCCATTAAGCCTTCGCCTTCGGCTCAGGCTTAAAAACCGACTCGAGTGTAATGACCAACTTAGCACACTTGTATCATAATGTACTATTATCATAGCAGTTGTGATGTAAAATAATTATTTATGATACAAGTTTCCGCAGAAAGTAGGTAATTCCCAAAGAGTGGCGATGACCAAAAACACGACCGCCAGGGAGTGTTTTTGATCGACACGAGTTGGAAATTACCTATATCCGCATGTGTATCATACAACATTTTACAATGCATCATATAATGCACTGTAAAATGGAAATAAAAAATATACATAAAAGGTGAAATTTTAATTATATTACGAGAACAATATTCCTTTGCTATTCCGCTAAAAACGTGCTGGTCGATCAGCGGAGATCAAATGCAACTATTTGCGTAAAAACATGCAAATAATTACAGCAAACATATATAGATTGGCTCAGTGGACGTGGCGCAAGCAACATCTCCTGCCAGCATCTCCTGATGATGCCTCGTAGAGAGGCGAAACACGTGTCGTGGTTTTTTTCATTATTGGTGGTGGTTTGCTGTAATTATTTGCGTGTTTTTACGTAAATAGTTGCATTTGATCTCCGCTGATCGACCAGCACGTTTTTAGCGGAATAGCAAAGGAATATTGTTCTCGTAATATATCATGGACTTCCGCAAATTACGCCTGATTCAATAAATTATTTGAAATTTTAATTGTCATGAAATCTCATTCTCGCACGTGTGTGGGAATATTGCCCTGAAATTCATTCACGTATTGGCTGGCACCGCCGTAGACGCGACTTGCCGTGTTTATGTTGAACCATATAACGGCGCAATTTCAGAGCAAGTGCATTGTAAAAAAAGATGTAGAGTTTAATGACATAATAAGTACCCGTAATTAAAAAGAAGTGTGATAGCTATTGGAGGAGTTAACAATAGTTTTCGAGGATAAATAAGGTGAAATTCCCAGTGCAAACCACTGACTTAGTTGCCAACTTGCCACCTTTAATCTTAAATGATAGAATTCTATGTCCCAAACAGGGTGTCATTAATGGAATGAAGGTTGTGCTACATATGTTGTTACATTGGTGCATTTCATCATCATCATTACTTAAGAGCCTTGCTCTTGTCGGTGAATTTACTTTTTCGACTATAACTATAATAGTCATCCCTATTACCAGTCGGTCTCTCTAGTCGGCCATTAAAAATCTATTATTTACTGGGTAAAAATTGAAAAACCGAACATTACGAGTGGTAACTAACTCGTAATAAACTTTTATGTCAACTTAGACATCAAATACCTACTAGTATAGCCTCGATGAAATGTTTACCGAGGCGAAGTAAAGGTTAACCGCAAGAGTAAAGGCGAATAAGGTCAAACTCTAGAATAATCACAAGCGCGTGGCCGACCCTTTATGGATTTGAGGATTCGTTGTCGTACACTACAGACAAATGCAAGCAAGTGCATCACTCTCAACATGAGGTCGTTGTTGTTTTACGTTCATAGGAATAACCCTACACGTGACCTCCGAGTGGTGCTAAAAGAACAACGAACTCGGCAGCTGCACTGTTCCTTCTGAACCTCGCAGCGCACACTGAAACTCTATCAGCGACATCGATACGAATACATATATGTACCAGTTTGTAACCGCCATACGATAAAATAAATAAAAACTCTCAACAAATCGCTTCCTCTAATAGAGCTCTGGCGACTTTACTGGCAACTAAATACGAGCATACCAGCACACCTACATACATTAACAGTGCATTCTCAGAATCTCCAGTAACTTTGCTCACCACAAGGAATAGGAACACAACATATAATTATCCTCGAGCAGGCCATGTTCTGGTTTTCCAACGCCATTATATATATTAAAAAAGCGGCCAAGTGCGAGTCGGACTCGCCCATGTCGGGTTCCGTAACATAAATTGCGGTTTACGATTTATGACGTATTAAGAGGATTGTGAAGTGTCGATACGCGGCGCGAGTAGGTATTTAAAAAAAATCTATCTGTCTCACACCGCTCTGCCTCCCGACCCGTATCGTGCGATAGAGAGAATTGCAAGTCCTGGAGGTTGTTGCCTACATTTTCTTGTTGAAATATGGTTTCGGGTGATAACGTTTTTACCCCCCTAAACCTTAATGAAATTGAATAATTTTGGTATAATTGGATTAGGTACACTTTAATCTATGTCTGTACGTTTTCCTTTTTTAGTTAATCAGTTTAGATTAATTTAAAAAAAATAAAAAGATAGACAAAGTTTTTAAGTCAAAAATATAGATTTTTAGATGCTAATAACTTTTAACGTAAGCAATATTTCTTAAAAATCAAAACGTACAGACCTAGTATTTCACTATATCTACAATATGTCCAAAAATTATAAAAATCGATCGATGTTTACGGGGTGAAAAACGTTATCGCTTTTTGTATGAAAATTTACAGGTTCACAATCCTCTTAAACTTACTTACTAGAACTACTTACTAGATCTCGTTCAAACCAATTTTCCGTGGAAGTTTGCATGGTAATGTACATCATATATTATTTTTAGTTTTATGATGTTCTTATTTTAGAAGTTACAGGGGGGGGGGGCACACATTTTACCACTTTGGAAGTGTATCTCGCGCTTCAAACTAGGTATTCAGTTTAGTAAAAAAATATATTAGAAACCTCAATATAATTTTTGAAGGCCTACTTATCCATACGAGATACACCACACGTATGGGTTTGATGAAACTTTTTTTTTTAGTTTCAGTTCTATAAGTATGGGGAACCCCCAAACTTTTTTGTTTTTTTTTCTATTTTTGTGTTACCAATTTTCAACAGTATAGTTCTTATAGTTTCGGAAAAAAGTGGCTGTGACATACTAGGACAGACAGACAGACAGACATGACGAATCCATAAGGGTTCTGTTTTTTGCCATTTGGCTACGGAACCCTAAAAACAGAGATGCGATGTTCTACTTTTTACTTTTTTACCCGACCGCCGAAGGAGAGGAGTTTTATGTTTTTTCGAGTGTAGGTATGTATGTGTATGTCTTATTCTATGACACGCCCAGGGGACCGATTTTTGACTTTCGAGCGCTCGAAAATTAAATAAAAGTAAATACGATTCTAGTGTCAAAATTGCTGGCACTTACTTTTTACCGATTGAATTAAATACGAGTGGTGGATACTACTCGTTTTTAAATTTTCTATGTCTATATTAAAATAGAATTCCATCATTTATGACCGTTTTCGAGTGAAAGAGTCGAGCGCTCGAAAGTCAAAAATCGGTCCCTTGCACTCTAAACCGTTTGAAGGATTTCTACATATGAGGTGTCGTTGGATTCCTCTGAATCGTAGGAGTGACACAGGCTTTAATATTTGTAAAAAAGCAGTTAGGTTTTTCTAAAAACTCTTTTGATTTCATTACCATTCATTCCTGGCTTCACTGGCCACCAGGAACACAATATCTACAAAGTAACTTGGAAAGAGAGGTGACACTCATTTTACCTTTACACCGGTAAAGGGTGCAAGGCTGACGACCTTCAGACCCTCGATCGATCGCGTCTGCGGCGAGGGCCTTCACCGGCCAGTATCATTGGCCCTGCAATAACTTGGAATACCTACGAGTCTAGTGACTTACACTTTACTGGCCAGGTACAGCCGAGTTCAAAGACATGTTTACACTTTTGCAACATATTCCATTGCAATAAGGCGAAAATTGTATACATATCTGTGACGTCTACTGTACAGTCACCGGCATTAATATATGATGGAACAAAGGCCGCAAAAATATCTGATACAACTCTATTCCTAGAACCGTCAGAGCGTGTCAGATTTTTGCGGTACTGTCGACAACATCAGAATCAGAATAAATAAATATTACGGGACAATCTTACACAAATCAACCTAGGCCCACGGTAAGCTCAGTAAAAGCTTGTGTTGTGGGTACTATTAGGCGATGATATACACCGTGGCCGTGAATAACCCGAAAGATTTAAGCTAACGATACTAGAGCCTTATTAGAGTATATAAAGTTATGTAACATATAGTCCAAAAACTCATAATTAAGGAGATATTAATTATTTGAAACAAATCAAAAGTTAAAAAAAATTCAGTCTAACACACCCTAAAGGCTTGAGCATAACTTGACACTTCTTGTAATGGAACACAAGTCACGGCATTCGCCGTTCGTCGTATGATTTCGGAGCGATTCGTGAAGTGTTATGCTCGCTCTCTGTTCTTCAACTTGAGTTTCTCAACTAAAGAGTTGTTCAAAAAGAAGCGGGCAATTAATAAGATTTAATTTGTACTGAAATAGTAATTTAATTAAGACACATAATTAGACCCATGTTGATACAACATTATTTACTCGTACTGTCGTCAAAAATACGTGGTTTAAATCTTTCGGGTTATTCACGGCCACGGTGTATATAATAGATACATACATACATACATATAGATACTTATTAATTAATTAATACATATATATAACAATTCGTGATAAATACACAAATAAATGCCCTGACCGGGATTCGATCCCGGGACCTCCAGCTTCGTAGGCAGAGTCACTACCCACTGGGCTACGGAGGCCTTTTAAATCGGAGCGAATAAAGGTGCTCATAAAAATTGTCCACGTTTAAGTTACAGATTTTTAACGGTGACTGTACTATTTTCCTCTTTTAAAGTAGGACAGAGATGCTCGAATATGACGTTGTATGTAAATATTTACGATGTTAATGCGTTCATAAATAAATAAATATCTTGATATTTCTAAATATTCTAGCAGTTGCCTATACATACAGGCAAAGGTCAAGAACAACGGGCACAAAAAGGTCAGCGAGGGGAAATCAGAAACTATAAATCTAGGGATTTCGTAGCGTTGATTTTAGAATTACCTACTAAAGAAAACTGCGTTCTTATATTTAAAAAATAAAACAAAAGTAGGTAAATAATAACTTATTTTGTTGTAATGCGTGTCAACTGAGTTATTATAAAATGTATTTTACGTTAATTTTACCGCCCTAACTAGGTGAGTAAGTTTTATTATTACCTATCATCGATATTAAAAGGTTGCAATATTCGTAGGATCTGTAATATTTGTTGCACGTCTATTTGGAAAAGCCGATCGAATAGTCTATGAACAAATAGATAGAGGAAAATGTTTGGGTTTGTGATGGAAAATGTTCGGACGGTATTTTCCAATTAAAACTACGCCTCGCCAGTATGGTTGGGCAGAGCAGGTCAACACTCATATCTTTATACAAGTTTTGTATTAATTTACACTGTTCGTATATAAGTACGTAAATAGTACCTGGGCGACCGAGCCCCGCTCGGATGAGATTACGTGGAAAACGATTTTTCCCAGATATGAGACCTAGCTTGATCGATTTTTCGCCCCCGTATACCTCTGTATTGCAATTCTCGTCGAAATCGTTACAGCCGTTTTCGAGAGCGTAATTACAAATATATAGAAGTACCTACTAGCTTCTGACCACGACTCCGTCCGCGTCCACTCGTTCGTATCGTAGCTCCATACAAACTTTCACCCCCTTAGGATACCCTAAAGGGGTGAAATGTTTGTATTTCCGGGATAAAAACTATCCTATGTCCTTTCCTGGGATTCATACGATCTCCATATCAAGTGATGTCTACGTTGGTTCAGCGGTTTAAGCGTGAAGAGGTAACAGACAGACAGACAGACACACTTTCGCATTTATATTCTGTGTATTCTGGCTTTGGTATTAACAATTATTATTACTAAATAGAGTGTTGTTATTCTACTCAACACTCCACCGACGTTGTTGTAACTCGTTTAAATAGTATAGGTAGTATGGGATGTAAGTTGTCCTTCAAAATGTCCAAACCATTTTTCAGCCACTTGCGAGTATAATATAACGTATGCGGAATTAAAATTTGCACAAAGTTTTGAATATGTACAATGTTTAAAAAAATCGAGACAGCAATTGCATCTTACGGTTAATTTAAAGTCTACATATCTGTCAATCAATCTGGTAAGTTTCATGGGCATTGGATGTTTTCTCTTGAAATTATGACATCGAGAAGACGTTGACGTCGCGAAACTATTTGTAATTTCTACAGTACACATTCCCTACGGCCGAAACTGAAGATAGTGAAACATTTTGTGCAAATGAGTGAGAGCCGAAGCTCTGTTTATATTATTTTTGTGTCCTTTTCTTTGAGAAAAAGTACTACTAGAAGAACTGGTTCTGGGAAACATTCCAGCTTTAACCAGTTTTCTGAGGGGGCTCGATTAAAGAAAAATACGGCCGGCCGAGTCGCAATATCTTACAGAGAGCTCAGAGGAAATTCAAATATGACGGCAAAACTGTAAAAAAAAATCTTAAAGACATGGGCATCTTCAACCGTTCAAGAAAAGTTATGCCCGCCGTCTCTGAAAATCATAAACTAACTCGGAAAATGCGGCTACGTCATTTGGTCAAAAAATGTAAAAACTAGCGGTTTTTGCGTTATGGGATTTATGGGTGACGAATCATATGTCACTTAAAATGGAAATTCGTGGCAAGGTAACTTTTATTTTGAGAACACCAATGGTCCAACGTACGAGAACGTGAAATATGTCGTGCATGCGAAGTTTCCTAAAAAAGTTTTCTAAAGGAGGATAAAAATGCACCTAAAAAAATGCTAACATCTTTATTTTCGACAGCGATGGATAAAGAAAGTACCACAAAACTGCCGTAGATCATTTCGCATTGGAGTAAACTTTTTTTACATTGAACATCGTGAAATACACTATTAAAAACATTATTATTTATAAAAATAACGATGTATTTTTTAATTTAATACGACATTGAACTTTGTGCAAATTTTTTTCCGCATATTACGCAACTGAGCGGAAAGGACCATGCGTCAAAATGGCCCCAAAACCTTTAAATCTAATTAATTTAATTCTACAGGCACAAAGTCGAATTCCATTGCAGAGCTGAGATATTCAAATATTTTTGGTCAGCGTGAATACGAGCTATTAATACATCTCGTAGGTCATTTAAATGCCTTAATTATTGATTTATAATGAGATAATAACTTGCTGTAATTGTATTAATAGAACCCAATAATACAAAAATGTGTTTATTTTACACACTTCGGTACCCTAATGATTAATAGTCGGTATCGCCAAGAGAAACCCGTTTTCTGATAGAATTCACGCTGACTAAAATATGAATATCGCAGTACTGCAATGGAATTGAACTTGGTGCCTATAAAATGAAATGAAGAATATTTAAACACCTATTTAATGACCTAACTCTCAGATGTGTTGGTTTTGCCCATGGTCCATATGGTGGTATAGCACCACTGACTTAAGAATTTAAGAATTTTAATCTATATATAATAGCCGCAGCAACTCCTAAACTTCAATAAATGTACAAAATTTCAACTCTATTGGACTCATAGAATAAATACTTTGAAGTTTTGATAATAGAAACCGGGACATGTAAAACGGAATAAAAGATTTAAAAATCGTGATGTTAAATATTCATGCATGACGACTGATTGAATTAGACTTTCACGATTCTCACACACTATTACGTGTCAGATTATCCCGTGAAAATGTGTTTTCATCCGAGCAAAACTCGGTCGCCGAGGGACTAAGTTAATTATACGTGATTGTCCCGTTTAGTAACTGTGCCGACAAGGCACATTCTAAATTAGCGATTAAATAGACATTGTATAATAATACGTGTTAGGATAACCCATAAAGTACGTGCGAGATGTATAGCTTATCCTAACACGTATTATACAATATCTAATCGCTAATTTAGAATGTGCCTTGTCGGCAAAGTAACAATAATTCATGACGTCAGTCGTGTCAAAAACCCAAGAAATCGAATCGTGACAAACTCATTTGACTTCATACGCATACGTGCTTCTAATTGCTTTTTCTCTATCACCTCGATTAGGAGAGCGCTCTTCTGTGTGATTTACAAGCTGTCTGCCTCGACTCACTAATCAGTACTATTATATTTTGGCTCGAGAATTCGTAACAACTACCTGAGATCTAAGGTCTGACTTATCTTGACTCGGCTGAGGCAAGTTGTAGGTGTGAATACGCTCCATGCTATTCCATACTCGTTTCGCTTTACTTGATGTGCTTTAGTATATCTTGACGCTGGGATGCGTATAATAACAACGCATAATCGCATAATTTAACGGCCTCCGTAGCCCAGTTGGTAGTGACACTGCCTACGAAGCTGGAGGTCCCGGGTTCGAATACCGGTCAGGGCATTTATTTGTGTGTTTATCACGAATATTTGTTCCTGAGTTATGGATGTTATATATGTATATAAGTATCTATATGTATTTATCTATTATATATATCGTCGCCTAGTACCCACAACACAAGCCTTATTGAGCTTACCGTGGGCCTAGGTTGATTTGTGTAAGATTGTCCCGTAATATTTATTCATTTATAATCGAAGGTCTAACTCCATAATCATCATCATATCAGCTGACACACATCCACTGCTGGACATAGGCCTCCCCCAAAAGAGTGCCACAATGGCCGGTCCTACGCCACCCGCATCCAGGAGACTCCCGCGATCTTTACCAGGTCATCAGTTCACCTTGTTGGGGTTCTACCCACGTTGCGCCTACCGGTACGTGGTCGCCACCCGAGAACCTTTCTGCCCCTACGAGGTCTAACGTAAGCTGGGTATTCACCAACGCACCGCGTCACGTTATCTGCCTTTGCGAATGGATGCGCCGTTTCCGTTCAGTTTTCAGATTCTCCAATTGGCTTGGCGCCGTACCGTGGTGACGGCCAAGTGTTGTAACCCCGCCAGAAAAGCACTGGTGAACCAGGCCCCGTAGCATGGTTGGCCTTATCACGCGATAAGTGACAAGATAAGAGCGTCGTCTCGTTCTATCGAACAGTGTCAGCCAGTGACGGATGCTCTATCTTGTCACTTATCGCGTGATAAGGCCAACCATGCTACGGGGCCTGATGACCACTTTTAGTCACCTTTTACGACAGGCAACAGGCAACTTTTACGGAGACTTGATCGAACCTACATGGTGCAAGCATAAACCCCTAGTTTTGAAGCAACTTTGCGTAATCTGAGATCAGACATAGGATGGGTTGTATTGTACTACTTGTACTAAAGCGCCAAACCGTTTGTATATACAGTGGTAAGCGGTGTTCGTTAAATTCTGAATGTATGGAAAGTGTGTCAAGTTTCTATGGAAAGACAGCTGCCGGCGCCATAATTAACGTTGATCGGTCTGTAATCAATTAATCATAAGTTGGTGCAACCCTCACTTATACTGGCGATGATATGTACTTGTACACTGAATTTCATCGCGAATAGCCCCACTGCCCGGCAAATGAGAAACGGGCCGCAACAAAGACTAGCAATTTGCTCGTGTCGGCCATATTTATTTATAAGTTGTACCTACCTATCAAATGTACCATTGTTCTGTAAATGGGAAACGCCCACTTTGTCTCTTGCTTTTTATGTTGCGGTTTCAAAAACCGGTGAGGCCTGTGGTAATGGAGCTAGTGAATATTTTACCCGCGGCTAACTCTTAATTCCGCTCTAAAACAAATCTTCCACTAGGTCAGTTGTTCTTGAAAAAATCTGCCAACCAAAAGCCATTGGGGGATGATAGTTAGATCATCAGCATCATAACTTAAGAGCTGGGCTATTGTCGGTGGAGTACTCGTACCTATCGCCATTCTGAACTTCTCTCTGCAACTTTCTCTTTAGCTTGATCCATAAACGCACGGCTTGGTCTTCACCTGCCTTTCCTTACTTTTATCTTTCCTTTAATTATAGTTAGAAGCTACACAGGGGGAGTAAGTTTGTATGACGGTATTACGATATGAACGAGTTCCACGCGGACGAAGTCGCGGGCAAAAGCTAGTACCTACTTCATACTTATGTGGAAACTTCTCGGTACATTACAACATTTTCCTGGATACTTCCTGAATGAAACATGCCTTAAATTCTCGTAAAGTTATGAAAACTTCTGAGAGTATTCCTATCTTGATGAGAATGTTGTACAACATTTAAGTAGATTGCTTATTTCAGCGGCGAGACGTCTTCTCTGGGGCCGTAAATTATGACTTACCCAAGCCAATAACAAGGCAATATCGCAGCTTTATGGCTGCCACGTCTTAAATGGGAGTTTTTACTGCAGGATCAACTAAGATTTGAGACTTTAATTAGTTTAATTCCGTTCGTTACCCGGTTTTCTAAAGATATTACTATGTATTTGTCTACTTTGTCGGATAATGGACGGTAAGCTAGGAGTGAAGTCTATTATCTATCCATATTGCGCTCTATAATTTATAGAATAAGGTTCAAATTTAGTAGACCATTTTAGTAGCAGTAGTCAGTACATCAGCTACGATTTCCCTCCCGGTGAAAAAGAGGGGATTGAAGATCCACAGTCACACGTAGGTACTATACTTAGGTACAATCTTAATTATGCCCGCACCTGTGTTTGGAAGCGCGGATTTCATGTTTTTTAATTTTAATTTTTTGTGCGTTTAAATAAATAAAAAAGTAATCACTAAGTAAACTAAACATGATTTTACCGATTTTTAGAACCAATGTTAATATGTTTAGCTATTGTGCATAATTTGCTACGAATGTTTTAAGTGAATTTAAATATGTTTTAGACCTATGTTCGTGATTTTTTTCTATCGAGCGTAAATTGCTTAATCGTGTTTCGAATCACTGAATTCCCTGCAGAATAGCCTCAAGATTTATTTGAAACCATATTATTATAAACAGACGCATTATATTGTTTCAAAAACTATGTTCGCTTCACTTCGCTGAACCTATAGCGCCTGTTTAATCGTTAATCGACTTCAAAAAAGGAGGATATTCACAATTCGTTGGATTTTTTAAATATTTTATGTATGTTCCCCGATTACTATAGAAGACGCCTGGACAAATTTGGAAAAATCTTTTTATGTTTGAAAGGATCCTTCCCAGATGGTTCCATGGTCATCAGGTCAGGATCTGTTGATGGGATCCTGGAGAAATCGAGGGAACTCTTCAAAATTTATAGGCTCACTTGAAGCGAAGTAGGTACCTAATTGAAGTCAGTGAAATCTTTGTTTTTCAAGTAACTTTTTGACCCAAAAAAAACCAACTGCTTTCGCCAGTCGATTCCATGTTGCTTTGTAGGGTACGTGTATCAGCTAATAGCGGGGAGTTAGGCGACGCGGACCGCGCGTCGAAAGTGGCCCAAACAAACGTACGGCAGTGTAATTCAGGCGTGAGTGTTTCTATAATCGCTTGATCTTGCGCGTAGTGATGAGCAATTTCTGAAACAATTAATTTTCCTAAACTGTGAAACATTTCAGCTGTAGATACATAAATCATCGCCGAAAATTTTATGTACGAATATCACTTCGCAACCAATTTTTCGCATAATGTAATTTCGCCGAATGATCATGTTCCAATAGCATTTTATGGAATTGTTTCATTTCCCAACTAAATGGTTGGCAATTCTATATTTGGGCTTGGTTTTCAATTGGAACTTTTTGAAATGCATAATTTCATGTGGTTTATGGTTTAGCCGGTATAATATAGGTACATTTAGTTATTTAATAATTACCAAATGTGTTTTTTGGGTATGGTATCATTTATTGATATAAATTATTGCATGATCGAAAAAAGAGCACAGGTAGGTTTTTGTTTTAGGGTTCCGTACTCAAAGAGTAAAACGGGACCCTATTACTAAGACTTCGCTGTCCGTCCGTCCGTCCGTCTGTCTGTCACCAGGCTGTATCTCACTGATACCGTGATAGTTCCAGCTGAAATTTTCACAGATTATGTATTTCTGTTGCCGCTATAACAAAAAATACTAAAAACAAAATAAAATTAATATTTTTATTGATAATGGTACGGAACCCTTCGTTTTTTTTATTAATGTTTATGAACAATAAAAAGTCGATTCTAAGCAATAAGTGAGGTTTCATAGAACCGACTTTTGACCGACGAGGGGCCGCGATGCCGAGGGAATAAAAAAAACAGTCGGTTCCGGCCTCAGAGCATAGAATACTAGAGAGGGGACAAGCCGCCGGCGGCCGTGTCGCAACTGTATGCTCAATGGGCATACACTGCCATACACTGCAAATGGCCGTGTACCACTCTGAATTAACCGTTTTACGCTCAGAGCATAGAATACTAGAGAGAGGACAAGCCGCCGGCGGCCGTGTCGCAGCTGTATGCTCAATGGACATACACTGCCATACTGTGCACGCGTGCTGATCGCAGAGAATATTACGCTTTTTCCCAAAATGCCTGATATGATGGGTTAATGTACTTGCGACAGGCTCACTCAATACAAATCGGCCGCCATGTCCGATCTCCTTATATTCATACATCTGTGGTTCCGGCGCTTCGCTCGTCGTCGCACCTAACTGGACTCTGTAAAATGTTTTTTTAACGGTTTTTTTTTGTTTTAGGCAAGTTTAGGCAGGCGGTTTTAGTGTATATCTTTTACTTAGTTTAAGACGCTATAGTATCATGGTCTTCTCTCCCTCTCGCTGAGCATAAGCGTGAGCGAGATGGAAGTGCGTGTTTGGAAGCGCGGATATCATGTTTTTTAATTTTAATTTTTTGTGCGTTTAAATAAATAAAAAAGTAATCACTAAGTTCCCTCAAACATGATATTGCCGATTTTTAGAACCAATGTTAATATGTTTAGATATTGTGCATAATTTGCTACGAATGTTTTAAGTGAATTTTAATATGTTTTAGACCTATGTTCGTGATTTTTTTCTATCGAGCGAAAATTGCTTAATCGTGTTTTGAATCACTGATTTCCCTGCAAAAAAGCCTCAAGATTACTATTCGTATTTTTTTGAAACCATATTATTATAAACAGACGCATTATATTGTTTCAAAAACTATGTTCGCTTCACTTCGCTGAACCTATAGCGCCTTGAAAAGGGCAGTGTTACACTGACGAAACATTATTCGTTTAATAGATGTTAGGCCTAGAGAAAGATTTGACAAATAATCAGTATGCCAAAAGTATTGAACCATTACAATAATTCGCTCTATTTCTAAATTCTGCCAAATGGAACATTGTCATACAAAAATTTGCTAATACATAGTTGGTTGTCAAAGTGAACCATCGGCGAAATGTTGGTTGGCAAATGAAATTCGGACAAAAAAAGTTCGGAGAAAAGGCAGAACACCGTAATGTTTCTCAAAGCAACGTTGTGACAACATTTCACTTCAGTTTATGAAATATTTCCGTGATAATGATGTACTTAGATTGGTCTAAGGACAAGTAATGAGCTGTCTTCACTCAGAAATTTCTTGCCAGTAAGCAAATTCCACGTCGGTTGCAAACAATGGTACGACCCGCCTGATGGTAGATCACGACCAATTAATTGGCAACAATATCAGAAATTAGCAACTTCGGTATCTCTTGTCGCCGCCAATCAAGAAATCCAAAAGAAATGCCAGCACCATTGTTTCAAGAGAGAACTACAAACCTTAAATACGATACATTGAAGGTTGCTTTGACAGCGGACGCTAGAACATCTATAGTCGTTCTTGGCGCCGCGGGTACGCCAACACATGACACCTTTAGATGTTCTTGGCGTTCAACGGGTTAAGTGAAATATAAATGGAAAATTACAAGCTGTACCTAGTCCCCAGTCCATAAACTTAGTATTCAACAGCCGATCAGCCGAGCCAGCGTGAGTAACCGATATCGGAGCGGATATATGTTACTGTTACAGGTGTATCGCCGCATCTAGGGTAATTCCGCCATTATGGGGCTCTGGCACGCACCGGACTGATAATTCCAACTTGCATCTCAGGACACGCAAGCAGCAGAGAGGTTACGACATATGGACGGTTGTCTAACTCGGTACCACTACCTATTTACTGAGCTGAGCGAGATGGTCGAATATACAGCCAAGTGCAATAATATGTATCGATTTATTTAGCACTAGTGTAATAATTAAGGAAACTGTAAGTCTGGTGTTAAACTAAATAATAGTGAGTAAATATTTTCTTCTTTCTCTGCGCGATCGCATCAGAAATGAGGCTATCGGCAGCGGAACCAAGGTAACCGATATAGCCCTCCGAATCGCTACACTTAAGTGGCACCTGGAGGTGGTAGCAAACTATCACTACTTAACGAGAAATTTAATCCATTACCATTCTTTTGGGTTTAGCCGTAGTCGGGTAAAATGTTATTATTAATGTAGTTCATATCCTATTGTGTAAACCAAAGTGCATTTGAAATTCTCCCGAGCTCCAAATTTGGAGAATCTTCCCTGGAAGGACATTGAGGGAAAATTTCACATGTGGATGCATTTTTATCCACGAAGACACGTTTTCTCGTCAAGGTTGTGTACTACAGGCTCGTGCAGAATTTATTCAGCTTTAATGTTGCTGTAGACCATGATTGCATAGAGCACGTAGTTTTCGAACAAAACCTGAATATCTTACGAGTTGAGTACATTTCCCAAGATAGCGGCCGTTCTACAAGGTCCTGACCTGGGGACTTTTGGGAGACGAAAACAGGGCTTCCAACAAACATTCGTACCAAATTTCATCAAACTCCCCAAAATTTCGAGGTTGAACAATATCGGCTGTATTATAATATGACGTATGCATCTTCAGAATGATAAGTCCGTAACCACGTCTGTAACCGACCATCCCACAGAGTATTGCATTGCAAATTGGCAAATGCTCTAGGGATTACTACGCGATTGTAATACCACAACACGCTTCGCTGGAAATTGAAACTACAGTTTAACTAGATAGTTATGATTAGATTATAATTGCGAGAAAACTGGTTGGGCTCATTCCATCTAAATTTCATTTTACCTCTTTTTCAATAGTCCGAGATCTCAAAAGGCCTTAGTGTCAAAATACCTAAATTACAGAACACCTAACTTTTCTTTTTCATAACACCTTGTTCGCAATATGGCTAGATTTTACAATATCTAAGTTTCATAATGGGCAAACTTCACAATACCATAGTCGCAAAACATACTATGTTCAAAACAACCAAGTACCAGAATACCTACATTTCAAAAATAATTTTAAACAACTTGTTACTGTAGCTAGCTCCATAGACTGCAAAAATTTAGGCATTTTGAAACTATGACATTTTGATGTTCTGGAGTTTTCAGCTTAGGTTATTTTAAACATTTGTCGTGTCTGTGATTCGGTATTTGAAATAAATGTACATTTTAATATTTAGGTATTATGGTCATGAGACGTTTTTGTTCAAAGTGATTATGAAATTTGTTCATTGTAGCAATTAAGACAATTGGATATTTAGGTATTATGAACCTACGGAAATTTGAACTTTAGTGTAATTAGTGTATTAGGCGTTATGGAAATTAGGTGGAATAAGCCCAACCCGAGAAAACAATGGAATCAGTTGCGATTTTAGGATATTCTTGGATACCTAAGCTCTAAAAGGACGCTATATTTAGACAGTACGACACACGCTGACTGATAATAAGCAAACATTATTAATGTTATGGCGTTTGCTCTGTGTATTTGTGGAGTGAAGTAAGACCATTGAATGACGTATGACCATATTTACGAAGGTTAGTCGTATAGTAAATTCATAAAATAAGTTCCAATGCTCTACTCGCGCCGCTAAAACGAATTGAAATTGAATATTCTATGCATGAGTGAATTGTAATTAAATAGTCTGGCTGTACATTACACAAAATAAATATGTACTAGTACCTATGTAGGTAATAGTTTTTCCATAAATCTACCTATTTACAGTTTTACATTTTGGATATCTTATGCATATTTTAAGTATACGTTTTTTTTAAGAGAACAGTCTGGTCTTTTGTAATTAAACTCGAATACAAGATATCAAGCTAGCTAGCAAAACACGCCTTTTACAAGCTTTTATTTAACTTATGTTCTGTTCATAATAACCTATGTAGGTTAAATAATTATGTAACCAAGTTGCCCTTAAACATTTGCAAACCCTTTTTCAGCCACTTTCTGTATTCGATTGACCTGAAATTGTATCATATGCTTGTGTAAATTCGGTGACAACACAATGTATTAGCACCACCAAGCTGATCTGATGATGTAATGATGGAGATCGAAGATGACATATCGCATCTTCTAAACTAAAGGTTAGCTGGAAGTGATCCCTTATATTGTAATACCCTTACAGGGTTCATGTTTGTAACTTAATGTCACAATGAATGAATAGATATTTTATTGACAAAAATGTAAAGTTAGATACAATATAAATTAAAAAATATGTACACTAAAAATAAAACAAAAAGAATGCTAAACTAATATATTCCCGGGACGGCAGGGTACCTGGCGCAAATGTGCCCAATATGCTGGCCGCGTTACCCCGCTGCACCGCCAACGATTTGTGCTGCACCAGATACAAGCCAGACCTGGGATCGCGACCTCTCTCCCGCAATCGTTGTCCTAATTTTTTAATGAAAGTTTTTGCCTCGGAGCACCAGCGGCCACAGCAGGCCGTCTCCACAGCAACCGGGACGAAGTCGTACACTGGTTCCAAATTTGAGTATTTTGAATGCTAATATGGGATGATGTATTTTTTGGGATAAGTTCGCCTTTGTACCTACTCTAATCTTACATATCATGTTTATGACTGTTTTGTGTACAATAAAGTGCTTACATACATACATACCTAAACTAAGTAACCTACAGTCAAGTGTAAATTTATGGGTGCATACAACTTACTTCCTCATAAATATGTCCCACCGCTCTTTTCTTTTCTTTTTCTTTTCTTTTCTTTTTTCTTTTCGTTTTCTTTTTTCTTTTTCTTTCTTTTTTTCTTTTTAATTATGGAGGAGCGGGTCTTCCTGACACAGGTATTTTTTACCTACTAGGAAGACCCAACCCTGTTGTCATTTTGTACGCGTTTTTTATGAAATAAATCATTTTCATTTCATTTTCATTTTCTTATGTCAGCGGATTCATGTTTCGGTACATATGTATGAGAGGATCAAATTGATACATATCACTTGTACATCAAAATCTAAAATAAAAAAAAACAATAATTGTTTATTGGGTTACTTATGTATAAATAAGTAGGGCAAATGCCCCCGTTCTGGCCGCTGGGCCGGTTTTGGCCACTTTCAACTGAGTGTACTGAGGTACAGAAAACTGAATGGCCAATTAGTCTTAAAGTGACCCTACTTGCCAAAATATATACCCGTCGTTTTGGGCTCATTGGAACACTCTCAACGAGAAGTTGATTACTATCCAAAAAAATACAGGCAACAATAAAACAAAATTGACTAGACTAAGTAGATTTTCCTGGTTTCATTTTTGTATCTGGAAATTCTCCGTTCGTTCCAATCCAATGGCGCAACTCAATTTGCTTAAGAGCTAAATAATTGGTTTACTCTGCTGCAGGCAGGTTAGGTAATGAGGTTAAATATAACCCGTTTTTGACATAGTATTTAGTTTGGTAACTGGAGCACCGCTTTAACCTGCAGTGTTTATGTGACTACGAATTGCTCTTGTGTTCATATGCCTTCTGCTCATCATTGGTAACACAACATCGAATCGAATAAATTTTATAATTTATTTACGAGTACTCGAGTACTCGTAAATAAATAAATATTGAGGAACAATCCTATACAAATATAAACCGACCTAATTAATCTCTAACTAAGTGCTTTCAGTCGTATTACACTCCTGTCAAATCTGACTGTCGAATCTGAGTTCTGCATCGCACCGCACTATCGAAGTTTCTTAAATCAGTTGCATAAATATAACACCCAAACATTAACTCTCATAGGACTTCGGTCTCTGAGAGATCTCTCTATTGCCGTATCTTCTACATTGATGACCCCGACAATAGACATAAATAAGTGCAACTCTGAACATCCTGACTGACGCCCAACTCTTCTCAGCAAGCCAGACTCTCTCTCTCCCTCCGCTCGCCACCCTGGCTCTGAGCGGTCGCTCGCCACGCTGGCTCTGAGCACTGGCAAGCTGCACTCTTCTCTTCATACATCGCTGACCCCTCCGTCTCAAAGGGGGGCTGATGTGGCGTCACTCCTGTCAAATCTGACGAGTTCTGCATCGCACTATCGAAGTTTCTTAAATTAGTTGCATAAATATAACATCCAAACAACTCGTAGGACTTCGGTCTCTGAGAGATCTCTCTATTGCCGTATCTTTTCCAGTACTATGACATGCGTATTGGAAATTTCCCGCACCCCGAAAGCGGAAGCGGACCTTATCGACCATGAAAATTCGCGTTCATGGTATACTTGGGTCACGTCACATAATCAAAATTAACAAAGAGTAAGACGCAAAATGTATACAAACCATTCCCATCGTCGTATAGTAACCATATACAAGCTTTGCTTAGTTTGGGACTAGGTCGATTTGTGTAAGATTGTAATAGAAAAAAAAAGAAAATTATTTATTCTGTTTTTTAGTATTTGATACCGGCAACAGAAATACATCATCTTTGAAAATTCCAACTGTCTAACTATCACGGTTGATGAGATACAGCCTGGTGACAACTGTCTGTCCAGACAGACAGCGGAGTCTTAGTAATAGGGTCCCGGTTTACTCTTTGAGTACGGAACCCTAAAAAGTAAAAAAGTTATAACCACATACACCGCAGTATACAGCGTGTATTTTTAATATTACCCCAAATTGTAACCAGAGGTAGGTGTTAGGGCTATGAACCGACATTGCAAGATTTTTTTTCATAACTACTAACTTTTTTTTTCCTCATAAAATAATTCAGCACGCAATGTATCACTACATAGTCTTACAGATGTGACGTCACAATTGTCACAAGCATCCCGCTTCTCCGACATTGCTGCTCAATAAATTTTCAAAAATTAGTTACGCTTTGGTAGTTAAGACTAACATAAAATTTTCTTACTAAATAGTACTAAAAGCTACGTATGGTTAAAATTTTAGGTAATATTAATATACAAACTGTATATATAACAGAAACGAATCATAGAGCATCGATGTTTAGGATGAGCTGGTTACATTCAAACAGAATATAACAGTCAATACCACATATCTTATTTTTTTTTTTTTTTTTGCTTGTACTCACACATTTTATTACTTATAGGATTATAAACAAATATTTACAACAAATATAAATATAAAAAAAAGAATGGATGGTTGTATGTAGAGAGTAGAGAGGGGTTAGGGAGGGGTTAGGGGGCGATGTTGGGTAGAGCTGCCCCGTCGTTGAGGCCGAAAAAATGCTTTACTGATCTGAATTTGTGCCGGGTCCCGCGAATGCACATGCTTGTGGCTCGGATTATTGATATTATAATCTTTGACCTTAACCAGCCCATTATTATAGATAGGGGTCGGTTCCAGCGGTCGGCAATAGCTTCACCAAGATGTTTTATAAAGGTGGACATTTGTGAGGCGAAGACTCCGTCAACTGATGTGACGAGAGGGGTAAATGTTGCATGTTGTTTCTCGCAGGCGCTACTGTATTTACGTTTTTTCTCTTCTTCTGCGGATTTTAAAATGGAAGCTACCGGGCGAGAGATGTAAGAGGGAGCGTCGGTGTCTACGACACGGATATCGAATAACGCCTCCCTTTGTGCATCCCAAACACCGCGGCAGCTGAGGTTTCCACGAAGTCCACAGTTTCCTTCAGTTAAGATCGGTTCTTTGGTAACATTTCCCCAAGCGTTTTGGCATAGTTCACAAAACAGGTCTCTGATTTCATTGTGACGACGAGTTATTAGGCCACCAGTTTTGCAGCAGAGTGCGTGGTCCACATTGAAGTCATCGTTACCGCACCCATCGCATGATTTGGGCATGGAAACAGGTGTTCTGTTGTATCGTATTGCTAATGAGTCTCTAAATTCTAGTGGGGATAAATCAAAATTGTCTTTTTTTGTCGGTATCACTGACAGCCAGGTGGAAGATTTTGTTTTAGTTTTCTTAAAAATTGAACGTTCGATTGCTCGTTTTTTGATCGGTGAGAGTTTGTCTAAAATGGAGTCCAAGAGCTTATCCTCTTGAGAGTCTTTCTTTATCCAGCATTCTTTTCTTGCCGCTCTAAGGGATACGTGGTGTTGAGAGAGGTCTAAGGGTTTATTTTCGAGTAAGGCGGATGACAGGATAGTGCAGCCTTTTTTGGAGTTATCATAATTTAAGTTTGTCATTTTAGAAAGGACAGGGATGGCTAACCCGCCTTTGTGAACTGGTAAAGAAAATAAGTCGGCTTCAAGAGAGGTTACGTCACCTCCTAGTAAGTTTGGTAGAAAACTGGAGCGTAGTGTGTTTGTTAGCGGCTCGAAGGATTGGTTAGCATTTTCTAAAACTCTTTGTAGGAACGACCATTTAAACTGTGCCGCTTTGGTGAGAGCGGTGTAGGCTGCTTGTGGTGAATCTTTACATATTACAGAAAGTTTTTCTATTGTAGAAGTCCACGTTTCGACTTTTTTGTTCACAAAGTTTTCTTTTCCTTCGCCGATATAACTACCGAGGAAACGTGACCCAGTTGTTATGGTAACGTTGACACCTTTAAATATTTGCTGAGCACATTTCTTGTCATTTTCATTTACAATTAGATAAGACTTTTTGTCTTGGGGAAAGTAGCCGTATGCAGGTCCCATTTGGCTTATTTTGTCCCACCAATGTCGAAGGTTGTTAAGCGTGCCTTGGGCAGAGGAGTCGTCTGCGTACCAGCATTGGGTGATTGTTTGTTCTTGATTATAAAGACAATTGATTGTTTCTTAATTATAAAGACAATATTCAGATTACAAAGAAATGCCCACGCGATTGAGCTACGCAAGTGCGTAGTCTTGTGCACAATTTGTAATGTTTATTAACACTTCTACATGCACTTCTGCCGCGCCCGTTAAGGCCTCCACACACCGGTCGCGGGCGCGGGTCGGGCCCGACCCGCGCCCGCGACCGGTGTGTGGAGGCCTTAACGGGCTCGGTTACGACATCTAGCGGCGGCGGCAGCGGCAGCGGTGCGCGATACGTGGGAGCGAGAGGCAGCGCTCCGATCTCTCGCTCCTTCGTATGGGGCACCGCTGTAGCTGCCGCCGCCGCGTGAACTCCTGGCCGCGCCGTAATGTTACTTGCGTTATTACTAGTCTCCTTTGCCTTTGTAAGTAAAGTATGGCATATTAATATGGCTTACTTTAATACACCTCAACGACCTAAAGTTTGTTTTCCAATCATTCCAATACGAGCGCCCGCCACTGAGCAGTTTATAAGCAATTGCCAATTTGAATCGCTTCGAATTCGCGTAGATCGACATCAGCTTTATTATCACGCCTGTTTCACCACTACACTCACCTGTTTCACTGTTTTGTTGGCTAGGAAGACTTCATTTCAGTCTTATTTTTAACCGAAGAACTGTTTGACATGGTGCCACGGGCCACTTAGTACCTTCACGAACTTTCAGTTGTTACTATCTTTACCTAAACTCATCGTCTCTCAGTATCCCATGAGCCTGCCAGCAGGCTGTACGTACTGCGTTTTCAGACTCTGAGATTGGAATCTTATCATTTTTTTTTTCCGCAGGATGGAAGTAGGCGTACAGATAGTGGGCATCTTCCTTCGTCTGATAAACTTCCTCCTTTCCCCACTGTTCTGGCTGGCGTCACTCCGTGGTCCAAGGCAGCGAGTGCCTCCGCCGAGCCCCCTGCATCTACGAAGCACTGTAGACTTGGCTCGTGCCATCAGAGATGGGGAGGTATGTCATCCACTGCTGAACATAAGGTTCAGATAGTAGTCACCCTTCGTCTGATAAACTTATCTTTTAACATTTACATACATAGTTAATATGAAGCCGCGTTCTGCTCGAGACACATCCTCAGTTTCAGAAGTTTAAATCTATTACCATCTTTCCGATGGGCCACAATAAGTACAGAATGGGCCCCGCAAGACGGCCATCGGAGCCGAGGCAGACCAAAAAGGAGATGGCGGGACGATTTGGACGCGTTCTGCTTGGGTTGGCGAGAGCATGCCAATTGCCAGCAATAGTACCGAGTGGAGGAAAATGGGGGAGATCTTTGCCCAGCAGTGGGACACCCAAACAGGCTTTTAAAAAAACCGGCCAAGTGGGAGTCGGGATCGCGAAGGTTTCCGTACCATTATCTATAAAAAACTATTTTATTCTGTGTTTTTAGTATTTGTTGTTATAGCGGCAACAGAAATACATCATCTGTGAAAATTTCAGCTGGAACTATCACGGTATCAGTGAGATACAGCCTAGTGACAGACAGACGGACGGACGGACTGCGGAGTCTTAGTAATAGGGTCCCGTTTTACTCTTTGAGTACGGAACCCTAAAAAACTATTACCATGGTAACCCATCCTAGTTTTACCCAACAGATGACCAGCGAAGAACTGGTGACCGCTTTCATCGAGCGCGTCAAAGAAGTGAACAGGATCCTGAACGCGGTGGTGGACGAGCGGTATGCGGCGGCGCTGACGGAGGCGAGAGAGGTGGACCGACAAATACAAGAGGCCAAAAGAGGCGGGAAGTTGGCAGAACTTGTGCAGAGGAAACCGCTTCTGGGTGTTCCTTTCACGGTTAAGGAGAGCTGTTCTCTTGCTGGTGGGTTAGATAATTATGGCCGTGTTTCCTTTCAGATTAGTTTTGTTTCTGCTACGTTAGACCCAAGAGTAGAGAATAAATACGTGATGTATATACACTGCTGCACTACGAATAACTGCATACGTTCATTCAGATGCGATTGTTTCGTAAATATTTCATAACTTAAAACTCCCGTTCGTACAAATTCCTGCGTGGGAGTTCCATTTGTACAGGCTACACAGAATTATATTTGAATAGGACGCACAAAAATGCAATACGAAGATCGGTCCCAAGACATTTGACGTACAAACTAAACCCTTAATTTGACAAAAAATTGCGAAGGTCGATAGTTAAAGCCTCTCTGTGAAGCAGAATAATCCCAACGACCGAATCAGGAGAAAGTTAAAAAGCGGCGACTTTTTGCAACGATACAAACGCATTAAATATCGGTATCGATACAGGTAAATATGCTAACTGACCTATGGCTAGTGTCGCGATACAGTCGCCGTGTGTATAACCGCTCAAAGGCTTTGTTCAGCCGGCTGGACGCAGACAAATTACGGGTTAATACCCAATTTATGCTGCAACCTCTAAATTGTTTACCTTCTAGTCGATTCTCAGTAGCCCGTAGATACTTAGTCAATTATCTTTACCAGGTATGTCAAATTCTGTCGGCTGCCTCGAAAACGCCGGCTGCCGAGCCACCACCGACGGCGTCGCTGTCAAACTTGTGAAGGAAGCCGGCGCTATACCTCTGTTGGTCACCAACACGCCTGAAATGTGTCTGGGGTGGGAGACAACCAACTTGCTGAATGGGACGACGAACAACCCGTACTGTGTGAGCAGGACGCCTGGAGGTTCGTCGGGTGGGGAGGTTAGTGGCATTACGTATAACTTAGCGAATAGTGCCCATGGGGTGGGAGACAACCAACTTGCTGAATGGGACGACGACCAATCTATACCGTAGCTTCTGCCTCGGTTCTTTGTAACACGCGGGCAGCTAGTAAAAACAAATAATATCCCTAGCCTTTTCCCCTCGCTACCAATTTATATCAGGTTATATAGGTATTTGTAGCCATCAATGCATAAGGAAATGGGACGTCCAGTCGTCTACAAAGCCACATTGCCGGCCGGTAAGTGTAGCCTATTTGACTCCCCATTGTCGGCCGCCACCCGGCACGGACGCTAAGTGGCCTGTTTGTTCAGTTAATATTACGTAAAACGCTGCGGCTATGACAAGCGCGCCTGAACGAAAGTTTTACATATCACCACGGCAGAGATAAATTCATTTTTTTACAAGCTTTCTATTAACTTGCAATGTACCTAACTAACTATGTAACTATCTATGTCTATCGTATGTAACTATGTTTGTTCGGGTGGAATCTTGCAACTCAATTTTGAAGCAGATATCTTCAACCGATTGAGCTGAAATTTTGGGTTTTGTTTATTCGTATGGCATGGGTACCTACAGTTCTTTACAAACTTATATTAAGACCACCGTGGTTTAGAACTGTATGTTGCTGCGAGGCTATTTGAATAAGCAGTGCAGCAGCCAGAAGTTGATAAAACTTGTACCAAAAATATTTTTTTTTGCCAAAAACTTATTAACATTCCTAATACATACTCTTGACTCGACCTGACCTATCGCTATCCATAGAATTTCTCCGATTTGGTCTAAGTTCGGCGAGGTTCCAATGGCATCCACTCACTTTTTTAATCTGCTTTCACCCTCTTTACGTCCTCGAACCAACTTATTGCTTGTAAAAACTTGGCAAGCTTTCTGCTGCAGCAGTGAGATTCGGATGTGTCGTTCTGGGGATTAGTTAGGATTACCTCCTACATACAATCTTACAGACTTTTTCAGTTATAGGTTTTACTAGCTTTTGCCCGCGAAATCATCCGGACAGACACACTCACATTTAATATCAGTATTGATTAGTATAGATAAATGATCACTTATCATAATACTACAGTAGGTACTTAACTTGCGTCCGTTTCGGTCCCGCACTATTACTAGCACGTGAGCTAATGTCAGTCAACAAACAATATCTCACATACGACTACAGTGCTAATAGAACTTAACGTTTGCTCAGATAACTTACTCTGTGTGTCTGAGGTTTACTGCAAACAGCAGGCAAGGCAAAGGGGAGGGAAACATTGAGAGCCAATGTTACATGTAGATTCACCATCTTATCTTACTTATCTATGTGAGGGCCCTTTCGGATGCACTTCGACCCAGTGGGATATTTTGTGCATTTGCCCTCTCCTTTATACCTGCTCCCAGGCTTGCTCCATCATTTCCAAAAGCGGATGATGCAGTTCGCCGGGAGCACCTTGATTTCCTTTGGTTGCGGGTAACGGTTACCAAAGTAGTTCATTCTTTGTCTGGCAAGGGCATGACATTCACACAATAAGTGTTCCATAGTCTCATCCTCCTCGCCACACATTCTACAGTCTAAACTATCCAATAGTCCCATCTTGGCCGAGAGATCCTTGACCCTGAAGTGACCTGTGAACACCCCATATATAATTCTGAGATTCACCATACTCACCACCACAGAATAAATAAATAAATAAATATTTGGGGACAATCTTACACAAATCGACCTAGTCCCAAACTAAGCAAAGCTTGTCCTATGGGTACTAGACGATGATATACATACTTATATAGAGAAATAAATACTTAAATACATAGAAAACATCCATGATTCAGGAACAAATATTCGTGCTCATCACACAAATAAATGCCCTTACCGGGATTCGAACCCGGGACCTCCAGCTTCGTAGGCAGAGTCACTACCCACTGGGTTACTTACTTCCAGGCTGCGCTGTTGGCGTGTGGCGCATCAGTGTTCAGCGTGGCTTCTGACATCGCTGGCTCCATCCGGCTGCCGGCCGCCTTCTGCGGCGTGTTCGGACATAAGCCTACGCCCGGTAAATATTACCACAGAGTACCTACTTCTTTTGGAGTGGGGAGTGTCGCGATATCAACTGCCAGATGTCGCGACACTCCCCACTCCAAAAGAAGTGAAGTCACCGCGAAGTGATTGGTCACGACAGTTATCAAGACCCTATGAACCACCATCATTTGCGACACAGACTGGTGCGGTCTGGGCGCGGCAGTCAATAGGGAAGCAGCTTTAATATTTACCATTATTTTGTGATCAAAATGTTGAATAAACATAAAATAATTGGTTCTGAAACGTTTTTACTTTAGTTTATACAAATTTCAAACAATAAACACGATTTGAAGTAATGAACGGAACGTGTTTTTATCAACCCGATCAGCGGCTGGTGACGTCACTCCTGTTGTGACAACTAATGACAGGTTATAATTGTTAAGGGAAAGATTGTTTCATTATTTTTTAAGAATTTTTAATAAAAATGGAAGCAGGCCTTATTAAATTAAATTAAATTAAATTAAAAATCATTTATTTCGGACTAATTCATCCATAATTTGTTAGTAACAATATATTAACTTAAAAGCTAGTGTTAGTAACAAAACAAGTAACTTAGAAAAACTAATATCGGCGTGAGGGGGCACGCACCGGAGCATGCGCCTCGTCCCAGTACCGCATTATCGGGCAGTCTACCCGTTCAATAATTATTAAAGCAGACTCTAGAAACCGTCCAAAAGTAAGTGTCGACATGGTCGTAAATTATGGCGAGTGACAAACACGAGTGACGTCACGGGAACTGTACATCCGTTTAGGCGCGAAAGTTTAAATTGTCAGTTTGTAACAGAATTTTTTGACTTTAAATTATAGTATTTTCATTTTTTAATACACTCTTGGTCTTACATGCAATGCTTTCAAATGAAAGCAAAAATGAAAATAATGCATCTTGCCTATAATACCTACTCTTGTCATTAGCTGTCAAATTTACTATTGACTGCCACCGCAGGCCGCGCCAGTGTGATGCAGGCTTGAAGCGGGTTGCACCAACTTACGATTACAGACCGATCGACGTTCAATATGGCGCCGGCAGCTGTCATTTAGTTAGACGAACACCGTTTACGCCCCAACCCACATTTTACAGGGTGTTTGGTCCATCTTTTGCTAACGGCAGGTAGATTGGGTCATTTGCTATCTCAGCTGGCCTCCAAAAAACATTTTTGCCGAAAGGTTTTTTTATCAATTCATTTTTGAACGTTTCATTTCAATTGGCTTACGCGTTTCAACTTATATAGTTTTTATCCCGGAACTCATCCCCTGAGTATCCCGCGCTTTCGGTTGCGTTTTTGGTAATGCGCGAGCGCAGCCGCGTGGGCAGCTAGTAAGGCTACAAATCGTATTGAGACTACAAATTTTATTTAAATATTATTCTGCTAATATTTACAGGCATCATTCCAATAGAAGGTCACATCCCGACCCTGAACGACGAGAACTACCCCAAGTTCCTCACAGTCGGGCCGATGACCAGGAGAGCAGATGACTTGCCCCTTCTCCTCAACATCATGGCGGGAGAGAACAGACATAAGTTCAGGCTAGATGAACCTGTGGATATGAAGAAACTTAAGGTGAGTCGCAAGAACCAAGTTATATAGTTACCAGGATGACATAACGTTTCAAAAGATTACCGAGTATTATTTGAAGGAGAACAGGCATGTTGAGACGGTACGAAAGTCAAGCTTTGAAGGTACTACATGAATTAGCAAGAACTTAGTATGTAACTTGACCAGGATAACATAGTACTTCAGGAAAACTCATGTTGTTTAATTTCATGGCGGTACAGAACAGGCACACTTTCAGGCTAGATGAACCTGTGGATATGAAGTTTAAGGTGAGTAGCGGGAAGTTAATTACCAGGATGACATAATTATTCAGAAGATTACCCAATACGTTACTATTGAAGGGGAACAGGCATATGCTGAGATGGCATAAGCGTCAAGCTTTGAAGGTACATGAAGTATAGGTAGCAAGAACTAATGTGACATGACCAGGATAACATAATACATCAGGAGTACTGTTGTTTAATTGCATGGTTCCTTACAGTCGGGCTGGGGGTGACCAGGAGAGCAGAATACCTCACTTTATATGATTCCTAAGGATGCTGTGTTGAGAGCTGAGAATGCCACTCGCATTTGTGTCTAGCTGTCACTACATCGAACCCTCAAAAGGGCCGGTGAACCGGTGATGTGCTACTGACTCATCTAGAGTAGCAAGCGCCCACGGTGTTGGTTTATCAGCAGTCAAGCCAAGGCTTGTTACCCACCGTGGTATAAATAAGATTGTGTGTGCAGGTGCTATACATGACGGAGGCCTCGGCCGCGCTGGCGCTGATGCCGGTGGAACCAGACATCAAGGAGGCCGTGCGGGACGCCGCGAAGTACCTGCAAGAGTGCGGAGCCACCCTCAGCCAGGTAACCATGCTATACATGACGGAGGCGTCGGCAGCGCTGGCGCTGATGCCGGTGGAACCAGACATCAAGGAGGCCGTGCGGGACGCCGCGAAGTACCTGCAAGAGTGCGGAGCCACCCTCAGCCAGGTAACCATGCTATACATGACGGAGGCGTCGGCAGCGCTGGCGCTGATGCCGGTGGAACCAGACATCAAGGAGGCCGTGCGGGACGCCGCGAAGTACCTGCAAGAGTGCGGAGCCACCCTCAGCCAGGTAACCATGCTATACATGACGGAGGCGTCGGCAGCGCTGGCGCTGATGCCGGTGGAACCAGACATCAAGGAGGCCGTGCGGGACGCCGCGAAGTACCTGCAAGAGTGCGGAGCCACCCTCAGCCAGGTAACCATGCTATACATGACGGAGGCGTCGGCAGCGCTGGCGCTGATGCCGGTGGAACCAGACATCAAGGAGGCCGTGCGGGACGCCGCGAAGTACCTGCAAGAGTGCGGAGCCACCCTCAGCCAGGTAACCATGCTATACATGACGGAGGCGTCGGCAGCGCTGGCGCTGATGCCGGTGGAACCAGACATCAAGGAGGCCGTGCGGGACGCCGCGAAGTACCTGCAAGAGTGCGGAGCCACCCTCAGCCAGGTAACCATGCTATACATGACGGAGGCGTCGGCAGCGCTGGCGCTGATGCCGGTGGAACCAGACATCAAGGAGGCCGTGCGGGACGCCGCGAAGTACCTGCAAGAGTGCGGAGCCACCCTCAGCCAGGTAACCATGCTATACATGACGGAGGCGTCGGCAGCGCTGGCGCTGATGCCGGTGGAACCAGACATCAAGGAGGCCGTGCGGGACGCCGCGAAGTACCTGCAAGAGTGCGGAGCCACCCTCAGCCAGGTAACCATGCTATACATGACGGAGGCGTCGGCAGCGCTGGCGCTGATGCCGGTGGAACCAGACATCAAGGAGGCCGTGCGGGACGCCGCGAAGTACCTGCAAGAGTGCGGAGCCACCCTCAGCCAGGTAACCATGCTATACATGACGGAGGCGTCGGCAGCGCTGGCGCTGATGCCGGTGGAACCAGACATCAAGGAGGCCGTGCGGGACGCCGCGAAGTACCTGCAAGAGTGCGGAGCCACCCTCAGCCAGGTAACCATGCTATACATGACGGAGGCGTCGGCAGCGCTGGCGCTGATGCCGGTGGAACCAGACATCAAGGAGGCCGTGCGGGACGCCGCGAAGTACCTGCAAGAGTGCGGAGCCACCCTCAGCCAGGTAACCATGCTATACATGACGGAGGCGTCGGCAGCGCTGGCGCTGATGCCGGTGGAACCAGACATCAAGGAGGCCGTGCGGGACGCCGCGAAGTACCTGCAAGAGTGCGGAGCCACCCTCAGCCAGGTAACCATGCTATACATGACGGAGGCGTCGGCAGCGCTGGCGCTGATGCCGGTGGAACCAGACATCAAGGAGGCCGTGCGGGACGCCGCGAAGTACCTGCAAGAGTGCGGAGCCACCCTCAGCCAGGTAACCATGCTATACATGACGGAGGCGTCGGCAGCGCTGGCGCTGATGCCGGTGGAACCAGACATCAAGGAGGCCGTGCGGGACGCCGCGAAGTACCTGCAAGAGTGCGGAGCCACCCTCAGCCAGGTAACCATGCTATACATGACGGAGGCGTCGGCAGCGCTGGCGCTGATGCCGGTGGAACCAGACATCAAGGAGGCCGTGCGGGACGCCGCGAAGTACCTGCAAGAGTGCGGAGCCACCCTCAGCCAGGTAACACTGCCATGCGATACAGACTATACCAGAACATTTCTGTTTATCGCCACCAAAAATATGTGAATTTTGCTTAAATCCTCCTAGGGCCCAACATACAACAAATTATCTACTTTAAAAACAAAGTTCCGCCTTCAAATCGGTACCCAAATCGCTTGAGGTGTGCCTATAAAATTTGAAGAGTTCCCTCGATTTGTCCAGGCGTTTTCGAGTAATCTTCCACAGCTCTGATGGACGTAGTGGATGACATTTTAGCTGCCCATGATTCTGGATAGGGAACCTTGATGGTTCTACTTGACTTTTCACGTGCATTTGACACCATTGACTCTATCCTACTCCTTTCCAGATTAGCTTACTATGGTTTGACAGTTTAACACTAAAGTGGTTCAACAGTTATCTTACCGGTCATTCGCAATTTTGGGACCTATATTCTCTTCTGCAGACATTATAAAAAATATATATTTCTGCGATTATCACTTCTCACATTATCTTTCAACCCTCACATTATCTTTCAACCCCAGTTTTACCGATACCGCTGTAAATCATCTAAATGCTGATTTAAATAATATATCCAAGTGGTGTAGTAAAAATAACCTTATGATTAACCCCAACAAATCTAAATTTATGATCGTCGGTACCTACACAACATCAAATACAAAAGATTGGAGCAAATAACTTGGAAGTGTCAATAGAAGAAACCACCTAGAAAGGGTATATGAAGCACGTAAACTAGGGCTTGTCATGGACGGATAATTGCGCTTCGAGGGCCATGTACTTGAGCTGATGCGGAACTGTTTTTTAAAGCTAGAAGTACTGTACAGAACTACAAGCTTTTTGATTAGACATTACCTATTGATTAGCTCTTGCATTTATAAAACTAGAATTGTATTGTAATATGTTGTTCTTCATTTTATTTCAGGAAAAGTTTGAAGAATTAGAATACTCTGTGGAATTATCAATATCAGTATTCTTTTCTATGAAAGACATACCGAACATGCTGCAAGACCCGACTGAACCAAAGGTTTGTATCCATCCAAGTTGAATTTACGGTTTGACTGGTAGGGTAGGTCAAACAATCTAGGGTTAAGGTGATGAAATTCAAGTATTTTCATCTCTATCGCACTTGCAGTGTAGCGATGGAAATAGAGATATTCCAACCTCCATTTTTAAGGTGAAAATTCGCACAAGTATGAAGTATGCAGGAAACATAAAAGCAACATGTGACGTCTCAGAATTCAGCATAGTTCAGACAAGGATAAAATAATATAAGATTTAGTAACATAAGTGAGAATGAGAGCATATTTTCATGTCTGTAGTTACGCGCACTTCGGAATGTCGAGCGAGACCACTCGGCAGCATTAGATACGCCGCCACCAAGTGCTGGAATAACTTGCCTCCTCCAATTCGTGCGCTGAAGATATCTAATAGTTTTAAATCCAAATGCAGGATATTCTTTATTTATGTATTTTTAATAGCTGAGGTTTGCTTGTTTTATTTTATAATTTTAATTTTCTTTCCTGTGTAACTCCATTCGTGACACATTGGCAATAAAACATTTTCTAAATTTTTGTTTGTGAAGATTAGACGTTAATAAATAAACTTTCTTTCTTTCTTCTTTCGTCAGAAGCGCTCAGCGCGAAGTGCCCTACCGAGGTTGGACTTGTATTTAGTTCCGAGAAAACACTTCATACTCATTGACTTAAAAGTATGACGTCACAAATCACAATCCGTTATTTCTACTAATTGCTATATGGAAAATCAAGTAAATTGCTGTTTTGGTCGCGAAATACTACGCTTAGGTCCATAGTCGATGTACAATTTTGTTTCTATAAAAGCAGGATATTATTTTTAAGAGAACAACTTTGCTGTAAGTCTATGTTTTACTTCTTTTTTTATTTCAGTTTTCATTATTTATGTATATGTAATAGCTGAGGTTTTCTTGTTTTATTTTATAATTTTAATTTTCTTTCCTGTGTAACTCCATTCGTGACACATTGGCAATAAAACATTTTTGAAATTTTTGTTTGTGAAGACGTTAATAAATATATTTTCTTTCTCCTTTCTTTCTTTCTTCTTAGCAATAGCTGGATTTTTCGCTCTCTCGCTCCGCTGCCTCGCATAGCTCTGGTGGAACCTCATCTTATAAGCTACCTAATAGTTTCGTGCGGTCGTGCATTTGTATCAAAAGTCGCCCTCGCCGTGTGCTCTTAGGGACATCCAATTGTTCATCATCATCATCATATTTAAGAGCTAACCTCGTAAGTCGGTGGAGCAATTTCCATTCCTCTCTTCTCAGCTTTCTTCTTGACATCTTGATACGACACGCTGTCTACTTTTTCCTCGATTTTGTCCGTAAAAGATCTTCGTCTCCCTCTCTTGCTCTTTCCCTCTATCTTCCCTTCTATTGTAGTTTTCATGTAATCACCGTGTCGTAACAAGTGTCCGAACATCTTGCCTCTTCTCTATGTTTCTTAACAACATCTTTTTTTCTTTCACCATTTTAAGCACTTCCACGTACGTCTTTATCTCCGTCCAACTAAAGGTTGTTACTGTAGGTACTCAAAATACTTACTTACTACGCTGGCTCAGCGACCCGAAGTTTAATATTATTTGTAAACGGGGGCTTCCCCCAACACCTTATAGCTATTAAAATTAGAAGATTGTAGCTATATTTCATGCAAATTTAAGTATTTTTTTAAAGAAATAAACAGTTTAATTTTTTTTAAAGTGGATCTTGCCCTTTGCCACTAAGACACGCTACTGTGCTCTGTCCTGGGTAGCGGTTGCCGCCAATCATGCACGTTAGTTTAAAGCTGGCAAAGGTCTTTCTGGACTTCGTCTATCCAGCGATACCTTGGTCGGCCGACTGGACGTCGACGATTTGGGCGCCCCAGGTACACTCTTTTGGCGGCACGATCCTCTCCCATTCTCTCGACAAGCCCGAGCCAGCGCAGTCGAGCAGATTTGCTTTCCCCGATGATGTTGGGCTCGGCAATCATTGCTTCCTCACTCTCAGACTACCCATATTCTCGTTTTATAGGTCCCAGAATATTCCTACAGATCTTCCTCTCTGCCACTGAAAGCGTGTTCTTCTTCAAGGTCAGTGTCCAAACTTAGCATCCATACGTCAGGATCGGTCTTATAACCGTCTTGTAGACTCGAATCTTGGTTCTTCTGCTTACGAATTTGGACACTAATATTTTTTTTTCCAAAAATAATAAGTTACATTTTCTATTACTTATAAGTTCGCCAAACACAGTGTTTATTGGCGAGGATTGCACTCACTTTGGTTACAATGTATTTTTATTTTGTGTACCTATCTTATTACGTACCTTATTTTTTTTGAATAGCCTGTTTGGGTGTCCCACTGCTGGGCAAAGGCCTCCCCCATTTTCCTCCACTCGGTCATATAATTAAGAATAAAAATAAAAACTAGGGTATCTAAATTTATTAGTTTTTTTAGCCACTTTTTGAATATGTCCTTGCTAGTACATTCATGTTCAGGAAAGATTGTGTTGAAAATACGAGGTGTTAAGTACTTTAATGTTCTGTCTCCGTAGTAATTGTTAGCTACGAGTTCCGTGTAAGATCGACGCGTCGTAGCTCTCAGTGTGCGGTTCTGTGGAGAGCCGCTGAGCATCCTAGGGCTGTACTTATAACCTATACAAATTGCAGCGCCAACGCAGCCTGATTGTGGAGCTGCTCAAGCACGTGTTCGGCGGCGCGTCGCGCTCGCTGCAGGCGCTAGGTTTCGCGCTCATCGATAAGACTAACCTGTTCATACCGGACAAGCGGCGGAGACACTACTGCCAGAGGGCCGAGGCGGTTAGGGAACACATTACGGTACGTAAACATCTACTTATAACCTACTTATAAACAAGCCGAGTCACAAATTAAACCGGAAACAATAGAGAGAGAGCATTATATATTAATGTAGAAACCTCCTTCGAAGAAGTCTATATGGATTCTAAGCAATCAATGTTTTGATATATGTCATTGTCACTCGCAAATTTTCTCTTACATCAAAAGTCATAATATATTTAACAAATCTCGTTTATATCCTCTATTATTATTTATACAATACTTCAGTATCCTAAAAGCTTCCTTAGCAACCTCTGCTACAATATCAGGTTATGTGCTACGCCGGAAATGGATAATTTAACGACGAAACTGCTCATCGGTAATCTCGACGGAAAGAGCAATTGGTCGACGTGGAAGTATAAAATATGTATAGCCCTGAGAAGCATTCCACATGCTTTAGATATAGTAGAGGGTAGAATGACGAAACCGGTCAATGGAGAAGCGGCAGGAGCAGGAGACCAGCTTGCATCCTTTACAAAGGCAGACTGCAGTGCATTACTCCTATTGACAAGCAATATGACTGATGAGACGTTACAAAAGGTGATGCGGTACAACACTGCTCGAGAAGTATGGTTGGAACTCCACAGATTGTTTGACGGAACCAGTGAAGATAAAAGCTACAACCTATGCATGAGCTTCTTTGGATTTAAACGTAATCCTGAAGATGATATCGCGACGCATATGTGTAAATTAAAGAATATATGGACTGATCTTAATCTAGATTTGCAAAAAGAAATAAAGGAGTTACCCGAACTCCTATTGATTTGCAAGATACTGGACACATTAAGTGAAGAATATACGTCCTTTAAGAGTAGCTGGCTCTTGGTACCCAAAGCAGACAGAACAATAGAGAGTTTGACCAACCACTTGTGTGCATATGAGAGATCAATAAAAGGTAACTCAGTACCTAATGAAGAAGCGCTTATCACAAGTTCAAACGCTGTAAAAGAGAAGAAGAACAAAGATAAGAAGATTAGATGCAATTACTGTTCAAGGATTGGTCATCGCGTTAGGAATTGTCAAAAATGGATTCAAGATGGCAAACCGCCTAAGAACAGCAGTGCATTGAAAGGCGATAGTACGCCATCGACCTCTCATGCAGTAAATATGACAGTGATGTTTGTACAGAATGAAGTCTTGGCTGTTGAGCACGACAAGGACAATTGGTACGTAGATAATGGTGCCACAAGTCACATCACTAACAGGGGTGACTTATTCACGACCTTCCAACAATTCCATGACTCACATACGGTCACAACGGCCAATGGCAACATTTTGCAAGCCAAAGGAAAAGGATCGATTGTCTTGGAAGCTAATATTAAAGGGAAAGTCTCTCAAGTTACTTTAGAAGATGTTTGGTATGTTCCAGGTATACAGAAAAACCTGTTCTCGGTCCTAGCGGCTCACGACAAGAACTCAGACAGTAAGTTCGAATCAACAACTGAAAATTGCAGCATATTGATTAACGGAACTGTCAAGGTCGTTGGCAAGCGACAAAAATTCGGTGGTCTCTATAAATTAGAAGTGAAAAATGTTATACCAAAGAAGATGGTCACTTACCTAACAACAGAGACACAGCTCTATCATGAGAGATTTGCCCACCAGAATAAACGGCATATAAGAGCATTTGTGAAGAGAGAGTTGGGCATAGAGCTTCCCATAGATGAGTCTACGTGTGAAAGCTGCCTATTCGGAAAATCACACCGACATAAGTTCAGCACCAGAACTATAGCATCACAACCCGGTGAGCTCATTCATAGCGATGTCTGCGGACCATTTCCGAACTCAATCACAAATCTACGGTATTTCGTTTTGTTTCGGGATGATTACTCGGGCTATCGTCTCATATACTTCATGAAAGCAAAGTCAGAAGTAAAAGAGAAGCTGAAAGACATGATTTCAGAAGTACGAACTACAGGTCATACAATTAAAACTCTCCTGAGCGACAATGGAGGCGAATATGACAATAAGGACGTCAGAGATATCCTTGCTAAGAATGGGATAAGGCAGAGACTAACAATGCCATACACACCAGAGCAAAATGGTTGCTGCGAAAGAGATAATCGCACGTTAGTCGAAGCAGCAAGGACTATCATGTACAGTGGAGACGGTTTCCCTCGAGCGCTTTGGGCAGAAATAATAAACACGGTGGCATACATTATCAATAGAACGGGTCCGTCTAGAGTAGATAGTAAGTCGCCGTACGAGTTATGGAATGGGAAGAAGCCCAAGATAACTCATTTGAAGATAATTGGAAGCACGTGCTATTCCCACATTCCCAAGCAAAAGAAACAGAAACTCTCTAAGAAAGCTTACAAAGGAAGACTCGTTGGTTATGATAATGACGACGGTTATCGCATATGGGCAGCAGTAGAGAACAACAAATATAGACTCATTAGATCTCGTGATGTCATATTTGATGAAAAACCACTCTACAGAGCAAATGCTGAGATCGAAATACCAGAAATATCTCAGCATACCCCAACTCCAAATGCACTGGAGATAAGATTAGAACCACCGGTTAGTAGCCGTCCAACATTAATATTTGGTGAACCGATACGAAACGAAAACGAGCATTCAAGTCTCCAAGAAGAAGACAACACATTATCGTTCGATTTTGAGGGGGAAAGTATAGTCGAAGATTCGATCAACTCGGCACAAGAGCCGTCTCTTAGTCACGAGAGGTCAGAGCAATTGGTGATAGCTGACGAAGGAGCGCCAGCTGAACCTGAAGAATTCTTTGACATCGTGCCACACAATCACAACTTAGGCAAAGATCGACACTTCGAGCACCGGCTAAACTCGACGACTATGTGTGTAATGTTAACAGCTCCGCAAACCCCGAGAATTACAGAGAGGCAATTGAGAGCCCTCAGAAAGAAAAGTGGAAGGAAGCAATGGAAAAAGAGCTGGCATCACTCAAAGACAATGACGTGTGGATGCTGAGTGCCCTACCACCTAAGAGAAAGGCGCTTTCCTCAAAGTGGGTTTTCCGGATTAAACGAAATCCCGATGGCTCTATAGATAAATACAAAGCACGCCTGGTGGTAAAAGGGTTCAAGCAAAGAAAAGGTGTTGACTATGACCAAACGTTCAGTCCGGTTGCCAGAATGGGCACAATAAGAGCGCTTATTAGTGTTGCAGCTAAGGAAAGATTGGTCTTAACACAGTTTGACGTCTCAACGGCATTCTTGTACGGAAAACTACAAGAAGAGATCTACATGCAACAACCAGATGGCTTTGATGACGGTTCAAACAGAGTTTGGAAACTGAAACGTAGTTTATACGGACTTAAGCAAGCCCCACGTTGCTGGAACTCTTGCTTCGCTGAGATCCTTTTGGATCTAGACTTCAAACAATGTGACGCCGACAGTTGTTTGTTTGTCAAAAACGTTAATGGAAAGAAATTGCTCATAACGTTGTACGTGGATGATGGGCTGGTAGCTGCTACGGATGCAGAAGTAACAGACGCATTTCTAGCAGAATTGAGGAAAAAGCTGAAAATAACTACGAAGCCTGCATCTTATTACCTAGGTTTAGAAATTGAGCAAGATAGCGATGGATCTATAACCATTAAACAGGAAAGTTATACAAAGAAAATTCTGGAGCGATTCCATATGGCGGACTGCAATCCACTTTCAACTCCTATTCAGAAGGAATCAGTGACATCGAACACTGAGTCAGAGAAAGTGGTAGAACAAAGGAAAGATTTTCCATATCGTGAAGCAGTTGGTGCTTTGTCATACCTTATGGTCGGAACTCGTCCGGACATAGCATATGCAGTGGGCGTGGCTTCCAGAAAACTTGAGAATCCTGACGAATCAGATTGGTTAATGGTGAAGAAGATTTTAAGATACTTGAAAGGCACAAGTAACCTTGGTATCAAGTATCATAGGACAGACCAATCGACCAAAGACTTCATTGTTGGTTACAGTGACGCTGACCACGGAGGAGATCAGCAAACCGGGCGGTCAACCACGGGTGTGATATGTTTGTATGCTGGAGGAGCAGTATCATGGCTAAGCCAAAGACAAGCATCTGTGGCAATTTCAACAACAGAGGCCGAGATCGTTGCAGCCAGCGAAGCAACGAAAGAACTTGTTTGGCTACAACGAATATTCACCGATCTCACCGAGCTAAAAGAAGTTCCAATACTTCTAGTTGACAATGAAGCAGCAATTCGTCTGGCACACAATCCCGAGTTCCACAAGAGAACTAAACATATAAGAATCAGACATTTCTTCGTAAGAGAAAAAGTTCTTGAAGGAAATATAATTGTGGAGCGTACTAGCACAACCAGCCAGTTAGCAGATATGCTAACAAAACCTATGCCAAGACCAAGGCTGATTCAGTTAAGAAGTCTTATCGGACTAACTGAAACCTTATAATCTAATCAATGAAGATGACAATGAAAACCTTGATTGAGGGAAAGTATTAATGTAGAAACCTCCTTCGAAGAAGTCTATATGGATTCTAAGCAATCAATGTTTTGATATATGTCATTGTCACTCGCAAATTTTCTCTTACATCAAAAGTCATAATATATTTAACAAATCTCGTTTATATCCTCTATTATTATTTATACAATACTTCAGTATCCTAAAAGCTTCCTTAGCAACCTCTGCTACAATATCATTATAACGTGACCGCACCGTATAAGAGACAGATGCATGTTGACTGAATTTGGACCGCCATGTAAACCCACCCAATGCGCACATGCAGAGCTCTTAAGGTCGAAACGCACAGACAGCGGTGGCGGCGCGGTGCGGTGCGGCGCGGAAGCGGTACCGGTTGTAATGTTCGAGCTGATAATGAACGGGTCCGCACAGAATACCGCGCCGCGCCGCGTCCTCCCGCGGTATTCTGTGCGGACCCTTTCGCATTAGTTCGAACATTACAACCGGTACCGCTTCCGCACCGCGCCGCGCCGCACCGCCACCGCTTTCAATACGTTTCGGCCATTATCGCTGACCAATTACGTGCTGTCTAAGTTTTCTAGTACTAGTTCGTTATCTTGAACAGGGTTTATAGAAGAAAATACATTTATCTGACGACCACTTTGGAATAGTTATTTTTTCTTCAAATACAAGTTACATGATAAATTACAAATATATACTCGTATCGCCGAACTATTAAGTTTGATGGCGAGACGCGCTCGTTTACTATAACTATAGTAACTTTACCTAATTTGCTATTATTTCTATCACCTAATCTCTTCTCTAAACATTTTTACAGATGTAGGTAGAATGGCAACTAAAATAATTATAATACGGTATTTAATTTCAGTAA
Organism: Epinotia brunnichana; assembly: GCA_963854355.1. Taxonomy (NCBI): domain Eukaryota; kingdom Metazoa; phylum Arthropoda; class Insecta; order Lepidoptera; family Tortricidae; genus Epinotia; species Epinotia brunnichana. The sequence continues at coordinate 2,318,069 of OY977945.1, read as the reverse complement.
AAATTAATTACTTCACATTACCAATAAAGAGAACTTACAAAAATACTTATTCTAATACAATTCCCTGCAAAACTGGATGGTTCCTATCCAGCTACTGCTGAGACTGGTACCCATTGCCTACATATTTAAGTTCTTATTTCTTTGTTTAGTTGAATATTTTATTTGTTTATCTTAATATTTTCTTGGCAGTAAACATTGTTTATTTTTATTTACTGATTTAATGAATTTGTCGCCGGCGAAAACTCCAGCGGATGGGGCGCGAGTGAATGGTCAACAATAGGCTATTATACGATTTTTTTTAATTAAAAAAAATGTTCGTATAGATGCAACTGGTATTTTTATTTCCTGAAAAGAATATCGCTTTATGCATATAATTAATGGTTGGAATTTGAATTCGCGCCAAAAAGGCAGAATACACATAGAAACGTCAAATTTTATTTTATTTTTATTTATTAGAAGACCAACAGCTTTTAACATTCAATATAGGCTTACATCTAAGATACAATTGTCGAGCCAATGACAGGTCTCCCTAACAGATACAGGAAGAAACGGATTTGCTTAAAATATGTTAGGTTAATGAGTATATATTACAATCTTTTATCTTCTTTATGCGTGCGTGCGTGCGTGCGTACGTGCGTGCGTACGTGCGTGCGTGCGTGCGTGCGTGCGTGCGTGCGTGCGTGCGTGCGTGCGTGCGTGCGTGCGTGTGTGCGTGTGTGTGTGTGTGTGTGTGTGTGTGTGTGTGTGTGTGTGTGTGTGTGTGTGTGTGTGTGTGTGTGTGTGTGTGTGTGTGTGTGTGTGTGTGTGTGTGTGTGTGTGTGTGTGTGTGTGTGTGTGTGTGTGTGTGTGTGTGTGTGTGTGTGTGTGTGTGTGTGTGTGTGTGTGTGTGTGTGTGTGTGTGTGTGTGTGTGTGTGTGTGTGTGTGTGTGTGTGTGTGTGTGTGTGTGTTCAGCCCTCCTCAATATTATTATGTATTTGTTTCGCAATTGCACTTTTAAACGATTTTTGTTTGTATGTAATGTAATGAGGGGACCATATATTAGACGCATACTCCAAGACACTACGTACGTAAGTAAAATAAATAATTTTGATGCAAACAGGGTCATTAAATGCTTTACAGACTCTCATTACAAAACCTAAGTTTTTATAAGCTTTGTTTATAATATTATCAATATGATCAGACATTAACATTGTAAAATAATATTGTTCATAGTGTAGGAAGCACTAATAGGAGATGGTTTTCTAGAAAAAGTTATTATCTGGCATTTAGATACGTTTACCGTTATTTTGTTCCTGTGGTAATATTCTACTAGAGAATCAAGAGTGTTTTGCAAAACTTGACAGTCAGACGGACTTTTAATTTTGATAAAAACTTTTTTGTCATCTGCATATAACAGGTGTTCCACAGGCGATTCAATACATTTGTAAATATCGAATATATATGCATTATAAAATAAAGGCCCTAAGTGTGATCCCTGTGGAACGCCTGATGGCACAAATATACGATTCGACCTGAAACCACCAATTGTGACAATCTGTGATCTATTGGAGAGATATGATTTTATCCACCTCAATAGACAGCCGTGTATGCTTAATGTCTCCAATTTCGCCAACAAGATGACGTGGTCTACCCGGTCGAAGGCTTTTTCGAAATCAGTGTCTACATCAATCTGTCCACCACCTTCCATGTTACTTAGGACATAGTTGGTAAATTCCGAAAGGTTAGTTATTGTAGATCGGCGCTTAAGAAATCCATGTTGGTTAGTGCTGATGCCTTGCAATACAGTTAAATAAATTTGGTCATATCTCAAAGATTTTACTAAATATGTTAAAATTGAAATTGGACGGTAGTTTTCAATAGCTGTTTTTGATTTTTGTATATGTACAGGTATGACATTGGCCTCCTTCCATTTGTCGGGAAATATACCCTCCGATAGAGATCTATTTATTAGGACCGACGATGGGTAACTAATAGCTTTAGCTGTGTTGCGGATATAGTGTGGTGAAATACTATCTGATCCTGCTGATTTTGTGGTGTCTACCTTACCAAGTAACGTGGCAATTGTTTTAGACAACGACATTACCGATGGTGTTTACATCTACTACAGTTGGAATATTCAGATTTCTAGTATCGTAGTTTATGTCTGGTTCGACATACACGCTTTTAAAAAAGTTTATAAACCCATTACAAATAACTGTGCCGTCACTGAGCGACTCATTACCAACGGTCATTGTTTTAGGATAATTTGAGCCTTTACGCATTGATTTGATATAACTCCACATTTTTTTCGGATTGCCTTTAATTTGTTCTTGTGCTGATATTAGAAAACTGTTGTAATTATCGACTTCCAATTGATTAACTCTGCGCCTCAAATAAGAAAATTCTAGGTAGTCAAGGTCATTTTGTAAACGTTTCCATTTTCTATGTGTCTTCCAGTTACGACGCAACAAACGTATAAGGGTTTTACTATACCAGGATGGATATTGCTTAGAAGAATGACTGTACTGTACTTTGGGAATAAATAATTCTATAATTTCACTTAGTTTTTTATAAAAGCAGTCTACTGCACAGTTAACTGAGTCACATGAAGAAAACAATTTGTACCAGTCTATTTCACTAAGATAGTTGTTTATTTTTTCATAGTCACCTTTGTAGTATAATATTTTTGTGGTAATATTTTCTGTTAGAGGTGTAATAAGTAAGTCATACGGTATGATAGAAAAACACGGATGCGCCTTGTCCTCTTTCAGTATTGGATTAATTAATGTATTTACCTCTAAGGAGAAATTACTAAATATCAGATCTAGCGTATTCCCGTTCGTATTTCTTATACAATTTCGTTGCTCCATGCCAAGACACGAGAATTCTTCAACTAGTTCAATACCTGCCCTTTGAATTTCCGCGGAACCCTTTTTTAAATAAGTTGGCCCATCACTAGCCCATTCTATGCAGGGTAAGTTAAAGTAGGTGACTTAACCATAAACTAATCCTGAATATTCCGTCGGTGCACTTGTGTTACTGTTTCTATAACGTTCTTAATATCATTAACTAATGTCCGGTAATTAGGTGGTAAGTAAACAGTAGCAATATTAAGATTAAAGTTTGAGTTAGTGGTCTTAGAAGGTATCGTGACCCACAGTAGTTCAGTAGGCGGAGTTGTCCGTGTCCTTCTGATTTTTGCCTTTGGTATTCTGACGTCACAGAAGACAAAATGGCGGTCGGCGTTTTCGGTCTCGTGACATACAGATAATAAAACTACAATTTACATTTTCGAATTAAAAATAAATCTCATGTTTATTAACAAAATTATATTAAATTAGTATTTCTTATGGTAAAAACTATATAAATAAAATACTTTGATGATATAATTTTGATCGATGAAAATAATTTGGCGCATATCGTCCCACTCGCAAAACGTCCCTCTACCAAAATTACGTCCCATTCACAAAACGTCTTCTCTGCAAATGGTCACTTATGTAAAATACCCCATTCGCAAAAAGTCCCCTTCTCAAAAGATCCCACCCCTTTCGCAAAACGTCCCTTCTGAGAAAGCCCCTTCCGCTGAAAGGTCCTACTGCATAACGCCCCTAACGCAAAACGTCCCGTCTGCGAAATGACCCATTCGCAAAATGTCCCGTCTGGAAAAAGCTTGTTTAAGTACAGACAGACTAGGAGTCTTCTCATGGGATAAGAGATGGCCAATAACGGGTCATTTTGAGAAAGGGACGTGTTGCGAACGGGTCATTTTGCGAAAGGGACGTTTTGTGAACGGGACTTTATTTATGTGAAGGGACGTTTTGCGAACGGGACCTTTTGCTGAAGGGTCGTTTTGCGTAAGGGACATTTAGGAAAGGAACATTTCGCGAAAGGGACAAAGGGACATTCTGCGAGTGGGACGTTATGCGCCCTAACCATGAAAATACTCTATTGTACATATTAAGGCGACGTAGGCTCAAAAAACGGATTTTTAAAACTTTGTAGCGCATGTTTGTATCATTAATTATACGGCTGCCTTAAATTTAATTAGCAATCTTGAGGCCTTTCTCGAGGGACTATAGCTTTTCAAATCCTGAGTTTTTGACTTTCGCTCGATAGAAAAAAAATCACGAACATAAGTCTAAAATAGACTTTAAAAAATCATAATAAATTATGCACAAAAGCTTAACATATTAAAATAAGTTGTCAAAATCGGCAATAACATGTTTGAGGGAACTTAGCTATTACTTTTTTATTTATTTAAACGCACAAAAAAATTAAATAAAAAATTATAACATCCGCGCTTCCGAACACGCACGTCCATCTCGCTCACGCTTATGCTCAGTGAGAGGGAGAGAACACCGTGAGCCTACGTCGCCTTAAAATCTGTCAATAACAAGTACCTAGTCACAACATTTATTATATGATTGCAGCGTACCCTGGGTACAGACGGTGTACTCCTGTACCCAGTATTCCCCGGTCCAGCGCACCGACACCACGAAGTGTTCGCGCGCGCGTCGGGCGTACTCTACACCATGCTGTTCAACGTGCTCGGTCTACCCGCGACAGCTGTGCCCGTGGGACTGTGTAACGGACTTCCATTAGCTATACAGGTAACTTGCTCGGACCTATGGATGTTGTTCAACGTGCTCGGTCTACCCGCGACAGCTGTGCCCGTGGGACTGTGTAACGGACTTCCATTAGCTATACAGGTAACTTGCTCGGACCTATGGATGTTGTTCAACGTGCTCGGTCTACCCGCGACAGCTGTGCCCGTGGGACTGTGTAACGGACTTCCATTAGCTATACAGGTAACTTGCTCGGACCTATGGATGTTGTTCAACGTGCTCGGTCTACCCGCGACAGCTGTGCCCGTGGGACTGTGTAACGGACTTCCATTAGCTATACAGGTAACTTGCTCGGACCTATGGATGTTGTTCAACGTGCTCGGTCTACCCGCGACAGCTGTGCCCGTGGGACTGTGTAACGGACTTCCATTAGCTATACAGGTAACTTGCTCGGACCTATGGATGTTGTTCAACGTGCTCGGTCTACCCGCGACAGCTGTGCCCGTGGGACTGTGTAACGGACTTCCATTAGCTATACAGGTAACTTGCTCGGACCTATGGATGTTGTTCAACGTGCTCGGTCTACCCGCGACAGCTGTGCCCGTGGGACTGTGTAACGGACTTCCATTAGCTATACAGGTAACTTGCTCGGACCTATGGATGTTGTTCAACGTGCTCGGTCTACCCGCGACAGCTGTGCCCGTGGGACTGTGTAACGGACTTCCATTAGCTATACAGTATATATTTTTACCCCTTAGAGAAAACCTGCGAGCCAGGTACCCAGCTTTTGGAGGAAGTCTGGCTTCTGTGGTATTCCTACCCACTAAAAACACCAACATTCCATGGGGTTCTACAATATGCTGCTGTTTACTAGCTTGACGTCACAATGGGCCATGATGGACCATAATCGTGATGTTGATTGGCTATCTATACAATCATTAATGTTTATTTCTATCGCTTTTCGAAAACTCTGAAAATTGCGAAGGCTGTATATTTTTGGAATTTGCATAAAAAAGTTACTAGTGCTAATGTTATGAAATCTTTCCAAGCACTAGATATTCATCAAATAATATTTAATCGGTATTTGCGACTGAGTGATGACCGATTGTATGACTACGCGCACGATCATCGTCACGCATTCGTAAGATGTATCTAAAATCGATTTATTACGCACTATTACGCCTAATGTATAGTTTCACGATTAAAACAGTGTATTGTAAATTGCAGGTAATCGCCGGGCCGAATCAGGACCGGCTGTGCATAGCTGTAGCCAAGCAATTGGAGGCCGGCTTCGGGGGCTGGAGACACCCGGAGACACACTAGACAGAGGGAGACACACTAGACAGACGGAAACACACTTGACAGACGGAGACACACTAGACAGACGGAGACACACTTGACAGACGGAGACACACTAGACAGACGGAGACACACTTGACAGACGGAAACACACTAGACAGACGGAGACACACATGACAGACGGAGACACACTAGACAAACGGAGACACACTAGACAGACGGAGACACACTTGACAGACGGAGACACACTTGGCAGATGGAGACACACTAGACAGACGGAGACACACTTGACAGACGGAGACACACTTGACAGATGGAGACACACTAGACAGACGGAGACACACTAGACAGGTGGATACTCACTAGACATGCGGAGACACACTAGACATCCGGAGACACTAGACAGGTGGAAATGACACGGTGACGTTTCGGTTTTAGTTTCTTACGGTTGTGTTTCAAATTTCCGGGTCCACACTATCTTGTTTACTCCGCTGCGAGACTTTTTTGTCATACTTAGGTGTGAGTTACTTTTTCATACTTAAGAGAACGACTGTACCAAATTGCACATCAAAGAAAGTAAATACAGATATCATTGTAATTTCTTATATGGCTTGTAATATGGTCACACATCGGAAGTCATATTTTTATGTAAAAGTGATTGATTTTCAAATTCTATGGAAAACAGGAAAATGTACAGTTTTATAAAGAAAAATGACAAGGGAATGTTTGTATACCACGAGCACCCCTCTTACCCTTTGAACGCCAAATACCATTACATTTAATGTAGTTATTTTATTACCGACCTGAACAAGGAGAAGTACAAAGCTGGGTTTTGAAGTATTTTACACGATATGCTATTTGTAGCCCGTATTTAACCCATTCGAGGCCACGAAAAGCTACGTGTGCTACGCCATAGCATGTAGCGTTTTTCCGCTTTGTAGCGAAAATCGCACGTAGAGGCATGACTCATATGCGAGTCATTGGCCATGAATTGATTAATACGAGAGGCTCACGTCGCTAGACAACTGACATAACTGTGCCGAGAGATATGGTGTCAAAACCCAACAATCATGTCAATCAATAATTTGTATTTTGACAGCTAGACCCCTAAGCATAGTGACAGTGTCAGCTACCGAGTGGTTACATAGGTAATGCATATTATGAATCACACTGGCGCGGCCTGCGGTGGCGACCAATGGTAAACTTGACGACATACTTGACATTAACTGTCAAGTTTACTATTGACCGCCACCGCAGGCCGCACTAGTCTGCGCTGCCTGCGGTGGCGGTCAATGGTAAACTAAACTTGACGACATACTTGACATTAACTGTCAAATTACATAATGCTGAGACAGCGACCGATTCACTGCCGCGAAGGCACATACAATTTGTGTCAAATTGTAATGTATGTCAACTCCCTTTGTCTCTGTGTGTCTTTTGTGTAGTGAATAAATCTTCTTTCTTTCTTTCTTTTTTACTATAGACCGCCACCGCAGGCCGCACCAGTCTGCGCTGCCTGCGATGGCGGTCAATGGTAAACTAAACTTGACGACATACTTGACATTAACTGTCAAATTACATAATGCTGAGACAGCGACCGATTCACTGCCGCGAAGGCACACACAATTTGTGTCAAATTGTAATGTATGTCTACTCCCTTTGTCTCTGTGTGTCTTTTGTGTAGTGAATAAATCTTCTTTCTTTCTTTCTTTTTTACTATAGACCGCCACCGCAGGCCGCACCAGTCTGCGCTGCCTGCGGTGGCGGTCAATGGTAAACTTGACGACATACCTACTTGACATTAACTGTCAAGTTTACCATAGACCGCCACCGCAGGCCGCGCCAATGTGATTCAGCCCTAAGAAATTTCTTACTGCTTCTCGTTTATGATCATGATATACGTAGATGAGAACTTATTTCTATTTTTAAATTTATTTATATTACCATGTAGAATAGGGCCAAGTAGTGCGACTGGGTTCGGGATGTAAATACTAATAGAGTGGGTTATTTTTGTTATAAATTATTAATCCATTATGATCAGTTTTTTTTTCCACTTCCACCTTTTTTTCGACATCCAATCACAGAATTTCACTGTTTAACGCGCCGCACACGTGGTGATGAAGGTAAATATGAATACGGTGAATTGGGTGCCAAACGGCACCGCTAGCCTATAACTGGGTACATTCCTGGGTTATAATTATATTTAGTCCGTCAGTTAGATTATCAAAAAATATTGGACACGTATTTTTTATTTTGTCAAGCAAATATAAAACTATGAGGATATAGCCTGTTAAAGTTCCGCGTGACGTCACATTATGCTAAAAAGTGTACCATAATGTGACGTCACATTATACTAAAAAGTGCACTTTATGCTAAAAAGTGTACCATAATGTGACGTCACAATTATACTAAAAAGTGCACTTTATGCTAAAAAGTGTACCATAATGTGACGTCACATTATACTAAAAAGTGCACTTTATGCTAAAAAGTGCACTTTATGCTAAAAAGTGTACCATAATGTGACGTCAGATTATATTAGGTCCTTACCTATGAAATTGGCGGTGTGTATGGAGAATTTTATGAAAACTGTGATTTTCATACATTGAATTTTGCGGATTATTCAGCAATGTCAAATTCAAAGCAAACTAAATTTTGGTAGGAATATAGAAAACTTTTAAGCTACTTTACACATATCTTCATTCCTTAAAAATAGTTCGCATCATAAAACTATACGTAATTGAAACACTTTAACCGGCAGCACATGAAAAGGGCGGTTTTCAAGCTTTAATTTGAAACACTAAATAAAAAATTCAAACCTATTTTCTGTATTTAAAACCTTTGTTACATAGTCTAATAATGAAATTAAAAAATAATTTGGAAGTTGCAATAGAAATGAATAAATTACGTACAAAATAATATCTGTGAAAAAACCGCCAATTTCATAGGTTAAGGACCTAATACTAAAAAGTGTACCATAATGTGACGTCACATTATACTAAAAAGTGCACCATAATGTGACGTCACTTTATGCTAAAAAGTGTACCATAATGTGACGTCTGGTAGTGGCTTCCGGGCTGCCCGGATTGTGATCATTAATATTATTTTTTGATAATCTAACTGACGGACAAAATAGGTTTTTTTTGGAAAGTAGTTAATTGGTTTAATGCATCAAGTTTTTATCACTAACCGACTTCAAAAAAAGAGGAGGTTCTTAATTCGTCGGAATCTTTTATTTTTTTATGTATGCTCCCCGATTACTCGAAGACGCTTGGACCGATTTGGAAAAACCTTTTTTAAGGGTATCCTTCCCAGTTGGTTCCTTGGTCATCATTGGGATCTGATGATGGGGTCCTGGAGAAATTGAGGGAACTCTTCAAAATTTATAGGCACACTTGAAGCGATTTGGGTACCGATTTGATGTCGGTTAAAACTTTGTTTTTAAAGTAAATTATGATAATTTTTGTTGTTATTGTGGTTGTACACTTCATTTCAGTGGGTTACAGTCCTTACTACTGTGACATGGTACTCTGATCATCTACTTTTGCCGCTGATTGTACATTTCCAACTTAACATTGGTGGCGTTTTTTTTTATATTGCTATGTTGTAGGTAAATAATTCGGTATGAATATTATAATCTTATTTGACAAATAATTAGCTAGAAAATAAGCGCCGGATCAGTACTACGAAGAGGAAAGTGTGTATTATTAAATTATTATCATTGATTGGTGCACATTACTACAAAATATTACTTCGTGATGTCAAAAATTGTACTGAAATGACAATTGTGTTTTCGACCAATTGCCTGTTTCACCAAGCTACAAGGTACGACTTTACAAGACTAAATTGATAAACTATGGAGTTGTAAAATTGTAACATGTAATTTCGTGAAGCAAGCCGAAAGTCTCAATGAAAATACTTAATATAGTTAGACCAATTAAATTGGTGTTATTTAAAGTTAAGTGTAACAAATAGATCAAAGTAAAATGAACCTTGTGACCCCGGTAATAACTTTCACATGCTTTTCAATATGAGTACAAAATCTAGGAACATAATAAATGGACTAAAGTCGCAAGGTTTTTTAGGCCCTCCACATACAGGCTGGATTCCGCAACTGAATACCGCAGCGGAATTTTTCCGTAGCTGTCTGTGGCGAGGTCATATGGCTCCTTCACACAATGGCCCATCATGGCGCGGGACAGGGACGCAGTTATGCATTGGAATGCGATGGAAATATGTATTTCTCCCCCTAACGCATAGTTGCGTCCTGTATGATGGATCGTGTGGAGTAGAGTAGCTGTCGGAATGAGCTTAAAGGCGTTATACACCCAGCAATTTGTTAAAACAACCCAGAGACGCAGCTATAAGAAAGAAAGATACAGGAAAGCTATGAATCATTCACTTGAAGGCGGCTGCTGTGAGAAATTGCTAGGCGTATAGAATGCTAGGTATAGCGGAATCTGGCAACGGAATGTTGCGGAATTCCAGCCTTATTGTCTATGCCTGCTTGAACGCTGATACAATTCTATATGTAATTAATGTTTGTTTTGTTGAAGGGGTCTCTAAGAAATATCATAAAACGAAAACGTAGCTGTTTAGTTGGCGGCCAATACACGGTGATTAAATACTGATGATCCACCATAGCTGTCTCTCTCTATAACATGCAATGGAAAGAGACAGCTATGGTGGATTATCAGTATTTAATCATTGTGTATTTGGCCGCCGTTAGCGTTCATTTTGTTTTTTAAACCCATTGTTTTGTCCACGAATAAATGTTTTCTTTCTTTATAAAAGCTTTTAAAGGTTCTAGAGACATGGCAACCGGATAACGGGTCTGCACGGTTTTGATGCGTTACTAAGTGAATATCCATAGTCACTCTTAGGGTGGGTTGCTCTAAACCGTCTACAATCGTAAGTGGTGTTCGTTAAAATCTTAATGTATGGAAACTTTGACAAGTTTCTATGGAATGACAGCTGCCGGCGCCATATTTAACGTTGATTGGTTTGTAATCGTAAAGCCGGTATTACATTGTCCTGAATTTAGCATCCTGAATGAGTTAGGAAGTTGATTCAGGAAGGTGTAATCGCATTTAGCTAGTGAGGGTCCGATTGCTAAATGCGATTACACCTTCCTGAATCAGCGTCCTAACTCATTCAGGATGCTAAATTCAGGACAATGTAATACCGGCTTAAGTTGGTGCAACTCGCCCTCGCAGTTCATTAATCTACCTATCCTATAATTTGCAAAACTGCCATGCAGGATCGTGTGGTAGCGCCTTAAGTGTAGATCGTCCAGTTTGCGAAGATGCGCCCCACTACCTATACTATTGATAAAACACATACGAGTTAGGCGATTTTCTCACGGATCAATATACCTTTAAGGCCATTACACACCTAGCAATGTGGCACCACAACTTGCCATAGATATAATAGGACAGCAATACATACCTCACACTCTAATGACCATTGCACATCTAGCAATTTGTCACGACAACTTGTTGCAATGAGAGCAATTTATACCTTTCATTCGAACTCATCGGTCCCCAGACGTCGGCGAAGTCATAACCAAACTCAAATTGAGTTGGGCAGGACATATTGCCATTCAGCGTGACGGTAGGTGGACCAAAACGTTAACGGATTGGTGGCCAATTGAGGAAAAAAGAAGCGTTGGTCGTCCACCAGCTCGATGGGTTGATGACATAAAAAAGACCGCAAGTCATTTCTGGATGAGACTAGCACGGGACCGGGATAAGTGGCGTACGCGAAGAGAGGCTTATGCTCAGCAGTGGGCGATTACAGGCTGAAAATGATGATGATGGTCCCGAACATGGGGTAAAACTGATCTTCTTTTGGGTTAACAGCTATTTAAAGTTGATGAGTATATGGCGGTAGACTGTGGCCAGGGAAAGATGAGCCTTTTTTATATGGCAACAGTAATATTATTGTCAAATGTGTCTTAAATTAGTATGTTGTCCTAATCTTTATACTAGGTCGATATGGTTACTAAGAAAGTAACTGTTCCATAATTAATTGGACTGTTTTTTTTAAGAGAATAAAGGGTGGATTACTGCTAATATTATTCACATTGAGAATACCTATCATAAAAAGTTCAATTATTATGTCTCGTTGAAATTTTGGAGAGTGGTTTTGATTCTACTTAAATATAAAGTAGAATGAGTTAAAGAGTTTTATTTCATTTAACTTTACTTCCTTCTGCTTGATCAGTTGCATTGTGTGAATTGAAGAAAAGTTGTAATCGTTCTGGTATCATTATTATTTTATCGCGTTAAATACACAGTGATGCAACACGCTGTTTTTTTTATTTGCCGCTCTTTTCTAGGCCAGGGGGTCACACTATTAAGGGTTATTTAACTTGGGGGTATAATCAGTTTCCCTAATAGGTCACGGGGGTAACCGCGAAACGAAAACGAAATTTGTTCGTGTATCTAACTCTCTGTCGCTCGAAGATGTAACGCCTTGGCCATGACTTTGGTCTTAAGCGACCTGCGACCAGCGTTTTATCTGTTCATTGCGCGTGATCCCAACTAATGACAGCGCAATGAACAGATAAAACGCTGGTCGCAGGTCGCTTAAGACCAAAGTCGTGGCCAAGGCGTAAGTGCTGCGACAAAGAGGGAGATTTTGCTAGGTGTGTAATGGCCCTAACTATAGCAAGTTGGTGTGACATATTGCATCATTTGTTTGCTTTAAGTCACATGTGTCTCGTCCTTTACGAATGTGAAGGTTTTTTAATTTATTCAAATATATCTGATATTGATGATCTTACGTGCATTTATTTTGTTATATTGTACAATGTTTTACTCTAAATGTGCTGTGACGAAAATATACTGAAGTGGGAAGGTTTTGGAAAATATTTCTTCTACACGATGACCTTGTGTATGTGTAGACGTTATTTTTTGTATACACTCTCTTTGAAACGTAATTTTGCTATACTGAATAAATATATATAGATTATTGTTGTTCTTTATTTATTTGGCAGCCATTACAAACTGATTATTATTACAAGATTTGTAAAGTAAAGTAACGTTTATTTGTAAAGCATGATGCAACAAAGATGGTACAATGGTAGTATGTGTATCACTAAATTTGGCCATTTAGGCATACAAATTTGCAAGCAGTATGCATTACATACTTATATATAGATAGTCTTAAGTATAAATTACATTTCGCTAATTACAGTTTAAGTACTCATTGACTTAATAAAAAGCTTTACCTGTTAAGAATTTAAATAATTTTGATTTAAATTGGGGCGTGTCAGTTTCTCTTATGAATTCCGGTAACTTATTTATAGTTTTGGTGCCATGCCGGAAGCACTTTTTGCTAGTAAAGCTGTTTTTAGAGGCTTTGAATTAATTTTATGCCGCTGGCGTATACTTTTAAAAACAGGAATTTGTTTGATGTTGCACTTGATATACATAACTAACTCGAAAATATATAAACATGGCAGGGTCAATATTTTAAATTGGATAAAGTAAGGCTTGCATGAATCTGTTGGCCGTAGCCCACAAACAGATCTCAAGCACTTCTTCTGAGCCCTAAACACCAATTCTCGGTCAGTGGAATTGCCCCAGAATATGACGCCGTATCTGAGTGTAGAGGTTACATAGGCGTGGTAGGCGGGAAGAGGAAGGAGGTACTGTAGGCCGATTCACTACTTTATTCAAGTTATATAGTGCATAAGAGTACTTATTTTTTTTTTACATTTATTGTCAATTTGGTTCTTCCATATTAAAATCAAAATCAAAAATCAAAATCAATTATTTATTCTGCAAATAGGCCACAAGGGCACTTTTACATGTCAAATTGTATTCTACAATATAATATTAATAATCTTACACAATAATCATTTTAAAATTGCAGATTTTAACCAATTAGTAGGTACCTAAACGGTTAACAAACTAAATGTCACTAAATGAAAACTAAAAAATCCAAAATTGTAAAATATTATCAAATACATTCGATATAAAGTCTGTGTCAGAATTAACAATAAGTTTATGATATTAATTTAGTACCCTAGAGACGTATAAGGTCTCTGAGCATCCAAATAAAATTGATAATTATTCTAATGTTCTTATAGAGATGTATACTGTCTCTAAGCGTTAAAACAGAAAAAAAGGATCATTAATGTAATATTGTCAGAGATGTACAGGGTCAATAACAATAAAACGTGTCAAGAACAGAATGATGTCTCTCGTCAAAATAATGATAATAACACTAGTATTTAGGTAGTTAATATGCCCTTGCAAGCATGAACAGACCGGACTCCACAAACAGCACCCGATCACGAGTATGACGCATATCTCAGCCATCGCCTCCCTCAACCATATGTAAGGGAAGGTGGCGACCCGATCAACGACGCCACCGCAAGCAAAGCCCTTTAAGCGAGCAGGACATATTCAAGCCACACTGGACATTGATAATAGCAAAGATTAAAGCGACTTGTTCGGCAAGAAAAATAATTACGTGCTCTCATGTTACATAAAAGTCATAAAACGGAACAGCTATTTCCGGTACTTATAATAATTACAAAGGTAATACGCCAAGACAATCATACTCGAAGGTATATTAATTCTAATAGAATTTGACTGCTACTGACTTAAAGGCATTTTTGTCGTTTATGATATCGTTGACATTATAATACGCCTTGCTTAGCAAATATTTTTTTATATGAGACTTAAATTTACTTAACGGAAAATTAACAATTTCGGTAGGTATTTTATTGTAAAAACGTATACAGTTCCCCACGAACGACGTGCTAACCTTGCGAAGACGACTGTACTGCACTGCGATCTTGTGTTTACTTCTGGTGTTGTAGTCGTGGATATCACTGTTGAGTTTGAAGTCCTGAAGGTTTTTCCGCACATACATAATATTCTCAAGAATGTATTGGCATGCTACAGTAATAATATTTGCCTCCTTAAAATTGTCCCTGAGAGAATTTCGTTATTTTAGTCGTAGATGGAGCGTTACAGCTCGTTTCTGTAGCACGAAGATGGTCTGGATGTCAGCCGCTTTTCCCCACAACAGGATTCCGTAGGACATAACACTGTGGAAGTAACTGTAGTACACCAGCCTGCAGCATTGCTGAAGAAAACCCTGCTGCCGCCCGGGCAGAACCAGATGATCCCCGTCGCCAGCAACTCTGATTCCCATTCAATCGCACTGACTATAATCTCGTTTGCTAATCAATTTCATTCTCGTTTAATCTTGTTGATAACTTGCTTTTTGGTGTTGACAGCGTCTTATGTGCTTATGCCCACAGTAATAATACAAAATTCAATATATATCGTTAATGAATTAATTGATTTCGCACTATTCTGGCAAATGACTATTTATAACATAACAAAATGTTTTTAAAGCACGTAAGTATAATCCGACTACGGAGCCTAAGATCATGCTGTGCGGGGGTACCACTAAAAGTAGTCGATCGTTTTAAGTATCTGGGACACATACTCCTAGAAGACTTAAATGATGACCTTGACTTGGAAAGGGAAGGCAGTTCGAGGTAATATGCTCGCCCGCAGGTTTGCACGGTGTAACGAATTAGTTAAATTGACGCTCTTTAGAGCTTACTGTCAGACATTCTACACATGCAGCCTGTGGGTGAGGTTTACACAAAGGGCATGTTATGCGTTACGCATACAATATAATAACATCTTGAGGATGCTGTTGCGGCTGCCGAAATACTGCAGTGCATCTGGCATGTTCGCGGGAGCGCGACTCGATGACTTTTTTGCCATTAGGCGAAAAAAAGTCGCCTCCATGCTAAGGCGAGTGCGCAGCAGCAGCAACGGTCTTCTCGGGGCGTTGGCTGAAAGACTCGACTGCCCGATGATGAAGTTTTGGGTTGAGGTGGCTATAGGGAGAGTTAAGTAGCCTTGGTGTTCTCTTCACTCTCTCAATAGCCAACTCTTTGGAAAACTTGAGAATTTTATATATTATTAAAGCTTTTACTTTTTTACTTTATTTTATTTTTTGTTCCCAATACTAACATAACACGTAAGATTTTACTAACAAAACTATGGATCTGTATGGTCTGAAATATTTTTTTTTATAACAACCAACCAAATAGCCGTTATGCCCGTTATTTACAATCGATGTTGAACAAAACCCGAAGACGCAGATATTCTCCTAAAGCTCCAGGCAGACGAGCGTAATCAGCGGACTGTACGCAGTACGCCGCGTGAGACCGTCTGGATACTCTGGATAAGTGCCGGAAACACGGAGTCCGGCAAAACCAAGGGTATGTACTCCGTACTACATTCCCCTCAGAACAATAACCAGAGTAACTGTCCCGAGAGATTTACTCAGACCCTCGTCGGCGGTCCACCGATTTCGCTCGTGTAGATGCGGCTTAGTTTTGTTTTAATATCTGTGGCATTTCACAAAAACAAAAATATCTTATCAAAACTGGCAACACTCTATATAAGGAAGTTTGGTCTTCCTAGATAACACTAACATAATATTATATTATGACACATAAGAGATATTTATGTGTCATAATAATATTATTATTATTCAGTATTTAACGCGTATTGGCGTAGTATTGACGCCCTGCACGCTGGTGATTTTTTGACATAAATTGACGTAGGTAATTTTTATTCACTTACACTATAAATAATTAGAGGATATTTTACTCGTGGGTTTATCAGTGAATGTGACAATAACATGCATTTTGCTTGCAGATATCACAATGGCTGATCAAGATCATCAAGTGGACTCAATGTCAAATGCCGAGCTTCGGAGGAAACTAGTTGAGCATGGGTTCCCCGTGATGCCGATAACGGCGTCGACGAGGAAAGTGCTCGTGAAGAAGTTGCAACTGGTGCTCGATAGCAAGAACAATATTAAAAAGACGAATCCGCGCGCGGGCGGCCACAAGAAGGCGGAGAGCACTAGCGGGGAGGGAACAGTATCCGGTGTTGCCATGCTGCCGCCCGCCACTGGTAGTGGTTACACCGTTGCGGAGGCATTGGCAATGTATGAGAATCTTTTAGTGTGCTATGATCTATGATGCTGATTGAGCATAGTTTAACGAGCGGTGCTAAGTCATACGAAATAGATTCAACACCACGCTCTGTTTTACACTGTTTCAATAAAGAATAAAAGCAAGCAAACGATACTTTTTGTGCTTAATTAGGTTGCTAAAGTGTCTGATAGATGGTCGCCAACACGCCCCTCCGACCGAGCGACCTTGGTCCGCACCGACACATAAAGCCGCCGACACCTTATCCTGTGAAGATGCGGTCTTTACTTTATCTTTCGACTTAAAAATATATTTAAAATATACCCAAAAGTTTTACGACTGCAATCATCTGTAAAAGTCATTAGGTATAAACCTCCACCGAAAGAGTGCGTACTCATAGGACCGCATAAATCCGAATGAATTAATTGTAGTACGCAACTCGACATACTTACCTACTTAAAGCTTTCGGAAAAGTTTTTCTCGAAAGTTTACCTTGTAGGCAAGGAATGCACTTTTCATCCAAACTTTTTGCAAAATCTATGCCAGCATTTCGGTTTTTTATAATATTAGTAACATCTAGTCTAAACATGCCTTTGTGTGCAGACCCTGTAGCCCAGACTTACGAGTAAACGTCATGAAAGTATTAGCTTCTGATACTTCCTTAATTTAGTAAGGTTAATTTACCAACGTCCCTTTTGGGTATACGCCAGGACGTCATCTATCTAGACACGCGGCATCGTGTCAAGCCAAGTTCAAGCAAAAGAACTGGCTAGCCAGCGCCAAGTGTAATATTACACTAACCACTTGGTACCACTTTTGACCATTCTATAACTCAAAACCTCTTTAACGTAAACACATAAAACTACGTGTGTTTAATTTTATATCCATCAGGACATCTAGAAGCCCAAATTTCATGAAGCTAGCTCAAACGGTTATAAAGATATGACGGTCAAAAAGTCGTAAATTTTTGCACTGCCTGACTGACATATAGTACCTAAACCTAACCTACTTCCAGATGACCTAGAAGGATGAAATTTGGAATCCAGCTTGGTAATTGTGTGTAAGCGTAGGAAAAAATCTACAAATAAAAAAAGTTAAAAAATAGGGGGGGGGGGGGGTCCCATACTTTTTTTTTTTAATTGTAGCGTTGGAACCGTTACAAGCAGGTATATGAAACTATCCCAATATATGTATTATTATATTTGCTATATAACAGAAATATAAAAATAAAGTTAAGTCAAAAAATAAGTGGTGTCCCCATACAAAAAACTTGTAATACGCGCTAAACAACCGGCCAACGGTGTGTCGTCGGCGGCGCGCGGCACCACATAATTATACACAGAACAGAAGTAAATCTCAATACCTGCCTAGTTTTATTTACAATAAGTAATGATATCCCACCAAAAACATAAATGTAAAAAAGGAGAGCCAAGTTCAATACAAAAATTATGCTTGGCTGTGGGCTTCGCCGCAAAAAGAATGGAGATAAATGAGTGCCAACTATGCAAAATCGAAATATGTATTTATAGGAACAAAATAAATAACATTATGAACAAGTATTAAACTCTAAGTATTAAGCTTTATGGGATACCTATAACAATTGATGTTAATAAAAAATGTGAGATCTTAAAGTAGGTTAGATTTTACTTGGCCAGTTTTTATCAGAATTAAAAAATATTCGTTGAATAACTTTATAAAATGACTGATGTTATGAAAACTGGCCAAGTCAAATCTAACCTACTTTAAGATCTCACATTTTTAAATAACAGCAATTGTTATAGGTATCCAATAAAGCAAAGACATAGAGTTTAATACCTACTTGTTCATAGTGTTATTTTGTTCCTATATATACACATTTGGATTTTGCATAGAACTTGGCACTCATTTAGATCTCCATTATTTTTGCGGCGAAGCCCACAGCTAAGCATATTTTTTGTATTGAACTTGGCTCTCCTTTTTTACATTTATGTTTTTGGTGGGAATCTACGCCCGGTAGCAATGACAGGACTTGACAATGACATCCTCCGTTAGGAAAGATGCTCGCGCCTTTCGATGTAAACAAAACATCGTACTTAACCATTATTGGTAAATTTTTGGGCACCGATAATAAATTTGTCACCAGCCCTGGGACATACCTACAACACATCACATTCACAAATTTTATTTACACAATCGGATATATACATATTACAGTACCTTTGCTGAGACTAAGTATTTTCTCCTTGTTCGCTTCGTAACTGTAATTAGGCATCTCATGTGGCGTCATGCTGGAGAACCAATCTTGCCTGTTGTTCCATACACCGGTCGCGGGCGCGGGTCGGGCGCGCGTCTGGCGCGGGCCAGCGTTCGATGTGTGTTTGAAGTAGCGTTGTAACGACTCGGTTTCACACGTCGAGTCAAACCGAGTCACGCCCGAACCGACCCAAACCGAGTTGAGTTGCGCTCAACTCGGTTTGGTCCCGCAAGCAAAAATACGCGCGAACTTCGACTTCTTGACTCGACTGTTTGTGAACCGTAGCATATGTTAGAATGAGACCGACATATTGTTGTATTGTAATCATTTATTTCAGATATAAATCCATAAACTTTGTTAGTACACAGTTACACAATCAATTAAGATTAGTAAATTAAATTAAGCTATATTAATCTATACTCAGTGTTCAGCTTCCCAGTCAGCTTGACCCAATGTCTGTAAATGCCACAGTCATACCTATCAGCTAATACATTCAGAATATTGCAGCCCAGCTAGCACACTAATCGGACATATATTTACGTTCGGACGTATAACTTTACGATCGTGACCATTTTTACGTTACTTAGCTAACATGGTAATCACGCAACATATATTTATGCCATAGCGTAAAATATACGTAGCAAAATTATTACATTCATTTCATTCGTTCAATAGTAGTCTATGGTTAGAAGCCTATTATAATACTACCTAATTAAAGAGTAATGATAAGCACTGCACAGTTTACTAAACAGTTGTTCTCCTGTATTAAGTTGTGTTATAATAGTTTTTTGTTTTTATTTACGTTACTCCCACCCCACAAAAAGTTTTACGTAGTGGTTGTAAGTAATTTAGCGAGTACCAAAACACATGTTAGTTTATAATTGAATCAATAATATTTGTAAATTTGTGTAATATACTTTATTACAACACAAGCAAAAAATCATAATCATTGCGTTATTTATACTAATTTATAGTTAGTAATCATGATCTAGCTAAAATTAAAAATGCTAGATCATTGTTTCAGGAGACGATAGGAGTTTTGAGACTGAAACCGTATGTGTTGTGACAGAAATCGGAGAAATCCTGCGAAAATTATATTGTTTTCATAGTGTTAAAATTTATCCGGGGTCTCGAGTGACCTACATAAAGTTTCGTCCGTCAACGGCTCATATCGTCAAGTTTTATGTGCCAAAATCAAGAGCATGTTAGCATTTGACGTAAAGCAAATAGTTTTATGTGCAAGACATATAAATGGTCACATTTTACGTAAATGATGGTAAAGCATGTTAGCTCATGACGGTAAAATTTTATACGGCGGTTGTGGACATAAAACATGTGCATAAAAGTCGTCATTTTGCTAGTGTGCTAGCCGGGCTGGAGCTGCTTCTTGCCCGATGCATTAGAGATGCCGCTCGCTTGCGCAAGATGGCGTGAAAACCATCAGTGCGTGCTTCCGCGAACATTTTCGAAGCACTGCAGAACCAAGGCAGCCCCATCAGCATTCTGAATGCATTATTATACTGGACGCGAATGGCGTTAAGGGAACGCTGAGTATACCTTACCCACAGGCTGCTCGTGTAAAATGTCTGGCTCATTACCGAACCGGAATATTACTGTCAGTTGCGCGCATACAGCCGCGTCGTTGAAGGTCACTTCAAGCGCCGAGTTGAACCGCCGCTTAATAAAGATAAAGAAAATGAAACTTATTGTTTATTAGATAAGGTTCAATTTTTAGCACAGTATCGTAATTCGTAACATCGCTCATCGACAAAGTATTAGCCCCTCTCTGTCTCACATTTCCATACCTAGAAGTAGTGTTGTAAAAGACTCGAGTTCTCTGAGTCTTCATAATAAGACTCGGAGTCCAAAAACGACACTCGGCTCAATATTTCAAGACTCCACATTTTGCAAGACTTCTTGCTGAGTGAGTCTAGCGAACTAAACGAGCGTGGCATCAAGACTCGAGTCTCTTTTCGCGGCAGAGTCCTTTTTTGGACTGAGCTCCGAGTTCCAAGATACCTAGTTGTTTCACGGTTTGAGCCCGATTCATACCCAACTGCCCGCGCGGCTTCGCCCGCGTAAGGCCTGAATCACACTGGCGCGGCATGCGGTGGCGATCAGTAGTAAATTTGACAATGGCTGTCAGAATTACTATTGACCGCCACCGCAGGCCGCGCCTATCTTGAGAGGCTTAAGGTCTGAATCAAACTCATGGGTCACACCAATCGACATGTATCGGGGATGTCAAGGGTGCAGATTCCAAAACTGATGTCCAATTTGGAATCCAAAATGGCGGACATGGCTTTTTTCCTAAAAGTCGTCATGGGTGTCACTTTCTGGGTATTCGAGGGTCTAGATTCCAAAATTGATGTCCATTTTGGAATCCAAAATGGCGGACATGGCATTATTCCTAAAAGTCGTTATGGGTGTCACTTTCTGGGTATTCAAGGGTGTAGATTCCAAAGATGATGTCCATTTTGGAATTCAAAATGGCGGACATGGATTTTTTCCTAAAAGTCGTCATGGGTGTCACTTTCCGGGTATTCGAGGGTGTAGATTCCAAAATTGATGTCCATTTTGGAATCCAAAATGGCGGACATGGCATTATTCCTAAAAGTCGTCATTGGTGTCACTTTCTGGGTATTCAAGGGTGTAGATTCTAAAGATGATGTCTATTTTGGAATCGAAAATGGCGGACATGGGTTTTTTTCCTAAAAGTCGTCATGGGTGTCACTTTCTGGATATTCGAGGGTGCAGAATCTAAAACTGATGTCCATTTTGGAATCCAAAATGGCAAACATGGCTTTTTTCCGAAAAGTTCTCATTGGTGTCACTTTCCGGGTATTCGAGGGTGTAGATTCCAAAAATGATGTCCATTTTGGAATCCAAAATGGCGGACATGGCTTTTTTCCTAAAAGTCGTCATGGGTGTCACTTTCCGGGTAATCGAGGGTGTAGATTCCAAAAATGATGTCAATTTTGGAATCCAAAATGGCGGACATGGCTTTTTTCCTAAAAGTCGTCATGGGTGTCACTTTCTGGGTATTCAAGGGTGTAGATTCCAAAGATGATGTCCATTTTGGAATCAAAAATGGCGGACATGGGTTTTTTCCTAAAAGTCGTCATGGGTGTCACTTTCTGGATATTCGAGGGTGCAGAATCTAAAACTGATGTCCATTTTGGAATCCAAAATGGCAAACATGGCTTTTTTCCGAAAAGTTCTCATGGGTGTCACTTTACGGGTATTCGAGGGTGTAGATTCCAAAAATGATCCAAAATAGCGGAAATGATTTTTTCCTAAAACTCGTCTTAGATGTCACTTTTAGGGTATTTGAAGGTGCAGATTCCTATAATTATGTCAATTTTGGAATCCAAAATGGTGAACATGGCCTTTTTTTTCGTAACAGTCGCCATGGGTGTCAATTTATTGGTAATAGAGGGTGCAGAATAAAATTGAAGTCCATTTTATAATCCAAAAAGTTGCACATTCCAACAATGATGTTAATATTGGATTCCAAAATTTATTTTAAGTATTTCATACCAAATTTGCATACAGTTTGACAGCAAGGAACCAAAGCACTATACAATTTAAAATTATAGTAGGTAGGTTGGTGTGAAAGAATATCTACAAAATGATAAATCTAAACATTAAACGTCTCGGTGGTCATTGATCGAATATTTCAGAAAAATATATCAGCCAAAAAAAAGATAAACGGAGCATTTTGAACAACCTTGTGAAGCCGGTTTTTAACCGTGCCTAATAAGTTAAGAATACAAAGTAAACCATTCAAAAACGACGTTCATGTAGCTGAGCTGTCAATATCATTTATAATAGGTCAGTCCGTAGAGTATTTCTTTGTTGCAAAAGGTGGTGTAGAAGATTTTTTTTTAAATATTGTTTAAGGGTTCCGTTTTTGCCATTTTGGCTACGGAACCCTAAAAAGGCCCTCTAGTTATTGTACCGAGTATGCTGGCGGTATTTCCTCATTTAACTGCAATGCTGATGCGTTGCACGAGAAAACCGCCAGCTCTTCGATTACCAGTTATGATGATACTAATGCTGAAATAACTCTCGATTCTGTAAATTCCTTTAATTGAGGAGCTAAAGCCTATAGTTAAATTCAAAATTGATAGTCAGAAGCTTAAAAACCACTATCTTTAAATAACTTACAAAGTTGAGGAAAGCCTCGTTTTCGACCATGTTTTTCTACTATGTCGCTGAACTGAAGTGTTATGTATTGGTACTCATTAGACGCATAATTTCATGTTCTTTAATTTCCTAGTGAGGTTCTTTTCGCTAGAATGCACCGTATATAATCTACGAGTGAGAAACCAAAAAAAGTCTCAAAATTTCGAGGATTATCGATGTAAAAAAAAAAAACTTCTACACCACCTTTTTCAACGTAGGTACCTCCCCGTGCTTTGAACCCCTACGGACTGGCCTATTAAACGTTTTATGAAATAAGCGATATCATAACGATATATTTCGTTATGATATCGTTTTTTTAGCGTTAGTGTTAAACAATATCGTTATTACAAAATTAGTATTCTCCATATAAATATCATATCATAACAGAATTAATATCATTTTAACATAATAAAATACGGTCGAATAACGTTATAATATCGTTTTAAAATGCGAGCCGTGCTGACATCGCACGAGTAGGCGAAACTGAATGCGAGAAAGGGGTAGCCTATAACGTTATATATTATATCGCTTATGAAAGTATCGCTTTATATGTATATTGGTTTAGATTTATAACGTTATAATGGATACCGCTTTACAGCGCGTCAAATATAGTTTTAAGTATAATGCTTTAAAAAGCCTAAAGGAAAAATAACGTTATAAACGATACCGCTATGCGAGAAAGCGCTATTTAAAGGCCTGGTAGAAGTTACTATACTTCAGTGCCTCAAGCTTTTAAATCTTTATTACATCTTTATTACAACCACGTATGATGTCACTCAATCCAACGTGATCAAGGGCCAAGTGATTAATGCCATTAAAATATAAATATTTTTTTACTTTTAAATGCACATTTTGAACAAATTCGGTTTTTAAAAATATATATTTTTGTTATTTTTTTAAATATTTTTTTGTTTTTTAACTTTGGAATTTAGTGCCATATTTTGATACTTTTTCCAAATACTGTTTTATTTCGGTTACAAATTCATAAATTGTATCGATTTCTGACAACTTACGCCCTTATATCATCAGAATCGAAACCAATTATTTGACCACTACACTAGACTAAAAAAAATCCAGTAGACATCTTCCAGCTCCATCATGAGACCCTCGCCATCATGTGCAATGGTAAGTGCTGACGATAAAAAAACAAACGAGCCCAACCTCGACTATCATAACACTTTCTATCATAGAGTTCCAGTGGCCATCTTCCGGCTTTAGCATCAGATCAGCTAAATGGTGACAAAGTATTGCATTGTCACCAAACATACATAAGTATTCCAAATTTCAGCTCAATCGGATAACGGAAAGTGACTGAAAACTGGATTGCAAATTTTGACGGACAACTTACATACTCGTATTTACATATATAGAGGTACGAACAGTGCAAGTTAAATAAAAAAAACGTGTAATAAAACAATATGGCGCCTATTTTTTCCGATTCTCACTTCGGATTCATACGTATTGTATTGCTAACTTACTCTGTATTTAATTTGGAAACTCATGGACTCGAGTTTGTTTGAAGACTCGAGTGGTTTTAGAGACTCAAGTCGTCGGACAGATGACTCACGCTCGACTGGACTCTAGACTCGGGAGTCTTCGAGTTCCCCGAGTCCCGTATATTTGAGTCGAGTCTCCTGAATCAGGACTCTAGAACTCGAGTCTTTTACAACACTACCTAGAAGTCAGTGGCAAATACCTAAGGTCGCCGATAAACGCGACACTGATATATACTACTAGGGTGGGTTGCAGCAACTTACGATTACAGACGGATTGATACAAGGTTTAACCCACCCATAGTCTCTCAGTCAGTTTCCGACTCGACTCGACCTCTTCGTCAACCCGTAAAGAATCGACTTAGAGATCTGACATCTAACCCGAAGTGGCAATTGGTCGAAGCCAGTTCGGTTTGGTCAAACCGGTTTACAAACCGGGTTGGGTATATTTTAGAGTCGAGTTATTATTAAAGAAAGAAAGAAAGAAAGAAAGAATTTATTTATTCAAATAGGATTCATCGAACCACTTTTGCATCGTCAGTCATCAGCTACAACACTAGAAACACTCAGGTTCTATTAAATATACTTAAGACTTAAAATTATTACAACATGTCAAGGGATTTTACATAAAATTTGTTTTTTAAAATACCTTAGATAATAAAATGGAGAAGTTAAATTCAGCTTCGTGTATGTGCATCGTCTATAGTTAAACTAACAATTAATACGTTAAGTAAATAAGCATAGTTTATATATTATAAGTAATGTCAAGGTAATCAGTTATAAATACTTAATTAGCAACATTTCATTCATTTTTTTATTTTTTTACTAAGCTGGGCCAAGCATTTTTATCTATTAAGTAGTCCTCGACAGTATAGTATCCCTTTTTTAGCAAGGATGATTTTAGATATTTCTTCAAAGCAGGTAATGGCAATTCAAGTGCTTCAATAGGTAATTTATTGTAAAATAGTTGCCATTGACCCATAAATGATTTATATACTTTACGAACACGGAACTTAGTAATTGAAATTTTATGTTTATATCTGCTACTGTTCATTTTTTTAAACGATCCTATATTTTTAAGCGCATAAATAATACATTCGTAAATATACTGGGAGGCTACTGTCAGTATATTTACCTCTTTAAACAGGTCTCTTAGTGACTCTCGCGACCCCATCTTATAAATTGAACGAATAGCCCTTTTCTGTATGACAAATATTGAATGTATATCTGCTGCCTTTCCCCACAGTAAAATTCCATATGTCATTATACTATGAAAGTAGCCAAAATAAACTAATCGCGCTGTCTCTATGTCAGTCAAATACCTTATTTTTCTGACAGCGTAAGAAGCTGAACTTAACCTACTAGCCAACTTTGATATGTGAGGACTCCACTGTAAGTTTTTGTCCAAGGTTAGACCTAAAAAAGTTGTTTTGTCTATGATTTCCAAGCATTCTCCATTCCATCTCCATTATTATTATAAAAGAAATGGCAGCCTCGAGGGCCTTTGCCAGAGTCAGTAGGTTTATAAATTAAACAGTATTATTAGCATGATGTACGGTAGAAGGCCTTCACAATGCACTGGGTGATAGCTGGAGCAGTACAAAGTATAATGGCGGCCGCGACCACGAACCGCCGAATGATGCCCGAGAATTGGTTATTCACACTTCCAGGAAAATTCTTCATTAACTGTAGCCGTCACCTTTGCCATTCACTGCATAATATGCTATCAAAATTATACTTTAAACAGCAGGATGCAGAAAATAAAAAACACTGTCTGGAGCACGATCCGCCATGTTCCATGGATCATTCGAACCTAGAGTCGAGTTACTCGGTTTGGAAGTTTTGCGGTTTGACACATCACTAGTTTGAAGTGTAGTTTCAATGTTTTACAACTTGCGCGGGCCCGCGCCCGACCCGCGCCCGCGACCGGTGTGTGGAGGCCTTAACTCATGTGGGAATTAGCGGCTGAGTCTATTAGCCAATCCTGTTGATGACCTGTGCCTGATGAAGGAATGTGAGGGAAACAAGATGAAATACGTAGATCTTCTTAGGAGTCTGTGGACGAACGTGTGAATTCGGTTGTATTAAATGACATTATGACGTATAAGAGTAGGTATAATGTATCGATAAATGGAAAACTACACTTACTAGACATTTTGTGTAAACGTGTTAATAAACAAATAATACAAAATACATATAATCGTAACATCATTAAGGAAGTATCTGCTGTACGGAACATGTGAACATACAGGATAAGCGCGTCGTCTCGTTCTATCGAACGGTGTCAGCCAGGGACGGAAGCTCTATCCTGTCACTTATCGCTTGATAACGCCATCCATGCTACGGGGACTGGGTTATGTTTTGAAAATGACGGGCGTGTGTCATTGCGTTTGTCCGATCCTTGTAATGACGACATACTTGACATTAGCCAGGGGTTTTTTTAACAGAGAAGAGAACCTTTCACACGTAAGTAGTACTATTATTTATTCTGTGCATTAACTGTCAAGATTGCTATAGACCGCCACCGCAGGCCGCGCCAATGTGATTCAGACCTAAGAAATTTAAAACTGCTTCTAATTTACCCCATATTGATGCTTATATACGTAGATGAGAACTTATTTATATTTTAAAATTTATTTATAATACCATATGATAGGGCCAAGTAGTGCGGGGATGTAAATACTATAGAAGTGGGTAAGGAAAACCATTAACTGTGGACTGCCGATCGATTCCAAAAAAATCGGCGATTTCTGCAGAAATGTAGCCGCTTATAACTGGCATCCCATGACCACAACTATGCACAAAATCCTCGTTCATGGCCAAATAATGATAGAAAGTGCAGCATTGCCCATAGGAGCTCTTTCAGAACAAGCTGGAGAGTCGAGAAATAAGTTTTGGCGATACGATCGCGAACACCACAGCCGAAAAGATAATAGAAAACACACAATGGAAGACTTATTTCATAGAAAATTGGAATCATCCGATCCGGTCGTATCTCATACAAGGCTGAGTAGACGTCAAAGTAGCATTAAACGTATGCCTTTACCCCCTCCAGTCATCGAAATGTTAATGCCATACCAAATCAATAACGATAATGACGAGGGAAATGACAATGAGAGCGCAGCGTGTACAGAAACTGATGAAAGTGAATTTACATATATTCTTAGAAACGAAAATGACACATGAGTAATTAATTAAAAAATAACACTGAAATGTTATTGATATCCCGGAAACCGGGATTTTTTATTTTATTGTTATCTCCTGAAGTCCGCGATATATACAATCCCATTTTTTATGTGGTAGTAGTCCATTATTGTGGCTACGTTTTTAAACCAAAATAAATGGCGAATACTAAAGACATAAATCACAAAAAAATAAATACGATTTTGACATTTCCGCGATTATCTTGAAACTGAGAAGCCCTAGCCTGGCCACAAATGGTTTATAATTTAGCCTTATACTAAGCCTTTTCATCGCAGTGCAAAATCAAGATTTATATACGTTGTTTCCTTTTAAAAAAAAAGATAACGATTTTCTTAAGATTCCGGGACTTAAAGTTTAGATTGCATTCGTTTCAAAACTATGATAGTTAGCCACGCGGGAGTTTTTGTCCTTCATTCGTGACATCTTAATCTAAGATTAACCTCTAGAATCTAGATGTAAGGTTCCTACCTACTTACCAGCTATGGAAGAGCGGGGCATCCTAACACAGGTATACTTACCTAAAAGGAAGTCCCAATCACTGCAGGCATTGTAACGTGTTTTTAAAAAAAGGAAATAAACAATTTTTCATTTTTAATTTTTTTCATTTTAATTTCATCTTTCTCTGCTCGATCATCCAATAAAATTAGACTGTCTCAAAATGAGGTCCAAGGAAACACTGTGCGTGGCTCAAATCGACTGTAAAATGTGTTTTTATAGCACTATAACACCTATAAAATACAAATTTTATAATAAATGCGTGTAAAATTTGTAGATTTTGTAGATTTGTAGAATTACAATAAATTAAATAATATTTTAAATAGTTTACTTCAAAATTATCTGCCAGAAAACTTAGCTGATCATAAATTCTTTCCAATTCCATGGTCAAATTGTGTTGGTTGTCCACATGCATACAATTTGTCAGAACAACTCGTTTGACACTTTTGACGGTTGCATCACTTGCATCAGCAGCGCAACATGCCTCCGACGGAAAAAATTAGTCAGCTTCTGACAAATTGGGGCTGACAAATCATGACATGTATAGACCCCATTATCAAAGCTGGCAACACTGAATATAAGGAAGATTGGTCTTCCACGGCTATCGCAAGACGGCCGCGACATACTCTCGAGCTTTCTCGCGCTATCCGTCTCTGTCTTATAAGACCATTTAGAAAGAGACGGATAGCGCGAGAGAGCTCGAGAGTATGTCGCGGCCGTTTTGTGATAGCCGTGCTGCTACGCTTAGACCTTAGACCATATTATGACACATAATATTTAAGTATTTAATACCTACTCTTTGTTTTCGAATTCGTGCGACAAGACGCGCTGCACCCTGGTGATTTTTTACATAAATTGACGTAATTTTATTCACATAAGTACACTATAAATAAGGTGAAATTTAAACATTCGTTACAGGGTATTTACTAGTGCGTTTATCAGTGAATGTGACAATAACCTGCATTTCGCTTGCAGATATCACAATGGCTATATCAAGTGGACTCAATGTCGTGTGCCGAGCTTAAGAGGAAACTCGCGGAGCATGGGATCCAGTGCCCTCCGATAACGATGAAGGGATTGCTCGTGAAGAAGTTGAAACTGGTGCTCGATAACAAGAACAAGATTATAAAGTCGAAGCAGCGCGCGGGCGGCGACAACAAGGCGGAGAGCACTAGCGGGAAGGAAACTGTATCCGGTGGTGCCCTGCTGGAGCCCTGTACTGGTAGTGGTTACACGGTTGCGGATGCATTGACAATGTATGAGAATCTTTTAGATGAATATGCATAGTCACTTGTTTCAATAAAGTTTAAAAGCTAGACAAACGAAACTTTTTGTGCTTAATTAGGTTGCTAAAGTGTCTGCTAGATGGTTACCAACACGCCCCTCCGACCGAGCGACCTTGGTCCGCACCAACTGTGTAGACAGTAGCAAAATTTCGTACTACAGCGCGGCTGCCATATGGTAAAAGAAAGTAATTACAATTGAGTAAATTTTACAGTTGGAGGAAAAAACTAAAAATACTTCATATACTTAAAACGTTTCTTTACTTAATTCATCATTTTAAAAATTTAATAATGCATCAAATAATGAAAAAATGTGTCAAATCAAAAACAAAGTATATATTTTTACTTTGTTTTTTAGTTGCTAAATAATCATATATGTTTACCTCACACAAGTTTAAATTTAAATAATGAAGTAATAGCAATTGCCTTGTTTTTACAAGTGTTAGGAAGCCATTTCAAGATTAAAGGTTCTTTAATATTACTACTTAGACAAAGTAAAAGCATTTACTTTTTAAAATTGCTTTACAAAATTAATAGGCCGACAGAGGGCTGGGTGGCCTGGGTGGTATTAAGATTGTCATCTGGGGGGCCCGGGTTGCTTTGTGTACCTAATAAGATATCAAATAACTGTAGATTGGTACCAACTACCAACACAGTAAAACATCATACTCATAGGTGTAAATTGTAACATTTTTATTGCAAGAATCAACTCAAAAACAAATACTTAGCTATTATGACAATATATTGCTATTATATTGGCACTGTTATTTACTACTGATAGCAGAAATTATTAAGTATCACAAAAACAAGATTAGTGGTAACTATTATCCCATAGAAATATTCCATGTAAAAAATAGGCCAAGTCTCGAAACTCTTCCACATTAAAAAGTGGTGTAACATTGTCATGTTGGCGTAAGCCGTCGCCGTGCTGCCAGGGTTAACAAATATTATTACCAATTTTTTTTAACATCTTAATTACGGTTACTAATCGCTAGTAGTGTTAAATAGCTTTGGAATATTTAATCACGAATTTTGAAAGGTACGTGGTGAACAGGGACTACTGTGTCACCACTTAGTATGTTTAGAAGATGAATGAATGAATTGAATGACTGTTGGAGTATGTTAGGCGCGATCAACCTGTGCTCAATATCGGGATAGAGAATCTTTAATATGACCTTATTTCCTCTCAACCATGAGAGGAGGCCGTGCCCACAGCGGCAGATATAGGCTTTTTTTTGCACAATATCCTGTTACGTAATGTCGGATACGTGTAGTCTCCAGCTTCGCCTCCTTTGATGAGTACCCTAGTGGTACAAATCTTTTTGAGTGCTTTTAGTCAGGTACCTGACAAGTGCCTACACGGTGCTTGTTGTTTTTTTGTGTGCTAACACATTTTTTTTGGCGTAGTCCTCGAGATATAGGGAGGTTTTTACTTTTAACTATGCCATTTGTCCCAAATCGGGGACAGGGATATTTTCACGGAATGGACTTTTGCCCAGGCAAGCTGAGAGATTGTTTTGAAGACTGTTGAACATTGGCCATGGCAGTTGGAATTAACCTCTGCAACGCAACTTTTGGTTGTGATGCAAAGGTTAAAGGGATACATCCCTGTAATACATTACAGAGATGAAGGCAAATAGGTTTTTTTTTGCCTCACCGACCCGTGGATTCGATTTTCTCAATTTTTGTTGAACAGTTTTTTTTAGAAACCTGGCGGTGTGGTTGTTCTCTAGGATAGAGAATTAGGTGGTGGTTTATGGGTAGTTTAGTGATCCGCAGGGGATCAACCTCGGCCCTACGGGCTTTAGTTTAGGTAGATTTACCATTCCTTTGAGTAAATTGGTTGTGTTTTGTTTTTATTGCCGTTACAGGTGAAGAGAGTCGCTGAGGACAGCGAGCAGTTCATTTCATCTGCGTTGAACCTTTTAACCTGGGAGGGATGTATTGTAACATTGTCATGTTGGCAGTAATGGTTAAATTTAGTTTGTATCGAGTGAAACGGAACGTAGCGTTCTCAAGGGCGGCCTCTACACGGTGAATAATTACTGTGATCCTGGTTTGTCAGTATTTGCAGCAATATTCAGTATGGATGCAGAATTGAATGGCCCTTTAAACGCTAATTTTGTTTTTTAGCAACCTCAAGCTAATCCTTCTCAGAGGAAAAATAGAGAAAATTATTTTGTCTTAACTAAGACTTCAACTTTTCTAACAACGGTCTTCTCTCACGTTAACAATTACTGTGTTGATATGTTATAAGAAATGAATACAGTGCCGAGTCCTGTTCATCCTCCGAGGATGAAAGAGACTAGTTTTGACCACGGAGCCCCAGTTGGGGCGGCCTCAGTTAATCATTCTTCTTACAAGCAATGATTAGAGCCCGTTACCGGTCACACTGTCTTACCTGATTTCGTCAACCCGGAACGAGTTGCGAACACAATCCTTTTATTATAAACTATTGTTCCGCTCACAATCTCCACTTTTTAAAGTGTAAAGCACATACCTAACGAATATACATTTCGTTTTGTTTTTCACGAACGCAAAAATTTTACGACAAGACGCGTAAGAAATTTGAAAAGCTATGCCGTAATGTCAGTTTGACATACAAAGGGCGCGCTTTCAGAGCCTTCAGAGGTGTCATCGCGCGCTCTGCTGGAAACATGATTCAGAAATGGGTAAAACAGGCAAAAAAGTGCAGGTATGACGAATATTTCAATATTTTTGGATTGCTTGCTTCAACAGCAATGCTGTGCATTCCACGAACATAATAACTGTTTTGTTGGAATGCAAAACAGTCTTACTATCTGTGGGCGGATTTCAAAATTTCCGGATAATTCTGCTGTATATTGACAGTCCTGTGATACACGTCAATATGCATGTGATCCATATTGTGATATGGGTGGATTGTCAGTATTTATCACCGTGTAGAGGCCGCCAATAATTACCTACACTAGATTCAATAAATATGCGGCATATGGTCAAAAAATTCTTTCAACGTGTAAAAAGCATTTTGTACCAAAAAGTCTAACAAATATTTCCTAAAGAGAGGCATTTCGGATTGTCTTATTAAATTGGGTAACTTATTATATGTTTATTTTAATGAATGAGAAATGAACGTGTATAAACAAATCATAACAATATAAAATTGAAATTACCGAACTTTGATATTACCGAACAAGACGCAATTGGAAAACCAAGCTGCCAACATAACAGTATAGTTTTGTAGTGTAGTACTTGCTCACTTTAATTTATATAAAATATAATATACTTATTGAATTGATTAATTTCGCACTATTATGACAACAACTCTATTTTATTTAAATTACAATTTTGAACGATTATAATGGCTGTATTTAAAACGGAATTCCGATTACGCAATACGAAGAAGTTTTCTTAACTTTTTTTAAAGTCTGTGGCATTTCACTCAAAAACAAAAATATCTTGTTAAACTTGTTAAAACCGGCAACACTGAATTTAACGACGTTCTTTTCTTTCGAGTGCGTGCGACATGACGCGCCGGTGAATTTTTTACATAAATTGACGTAATTTTTATTCACATACACTACAAATAAGGTGAAAAACATTCGTTATACGATATTTACTAGTGCGTTTATCAGTGAACGTGTACATAACCTGCATTTCACTTGCAGATATCACAATGGCCGATCAAGTGGACACAATGTCAGATGCCGAGCTTCGGACGAAGCTCGCGGAGCATGGATTCCCTGTGATGCCGATAACAGCGTCGACGAGGAAGTTGCTCGTGAAGAAGTTGAAACTGGTGCTGGATAACAAGTCGAAGCCGCGTGCGGGCGGCGACAACAAGGCAGAGAGCAGGCGCACCCTCGCGCGGTACTCTAGCGGCGAGGAATCTGATCTGGACAATACTAATGCACGCGAGAAGCGCGCCGGCCGCCGGGCGACTACTAGCGGCGCTATGCTGCCGCCCGCCAGCGCCAAGGCGCGGCGCGCGACGCCCAAGAAGGACTCTCCGGTCAAGCAGGATTCCGATAAAGGTTCCGAGTCGGACGAGGAGAAGTCACCCGTACGTACACGTGAGGAGGTGGAGACGGTCACTACGCGGCGCGTGACGCGCACGTATGCGAAGGACGCGGATGAGTACGAGACGGGGTCGGACAGCGACGTGGACGGGGAGCGCAAGGCCGCGCCGCTGCGGAGCCACTCGCGCTCCAGCGACTACATCTCCAGCACGCTGCCTGCGCACGACGCGCCGCCCACCCCGCCGCGCTCCTCTCTATTCTCGAGGTCACCAACTGCAGGCTACTCATCCTCTATTGCATCAGACCACCTGAATTCAATCCGGTCGCGACTGGGCTTAACCTCCACACTGGGCGACCGCCCGTCCCTTAGCAACTACACAACAACTACTTACCAGCCCTCCACTTCTACAATAGATGAGGTTGAATCTCCATATTTAAGTAATTTCACAAAACGCCTGTCTGCACTGAAGGCTGAACCCTCTAAACCTACATATGGGGAGCGAGACATCAACAACGGCAGCACACTGCTTCCTCCTCGTAGGTCATACATATCAGGTGTTGCGAGACCCGATGTTGTAGACTACAAGTCGGCGAATGATAAAAAGTTCTTGAAAAATAACCTAGTGTCTCTCGCGCTGGTCGCTTTAGTTGCACTTTTTTTTTTTTGTTTATTTTTCATGTATATAGTTAAACGAAACGACATCACATCAGTGGTTGATGACCAAAACAGTGTCCTGCCTATTTGTCAATTGAATATCCCTGGGAACAGGCCCGGGATAAACTGTGTGCCCCGGGAACAAGTCAGTTATGCCAAGGACCTGATGAAAGTCATACACCCAGAGTTAACTAAGAGGGTAGCTGCTTTTCAATGTGGGAAACCTGGGGTACTCCCGTACTTAACGGAAAGAGAAATCCTGGACATTGCCAGCACCCGAGTCGATACCTCCGACATCAGTCAGTGCCGCATGGACCTTAATAACCTAGAGGTGTTGCTTGTGAAAAATCCACGCTGGGGACTCAGTGTAGTGCAACTTAAGAATTTGTACTCAAAAGATGCAGAATTTACACCGATTACATCCGCTGATGTAGTAGTGCAGCAGCGCAGCAAAGGAACAGTCGCTCTGACCATCAACGACCCCTCTACTCCCCTCTCATGTCTCTTTTTGAACACCCTGTACTCCACTGGATCATCTCTGATGGTAATCGGACTACTTACACTATTGGCCCTGGGCACCCAGAGGGGATACAAGTACTATGTCGCCTATCGCAAGAGGAAGAGTGACGAAGTCTACTTCATGGTGGAGCAGATTATGGACGTCATATCTCAACAGACTGAGGATAGCGGGGAGCCCTACATATCCGTTGACCATGTGAGGGATACATTAATTTTGGCACCAAATAGAGAAAAGATGGTGTCAGTTTGGGATGAAGCCGTGAAATTCATTCAAAGGAACGAGAGCCGCGTGCGAATGGAGGTACAGTCGGTCGACGGTGAAGACTGTCGCGTGTGGCGCTGGTGCTCCGCCCACAGCCCTAAGCGCAGCGCCGCTTGGCAGGGACAGGCGTTTGAAACCCAGGAAGGCTCTGTAAACAACCTCACCGTGTCCCCTACTCCATGCTTGAAGATCCGGCACATGTTCGACAAGGATGACACTAATGAGAACTTGAGAGCCGTAGTCCAGGATGCGATCCTAGAGAAGTGTGGGGAGCGCTGCAATGTGCTACATGTAGATGTGGACCGTGCGTCTTGCTGTGTGTACGTCAAGTGCGCGAGCACGAGCGACGCTGGGGTCGTGTACCGTTCCTTGCACGGATGGTGGTACGAAGGCCGACTCATCACTGTGAAGTACCTCCGTTTGGAGCGCTACATGCAACGCTTCCCCAACTCGCCTACAGTTGGACCGTACCTGAAGATGTCCCGCCCACACCGCACTTGGGACGAGTAACTCCGAGTCCAGTATTAAGACCTCAAACTTATCAGCTGTCCATCTCATTCTGCCGCATAAGTGTAAGACCTGAGTGGACGCTCGGAGCGGAGCGTTCAGCGGGGCGGGCGAGCGTGCATTCGCTTTGTGCAGCGTCTACTCGAACACCAATATGAGTTTCATTTGTTTAACATGCACGCCGCACGCCCCGCTCCCTCGCACGCCCGACTCGAGCGTCCACTCAAGCCTTACACCAAGAGTGAGATTGACAGCTGTTATTGCTTTCATGCAGCCTTAGTGCCTGTTTATATTCGATCATCAGGCGAATTCGATAGTAAACAGCGCCATAAAAGTATGATAAATTTGCCTGACAACCCAATGGAGTCTTGATGTTTTCCACTAGCAATTTCAGTAATAATGCGGCTCATTTGCCTAGTTATTAGCCGCTTAGTGTCCTTTGTTGCTTGATGGGATTTTTTCCGGAAATGTGTGGCCAGCAACTATGGACGTCTAGTTCTAGCATGGAAGTGAGAGCAAGACACCCATAGTTGCCGGCCACACATTTCCGGAAAAGTATAGCCCGTCTAGAAAAGCCCCTTAAGGATTATTTATTGCACCTGACTCTGATTTATATTAGTGCTGATTTTTCATACTTCAAAAGCCAATATTCCATCTTTTGCGAAGTTTGAAGAATCTGCGCCAAACGGAGTAACTAATCTATTAAAGTTTGTGTTAGTCATATTTCATGTTTAGTAAGTATACTTACAGATTGTACCTTTAGCTATTTGTTGTTGTAAGGATTGATTCTCAGGTTCCGTGCAGCCCTATTTGTTTGCTGATGAAGTTTTTAACACGAGAATCGATTCTTCCTTCTTGATATTATTTATAAACAATCGCATAATATAAGTACACTGGACATTGTGTTGTGATTGGTTAATTTAATTGCAAGCCAATTTTGGTTCTTATATCAATTAATTACTTTTTTGACATGACAAAATTCACAAAATTGATAAAAGAATCAAAATATTCATTTCATTGATTCTCATAATAATAATATATTTTAATAGAATTATCACTTTCGAGTAAATTACTTGATGTTATATATTTCGAAAGTTGTCAATTAAAATAGATAACATATCAGTAATTTCGGGCATTTATGTTTGAGCTGAGTTGGCTTGAAATGATTTGCTCCATGAAGTATGTGATGGTGCTGGTCAGAACTATGCCTTATGTAGCCTTCCTGTCGCTTCATGTTCTTTTTATTATATAAGTTTAAGCATTGGCGTAAATATGTTTTAAGTGATAGTTTGGGGTACGGAATTAATGAAGTAATGTATAGACAATTTTTTATTAGTACCGACATTGTTCAAGTAAAAAACACGGTGTAAAGGGCCGTATGTCCATTTTGCTGCACAATTGATGAAGTTGCTGTATGTTTATGTTCCATAGAATGTACATCAATAAGGCTCCTTTACGTTTTTTACGACTGTCACTTATTTTTCAAATTCTCGGGAGGAGTAGGGAGGCAGATTTTCTATATATGTAGTTACGCCAATGAATAGTTTGTAACTATATGTCCACTCACTATAGTTTACTGTTTGTACATAAAGGACATCAGACATCACAAGTCTTTCGATACGATGCCGCAAGTCTCAGACTTGTTTTGTTACTGAATTTACTGTTTTGGAATAAAGTTGTTACAAAAATAATTGTAAGTAGTACATAAGTGATAAGTATTTAGATTTCATTTTCATTATTTTTAGTCACTCAACAGCACAAGGATATGTGTTACATTAATAATTAGTTTGACATGTTTATGATACTAACTGCTGTTTTAATTTCTAGCGTTATTTCATGGATTGATTTTTATTTTTTAATAAATAATTTAAGTATGATTGTTGTTTACTTTAGAAGTTACCATGTTCAAATATTTTATTCGATAGGTTACCAAAGCGCAATTTACACCTGTGAAATTGTCCCTTGTTCTTCACAAAGACTACAATACAGTGTTTTTTTAAATGGGACAGTATGGGGAAATCCGAATCTAAAGGAGATAGAGGAAAAGTGTCCAAGGAGACATTAGGTGTTTTTTTATG
The DNA here is from genome assembly GCA_963854355.1 of Epinotia brunnichana. Classification (NCBI taxonomy): domain Eukaryota; kingdom Metazoa; phylum Arthropoda; class Insecta; order Lepidoptera; family Tortricidae; genus Epinotia; species Epinotia brunnichana. The sequence continues at coordinate 2,280,326 of OY977945.1, read as the reverse complement.
TATACAAATTTGGCTCATTAAAATTTTTGGTCAAGCGTGAGTTGTTCTTAAAAAATTATAAAGTTGGTCAATTTTTTTTTGACGCGGGTCGGCTCTGTTTCATGTAAGGATTATTTCATTGTATGGAAAGAAAAAAATCTGAACAGCAGAAGTTGGTTAAATTTAATGAAAACTAATCTTCATACAGTTGGCTTATTACTTGAGTAAATGTTCGATGTGGCCGCCGTCTTGTCTTATGCAGGTACGAGCACGCTTCAAGACCTTCTATGGCTTCTATGTAACACTTGTATTTATGAGCCTTCAATATCTTCCTTACAGTTGATTTATGAATACCGATAGTTTCAGCTGCTTCCAGTAACGAAGCTTTTGGATATGCTTCAAAATATCCCAATACGGCAATAGTTATAAACTCACTATTGACTATCGTCGGCCTTTTACGCTTAGGTTTGAAACAGCCTTCCCGTCTTAGGTTCTTTATTAAACTATCAAATATCTTTCGATTCGGTACTACACGGTCAGGATAGCGTTCTTGATACCACTTAAGTGCATTATCTCTACTGCGATAATTAAGAAAATACGCCTCAATCAAATCAACTTTATGTGAATTAGTTTACGCCATGATGAATAAAATTACAAGCATGAACTGATTGGAAACAAAATCACAGCTGCAGAAATAACTTACGTTCCAAATTTGAATTCTTTGCTGCAGAAATAACTTACGTTCCAAATTTGAATTATTTTTTTTATAATTTCAAGACTATCGCGTGCCATGATGTTTACGAAGATTAAAAAAATGTTCTTCTCTTGAATCATCTGGAGCTCTTATCGATTATCGAAATTTAAAAATGGTTTTTTTTTTTTTTTTTTTTGCGATCAGTCACAACAACTATGAGCAGATGAGTTGAGAGTTGGAATAATTTTAAATATTTTTTTACACGCCTAGGCACTGTAACAATATTAAAAGGCGAATACTGCAATTGTATGAAGATTAGTTTTCATTAAATTTGACCAACTTCTGCTGTTCAGATTTTTTTCTTTCCATACAATGAAATAATCCTTACATGAAACAGAGCCGACCCGCGTCAAAAAAAAATTTGACCAACTTTATAATTTTTTAAGAACAACTCACGCTTGAAAAAAATTTAATGAGCCAAATTTGTTTACTTAAAAAAACACCTTATGTCTCCTTGGACACTTTTCCTCTATCTCCTTTAGATTCGGATTTCTCCATACTGTCCCATTTAAAAAAAACACTCTGTATACATACTGAGATAGACAGGCAACTCGACCAAATTGAGAAGGCATTTAATGCTTGCGTATACAGACGCCATCTCTTCTGCGATACTTAAAACTTTTCTTTGAATGTACAAAACATACAAAAAGTGCGTCGGTCACAGGGTTTGAACCCCGGCTCATCGACTCCAAATACCGCCGTCTGTACCCCTAGGCTACTGATGTCTTATGTCAACACGGCGAATTTTGAAATACCTTGACAGCCTAGCCTAGCAATCGCTAGAGCTTCAGAGAGTTCGCCACCTATCAAGTAGGTGACACTATTTTCAATAAGAAACTGGATTTGCATTAAGTTCTAAGTTCGCATAGCATGGTTCTTCATACATTAGGTACCCGTTTTTGTATGAAAAATATTTTTTCTTTGTACATTACTAGTAATGTAACTCAGTAATGTATGTACGAAGAACAAGGGGAAATTGTTTGCAAGTTAAACTACATTGCCAGGTTTGATAAATCAATTGAACTCGGTAACCCCAATGTAATAAATCTTGCATGTGTAAATTGTGCTTAAGAGCCTGTTCACATTATCCAGTACGATACGGTATAGTGTAGGATAGGCGCACGCTATACTAAGCGTATACGTGTCACTTTCGTACGTAAATTAAAGTTTATTTTTGAGATATCTGCTTTTGTATTGCGTGCAACACAAAAGTACCAAACAGTGAACAAAAAAATACAAAAGCAGACCTACGTTCAAAAAAAAACATTAATTTTGACGACCTTACCCAGTCATTCTTGGCGTCGTTGACACAACTCGCGAGACATTTAAGTGTCCCTGGCATTCAAAGGGTTCACATTCACTCTCGTAGCGAAGATTAACCCCGTTATCATAAAACTTAACAGCCTTGTGTTAGCTAAAATGTGTTTTCACTTCTCATGCTCTAAAAGTTCGTCTTTATGTCGTGCGTAGGCGACATAAAGTCGCTTTTTATGCTCTAGAGCATAAAGTAAAATCTTCGTCGAAGACCAAGGCAATCGCTGCAACAGCCACACGAACATCTTTAACTTCATACAACAACCTCTTTATTTTATTTCGTTTCGTTCGTATTCTAAGACCAAGGCAAAGATACCAACAGCCAAAGTACACAATAAAACTTCATGAAATAAACTTATAATTTGTATTTCGTCTCATTTACGTGTTGCTGTTTCATTTCCTCGCAATCGAAGTGAAAAGTAGAGTGTACAACTCGTCCATAAAACCCATTTTACACTCGACTTTATATCTATCCTCGCTCGCAAGCTCGCTCGGATGGATAAACGTCTCGAGTAAAATGGTGCGTTTTATGCACTTGTTGTACAATCTACTATTTGTCCCTTTCTCATAAAAACAGATGGTCATAGCGAATTTTAACAGCATTTTCGCTAACATAGTTTGATGGGCGTTTATGCATAAGGCCATACAGTCGCCATCAGATGTATGTATCAGAGCAGCCAAAGTGCAGACGTGTTCAGATATTTGTGAGCACTTTGGCCGCTGCGATATATCTGATGGCGACTGTACATCCGTTTCTTCAATGTGGTATAACTAAAAAGGGTTCACTTCAGAAAGACAACATGTACAGCAAAACATTTATTTACCTCAACAATAAACTCCTTTGTACAATCAAGGAAATTGTAACGCATAGGTACCTTTGTTTCATCTTATCACCACGACATGGATAATATATAAAGATACGCGTTTCCTTCACCGTACATACAAGTCTTATAAAAATGTAGCAATAATATAATATTTATTAAACCTCAACAATAAATTCGAAATTTGTACATACATAGAAATCTTATAAAATATAATAATTAAGAGGCACGATAGGTTTTAAGGTTTTATCGTCCGTCACATTCAGTACATTTTCGCCGTAAAACGTAACGAAAAAACCTATCATGCCAGCTGGGCTGGAAGACACTGGAATGTAGGTACCTATTCTATAACATTCGCACACAATGTACGATTTTTTACCTTTACGCCGTCAGTGACGTCATCACACTTGCTTTCACTTAGAAATGTCACAGAAGGACTAATTATTTTTAGTACAGGCTCTCAGTGGAGTTTCGTTTGCAAAAATAGCGCAAATTTACTAATTTGACTGGACCACTGTCTGGGATCCATATAATATATATCAGAAGTCAGATATTGTGGTGCGCTATTTTTTTTTTGCAAACGAAACTCCACGGAGAGCCTGGTCTATTTCATGAATATATTTTACAGCCCCATTCATCTACTTAGACGACGGCACCAACTTTGTCGGCGGCGCCATCACATATGGGAGTTTTATAAATACAGCCTAAGTCCTACCGTGCCATGGTGATACAACTTCTGGTCAGCCGAAGAAAGAAATACTACTATAGAAGTCAAGTCATTCTGCCACTGACCATGAGGGATGTGGGGGGATATTTCGGGGTATAAATACAATTTGCCCGTATAATATCGATGCGGTGATGAGTAGCGGCTACAAGGTTGCACGTTGGTATCAGGACTCAAGCAGCTGTTTGAGCGCACTCAGCCACCTGCACTTGTCGGACTGGTTATTCTTTGTAGGAGGCAAGTCTGTCGGCTGATGTGATGATGTTCTAGCGGCAGGGTTCGAAATTATCAAGATAATTACGCTTCATGATAATTATCGAATAAATATCGGATAATCATCGAATAACTATCGGATAATTATCGGTTAATTATCGGATAATTATCACAAGTATGAGTGCAAATAAAGTATGACCATATTGGCTCTTTCTCATGGGGCATTGTTCAAATTCAACACAATAAACAGTAATTTAACAAACCACAGTCGAGTTCACTCAAATTCGTCACGTTGACACTTCGTGCGTTCGGATGCCGCACGTGCGAATATACACGTTCGAATACCGTTCACTGTCACGTGCGCAATTTTTTGTTAGGGGTTGTTTTCAAAGAAAGTGTAGCGAAAATTAGCTGTATAAATGTATGGCAAATTTTCGTGACTCACCTGAAAAAGTTAACGTTTCTTAATTTTACCTTAACTAGGGTACACTTTATTTGAAATCAATCGATAATCATCCATCTGTTATTATCGCGATAAATATCGTGATAACTGGCATTGTTAATTATCGTGATAATTATCAATGATAATTATAGTTTCGAACCCTGTCTAGCGGCGACAATGTTGTACATATGTACGTCGGTATCAGTAGTCTCGCAGCTGTTTGAGTGCACTGAGGCACCGCCACTTGTCGGGCAGATAGAGCGGCTCGAACACGTGCGGGAAGGGCGCGTCCCAGCCCGCCACGCGGGACACGGGCGCCTCCAGGTGCAGGAAACAGGAGCTCTGGAACAATGCTCTATCATTACTTGACTTATCAACGAATTAATGACAAGCAAAAGGTAAAGTAGCGCTGGCAGTTCATTTTGACACGTTCCGACCGCCAAAGACCTGTTGGGCGTCCTAGGTACCGGTGGGGCGACGAAGCCCTGTTGGGCGTCCTAGGTACCGGTGGGGCGACGAAGCCCTGTTGGGCGTCCTAGGTACCAGTGGGGCGACGAAGACCTGTTGGGCGTCCTAGGTACCGGTGGGGCGACGAAGCCCTGTTGGGCGTCCTAGGTACCAGTGGGGCGACGAAGCCCTGTTGGGCGTCCTAGGTACCGGTGGGGCGACGAAGCCCTGTTGGGCGTCCTAGGTACCAGTAAGGCGACGAAGCCCTGTTGGGCGTCCTAGGTACCAGTAAGGCGACGAAGCCCTGTTGGGCGTCCTAGGTACCAGTAAGGCGACGAAGCCCTGTTGGGCGTCCTAGGTACCAGTAAGGCGACGAAGCCCTGTTGGGCGTCCTAGGTACCGGTGGAGCGACGAAGCCCTGTTGGGCGTCCTAGGTATCGGTGGGGCAACGAAGCCCTGTTGGGCGTCCTAGGTACCAGTAAGGCGACGAAGCCCTGTTGGGCGTCCTAGGTACCAGTAAGGCAACGAAGCCCTGTTGGGCGTCCTAGGTACCAGTAAGGCGACGAAGCCCTGTTGGGCGTCCTAGGTACCGGTGGAGCGACGAAGCCCTGTTGGGCGTCCTAGGTATCGGTGGGGCAACGAAGCCCTGTTGGGCGTCCTAGGTACCAGTAAGGCGACGAAGCCCTGTTGGGCGTCCTAGGTACCGGTGGAGCGACGAAGCCCTGTTGGGCGTCCTAGGTATCGGTGGGGCAACGAAGCCCTGTTGGGCGTCCTAGGTACCAGTAAGGCGACGAAGACCTGTTGGGCGTCCTAGGTACCGGTGGGGCGACGAAGCCCTGTTGGGCGTCCTAGGTACCAGTGGGGCGACGAAGACCTGTTGGGCGTCCTAGGTACCAGTGGGGCGACGAAGCCCTGTTGGGCGTCCTAGGTACCGGTGGGGCGACGAAGCCCTGTTGGGCGTCCTAGGTACCAGTGGGGCGACGAAGACCTGTTGGGCGTCCTAGGTACCGGTGGGGCGACGAAGCCCTGTTGGGCGTCCTAGGTACCAGTGGGGCGACGAAGACCTGTTGGGCGTCCTAGGTACCAGTGGGGCGACGAAGCCCTGTTGGGCGTCCTAGGTACCGGTGGGGCGACGAAGCCCTGTTGGGCGTCCTAGGTACCAGTGGGGCGACGAAGACCTGTTGGGCGTCCTAGGTACCGGTGGGGCGACGAAGCCCTGTTGGGCGTCCTAGGTACCAGTGGGGCGACGAAGCCCTGTTGGGCGTCCTAGGTACCGGTGGGGCGACGAAGCCCTGTTGGGCGTCCTAGGTACCAGTAAGGCGACGAAGCCCTGTTGGGCGTCCTAGGTACCAGTAAGGCGACGAAGCCCTGTTGGGCGTCCTAGGTACCAGTAAGGCGACGAAGCCCTGTTGGGCGTCCTAGGTACCAGTAAGGCGACGAAGCCCTGTTGGGCGTCCTAGGTACCGGTGGAGCGACGAAGCCCTGTTGGGCGTCCTAGGTATAGGTGGGGCAACGAAGCCCTGTTGGGCGTCCTAGGTACCAGTAAGGCGACGAAGCCCTGTTGGGCGTCCTAGGTACCAGTAAGGCAACGAAGCCCTGTTGGGCGTCCTAGGTACCAGTAAGGCGACGAAGCCCTGTTGGGCGTCCTAGGTACCGGTGGAGCGACGAAGCCCTGTTGGGCGTCCTAGGTATCGGTGGGGCAACGAAGCCCTGTTGGGCGTCCTAGGTACCAGTAAGGCGACGAAGCCCTGTTGGGCGTCCTAGGTACCGGTGGAGCGACGAAGCCCTGTTGGGCGTCCTAGGTATCGGTGGGGCAACGAAGCCCTGTTGGGCGTCCTAGGTATCAGCGGGACGTCGAAGCCCTGAAACGGCATTGGACAGCAGCCTGGCGGTCTCTAGTGTCGGAGGTCAAGATCCACTTTGGGTCGTTGCGCCACAGCAGTAAGTAGGTATCGACAAAGACAAAATATTTATTTGTAAACTGACATAGGTTCAAAGGTATACAAATATTTTAAGTAGAGATCATGCGTAAACAGTTACAATTCTTCATCTGTCAAGTATTCCCTTAGTCTTTTGTAACTAGGATAGCTAACAAGATTTTTTGAACTCTACCAATCCTTCTAACTTAGTTATATTTATTGGCAATTTATTGTACACTCGCCATCAAATATATCGGAGCGGCCAAAGTGCTCACAAATATCTGAACAAGTCTCTATTGTCGAGGCATTAAAGACGTGTTCAGATATTTGTGAGCACTTTGGTCGCTCCGATTTATCTGATGGCGACTGTCTGTTGTAGGTGCCATCCTGAAAATACTTGTGATCTTGCAGAGCTGTGTTTTTTTTGATTTCACATACAATTTATGACATCTGCGAGCACTTTTGAGGACAGAAAATTGGTCCATATTGGCCTTAACGTATACTGCTGTTTCATATATATATATACCTATATATATTAATGTCAGTATGTTATGCTTAATGAGATGTGTTTTAAGCTGTGTAAGAATTTGAGCTAATTCGTACGCGCTCACGCGCTGTGTAACGGAACTCTGCCGTGTCAATTTTATCTCGTGTGTCTTTATGCTTTTTGTATGACTTTGTGCTGCAGTTACAGTACCGGTCAAAAGTTTAAGTTCACCCTTTGTTTTTGGTACAAATTTGTACTTTTGTGCGATAATGTTTTGCAGTTCAGATGTCGAAAATTGTTTCCAACTGATTCGTTATTGTTTACAGTGATGTGTTGATTAGTCAGACACAATTTACGTAGATTTCTAAACAACTGATTCCCTAAAAACCAACATTGTATCTGATCATTGTACGTTTTAAGTGGCAAGCCCATATATGGCCCAGCCTTTGCCGTCATTCCCATAAGATTTTAGGGAATGCGTTGTTTAGAAATGTACGTGAATTGTGTCTGACTAATTAAACAAATCTCTGGAAACAATAACGGATCAGTTGGAAACAAATTTCGGCTTCCGAACTGCAAAAAATGATTGTCCAAAAGTACTCATTTGTACCTAAAACAAAAAGTGAACTTAAACTTTTGACCGGTAGTGTATACGAGATAGGATTGACACGGCAGAACTTGGACGTGTATCAGAGTGTGCCGCAGAAAAAACGACAAGTTCTATTTTGTTTGTGCGCGAGGCGCGTACGAATTTGAGCAAGTGGCTGAGCCGTGCGTGTGTAATCAAGTTTGTTCGTAAATTTATTAAAATAAAACTGTGTATTGTATGGCATAAATCATAATTGTAATTTGGTGTAGTAAATTGTGCACCACATGAATTACGATTTTTGTACAACTGCTTCATTCAACACCGAGGCGATTTTTTAGGGTTCCGTAGCCAAATGCCAAAAAACGGAACCCTTATAGATTCGTCATGTGTGTCTGTCTGTCTGTCCGTCCGTATGTCACAGCCACTTTTTTCCGAAACTATAAGAGCTATACTGTTAAAACTTGGTAAGTAGATGTATTCTGTGAACCGCATTAAGATTTTCACACAAAAATCAAAAAAAAAAACATTAAGTTTTGGGGGTCCCCATACTCAAAACTGAATCTCAAAAAAAAAAAAATCATCAAACCCATACGTGTGGGGATACCTAGGTCTTCAAAAATGATATTGAGGTTTCTAATATAATTTTTTTCTAAACTGAATAGTTTTCGCGAGAGACACTTCCAAAGTGGTAAAATGTAACTTCTAAAATAAGAGAATGATAAAACTTAAAAAAATATATGATGTACATTACCATGCAAACTTCCACCGAAAATTGGTTTGAACGAGATCTAGTAAGTAGTTTTTTTTTGAATACGTCATAAATCGTAAACCGCAATTTATTTTACGGAACCCTTCATGTGCGAGTCCGACTCGCACTTGGCCGCTTTTTTCTATTTGTTAATAATTCGGTCAATTATGGTAAAGGCAGCCGTGGCTGTCATCGTGTCCGACGCCATCTTGAATGCCACGCTATGTCGTGTGTCGGCTCACCGCTCGCCGGCTGCGCCGCCCGCGCAAGTTTAGTGCAACTATTTGTTTCGCGAGCAGCTCGGCGCGGGGCGAGCATGCCTCGGGCTGAGCTGCTTTAATTCGTACGCAGCTTTACACGATGCTATTCTTGCCATCTCACGGTCTGTGGACTTGCCCCAGAATATGACGCCGTATCTCAGAGTTGGAGGAACATACCCGTGGTAGGCGGTTAAGACAGTTGGCTGGCTTACTATTTTACTAAGGTTATATAATGCATACGAAAATTTATTTAGCTTCTTACATACAATGTCAATCTGATCCTTCTAAAATAACTTATTGTTTAAACTTAATCCTTAAAACTCCTTTGGTACCTTTGACAAATTGCAATAGGGAGCATTACTGCAATGTTCTGCCGCCAGAGGCAGCACTACCACTAATAGTAAACCAGTATAGGAATATAGGGATTCACACACACAAGCACAATTGATTGTCAAATGAGTGACAAGGATGCTTGCATAGACAATACCGCAAGTGGGAACGAGATACAATGTCAACGCTGCTAGTGTCGCCACCTACGAAGAGTTTTGCGTAATGTTCCCTATTGAAATCGTTTTTAATTGGTATAATGAATAAATCACAATAATACCTGTATAGTGGCCGCTAGTTCAGCTCCGAACCCTGACGTGAGCGGGGCTTCGTGCGCGACTAGGCACCGGCCAGTCTTCTTCACCGACTGTAAAGTGAAACAGTACATCACTAATAATATCTGTATTTTATTCCTATCAAACTATATATTTATTTATTGTTAACCACAGTTGCCTTCAAACTACGAAGTTCATATTTGGTTGCGATTATAGCCGTGTCAATTTATAATAAATAAATAAATAAATAAATATTTGCGGACAATCTTACACAAATCAACCTAGTCCCAAACTAAGCAAAGCTTGTACGGTCAAAGAATTTAATTTCCTACCCACTTTGGACTTTGTCAAAGTGACGTAATCAATCAAAACGTAAGAAACTTCTTATGATTTTATTTACAGTGTCAATTTGAAATAGTCCTAAATGGGTAGGAAATTAAATTTTTTGACTGTACTATGGGTACTAGACGACGATATAGATACTTATATAGAGAAATAAATACTTAAATACATAGAAAACATCCATGACTCAGGAACAAATATTCGTGCTCATCACACAAATAAATGCCCTTACCGGGATTCGAACCCAGGACCTCTTGCTTCGTAGGCAGGGTCACTACCAACTAGGCTAAGGCGGTCGTCAACAAACAAAATTTATGATCCATAAGTGGTACTTACGCACGTAATCGTAATACCCTATGATTAACAAAACCGACGTTAGACAGCTAGAAAATGCGTTCCCCGCATGCCACGTGTTGTTTCGTTCCTAACGCGATCGGGTGTATCGCCACCGAGACGTGTGCGAGAGCCGAGTTTAGCCTGATTACCATGCCATGACATATTTGTCTTGTCGGTATGACAGAATAGACCAAGATATATACTAACGTTGCAGACTGTCTCCTCGTCCCACGGCAGGATGGACTGCAGGTCGATGACGTCACAGGTCACACCGAGCTGGTCGCGCGCCATGTCCGCCACCTCTAGTAGCACGTGCACTTGCGTGCCCCAGCCAATAAGAGTCGCCTCTGACCCTGCAAACGTTATCATTTTGGTACACGCTATAAACCTATAAAGTTGCCGAATGTACTTTTTCACTTCTCATGCTCTAAAAGTTCGTCTTTATGTCGTGCGTAGGCGACATAAAGTCGCTTTTTATGCTCTAGAGCATAAAGTAAAATCTTCGTCGAAGACCAAGGCAATCGCTGCAACAGCCACACGAACATCTTTAACTTCATACAACAACCTCTTTATTTTATTTCGTTTCGTTCGTATTCTAAGACCAAGGCAAAGATACCAACAGCCAAAGTACACAATAAAACTTCATGAAATAAACTTATAATTTGTATTTCGTCTCATTTACGTGTTGCTGTTTCATTTCCTCGCAATCGAAGTGAAAAGTAGAGTGTACAACTCGTCCATAAAACCCATTTTACACTCGACTTTATATCTATCCTCGCTCGCAAGCTCGCTCGGATGGATAAACGTCTCGAGTAAAATGGTGCGTTTTATGCACTTGTTGTACAATCTACTATTTTGGACACGCTAGAAAGGCGCATAATTATCTCATGGGATTAGGCGCATTTCGATCGAACGCAGAGGACGTTCGTATTAAAGATCATCCCACTTCTGATATATACGTACCTTCTCTCAGCAGCTGAGCCTTGCCCAGAGGCAGCGTGTAATCCTCCACCGGTACATCCTCGGTGGCGGAGCGGTACAGGATCTTGGGCTCCAGGAATATGCAGGGGTCGCGGTCGCGCAGACAGGCCAGGAGCAGACCCTTGGCGGCGATAGGGCCGCGGGGGACTACCACCTGGTAAACAAATCTGATGTTATGCCAGGGGCGGTTCACTCTGTGATTCCGTCGCGCCGCTACAAGTACATCCCGGCGGCCGCCAAATTGGCGGCCCATTAGTAGTTGCCGCGCGTTGGTACGGGACGCTCGCACGGGTCGCAGCGCGTTGCATGCGATAGAAAGGGATGGCCACATTTAGGCACGTTTGGCGTACCTAAACAGGGAATTTGTTAACAGAGAACCTTCTGTACGTAGTACTATTACTTATTCTGTGGTTATACAGTGATTGGTTAGTCTGTGGAGTACAAATTTTGTGAATTTAAAGGGGTTCCCAACTGATACCACTAAAGTTGTCACCACTAGTAACAGATGCCAATCTTTCTTTTCTTGGGAGTTCCCATCTGTTTAGGTAACAATCTTTAGCGGTAACAGACTTTTAATTCATCAATTTAAGTAGCGAAGTTCTCCGAGTCTACTGGAACAATCCCGCGTTTTTATTATTATAATTTTTTTAATATAAAATTTAACAGCATTACAGCATATGCCAAGGCGCTGGTAAACTTAAACTATTTAGCATACATAATTAATTACATAATAAGAAACAATAATAGTACCTACCTAACAAACAATATTTAAAAATGAATCTCACAGAATCTTTTAAAAATAGGGAGTAGTTTACTCCACTTGTAGGCAAACAAATCGCAATCTGGTGCATACATAACTACTTTGTTAAGTAGCGCCTGCGCGCTGACCACTGGCTCGTGCTCGTGCGCCGCCTCTTCCGCCAGGAGGCGGTGGCTGCGGCCACGGAAGTACGCGTCAGGAACGAACAGAGAGCATATTCTTGTGATCAAATCGGAGCAATCTGACTCGCCTCTCAAAATACGACAAGCAGTGGTCAGAAGTTCGATATTGCGCCTGACCTCTAGGGAGTTGAAACCTAACATTCCGAGTAAGTACTTGGTAGGATACAGAAAGGGGTAGCACCCGTATATTTTCTTGTAAAGAAAGCGAAGAAACGCCTTTATGTATGTGGGTAAGCATTTTTATGTATGTGGGTAAGTATTTGTTCCACGATAAGTCGAGTATCGTTAATCGGAATTAATCAGACTTGTTTTTTAGTTCGAACATGAGCTAAATCGATCAAAGGGTTGCCGAGATACAGGTAATTGATTTTTAAAAACGAGTACATCGCGAATTCGCAGTTCAGGGCCAGCCGCTCTAGTAATAGCAGTGAATGTTAAAATATATAGAACACGAGCTCCTAACACATTTTTACCCAAACTCGTACCCAAAACCCGGTATGCGCATAGTCAACTACGTATCCAATCACAGATACCCAAAATGTCAGCCTATTTTCAATTACCAAACACAAATGGATGCGATTGGTCAATTTAGGAATACATTGCTGTGATTAGCCGTCGTGCGTCACGTCGGACGACAGTCATGTGACAGTGACAACGAAAACGGATAACTGTTGAATAGTTACATGCAACAAGAAGCAACTTAATTATGATAACATTCGCGTGATATATTTTTATTAAGAAGTAGGGCTGAGTCGCGAGGGAAAATAACAAATTATTTATTATTTATTTTTATTCCCAATATAATACAACGGTGGGTGAGCAGAAATACGCAAACATTGCTATCTATATTTTTACATATGGATATATTTCCAATTACAACATAAGTCTTCATTTAGAGATTAGTAATGAGACCTAAATCTCAAGTTCCACTAAATAAAGTTACTTTATTTAACTTATGTCTTGATGACCAAGCATCGGAGTTTTTATCGCACGGTAAGACGTTAGCGAGCTATGGAGTCAACATTAGCAATAAAATTTACGAGTGGTGCGACTGTGACTTTTTCCATATTTTCTGATGATCAAATATCCACTTGTGAATAATTGATACTTACGTCTGGAATCATCAGTGTATGCCACATGGTACATACTATTCAATTTAATAATCGGTCAGTACATGACATTAGGTCTATCGCAGCGATGTAGTTTGTGTATGAGAGTATGTATAGTTGTATATTAAAATAGTTAAAGCTGTCTATCAGTTTGTTAACTAATAGAAAAATAATTTTATTGTTAATTTGAATCCGATTTTTAATCACGATCGCTATAAAGGCATTTTAGAATTAAATTAATGAGTATGAGTATGAATTCGAGTTGAATTTTATTGCTTACGTCGACTCCATTGCTTGCTAAAGTCTTATCGTGCGATATAAACTCCGATGCCTGTTGATGACTAAATCAAGGAATCGTTTTTAGCAATGTAGTGCAGTTGAATAACTAAAAACTGTTCTATTGCGCTTTTAATTCCCTATTAGAATTTGATGGCTGCAAGAATCGTATTTAAATGCATCAGTCACATCTTTGAAAGAGGAAATATAACCAAAACATTTATTTGCAATGAATGCAAGATGAAATTTAAAGAACATCCCTTTTTTTGGCATGCCATTTCGAATCGTGTCGTTTCAAACGCACAGCTTCATTCCATATTTCGTTTCAAATTGGATGTGTTGGAAATCTAAAAACATTTTTTTTTTCATTTTATAGTTAGAAAGGCATCGATAAAATTTACAAAATATTGATAAGATATTCAATGGTTAAAATAGAAACCAACTTATTAAAAAAAGTAATGATGTCTGTTGGCATAATACCATCCCTATACAAAATGTGATCATAACAATAAAATCAAAATAAAGCCAAGGTGGGCAAATACAGTGGTCTCGCGCTCTGAGCCTATTTAAGGGCATGTCGAAGAGGCTCAGAAACGCCACGGGAGACCAAAGAGCTGGCAGTTTCCTCGCTCAACGCATCGGCCTGGCGATCCAGCGAGGAAATGCTGCCAGCGTTTTCGGTAGCATGCCGCAGGGGCCATTTTTAGATATATTTTAGTTTTATTTAGATGTATTTTAGTTTTATTTAATTATAGTGCTGTATTTATTAATTTTTATTAATGAAGTATGGGAATGATAAAAAAAAATAATAATATGTTTATCGCTGTATTAACTTGTGAAAAGTGATTCCATCTTTTTTGTTGTGCTTGTCCGAACGACTCACACAGCATTTTACGGCACAACGATGCAAATTTATTGAAACCCAACGTTTGGTTTATTTAACAGTTTGACACGGTGGTCATGTTCGAACTGAACAGCCGCCAGGCATCCTTTTTAATCCCCGCCTATAAGTGCATCCTTTTTGTGGGGCCACTTTTCGACGCTAGTTAGACTTCTAGATATTATCGTTAATTGAGTAATAGTGGTGTTCTTGATTGAGCGTTGAATCGTGGCAGACGTCAACTAGTTCTGCGACGAACACACCACGTTTCTAACCTTAAATAGTTTAATCCAATTGCATCGTTATAATCGTTTCAGTTTTTGCTGTAATTCTGATTGTCGATTGAAAATACATACCTTAACTACAATTACCGCATCCTATTTCGTGGCACGAACATGGAGATAATGCACCTCGAGAAAAAGATTCTACACCCACACCCACCCACAGTCGAATTGGAGTGGCAGTGTGAGTATTTGGGGGATTAATTCAGTAGCCCTCACTACCTGAAGTTTCTGACTGTCACCATGTTACCTATGTCACCTTGTTAACTATGTCACTGACCTTGAGTCCCGCCGCGTGCGCGAAGAAGGCCTCCGGGCTCTGCGAGTGGTACAGGCCGCCGTGGCCCACTGCGGCGCACGGCGCGCGCACCGTGAGCCCGCCGCAGTCAAACTGGCCTCCTGAGCGGTACCGGTATTTGGCGGCCTCGTTCACTAGCTGAAAAATAACAAACTCTGTAAGTATACCTCAATTAACGCACGTAAAAAGAGCCCCAAAGGACATACATTTTAAACGATATGATACAGAGAACGAATATAATGGAAAAATAAACCATCATCGTCTTCCACGTTAAATTAACACGAAACATAAGTAAGATGTAGTCGGCGAACTGTATCTCGGCGATGGCGGTGGCGCCGGCGCTGGCGAGGCCGATGGCGAAGCCCGCGATGCCCTGCTCGCACAGTCAGCAGAGTAGTTAGCCTTGGTATACCTGGTCGAAGGCGGGTAAGATGTAGTCGGCGAACTGTATCTCGGCGATGGCGGTGGCGCCGGCGCTGGCGAGGCCGATGGCGAAGCCCGCGATGCCCTGCTCGCACAGTCAGCAGAGTAGTTAGCCTTGGTATACCTGGTCGAAGGCGGGTAAGATGTAGTCGGCGAACTGTATCTCGGCGATGGCGGTGGCGCCGGCGCTGGCGAGGCCGATGGCGAAGCCCGCGATGCCCTGCTCGCACAGTCAGCAGAGTAGTTAGCCTTGGTATACCTGGTCGAAGGCGGGTAAGATGTAGTCGGCGAACTGTATCTCGGCGATGGCGGTGGCGCCGGCGCTGGCGAGGCCGATGGCGAAGCCCTGCTCGCACAGTCAGCAGAGTAGTTAGCCTTGGTATACCTGGTCAAAGGCGGGTAAGATGTAGTCGGCGAACTGTATCTCGGCGATGGCGGTGGCGCCGGCGCTGGCGAGGCCGATGGCGAAGCCCGCGATGCCCTGCTCGCACAGTCAGCAGAGTAGTTAGCCTTGGTATACCTGGTCGAAGGCGGGTAAGATGTAGTCGGCGAACTGTATCTCGGCGATGGCGGTGGCGCCGGCGCTGGCGAGGCCGATGGCGAAGCCCGCGATGCCCTGCTCGCACAGTCAGCAGAGTAGTTAGCCTTGGTATACCTGGTCGAAGGCGGGTAAGATGTAGTCGGCGAACTGTATCTCGGCGATGGCGGTGGCGCCGGCGCTGGCGAGGCCGATGGCGAAGCCCGCGATGCCCTGCTCGCACAGCGGCGTGTTGAACACGCGCTCCTTGCCATATTTCTCCTGCAATCACGAACAGTTTTCCTTTAATTACAGTAGTCTTTAACATGCATTTAATTAGGGACTAGTAAATTATAATTATAACGACTGTCTCACCCTATCAGTCGAAAGACGTCCACTACTGGACATAGTCCCCAGAAGACTGCCTATATTAGATATGCCTGCTGGAGGAATGTAAGGCGTTTATCGAACGCTCCTTAACGCCTAGAACACACCTTAAATTGTATTCGGACATTTAATTGTCATTTATTTACATAGTTTTACATGTAATTTTTTTTTCATTATTTGTTTTTAGTTGTAAATTTACTATGTTATTATTGCATTAGCATTAGCTGTAAGTTGCAGATATGTACTTTAAAATGAATAAATGTCTACACAGTCGCGTTCCTTTTAAATAACGAACTTGCTAGTTAGTATCATTATAGAGTGGTCTCTGCACATTTCATATTACAATTAAACCTCTGCTTTACATAATACTCATATGGCTGTAACTAAAAGTAGAGACATCAATAAAAGCTTGTATTGAAACTTTTTTTAGGAAACACCTAGATTATAGAATGATTCAAAATCGACATAGCCAACAATTAATGCACTTGATTCTAAAATGTACCTGTAAACCCAATGCACAGCGGAAGACCCCTCCGAAGCCCACATCCTCTCCGAACAGCACAGCGGAGGAGTCCTGCTTCAGAGTGATGTCCATGGCGTTGTTGATCGCCTGCATCATGTTCATTTTGCTGGTTTCACCTTAAAGTATTGAACAGTATTGATTAGTTATAAGTTTTTGTTGTATTGCACAAGTGTCTGCTGACAACATTATAACTACCAGCATCATAGGAACTAGGGAGACAGCGCAATTTTTTGTTTTATGTTTATTGTATCATATCTATGTATTATAATTCTAGATTTATGGTCATCATCGAAAGACGTCCACTGCTGGACATAGTCCTCCCCCAAAGAGTGCCAAAGTGATCCGTCCTGCGCCACCCGCATCCAGCGGACAGCAGATTTATGGTAATTCAATGGAAATATTTATTGCCGCAAGCAAGTTATGAGCTTGTGCTAGAACCGAGAAATTACTCCCAACTGAGCAGTTCAAGTTCAATATTATTGAAAGTTCTTGTTATTGTTACCATCTACATAAATTCGATTTTGCAACATGCATTAAAGTCGAGATTGAAGTGAACTGGGCATACAGCGACATCAAGACAAGAGGCACCCTGCAGGTAACCAAGCGGCCACTTGAGCAGACCCCACCGGCAAGAAAAACAAGGGAAGAGATTGACAGATGTTTGCATGCAACACCAACATGGTTTACCGGAAGGGTCCGCAACAGGCGGACCGCCAATTATTGTTAAATATTCCTACCTACATATTTATATTATCATTAGAAAGCAAAATAAAAAATGCTACTAAATCATTAGGTATCAGTTTTTTGTCTGGACCCCACTTAAAAATACTTGCCGACCCCTGGTTTACCCTAACAGGAACCAAATAAAAGACTTGATTGTCAATAAGGTGCTGTAATGGTATAAAGATGTAATTAGAAATGTTCTTTATTGAAACCAGTATCTTTTATCTGAGACCTATGCAAATGTGGATTATACTAAAATGTCAATAAAATCAAAGTGTACAATTTTTATGTGAATGTCACATGATATCTTCATTTTATACCCATTATATCAATCAACCAGGTAAAAAAACTAGTTTATAAAGATCTTATTTTAATAGATAGCAAAAGTATAATGCTAGTGTCATACGAGTATTCATTAATGCAGTGTGGATTGAAAATACATGTAAATTCTTTTAAGTATCATAGTTATGCTGTCATCACACACTTATACCATTTGAATAGCAATAATCAATAAATAGAACATTATACACAAAATACCCATGGCTAACATATGGATCATTTACAAACTACAAGTTAATTTTCCAAAGTAAACAAGTACATAACCTAAAAAGTATTCACTGTAAAAGCGGAAAAACTTACCTTCCACCGGTTTATCATTGTCAGGATAGTAAATAAAATGTGAGGACAGCCTTTTCGATCCATTGGTAACAGTTTTGGCGAACTTCGTCAATAAAACGAAGCTTTTCGTCACTAAACTCGTCATTTCTGTAACAAGGCGATGTGTTAACTACGACCAATACGACTGAGTCGACTGACTCGGAATACGTTAACCAACTCATCTTATCAGCAATTCTAATTAAACTTTGATTGTTGAATAGCACTGATAACATCAGAAAGATATGCCCACGATGTGACGTACGATTGTGTTTATTTCTTTTATCACTACGCGTGGGTCTTTATCTGTCTTGGAGTTAGGTACGCAATTTTTATGACTTGATACCGTGATTTTGATATATTGAAACAAAAGAAAATTAACAAGTTTTAAAATAAGAGACTACGAAACACGGCGTTCATTCGGCGTGTTACATAAATCCAATTAGGCACTAACGAGAGGGACGCCGCAATACGTTGGAATGAGATGAAGATATCTCCATACGTATCTAACGTATTGCGGCGTCCCTCTCGTTAGTGCCTAATTTAGGATAATGTAATTTTATATTAAATTTGACGGCTGTATTTTTTTCCTGTAAATAAAATGTGAACTAAGAAATTTGGGTAACTTTATTTAATTTAAATAATGAATTTGCACCTTTTTGCTGTCCTCGGCGAGGGCTACATGTTTGCGCCGTTTGGAGTGGAAACCCTGGGGCCGTGGGGACCGGGCGCGAAGGCCCTGTATAAGGAACTTTCGGAGCGGCTCATCCAAACATCCTTGGGCTGGCAGCTATTTTGGCCAAAGGATTAGCCTAGCAATCCAAAGAGGTAACGCTGCCAGCCTTCTGGGCACCATAGCCAACGACGGCGACCTGGGGGCATTTACTTTTTATAATTTTAGTTTATAATATAGGTTTAGTTTAGTTTTATTTATTTATAAATATTATTATATACCTACCGTTTCGTAATTAAAAAAAATTGTAAGTTAGTAGATCAATAAATGTAATACTTACCGTTTATTCGTAGATACCAAATAAATATTTTGATTTTGAAAAATTTTGCACCCTTGTATAATAAAATATAACACAACTAGGTAGTTTTTTGTTGAATTTTGGTCGTGCGAGTTGGATTTTAATTTTCCCATACACTCGAGACCCTGCGCCTGATGAATGAAGGCAACAAGCAATTCTGAAAAGCTTTTTTGTATGGGAGCCCCCTTAAATATTTATTTTATTCTGTTTTTTAGTATTTGTTGTTATATGACATGGAAGCGGGAAATTTAAGACCAGAGACGACCCAGGACCGACCGGCCTGGCGACGCATGATTAGAAGGGCCGACCCCAAGTAAATGGGAAGGAGCCAGGCAAAAGAAGAGGAGTATTTGTTGTTATAGCGGCAACAGAAATTCATCATCTGTGAACATTTCAACTGTCTAACTATCACGGTTCATGAGATAATTACTTTGCCCACTAGTGGATAAAATGCGTTTTTGCTCACTGGTGTTGAAGGGTAAAATACGGCTTTCCGAGGAAGTGAGGGTAAAATGTTATTGTATGATATGGAAATTGAAATATACCAAAAAAGGCAAAGTAGAAAGTAGCCACTTTTCACTGTGGTTTTAGTAATCAAACATAGATGGCGTTTTTATCAATTATTATTGTTTAATTTTTAGGGCTAAATGGGACCAAAGGGTAAAATGGGACCCTATTACTAAGACTCCGCTGTCCGTCCGTCTGTCCGTTTGTCACCAGGCTGTATCTCATGAACCGTGATAGTAAGACAGATGAAATTTTCACAGATGATGTATTTGATGAACAAATACAAAAAAACAGAACAAAATAAACATATACGGGGGCTCCCATACAACAAACGTGATTTTCGTGCGTGAGTCCGACTCGCACTTGGCCGGTTTCTTTTAAACCAGCTTGACACGCTTCTTGCTTGACATGAGATATAAATTGTGTTTGGAAATGGTTCGGAAGTTGAATGCAAAGACTTTCGGGGTAATATAAGGAGAACTACAAGACTAATGTGTGTATGTAAATGGGTACTTCATTGTACACAAGTCTCGGGTAAAAAGCACATGTAAGGGATGCCTTCCAGTTCCCTTCCAGTAACCTTTCGACAATTAATGGACAACACGAACCAAATGGACACGTGCACTAATATAAGACATATTTAGATATGGCTTATAAGGTAATACCTATTGGCCTGCGAGCTAGCAACAGATTTTCGTGACCAATCAACTCCCGTGTGATGTCGTGATAACTTGTTATTGTGTTGTTGTTGGTTCAGAATAATGTATCATGAAGCCCCGTGGGCGTCAGCTGCGGCGGGGGAGGTGACTGACAAAAAGTTGTGCTAATAGTACCTACGCGGGCTACAGCGTTACAAACTTGAGAGCATCAGCTGACAACTTTTCCACCACGATAGAACCAGCTGACGCCTTTATTTATTTATAATAAATAGCATATGAACTGTCATCTGACAAAATTTCAGCCGAGAGGAAATTACTGTATTTTTTTTTACACGTTCGTGTGACCAGCTGACGGACTTTCCACCGCTGAACAGTCAGCTGACGATTTTTTTCGTAACTATAATTTGATGATAAAATGAATCGGGAGGAAATACCAATTTTTTTTACGTGTTTGGGTTGCTGCTACTGGTCAACCCACCGTCGGAGCCGCAGCTGACGTCCACGGAGTTTCATGATACAACATTCTGAACCTTCTCACAATTTATCGCACGGGAGAAAGTGACTGACAAAAAATTGCTCCTAGCTCGCGGGCTCTATTGGGCATACCTCTATACAACGGTATATTATAAATATTATAATACTAATTTTATAAGGAGCTAAAGTTTTGGGGTGTGTAGCTTTGTGAGTTTGTAAATTTGTAAGTTTGTATGTAGGAGGGTAATATCAGGAACTAGATACTACCTACCTAGTTACTACCTTCGGGGGTCATAGGTAATGCCTGCGTTCTTTGTGATACGCGGGCAGTTTTATGTAGCAGGTATCTATTTTTAAAATATGGAAAAAAAACATAGTTTTAATATTATATGCTAATATATTGATTTAGGGAAGTATCGCTAGTCGCAAGTTCGGCGCGGATTTTACTCGCGCGAACGCGCGTTCAAACATATTGGATTCGAATTGGTGTCCTAAGTAATTGACATTCACTCAATCGCGTTGTATTCTATTAGGACGATCCCGTAAAGTTTCACGATTCTAACACATTATTTTTAATAAACGGGACTAGTTTTAATATTTGTTTAGTAAAAATGATATACCCATGGTTTTTTCATATAAATCAACATAAACGTATGTTGTCAAACAGATCCAAAATGTAGTCGAAATATCAATTATATGTATTATATTTATATGAAACGTGTTGCGCGCGCACTTCTTACTAATGCCTAATCATTGTACCTACCTTTATCACTTTTTAATATTTTTATCATGTAGACAGTAGGTACTTATTTTACACCCCACATGACATTTATGAACCTAAATTTACTTACCTTGTATCTACCTGAATCGTCCGTAACATCACATAATATTTGAACAAGATACCATCTAGCTAGACATTAAGTAAGATGGAAAGTGAGATTGGTATTTCAGAAAGGCGTAAATAATCAAAATTATTAGCGAAGTATCTGTCGCCGTTAATATGTGCCGGTGTATTGCGTTGCGAAAGGCGTGTAAGCCCTCGTTTTCACGGAATGCTTTGGTGCGATTTATAGTAGTTTATGTGACATAATGCCTAATGGGGCTGGCAACTGTCAAACTGACAGCACCAATAATGGTCCCTAAAAAAGCTAAATTTGTGTGGCGGGAAGTAGTTTTTATTTATTTTTTCGAAAATTACTTTATGTTTCGTCCCGCATTGCTCCGAAGGGGTAATCCACCGTTTTCCGAAAAAGGCTAAAAATAAAAGGCTACGGATTAAAGCTATGGGGAAGATTTTTGCCTAAGAACTGTATATGGTTTCCATACAAGTTAGGGACCATCGATCCTCTGTCTCTCTCTCTCATCGTATGGAATCTAGAAGAGCGCCATCTACAATTAGCTTTCACCGGCCAACCCCATTATGTACAGTTACATACACTACTTTATCTATCCGCATATCATAAGCCTCCATGATGCATTCAGGAGCCGCATATTATGACCGGCATCGCGGCGTTGTTTTCTGGCAGCTGTCATAGTATTTTTTTTATTTCGGAGACAAACTAGAGTCAGCGCCAACTGTCATATCGTTCGATATCTTACTTAAATACGTCAATACGTGCGACATTTCGAACTAAACGTCATCTCGACTGATATTAGAATAGAGGTCAAATCAAATTGCTTTGTTTTTCAGAGGTGTTCGAAATTTGAATGTAATAATAGCATCGAAATCGATGTTATTATTTAACAATAATAACATTTTCACAGATAAGAAATTTGTTCTAACAAAACAGTCTGTTTTTATGGTGGTCATAATGTGCGGTTCTTGAACGCATCATGGAGGGTTTATGATATTTGGATAGATACAAGGTTTTTTTTAGGTATTTATTAAGAGGCTGACAAGACCAAATTTGTTGAAATTGATATTATTTAAGCAGTTGTTTAAGAAAAACTATTTGTTCTAGCACATCAAAAAAAATACAAGTTAATATTCATCATATTTCCAAGACCGTAGACCAGTGATTCCCAAAGTGGTCCAGGTGGACCCCCAGGGGTCCACGGGAGACTTGCTGGGGGTCTACGTAGGCGTGAACAAAAAATGGGGGTCCATAAAATGTTAATGGGGGTCCACGAAAATTTATCTGGTTTTGATAGTAAAGAGCAAAAATGTAAGCATAGTTTTTAAAAGGGCCTACTACCTACCTACATTGTTTTTAGTACCTAACTAAGCAGATTATATTTTAATAAGGCAAGCGACTGTTACTTGTTCAAACTTGCGTATTCGATATTACGTAGGTACAATTTCGTGTACAGACTTGCAAAGCGCTATCCGCCCGACAATGCTTAATGCTTGTTCAGACATGAATTTGATCACCACTATAAATACTTGATGCCAAAGGCAAACTCATTCATTTGTTTCCGGAATTACGAAAAGAAGGTGTGAGAAAATTTATATCAGTGTTTGCTAGTGCCGGAGAAAAGTAAGTACCTACCTTTTTTTTGTTTTATAGTACTTAAGTATTTTGTTTACATGTACCAGTCGGTTGATCACAACTGTTTGTATATAACTATACACGGTGTTTCTTTACCCGTCTTAGACCCGAAGCCCACTTAATGTATCCGTATCGTACTTATCATTCGCAAAATATAAACGGTACCTATTAGTTGAGTTTTAAAGTGCATAAAAAGCATAAAAAGTAATATTCGAAAAATTATGTTTGAAACATCCTGAATTGCGCGTGATTAGAGTTCTTACCTATCTACAAAGATAGCGGCCGCGATCATATGGCGCGTAGGTAGTGTAGGTACCTACCTATCAAGTGCACTTTCGGACAATGTATTTTTTGGCATGTGTCATGTGTGCTTTTAAAAAATCGGGAAGTGGTAGGTATATAATATGCAGGCGCAAACGGTGAGGGCAACGCACTCTAAACCGAATAGGTAGGTATCACTAACACTGCGACGGTCGGAAGAGATTAATTCCAATCTTTCCTTCATACTTAAACAGGCTTAGGACTGTCTGACACAATTTTCCGATGTAAAACATTAGTGGTAGATACGTATTTAACAAAGTAAGGGATTTCAGGCGTATTTAAAAGATTGGAATCAACCATTTGTAAATAATCCAGATTATCACTATCACTTATCACCACAGCTATCACTCATCGTCACACGCGATCGGACACTTGCCAATAACAAAGCAGCACTTGTGCATAATGTGCATTAGCCGAAAACCAAAATGTGACTGAGGTCACTGAGGCGGCATTTCACAAAGGGAAGCGCGAGCGCCTTAGAATAGGGATTACGCGCGGGGTTGAAAGGTGCCGCTCGCACGTTATTGGACGGTAGTCCACGTGGACTTATTTTTATTGGATATTGATTAGCAGGCTCGATTGCTAGGTACTATCACCTATTGACTGAAACTAAACAAGTGATTCAAATTAAAATTGTTATTTATTAAATACGTTATTTTATGAAAAAAGAGTTAAAATTTAATAAATAGGTATACCTTTCAATTTCTTATAATGGATACATTAAATGGGCTTTTGGTGTAAGACGGTTAAAAAAACACCTTGTAGATAGGTAACTTCGTAACTTACAGATATTTTAATTGTCCTCTTTTGATTTGAAGACAAAGAGCACGTTTTATTCAATTGTTTTTTCACGACAGAAGCACTGCCTTTCTAAAAAGGCCGAATAAGCAATATTGCAGAGCAATTAATTTTGTAATTTTTCTTGCAAATGACTACTAATTTTATAAAACAGTAATTTCACAATCATTTTAAATTGATTTTGAAGTAACTATTTTATCAAAACTATTTCTTTTTGGAAAGAGCAGGGCTTGAGCTTCGATGCCAGTTTGTCACGTTTTAACAATGAAGCCGCAGACAAAAAATACGCAAATACACGGAGCGCGTGAACTCATTGATTTGATGAAATGTTAGTTATCGCTTTTATGGACAATTTTGGGATTTCGACTTTTATTTTTTTCTACACAAATATGATCAGTATTTGATACTGAGTACACCAATTTTTATTTGTACTATTAAAAATTTGTGGTAAATTAGGTATTTTAAAATTGATACCGTTTTGTGAAAACGTCTGTATTTGTCTTAGCGGTTTATTAGTTGGTCCCTTTACAAGCCGTAATTCTATTACCGCGTGGTGACAAAGGCTGCGGTGTGATACCTATATTCAGAAAAAAACTTGGTTACTAAAACATTTTTTTTTACAGGTAAGGTAACTGACACGAAACATGGCTACAGCAAAGAAAAAATGTCGACAATATAGTGTCGATTATTTGAAATATGGTTTTGTTCCATCAGAGGCAGACAAACAATTGCCCATGTGCCTATTATGCAACAAAGTTTTGAGCAATGACTCTATGAAACCATCAAAGCTCTAAGATCATCTAAAAAGGTGTCATACTGATAAAATAGGTAAAGATTTGAAATATTTTCAAACATTGAAGGAAAAATATGAAAAGAGACCCACCATGCACAGTATGTTCGCTTCAACATCTCAAAGTAACGATGATGGCTTGCGGGCATCTTACAATATCTCATTACTAATAGCAAAATCTGGAAAACCGCACACTATCGGAGAACAATTAATTTTACCCGCTGTTGAAGAGGTTTTAAAAACTGTTTTGCACAAATCTCCATTTGACGTACTAAAAATAATTCCATTAAGTAACAATACTGTTCAAAGACGCATTGATGAAATGAGCTCTGATACCGAAAGTTTTTTGTGCAATCATCTGCAAAAAACTCATTTTTCTATACAACTGGACGAGTCAACGTTACCCGGTAATGAAGCATTATTATTAGCATATGTTCGATTTATTATGGAGGAAGAAATTCACGAAGAATTGCTATTTGCCAGAACTTTGGAGACTGACACTAAAGGCGAATCAATATTTAATGTCCTGAGTAATTTTTTTACGGAAAAATCGATTCCATTTACAAACATTATTTCAGCGGCAACAGACGGAGCTCCTGCAATGGTCGGTCGATATCGTGGGTTTATAAGTCATCTCAAAAGAATTATACCAGGACTTACAGCTATTCATTGCGTAATCCACCGACAACATCTTGTGGCAAAACATTTAAGTGACAGGTTGAACCAATCTCTTCATTTTGTAATAAAAGCTGTCAACAAAATCAGAAGCAATGCATTGAATACGCGTTTATTTGCTCAATTGTGCGACGAAAATGATGAAGACTTCAAACGACTGCTCTTACATACTGAAGTACGCTGGTTGTCAAAAGGTGCATGTTTAACGAGATTTTACTCTGTTTTCGATTCCGTATTAGAGTTCCTAGAAAGTAGAGATCCAGATTTAAAAGAAAACTTGATCAAATTTAAAGCAGACATTGCGTATTTGACAGATTTGTTTAAAAAATTTAATCATATTAACTTGCAGTTACAAGGGGACAGCCTGAATTTAATTAAAACAAAGGGGATAATTTCGGCTTTTCTTGGGAAATTGAAATTTATGAAGCAAAACATTAGTCGGCGTGAATTCTCTCAATTTCCAAACTTGTCGCAGGTAGAATGTATTGATGAGGATAACCATACCTACAGTCAACATTTAAGTGCCCTGCATGATGACTTTGAAACCAGGTTTGAAGATATGCTGACGATGGATATACCACCATGGATCATAAATCCATTTGATGAAACGGAAGTGGCTAATGTTGTATTACAAGAGGAGCTGCTCGAGCTAAGCACCAATGAGGAGCTGAAGGTGAAATTTAGAAAAGGCTACCAAACATTTTGGCTGCAAGCAGAAATACCCGAAAAATATCCTGGACTGTGGGAAATCGCAAGGAAATTTTTAATAGCTTTTCCCTCGTCATACCTTGTCGAAAGGAGTTTTAGTGCAGTTACAAACCTCTTAACAAAAAAAAGGAGCAAATTAAACATCACAGAACGGGGGGATTTGCGGTTATTGCTCACAAAAATAAAGCCAAACATTGATCGTTTGCTGACACTCCATCAAATACATCCTTCCCATTAATTAAAATTATGACCTGAACCTAGGTATATTAGTATATTACCTTATTATTTTTTTCTTGTAATTATATTCTTTTAATAAATAAAGTGTTATAAAATGTACCATTTTTCGTTTTTATTTTACCTATCGGAATAAAGGGACAGAACTCACAAGCGACACAATTTTTATTTTTTGGTGACTTTAAGAATGTGGTAGAAATGTAGCAGCAGAGGGTCCACCGAAACCAGTAAAATTTTGGAAGGGGTCCACGAGAAAAATAAGTTTGGGAACTACTGCCGTAGACGGACTCGAAACATAATTGGATGAAATCGGCTCGATACAAAATAATTGCAAAGATTGGTCTTAAAATCATCTTAAACGGTTCTATGTCCGTATTTTTTTGACGTATGGGTCTGCAATTAAAAACATGAAGTCCACATATTCATACCTAAACCGTAGACGAGCCATATTTCACAAAAAATCCACACTTTTTTTTATTTTAATTTTTATTCATTATTTTCGTCTAAAACCTGGCCGCTCAAGTAACACTCGCTCTCGTTTACTCCGATACAAATAGACAGTGTGCGCGTTTTTGGTGTTGACAGCGCCTTAAGACCTGTCCAAATTTAATGCACTGACTGGAGGAGGGGAGTTAAACCATCTCACTCTTAGACTGACCTTATGACCCTCTCTCCCCAGTCTTAAGGCCACTAACACTAGCACTTACCTATGCGCTAGCGAATGTTTGGCTAGAGTAACAAAAATAGCTGTGTTTGTTCGTAAGAAAGAGGTTTGTAAATTATTTCACCCTGATATTGTGTCATATTAGGTTGGCTGCAGTGATCCAACAATGCGCGAAATCCAATGTAACTTTTTAGCAGACTATTTAATATTATACAGTTAGTGTACTTAGTGTGTTACCGGCGCGCGGGCATTTATTAAAACTGATAATAATATTATGTTTCATTAGCAATTGTTTAGATGTATTAGCAAATCATAATTATGTAAATTACCTGAACAATTTAATATCCAAAATCCGAACCTTCAATGTACTTAGGTGTATGACGTTGCACTAAACAAAGTTAACAAAGTATGAAGAACTGTCATTTACACTTACTTTACTTTGATGTACATTGCTGGCAATTTAAATTTTGTTAGAAGTCGGAATTTTAGTTAATTCATTAAATTAAGGTCATGGTTAAGCTAAAGAAGTAGGTAGGTACGGTAATTTTACCCTATTTAAAAAAGGTCCACTTGCCGGTATTAACCTAGTCACATACATAGGTATGTTTTTACATGAAGTATTAGATCATAGAAAGCCAAATTTACTTCAAATTTTCAAATTGTTTTAAGTTTTTTGCTGCTAAAGTTGTTCAAGCTGCGGTTTCGTTAAAAAAAGGCGTGTTATTTTCTTGTACCTACAAGCTACATAATAAGCTGTGAGTCGTTATCGTAATGCCAACAAGAAGTATCTCTTATGGCCACCAATATATGTTTTATCGCTCGTTTGCCGAGTAAAGTCGTCAATAAAATACGTTATGGCATTTTTGCCATATTGTGTTTATTGGCAAACGTGATGGAATTTTATGGATTTCGAGTAGCTCTTTATGGTGACAAGTACTTAAAGATGTATCAATAAAACTGTTTATTGATTTGCGTAATTATTATGCAACAGACGATAAAATTTAATTAAAATAATTTAAAAGGAAATGCATGCTGATCTTCATTAAATTTTATTTCTCATGTCTCTCACGTCTCACGTACCTACCATGTGCATCAAAATATTTATTTGTCACGGTTCATGAGATGCAGCCTGGTGACAGACGGACGGACAGCGGAGTCTTAGAAATATAATAGGGTCCGTTTTACCCTTTGGGTACGGAACCCTGAAAAAGGTATGACAACGCGCACCGAGGATTTTGTACTTGGTAGCTAACGTAAAACTCGAGACGGCTCAAATCTGTAACACAATCTATACTTAAATTAATAAAGAGATAAGTAATGTATAGTATGTATGTATGTATGTTCAAATACAGGGGGTTATGTCCGGAACTACATATCCGATTTAAGAGTCCGCAGTAAGCTCGGTTCTCCATACAAACGTAGTTACGCTCTGATTTTAAAACGACTAGCTAGTTTGCTCTGACACTTTGTACTTAGAATAAGTTTAGGTATATCCATGTCTGTAATTACTTAGTTTATGTAGCTTCAGATACCAAAGTAAAAAAAATGCAGCAAATTCAAGTTTTTCATACAAAGTGATGTTTTGCTGTATTTCGTTTGTTTTATAAACTGGAGCCATACAAACTAATTACAGACCTAGATATATCTCATGTCATTGTTTATGCAAAGTTTCGTTACAACTTAACACGTAGTTTGAAAATGAGAACGAAACTCCGTTTGTATGGGAAGGTGAGATTCGGCCGAGCTTACTGCGGACTCTTAAAAATCCTTCACTAGGATGTAGATTGAATCTTCGGGTTAGACATAGGTAATTATCCCGTGGCTGGGCCTAGGATCTTTGCAAAACGCGGACGGATAGGAGCCGCGTGGGCAGTTCAGTGTTTACGCCGCTAAACATTTCGTGTTCCGAGAATTTTCCGCTTTTTTCTTGTAACCAGAGGGCCTACCGCGAACGGCATTCGAAGTTTTCCCTCTCTGTCGCACTTATGTACGAACTCGTAAGTATGACAGAGAGGGGAAACTTCGAATGCCGTTCGCGGTAGGCCCTCAGACTCGCTGGTCAGATTCTATTGTTTATTTTGTGACTGTACAGTCGCCATCACATGTACACTATAGGTGTTCTAAAATATCGGCACATGCACCCTAATGCCTTGAAAATAGAGGTGTGTTCCGATGTTTGTGACGTGCTTGTTTGCTGCGATGTATGTGATGGCGAACAAGCACGTCACAAACATCGGAACACACCTCTATTTTCAATGCATTAGGGTGCATGTGCCGATATTTTTGAACACATATAGTGTACCTATGTATGTGATGGCGACTGTACTAGATGGGTACCCCATTTGTTTTACTTATTTGCGTGTTTTATGGTGTTACCACACCAATCGATCGATGCCATTGATCGATGATGGTCGACGTCGATCGACAGTTTCTACTATCAGCCAAACCTACCACACCAATCGATCGATATCGATCGATGGCATTGATCGATTGGTGTGGTATCACCTCAGAGCATAGAATACTAGAGAGAGGACAAGCCGCCGGCGGCCGTGTCGCAGCTGTATGCTCAATGGGCATACACTGCCATACTGTGCACGCGTGCTGATCGCAGAGAATATTACGTTTTTTCCCAAAATGCCTGATATGATGCGCGTTTATTGTCAAATAAGCGTGTAGGTATACAAGAGTGTGTGTTTTAGATGTGTGCGTACTTTGTCTTGTCAATTACTTGGGCGTTGTGTGGGTTAATGTACTTGCGACAGGCTCACTCTATACAAATCGGCCGCCATGTCCGATCTCCTTATATTCATTCATCTGTGGGTATCACCCTTACGGTTTGCAGTCGACGCGGGAGGGCGCATGCGCGATTGGCAAACGCGTCCTCGTGTCGTGTGTCGTGTGTCGCTCGGCCAATTAGAACCCGAGTCAGTAGTGATGTCTGTCACCGCATGGATTGCGGCCAATCACGGGCGAGGAATAATGGCGGTGCGGCTTAAAATCAGATTTAGATTTTACAGTTTTTTTTTGGCCATTGTTATTGTCGCCGTTTTCGCGCTAACGCTACATCTACCTACATAACAAGAAAAACGAGTGCGGAAACGGTGCTCCGTACTGATAAATTCAGAATATATCAGGACAGCAAACACGAATTTTGACCGGAAGTACTGCCGCATGGCCATTGAAAGCTTTATTGCATGCATAGTATGCATGCAATAAAGCTTCCGCAACATTTAACTACTTGTCAATAGGATTACGTTAAGTTCTACTTCCACGTACTAGATGTCGCTGGTAGTGCATGGCCACAGAGGTAAAAAAAACGCCTCTTTTACGTACACAATATTTCACCGTGTGTGCTCGCTTTGTAACAACGGGTTTGGGATTGTGCGCTCGTGACAATTATAATTGTACACTCGACCGCGGCAGCTTGTTCTACGAAATACGTGATCGACTGTACTAATCACGTTTGTAAATTTTTGGTCCCTCTAATGACAGTTGGCAATCCTGTAAAAGTATCGTTTCATAAATATGTTACGAAGTTCTTATTACAACTGCATAAAGACCATTGGGACATATTTTTGAGTATTTTATTGCACCCATATTTTTACACTTGACTGTACGTACATACATACTAAGAGTTTGTTTACACCAATCCGTATCTGTCGGTGTAGGATCCGACAACGACACTTTTCGTTCGGAGCATACTCCGATATCGGACTGGGTTGTGTGAACGGTAAGAGCTTGTTTACAACCAATCCGTATCTGTCGGTGTAGGATCCGACAACGACACTTTTCGTTCGGAGCATACTCCGATATCGGACTGGGTTGTGTGAACGGTAAGAGCTTGTTTACAACCAATCCGTATCTGTCGGTGTAGGATCCGACAACGACACTTTTCGTTCGGAGCATACTCCGATATCGGACTGGGTTGTGTGAACGGTAAGAGCTTGTTTACAACCAATCCGTAGGTGTCCTGTCGTAGTAGGATCCGACAACGACACTTTTCGATCGGACTTCGGAGCATGCTCCGATATCGGACTGGGCTGTGTGAACAGCGGCGCTACCACGAACTTCGAATCTCGAACTCCGTATGTCTCCGTCTCTGTCGCTCGAGTACCATAAACCATAAGTGCGATATAGACGGAGATATACGAAGTTCGAAATTCGAAGTTTGTGGTTATAGCTCAGTATGCTTATGCATGCTTTCCTTCGATTCCGATTACTTGCCTCCGCTATCGTTACTGGATCCGACACCGACAGTTACGGTTTGTTTGTGAACAAGCTCTAATGCGCCCTATCTATTATGTACACTTTTGTTAGTTATGAGTTATGAGTGTCTCTTAACAGGGCATAGGCCTCTCAACTTGATTTCTATGACTCGTCATGAGATAGGGACTAGAATGACCGTGGCACCTTGGTTTCATATCCCCATCTCGCTCGGTCTCATAGCTTCGTGCCGCTCTGATGCAGTCCGTCACGTAAAACCGTCTGCGGCGCTACCACGAACTTCGAATCTCAAACTTCGTATATCTCCGTCTCTGTCGCTCGAGTGCCATAAACCATAAGTGCGATAGAGACGGAGATATACGATGTTCGAGATTCGAAGTTCGTGGTAGCGCCGCAGGTGCGGCTTACATCACCGACATATTCACAGAAAACCAAATTAATGACGATCGTATGTTCACGTGTTCTTGCACATGAACACTTTCTTACGAAAATATTCGTTTCTTGAATTCTGAACTTTAAACTATGGGACACACGGTTTAGTTTCGATTGCATTATTTTTGTATCTCTTGTGACGAGCACGTGATTTACATTGTATAATATTACATTATAGGTAGGTACAGGTAAAATCGCCATCACATACATCGGTACACTATAGGTGTTCAAAAATATCGGCACATGCACCCTAATGCCTTGACAATAGAGGTGTGTTCCGATGTTTGTGACGTGCTTGTTCGCTCCGATGTATGTGATGGCGACTGTACGCTGCAGTCAGCACTTTTACTTTCGAGTGAGTGGTGACTTCACCGCGGTCAGAGTAATGAAAGTAACATGATTGGACTATTATTTACAACAGGTACTTTGCTTTGCTCTCCATAATTTTTTGTTAACGTCGTTGGCAACCAAGACTTCGGTCGTAGCCTACGGACGCTTGTAATTCTAGAGAACTTGCATGCGCGTTGCCGACCGCGGCGCTACCACGAACTTCGAATCTCGAACTTCGTATATCTCCGTCTCTGTCGCTCGAGTACCATAAACCGTAAGTGCGATAGAGACGGAGATATACGAAGTTCGAGATTCGAAGTTCGTGGTTATAGCTGACAGATTGCGGGAGACAGACGAGGTCAATTCTCAATATGAATACCCCACACGTATGGCTTTGATGAATTTTTTTTTTTTAAGTTTCAGTTCTGTGTATCCCCTAAAACTTAATGTTTTTTTTTAGATTTTTGTGTTAAAATCTTAATGCGGTTCACAGAATACATCTACATACCAAGTTTCAAGGTCTTATAGTTTCGGAAAAAAGTGGCTGCGACATACGGACGGACAGACAGACAGACAGACATGACGAATCTATAAGGGTTCCGTTTTTTGCCATTTGGCTACGGAACCCTAAAAAGGACCGCCCGGATCGTTGGTGGCTCGAAAGTTCCCATGACACTGGCGGCGTTGCCACGCTGGATGGCCAACGAAATATGTTGAGCCAGGAACGATCCGGGACGAGGATCGCAGCCCCTATCCCTAAGCCGCCGACCCAAATACCGTATGAAGTCATTGGCCTACGTACCCCACGGTCTCCACCGCCACTGGCACAAAGTCGTACATCGGCTCCAGAGTACTTGGCATGTTTCATCCGAGCCGCCGACTCGGCAGCCGACGCCGCGGATCTGATGGTTGAATGACACAAAATTAAATAAAAACGTATAAAACTACTAATACAATATCGACATTGATAGAAACGAATGAGTTTAATTTTGGACCATAGTTGGGGTAGTGGACTATAGTTGTATGGCTTTACGTCATTTAAGGCTCATGACTTGTCTAGCTTATAGTCCATACGTAAATAAGTACAATTATAAAATTAAAACACTAATTATTATTTAGGCGACGAAACTGTGTGGCTCTGTTGCGACGTCAAGTCCGGTGTAGAATTTGGTAGGTTGCTCCGGAACCACCGAAAAACTAAACCCTTCTGCCAGAATAGAGAAGTATTAGGTCCTTATCCTTACCTATGAAATTGGCGGTGTGTATGGAGAATTTTATGAAAACTGTGATTTTCATACATTGAATTTTGCGGATTATTCAGCAATGCCAAATTCAAAGCAAACTAAATTTTGGTAGGAATATAGAAAACTTTTAAGCTACTTTACACATATCTTCATTCCTTAAAAATAGTTCGCATCATAAAACTATACGTAATTGAAACACTTTAACCGGCAGCACATGAAAAGGGCGGTTTTCAAGCTTTAATTTGAACCTTTGTTACATAGTCTAATAATGAAATTAAAAAATAATTTGGAAGTTGCAATAGAAATGAATAAATTACGTACAAAATAATATCTGTGAAAAACCCGCCAATTTCATACCTAACCTACACGCCATGGTCTCCTGCGGCCGCGGCACGCGCACCACAAATTAGCTGAAGTGCACATAGTGGCGCGAACACAATTCTGGAAATGGTTTCATCATCATCAACATCATATCAGCCGAAAGACGTCCACTGCTGGACATAGGCCTCCCCCAAAGAGTTCCAAAGTGACCGGCCCTGCGCCACCCGCATCCAGCGGACTCCCGCGACCTTTACCAGGTCATCAGTCCACCTTGTGGGAGGCCTACCATCGCCGCGCCTTCCGGTACGTGGTCGCCACTCGAGAACCTTTCCGCCCCAACGGCCATCAGTTCTACGTGCAATGTGCCCCGCCCACTGCCACTTAAGTTTAGCGATTCGGAGGGCTATATCGGTTACCTTCGTTATGCTGCGGATAGCCTCATTTCTGATGCGATCACGCAGAGAAACTCCCAACATAGCCCTCTCCATTGCCCTTTGGGTGACTTTGAGCCTTTTTATGAGGCCCATAACAGAGTTGGTTTAAAAAAAACATACTTCAAATATAAATTCAATTTCGTCCCTACATTTCGTTACAAGGACTAGCTGTACCTAACCACATATTTAATATGTGTTGTATACTTTTACTTAGGTACTCATATTTTCGACACCGCGGGTAGCCATTTGCATACTCGTAACCCCGAAGCCTGTTGCGTGACACGACATTTAACTTCTCCATCTTATACCTATTCAATGTCATAAATAAATAATAACATTTTGCCTTTCCCCGTTGTCCAGCGAAAAACAATACATATATGACTAGGGGTACGGATATTTACATAAACGTCCTTTTATTCTTACATTAAATACACAAAAAACCGACCAAGTGCGAGTCGGACTCGCGCACGAAGGGTTCCGTACCATTATCTATAAAAACGGCAAAAAAATCACGTTTGTTGTATGGGAGCCTCCTGTAGCCTAGTTGGTAGTGACCCTGCCTACGAAGCCGGAGGTCCCGGGTTTGAATCCTGGTAAGGGCATTCATTTGTGTGATGAGCACAAATATTTTTTCCTGAGTCATGGATGTATTCTATGTATTTAAGTATTTATTTATCCATATAAGTATGTTTATCGTCGTCTAGTACCCATAGTACAAGCTTTGCTTAGTTTGGGACTATGCCGATTTGTGTAAGATTGTAAAAGAAAAAAAATATAAAAAGATATGTATTTATTCTGGTTTTTAGTGTTTGTTGTTATAGCGGCAATAGAAATACATCATCTGTGAAAATTTCAGCTGTCAAACTATCACTGTTGTTGGGATACAGCCTGGTGACAGACGGACAGACAGACAGACAGACATACAGACGGACAGCGGAGTCTTAGTACCCGTTTTACTCTTTGGGTACGGAACTCTAAAAAAGACGTATTAGGTCACACCTGGCTATAAAGTGTATATTATAATACCGCTTGCGCCGTGTGCGGAAAATCGCTGTAAGTACTCATCACGGGCGGTAATAAAGAAAGCCTCAGATCGCCTATAACTGTGCAGCTGTGATCTGATACATTGTTTGTATATAACCGCTTTAGGTAAGTAATGTACTATTTTTAAAGAATGTCGTTTGTTACAACCTTATTTATGCCTCTTTTTAATACTTAAAGTCGCCGTCAATGGACTTTGCTAACTATGTAAACTAACCGCCATACTGAAATTGACATTTAATGTCAATTTCAATACATTGTTTGTTTACATAGTTAGCAAAGTCCATTGACGAAGAATTTACCAAAAAAAATCGTATAAACCTTTTTTCCTACATACAAAGAGGCTGAAAATAACAGCACCACACCGGAACAAAAAAGGGATTTATTAATGTTTAACCACCTTAGAAACCAGTGCGAGTAAATTCTTAAGAACTATATTTTGCATTATCTTAGCAGATTTAGGTGAACAAGTGTTCACATTATTTGTGGACTGGAAAGTAGGTACAGTTGGCCGCGTAATAGTCGATCCCGTTGCATGTAATGGCGTGGAAAATTTCCTATGCTCACTTAATCACTCACTTTGCTTGATGCGCTGTGTTGGGAGTGAGGGACCTGCATGTCTCTATCTGCGAACACAGCGTATCCTCAAGTGAATAAAGGGTCGGCAACGCGCTTCTGATTTTTCTGGGGTCGCAAGTGTCCATAGGCGACGGTACCACCTGCTTACCATCATATCAGGCAGGCCGTAAGCTTCTTTGCCACATTCGTTAATCTTGCCAGTAACCATCAGTTGCTCGAGAATGTGTCCCTCTTTCCTGGCAATGTGACCAAAAAACTCCAGAATTCTACTTATTGATTTGATGGTTCGTTTTGTTGACATATAACTCTCAAGACTCTCAACGCAGCGCATTCTCGGGAGATCCGGCGACGTTTACTTACCACGAGTTACTACGAGGAACACAACACAAGTAACAGAACACCATATACATATACACATACAGAGAAAACACAAATATTTAGTGTTATTATGGCAGCGGTCTTCATCAGTCAGTATCAAAAGTAGCTACGCAAACGAAGACGTCAAAAGTCTTTATTAAAAGGGAATATGAACTTCTGACGTTTTCGATTGCGTAGTTATTTTTTAATAGACTTCAAAAAAGGAGAAGATTCTCAAATTCGTCTGTTTTTTTTTTTTTTTATGTGTGTATCTTACGCGATAACTCCGTAATTTATGAACCGATTTGAAAAATTATTTCTTTGTTTGAAAGCATATACTTCCAGATTGGTCCCGTTGTCACCAATATCCAGTTCTGATGATGGTATCCTGGATAAATCGAGGGAACTCTTCAATTTTATAGGCAAACTTGAAGCTTTTCGGCTACTGATTTGAAGTCTGTTAAAACTTTGTTTTGAAAGTCAATTATGATGCTGACTGAACCTCATCCCCCAGTTGGGCTGCTCCAAATGTGAGCGAGACGATATTCCGCTGTGCCATGTGTCTCAAAATATATTATCAACCCGTCCCTTGTATCATTCCGTCCCAAATTTATCAACACGCTCCATATGTTTCAACTCGCCCCATTTGATTCAACCGGCCCCAAATATAATATTATATTTAGTAAAATATTAAAGAAGTATCTAGGTAAGTCAACCAATTTGATTCCTAGGCCATCATAGAACCTTGCCGTTGTAAATGCTATGTCAATACGGGTTACTAGGATTATTGCGTCGCTATGTAGCAGTTAAAATGACAGGGTGCTACTGTGGCCTAGGAATCAAATTGGTTGACCGTACCTAGATAAGAAGTATAGGTACTTTTATCTTTAAAGATTATAAAACGGAGGTAGTTAAAAGGCGCAAGTATAAAGTATAAATTGGCTATTTCACGGTGTTAAGTAGAGCCTTTTGAATGGTGACCGGGGACGAATGGTCGCGATTCAGTTCACTCAGTACGCCGGAACTGCGGTCTTTTCACAGAGCTTTCCGAATGTTTTACTACCATTGAACCAGTGTAAATCTGACCTCCTATTACGTTTAGTTATTACGAAGTGAAGAGTCAAGTGATGTTTGGGATATGCAGTCAAGCTCATGATGTTTGATGAATAGGCAGCTATTGACCGACGAATCCGCGTTGAAATGGCGATGAAATGAAAACGAATACCTGTGGAATATCAATGATTAATGTATTAGAAACCTTGTCGTTAATTAATAAATGTTAACGAAATCTTACAAGTTGATTTTTGCCCGACTACGGCGGAGCCAAAAAAAAGTACATGTTTTTTGTCTATGTTTGTGTTTATGTGTGTTTCACTGTAGCTTTAAAATACTGAACCGATTTTGATAAATGGGGTGTCAATCGATTCGAAATTATGCTCCGGGTGACATGGGCTGGCTACCTTTTGTATGAAAAAGAAAAATAGTATGGCTGTTACATATAACATAAGTGACAGACTTTAAAAAAAATCTTTTGCTATCATAGCGTGTCATGTGCGATCAAATGAAAGAGGAGAAAATTTCCAGTTCAAATATATGAATATATATTTGAACTCGGCATATAGTTTTTTAACTTTTTATGCTTGTAACATGCTTGCAAAGCTTGCAGTGGGTTAGATTGACTGGAAATTTGGTATCAAAGTTATCATGAGGTTATTTGAGAAAAAAAAAAATTAACATTTTCAGTGCCAGGAACGAACCCGCTAGGTAAGCACTCTGCTCGCAGGCATTTTCCTCTACATACGGGTTTTCGCACGAGCGTAGCGCTACGAAAACATTGGCGTTGGCACTGAATGTGTTATTTATTTATTTAAACTTTTTTACACACCACAAAAAGCGCCAATCTTGTAGACCACTATTCATTAAATATAAAATATTACCTCTACCCTGTTTATACATTAAAGAGGTGGCGATGTTTGTTAAAAAGCACCAACAATTATTTGAAACACTTCGTAGCTTTAATAGGAATTTTAGGAACAATAATAAATTGATCAGTATTCACTGCCCACGTACACCATTATATAAAAACAGTATTTATTTCATGTCTATTAAAATATTCAATTGTATTCCAGATACGTTTAAATCCCTAGACAACACTAAATTTAAAAAAAAGATTAATGAATGATTATTGCATAAAATGTTCTATACGACTAATGATTTTTTAAATAATAAAGGCAAGGTATAATATATGTTAATGTTCAAGTGTAATTGTTTATTATAATTATAATTTCTAATTATTCTTAAATGTTAACTCATTATTTATATGATCACTGTTATTAATAATAATGTAATAAATATTGACATTTTAATTTATAATTCACTGGGTATTTTTGACTTTTTATGTAAAAATATTGTATACCATTTATATGGTAGACTATGGTCGTGGTCACTATAACAATGTAACACCTTTTCATGCACCTGTAGTCACAATAAAGATTTTTTGATTTTGATTTTGAAAAATAAGTACAATTGGCGTACTTAATGCCATATGGCATTCTCTACCAGTCAACCATTACATCTTAGTCAGTCAGTAGTGTTATGATTATGATGATTCCATTAACACAATGTCAAAATAGCCCGCGAGCTAGCGACAGATTTTCGTGACCAATCAACTCCCGTGCGATAACTTGTGAGAAGGTTCAGAATGTTGTATCATGAAGCCCCGTGGGCGTCAGCCAGGGCTCCGTCGGTGGGTTAAACAGCCTAGCACATCAAACACATAAAAAACAATTGACAATTCCTCCTGATTCATTTTATCGTCAAATGATAGTTTATCCAATATTATGACAAAAAAAAACGTGATTGTACAGTGGTGGAAAGTCCGTCAGCTGGTAATAGGAAGATATAAAAAAATTAAATCAGTTAGCAGCTGAAATTTTGTCAGGTCAAAAAAAAAAAAATGACCTCAAGTTTGTAACGCAGTAGCCCGCGTACTCGGGACAATTTTTGTATATTTTGTTGTGTTTGTGTTGGTTGTGTGTGTGTGAGGGAAACACTTTTTTTTCTATACCCAATTAAAGGCACCGTTACGTAGTTATCACATGTAGTAAGATAATCCAGTAGCTGACTAAGCTGTATTTTTAAGCTGTATTAAGCTCTTCCTACCTATTTACTAGTTAGCACAATGCAACTGAAAAGTAGAATTGCCACTGAATTTCCTCGACACGTGTAAGTCACAGTATACATTCGATGATAAATACACAGTACAATACCTTTAAATGATATAAACGCGCAGGCTAATAAAATACTTAAAGTGAGATTTGTTAGAAAAATTGGGCACATCTGCATATCATCACGCATACTTATTTGGAGCAGCCCAATTGGTTTAGGCTTATACACCCGCTAACGTCCTTGAGTCGTCGTCCGTATGGGCCAGCGCGCGACTGATCGGGCCTGCCGAGCCTCCGCGCTCGCGCATTTTGTAGGTATTTAAACATAGTAATTAAGATAATCATTTTATCTATTCAAACTCTGCGAATTTGTCTATAAATATTTAATAACTTTATTTGAGTACAAACATTGAATTTAAAATATCTATAGTTTAGTCATAATATTGAATAAACTTTACAAAAAGAGGTAACTTTGGGATTTTTTTCTATCGAGTGAAGTTCATTAGATCGCGTAACTGAATGCGACTTTGACTAGATTAGATCCTTAAGTAATACGTATCTTTTTTTTAGATTTTTAAACCCTATTTTCTACGTCTGAGATTGTTTTAAAAAACTCGAAAACGCTGCCCCTGTTGACTGTCGAGCCTTAAGTGCCTCCACCTTACAGAAGACCGCAGCCATAGTAATACCACTAGACACTAAAAAAACAAACTAAACTCTGTAGGTGTAAGGTGTAGTGTACTGGTGGTTAGTAAGGTCGCCAGAGCTCTCTAGGATGTTCTGCCTTTCTTCCTCAGGATAAGTATTATCGCGGATACATCACACCGTCACAGTATATAAACCAATTTATTTATTTATCGTATGGCGGTTACACACTGGTACATATATGTATTCGTATTGATGTCGCTGATAGAGTTCCAGTGTGCGCTGCGAGGTTCAAAAGGAACAGTGCAGCTGCCGAGTTTGTTGTTCTTTTAGCACCACCCGGAGGTCACGTGTAGGGTTTCTAGGGTTATTCCTACGGACGTAGAACAACAACGACCTCCATATAAACCAATACAGTCAGTCGACGAAGCCGTCTAGACAGGGCAATCGTGCGGGGCGTGAGGGGCGAGGGGCGTATAGGGCGAGCCCAAGCTGTATACATGTATCTGATTTAGCTGAAATTGGTCATACTCATGTAAAATCGGTGACAATGCAATGCTATGGCATCTCCGAACTAATCTGATGAGGGAGACAGGAGGTGGCCATAGCAACCCCTAAACTACACAAGGTACATGATGACTGTGCACAAAAGTACAATCGGCAATAAATAAACTCATGCGGCCTTTTCAGACCGCCTACCAAACACGAATAGGCCAATGCGAGCAAAACAAAAGCACGGCCGTACCATCCTACTTGGAACAATTTCTGCGCTACCCAAAGGTTTTCTGGCAGAGATCACACTTTAGCGATAAGATCGCCCAAGGGCGTGGGGGGGGGGGGGGCAAGTTCATACATATACATAAAAGATATATTTTCGTGGCTTGCCTGACTTGCCTGTATTTAAAAAAAAATGTCGCCGCCCATGAGACCACCTGTTGTTAACCTCTACTTTTAAGTCCTGTATTTGATTCATGATAATCATGATGTATTAAGGTGGTTCGATTACCATACAAAGCGTTATTTGACATTCGCAGGCTAACGGCGTGATATTTTAAGAAACTTATGTAGTAAACTTTCATCAATTGGCTTCCCATTTGCGCCAAATTCCCCCTTTCCTAGAATAAACTTGTATAAACTAGATTAATTTGAGAAAAATAGTTTTCCCAAAATATCACGTGACAAATAAATTTCTCAAATTAATCTAGTTTATACAAGTTTATTCTAGGAAAGGGGGAATTTGGCGCAAATGGGAAGTCAATTGATGAAAGTTTACTACATAAGTTTCTTAAAATATCACGCCGTTAGCCTACGAATGTCAAATAACGTTTTGTATGGCAATCGAACCACCTTAAGGCGGGCAATGAAGAGTACCTATTGTATCCTTTTCTCAAAGCCACTCGAGACATTTTCGACTCACTGTAGCCCCTGTACGTAATTTTGTTTTGAATAAAGTTAAAAGCCTGAATTTTCAGTGACCAATAGGGCATTAGATAACTAGTCTTATACCCAAATTACATTAAATTTGAACATGTCGTTTAAGAACTATTTCATAGCAACTGACGAAAAAAGGTATTGCAGTACTGCCAAATATTATACAACCGTGTAACAGCAGTTTATCCAGCTCAGTACAAACAAACATTTAGCCCGGTTATGTGTTTCATTCACTTAACGTTAACGCTCTGGCAAGGTTAACGACCACCGAACCTATTTCCTATACTCCTCACATGAAACGACTTATGTCAATGTGAAAACCAAAACACGTACGACTGATGGATCTACGGTTTTCTCCCTTGTTGTTAAAATGGCGTCTTTTTATAGACGTTGCAATGTCTCATAAGCTCTTCTACTAAGTTATTATGCGTATAGGCTGTAGGGAAATTCGAAATGAGGCATAAAAGGTCAAGGGCATGCGGGGGTGTAAGCGATAAAGGATGGATTATATTTATGAAAAGATAAAACTTGTATTTGAACCCGCCTGTGTTATACCTAAGTCAATAGTAGGTAATATACATCGAATTCAACTTTCTTGAGACATGTTTAAAATAATACCAATATTTTCCGCGGTTAAACTCACGTATTAAGGGGCTACCCGAGGTTTTCATAGATTTTTGACTAGTTTTGAATCGATACGAATAGTTTTGAATCGATACGACCGATCTCCATTTTGGTCTACCATATTTTGAAAGAAATAAATAGTAATTTTTTATGATTTTTTTAGACATTGTCTAAAAAAACACCTTTTTAACCGACTTAATAAAAGGAGGAGGTTCTCAATTCGCTTGTATTTTTTTTTATTTTTTTTAAGGTGTGTTACCTGAGATCTCCGTCATTTATGAACCAATTCGTACCATTATTTTTTTAATTGAAAGTATATGCTTCCAGGTTGTTCCCATTGTTTTCAAAACTCCAGTTGAATGATGGGAACCATGAGGAATTGAGGGAACTCCTCAAATATATAAGGCACGCGTGTAGTAATTTCGGTGTTTTCTATTATAACTTATAACTCGTGTATTTACATCCGGAAATCATAAATTTGGTGAAGTGTAAGTGATGATGAAGACCACAGATGGCTTGTGGAACTTGTCAATGATGTACTTCAAACTATAAAAGTGCCAAAGGTGGTTCTGAGATCCTTGGGGAATTGACGGAAGTCCTCAAATATTATCGGCCCATATACAGCGATTTGGTTTTTTTCTCTAATAATCAACGTATTTGCGCTCAGAAATCAGTTCATGTGGTAAATTGGAAATGTTCATGCGGCTTGGCGGAGTACTGAATTGAAGTCGGTTAAAACTTTGTTTTTAAAGTAAATTATTGTGTTATAAAATTGCTGTGAAAGATCTACCATATACGAAATCTACATATTTGGGTTCATCTCTGATGTCTCTATAAACGTGTGTAGGGTTTTGATATTAAACTAATTAACACAAAAGTAATGGCCAGAAAACCTGTTTTTTGGTCTAAAATTGTTCAACTTTGATGCCAAATGTCTCGAAGACAGTGATGTTTGAAGTAAATATGGGATACTATATTGCTTAAAGCTGTTGTTGTTAATATGATAAGCTACAAAAAACATTAGAAAACTATGAATCCCTTAGTTTTCTAATGTTTTTTGTAGCTTATCATATTAACAACATCGAAGGTAATTTGCGTATGTAAATATAGCTAACTACGCGCTTGAAGCGACTCTACCGCGAAAACAGT
Organism: Epinotia brunnichana; assembly: GCA_963854355.1. NCBI lineage: Eukaryota > Metazoa > Arthropoda > Insecta > Lepidoptera > Tortricidae > Epinotia > Epinotia brunnichana. The sequence goes on along the minus strand of OY977945.1, from coordinate 2,237,027 downwards.
CACCCTGAAGATTTCGAAACATGTTGCCCGTAGTGACATTTAATAAGTGAGTTTAAATGTGGAATTATTAATATTCCTTTAGATTATAGACATGTCTTCACTTATACGCACATTTATTATAAATACTAGCTGTTTCCCGCGACTTCGTCCGCGTAGAACTTATACTTAGAAAATATAATGCAAACAAACTTCTACTTACCATCTTAAGGGATGATTTCCGAGGCAAAAACTATTCTATATCCTTCGAAGGGTCTCAAATTATCTCTATACCAAATTTCATCTAGGTATATGGATTTTATCCAAACTTTCACCCCCTATTTCATACCCTTACGGAAAGATTTTCGGGATAAAAACTATCTAATATAATTCTTCGGGACTCAAACGACCTTTATACCAAATTTCATCTAAACGGGATTCATCCAAATTTACACCCCTATTTCACCTTAGGGAGTGATTTCCGGAATTAAAACTATCCTATGTCCTTTCCAAGGACTCAAGCTATCTCTATACCAAATTGTATTAAAATGGGTTCCATCCGAATTTTCACCCCTAATTTCACCCCCTTAGGGGATGATTTCTGGGGTGATTTTTGAGGGTTGCCCAGGACTTAACCTATATCTACACCACATTTCATCAAAATAGATCATCCAAATTTTCACCCCCCCCCCCCCTTTTTCACCCCCTTAGTGGATGATTTCCGGGATAAAACCACATATGTCCTTCCCCGGGACTCAAACTATTTATATACCAAATTTCATCTAAATCGGTGCAGCGGTTTAAGTAGCTCCATACAAATTTCCATCCCCAATTTCAGCCCCTCAGATATAAAAACTACCCTTTGTCCTTCCCCGGAGCTCAAACTATCTGTATACCAAATTTCATCTAAATCGGTTCAGCGGTTTAGGCGTGAAGAGTTAACAGACAGACAGACACACTTTCGCATTTATAATATTAATATGGAAGTATGGATTATTAGTATGGATAGTATGGGTTCTTTCCGCTTGTCTTCCAAATAGAGGTGTAGCTGTAGACTCATTTCAAAAGAAAGAAGAAACGCAAAACCCATTCAAATATCTCAAAAAATACGAAGCTACAACCGTTTTAATGTCGCTTGTTAGAGTGAGAAAACGATCAGGGACCGTGACGTCACGATCCTCGAGCGTCATAGTAAAAAACAATCGTTTCATTATAAAGGTGCGTTTTGCGGAAAAGAGACGCAACAAACCCCCTCTTAAAACTTTATACACTTATAACTTAGTGATTACCTATATAGCCTCTTGCGTTGTTTTTTTTTCGAGATAATACAACATTATGATTATTTTGTTTAGTGTCTACATCCCTATTTTCGATAAGATAAGATAAAATAAGATTTCTTTATTGTCAGAACTGTGTACATTTAGTTGTTTTGGGTAAAATAAAGTCCAACAGCTTGCCCATTTCGGACGTACAATATTAAACTTAAAGCTAGTCAAATATACTAAAACAATAACAACAATAGTATTTCCAAATAATTTTAACCATATTCACACATAAAATATTAATTCTCTATTTTTCTTATTAATCTATCCGACATCCGTATTTTCTTTTAAACCACGAACTTCGGAAATTCGAAAATATTCAGGTATCTCTATCTCTATCGCACTAACAAATGACAGGAATGCAGATATACGAACTTCGAGTTTCAGTTTTCGTGGTTTGGCTGAATACGCAAAGAGCGCGCGCGCGTGCCATTCGAAAAAACCAAGTTTATATTGTTCGAATTTGTTGTTATAGTTCCCGGCAAACAACTTGAACATGCGGGACGAAGTGGGGGGGCAGCTCGCACGTACAATTCGCCTTTGCGCAGGCAAGGTCATTTGCTCACGAAGTTTGCCGTCTACTGTACATTTGTAGAAATTACGCCTTAATTCGACATTTGCGCATATAAGTTCGCATATCAAAATCGATTAATTTTATATTTGCTTTTGGTACCTATGTGTCTCGTCAATGTATATCGTAGACGGGATTAAAATTATTAATACTTAGGCGAAAGAAAGGCAAAGAAATTCCGCCATTTTGTCCGTAGTATTTCTTATTAGTCTGTGATTTTGACGTTTCTTTTAGCTGACAGATGTGGCGGCGATATACTTTAAGAATAATAAATGAAAAATTAAATGAAGTCGTATATTACGGAAAATAAATTAATTGTCGCAGTCGGATAAAAACTATCCTAAGTTGCAGCGGGAATAATAATGTACCTATATAAAATGTTTCATATTTTTCCGTCCATGGGATGCTGAGAACATTCGTACCACAGAAAGCTTAGTTTCAAACTGGCTGATTCTTTTTTTAATTTAGAGATTTATTATAAGTGGAGATATGTTGATAACTCTCTCTTTGGGGGAGGCCTATGTCCAGCCCTACCTACAGTCGCCATCACATTTTATGAGTAAAATTATTGATTTATTGAAATACTAGCTGTTGCCCGCGACTTCGTCCGCGTAGAACTTTTTATCATCTTAGAAAATGATTTCTCTCAATACAAAATTTGAACCCTCTTTTAGGGGATAATTAAAAAAAAAGTTGATGTTCATTTTCTAGTTTGTGAACAAACAGTCTAAAACCAAAGTTAAAAATCTCATACTTTAAAAATGCCTTGAAATACTCAAACTTTGAACCAATTTTAACACTCTTAGGGGATGAATTTGGAAAAACTCTGAAATCAGTTTTGTAGTCTTTTAACGTACAGAATAAGACCGAAGTTAAAAATCTCTTACTCACACTTTAAAATTTTATTGCTCGCCATTTAAAATTTGAACCCCCTTTTAAACCCCCTTAGAGGTTGAATTTTTCTAATCGCTGAAAGAACTTTTTTCGTAAACTTTTAAGTCTCTAGCTCAAAAAAAGTGTTGGCCATACAAAGCTTTCTTAACCCCCTTAGGGGTGGAATTTTCTAAAACTCTGAAAGTACTTTATTATTAATTTTAATAAGTAACATGCTGAATAGTTTTAAGTCTAGTAAAAAAAAAAGTTTTTCCCACACAACACTGCCTACCCTTCTTAAGGATCTTAAGGATCCCCTTAGGGATGGAGTTTTCTAAAACGCTGAAAGTTCTTTTTTAGTATTCTAATAAGTAATCTTTTTGCAAAGTTTTAAGTCTAACTCAAAAAAAGTGTTGCCCATGCAAAGCTTGCTCTCCTTTTTAACCCTATTAGGGGTGGAATTTTCTAAAACGATTTGTGTTCTTTTTTTCTATTTTAATAAGTAATCTTTCTACAAAGTTTCAAGTCTCTAACTCAAAAACATAAACTTTCCCTGATAAAAACTTTGCACCCCTTTTTATCCCCCTTAGGGATAGATTTTTTCAAAACGCTGAAAGTCTTTTTTTTTGTATTTTTATAAGTAATCTTTCTACAAAGTTTTAAGTGTCTAGCTCAGAAAAAGTGTTCCCTATACAAACCTTGCACCCTTTTTTAACCCCCTTAGGGAATGATTTTTGTAAAACGCCGAATGTAGTATTTTTCATGTTCTAATATGTAATTTTTCGTCAAAATTTTAAGTCTCTATTAAAAAAAAAATGTTTTTCCCATACAAACTTTGCACCCTATTTTACCCCCTTAGGGGTGAAATTTTCCAAAACGCTGAAAGTACTTTCTTTGTATTTAAATAATCTTTCTACAAAGTTTTAGGACTCTAGCTAAATAAAATAGTTTCCCACATACAAACTTTGCACCCCTATTTTAGCCCCCTATTTTTAGGGGTAGAATTTTCTAAAACGCTGAAAGTACTTAATTTTTATTCTGATGACTAATCTTTCTACAAAGTTTTAAGTCTCTATTTAAAAAAAATATTGTTTCCCCCATACAAAATTTGCACCCCTATTTTACCCCCTTAGGGGTAGATTTTTTTAAAACACTGAATCTAGGTACTTTATTTGTATTCTAATGAATAATTTCTCTACAAAGTTTTAAGTCTCTATTTAAAAAAAAGTAGTTTTTCCCATACAAACTTTGCACTCTATTTTACCCCTTTAGGGGTAGAATTTTCTAAAACCCTGAAAGTTCTTTATTTGTATTCTAATGACTGATCTTTCTACAAAGTTTTAGGTCTCTATTTAAAAAAAAAATGTTTCCCCCATACAAACTTTGCACCCCTATTTTACCCCCGTAGGGGTGGAATTTTCCAAAACGCTGAAAGTGTTTCATTTGTATTCTAATAACTAATTTTTCTACAAAGTTTAAGTCTATAGCTCAAAAAAAAAAGGTTCTCCCATACAAACTTTGCACCCCCATTTTACCCCCTTAGGGGTAGAATTTTCAAAAATCCCTTTTTATCCCTAGCCCACGTTATAAAAGCAACATACTGTGCAAAAATCAACTCTCTAAGATTAGTAGTTTCGGCTGTGCGTTGATGAGTGAGTGAGTGAGTGATTGAGTGAATAAGTCAGTCAGGACATAGGCATTTATTATGTATAAATAGATAGAAGATAATGAAACTCCCATTCAAATATCTCAAAAAATTATGAAGCTACATCCGTTTTAATGTCGCTTGTTAGAGTGAGAAAACGATAAGGGACTGTGACGTCAATATACTCGAGCGTCATAGTAAAAAACAATCGTTTCATATGAAGGTGCGTTTTGCGGAAAAGGGACAGAACATACCCCCTCATAAAACTTTGAACTCTTATAACTTAATCATTACCTATATAACCTCTTGCTTTGTTTTTTTCTCCATTTGACTATATTTATTTTAAATTCTTTTTCGAGAAAATACATTATGATTATTTACCATATTTTCGATTCCTGAGCTATAACCACGAACTTCGGAATTCGAAAATATTCGGGTATCTCTATCTCTATCGCACTAACCATACTCGAGTGACAGGGATGCAAATATATGAACATTGCGTATCGGTTTTCGTGGTAGCGCCGCAGGTACTTTGGCTGAATGCGCCGAGCGCGTGCCATTGTCATTCAAAAAAAACAAATTCGTGTTAATTATATTGTTCAAATTTGTTGATTTCATTTATTGAAATTACGACATAAAACGACATTTGCGCATATAAGTTCTCATATCAGAATCGAATATTTTTTTATGGTTTATATTTTAGCATTTGTCTCGTAAAGGTCTATCGTAGACGGGATTTAAATTATTAATAAGTGAAAGGCAAAGCAATTCCGCCATTTTGACGAAAATTTGACGGTTCTTATAGCTGACAGTTGGAGCAGCGTTTGATTTCAATAAAAATAAATGAAAAATTAAATGAAGTCGTATATTTCGGAAAATTAATTAACTGTCGCAGTCGGATAAAAACTATCCTAAGTTGCAGCTAGAATAATAATGTACCTATATAAAATGTTTCATATTTTTCCGTTCATGGGATGCTGAGAACATTCGAACCGCGCAAAGCTTAGTTTCTAACTGGCTGATTCTTTTTTTAATTTAGAGATTTATTATAAGTGGAGATTATAATTCCAATACTATGCATTCAGAGTTTTATTCTATCACTCATAAATCTCATAATCATATATCATCGGTTCGATAATATGTCGAGCGAGATTAAAAAAAAGAGAATTGGGAATGGATGAAAATTTTAGAAGTGCCTTTGTAATATGAGACGGATCAAGGAAAGTGTCTCATTCGCTGTTCTAAACCCAGAACATAAGTGAGGAAACTGTTTGTATTTTTCAAAAATAATTGACGCAGCTGTAAAGTCTGCAACTTTTTTCTGGTGCAAAGGAAGGTTATTCCTATAACGAAAAAAAAAAACTGTCAATCGGATGCCAATGCCATATCACAAGCTGTTATTAAAACAAGTCAAACGAAGTCCCCGTTAGTGACGTAACCACCCACTTTGCGGTCAACCCTTTACTTAGCCCTTTCTATGCTGGACGTGACTGCGATTGTTTTTTAAACGTAGATGAGTTAACTCGCTACGGCCGAAAAAGGGTTAGCGATTTGAGCGCGTTGAAGTTTTTTATACACGAATTAATACCAAAATGGTCCAAACCATACTCACAAATAATAAGCTGGATCAAAGTCAAAATACAAATATCTATCGTCAGAGCGGTCTCTATGAGAATTAGAGGAACGAGAAGAAGAATAGGAAGATTTGGATGCGAAGACGGCTGCGGAATACCCACCATAGAACACTAGATTCCTCTTCTTTTTTTATGATATTGTATGAGTTAATATTGTATTATTTAACGCAATAAACTATTAGTCATCATTTCACATTAATACCATATAGGATCATTTAAATGTTTATTTGAAAAAAAGTTTATGCTATCAAATCATGTTCCTATTTAACTCCGAGGACAGGATTGTCTCTTCTATGTATGTAATGTGTGTTTATATGTGTGTATGTAATGTATGTCTATTTATTTAGCAAGCTCTGAAGCCTACGTCGTGGTAGGTTTTGACATACGATACCAGCTAGTGTAGTATTATGCAGTGCGTTAAAAACGCTGACAATTTAAGCCTGCTCCGCACAATGGTATGGGCCACCCATACAGGACATGCTTTAATTTCAAACTCAAAAATTCAAAAAAATACATTTGTAAGAATACAGTTATGTATGGTCTTAAGATAATAGTGTTGAAATACATGTATTCAGCATGCAAGCATGCATACAAAAATTATATTTAAATAAGCTAAGATAAAAATAACATGTCAATTAGTAATTCAATATTGTAATAATTTCATATATGTGAAACATTTTTATAATATAAATATTGACGCTGTAAAAACAATGTTCTAGTACCTAACCATGTCTCTTTAGGTCAACAAAATCCTGCAATTCTTTGAGTTTGTCATAATAATAACCATTTAGTCAACTTTCGCTTGAATATTTGTCCCGACATCGTCATTCATTTGGTAAATTATTATATAAAGGGAGTAAGACATAGTTTAATCTTATTCTACTGCATCCTGTATGATGATGATGATGGCCCAGTATTAGGTAAGTGTAATAATTACGTGCCAAAATGGGAGGGTTTTTTTACGTAACTTTTTGCTTAAGCATATTTTTATGCCACGGCGGTGGCAAACAAGCACACGACCTGTCTGATGCTATGCAGACACAGTAGCTTATGGACGTCTTATTTGAAAGAAAGAAAGAAAGAAATATATTTATTTGGTATCACAAAGAAATTTCACATGTATGTTTCATACAACTCAAATGCACCAAAATGGATACCACTCAGCATATGCCAGCAGCAATATATGCTAAAGGCGCTGGTTTTCAGGGCACCCAGAGAGAGATACAGATCTTAAAATATAAATTATAATTATAACTTATACGTAACAAAATCTAATTAATGAGAAGGAGATGTCGCTGCGCAATTAATTAACTCAGAGCTATGGTAAGTATGATCAAGTATGATGAAATGTAGGTGTATATGTCTGATTTCATTTACAGGTATTGAAATTCAAGAGCTATGTGGATTGTCCGCTTATGCATTAGATATTTGTAGGTTGATAAGATACATTTTAATTTTGTTTTTAAATGATGCAATGGATATACAGTTTTTTATAGGTGTGATGTGATGAGGAGAAATTACACGTATTTAAGTACAAGAAATATCGCTATGTGTAAGATTGTTCTTTAAATATAAATTTTCTTATTCAACATTATTTATTTCATATTATAATTTTTATCGCCTTATTCACCAAAAAGGCGATAAATCAGATATTAATAATTACAGACCTATAAGCCTTGTTTCACACCTCTATAAAACCTTTATTAAGGTAATTGAAGGTCGCATTGCTGGTCAATTGGACAGTAACCAACTTCCTGAACAGGCAGGGTTCCGACCTGGGCTTTCTACCACAGATCACTTACAAACTTTGAATCAAATTCTTGAAAAATACAACGAATATAACATCCCCCTTTATTTAGCCTTCGTAGATTACAGCAAAGCTTTTGATAGTATTACCCACTCATCAATATTTAACGCACTACAAGATCAGGGCATAGAATAGAACCCACCTATATTCACCTCATCCGCAATATATACGCCTCAAGCACCGCTTGTATAAAGTTACAGTCTCCCGGACCGTCGTTCCATATAAAGAAGGGCGTCAAGCAAGGTGATCCGCTATCACCCAAGTTCCCAGTACCCTTGAACAAGTGTTCAAAAGGCTGGCGGCTGGGTGGAGAAACAAGGGCATCGAAGTCGGTGGAATGCGATTGACAAATCTACGTTTCGCTGACGTCATCGTTATTTTCTCATCGTCAGCTAATACATAGCTCAGTGTCATGCTACAAGACCTTAGCAGAGCAAGCCAAGCAATATGTCAAAGACTAAGGTCATGACTAACCATGTCCAAAGGAGCATAGAAGTGGATGGCGGAGGAATGGAATATGTCCATGAGTAGACTCATTGAGTACTTATACCTGGGCCAAATAGTCTCCTTCCAGGCTCGACAAGACAAAGAAGTTGCTAGAGTTGTTAACGGCCTCCGTAGCCCAGTGGGTAGTGACTCTGCATACGAAGCTGGAGGTCCTGGGTTCGAATCCCGGTCAGGGCATTTATTTGTGTGTTTATCACGAATATTTGTTCCGAGTTATGGATGTTATATATGTATATAAGTATCTATATGTATTTATCTATTATATATATCATCGCCTAGTACCCACAACACAAGCCTTACTGAGCTTACCGTGGGCCTAGGTTGATTTGTGTAAGATTGTCCCGTAATATTTATTTATTTAGACGCACCGAAAACGCCTGGAGGAGCTATTGGTGCATGAAGGAGTATATGAAGGGAAACCTTCCTACATCCCTAAAACGGAAACTCATGGACATGTGCATTCTTCCAATCCTTACCTACCCACAAACTTGGTCTTTGACAAAAGTTCAGAAATCTGCCCTCAAGGTTTGTCAGAGAGCCATGGAACGCAGTATTTTGGGCGTGAAATGAACAGATCGCATTAGAAATACAATACTGCGTTCCAAAACGCAAGTAGCTGACGTAGCTCACGCAGCCGCCAAACTTAAGTGGGGCCGCATGCCGGCAGACTTGAGGGCTAAAATCACCACCAAGTGGGTCCCACACAACCGAACACGGCATCGCGGTAGACCTCATCGGAGATGGCGAGACGAGCAAGACTGGTGGGAGACTGCCCAGGATAGGGATACGTGGAAGGAAAAGAGGGAGGCTTTTGCCCAGCAGTGGGACACTTAAGGCTATTAAATAATAAATAAAAAAAAATTATAATATTGTTTTTCCCATTTGAATTATCTAATCACAGACATGTTTTATTGAAATATAATTAACTGAAAAAAAAGATTTATTGAAAAAAACTGTTCATTTTATGTGGCCATGATATAAGTATGATGAATGTGTACCTACCTATTGTTAGTAAATCAATCAATCAATCAAATCGTTTATTCGTAAAACATACTCGTAGGTCACGGACTTTAATCGTTGAGCCATTAAAATTATCTATTAAAACTTTACTATTAAAAAACCAGAAAAAGTTGACACCTCAGCAATTAAAGTCCTTGACTGAACATACAAAGGTGTCATGAACTTTTTACAGATCTCTATGTCTTAGAGATAATGCATACAAATAGTCATAACTCATAACATACTATGTATACTACGTACTTACCTAGGGCGGTTAAACAAAAATGTCTCAGATCGCAGGTATTTGACGACCGAGCCGAAGGCAACAGCGATAAATATGCGCTCTGAAGCTTTCTTTATTACCGCGCGTGGTGAGTACAACATTTTACGTCTCTATCTGGCCAGGAAGTGGGGTTTTCCGCACGCATAGCGTAACTTTATGGCCAGGTATGACGTAAAATATATTAATCATATTAATTATAATCGTCCCTATGTCAAATTACGTTAGCAGAACATAACCTGCCTAGATTAGTGTGTAAGTTTTTGACACTCATTTAACTTATTAAGTATTTAAGTATTAAAACATCCTGTGAATACCATGGTTGCAACTTGCAACGAATAAATGAATATAAGTCCTATCATTGTAGGCGCCTTGGTACTTTACTGTAAGCCCATACTTAAATGTAATGTTTATGAAATAAATAAATAAAAAAAGCGGCCAAGTGCGAGTCGGACTCGCACATGAAGGGTTCCGTAAAATGGACAGGTTCGACTGCCCTGTGGTGAGGCATTGGAACTCCATTCACATGGGTGATAGGCCTAAAATATTTGACATTAAGTAAATAATAAATAATAAAAGTAATTGTTCAAGAATGTTTAATTTTTTTAGCTATAAACAAATTGACATTCGCAGAAATATTATTATTATGTATTATTTGTTGTGTTGACATTGCTATATTCCTTTTCTTGTTGGTTTTTAATGTATAATTTGTACTAACCTCTAGTTTATAAGTATGTGTATTGTAATTACCTAAGCACTAACATTTATATGAACCCTGAGTCTAAAATAAATAAAACGATTTATGACGTTTAAAAAAAACTACTTAATGGTAATGTACATCATATATTTTTTTTAGTTTTATCATTCTCTTATTTTAGAAGTAACAAGGGGGGGGGGGGGGGGGACACATTTTACCACTTTGGAAATGTCTCTCGCGTAAACTATTCAGTTTAGAAAAAAATGATATTAGAAACCTTAATATCATTTTTGAAGACCTATCCATAGATACCCCCCCACACACTTTCATCATCATCATATCAGCCGAAAGACGTCCACTGCTGGACATAGGCCACACACTTTGTTTGATGAAAAAATAAATGTTGAGTTTCAGTTCTCTGAACCCTAATGGTCCCAAGGGAGTAATGAGCTTGTGTGTGATCTGATTGGTTAAGCAAATCTGGACGGCCGCGTACGACAAGAATTCTGGCTCTGTGATTGGTTGGAAAATAAAATCTAGTAGGCCATGCCCTGCAAGAACCACATGCTCCATGCTCTGTGATTGGTTGAAATATTGAAGCGACGCCCCCAACTCGCACTGATCTGGAAGTGAAGTTGTCAATTTCGTCAACATTTGATTGGTGCGCTTGTATAAAACATAGATTTTTCTGTCTTTTGTAGTTATTATTTCCTCGCAAATGTGATGAAAAACATTGTGTATAACACGGGCGTAAGAATATTGCAAACTCGAGTCATCAAAAGCCCTCCGCCTTACGGCGTCGGGCTTCTGATAGACTCTCGTTTGCAATATTCCTCATACGCCCCTTGTTAAACAATGTACTATTATTAGATACTTCCCATGGTTGATACAATATAATAGGTAGGTTTCTTTATTCCTCACCTAAAATAGTATATAATAGAAAAACAGGTCCTATCGCTAAAGAGCGATCTCTTCCAGGCAACCTAATAAACGTTGTGTAATATACTTTCTGAAGAATCTCAATATAATTATACAAAAAATATGGTAACAAAAGAGGAAAGTTAAAAGTATGTCTTAGTTGACGTACGTAATTGGTACAAACTAGTATTTTTTTACACAAAAAAAAAACCAATGGACACTTGTGACTCCAGAAGAATCACAAGCGCGTTGCCAACCCTTTATTCACTTGAGTATTTGCTGAATTGGCAGATAGAGACATGCATGTCTAGCCTATATTAAGTAACATGACGTGTATGGTAGGTATTAGTGGTTCCTAACCTTTTCAATGTAGTGATCCCCGTGACCAAATTAAGGAAACTGATTTTACCTCCAGCTTAAATAACCGCTCTATTCATCCATTTTAGATATCAACTCTGTTACCTCAGAAGAATTGCTATTTTACCCCTCGGGGGTAATTACCCCCATAGCAAATAACGTATTCTAAACGCTGCGATAACGGCATGTCAGGGACTCTACCGATGCAGTTTCCAACATTACGACAAGTCGTCCATCAAACCACTTAAATACCCTTACTCAACAGCTAAAGTGATAGTTTCACTGATAACGCATTTCAAAACCAAGGGTCCACAGTATCGACTTTTCGTTTCGCCAGATATAAATATTCATAACCTGACACGATACCAAGCTGTCGAGCTTTCCGAGAGTCCCTTAGTCGTGACACCACCGCATCGATTAGACTCAAACGGGCACAGTAATCGAGTAACACGGTTACGAAACTATAAAATATGGAGTTAAGTTACGTTACGTGCCTATCTGTGTATCTGCGGTTGCGAATTTGCCGCTCGCCGCCGCGGCGAGGCGAGGAGCCGCCACGGCAGTCTCGCGACAACCACCGCGCGGCCCGCCTGTCGCCTGTGAGCCCACGTAAACATAGCCAGTGTATCGACTAGTGCAACCAGAGCGACGACCCCGCGGTGTCAGTTCTGCAGGTGTTTGGTTGTTTATTAATTGAAAAGTGAGTGGAACCCGGCCACGGCCGCGGCACACATGTTCGGCCCAGTTTTCACGATCGCCTCTCGAGAATTCCACTTTGCTTTGTTTACCGGCTGCACTTGTTGCTGACTCTAACTGGATATTAACGGAGCCTTTGCGACTACCCCCGAGGATCCACGTAAAGTACCTACATAGGATTGAGATTTCATGGAATAATTAAAAGTAAACTGTTTCGTTGAAAACGCAGGCTTTCGAATGGAACGCTCTCGTGTGATTATCATGCGCGGATCCGCGATGTTTTCATTCGATCCCGTCTAGCGAGTCGAGCGCATTTGTACCAAAGAACACTTACAGTAAAATACGACGTCGTTGTAATTGACAAATTCTTACGTATTTTTCCATTACCGCAATTGGATGTCGTTACTCAATCAACAGCGGCTGATTTTGGATCGAGTTTGCGAGATCTGAGTGGTTTAGCGTCAAATAAACCTGTAGTAAACTCGGAACAAATTAGATTTTCTTTAGCATTGAGGCAGTTAAAAAATCGTGTACTTATCTTATAGTAAGATTGTAGGAATCGAGATTAATGAACGTCCAGACTCTGTTAAGGTCTTCGTGGTCAAAATGTAAGCAGGTTTGTCGGTTGAAATACAAAAGATGTGAGGATATTAAGGATAAGGTGCATTTACACATTAATAGGATACAATATAATAGGCACCATACACCTATTATATTGTCGGCAGCAAAATCGTGATCGAGTAGATCATACTCGCCCAGAATATGTACACGCGGATATATATCTCAGATCTGTTTTTGTTTGTTTCCAAAGCTTCGTAACTGCAACATAACCTAGGTTAACTGTACACAACGCAACACTAGCCAGCGCTATAAATATAGACATGGTAAACTTATAATTAGACATTATAAAGGAGCACCCAACTTTGGTAAAGAACAATAGGGTGGCAATCTTCGGAACTAGGAACTAACTACCCTCGATATTGCTTACAACGGTATTATGCTCCAATTCTAAATTCGAAAAATTTATTCTGCAAGTAGGCCTCAGGAGCCTTTATCACCACATCATTTTTGAAAAAAGGATTACCTATTGCATTGCATCCATCACTCTTACACTTATATTGTCAGAAAGTTACTGAAGTAGGCAGTGGAAATAAATGCGAAAACAATAGTTCCTGCTTTATTTACTTTACTTTTGATGCCTAGGCCGCTAAAAATATTATGACCATGGAGATAGTCGGAGTGCCGGAGAAAGCTATTGTATAGTTTTTATTCCGGAAATCATCTTCTAAAGGGGTGATATGAGGGGTAGAAATGTGGATATGCGGGCGGATCCTAAGGTACATCCTTATGGATGCTGGATGGGGTGTTAAAAAATAAGCACGTATAGTAGGCGTGTGTAGAGTAGGTACATCGATAACGCGATATGCGGAGTTTCCACGAACACAAGAGGAAAACTGTATCGCTAATCGAGCTTGACGCCGTAACGACCTTAACCTGTCGTTTTCGCTTTGGATCAAATACGCAAAAACGTGACGACTCACTAATCCGTGTTGAAGCTTATAAGTCTTATAACATCAACTTAATGAGTCTTAATTGATCGTTGGACAAAAAGAGGTGTCCTTGTGGATCAAGAAGCTTGAATGTACTTTGACATGACTTTTAAGGTCATAAATGTGCGCTGACCAAATTGTACAATACAGAAGCACTAGCGCACAGAATACGTAGAAAGAAACTGACTAAAAACGAATACTAAGTCGTCTTCGACCAATCCATGTGAAAATTATAATGATGGCCGCATGAAATACAAAAGGACTTTGTTATAATGAAAACGCGGAGAGAAAGAATAAAAGTAGTCCGTAATTACCCACACACGATTGAATATGCAAAATTAGGTACCAATTTGTCTTTTTATGCCTGTTTTAAGGACATGGGACCGTTGATAAAGAGCCATTGGATAAACTCAAGGGTCTACTAATAGGAGGAGCATTTTTTTGTGATTTTGTTCATGAATTTTTTGCGTTACTTGGTCTGTAGGTAGCCCCAATGGTACATGAACAATTCTTCGAGCTGATTAGTATACAAAGTTAATTCGCAAGAGTTAACTTGAGACCTCGTTCGTATGACGTTTGTTTCTTGAGTCTCAAGTTAACTCTTCTAACCTTAATTTTCGCCGCCTTTTCGTCTCTGGCGACTTTACTCACTACCAGGAACATCATACCACATACCAACTGAGTATGTAGTGGTGTTATTATTACCACGGTATTTAGTACGGTGGAATTGGCAACTTTCAAAAAAAAATTTTGTTCGTCAGATAGATTTTCAAAAAATAATGGACACGAATTTTTTATTTTGTCAATCAAACAAAAAATAATCTGTATCTTCACCATTTTTATTTGATTGACTAAATAACAAATAAGTGTCCAATATTTTTTGATAATCTAACCGACGGACTAAATAGAATTATATTTATTTTACCCAGGACAGTACCCAATTGGTGGAGGTACTACATCCCCAGTTAATTTTTTTTTTTTTTTTTATTCGCTCATATTTGGAGCAACCAAATATGAGCGAGATAACGTTCCGCTGTGCTCTATCTAGTCTACTTATAACTATTTGAAAGAACTAAAGCTAGCCATCAAGTCAAGACATTATGTTAATTTACATAATAGCAACCGTTTGCTTTATCTGTTTTCTTTTTAAATTCGGAGGCTTATGCAGTAAACCTGCCAGTGGCAATTAGACAAATGACATTGACATTTAGAGACATTCTAAATGTCAAATGAAGGTTTACTTTGACACTACTGTTTGAGTGACATCGATGTATTTTTAGATCGTGAGTAAGCGCCTATCCTATTGATTATAATACACGCATGCAAATTAATATTGTCTACTAATATTACTATTTGTATTTATATTTGTACTAGCTGCCCGCGCGGCTCGGGTCGCGTATTATAAATAACGCAAGCGAAGCCAACGGATAAAATATAGCCTTTGTCCATCTTATTCTAGGTATAATTCTGGTGAAAGAATGTTTGAGTAGTTCCGGAGATTATCCCCTTCATACAAACATACAGAACTCATTTAAACACACTCACAGACTTTATCAACTTTTCGTAGATTTAAAGGACTCGCGTAACATGTATCCCAACAAAAACATAAGTGTAAAAAAGGAGAGCCAAGTTCAATACAAAAATTATGCTTGGCTGTGGGCTTCGCCGCAAAAAGAATGGAGATCTAAATGAGTGCCAAGTTCTATGCAAAATCTAAATATGTATTTATAGGAACAAAATAACATTATGAACAAGTATTAAACTCTATGTTTTTGCTTTATTGGATACCATACCCCCCCTATTTTTTAACTTTTTTTATTTTTGGATTTTTTCCTACGCTAACACACAATTACCATTACAAATTTCATCCTTCTCGGTCATCTGGAAGTAGGTTAGGTTTAGGTACTATATGTCAGTCAATCAGTGCTAAAATTTACGACTTTTTGACCTTCATATCTTTATAACCGTTTGAGCTAGCTTCATGAAATTTGGCCTTCTAGATGTCCTTATGGATATAATTAAACACACGTAGTTTTATGTGTTTACGTTCAAGAGGTTTTGAGTTATAGAAGGGTCAAAAGTGGTACCAAGTGGTTCGTGTAGGTAATACATATTACACTTGCCGACGCAGGAGTGTCACGATTGCGGCGCGGCGGTTGACACGGCGCAGCACACGCTGGAGGAGTGTCCAGTGTGGGGGCCAGAGCGCAGCGACCTGATGGCCATAGTGGGGCCGGACCTGTCGCTCCCAGCCGTGATCAAGTCCATGGTTGACAGTGACAGGTCTTGGCAAGCAGTTAAGGCCTTCTGCGAAACTATAGTTCAGCAGAAGGAAATGGCGGAACGGGCCAGGGAGGACGACCCATTGGCCGACCCACGGCGCCGCAGGCGTGCTAGACGAAGGCGAGCAGCACAGGATCGCCGCCTGCCTCCGTAAAGTGACCGGGGGGTGACAGGCATGGGGACGCATGCCATCCCTCACGCACCAGGTCACTGAGTGGGTGCCTGTAGTGGCACAAAACGAACGAGGTCAACAAGGACCTCCGGAGGCGGTGTTCCGAAAATCGGAGTGGTGCTGGTGGTGCTGAAGAAGTAAAGCGCAAGCGTTCCTTCAGCCCACCGCTAAGGCACAAAGACGGCAGACGGAGAGGTTTTTAGTGGGTAGACTCGGGGTCTCATTAGCCCACAACGAGGAGTCCCACATATCCACCCGGGTCTGTCCCCACACCCGGGAGGAATGCGTAAAGCATTTTCCTCTCCAAAAAAAAAAAAAAAGGTAATATTACACTTGGCGCTGGCTAGCCAGTTCTTTTGATTGAACTTGGCTTGACCTCAGATCCGATTCAGAACATATAGGTTATAATAAAATTTAGTGACACAATTTTACCGAGAAATATAGGAATATAATAATAATAATATAGGAATTTATCTCATTATTATATAACTACGGATTTCGAATTTTTTTTTTAATTTACATCGAAGCAAATAATAATTAAATTACTGACTAAGAGAAGATGGATTTCACCGTCGATTAACCATCTTTGTATCCCACCAAAACTGTGTTAATAGTAAGTTCATGCGCTTACAAGTAGACGGGTGGAAAAATACGAGTACGAACAAGGGTGGAAAATTACAAGGATAAGACGTCACAACGTCATCCTTACGGCGGAAAGTCTCGCAGGTTGGAAAACACTGATATTGTATTATTGAAATGAAAACTTGGTTCAAACTACAAAATTGTCTTGTAAAAGTTGTAAAGTTAACTCGGCTGTAAAGTTCAATTATGTGAAAATGAGCCTTATTCAACCCTTGGTTATTAATCTGCTGTAGTCCAGTTAGGTAATTGTTTATGGCTGTATCTGCAAACGTTATCGCTGTTATTTTATGTAGCGAATAATCTACAATGTTAATAATAAATATGACATGTGCCTTCGTGAAACATGATTTCATTCCGCTCTACACTACACCACCAGTCACATACGTCTTTATTGCACCAAGTTTCCGAATGATGTGCCTTATCCGTTCAGTTCGACAATGATCAAGTGCTAAGGGTGGAACTTGGACAGTTTAGGACAATCAAATTCAGCCTTGACTGAGTTAGTGCTGTCTGGTTAGTTGTCTAATTTGTTGTCAATTACTACTGAACTTGATCCTGTGTTCAATCCTTGCAGCTAAACTAGATATGTCTTAGAAACTCTTGCTAAATACATCTATAGGTAACAAGACTAAAAAAGTTTTTAAGACACGTCGCAAGGTAAAATATTGGACCCCTATTTCAAATCTTGTTGCATCCTTATACTTCACGATGCAACCTGCAAATAAATTCAAAGGTATGTGAAGTCCCCAATCCGCACTGGGCCCGCGTGGATCCTAGAGCTTTTGTCCGACAGTGGGACGCTTAAAAAGCATGTATTGTGCTAGCACTATTTCGCCAAAAAGGGATAATTGTGTGTTTTGAGCTCATCAGTAACATAAGATGTCAAATCACACAATTAGGTAGGTATCCCTTTTTGAGTGACAACATTTTAATTTAAAAATACCAAAGATGGTCATAGACAATTTTGTTTAGCGTCTATCTTTACTTAAACTTCAGTAAAGTGCCTTTTTCGATATTAAACTAACGTGAAATGATAAAAGACTTTCAAAGCGAAATCACTTTAAAGATTTTTTTAACTTCACATATATGCGACGAAGTATGAAAGGAGATAAATCTGAAAGCTTTTATAGCACAGGATTTCAAACTATTTTTTTTAGATAATTACCAATAAATTAAAATATATACAGTGTAGGTAGCATGATTTGAGCATTCAAAAAAAGTACAAATAATTTTGTAACCAATTTTACACCGACCTGAGCTATAACCACGAACTTCGAATCTCGAACTTCGTATATCTCCGTCTCTATCGCGCTTATGGTTTATGGTACTCGAGCGACAGACACGGAGATATATACGAAGTTCGAGATTCGAAGTTCGTGGTAGCGCCGCTGACCCACCGACCGATACCGGTACCGATTGGCATTGTTGTATTTTACAATTACCTACAATATATATAAATAATTATTTTTTTTGCAACTTTTTATCAACTATAATTTTTTTTTACAATTTTTTATTCTTAAGATACCATTGTACTTTAACTTTCTTGATTATATATCTAGTATGAAATAACAAAACATTGTACTTATTACCTACCTACTTACTAAAATAAATCGTAAAGTACCAAAATAGGAAAATTTTGAGCATGCCTCCTCCATTCTGCCTGCTTTCGTACTTAGTACATACAAATAAAATATGGGCATAATGTGTCTCTGCCTTTTAATATCAGAATGAAAGAGACAAAAACAACCCATCAAAGTCAATTAAGAACGGAATTGCGTTGCACGCTATTCAAATTCCCAACAACATTGTACCTAACCTGCACCAACAAGTGAAGTTTGTGTCACCCTAGATATAGTTATTAAGGCAGTGCACACGCACGGGCAGCGCAACGGACCGGTTTCCTAGCTATCCGGTTGCTAGCCACTCGTTGGGCCACTTTGCTACTTTAAGGTGCGCTTCGGGAACCTTCGAAGGTATTCGGGATGTCATTTGGTGTTGTTACAAGTGATGCACTATCGACAAAACGCTCGCCTATCCTACCTTAAAGGCGCATTTACTAGTAAGGGACTAAGAGGTCAATCAAAACTATTTTTGAAACGGGCAGGCGAGCGTTTTGTCGATAGTACTTATAGGGCTCAAATCTCAATGCAGTACGTCAGTCCGACAAACCCGACCGATGTCGGGCCTAGCTGAGTTTCTTGCTGGACTCTTCTCAGCTAGGGTAGGTTTTAGCGAACCAGCAATCCCAGTAGTTCATCACCACTCACACCTCAGATTCGGTTGAAACCGTTCAACCAATCTCACTGGAGCGCAAACTTTTAGAGTATTCCAGTGTTTACCCCTTCCCGCGTGGTCGTGCCGGAGGTTCCCCTTGGATTTTCCCCAAGCTACCCTCCAACCACGCAATTCGACTGCTATATTGGGTTCGTCCTATCATAGCAACAGTCAGGTTCAAAAAAAAAAAAAATAAACGCTCATAATATCCATAACCCATTTATTATTGTCAAATCGATCGATAATATCAGTATCGAGCGAAGCTGCTGGTATTGATCTTACAATAAATAATTATTATTTGAATAAGGAGTTGGTTAAGGAAAAGTAAAATAGGTAAGTAGTAAAATTTGACACTTCTTAAGTTACTTAGAAAATATGTAAACCCACCAAAAACATTACATGTAAAGTGACTGCCAATACTCCCTAGCTCATATAGCTTTCAGCGTTAAAAAGGTATCAGATATAAGGAGCACCAAGCTTCCTACTCCACACGGCGTAACCTGCCACTACCAGCCACGCTCTAAAAATTTTACATCTTGGCTAAAAAGTATAGCTTTTTTGGGCACATCCCGATCGCCGCATAGGCTCTCGCGCTGAATGAATTTATAAGCGATATTAATAAGCGACGGGTCTATACTTTTTAACCCAGGACGAGAAATTAGAGTTAGAATAGAAATAGCCCGTAGTGCTTTTATCAAAATGCAGAAATTGTATACCAATTACATACATTAACCTAAAACTAAGATGGAGATTAGTAAAATGCTATGTATTATCTATTCTCTATTACGGTTAAGAAACATGGACGTTGAATAAATCAATGGAAGACAAAATAGAGGCGTATGCGTATGCTGAGAGTATCGTGGACTGCAAAAGTCACAAACGTAGACATCTTAAAAGAATGAAGAAGAAAAAGGAAGTACTAGCCACAGTTAAGCATAGAAAGATTGCCTTGCTAGTAAGTAGTTTTTTTTGATACGTCATAAATCGTACACCGCAATTTATTTCACGGAACCCTTCATGTGCGAGTCCGACTCGCACTTGGCCGCTTTTTTAGTATTTGTTGTTATAGCGGCAACATAAATACATCGTCTGTGAAAATTTCAACTGTCTAACTATCACGGTTATTGAGACAGACAGGCAGACAGACAGACGGACAGCGGAGTCTTAGTACCTAATACCCGTATTACTCTTTGAGTACGGAACTCTAAAAAGAACAACCACCACCTCGAGCCACGACATAAATTCAATCCCTCCCTTGTTACCTAATCCTTTCACGTTATTGTGAACTTATTAACGTACACAATACAATGGAACCGCTACGATTGAACGCTTCAATAATTTGACAAATTTATGTACTCCAGTGGTCAAATTTGGAACTACATTTTCTTCATACAACCTGACATACCCTCCCCGTGCGACAGTAGCGACATGGTCGCTGCCTCGGCTAGTTTTGCGGTGACCACAGATAGAAGAAGTTTTGTGACATTTGGTAACCTTTGCCATTATAAACTCGAAATACCAGACATAATAGAGAATTGATTGGGATTGTTTGGCAAACATGTCCATTATTAGAAAAGGATTGGCTTTTATAAAGGTTTAGGGAGTAATTGGTAAAAATCTGTCGTATAGGATACAAAAGTGGTGGTTGCTTGGCATTTGTCATCTTACATATTACGGATGGATAGAGTCTGTCAAGCGAGTCGTAGCTACAGCATTTTTATCAAAAAAAAATATGGCAACAATTTTACCAACAATAATGAAATAAACTGTCAGTTATAACTTATAAGTACTTATACTTTGACGCTGCCTACGAAGCAAGAGGTCCTGGGTTCGAATCCCTTGTAAGGGCATTTATTTGTGTGATGAGCACGTATTATTTGTTCCTGAGTCATGGATGTTTTCTATGTATTTAAGTATATATTTATCTATACCTATTTATAAGTATGTTTATCGTCGTCTAGTACCCAATAGTACAAGCTTTGCTTAGTTCGGGACTAGGTTGATTTGTGTAAGATTGTCCGCAAATATTCATTTATATATATTTATTTATTATGCCGCCATACATTTCGTGTTATTAGCATGCGCTTTTTTTTAATTTGCCGCCATTTTCCAGGGACACGACTCGCTAGGCAGACTCTAGTTGGATAGGTAGGACTGAAGATATTACAAAATTAGTGAACTACCTACATCTTTGGCCTTGTCGTTTTCTATTGGACTAGGATCCAATCGCTGGTCAAATTAAATTCGGGGAACCCGGAAAAGAACTTAGCTCCTTATTTTTTACAACTTAAGGCCGCGTTTACGCACGAGCGTAATGTTGTGCGACACGACGCGCGAGCTCGGGTATCGCGTTTCCCGACTCCGCCGCCGGCCATAGTTGCTTGCCAGTTCGTGGCTCGCGCTACTCTCGCAACACGCATGTGCGTAAACACGGCCTAGCGACGCACACGCACACAAGCAAACTCATACACTATATGCCAACCTCTTTCGCCGCTTTCAGAACAAAGACTACAATATACATACTGAGATAGACAGTTCGACCAAATTGAGAAGGGATACAGCAGGCGCCATCTCTTCTGCGATATTAAAACTTTTCTGTTAAAGCATACAAAAATTGTGTCGGTCCAGGGTTTGAACCCCGGCTCATCGACTCCAAATACCGCCGTCTTTACCCCTAGGCTATTGATGTATAGTCTCAACACGGCGAATTTCGAAATACCTTGACAGCCTAGCCTAGCAATCGCTAGAGCTTCAGAGAGTTCGCCACCTATCAAGTAGGTGACACTATTTTCAATAAGAAACTGGATTTGCATTAAGTTCTAAGTTCGCATAGCATGTTTCAGAAGGTGTCGATACGATATACACGCTTGATTGATTGTCAAATATTCATTTGGCTGGTCCTTCGTCAAGCGAGTGGGCGGTGGAACGGCGCTGAAATTCTAACAATCAGGTTTTAGAAATTTGATGAATCGATGAATAATAAGAAGCTAGATACTTAGCTATTTTAATATGGTACAATTTGTACTAAATATTGTGTTGTATAGTGTATGTTGTTATTTCCGTTAAATAGACAAAATTAACATTGCATTCAGTTCTTTTCAATGGGCAATCATATAGATATTTGTACTCTGTACTTATGATAAAAAGTAGTAATGTCTATGAAATGTAAATTTGTAGCTTTGTAAGTTTGTATATAGGGGGTAATCTCCGAAACGACTCATCCGATTTTAAAAGTTCTATATATCACCAGTTAATAGAAAGCATCTTCGGGATTATATATTATCCCCTGGATTTTTCGTAATTCGCAAGTGAAGCAATGGCTAATAAATATTTTTCGTAATTCGCGAGTGAAGCAATGAGTAATAAATATTTTTCGTAATTCGCGAGTGAAGCAATAAGTAATAAATATTTTATATAAGGAAAACTTGGTCCGTCTCAACCACGTAACAAATGTTATAAATCGAGCAAATCACCTATAGCCTGATAAACAAGCACTAAAACGTCGATTAGCCTTAGAAATTGGCGGGTAGAAAAAATCACATTTGCGTATCTAATTGATGATATTAGTACTACCAAGTACTACGAAACACGCACTATAAATTAATTTGTATTATTACATACTATTAACCGTTGTGTGTTATTTACTACAATTATACTACAGAATATTTATAAGTGTTATTATTGCATTGTGTTTCTATTAGTGCAGTCAATTAACGATAAAAAAAATACCTAGCCAGTTGGCAGATGTCATTGTATTTTCCTTTGTCTATCTATATGCTATTTAGAAAAATGTGTACCGGCTAGTGTATAAAATTACGTGTGTAAAATTGGAGTGTGTGAATTTGAAAGGGTCGGCAATGCGTGACTCGTCTGGATTTGCAAACGTCCATACACTTCTTTGCCACCGACGTGGTGTAAAAATCTGTGTCCATATTTATATAGTTTGACCACCAATCGTGTATTAAGTGACAAGAGCTAACTAACACATACTCGTCTCTATCTTTAAGATCTCAGTGGAGAGTGAGAAAGAGGTAGGATTCGTTTCAGATCTTGCATTGGCATGAATGGTGTTATATGTACAGGGCTGTTACAAAAATACCCGTAAAGCGGAAAGGGGGTTAATGGTCCCTTATAAAGAGTCAATTTACAAATTTTGAAAACCGTAGTATCGCAGTACGACTTACCGCCAAAATCAATAAAAAAGAATTAGAACATTTTTTACTGAGTATTTTGTAACACGTTGTATAGCTTTGGGTAGATACAATATAAATACCATGAGCGTATGTTTTATGATTTATTTTCACCGGTTGCCCGAACAGCAAAGCTCGGGTAATATTTTTAACGCGTAAGTATCTATATATCTGGTATACTCGTATTTATTGAATAAATCTACTGGATGGATTTTAACGGGAGTCGTCTTTCGAAGCAGTTAATCTGCAGTTGATTAAAGGATTTAGTTTTCAAAAGCAGTCGGCTATTTAAAATTTATTATAAGTTTTCTTATCGGTTTCATTTTGTATATGGCTAAATTGATGTTTAAAAACTGAAATCCTTCAAGCCACCGTTTAAGTGTTAGATGCTTGGAAGGAAATATTTGTAATTAAGTAGGTACCTAGTTGGTTATTATCAACTAATCGAACTTCCACGCACTGATTCCGCAGGCGGTAGGCTAGGCGAGGCGACGAAATCGCTGTCACAATGTGGCGAGCTGGAGGGGGCAAAAATATATTACAAACAAGTGAAATCAAAAGATTTTCTAAAAACCCAACTGCAATTTTCAAATATTGTAGTCTATTGCACTCCCACGATTATGAGGAATCTAATGACACCTCAATATGCCAAAATCCATCAAGCCGTTTGGACTGTAGCCCGTAAAATATAATTTTCTTGTCCACATTCATACATACGTACATATACATAATTACATAACCCTCCTTCTGGGGCAGTCGGATAAATAGATACTTGGCGTTCTAAAAGTAAGTGTAATTCGAATTGAAAGGTCATTTTGAGTAGATTATTTTATGGCATTGACATTTATTACTATTAAAACTGAAATAAGTTAGAAAAAGAGTGCTTGTTTCGGTCATTGCATTGTTTGATATTATTAGATACACAATTTTATAAAAACAACTTAAAATTTAATAATAATGTTAAAACGCGGTAAAAAAATCGCTGCTTAATAAAAAGTTATAGGTAAAATTAGTTTAAATCAAAATGTGTGGTCAATTATTGCCTTTTATTATATTTTTTTTGGTCTGGCCCTTAATTTGACAATGTTTACCAGGATGAACAACACTATAACAATCTAATTTGTATTTTTTTCTGCTCAAAATTTTAAGTAAGCGAGGTTCAAGCTATTAATACAATTAAGTGTATTTTTTTCAAATTAAGGGGTTAAAACATTTTCTACTACCAACCCTATAATTTCAAAACACTAGGAACGAGAAAAACATCCACTAAAAGCACTTTAAATCAAATCAAACCATTGTTTTTCTTTTTACGATTCCGTTCACGCCTGCCAACACCATAAAAAGAAGTTAACGGCCACAGATAGGTACAATACGCTATGATGTAATATTTAGATGCTTGTCCTCTTCGTAAATTTTGTTTCCATGCAGTATTTAATCAGATTCCGATTAGGCAACATAACAAATCTTAATTTTTGATACGTAATAGGTACCTACAGTTTAGAAAAGTTTGTACCAATTATACAGGATGTTTTGTAGCTGGGTGCAAACCTTTAAGGGGGAGATACACTAGACCATGTAGAACATATTCATCCAAAAATAATTTTTTTTTAGCGATTTTTTGATTTTTAAGGGAACTTTTACGATTTTAGTATGAAAAACCCTAAATAGGTCAATTAAATGCTAATAACTTCCAATCCAAACAGAAATTTCCTTTTTTTTTTATTATTTTAGTTGGCTAATGTGTCCTTGATCGTACAAAAGTAGTTTGAAGCACCATTGTGTCCAAAAAAGTTATGTGCAAAGCATTTAAACTTTACAAAAATAAAAAAATAAAATAAAATCTTACCTTTGATGTCATTAAAAAAAAAATACGCTAAAAAAAATAATTTTTGGATGAATATGCTCTACATGGTCTAGTGTATCTCCCCCTTAAAGGTTTGCACCCAGCTACAAAACACCCTGTATAAGCATGTCAATCAAGCAAGGCACACTTAATAATTTTCCTTTTGGTAATTTTTTTAGTTATGTTTTGTTACCTATGTTATATGAATTATTTTATAAAGAAATAAACAATTCTGAACTTTAATACTATTTTTGATAATTACAGTTCTGTTATACTTATAGCTACGGTAGCCTAGTGGTTCTCGCATGCGGCTGTCAAGCGGCGGTCGTGGGTTCGAATCCCGGCTAGTACCAATGAGTTTTTCGGAACTTATGTACGGAATATTTACCGTTAGATTTTCGGTGTAGAAAAACATCGTGAGGAAACCGGTCTAATCCCATTATCTAGTTCTAGTTTTCCCTTTGGGTTGGAAGGTCAGATGGCAGTCACTTTCTTAAAACTAGTGCCTATGCCAAATCTTGGGATTAGGTGTCAAAGCGGACCCCGAGCTTCTTTAGAGGCACAACCGGGAATAACGCTAGGATATTGACGATGACGGTTCTGTTATACTTACACTTTCTTAAATCGTAATTTAATCTCAAGACATTGTTATATAAGAAAATACTAATAAATTGGTAACAAAACAGGAAAGTTAAAAGTATGCTTTAATTAACGTTCAACCAACTTTTCTACAATAGTTATTTGTTATACAAGGGGGGAAAGTTGTATTTTACCTGCGAGTGTTCATTTGAAACACGAGCTAGCGAAAGGATGCTATGATTGACCACGAGCGAAGCGAGTGGTTCAAAAATAGAATCCTGAGCGTAGCGAGTGTTTCAACACACGAGACGTAAAATAACTTTTCACCCGTGTATAACACAAATTTTTTCACCTCACTACAGCAAGGAAAATAATAAAAAAGGTAAAAAAAATGTAAAATAAAGTTTAAAAAAAGTTTTTAAAAAAGTAAAAAAAAAAAAAGTTAAAAAAAAGTAAAAAAAAAATTAAAAAAACCTAAAAAAAACGTTTAAAAAAAGTAAAAAAAGTTAAAAATAAAAGTTAAACAAAAATATGTTATAAAATATACCTACAAAAAACAAAAATAAACATTTAACGTTATACGTCATAGTACTTTTAACGTTCTACGTCTACTTTCTTCACATGTGGATAAAAAGCGATTTTCTCAATAGTTAACAAACATACAAAAAGGCCTTTCCGAGCTAGTGAGGTGAAAATGTTATTTTATAGTGCATTGTTCATCATTTACATTTTTTGCCTTGACGCTATTAACGCTTCGTGTTAATATCGTCAAGGCATAAAATAAGGCTACAATTTGTTTCGGCAGTTAATTATGTGCTAATATTATTCTGTTACTCTGACAGTTACAATTTGCCCTGCATAATTTGATGTTAAAACAATTCGTCAGCGTGTGAACTGTCATACTGGGCGTTGGATTGACTGCATTGAATTGATGTAGCTTACATATGTGCTTTGATGTAGAATATGGTAAATACAAGACGATACAATATGGCTATTTTGAAAGTATTGAATTGCTAGAAACTGTTTCCCAACTATTTCATTTGTCAGAATTTTTATCTGTCCTTGAAAATTTTCGGATGAAATTTTCAGGACGATTATAAAAGAAACCTAACCTAATGGTTTTTAAATGACATGTATTTAAAAAAAAATCTTGGGAAGTTTTCGAAAAACTGGCTTTTGGTGAAATAAAATTCTGACGAACGATACATTTGGGAAATGAGTGATTGCGATAGGATACCGAAATAAATAAATAAATAAATAAATATTTGCGGACAATCTTACACAAATCGACCTAGTCCCAAACTAAGCAAAGCTTGTACTATGGGTACTAGACGAAGATAAACATACTTATATAGATACTTAAATACATAGAAAACATCCATGACTCAGAAACAAATATTCGTGCTCATCACTCATCACACAAATAAATGCCCTTACCGGGATTCGAACCCAGGACCTCTTGCTTCGTAGGCAGCGTCACTACCAACTAGGCTAAAGCGGTCGTCAAAGTAAGTAACTATTTGATTTCAAGAAATTTAAATTTTATATGTCTATGATTTTGAGATATGTCATCTCTAGATTTCTTTGCGCAATTGTTTTATACGTTTAATAAAATAGAAGTACTGAACTCGAATGATACTTTTTGAGCATGCCATGCGATATTTTTTGATTCATTCTGTTATATTATATAATTCTGTTGATAAGAACACCGTGATACCTACCTAAATAGAGGCTACCTATTACGTAGTAAGTTACTATTATTTATTCTGCCGCCAGGACTTTGTGACTATACTATTATAACAAACATCTACCTAACATATATCTTTTCATCAGAAGCGCAACGATCATTAAAAAAAACAAAGGTTTAATAGTAAAAAACATACTTAACAATTTCATACAATCACGATACTCATGACATGACAAACAGATCGTAATGGAAATAAATCTAGCTAGTGGCTGACATCTTGAAACGTCAGTTAAGACGACCATGGCTGTTAATCTTCAGTCAGATGTGACTCACAAACAATTATAAGTATTGTGTTTTTATTCTCCATTCAAATCGTACTTTGTAACTAATTCTGCACTTTTTGCGCATAGGTATATAAGGGTAAGGGTAAATACACCGCAGTTGTAAGATACGATGTTTTTTAAAGGTAATCATAGTCTCTTAAAATCATAAATTTTGAATACCTACTTCTACTTCGTCGTTCGTACTAAACAGATTAGATATATATATATATTTAATACCACGGCGGTGGCAAACAAGCTTACGGCCTGCCTGATGTTAAGCTGGTACCGTCGCCTATGGACACTTGTGACTCCAGAAGAATCACAAGCGCGTTGCCGACCCTTTATTCACTTGAGGATTCGCTGTGTTGGCAGATAGAGACATGCAGGTCCCTCACTCCCAACATAGCGCACCCTAGGGAGCTCTGGCGACCTTACTCACCACCAGGAACACAACACCACATGCTTCATAGCATGCAATAATATAGCAACACTACAAAACAGTGGTGCTATTATAGCTGTGGTCTTCTGTAAGGTGGAGGTACTTCCCCAGTTGGGCTGCTCCACATACGAGCGACAGTTCTAACGAACCTAAACCAGATATTTAAATAATTTCTCACCACTAACACTTGGTTTTTTTTCTAAAATCCCGTTTTTCCAAATACGCGGAGCCGTTAACAACAATTTTATTACTCTCGTGACATCCCGGAACACGTTTTAATGTCAAAATGGAGTCTTTAAATATCGGGCACCTACAAACTGGCCATCGGAATTTACATAACTTTTAGACAATTATGTTAAATACGCGGAACAAGGTCAGACACGTTCACTTTTTTCCTGTTTTGGATTAATAAAAGAAACTTAGAAGACTATAGACAAATGTTAATAGAATCGAAACACAAAAAAAATATTGTGTTTGTTTGTAAGTACTTCCACATTTTTATAATTGGAATTTTGTGCATATCCGTATACATATAGCGCACAGCTACGGTAGCCTTAGAGGTTCAGGCATGCGGCTGTCTAGTGGCGGTCGTGGGCTCGAATCCAGGCTCGTACAGTCGCCATCACATACATCGGAGCAAACAAGCAGCTCACAAACATCGGAACACACCTCTATTTTCAAGGCATTAGGGTGCATGTGCCGATATTTTTGAACACCTATAGTGTACCTATGTATGTGATGGCGACTGTACATACCAATGAGTTTTTCGGAACTTATGTACGGAATATTTACCGTTACTATAGAAATCGGTCTAATCCCAATAAGGTAGTTTTCCCCCTGGGTTAATGGAAGGTCAGATGGCAGTCGCTTTCGTAAAAACTAGTGCCTATGCCAAATCTTTGTCTTTAGAGCACAATCGGTAATAACGCTAGGGGGTGGAGGGATTTTCGTGCATATAATCTGCAACGCGTTGTTTGGATTTAAGTAATTTTTTTATGGACTCGCTGCAGACATTTTTATATTTAATATTTATTGAACAAAAGTAAAAGTTTTAGTGAAAAAGGTGGATTGATACCTGCCTTAGGATTAGGACAAAGCAAAAAAAAAATGTGGTGGTCAAGATAAAGTTAAGTAAAACCTCAAAACAAAAGCCTGCCTGCATGTGAAGTTTTTTCAGATTGTTGTTTTCTGCTAGGTCTGATAATGAACTCATAATCTTGTTTTTTTTATATCATGTGAAACTGTTCTGAAAGAAAAAGGTATAGTTTCTTAAAGTACCAGATATAGTATAGTATAATAGACTAGTATACGTCTATTCTGTGGCACTATAAAACTCACGCGCATCGCCAATTGCAAAGTGACCGCACTGTGCCAATCGATTGGCAATGCACTTTATCGATCCGATCTATCGATAGTATAGTCGGCGCCAAAGTAACGTGTACTGAACGTAAGTACCTATGTGATGTATATCGCCTTATTTAAAAGAAATAAGGTGAACATTTTTCAACATATTTTTGACATCGACCCGTCTTGTTGATTTTCATTGTACTCCTGACGAAAGCAAACTTCAATAGTAGCTAGGCATTGGCTGTTTGTTGGACTAGGGCTATATTTTATCCTTCAGACTCAGATTTTTTATTGCGTTCATGTTGTAACAAAATAGGTCTAAGGCTAGGTGTAGTTCTAGCATTGCAATATAGAAAGAAAGAAAGAAAATAGTTTATTAGTGCAAAAATTATACAATAAATTGATACATATCATTTTTAAGAAATTTGCACTAAAAGGCTTGCAATATTTATCTATTCTAAATACATATAAACAGGGTTTTTTTTACAAATATTATTAATATATTATTTAAATTTAATTACAATTACCTAATTATTCCACAATATTTTTTGAATTCACGTTAAAATATACATTATATCGATACCTGCAGACTCAAAGGGCGTAACAGCCTGTTGTTGTAATGGCGGTTACGCCCTTTGAGTTTGCAGGTATCGATATATCAATAAAATTAAAGTGCAGGCATGTTGAAATAAAAATAAAAATAAATGTAAGTCTTTGGTTAACTGCGTTTTTTGCAATACGTGGGAGTGCTGCGCGGGCAGCATAATAAACTAGTATTATAAATACATTATAAGTAATATTCTCGTGTCGTAAATAAATTAATAGCTTGTTAACGCTACCATTACAACGAGTTAAACCACCACTATTTTCAGTCACTGTTACAACACTTAAGTCAAAAACGGGCTAAATGAATTTCGCATTTCTTAATTACAGACAATTAAAAGTCAATTAAAAATCCTTCACCGGCCGTATTCGGAGCGAAAAATTCGCAAATACTTCGCAATAGAGAGAGGGTCCTTAATACAGGTGTTTATATACATCGAGAGATGAGATTTCAGTAACATACTTAAATTACTTACGAAATGAATGCACACCGGTGCTTATTAAAATTTATAATCTTATATAAAAGTGTTTTCCCAATCGCATTGGCCTCTTGGGATAGGTGGCTGTATATTGTATGCATTGAGCAGTGGGGTATTTGAACGGGTACCTATTCTCTCAAAAATGTCCGCGAAATATCAAACATGTTATACAGCGTGTATATTTGATATAACCGCAAACTTTAGGGGGTTATAGAATAGGCACTTATTAATATATTTATCGATAAATTATTTAAAAAAGCGAACTCTATTTTCCATATAAAATAATTTAGCACGCAATGGATCACTAATTTGTCTTACTGATGTGACATCACAACTGTCACAAGTGACCAGCTCCTTCCATGTGTCAAAACTGTCAAATGAGTGTACGCCTCAAAAAAAAAAAATTAATTACGCCATGGCAGTTAACGCTAAATTAATAATTGTTATGAATATCAGATTATAACACTAAAATCTACGTCTGGCTACAATATGCGGTTATATTAAATATACAAGCTGTATATTTAATTTAACCGCATATTGTAGCGGAAGGCGCGGCGTGGGTAGGCCAAGGTGGACTGATGACCTGGTAAAGGTCGCGGGAGTCCGCTGGATGCGGGTGGCGCCGGACCGGTCATTTTGGCACTCTTTGGGGGAGGCCTATGTCCAGCAGTGGACGTTTTTCGGCTGATATGATGATGATGATGATGATATCTAATCTACTTACTCAAACTGTGTAGTTTAGAGCCACTGTGGCCAAGCGGTAAGTAAGGCTAAAGGTAACTAAGGTTCTGGATTCCAAATATCGAACCCCGGCTCTTACCACCGCATTAAGGAAGACTTATGTAATCCATACTAACCCATACTAATATTATAAATGCGAAAGTGTGTCTGTGTGTCTGTCTTTCTGTCTGTCTGTCTGTTACCTCTTCACACTTAATTAAACCACTGAACCGATTTGGTTGAAATTTGATATAGAGATAGTTTGAGTCCCGGAGAAGGACTTAAGGTAGTATTTATCCCGGAAATCATGTCTTAAGGGGGTGAAATGGGGGGTGAATGTTTGTATAGAGCTCGATTTAAGCGCGTTCTACGCGGACGGAGTCGCGGGCAGAAGTTAATAATAATAATGCATTTATTTGTTCAATAGATCTACAAAGGTTTAAAAATAATTACTTTAAAAACAAAGTTTAAACCGACTTCAATTCAGTACTTCACCAAGCCACATGAATGTGGTAAATTGGAAAGGTGGTCAATTCGTATTATTTGTCACTTCACATTACTGATAACCTCTTTGCGAAAAGTTAATATTTGCTTTTCTACATATGTCATGTGTCAGTGGCAATCGAGAAAATTGTAAATTAATTTTCATGTTATTAATTAGAAAAATAAAATGCTTGCCGTTAACCGTGAACTATTAAGAGCTGAAATAGTGGAATTACACCAGGAAGGGAAAGGTATTCATGAGATAACACGTCCAAAAGTTCAGTTCACCATGTTACATAGTTAATCTGTTGCCTAGTTACTGACATCATGCTATGCGAACTTAGAACTTAATGCAAATCCAGTTTCTTATTGAAAATAGTGTCACCTACTAGATAGGTCGCGAACTCTCTGAAGCTCTAGCGATTGCTAGGCTAGGGTGTCAAAGTATTTCAAAATTCGCCGTGTTGACATAAGACATCAGTAGCCTAGGGGTACAGACGGCGGTATATGGAGTCGATGAGCCGAGGTTCAAACCCCGCGACCGACTCACTTTTTGTATGTTTTGTACATTCAAAGAAAAGTTTTAAGTATCGCAGAAGAGATGGCGCCTGTATTAAATGCCTTCTCAATTTGATCGAGATAACTGTCTATCTCAGTATGTATATTGTAGTCTTTGACTGACATATAACAATGCATGCGATATGTCAAAGTAACGTCGTGCTCAAGCTAGCTCTTATGGTGACAATTTGCTATACGATACTGAACCTTAGGTGGGTTGGAAATTAAATTCCTTGACTGTACTAGTCATTCACATAGTGGCCAACTAATGCGGAGATCGTCATAGTGAAGCCGTGCAGTGCGTCCTTAACGGAAGCCTGTGAATAGCTAGTTTTAATCACAACGTACAGCAGACTGTTTGTAATTACAGCACAGACTGTTTTTACAAACCAGCAACCCCTAGTGACTTTGGCCCGTTTTACGAAGCTACAACTTACTATTTTACAAGTCTAGGCAACACAGGTCAATATGGTCAAGCGCCTGTTGCCTGTTTAGTGTGAATTTGGATATCCTACTATCCTACTAAATTGAAAATATTGTAAACCCATATCTAGGGTTTGCAATCCGGATCCAACTTGTATGGAAATATCCGGATCTGGATCCGCGAATCCGGATATTTCCATACAAGTCGGATCCGGATTGCAAACCCTACCCATATCTCTGTTGACAACTTGCTGGGACGACAGTTATCTGCGACCATGACCGGTGCAACCTATGTCGAAACGTCAAAAATAAAGGTAAATAAATATTACTTTAGACCCGGAAAAAACAGTATTTATATATCCTACTAATATTATGAATGCGAAAGTTTGGATGTTTAGATGTTTGGATGATTAGATGTTTGAATGCTTGGGTGTTTAGATCTTTGTTACTCAATCACGACCGGCTCAACTGATTCGGATGAAATTTTGCACGAAGATAGTTTATAGCCTGGATTAGAATATAGGATAGTTTTTATCGCGGGTCTACGCAGTCGAAGTCGTGGGCGGAAACTAGTCTATTATAATTTTAAAGTCTAAGGATCACTATCCACCGTTCAAACTCGGGGGTAATAAAGCTACAACTTAGGAAAGTTGAAAAACCCCCAACATTTTCATTTCAAAGATCAATATCTCGGAAACGGCTAAACCAATTTTGGTGAAAAGTAGCTAAGAACCATCTCGACCACGTCAGCTTTCGGATAAAAAAACCGCATTCAAATCGGTCCATTTGTTTACTTGACTTGACAGACAGACAAACAGACACGTCAAACTTATAAATAAAATAAAATAAAACAGCCTTTATTACTAAGAAGAGTACATACACATAGAATAACAACTAGATATGGAGCAATACAATTTTTTAATTTGCGATTTTACGCTTATGAACACTTTAAACTAATCAGTAGTGTTATTCACTTCACTTTAATAATGTCTATTAACTTATAAAATGTCTCTTATCTCAGTTTGCCTCCTGGCAAAGGCCTCCTCCAACTCTCTCCACTGAGCTCTGTCCATAGTGACTCTTCTCCAAAAAGGTCCCGCTGTTATTTTTATTTCATCTTCCCATCTACAATACTGTCTACCTCTGCTTCTAGTTCTACCTCTGGGATACCAATTTGTGACAACTTTACTCCATCTATCATCCTTAGAGCGCATCATGTGGCCAGTCCACTTCCATTTTCAGTAGTTAAACTTATAACACCCCTCTTTTTCCGTCGGGGGTTAAAAACTATAGTAGGAAGATCTATTCAACGCTATTAATAGATCTATGTATGTCCCTCACACCGCAGACACCGCTCCGCTACCTCACAATGGGGAACTTGCATGGGACTTCAATTTCGAATAAATTGCACTCAATCGATGCGGATATACGTAGAGATATCATACAAAAGAAAAAAAAAGAAAAAAAACTATTTTATTGATATCCAATAAAAATTGGATATTTAAGTTAATTTTAGATCTAAGACATAAAACAATTGTAACTAACTTAATTTGATGACATTTTATCTACCTAACTTATCTGACGTATTACCCTAAATGTAAATAATCAAGTAGGTTAAATTTCGGTTTGTTAATCTACCTTGAATTAATGTTTTAATTTATTGTGTGCCCTTACAGGGTGTCATGAAGCGACTTATAATAAAAATGTAACACCTTATTATGTATGCATGACATAACAATGAATAAATGAATATGAATATGAATATTAGTTTTACCTAACGTTAAAATTACGAAAATTTATTTTTTATTTTTTCGATAAAATAACGTAACAGTAACATATAATATTAAATTAGAAATGATACTTTGTATAACAAGTATAGACTTAAACGTAAATTTTGTGGAGATAATCGCAAATTAATGACTTACTCCATAGTAAAGGCTATGCTGTGACGTCATAGCATAAGCCCGTTTAGTATAGAGCGTTTTCGGGGGGTGCCGGCTCGCGCAGATTTCAAATGCATATAACATCAGAAAAATAAATCATAACAAAGTTTTAATGCTACAGTTGTTTTAATGGTGGATTATACTTTTGTTTTTCGTAATAAAATATTAAGATGCAAGTTCCCTATTATGGTAGAAACTGACCCTTAGACTTTTAAAATTATTACTTGTTGCTTCGGGAAATGGGACATTTTGTATGTTCTGTTACAGAATCATCCCGCGGCTTTCTATTATGGTTCATCATCATCATCATTGTCAGCCCGTAATCGCCCACTGCTGAGCATAGGCTATTATGGTTCAAAAGATATATCCCTATAAAGGTTAAACAGACAGAAAAGTAAGCGGTGTAGGCAGCCCATGTTCATACGACGACACGGTTTTTCTTCATACTTAGTGATACTAGTAGCTCCGTGAGCTGTAAAATTCGCGAGCCGCCTTTTTTTTCCGAAAAATTTGCTCGGCTAAAAAATCTATACAGGGTGGAATTTCATAAACTGTACATAATAAAAGGAGAAAAATTTCAGCCAATTTACCATAATTTTATTAATTTTAATCCTCTTAAAATCCTTAATGACCGCTTGTTCCCAGGTAGTTGAAGGGTGTTATCGGGTTTTAGGTGGAGATAACAAATTACGTACTTAGTATTAATCCTCACTTAATGCCGATTCTAAAACCGTTTTTAAACTGTCTCAGACTTTGAAAAATACCACGCTAATGGGTACGTACATAAATCAAACCATAATTTTATTAATTTTAATCCTCTTAAAATCCTTAATGACCGCTTGTTCCCAGGTAGTTGAAGGGTGTTATCGGGTTTTAGGTGGAGATAACAAATTACGTACTTAGTATTAATCCTCACTTAATGCCGATTCTAAAACCGTTTTTAAACTGTCTCAGACTTTGAAAAATACCACGCTAATGGGTACGTAAATCAAACCATAATTTTATTAATTTTAATCCTCTTAAAATCCTTAATGACCGCTTGTTCCCAGGTAGTTGAAGGGTGTTATCGGGTTTTAGGTAGAGAAAACAATAGGAAGAAAAGTAGTCCTAAAAATTGCGTAAATTAAATCATGTATTTTAATTAAAAGTCATAAATTCGATTGATAAACCTTTATTAAAGAAAAAACTTATTCTAGTGTTGCAAAGGGCGTTCCCTGTATGGTATTAATTGTTCAAAATGACCTCCTCTTTCTTGAAGGCACAATGTGGCCCGAGCTTGAATTTGTTGCGTAGCCCGTCGAATCATTCCCGGATTATTTTTTATTTCTTGTGCTGCATTTAAAATTCTGTCGTGCAATTCTGCTTCGGTATTGACGATTCTGTGATATACCCGTTGCTTCATATCACCCCAAAGAAAATAATCCAACGGCGTCATATCAGGCGATCTTGCAGGCCATCCAACGGGGCCGTCTCGGCCGATCCACCTATTGGGATATTGCTCATTTAAAAAATGTCGAACTCTTAATGCCCAATGAGCTGGGCATCCATCCATTTGGAGAAACAGGCGTTGTCTCACATCTAACATCACATCTTCCAAAAGCTCTGGGAGCTCGTCTCTCAGTAACAGTAAAAATCTGTCGGCGTTCAAAGTATTCGGTAAGAAGACTGGTCCAATCAATTGATCGTCGAGTACCGCTGCCCAAACGTTTATGGAGAATTGGTCTTGAAAATTAGATGGTCTTACTAGGTTTGGATTATCGTGAGCCCATGTGTGTAAATTTCTGAAGTTAGTTATTCCCGTATGAGTAAATCTTGCTTCGTCCATCCATAAAATTCTTCTAGTAAATTCCGGATCCCTTCTGATATTGCCAAGTATCCAAGTCGACATAACACACCTAACGCGGGCATCGCCAATTTGCAAATTTTGTACCCGTTGATAATGAAATGGATGCAGTCCTTCCTTCTTCAAAATTTGAGATTCCGTGCCTCAATGCCAAGCGTCTTAGACTCGTGGTTGGGTCCGCGTACAAGTCTCTGAGAACTGCTTCTTCTATGGCAACATCAATTATGTTTCCTGGCTCTCGGCGATCTCGGCCACCGTATCCCAGGCCAATATTGCACAACCGGCGATGAACTTCTTGAAAGTGGCGAGCAGCAGGTCTTGGAACGTCATTAGGATACTGCTCCAAATAGGCGATACACGCAGCTCTTGCAGATCCATGGCACAATCCATAATAATAGTGCATGTTGGCTATTTGTAACGGCGAAAACTCTCGTAAGCGGGGCATGATGATTCAAACTGAACAAGTACTGGAGTAATCAAAGAAGTGGCGAGCAAAGACAAGCAATTGCGATTTGCGAGCGACTGAATAGTTGACCTATTGCCCAATGCCTTTATACCCCTCATGTTATCTCCACCTTCAACCCAAAAACACCCTTCAACTACCTGGGAACAAGCGGTCATTAAGGATTTTAAGAGGATTAAAATTAATAAAATTATGGTTTGATTTACGTACCCATTAGCGTGGTATTTTTCAAAGTCTGAGACAGTTTAAAAACGGTTTTAGAATCGGCATTAAGTGAGGATTAATACTAAGCAAAAAAAATGGTAACTAAATCTGCGTTTTTTTCAGAAACTTGTGTTTTTCTTTTAAAATTCGTAATTTTTGTAGCCATTTTTCAAAAACAATAATTTTTTTTGCGGATTTTCTCTTCTAGTTGGTTTTTTTATTGTTATTAAGAATTATTAACCTGTCCCTTGGTAATACTCTGCAATTTTTAATTTCATTTTAGGACCATTGGATCAAAAGTTATACCGTCTGAATTAGGTGTATTACCCGAGTTTTTACAAAAAATTTCAAAATTCTGTAAAAAAAAAACTAATGACTAGAAAAAAAAAACACCGTTTCACCGATGAAATTGGCTGAAATTTTTCTCCTTTTATTATGTACAGTTTATTAAATTCCACCCTGTATAATCAACGAAGCTGCTCACAAAATTTTACGAGATTCGGTAGAGAAATGCGACCTGTAGAGGAGAACGAACGGACATACGAACGATTTCGGCCCAACCTGAAGCATAGAACTTCGTTCGTTTCGCTCGATCGATCGATTACAGCAACCGTATTGTTTGTTTGATGCGTTCATGGTCAAAGTCCTGAGGGGTAATCACGTAATGTTCTGAACGCGCGTCGGTACAATTTAACTGTCAATTTTCCATATAAAAAGTGACATTTATAGCTACCCGACGTTCGTACACTCAGCGTCAAATACTCTGTAGCAGTCAAAGTGGCCAAATAGTTCGGTACACCATACTAAATATATGGTGTACCGAACTATTTGACTACTTTGGTTGCTACAAAGTATTTGACGCTGAGTGTACAATGCGTTACGTGATCGACCTACTCTGAAATACAATACTAAACTTGTTATGGGTCGCGCCATGAAAAGTTTTTAATACTACTAGTATTCAAATTGTGTATTGTGTGATGTAGTGTCGCGTGCACATGTACTTTGAAAGTACGATACCCTATTAAAAACGCGTTACTGAATACCGAAGTTAATTTGAAATTCGAGTAGAATTGCGTACAAGTTCGTAGGTACTAAAGTTCTAAACTAAGGTCGGCTAGCGTGGGAGTGTAAGCGAATACTTGTATCGGAATTAAGCAATTGCGGTTTGTGGCAGGAAACGATGTCACTTGGATATGCAAATGTAGACAAGTGTAGCATATTGTAACTTAAGTGAATTTCTACTTGAAACTCTGTAAGGTGTTCTGCAGTTGGTGGATTCTTAAATAAATTGCTATGGTTGTTCTGTAGATAAAATATAGCTCTTCGTGGGTTGTTTATAAAATCTCAAATGCAAAAGTTTCGTTCCGCTATTTCAAATTGACGCGGTTAGTTAGGGTGATAATATTTAGGTACGAACGAAGCTTAGTCCTACTGAGTTTGGATCACGGTTAGGGCAAACTTCTATTCGAAACGGAAAGCCGTGTGTCCGATTGTAATAAGAAGAAATCTTATTTCGCGCTTGTTTTTTTTTAACATTTAATCTCGTGTGAATTGAGGCCCAATTTATCCCGAAGTCAATCTAAGTAGGTACTTACACGAAAACATTGCATTATCCACTCCAGTTTTTTCGAAGTTTTTCATGGAGCATTGCAATTCACACATACAAACGGACACAGTGAAAAACACTGATTAAACGTAACAAGTACCAGGTGTCTAGAATTCAACAGACAGTGAAAGCATTTTTCCGAGCCATGCAAACTCTCACGGTATTGTCGCATCGTGTTCCTTGACTGTTCCGCATACTGATAGCACTTACTATTCAAAACATTGTCTCGTTTGGTTGTCGTCCCTAGTATTATCATGACTCCAAGACTCGTAACAACTAAGTGACATCGCAGGTCTGATTGAAATGGTCGCGGTACGTGTTAAGTAATCGTTGTGAATAGGGTAGAATGCTCGCAGCGTCCACAAATGTCACCTCTTATCTATGTTTGCCTGGTACTTGCATTACGCATAATCCATTGCATTAGCTTCCATTATCCTTATAAACATATTATATAGGTACCATTGAACGATTGTTTAAGCAAAAAGAAACCACTAAAGAAAATATTGTGCAAAGAAATTATGAGCTAAAAAAAGGTTGCGACTTTTTTTATTTTACTGAAACACATTATCGTGGTCGAGAACTTAGATCAGTGCCGACTCCCAATCATTTTTTTTTTCAGATTAAAAAAAATATTTCTGGCCGTATTAGATCCTAAACTCTCTTAGAGAAGTTAGGCTGCATTTTAATTTTGTTTAATAACTAAGGGCGGTTGCTTCAAAATTCTACTACAGGAATTTCTCCATGGGAACTGCAGCATCCATATTTAAAATTAATCCGGTAGATATTGTTTATGTAGCCGTTAGTGCAGCTGCTCTAAAACCCCTTGTTCCTCGTAGATAACCAAGTTTGATAACTGGCATTCTACTAGGAAAAATAATTCCTTCTAGGTAGTTAACTCGGTTATCAAACGGGATTATTTTTTTTCTCGTAGAAAACTGTTATTTTATTAGGTTTTCTACGAAGAAGACACTATTCTTCCTAGGTAACTCGGTTATCAAATGGGATTATTTTTTTCCTCGTAGATAACTGTTATTTTATTTGGTTTTCTACGACGAAGACACTTTTCTTCCTAGCTAACTCAGTTATCAAAGAGGATTATTTTGTTCCTCGTAGAAAACTACGAAAATAACATAAATTCTAAACGTAATCTCTTTATTACATCAATTCTATAATTATAAATTAAATGACAATTCACCATTTCAGTATTAAAAAAAACTGCCAAGCCACATAGATAAATAAATATTTCCACATAATATGCCTCATTTGTTGTCAGTCCTACAAGATGACATAAAATTTTACGAGATTGATTTCACGATCAAGAAAAAAACAGCTCTTAATGTTGCAGTGCATATCCGCATTGACAGGGCAGTAACCCAACTTAAAGAAGGCAACATTTGTGTCTCCTTTAGTTCCCAAAAATCTCCTTTCTTTTAGTTCTATTTTTCCAGAAGAAGTTGTTTTTTAAGTACATAAACTGGTGATTTGTCATTTAATTTATAATTTTAAAGTTGATGTAGTAAAGAGATTACTTTTAGAATATATGTTATTTTCGTAGTTTTCTACGAGGAACAAAATAATCCCATGTGATAACCGAGTTAGCTAGGAAGAAATGTATCTTCGTCGTAGAAAACCAAATAAAATAACAGTTATCTACGAGAAAAAAAAATCCCATTTGATAACCGAGTTAGCTAGGAAGAATAGTGCCTTCTTCGTAGAAAACCAAATAAAATAACAGTTTTCTACGAGGCAAAAATAATCCCGTTTGATAACCGAGTTAACTAGAAGGAATAGGCTTGTTGCGTGGTGTTAAATTTGATAACGTCGTGTTGCTAAATG
Source organism: Epinotia brunnichana (assembly GCA_963854355.1). NCBI lineage: Eukaryota > Metazoa > Arthropoda > Insecta > Lepidoptera > Tortricidae > Epinotia > Epinotia brunnichana. The sequence goes on along the minus strand of OY977945.1, from coordinate 2,196,255 downwards.
GATAGTTAACCATCGAAAGATTGTAATAAAGTATAAATTACAAAATATAATTCAAATCATAAAAAGATATGAACCTTGAAAGTTTAGAAAAAAAAGTTTTTTTTATTTATTGTCCAAGAGTAAATTTAAAGGTACCAATAGAATCCCTACGCTTTAACAGAAACAAATTTGTATGACAACTATAGACCTAAACGCAGTATTTTGCGACCGAAACAGCAATGAACTTCATTTTCCATGCAACGGTTAGTACAAATAGCACGGTGTGACGTCATACTTTAAAGCCAATCAGTATGAAGCGTTTCGGCTGCTGTCAGCGAGGTCCGTCTTTAACTCGATTTTTTGGGTATTAATGTCCTTTAAATGAAGTTGATTCCATACAAACATTTGTTCATCTACAAAAACTGGTTCGAATGGCATCGTAAACAATTTTAAGGTCACAAGCCCATTATTTTTCCTAGTAGAATGCCAGTTATCAAACTTGGTTATCTACGAGGAACAAGGGTCTAAAGCGGACGTGACTTCGTATTCCAAAAAAACTGTCGCACCAGTATCGCGGTCCCTTTTTTCTCGCTGGCCGCTAGAGCGAGCAAGTGGCACAAAGGGCCAACAGGTCCGGTAGACGAGCACTTTCACTGTTGACGCAACTGGCCCGGTTCGGCGTAGGGAGTCGACTAGGCACACACAGTAGGCCGTTTTAATCGATATTGTTGACCGTTTCTTGGGTTTCATTACCTTTTGGGATTTGAAATAAATAAGTGTGATTGACTCTAGTCTCACTTGATGTTAAGAATAAGATCACTGGTTCAGTAATAGCCTGTTCACTCTTGTTTTGAAGGCACCGTAGGTCGTAATTGTCAGGAAATATAGATGACGGGAGCGAATTCCATTCCTTAGCAGTTCGCATTAGGAAAGACGAGGCGAATCGCTTTAGTACAAACGTCCTAAAAGTTTGATACAGTACTTTCAGAAATCTACCGACAAAAACGGACAGAATTGTATCATCAGAGATGAAACATTTTATGCAAATTTCTTTGATAACGGAAACAGTGAAAACAGTTTAATTGTTGAATAATATTAAATGAATAACTATTAGACATACTTCTATTAGTATTCCCGAAAGTAACCAATTTTCATGCTCTGTATAAATTCCGCAATATCTTACAAGCAAACAAAGAGAATATTAAAAATATTTCCTGAAAAGGAAAGGAGGAAAGTAAACAAATACCTTGTGATTACTCCCAAATATCTCTTACTTATGAATGTATATAATAGTATACTTTGTTGCGAAGATATACGGAAACTGTGTAGTGAAGGTTTTATGTAGCTCAGAGGCTCTAGTATAAGTTTTATTCATGCAATACGTTTTCGAACGCGTTTGCGTTTAGTCTCAATTTATATGGCAACGCGAACAGCGCCTCTGGTGGTAACTATTAGGAACTACGCGTTGCCATACACATTGAAACTAAACGCAAACGCGTTCGAAAACGTATATGTTTCGATAAATCTTATACTAGAGCCTCTGATTTAGGACCAAAAGAATGTTGCGTTTTGTAGATAATGTTGTAGATACATACTAAAAAAGAGATCAGTATCCATTATTGTTGCCTTTGGTAGTTTATTGTTACTAGTGTAAAAAACATAATTCTCATCTGGTTTGATCTAGGTTCTAATCTCGCTTAAGTATTTTCTAATATTGCAAGATTATTGCACGATTTGTTTGTTTGTAAAACGTTAGGATTGGAAAAGAAATAGTAGTTTATGTGACTGTACATAATGAAGGGCATTAAACACGAGTGCGGGTTTATGAAACGAGCCGAAGGCGACTTTCATAATAACATCACACGAGTGTTTTAATGCCTAATTATGTACAGTTACATACACTACTTTATCTATCCACATTTCATAAGCCTCCATGATGCATTCAGGAGCCGCTAATTATGACCGGCATCGCGGCGTTGTTTTCTGGCAACTGTCATAGTTTTTTTTTTAATTCATAGATAAACTAGAGTCGGATCCAACTGATCCGACTATCATATCGTTCGATATCTTACTTACGTGCGACATTTGTCAAATTTGTATGCAAATTGACACTAAACGTCATCTCGACTGATATTAGAATAGAGGTTAAATCATTTTTTTTTTGTTTTTCAGAGACGTTCGAAATTTGAATGAAATAATATTATCGAAATCGATGTTATTATTTAGCAATAATAACATTTTCACAGATAATAAATTTGTTTGTCTATTTTTATGGTGGTCATAATGTGCGGTTCTTGAACGCATCATGGAGGGTTTATGATATTTGGATAGATAAAGCAATTTACTCGTTGGTTTGACATTGACGGCCAGTAAATTCGCTCCCATAACTTTTCGCATTGACGTTATCCCTGCATTCGAGATTTCAGAAAGTTTAACCATTTGAAAAGTTTTTAATTGAATTTGTAAAGTATTTATGTCATCAGTATTTATATTATTGTTTCGGTGTGTGGGATTGAGAAAAGACATCCGTTGAAATTAATAGGATAAAGGTATTCGATCTATGTCTTCTGCCTAACATGATCGCTTTTATGGCGGACATAAAGCATAGGTATATAGGCGGACATGGCGGGCATAAAGCATAATTGCGAGAGGGATCAATGCTTCATGTTATGGCCGTCATACACGTATCATGCTTAGGCTGAATTGGCAAATAATTGGGTATCTAGAGTTTACATCTGACATCAGCATTACACACGTTGGCCTGTGTGTTCAAATGAACGAATATAGATATTAATGTAGGTAAATACCTACCTACATCATGTTATAAAAAATACCTTCCAGCTAGCATTCTTAGCTGAGGATCAAGCAATTACTAAAGTTCCTTTTCTATATTCAATAGGTACCATAAATACTAAATGTAATGTACTCACTTATCTATAAAAAGAGAATAAATCTGTAAAACGTTATATCCATTAATGACAGTCAGCTACAAACCAGATTACAAAGTTAGTTATTAATTATTAATCTTTATCGATCCAGTTCGTTATTTAAAATCAATACACGTCTACGATTTTTTCTAACTATAAATCAAATCGAATACATTAAAAGCCCTCCTCGTAAAACAAAAGATTCGACTAGCATTATAATTAACAAGAATTTAAAATGTCAATCAGGTGTGTTCCACATATTGCAAGCATAGCTATGCCAATCGAAACACGCCCTTACTTGGACACGTTAAGAGCTGGGATAAACGCAGGTGTGTACTTGTTCTACAAATCGGCATTCACAATAAATAAATGGTTATATACAAAAGTGAGTGTCCCAAGGCTGACTAGTGATCACGCCACGCCACTATCGTATGCTCGAATTTGCCGTGTCAGTCTAAAATATTCTTTATTACAAAACCCTTAAGGTCCAGTTACGTGTTGCTGGGACATGTGATATTTTGTTTCGCTCGATACTCAGTTGCCTTTTATAGGAGTCGCTTTCCTTGTCTAAGTTTGTCTGCGTTTGATTTATTGATGTCTTAAAATGTTGGCTTTGGTTTTAAATTGATTCGGTATGTAGGTGAGGTTGATAAAAAGTTTTTGTTTATGGGTGGGCTGTGAACGGCTACAATTTGTCTTTACTAATGCACATAAGTGCAAATCACTAGGTACATATTATAAAACAAAGTCGCTACTCGCTGTCTGTCCAAAGTATAAAGACGGCAAAGTATGTAATCAAACTATCTACTAAAATAAACCGCATCAAAATCCGTTGAGTAGTTTTAAAAATCTAGCATACATAGGGACAGACCATAGTATAAAGAGGGCAAAGTATGTTATCTTCATACAAACGCACCGCGCGCGGCTTGTATGTGTGCGCTATACTATCTATACGTCGCCGCACGCACACTCAAACAAAATCTCGACCCGTTTCTCTGCGAAACGGTATAATAAAACTACGAGGGAGCTCAACAATCTAGTTAGAAATATGGTTGACTTTAACCATGACAACTTGGCCAATTTTTTTGGCAAAATCACACTTGCGTTCAGCACAGCTAGCATAAGCTCACACGTGAGCTATCTCGAGCACGAGAATAAATATACGTCTCTTTCTAAGTGTTCTAATTAGAAAGAAACGGAGTTTAATTGCGCGCGCGTGTTAACCGAGTCGCGGGTACAATTAAACTAATATATCTAAGCTGTTCTTCTTTAAGCGCTCATGCACCTCATCCCACCCGTGAGGTGACGTCTAACGAAATTAGAGCTCTACCTACGCTTAGTTACTGCGAATCGCGGCGGCACGATATATTTGTGGGTGAGCGTTGACGTCAGCTTAAAACAAGTTACAGAATAGCGGGGCTGTATGATTATTGAACCTCCATCAGAAAAACAAACGCAGCACATTCGCATTTGTTTTTGCCGATGCGGTGACAAATATGCCGGTCATCATGACACTGTCCAGTGTCCAGTCTAATTTACTTCGACGTACGTACGATTATCTCTAGGTTTTATGTCACGTTTTACGTGACGTTTCAGTACATTTTCGTCATAAAACATGGCGATAAAATGAAAACCTAGTGTGATCCTTATTCTGTCAACAACTGTTATGAACCGCATTTTAAGCAAAATAAAGATGTATTTGATGTCGATAAGGTTGACATCTTGCATTGACAGCTGGTGTCTATATGAAAACACTTCGCACATTTCTGGTGAAAATTCACCCTAAGAAGCGAACATGACATCCGTATTAATTCCACGATATTTGACAGAATCTGTTAGGGACATGTGGAAGGGAAAACCGGCCAAGTGGGAGTCGGACTCGCGCACTTCCGGGTTCCGTACCATTATTAATAAAAATATTTATTTTATGCTGTTTTTAGTATTTGTTGTAATAGCGGCAACATAAATACATCATCTGTGAAAATTTCAACTGGAACTATCACGGTATCAGTGAGATACAGCCTGGTGACAGACAGACGGACGGACGGACAGCGGAGTCTTAGTAATAGGGTTCCGTTTTACTCTTTGAGTACGGAACCCTAAAAAGGAGCTGGGAAGATCACCAATCGACGCAGTGAAAGAAGTCATTTTAATTCTAATTCTGAAAGATAGAGATATAAAAGTGGGGACATGTCCCCTTCCATCGTCGTAGTGGAATACTGGCCCTGCCATTTCGGTAAATTACAAGTCAAAAGTTGTTTATAGCCTTTAAAATCTGAATGAGTGTTTGGATCGACTTCATAGGCGAATACAAGGTGTGTCAAGTAGTAAAGTCCAATATTTATTGCCTCCCCAGCTAGATATGATGTATGCGTTGCATAAAATTATGAGCAAGATTCTTACTTTGTATAGGTAATGAAATTCCACGCACTTACTCTGTTAATTAAGGGATTACGGTGTAACCTTATCGAATCACCCTTGCGTAAAAAATTTAAGTTCAATATACGCAGTGTTATTTGATTGGGTACCTAACTATTTCGCGTTATAGGTAAAAACATGGTACATATGTGCTGGTGACTTCTACGAATAGACATAGGTATATTATTCAAAAACTGTAAAGGCGCTGATAGACTTGACCATTCACATGTGACAGAACATTGAACCCTCACCGTTTTTAGGGTTCCGTACTCAAAGAGTAAAACGGGACCCTATTACTAAGACTACGCTGTCCGTCCGTCTGTCTGTCTGTCACCAGGCTGTATCTCACTGATACCGTGATGGTTCCAGTTGAAATTTTCACAGATGATGTATTTCTGTTGCCGCTATAACAACAAATACTAAATCCAGAATAAAGTAAATATTTTTATAGACAATGGTACCTACGGAACCCTTCGTGCGCGAGTCCGACTCGCACTTGGCCGGTTTTAACTATGTTGAACTGAACGAACCCAAGCATTGGGCCAAACATAGCTACGAACATTTTTGCGATCATTCTAGCGAACGCACTAGTCATAGACCGGGAGAAGCTGACACATTTTCCTAATTAATTACGTATTGAAGAAAAGGAAAATTATGGTCATAGCGCTGGTACCGGCGGCCCGAACGCGTGGGCGTTAATCGAACGTGTCGGATAAATTACGAAAGTCGAACGGTTTGTTACACAAAAAGTCTTGTAATTTTTTTTTTATGCAACGACGGTGGCAAACAAGCTTACGGCCTGCCTGATGTTAAGGAGGTACCGTAATCCATAGGACTCCAGAAGAGTCACAAGCGTGTTGCCGACCCTTTGTTCACTTGAGGATTCGCTGAATTTTCCGATAGTCGATGAAAAAAGAAGTAGGCGGTAGTGTAATGTCATATTTTCTCCGGTGTGACTTAGAGCCCGCCATACCGACGAAAACACATTAATTAAAAAAAGCCAATTCAACCATTTGTTATTATGTAATATAGCACATAAGCTTACCAGTAGTTTAAGTTAAGACGCGAATTAACCTTTTTTATTTATTAGTTTGTCACTTTTCTGTGTCACCAGACTATTAGATACTGATTTGACACTTCAATGAAAATATGTCGGGTAAGTGTATGATTGTTGACTTACTAATAATAATATTGCCCTTTTATTTACATTTCTGTCATCAGAAGTGGGATACGACCTACTTTTTTTTTGTTGTTATTTTTTTACATACCTGTCCTGTTGTCTTTATCTGTCACTTTGACATTTGCATATTTGTGGGAAAGGCACAACTATACAAATGCCGAAGTTGAATAATACGCATATATTTTAACCCCTTTATTTATAAAACTAGTGCCTACGTCAAATCTTGGGATTAGGGATCTTTGGGATACAATCGGGAAAACGCTACTGGAATGACGAATATGACGATGGTTCATAAAACTTAACAAACCTCTGTTAGCTAAAATGTGTTACGTACCTAAAGATTTTTGTTTTGTTAGTCTGTCTCTCGCACCCGCCCTTGGAAAGCCTCTGTTTGGCCCTATGGTTGACTGGTAGAGAATGCCTTGAGGGGTTAAGTCCGCCTTTTGTACTTATTTGTTTTGTGCAATAAAGTAGATAAACAAATTAAATATAATCTAGTTAAAGTTAGTGAAAATAAATATTTAGATACACACGCTATACAAGTACCCTGAGAACTTTACGGTTTCGCTCTATGAAAACACAACAATATATCGATATCAGCCATATTTTTACACCAAAAAATAGGTTGGGTAATTTGACTAAATATGTATTAATAATCCACCTAAATTTAATACCGATACGGTAAAAAATTATGAAAAGTAATCTTCATAAATTCCGTAAAAATCAGGCGAAAATGGTATAAACTTTCTTTACTTTATAATTGACTATGTCTATATACGTTCTATGGGATACGCGCATAAAAAAATAAATAAAATAAAAATAAAAATAAAAATTGTTTAATTCAGACCGAGATCCATAATAGTGTTAGTAACAAAATGGGGCTTACAAGACTATATTAGTATTACACGATTAAGTTTAGTTTAAATAAAATTTTAATTAAATTTACATTTAGGCACCTCTTCGGTTCTTTCGGTACCTATGGCAGAAAGGTAGGACCAAGTAGCGAATATTTTATTCCCTACTTGGCCCTACCAATGACCACTTCAACCCAATATTTGGTGAGCGGGCAGTCGAGGCGCTCTGCCAACACCCTCAGCATACTGTTGCTGCTACCACGCATCCGTTTTAGCAGTGAGCTATTCTTTTCCGCCGAATGGCAAAAAAGTCGTCCGCTTGAGCTTCGGCAAACATGCCTGATGCACTGCAGTGCTTCGGCAGCTTCAACAGCACTCTGAGGATGTTATTGTACTGAACACGCAGGATGTTATAGGCCCTCTGAGTAAATCTCACTGACTGACTGAGCATAATCCACTTATTTTTGTTAATGAATAAACCTTTCTATAGGCCAGATGAAATTAAATATTATCTCAAGGTCGTAAAATATTTAATTAAAATGCCGTTATTTCCTGATGCATATATTTTTGGATTCAGGTAGAAAGTCTCCAAATTTGTGTACTCAAACATGTTTTCATTATAAAAATACTGATAGCATTTTTGCTTGCGGGTTAATTTTTTTTTCTAACTTCCGGTCCATAGAATTATTGACTTCAATAGTAAAAGTTGTTTAAAATAACATATAAAAGCCGTATACAAATAATTAGCCTGATATTGAATTATTTCTAAAAAAACCGTAATTTTCTCAGGGTAAAGTATCCGCTGACTTACACAGGTGCTAGTTCCAAGAATCTTTCACTGCTGGCCCGCGTTTGATGTGTGTTTGAAGTGTAGTTTCAATGTTTTACAACTTGCGCGGGCCCGCGCCCGACCCGCGCCCGCGAGCGGTGTGTGGAGGCCTTAAATTAGACGCAGCCAATTAGTGTACAATCAGCAGAATAATCTAATGCGAATCGAATGCTTAGTTAGGCTGGCTGCTTCGCTCGACGCTTGCCTATTTATTTTGCTAATAGTTGCTTTACTTGCGTATTCAGTAAGCAATTCTAAATGCGTAGGTACCTATATTGATAACGCGTCATTAGTGCATTGCAGCATTGATAGGATTGACTTCGGATTGTATGTATACGAGTACGAACTTATTCGCAACTCCTTTCGCGTGAGATGTTATTTGAGATATCGCGCAGTTACATTTTAATTTAGGCTTATTATTTATTAAATGAATATATTAGTTTTACCTTTTTAAATTTTAGCGAAATACCCATTGAACAAGATGGTCAATTAAATGTCACAGACACAGTATTACAGGGACAAATATGGACAGCGGATGAAAAGCATAAACCCTTTTCTTGAATGGCGCAACATTGTTTACGCCATACCATGCCATAAAGTAGCAATTACCGCACACTACGCGTGCGGAAAATTCCACTTCCTGGCCAGGGAGAGACGTAAAACTTTGTACTTACCACGGGCGGTAACAAAGAAAGCCTCAGAACGCATATTTATCGCCCGAGCCGAAAAACATTTTTTGTTTTACCGCCCTAGGTACGTAATGTACTATTTCTCATCCATACTTTAGTTGAGAGCCGGTTATTTCATACTGTTGGTAATCGTAACTTACGGTGTACGTTATAAGTTAAAATCTAATTGCATGGAAAGTTTGACACTTCTGTATGGGATGACAGATGCCGGCGCCATTATTTAACGTTGATTGGTCCGTCCGTCAAATGTTTCCCCATCCTAAGTGTTGCTCTTTCATTGTATTACGTACTACTTATTCTAGAAGCGAACTGTGTGAAAAATGAAGTTACATGTCCGAGCCCCGCTCCGAGTTAACGCTGGTAATAAGGCACATTAACTTGACGAGTTAATACGCTAATTCGCGTTTCGAGTTAATCGCGAAATGACCGGTCACCGGAGAACACTGTGTCATTATTGTTGTTTTCTATTTGTGATGCGTCACGATACGTTGCGAGCTGTGCATCCTGCAACTAAGCATTTCATACTAAGCCCAGCGCCGCGCGTCGCTGTCTTAACGTGTTATTGTGTTCTAAGTTGTGTAAATTGATATGTAAGTAGGTATGTTAGTCTGTAAGATATTTGTATATACAGGGTGGAATTTCATAAACTGTACATAATAAAAGGAGAAAAATTTCAGCCAATTTCATCGGTGAAACGGTGTTTTTTTTTTTTTCTAGTCATTAGTTTTTTTTTTACAGAATTTTGAATTTTTTTGTAAAAACTCGGGTAATACACCTAATTCAGACGGTATAACTTTTGATCCAATGGTCCTAAAATGAAAATAAAAAATGCAGAGTATTACTAAGGGACAGGTTAATAATTCTTAATAACAATAAAAAACCAACTAGAAGAGAAAATCCGCAAAAAAAATTATTGTTTTTGAAAAATGGCTACAAAAATTACGAATTTTAAAAGAAAAAACACAATTTTCTGAAAAAAACGCAGATTTAGTTACCATTTTTTTTGCTTAGTATTAAACCTCACTTAATGCCGATTCTAAAACCGTTTTTAAACTGTCTCAGACTTTGAAAAATACCACGCAAATGGGTACGTAAATCAAACCATAATTTTATTAATTTTAATCCTCTTAAAATCCTTAATGACCGTTTGTTCACAGGTAGTTGAAGGGTGTTATTGGGTTTTAGGTGGAAATAACAAATTACGTACTTAGTATTAATCCTCACTTAATGCCGATTCTAAAACCGTTTTTAAACTGTCTCAGACTTTGAAAAATACCACGCTAATGGGTACGTAAATCAAACCATAATTTTATTAATTTTAATCCTCTTAAAATCCTAAAACGCCGCGGTACCGGTGTTGTGTTTGACTTTATTATTCAAAATCTGCCTGTATTTTTTTGGTTTTTGTATATCCAAGGAAAAGGAAAGTGAAATTCCGCTATGGGAAGGGAAAAGCGGAGGGTATTTTTTGTCAGAGAGATCGCGCACTCGATGCGGGGGGTGTGTGACGGCCTCGCAGGACGCTTCGGGCCTTCGGCCCTACGCGGAGCTACCGAAGGCCCGAAGCGTCCTGCGAGGCCGTAGGCCGAGCTGCGGGAGTTTAAGGTTGTGCTACCACTCACTAACCCCCGAGTGTGTTAAAAGCGAACCTGAGGGCCGAAGGCCCGAAGGTGAGCTTCGTGGCAGGCGAAGGCCGAAGGCCGAGCTCCGCGTAGGGCCGAAGGCCCGAAGCGTCCCTTCAAAGCGCGCTTGCGGAAACCCTACGCCCCCCAAGTGTGTTTAAGCGAACCTGAGGGCCGAAGGCCCGAAGGTGAGCTTCCAGGTACGCGAAGGCCGAAGGCCGAGCTCCGCGTAGGGCCGAAGGCCCGAAGCGTCCCTTCAGAGCACGCTCTCTACGCGAGCCCGAGGGCCGAAGGCCCGAAGGGCGAGCCCACGCGGACACACACCCCCCGCATCGAGTGCGCGATCTCTCTGACAAAAAATACCCTCCGCTTTTCCCTTCCCATAGCGGAATTTCACTTTCCTTTTCCTTGGATATACAAAAACCAAAAAAATACAGGCAGATTTTGAATAATAAAGTCAAAAACAACACCGGTACCGCGGCGTTTTAGGATTTTAAGAGGATTAAAATTAATAAAATTATGGTTTGATTTACGTACCCATTAGCGTGGTATTTTTCAAAGTCTGAGACAGTTTAAAAACGGTTTTAGAATCGGCATTAAGTGAGGATTAATACTAAGTACGTAATTTGTTATTTCCACCTAAAACCCAATAACACCCTTCAACTACCTGTGAACAAACGGTCATTAAGGATTTTAAGAGGATTAAAATTAATAAAATTATGGTTTGATTTACGTACCCATTTGCGTGGTATTTTTCAAAGTCTGAGACAGTTTAAAAACGGTTTTAGAATCGGCATTAAGTGAGGTTTAATACTAAGCAAAAAAAATGGTAACTAAATCTGCGTTTTTTTCAGAAAATTGTGTTTTTCTTTTAAAATTCGTAATTTTTGTAGCCATTTTTCAAAAACAATAATTTTTTTTGCGGATTTTCTCTTCTAGTTGGTTTTTTATTGTTATTAAGAATTATTAACCTGTCCCTTGGTAATACTCTGCATTTTTTATTTTCATTTTAGGACCATTGGATCAAAAGTTATACCGTCTGAATTAGGTGTATTACCCGAGTTTTTACAAAAAATTTCAAAATTCTGTAAAAAAAAAACTAATGACTAGAAAAAAAAAAAAACACCGTTTCACCGATGAAATTGGCTGAAATTTTTCTCCTTTTATTATGTACAGTTTATGAAATTCCACCCTGTATAGGCCTAGTAGCATGACGTAAAAAAATGTCTGATGTGTGGTGACACGAGCACGACCAGGCGCGGCTCACTCGCGATTTGCGTTTATCGCTACAAGTACATGCCGGTTGCCCCTTGGCAGGGCCCTAGCCAGTGGCTGCCACGCCGTGCATGGGCTCGGACGCGCACGCGACCTACTTCGCGCGCACAAGCTTAAGTAAATATTATATCGGAAGTGAACGTGCCACCGCATTCGTCTGTTTGTGTGTTGTTGAAATGAATAAAAAGAAACCAAAAAAATATTGTATTGCAGCGGGTTGAGAACAATAAAAAAAATTCGAATCTCCCGGCCCGCCTGAAAGATGCCGAAAGGTAAGAAAATTAACTTTTTCTACTAATCTTTTTTTAAATTCTAGTATAGTAAAGTATACCTACTTACTAAAACAACAACTACGTACCGCCGTACCATCCCTATTTTTCTATTCGTTACGTTGCATGGTAACGTAACACATTCATTGCATTATTTAATTTAATTAAAGATAATTAAAATGTTAAAAATAAAGCAACAAGATTCTGCATTACTGTGGGTTGTGCGTTCATAGCCCGGCGGCGCAAGCGCGTCAAGCAAAGACGGCAGGGGTCAGTCTTTGGATGGGTGACCGCCTGTTTGAGTGGTTACTATAAATGAGCGCTTCCGTGCTTTGGAAGGCACGCTAAGCAGTTGATCACGGTTGCTGTCTATGACAGTAGTCGTTAAGCCGAGTTAAAGGCCTTCGGGCGGCTTAAGAACCTCTAACAGTCGAGTTGCCCACTCACTTGACAAAGGGGGGACAACTGTCACTCGCGTCCGCAGGAGCTACCTACCACAACCCTGCACGTGTCCTCTGGGTGGTACTAAAGAGTGACAAACTCAAAGGCCAAAATAATAATTGCCATACGATTAAATAAATTACTGTGGGTTGCAGCAAAGCCAATAAAAGGTTGCCTGGCGGTCTTGGTGTATTCAATTCGTCCAAATTGTGACATTTATTATTTTAGAGATAAATAATGAAATAAATAATGTATGAAGAATATAAATGTATATATATCTCTCTATATTGAATGCAAGAAATAAATGGGCAGAACATTATTATTTTATTTTAGTCGTTGACAGCCCTCGCTATCGGCGACGCGGCAAGTGAGCCAATTCATTTTCACCGTTCGTACACAGCCTTAACGTTCCGTTTGGCTGGCGCTGGAGTCGACGACGTCAGAGGCCATAAATCATAGTGTTTTGGCTAAGAAAAATGCGGCTTTTGTAAAGATCAAAGGAGTGTGCCTTCTGTACTTGTACTATTACTTATGCTGTGGCACGACTGAACGATATGGGTTTTTACATTGAATAAGAGCTGCCCGCGCGGCTTCGCCCGCGTATTGCAAAGAACGCAGGTAAACCCGCGGGATTAAATATAGCCTATAACCATCCAGAGAGTCCAACCTACACGCAGGTGAAATCATTTTTGAAATCGGTTAAGCAGTTCCGGAGTAACTTATAAAATTACAAACAGATCTTCCCTCTTTATGGTAGGTATTAGATTACGGTTATATTGACATTCATCTCATGCGTTCTGACGTGACGGTTCTGTCAGGCGTCAGCGCATCACTGAGCATCATACATAAGTATGATCGGGCTTCAGAAAGCCGATCTGACTGAACATAGTTAAGTACCTAATTATTTCATTTGTGCATATTTACTGCGTCGAGCTTGAACGAGTGCACACACTATATCGCATCGCATACTAATGTAATATGTAGCAATATGTTTCCTTGGATAGATCATAGTGTAAATATTTTGGAGAAAAAGACCATTCAAGGTTTGCATATTAGGCTCTGCTATTTTATATTAAATGGGCTGGTGTAGAAGCGAGTGTCTATTTAAACTCATTGAAACACATGCTTATGAGCACCGAGGCTTAGGACATAGCTGTCTCAGTTTGCTAATAATCTAATCGATAATTCGTGTACGCTGATTGATTGAGCGCTAATTTAGTAAAAACATTCCAAAAAAAACTATGAGGCAATTGTTTAGAGTGCGTGTTTTACCGTGATTGACAAAAAGTCCAATCACGACATAACACGTACTTAATTAGCTTGCAAAACTATTATTTACTGTATATGAAGGGTCCACGAAAAGAACATGTCTTGTCACTTTTTTTCTCAAAATGAGATTTTAATGTCACGCAATAGTTCATAACGAGCGCAACATTTTGACATCAACATCTCATTTTGAAAAAAAAAGAGACTAGACATGTTCTTCCCGTGGACCCTTCATATACTTGCGGATTCAGGGCTACTATTTGTGTCTGTAGATGAGAAGGCAACATGACTTGGCCTCCGCAAAGAACATTTTTACGTATTTTCAATACATTTTATAACCTAAAAGGGCTTCGTAGGTTAGGGCCTTATGGGTCGTACAGAAATTTAGGTATGCGTCTGTTCTGTGGACATTGCTATAAAGACAAATTTTGGATGAACTCTTAATCAGCATAAACAGTGCCAACTGTTATTTAATTTTATGCGATAAATACATTTTAAATATGCACGTAACGTAGCTTACGTTGACGATTATCATTAACATTTACCGGTCAGTAAAGTTTACTCGATGCAACCGGCCCTTAACCTGTGATAAAAGTGGATTTATGGGTGATGTGTGGGACTTTAACGATCTTATTAATATTATGTACTAATATTATAAAGATAAAATTTCTGAGTTTATAGCTTTGTAAAATGTAAGTTTGTATGTAGTGGGTAATCTCCGGAAACACTTATCCGATTTCGAAAACTTAACTTCTTCGTTGCATTTTGCGGTTACTAAAACAAAAACATAGATTTCGATTCCAGAGGCTCTGAGCCTTTTTTAAGTATTCAACATATTTTGCACAGAAAACATATTTCGCGCGACTTCACGCCAGTGCGTAAACGCGGCCTAAACTAAAGTGTTCCAATTTTGGTACGGAACACTAAAAAATTGTCTCATTACTTTCCAGTACTCCGAGCTAAGACAGCTGCCATACTCATACTCACCAACTTCGCTGAAAGTGGTTCTCACCATTGAGTTATGTATATACTTTAGAACAGATTACCCCTACTATATGTTTGGGCATGTAACCTACTCTAGCGAGAGTACCTGTGCCTTTGCAGTCTCTGGCGCTTGTACTGACATTCCAAGATGGCGGCCTGGGGGCCAGGGCCGGATTTGGAGGTCTGGAGGCCCTGGGGCAACAAAGAAGCGGAGAGAGAGAGGGGCCCCCACAATAGAGATTTATCTCTTTTGTGGGGGCCCCTCTCTTGCGGAGGCCCCTAGGCAGTAGCCCCGTCTGTCCTCCTCCAAATCCGGCCCTGCTGTGGGCGTAGCATGGTTGCCAGTTTATTACTTATATTTGCGGATAAGACATTCGTTCATCTTTTTGCCCTAGGACGAGCCAAATGTGGCGAGGTGCGAGGGGGGGGGGGGGGGGGCTCCAGTGCGTTCAGCATGAGATCCTGGAGTCCCCCGCATGCATGAGCCGGCAACCGTGGAGTTTTTAGTGGATAGAAATACCACATAACCCCATCATCCCCCAATGATTGGGAACCTGGTTAGCAGATTTTCTCCAAGAATGTATAGTTAAGTCACACACGTGGTTTCTCTCCACGTGAGCGTTCGTCACGCCGCACCGCCATTTTTAATCGGCGCCATTTTGTCACGATAACCGCTGTCACGGCGATAAGCACTCCGATTAGATTCCGATAGAAAGGCTGTATCGACCGGAAGTGAGCGTTAAAGGTCACTCGTATGTTTTCATATTGCCTGTCAATATTTGAGCGCGGTGAAATGAATTTTTCAGCTCGTATTTCGTGTAATGTCGATATATTGATGTTAAATATGGAAGTAACTTTTAGTGTAGTCCGTGACGTGAGTCTGTGATTTTTCGGTTCAACCGCTGAACCGATTTGAATGAATTGTTGTATGGAAATCCGACCTGGTAAGTAGGCAAAACTGGGAACTGTGCAGTTGAACTGTTTTGCCTAAACTCATACGATTTAACTAAACAATTTGACTGGACAGTTAAAACTGATGGTGGGGCTACACACTTTAGTTGCACGCACCCGTTCTAAAATAACTTCTTCTTCTCTTACTTAAGAGCTAGGCTCTTGTCGGTGTAGCTCAAAGTAGGCCCTCCATCTACTCCGATCCCACGCAATCTCTTTGACCTCACGATATGACCCAACATCAACTCTCTTTTTGAGTTGTTTTAGAGTTTGTCTATTCTAGGTCTTCCTCTTCCTCGCCTCCCCTCTATCTTTCCTTCAATTATGTTAAGTACGAAGTTGTCATGTCGTAAGAGGTGCCCTATCATCTTATTACGTTCTTATTTTTTTCATATGTCATACGACTTGGTTCACTGGTGGGTTAAGTTCCATTAAGTTAAGAGCTTAATAGATTATTCTGTCTACACGACTAGAAAATAATCCTTTTTGACCTTTAAGAGTACGTAATTGGTTTGCGAACTTCCACGTCCCCTAGCGAACTTTGGAAGACAGTTCCACCTTTAGGCTGAAAAGGTTCTAAAGGCCGTGGTAAAGCACAAAGAAATGCCTTTATGTACAGGCGAATTATATTCAAGAGGCCTTGTGTTTTCTAGGATAAAGTAACCTCTAGAACACTCTAGATTCGTAATATTTAAGAGGTTCAAACGGAGACCAAACTTGAGTAACCGCTCAGGGTGGCTACTGCGAAATGCCAACTTTGTTTGTTCGTTAGTATATCTCTATTTCTATTGCACTTGTATATCTGAGTGGTTATACCTATCTGAATCACCAAAAATGGTTTCCCAACTGTATCGTTTGTGCGAACTTTAATTTGTCCTAAAAGCCGTTTTTCTTAGAAGCCATGACATTTTCAGGATTATTATAAAACAAACCTACGAGTAACTTAACCTAATGAGTTCTACACGATAAGCTTTATTCAAAAGCATTGGGGTTTCGAGAAAATTGGCTTTTTGCCGAAATGAAAATATTGACAAGCGATACAGTTGGGATAATAAATTTAGTGATTGCGATAGGATACCTATTTGTTTGACAGAGTTTGGATATACATGAACGAAAAATAATTTCGTACGTCCTTCTGATTGCTTTTATTAAATTCGATACATTGGACTTCTGTAATAAATAAATATTAATATATATTAGGGACCAACCTTACACAAATCGGACTTGTCCCATAGTAAGCTCAATAAAGCTTGTGTTATGGGTACTAGACGACGATATATTTAATTTAATAGATTTAAATACATAATAATACACTTAAAATACATAGTGAACATTCAAGACTCAGAAATAAATCGTCGGGTGACAAGCAAAACTCACTAAGTAACAAATACCTACTTAAATCAAATGTCGTATCTCGATATCGACTATATACGTACCGAGATACGAGGTTTTGAAGAGCAGTGACAGTTTTGGTAGTGACTTTTGCTTGTCACCCGACGAAATATTCATGCTCATCACACAATGGCCTTACCGGGTTACTCACACAACATATTTGGCTTTACCGGGTTTCGAACCCTGGACCTTCAGCTTCGTAGGCAGCGTCACTACCCATTAGGGTAACGTCGAAATCTATACTAAAATTAGTTTTTTTAGCGTTTTATAAATTTAATTTTAATACTCATCATCATCATATCAGAAAGACGTCCACTGCTGGACATAGGCCTCCCCCAAAGAGTGCCACAATGGCCGGTACTGCGCCACCCGCATCCAGCGGACTCCCGCGACCTTTACCGAGGTCATCAGTCCACCAGTTTAAATACTAAATTACCGTAATTCAATAGCAAAAGTCAATGTTAATAAAAGCAAAACCGAGAGATGCATGTACTCTTCATTATCATGGATGTAATAGTAATGTCTAGTTAGAAATAAATACTTTTTTAATCTTATCTATCACTATTTTATCTATCTTATTAGGGTGATTTTGGAAACGAAGGCAAGATCGCGATTTTTAGGTGTTTTGTATGGACAGCCAACTCATTTCTGTCCGCCTAACGTATCAGAATAAGTGCGTGCAAATCATCAATACAGGACGTCAAATGGACCGCTCATACCGGACAAACCGTTTAGTGGCTGTCAATGTCGGTCGACAAGCAGTCAATCAGTCGGTTGACCCGACTCTACTAAGCACCCATTTGGGCTAATTTTTGGGCAAATCGCGTGGCTTATAACTAGATTGAGATGCACCATTACTGTGCACGACGCGTGGCGTCGACGGGGTCGATGTGCGACAGGCCAGAGCTCAACCCTCGCGACCCTACATACAACGATAATAATATATTTTATACAATCGTTTCACAATGAGGGCTCTTAAAGTCGAGTACCGTGTTAAGGCCACGAGCCTTGCCGAGTGCCTCAGTTAAGATAAGAGAATTTAAGAGCTAATTGTATAACTATTGTATACAATACTTTTTCTACGAGTTGACTGGAATAATTGAATAAACTTGCTATCTATTGAAAATCTAAGCCCTGCTGAAGCGAAGCGAAGCCGGTCAGCGTTTCGTTGATGTCTTTTGTTCTATGACCAAGGCGACGTTCTATTGGTCAAATTCATTATAGTTCAGTCAAGGCGCCACGTGATTGGTCAAATTCACTATAGTTGTGTAAACAGTTGTTTAATAATTTATTAAAGTTGAGTGGGGAGCTCCATAGCAAAAAGTATGTGATTATAGTTTTTTGTACGAAGTCTTAACTCAAACATTAAAGTCGACGAGTTAAAAAAATACATTATATGTTATTTATTATTATTTCCAAGTGATGAGATGAGGGGTGACAGAGAAGTATGATAGAATAAGACACAGACATGGTACGCCGACCCCAAGTAAATGGGATAAGGGAAAGTGAATGATGATTGTTGTTTCCATTGGGACAATGGTGTCTTTGACCTTTTCGGAGGCGTGCGAGGACTCAAAGTAAACACGTAGATACCCTTTCGACAGTTTAATGAAATGTAAGGTAGCACCGAGCGGATGTAGTCCCGGCCCGTGTCACGGGACGCACACAGAGGCAGCACCCAGAGTGAAGCGCTTTAAGTTAGACAAAACAAAAAATATAGTTCCTTAGTTTTCTCATGAATATTCTCATATCAGTTCTAGCCATAATGGTATAATTGAGGTTCTCGATCAGTCTCTGTCAGCGTATTGATCGTTTCAGAAAATTCAATATTGTTTACCAGCCAAATCCCAGTTTAAAAATACACGACTAAACGTCACATGCCAAGCGCTCCATTTAACTTTGTTGCAATAGCGTGTAATAGAGACCGCCCATTTCTCGCACTCCTCGGCCCAGAATAATACTAATGAAGTTGCAACCCTAAAAACACCCCTGCAGTCGACACAGATAATATAGCGACCGCTGAATGAACGGAGTGAATGAATGAATGCAACAAGTGACTCTGGGTGACCTTGAACATCGTTTTCGACACGCCACGCTATCGCCGTCGCCGAAGCCAGGGTTGTCGCGATTGTTGCAATTTAATTACGTGTTTCTTTTCATTAATTGTCAGTGGCTTTGTAAAATTAGGCTTTTTCAACAGTTTACTTTGTAATAAACATGACTAAATTACAGGGTTTAAATTTTCTAAGTTTTGAGTACGGAACTCTAAACAAACATTATCAAGGATATTAAACGCTTTAGGATTCTAGGTTTGTAAGTCAGTATATCCGTTTGTCACAATAGTACTTATGATCGCCTACATAAGTATGTATATCGTTGTCTAGTACCCATAGTACAAGCTTTGCTTAGTTTGGGACGAGTCGATTTGTGTAAGAATGACTCCAAACATTTATTTATTTTATTTATATAAACTATAAAGTATTTGTATAGTAATGGAGTTATACAATAAACAATATGTACTTAAGTGATATCAGTTAGTCAGGTACATTTATATTTAATAATAAATAATAATAATAAATATTACCGGACAATCTTACACAAATCAACCTAGGCCCACTGTAAGCTCAATAAGGCTTGTGTTGTGGGTACTAGACGACGATATATATAATAGATAAATACATATAGATACTTATATACATATATAACATCCATAACTCAGGAACAAAATATTCGTGATAAACACACAAATAAATGCCCTGACCGGGATTCGAACCCGGGACCTCCAGCTTCGTAGGCAGAGTCACTACCAACTGGGCTACGGAGGACGTTAAATTTGAATGGATGGAACCCTAATAAATAGGGTTCCATTCAAATATCTGTTGTACATTATACAGTCAGCGTCATATAGTTAGAACAGCCAAAGTATCCAAATATATCGCAACACGTCTTTATTACCGTAGGTGTAAGGCTGTGTTACGATATATTTGGGTACCTTGGCTGCTGCTAACTATATAATGCTGACTGTACCTACAAATTTTGCAGCAGTGAAATGCATTTAAAAATGTTTTGGCAAATTTTTTTTTTTAATCTACATACGGATGGTTAAGATTCACTTAAAATCATCATCATTATCATCATCATATCAGCCGAAAGACGTCCTTTGCTGGACATATACCTCCCCCAAAGAGTGCCACAATGACCGGTCCTGCGCCTGCGCCACCCGCATCCAGCGGCCTCCCGCAAACTTTACCAGGTCATCAGTCCACCTTCTACCCACGCTGCACCTTTCTGTACGTGGCTGCCACTCGAGAACCTTTCCGCCCCAACGGCCATCGGTTCCACGTGCAATGTGCCCCACCCACTGCCACTTAAGTTTAGCGATTCGGAGGGCTATATCGGTTACCCGGGTTCTGCTGCGGATAGCCTCATTTCTGATGCGATAGCGCAGAGAAACTCCCAGCATTGCCCTCTCCACAACATCACAGCACTCTCTCAACAACTCTTACAATGTGTTTTGGCCAATGAAGTTTTAATAGCAACATCGACTCGCACAGTTAATATATCAAACTTTGATCTTAGGAGCTGTGTCACTTGCAATGCACCGAGAAGTGGCATTATGCCAAATTATTTAGGTATGCGGAGCTCATGTGATCTCCCATTCTCTTAACACCACGGCATAAGGGCGATAATGGTGTGCACCGCCAATCAGCCGTTACGGGCATGGTCTAGAATTAGACGATTGTTGTCGAAATGACAACGAACTCTCTGGCAACCGGCCAGGGAGTAAAATATATGCAATTACGGTCCTTTGATGTTAAAGTAATATGAGAAAAGGCTGTAAAATTTTGTGTAACGGCATATATAGACACTATCAGTAGTAATGTTAATTAAAATAAAAAAAAAACATGATTACTTAATATTGACAATCCTTCGTTCGGTAATAATTTCCGATCATTTCAATCACTCCACTATCAAAATCAAAAGTAATCACATTACTTAGCATAAAACACACTTAACAGTAATGTCACTTTTAAGTACTGATAGTGTCTGGAACGCATTAGTGAGTTTAAATAAAATTGGTTAAGGTTAAGTGCCGTAGATATGAGCTTTAAAATATTTTCGATAACTGTAAAGTTTTCTTTGTTTTAAGAAAGAAACCTGACCTAAAATAATGGGCTCTATTATATGGTGATCTATTAAAGAGTGCTAATTAAGAATTATCAGTTTTAGAGTAAAAATGCGTAAAGGCAAATGAATAAAAAACATAGTCAAAATGTAGTAAAAATAGCCTTGAAATTTTTCAGTAATTTTACAAAATGTAGGCTACATTCTTTAACTAACACTATCTCGACCACACCAATTCAATCATTCATCATTTGGAATTGGAAGCTAAAAGTAACCTTTTGTTGCTTTCACACGGCACCCACAGTATCTAACTACTGAATATTATTGATTACTTCCTCCCGGAAAATACTTTATTCTATTATTCAGTAATCCTAACACCTAACATATCAAATATAGCAAACTCCCCATTTATTGACACCATACTCTCCAATTTCCTCGCCGCACATTCTATTCCCATAGAACCCCTTATAAACCAATTTAATCTTTTCCCCCCTGGTCCAAGGTCGATAATACATTAGCATTAAACTGGCAACTTGTTGCTTGGCATGACCCTGACCCAATTCGCGGAGCGCCATCGCCTGTTGCGCTGGGGTGCCGCGTGTTAGTGAATGGTGTCTCTGTCTTATCTGTGGCGAGCGCTGAGGCGTTTTTCCTTTGTGCTAATGATATGATATGGGATCAGAGACGTTTTTACAGCGACATGTTTATAGCTACATTGCGACAGATCGTAAATAAGAGTGTTTATATATATTTGTGTACTTGACAATATTCTTGATGCCTTTATGGATCAGAGCGGACATGGCAGTAAATACGATAATTTCAATTTGCAAGACATAAGATGCTTTGCTTGTTAATGATATTATTATTATCATAAAACTGTTGTAATTATCCGTTTCAGCCACATTTAAGTAACTTGACAAAATTTACAAACCTTTCTTTCGTTAAAACTTAGCTATTAGCTTAGTGTATTTACTTATTTACTCTTTACTTTATTATTCCGCAATGTCTCTATAATAAAAATAATAACAGCAATGAATGTAACATCTGTGTATACACATATTATTCAGACATAATGCGTTTTATTTATGGACCATTGAAGCACAAATGGAAAGGCATTAGCCTCTCGGCGTCTATTCTCGTCTACTCCAACTTTTTTAATCTCGATTTTAAACCATAGCTTTATTATGTCAACATGTACGTCGACGCCAAAAATATGTTAACAGTTTTCGCCTTATTACAATGTTCTGTTTTCAAAATGGCGGCATGGGATTAGTTAGTTGTTTGTTTGTCAACTTGTCGAATGTTGTTGTATCAAAGGGTTTATTTTATGTTTGTTGAAATTGTCCAGTCACGTTTTACACACAATACGAACAAGATATAAAGGCTTTCAAGTTGATCAAAAAACTAGCGATAAAAGATCAATAGCTACCGATATGACCCCCCTTTGTTATTGGTCGAGCGAGTCCATCCTTAGTATTTTAACTTAGCTTGGTTGAACTGACATTTTTTTTTATATAATTTTATCAGTCTATGTTATGTGTTCCACCTTAATGTTTAAGAAATTCTGCTCCGCGTGATATAGGCTACCTTATGTATAAAAATACAGTATTTTTCAGTTAATTTTCCGTAGTCGGGATACAGTTTTGGAATGTTTTATGCTTGTTGGAATATTCTTTACTAGACTCTACCTTATGTTTAAAAAAGTTTTTGTCAAAAATTTCATTTTTGGTACAAGCTTTTACTGCTGACTGTACTTTTCTGCATACATCATCAACTACTCATTGAGACGATTCTAACGAGCCCAAACTCGATGGGGTTGTGTCGTTTTATTGCGGAGTTCCTATGGCCACCTTCCAGCTCTAGCATCAGATCAGCTCCAAGGCATCATAATATTGCATTGTCATGCGATATACATATGATTGCAAAATTTCAGCTCAATTGGATAATGGGAAGTGACTGAAAAATGGATTGCAAATTTTGACGGACAACTTACATATTTACATACTTACATATTTACATACATACGAACAGTGCAAGTTAATATATAAAGCTTGTAAAAACAGTATTTTTCAGTTAATTTTCCGTGGTCGGGAATGTCGGGATACAGTTTTGGATTTTTTTTATGCTTGTTGGAATATTCTTCACTAGACTTATACAAGTTGTAAGTTACAACTCATTAAAATGTAACGCCCGCGCTCCGCTCATCCTTCAAAATAATTCTTGCTATATAATATTCGACCTTGGTGATATTTTGTGTGAAATGCTGGACTGCCACACTATAGTTTGGACGTGACAACCATTCTTTAGAGTTAGGGATGAGAGTCCGATGTTAAGCTGTGCGAATTTCGGGTCTTACCGCAAGTATCAAATGCTAGTTGCGCCGTCCGCGTCCGCGTATGACATAGAACATAGAACGTAGGTGGAGTCGCGGAAACAATTATATTCATATTCATTTATTTCGTATTAATCATACATTGTCATTCATTACATTAAAATATCATAATAAGGTCATTAAAAACAATGTTAACAGGCATCATCATCATATCAGCCGAAAGACGTCCACTGCTGGACATAGGCCTCCCCCAAGTAGTGCCGAAGTGACGAGTCCTGCGCCACCCGCATCCAGCGGACTCCCGCGACCTTTACCAGGTCCTAATCATAAGTCCACCTTGTCTTGCCTACCCACGCCGCGCCGCGCCGGTACGTGGTCGCCATTCGAGAACCTTTCCGCCCCAACGGCCATCGGTTCTACGTGCAATGTGCTCCGCCCACTGCCACTTAAGTTTAGCGATTCGGAGGGTTATATCGGGCTATATCTATCTCCATACTAAGGGACTATTCTATCTCACATTTCTATTTATTTTATACTGTTGAAATAATTTTTGAAATCGGATGAGTAGCTCCGGAGATTGTCCCTACCATACAAACTTACCACCTTACGTACTTTTCTTCTTTTTAACAATAATAATATAGAACATATCAACATTGTTTTTACAAAACCAGACTTAAGGCGATACCTTGATTTGATTCGACATTTAGCCCACGAGAAAAAGAGATGTCACTCTTCGGGAATGGAAATTTAGGACAAATTTCGACAAATACATAACTTAGTGAAATTTTAAGATTTTAGATGAGAATAAAATACTACCATACTACTTGATTGTATCGTAAAATAATTGATTGAGGCTGAGTAAAATAGGAAAATAAAGACCCAAATTTGGATTTTTTCCTATCGCCAAATTGTTAAGCAATCATGTATCGATTAAATCATATAAACAATCATAATAATTTATTTAATCATAGACATTATTGTTTTTTAATCGAGTCCGAACGGCGTTTCAAAGCACGCGATAATTTCCAATGCACCCCGTTAATTGCGTATAATTAGATTTATTTATTTACCCTTTGATTCTCGTTTCGTACAAATAATGTGTGAAAATCGTGTGAGTTTAAATCGGATCAACATTCTCAAGTAACATGCAACTGGCAAACAAAGCAAAGTGACCCGTCAGTGTTTTCGAGCGTAATTAACTTTCGGTGGCAATAATTTTGTTTACTGCGTATGATATACCTACGACCTATATTCACGACTCTAACACATGTATTTTGTTCACAGGCCGCCATAGTGCAAAACGGTGTCGCGAAACAGTATGTAGTGGACAGTGAACGGCAAAACAGTGCAATGGCCGACATCATGACCGACAACGACTTGACCGACATCGTCGACATCGCCGACATCGCCGACATCACCGACATGTCCGACATCCCTCTAGCCGACGAAGACGGTTACGAGTTCGACTCGCTAAAGATCCCCGAAATCGTGACTCCCGACGACATGAACGAGTCGGGGTATCAGGAAGGCTCTGAGAAGAGTTATGGGGACAGGCGGGACTCGAAGGAGGGTTTCGGTGGTGAGGGGGACTCTGACAGCGGGGTGGACGGCGTGTCGAGTGGGTGCAGTACTGCCGACGACTGCCCCGTCGTGTCGGTGAACGACGTCGTCGCGTATTACGACGACATACGTCCTCGTCGGCGTTACGTGCCGCAGCTGAACTTCTACAGCGTAGACATCGAGAAGATGGCGATTGATGCTGTTGCTCAGGTGAGTTGATCTATGTTTCCTGTATCTCAACTAGCCTCTTACGACCGTGTTAGATCTGCGTTCTATTTACGATCAAACTCTACACTAAGCGCTGTAAGCGGACTGATATACCACCGGCTACTCCGACTGCGCTTAAGTTTATTGTAACTAACGACACATATCTGTGTGAGTGCGTCACATCGGATTGTACGTTTGTACGGATTTCTTTTACTGCTTTTAGCTATACGTAGTATTATGTAAATGTAGCGCCAAAAAGCACGAATATGATATGTCATTTTATTACATATCGCTGTGGATAAGACATACGTAACTAGTATCATAACCCATAAGGCATAAGTAACTGTATGCAATTGTATGTAACATGTGTTTAACCTAAACCTATTTACAAATTAGTGATTAATTAATTATTAACTCTGTACTATGATGTTTATAATCACCCAAACAAATTGTTCCGACAGTTTTGTGAGACCCAGTTAATGTACCCAAGTTTATATTGTGCCTGATGCACCTATGCACTGGTTGTGCAACTGAATTTGACGGGATTCCGATGAGGGAGCAGCTGAGTGAAAGACTTGTTTTCTTTTCCGAGTTGATGCCGTTTCGTAGGTATTTGTAGAACTGAATTTCATGAGGCCCGGACGCCATATTTATACCATGAAATTCCTTGCCCCGCAGCCCGCCCGCCCGTGCTTTTGGCGGGAAATATGGGCGGGAAAGTATTGGCGGGAAATTTTTGGCGCGAAACGACATCTCATTTATTTATGACAATAATCTTAGGCTAATACGTTATTTACAGTGTTTTATACTTATTTCTATGACATTCGTAATGCATTATCACCCGAGATCCTCTCCGTTTGCCGGCCAATCGCATCTAAAGCGCGGGTTTTTTCGTGTCGCTGTCTATATACGTACCTCGGCCCCCACCTGGGGTATAAATACCGAGCTTCCCCCCTCGCTCGCCCATCAGTCTATGCTTGGCCAGCGCGCGGATAGGATCTAAAGGCTTCCTCTTAATCTATCTATATTTCTAGTGGAAACTTAGTGTTTAGCCACTCTTTACTTATAAACCAACAGTATATTACCTCTTAACTAGGTAGGAATTAAGTGTGAGACCTATTATTATTTATTTCGACTACAAATTATATAAGGCGACTGTAATACAATGCTTACGTTGTAAGAGGGTTATAAGCTAGGTTACAGGCAATCTATTTTATCAGTATTTACGTAGATGGTTGTCCTGCACATTTCTCCCGCCGTGGAACACCCGGCCGGTGTTCCAGCTCGCTGGCGTGCAGGTCGTCATCCTTGGTAGGTAAAATCGCGAGCTTCTTGGTCGGTCGCCGTAGCACTCCGCCCTTTGTTCTGACGTCCACCACTCTTGTCTCGCCGTCGGGTCCCGGGTACTTGGCGATCACTCTACCCATGGGCCAAGTATTGCGTGGGAGGGTCCCGTCGCCGATGAGTACGATGTCGTCGATTTCTATGGGCCGGCCGCGCCTATACGGCTCCCGCCGGTCTTGAAGTGTAGGTAGGTACTCGCGGACCCATCGACTCCAGAAGTGGTCCGCGAGTCGTTGGCTCGTCCTCCACGTTGCTCGGCCGACTAGGTCCTTGTCGTGGAAGGTACCGGGCGACTGCACTCTGCCGGATCCGCCGAGTAGGAAGTGATTCGGTGATAGGGCTTCGGGGTCATCGGGCTCCACGGACACGTGTGTGAGGGGGCGGCTGTTCACGATGTATTCTGCTTCAGCCAGGGTCGTGGCGAAGACCTCCTCCGAGGGGTGACGCTCTTTCAGGACAGTGTAAAGAGTGTCTTTTACCGCTCGCACCATTCGCTCCCACGCCCCGCCCATAAATGGCGCCGAAGGGGGGATGAAGCGCCATATTATTTGTCGTCGCCCCGCCTCCTCTCGCATCGCGTCTTCGGCGGCCGCCCGCAGCATCTTATCCGCAGAGTGGAAGTTCGTCCCGTTGTCCGACCAAATCTCCGTAGGTGTGCCTCGACGCGCGATCATTCTTCGTAGAGCCATTATGGCGGATTCGCCGCTTAGACTGGGCACTATTTCCATATGTATAGCGCGCGTTGTAAGGCATGTAAATAGCGCTACATATCTCTTCTGTGTCCCTCGGCCTACTGTAATAGTCGCGGGGCCCCACAGATCGACGCCCGTGTATGTGAAGGCTCTCTCGTGATGTGCGAGGCGGCAGCGCGGCAGATTTCCCGTCGGAGGTACAGTCGGCTTCGATTTTCGTCGCCGGCATGGCAGACATCGATGGATAATCATTCGGGCGACTGTACGTAGTCGTAGTATGGCGTAGTGTTGTTTGCATTCGTTCACTGTCGCTTCAACTCCGTGATGGTTCATTTGTCGGTGCACGCAGTCGATGTACAGTCGGATGGCCGCGTGATTTCCGTCTAATACGGACGGCCGTTTTTGCGTTGTGGTTATGTCGTTTGCTTCGTTGATGCGCGTTTTTAGCGTTATCACGCCGTCGATGAGTTCGATCGCTAAGGGGCGTAAGCGACTATTCATGGCCGGCGGCTTGCCCTGCATTAGTCTCTGAATTTCGTCGCTGAAGCTGTCTCGTTGACTCTCTCGTACTATTAGGCGTTCCGCTTCTATTAGGTACCGCGCGTCAATTGATAAGTAGGTTTTTGATGCGGGCCGGGCCTGTCGCGGTGCGGCGGGTGCGGGTCGCTTGTGTTTTCTGTTCCACTCGGGGTCCTTTTCTTTGTTCTTGAGTGTTCTTTTGTAGTGAGTTCGGCCTTTGTTAGGACGACATAGTTCTATGAACTGTAGTACTCGCGCTAGTGTGCGTAGTAGGCGCTCCCAGCGCGAGAACCTTTCCGCCGGCGGTAACCACGGTGTGTGCGTGATTTTGTTACAAATTTCGGTTGCTATTTTATTTTCTTCGCCGGTCGGTGCATTATTTTGTTGTTGTGGTTCGGCGGGCCATGTTGTGTAGTCATTGTACAGGAAGTCGGGCCCATGGAACCAGCGGTGGCTGCTGTTGAAGTCTGGCGGGAGCTCTCTGGTAGGTATATCTGCGACGTTGTGGCGCGTAGGTACCCATTTCCATTCGCGTACTGTCGTTGTTTCTTCGATGGCGGCTAATCGATGCGCGACGAAGGGTTTGTATGAGCGGGCGCCGGTGCGAATCCAGGTGAGCACGGTGCGACTGTCCGACCAGTATGTCTTACTGGTCGGTTTCAGGTCGTGTTCTTCTACCACGGTGACGGCCATTCGTGCGCCCATCGCCGCTGCCTGTAACTCCAGGCGTGGGACCGAGGTCACTTTGAGGGGGGCGACCTTGGCCTTCGCGGTGATGAGGGACACGTGTATTTGTCCGTCCGCGGTTACCGTACGCCAGTATAGAGCGCACGTGTATGCGGTGAGGGAGGCGTCGACGAATGTGTGCAGCTCCCGGGTTACCGCGGTGCTATAATATGGGTAGCACCGGGGTATGGCGACGTCGCGGAGCGCTGTCAGCTGTGTGGTCCATAAGGTCCATTTCTGCGCGAGGTCGTCGTCTATTGCTGCGTCCCATGTCGTGCCTCTTCTCCATATTTCTTGTAGTATTTTCTTCGCTTGGACGGTGACGGGTGAGGCCAGCCCAAGGGGGTCGAAGACGGACATCATCACTCTCAGTACCAAGCGCTTAGTCGGTTTTTTTTCATTGAGTGCGTCGGGCGGCAATCGGCTCAGGTCCAAGTTGAAAGCGATTTCATCTGTGGCGGGCTTCCAAACTTGTCCGAGTACGCGTTCATTTTTCATTTCTTTCGCGTCGAGCTCTACGTGTGCGGGGCTCGTGCGCTCGTTTGCCACCTCCCGGGCGTGTTCGTGGAGGTTTGAAGGCTCGGTGGTGGGGGTGCGATTTTTCTTGCTTGCGGTGTTTTCTTCTGAGGGGTCTGTGTTCTCATTGGCCACCGCTAGTAGCACTCCCGCCGAGTTGGACGACCACTTACGGAGATTGTAGTGGGCGTTTTTCTGTATATCTCGTACTTCGGCGGCTATCTTGATCGCTTCCTCTTCTGACTTGAAACTCTGTAGGTAATCGTCTACGTAGTGATTACGTACAATGGCCTCGGCGGCTTCAGGGTTCGTTTCCCTATATTTTTCGGCGTTCGCGTTCTTTACATATATAGCGATCGTAGGGCTGCAGGTTGCACCGAAGACAAGGGAGCTCATACGCCATTCTTCCGGGGGCGTGTCGTCCCGGCGGTTCCCACGCCACAGATATCGTAGCGCGTTGCGGTCTTCGGGCTTTATTTTTACGTGCATAAACATTGCTTCTATGTCGGCGGACACGGCGATTTTGTGCTGACGGAACCTCATGAGCACCCCCGGAAGCGATTGGAGGAGGGGGGGGCCTGTGAGGAGTTTGTCGTTGAGTGATACGCCTCGAGTACGGGCCGCAGCATCATGGACCACTCTGACGCGATCTCTCTTCATAGGATTCAATACGGCGAAGTGCGGTAGATACCAGTTTTTTTCGTTGTTATTCTTTGGCGGGGCTGGCTCGGCGTAACCTCGCTCGATTAGGTGGTCCATTTCGGCGTTGTAGCGCTTCTTGGACTCTTCATCTCGATCTAGTTTTTTCTCGATGCTGTGTAGGCGTTTGAGCGCGTTCTCGTAGTTGTCCGGCAGTTTGTCGTCTTCGTTTTTCCATAGTAGAGGCACTTGATAGTGGCCGTCGGCCGTGAGCGTGGTTGATCGCGCGAGCTGAGCGAGGGCGCGTTCTTCCGGGTCGGATTTGGGTCGTTTCGGCTCTATCATCATATTTTCGATGGCGAAGTATTCTTTTAACTGCCGGTCGACGTCTTCCTCGCTTGTTGGCGATTCCCTTTCGTCGGCTGGCTGATTGGAGATATGGCTGACGATATGGTGGATGCCCTCGCCTTGTAGGGGGGCGCGGGTGTGCGCGCCGTGTAACACCCATCCGAGCGGCAGTCGGCTGGCGACGGGTTGATTTCTGTCGCCGCGTCGGATTTCTTCTGGTATTAACAGATGCCAGTTGTCTTGCCCGAGCAGTATTCCCGGTTCGGCCGTGTCGTATCTCAGTAGGTGCTCTATGTCTCGCAGGTGTGGGCACGTACTGATATCGTCTTCGCTTATCGTTTGGGGTGATAAGCGTAGGTTGGGAATTGTGCGGGCGTGTATGCGCACCTCCCCGCCTTGTCCGCGTATGAGGAGCGGGACTCGGCGGGATTTCGTTGCGTTTATTTTTTCACTGGTGATTGCCTCTATGCGCAGCGGCGTTGTAGGCCCGTCTAGGCCGACTTTGTTGGCGATTTCTTCCGACAGGAGCGTGATAGTGCTTCCGTCGTCCATCAAAGCCGAAGTCTTGACCTCCCCTTTGGGCCCCTTTATTGTCACAGGTAATATCTTGAGAAAGGCGCGGGACCGGCGGGTCGTCCACGTTGAGGTAACGGCTTCGTTGTCGGCGGGCGCGGGCTTCTTATTGTGCAATAATTTGTGATGAAAGTACTCGCAGCCGTCTCGCTCGCACTTCACCCGTTTGCAGTGGTGCGTTCTGCCCTTGTATTTTAGGCATCTGAAGCATAGTCTTTTTTCTTTAGCTAACTTCCAGCGCTCGTCGATTTCTTCAGCCGTAAATTTCGGACACTTGTCGATGCTGTGCGTCTCGCTCTGACAGCACGAACATTTGCTGGCTGGTCTCTCGGAGGTGGCGTAGGCTTTGTGCACTCGTCTTGGCGGAGGTTCGCTTGTTTCCGGTTGCGCGTAGGCTGCGCAGTACTGTGCTTCTCGTTGTAGGAAGGCGGAGATTTTTATTAGCTCTGGTTCCGCGGACACGGTGGTGGCGGCGAAGTCGAACCACCTGTATCTTTGGTTCGGTGTCAGCTTGTCTAGGATCGCTTTAGTAGTCTCAGGGCTGTAGAGATACTGTGCGCGATCTAACGCTCGGAGGGTGGCGATGGCATTCGCAACGCGGCACGAGAAGGAGCAGAGGTCCCGCGCGCCGTCTGTGAGGCGGGGCAGCGCGCGGAGCCTTTCTAATTCAATTAGTGCTATGGTATCGGGCCTCCCGAAGCGTGTTTCTAGCGTTTTGATTATCTCGGCGGCCGGAGCTTGGTAGATGAGAAGATTCTCAACTGATTCTTTTGCTCTCCCTTTCAGTGATCTTCGTAGTCTCGCTATATTTTCTGTTTCGGTGAACTTCATTTGAGATTCTTCGTACGAGGCTTTGAAGGTGAGCCATTCTTGATGCGACCCGGCGTAGGCAGGTAATTCGGTTGCGAATCGGGGGGCGGCGCTGCCAGCGCGGGCGGCTAGAGC
Source organism: Epinotia brunnichana (assembly GCA_963854355.1). Taxonomy (NCBI): domain Eukaryota; kingdom Metazoa; phylum Arthropoda; class Insecta; order Lepidoptera; family Tortricidae; genus Epinotia; species Epinotia brunnichana. The sequence continues at coordinate 2,164,653 of OY977945.1, read as the reverse complement.
GATCGCGGATGCGAGCTCGGATAGGTTAACTTGCTGTGTTGTTTGCGGCACTGCGTTGGTGGTGCCGCTTTGTTCATAGCGATTCGCGCAGGGCGGCGCGGGCGTGAAGACTGGGGGGGGGTCCCTGAGGGGGGCGTTCCCCGCTGGCACTGGCGTCGCGACGGCGGCGGCGACGGGTGCGCTGGGCGGCGGGGGGAGCTGGGTCTCGGCGCGCGGCAGTGGCTGCTGGACCGTTGCTTTTTCTTCGTCAGGATTGTTCCCCTTTTCTTCAGGAAGGTGTGGTTCTTGAGTGATAGCGGGCATCTCGTGGTTTTTCTCGAACCAGGCGTCGATTTGCTCGTTCACTTGCGTGGCGGAAACCACAGTTCCTTCGTCTTCGTCGCTTTGTTCGGCTTCTAGTGTGGCGATGTGTGCTTGGGCGAGTTCAAGCTTGATGCGTAACATCTCTTCTTTTGCTTTGGCTAAGCGTTGCGCACGGCGGCTCGTGGTCGTTGCGCGTGACTTCGACGACGGTGGCGGCGCGGGGGGACGTGGCGTCGTCCCCGTCTGTGACGATTCCTGAGATAACGGCGGCGTCTCAGTGATCGTGTCCGTGCTCGTCGCGTTGTCCGTCGTCGCGTTGTCCGACGCCGTCGGTGGCGTGTATGTTGAGTCTCTACTTGTTTCTTCTCTTGAGGTCCTCGGCGGTTGCTCTGTCCCGAAGATGAGCTGGGCTAACGACTGCCCCGGCGCCGATGACCTTGTGACTGGACCCATTTTCGACGATAATTTCTCGGCCACGTTCTTTCACTTTCACTGGAATCTTCTTTTTTTCTGAGGCTGTAGCTGTGCTTAAACTGCAATTTTCTTTCTTGAATATCCGGCTTACTGAAGGACCATTATGTGCCTGATGCACCTATGCACTGGTTGTGCAACTGAATTTGACGGGATTCCGATGAGGGAGCAGCTGAGTGAAAGACTTGTTTTCTTTTCCGAGTTGATGCCGTTTCGTAGGTATTTGTAGAACTGAATTTCATGAGGCCCGGACGCCATATTTATACCATGAAATTCCTTGCCCCGCAGCCCGCCCGCCCGTGCTTTTGGCGGGAAATATGGGCGGGAAAGTATTGGCGGGAAATTTTTGGCGCGAAACGACATCTCATTTATTTATGACAATAATCTTAGGCTAATACGTTATTTACAGTGTTTTATACTTATTTCTATGACATTCGTAATGCATTATCACCCGAGATCCTCTCCGTTTGCCGGCCAATCGCATCTAAAGCGCGGGTTTTTTCGTGTCGCTGTCTATATACGTACCTCGGCCCCCACCTGGGGTATAAATACCGAGCTTCCCCCCTCGCTCGCCCATCAGTCTATGCTTGGCCAGCGCGCGGATAGGATCTAAAGGCTTCCTCTTAATCTATCTATATTTCTAGTGGAAACTTAGTGTTTAGCCACTCTTTACTTATAAACCAACAGTATATTACCTCTTAACTAGGTAGGAATTAAGTGTGAGACCTATTATTATTTATTTCGACTACAAATTATATAAGGCGACTGTAATACAATGCTTACGTTGTAAGAGGGTTATAAGCTAGGTTACAGGCAATCTATTTTATCAGTATTTACGTAGATGGTTGTCCTGCACATATATACTCTGTTTATTAATAGTAGTTTATGCAATCGTTATATAATGGATGAAAAAGCTAATTATTATTATTGAAAATCGCCCTGCTGAAATGAAGCGCAGCCAGCTTAGTAATTTTGCGTGTTGATGTCTTCACAGTTATCTTATACAGCTCCTGGATTCATAAGATGACTGCTGGCGGTTATCTTATGAAACCATACGAGCTCCGTCACCAGCTGGTAGAGCTCCAGGATTAAAAAGTATGTGATCTTAGTTTCGTGTACGAAATCTTAATTCAAAGATTAAAGTCGACGAGTAGAAAAATAAAATTAAATCATAATAAATGGGAGTGCGAGAGTGACGGTTGTCTTATATCCATATCGATAAGTAATAAAACTGATAAAATAGCAACCTTCATATGCTACGAGGTAAACTTATTTAGTCGTGTTGTGTGTTGATCTTGTAGGCGAGATGTACAACAGTTTTTTTTAATATTTAATTGAATGGTTAACACTTTCACTGCCAGGTCAGGTTTTAACCCTAGTTGGGTTTCCAGATTTTTTTTGGACAAATATAGTACCTACATAGTGGGTTAAAGGTCTTAAAAATAAAGTACACACAAAAAAAATAAAGTATTTGTTTATTTGTGGTAGAAAATATGTTTTTTTACAGAAGTAAAAAAAAGTAAAAAGTAAATAAAAATTATTGACCAAAAAAAGAGTAAACACTATGTACAATTTATCGGCAACCCCACACTAGGCTAGGCCTGTATCGTGGGAGTTAGAAACATGCGCAATTACCCTTATTATACAGCGGCCATATTGAAAAATGATTAACATTTAGAAATTAAATTAAATATATTACTGAGCCTACATGCATTATACATAACAATTTAAATTTAAAGATTTTTATTTATTTTAACGAAGGTAATGGAGATAAGTTTTACTGTTTTACTAACTAAGTAATTCTAGTTATTAACACTGTTGAGTTCTTAGTGTGAGTACGAGTGTGTGTGTGTTTGTGTGTGTGTGTGTGTGTGTGTGTGTGTGTGTGTGTGTGTGGGGATTCTGTGTATTCATTGTGTAAGTGTTTATGTAAGAAACTATGTTTATATTTAGTTTAGTTTGTATTTAGAAATTTATGTACTTGGAATTTATGATAAAAATATAGTATTTTAGCGTACTATATGTGCTTTGTATATTATAAAGTACGCGAAGCCCAAATATATTCAGTACAATACTATATAATATAGTACGTCTGGCAACCCTACCAGGAACCCGCCTAGCGGGCGCCGACGCCGTAGTAGCTTTCCGTTGCATACAGGGAAAGCCACGGAGTCGGCTACGCGCGGTTCTTGGAAATGAATGTGTTAATAAAAGGGCTCTGGCGTGCATTGCGACTGACACTGACGTTTGATCGTTTTTCATACTTATATTATTTATAGTACAGTCGACTACAAAGAGATGTATCCGTAGTACATAATTTTGTAACATTAAAAAACATAATTATCTTTGTAGTCGACTGTACAGTGGACTTTAAATAGATGTTAAGATTTTTCGCCTTATTGCAATGGAATAAGGTGCAAAAGAGTAAACATTATCTTTGACGTCGACTGTACAGTCAGCATCAAAAGTAGCTACGCGAACGAAGACGTCAAAAGTCTTTATTAAAAGGGAATAAGAACTTTTGACGTCTTCGATAGCGTAGTTACTTTTGATGCTGACTGTACGAGGACCATTACAAATTTTATGTATTATAATTACGAGTATCACTAACACTGGTCTAAACCTGTCGAATAACCTTTAAGTCAAGAAACACAGCAACGATCAAGTGACGTAATTAAATGAGAGTATTACGACAGAATATCGCCATCGTTAGAGAAACATTATGTCATAATGCCAACAATAATGATAACGCTCCTAGAGTGGATACATTAATGTAGTAACGAATATGAACTCTACCGTTAACAAGTGGACAATTTAATTTTTCAACACACCTGCTCGTAAAGTAGGTCTTATTACAGCGTATTTACACTGATAATGCAGAATATTACCCATGCCGTGCCTTTTACATTACATTATCGCACTTAGTGCCTTTTCATTACATATCTTTTTAAATATTAGCAAAATAATGCAGAATATTACCCATGCCGTGACTTTTACATTACATTATCGCACTAGTGCCTTTTCATTACATATCTTTTAACATTTTCATTTTTTTATTTTTTTTCTCGCAAATGTGTTGAAAAACGTCGTATGAAACACGTGAGCATTGGTCATTACACTTCTCGTCTCCATTAAGCCTTCGCCTTCGGCTCAGGCTTAAAAACCGACTCGAGTGTAATGACCAACTTAGCACACTTGTATCATAATGTACTATTATCATCCTCCTAGCTTTCCAGCGTTTTTCCAGTAGCATACTAAAGTAGTCCGGGCTCCGCTTAGGCAAAAAAATATTGAACTGATTATTTCAATAGTTTTACACAAAATTGTTTTATAACTTAATACAATGTTAACTTTTAAAGATTGTTAGCTAAGTTTAGTTTATATATCATAGAATTGACATTTTGTTTTAGTTAATTAAGAATTTTATTCACACTCATGCATATGCATGGCTTTCTTGATTACACATTTGGCTTTATGCGGTTTATCCCTTATACTATCTACATTGTCTATTTATAGGGAGACTGTGAACCTTTTTGGCTTTTGACTTTGACTCTACTTTATGCATCTTCTTTAATTTAAGAGCAATATTTGTCGGTGGAGTAATCGTCAGACGTTTCTATCCTGCTTCCTATTTCCTTTTCTTTTGGCACAACCTTAACTTACTCTTTTTTTTGTTCTAACAAAGTGGACAGAGAATGTATCAAAAGCGGAACTTAAACAGAATTAAAGAAAAGAGAAATGTATTGCATTAAATAGATAACCGAACTAGTGTAATAATGAGACATCTGCTAAGACACAACCTTTTGTTTAGAAGAGTAATTATAGACTTTAGCGTTAAACATATAATCCATTTTAAGTATTAATTTATATTCAAATACTTAGTCTTCTGGTAGTGTTACGTGTGTGAAAGTGTCTCGGTGTCTGTGTTTCTTTGTGTCTAGAGTGGTATCGTATCGCATCGTAGCTCCTAATCGATTGGACCGATTTGAATGCTGGTTTTTTGTCCGAAAGCTGATGCGATTCAAATGGTTCTATGCTACGTTGTAACAAAATCGGTTCAACCGCTTTTGAGATATTGGAATTTGAATGAAAATGTCGGGGGGTTTTCAACTTCTAAGTTGTAATTATCTGTAAAGTCTAACAGTAGGTACCTAACATGATATATGTATAGGTAAAATGATAAGTGTCTTATCCGGTATTATGTAATAGAAATCAGCTATTTAACGATTATTTATGGCGTTATTATCGTTGAATTAACCATTGTTTTAAGATTGAATGAAAAATAAAAATGGGAATGCTGCTCATTCTGAATATATTTGATTTGTAATTAGCATTGCAGAGTATTAAAAGGTTCAATTATGCGCGATTTTATTATGCGCAGGCCCCCCACAAGGTGGACTGATGACCTGGTAAAGGCCGCAGGAGTCCGCTGGATGCGGGTCGCGCGGGACCGGCCATTGTGGCGCTCTTTGGGGGAGGCCTATGTCCAGTTGTGGACGTCTTTCGGCTGAAATGATGATGATGATGATGAAAAGGTTCAATTATCGGGTTAACGGTGATCGTGACCTGAGCCCATGTTGTATTAAGGTGGCGGTCGGGATTGTATTTTGACATCTCGCAACGTTGTTTTTCTGACATTTCGATGATTGACAAAAATATCTAAACAAGATAGATCAGAATCAAATTGATAAATAAACAAAGATATAGCTTATTAACTTCCACACCATGGTTGACAACGATGTAGCAACCTTCGAGGTGTCAGCCGGCCGGGAAAACGACAGAACTTACTCACTTCGGCCAAGTTATACGTCGAATAAGCCCCTATTTTCAGTCCTTGCAGGGCTACAACACTAAACATAATATAAATAATATATCTTTCTGCTTAATACAGGAGAGTGGCAGGTGACCTGTAGACTGACATGTGAACCCCTGTCATGTGGATAACATCAGACACTCAATCAAACTACATTTCCTTCAAACCTCAGCCACAAATCTGACCCGTTCTAGAAAGGTATTAGACCAAAATGGTTACGCAACGGAGCTTCGTTACAAAACTAACTGGCCTGCCTTTCTCTCGGTGTTGAGCTAACAAACGAAGGAAAAGTTTACCGCGAAACTTGGCTAAGCTTGGCCAAGGCTCAGCCAGACGTTTTGTAAAAGTTTTGTTGCCAGTTCTGGAGCGCGATTCTGGATTGTTTTTTGATTGCTCGTCACTCCCAATCTTGTGGGAATATGGCTATGATTTTAGTTTGCTATATGTTCAGATTCACTGCAACTATCTACCTATACGTATTAGCTGGAGCGCTGCGCTGTGTGGAGAGTGTAGGTACTTAGTTACTTACCTAACATTTATCTCTAGTTGTCAACGTGTCGAATCCTCAAGTCAAGTCCATAGGCATCTTCTTATTATCAGGCAGGCCGCATCAAAGTTGCCCTATGTTCGTGGTATTTAAAAAAAAACTCAAAATCTTCCATATCGTCGTAATTCGCCATGTACTACAAAATAGCGATAAAAAATTCCTACTCATTTGTAACTTTTACGAAATTTACCGATGTAAAGTTTACCAGCTGGAAATATGTTTTGTGAACTAACGTTAATTGATAACAAGGAAAAAGATATATTTATGAAATGGTAAAATACTACGGGATATGTTAGAAACTTAACTTGTTAGTCATTTTAAGGCCTCTCACAGACTGGCGCGGCCTGTAGGTCAATCACGTAACGCATTGTACGCGCGTCTGACAGTAAAATCACAATCTAACTGTCATTTTTCCATATAAAATTGACATTTAGACCTTACAGACGCGCGTAAGAAAAGTTACGTGATCGACCCACTGGCCGCGGCGGACAATAGTAAACTTGTCATTAGCTGTCAAATTTGCTATGGACCGCCACCGCAGGCCGCGCCAGTGTGTTGCAGGCTTTAAAGTGTTTTGGAAACTAAGTGTCACATTTGAAAATGGAACGGCGAAAGCTGCCGCAACGTTTTGACAGTTAAGTAAACGTAATGATTGTTCCATTGAAAGGAACTTTTTGCGAATTTCTCGACTCATTACTTCAAACAATACTGGAACGTTAATGTTTCCTACTCGCTTGACTCGTAAAACTCATATTTTATAACGATATTCTTGTCTTTTGAGTTTATTTAATGGTCTGTTTATACCCTGAAGTAGTATATGTATTCTACTCACGTTTGCCATTCCACCTCACATGCCACAAGCATCGTTCTTAAATAACATATTATAATGTAAAATTCTGTACTTCTGTACAAATATTATAAATGCGAAAGTAATTCTGTCTGTTATCTTTTTACAAGCTGTATATTAATTTTACTTATTCGTATGTAAGTATATGTAAGTTGTCCGTCAAAATTTGCAATCCATTTTTCAGTCACTTGCCGTTATCCGATTGAGCTGAAATTTTGGGTATTGGTATAGTTTGGATGACTATTCAATAGTACCATCGAGCTGATCTGATGATGGAGACAGAAGGTGGCCATGGGAATTCAGTATTTAAACGACGTAACGCCGTTGAGTTTGGGCTCGTTAGAATCATAATTTCATAATGAGTAGTTGATGATGGTATACAGAAAAGTAGGTACAGTAGGCAATAAAAGCTTGTACTAAAAATTAAAATTTTGACACAATTTTTTTTACACTTAAACCGCTGAGAATTGAAAATTTAGTCTGAACAGTTTGAATCCTGGGGAAGAACATATATATTATTTATTTATCGTTTCTTTCGAACCATATGTCCATAGAGGTATAAATTACAAATTATAATAGTTTTATTTTAATTTTTGTATGTAAGCACTTTATTGTACACAATAACAGGTAAAAGAATACCTAACTATATATGTCACACAATAGATCAAAGTACAAGGGCGAACTTATCCCTATAAGGGATCTCTTCCAGCTAACCGTAGAGCAATTGAGAGGAAGGTACGTAGAACGAGATAGGCAAACTTATACCTTGTATAAACACATTAAAAAAAACCGAGTAGTAGTAGTATAGTTTTAATAATCCTGTAAATGGGGTAAGATTGTATGGCGGTACGATGTAAAAAAAAAGTGTTTATTTCAGAGCAAATGCGGATCCGACTATGATGGCTAGAACAAAATACAAAACAAAAAAAAACATATAATATGACTAAATTATAACTTTTTTTTATTTGGAATCAAAAAAAATACAATTTTAGTAACTTAACCTAAAGATTCGCCAAACTGCAAAGCAGTTTGTTGGCAATTCGCTCACTTAAATAAAAAAGATAATATTATCGCGGTACAGTCAGGGACATCCTCGGTCGACCATTTAAGACATTTTTTCCTTGTTCGGCGCTACTAGCTAATCCCCGCCCATTTTGCATTGCTTTATTTTTACCCTACTTATTGTAAACGGTTTTTTTTTTTTTTACATCGAGGTATATGTAATTATTTTAATTTTAGTTAGAAGTGTAAGTTAATATGCGAACTGTTTAAGAACGGCAGAGGATAATGCAACATATATATTAGTTAGGGGAGGTAAGCCTAAAACGGGTAAGCTAAGGGAGATGTGAATTAAAACATACTTAAAAACGTAAATGTACCAAACATTTTTATTACAAGAAACGTTCATCTAATAAAGTATAAAAATATAAAAAAGAACATAATCATTCTCTTCAATAATCTTAGAAAAACGCAATATAGAACACCCTTCCAAATACCTGTTTTGCCCTTATGGGGAGCCTAAATCGGGTACCGCGTCTGGGCAAAACGGGTAAAGGGTAAATAATGAGATCAATCAACAAAAATAACATATTTTTAAAGTTTATTACTTCTTTGTAACATAATATCACTTATATTTGCTAACTTTAAGCCTCTTGAATGTTTAATCAGTCTCATATAATTTTTTAAAATTTTTCTTAAAACTATAAATCATCCTTGGAACAAAATACTAATAAAAAAAATAACTCTGAATTATTCTTGACAGGCGTCACAGTAATAATTGCCTCTGCCAGAATAAGATGTGCACGCTTCATAAGCCCACATATTACAATCATCACACCTGATCCAATCTTCTATAGGTGGATGAGTTACCTGTTTTACCCCTACCTGTTATGCCCAGAAGCACATTTTTATTTTCAACCGCCATAACCTCAAAACAAAACGCAAGACCAACAACTAGTTTTCGAAATTTTGAAGCAAATTCCTTACAAATACACAACACAAAACTTAAGTAAACATATTCCATACAGTATTTGAGTATTCAGAGTTACCATACTTCAATTTTTTTAGTAAAAACAGCAAAAAATATGTTTTTCGTCTTACCTTGCAAGCGTTTGCGCCACAGCGGGGAGCCGACTGCCTATGATTGGGCGACAATCACGCCACCGCATCGCACTCGTACATTCTCACTAATACTCGTAATACGCACACTAACAAGCTTACCCGTTTTAGGCGGGCTACCTGTTTTAGGCTTACCTCCCCTACTCGTATGCACCTACATATGTTTGCACATAGCTGCAATCGTTATGTAGGTACATATGGTTACAATCGTTTGAAAAAAAAAAACACTTATCTACTAAATGTGTAGGTGGGCCAATCAACTTTTGGACCCACAGTATTTTGTCCGGTAACGCAAGCAAGATACAGAACTGTCATGGTTGTTAGAGAAACTGATATAAACCAGGTACCCAATTGTGTATAACGATGGTTTACACCAGCAGTTACGATATGCCACAGATTTTAATTGGATTGATAGACACAGGTTTGAAATAGATTGATTTGAAAGTTTGTAAAAAGTAACACAGGAGACAGAAAAAGTGTGGGTGAAAAAGTTGATTCACCCAGGTAACTATGTTAGCACGTTATTTTACTGAGTGGTAGTGGTGGTATATAAACGATTTGACGCGGGCGAAGTCGCAAGTAAAAGCTAGTAAACTATATTTGTGACAGATCGTATGCTTTGTTACCCATATAAACAAAATAAAATAAAAAAAATAGAAATAAATCGCGCATAATCGGCTGGACGGATAAAGACGAACTATGGTTATTAAAACATAGGATACCTACTTTTTATCCCGAAAACCATATATGCCTCAAAGTGAAAAATTAGTAGAAAAAATACAGTTCATAAAAGTTATGCAGAACTTCAATGGTACGATCCGTATCGTTCTTAACCATATTTATTGAAGACTCAGTCAATTAGGTAAAGTAAATAGCCTTGAGTCTGGAAATGGCAAAGTCGGCAACCCTTAACCTAACGTTGCGTTGTGTAATATAAGACGCTCTCTCACTCTCGCTAATAAGAAAATTTAAGTACTAATGCTAAAAGGGCCTTTTATTTTTATCTCTTTTTTACTCTTTGAGTTAGGTACCTAAGTAGGTACTTCCCTTAATTTCATTTTCCATTCCCAAAACGCCAATTAATTTGAACGGAATAATAGGGGTGTAAACTCAAAATTTATTATTTCTTCAAAAGAAAGAAGGCAAAAAAATAATGCCTAATAACGAAAATCCCATTCAAATATGTCAGAAAATGACGAAGCTACAACCGTTTTAATGTTACTTGTTAGAGAGAAAAAACGCTAGAGGATCGTGATGTCACGATCCCCGAGTGTCATAGTAAATGACAATCGTTTCATATGAAGGTTCGTTTTGCGAAAAAGGGACAGAACATACCCCCTCTTAAAACTTTGGACGCTTATAACTTTGTGATTATTTAACCTCTTGCGTTGCTTTTTTCTCCATTTGACTACATTTTTCATCCTTTTTTCGAGAAAATACAACATTATTGGTTATTTTATTTAGTGTCTACACCCCTATTATGTGATTCTAAATAACTGTGAAGTATTTTTTATATTGAATGAATATCTTTATAATATTATTATACAATACATGTTTACTATCGTAGATAACAGAGAGTAAGTCCCTTCGACTCCGCTCGCGTTTCACAATTAACTCAAGCAGAGGCAAAAAATATAGTTTTCACTCCTCATGCTCGCAAAGTTCGCCTTTGTGCTGGATGTATGCTGCACAAAATGCCACTTTTATGCTCTAGTGCACAAAGTTAATTTGTTTTAAAGACTAAGATAATCGGGCCTAACAGCCACACGCACAATAAAACTTCGTAAAATAAACTTGTCATTTTATTTGATTTGATTTAATAAATTTCACTTCCGTGTTTTCCATTACTAAATTAATAAAACCAGATAAAATAAGAGTCAATTATTATTTTAAAAAGTATCGAACCATTAAATGACTTGGCAGTATGAATAAGTATCTAAGTCTAATATCACGAGTCGAAAATTAAACATAAAAAGTTAAGTGACGGGAATGAGCTATTATTGAATTGAATTTTGCAATTATTAGCTATTTTCTCGCAATCGAAGTGAAAAGCAGTGTGTATAAATGAGCCATTTTACCCCTCGACTCGCCGGTCGCTCGGATGGATATAAACGTCTCCGGTTAAATGGCTTGTTTTATGCGCTTGTTGTATCTACTATTTATTCTATGTACCTAGTAATGAAAATCGAAATCAGATAAGATTCTGCAGGTTTATCAGTACAAATAAACTTGTAATCCAACTTTTCCTCTTCCTATTTTTAGGGTTCCCTACCCAAAGGGCAGAACGGGACCCTATTACTAAAGCCCGGTTTAGGCGAAGCCAGTGCTGGCTTGTTATTGTACATAATATTAATACTAGAAATAAGCATACTTAAGCTTGTGGTGCCCACCACTAGGCTCCAAAAAATAAAGAAATCATTCATGGAAGGCTCTATAGCAAACTTCCAGGAAACGTTACTGAAATGTCTATTAATAAATTCAAGAACCATGTGAAGCGTAAACTTATTTCTAAAGCTTATTATGGCACATAAAACAGCGTGGGATTAATTGTAACAGTTTTTTATTCTTTATTTGGAATTGATTATGAGATTTGAGTTTTTAATTTAAGTATTAAGTAATTTGGTTGTATTTCGTTTTGACATTCGTTTTTAGGGTTCCGTAGCCAAATGGCAAAAAACGGAACCCTTATAGATTCGTCAAGTCTGTCTGTCTGTCTGTCTGTCCGTCCGTATGTCACAGCCACTTTTTTCCGAAACTATAAGAGCTATACTGCTGAAACTTGGTAAGTAGATGTATTCTGTAAACCGCATTAAGATTTTCACACGAAAATATAAAAAAAACAATAAATTTTTGGGGTTTCCCATGTACTAAGAACTGAAACTCAAAATTTTTGTTTTCATCAAACCCATACACGTGTGGGGGGGTATCTATGGATAGGTCTTCAAAAATGATATTGAGGTTTCTATCATAATTTTTTTCTAAACTGAATAGTTTGCGCGAGAGACACTTCCAAAGTGGTAAAATGAGTGTCCCCCCCCCCCTGTAACTTCTAAAATAAGAGAATGATAAAACTAAAAAAAATATATGATGTACATTACCATGCAAACTTTCAACGAAGATTGGTTTGAACGAGATCTAGTAAGTAGTTTTTTTTTAATACGTCATAAATCGTAAAAAGCAATTTATTTAACGGAACCCTTCATGTGCGAGTCCGACTCGCACTTGGCCTCTTTTTTTTTTCCTAGAAACATTCTAGACTATTCATTTATTTTATTTATTTAGTTGTACGGGACACCAACAGAGTACATGTTAACAAATCTTAATTTAAATATTTGCTTTTATTTGGGTTTACATGCACCCCAATTACAGGTGAACACATCATTCGCAAATATAAATCATGCATAATTTAAAACAGTTAAAAGGATATAATCGCAAATCTTAAATAGCTCTTCAACAATCATAACGCTTGACTAGTATTTTATATAATTTATTTTTTACATTGTGACGATCTTATTGTGAAATTATTATTAACTATTTTGGCACCTACACTGTGCATATTAATTTAAAAATATTTGACGCAGTACAATCAATAGTGAGCTAGCACTGGCTGCCAGTACTGGCGGGAATAGAGCGCCGGCCTATTTTGCAAGCCAGTGAGCTAGCACTGGCTGCCAGTACTGGCGGGAATAGAGCGCCGGCCTATTTTGCAAGCCAGTGAGCTAGCACTGGCTGCCAGTACTGGCGGGAATAGAGCGCCGGCCTATTTTGCAAGCCAGTGAGCTAGCACTGGCTACCAGTACTGGCGGGAATAGAGCGCCGGCCTATTTTGCAAGCCAGTGAGCTAGCACTGGCTGCCAGTACTGGCGGGAATAGAGCGCCGGCCTATTTTGCAAGCCAGTGAGCTAGCACTGGCTGCCAGTACTGGCGGGAATAGAGCGCCGGCCCTATTTTGCAAGCCAGTGAGCTAGCATTGGCTGCCAGTACTGGCGGGAATAGAGCGCCGGCCCTATTTTGCAAGCCAGTCAGCTAGCACTGGCTGCCAGTACTGGCGGGAATAGAGCGCCGGCCTATTTTGCAAGCCAGTGAGCTAGCACTGGCTTCGTCTAAACCTAGCTTAAGACTCCGCTGTCCGTCCGTCTGTCTGTCTATCTGTCTGTCTGTCTGTCCGTATGTCACCAGGCTGTATACATTTTCACAGATGATGTACTTCTGTTGCCGCTATAACAACAAATACTAAAAAACAGAATAAAATAAATATTCAAGGGGGCTCCCATACAGCAAACGCGATTTTTTTGCCGTTTTTATAGATAATGGTACGGATCACTTCGTGCGCGAGTCCGACTCGCACTTGGCCGGTTTTTTTGTATTCATATGTAATAGATTGTGTCGCTGTGATGATCCACTACCAATAAGACTAGTTGGCATCATCGTTAAATTAATAAGCTACTGCTTAAAGCAAGATGTTACTCATGCTTAAATCTTAACTGCTATTTCAATTAGCTATTGCTTAAACAGCGAAGCGTGGTGCAAGTGTTAAGTGAATGCTTTAACCATATTTTATGTCCGTTTTAGAGCGGTTATACACGCGTCATTTTGTTCACCGCTACAAACGGGTCAAAAATCGACAAAAAAACTATGACGAATATATGGACAAGCCTTCCTTATGCTTGCATTTACATCTGGTATGTCTATCTAAAAATGCTTCGTGGTCTGGTGCCTTCGATTATTCCCAACCTACAGACGATTTCACCAATGGGGTTGGCCGGTGAAAGCTAATTGTAGATGGCGCTCTTATAGATTCCATACGATGAGAGAGAGAGAGACAGAGGATCGATGGTCCCTAACTTGTATGGAAACCATATACAGTTCTTAGGCAAAAATCTTCCCCATAGCTTTAATCCATAGCCTTTTTCGGAAAACGGTGGATTCCCACTTCAGAGCAATTCGGGACGAAACATTAAGTCATTTTCGCAAAAATAAATAAAAACTACTTCCCGCCATACAAATTTAGCTTTTTTAGGGACCATTATTGGTGCTGTCAGTTTGACAGTTGCCAGCCCCATTTTAATATAAACGAATTCAAAAAAATTAAAAAACCTTTAAAAATGCCTGAAATGTCTTAAAGCGCATAGCGAAAAGCGCGATTTCCATGCCTAATAATTTTACTAATATTATAAACGTAAAAAAATAGGTTTTTGTTTTCAATCACTTCAAAACGGCTTGACATGAAACAAAAGCGATATCAAAATCTATCAAATTAAGAAAACTGGGATCGCGCGTTTGGGTATTATGGTATCAAGTGTATCAACTGTCATTTTTGTATTCAGAAAATGACCTGCAGGCGATATTGATATATCGTAACGCGCGTTTGAAATGTTACGTGATCAGTTACCCTGTTGTCCACGATTTTTTTACAAGCTTTTATTGAACTTTCTCTGTCCGTATGTATGTGCGTAAGTTGTCATCAAAGTTTGCTTTTACAGCCCATTGCCGCCATCCGATTGTGCTGCAATATGCCATACTTATATAAATTCAGTGCCGAGCTGATCTGATAGACCGGTAAAAGTCGGCAAAGGAAGCTTGTACCAAAAATATTTTAATTTTTTATTATTATTTAATTTCTTTATTCAGACAACAAGATCCACAGTTTGTTAGTAAATTTTCTTAATCCTATTTTATCCTACGTTAGTAAATATATGTAGCTAAAGATATGGTGTTTTCAATTAAGTGTTGCATTATTGAGCACTCACTCCTAATGGCTACAGTTTTTAGGAGGCTGTTGGAGCTGCCATGTATTCTGGCTAAAAGTGATGCCATCTTTTCCGCAACACAGCCCCAAAGCTGTCCACTCGCGCTTCAGCAAACATGGTGGACGCGCTGCAGAACCGTGGCAAACCCAACAGCGCCCTGAAGGCGTTGTTGTACTGGACCCGCAGAGAGCTGAGCGACCGCTGCGAACAATTTTCCCACAGAGCACTAGAGTACATTGCAGTGCAGTATGCTCTAAAAAGTGTTATTTTAACTGCAGCTGTACACTTAGCGAACCTGCGAGCCAACATGTTCGCCCGAACCGCCAGCGCTCTGCGTTCCCGTTCAACGTCAACGTCGTCCTTCAAGTTGTCAGTTAGACAGTGGCCTAAATACTTAAACATACTAACTCTGGTCACTGGAACTCCATTTAACAAAACAGGCAGTGACACATCTGGTGCTCTTACACCCGGAGCTTTAAATACATTGTACACTGTCTTCTTTAGCTTAGTTTGGGACTAGGTCGATATGTGTAAGATTGTCCGCAAATATTTATTATTTATTTATTTCATTTATTTATGTTGTACACGAGTCCATGAGAAGCCGCGTACTTTTCTCAAATGCTAATTAATTCATTGAGTGCCACGACCAATGGGGCCAGTAGCGCCATGTCGTCGACGTAGCTAATGTTGTTAAGGCTTACCCCGTCTATAAAACAACCCGCATGGGCGCCACTCAACTCCTCGATCAGGGCGTTCATGTATAAATTAAATAGCTTAGGTGATGTCAGCCCTCCCTGCCTTACGCACTCGAGTACATAAGGTGAAGACAGTGCATTTGCCCATTTCACAACATTAATCTGATTACCATACCAATGCTGAAAAATAGCCAAAAGGTCAGATGGCATCCCGGCCGATTTTAATTTACGCCACAAGATGTCGTAAGAGACCAAGTCGAACGCCTTCGAAAGATCTAGAAAACATCCATATACCGACGTCTTTCTCTCTGTATAGTACTTGACAGCATGCTTCGCTTCACCACCACTATAGCGCTCTCCGTGGATAACCCAGGTCGGAAGCCGTCCGTCCCTTCATCGTGTTTGTCTTGTCCGAAAATTTAATTGAATATTTCAATTCCTATTAAAAAGCAAGCCTGTCGCTAGTGACTTGCGCCGCCTTGCGCCCTGCGCTTGCGCAACGCCCGCAGATCGCCCGGATTGTCTTCATTTCGGCAACTCTCGGTGTGTCAATCACCTCCACAATTTATTGATCATTGAGCTTGGGCAAGAGGAAGTACTTTGAAGATTTGATCATTATGTGCACTATAGTTCCTTGTACGGAATGCGAAAGTGATTGTTACTCAATTGAGTTATAGACGTTTAATCGGCTGTAGGAAGTAGAACAAACTACTTATTGTTTTATTTTATAGAAAACTAACTTCCTGCTTCGCGCGTATAACAAAGAACGTAAGGCGGAAACGCGGGACCGCCTATGAAACTATTTTCATCTTAAAGATTCATGTTATATACTAGTGAAAGATTTTTTTATATTGAACGAGCAGGTCATCATCCTCCTATAGCGTCCTAAAGGAGCCCGGGGTCCGCTTTGACACCTAATCCCAAAATTTGGCATAGGCACTAGTTTTACGAAAGCGATTGCCATCTGACCTTCCAACCCAGAGAACAAAACTAGACCTTATTGGGATTAGACCGGTTTCCTCACGATGTCTTCCTTCACCGAAAAGCTAACGGTAAATATTCCGTACATAAGTTCCGAAAAACTCATTGATACGAGCCGGGATTCGAACCCACGACCGCCGCGTACCGTAGCTAAGAACGAGTAGGTACCCACTTCAGGTTATTACCCTGTACATAGGAATTTATAAATTACAATCTTCTTTATAATATTATTGTATTCGTTGATGGGCCAATCAACTTTTGAACCCACAGTATTTTGTCCGGTAACGCAAGATACAGAACTGTCATGTTTGTTAGAGAAACTGCTATAAACCAGGTACCCAATTGTGTATAACGATGGTTTACACCAGCAGTTACGATATGCCACAGATTTTAATTGGATTGATAGACACAGGTTTGAAAGAGATTGATTTGAAAGTTTGTAAAAAGTAACACAGGAGACAGAAAAAGTGTGGGTGAAAAAGTTGATTGACCCTGATGCGACCGAGATTTACATGAGTTATGCAATTGGACTACTTTTTTTTGCAATTAAGTCACTTAAAACAATTGCAAGCACCTAGACACACTAGAATGCTTATGTGCTTATACGAAATACACGTGTATTGCACCACATTTAGCACCCATCTCTCGACAAATTGCAATTTTGCGTGATAGCTTCAACTAAGTAGCTCCGAAATTTAATACATAAATTGTTGGAAAGCCTCGGGTGTAACTTCACAAAACGTTTAGGTATCTGAGTAATATGAGGTATGGAAATTATGAAATACCGTAAAGCGTCTCGTTTTCACTTTTTAATGACATGAGCTTAGTTCAATTAGAACACACGAAAAACCGGCATAAAAAACTCGACGAGGTATATATTTTTTTCAAAACAGTAGGTATACCTTACCTAGAATAAGTATATCATTTCAATATCCCAGTATTATAAAATTAGGTCCTACATAGCTACCGTAGAAAGCCTATTTATTTGTTTTTGCGATAGATTACTTCTTGTGCTAGAGTTTTGTACAAATAGCCAAATAGGTACATGATGTAATCGATAATGATGAAAAATGAAAATGAAAAATGAAAAATGATTTATTCAGTAACTTATACTATATAACAATATAGGCTGGTGCCTCTTTGTAAGTATTTATAATACCTGTATTAAGAGACACCGCTCTTCCAATGATTTATCTTATAAGTAATTTTAACAATAAATGCACAGGTGATTAAGACTATATTCCACAATAAATTACAACCCATCGATCCTTAGACTTTATCCAAGACACACGGGCGCCGCCATGAATGTCGCAGTGTTGCCAACTGCCCTGTCAACTAGGCACGTTCGGAAATGCCGCTAATTTTGGCTACGGAACCCTTTTGCAACAAAGATTCGTATAGGCAACAGATCTACCTCTTTTTTATATTACATCATTGTAATTGCCTATGTAATTATGTAGAAAATAGTAAAATGTACTGTCAATTGCCGTTGCACCGCGCTCGACACGTACCTAGAAACTGCAGGAGGCAAACACCGCGCCCTTGGGCGATATCCGCACAGCAATCGATTCTCAACGCACATAGATTCACCTACAATACGGCTTCTCTTTCCCCTCCCGACCCACCTAACAACCCCGGCGACAAAAATAAAAAAAACAACTTTACGACGCCGTAATAGAATCGATAATCACTTGTTTATTATTGTATGTTATGACTTTTTGGTGCTATGTTGTGCTGGCGAGTGACGAACAGGTAGTAATTAAGTATAGGTATTAGTGCTCAGTTATTTGGCCTTGGCGAAGATTCGTTTTCTTCGCAAACTGCACATATTTTCGATAGCTGATTACGCGTACTTACTGATTTGAATGCGAATAGGCGGTCAATTGTTATAATACAAGTCTATATGCCGGAGACCTTACTTTATTTCAGCAGAAGGAAAGCGTTCGAGTTTATTGTAAGTGAGTCAGTAAATATTTATTTGTGATATTTACACAGGTTACATAATAGAAAAAGCTACGGTAGCCTAGTGGTTCAGGCGTGCGGCTGTCAAGCATCGGTCGTGGGTTCGAATCCCGGCTCGTACCAATCAGTTTTTCGGAACTTATGTACGGAAAACATCGTGAGGAAACCAGTCTGATCCCGATAACGTTTACACTCTGGGTTGGAAGGTCAGATGGCAGTCGCTTTCGTAAAACTAATGCCTATGCCAAATCTTAGGTTTAGTGTTAAAGCGGACCCCGGGCTCTTTCGTGTAGGGCACAACCGGGAATAACGCTAGGAAGATGACAGGTTACATAATAGTGTCAGTAGAATATAGGTAGAGTACGGTGTGACCTACCTAAAAGGTGTACAATAAATGTCCCGTCTTACAACAACGTAATACTACAATTAATTTTAACTTTTATATATGGACTGCTTATTTGTTTCGGTTTCCACGGGACAGGCCCTGCCTAATAGTGTGGGATCAGAGCCTACTTTGTTTCTGAATGGCTGTATGCGTTAATAAGAATATTACATTTAATTTCATTGGAATGCTCTGCAGCGTACACACTCTTAATGGCGTGACGGATTTTAAAATTATGTGTCGTTTGTTTTAACGTCAGAGTATTTTATGCCAAAGTAATCAGTTATTTTACGATTCGTTTAATACTAGCTATTTGCCTAAATATATACCTATCTACATACGTTATGAATTTATGATACGGGTGTTTTGATTCGGGTCGCACCAGCTATATGGTCGCAAACAACTGAAATCTCTGCGAAATGTCAACAGAAATAAGACTAAACAACAGAAGAGTAGACATAAGTGTTCATGAATAAACATTTTGAAACTTACGTCCAAGGGTCAAAATTATGCCCAAATTTTAATAACTGACCGCACCCTCTATTGAATCCACTTCAAATTGCGCACACGTCCGAACTTCGTGATCTTCGGAAACAGAACAAGAGAGAAATATAGACCCGATTAATATTAATGCTCATCGTGTGTGGTAAATTCAATGCTATATAGGTACTATAAATGCGAAAGTCTATGAGGATGTTTGTGTCTATTTCACGTTAAAAACGAAATACATACATATGTTTTGTTTTACAATTTTTTTGGACATGGAATAAAAAAAAAATAAGGCAATATTATTGAACCGAGAAGTTCATTAAAAATGGTTTTCTTTCGGTTCGAGAGAATTTTCTTAATTCAAGATGTTTCATTCAACATTATGACGGACTCGTTAGCTTCCGCCGCTACTATAAAGTCTTTGATCGACTCTTCGTCCGGCCGAGACCGAGCCAGGCTGTTGGCAGCATCTAGGCCAGAGTCAGGGCACTAGCTTCATGCCTACCCATCACCTAACTTAGGTAATTTTATTGATCCGGGCACACTCCGAATTGCAGTTGCTCTCCGCATTGGAGTTGATGTCTGCGTAGACCACAATTGCGTCTCGTGTGGAGCCGCGGTAGATCGCTTTGGTCACCATGGATTCGCCTGCTCCTCGGGTGCCGGCCGCTTGTCCCGCCACGCTGCACTCAACGACATCTTGAGAAGGGCGCTTGCCAGCGCCTGCGTCCCCGTGGCTCTTGAGCCTCGGATTGTACGGGACGACGGCAAGCGTCCGGACGGGATGACGTTGATCCCCTGGCGAATGGGCCGTGCACTGGTGTGGGACGCTACTTGCGCTGATACGTTGGCAGCGTCCTACTTGCCAGTCACGTCCAAACTAGCCGGGGCAGCGGCTGATGCCCGAGAGCGATCCAAGGTCGGGAAATATAGCTGTCTCGGCGCCCAGTACGACTTTGTCGCATTTGGCGTCGAGACACTCGGCCCTTGGGGAAAAAGCGCGCGTGGGCTTCACAAGGAGATCAGCAAGCGGTTGAGGGACGCAACGGGTGACCCTCGCGCAGGCAGCTTTCTCGCTCAAAGAATAGCGATTGCTATTCAACGCGGGAATGCTGCCTGTGTGATGGGCACCCTGCCTAAAGGGCAAAGTTTTGATACGTTTCTGTAATTTTATTTTATTTTTAAGTCGTTTGCAAATAAGTAAGTACTGTAATAATAGTTTTATGAATATTATTTGTAATATTTATTACCACGTGTATGGATTGAGAACAAATGTTATGACGGTCTTTTTAATCAATTTCTTGATTCCAGCTTCTATGTTAAGCACCGCAATTACTTCATTGCAATGATCAGTTGTGTTAAAATATCCCAAAAACTGAATCGTCAAAACAAAACTATATAATGGGCTTGTGACCTTAAATTTGTTTTTCTACTCCTGTACCGTTATCTGTCATTTATATAGGCTGTAGCTCAAATACAATGACACCACTAATAAGTCGTCGAAAAACTCTATTCTCTATGGCCCAAAAACGAACTGTTTAGCGTACTTTTTTGGTTCATACATTTTTCATAAAAGCACTGTTTAACTTTTTTTTTAATGGGCCGCTATATTGCAGTGGTGCCAACTTCATAAACAAATATTTCGAAATAAAAGTATTTATTTACGATTTAACATTTGTATATTATAAATTATTTACTGCTATAATAATAAATCATCATCTATTGTGTATTAAATTACATGTTTTATAAATTCTTGGTATTATTTAAAAAATAAACAGTTCGAATTCGGTCCGGGTCCGGATTCAGTTTGGTTCGGATGGCAAGTGCAAACAAATTAAAAACAAAACAAACCATAAGCAAGAGCTGTCACATTTCTGATTTCCCACCAAAATACAGTTCAAAATGAAAAGACGAAAGATGATAAACCATTATTTAGTCCTAAATGATTAGGATTTTATTCGTGTTTGTGAAGACAAAAGTGTACGTTCCTTTTAAGATGGTCGAAGAAATTAATAACTGCACTCCTGAATAAATTGTGTGAGTAGCAAAAGTACGAATAGAAAACTTGCTGTCTGAAAAGTTTAACTATTCTGTAGTCTGCTATTTATTTAAAATTTGTCGTAGAAAAAGTATTGTATGCAACGGTGTATAACTGGTCTAAAAACGCTCGTGGCGTCTTTAATTGCGATGCTCGCCAAGGCTCGCATCGCAACCCACGCCACTCGCGTTTTAAGACCCTTCTTATAGAACAGTTGCATAAAATACTATTACGATGCCATTCGAACCAGTTTTTGTAGATGAACAAATGTTTGTATGGAAGCAACTACATTTGAAGGACATTAATACCAAAAAAATCGAGTTAAAGACGGACCTCGCTGACAGCTGCCGAAACGCTTCATACTGATTGGCTTTAAAGTATGACGTCACACCGTGCAATTTGTACTAACCGTTGCATGGAAAATTAAGTAAATTGCTGTTTCGGTCGCGAAATACTGCGTTTAGGTCCATAGTTGTCATACAAATTTGTTTCTATAAAAGCGTATAAGGATTATATTGGAACCTCTTGGACAATAAATAAAAAAACTTTTTTTTCTAAATTTTCATGGTTCATTTCTTTTTTATGATTTGAATTATATTTTGTAATTTATACTTTATAACAATCATTTGATGGTTTACTATCCATTTAGCAACACGACGTTATCAATTTTAACACCACGCAACAAGCCTATTAGCGAACCTGTTCACAAAATTTCACGAGAATTGGTTGAGAAATGCTGGACATACCAACATACGAAAGAATTTTGACCCAAGATGACGACCGCTTTAGCCTAGTTGGTAGTGACCCTGCCTACGAAGGAAAAGGTCCTGGATTCGAATCCCGGTAAGGGCATTTATTTGTGTGATGAGCACGAATATTCGTTCCTGAGTCATGGATGTTTTCTATGTATTTAAGTATTTATTTCTCTACGAGTATACATATAAGTATCTATATCATCGTCTAGTACCCATAGTACAAGCTTTGCTTAGTTTGGGACTAGGTTGATTTGTGTAAGATTGTCGCTGAAGCAGAGAACTTCGTTCGCTTCGCTCGCTCTTTCAATTAACACTCGAGTTAGATTGCTCGTTAAGCATCCAACCTGAGTTGATAGGATTTCACAGTACACTAACCACAGCACAACTACACTACAGCTGTTAGCGAAGAAAGTGTAACACGGAGCCTTGTTAACACAGTAGGTATATTCATTCATTTTCATTTCATTTATTTCAGGATAAAAATTACAATATAAATTTGCATAAATGTCAAAATTACAATAATTTCTACCATGATCGTCAATTGAAATGTAAAAATAAAATATAATTATATCTCCCAAAAAGGATCATCATTTGTTATACAGTAGGTATAATAATAAAATTTAAAAACTATTCATGTCAACATAATAAAAACCAAATATATAAAAAAAATTCAAAACATAATTCTCTCAATAAATACTATCACTAAAACTTAAAACAGAATATTATAATACTTAATAACACTTAATAACATTAGATACAATTAAAATCAATCAACAGGCGGCAATGTCAAGTAAAAAAAAGTAAGTTCCATGTACTCGTTCACGGAGTACAGAGGGTTGATCAACAAAAGATTAAATATTACGGGACAATCTTACACAAATCAACCTAGGCCCACGGTAAGCTCAGTAAGGCTTGTGTTGTGGGTACTAGGCGATGATATATATAATAGATACATACATAAATAAATAATAATAAATAAATATTTTTTAAATAAAATAAATATTATGGGACAATCTTACACAAATCAACCTAGGCCCACGGTAAGCTCAGTAAGGGTTGTGTTGTGGGTACTAGGCGATGATATAAATAATAGATAAATACATATAGATACTTATATACATATATAACATCCATAACTCAGGAACAAATATTCGTGATAAACACACAAATAAATGCCCTGACCGGGATTCGAACCCGGGACCTCCAGCTTCGTAGGCAGAGTCACTACCCACTGGGCTACGGAGGCCGTTAAAACGAAATGTTTCGTCAGATTGTTCATTTCTGATATCGGCGGGTAATCGTTCGTAGTATGTGGGGCCGATGACGCGGGGGTTCTTTGTTGAAAGCGCCATGCGACGAGGAACCGTTCTCAGCCGCCCTGTAGAACGAAGCTGTTTCCCTGAAAAGTCCACGCGTTGGAACTGAGAAATGTTCATTCTTACAAATATTAAACAGTCGAATAAGTATTGTGAGTAGTGTGTCATAATGCGTTGAGATTTGAAAAGTTCTCTACAGGGGTGCCTATGTTTTACTCCAACAAGTGTACGAATTGCTCGTTTCTGCACAATTAACACTCTCTTTGCGTCTGTAGAGTTTCCCCAGAGGATAGCCGGGGAACGTTGTTTGCCGACTGTACAGCTGCAGTAATCAGCAGCATTTGGACACAATGCAATCTGCTTTAGGTTCTTCATTTGCGCGGACACAGCTTACAGAGCACACAGAAACATCTCTTAGTACGTAAGGTTTTAATCAAGTCTACATGAGATATAATTTTTTTCAGGAAACACAGGTCTAAAGATAAATGACCTTATGACTAACATATAAAAAAAACTTGGTAGCGCACACTCAACTTGCGCGGTGTCAGGTAAAAAACGATGAAACCTGACTCCCTTTCTAAAGGGTCGGCCGCGTTGGTGACATATTTTTAGTAAAAATACATGAGCGAGCGCCAAAAATGTGTAGCTCATAAAAAAACATTATCAAGAAAAGGGTTAAGGTTAAGAGGATAATACGCGGGTCGCGCCGTGGAAACGAATTCAAAGTCCGTTTATGAAAGGAAAACGCTTTTCGTTGTTTGAGAAAAGTTAGCATCCTTGAAGGATCAGTTATGAAGTTACGAAATCTGGTATTTGAATATCGAATTATACTAGATTTAATTTAATAGCCCGGCTATAAAAACTAAATAGATTGTTTTACGACTATGTTTAGTTAGCACTTTTAACGCTTGATTAACTTCAAGCATTTCTAGAAATCTTTGTAACTACATACACGTATACACGCCAATTAAGTTAGTTTTCATTATTCCTTTTATAAAGTGTTTTTAAATAATTTTCAAGATGATTGTTTAAGAGTCTTTACAATTAAGATAATAAAAGGGTAGCAGTATCTTCATTACCAAAAATAGTAATAAAGTTCATGTAAAATTATTAGTTGTGGTAAGAAAAAATGAATAATGATAGCAAACTTAATTGCATCATTTTCTAGGTATATGCTTTTGTATTGAATTTTGTTACACGATTAAGTTTAAATTGTATGAAAAACGAATGAGGTCTTTTCTAAAGTTATTCTGACGTAAGTACAAATAATAGATCTCCAATCTCAGAGTATTATCGTACTTTGGTAAAATATGGACTATTTATACAGCCTATTTATTCACCATCTTGATAATTGTGACCTGACAATGACAATTTCACGTAAATTGCTGGGTCAATAAGCTGTCCAGCCACCAACTTCACCTGTCGACGCAGCCATGTAAGTCGAATTGTCATTGTCAGGCGACAATTGATGATGATTAAACGTGATTGGTGGGTTTTGACATCTAGAGCTCTCGGCCCAGTGCTGCGGGTTATTCCCACCTGATACCACCAATTTTTACCCGTGGTAACAGCTGGTTTTACCACTAAAGTACACAGTAGTTTCCACTGGTAAAAATTGAAAAAAAAACCCAGCTGTTACCACTGGTAACAATTTGGTGGTAACAAGTGGGAATAATTTAACCCAGTGCTGCCAGCTGCATATAATGCGTGCTGGAAACACTCATTCGATTGGCCGAGCTGTTTTTCTCTGTGACACGGTCTGGTGTAAACACAGGTTGTTTGCCATGCTCTCGCTGGCTTGTTATTCTGTGTACACCTGGAATTTACGCCTAATTTTCCCGTGGGTGCAACGCGGCCGCTGGCGTAACAGTGCCTATTTTGTGCAGTCGACGTTAAATATATGTTTTCATCACACTTGCTCATAAATGGTGTTGTTCTATGCCTGTATACGGAAGGACAATGGCCTAAATTGTTCCCGCGGGAAATAATGGTCCCAAGGGAGTAATGAGCTTGTGTGTGATCTGATTGGTTAAGCAAATCTTGACGGCCGCGTACGACAAGAATTCTGGCTCTGTGATTGGTTGGAGAAAAAAATCGAGCAGGCCATGCCCTGCAAGAAACACAAGCTCCATGCACTGATCTGGAAGTGAAGTTGTCAATTTCGTCAACATTTGATTGGTGCGCTTGTATAAAACATAGATTTTTTTGTAGTTATTTATTTCCTCGCAAATGTGATGAAAAACATTGTGTATAACACGGGCGTAAGAATATTGCAAACTCGAGTCATCAAAAGCCCTCCGTCTCACGGCGTCGGGCTTCTGATAGACTCTCGTTTGCAATA
The DNA here is from genome assembly GCA_963854355.1 of Epinotia brunnichana. Classification (NCBI taxonomy): domain Eukaryota; kingdom Metazoa; phylum Arthropoda; class Insecta; order Lepidoptera; family Tortricidae; genus Epinotia; species Epinotia brunnichana. The sequence goes on along the minus strand of OY977945.1, from coordinate 2,138,845 downwards.
TTCCTCATACGCCCCTTGTTAAACAATGTACTATTACGGTTTTGTACGCTATTCCTTAACAAAAAGGCAGGAAATGTTGACGTATTTTGTACCTACAGTAATTTTGCACCTACAGTAATTTTGTACGTACAGTAATTTTGTACCTACAGTAATTTTGTACCTACAGTAATTTTGTACCTACAGTAATTTTCAGAGCCACTGTAGCGGAGCGTTAAGCCACACACGACTTCCAATCTCGAGGTCGTGAGTTCGAACCCCGGCTCGTACCACTGGGTTTTTTCAAAAAAAATCTAAGTAAATTATTCATCATCATCATCATCATAAACATATTCATCATCATTCATCATCATTCATCATCATTCATTCATTTAATTCATTCGTGTCATTTGATATTTAACAGTGGTTTTCCGGTGAAGGAAAACATCGTGAGGAAACCGGTCTAATCCCAATAAGGTCTAGTTTTCCCTCTGGGTTTGGAAGGTCAGATGGAAGTCGCTTTCGTAAATCTAGTGCCTATGCCAAATCTCAAATCCCAAATCAAAGCGGACCCCGGGCTCCTTTGGGGCACAACCTTTGGGGCACAACCTTTGAAGCACAACCTTTGGGGCACAACCTTTGAAGCACAACCTTTGGGGCACAACCGGAAATAACGCTAGGAAGATGATGATGTACAGTAATTTTAAACCGGGGTACAAAAGGTGGTGATCAATTCGATTATACTGGCACTTTGGCACAAAAAAAAAACAATTTTCTAGTAAGCAAAATATGCAAACGAAGTCAGAAAAATGCGAGAATGCATGGGCAGAGTATCCTGGAGCAATCCTCCGGCACGACTACTGGTTAATACAGGAATGCTCCAAGAGTTGGTGAGATTGGTTGAGGCGGGTTTCACCCAGGGGTGTTAGTGGAATCGAGATACTGGAAGCTTTATCCAGCAAAAAACTCAGCTAGGCCTGACCTTAGTCGGACTAAACATGTTGAAAATACATGAAATGTACTGCTTACTTTTGAGGTATATTTATACAAAATTCTTTAATGCTTAAAACGCGCAAATTAAGTTGTGACAAACCACAACATCTTGACTTAATCATTTATTGAAACAAGTGAAATCAAAACATTTTTCGAAAACCCCAACTGCTTTTTTGCAAATATTATAGCCTATCTCACTCCCATGATTAAGAGGAATCCAACGACACTTCACATGTCGAAATCCGTCAAACGGTTTAGGCTGTAGGGCGTGTCAAAGAATAAGACATACCCACATACATACATACATACGTACTTACATACATAAATACATACATACGCTCGAAAAACATAACCCTCTCTCCTTCGGCAGTCGGGTAAAAAAGGGGGAGAGCGGGTAAAGTTGGATACCTAATCTACCTATAATACTGCGCAGTACTATTATAAAATGTATTACGTTACACAGCGAGCATTGTAACAATTTTAATTAATTAGTTCATTTTTAAAAGTCTCCATTTGTCCCTGTAATAGACTGGCAGACAATACCTGTAGGCATTAATAATAAGGCTTGATACCTTCTAGGAAGCAAGTGCTCAAAGAATGTAAGACCGCAGCAAAGAATCGAGGCTACCAGTACGTGTGGGTTCGTGACTGCAACATTTATGCCAGGAAGTCTGACGGTGCCCCGGTAGTACTACTCGAGTCCCTCAAAGATATCAAGAAGCTGTTATGAATCGCGACTGAATTACTTCTTGTCTTATCACTAACATTTGTTTTGTTTTACCACTTGTACACTTCATATGTATTACACTTAGATCACCTAATTACTTACCCACAATCACAAATACACACACAGAATTCACACACCTCCAATTGCACAAAAATATCTTCTTTTAAACCAACAAATTGTTTACACATATTAGCTTTCACTTTGTTGTCCTATAACTCGACTTTTACCTACTTAACTAGACTAATACTTTTGATAAGCATAATACAGTACAACTACGTTTACATTTATCGTATTAATACAAAAACTAATTTCGAAAACAGTGTGTTCTACGCGGTTTCTGTATCTAAACTAGATAATATCTCAACACAAAGCCTGTTCTTCCGCAAAAATATACGGTATATGTCAATACAATCCGGGATTGCTACTCAATGCAACTGGGCGCGCATTTCTGCGAAGGTGACTGCCTTAATGACCCTCACATATGGTTTATTGAAATCCCAACGTCTAGAAAAAGTTGTTTACATCTCTTGGTTCGCTAATGCCATACGTTTTATCTCTTCATACATCTACTTAATTATTGCACACGTATGCTGCCATGACCCTTAACATATATTACCAAAATGTGCGCGGTTTGCGTACAAAAACATCTGAATTTTATAGTAGTATCTTACTAAATAGCTATGACATATATATAATTACTGAAACTTGGCTACACGCAGGGATATTTGATAGCGAATTATGTAACTCGCAGTATGATGTCTTTAGATTGGACCGAAATTTGAATTTGACAAATGTAACTAGGGGTGGGGGGGTCATGGTGTGCGCACGGCGCGAACTAGGAGTGACGATGCGCGTGGACAGGTCAACTCCACCTACTGAACTACTGTGGGTCACGATACCTTCTAAGACCACTAACTCAAACTTTAATCTTAATATTGCTACTGTTTACTTACCACCTAATTACCGGACATTAGTTAATGATATTAAGAACGTTATAGAAACAGTAACACAAGTGCACCGACGGAATATTCAGGATTATTTTATGGTTATAGGTGACTTTAACTTACCCTGCATAGAATGGGCTAGTGATGGGCCAACTTATTTAAAAAAGGGTTCCGCGGAAATTCAAAGGGCAGGTATTAAATTAGTTGAAGAATTCTCGTGTCTTGGCATGGAGCAACGAAATTGTATAAGAAATACGAACGGGAATACGCTAGATCTGATATTTAGCAATTTCTCCTTAGAGGTAAATACATTAATTAATCCAATACTGAAAGAGGACAAGGCGCATCCGTGTTTTTCTATCATACCGTATGACTTACTTATTACACCTCTAACAGAAAATATTACCACAAAAATATTATACTACAAAGGTGACTATGAAAAAATAAACAACTATCTTAGTGAAATAGACTGGTACAAATTGTTTTCTTCCTGTGACTCAGTTAACTGTGCAGTAGACTGCTTTTATAAAAAACTAAGTGAAAGTATAGAATTATTTATTCCCAAAGTACAGTACAGTCATTCTTCTAAGCAATATCCATCCTGGTATAGTAAAACCCTTATACGTTTGTTACGTCGTAAATGGAAGGCACATAGAAAATGGAAACGTTTTCAAAATGACCTTGACTACCTAGAATTTTCTTATTTGAGGCGCAGAGTCAATCAATTGGAAGTCGATAATTACAATAGTTTTCTAATATCAGCACAAGAACAAATTAAAGGCAATCCGAAAAAATTGTGGAGTTATATCAAATCAATGCGTAAAGGCTCAAATTATCCTAAAACAATGACCGTTGGTAATGAGTCACTCAGTGACGGCACAGGTATTTGTAATGGATTTATAAACTTTTTTAAAAGCGTGTATGTCGAACCAGACATAAACTACGATACTAGAAATCTGAATATTCCAACTGTAGTAGGAGATGTAAACACCATCGGTAATGTCGTTGTCACAGCTAAAACAATTGCCACGTTACTTGGTAAGGTAGACACCACAAAATCAGCAGGATCAGATAGTATTTCACCACACTATATCCGCAACACAGCTAAAGCTATTAGTTACCCATTGTCGGTCCTAATAAATAGATCTCTATCGGAGGGTATATTTCCCGACAAATGGAAGGAGGCCAATGTCATACCTGTACATAAACAAAAATCAAAAACAGCTATTGAAAACTACCGTCCAATTTCAATTTTAAACATATTTAGTAAAATCTTTGAGAAAATTATATATGACCAAATTTATCCAACTGTATTGCAAGGCATCAGCACTAACCAACATGGATTTCTTAAGCGCCGATCTACTATAACGAACCTTTCTGAATTTACCAACTATGTCCTAAGTAACATGGAAGGTGGTGGACAGATTGATGTAGTATACACTGATTTCGAAAAAGCCTTCGACCGGGTAGACCACGTCATCTTGTTGGCGAAATTGGAGACATTAGGCATACACGGCTGTCTATTGAGGTGGATAAAATCATATCTCTCCAATAGATCACAGATTGTCACAATTGGTGGTTTCAGGTCGAATCGTATATTTGTGCCATCAGGCGTTCCACAGGGATCACACTTAGGGCCTTTATTTTATAATGCATATATATTCGATATTTACACATGTATTGAATCGCCTGTGGAACACCTGTTATATGCAGATGACAAAAAAGTTTTTATCAAAATTAAAAGCCCGTCTGACTGTCAAGTTTTGCAAAACACTCTTGATTCTCTAGTAGAATATTACCACAGGAACAAAATAACGGTAAACGTATCTAAATGCCAGATAATAACTTTTTCTAGAAAACCATCTCCTATTAGTGCTTCCTACACTATGAACAATATTATTTTACAAAGAGTCCAGTTAATTCGAGACTTAGGAGTTTTATTAGATAGTAAAATGTTAATGTCTGATTATATTGATAATATTATAAACAAAGCTTATAAAAACTTAGGTTTTGTAATGAGAGTCTGTAAAGCATTTAATGACCCTGTTTGCATCAAAATTATTTATTTTACTTACGTACGTAGTGTCTTGGAGTATGCGTCTAATATATGGTCCCCTCATTACATTACCTACAAATCTCGACTTGAAAGACTACAGCAGAGGTTTCTAAGATACCTTAATTACCGAACCAAACGTACATCTATTAGTTATAGTGATAGTTGTAAGCGGCATAATATGATGAGTCTGGAGGATAGGAGAGACATGCTCGATATGGGTTTGCTTTATGACATTATCAGAGGTTGTGTAGATTGCCCTAACCTTATAGCAGACATCAATTACTTCACACCGAAAACAAACACCAGGTACCCACGCCTTCTTAGTTTACCTAATCATCAAACAAATTACGGTAGGAATTCTGTAATATATAGAATATCAAGGACATACAACAATCAGTTTAGTGACATCGACCCATTTGTGTATAACAACAAAAAATCGTTTAAAAGTGCAATTGCGAAACAAATACATAATAATATTGAGGAGGGCTGAACACACACACACACACACACACACACACACACACACACACACACACACACACACACACACACACACACACACACACACATGCACACGCACACGCACACGCACACGCACACGCACACGCACACGCACACGCACACGCACACGCACACGCACACGCACACGCACACGCACACGCACACGCACACGCACACGCACACGCACACGCACACGCACACGCACACGCACACGCACACGCACACGCACACGCACACGCACACGCACACGCACACGCACACGCACACGCACACGCACACGCACACGCACACGCGCACGCGCACGCGCACGCGCACGCGCACGCGCACGCGCACGCGCACGCGCACGCGCACGCGCACGCACGCATAAAGAAGATAAAAGATTGTAATATTTGTAATATTTACTCATTAACCTAACATATTTTAAGCAAATCCGTTTCTTCCTGTATCTGTTAGGGAGACCTGTCATTGGCTCGACAACTGTATCTTAAATGTAAGCCTATATTGAATGTTAAAAGCTGTTGGTCTTCTAATAAATAAAAATAAAAAAATAAAAAAATTAAGTCCGCATTTGGTACTTATTTGTTCTGTGTAATAATGTTTAAATAAATAAAGGGGGAGATGGGGTAGATTACCCACCTATTACGCAGTACTATTATAACAATTATTACGTTACATCGGACATTCGCCAATTTGGGGAAAGCCCGCAAGTGGAGTGAACAGCCGCCGAGATTACAGCAAGGTCACATGTTTCACTAGGCCAGCCGTAATGTAATTAAGGTGTTTGCTTTCGTTATTGTTGCGGGTCAACATGACTTATTGCGCAGTTCTATAATGAACCGAGAATTGTGTTACGGTTTCACTATCGCTTTTTCACGCTACTGTTCGGAAAAGTCATTAGGTGGTTAAGGCTTAAATTGATAGTTGTACGTTGGACACTCACTCGCCCAATTTTGCCTGTGTTTCTGGACTTTCAACGATGCCGATGTACATAAAATAAATAAATATTAGGGGACAATCTTACATAAATCGAACTAGCACCAAAGTAAGGTCAATAATGCTTGTGTTAGACTACGATGAGATGTACTTAGACGAATATATGATGTAAAGATCCCAATGTTTTTATACCAATAATTGAAACCCTATTGTTCCACTCCATCGCTTTAAGGTTTAAGGTGTTAAATATTGGGTCAGCGTCGAGCACTGGGGCGTTTAACATATTACATCATCATCATCATATCAGCTGAAAGATGTCCACTGCTGGACATAGGCCTACCCCAAAGAGTGCCACAATCACCGGTCCTGCGCCACCCGCATCCAGCGGACTCCCGCATGCTTTACCATATTTAACAGATAAAAACTTAGATACAATATATCCAAGATTTAGGAAAAAAATATTGATAAATATTTGAAAAAATATAAAAAGTAAGTGCGGCAAGATGTAATATATAGTAGTGAACGCAATCATTTACGAACACAATACTAAATGAAGTGTAACCACAACCAAACTATCGACATACTTATCGATTGGTATAGAAAAGTTATCGATCAATATTGTATTCATGAGGATCAGTCGACCGATCGATGTTGATTGTTTTTATCATTAAATACAAAACGTTAACTGTTTTAATAGCTTATACACTGCTACGCACATTTAATGTTAACCAGTTACGTCATTATAATTCACTGCCAATATTTATGGCACCAAAAAAACAGAGCGTTGTTAAGGCCTCATGTTTTACTTTTATTACTCTTGTGTCCATGGCGAATGCCAAAGTCGCAATTATATTGTTAAGTAAACAAACAAAAGATAACCCTGAACTGTTACATGTTAAGTGGTATTTACATGTTAAGATCAATAGCTTCCGGAACACTCGAATAGTTTCTAAGCAATTCTTTGTTCGACTTTACTCCGAACAGGTGTCAATTGTTGTTTGAATTCGTGATGCACCAATATTCCGGGTGGTATCATTTCTCAAAACTGTGTAAGTACAATTTATAATTTCAAATCATAGTATTATAAAATTACATTGCTACGGTCGAAAGCCTATTTATTTATTTTCAATATATCACTGTCAAATATCCCTATTGCTATTTGTTATTGCGTTGTTGTCACGAATAAATGTTTTCTTTCTTTCTTTTTTCTTTCTATTCCATGATGACGTTAATATATGCTTTTGAAATAAGTCTTTGTTTAACGATAAATTTGAATTTGGAGTCAGTAAGTAGTTGTTTGGGAATTTTATACAGTTTCCCAAGAATGATTTTTTCGCTTTTTCAGCGGTGGGTGTATTATATGTATACAGGCTGAAAATTATGATATGAAATCCAGTGTTGGATTGCTTTAAGAAAATTAGACTTCTAGATATTTTAAATGGGCTGCTCGGGCTATTGCCACTAAATATATGTATCTAAAAGAAGTCTCTGAAAGCCATTTGATAAAGAATGATCATTTTGATAGATCTTTTGCGACCAAACCGACAAAGGCTTTTCCTGTTGCGCTATGTACGTGACTCTGTTTGACTTTTATCCTGAAAGATTATATTTATAATATTTTTTTCATCATTTTACTTTTTTATTTAACAATCTAACGTCCCTAAACAAAACATTAGTCACACCGCCGCTCATTTTCCCCATGTTTTATGGCGGAAATAAATAGCTTAAACGTGATATTTTTAGCAATCTGCACCATAGGCTTAATGTAACCTGCCCCTACATAACCATATTTTTCAAGCTTAATTTAATTCGTCATTTGTAACATTTTTGTCAGCATACATGTATGTTTTATAATTGAATGAAATTTGCATTGCCTGTAGGTTGGTTCAGCATTGCTAGATCAGATTTGGAGACATTAAAGAGGTATTTATGTAGTTCGTTTAAGAGAACTAGAGCGGTATTTAAAATAGGCAATTAGTTGCATAGCTGGCCTTAATATAATAATATAATAAAATAAAACTAGCTGTGGCCGCAGATCCGCTATCTTTTTCGATCCGCCTGCGTCAATTACACTTCCTGCCCCCATTTAAAAAACTTTAAATATGCGTGTATCGTGCTTATGGTTTACGAAATCTAGGTTGCGGATTATGTTTTGGGGTATACATAGTATGGCACCCTTTTTTCCTTTAAGTAGGTATTTGCATAATTCCTACTGGGCATGATATCCTAGCCTTATTTAGAGGCTGTACTCTGGAAACACTCGTACTAGTTTGGTTCCAAATCCAATTGTACGATTCCGCACATACTTACATTTTCAACTGTGTACGTAAACGTATTTATGTGCCAAACTCGAAGTGCCAATTATTCTGAACAATAGCAAATCAAAAAAGATCTTGTGCTCTACTAGTGACGGTTCAAAAGCGAATGTCAGTATTATTAGAATAACTAGTTGTCTACGCCCTTCAGATCAGCGTCACAGGGTGTCGACAGCAAATGCTCTGTCTTTTGTCAACGGACTTCTAAAACGTAATTCTCAGTTTGTTCATATTGTGTCTTGTAACGCGAACCCTACTTACTAAACCGATTTTATAAGAATAACGTATTCTTTAAGTGGTGTGTCTACTGTCTAATACACTCTGTCCGTATTTGATTCAATCAAAAATCAAAATCAAAATCAATTATTCATTCTGCAAATAGGCCACAAGCGCACTTTTACATGTCTAATGGTGTTTTACAATGTAATATTAATAATCTTACACAATAACTGATGATCGAGTTATTTTTAATATTCTCTCTTTTTTTAAACCCAAACAATTCATTATCATTTTCTAGTTTCTATCTTGGTTTCGGCGTACTACAATCTGGTTTTAAGTATTTGTTTTCATTGCTTTAAAACGTAACTCTCTTGATTTGGATGCGATGCTTAATTGTAAGCCTTGACCAACGACATCTGTAGGAAGGCCTGTGAGGTCAGCCCTGTTATATTGCTTGAGATAATATTCCCGGCCACGCTCCACTGGCAATATCGCAAGACATCAATGCGACATTGTCACCAAAGTTATTGTGTGGTATTGACAAACGCCAATATTGTGGCCCGCAGCGCTCTATTGACGTTATGCCGATGCCACTTCAATTAGCCGTATTTGGGTTAGTTTAAAAAAATAGCGATTCAATTGTTTGTAAGTGGATACATTCGGCTGAAAAACAAAAGGACGAAAATTATAATATAGGGTTTCCTACATGAACAAAATGGAACAATGGTACAGTCGCCATCACATACATAGGTACACTATAGGTGTTCAAAAATATCGGCACATGCACCCTAATGCCTTGAAAATAGAGGTGTGTTCCGATGTTTGTGACGTGCTTGTTTGCTCCAATGTATGTGATGGCGACTGTAGGTACAGTCAAGTGTAAAAAATATGGTATAAAGAAAGAAAGAAAGAAAGAAGACATTTATTTACTACACAAAAGACACACAGAGACAAAGGGAGTAGGCAATTTAACACATATCGTGTGTGTCTTCGCGGCAGTGAATAGGTCGCTGTCTCAGCATTATGCCGAGATGTCAGACAGACACCTACAGCGCTGATTTTCAGACAGCACCGTACGTGACCCACGGAACGCAACACAACATAAGACCATTGATAAACACATAATTATTGTATACACATAATAAATAATAAATGTAATAAATTTGTAAAATATGTACCAGTAGCCAAATGGGATAGAAAGAAAAACATAAAGCACAAAACGCGACACGGTTGGGATAGGAAAGTGCTGGATGGGTTAGGATTGGGTTTAGGATTTCTGGAGCGTCAACAAATAGCCCTTAAGCTGATGCTTAAAGGTATACCTGCTAGACGCTCCTTGAATAGGTGGAGGGAGATCATTCCAACACTTGGACGCCGCGAACCTAAAACTACCTCGAAACGCCGTGGTCCGATGCATTGGCACCAGAATCATCGCGGTATGGGTGCATACAGATTACAGCTTACTCATAAATATTGTGCAATCGCTCTTATGTGAGAGGATTAAGGTTTACAGTATATTTTTGCACTATACCAGGGGCGGTTCACTCTGTGAGTTCGTCGCGCCGCTACAAGTACATGCCGGCCGGCTGCCATTTGGCGGTCCATTACATTAGTAGTTGCCGCGCGTTGGTACGGGACGCTCGCACGGGTCGCAGCGCGTTGCATGCGATGGAAAGGGATGGCCACATTTAGGCACGTTTGGCGCACCTAAACAGGGATTTTTTTAACAGAGAACCTTCTAGTAGTACTATTACTTATTCTGTGACTGTCTGTATGTATAAAATAATGTTGAATTAAAATTTCAATACAGATTTTTTTCATTGAATACGATATTTTTAGAATATTAACTTTATGTAGCTTTTTCTGTCATACAATAATTGTAGATGTTTGTTAGTTTGTATGTAATGGGTAATCTCCTGCGTGTAAATATAACTAACAAATTAGAAAAGTAGAAAAACCCTAGCATTTTCATTTCAAAGTTCAATATCTCCAAAACGGCTGAACCGATTTTGATGAAACGTAGCTAAGAACCATCTCGATTACGTCAGCTTTCGGATAAAAAAACCGCATTCAAATGGGTTCATTCGTTTAGGAGCTACGATGCCACAGACATACACACAGACACGTCAAACTTATAACACCCATCATTTTGCGCCGGCGGTTAAAATTTGGCTTTATCGATTGCTATATTTTAATCTCGCGAGTTAGCCTGCTTTCAGCTAGTATTTCTATAATTTGAATTGAAGTAGACGTCAAAATATACAAAGTAACGGGTTACTTTGTATATACTGACGTCTACTTTCTTAATCATATAATGAGCACATACATATATATGGTTGCACAGTAGTATGAGTGTGTGGTGTTATAAAATGATCTGTCACTGCGGTGGAACCACCGTTATATACATATATCGGTAAGAATGCAACTCTTCACTACCTCTACTTTACTTTTTAAACTACTAAACTTCTTAATTATTAATCTGTTTCTGTTTGAACCTCGGAAGTACTCGGATGGGCAGTTCGAACTTTGGGAAACGTCGCCGAAGAGTCCATATTTAATGATAAAGACATCCCTTCTCAAACTTTCCGTTCCGAGCACCGATTTAGCCATTTGCTTTCCTGGTGAATAGCTTAATTAAGCTTAGCTAAAGTCTCTAATTGAATTGAGTTCTGTTTGATTTGTATTTTTCTTAGGTGGGATTTTCCTATTCTTCTTTCAGTTCCGAGTCAATAAATACGTTTCCCATTCCATTCGGAGATTTCATTGGCGCGTGCGAAAATAGATCGCTAAGTATTTTATGCATATAAATGACTTAGACATTTTAATTAGGTTATCGCATACGAGTGACTTTAGTACATACCTATGGAATTAACGCCTAATTGACTTAACATAACGACGCCTTATCTATTATAACAAAGAGGAAGAGTCTCAGAGCATAGAATACTAGAGAGAGGAGAAGCCGCCGGCGGCCGTGTCGCAGCTGTTAGCTCAATGGGCATACATACACTGTCATACTGTGCACGCGTGCTGATCGCAGAGAATATTACGTTTTTTCCCAAAATGCCTGATATGATGCGCGTGTATTGTCCAATAAGCGTGTAGGTATACAAGTGTGTGTGTTTTAGATGTGTGCGTGCTTTGTCTTGTCAATTACTTGGGCGTTGTGTGGGTTTATGAACTTGCGACAGGTTTACTCTATACAAATCGGCCGGCATGTCCGATCTCCTTATATTCATACATCTGTGGCCTGCCACTATCCTCAGAAAGCCCATTATCAACCCAAAATGGCATCGCAATTTTAGTCAACTTAGGAATTGAATTTATTTTGTTTAAAAAATCGACGATATGGATAAATTAACGAGAGCATGGAATTGCATATGTAGTAGTATTGTATATTTACAGGCATTCTATATTTGAATTTTCTATTTTCTCGTACTATCAGCATAAAAAGAGGTTTGTTATATATTGAAGAAGTAAATACCAAAATAATGTCAGTGTCAAATTGTGAATATTATTTACGTTGTTGTTGGTAATATGTACATTTATATTGGCAACACTAGAGGTTAGCTCATTGCTCTCTTGTCTGTGCTTCGTACTCTATGGTTATGGCCGACAAAAACGCTTTGTGTTGTTGAAGATGTGATTTCCTGTACTCTAAAATAAAACCATTGAAGTCAAGATGAACCAGTTTTATTCCATTAAATAAGTTATTTAAGAGTTGTGCATATATTTTTACGTCTGATTTTATTGTATTCTCACAATTATCAGAATAATTTTGTGTCAGCCCGTACGACTAAGTGTAAGTTAGATAATTTTCAAAAAATATGGCAATTCTCCTTTTGTTGCAAACGGTACAACCACTACAAATGCCAATACAATACGTTACGTGATCGACCTACAGTTTTAATCGCAACTATCCACTCTCAAGAACATGCTATGCGAACTTAGAACTTAATGCAAATCCAGTTTCTTATTGAAAACAGTGCCACCTTCTTGATAGCTGGCGAACTCTCTGAAGCTCTAGCGATTGCTAGGCTAGGCTGTCAAGGTATTTCAAAATTCGCCGTATTGTGAGGCTGGCTTAAGGCACTCTAAGCTCTTCATAGAAGGAGTGGACTCGGGCTGGACCAGAAAACTCTGGAAATCCAGTAGGAAGCAACTCAGAATTATATCTGGGGTGTTCACAGGTCACTTCGGGGTCAAGGATCTCTTGGCCAAGATGGGACTATCTGATAGTTTAGACTGTAGAATGTGTGGCGAGGAGGATGAGACTATGGAACACTTATTGTGTGAATGTCATGCCCTTGCCAGACAAATAATGAACTACTTTGGTAACGGTTACCCGCAACCAAAGGAATTCAAGGTGCTCCCGGCGAACTGCATCATCCGCTTTGTGGAAATGATGGAGCAAGCCTGGGAGCAGGTATAAAGGAGAGGGCAAATGCACAAAAGATCCCACTGGGTCGAAGTGCATCCGAAAGGGCCCTCACCTAGATAAGATAAGATAAGATAAGATACCTACACGCTTATTTGACAATAAACGCGCATCATATCGGGCATTTTGGGAAAAAACGTAATATTTTCTGCGATCAGCACGCGTGCACAGTATGGCAATGTATGCCCATTGAGCATACAGCTGCGACACGGCCGCCGGCGGCTTGTCCTCTCTCTAGTATTCTATGCTCTGAGTGGCAGGCATTGGCAACATACGTAAACTTACGATTGGTTGCATTTGTTTCGGTCGACTTTAGAAACCAAGAAAATTCGACTCTATTTCCTGTACTATTCAAATTAAATAGTATGGCGGGCTTTATGAGGATAGTGGCACGCTATCGGTAACGGAGACTTAAGATTAGACTGTTTAAAACGTCTGCTTTAATAAACTGAACGTGTCGATCATAGACAACGGATCACGATTTCTGAATTAATATTGCACATTCGTGATTTAAGTTGGTTGCTAGATCTGTACAGTACCTAATGTCTATGTTATTGTACCTACCAACTTTGAAAAACGAGGATGGTACACAGAGTCGACATTAATTCTTCAGTAATCAACTACATACTGTGGGTATTTTACGGTATAAAATTTCGAAGATCCTCGCCTGTTTCAGAGATTATTTTACGAACTTGGTGGTTAAATGACAAAATCAGGTGACCCCGGCATGACATAGGGAATCCTCACTTTCCAGTCTTTGTCTTTCAAAATCGTAATGATAAGAGACATGAAATATAAGCGATATTCTTAGATAGGTGCATCGTCAGTTAAGGCAAATGGAATCGCGAACTAGTCCGATTATAATCTCAATAAGGTTCGAGCACTAGACAACAATATATTATATTACATACATACATACATTCACGTCTTTATTCCCAAAAGAGGTAGGCAGAGCACCTGAAACTTATGTTCCTTTGCCACTTTTAGCATAAATGTGATGAGTATAAAATATCGAAAAAATGTGATGTCGCAGTAATAGGTTGCTAGCCCATCGCCCGAAACACTTCAACCCTGTTCCATGACAACACATCGATATATTAATAGATATAGTAAATGCTCAAATACATAGAAAATATCCAAGACACAGACCCATGCTATCCGGGACTCGAATCTAGGACCGTTTATGGAAGTCGGCCGTCATATACTTATTTATTGATGCCAAATGATATTGCGCTTACCAAATGATTATTAGGCAGATAAATCATCCTCATTTTCATTCATTGATACAATTTGGTAGTTCTGATTATACCAATATTCACATACGGCTCACAAACATGGGCATTGAATAAAAAAAATGGCAAAGAAAATAAAAGTTAACCAACGCAAAATGGAAAGAATAATACTTAGGAAAAATATAATGCACAAAATACCAAATTGCGAACTAAGAAGCAAAAGCCACATGAGGGACATACTCCAAGCTGCCAAAAAGCTCAAATGGGAGTGGGCAGGACACGTGACCAGATACAAAGACAGTAGATGGACGCAAACAACTACTGCCTGGTATCCAAGATACCTCAAACGAGAGGTGGGAAGACCGAGGACTCGATGGCGAGACGAGATTGAAGATTACGCTGGACTTACATGGACAAGACTTGCGACCGATAAACGGACTTGGAATAAGATGGGGGAGGCCTTTGCCCAACAGTGGGATTCATTGTAATACAAAAAAAAAAGAGAAGAAAAAACAACACTAACAAATAAATATATAATAGCTACAAAATACTAACAAAGAAACATACATTGTATTACTAGGCTAATAAAAAAAATAAAAAAAGCGGCCAAGTGCGAGTCGGACTTGCACATGAAGGGTTCCGTTACATAAATTGCTTTTTACGATATATGACGTATTAAAAAAAAACTACTTCCTAGATCTCGTTCAAACCAATTTTCGTTGGTAGTTTGCATGGTAATGTACATCATATATTTTTTTCAGTTTTATCATTCTCTTATTTTAGAAGTTACAGGGGGGGGGACACACACATTTTACCACTTTGGAAGTGTCTCTCGCGCAAAATATTCAGTTTAGAAAAAAATGATGTTAGAAACCTCCGTATCATTTTGGAAGACATATCCATAGATGGTTTACACGTATGGGTTTAATAAAAAAAAAAAAAATTAGTTTCAGTTCTGAGTATGGGGACCCCTAAAACTTAACGTTTTTTTTCGATTTTTGTGTGAAAATCTTAATGCGGTTCACAGAATACATCTACTTACCAAGTTTCAACAGTATAGCTCTTATAGTTTCGGAAAAAAGTGGCTGTGACATACGGACGGACAGACAGACAGACAGACGGACGGACATGACGAATCTATAAGGGTTCCGTTTTTTGCCATTTGGCTACGGAACCCTAAAAAGTTCTCTATCTAGTGGTGTCAAAGAAGACGGATTTTATATAGAATGCATTATAAGTATATTAGTTAACACTGTTAACAACACTGTGTCGAACTTCGCCAATCGAACTCAAGTTAATTATGATTTATGTATTTCGACAGCACGCCACAGTCAGTACTGCCCTGCTTGTAAAAATATAATACATCCTAATAGGCCTCATTTCCGATACTTTACTCTAAAAAACCATTGACGAGTGCACATTGCCCACTCGTGTAAACGGCGCAAAGTCCACTAACCGCGAAAAATGAAAAACTGGCTCCCATAATGATTGTAACTATAATGACGGGCTGACGAGCTGATGGCTGACAGCGGACGTGACGTCACGCAAGGTCGCTGAAATGCGCAGCCGCGGAAATGTTGTAAATTTCATGTTATGTCGTTTTACACATGACAGGTAAGTGTTGGTCAGTCCAATGAACAGCTTAATAAGCGTTAAAACCCGAAGGTTTCCTAGAACCCAAATGGTCGGGCGTGGAACGGTTTCAGGGATTTTCCTCCCGTGAAAATGTTGCTAATTTGATTTTATGTCGTTTTACACCTGACCTTTAAGTGTCTTTTGTTCAGTGCAATGAACAGCTTGATAAACGTGAAAACCCGAAGGTTCCCTAGAACCTAAATGGTTACGCATGGTACGGTTTTACGCATGGTTAGGATTATCCTTCCGCGGAGACGTTGCAAATTGTATGTTATTGTCGTTTTACCTTCACTCGACCTGTAAGTGTCCTTTGGTACTCAGTTCAACGAACAGGTTAATAGTTAAGCGTTGCAAGTGCTACAACCCGAAGGCCAAGGCCCCAATTCGGTTCATCTCTTTCACAATTCCATTGCATCCCGACAATTTTAATAAAGCCGAATAGTTCGTACATGTAGAACATGATGTTGTTTATTTTAGTTTAATATTAATATTTTGTTTACTTGTTATTAAATGACAATCCGTTTTCGGAGATACTATTTCCACTCTCTGTATTGACATTTTGAATATTATTTTTATTTCTTATTATTGTCGATCGTGATAAGGTGTCTTATAATATTGACATGTACCTATGCTTACCTAGATTGTAATTTTAATATTGAATTAAATAAATCTAAAATCGAATCTAACTATGTAACATTAGCCCTTAGAGCAACACGACCTTCCTAGCGGAAGGGAGTCGCCGTAGAATATTACAGTCAAATAATTCTGTCATTTCTTGCGGGGCCGGTGCCACCAGTAGTTTGTACAATTCTCTTTGATATCCATCATAAACGAAGAAATGTAGACGAATCCGTTAAAATTCTATAGAATACTTGTAAAAACAAAGCAACAAATTTCTAGAAAAATACCGCGGTAAAACCGGCTTTCATTGAAAAAAAAACACTAAATGATGAATTGACAATGGCGGACTATTACCGCGCGCACACCGGAACAATGGCAAGGCCGCGCGTGCGTCGCGGCCCGATACACTTTTTACTAACTGGACATAAATAAATATTTGCGGACAATCTTACACAACACCGATTTGTGACCTTTTGAAAATACGGTTAAACTGGCGCATTATGTACCCCCCAGATCTATAATTAATTTATTTTATGGGGTCTCCCTTGTTAGACCTCACAACTTTAGCCCTAATGTTTAATTAGACCTAATGTTTCACTTTTCAGGTTTTCTCTGAATATCATCAAATATAAGTCATTAGGTTAGGTTAGGTTTGTTTTGCAATAATCCTATATAGTTGATTATTTAAGAAAAAAATGCATTAGGTCTAGTGAAACATTAGGTCTAATGAAACATTAGGGCTAAAGTTGTTAGGTCTAACAAGGGAGAACCTAATTAACGACAAAAAAAACTTAAATATGACTTGATCTAAACGCACCTTTGTAAAACCTGGCCTAAATGTCATTTCGGTGGCATGTTACGAACTAATCGGGAGTTTTTAAGAAATAGTCTCGCGGTGGTATCGCCCCACGCTGCTGGAGGAACAGTAAATACAACAAACATAAAGACTTTTGATTAAAAAATAACCCGCATTCAATCAGTTCATTCGCTTGAGAACTACCATGCTGCTAACTGACATACAGATACACACACCGAGGTGCTCCGGTTAAACTTAAACCACCCTCGTTTAGGTACGTCGGGGTTCAAAATCCAACAGTGATTGTAACAATTCGGTTCATTACGATTTTAATACACTTCAGAAGCGCACCTGTTATGAAATGCTAGAACAAAACCGCACGCGGAAAACTCACAAGCGCCACACCGGATCGAGAGCTCTTTATTTATTAATCCCATTCGTGGGCCCGCACAATATCGCGACGTTTGCAACACAAAACGACGTAGGTTGGCCTGGAAAGTGTGGCGGTTACGCCGTTTTTGCTACAACGTGTGGTGCAGCGGAACCTAAACACATAACGACGCATGTTGACTTGGGAAGTGTGGCGGTTACGCCACTTTGGCTACAACAGTTTCGTGCAACGCAACGTCAACACATAACGATGTATGGAGTGTGGTGGTTAAGCCGTTTTTGATACACAGTGGGTGTAGCGCAACGTCAACACAAAACGAGGCACGTTGGCCTGAAAAGTGTGGCGGTTACGTCGTTTTTGATACAATGTATGTTGCACCTGGAAATGTTTCCGTAAGTCTGCTTCTACGTCTTTATTGTAGTGATTTATTGTACCTATGTTATGGTACCTACGCTGAAGCCCTTAGCTAGATAATCATAATCATTTATTGCATTATACGGTACAAAGGCCTTACAAGTAAAAATATAGCTCAGTATAAACCCTGTATAAGGTCTCAGCAATCTATGAAGTTTATTTAATTTATAGATACTTACAAAATACATTATAACACTATTGAAACAAAAATACTTCTACACTTTAAAATAAAGGAACTCCTTTGTGTAGAAACATTTTGAAATTTGGAATTCTAGTAATTTTGTAGGTACAAAAGAACTTGGCGCTCTAATTGATATAGGAACTTCATTGTTCACACTAACTGCCATGCCATATTTTACAAATTGAAGTCTTGTGAACTTTGCAGTTAATTTATTCCCATTCGTTAGGTAAATTAACGTAATTTTTTTTTTTTTCAAAATAAGTTTAGTTGTTTTTTTTTTATCTTCTGGAGTGCTATCAGTAACTTTTTATTTTAAAGACACAAAAAAAATGAAATAAAAATCAAAAAATCACAAAAATATCTTTTGAAAACAAAAATGCAAAAACTATTATGACTCGTTACATGATGTTACCTCAAAATCCATATTGACTGCTGTGCTATGATGTCGTGGTGCCAATATACATTACTTGGAGGAGTTGGAGGTCATAACTTTAGATCAAAATATCTCCGAATCCAAAAAAAATAAAAATGAGTGGAGCACAAGGGGTTACTACAATTGCTCTAAGGAAGCGTCCCTTTGAATATTTGCACCTATTACAGGCCACACCCTGTATAAACGAAGAAACTTAGACATATTTTGTCCGATAAAAATCTAATGTTATCTGGAATATGTTGACCCATGAAAACCGATAAACATAAAAGAAAACTCACTTTCCTGATATTTTATTCACCACGCACTCCCGGCGAAAAGAAAAAGCAACACATCAAAAATTAAATTGTTAGTGCTCAGATGGCGCCACTATAGACCTGTTGCTCAGTGTGCGTGTTCCACTAACCCCAAACGAGCCCTCCATTGAAAAGGAAACCTTAACCCACATCCAGTACAGTTCGAATTCGCTTGCGAGGGAGTTTAGATTTTCCTCCCCGCTCCGTATTACGTTCGCAATAAGGCCTATTTTGTCGTAATGTAGATAAATTAACGTCTAAGTCGAAGAGACGGAATGGTTTCTTTTTGTTTTATCGCCGTGTCATCCTGGAGGGCTGTTTGTATGGAAAGTATTTTCCTGTCTGCTGAAGGTTTTATCGGATGTTTACGGCTTTCTTGTAATTTGCTTGGAAATGTTTTGTCTGGTCCGACTTTCGCATTAAATAAGTGCTTATTGTACATGTTATATAGGTATTCAAAGGATGATAACTCAGAGCTATTAATTTGTATTTTACTTATTTATTCGTAAGGCATTACTAAATTACAGAGTCGCTTTACTTAACTATTATAATGTAATGTCTAAATGCTTCACCCATTGGGTAGCGTTTGCGTTAGGTGAGTGCAGGTCTAAGATATTCCCAGAGAATTTCCGGTTCGGACAGTCGTTGATTATGTGGTGAATCGACTGCACAGGCGCTGCGCAGTCGCACGCTGGTGATGCGCGCCAACCACATCTATGCAGGTACTCCGCACAGCGTCCGTGTTCGGTGCGCAATCGGTTGAACTGGCACCATAGCCTTCTGGGTGCTGAGAAGCCCCAAGGTTTGCAGGAGCGTTGGACCGCCACTCTGCTTTCCAAGCTTCCTTCATGCCGAAGCCATGATGTTTCAGGTACATTCAGGTGATTCTATTTGTATTAAAGAGGCCGGTTGCTTCAACCCGTAATCGTAATATAAATAAGTAACGTCCGTTGAAAACTGGTTGTTTTGAAAGTTTGACAGTTCTAAATGGGATGACAGCTGCCGTCGCCATATTTAACGTTCCTGTAAAGTGTAGTTTGAGTGAGCATCAGTTTGATGATTGTCCTTTGTATGATTGAATTGTAACGTTTCTCTTGTATTTATTGCTTGATTCATTCTCCATTGATTTTTGTACGCCTACCGGCGAAACATAGTGTATACGTATAGATTTTTTCCACCACTGTAATGTATAGCACTATAATATGTCTTACTACAGTACCGGTCAAAAGTTTAAGTTCACCCTTTGTTTTTGGTACAAATTTGTACTTTTGTGCGATAATGTTTTGCAGTTCAGATGTCGAAAATTGTTTCCAACTGATTCGTTATTGTTTACGGAGATGTGTTTGATTAGTCAGACACAATTTACGTAGATTTCTAAACAACTGATTCCCTAAAAACCAACATTGTATCTGATCATTGTACGTTTTAAGTGGCAAGCCCATATATGGCC
This sequence comes from Epinotia brunnichana, assembly GCA_963854355.1. Lineage (NCBI taxonomy): Eukaryota > Metazoa > Arthropoda > Insecta > Lepidoptera > Tortricidae > Epinotia > Epinotia brunnichana. The sequence goes on along the minus strand of OY977945.1, from coordinate 2,118,300 downwards.
CAGCCTTTGCCGTCATTCCTATAAGATTTTAGGGAATGCGTTGTTCATAAAAATGTACGTGAATTGTGTCTGACTAATTAAACAAATCTCTGGAAACAATAACGGATCAGTTGGAAACAAATTTCGGCTTCCGAACTGCAAAAAATTATTGTCCAAAAGTACTCATTTGTACCTAAAACAAAGAGTGAACTTAAACTTTTGACCGGTAGTGTATGAAATAAATGAATCTATCTATCTATGACTATTTGTACTCTATCATTAAGTAGAGCATTCCATTTTGCAGCTTGCTTCCATTTTAGTACGTAAAATATAAGTACGGCTCGGTAGTTTCTAACCATCGTTAATCGTAATTTACGTCCGTTAAGATCTTTCAGGAAGTTTGACAGTTCTCTATGATATGAGCTGTCATATATACCGGCACCATATTTAACGTTTACCAGCCTGTTGTTGTTTTAAGGTTGGCGCAACCGGCCCTAAATCTAACTCATACAAAGTCAAAAAATAAGAGTATAGTCATTTCTCTGATTAACAGTTATGAGTCTACGCATATATTTATTTATTTATCCAAACAATTATTACACAGTCTTACAGTTACAGAACGAATGCACTGTGAATCTTAGAATTAACATTTTTTTATATCTAAAATGTTATGGCGTGTACCCATTTTACCCATTAATGTACCCTACGTTACCCAGTTGACTCTGGTGTCCTATGTATTTAAACTTTTACGCGGTAAGGTCAGTAACTCCGGGGTACTGGCTGAAGTGGGCCTGTGCGTGCCGTCGCGGTACGTGTGGCGCCGGCGCCGGCCGCCGCTGCTGGCCGTGCCGCCCGCGCGGCGGCCTATTGCAAGAGGCGCCCTGGACAAGGGCTCTGCGCACGCTCAATCTAGTTGCTACTCGGGTTGATGTATTCCACTGCTCTTTGAATGAATTCACCAAAGTTACTTTGTATGTGTTATGTTATTGTAAAACTTAGAATTATGTAATACCCTATTTATGTTATCGCATTGGGAGACTGTAATGATAGACGTATAGTTAATATAAATAAAATGAATAAACATTACCAGCGTACTTAATATACTATCGAAGACTGACGGTCATCCATCGTCTCGCTGAACCTCAAGCATTCACGACAGACTTTTACCCAGCTACTAGCGAAAACATCCCAGTCAGAAGCAGATGCGAGAAGTACACTGAGGCAGTGAAGAGCTCGAATAAGCGGCGACTTACTATGAGCCACAGTTCGCGCCTCCGGAGAAGCAAGCAGTGGTCGGTTTCGCGGACGTAGATGCATCCAAGATTGCAACGGAGCGTGCAGCCTCACTATCCGCTCCACCAGTTCAGGGCAGTCGGAATCACCTCGTAAAATTTTACAACCAACCATTAGTAGTGCATAAGCTTATATAAAATGTTCGAGAAGGCAGGGGTGGCTCACTGTCAGTCCGACAAACCCGACCGATGTCAGGCCTAGCTGAGTTTCTTGCTGGACTCTTCTCAGCTAGGGTAGGTTTTAGCGAACCAGCAATCCCAGTAGTTCATCACCACTCACACCTCAGATTCGGTTGAAACCGTTCAACCAATCTCACTGGAGCGCAAAATTTTAGAGTATTCCAGTGTTTACCCCTTCCCGCGTGGTCGTGCCGGAGGTTCCCCTTGGATTTTCCCCAAGCTACCCTCCAACCACGCAATTCGACTGCTATATTGGGTTCGTCCTATCATAGCAACAGTCAGGTTCAAAAAAAAAAAAAAAAGGGTGATGGCTCACTCTGTGCATGATCGCGCCGTTACATGTACATGCCCGCGGCTCCAGCCGGTATATTAGCGCTGCTACGGCACGATATATGTGATGCGATAGAAAGGGATAGCTACGTTTAGGCTTGTTCGGCATACCTAAACAGGGGATTTGTTAACAGAGACCCTTCTGTACGTAAATAGTACTATTATTTATTCTGTGGAGAAAGTCAGAAGCGGCTTATGCAGATTAAGAGTCTAACAAGTGGATTAAGAGTCCGACAAAAAATTGTCTTTATAGCTTAACTTTGGCACTATCCACAGGAAAACTCAAAATATCTGTATAACCATGGGTCTATTCTCAGTATTGAAAAACGCGCATACAAACAGCGTTTCAATATTGACCATCATAAAAATACAAGTGATACAGTGTGCGTTCTGGTTAGCGCGGCACGACCACCATAATCAAGTTAGCACGTTGTGCGGGAAGATGTGGAGTACAATGAAAGTGAGATGGTGGTAATTTGATGTAATTTACATGTACGATTAGGTTGTAATGTTCGTTTATAACACAATACAAATACTCTTTACAATGCTCTTGCTCTGAAAGTGCGCCTTTATTATATGGGTCAACATAAACACACACACCGCCGCTCAATGTAAATGTAAACAACACGACCATAATCCTCACACTGCCTCAAGGCGCCCGCCCGTGCGTCTTGAGTGCCCGCGTATATTAGAGTTGGTTTAGGTTATTTTTCGGCAGTCGGGTAGCCCCATAGTGGAGTCTACGCACAAGCCAAACAGCGAAAGCCGAATGGCTGCTGCGTAGAACCACGTTGAAAAAAACGGGAACTGCTAGGGGGGGAGGGGGGGATGGAATGGATTTCGGGCCAGTATTGCCACACAGGTACGAGAATGAGATTCCATGACAGTAAAAAGTTCACCTTTTTTTGGATATTTTTTTATTTCTGCGCATGATGCATTCTAAATTACGGTATGATACACGTGCGGATAGGTAATTCCCTACTTTCCGAACTTGTATCATAAATAACAAATAACTATATTTCTCAAACATGTCAACGATTTCATAAACGACAAAAATGCCTGTAAGCCAGTAGCAGTCAAATTGTATTAGAATTAATATACCTTCGAGTATGATTGTCTTGGCGTATTACCTTTGTAATTATTATAAGTACCGGAAATAGCTGTTCCGTTTTATGTAACATGAGAGCACGTAATGCTTTTTCTCGCCGAACAAGTCGCTTTAATCTTTGCTATTATCAATGTCCAGTGTGGCTTGAATATGTCATGCTCGCTTAAAGGGCTTTGCTTACGGTGGCGTCGTTGATCGGGTCGCCACCTTCCCTAACATATGGTTGAGGGAGGCGATGGCTGAGATATGCGTCATACTCGTGATCGGGTGCTGTTTGTGGAGTCCGGTCTGTTCATGCTTGCAAGGGCATAGTAACTACCTAAATACTAGTGTTATTATCATTATTTTGACGAGAGACATCATTCTGTTCTTGACACGTTTTATTGTTATTGACCCTGTACATCTCTGACAATATTACATTAATGATCCTTTTTTTTTCTGTTTTAACGCTTAGAGACAGTATACATCTCTATAAGTACATTAGAATAATTATTAATTGTATTTGGATGCTCAGAGACATTATACATCTCTGGGGTACTAAATTATATCATAAACTTATTGTTAATTCTGATACAGACCTTATATCGAATGTATTTGATAATATTTTACAATTTTGGATTTTTTTAGTTTTCATTCAGTGACATTTAGTTTGTTAACCATTTAGGTACTAATTGGTTAAAATTTGCAATTCTAAAATGATTATTGTGTAAGATTATTAATATTATATTGTAGAATACCATTTGACATGTAAAAGTGCCCTTGTGGCCTATTTGCAGAATAAATAATTGATTTTGATTTTTTGATTTTGATCATGCTCGGAAATGTATGCCTTCACGAAATGAAGATATGAAGTTTCTTTTTTTTGAAGTTTTTTTTGGCCTTACGCCAAGAAGTAATGTATGAAAACCCTAAATAAAACCATTATTGACCGCTACTCTAACTTTTTCAATTTGCTTACTAATAGTCATAGTCATAGCCAAAATCATTTATTCCATTGACATACAATATGCACTAGAATATGTCTTAAAACTAGGCAGGTTTAGGTTTACATTTTATCAATTTGAAATTCGTAACATTTTGTAATTTGTATTTCAGAGATTAATAGAGAAAATTTTATAATTAAATCTAAATAAATAAAATTAAGCTAGCCTAAAATAGTAGTGAGTAAAAAATTAACTACAAACATCTACACAAAAGTAAAATAAAATAAAACAAATAAAGATAACATCACAAATAGAAAACTTGGCCCAGAGGGGTAATCACGTAACGTTCCGAACGCGCGTCGGTACAATTTAACTGTCAATTTTCCATATCTAAAGTGACATTTAGACCTACCCGACGTTCGTACAATGCGTTACGTGATCGACCTACTGATCGGCGCCAGGCGGCAGGGTGCCCAGAAGGCTGGCGGCATTGCCACGTTGTATGGCAATACTAATACGCTGGGCTAGGTATGCGCCAGCCTTCTGGTCACCAGAAGCGTCGACAAGGCGCTGCGAAAGTGTTTTGTAGATTTTTAAAGCGCTGTTGCCCCATTTTATAATTTAAATTCTATGTCATAGTACTCATTAATATTATACAGTGCATTTTCAGTTAAAATTTGTTTGAGGTATAATTTATATTGAATGTCATTTAGTATGGTAACAGAGTCAGGTAAATGGTTATACAATTTAATGCTTTGATAAATAAAACATTTTCTAGATTTGGCTAGGCGTACATTTGGAAGGCAGAGTTTATGTTTATTTCGTGTGGGGTAATTATGAATATTACATCTTTTCATTTCAATATTAAACTGACAAAGGAAAAATTACATACTGCCAACCACCACTCTAGATTCTGTAAGCATAGATACTTGCGACATAAAAAAAAAACAAAATCTATGGTACTATACTTATGTGCGGTTAAACATGGTGCTCGAACTGCTTGTTCAAATGGCATGTTTAAAAATAAAAAGCGGCCAAGTGCGAGTCGGACTCGCACATGAAGGGTTCCGTTAACTAAATTGCTTCTTACGATTTATGACGTATTAAAAAAAAACTACTCACTAGATCTCGTTCAAACCAATTTTCGTTGAAAGTTTGCATGGTTGTACATCATATATTTTTTTTAGATTTATCATTGTCTTATTTTAGAAGTTACAGGGGGGGGGGGGGGGGACACACATTTTACCACTTTGGAGGTGTCTCTCGCGCAAACTATTCAGTTTAGAAAAAAATGATGTTAGAAACCTCAATATAATTTTTAAAGACCTATCCATAAATACCCCACACGTATGGGTTTGATGAAAAGAAAAAAATTGAGTTTCAGTTCTTAGTATGGGGAACCCCAAAATTTATTGTTTTTTTTATATTTTTGTGTGAAAATCTTAATGCGGTTCACAGAATACATCTACTTACCAAGTTTCAACAGTATAGCTCTTATAGTTTCGGAAAAAAGTGGCTGTGACATACGGACGGACAGACAGACAGACAGACAGACAGACAGACATGACGAATCTATAAGGGTTCCGTTTTTTGCCGTTTGGCTACGGAACCCTAAAAAGGCGGCAAATTACACAATTGTTTTAATTAATTACCTTGTATTTATTTGATCTTAATTTTAATATTTCCTCACATGGTTTGAGAAAATACCTATACAATACTCGGCCGTCTACCCCAAACTCGTCCAGTAATCCCTTACTTCACGGCATCTGCAGTAATGTAGTACTATTTCGCACCTGCTATTTAGAAAAGTAATTGCAGCCCTCAAATGTGGGATCAAAGTTGCACTTTTCTTCCCTGATATTCCCTAGCTAACTCATTCACTGCTAAGTTACGCTCGTAGTGCTACAGCGTAGTCCGCAGCAGTTTAATGTCCATATGTAGCGAAAATCGCACGTAGCGATCTGACGCATGTTTGACGTGATTAGAGCTTCAGATGTTGATTTAAATTTTCCATACAGAAACATGAAAAGCAGTATGTAACACTCGGTAGCAAAATTATTCCTGTCTTGGACGTTCTCGTAATAAACACTAGAATCCCCCGCCATAATCAAGTTAGCACGTTGTTGTGCTATTGGAAGACGTGGAGTACTTAGGTTGTACCTAATTGTAATGTACGACTGTTCAGTTTTGTTCACAATACAATAGATGTACGCTTTTCACCTGCTATTCAGAATTAATAGAGGCATTGTAAAAATCAAATAAGTGATCAAAGATAAGTTTAAATTTTCCTTATAGCTGGGTACCAATAGTTATTTGTTATACAAGGGGGGAAAGTTGTATTTTACCTGCGAGTGTTCATTTGAAACACGAGCCAGCGAAAGGATTCTATAATTGACCACTAGCGAAGCGAGCGGTTCAAAAATAGAATTCCTGAGCGTAGCGAGTGTTTCAACACACGAGACGTAAAATAACTTTTCACCCGTGTATAACACAAATCTTTTCACCTCACTACAGCGAGGAAAATAAGAAATAGGGTAAAAAGTTTTTAAAAAAGTAAAAAAAATGTTAAAAAAAGTTGAAAAAAAGTTAAAAAAAAAGTTTAAAAAAATATATGTCATAAAATATACAAAAAACCAAAAATAAACATTTAACGTTCTACGTCATAGTACTTATAACGTTCTACGTCTACTTTCTTCACATGTGGATAAAAAGCGATTTTCTCAATAGATATCAAACATACAAAAAGGCCTTTCCGAGCTAGTGAGGTGAAAAATGATTTCCGTCCATATTACGTCCAGTAAACACTTAAATCCCCGGCTTCGCTCAATATTCTACTTTAATTCTATTACAGTAGTCTCTTTCGCTGCACTCAGGGTTCAATATGTATACCACCCTCGGCCTCGCTATAAACATATAATTTTGGTCCCTTGAGGTACACTCTATTATTATTGCAGACCTCAATATGTATAAGAACACTGTGCATTAATAAAAGAAGGTAGAGGCAAACAAAAGTCGGTCTTATCGCTAAAGAGCGATCTCTGCCAGAAAATCTTAGGGTCTGGACGCATCTGTCATTGTGGATTTAGGGCTATTAAAACATTCACCGTCACGCTACGCTCGTAGCGCTACGCCGTAGTCCGTAGCAGCTTAAACTATATATGTAGCGAAAAGCGCCCGTAGCAGTATGACGCATGTGTGTCGTGATTGGCCGTGAATGGGTTAAGAAAAAAACTGAAACTTTTTTAACACATTCGCTGTCAAGAACCCGCCTAGCGGGCGCCTACAACGTAGTCGCTTTCCGTTACTTAGCGGGAAAACTAAGGGATACCTAAATTTTTAGGGTTCCGTACTCAAAGAGTAAAACGGGACCCTATTACTAAGACTACGCTGTCCGTCTGTCTGTCTGTCTGTCCGTCACCAGGCTGCATCTCATGAACCGTGATAGTTAGACGGTAAAAATTTCACAGATGATGTATTTCTGTTGCCGCTATAACAACAAATACTAAAAAACAGAATTAAATAAATATTTATAGATAATGGTACGGAACCGTTCGTGTGCGAGTCCAACTCGCACTTGGCCGGTTTTTTGGTTACTAGCGCAGCGCTTAGCGATTCTTGGCCGTAAATGTGTCTGACAAATGCATGAATAATTAATTTTAATGTAAATTATTTATCATCATACGATTAATCATAATCAATCTAGTGATATTAATTCTGTTACGGTCAACAATATATCATTACCAGCCTAATTTACATCATGATTACCCGCTCGATCAAATTAGTTGACATTTAACTTTCTAATTAGAACCAAATGCAGGTGCACTCTCAACTCGACAGCGCCTAGGTTTAGTTTCATTTGTCATACATACATACATACAATCACGCCTCTTTCCCAGAGGGGTTGGCAGAGATCACGGATCTCCATTTGCTACGATCCTGACAAAACACTTTCGCTTTTCATTTCTCAATACCTGTAATTTTGGTTTCATCATGATCATCATCATATCAGCCGAAAGACGTCCACTGCTGGAAAAAGGCCTGCCCCAAAGAGTGCCAAAGTGATCGGTCGTGCGCCACCTGCATCCAGCGGACTCTCGCGATCTATATACGTACCAGGTCAACCACCTTGTGGGGATCTACCCACGCTGCTGATGATTTTGGCTACAGTGTTATTAAAAAATAAACAAACCGGCCAAGTGCGAGTTGGACTCGCGCACGGAGGGTTCCGTACCATTATGAATAAAAATATTTATTTTATTGTTTTTTTTGTTATAGCGGCAACAGAAATACATCATCTGTGAAAATTTCAACTGGAACTATCACGGTATCAGTGAGATACAGCCTGGTGACAGACAGACCAGTATAAGCGTGACCTCCAATCGCATTCAATTATTGTAAGACTTACGATTGGTCAAACTGGAATGAGTTGAGAGAAAATGCCTAACAGGTTGCGAATCGCTTACATATTGGCATGAGAAACGGTGTTTTTACCCGGGTGGGAATTATCGTACCTAAGCTATTATTTAGTGCTACCTTCCTGTATAAATTAATTACTAAGATCGAATCTTATTACTGTTCACGAATTGCTGTGTCGATACAAACCCGATAGGGTTTAACGACACTGTTAGATTTAACCAAATGTATTTTCTTTTCTATATGTAATAAATAAAAAAAAAAAAAAAAAAAAGACGGACGGACGGACAGCGGAGTCTTAGTAATAGGGTCCCGTTTTACTCTTTGAGTACGGAACCCTAATAACACCTCTTTGAATTACTTTATTAATAGTATCTAAAAGCACTGCTCCGGCAGCAAACCTATTTAAAAAAACCGGAAAAGTGCGAGTTGGACTCGCCCACCGAGGGTTCCGTACAAAATTACAAATGTGGAGTTTTCAGATTTTTCCCTGTACTTGTAGGTACCTCTAGTATTCTTATACTTCATCCAAACTTACTTGCCAAATAAATTTTTAATCCCTTGAGAGTGTCGAAATATACGCTTTTTGCAGCAAAAACGGACGTACTCGTATCTTTTTTTACGTTAACTTACTTAGGTTTTTTACAGCTTCAAGGGACTGTAGGCTTGATTAGATTAGATTATTTATTTCATGATAAAAAATTACATTATACACAAATTTGCATACTGTATGAGTATATGCATGATTCGAATATATGGTTTTAATTTCAACTCGATACCTCCACGCGTTCCCGAGATAACAGACGGACAACAAAGTGATCTTATAAGGCTTCCGTGTTTTCTTTTTGATGTAGGTACGGAACCCTAAAAACTCAGGCAAAGCCGCAGTATAAAATATGGCCACTACGTACTAACTTACAACCACTCAGAATGGCTATAGGTAATATTAATATTAGTACAGATATTGATTCATGTTAATGTCATCATCATCATCATATCAGCCGAAAGACGCCCACTGCTGGGTATAGGCCCCAAAGAGTGCCACAATGACCGGTCCTGCGCCACCCTCATCCGATATTGATTCATGTTAATGTCATCATCATCATCATATCAGCCGAAAGACGCCCACTGCTGGATATAGGCCTCCCCCAAAGAGTGCCACAATGACTGGTCCTGCGCCACCCGCATCCAGCGGACTCCCGTGACCTTTACCAGGTCATCAGTCCACCTTGTGGGGGGCCTACCCGCGCTGCGTCTTCCGGTACGTGGTCACAACTCGATAACCTTTCCGCTCCAACGGCCATCGGTTCTACGTGCAATACAAATACAAATTATTTATTTCGGACTTTAAAATCCATAGTGTTAGTGGTTACAAACTTAGAGCTATGGTTAGTGTTAATGTAACCGAATGTAAATATTATTACACTTTCGTTGACAGTATCATCAATTTAAGCGTTGTTAAGCCTACATATGGCCCGGCCCGCCTGTCGACGAACTGTCATCGAACGAGTGATTATTAAATATATTATAATGCGATTACTCAAACCACAGTGGTATTAACTCTGTTACCGACAACTGGATAATATCATTACCAGCCTGTAATCAATATGATTACCCGCTCTATCAAATTGGTTGACATTTACCGATATTAAATCGAAGCTCTATACAGTAGACATATACATTACATATTTATTTAAAGATTTGTTTACATTTCTGGATATTTGACTTTTTTTGCCATGTGTTACTGTTTATTTCTCGGTGATGTATCTAATAGGTCAGAACAACCAATTTTTTCTTAAGTCTAGACATGAGTATTACCGAAGGATTGATTCATGATGAGGAATGATCATTTGATGTCATTCCTTCATTCACTTGCTAGCTCAGAATCATTTACTTAAACTTAAGCAGTTCTGTAATTTTTTTATTTTAATTTATTCTGACTACCTCTTTTAGTCGTGATTTTATGTATGTACCTATCTATAATGCGTCGGGCGACTTCCGTAGTGCGTGCGCGTGCGCGGCGAGACGAGCCGCGAAAGCCGCGCGTGCGACGATTTCTGGACGAATAGCGGACTGACGTCACGAGCGGGCAGCGGGGCTGCCGCGTACACGGCCGCGACCATAAAGCCCCTGCTAGACGGTCGCCAACACGACCCTCCGACCGAGTGACCTTGGTCCGCACCTCGGAGCATAGAATACTAGAGAGTAGGACAAGCCGCCTGTTAGCTCAATGGGCATACTCTGCTATACTGTGCACGTGCAAACGTGCTGATCGCAGATAATATTATTTTTTTTTCCCAAAATGCCTGATATGATGCGCGTGTATTGTCCAATGAGCGCGTAGGTATACAAGTGTGTGTGTTTTAGATGAGTACGTGCTTTGTCTTGTCAATTACTTGGGCGTTGTGTGGGTTAATCAACTTGCTACAGGGGTCCTCAATACAAATCGCCCGGCATGTCCGATCTCCTTATATATATTTTTTTTTAAATCTTTTTTTAAGGAGCTTAGTCGTTAAACGAGAATGTCGCTCCATACGTCCGCTAGTGGAGATACAGCTATCTAATGCACAATTTGTAAGTCTTATAAAATGATTTTGCTTGCGCTGACTCAGGATCACCCAGCGCCGCGTTACAAAATCCGGTGTGGTAGGTAGTGCGATGGGACTCCCCCCGTACACATTCCATTAAGATGTGGTATACGTCCTCTATCACCCCGCAGTCAGCACAGTAAGGGTTGGTAACTTTTCCCATAAGGAACTTAAATTTATTAGTTGGAACATGTCCAGAGCGGAGCCTCAACGCTATTACAACATCTTGCCGAGAAAGCGAACACTGGGTTATCCTCCTTATATTCATACATCTGTGGTCCGCACCAACGGTGTAGACAGTTGTTTGCTGTAAAATTTCATACTACGGTGCCGACCCAGGTCGCTCGGTCGGAGGGGCGTGTTGGCGAACTTCTAGCAGGGGCTTTACGCATGAGTGAAGTGCGATGCTTAAGGTAGATTGAGATAGGAAACAGTGACCTTGATTTCATATTCCTGTCTCACTCTCTTATAGTTTTACCGCTTATGCCGTCTGCCTAGCCGTCCCCACGGTCCAGGGGATGCGGCTGTAGGGGCTCGGTTATACCGTCGAGTGGCATTAGCGGCGGCAGTGGCATCAGTGCAGTACATACTCGCTCTCACTTATGATGCTCTGCTGCGGCTGCCGTTCGAAGTCGTATGAGGTCGATTGGAGACTAACGTTTCGCATTCCAATCTGTCCGTCAACTGTCAACAAACTATGCGGGAGATATCCAAAACGCATGCCATAGCGCCTGCAGGCAGGTAGCCGTTTTCACTGGTCGACAGTAGCGGGCGAAAGTTCTCTTGGAAGTACGTTCAAGCATACCTTCTCCATCTCAAACTATCTTCTTTTCTTACGCTTTTAATTGACCTAACGATTTCACTAGTCGTTATAATGCGCACGAGGCATACGACTAAAACGACTGTAGCTGTCGACTGTCGGCATGCGATATAGTGACCGAGTTAACGAAACAATGAAAATGTGTCTAAACTTTTGTGTTTGGCTGATCTCCAGCGTCGCATACCCATATACGGAGCCTTAGGCACAATATGAACGCGTATCACCCATTTGAATACAAATCCGCTTCCTCGTAAAATGCCCCATGACTCAGTCACGTTACGTAAACGAGCGCTACTCCATAACCTTACGCCATGGTGTGACAACCGTCCATCGCGCTCCACCGTAAACACAACCCTACAGTTTAGCTATTTAAGTGCATATTCCAACGGTGCTAGTTCACTTTCTAACCGCACACGTGACAGCGAGGTCATCGGATCTGCATTTAATTGACGTTTTTGCTCATTGCCGTGATGCGATGCGATTATTGTTTTTCTTGAACACGCGTGCTAGTAGGTACGATACGCTTCCCTATAACACTGCTGATTTTAAAGGGTTAGGTATGCCTGTACATGTGCATGGAAATATTACTTTTTAACTTAGCAACGTATTTGAGTCGTTTGTTATCGGTGAACGGCGAATCAAGTATGCGTTGATATAAATAGAAGTTATCATTGCATTACTGAAAACTCAACTATTTTCTGATCTGTTATCCAATATTATTTTCAAATGAATATCGACTGAAGTCCAGTGTCATATATTTTTCAGAAATAAAAATTGTACCTACTTTTGACTATAGCCCAAAAAAATATCAATTTTAGGGTTCCGTACTCAAAGAGTAAAACGGGACCCTATTACTAAGACTCCGCTGTCCGTCCATCCGTCTGTCTGTCACCAGGTGTGTCTGTCTCACTGATACTATGACCTGAATTTTTCACAGATGATTTGATGTATTTCTGTTGCCGCTACAACAACAAATACTAAAAAGATATATAATACACAGAATAAAATAGTTTTATATAGATAATGGTACGGAACCCTTCGTCCGCGAGTCGCACTTGGCCGGTTTTTTTTTATTTCTATATATATACCTATGTTTTTTTTCTATATATATGTATTTTGTATATGTGTTTGTTTGTGTTTTTATATTGAATTGCTGGATATTGTAATAACTAATACATATATTCTTTCTAAGGAAATAATACAAACAAATATTGGAACTTCATATCTGATTTAATAAATGAATTAAATGACAATGAACATTTTAGTTCTTACTTTTTTTCTTTATATATCAATATATCATACTAAATTGGAACCGAGTTGTATTTGTTTTGTTTCGTTCGATTTTAAAACAAAACGAGCTCTATACTATTTCCTACTAATGTTGATTTCAACTTCATTGCCTATTTGTCTTGTATGTTGGACGGATAAAATAACCTCTTGCTAAAGTTGTAGCATGGCAATCATTAGGTACCTACTCAAAGAGATAAGAGTAGCTACATCTGAATGTCTATCAAATTTGGTTCAGCTTGCCAGGACTGGCATCCTACGAAGTAGACCCTCTTCGTAAATTAAATTAATCTTCTACAAGGTAGGTACTATGCCATTGCAAATTCATCATCTCTGGCTATCCCACCGGGATACGGGTGTGATGGTATGCGTGTACAATATAGGTAGACACTAGGCGACGACACATACACACACTAAACTCACATACTCGAACAGATTTTCAATGCTCATCAAATAAAGTTTACCATTACCGGGATTCGAACCCGGGACCGCTGGCTAGCTAGCTAGCGTTACTTAACTCCAACTGCGTCAAGTTTTGGCCCTTAGTTAGTTAATGTAAGAACAGCGGTTGGCGGTTCGTATCAAGTTCCCAACTTGGTTATAACTTATAACTTAACTAAATTATATTTAAGTCTCACTAAGAAATTCGAGAACCAAGTTGGGTATCGCGATACATTGTAATCGTTATGGAGGTTATTGTGTAATAACTATTCATAAAACTTAAAATGCCTCTGCTTAATAAACGTGTTTTGTCCCTTTCTTACGAACACAAATGTAAAAGTGACAAACACTTTTTAACGCCCTTTTAGTTAAAATAGGCTTGTAGAACGTTTATGAATACGGAGTATAGATTTCTACAGAGGAGTTATACAGTCAGCATCAAAAGTAGCTACGCAAACGAAGACGTCAAGAGTCTTTATTAAAAGGGAATAAGAACTATTGACGTCTTCGATTGCGTAGCTACTTTTGATGCTGACTGTTGTTGTGTTGCCACAATAAGGGACCGAAAGGCCTATGGAGCTAAATTAAGAACTGGTCTTAAAACGGCTGACGGCTTAACATAAACAACCTACTTAATTTGGGCGGGTAATGGTTTATTTGCCGCAACCTCATACTAACTCAGTTGCAGGCAATAAAAAAAGTGTAACTATGACGGACAACGAAAGAAAGAAATAGAAAGGGGTATAAATTATATATACCCCTTTCTGTCTTATTGAGATTTACTTGTATTCATATTCATATTCATATTCATTTATTCATAATATCGTTAGTATATTACATGTCAATTTATAACAATTTAAATAAAACATTAAATATAAAGTATGTCTTTCCCGCTCACGGGACAATGATGTCCCGGACCTTTGGGAGGCGTGCGTGGGGCTAGGTACCTACAAAGTACCAACTGAGCCAACACGTAGAGGCCCTTTTGACAATTTAATGAAATGCAAGGAGTACACCGAGCGGATGCTGTCCCTGCTCGTGTCATGGGACGCACACAGAGACAGCACCCGCTGGGGTGTATAGGGACTATTGCTGGTTGATGGAATCTAAAGAAAACGGGTTATTGGATGAAAATGATGGACTATGTAAAAAATCGACGAAACAAAAAAAAAAATATTATTATGAACTTGTATACTACCGTCTCACTCGGTCGTGGTAGTATTGTTACCATAGCTTTTCCTGAGTAGGTATTATAGGTCCATGAGTTGTACAGCATAGCATATTAGGAGAAAAACGGTACTTACGTTCATTTTAATGCTCCACCGCGCACATAAAGACGAGACATATACGAGTGATAGGGATGTGCTGGCCGGCGTATTTAACGACTAATAGACACGAGAATTAGAGATGGGCTTTATTTTTGGGTGAATAAACGCGTCGTCCATACGATAGCTAGATCAAAATGTAATTTTTCGAATGGGAAAATGACAGTTGAGTTGTCTTAAAGCTCGTTCAAAAAGTGATCTCTCTTTACCCCCTCTCAGCGACTGATTCATCTACGAAGGTAGTTAAGTAGATCCCATTTAGACATCTACAGGCATTTCCGAATGCTTTCAGTTTTCCGACGTTTTTCAGTCTTTGCACTGAAAACTCCTTGACTTACATTTTCTACTGCGTTATATTGCCAGTTTTCATTTGGTACCTCACTTGTCAGTTTTGGGTAACAATTTACAAAGTTATAGGGTGCAGATGAAAAGTTGCAAAGTGATGCAATTATTTTGCTCGTAAGTGTAGTTGGAGTGTTTAGTTCAATATGTATTTTTTTATCTGCATTATTGCAGTATTTCTGTTCTACATGTTATTTACCAAATAATCTTACTTAAGGACGCATAAACACCAATAATCACTATGTATGGCGAACTTATAAGTAATAAAAAATGTAATTTATTATTATTGGAAAAATAAATTAAATTAATTAAAAAAATATATTACTGCCTACTTGACCTAAATGATTATTGTTTCGTAGAGAAAAACTGAAGTTTTCCACGTATTTTATTTAATATTTTATCAATTGCTAACCATACTGCGTTTGCTGGCGCAGTCGACGTCAAGATGTTTAACGCAAAATAAATTACTTTTCATCACACTTGCTCATAAATGGTGTTATTCCATGCCTGTATACAGAAGGAAAATTACCTTAATTGTTCCCGCGGGAAATAATGGTCCCAAGGAAGTAATGATCTTGTGTGTGATCTGATTGGTTAAGCAAATCTGGACGGCCGCGTACGACAAGAATTCTGCTCTGTGATTGGTTGGAAAATAAAATCGAGCAGACCATGCCCTGCAAGAACCACATGCTCCATGTTCTGTGATTGGTTGAAATATTGAAGCTACGCACTGATCTGGAAGTGAAGTTGTCAATTTCGTCAACATTTCATTGGTGCGCTTGTATAAAACATAGATTTTTCTGTCTTTTAAAGTTATTTTTTTCCTCGAAAATGTGATGAAAAACATTGTGTATAACACGGGCGTAAGAATATTGCAAACTCGAGTCATCAAAAGCCCTCCGCCTTACGGCGTCGGGCTTCTGATAGACTCTCGTTAGCAATACTCCTCATACGCCCCTTGTTAAACAATATACTATTACTTACTTTAAAACTATACATTTTTCATCTTATTACAAGAATGTGCAATAGTCTACAAATATCGTTGATGCCGACTGAACATTTACATTGTACCAAGACTATTTATATAATATTCTAAGAGCGTTTACAAAATGTTTCCAAGTATTTAAACAAATGTCACTTGACTTGAGGTTTGATTACATTGCTATATTCCGGTCTTAGTTATAATAGGGCAATAGGATGAAGTCATAGTTAGATCATGTAATTTTGTACGGCCATAACAACGCCTATGGTACCTACTCTGCGAACATCATCATGAAAGTAAAAATATATTCACACAGCTCGATCAGAAATATTCTGCTCAGTTAACAACAAAACCGAAAACAAAAGCTATGATCACAAAAACTACGCAGTACAAACGAACCGAACAGTTATTTACTTAACTTGTTCACGGGCCGTCAGTATATGTCAAATAAACAGAGTAGCTCACAGAACTAGAGTAAACAAACAAATAATCAAACAATAAATGAGAGAAGGGTCAGTCCTTCACATTTAATCCAACGGTCGACAAATTTCCTTTAGATTCGCGTAAAATATTGTAAACCTTCACGCTATGGTTTAAAATTCAACTTTGCATAACTTGACATTTTGACTTGACGCCTATAAAGTTGCGAAACTTGAATACCTACTTTACAGCGTATGGCGTATGTCACGGTGTGGAACAAAATATCCGATTTTGAGGGCCAGAATATATTCTAGATAAGATTAGAACAAGTGAAATCAAAACATTTTTCGAAAAACCCAACTGCTTTTTTGCAAATATTATAGCCTATGTCACTCCCACGATTAAGAGGAATCCAACGACACCTCACAATACATGTCGAAATCCGTCAAACGGTTTAGGCTGCAGGACGTGTCCAAGAATAAGAAATACCCACATACATACATACATACTTACATACATACATACATACGCTCGAAAAACATAACTCTCTCTCTTTCGGCAGTCGGGTAAAAATCGTGTGTTATTCGTCATGCATTTCAAGGAAAACCATTTGGAACCGCAAAAAAATATTAGTAAGTGTGTTAAGTATATTTGAAAAAAAAAAGTACTTAATAGGAATCAGTAAAACTAGCATAATATTTCACTTTGATATCCTAGATTATAAACGAAGAAACGTAGACGAATTTGTCAGTTAAAATTCTAATGTTATATGGAATCACTACATAGTACCTATAAAACAAAGTCGCTTCCCGCTGTCTGTCCCTATGTATGCTTAGATTTTGATGAGGTTTCTTTTAATAGATAGAGTGATTCAAGAGGAAGGTTTATATGTATAATACATGCATGTACTTATTATACATATACGAGTTAACCCGTGCGAAGCCGGGGCGGGTCGCGGTATAGTAATGTATAAAATGAAACAACCAAAAATAAAATATATGTTTTCCATTGGTGTATAGGTATGTTAAGTAGGTATTGATTCCTTGTTTAAACTTTTATATTATGTCAAAAATAGAATGTTTCATTTTAAATTCGCTACTGCTTCTAGTTACTATTTAGGTAGGTACTTATGAATTATATTTAAACAGTTATGCTACAAACACACACGCTACTTGGTATAACAAATTTTATCTTTATAAATGCCAATAAGATGGTCATACGGAACAACATTCCCCATTAGACCTATTACTAAATCGCAAAAGAAAACTGCTATTCCATACATTAACTCTTATTTAACTCACAGTGAACTCTTAATTGGCTCTTATTTTTTTGCGATTTCCCCGGAAACACCCAGTATAAGTATAGACTATTTATGATTAAGTATTATTTGTTCAATAAGTTTAATGGAATCTGGTGGCCGCCTCGACCTTTTCAGAGCGACATCGACATACTTAGGTTTCCACCGATTCGATGCCTACGAGCTCATCATGGGTAATTTTACAAAATGGCGCCGTTTTTGAGGCCGGTGTTTCCGGAGACAATTCGCCCGTAATTACAGGACTCGAATTTGCTTCCAAATTATTTATTCGGGCATTTGAAGATGCTTTTCATTGTAAAAGAATAATTGATAATCGACGTCATGATGACTGGACTATTACTACTGGCGTTGTGAGCTGTAGAACTCGCTAGTTTGTCTTTTTATTTATTTTTAGGGTTCCGTACCCAAAGACTAAAACGGGACCCTATTACTAAGACTCCGCTGTCCGTCCGTCTGTCGGTCTGTCACCAGGCTGTATCTCATCAACCGTGATAGGTAAACAGTAGAAATTTTCACAGATGATCTATTTCTGTTGCTGTTGCAACAACAAATACTAAAAAATAGAATAAAATAAATAATTAAAGCCCCCCCCCATACAACAAACGTGATTTTTTTGCCGTTTTTATAAATAATGGCAAGGAACCCTTCGTGCGCGAGTCCGACTCGCACTTGGCCGGTGTTTTTTTAACTTTTTATGCTTGTTTATCTATTATCATCGAATTTACTAACTTAATAAAAAAGGTGTACAATTTGGGACAACGTCTAACAGCTCGTCGAACTACTAGAGAGGTAGGGCACAGCGGAATGTCATCTCGCTCGTATGTGGAGCAGCCCAACTGGGGAAGTACTCCACCTTACAGAAGACCGCAGCCATAATATACGTAGCACCACTGCTTTGTAGTGTTGCTATATTAATGCTTACTATAAAGTATGTGGTGTTGTGTTCCTGGTGGTGAGTAAGGTCGCCAGAGCTCCCTAGGGTGCGCTGTGTTGGGAGTGAGGGACCTGCATGTCTCTATCTGCCAACACAGCGAATCCTCAAGTGAATAAAGGGTTGGCAACGCGCTTGTGATTCTTCTGGAGTCACAAGTGTCCATAGGCGACGGTACCAGCTTAACATCAGGCAGGCCGTAAGCTTGTTTGCCACCGTCGTAGTATAAAAAAAAAAGCTCTTACGAGTATGTCGACACTCCACTTAGTTGGGAGTTCTACACTACGTTTTTGCCGATACGCGGTCTCCACTCAAGAACATAACGTGTTCAGACCTTAATATTAAAGAATAGAGTGGGCCTTAAGTAGTAGCTACTAGTAAAACTACCAGTGGGTCTGTGACCTATAGACATCGCAAGCCTGTTGTTTCATACAAAAATATTTTTGAAATCTACTCAAAAAATAATCGACCAGAAAAACTGTATAATTTTCGAACCTATTTACTCACAAAATTTCACGAAAATCGGTTTAGAAATGCGACCTGTACAGGAGAACAGCCGGATATCTGGATTCTGGACATCCGGACATACCTACGAACGAGTTTTTCCCAAGCTGAAACGAACAAGTTCGTTCGCTGTGCTCGCTCGTTAAAATACACAACGAGGAAACATTTAGTAGGTTTCTGCAGCATGAAGATGATGATAGTTTGTAATGTATATTTGTTTTGGATCAAAGAAAAAAAAATCACTACTATGAAATTATAATTGGTGAAAAGATCCCACATATTTCTGACTTTTAACAAGTATGTTATCAGTGACATATATATGATTCTTGTTTGCCATACATGCCAGACATATCCATGACATCAAAGTCTAAATCTAGTATCCGTATCCTGCGTGCGCAAACCGTCTAATCTCGGTCGTTTGCCCTTAATCCGGTACAACCAAATGCAAATTGGCGGCCACAACATTTATGAAGGCCTACTCATAATAACGCCTCCGGTTCATGACTCTGTTACATGCTCCTTAAACACTAGCTGTGCTCGCGGCTTCGGTCGTGTGGGATTCGGTTTAAATGAAATACTCGTAAATTATCTTTAATCTTCAAGTGCAGCGCTGCCTGATTACAGGTGAGCTCTCGCCAGGAAATCGCCCGCTTACGCACATTCATGTAAGTATATATAATTACACCTGCAAAAAACTCAACATTAAACGGCTATCAGTTACTAAAGTTAAATCTGTAGTAAAACACTGGCTTCTCACATTGTCCTATGAGGCAACAGAAGACATCGTAAATTCCACAAAGTCAAAGTAAACCCAATCAAAATACCAATTATTATAGTGGGACTGCCCCCCCTCCTCCACACACACACACACACACACTCACGCGCGAGCGCGAACACACACACACACACACATACACACACACACGATATAAACTAAACTAATAAGCACAAATTCACACACACTTAAACAGAGAGTAAGTAGGGAAAAAGTATAGAATACGTGTTAGTAGGTAGTAGAAGTAGTGTTAGTTTTTTTTTAATTACGTAAGTTTATTCTTAAAATTGTAACGACTCTTGTGTGTATGTGCCTAAAGATTAAATTAATTTACTTACTAGGCAGAAGGCCAAGATAAAGGCTCAGCCTAGTTTGGTCTCTGATGGTAAGAAGTCTAATGGATGTTATGTTTTTGATAATTTTTGTATTTTTGTACTTTTGATGAGTCAAGATCTAACGGCGTTTCTGAAAAAGAAGATCACTGGCAAGTAGAAACACCAATATACAAACTAAACAGTCAGTCATAAATCATAATTATCCATAATTAATCTTATTACAATAATAATACCTACTTCACCCACTGAAAATAAGTAAACCAGAATATGAATACAAAACAAGAGAAAGAGAAAAAAAAACATAATGCGTATCAAACTACAAGAAAACAGGTCGAAACGACAACATTACAATATACAAGAGATAAAGTGAGACCACCTTCCCCTTCCTCCCCCTAAATAATAGTAGTCCTCCCCCTAAGTAATCTTCCATCATTGCTTTCTGCAAGTGAAAAGGCAACAGCCAGACAGACAGAGTCACTTTCACATGTATAATATTATATATTATGTAGTATGGATTATCTACAAATAGCTTTGGCTTAAATGTAGACTTTCCAAATCAGAACAATGAACAATTCCCAATTTCTCTTGTAGTCTCTTTCTCACTGACAGATGAACACAAACGAATTTTAACGGCACTTTAGCTAAAATAGGTTTGGTAAAAGTTGAATAATACATGAGTTGTGCAGAGAAATAAGCAAGAAAATTTTAAATTGAATGCCTCCCGGTTTACCGAAGTACTTAAGTATCATGGTACCGTAAACCTTTTCATATTATCACCTTGGCTCTGCATTCAATTCTAAACCAGCCGTGCTTTGTCAATCTAAGGAACGAAGGTTATAATTGTCCGTTCACAAGACGAAAGTAAAAGGAACGCTAGTTCTGAGCTGCAAATGAAAGTATGTCATATTGCGAAACGTATCAAGCAGTTGTCAGATTTTTGATGCAACATATCGCCTTTTTCAATACACTAAGTAATCGCAGGATCGCGTAAGCAGAGCTCTTTGCTGTTAATTTGTAGTGTAAAGGTCATATTATATAGTATATTAGAAAATATAACGTAACGGTTCTGTGATTGTGTAAGGTTTACCAAAATGTTTTGGTTGAACGGATCTTCCGAGAAGTTAAATTATCTACAGATATAAAAGTAACTATTAGCTGCCTGCCCGACTCCACCCGCGTATTAAATATAAAGAACCCAGGCCACTTCATGGGATAATATATAGCGCCTATATAGGTATCTATGTCAATCCAGAAAGTCCGTTCTATTAAACAGGTTTACTTTTTCCTTTATTTAATAATCTGCAATCAGTCGCAAGACTTTAATCAGATGTGTTAATTGTGCTCATGAGATATTTATGAAAAGGTAGGGCCCATGCCCTAACTTCCCTTATATGCCCAGCACATCGGCTCTTTTAAGACGTTTGACATAATCTGCTTTCAGTAATTATTACTATTATTGTTTATGCTTCTGCTCTGAGCGCGACAGAGCAGGGAGGCCACTTTCTTGCGGATGATGGCGTGGAACCCATCCGTGCGCTCCTCCGCAAACATTCCCGACGCGCTACAAAAGCGGGGCAGATGCATCAACATCCCAAAAATGTTGTTGTATTGGACTCGCAGCGCACTGACAGCCGACAGAGTATATTTCACCCACAGACTGCTCGCATAAAACGATTGGCAATAGGCTTTGAAAAGTGCCAGTAATGGGTTGGTCAGTGGATTTGGGTGGATGGTTAGGCGATCCTTGTAGGTGTCGCTGTAACGTTTTGCTTCTTCAACAACGGTTAGCATCTCTAGGTATTCATGAATTTCATTGTTCCGTGTAAAGATATTATACAAAGAATTTTTGCAAAAAATACTTCCTGCAAACAAACCTACAAAGTAACAAACTTTCATTGACACAGATTTTACCTTTTTATTATTGGTATAGGTAAATAATATTTTACAATACATATAATTAATAAGGCTTTGTCTATTTCCAGGTATGTCTAGCGCTCGTGGCAGTTGTTTGCTGAAGCCGGTATGTCAACAACTTCATCAAATCTAATTTATTAAACGCTATAGCCATCTAGTACTAGGTTTAGTAGGTACCCCAGGTTTTATGACAAGAAAATCATCTTGATATTGACTGCAACCTGCAACATACTTATTATGTCGTAGTGGGGAAAGCACCACATTAATATGACCATTTTATTTATTTAAACTTCAATTCACAAAACAAATAGCTACAAAAGGTGGACTTAATACCTCAAGGCATTCTCTACCAAGCAACCGTAGGGCCAAACAGATACCTACTTTCAAAAGGTGCAAGAGACTAACAAAACAAAAATCTTTAGATACAAGAATTAATATTTCGTCGGGTGACAAGCAAAACTCACTACTTAAGTAACAAATACCGTCTTAAATCAAAGGTCGTATCTCGACATCGACTACATACCGAGATACGAGGTTTTGAAGAGCAGTAACAGTTTTGGTAGTGACTTTTGCTTGTCACCCGACGAATTTTGTCCATATTAACTATACAAATGCCAAAGTTGATTAATACGTATTGTATAAAGGTAAATATAATAATACATACACACATATGTACATAAAAGTTACAACCAATTAGGTCGTAAATATTTAGAATTAGACGAAGTTTGTTGCGGATACTCATTCTGTGATGCTTATTTTTGACGAAACCTGCGCTGTGGATATTAAATTATTTGTATGGTTTTAGATACATATTTAAGTAGGTATATACTGCTGCACACGCGCTAACGTCTACCAACAGTACCAACATAACGTTTCAGCTAGAACCAATATGTAGTAAATAATATAATTTGGCAGAGAAGCGAACAGAATGGCGTTTACTCGACCGACAAGAGCTAGACTCTTAAATTGACGATGATGATGAATTTTGGTTGTGTACAGTCGGCCAAAAATGTGGTCTACCGCCCCTAAGGTCGAGGTTCATTTGAACGTCATGAAACAACAAGGTCGATTTCCACTTGCAATAATATTATGATTAGCGTACGGACTGGCGGTGGCATTGTGGACAGAGTGAGAAATGGAGTCGCAAAGCTACATTTTATGATTGAGTGAATAATGATTAAATGATTTTTCTTAATTTAAAGTAGTGCCAAGTTTTTTTAGACCGAAAAATGCTGTGTTGCAAGAAACTGCAATGTTTAACAGCAAATGACGGCTGGGATAAGAGATTCGAAATCTTCTTCATCGTGCTCATTTCAATCGGTATTCATGTTATAAAATGAATGTACTATAGCAACTTGCTCCATATTCTTGGCGGTAAATCTGTTCCTTAATTTATTAAAAACCCATGTGTGTGCCGAAAATGATCGTTCACCATCTACCGATACCGGTTGTATATGGCTAATGTTGAGTTTGTAAAAGATATTGGTTAAATTAATATAAGAAGAGAAATGGATTTTATAAGAAAAACCATTTAATATTTGAGTTTATTCATTCAATCATAAGAAGTTTGTAGATAATAACGACTCCATTTCTCACTCTGTCCACAATGCCACCGCCAGTCCGTACGCTACTTATGATAATAACCTTAGCGACAATCACATCTCACAGAAACTTTTGTCAAAACTGGTAGAGCACTTTCTTGGTCGACCGTGCAGGTAAATGAGAAAGGTGGTAATTTTAAAATAGAGCCATATTTGTCAAAAAACTCTATATTTTCCGCATGAGGATTTCATACTGCGACATAATTAAATAGAGTGGCAAGCCAGGCTACAGTACTATGCAGCTTGATCCTTTTTGCCGATACGACTTGTCACTGTTTTATTCTTCGTTCCATTTTGTATTGTGTGCCTACGCAAATGTATCTTTTTTCTTTTTCTATTTCAGAGACTGCTACTGCGAAATGATAAAAATGCTTTTAATTAGTATCAGGACTATCAGGGTCTTATTTAAGGGTTAATGGGACGCTCTACGCTTCATTCAAACATAGTTTGGTTCTAATTTTAAAGGATGACTCACGCTAGAATGGGCCGTGTCCGGCCCGGGCCGTTTTCTATGAAAAATGTCTCCGTTATTGCGCGGCCGAGCCATACCCAAGCCTGGTCGAGCCACAGCCGAGGCTCAGAAGCGGCTCGGTGTCGGCACGACCCGGCCGACCATGGCTCGGTCGGTTTTGTTGCTAGAAATTAAAATAGAAAAAAAAGCGGCCAAGTGCGAGTCGGACTCGCACATGAAGGGTTCCGTAAAATAAATTGCGGTTTACGATTTATGACGTATTAAAAAAAAACTACTTACTAGATCTCGTTCAAACCAATTTTCGGTGGAAATTTGCATGGTGGAAATTTGCAATGTACATCATATATTTTTTGGTTTTATCATTCTCTTATTTTAGAAGTTACAGGGGTGGGGGGGGGGGACACACATTTTACCACTTTGCGCAAAGTATTCAGTTTAGAAAAAACTGATATTAGAAACCTTAATATAATTTTTGAAGACCTACCATACACGTATGGGTTTGATGAAAACATTTTTTTTGAGTTTCAGTTCTGTGTATGGGGACCCCTAAAACTTAATGTTTTTTTTTTAGATTTTTGTGTAAAAATCTTAATGCGGTTCACAGATGGAGGGACAGAGGTACGGGTAGTAACCGTAAGCTTTTTTATACAGCCAGCGAGCAAATTCGCGCTGTAATTTCTCAATCATGAGAGAGTATTTGCTCTCGTACGGATCCCAAACAACAGCACCGTATTCCAACTTGCTTCTTACAAATGCGCCAAAGAGAATCTTAGCCACTCCGTAATGAAATTGTTTTGCAATCCTCATCACAAATCCTAAGGTCCTGCTAGCCTGCTTACAAATACTAGTTACGTGCTTATGGAAGTCAAACATATCATCTAATAGCAAACCTAGGTCACGAATTTCACTAACTCTTTCCAGAGTATCGTCAGCTAAATGGTACTCAGTTTGGAGTGGAGAGCGCTTGCGTGAAAAAGTGATCACCTCACATTTATTGACGTTAAAAGGCAGCCGATTTAAAATACTCCACTCAGCTGCCGCGTCAATGTCAGCCTGTAACGCTGCACTGTCGGCCGTACTACCGATGCCTCGGAACAGCTTCAGATCATCCACAAAAAGCAAACTCTCGGCGGTGCGAGTCACATCAGGCAAGTCGTTAATCATCAGGAGAAACAGCGTAGGCCCTAGAGTACTGCCCTTCTCACTCCTGATAGCGTGGAGTAATGGTTTGACTCATAACCACCCTCCCTGACATACTGCTGGCGGTCGCCATTCTGCGCTACTATATCCCTTACACCCCATTGTTTTAATAGTTTAAATCGATTTATTGTATAGTGTGTTTCATCTGTTCATCTGTTCATTTGAGTATATAGGAGTGGGAGTGTCATTATGTATCACAGAGTGGTGTGTGTAACAGAACCACTCAACAGCGTTAAAGGTAATACCTATGTCACAAACTTGCCCTGGAAGTGACGAGTCAAGCCTACGTCTCACCTATTTATACCCCAAGCATTAAACATTCATGTTTAGCGTTTAGCTTCCTCCTACGCTCAGATTCTACACCTTACACCACCCTTATCCCCTCACTGTAAAGTATCAAATCGTGCAACGCAGCGGCAAACGCAATTCGTGCGCTCCAAAGCCAGTTCACTTTGACCCTTCGAGTTCTCTATAACTTGTGTTGATTGTTGGTTGATTAGAGTTCTTGTAGTGTGGTCAGGTGAGTCAGTACGAGTTTGTTGCGGTAGGACGCGTGCAACGAAGACTTACATAATGAGGGATGAAGGGGGAGGGGAGTTAACGAGTTTACCTTAGTCCTTGGGCAGGGCATGTGTACGGTCTTTCAAGATGTCTACTATTGAATGGGTAGTTTTGTACTAACCTGTAAGCCATTATCTCGGACTCGTTTTTCGACGACATCGGTTTTTAACCCCCGACGGAAAAAGAGGGATGTTATAATTATAAGTTTGACGTGTCTGTGTGTCTGTCTGTCTGTGTGTGAGTGTGTGTGTCTGTCTGTGGCATCGTAGCTCCTAAACGAATGGAAAGATTTGAATGCGGTTTTTTAATCCAAACGCTGACGTGATCGAGGTGGTTCTTAGCTACGTTTCATCAAAATCGGTTCAGCCGTTTTTGAGATATTGAACTTTGAAATGAAAATGTCTTAGGTGAAAAACTTTTCTAAGTTGTAGCAGTTACCTTCGCTCGAGTTTTGCGCTATAGCGTAGCAATTGTGAAATCATAGAACATAAGTAACTTAAAGTCATTTGCACTTTCATTCTTCTCTTACTCAAGAGCTATGCTCTTGTCGGTGTAGCTCAAAGTAGGCCCTCCATCTACTCCGATCCCACGTAATCTCTTTGACCTCACGATATGCCCCAACATCAACTCTCTTTTTGAGTTGCTCCATGTAGTCTATTCTAGGTCTTCCTCTTCCTCGCCTCCCCTCTATCTTTCCTTCAATTATGTTAAGTACGAAGTTGTCATGTTGTAAGAGGTGCCCTATCATCTTCCCTCTTCTATTTTCTAAGTTCCTAACTAACTGCCTGGTTTGCCCCACTCTATTCAGCACTTCTTCATTGGTTACTCTATCTCTCCAGCTAATTTTCTCCATTCGCCTCCAACACCACATCTCAAACGCTTCTAATATCTCCGCATCTTTCTGGGTCAAGGTCCAAGTTTCACTTCCGTACAATGCTATGCTCTCTCTCATATGTATTTTCGTTTCTTTCGATATTTTTGAAGTTAATATATGTTTTTTGTTGTGGAAAGCTAGTTTTGCCATTGTTATTCTGGACTTTATATCTGGTGTGCATATAGAGTCTGCGGTGATAAGGCTTCCTAAATATCTGAATGAGTTTACTTTTTCGACTGTGGATCCGTTTAATGAGATTGGTGTGAACGATGGACTGTCTGTTTTAGATGCTATTACAATTTTGGTTTTATTGACATTAATTTTAAGCGCACTTTAATGAAGGTTCTTAATTCGATAATCATAAATAGTTGGAGATTTTTTTTTATTCTAAAATAGACGCCGTAGTTCCTAAGTACAAACTTTATCTCTTAATAGTTTCTCTTTTTCCCCTCCGCCCGATTTAGATTGCTCACCCTATGTTGTCAGTATTAATCCACTATTCGAACAGGATTTTACAAAATCTGCGGTCCTTTGTCCGCTATCCTTTATGGCGGCTATAGATTTGATTCAACCGAAGACAGGTCATGAAAACAGGCGTATTGTTGTCAAAAATAACCTCTACCCGATAAAAAGCGGCTACTATTTGTAGACATTTGTTATTTTTATCAAACACTAGCTACTCGCGCGGCTTCAGTCGCGTATTGCAAAGATTGCAGGATAAAATATACTTAGGCGATTATCAAGTCGGAAAGGCCATTCAATGAAGGAATTTTTGAAACCGGATTATAACAAAATACATTTATTCATCGTCATCATCATCATCATATCAGCCGAAAGACGTCCACTGCTGGACATAGGCCTCCCCCAAAGAGTTCCAAAGTGACCGGTCGTAATAAATTTATTACCAAAACAAAAAAGAAGATACAATACAGGAACTTAACTAGATACAACATATTTATTTAAATGTTAGCAGTATAGTAATCTTCGGGATGGACAGAGGCTACATTTAAGCATTTGCGTTGTTTTTAACTGCCGCGCGGGCAGCTAGGTATAAAATAAATGGAAATAAATCTTAATCATTGCATCGCGCTGATTATTCAGCGTTAAAATCGCAACAAACAAAACGATTTAAACAAGATAAATGATTGTACTAATTAAAGAAAAAAAAACAAAACCAATTCCATACACGATTGGCGTGAATTAACGCAATAAATCGACAATACGCGATATTCTGTTTTAATTGGATTTATTAGCGATGGGAAAATACTGTTAATTGAAATCCCCATCCAATAATACCAGTGTTCGGCCAAATAGACGTATGTTACTTTAACAGTCGTACTGATACAAGTTTTCAGCTTACGATGGTGAAATATGTGGTTATAAATCTAAGGATTTTCATCTGATTTTGCACGTATATCAATTTAGTTTTTTCTCTGGCATAGGCCACCTGTAGCGATATTCCATTAGACACACCATGACAGCTCTGGAAATTCGTTACAGATGTTGTTAATAATGTTAAACTGTCGTGTAATTTAGGTTGGTGGAGGTCTCAATTAGTTTAGCTAATTTAAACAACCAACTGAGCACTTACCCGAGAACATATTTAACATGTTGAATTTGCCATAACCTTAATGTACACGTAGGTGGTAGGGTGGCAAACAAGTTTATGGGATTTCCGATTTTTAGAGGACACCGCAGCCTAGGGATGCTTGCGCGGGTTTTCTGACACGTTAGCTCCGCTCTTGTGGATGCGCGCGCAAAACAGATTGACATTTTTAAAGATGACGTTAATATTAAGGCGACGTAGGTTCGTGGTCTTCTCTCCCTCTCACTGAGAATAAGCGTGAGCGAGGTGGAAGAAAAATAATTTTTAGAAAAATAATTGGGGTTGGATTGGGGTCTTGAGGATCCTTATATAGTCCGGCCTATGTGAATAGATAAGAATAAGAACATTTGTTTCTCATTGTGCATTAGCCACGTATTGTTTTTATCATACGTTTAGGAAACTATAGGTCTATTTTATGCTCATCCATGTCTGATAATGTTTATGTACGACTGTTTGTTTCTCAATAAATAAAATAAAAAAAATAAAAAAAATAAATAAATAATAAATAAATATTACGGGACAATCTTACACAAATCAACCTAGGCCCACGGTAAGCTCAGTAAGGCTTGTGTTGTGGGTACTAGGCGATGATATATATAATAGATAAATACATATAGATACTTATATACATATATAACATCCATAACTCTGGAACAAATATTCGTGATAAACTCACAAATAAATGCCCTGACCGGGATTCGAACCCGGGACCTCCAGCTTCGTAGGCAGAGTCACTACCCACTGGGCTACGGAGGCCGTTAAAAAAAAAATGTGTGTTTTAATAAATAAAAAAGTAATAGCTGATTTCCCTCAAACATGACATTGCCAATTTTAGAACCAATTTTAATATGTTTAGCTGGTGTGCATAATTTGTTACGATTTTTTAAGTGTGTTTTAGACCTATGTTCGTGATTTTTTTCTATCGAGCGAAAGTCAAAAACTCAGGATTCGAATAGCTGATTTCCCTCGAGAAAGACCTTAAGATTGCTAATTAAATTTAGGGCAGCCGTATTATAATCCAAACAAGAGCTACGACTTTTTAAAAATCAGTTTTCTGAGCTCACGTCGCCTTAACGCGAAAATCGCGGTAGTTGGCCGCAACGACCGTTCGTTGTGCAAGCGCCGGGTGGCGCCACTATCTTCGAGCTGCGCCCGCGACGGCCTTGGCGTCGATTTAGCCACCGACTTCGAAAGTCTTTAGTTATTGAAAGAACAAAACAGTCGGCACGTGTTTGGCGACAGGGCTGTTATTCGGAACGCGCTGACGCGCCTCACCTCACCCGACACGCTTAAGGAAACTAGATTGATTAAGCCGAGATTCGTAGTAACTATGCTACGAATCGCGGCGTCAATTGGTGGGTGAACGATGAGGTGAGGTTAAAACAAGTTACAGAATAGCGGGGCTGATTACGCGAAGTAACTAAGTACGAATCGCAGCGTCAAGTTCTAATATTACTGGCAGTTCCCAAAGCGTGCACTGTGGCGTACAGGAAATCACCACTAGTTCGCGCTTTGGAAAATCTACACACGCTTCTCAAGTCAGCACCTGACTGCGATGTGTTTGCAAGTAGTTGGAATGATATGTGATGAATGTAAGAGGTTATGTGGTCCGTCTTTAGTTAGTTGTTAAGATTTATTGTTATTATAAGATTATCTTAGTACTTAAATAAAATTGTATGCATTTCGCAGTACCTTGCCCAAGTAACACAAAAAGCATTTTATCAAACGAATAGTAAACTTATGTAGAACTTAAGGTCCGTATTAACTCGTATATGAGTTCACCGAGCATCTTGACGCTTTATATTGGCATTTCAAAACCATTATGATGCTTTACATATTAAAATGCTTTTGTAAAGCCTTTAGTTTTAGTGCAGCAAACCACAGCGCAGCTGTACAGCTTTCAGCCGTTTTTAGTGAAATAAATCTTTCAATCAGTTCCTTCTTACAATGCCTTAAGTGTGGCCTGAGTGGACGCTCTGAGCGGAGCGTTCGGCGGGGCGTGCAGCGGGGCGGGCGAACGTGTATTCGCTTTGTGCAGCGTCCACTCAGGACACCAGTATGAGTTTCATTTGTTTAAGGTGGTTCGATTGCCATACAAAGCGTTATTTGACAATCGCAGGCTAACGGCGTGATATTTTAAGACACTTATGTAACAAACTTTCATAAATTGGCTTCCCATTTGCGCCAAATTCCTCCTTTCGTAGAATAAACTTGTATAAACTAGATTAATTTGAGAAAAATCGTTTTCCCAAAATATCACGTCCCAAACCAATTTCTCAAATTAATCTAGTTTATACAAGTTTATTCTAGGAAAGGGGGAATTTGGCGCAAATGGGAAGCCAATTGGTGAAAGTTTGTTACATAAGTTTCTTAAAATATCACGCCGTTAGCCTACGAATGTCAAATAACGTTTTGTATGGCAATCGAACCACCTTAACATGCACGCCACACGCCCCGCTCCCCCGCACGCCCGACTCGAGCGTCCACTCAGGCCTTACACTAGGGAAGCGTGTGGCGACATCTACCTAGAAGACATAGGCTTCTTAACGGCACCAACGTCTCAAATTATTTTGAGAAATCGTCAGTAACGATGCGCCACCCCATACTAAATCAATTTTGTATAAAGCAAGGAACTAAGGCGTTGTAAGAAGGAGCTGATTGAAAGATATAGGGGCTGAGACATATTGTTCCGATAGCTCAGTTGGTTAGTAGCGACGGGCCATGTATGCCTGTGGACGCAGGTTCGAATCCGACTCGGAGCCTACATTTCGCAATTTTTCCTTTAATTTGAAATTTATAAATATCGTTAGCAGCGTAACTGCTTTATACAAAATTAATTTATTAATTTACTAGTATGTAGTTGAAAATGGTTTGAGTCTAGTTCGGCCTAGCAACGTAAACCGGCTGGGCGCAAGTAGCGCGGTGCGGCGCCGCGCCGCACCGCCGCGCCGCGCGGCTACGAGTATTGTGCGTGTTCAACACGCGTGCGCAATGTTAGGAGATTCTTTACAATTAAGGAATTAAACGTAGAACAGAATCTTCATTAGCAAAACGAGTATTAAAATTGATAAAATTATTACTAAAATTGGTAACAAAGGAGAATAAAAAAGTATGATTTGATTGGCGTACTTAATTAAACTCTAAAATCTAATTCAAGACCAACATGGGTTGCCACTTAAATAAAATACGTTTACGGTGGTATATTTCCACTTTTTAAAAGACCGTGCATCCTCTGGAACTAATGCAATCTTATTAACTACTAGAAACACCACAATTACAGAACAAGAAGTGGTGTTAGGTTGCAGTCTTCTGTAAGGTTTAGGTACCTTCCCTGGTTGGGCTGCATTAATCTGAATGAGCGTCATATCTGTGTCCTACCTCACTAAAAGCCGAAACGGACTTATACGACAGGGCTCGCACAGAATACCGCCGCAGAGCGGTATTCTGTGCGGACCCTTCCGTATAAGTTCGAACATTACAACCGGTACCGCCTCCGCGCCGCGTTACCCTGAGGAATTTACGGTTTCGCTCTATGAAAACACAACAATATATCGATATCAGCCATATTTTTACACCATAAAATAGGTTGGGTAATTTGACTAAGTATTCATTAATAATCTACCTAAATTTAATACCGCTACGGTAAAAAATAATGAAAAGTAATATTTATAAATTCCGTAAAAATCAGGCGAAAATGGTATAAACTTTCTTTACTTTATTATTGATACGCGCATAATCCACTTATTTTTGTTAATGAATAAACCTTTATATAGGCCAGATGAAATTCAATAATATCTCAAGGTCGTAAATATTTAATTAAAATGCTGTTATTTCCTGATGCATATATTTTTGGATTCAGGTAGTAAGTCACCAAATTTGTGTACCTACTCAAACATGTTTTCATTATAAAAATACTGATAGCATTTTTGCTTGCGGGTTAATTTTTTTTCCTAACTTCCGGTCCATAGAATTATTGACTTCAATAGTAAAAGTTTTTTAGAATAACATATAAAAGCCGTATACAAATAATTTGCCTGATATTGAATTATTTCCAAAAAAACCGTAATTTTCTCAGGGTACGTTGCGCCGCCCCGCCACCGCTGTCAGTGCGTTTCGGCCTTATGGGATGTCGACTTCCAGCGCTGGCGGCGGCAGAGTGGCAGCTATGAATCGAATTCATAGCCTGAGCATACCGTTGAGCTTTACTTTCTGCCTTATTTATCAGCGTAATTTATAACCCGGCTTGCAAAGTAACCGCCCGGAATGTTCCCGCCAGCTCGCCGGAGAAATTTAATCAACGCTTGTGGCGCCCGCAGCCTTTGATCGCTCATTTTGCATTATTTCTTAACATGACACTATACTCAGTTGTGTTTTAACTATACAAATACGGATAAGCTTTAGTTTGTTTGGATCCATTTTTCTTCGTGACATCGAAAAAAAACGATTCGCCACTGCGCGCCGTGTGTGCGTAAATGCGGCCTTATAGGCGTAATGTTGCGCGAGTTGTAAAATATTTGAATCTGTGGGGAAAACTTACCGTTTACACAAGTTAAATGGGACGACTGTTGCAGTAGGCTGCTTCTTTGTATAATAAATATTTTTGGACAATCTTACACAAATCGACCTAGTCCTAAACTAAGCAAAGCTTGTCCTATGGATACTAGACGACAATATACATACTTATATAGATAAATAGATACTTAAATACATAGAAAACATCCATGACTCAGGAACAAATACTCGTGCCCATCACACAAATAAATGCCCTTACTGGGATTCGAACCCAGGACCTCCGGCTTCTTAGGCAGGGTCACTACCAACTACAGAGGTCGTCAATAGGTCGTTATATTGTTACATAACACATTCCACGTAAATTATTGATGATGAATGTATTTTTAGTATTAGATTTAGTTAATTATAATGTTAGTTTATTTATGCGCATGGTTATTAGTAATGGGCGGCTGACGGATGCAAATTACGTCAAAATAATGTCAAACGTAATACGTAATATGGACATGACGATTGATTTCAAAAAAGAGAACATAATTGCCAAAATGTTATATAATTTTACTATTGAAGTATATATGTAGTTAATCGCCACACGTCTTGCGAAGGCCCAAAAATGTCTCCACTCGATAGGGCCCAAGATATACAACAAGTTGCCCCAAGAAGTCAAAAGCGCGCCGAGTATGAGGTGTTTTGTGAACAGACTTAAAATTAAACTAGCATCCGATGCATGCTATTCCATTGACGAATTTCTCAATAATGGCTGAAAACCGAACGACTTTTCAACTGGCTCGCTGCCCAATCAATGGTTATGTAATATTTAAGGACATTTTAAGGATGTGTACTTACTAGTAACTTGACAAATAAATGTACTAATAATAATTATTGGTTGACTACACGCTGCAGTGTACCTAAACTAAGACATACTTACCTACCTAACCTGCTGTAATATAATATAAATAAATAATAATAAATAATAAATATTTGCGGACAATCTTACACAAATCAACCTAGTCGCAAACTAAGCAAAGCTTGTACTATGGGTACTAGACGACGATATAGATACTTATATAGAGAAATACATACTTAAATACATAGAAAACATCCATGACTCAGGAACAAATATTCGTGCTCATCACACAAATAAATGCCCTTACCGGGATTCGAACCTAGGACCTCTTTGCTTCGTAGGCAGGGTCACTACCAACTAGGCTAAAGCGGTCGTATATAAGACATACTTTTTCACCTTAATGTGATAGTATTATGTATATTGTTATTTAACATCTATAAATTGACATGTAAAACTACGTTTCATAAAGGAATAAATGAAATGAAATGAAATGAAAAAATCATATATTTTTTATGTTAGATATTTTAGTTCATTCCTTTTATAGTTCACTATCCACTTATACAGGGAAAATGACCTCTCTACATCTACAGATGTAAGAGGTGCGTATTCGCAAAGTATATTATAAATATTACTCGAAATTTAATAAAAGCCTTATCCATCTTATGCTTACGTCACCACATTTTGTTCGCCATAGACAGTTACCTGTATATAAATGACTGGACAACGATTTTGAGATATTACTTACTAGTTTTAAGTACACTTTTATAATTTTTTGGTAGTGTCTTAAAATTATAAAATTGATTGTTTAGTTTAGTTTTAGTTTTATTTATATTTGGGGCTCTCACTGAAAATCATCGTCACGGCCTCCGTGACAAAATGCTGACTGACAGTCCTATTTAGCACATTATTATATTATACTTGTACCTTTTTTGACTGTATTTTTTTTCTTTACTTAGTGTGCTAATTAAATAAATTAAAAAGAAGTTGGCAGGCGACTAAAGCGTTTCCTTGGTTCTCCCTTGTTAGGTTTAACAACTTTAGCCCTAATGTTTTACTAGACCTAATGCATTTTTTTTTAAATAGTAAACTTTATAGGATTATTGCAAAACAAACCTAACTTAACCTAATGACTTCTATTTGATGATATTCATAGAAAACTCGCAAAATTCACTGTTTCGAAGGAAAATGCAATAGGTCTAGTGAAACATTAGGTCTAAAGTGAGACCCCGTTTCCGTGCACCATAACGTCTATCCGTAAACGCGGCCTAATCAAAGGATCGCTGAAGAATCAATCAACTGAACGGGTTACTATTATGTTGCATAAAATTGATTGTAATAATTTTATTTTCCATAACAGCCCTTGGCAGAATCATCATTTCGCAGAATTACTTTTCGCATAAATTTCATTGCATACAGTTATTTCGCATAACTTCCTTAGGCAGAATAGTACATTGGCATAATGACGATTGTAATAATAGTCCTATGATCGAATAATCGTATCACCGAAATTTGTATCGCATAATATTTAGCTGGCATACTGTAATTTGGCACAACGTTCTTTGGCAGAATCGTACAATGGCTACCGCGGCACGCTCGCTTCGCTCGCTCGGCTCGCGCGCTTAGGGTCGCGGTACACCTAACACTCCTCCTCGCTTCGCTCGTCGTCTTAACCTACACCGACCTGCCTTAATTATGCAAAAATAAAGTCGGTGACATTAGTTGTATGCTTCAATAAATTCGGCGGAATATACGTTCTGCTACGTAAAATTCTGCGAAATTCAATTCGGCCATATTACTATTCTGTAATTCAAAATTCTGTCAAATAAGTGTTATGCGACATGATAGTTATGCTAAGTATATGATTATGCTAAAGTATCATTCGGCTAAAATGTTTCTGCGATAACTGTTATGCGGAGTGTATTTCGGACAATCGATATTATGCCAGATAAAGGGAACCCAACTGAACTACGAGATGCTACGTCGTAGCCGTCAACGGCGTAGCACTTCCCCGTGCTGAGCTTTCGTAGCGCTGTAAAAAATGTTCGTAGCACGCGCGTAGACGAAAAACGATTAAAAAGCGTTATTCGACTTGTTTATTAATAATATATGACAATTTGTGATAATAATAATAATAATAATAAACCCGCGGGGGCAGCTTGTGGCGAGCTGACGGTGAGTGGCGACACCGCGGACCCCTAACCTCCAGAGGGCCCGAGTGATCTGGCCCTCGCCTCTGTGCTTGCCTTAACCGGCCGGCCAGAGTGGAGTCGCAAGAGCGGAACCTATGCTCCAGGTTGGAAGTGTAAAATGTCATAACGCCGGCGGCCCTTGAACGGAACACCGGGATCTGGCGCACCGCAGACTCACCTCTCGACAACCTCACAGCCACTCAGACGTGTTGCCCCACTGTCGCACTGTGCGTGCGACTGTTTTGTGGGGCCCACTTAGTGAGTTGGCGAGTCACCGCCTGCCTTAATACAATTTTGAGACTGATTGTCACGGCAGGTGTCCGCTAGTCTCCTTCCATAACCCATTATCCAGTCCATCCAACACTCAACTCAATAACCCATGACCTTAATTTCCATCGCAGTCACAGTGCTGCACTGCAATAGTCTTTGCACCTGGCGGGGACCATCACCGGTTGTATCATGTTGTGCGCTCGGAGATGGTATCCGCCCATGTGCATCCCTCGCTTTAGATTATTTTTGTCTTAAAGGGCCTCTGCGCTGTTGGCTTCGGCCCCACGCATGCCTTCCAAAAGTCCGGGACCCCATGGTCCCGTGATATGGCACAGACATACAAATAATAATAATAATAAAGTTCTTTATTGACAGGCAATAGACCCATAAATCAAAAATTGCATAAAAAGTAAACAGTAAAAGTAAAAAGTCAAATTGTATAAGCGTAAAGATAAAATTAAATAAAACCTTAAATTTTTATAATAACCTAATTATGTTTAGGCAGTCACAACCGAAAAGACCTACTTCCTGTTCCTTTCGTGATGCACGGAAATCCAACGATTGTAGATCGGGTTACTCAGATACCCGGACAGCTCACGGAGGATACTGTTGTCCGACGTTCGGATGTGGCTCCAGAAGGAAGCTATGCGGGAGCGTATGATGGCAAAGAAGTCCGGCACTTTAGCCTCGGCAAACATGCTCGATGCGCTGCAGTATCTTGGCAGTTTCATTAGAATACGGTATGCATCATTATACTGCACTCTAATTTTGCTCATCGCGCGTTTCGTGAATCTGCTCCAGAGTTGACATGTATAGAAACATAGACAATATGCCCTAAACAATGTCACCTTCACTTCATCACTACAACGCGCGAACCTGCGAGCGAGCATGTTGCACCGCACGGCCAACGCCCTGCGCTCCCGTTCAATGTCGTCATCATCAACAAGACCCTCCGTAAGTATGTGTCCGAGGTATCTGAATCTTTCCACCCTTTCCACCTGCGCTCCGTCCAAATATACTGGCGGGACTCTGGCCGGACCCCTTCCAGCCTTAAATACCAACAATTTGGTTTTGCCAACGTTATACTGCAACCCATGGTTACGAGCATATTGCTCGCAAATGGACAGCAGCTTTCTGAGGCCTCTGATAGATGGGCTGAGAAGAACCATGTCATCTGCGTAACTAAAATTATTAGTGCATGTAGTACCAATGTGGCAGCCCACTCTGGATCTTCTCAACTCAACAATCAGGTCGTTAATGTAGAGACTGAAGAGGTCCGGCGAGGTCAGCCCTCCTTGGCGAACTCCACACTCTAATCTAAATTCATTAGAGGTTGTGTCACCCTGAGATGGTAACATGGTTTACCTAGTTTAGTTGTCAAATACTCAGTATTAACGAAACAAAAACATTGGAATGAATACCATTTTAAGACAACAAAATATCATAGTTTATGGCCGTACTTGTCACGAAAAAGGCGAGTTATTGCCTTAGAGCTGTGAACGATTTCAATGGAAATCGATACAATACGAGTATGCATAGAGTCTTTGGTCAAAACACACACTTTATTTGGAGTTCTGTTACACAGAGCTAATGTCTTTTATCCCATACAATGGCCTACGGTTGTTAAATGTTTATTCCAGACAGAGGACTATGCTGCACGCCAATCTGTGTTGCACATGTTGGTAACTATTAGAACAATAGCGTCGTCTGAAGGAGAGAGCGGCGCCGGCGTCTGCAGAGATGCACCAAGGATGACCATGCAGTTCGAGAACCCTTACGTCACTATAATTAGAGTTGGAACTTAATATTTATAAGTTATAGTAATGTTTGTAATAATGATGGAACGGTTGGCCGTCTCAAGATGTCAACCGATGGGGAGGACTTCACTTGATAATTGACGGGAGAAGCGTGTACATCTGATTGTGTTGATGGTGTTTACATATATTATATCAATGATACCTAATTGTATAAGATTGTCAAAGAAGAGTGTTCGACAAGTCTATACTATGTGAAACCTATTAATTAGATTGTAACATCAGTGGTCGGCAGTCTACGCAATAATTGAAAGCTAAGTACCTACAGCAGGGGTTTTTGGCATCCGTGTTTATTTGGAGTTAATTACTAAAGATCACAGTAATTGCACTGCCCAGTTAATAAAGGATAATTATTATAGAAATCTCTGTACTTGACGGAATAAGCCAAATAAACACGACCAGATTGTATTGTGGGTTTTATAACTGTGGGTGTATACGAGGATAATATTGTGGTTGTAAACACTCCTATTGTGACCAGTTAAGGTGGTCTATTGTATCAGTAAAAGAAATAAATAAAGAACTCTGTTCAAAAGTAATAAAGTTATGATACTGAATAAGAGTAATGAGATACGAGTTCGACCCTCGTATCTAAAGTAATAGAGAACCTTATCAAGTAATGCAACAAGGGTTCGATTCCTTTGTGGTGTCAAGGAGTATTCAACCTTCAGTACTGGTGTATTATTGATAGTACCTACTTTTTATCGTGTGTGTGTGTAATTGTTTTCCTAAGGAACAATGTCTTGTGAATTGTATTCGATTAAACATGTTTAACTCGAGAAACTATATGCACAAAGTACATCCTTGTAAAATACTATCGTTTTAAGAAGTTTTATAAGAAACTAATTAAGTTGTGTACCTTAATTAGTTAGAATGATGTGTCACTAAAGGCGTGGAGGTTTTTCCGGAAGCTCGACTGACTTTTCCCAACCACATTATGCCCAGGAAGTGAGTCGAGCATCAAATAAGGGTTTAACTAGCCTTATTTGATATAATAATAAAAGTTTCGATTTTGCTTTTATATGAAAGATTATCAATTACTCATTATTTGATTTAAAATACCAACCAAATGCTAATAATACTATTTATCAAATAAATACTACAGTTTAATATCTAGACCAACAAATAAATATCAAATATTAGTAATACTAACTATTAAATAAATACTTTGTTTAAAATATTTAAACAAACAAACAAATAGCAAATCATTCAAATATTAATCCAATCGAATATCAAACAACAAATCAAATAAACCAATAAATCAATAAATGATCTTAAATTTTAAAACTAATACTTTGTTTTCTTTATAACACCCTTCCTGGTAACGCAGACCTTTCCTTTATTCGACTACCTATTTACATTTACATTCTTAGGCTTCAACTTATCTAGACAGGCTATATCTAGGCTAGGCTATCTAGGCGCACCCTTAGGGCCTGGTGCCACTTCAACCCCATCTCACACAGTTGGACTGGTTTTCATACCAGTACCTCAACAGATTCACGATTTTTGAGGGTACATTACTTGCAACGAGTTTCTCCCATAGCAACTTCAAGTTAACTAGGTCAAAAGCTCGACTGAGGTCCAGGAAACATGCGTACACCGATGAGTCCCGAGCCACGTAGTAGTTTACTGTACTTTTAAGGCTAAAAATCGCTGAATCTGTTGAGAGACCAGGACGAAAACCAAACTGCGCATCGTCTATACTGATACTGCGCTGCAGATCCGGGTGAATTAACCTCTCCAGTATTTTCCCGAGAATTGTACCTAAGGAAATTGGTCTGTAATTCTTAATACTAGAAAGATCCCCGGTTTTATTTTTAGGAACTGGAACTACCACAGTCTTTATTAATTTCTTTGGTAAGTAACTAAGATTAATGCACCTATTATACAACTCGGCCAATAAGGTAAATAAATGGTCACCGGCGTAAAATATATGCTCCACACTCAGCCCGTCAAAGCCCGGAGACTTACCCCGTTTCATGGACCTAACAATGTTAGCCACTTTTTCAGGCGTGAAGTAGGAGTGGTCTGCTTTGTCTGAGGGCGAGCCGTAAGTCACGAAAGGATCGCCACGCGCGGCACATGCCGGGAGCGGTTCAACACTGAAGTGATGCGAGAACAATTCGGCAATTTCTTTTGTATTATGAACGCCTTCGATGCTGACAGGAACACTTGTCTTGGGATTAAGTTTTTTGGTATCCTTCCAAAACTTACCAAAGTTCCTGTCAGCTCGATGGCTAGCTAGTATATTCATACGTATTGTGTATTCGTTGTTCTGGCACCACCTCAGTTTGTTTTTAAAAGCTTTACGGCTGTGAACCATTTTCTCGAATGACTCCCCGGCACACGGTCTGCCGCACGCATCCCACCAGCTGAAGCATTGCTTAGCCCACTCATGGCTTTCCCTCACATGGTAGTTCCAGCCCAACACTGTCTTCGCTGGTTTCCGTGTAACGCGACAGGCATTTGCACTCGAAACGGCTGCTATTTGCAGCGACGATACGATCTTGTCATAAAAAATATCGATAAAATAAAGATGTTCCTTACAAGAGAACTGCAAACAGTTTTTACAATAAATGTTGTGACTTCCCGTTTTAATATTTCTTAATCTAGTATCGCAGTGCATAGCATAAGCGTTGATTTGATTTAGGTCTCTTGTACCCCATCGGATTCCGTTATGTGAGCTGAGTTTACTGTCGATCACTTCCTTGTTAGTAACCATACTCAATTCACACGTCACGGACACCGGAAAATGGTCGGACCAGTATACACCATAGTTCACGCGAACAGATG
Source organism: Epinotia brunnichana (assembly GCA_963854355.1). Taxonomy (NCBI): domain Eukaryota; kingdom Metazoa; phylum Arthropoda; class Insecta; order Lepidoptera; family Tortricidae; genus Epinotia; species Epinotia brunnichana. Next base: position 2,077,360 of record OY977945.1, on the reverse strand, counting down.
TTATTGTGTCCCGCGCCGCTCGTGTCGTCACGCAGTGATCTAGCCATCGCCTGGAGTGATGAGCATCACTCACAAATGTGTATGTGTCCTCGGGTAATATCTCCACATCCGCGCACTGCCTGAAGCTCCAACCCAAACCTTGTGCCAGGGTGAGCGTTGTAGTCGCCCAGTACATAAACCGCTTCAGCGTCACTGTCGGCCGTGGCGGCTGCCACACTAGCGAGACAGTCAGTGAATTCGGTCAGGTTTTCCTCCTTATCGACAGGTAAATATACACTGAAGACCATGATGTGACTACCGTCCAGGCTAATTTGTATTGCAGCAACCCGATCTCCCGCGCACTCCACTATCGATACTTTTTGAAACTTAGATTTCCTCCATAGTAATGCTAAACCTCCGTACGGACGACCTCTGAGTACACCTAACGACGTGTCCACCGATGATTTGGCGTGACACTCAAAGTCATCGCTTATCTCGTTTACGAAGCCCAGGTCATGGGGAAGAAGCCAGGTCTCCTGAAGTGCCACGATGTCAGCATTCAAGCATAACTTTCTTATTTGGTCTGCAGATCTTTTTATAGATTTACAGTTAAACGTGACCATCACAATGGGGTGTTTTGGCGTGCTATCCATTGCGAGTTTGTTTATTGTCGTCATTGCGTACGGTGTTGTATCTTTCCCGGAACCGGCGGTATACTAGCCCTGTGGGCCAAAATCTCGCGTCCATCATTGTGCTAGCTTGGCTGCTACTTACGGTAACCTTAAACGAATTAAATGTAGTCTCCCGGTAGGCTTTTAAGAGTTCGACTTTGACAAAATCTTGACCACTTTCGCGTATATGCTCCTGCATGTCTTCCACCGTTACTGTTTTCTTTGCCCGAGAAACATAAATATAGCAAAGTGATTCGGCTACTTGTATACGGCTATTTGCTACTAACGACCCTCGCATGTTCGAGATTTTAGGCTTACGTTTTTTATGGCTTACGATCTTATAATCATTATTGTTGTCATGCAAAATCACCTGTGATGTTACTGGGTTGGCTTGTGAATCAACACTCTGGTAAGCGGCCGATGCTGTTACACGGTTTTCACCCGAATTATCAGTGCGCGCAGGAGCGGATTTCGCTTGAGTCGAACGCTGCTGTTTAGACCGGTTCACTGCCATATCGCGATAAGACGGTGTATGCGCCGCCGGACTTGTATCGGCTGTAGGCGGCGCGGTACGGATCACAGGCGGAAGCGATTCTCTGTTCCTTGTTTGCTTTGGAGTTTTAGTCAAATTCTCTTCTATGGATCTCTTCTAATACCATTAGAACGTCACTAATATTTTTCTTTTTCTTCTCGTCCCCCTTTCTGCTTATGTTCTTTAGGCCACTTCCGCAGGCTGTGTACAGAACATTCTTGCCCTCCACAATTTCAGCGTCCGTAAAATTTGAGGAACATATTTGTATGATGCTAAGTTTATCCAACACATCGTATTTGTTTTGAACAAAAGTCAAGAACTCGTTAATTATCACATTCGCCATCACTTATGACGTGGACCACACGGCATAGTTAACATTTTATATGCACAATAGACGTCCGACCGGCACCAAGATGGTGCAGACACTGATATGGTGGCCATGGGACAGAAGACGCCATCCGCAATCATTCATTGTCTAGCTCTAGCTGTCAAAATGACGAATTTTCGAATCAATCAAGGGTTAGATTAGCTCTAGTCTGACACGCTCTGACGTGAAGGCTTTTGTGTCAGGCATCAAAAAGCGTCACGTCAGATAAGTATGGATCTAGCTTAATTTGGACAAAACACACTTGCTGGCATGCTATAATAGAAACTAATTACAACTAAGAAAAGTTGAAAACCCATGACCTTTTCATTTCAAAGTTCAATATCTCATAAACGGCTGATCCGATTTTGTTGAAACGTAGTCAGCCGTTGGATTAAAAGAAATTCAAATCGGTCCAATCGTTTAGGAACTACGATGCCACACACAGACACACAGATAGACAGACACACACACAGACATGTCAAACTTATAACACCCCTCTTTTTGCGTCGGGGGTTAAAAAAAAAGAGATTGACTGTCGCAGAAAACATAAAGTCATAAAAAAGTAGGTACATAAAAGATTGACCGAGATATATAGTCGACACATATATGCATGGGAAGAAAGGAGGTGGAACTTATCGAACTTAATATCTCATAGGACACCCATTTTAATAAATGAAATTAAATGTACCCTCAAAAGAAAAAGAAGCAACCCGTGTCAATGAAATTCTTGTCCGCAACTTTCGCCACTGGCCACGCCCAAAGCTCGTATTAGAAGTCCGCTCGCTCCTTGAAAAGCTTGCCACATAATAAACTTGGCAAAGTAAACTTAATCAAAGGCGCGATTGACTTTCAAATCCCCTAAGCCGCGAAAACATCGTGTTTACGCCTAAGTGCCGTTTTATGTTATTTTTTAGCGAAAATATAATTTATTGTTGCCCGCTTGCCTATTACAGAGAACTCGGGTCGAGACGCGGTATAAAATATAGCCTATGTGCATGTTAAGGGTCCATTTTATATTCTTATAAAATCGGGTGGTATTTTTATTCCGGAAATTAACCCATATACAGGGTGTGGCCTGTAATAGGAGCAAAAAATTAAACGGGAGATTATTAAGCTTGTGTACAATTATTTCCACATGGTTAAACTTCAAAAAAAAAATTTTTTTTTGATATTTCTTTTCCTTCAAAATAAGTTTTGTTATATTTATTACTCTACTGGAGTGCTATGAATAACTTTTTATTTACTAGACACTAAAAAAAAAAAAAAATTAAAAAACATCACAAAAATATCTTTTGAAAACAAAAATGCAAAAACTATAATGACTCGTTACATGATGTTACCTCAAAATCCGCATTGACTGCTGTGGTATGATGTCGTGGTGCCAAGATACATTACTTGGAGGTCATAACTTTAGATCAATATCTCCGAATCCAAAAAAAATAAAATGAGTGGGATACAAGGGGTTACTGCAAATGCTCTAAGGAAGCGTCCCTTTGAATACTTGCTCCTATTACAGGCCACACCCTGTATACACACAAATTTACAACTCATTATACTAATTGTACAGAAGCACATACAAAAATCGTTTATTAACATAACCACTCAGGCATCCACTTCCGCCTTATCGAATTTTAAAAAGTAAAAAAACCGGCCAAGGGCGAGTTGGACTCGCGTACGAAGGGTTCCGTACCATTATCTATAAAAACGGCAAAAAATCACGTTTGTTGTATGGGAGCCCCCCTTAAAAAAATATTTTATTTTGTTTTTAGTATTTGTTGTTATAGCGGCAACAGAAATACATAATCTGTGAAAATTTCAACTCTCTAGCTATCACGGTTCTTGAGATACAGCCTGGTGACAGACAGACGGACGGACGGACGGACGGACAGCGAATTCTTAGTAACAGGGTCCCGTTTTACTGTTTGAGTACGGAACCCTAAAAACTATATCCCGATGAATTCCCTCCTCTTTCATTTGATACTTTTGATAACAATGAAAGCAAAAAAATATTTTCAAAGTCAATCTATTGTATGCAGCCACCATGTTTTTATTTTTCATACAAAAGTTAGCCTATGTCACCCGGAGCATAATTTAGAATCTACTGACGCCCCATTTATCAAAATCGGTTCAGTATTCTAAACGCTACAGTGGAACATACACATATACAAACATAGACTGCTATAAACGTAGGTATCCCTTCCTTTCAGCTCTGCCGAAGTCGGGCAAAAATTACCATATGATTATCAAACGTCACAGTTTGGCGAGATTATATCAGAGTTGTAAAATGTTACTTCTTTATTTTGAATTAATAAACCAAAAAAAAACTTAAAACCTGATCACATAACTTCACGGAAATCGGTGGAGAAATGCGACCAGGGGACCGATTTTTGACTTTCAAGCGCTCGACTTTTTCACTCGAAAACAGTCAAAACTTATGAAATGCTTTTTTTGAAATAGCGATAGAAAATTTAAGAACGAGTGGCATTGACCACTCGTATTTAATTCTATCGGTAGAAAACAAGTGCCTGCAATTTTATCGCTACAGTCGTATTTACTTTTATTTAATTTTCGAGCGCTCGAAAGTCAAAAATCGGCCCCCTGTACAGAGTACCATGAATACAACCACCTCTTAAAATATGAACAAGCTCCCACGCCCCAGTACTAATAGATATTTAACAACTTATCTTTCATAAAAGCACCCTCTAGAGCCCTAAGATACGTTATTGTAAACAGGCCTCAATAGCCCTCACTGCAAAACCTTTAGAGAACTGTCCATCCATCACCGCCTACATCGCCGTCTCTTTTCATCCCTAACGATCGGACAGGGACAGGCTCGTTAATTACGCCGAGTCATGCCAGTCACGTGAGACAGATGATGGGACAGAGTAATTTGACAGCGACGGAGAATCTGAAACGTTTGAGGAGAATTAACTTTTTACTGGACATTATGGGCAAAATCGTTAATTTGTTTTTCTACTCCTGTACCGTTATCTATCATTTAAATAGCCTGTAGCTCAAATACAATGACACCACTAATAAGTCGTTGAAAAACTCTATGCTCTATGGCCCAAAAACGCACTGTTAAGCGTACTTTTTTGGTTCATACATTTTTCATAAAAGCACTGTTTAACTTTTTTTTAAATCGGCCGCTATATTGCAGTGATGCCAACTTCATAAACAAATATTTCGAAACAAAAGTATTTATTTACGATTTAACATTTGTATATTATAAATTATTTACTACAATAATAATAAATCATCATTTATTGTGTGTTAAATTACATGTTTTATAAATTCTTGGTATTATTTATAAAAATAAACATTTCGAATTCGGTCCGGGTCCGGATTCGGTTTGGTTCGGATGGCAAGTGCAAACAAATTAAAAACAAAACAAACCATAAGCAAGAACTGTCACATTTCCGATTTCCCACCAAAATACAGTTCAAAATGAAAAGAGGAAAGATGATAAACTATTAGTCCTAAACTATTAAGATTTGATTCGTGTTTGTGAAGGCAAAAGTGTACGTTCCTTTTAAAATGGTCGAAGAAATTAATAACTGCACGCCTGAAGAAATTGCGTGAGTAGCAAAAGTACGAATAGAAAACTTGCTGCCCGAAAAGGCTAACTATTTTGTAGTCTGCTACTCGTATTTATTTAAAATTTGCCGTAGAAAAAGTATTGTATGTAACGGTGTATAAATGTGTTAAAACGAAAGACTAGGTGGCCTTCCGTCTTTTTTACCCCCGACGCAGAGGGGTGTTATAAGTTTGACGTGTCTGTCTGCCTGTGGCACCGTAGCGCCTAAACGAATGGACCGATTTGAATGCGGTTTTTTTTATCCGACAGCTGACGTAATTGAGATAGTTCTTAGCTACGTTTTATCAAAATCGATGCAGTCGTTTTTGAGATATTGAACTTTGAAATGAAAATGTCGGGGGTATTTCAACTTTTTTAATACTACGGTAGCAAACAAGCATGCGGACTTCCTGATAGCAAGCAGACACCGTATCCTATAAACGCTTACGAATACAGAAAAATCACAAACTGCCACGCTCAACACGCTCCTACCGCACGCGCAATATCTTTGCTATACTTACCAAATGCTCACTCAACACGAGGAGGCCGACGTCATGTTTGCTGATCATTTTCTATGCCGTGTAAATTATGCATTGCGACTTAGAAGTTTAGACAATTTAATATATTCTATTATTTTAATGTATTCATTAATTTCGAATGTCCTCAAATAGGGAACATTACTGCAATGTTCTGCCGCCAGAGTGCAGCACTATCACAATTACTAAACAGTTTTTTTGACAACTTTGACAAGTCCTTCAAAGCTCTGGATCACAAAGGGAAGATAATATTTCAATAAATAAAATGCATCAGTGCCGCGTAATTGGATGCAAGAATGAAGGGCATCATTCATTTCCGAAGGAAACGATGATACGAAAACTATGGGAAGCGGCAATACGTCGTAAAGCAAAAAAAAGTCCTCATCCACCTTTAAATGGCTATAGGATGCCATTTTAATATCACAGTACAGGTATTTTACACACGAAGGATAATAAAACTATTGTAGTTTAACGCGTTTTCATCAATTATTTGTTATTGTTTGTCAGGTTAATAAATATGACATTGTACGTCATGGCGGTTTGTTTACGGGTTGTGTTAGTGTCGCCCCCTACGCAGAGTTTTGCGTAATGTTCCCAATAGAGGACTTTTCTTTTTGACGTGTAATGTGTTCTGTTTATATGTAATAATTTAGCGTGTGAGTGTTTAAACTTACATTGGAGTTTAGTGGAATGAATGGTTATTTTTATTTTATATTTGTTCAAAAATAAAAAATTACATTTGACAAATTTCATATAAACTCTCCAAACTGTGACGTTTGATGGCGAGAAACGCTCATATTTTATACTATAATAACCTATTTACTTATTTTGTTACCTAGAACCATTTTTCAGAAAAACACTATATTTGTCTCACCCGGAAGGGCGGGCAATGTGATGCAATGAATACTCCGCCAGCAATTGCCTACTTCCCTTTCTTCGATAATAATGTACTAACTATTATCTGAAAAATTTAGTGTGCACGTGGCTAATGTCGCGAGCCAAAACTAGGTTAAATATAAACAATAATAATAATGGCCCCATCACCCACCAGATTTCTGGTGCAATCAGTCAACGTAAAGCAGCTTGTGGCTGGCTGTTAGGGAGTAGCGACCCTACGTACCTGAGTGCTCCTGGGAGTGTCCTGTGGTCAGGCTGAGCCGATCGGGTGGTTGGTTGGACAGGCCCCCCACCTCTGGCTTGCCTTAACTGGTTGTCCAGAGTGGAGTCGCAAGAGCTGTTGCTCGAGGGTAGATGTGGACACCTAAGTGGCGAGTTGGCTATATGTTTAAAGTCCAGTGCCACCTCTCTACCCACCAGCCTCTCTGAATGGTGTTGCCCATTTTTCAATGTCGCTATTAATAGGGGTCCATCTAGCAGTTGGCGAGTCACCGTCTGTCAGAGATAAAAAATGAGACAGTTTATTAGGCAGGCGTCCGATGTTTCACCCAATAGCCCAGCCACTTCCATCATTTTCACCCAATAACCCGTTTTCTGTAGATTCCATCAACCAAAAATAGTCCCTAAACACCCCAGCGAGTGCTGTCTCTGTGTGCGTCCCATGACTCGGGCAGGGACAGCATCCGCTCGGTGTACTCCTTGCATTTCATTAAATTGTCAAAAGGGCCTCTACATGTTGGCTCAGTTGGTACTTTGTAGGTACCTAGCCCCACGCACGTCCGGGACATCATTGTCCCGTGAGTGGGAAAGACATACATAATAATAATAATAACATCATTATTTAAACACGCTCACGAAATGCGCCGTTAGCACAGAAAATAATATAAAACGATTAATCCGAGTCGTCGATGGCTTGAGTGATGATACCAGTCAATAATAATAGCATTAAGAGTCCGCAGTAAGCTCGATTCTCCATACAAACGTAGTTACGCTCTCATTTTAAAACGACTATTTAGTTTGCTATGAAACTTTGTACTTAGAATAAGTTAAGTACCGTCCAGGTCTGTAACTAGTTTATGTAGCTTCAGATAACATAGTTAAAAATACAGCAAATTTAAGTTTTTCATACAAAACTTCTTTTTGCTGTATTTCGTTTGTTTTATAAATTGGAGCCATATAAACTAATTACAGACCTAGATATATGCAAAGTTTCGTTACAATCCAACACACAGTCCTAAAATGAGAACGAAACTCCGTTTGTATGGGAAGGTGAAAAAACCAACAAAAACTTGCATGCAAAATAGTCGTTGAAAATTTCGACAAAAGACTGCGTAGTGCTGCGACTGCTGCGAGTGATTCAATAACAAAAAACGTGTTTTCTTTATTATTCCAATTTCGCGTTACATTTTAGACAACCTATGGGTGGTTAGTGTAGGTAGCCATTAGTTGAAAACCGGCGTATTCCCGTGGGCGCCCGAAAGCTGTTGCTGGAATGAATCACGCGGACTTATTTATTCATTAGCCGATTTTTCAGGGTATTAACTGAATACGGCAGTACGATTTGTTATTGAAATTTTGTTTATGTATTCAGGTTGGAATATGAATTGCAGTGAAACAGATTTTAGATAAACGCTTAAATTATAATACAGAATTGAATGTAGGAAGACTGGATACAAATGGAAATACATTTTTTTTTTTTTGTGAATGTCGACCAGAGATGTGCGAACCTGAGCTATCATATATTCGACACTTAGCTAACTAGCATGCGAGGGGTCAAATATATATGATAACACATCTTCGTACATATCTGGTAGATATTCACCCTTAATTCAATTGACTATTTGTCTAAATTGCAACACAGAGTCGAGGTAAATTTATATAAAATTTACCGTTAAGTCGCGTATCGGATAGTTTGCAAGAAATATGATGCTTTAAAATTACCGAACACTGCGCGCTAAGAACTTATACGTTTACAGATCGACAAAAATATACATGATAGAATTCGCCGACTTTGCCAAACACTTGATAAAGATAGCTTAAGAAATTCAGACAGTCATCGGCTCGTATCTTTACTAGATAATATCATTATAAGCGATTGTAATCCCTTTGTTAGTCGCAAACTCCAAGCAAAACAATTAACTTGTTGATTGACACGGCCTTGTGGCCATCTACAGGCTCATCTGATAGACTTACAGACACGTATATACCTACTATATCTGTCACCAGCCTGGTTGCCAGGCGCCGCCGAAGTGCCGTCGCGACGCCGCCCCGCCCCGCTCCAAAACGACATATCAACATTTGTAACAAAAAACACTTCCGACTTAACGATCACGTTCGGAATAAACCTAGACAGCCTACTTTCAACAAGTATGCATTTGGAGCGAAAATTGGATGAGGGCTTTTGTATGTGGCATAACAATTACGGAAATTGAGGCCTTTAAGAATACATTGGAGGCTTCGTTGATTGGGTGAGGTAAGTGCAATCTGCTTTTAAAGGTCACGGGATCTTTTGGTCTGTCCGTCTATCTTTAATTTATAATCTAGGACAGTCTGTCATACCAGTAATGAAATGTGTGTACGTTATCTGAGTAAAGTTTTATAGTTGTACCATAACTTTTTAATATACCACGTCGGCGGCAAACAAGGGTACGGGCCGGCTGTCAAGCTGTCACCGTAGACTATGGACGCCTGCAAATCCAGGGCACTTGCATGCGCGTGCCCGACTCTAATAACTATAGTAACCCAAATGAAATAGTATCTTTTGAACCTTAATAAGCGGCCTCTTTAAATTTCTAGAAAACTGACAATTTCTCAACGATATGTGTAACAATACAGAAAGAAAAAAAAAACTCCATAGAAAATAAATCCAAACCATATATTTATTAACCGACATAATCAATTATAAACGAACTCGAATATCATAGAAGTAACTATGAATAAAACTTCACAAATATTGTCATCTAACGATATTTCTTATTTTTTCGTGCGCCGAAGAAATAAACGTGTCTCTTACACGGGGTGACGTGAGCAAGAACTGAGGCCTTAACATAAAAGTAATATCTTCGATAAACAGTCTCGTCACTCAATGCTCCAAGAATTCTAAAATGAAAGTATATAAAGCTGTTGTTGCTGGCACAAGAACCCTAGAAAGAATTCGCGGCACTAGTTCCTATGAGAAACCAAGAGGACTGCTAACACTAGATTCTTCCGAAGCTCGTCCAAACGGGATTAAATATTTGCCCTAGGATTCAGTTACAAAGAGAGCGAAAATTCTCTATTGAGAGTTTGATATTCGTCATATGTTCTGTTATTTCTGCTTTTGAACGATGGAAAAAATATGTTTAGGACTTTGTTTTCAGATGTTTTAGGCAGGTACCTAAACAAACATAAGGTGAATGAAAAGTATGGTAAATGATGCTTTCAAATGCGGAATCTAGCTACTTGGACAATCGCAGTGAGGGATGGAACGGGTCCTTTCTTCTGTAGCTAAATACTTTATTAGACTTGCTAGGTATACCTTCTGCTGCTATTATATATGTAATCTCCTCCACCTTACAGAAGACCGCAGCCATAATAGGTGCACTGATTTTTAGTGTTGCTACATTATTGCATGCTATGAACTATGTGGTGTTGTGTTCCTGGTGGTGAGTAAGGTCGCCAGAGCTCCCTGGGGTGCGCTGTGTTGGGAGTGAGGGACCTGCATGTCTCTATCTGCCAACACAGCGAATCCTCAAGTGAATAAAGGGTCGGCAACGCACTTATGATTCTTCTGGAGTCACAAGTGTCCATAGGTGACGGTAGGCAGGCCGTAAGTTTGTTTGCCACCGTCGTTGTATAAAAAAATCTAAAATTGTCTCTTATTTAATAAAGTGAAGAATCAGTGTTGTTTTTACACGCGATTTTAATGCTAACCGCCATAAATATACATCTTAAAACGGCGTGACCACTCACTTGCCGGACAGATGTTAAATCAACAGTGTTCGGATCCATTATGCCACAGAGGAGCGTCAAATAGTGCACTTACCCAAACACTCAATTCCGCGGGTTTGTTCAGATGTGTCAATAAGTCAATATTTGAGCGAATGTGCGCACTTCGGTCCAAGGTGACACAGTACATACAAAGCTTAAAGGCGGCTTGTAACTGGATCATTTAAGATCTTTTTATCTGCGCGAAGCTAACGCAAGGCGCGGTCGCATAAATCTTGCGCTGCGCAAATTCTGCTCACCAGACATACAGTTTGCGTGAAATGGATTAAGAATTTATTTTGTATGTATGTATTATATAAATTGCATGTAAATTCTTTATTGTACATGGAACTCAACAGAACACCACTGCTTTGTAGTGTTGCTATATTATTGCATGCTATGAAGCATGTGGTGTTGTGTTCCTGGTGGTGAGTAAGGTCGCCAGAGCTGCTACTAAGCAGGTTTATTTTGCTCATTTTCATTCGCTGATGTCCTACGGTACGCTCATTTGGGGAAACTCAACGGATGCCAACAGAGTGCTGCTTATGCAGAAACGTGCCGTACGTGCGATGATTGGGGCAAAATCGAGGACTTCGTGTAGAGGCCACTTCCCAACGCACGGTATTATGACGCACTACTCACTCTATATATTCGAAATTATAATGTTTGTAAGGAATAATTTTTCCTCGTTCGATACCGTAAATGTGATTGGCAAAACACTCCGCCGCACTGGGCGTTTGAGAACAGTTCCCCGTCGCATGGCACTTGCAGAAAAGAACCCGCGTGTCATTGGGCCTACCTACTACGAGCGACTACCCGCTGATCTTAGACTGGAACCATCTGATGAAGCATTTAGGCGCCGCCTGAAATACCTTTTATTGGAAAATCCATTATACTCAGTTAAAGAGTATATGGATCTTGATCTGACATGTTAAATTATTGTTTTTACCTATTTACATTTGTTTTAATATGATTTGACATGAAATATCACCTATATTCTAATGCACATTACACTATATTGTAAGTTGAATGACGATACCTAGTGGTTGACATATTTGTTCTTTTGATTTTGTTTTATTTTTATATTTACTCGTTATTGAGTAAATTTGTTGACATTGTATTAATTTAATATTATATCTTTATTTTTTCTTTGTTTTTGACGATCGTGATAAATAATCTTATTTTTTTGACATGAAAGCAAATTTGTAATGTATTTTTTTATCATGAAATAAATAATCTAATCTAATCTAGAATGCGCTGTGTTGGGAGTGAGGGATCTGCATGTCTCTATCTGCCAACACAGCGAATCTTCAAGTGAATAAAGAGTCGGCAACGCGCTTGTTATTCTTCTGGAGTCACAATTGTCCATAGGCTACGGTACCAGCTTAACATCAGGCAGGCCGTAAGCTTGTTTGCCCCCGTCGTCGTATAAAAAAAAACATTATTACAAGAGCAGATAACAAAGGCGAGCTTATCCCTGACAGGGATTTCTTCCAGCTAACCGTTAAGCAATTGAGTGTGTACTATATTGTTGTGTGTGTGTGTGATGTACATATGTGAATATTGATAACTTGGAGGTGGATACAAAGTGTATTCACCTACAGAATTGCCTTGAAGCCTATTTGCAGATTTAAAAGTAATTTTGAGGTTTAGGGTAGGAGCAAATAACGTTTTTCCTGCAATGAACACGTCGATACATATTATTGGGCCGTTTTACACATGTATATCAATTTTTACACTCGCATACGCTCAGAGTAAAACTGTTCACTATTTCTTAAATAAGAAAAGAAGTGGGTACATACCCTTCAACCTTTACCCGTCACCCCCGCCCTAGCTCAACCCGACACTATTAAATTTATAATCCTTTCTCAGAAAGCTAGTGAATGGACTAGTTTTTTTTTCCTTTTTCAAAAGCCTTTGCGAATACTTAATTCTTTTTCCACTTGTGCTTATTCCTGCGGTTTTTATTCCTTTTACAATTCACACTCCGCAGATGGGTTAATTAAGGAATGGCCAAGCAAGGTTGGGAGTTTTTCAATATGTTTGAACCCCAAAATATTTTAAATATCATGAAATACATAGAAATGTGCTTATAACTTTCTTATGGTAGGTATCCAATGGGGAACTCGCATGGGACTTTAATTTCGAATAAATTGCACTCAATCGATGCGTAGACTCAATATATACGTAGAGATATCAGACAAAAGAAAAAAATAAAAACGATTTTATTAGTTTTATATCACGTTAAAATTACGAAAAAAAGAGTTTATTTTTTAAATAGAATAACAAAACAGTTACACAGAATATTAAATTAGAAATTATATTTTGTATGACAAGTATAGACTTAAACGCAAATTTTGTGTAGATAATTGCAAATTAATGACTTACTCCATAGTAAACGCGCCGAGAATATATGCTGTGACGTCATAACATAAGTTCATTTAATATAGAGCGTTTTCGGGGGGTGCCGGCGCGTGCAGATTTCAAATGCATAGGTATATCAGAAAAGTAAATCATAAGAAAGTTTTAATGCTACAGCTGTTTTAAAGGTGGATTATACTTTTGATTTTCGTAATAAAATAAAAAGATGCAAGTTCCCTATTAAGTACATAGGTAATAATTAATTCACTAATAATGTACTTATAGCTTTTTGTCGTATATCTAAAATTGGCGATATCAATATCCCTCCTACGCCCAGTGATACCAGTTATAATGAGAAGTGATAATACACCCGATAGTGCCTGACCGTGTTAGCGATAGTCTAGCTTTTCCAATAACTGTTCGAGTTAATTAATATGACAGGGTAACTGGGACACCGGAGCGACCTACGTAATTGAACAAAGGCGTTAAAGATATTTTCTAACTTGTATTTTAATGGTGAAAAGCGGCCAAGTGCGAGTCGGACTCGCCCGTGAAGGGTTCCGTAAAATAAATTGCGGTTTACGATTAAAATTGCAATAATTAAAACAAAAAATATTATCAACGCCAATAAAATCGTTAATCACATGAAGTGTCTGTACATTTTGTGATTTTGGCTTTTAGTTTAGAACCAACTTCAACAATTACGCTTTTGTGGACTGGTTTGCAAGTTCTTTGACGTATCTATTCTAAGATTAAATAAAGCAGAGGAGAAACATAATAATAATAGCATTAGTTGGCTAATACGAGTTGAGGTGTATTCACATCGGCGCGCCGACGGGCATGACCGTTTTTCTATTACGCATGGCCCGGGGGACTCGAAAGGAAATTATTTAGGATATCATCTTTATAGGATGCTTCAGAGTTATAAATATATAAATACCATGGAGCAATCTTAGTAGTCCTCACACATATTCGTATAGCGTTGCCAGGCTAATATTTCTCTTTGATATCCTACTACCGATGGCCGTTGGGGTGGAAAGGTTCTCGAGTGGCGACCACGTACCGGAAGGCGAAACGTGAGTAGGCCCCCCACAAGGTGGACTGATGACCTGGTAAAGGCCGCGGGAGTCCGCTGGATGCGGGGGGCGCAGGACCGGTCATTTTGGCACTCTTTGGGGGAGCCATATGTCCAGCAGTGGACGTCTTTCGGCTGATGTGATGATATCCTACTACGAAGAAACGTACACGAATTAGTCCGTTAAAAATTATCTCATTTATGTTAACCTGGAATGAGGTATACATAGATAGACGCCCTAAAAATCTAGAACACAAGCTCTCGTGGAGATAAAAAAAAAACATTGACAGATCAGTGGGCGGTGAAGTGAAATGGATTCATTTTATCGGTGATAAGTGGCGATGACGTCAGACCACTTGACAATGATGTCACGACCCAATTCAGTGTCACACGACGGGCGTCCAATTGAGGTGTCGGGTTGTTGTTATAGTATGGGGTATGAAAGTATTACAGTGATGGAAGAAGTGCGTCATACTGGGGTGGACGGCGCAAGTGTTAATTTTCAGCTTGTAGGTCAGAACGTACTACTATTATTTTTATTAACAAAAGGATATACGTCCTTTTAAATTTATTTTTATTATCAAAAAGACGTACGACGTAAAAAGTAGACCTTAATTTTCAGTCCTGTGCCTACAGATTTTATATATGTATGGACACAAACAGCCTTAATTTTCTGTCTTATAACTACAGATTTTATGTAAGTATGTACACCCAACAACAGCCTTAACACTTTCACTGCCAGAAAACCGCCTAGCGGGTGCGCCGTAGTCGCTTTCCGCTACGAGCGTAGCGCGTTGTGATTCTTGGCAAGTGAATGCGTACAAATACAACCTTAATTTTCATTCCTATTAGTTCAGATTGTATATGTATGTATGGGTAGCAACAGCCTCCATTTTAAGACCTTTAACAACGACTTTGTGTATGTGTGGACAAAAATAGCCTTAATTTTCAGTCATATAACTAGAGATTGTATGTACGCATGTATGGGCAGCAACAGCCTTAATTTCCAGCCAGCTACGGCCGCTAATTGTCGCAGACGCGGCGCGCCGCGAAGGCGCCAGGGACGGTGACACGCTTCTATTTTCGTTTATTGACGGCTTAATAACATGCTTTTTTCAAAATTGCGTGGAAAAATTGAAATTATATTCGCAAGAATATAATGAGAAGTAATTTATATTGTCTAGAGCAAGGATAGAGACTTCTTATGTCGAATTGACGCATGCTTATTTCAAACACGCGTGGAAAAAATGCCTTTATTCTCGCAAGAATAACATCATCATCCTCCGAGCGTTATTCCCGGTTATGCCCCTAAAGGAGCCCGGGGTCCGCTTTGACACCTAATCCCAAGATTTGGCATAGGCACTAGTGAATATAATGAAAAGTAATGAATGACTATTGTCTAGAGTACTCTAGAGCAAGGACAAAGACTTTTCTTATTCACATTTCAATGTTATTCATGTGCTCGCCATTCACATACATGCGTCAGAGCGCTAAGGGCAGTTTTTGCTACGTACGGACATTAACACTTACTTTGTCAGGAACTCGCCTAGCGGGCGCCTATGCCGTAGACGCTTTCCGCTACATAGGGAGAAGTCCACGGGAACGGCTACGAGCGTAGCGCGCAGCGACTCTTGGCAGTAAACGTGTTAAGCTGCTACGGACTGTTGTAGCGCAACGAGCGTAGCGGACAGTGAATGGGTTAAGGCGCGCCGAATAACCGTGTCGGAATGAGTGCGCGAAATATTGAAAATGGATTGAGATGTGGAAGGTAAGTAAAGATGTAATCAATTCTGTGAGGTTGTTCGTTTGTATGTAGAGAGATATCAGACTACTCATCTCATCATCCTCCTAGAGGAGCCAGGGGTCCGCTTTGACACCAAATCCCAAGATTTGGCATAGGCACTGGTTTTTACGAAAGCGACTGCCATCTGACCTTCCAACCCACAGGGTAAACTAGACCTTATTGGGATTAGACCGGTTTCCTCACGATGTTTTCCTTCGCTGAAAAGCTAACGGTAAATATTCCGTACATAGTTAAGTTCCGAAAAACTCATTGGTACGAGCCGGGATTCGAACCCACGACCGCCGCTTGACAGCTGCATGCCTGAACCACTAGGCTACCTTAGCTTATCAGACTACTCATCTGATCAAAAAAAAAACTTTCACCAGAAAAAAGAATAGACCTTCGAAATAGGTTGTTTTAGAGAGGTAGGGCACAGCGGAATGTCATCTCGCTCGTATGTGGAGCAGCCCAACTAAGAAGGTACCTCCACCTTACAGAAGACCGCAGCCATAATATCACCACTGATTTGTAGTGTTGCTATATACTATATATTATTGCATGCTATGAAGCATGTGGAGTTGTGTTCCTGGTGGTGAGTAAGGTCGCCAGAGCTCCCTAGGATGCGCTGTGTTGGGAGTGAGGGATCTGCATGTCTCTATCTGCCAACAAAGCGAATCCTCAAGTGAATAAAGGGTCGGCAACGTGCTTGTGATTCTTCTGGACTCACAAGTGTCCATAGGTACGGTACCTGCTTAACATCAGGCAGGCCGTAAGCTTGTTTGCCACCGTCGTTGTATAAAAAATAAAATTGGCGCGGCTCCGCCTGTGTTGCCTGTAAATCCGGTAATATGCGAGCGGAGATTCAATATAGCCCTTGGATACCCTGTATTAGAATAAATAGGTATTCGTTAAAGTCAGTGTTGATGAGCCGCCACTTCGGCGCCGGCGCCACCCACTCTCGTAGGCCGATAATTGAGCTGACATGGTTCTACCCCCGTTTATTCATATTTAATTATCCTTGAAAATGTAGCCTTGGATTTTGTTGAACAACACGGTTGTTTACAGCAGTAAGGCCTCTTTTTAACCCCCGATGTATACGAGGGGTTGTTTTTGTTAAACATGCGTATCTGTGTCTGTTTGTCTACCTGTGGTATTGTAGCTCACAAACAGAATTTAATCGAGTTGGCTGTTAGCTCTGTTTGTTATGTCGAGTGTGTTTTAATTGAAGTATGTAGTTAATCATGTAATTTGGTACGGTATGGTCAATTGATAAGGAAATATCTTAGCTTAACTCTGTTGCCAGTAAGAGGATAAGTCTCATTTGACGTTATATTTCTTAGATTTTTTAATAAAGTCTTCAGGGTGTTTTAATGTCAAGGAAAAAATAAATATA
This sequence comes from Epinotia brunnichana, assembly GCA_963854355.1. Lineage (NCBI taxonomy): Eukaryota > Metazoa > Arthropoda > Insecta > Lepidoptera > Tortricidae > Epinotia > Epinotia brunnichana. Next base: position 2,060,223 of record OY977945.1, on the reverse strand, counting down.
AATGAGAATATCTTTACTTTCCGCTCTCGACGGAATTTTCCTGTAGTGACCTCTGTCATTTACGTTTCGTGATTCGTTTTAATATCAATTTGTCGCGTGTATTCGTTCTGAAGCAAAAACTTATAAATACGTGAAGCTCTCTGATACAATGAGCCGTCACGTCATGTGAATCTAAGCTTACTAAATACATTCATGAAACCGATTTCGGTATATGAATACGGCCTTACGTTAGCTTGACGCGCATAAAAGCGAGCACGCGAATCCGATCAGAATTCGAAATGTGAGTGTGTGATTGACCTCCTGTCCAATCTTCCGTGAACTCATAATTTATGGAAGAATAATATTCCCTTCTACCGTAAACATGGTGAGTATGGTGACGTTCGACATTTGTGTTTATTGAAGTACTTAAATCCGTCGAACATATTCATGGGTATATTTTAAACGGAGTGTATTAAGCTCCAGATGTCCTTGGCAAATTCAACTCGAGCATATAATTATTCAGATAAATAAACATGTGTCTTAATAATTACATGAAACATTAACATTTTGTTGTTATGTGACTTATGTGAAACATTAACATTTTTGTAATATGGGTTCAGTTATCATTTACCTCTCTCTTTGAACGTGTTCCTGAACGGAAAATGTGGAAATACTACAATTCAAATTAAAGATGGCCCGGATTTCAAACAGCAACCTTCAGGCATCTCTATCTCTGGGTTTTCAAGTACAATGAATCCTTCAACCAGTTCTCTCTTAATACGCTTTTAATGTTTCCCTTTAATTTCTACGTTAATTGAATACTTTAGTTACATTTTTTTTAATAATCCTGGAAGTTTACCATTGAAAGCAAACATGAGGTCATGAAACTCATGAAACATGGTCAACACTATATTAAATGTAACTAATGAAAATAAACCAAGCATTCATCTATTGTAACTTCTGCGTTGTTTCGTAACGATCACTCATAACATAATGTAATTGGGCGTACATGGGCATTTTTTTATTTTTCTTGTACCTTCAGTGTATGTTCAGTGCCTTTGACATCCTACAAATACGAAACACGTTAAAAACTTGTACTTGTAGCGATTTTAAAACGTCAATAATATATCTAAATCGTATAAAAACCCAAAAAACCGACCATTTAGCATTAAATTTACCACATTTTCTTGGTTTTTCTGACTGCCGACCCTCGATTTTTGCCTGTCCACCTGCGGAAAGCCAACTTCAAGTATCGATTCGAAGTATTAGGACTTGTATATTGTGCCTGGAAAATAAATACTTGTTTCTGATAGTGGAAAACATGAATTTTCTTAAATCAACCTTATATTTATCTCGCTAAAGTATTTTTTACATAATAAACTAAAATTAATCTTGTCCAGTGATTTTGGAAAGTGGACATGTCCACATTCCGTTACGATGATTTTGTGGGAACGAGGTATTTTTATTACCAAATTAGGTGTTAATTTTCATCTAGCATCACATACCGTTACGTAACATCATTGGTTTTGCTTACAAACTGTCAGTAGTGGCTATTAGAAATCGCGCGCGAACGGTGCGTCGAGTGGTGGACCCAAAAACTAGTGTCCTGGTTCCGTTACGAGATTGCGAAGGTTCCTATATTTTTTCTGCCAATGCGACTCAATTATCTTAATCTGTCATTATCATTAACCATGATTTCAGCAAAATACTATTACAATTGTTAAAAACAGTAATTGTATAAAGCAATGATTAAATGATGATGATGATATATTAACCACGTGTTTTAATCTGCGAAGTATTCGGTCCGTTACGTCCATTCCGTTACTATTTGTATGGTAAAGTAGCGCTCTTAAGTAATTTATTTAATCGTATGGCATTTAAAACAGAAACCTAATAACTATATATAAATTAATTCTAAGGTTTGTCAGCCAAGTAATGGAATGAAGCCTATTCAAATAAAATGGTACACTTTGAAAAAAAAATGCCCACATATAAACAGATTGAATGCGTAATGTTTGTTACAGAACGCAGGCTCCACTCTCTACCGCTCCAGCTCAATCCCTCGTAAACCCACATTAATATCTCCATTACGAGAAATGTCGTCTTAATAAACATTAAGGCTTTTACGCACCAGCACTAACCCTTGGAGATAAACGCAGGAATCCCTTTGCCAAAGTACGGCGGTTCAACCCTTTTGGAAAGGGTTGAACCAACGGGGCGAAGTGTAATTGCACCTCTTATTCATATTTAATAAGAGTGTGCTAAGGTAGAAATGTAATACGGTTCGAGAGGGTTAATTGACGTTTGTACCTACTAACAGTTAGTTTATAAAGCTTTTCGAGACATACCAATTTGATTTCAATGTGGTTCTCGCGATCGCTTCGACAATCGCTTAACACATAAAAAATACATCTTTATTTCAGATACACAACACACAAGTAACAGTTCAGTGGAGACTTATGAACTACGTTAGTGACAATAATGATAATAAATTAATGATAAATTACTTACTCGTAACAACTTAATAAAAATAAATGATTCAGGCTTATTTGGCCCTCCCGATAGCCACATGAACCCAGTATTTGTATTTTGTGATTTTATTTTGAGTCGAGTCCGCCAACACCCTCAGAAGACTATTATTGCTGTTGCCTCTCAGCCGTCTCAGTAGAGACGCTACTCGTTTTCGCCTGATGGCAAAGAAATCGTCGGTGCGCGCCTCGGCGAACATACCCGAGGCGCTACAATGCCTTGGCAGCATCAATAGCATTCTTAGTATGTTGTTGCACCCAAATAGCGGCAAAGGCAAAGGCGCGCCAATGTCGTGGTTTTTCCGTATGTAGAAGAAAGCGTCTACGAACAAAGCGCCCGAGTTTTTCCAAGGAAGGTTGTACTTGTACAGAGGGGTGATTGCGTAACTTTTCTAACGAGCGTTAGGACAACTCAAGTGTGATTTTCCCATCCAAACTGATCTTCAAATCCAGTGTTTTTTTAGTTCTAATGTACGATTTCCAGTCGGGCCGGGCCGGGTCGCGTGTTGTCGCATCGCAACGGATGCGCGGGTGCTCGCGCAGCATTTAATAGAGCGCAGTAGGCAAAACTTAAGTGGCAGTGGACGGGGCACATTGCACGTAGAACCGATGGCCGTTGGGGCGGAAAGGTTCTCGAATGGCGACCACGTACCGGAAGACGCGGCGTTGGTAGGCCCCCCACAAGGTGGACTGATGGCCTGGTAAAGGTCGCCGGAGTCCGCTGGATGCGGGTGGCGCAGGACCGGTCACTTTGGCACTCCTTGGGGGAGGCCTATGTCTAGCAGTGGACGTCTTTCGGCTGATATGATGAGGCAAAAGCTGTACGGAGCCGGTCAGGTGCGACGACAGCCGAGCACAGCCGACCACGTCCGCGAGGAGTCAACCGGCCACAAATCCATTCAAATATGGAATGTAACGTCTGTATTAAAGCTTCAAATTCCTTTGGCAACTTGTAAAATGCGCTCAGACGCGCCCCGACCGGGCTCGGTCCGTGTAATCCTACATAATTCGGTACGCAACAGACTAAAAAACGTCACTAAACAGACCATTGCATATTCAGCCGTGCTAACACCGCTCCAGATGCATACATTATGGTCGCCATTGACATGTCAGCATTAAACCGTTTAAATACCGGCTATCAAGTTACATTGGGTGAGGCTGGTAAACTAGTAACTACTATCAGAGAATATACCAAAGTTGGTATCACAGGCTTTTCTTCTTTATAATATTAGTAGGTATAGATAGATCTAAGATATTAATATTATAAAGACTAAGATAAGAGAATATTATGAAGCCTGTGATATCGTACCCTTGTATGTAAATGAGTAAACTCCGGTACCGCATATCCAATTTCAAAAATTCGTTCACTTGCGTGTAGAATGGACCTTCTGCGGCGCTACCACGAACTACGAATCTCGAAAATCGTATATCTCCGTCTCAGTCGCTCGAGTGCCATAAACCGTAAGTGCGATAGAGACGGAGACATACGAAGTTCGAGATTGTTTTTCGTGGTTATATCTCTGGATGGTTATAGGCTATATTTTATTCCGCGGGTTTGCCTGCGTTCTTTGCAATACGTGGGCGAAGCCGCGCCGGCAGCGAGTAAATCATAAAAGCTGGAAACGCACTGAAAGCGGTGGCGGCGCGGCGCGGTGCGGTGCGGAGGCGGTACCAGTTGTAATGTTCGAGCTAATATGAAAAGGTCCGCACAGAATACCGCGCCGCGCCGCGTCCCGCCGCGGTATTCTGTGTGGATGCCGCCTCCGCACCGCGCCGCGCCGCACCGCCACCGCTTTCAGTGCGTTTCAGCCTAAAGACTGCCAACTTGCCAACCTCTGAACAACGTCGCATTCCTTTAAAATCATGAGACTACTTTAAATAGTTTGACTATACATAGGTTTCTGTATCATTCATTTCGTATGGCACTTAGACATCTACTTAACACATTGGCGCCATCTATTGCGAGTTTTTAAATTGATTTTAGGTAGCTTCGAGTGAAACGTATTAGGCATCGATTACTAAATAAATAATTTACTTTAAAAAAAAATCAGTAGCCAAATTGTTTCAAGTTTGCCTATAAATTTGAAGAGTTCCCTCGATTTCTCCAGAACCCCATCATCAGAACTGGATTTTGGTGACAACGGGACTAATCTGGAAGTATTATGCTTTCAAACAAAGAAAAAAAAAATCAAATTGGTTCATAAATTACCGAGTTATCGCGTAAAAAATACTACACTACATATATGTATTCGTATCGATGTCTCTGATAGAGTTCCAGTGTGCGCTGCGAGGTTCAGAAGGAACAGTGCAGCTGCCGAGTTTGTTGTTCTTTTAGCACCACCCGGAGGTCACGTGTAGGGTTTCTAGGGTTATTCCTATGTACAGTCAACCAATTTGATTCCTAGGCCACCGTAGAACCCTGTCATTTTAACTGCTACATAGCGACGCAATAATCCTAGTAACCCGTATTGACATAGCATTTACCACGGCAAGGTTCTATGATGGCCTAGGAATCAAATTGGTTGACCGTACGTAGAACAACAACGACCTCCAAAGTAGCTAACAAACGTGGTAACGTATGGTTGGGATTATTTAAAGTGGCCATTTTTTTAAACCTGCCATTGGACTTAGACCCTTCTACATTGGACGCTAGAGTTTATTTTCGAATGGACTAATTTGATGCAATTCGGCCAAGTCAATTAAACTCAAGTATACTTCTTGTCTCGATAAGACGCGTAACAGACTATCTTGCATTATCAAACAAGGTTTGCGAAGTGGCGGTCAGCACTTAGCGCATTAATAGTAGATCAGTTGACTACGAGCGTTATGGGATGGCGAGTGTGGTTCCCCGGCCATTAGAAGTTTTGAGACCGGTTGTATCACACCAATCAGTCCTTAGTTACGTTCAATAAAACCACGACCCCTTTGGGCTATATATCCGATTCAACTTTCTATGACTTGAATGCATTTTGAATAGAAAAAGAAATCTAGTTATTTCCGTAAAAATGGCTTAAGTTTTGAGACCGGTTGTATCACACCAATCAGTCCTTAGTTACGTTCAATAAAACCACGACCCCTTTGGGCTATATATCCGATTCAACTTTCTATGACTTGAATGCATTTTGAATAGAAAAAGAAATCTAGTTATTTCCGTAAAAATGGCTTAAGTTTTGAGACCGGTTGTATCACACCAATCAGTCCTTAGTTACGTTCAATAAAACCACGACCCCTTTGGGCTATATATCCGATTCAACTTTCTATGACTTGAATGCATTTTGAATAGAAAAAGAAATCTAGTTATTTCCGTAAAAATGGCTTAAGTTTTGAGACCGGTTGTATCACACCAATCAGTCCTTAGTTACGTTCAATAAAACCACGACCCCTTTGGGCTATATATCCGATTCAACTTTCTATGACTTGAATGCATTTTGAATAGAAAAAGAAATCTAGTTATTTCCGTAAAAATGGCTTAAGTTTTGAGACCGGTTGTATCACACCAATCAGTCCTTAGTTACGTTCAATAAAACCACGACCCCTTTGGGCTATATATCCGATTCAACTTTCTATGACTTGAATGCATTTTGAATAGAAAAAGAAATCTAGTTATTTCCGTAAAAATGGCTTAAGTTTTGAGACCGGTTGTATCACACCAATCAGTCCTTAGTTACGTTCAATAAAACCACGACCCCTTTGGGCTATATATCCGATTCAACTTTCTATGACTTGAATGCATTTTGAATAGAAAAAGAAATCTAGTTATTTCCGTAAAAATGGCTTAAGTTTTGAGACCGGTTTTATCACACCAATTAGTCCTTAGTTACGTTCAATAAAACCACGGCCCTGATGCTAATGTTGGGCTATGTATCCGATTCAACTTTATATGACTGGAATGCACTTTGAATAGAAAATGATACAGATACAGATAATTCATTTATAGTACATTATGATACAAGTGTGCTAAGTTGGTCATTACACTCGAGTCGGTTTTTAAGCCTGAACCGAAGGCGAAGGCTTAATGGAGACGAGAAGTGTAATGACCAATGCTCACGTGTTTCATACGACGTTTTTCAACACATTTGGAAGGAAAAAAAAAATGAAAATGTTAAAAGATATGTAATGAAAAGGCAATAGTGCGATAATGTAATGTAAAAGTCACGGCATGGGTAATATTCTGCATTATTTTGCTAATATTTAAAAAGATATGTAATGAAAAGGCACTAGTGCGATAATGTAATGTAAAAGGCACGGCATGGGTAATATTCTGCATTATCAGTGTAAATACGCTGTAATAAGACCTACTTTACGAGCAGGTGTGTTGAAAAATACATTATTTAACATGTCAGGAAGAAATGTAGTTATTTCCGTAAAAATGGCTTTAAAATTGGAAAACTCCTGAGAATGTTTTGAACACCTCCATATCATTACGATTGCAAGAATAGGGAACTTGCATCTTTTTATTTTATTACGAACATCAAAAGTATAATCCAGCATTAAAACAACTGTAGCATTAAAACTTTCTTATGATTTATATTTCTGATGTTATATGCATTTGAAATCTGCACGCGCCGGCACCCCCCGAAAACACTCTATACTAAACGGGCTTAAGCTATGACGTCACAGCATATTCTCGGCGCGTTTACTATGGAGTAAGTCTTTCATTTGCAATTATCTCCACAAAATTTGCGTTTAAGCCTATACTTGTCATACCAAATATCATTTCGAATTTAATATTTTGTGTAACTGTTATGTTATTTTATCGAAAAAATAAAAATAAAATTTCGTCATTTTAACGTAAGATAAAACTAATACAATTGTATTTTTTTTTCTTTTGTATGATATCTCTACGTATATCCACATCGATTGAGCGCAATTGATTCGAAATTGAAGTCCCATGCAAGTTCCCCATTAATTTCTCTACGGATTGTATATACCTACCAATGATAACGCTGTCTAAAAATATTCTACTGAAAGTCTGCTGTTTTCTCTGCAACCTGACGTTTACCTTAGTCCACAAAATGTGTACCACATATATACAAATAATCAATTACCTACATCGATTAACTGTCACCGATCAATTATCCCCCGTTTAACGCAATACTACCAAGCTGTTTCTAGGTAGAGGGCAAACAGGCGGTTACCGTACGACTTAATTTGCGGTGGACAGTGACCATGCCACTCTAATTGAGCGACGTAAGATACGAACGTTGTATAGCAAGTTACGCCCTCTAGTGGATGCTGGGAGAGGAATTAATCGATCGCAGTTTAACCGGCTCTAATAGTGTAGAATTTATTTAATGTCTGATTGAGTTTGTCTATGAGATTATGCAGAGACGTAGTAAACGGGGCACTCAAATGCCAATCATGTAGATCCAAGAATTACCCTGAGAACTTTACGGTTTCGCTCTATGAAAACACAACAATATATCGATATCAGCCATATTTTTACACCAAAAAATTGGTTGAGTAATTTGACTGAATATTCATTAATAATCCACCTAAATTTAATACCGATACGGTAAAAAATAATGAAAAGTAATCTTCATAAATTCCGTAAAAATCAGGCGAAAATGGTATAAACTTTCTTTACTTTATAATTGACTACGTCTATATACGTTCTTTGGGATACGCGCATAATCCACTTATTTTTGTTAATGAATAAACCTTTTTACAGACCAGATGAAATTCAATATTATCTCAAGGTCGTAAATATTTAATTAAAATGCCGTTATTTCCTGATGCATATATTCTTGGATTCAGGTAGTAAGTCTCCAAATTTGTGTACTCAAACATGTTTTCATTATAAAAATACTGATAGCATTTTTGCTTGCGGGTTAAATTTTTTTCCTAACTTCCGGTAAATAGAATTATAGATTTCAATAATAAAAGTTGTTTAAAATAATATATAAAAGCCGTATACAAATAATTAGCCTGATATTGAATTATTTCCAAAAAAACCGTAATTTTCTCAGGGATAACATGGTCTCTCCCATATGTCGCAAAAGGTGGCTAAACCTACCGGCCTCCTATGACGACCCCTATGGTCTCTATATCTCTATATGACTCTTAGGTCATAGGAGCCACAGCAAATGGCTAAGTAACTCAGAGCAGGCGGTATAATGACGTCCTAGAATACTTAAATAATTTAAATTGATCATTCATCATCACTAGCATTTAAATTCGTGAAGCATGCTTATTGGGAAATACTAAATTAAATTTTGAGTAAACATGGATAAACGTTTTTGTTTCCTCTGCCATTGTGGCCTGAACCGCCTGAATAAACTGCTATTGTCTTCAACCATACTTGTTTATTGTGCAAATAATAAAAATAAAAACAAAGGAAAACCGATTGCTCTCAACCTGATCAGACTCGATCCATCTTTGTCACATTATAATTGCATTATAATCTGTTTCGTAAAGTGGGCCAGTATTCCATCAGTGATATTTGAAAGAAGGGGATATCTTTGACTGAGAGAAACCTATAACCACCCCGCATACAAACTTCTATGCAGGACGCCATGTTTCTTTGCCAATGACTGTAGGTACATGTTATTCTGATTTTGAAAGTCAGATACATTATGACGAGGATATGTTCCCCTCGGTCACATAACGCTGGTGGAATACCGGCCCTGATACACTAGTGGTTTTGTGAACTGCCAGGACCCGCAAGCCACTCTTAAAAAACTTTTTTTGTTTTTAAACTGAGTTGACAAAAAAATCTATATAATTATTGAACCTGTTTACAAAATTTCGAAAGTATCGGTTGAGAAATGTGACCTGTAGAGGAGGACAGCCGGACAGACGCCGGACATACGAACGAATTTTGGCACATTACAAGCATAAGTTTAATTAGTTCAGCACGCGTGGGAGATGGTGAAACATATGAGAAAGAGATGAACTAAATTGCGTTGTTCAATTAAATATTTGTAACGCTCCCAGATATATTAGTCCGCCCTTTGTACTTTTTTTATTTGTGCAATAAAGTTTAAATAAATAAATAATATATTCATGATGTAATCCATATATTTCTGTTCCAGGTAAGCTGCCGGGTGACTGAACACTCGTCAGGTAAAACAAACTTTTAATGGACTTATTCCAACACCTCTCAGTTCATTTGAAATGGAAATTTGTGCTAATTGTGTCGGGGTGGTTATGTTTCGACGTCAATACCTTGTCTGATCATTTCTAGAAGCTACATTATATATATAAATAGGTGTATACTTACATCACAAGCAAAATTAGGCACGACATTCACGGCCTGGTGTTGGCAACGGTCGTGAGTGATCAGCTTTAGGGACTTTAGTAGCCGACCGATATGCGAGAAAAAAAATCACCGATAGCATTGCTAGCCTCGATCACGTCATCATCATCAGATCAGCAGAAAGACGCCCACTGCTGAACATAAGCCTCCCCCAAAGAGTGCCATTATGACCGGTCCTGCGCCACCCGCATCCAGCGGACTGCCTGCGCTGCGTTACGTGGTCGCCACTCGAGAACCTTTCCGCCACAACGGCCATCCGTTTTAACGTGCAATGGGCCGTCGATCCCACTGCCATTTAAGTTTAGCGATTCGGAGGGCTGTATCGGTTACCTTGTTTCTGCCGCGGATAGCCTCATTTCTCCGAGAGTCCTCTCCATTGATCTTGATCACGTATGTCCTCCTATTATGGATTTTCCTCGCACACCGCCCCACTAGGGGCTGTCCATATATTACGTCATTTCAAAATAGGGTGGGGGGGGGGGGGTTAGGGTCTGACCATTGGATATTGGATGACAGTAGTCATTTTATTAGGCGGGGAGGTTCCTTTCAAGGAATTAACAGGATGATGATACAGTGGAGGGGGGTGGGGGGGGGGGCGATGACGTAATACATGGACAAGCCCCTAGACAGCTCTGGCGGATTTTCAAACTTGCGCACTACACTTTGTAAGCTATTTCTAGATACTTTTAAACCCTAAACCTACGTCTGATGTTATCACAATTAGCAAATAGGTATTACGAATACTCATTGAGTAATCATTTAAAACACCCGCATCTAGTTGATCATGTGACATATACGCATACATAGGAATAATAAGTATTGGAGTGGTTCACTGAAAGTTCAAGGTTTGCGTGTCAAAGACCTTATTAGATAAAAAAAGCCGAAAGTACGTTCGCATTTACCCCGTTGATAAAGATGAAAGCATTTATTAATACCACAATGGTGGAAATCTAGTTGGCCGCGAATTCTGAAATCTGCTCTGTGATTGGTTGAAAAAAAAATCTAGATGGCCACGCGCTGCAAGAAACTGTTCTGTGATTAGTTGAAATATTGAAGCTGCGCGGCTCCACTCGCACTGATCTGGAAGTGAAGTTCTCGTTTTCGTAAATTTTTGATTGGTGCGCTTCCTTGTAAACATAGATTATTTTCGTGGTGTCAGGTACCTAACCGACCGCGAAAACGCCGGAACTTGACTCCCTTCATCGGCCAAAATTCTTCCTTAGTGAAGCTCGAAAGACTAAGTAACATCATCGTCATTACTTACGTACATTAATAAGAACAAAATCTCGTTAAATTCCGTCTACCCCATAAAACAGAACTCAGCACAAATAAGTTTCTGTCAAAAATGACATTTTTGATACAAGATTTTATCGCCGACTGTACTTTTCTGTATACCGTCATCAACTACTCATTGAGACGATTCTAACGAGCCCAAACTCAACGGGGTTACGTCGGTTAAGTACTGAATTCCCATGGCCACCTTCTGTCTCCATCATCAGATCAGCTCGATGGTACCATAATATTGAATTGTCACCAAAACTGTTCGGGCCAAGCGTTTGCCCGACCGTTTATTCTGTAAGCGGCTCTGTGAACGCGCCTCTTTGGTTTTGACAGTGACACTTGACTTGTCATAAATTTTCAACACAGGTCGGGAACGGTGTGCTTTGATAACCTCACTTGTCGACACGAATGTCGGAGGTTTTTTTGTTTGGATAATTGGTTGTAATCGCTCGTTTTGTGGACAAGGTCCGAGTGTTTGTTTGTGTATTGGTTGAAATGTTAAGATACTCGTGTTGGTGGCTTGAAGGCCCGAGTCGTTTTGGTGAAAACAGGACATTTGGTGATTTGTGCTTGGCGGACCGCGTATTGACGGCCCGGCCGCCCGTGGAAAGACACGGCGCTGCCCTTGGCGCCGGAGACCAGCTTGGGAGACTTTATTTAACTTGACTGACCATTGACGGATAACGGACAGACTTGACAAAATATCGTGTCGCCGGGATTCCAGTAAGTTAATCATATTTTGTAGCAAGCCAGCATTACTGGCATAAATCAGACCCACGAGATCGTGAGGCTTGCTCAGTTCCTCACATTAGGCGTGGACTGAACACAAACTATATCTTCCCAAAATTACAGCTCAATCGGTTGAAGATATCTGCTTCAAAACTGAGTTGCAAGATTCCACTCGAACAAATTACATACATACTTACATACATTGCAATTTAATAAAAAGCTTGTAAAATACACATAGGTACATATTATCCAAAATCATTACCTTCCCGTCAGCAGTAGGGTAAATATTATGCAAAATACCCACGGTAATCTTTGCGTGTTCACAACCTGTCATTTGCAATTTCACACTTTAAAAACGCCATGGAAACGATGAAAATTGGTTTCTTTTGCATATCTGTTCCTTGACCTCAAATTTGGTTCGTCTTTTCACTTAAGATCCGCATTTCAATGTGTTTTGCGTATTCGTTCAGATAGTTTAGCTTGACGTGCGATAAAAGCTTGTACCAAAAATATCACGTATAAGAATTTTACTGTCGATTAAGTATACTTTTAGCAGAATCATCACTACTCATTGAGAATTTCCTAATAGTGAGCTCCAACACGGCGGTTCAGATTATCTAATTGAGGAGTTTCCTATGGCCACCTTCCGTCTCCATCAGACCAGCTTTACAGTACTATAATATTGCATTGTCGTTCGACGTACCCGTATACGAAATTTAAAATTTTACTTGGAAGATTTGACCGAACAAACACATATACATTCATTGCAATTTAAATATAATAGAAATTTGTTTATTTGCATAAGAGCACACTACAAAGGTACAAAAAAATGAAAGCTTGCTTGCTTGTAGCAATATAACTCCTTGGCCTTATTAGTTTCGTGTCATTGACTGATAACAGTGACTTGAAGTAATCATTAGTGCGTTAACAACAAAGTGTTTAATGACTTCATTTTACATGCTAATCGCTGAAGGGCCGTTTTAGATTATCTGCTAACCCGTTTCAGTGCAAACGTAGCGGTCTGTGCTACGTTGGAGGTCGTAGCAGATGAAAGGTAGGTTAATACCGCCTTACCGGGCTACATAATCATTTTATTTATTAAATATTTTTTGCGCAGAAGAAGAACTTATGGTACAAAAGGCGGACTAAAACATATATAATTTATGTTTGGTAGGAATGGTTTTTGGAGCATTTTCTATACAAATAATATAAGGACATTAAATGTATGAACCAAAGTACCTTTTTTGCAAAAAACACATGGAATTCCTTATTATAAATGGTTTTTAAAAAGTGAAATAATAATGTACTGGTAATGAAATGAACAGTTGTTTATAATTTATACTGTTTAGTATTTTCACCACCTACCATAATGCTGCGCGCTAACAGGGTTTGTGGTGGAGATTTACCTATTTTTAAGACCTTTTGTAAACCCACAAAGCAACCAGTACATTATTTCGACATTATTAATATAGTTTATGCAATCGTTATATAATGGATGCTTTTTAAGTCGAGTACCTTACCACGTTTAGGCCACGAAGCTTGCTGAGTGGCCTAATTAAGGTATGAGACTTAAAAAGCTAATTATATAACTATTGTATACAATACTTTTTCTACGAGTCAACGGAAATAATAATTTATTAAACAAACTTGGTATCTATTGAAAATCGCCCTGCTGAAATGAAGCGCAGCAGCTTAGTAATTTTGCGCGTTGATGTCTTCACAGTTATCTTATACAGCTCCTGGATTCATAAGATGACTGCTGGCGGTTATCTTATGAAACCATACGAGCTCCGTCACCAGCTGGTAGAGCTCCAGGATTAAAAAGTATGTGATCTTAGTTTCGTGTACGAAATTTTAATTCAAAGATTAAAGTCGACGAGTAGAAAAATATTTAAACATTATTTTAACACGGACATCTAAAACAGAACTTAAACAATAAGTTAAGAGTTCACTTCATTATCAGAGATATTTTTTCCAGTTTATATTTTTATGATATGTATATAATTGACTAGCGACCATATAATACATATAAACCTTCCTCTTGAATCACTCTATCCTATCTATTAAAAAAACCCGTATCAAAATCCGTTGCGCAGTTTTAAAGATCGAAGCATACATAGGGACAGACAGAGGGGAAGCGATTTCGTTTTATACTATGTTAGTGATGAAATACCGAACATTATACCCCGCTCTCCTCTTGGCCCTATAACGATGCTCCGGTTACGGACACTCGATATAAATTTATTGCTTGCTCTGATTGGTCATACGAGATGCCCTTTGCGTATTTTTAGAATTCTGTGACCAAAACACGAATTTCTTTAGTCTAATTGGTTTTTCATTTATTTGTTTTAATAGACACTAGAGCAAAAAAGGATATGTACCTACACTTTATATTAAATTTCTATACTAAGTGTACTTTTTTTTCTCTCTTGTGAGTAGGCAATCAGTTATGACTTTTGTTGATTATTGATGAGCAAGTAAATTTATACTAAGCAGAAACGTCCGCTAACGAAATTCTAAGTTTCGATCAAAGAGGAAAATTGAAAAATTATTCGCCACGAGCGGGATTTGAACCCGCGACCTCTGGAATCCGTCCATTGCTCTTATCCAACTGAGCTACCCTTCCGGACGGATTCCAGAGGTCGCGGGTTCAAATCCCGCTCGTGGCGAATAATTTTTCAATTTTCCTCTTTGATCGAAAATGATGAGCAAGTCAATAGGTAATAAAAAAAAAGAGTTCGTTGCTTTTGTCATATGATTATTATTGTTTTTGTTTTATAATCCATATGACTGGAGGCCTTCGAAATGTGGTGCTGGCGAAGGATGGAAAGGATTAGCTGGACGGAGACAAAGACAAACGAAGAAGTTTTAAGGATGGTAAATGAGAAAAGATGTTTGCTAGGATGTATTAGAAATAGAAGAGGCAAGATGAGGCCACCTGATACGGCACGACATTATCTTCCTAAACATCCTGGAGGGTAAAATTGAAGGCAAGAGAGGCAGAGGAAGGCCTAGGCTAACATATTTTAGCCAAATAAAACATAAAGATGATGTCGAGTCATACGAGTATGAGGAAGTCAAGAGGCTGGCAATAGACAGAGCAAAGTGGCGGTTACTCCACCGACAAGAGCAAGGCTCTTAAGTAATGATGATGATGATGATGATATAGTTTTTATGTGACAGTAAATATTAACTTTACGAAAAATCTGGACCTATATTTTCGTTATTGCTTGCACTAGCACCAATCAAATCAAATATTATAATTGCGAAAGTTTGGATGTTTGTTAGTAAATCACGCAAAAACGGCTGACCGAATTAAGATGAATTTTAGTATACCTGGATTAACATATGGAATACTTTTTATCCCAGTTAAAGTCCAACAAAAGGAAGTCAACGTGAACGAAGTCGCGGTTAAAAGCTAGTAAGTCATATAATACTAATTTAATTATTTAACTTAATTATTTAATTGCGCGAATGAAATAGTTGATCCCATAGTTTTTTTTGTCGGTCTTCACCTGATTTCTCTAGGTACTATATTGGAGTCTCTGCATATAACGTCTAAATACATCAATAAATCCCGTTAAACTAAGTAGGTACTGCCAGCCTTGGCTCACTCAAATTTTCAATATATCAAGACCTCATAACGTTCACTAAACCCCGGCCTCCCCGCCAAGGCTGAGTGAATCCTAAGCCCGGGGGAGACTCGGCTAAAAGGTACCCTTACCTTGTCAGTAAATAAGGACGTATGTGTTGTTATATCGATAATAAGTTACGCCCTAACTTACCTAGACGTACACTTCGTTTTAAGCACAGCGGAATATTAAAATGCCTTTCAGGTGCAAAAACATTATTAAGTTATTAATTATTTGTTTGTTTAGTCAATCAAAACTCAAGCACAGAATTCTTAAATTTCGTAAAATAAAGACGTATAATATTAGCATTAAATTCGTGTTGTATGAGAATTTATAAAGGTTTAAAAATAGAACTTTTCGTGACTATTTTATGAATTTAGTGGGATTTAGGTGATATGTTTTTAGTAATTGTGGGAAGTTAAAAAGCTACAAACATCACATACGATAACATATTAACATGACCAACCAAATCGCGTAATACAATAATTTTAAAACCATTGTAATGTTTGAAAGGTTCACTCAGAAACATAATATTCTCAATATAAAGCAAAACATGAAATGGAAGTTACTATCACTGCTGACAAAAACTTATTTGACGTTGCTTTGAAACGGAATGTAAATATGCAACGAACTAAACGCAAAATGTAAATCGTGTGATATTTCTATGTTCCCAGCTTGGACGGGGCTATTCATTATGAACAACTAACTTTGGAACGAAACGAAAATTACTGGCCAGTTTGTGTAACTGGTTGATAAAAAACAAAAAGTATTCTGGCCAGCCAGTCGAGTTAGTAGTGATGTTAAAAATGTTAGATTAGATTAGATTTATTTATTTCATAATATAAATTACGCTAAGTCAACCTTTGGTAACAATCTATTCTGCCCTTGCAAGGTTTGAGTACTTTATGAATATTCAAAGTTGGAGGAATCCCGAAAACAAGATATAGGATAGAAATTATGTATTCGTACTAGTATATAGTATTTTTCAAAATCGTGTTATAATAGAGAGCTTTTTAGTCGAGTACCGTGTTTAGGCCACGAAGCTTGCTGAGTGGCCTAAGTAAGGTACGAGATTAAAAAGCTTGATTATAACACTATTGTGAACAATACTTTTTGTACGAGTTCATTAAAATTAATTTTCTACGAGTCAACTGAGCTAATTAAACAAACTCGATACTGTTGAAACGAAGTGCAGCTCATCGCTTGTACGCTTGTTGATATCTTAAAAGACATCAACGAGCGTACGACATCAAAGCGATTCTATTGGTCCAATTCATTACAGTTCAGTAAAGCAGCCACGTGATTGGTCGAATTTATTTTAGTTGTCTGGAGCGTATCGAAAAGTAGTTATTTCGATTGTTTCGACAGTAACATGGACTACAACTATGAAAAGAGTGACGTTGCAGTATTCTCTATGAAATCTTAATACACATATTTTAATCGTCGAGTACAAAAAATATATTTCATTATTTGTACGGGTGTCATTACTACTCGTACTTCATTTTAATATTGGTTTGTCTCTGATGGTCGCACCACACTTGGGGGTTCGTGTTCGTGTTACGTCGTTGCCTCTCTTTCATTTGCCGTAGGAAGGTAAAAGATGCAACACGAATATTTGGGCAAACACCGCCAAGTGTAGTGCGACCATTATACTATATATATATGGTTACGTAGTTGTGGATATATTACTGTATTCGACCGTCAGTAATCGGGACTCGGCCATGATTGATTATGTTTGTTTAGTTCGATTGATTTGTCAATACACGTATTTATTGCTAGGCTAATACCGTCCATATTTTCGTATCCATTCATTATTCCTGTGATTAACGGATTTGTCTGGGTAATTTAGCAAAATGTATTTATATAGAACTGCTCTTTGTCATCGTGAACTTCCATTGAGAATCTCTCACTTCATCAGAGGGATATTTTCGGGATAGAAGGAAACTACACAACTAATAGTCCAGGCAACCAACTATGGTCCAAATCAATTCTCATATTACTTGCTCAGGTGGGCTCATTTTCATGGATGAACTTAAAGACAGGCAATATAATAACACAAATTAAAAAAAAACGTGTAAAATCACTAGGTAGTACGAAATTGGTATTGATAGAAACGAATGAGTTTACTTTAGGACCATAGTTGGGTTATTGGACTATAGTTGTATGGTTTTACGGTTCCTTTGTTTTTAAACGTAGTTGAATAAAAGGGGTAAACGGTTACCCTTGCTTGATTTAAACATTCACGATTTTCACACATTAGTAAAAATAAAACCCTTACTTAACACTTTCACTGCCAGGGCCCCGTCTTGTGGGCGCCTATACTGTAGCCACTTCGCGCTACTTAGCAGAAAAACCACGGGATCGGCCACGAGCGAGTTGAGCGAGGGAATGTGTTTGATAGAATTGAGTGGCTGCCGTACTTGATATCCTTGGAAGTTCCAGAGGAATATTTCACACTGGCGGTCAGTTTGACGGCCCAAAGGTTGGCAGTGCCTTACACTGCTTCGAAACACCGAATTCTGCTCTTATAACTGCAGACAAGTGTGGTGAGTATAGGTACACAAGTTGGTTGACTCAGCCAAAGAGTGTATTTAGTATAAATTCGTTTTCACACTGAAACCAAAAAAAGCAAGAAAAAAAAAGTTTATATAGAAAAGCTAGATTATGTGTATTTTGAAATGTCTAGTAGGTATTATTTTACGTAAACCAACACTTGATGTACTTATTATCTATTATTTTAAGGTAACTAACTGATTTCTTCTGTATAATTTTTAACTGAGTCCCCACGATACGAGTACAGGCGTAGATTACGAGTAGTGTAGGGTCTCCAGGCTTCGTAGCATGGATCACGCGATAAGTGACAAGATAGAGCATTCGTCACTGGCTGACACCGTTCGATAGAACGAGACGACGCTCTTGTCACTTATCACGTGATAAGGCCAACCATGCTACGGGGCCTGGCCCCGTAGCATGGATAGCGTTATCACGCGATAAGTGATAGGATAAGCGCGTCGTCTCATTCTATCGAACGGTGTCAGCCAGGGACGGCAGCTCTATCCTATCACTTATCGCGTGATAACGCCATCCATGCTACGGGGCCTGGTAACAATTGTAACACAATAAAAAAAGAAATAATAAGAATTAATTATTGTTTAAGTAAATTTGATTAAATGATTAATTTATACAAATTACAGTCCACTATCGAACCTCGCATCCGCGCTATAATATTAAATCTCAAGGTAATCTTTAGATTGGCTAATTTTGAAGTCAAGTTTAAATAGAAAACGTGTATTTGTACGAACAATACAGTGCAGCGTAACAATTTCCCTCTGACGTCACTGTGCGGCTGGGTTATCATTTTGCTACATTGCTACAACTGGGGCAGTTTTTCAATCAACCGCCCAGTGATGTTACGGAACTGTTCACTTTACTCATAAATATGCTTTACTTATTGATCTCAAAAAAATGTTGGATGTAGGTATATTAAGGGTTTAAAAGGATATACATAGATTTTTCATCATATATTCATAGATTCGCTGGATGCGGGTGGCGCAGGACCGGTCATTTTGGCACTCTTTGGGGGAGGCCGATGTCCAGCAGTGGACGTCTTTCGGCTGATATGATAATGATAGATTTTAAATGCGACGAAAATGTGCATTGACATACTTCATGCACAATTTGTTTTTTATACTGATTGTTCGTATTAAATTAGCTGGTTATGTTGGTTGTTATTGGTGTATTTCTTTTTGTTACTTAATTCATGTGTCTAACTCACCGAACAAGACATTTCAATCTAAAAACATTACCTACAAAGTTTTTAACTCAAAATAATCTTGGACTACATTTGGAGAAACTAAACCGTCTGACCTAGTTTGGATAATCTTATTTGTTATCTACTTGCTTTGATTCCTCAAGAAAAGTCCAGTGTGGCTATTTCACTATCATAGTATATTAATCTAGAAAACGAAGTTAACAACGTGGTCTCGAAATCCCGAAGCGGGTCAACCTCATTATCGATACTACGTTATCGATAGATTTCCCACCCCTAGCGCTCTCGGCAGCCATTACCCGCATCCGGTCATCGACCTCACAGCAAACTTGCGTTTACCGTCAGCGAAAACTGTAGTTTCATACAAATTCTATAGGAACAGTTGACGGTCGGCGCGTGGTTGACACCATTGATAAGTTTGTCGTTGTGGAAATTGGCAAATTTAATTTGCTGGCGTATTAAAATCAAACTAACGAAGCCCCATACGATGTTGATGGCTATCGTTGACAGTGGCGTTATTTTTGACCGCATCGGTAACATTGTCATTCTGTTCAGTACATGCTACACATGTGTCCAATTTTGCGAGACCCCCTGAAATGTAAACGAATTCTGTATACTACAGGGACTTTGCCATTTGGCGGGCCAGGTTAAAATGGTTATGGAATGTTTTTAGATAATACGCAGAACCCAGATTCTTTGTTGCTTAATAATTTAATTCATTAATGTTAATGCGGATTTCATTTGGGAATTGTCTTTCTTTTAGCTTTATTATCTTTTACGGTTACAATTTAATTTTGTAAATTATGCGTGTTTTCTTTGTTTTTGTTTGAACCCATTAACGAGGCTGTTTGGTGAGTGAATTCAAGCTTCTTACTTAATAAACATTATTTAAAAGCAAAAAACAATCAGCCTCATTTCTGCCAAAATAGAGAACATAAAGTCTTTGAAATCGTTATATCTTCTAGATAATCCTTGATAATATGTTTAATATCAGAAAAAGTAGTATGCAAACTAAATAGTCGTTTTTATCCTTGAAATCATCCCTTTAAGGGGTGAAAAGGGGATTGTGATAGTAACATATATGTTTACTCGTACTAATAGATTTTGTGCACGCGTGGTTTTAATCCCACATTTCCCACAAGGCGATTAACGAGGCTGAGGTACCGTGTCAGACGTTTTTTTTAACCCTCTATCATGGCTGAGCCATTTCTTCCACCTTGTATAGATATCGGCGTGTTTCCCAGTGAACTGACAAGCGAGGGCTCCCAAACGTTACGTCCACTGCCTCGCGCACCTGTTGCCCTGTAGCTCTAGTATAAGTTTTATCGATACATATACTTATTCGAACGCGTTTGCGTTTAGTTTTAATTTGTATGGCAACGCGTAGTTCCTAATAGTTACCATCAGAGGCGCTGTTCGCGTTGCCATACAAATTCAAGCTAAACGCAAACGCGTTCGAAAACGTATTGAATCAATAAAACTTATACTAGAGCCTCTGGTACTGATGTTGAGGACATTTTATTGTGAAACTATTTTCGCATCCTAGCTTTGCTTGTGAGTCATTTTACATCAATTACATCATTCATACAAGAAATAATATTTGATCCTAGTTCAATACTCTTGAACCAAGAGTTCTTAATTAATCGAAGATTATCTCGAATAAAGCGAAATTATCTTGAGCTGATAATGTTTTCGTCTTGGTTCGAGAGATTCATCCAAGATTATAAATTTGTTCAAGTAGTAAGTCTTTTTTTTCTGTGTAGTTAAAGTTTTTATTTTGGACCTTGGTGCCCTTCAGGATCTCATACTATACGCATTGGAGCATTTCAGCTGCTCTAGGCGCCTTTACTTCAACAATTTCAAAGTTTATTCTGAATACTGATGAAAGATTTTTTGAAATCGCATGAGAAGTTTTAGAGGTTACAGGAACTTATAAAGCTATAATCTCACAGACTTCCAAATAATGCTAAGTATAGACTATAGAATACTAAAAGTGGAAGTCGCGTGCAAACCCCCTTTTTGCCACTGTACACTGGCTGTACCCTGCTATAATTGGCGTGTGATGCTATTCGCCCCCGTCGAGCACGCCTCGCATCCCTAACAACTTAGCAGATTCATAGGCACTGAATTGCTATTTCAGTGGATGTACAGTCAACCAATTTGATTCCTAGGCCATCATAGAACCTTGCCGTTGTAAATGCTATGTCAATACAGGTTACTATAATTATTGCGATGCTATGTAGCAGTTAAAATGACAGGGTTTTACAATGGTCTAGGAATCAAATTGGTTGACCGTACATTGGTGTTGGCGGCACAGTGCTGCATAGTATTTGAAATATATGTATAGCGCAGTTTATGTGGATAACTTTTGAAAAATAAACCTAGTTCTGCTACGTTATAGCACGCCTTATCAGGCCTGTTTCTCTTGCTTCGACTTAACTCGGCCTTAGCATGGAATTAGCGCACCTCCGAGCAATTCACCCGAACGCGGTTGACACTGGTGACAGTGAAACGACGCCAACGAGACGGCCCTAACTTGACGAAAGATCACGTGATCGTGTGTATGTTTGTTTGTATATGGATATACTTTATGCACATAAGACACAGGTACAAATACAGACACACATAGACAAATGAGGATAAATTGGTAATTCGGTACCAAGGTACCTATACCGTTGGAACGGGATGCCATGCCATGATTAGAGTTTTCTAGCTGCCAAAAATCGGTTTTGTTAGACAGATGGTTTTCTGTGCATAAGTGCTATTATTTATTCTGTGGCCGTACAGTCTGCATCAAAATTAACTACGCAATCGAAGGCTTCAAAAGTTTTTATTCCCTTTTAATAAAGACTTTTGACGTCTTCGTTTGCGTAGCTACTTTTGATGCTGTCTGTACGTAAGTATGAAGTATACCAAACCAAAACTACCAAAAGACAAACTAGAAAATTATTCTTATTCTTAAACAGGACCTCGTTGGGGTTTTTAACTGTATTCGTCTTTTGCCCTTCATAAACGTTCATGAAACTTATTTCAGCTAAAATGCCTTTCAAATTCGCTCTTCGCTTTGACATTTTTGTTTGTGAGAGAGACAAAACTTTTAGCTAATAGAGGTTTGTTAAGTTTGTGAGTGACATGTAAAAGAGCCCTAGAGGCCTGCTTTTAGAGTAAATATTTGAATTTTGTTTCGCCGTTATTTATTTCAGAGCACCTTATAATAAATAAATAGATAAAAGCGTAGCGCTACGAAATCATTGGCACTGAATGTATAATTCAAAGCTCCTGCTTAATCTGATTCTACCTGACCAATCTTTAAAATATTTTTTAAAGGAAAACCAACTTATTAAAGCTATATACCTATGATAATAAAAGCGAGAGCAATGGAAATCAGAGTAAAGATGATAGATCGTCGTGACCAAGCACTTCGCGATGACTTCGCGATATCATCAACTGCCATGATTCGCGACACTCCCAACAACCAAAAGAAGTGAAGTCATCGCGAAGTGCTTGGTACAGTCATCAAGACACTATCAACCGCCATCATTCGCGACAATAGTCGCTCCAGTCTCAGTATTAGATCCTGGAGTCTTCCGCCGGAGAGCACGAAACTTGGCCGCCGTGGAGTTTATAGTCGATAAAAATACCAAATATTACTGGTTACAGGTTTACTCCAAAATAATAAAAAAGGCGGATCAATTTTCGCACGGAAAAAGGTTACCTATATGACTTATATCACTTAAATGCCACGCAAGCAAAGCTGCGAGGCAACAGTTGTTTCACAATAAAATGTCGTCACAATCAGTACTAAGGCAACAGGTAGCTTCTGTGAATTAGGCAAGATAGGGCTGCAAGTCTGTCGCACCGCAGTGGGGTGCCGTCTGCACCGAGCGGGGCGAATCAGAATGGGCACTGACAACCCTGGCTGATCAGGGATGTCTATTTATAGCTTATCAGCGGCTACACGTTTCTAAACAAGGTCAGACTGATTTGTTGTATTCCATTTTAAAACAAAAATGAACGTTTTTCAGTGAATCTACGAGTATTATATGGGGGTCAATTTCAGATATATATATATATATATATTTATTAGAAGACCAACAGCTTTTAACTTTCAATATAGGCTTACATCTAAGATACAATTGTCGAGCCAATGACAGGTCTCCCTAACAGATATAGGAAGAAACAGATTTGCTTAAAATGTATAAAAAAAAAAATATATATTTGCGTTCAATCTTACACAAATCAACCTAGTCCCAAACTAAGCAAATGGCTATGGGTACTAGACGACGATATAGATACTTATATAGAGAAATACATACTTAAATACATAGAAAACATCCATGACTAAGGAACAAATATTCGTGCTCATCACACAAATAAATGCCCTTACCGGGATTCGAACCCAGAACCTCTTGCTTCGTAGGCAGGGTCACTACCAACTAGGCTAAAGCGGTCGTCAAATATGTTAGGTTAATGAGTAAATATTACAAATATTACAATCTTTTATTTGTTTCGCAAGCAAACCCATATCGAGCATGTCTCTCCTATCCTCCAGACTCATCATATTATGCCGCTTACAACTATCACTATAACTAATAGCGCAGCTTATATTGCGCATTCTAATTATTGCACTGATGTCAGGTCTTAAATATTTTACAGTCTTATAGTAGCTAATGTTTGTGCGCTTGCTTAGATTTTTTATAGTTACCTCATCGGTGACAGGCGAGCGTATGACGCGCCTGCTGGTAAACGGTCACCATAACCTATGGACGCTTGCAACTCAAAGGTATCAAATGCGCATTGCCGATCCTAAAACAGCCGTAGATATAGCATACCCGTGGCAAATATTAACTCACTTCATTTGTAGTCTACGTAAAAACTCATACATGTATTATGAAATTTAACTTTAATATCAATTAAAATCTGTTTATTCGTCGTACTATACTTACCTATTACTCAATAGTAACCCGACCTAATACCGCAGATAATAGCGGCTTCGTTCAAACTTGGGCAAAGTTTGCGCTAATGTGCTTGTGTGTTTTGGGGTAAAACGGGGCGAATCGAACTTCGGGTGAAGGCGTAATTTGAGACTTGTTTTGGATGGAATACATTGAAGTATTTTATTATTTACATGATTTAGCTCGCGTGAACTTCGGTGTTAACTTTCAGCTCTAAAGGCAGAGATGAGTTTCGGTGTAGAAAGTAGGTATTCTGTGTTAAATTCATTCAGCAGTTTTTGAGTGTTTGAGTTATCCTTTGGTGTTAAAATGTGTATTACCTACTCAATGAGTAGGTAATGAACATTGGTAATTACAGAATGACAAAAAACAAATTTCGTCTTTCCTGTGGTCACTAGTTAACAGCTATTCTACTTGCAAGATATGATTTAATAACCACACAAAATATAAAAGCAGATGCCGTATACAAATTATGAGTCCAATCAAAAATTAGGCGTAAATGTCCACAGGAAATACTTAAACCTAAATCTCTGTATGACTCTGCATTATTATACAGGGTGTGGCCTGTAATAGGAGCCAATATTGTATCCAACCCCTTGTGCCCCACAAATTTTAATTTTTTTTGGATTCGGATATATTTTGATCTAAAGTTATGACCTCCAAGTAATGTATCTTGGCACCACGACATCATAGCACAGCAGTCAATGCGGATTTTGAGGTAACATCATGTAACGAGTAATAATTGTTTTTGCATTTTTGTTTTCAAAAGATATTTTTGTGATTTTTGGATTTTTATTTCATTTTTTTGTGTTTTTAAAATAAAAAGTTACTGATAGCACTCCAGAAGAGTAAAAAATACAACTAAACTTATTTTCAAAAAAAAAACACTTAAAAAACTATTTTTTTTTTCAAGTTTGACCATGTGGAAATAATTGTTCACAAGCTTTTCTTATTACAGGCCACACCCTGTATATCTCTGTATTACTTAATGTACACTTACTGTATACTTTAATTAAACCCTAATGTTATAACTGGAGGATTTGCATAGCCCTAACCTCCAATCGCGCATAGTTACAAACTAGACATGTTAACAACATTAGTAGGTATACATTTACATGTCAATATATATGAGTAATATCTGTATTCCCTTTGCGCTGGCAGTAATCACGGTTGACCCGCCTCACACGCGGCTCCGTGAATTGACGTGACGGTTAGGATATTAACAATGTGTTCTTGAAGTTAGCTGTAGGTACCTACAGCTAACTTCAAGAACACATTGTTAATATCCTAACCCTGTACGAAACTAACTGCGACTTCATTTTAAATTTACGCCTGAGCGTATGACCCAAATCACTCAATCTTTAGGATTATAATTATAACATAACAAATGATTAAATTGGATATGACGATACTTTGGATACTTTGTTTACTCATAGTATGACTCATTTGTAGATAATACTAAAAATATTACATGTCAAAATATTAAAATTAATAAATTATTCAATTATCCTAATTGAATTTATATAATTTCGTTCCTTAGTGCTTAAATAAGAATTCTATAAAACATAATTAAAGAAAAAAAAATTCAATGTCAATAATTTGATAATTTTAAGTTTAACTAATTATTCATCAGCTGCTTTCGTGTATTAACATTTATAATTAACTACCCAATGGCTAGATTTTCACTAACATTAAAAACAGCATTAGAATATCTATTGGTGTTTCAAAAGTACAATTTACACTTACATTATTACAGCACTGTTTATTAACCATATGGTTAATAATCTACGTAGATAGATAACATAGAAAAGAGTAGCTTTTCAGTGAAGGAAAACATCGTGAGGAAACCGGCCAAATCCCACCAAGATCTAGTTTGCCTTCTGGGTTGGAAGGTGACATGGCAGTCGCTTTCGTAAAACAAGTGCCTACGTCAAATCTTGGGATTAGGTGCCGAAGTGGTTTCTGGGGTCTTTTAGGGTTCACAGCCGGAAAACGATAGGAGGGCACTTTTACAAGTCCATATAATATCTATTGTTGATTCTACATTATAAATCATGCATAAGAAAATAAACTACATTATCTATGTTTTACGTGTTGAATAAAATACAAATCTCGAGTGACGTAGTTTCGTTGAGTTCAAATGAAAATGCAAGCATGATTTGTTGATTGGAAATTATTTCAGAAGCATTTCCCCAAATGGTTTTCATAAATCCAAATTATTCAAAAAAAAATAACCCAATTTATAGCTTCTAAATACAAGTCGATCCATACTTTTCCATATGATATCTGTGGGTGGAGCTTAACCGCCGTCGCCCCGGGGAAATCAGTGTGCAGCAGAAACCACGTTAGGGAACCGTAATTGATACTTAGTTTGTAAATAGAATCATAAAAATATTGTTAAGCTTCTGATTTTTCACGAGCTCACGTAAATGTTTTTATTGCATCTTACTACGAAATAGATTTATTTCAACCTGTTTCTGTCAGGTGCGCGCCTTTTCTGAGAATTCATTAGGTCTTTCGTCGGGGATGCGGCCAGCGGTGGATGCCTTGCTTCTTAAGCGGAGCTTCTGACGCTGATTGCATTATTGACGGCTGACCAAACTACCGGACAACGTCGCTTTATGAGCAAAACCAAACTACCGTACAACGTCGCTTTATAAGCAAAACCAAACTAACGTACAAGGTCGCTTTATAAGCAAAACCAAACTACCGTACAACGTCGCTTTATAAGCAAAACCAAACTACCGTACAGCGTCGCTTTATAAGCAAAACCAAACTACCGTACAACGTCGCTTTATAAGCAAAACCAAACTACCGTACAACGTCGCTTTATAAGCAAAACCAAACTACCGTACAACGTCGCTTTATAAGCAAAACCAAACTACCGTACAATGTCGCTTTATAAGCAAAACCAAACTACCGTACAACGTCGCTTTATAAGCAAAACCAAACTACCGTACAACGTCGCTTTATAAGCAAAACCAAACTACCGTACAATGTCGCTTTATAAGCAAAACCAAACTACCGTACAACGTCGCTTTATAAGCAAAACCAAACTAACGTACAACGTCGCTTTATAAGCAAAACCTTGACAGTGGCGAAATCATCTTAACTTAGATGGGAGCCATTTTTTTTAAAAGAAGAAGAGGATAATTCATTAGTATTTTATTTATTTTTTATTTATTTAGAACATATACAGTCGCATAAACAAAAATATAAGGAGTACACAAAGAGTACCAATAGACATAAAGCTAAAGACCTGGAGGTTCATTAATATATGAAAACTATGCAGTATGTCGGTTCTTGTGAATACAAAGGTAATTTACCAACAGTTTACGTAGGACGTAGTTACAACTATACTAAGTTTGGAAACCAATGTAGATGATGTTATTTACAATAACAGATGAGCATTAATAATCCCGAGTTTTGTATGTTTTCTATGTATTAAAAATTGTAATACTTGCATCTACAGATCTACAGATATATATAAATATTTTCGTTTGTTATTAGATAAATTTTCGTATTGCTTTTATTAGTAAAAAATACCTTATCGTGTGATAAAGGTGCGTATATGTCACCGTACGACTGATCACTGTCACTATAATCTTAAGGCGCTATAGTATCATGGTCTTCTCTCCCTCTCGCTGAGCATAAGCGTGAGCGAGATGGAAGTGCGTGTTTGGAAGCGCGGATATCATGTTTTTTAATTTTAATTTTTTGTGCGTTTAAATAAATAAAAAAGTAATCACTAAGTTCCCTCAAACATGATATTGCCGATTTTTAGAACCAATGTTAATATGTTTAGCTATTGTGCATAATTTGCTACGAATGTTTTAAGTGAATTTTAATATGTTTTAGACTTATGTTCGTGATTTTTTTCTATCGAGCGAAAATTGCTTAATCGTGTTTCGAATCACTGATTTCCCTGCAGAAAAGCCTCAAGATTACTATTCGTATTTTTTTGAAACCATATTATTATAAACAGACGCATTATATTGTTTCAAAAACTATGTTCGCTTCACTTCGCTGAACCTATAGTGCCTTAAGGCTCGGCCACATGTCCAAGGCACGGTGTCACCGCGCCGTCAAAACTCACGTTGCGGTGCCGTAGAAAACCACGGCGCCATGTCGTGGATTTTCAGGCATCAGTTTTTTCAAGTTAGGCATTGGCGCGTCATTGGAAAGGCCTATGTCCAGCAGCAGCTAAGACTCATCCATAAACCTATTACATATCTTGATTAGCTCTGAAGTCAAAGCAAACTAGTATAAACGCGCCATTTTCACGGGTCACATGTGGTTACCGAGCCGGGGTGATTTCCCCGCGGGCCCGGCCCACGAGTCCAGGCCTAATCACGACCACGTCTAGAGTGACGGCCCTCGCGACGTGTCGGGTTATAATATTATGTGTTAATAGAAGTTTATTTATTTATATCTGAACTTAAGCTATTACAATGGGTACTAGTAGAAAAGAAAAAAACAAAAATAATAATAACTAAAACTTAAAAGATTGACCCAGGTCGCTGCCAGGTGGCAGTGTGCCCAGAATGCTGGCAGCATTGCCACGTTGTATGGCAATGCTGATCCTCTGGGCGAGGTAAAAGCCAGCCTTCTGGTCACGTCAAGCCTCGACCAAGCGCTTGCACAATCCATTGTAGAGTCTGTGTGCCCCTGGTCCCCACGGTCCGAAGGTCTCTTATTTTTATATCTTAGGCTACCACAATAGTCTAGCTACACGTGTTAACAGGAGAGACATGTGTACATCACTGGTGACGGCACAAGATACAAAATGAATAACGAAAATATCTGCTAGAAGGGTTGAATCCAAGCTATACATCAGCACAAAATCTTATTTGTAGCATATAACCTCTAATTATTTGCGCTGAATGTTTCTGACAAATTATGTTTATCAGTAAGTACATTTTTAAACACCTCATTGCATAGGTATGCGTCTGAGCAACCGTTTTGGTCAACATTCTGGGACTTTCGCGTAGAAAGGAAGGTCGCATGCGCACTCAGCCTTGCGCTTGTGCGCAGCCGAGCTAAGGCAATGCACCGCGAAATATTTGCGAGTTAGGTACCAATGTGACAACCAGGATCCTTTTTGTGATAGTGACGAAAACAGTGTTACAGGTATTTCAATAGGGTTCAATCTCAATTTCATAATGATTATTGCAGGCTTAGCTTATAAAAGTTGTTAGTAAGTTACAAAAACATAAAAACTATTGTTAGTACATTGTTCCAGTAAAATTACATGTTGATAAATTAATAACAACAAAGAATAATAATAAAACAAAATAGTATGTATACATTATGTCACATTTAATAAATGAATTGCTAACTGTCAAAATTTACAAAACTAGAGTGCATACAGACCCATCTTTGGAACATCGGCGATATACCAGTGTCATATTGGCGAGCTACTAATTAAATCTTAGATATTTTATTGAAATCGGAAAGAGTCCTTTGGGTACTAGAAATATATAAAAAGTAATTACAATAAGGTTTTAAACATAAAATATTGCACAATGTACCTAAACTTATATAACCTCTTTTTTATATTAGAATAATTGACAGTTAATCTCTCAATTGTGTACTCGCTTAAGATTTATCTTAAGCTAGATAACATATGTGTAACGCAACCTTAGCGCTACGGTTACCTTCAAAAACTAGTGCACAATTCAACACCTTGCCGTGATTTGTGCCGCATTATTTGGTAGGCACTATGGAGCACATTCCGCCGAGTGTGAGTGTACCGACATGTAAATGATTGCAAATATACGCGACCTTCGCATACCGGGGTATTGTGATGTCTAGTCCAGTTAGCCAGTGTTTAGAGTGGACTAACACTAGTACTAGCGTCTACTGGAGGATATTATTTTCGGCATGTTTTGGTTAAGTTAGGTTAGGTAACTATTTATTAGCCATTAAGTATCTTTACTTTAATGAGCCTACAAAGTAAAATGACATCGTGTTTTGTTTTTTAATTTCAGTTGATTTCGCAATTACGTATTGCCCGGTCACCGTAGGTATCTGTGCACCCGCGTGACGTCATATCGGCGCTCTGAATACGGCGTGAGCGCACTTAGCCAATACGCAGAGGAAAGATAATCCGGAGTGAGAATTGACTCATCTCTCAAACTCACAACATTAAAGCTAGAAAGAATTCTAAAACGCTTATAACTGTCGCGCCTTAAAATATCTTAAGCAATGATGTAATATAAAAACCGGCCAAGTGCGAGTCGGACTCGCGCACGAAGAATTCCGTACCATTATCAATAAAAATATTTATATTATTTTGTTTTTAGTATTTGTTGTTATAGCGGCAACAGAAATACATCATCTGTGAAAATTTCAACTGGAACTATCACGGTATCAGTGAGATACAGCCTGGTGACAGACAGACGGACGGACGGACGGACAGCGGAGTCTTAGTAATAGGGTCCCGTTTTACTCTTTGAGTACGGAACCCTAAAAAAGAGGTATATAGGTTATAAGCGCTCCACAAATGGCACACTAAAATGCCTCAATTTCGCGTCGTCAATGGAAACGTAAACGTGTCTCATGCAGCTGTCAGATGTGACTGGCCATTTTTAAACAGGGAATTTCGTATAAACCACATATCTACCTCTTACATCATTGATCTTAAGTAGGTAAATACCATGGCAAAGCTGTGTAACTGCTAGCACTGGGCGCGCCACCTTAGAATCGCTTTCGCCTCGCTTCCCCGACCCCGCTGTTTGGACACCTGTCAATACCGGAACGGATAAAGGAAACAATGCGATGACGAAACGGACCTACTTCAATGTTATGCTGTTTGTCTAGCGCAGTGTCTAGCTGATTCGGATGATGTTAAGTTGCGACATTGTTGCGTGTTTTCACGGAGCTTTTGTACCAAGAGCCCAAAATGGAGCACAATAGATATATGTCTACAAGCAGTTAAACAAATTCGTACAAACGTTCGATGCGGCGCGCTCACACAGGCACGCGTAGGTACGGTACAGTACACTTAAGGCGCCGTAGGTTCATGGTCTTCTCTCCCTCTCACTGAGCATAAGCGTGAGCGAGATGGAAGTGCGTGTTCGGAAGCGCGGATATCATGTTTCTTAATGTTAATATTTTGTGCGTTAAATAAATAAAAAAGTAATCACTAAGTTTTGTGTACAATTTGTTACGAATGTTTAAAGTGTATTTTAGACTTATGTTCGTGATTTTTTTCTATCGAGCGAAAATTGCTTAATCATGTTTTGAATCACTAATCTCCCTGCAGAAAAGCCTCAAGATTACTATTAGTATTTTTTTGAAACCATATTATTATAAACAGGCGCATTATGTTGTTTCAAAAACTCTGTTCATTTAATTTCGCTGAATCTACCGCGCCTTAAGAGGCTGACAAGACCAAATTTGTTGAAATTGATATTATTTGAGCAGTTGTATAAGAAAAACTATTTGTTCTAGCACATCAAAAAAAATATAAGTTAATATTCATCATATTTCCAAGACCGTAGACGGACTCGAAACATAATTGGATGAAATCGGCTCGATAGAAAATAATTGCAAAGATTGGTCTTAAAATCATCTTAAACGGTTCTATGTCCTTATTTTTTTGACGTATGGGTCTGCAATTAAAAACACGAAGTCCACATATTCATACCTAAACCGTAGACGAGCCATATTTCACAAATAATCTACACTTTTTTTTATTTCAATATTTATTCATTATTTTCGTCTAAAACCTGGCCGCTCAAGTAACACTCGCTCTCGCTTACTCCGATACAAATAGACAGTGTGCGAGTTTTTGGTGTTGACAGCGCCTTAAGTGCAAGTCGGGGTAGCCGGCGGTACATTCAGGCGCGCCCGTGCGCCTCATAGAAACGGTTAAGGTCGTTGATATACCACTTTAGCTATTACCATTTCTGGAGTATGGGTGTGTCCTCTTGGATAACGCT
This sequence comes from Epinotia brunnichana, assembly GCA_963854355.1. NCBI lineage: Eukaryota > Metazoa > Arthropoda > Insecta > Lepidoptera > Tortricidae > Epinotia > Epinotia brunnichana. The sequence goes on along the minus strand of OY977945.1, from coordinate 2,028,146 downwards.
CTTGCATAGTGCGACGTACTGTTTTTGAGATGAAAGTTGGAATATTAGGAATGAATACACATGTGTCAAACGTCAAATACATGTGATCAGTTTTGCCTTATTTTTACTTACAATAAAATAAACTGCAAAAGTGTCAATTTTTATCTTTTACGTTTGAATGATTTTAGTAAGTATAGTATACATGTATAGGTACTTTACTAAAATTATTATTTTATACCTACGAGTATTGTTCTTTGCTACAAAGTTATTTAAGGCGTTACAGAACGGGTCCTTGTCTTGATAAAATATTTTATTTAAATACTTACTTCATCTTCTTGGAAACCTGTAAGAATACACACCCATGTGATGCTAAGCGGTTCGCTCGTTCCTCAGATGCAAAAATAGACGCTTTTTTCGCTCCTTATATATAACTCAAGAGTGGTCACAGCTCGTACGTGTGAAGAATTCTTAATCTTCTTCTGAGATGCTTCGTTGTAAAGGTATTGTCTGAATACTGTCGATAAAAATATCTCGAGGAAATTGAAGGCGTAAATTCTTTGTATTGTGCATCAATATACAGCGAAGATTCCTTAAGGGTGAAACGGTATAATATTTCAAAATTGGTTCCAGGTAACTTCTTTACAATCTACGCAATATTACAAATATACAATCTTCACTTTATGTACTTGAATTTATACGTTCGATTCGAACCTAGGTATTTATCATTTATTTATTTCAAAGACTGAGGGTTAATTGCCCAGATTCAATTTGTTTATTTATTTAACTTAGGCAACTAACTAACTACAGTGGCTCCGCAAAGCAAGTCTTGGCATCCGACACGAGTTGTTTCCAGAGTTGTTCTGACTGAGGCAAGAAGGCCTTTAATTAATAATAAATTCACCTAAGAAACTAACATCCCCATTACTTAATAATTTATACCGATACCGAATCGATTGTCTGGCCAGATTAGTCTCTAATTTCCTCATTATATCAGCCGAAAGACTGGCCAAAAAGAGTGCCACAATGTCCGCTCCTGCGCCACCCGCATCCAGCGGACTCCAGCGATTTTTACCAGGTCACCGTGTCTCACCATCTACCCGCGCTGTTTCCTCATACTGATCCATTTAAATTGTTAGACTTAGACTTATCTGGACCCATCCGAAGCTACACCCTGCCAACTATCATTATGTCACCACGTCATCCACAATTTCAGATCCCTCAAGGCAGTGAAAGGGTCACACCTAAGTCACGTCAAAAGATCACAGATCAGATATATTTACGTGGCTGTGACGACCATTATGGCTATTAGAATAACCACAGGCTAGTGGGGTCAGCGATAGGATTGTATTGAATACTAATATCCATCGATCTGATACTTTATGGAAGATTTTACACGTCGGTTTAACCTATGGCCTTATAGATTATGGATGGGGTTACGTAATGTGTACGTGTTGGCACATTTAAGGATTCCTAGTGTTTTTCTGCTATTACTGGGTGTGCAAAAAATTACCAGTCACCCAGCTTATGAGTGTTTTGCACACCTATACCTCATTCCATATTATAACATTAGAATTTAATGGACTAATTAGTCAAAGTCAAAACAAAACAATATTCATTAAGAGCTTTTCAAACATAACGATGCTAAAGTTATTGCGTTCCAAAGTGGTTTTCCTTGACGATTAACACGATTTTTCTAATCTTATATGGCAAAGGGTGTACCTTATTTTATCACACTGTAATGAATGTATTTTTTCTGTAGCTGTCCATAAAGGGCGGCAACACACTTGTGAATCCATTGGAGTTTCATATTCATATTTCATATTCATTTATTTGCTGCAACCATGGTGTTTACAGGATGTTCTTAAAATCTAATCAGTACAGACATGGACTCTACTAGGGTGTAGCAACATACTTAATTACTAAACTAACCTATTCGACTTAACAGTAGTTAATTAGTTTATTTACTACAGTTGCATTGGTGGCTTCGTAGACTAGGCTCCCAGTGAAGTCCTTCACTCAACCCCGTACTGAAACTGTAATTATAAGGGGAATAATTAAAGACGCTTATGTATTCACAGCGTGCTTTGCTTCCATCTTTGCTATTACATCGTTTGATATTCATTGCTGAGATCTGATTTCAAGTAGGTATCTAGGTCTTTTAGAGGGGAAATTCAACTAGGTACCAGATACACATTAACGTTATTAAGACTACTGGAATCGCGGCCCTGATATCACATATTCAAACTTCGACGGAAACAATGTGAATCCACAATAATATGACTTACATGTGGCAAACTTCGTGATGTCATCGCCATGCCACCAGAATGACGAAAAATATTTTTTAATACAGTTGCTCAAAAAGTGCTACTTTACGTAGCTGTTTAGCGTGCGGAAAGTTGGTTTTTACTTTTCCACGTATATCGAACGACATTTTTTGATACAGTTGCGAAAAATAAGAAAAACAACTAGTAAGGAATTCGAAACTAAGAAATAATTATTAATTCTGTAAAATAAAAAATAATGAAGTTAATCAAAAATATATTTTTTAATACAGTTCTTCCTTACTTGTTGTTTTTCTTATTTAAAGCAACTGTATTAAAAAACGTAGTTCCATACACGTGCGGAAATGTCATTCTTCACTCGTCCCGAGTGCGGCTCGTGGCAAGATATCTCTATACTCGAGACGTAATGACATACTTTCCGCACTAGCATCGAAATGTACTATTATAAGCTGTATATATAAATGTACTATATTAAACATATAAGCACATAGAAACAAAAAGCTTGTCCAATGTCTGTTTTGAATTTTCATACGCTGGATTTCTGTAGACGGATGTATTTTTTGCGTTTTATTAATGACTCCGAATTCAATAATAAATTTAAATGGCTAATAAAATAATAAAAGTAAAACAGAGATACTCCCACAAACTCTATTTTTTTGATACATTAAGTTTTGGAAGAGGGGGAGCCTCGGTTTTACCCTTTTTTATATGAACTAGGCTACCCGATCAACATCCTCTTAAGTCCAGTATCAAACTTGAGTGCAGTTTAATAATACAGGACTTAGCATAGTTTATGCAACAGCATTTGAAGCAATAAGTGCCTGAAAGACACTACAATAGCAACATACTTTATTGTAATTATAGGCCAGTCTCACTTACTAAACAACGCGGCTTAAATATCTTTATGACTATCACTTTAAGACCCAAATTGCTATGACCTATCCGCATTAAACGGATTGTATATTACCAAGCACCTGTTTAGGTTTACGCCACGACCTACAATTCATCCTAATTGTCTGGATGTCTAGACTCAAATCACTCACGAATACCAGAAAACGTCAAAGGACAGAATCATACGATTTTAGACCTTATTCAGAGGTGTTTAGGATGAGTTTAGTGTTGATAATGGTAGATGTTATAGCGTATTAGTTTTGTCTGTTCAAAATGTCAATAAATCAGTATCGAACAATGCCGGATCATCGGAAGATGTTGCGCAATGCTAATGCCATGTTGGGTAACTTGGCTTTTGCATTGTGTTGAGTGAAGCTAGATACCTAGATTCGTAGAACCTAGGTCTACATTTTGCAACAATTTCGTTTCAATATAATTTCAACAACATGCAAGAAGCGGACCCCGGGCTCCTTTAGATCACAACCGGGAATAACGCTAGGATAATAATGATGATAATTTCAACAACATGATCGTTTATGTAAGACTTAATTGGGTACTTTTCTGGGTAAAAAAAATATAATTCGATTTACTTAGTCCGTCAGTTAAAACATCCATGAGTCAGCAAACTGGTAACCTAACGCAATCACTAAATTTAATTTCCCAACTGCATCGTTTGTCCAAATTCAGATTTCTACAAAAAGACTATTATCTCTTAAACCCAAAAGCTTTCAATTTTTTTTAATACTTATCGCGTGGTACCCATTCATTTACGTTAGGTTTGTTTTATAATTATCCTGAAATTGTCATGGCCTCAGAGAAAAACGGCTTTTAGGACAAATGAAAATTCGGACAAACAATACAGTTGGGAAATTAATTTTAGTGATTCAGTAAGGCTGCGGTACTTTGATCTGCCTACCATCAGGCAGGCCGTACTCTTGTTTGCCGCTGTCGTAGTATTCAAGAGGCTATCTTCGAAACCACTCGTATCCGATTGAAAAGTCTTACACCAATTAATACGACATGTGACATGGGTTATATTTTAACCCGCTGCTCCGCCTTCATCATCATCATCATATCAGCCGTATCGTACACCGCTGGACATTGGCCTCCCCCAAAGAGTACCACAATGACCGGTCCTGCGCCACCCACATTCAGCGGACTCCCGCGACGCGCGCATCAGTCCACCTTGTGGGGAGTCTACCCAAGCTGCGCCTTCTGGTACGTGGTTGCCACTCGAGAACCTTTCTGCCTTCGTTGTTTCACAAAGAACTATTTAAAGATCTAGTTAATCTTCCAGCCTTGGGCGTTGCGTTTTCCACCGGCCCAAAATCAGCATAATCATACGCTTTACGCACCGCTACCCTTGGTAAACGCGTGGTGCAACTTTGTTTACTAATCAATTGAGTTCATTGAGTTATTATCTAGTTAGTACATAGTTTAAGTACAGTTACCTACATCAATATTAAAAGTACGCATAAATAAGTGTATACATTGAGTATTCACCGACGTAGAGCGTTGCATATGTAATAAAAAACCGACATATTGAAAACCTCTTAATTTTTGGAGATCAATGAGAGCTTTTGACAAAGCAATATTGGCAGAATTGTGGAAAGAGATCTAGGTGTCAATGATAAACCGATATTTTTTTATCGACATGAATTTGATTGCTCGATTTTTGACAGCCACGTCTCACCACAGTCTTAGAATAAATAATATTACTATAGAAGATCCTCTAAATATCTAACAAAATCGTTTCACAGCTAGCGCTAACGCTAGCTAAACAGCATATTGAAAATTATTGCTGATCATGTTTGTTGCCCCATATTGGCGCACATAGTTACTCTTGTTAAATCTAATTTAGTTTTTAGTCCAGCAGTGGACGTGTTTCGGCTGATATGATGATGATGATGGTTTTTAAGTTTTATTGTTTCCAGTGCATACTCACAAAAAGAGAACCTTATTATCTTGAATAAATGAAAATTGAATTGAATTGAATAAACAAATCTGACAAGAGTGTACGACTGGGAATAAGACGTAGGTACCGACAGCAGCTGAAGTAGCTACGAGGTGAATTGCTGGAAATTATCCAGACAAGCTCTTGAACATCCTTTTAATATAAAGACGTGTGTAGATCGTCTTTGTAACGCTCTGCTACTTAATGATCACTGTACTTAAAGCATTTAATTAGCAATGTACCTACAGATTAGTTACGACAGCCATGCTTGTACGTGTCGATGCTGATTAGTTCGAGTATAATGTATTCGCACATTTGTTATGCGGCGCGAACAGTTGATTGCAACCAATTGGGAAAATTTATGACCTAAATGAGTAACGATCGACGGCCAGAGTGCACGCACTCGTTCACTCGTCCTTATGAAGTTATATCTTAGCTCATCTTCGGTGAGTGTGGTGGTGTTCACCCTAAAATGACATATAAATATGTCAAATGGCGTGAATTCTCGCAAAATTCTGTCCTCAACGTAAGAAAACATCTCAGAGACCCATTAATTACCCTCTCGTGTGCTACACTCGTGTCTGTAAAACCACCATCGCCGTCACCGCATGATCCCTCATCCAGTTTCCATACAAATTGATACTTGTTGCACGTGCAAGGATTACCAATTGTAAACAAACGATTAACAGATCTGGATATCCAACCAAATCGAGAAGGCGCGTCATTACAGGAGTTTCAACGGTGAATACGTCATTTTCTAATGGGGTTCCGAAATCTTCTGCACGTGTTTTCTGCCCGCAAACTGGCGTTCGGTGTTCCATTTTTGAAATAAATTCGAGTATTCGCTACGAGTTTATTTTTTCAGTTTATATTTTAGTAGCGGGCAGTATTTTTTAAATCTTAATGATTGAAAAATGCTTCGATCGTTGCTTATCTACCTTTCCTGTGCTTTACCTACTTATTTCTGTATTCCAATTATGAAATAATATATAAAAACGGCCAGTATTTTATACCAAAATGTCATTTATTGATTATAACTATAATCTAATCAATATTATAATATTAATATTTAAAAAACTATACCTATCTAAAACTAAACTACTTATCAAATAAAATAACTTATATCTAAAACTAAACTACTTATAAAATAAAATAACTTACAAATAAAATATTTGTCCGAGTTCGCCGTCGCTGGGCAACGTGCCCAGAAGGCTGGCAGCATTGACACGTTGGATGGCAATGCTTATCCTCTGTGCGAGGTATGAGCCAGCCCTCCGGTCACCCGTTATTTCGGTGAGTCGCTTCGAGCACTCTTTAAAGACCCTGTGGGCACTTTCCCCCCAGGGCCCTAAGGTCTCAACCCCAAACGGCTCAAATATGCAACCACTGTTAATGTTTGCATACTTGCGCCGTTTGAGGAGCTCGGCCGAGTTGGCTGCAGCGCCAACCTTCACGGAGGTGCCACGGAGATGGGAGAGCGATAGGGTGTCGGCACATGTTGCGTCCCATAATAATAATAATGTGCCGTCCCATTTTCCATGGCACGAGGGTCATACCGTCGGGCCTTTTGCCATCATCTCGGGCAAGACCGGATGGCTCCAAGATGGCAGGCGCTCCTGCGCTGGCTAGGGCCCGACGGATGATTATAAATTGGTGAGCGGATAACGTAGCTTTTCATCATCATCATCATATCAGCCGAAAGACGTCCACTGCTGGACATTCCTATCCCAAAGAGGGCCACAACACATAATGACCGTTCCTGCGGCACCCGCATCCAGCGGACTCCCGCGACTTTTAGCAGGTCATCAGGCCACTTTAGAACCTTTCCGCCCAAACGGGCATCGGGCACGTAGGTGCTACCTATGTGAATTCCTCTCTTTACTCTCTTTAGTTTAAAGTTTAATTGTAAAGATCATATTGCAGCACTCTTCAGATGATGCAAGGCAACAGCAAACAGCCTTCGGCTTTCTCTCGTAATAAAGCTATTTAGGTACTCTATTAGCCGGGCAGCCAGCCGTGGAGTGCTCTCGGCAAATGTGGTGGTTCCGTCCGCTGTAATCACGTGATGATAATTATTTCCTTTCCAGCACTTAGTGGAATAACGACACAAGTGATGTGATCTTACTGGGCAGTGTGTGTTTATCCTGTCGAAACACCCTTGGGGGCGAGAAGCCTTGGAGAGGGTCGCGGTAGCTTGTATTTGTAAAGTTAAAGTGATTATATTACTGAGAATTAACAATTTGTGTTTGTGTAGTGAAATGCCTACAATACACATATTAATCCAGTAACCTTGACGCCTGAGAGTACGGGGTACTTTGCGTCAAGTCCGGTAGTTCTGATTTTTCGCAGACTTGGACTTGTTTAATATTTTTGGGCCAATGAATAATCCAAGTTTGTGGTGCGAAACGCAACTTTGTCAAAAATAGAAAATACTGCGAAAACCCTAAAGGAGGTTTTGATAGTTTAGACTAAGTTTGCTACAAAATTAGACTAGAATTTTGTCTCTGTAGACGAAATAGTTTCCGTGATAAAGCGTATCAAAGTTTAATATTTTTTCCGAACTTCGTAACACTAACACACTCCGTCGGGGGTAAGTAATTGGAAATTCATCCCGCTAATTGCGAAGTTCGAAAAAAATATTAGTTTTGGAAAGCTTATTCATTGAGACATTTGAGACAATATAACTAAAACGCAGATATTTGGCCGAGCCGAAGGCAAGGGCACTAATTGTTTACCTACTTCTTCGAGTCCTTGTACCATTAGGAAAGCATGGTGTTATACATAGTAGAGTTACGAGCGTCCGTAGGCTGCGGCTATAGCACGCTAGTTCACCTCAATCATCGTATAAAAAAATGTCGTGTAGAGATATTGTTAACTCCCGACGATTACAATCAACTCTTCTAATAAGCTAATTATTATCAGGTCGTTTCTAATTGACTAGTAATGAAATTAAATCGAACAATAACAGTTGTATAACGATGGTCAACATGCGTGCGTTGCAAAAAGCGTAATTAGAGTTAATGACGTGAAGTCACAGTGTAACTTGCGCAGTATTACTAACTCGTGCCAACATTATCATTACCTTTTCGTAGCTATAGATATAGTATTTATTTGCGGTACAGCGTTAGTATATTTCGATCGGCTTGCTTTGCTAATAGGATTCGAATCCCGGTAAGGGCAAATATTTGTGTGATGAGCATGAGTTTATAATATTTGTTTCCGAGTGTTTTGTGTTTTCTATTTTTTCTTTGTTTTTGACGATCGTGATAAAAATTCTTATTTTTTTGACATGTATGCAGTAATATAATTTTTTATCATGAAATAAATAATCTAATCTAATCTATGTAGTTTTTGCATATCTAAATATATTGTCGTCTATTACCCACAACACAAACCTCATTGAGCTACCTAGTTAGATTTGTATAAGATTGCCACCTAATTTTTTTATTTATATTCCCATTCACGTGTCCGGAACCAGTGCGCAAAATACTTCAAAATACTTTTTGATGAACCAAAACATCAAACCCCAGATAGTCATATGGAATGACATCAAATTGGAATATTTTTGTAGTTGTAAAACAATAGTGGCCGTTGCACCTATTGTGCATATTTTACAAGCTTTTATTTAACTTGCAATGAATGAATGTTTGTTCGGGTGGAATTTTGCAACTCAATTTTGAAACAGATATCTTCAACCGATTGAGCTGAAATTTTTGTTTAAGTATAGTTTGGATGAAAATTCAATATTATGGTACCATCGAGCTGATCTGATAATGGAGATAGAAGGTGGCCATGCAAATTAAGGACTTAAAAGACGTAACCCCGTTGAATTTGGGCTCGTTAGAATCGTTCCACGAGTAGTTGATGACGGTATACAAGAAAGTAAAGTTGCCAATAAAAGCGTTTTTTGACTGAAACTTATTTTCTTGTGGTTTTATTATATGATTTGTGGGCCTTAATATGCCGTTTCGACCAGCAAGTGATCTTTTGTGGCAGCCCTTTCTTTAGAGTTCACCGTTAAGGCCCGTTGCCTCCAGGAAATTCCAGTTTCTTTGGGCGGTGATATGTTGTACCTCTTCTGGGTGCACGATGTGCCGACCTAAGTAGGTACCTACTTCTTTTGTGCATGAGTGGTCCGCAGGAGCAGAGAATGGCAGAACCTGCAAGTTGCGTCCTGTTTCATACCCATTTGAAATAGGTGTTTGTTCAATTTGCAATGTCCTGTCAGGATTCTTGTGCGCAGGTTTTGTTCCTTTTGAGTTGTAACAGCTCTTTAGACAGCTTATTATTGAACCCTTTGATCAAGGCTTTAGCTTGTTTTTGTCCTTTGGTGAACTTTCACAGCTTGATTGCATCTGCGTTGTTTAGCAGAGAATATGCTTTCCGTTTTGTGATACCACAGAACTTTCACAGAATTTTCTTGTTAAGTTTTTTTTTTTATCTTTTTTTAAAGAGTTTTGTCAACATGACAATGTCACTCTATACTGCAACTTACTAACTATTACGAATTAAATAGTTAGAAGGCCTTTCTTCTTCGCCAATTTTAGTTCATCACTTGAAAAAAATGCAAAAAAGTCCTGATGGTGTATACCTTTAATATCACCCAAGCCATTAAAAAGCTGGGTAAAGGGTAGCACTGTAGAAATATGTTCACGCTTTTCCGATGAAATAGGTCGTCTATTTTATGCTTTAAGCTAGGAGACAGGAAATTTCTTATGCAAAGGCAGTACCAAGAACTAATATTGAAGCTTAGTTCTTACGACGAGCCAAGCGAAAATTAATAGCCCTCTGAAGGTCTTGTGAACCCCTAAGAAATAGGAGGAACTCGGCTTCTATAACAGAATGCGTTACTGGCTTATTAAAATATACATACCTTTATATTTTTATGGATTAGATTGGTGCTTGAATAATTGGCTCATTAAATCTTGTGATTGGATACTAAACGGAGATATATTTAATAGATATCTATATAAGTACATGAATCAACAGAAAGAATCCAAAGATTCAGAAAAAAGTCATTACGGTTTTAAAGTATCTTCAACTGGGCGTTAGTCCTTAGCGATATCGATATTGTGGCTTCCATCAAAACGCCACCCTTCTGTTTTATTCCTAGCCAATAACTAACCATAATTGGGCAAGCCGGACGTGTATTTAGTGGCAGTGATTACCTCGCGTTAATAAACAATAATGGAACGCGCCCAATGCATGTAAACTGGCAATCAAAATGCAAATTGGAATGCGGGCCACCTGAGTTTAAAAAGTTTGTGTGTTCACGTTCTATTTGATCTGATTTTCAAGTGTATTGATATATTTACAGAGCCGCGAGATACAATACTTAGGTACTTATAGCCGTTGTCCATCCGGAAAGTCCATTATTTATTTTACGTCACCCCAGGCCGTAAGTTGGATTAACCGCCCACTACGTGGGCAGAAAATCCTACTTCCTGGCCAGGGAGAGACGTAAAACTGTGTACTTACCACGGGCGGTAATAAACAAAGCCTCAGATTGCATATATACCACCCTTGCTTTCGGCTCGGGCGTCAAATAGCTGCGATCTGAGACATTCTTTGTTTCACCGCCCTAGGTAAGTATTAATGATGCTGTTTTTTTTTAACGTTGAGTTCCTGCAATTACAAGCTACCCTACAATTTGCACATTGACAAACTTATACTCGTAACATCATAAATCTACAAATCCACTGCACAAGTATCGATTGATCGAAATGATCCATCGCGCAGCTGACATCCTCTTCCTCCAGTGTTGTCAATTTCTCGCCACTTGATCTCAAGGTGCGTTCAGATATAACGCTGCACTTACAATAATATTAATATTAATGGATGGACGAAGTATATTTCAAACCATCTATAATTGTAATTTACTTCCTGACTGACTGGGAAGTTTGACACTTTTTAATCCCAACTATTATTGGTTTACGATCCAAGGTAAGAACCTGTCAAATATCGACGATGACACCAAATTTTCCTGCAAAATAGTTAAAATTGATAACGCTAACATGTCCTTGTTAACTATAGAATCGTTCGTATGTTTATATTATCTATGTTAAATATTCTCGGAAAGTAGATAGCTCGGATGATTCGTAGAAATAAGTAGTTAGCGTTTGCAAGTCAATCCACATTTTCCTGTTTTCCTTACCTGAATGTTGAGGAAAACTGAGAAGACCTTCATAGTACTTCTTTGTTTTCAAAGAAATTAAATATCGTTTTCATTTCGATTCGTAGCAACTTTGCTGGTTGATGTTTATGTATAGCCTATGCCGAAATAAACATTAAAACATTATTCGCCTCAAAGGATTCGAAGCGGGACCTTTTTCATCATACCATTGCAATCGTCCATGGTCGGCTTTATGCAGATTTCACCCGAGTCCATCAATATGTTCATGTTCAACGACTGCTCCGGTGAGGCAAAGGTATGGCCCGAATACTGTTCAAAGCGAAAAATTGCAATTTCGGAACAACCGAGCTCGTGCTATGCAAAATGCGCGTAAGAGCGAACTGTCATGAATTTAAATTTCTACTCGTAGCTGTATATCATTGGTCTTGGTAGGTAGAGGGCTTTTGGTACTGATATTTATCTATACTAACGGCCTCCGTAGCCCAGTGGGTGGTTCGAATCCCGGTCAGGGCATTTATTTGTGTATTTATCACGAATATTTGTTCCTGAGTTATGGATGTATATGTATATAAGTATCTATATGTATGTATCTATTATATATATCATCGCCTAGTACCCACATCACAAGCCTTACTGAGCTTACCGTGGGCCTAGGTTGATTTGTGTAAGATTGTCCCGTAATATTTATTTTATTTTATTTTTATTTTTATTTTATACTAGGGTCATTTCGCCGGTTACGCGACCACCTTCGGTTAGCGACCACTTGAAGAACATGGTTTTTTCAATTGAAGATAACATCAATTCTACAGAGCCTATTAAAACAGTCAGCCGTATATGCCTTACTGTTTGTAGTTATGGAATAGGAATTTACAAAAAAAACGAGAAAATATGCTTTCAGTTCACCAAGTCAGCTAAGTGGTCGCTAACCGGCACATGAAATTAGGTGGTCGCCAACCGGCGAAATGACCCTAATAACTATAATATTATAAAGAGGTAAATTCTATGAGATTGCAATTTCGTAAGTTTAGTTCGTATGTAATGGGAAATCTGCGGAACCAGTGTACCGTTTTCAATAATTATTTCACCTGTGTACAGAAAGGACTTTCTGGATGGAAATGGGCGTTATTTTATTCCGCAGGTTTGCCTACGTGCTTTGCAATACGCGGGCGAAGCCGCGTGAACAGCTAGTTCTGTATAAATTTGGATTCATACATATAAGACAGAACGATATCGATTTCTTTGATTCATTGCGGTTAGATTTAAATTCATCTGATGTGCTCTGACGTGACGGCTCTGAAGCATCTCACAGGCTGGCGCGGCCTGGCCGCGGCGGTCAATAGTAAACTTGTCATTAGCTGTCAAATTTACTATTGACTGCCACCGCACGCAGGCCGCGCCAGTGTGTTTCAGGCATGCTATGTAGAACTTAATGCAAATCCAGTTTCTTATTGAAAACAGTGCCACCTTCTTGATAGCTGGCGAACTCTCTGAAGCTCTAGCGATTGCTAGGCTAGGCTGTCAAGGTATTTCAAAATTCGCCGTATTATCACAAGGCATCAGTAGCCTAGGGGTACAGACGGTGGTATTTGGAGTCGATGATCCGGGGTTCAATCCCTACGACCAACGCACTTTTTGTATGTTTTGTACATTCAAAGAAAAGTTTTAACTACCGCAGAAAAGATGGCGCCTGTATACGCAAGCATTAAATGCCTTCTCAATTTGGTCGAGTTGCCTGTCTATCTCAGTATGTATAGCCTTTGGTTTCAGGCTTAACCCCGTTGTCTGTCAACATGACAGCTCAATAGTTGTCAACTGACAATGGCCGCATAAACTACCTAATTACACCTGATTTGCTCACGGCCCGGGAGATGGCGTGATTGAGGCTATTGTAATTATCGTGATAAGCCGTTTTAAATACCACTGTTTCATTGTGCATAAATCTAGTTTTAAGCAGAAAACAATTATATGTGAGATAGACTATCAGTGCTTCGATATTCCTCAAACTATACGTACCGCAGCGAATATTGACCCCTATGACAACTGTCATCTCCGTACAGTTTATAACCTTAAAACGTACAATTGTACTGAGGTGACAGCTATGTGTCAAATATATGAAACACAGCTTCGCACATCCTCTGGTTCACCCTGTGGGCAGGATGAAAAGTTTCAATGCATTAATAAGAGTAGGTACTCTTATTAATGCATTGAAACTTTTGGTAGGTACCAAACCTTTTAACAGTTTTAACATACAAAATGATCTTCACATAAACCAGATATGAAATAATAATATACATTAATGACAGTACGTACTGTAGATATTGCGTGGTAATTATATTGGCCCTTAAAAAGTGCATCGTAAAACTTATCTGTTGACGACCAGTCGACCACACATATTCTACATCACCGTAACCATATTAATTTTAATTACAGACTTACTTAAGCATATGTTGAGGGATATATTTGCATCTGGGTTCCAAAACGGTTAGCTGATTGCGTAGATCTTATCTTATCTTATCTTATCTAGGTGAGGGCCCTTTCGGATGCACTTCGACCCAGTGGGATCTTTTGTGCATTTGCCCTCTCCTTTATACCTGCTCCCAGGCTTGCTCCATCATTTCCACAAAGCGGATGATGCAGTTCGTCGGGAGCACCTTGAATTCCTTTGGTTGCGGGTAACCGTTACCAAAGTAGTTCATTCTTTGTCTGGCAAGGGCATGACATTCACACAATAAGTGTTCCATAGTCTCATCCTCCTCACCACACATTCTACTCTACAGTCTAAACTATCCGATAGTCCCATCTTGGCCAAGAGATCCTTGACCCCGAAATGACCTGTGAACACCCCAGATATAATTCTGAGTTGCTTCCTACTGGATTTCCAGAGTTTTCTGGTCCAGCCCGAGTCCACTCCTTCTATGAAGAGCTTAGAGTGCCTTAAGCCAGCCTCATTCCTCCACTCGTTGCGTAGATAGATACGAGTAGATACTGTCACGGGCTTTAATTGTTGAGTTATTTAGGTATCAACTAATTTTAGTTTTTATAGTAAGCTTCGAAGTGTCCAGTATAAAGTGGGCTCTAAATGGCTCAACAACAACAAAAAAAAATTCAAGTCCGTGACTGGACTAGAAATGTAATCTTGGGGCGTTCGGATAAAAATCCCAAATGTATGCGCTACAGCTTCGTATATTGGTTTCAACTTTACTGACATTAGTTTTTTTGTTATACCTATAGCCTAAGCAAGATACGGTTTTTTTGGAAATAAATCAATATCAGGCTAATTATTTGTATACGGCTTTTATATGCTATTTTAATAGTACATTATGATACAAGTGTGCTAAGTTGGTCATTACACTCGAGTCGGTTTTTAAGCCTGAGCCGAAGGCGAAGGCTTAATGGAGACGAGAAGTGTAATGACCAATGCTCACGTGTTTCATACGACGTTTTTCAACACATTTGCGAGGAAAAAAAAAAAAAAAATTAACATGTTAAAAGATATGTAATGAAAAGGCACTAGTGCGATAATGTAATGTAAAAGTCACGGCATGGGTAATATTCTACATTATTTTGCTAATATTTAAAAAGATATGTAATGAAAAGGCACTAGTGCGATAATGTAATGTAAAAGGCACGGCATGGCATGGGTAATATTCTGCATTATCAGTGTAAATACGCTGTAATAAAGACCTACTTTACGAGCAGGTGTGTTGAAAAAGCTTTTAATATTGAAATCACTAAGTCTATGGACCGAAAGTTAGGAAAAAAAATGAACCCGCAAGCAAAAATGCTATCAGTAGGTATTTTTATAATAAAAACATGTTTGAGTACACAAATTTGGAGACTTTACTACCTGAATCCAAAAATATATGCATCAGGAAATGAACAGTAATTACAGATAATAATATAGAAAGGTTTATTCATTCGCAAAAATAAGTGGATTATGCGCGTATCCCAAAGAACGTTTGTATATAGAAGTAGTCAATTATAAAGTAAAGAAACTTTATACCATTTTCGCCTGATTTTTACGGAATTTATATAAATTACTTTTCATTATTTATTACGGTTGCGGTATTAAATTTAGGTGGATTATTAATGAATATTTAATCAAATTACCCGACCTATTTTTTGGTTTGAAAATATGGCTGATACTCGTATAGGTACTTAGATATATTGACGTGTTTTCATAGAGCGAAACCGTATCTTTCTTAGGCTAATATTATTATGCAGGCTATAATATATAAACAAATCTACATATTAAATATTTTTTAGAAATCGCATATATGCGTTGAGTTTGTTTAAAGAATATAAGGGGATCCAACTACATTCACACCCACCCCGTTCCACAACGGTATTCAGTGATTATTTATGTCTCAGGGAAAAAGCTAGTGAATAAATACCAAAAACGAAACACGTTTAAGGAATTTGCTATTTTCAATATTTAAGATAGTTACCGTCAGCGTGTCTTTTGAACTTTTATCCCTTAATGTTCCTTTCATTATTCAAACACCGTCTACTTTTGTCCCGTGGTATTTTTCTCGCCAGCGATGGAGACGAGCCGAAATCTCGTTAGCTCAGTCTGAGGTATTCATATTATACAGGGTGTGGAAAGTAAGCAAAAAATGCAGAAAAGAGACATTAAAAACATTATGTCTCTCTAAAGCGCAATCTACTTGTTAACTCAGTAGGTAATGTACATATGTAAAGTGTTAGAAATAAATAGGTAGTACTCGTAACACGTCTTCTGCGGATGCTGTCTGCGGTTGGGTTCCAACTTGTACCTTAAGTCAGTCAGTCGATATGCTTCCTTATCACCATCGTAGTATAAAAACTTATTGAATAGGGGTGTAGACACTAAATAAAATAATCAATAATGTTGCATTTTCTCGAAAAAGTATTAAAAATGTAGTCAAATGGAGAAAAAACAACGCAAGAGATTCAATAATCACAAGGTTATTTAAGTGTCCAAAGTTTTAAGAGGGGGGTATGTTCTGTCCCTTTTACGCAAAACGCACCTTATTATTATTATTATTATAAAAGAAATGGCAGCCTCGAGGGCCTTTGCCAGAGTCAGTAGGTTTATAAATTAAACAGTATTATTAGCATGATGTACGGTATAAGGCCTTCACAATGCACTGGTACTGCACTGGTAGTACAAAATATAATGGCGGCCGCGACCACGAACCGCCGAATGATGCCCGAGAATTGGTTATTCGCACTTCCAGGAAAATTCTTCACTAACTGTAGCCGTCACCTTTGCCATTCACTGCATAATATGCTATCAAAATTATACTTTAAACAGCAGAATGCAGAAAATAAAAAACACTGTCTGGAGCACGATCCGCCATGTTCCATGGATCATTCGAAAGTCCAAAACGCACCTTCATATGAAACGATTGTCATTTTACGATGACGCTAGAGGATCGTGATGTCACGATCCCCTAGCGTTTTCTCTCTCTAGCAAGCAAATTTAAAATGGTTGTAGCTTCGTAATTTTTTGAGATATTTGAATGGGATTTTCGTCATCAGGCATAGTTTTTTGCCTTCTTTCTTTTGAAGTAATAATACATTTTGAGTCTACACCCCTATTCTCTTTATTCATGCCCTTGCCAGACAAATAATGAATTACTTTGGTAACGGCTATCCACAACCAGGAATCCAAGGCACACCCGCTGAGCTGCGTCATCCGGTTTGTGGAAAAGATGGCGCGTGTTTGGGAGTAGCCATACCTGCCTAAAGGAGGGGGCAAATGCACAAAAGATCCCACTGGGTAGAAGTGTATCCGAAAGAGCTCTCATGTAAAAGATAAGACTGATTCTCTGTTTTGAACTCACGGCTCCAAAATGTGAGAGATAACTCTTGCTAAGCCCTCTGTAGTTATATGCGTATGTTACAAGAATCCGGCGGTTTCATCGCACTGCGCAAACATTCGCGCTCGGCTCTTAAGGGCTCAGGGCGATGCGGCGAATACTTAATGAGTTGGTGTTTCGATTAAATTGAGTGGGTTATGGCAACAAGCAAATACATGTGCTGAGTTAAGTGTCTTTTTGATTAATGTAAACATGATCTTCATTATTGAACTAGCGAACGAAATTCTCCGTTAACTTGGGCCAAAATTCTTTCATATGTATGGACGTCCTGCTGTTCGGCTGTCCGGCTGTAAGATGCTATAAGATTATTTATGTAGATTCAGTTTTTGGAAATTTAAAATATTTGCTTGCGAGTTTTACAGCTCACAGACACTAGTTTATTTATTTAAACTTTATTACACAAAGCAAAGAAAGCTTAATGCCAAATGGCATACTAATATTATTAAGACCAAGTGCGATTCGGACACGCGCACGAATGGTTCCGTACCATTATCAATAAAACAATTTATTTTATTTTGTTTTTAGTATTTGTTGTTATAGCGGCAACAGAAATACATCATCTGTGAAAATTTCAACTGGAACTATCACGGTATCAGTGAGATACAGCCTGGTGACAGACAGACGGACGGACAGCGGAGTCTTAGTAATAGGGTCCCGTTTTAGTCTTAGTAATTTGAGTACGGAATCCTAAAAAGTCTGTGATGTTGTACTAGTCCGTAAGCCCACTCCCAATACACCTAGGTCTCATGACAATACGCTAAAACGCATGGCAGCAGGTCGAGAAAGTTTGGCTGAGCAATAATCAGTAGATTATCAAAACAACAACCGGAATTGAGGATTTTTGAAACTTTCGGCCAATTTTAGATGCAATAATCTTCTGATTCTTGCTCAGCACAAATTTCTCGACCTGCTGCCAGCATTGTATGCGGCATTAGGGTGATGCTTAAAAACTGAAAATTTTAAATTTCAATGTCTCACCCTCTTATATTGTTCTAATACGTTAAAAAAGAACGTCTGATTTTTATTTTTATTTTTGGATAAGATTTAGGGGTCGCTACTGAATTTTAAAATTCTTAAGGTTTGCATATCTCCATAGTAAGATTTTTTCTTATATTTACAATTTTACTACTTTCATGAGCAACACTTGATAAATAAGGAATAAACAATCGAGAAAATACGATATTCGTTCACTAAATGTTGGACGTTTATTTGAAATCAAATTTAAAGTCTTAAAAGCATCGCCAGAATCCGTTTTCGGCACAATAAAATTATTTTTTGAATTACTGGCTGAAAATAAGTAATCTTTTTTTATATTTTCAAGATTATTCATTTCCTATCATCAAATGTAGCTCATGAAAGTAGTAAAATAATAAATATAAAAAAATCTTACTATGGAGCAAACCTTAAGAATTTCAAAATTCAGTAGCGACCCCTAAATCTTATCCGAAAATAAAAATAAAAATCAGACGCTCTTTTTTTACGTATTAGAACAATATAAGAGGGTGAGACATTGAAATTTCAAATTTTCGGTTTTTAAGCATCACCCTAGCATGCATTTTATCGTGTTGTCAAGAGACGTAGGGTTATTGGGAGTGGGTTTAGGGACTATAGCTTTGCATATTTGTACATAGGGCGAAATATTTCACAATATCTTCAGCCAAAATCACGTCCCTAATATGAAAACTGTCAGGCCTAATAGGCCTCCATAATCGCAACGCCTACGAGTCCGTTGCTGTGTAGAGATACGCGTGACACAGTGCCTTAATTTCACAGCTGGCCGGGCGATGGGCTTAATGTGTGGGTATTAGGGGGACATTGAAGAATGTGCATTGATATCTTATAGGGTAAGTTGAAATATGTCAGTATAGCTATGGGATCTGTAGCTCTAGTATTAGTTTTATCAATATATATACGTTTACGATCGCGTTTGCGTTTAGTTTCATTTTATATGGCAAAGCTAACAGCGTAACTATTAGGAATTACGCGTTGCCATACAAATTGAAACTAAACGCAAACGCGTTCGAAAACGTATTATATGTATCGATAAATCTTATACTAGAGCTACTGCGATCGTTACGCGAAGATAATAGAGTTTACTTTTAATATTGCATTTTAATTAAACGAGCGAGCGAAGCGAAGAAAGGTCTCCGTTTCGGCTTGGGTCAAAATTGTTTCGTATGTCCGGATGTCCAGATGTCTGGCAGTTCTCTTTTACCGTTCGCAATTCTAAACCGATTCTCGTGAAGTTTTGTGAGCAGGTTCAATAATATATAGACATTTTTGGTCGATTATCGAAATAAAAAA
Organism: Epinotia brunnichana; assembly: GCA_963854355.1. NCBI lineage: Eukaryota > Metazoa > Arthropoda > Insecta > Lepidoptera > Tortricidae > Epinotia > Epinotia brunnichana. The sequence continues at coordinate 2,008,739 of OY977945.1, read as the reverse complement.
ATATTAAAAAAAAAAACATCGGCTCGCAAGTTTTACAGCTCACAGAGTAGTTTATGAAGTGTTTGCTTAGGTACACTTTAAAATGCACTCAATTTGACTGTTATCAAGTTTTTTGACAGTTGGCGTTACAGACGCACGAACCTATACGGCGGCATTCACCAGCGCACGCACACATACAGACAACCGCAAAGATGAGTAGAACCACAGAATAAGCAATAGTACAAGGTAGAACTATATTTTATAGTGTCACTTATCATTACCTAGACTAGACCTATATTAATATTAATACTAACCCTAGAATTAAGTAATATGTTACTAACAATTTATGGACTTTGTCCGAAATAAAATTGATTGAATTGAATTGAATCATTGTAGATGACGGTACAACGAGTTTTTGTCTGCAATAAAATCACACTCTATTAGCAACAAACAACTCATAAAACAAATAAAAGCGAAATTAATTACTAGGTATACCTAACTAGAAAACATTACACCTTCACATAATTATTAGATAAACGTTTGTTTACAACAATCTCTATATATCGATAAAAAACAGGCAATAATTTACGTAAATTGAATTGTTTCCTCTCCACTAATAGCTCCAGACCAGAGCAATTGTTGGCGTTCCGCTGGGAACTGTCCTACCACTGATAAATGAAAACCCTATACACCAACTCAACAGTACCATTGTAAAATGTACCATGCACGTTAAACAATTAAGCTCAAATTCCAATGCATTACTGCTTATATAAATACCCTATAGGCTTTAAAAAGTTCATGGCGCTATTTGTCCTTTATCGTATCTTAGAGTCAGTGAAAAAGCAACCGTTTTGTTTCAACCAATAAAGTTTATTTTTCAAAATAGCTTCTTTAGCTTGAGATTGATTTATTTTGCCTCGTTCAGTATTTATTTCAGTGGTTACAAATATTTAAAAAGTCGTTGGAGCGACATTTTATTTTCCAATTACTTACTTTTTAAACGAGACTTGATTCGTTGCTTTTGTTTTCGAAGCGCTCATTAAGGGGACGTAGGTTCGTGGTCTTCTCTCCCTCTCACTGAGCATAAGCGTGAGCGAGATGGAAGTGCGTGTTTGGAAGCGCAGTTATCATGTTATTTTAATTTAAATTTTTGTGCGTTTTAATAAATAAAAAAGTAATAGCTGATTTCCCTCAAACATGACATTGCCAATTTTTAGAACTAATTTTAATATGTTTAGCTGTTGTGCATAATTTGTTATGATTTTTTTAAGTGCATTTTAGACCTATGTTCGTGATTTTTTTCTATCGCGAGAAAGTCAAAAACTCAGGATTCAAATAGCTGATTTCCCTCGATAAATGCCTCAAAAATGCTAATTAAATTTAGGACAGCCGTATTATAATCCAAACAAGAGCTAGGATTTTTTAAAAATCAGTTTTTGGAGCTCACGTCGCCTGGGATTATTCATCGATTGTTATAATTTATAAACCACACCCGCGTGTAAGAGGCACGTTTATATCTCTGCCTTAGCGGTCTTAGAGTTCAACTACAAGTATTTACATAAATCATCAACAAATATTTATTGCTCTGTGGAGAGTAACCTTTTAAATACATCTCCTAGGGGACTCTTTACATCTCCAAGCCATAGGCTAAAGTTAATTGTATCGTAATTCGTAATGAACCCGAAGACTCTACTAGACAGTTTACCTCTCTGCAAATGTATGCCCAGGTAAATATGTGTCTATTGTGTAAATGTTACTATGAACATGCATGTAATGTTAATAGGCGTAAATTTTTCACTCGTAATAAATAAAGCCCCAGATTGCATAGGTACTTATCACCCTTAACTTCAGCTCGAGCGTCAAATACCTGCGATGTGAGACAATATATGTTTTACCGACCTAGTTAGGTATCTACTTACTGTTGTAAATTTGACGTGTCAAAGAGCCCGTTGAGCTCTTGCAGAATAAATATTAGAAATTAGAACATTGTTGTTAGCGCGATCTATCTTACAGTCAGCGACGCGACATCTACGTTGTGGAAAAAACTAAAAGCCAACATTTTCATTGACCATTACACATAATAAAATGTTGTGACTTGGCAATCACAGAATAAACAATAATAAATCACACTGTATAAGTATTTAATGTTTATATAGTTAGCAATTTATAGTTAACCAAGCTTAACTGGGGCCTCCGCACTCCTTAGTTAACCCTTTTCCAGGCAGAGGCGATATATCGACCACATACAGACTGTCAAACGTGTATCTTAATATCAATAAATAAGACTGACTTTTGATTGACATTTTTCAATTGCCGGCTTGGAAAAGGGTATCAAAATCTTAAAATGTATAAGTAGACTAATTTAGCTAAGGAAATTTTGTAAACAATTATTCTATCTGAAAAATAAACAGATTAATTTTTATTTCTTTTACATAGTTTCAGGTATGCAAGAACTAGTAAATGCAGTAGAGTTGTGTGATTCCCAAGTTGCAGAATTTTATTGAGCAAGCAAGTAAAGATTAATAAGAATGCTTGGCTCCCACCTTTTTCGGTGGAAGAGTTTCGAGACTTCTATTTTTATATGGATTGTTTTTATGGGATTATTATGACTGCTGCTCCAACATGGTGTAATAACCGGCGTTTCTGTTTTACAGGTAAGCACTCAGCCGGCTGATAAGGGCATACTTATTTACGTATGCCGCTATCTGCTGCAGGAATTCCCCGTAAACACAATGATTGGTGTTGACGTAGGTAAGTGTATATTTCTAGCATCAAGCGATTGAACAAGCATTTGGCATGCATCTTTTTAAGGGTTCCGTAGCTAAATGGCAAAAGACGGAACCCATATAGATTCGTCATGTCTGTCTGTCTGTCTGTCCGTCCGTATGTCACAGCCACTTTTTTTCGAAACTATAAGAGCTATACTGTTGAAACTTGGTATGTAAATGTATTCTGTAAACCGCATTAAGATATTCACACAAAAATAGAAAAAAAAACAATAAATTTTTGGGGTTCCCCATACTTAGAACTGAAACTCAAAAAATGTTTTTTCATCAAACCCATACGCGTGGGTTATCTATGGATAGGTCTTTAAAAATGACATTGAGGTTTCTAACATAATTTTTTTCTAAACTGAATAGTTTGCGCGAGAGACACTTCCAAAGTGGTAAAATATGCCCCCCCCCGCTCCCCCTGTAACTTCTAAAATAAAAGAATGATAAAACTAAAAAAAATATATGATGTAAATTACCATGCAAACTTCCACCGAAAATTGGTTTGAACGAGATCTAGTAAGTAGTTTTTTTTAATACGTCATAAATTGTAAACCGCAATTAACTCGCACTTGGCCGTTTTTTTATTTTATTACGAAAATCAAAAGTGTAATCCAGAAAACCACATTAAAAAATAATGCAAAGCTCTTCGTAGAGTTTGACCGATCCAGATCCACTTGCAGCGTTTGATTTGGTGAAATAATAGCAACAAAGTAAACGTTAAACTAAGCAACAAAGTACTAAAATGTACACATAATTATGACTGTTACCGAGCCGGCCCCACCCACTCCCACCGGTCAGCCGTAATCTGTTGCCCTAGGTCAGCCGCATGCCAGACTAAACCTGACTCTTTAAATGCATTACATAGTGGACAACTTAAATACGACGCACACTTGGCGCGGCGAAGCGCGGAAATCGTACTACTTACAGTAAAACCCACTTAACACTTTCGTGCCAGGAACCGTCGCTTTCCGCTACATATGGTTAAGAAAAATCTGAGAGGACCAGGCAAAAAACGCGTCTTATGCGGAATTTTCCGGAAAAAAACTACGAAGTACCTGGGTCAATCAACTTTTTCACCCACACTTGTTCTGTCTCCTGTGTTACTTTTTACGAACTTTCAAAGCAATCTATTTCAAACCTGTGTCTATCAATCCAATTAAAATCTGAGGCATATCGTAACTGCTGGTGTAAACCATCATTATACACAATTGAGTACCTGGTTTAGAGCAGTTTCTCTAACAAACATTACAGTTCTGTATCTTGCGTTACCGGACAAAATAGTGTGGGTCCAAAAGTTGATTGGCCCACCTACCTATATATTTACTTACGCCGCGCGCCGTTGTTGGCTCGGCGACCCCAAAATGGATCTTGACCTACACGAAAGTGCATTTTTCGCGGTTCTGCTCTAACTCTTGCCAAATTGCATATATGGAGTAGATTGTAGTATAACACTTTAACGTCAGAAATAAAGGTAAATAAATATTGCGTTAGACCCGGATTAAACAGTATTTAAATAGATTGTAGTATTTAGTTGGAAATCGGCACGATACTGTTTAAAATAAGGACCATTATATATCACGAAGATGACGAATGTATACACCATTGGTACAGCACGCCTAATAGCAACCAGGCACCGATATATAGACATTCAGAACTCTTGAAGTGTCATTTACTCTTCAAAGTTGTATGAGAATTCAAATACAGGTTCCTCGCCGTTGGTATACTGTGTCTGAAACAGCTCTGGCAATCGCTGCTGTGTGGTGACGGTAAACCATATTCATGGTCGAAGATTAAGTTGGACGAAGTGGACGGGATGGAAGAATTACGGATGATAAATTGCTTGGTATCAATTAAATGTTACACTTATCCAGTGAATTAACCTTTCCAGCAAACCATTTTTGACTAGGTTTAGGAGAAAACGTAAAACAGTAAGATGTTTCAAAAATACCTATGTTTCAGCGCTCTTAGCTTTTGAATTCAAATTAAAAACATTTATTCGTGACAAAAAAAATTACACAGATTATGATTGCTTGACTTTGTGATTTTGCTTGTGAGATCTGAAATATTAGGTATTTGTTTTAGCACCCAAACCGTGAGATGTTTATTTCGGTTAGAATATTGTGCTGCTTTAGATGGCAAAACAGAGAAGTCTCAGATCGCCAGTTTCGAGAAAAAAAAGCATCATTCTTTATTAGCGCCCGTAAACACTATATGCTGTAAAAGTAGGTACAAATTAGTACATCTCGCCTGGAAGTAGGCGCGCTATGTGGGTGGATTGCAAAAAATTAGTACATAATTAAGGACCTTAATCTAATCTATGCTTTAACTTTTTTCCATTGTGTAACGAAAGTTACCCATATAAAACGTATGGGTAATTGCCGTTACACAATGGAAAAAAGTTAAAGCCTAGATTAGATTAAGGCTCTTAACTATGTTTATTTTTTTTGCAATTCACCCATGTGTCTATCGTACTTTATTTACCAGAGGTGGTCAACACGCGCTCGCGACTGATAGATAAGATACGTAATGATAAGACAACTATAAGAGGCAAAATTACGTTCAAAAGGTTGACGATACGAATATATGCTTGGCATACAAATTGGATTTTCCATTTCTATGAGTTAATACATACTTAGTGCTTATTTGTTTCTCGGTGACCCGGTAGATTCTGAATTATTCCCAAAACGTCCTGCTTCTGAAGAAGACACAGCCGTTTTATTGTTCATTATATCTTTAGTTTTGTCCCTCTTCGATGTTTCATGTTGTCGTAATAAACGTATTGACAGTACAAACAGTTAGATAGCTGGTTACCTATTATACGAGGTATCTTATCTCCCTTAGATTTTATATACCTACTTTATGATTTTATGGTATATCTAGTAACCGTTATCAAGCCAAAGCTCACAAAAACTGTGCAACCTTGCGCGTGCGCCGAAAGCGCGGGGCTACTTTCCACGCTTGCGCAAGCAAGGCCGCCCGCTAACACGTGGCTTGCAAGTGGCCACTTTATTTATAACATACAATGTACAACAATATAATAATAATAAATAAATACTCTTTAATTGCACCACGATTGGAGATTAACATCTTACAAAAATTATTAAATTAGTTAGTATATAATATACCTAGTAGGTAGATTACTCATCTAGGGCGGTAAAACAAAGAACGTCTCAGATCACAGGTACTTACGTATTTGTAGCCCGAGCCGAAGTCGAGGGTGATCAGAGTTGACAGATAAATACAGAAGATCACCATCGCCATTCAGAGAAATGTATCTCTCCCCATTATCATACAATTATGGCTGTAAAAAGGAAAAATCAGTTTACCTGTTGTAGTTAGTCAACTTCGGAGGATCATTTATTCAAGTACAATACAGATAAAACAATACAAAAGAATAGACGGCAGATGGACTGTGGTAATAACGGACGGACGGACGATACTGGTAATAAAGTTGTGATGGTGGTTGGAGACTATGAGTACTATGACAGACTATCTGCAAAAGATGCTAGCCCATCTTCGCATTCAAATGGTCGGATTTTTCTTCTCGTGCCTCTGATTCTTATGGAGACAGCTCTTAAAACTGAAATTTGTAGTTTTACTTTAAGCCCGGGGCGTCCATCCTAAAATCAGGTTATTCAAAATATGCATATTTACGAACAACATCCAAATTTTCAACCACCCGCAACGAACAAAAACAGACATAAAAAATATACCTTGTAAATAGGTACTTATTGACATATACATAGAAAAACTTTATTCAACATCACATTTTATACTAAAGGAACAGTGTACAAATTAGACTTAGGAATAGACGAACACACTCAAACAATATCGTACGAGGCATTAACATTTTGTGATGCTAAAAAGGGGCTAGACTCAGCATACTGTTGCAGCGAGTACCTACTGAGTACCTACACTGCAACGCTGATTTTCAGTCAGACCATTAGACAGATCTTTTACACGTGCAGCCTGTGGACAAATTATACTAAGAAGGCGTTCAATGCCCTGCGCATCCAATATAATAACGGGTTCAGGATGCTGTTGGGGCTGCCCCGCTTTTGTAGCGCATCAGGTATGTTTGCGGAGGCACGTACTGATGGCTTCAGTGCAATAATACGTAAGAGAACCGCCTCCCTGATGCGCCGCGTGCGTGACAGCTCCAACAGCCTCGTGCGGTCTGGTGCTGGAGTCTCCTGCCTGCGCTGTGTGGAAGCACTGGGACTCGGTGCACATGAGAGGCTCTGTGTATAATATAGTGTAATATTAGATTTAGGTACCTGACTAACTTAGGATAAGCAATTGTATACTAATCACTATGGACATGGTCTAAATTAAAAAAATAATAATTTGAATTTAGGTACATATAATAAGTTTTATTGCCATAAAAGTGATCGTATAGAATATATGCCAAGTTAGCCTAAGCATCAAATCCCGTCTAAATGCCATCTTGAACTGCGACTGCTAAAATAATTATGTCTGCACAGTTACAGGCAAAAGCAAAAATCATATCCACTCTCAATTTCGTACGAGCACATTTAAGAACAGACACTTCAAGAAGACTCAATTCCACATTATACTTTTAGTAAATGGGACCTTGTGTACAAAAACTTAAAGTCTATTATAGGGCTACCGTATTCTATGGCTTAGTGATTTACTTTTTTTTAGCGTTGCGTAACCAAAGAGACAGATATTAATCAAAGACAAATATGAAGAGCAAACGTTTATCGGACCATTACTGGGAATGCCCTGTTACGCATGCGATTAACATACAAACGAATTTGCGATGATAAGGTGCTCTACCAAGTCGATAAGGACCTAACATACCTTATGCATACAGGTTGTGGATCTAATGAATTTAATTTTGCAAGTAGTAGCACCACAATGTCAAGTTTACAAATAAAATTCTACCTGCGTTTCTGAAAAGAAGACCAGTCTAAAAAAACCTCAGAAACAAACTCAAAAGTCAGTATATTTTTTACCAAAATTAAGCTTTTTACAATGACAGTACTTAACCTGGCTCCACAGCACAATGGCACCAGGCACCACAACAATTTCGCGTATTTACGCTGTAACACCCTATGTAACCCATATTCCGCAAATAAACATTTCATTTCATGGGCCATGATGGCCGTAGAATTGTGTGTAGAGTATATTTGTCCGAGTGCCCATAATCGCCTGTAATCGTGAGTTATCGGTTAGGTAATCATAATGAGAACCGTGGTCATAAAAGTGGGTTATTGAGTTCCTTCCTAATTGTGCATATTCTGCCACGTATCACTCGCGTAATATTATTTACAATGCACTTGCTCTGAATACCCCTGTTGCCCTTTAGTTCAACATAAACACGGAAAGTGGTCGATGCCAGCATGGCGTCGGGGAAGGGGAGCAGCCCGTGCGGGAATGGATTTCAGGCCAATATTCCCACATACTGTGCGATAATGAAATTTCTTGACAAATAAAATTTCACCTTTTATGTATATTTTTTTAATTTCCTCGCATCATGTTGTATGATACACGTGCGGATAGGTAATTCCCAACTCGTTTCGATCAAAAACACTCCCTGACGGTCGTGTTTTTGGTCATCGCCACTCGTTGGGAATTACCTACTATCCGCACTTGTATCATAAATAACTATTTAAACACGGGTCAGTGGGTCACGCTCACGAAGTTTAAATCCAAATATTAAAGTATTAGACAAAGTTGGTAGGTACTTACAATATACCTACATATTTATTGAAGTGTGCAAAAAGAGTAGCCGTAGGAGTATATATTTTTCAATTCAAGTGATATCAATTGGTTTTCCCTAATTGTATCAACGTAGATCTTAGACGATTATTTGATTAGCCGAAGTCAAAAGGTCTACAAGTTCAGTATAATTGGAGAACGGCGAGGGAACTTTTAAAAACTTATCCAATTACAAGTCGCCCTAGACTAATTAACTGATATTTGAATTATCTGACTTGAAATAACGTCGACATGGCTTTCCCTTGGGTTTCGTCCTAATCAACTTCAAAATTGTCACCACGGTCACTTCGTCGAATTGTCATTGTGACAATTCGACGTACATAATAATAAATAAAAATCATTTATTTCAGACTCATAGAATCCATAAGTTTGTTAGTACACAAAATATTTTTAAAGCTAAGAGTTAGTAGGCAAAACAGAAAAGAAAAGAAAAGTATAATTTGTACGCTGAGAGGCACTGTGTCGTTTCGGGCAAAACTCAGAGTTATTTTACCCTCCCCGTCACAATGCCAACCCAGTGCCCTAACATAGGGCAATCCCAACGTCCTTCCAATATCCTCAGAATGCTGTTCTCACTTCCTCGCACTCGTCTCAGCAGGGAGGCGACCCTCTTACGTATGATGGCATGGAAGCCATCAGTGTGCGCTTCGGCAAACATGCCTGACGCACTGCAGTGACGAGGCAGCTTGAACAGCATCCTGAAGATATTGTTGAATTGCACACGTAACGCATTGTAGGCTCACTTTGTACCTATGCCTCATCCATAGACTGCACGTGTAAAAAGACGTACAATAGGCTTTAAAGAGTGTCAGCTTGACTTCCCTTGTACACCGTGCAAATCTACGGATGAGCATGTTGCCCCTGATTGCTAAGGCTCTACTCTCCCTTTCGATATCCAGGTCATCATTCATATTCTCGGTTACTATATGACCCAGATATTTAAACTTACTGGATACTTTTAGGGCCTCACCGTTCAACATGACCGAAGGTACACTTTGCGGATTATACTTACGGGCTTTAAAGATCACCATCTCACTTTTATTTGAATTGTACCTAAGACCATGTCGTTCAGCATAGCTCTCACACCTTGCAATTAGTTGCCTTATGGAGTTGATTGAGGGACCAAGCAGCACCATGTCATCAGCATAGCTAATGTTGTTTATTCCTGGGCCGACAAGTAAAGATGGTTGCTAGACAGCATCGTTACTTAGTAATTGTCATTGTCAGGTAACAATTTTCTTGGGTGACTCTTTTTTTAGGTACCTACGTGACTAACTAGATTGCAATTTTTATTTCATTTCTGGACGGACATAATACTCAAAAGAAATGTGTAGTAGGTAAGTACGCAAATTCTACCCGTTTTCATTGTGTATTCTTGCAAACTAGGCGATAACAAGTTAAACTCTAGGTCAAATGACCTAAGGCAGTGGTTTTTAAACTTTAGGTTGAGATGGATCACTTTTAGAATTCCAAAAATACTTATTCCTTATTTTTAATAAAAACGCTGTGAACGAAGTGGTCTTAGACCCATAGCAATTATGTCATAGACCCCTATGGAAACGGTGAATCCCCTGACCTAAGGGAAATACAATTTTTCGTCGCGAAGTTTAGAAAATAATATGGTGTAACAATAGACACATCATTATTTTAACCGAAGACTTTTTCTGTGGACGTGGAAGCAACATGCCCGGCCATCCCATTTTGTGTTCTAAAAAACCGGCCAAGTGCGAGTCGGTCTCGCGCACGAAGGGTTCCGTACCGTTATCTATATAAACGGCAAAAATATCCGTTTCTTAGTATTTGTTGTTATAGCGGCAACAGAAATACATCATCTGTCAAAATGTCAACAGTCTAACTATCACGGTTCATGAGATACAGCCTGGTGACAGATGGACAGACAGACGGACAGCGGAGTCTCAGTAATAGGGTCCCGTTTTACTCTTTGAGTACGGAATCCTAAAAGGGTAGAACCCACTGATCGACATAATGAAACGTCGTCAAAACAACATTGTTATCACCAGATTCGTTCAGTAGCTCAGCAAAAACTACGATACAAAGCGGATCTCACAAGTACGTCGACCCACGGCGATGTGCTGTTAGAAAAACGAATCCGGCTCGACTTCCAATTGTCAAGTCGGCAAAAAACGCGAGGCTGCGATCTGCGTTGTTTTTTATGTTATTTATTTGGTATTTGGACTATTGATACGCCCAAAGGTAATTGAGTCATATGGAGATTTGGCTCTAATTCGTTTTTTCTGTTACTAGTATCAAGGGTCGATAATAGAGCATCGGAAATTTATGAATTTGATTCAGGCTGAAACCATGATAGAGCTCTATGAGGAATTTAAAGTAAAATACAAGAATATCAAACTGTAATGATTATTAGTATTATTACACATCAATAATCTGAAGTGAATGTGGCGCGCCACGCCCGCAACAGTGCCCCATGAGCATAATAGTCATGGGGCACTGTTGCGGGCGTGGCGCGCCATTTGGGGAGGCGTGCGTGTAGCCGATGTACGACTGTACCAAACAAGTACCACATAGTCAACACGTATGGGCCCCCTCGACATTTAATGAAATGCAAGGGATACACCGCGCAGATTCTGTCCCTGTCAATGTCATGGAAGGCACTCAGTGACTGAATTATGATTGTAGTATTTTTTTTAAATCATATTTTATCGTCAGTCTAGAGCTTAGCTGGCTGGTTTCGTTTTGACATTATCCAGTGTGTATTGGAGTATTGTTATACCCTCAGAGCATAGAATACTAGAGAGAGGACAAGCCGCCGGCGGCCGTGTCGCAGCTGTATGCTCAATGGGCATACACTGCCATACTGTGGACGCGTGCTGATCGCAGAGAATATTACGTTTTTTCCCAAAATGCCTGATATGATGCGCGTTTATTGTCAAATAAGCGTGTAGGTATACAAGTGTGTGTGTTTTAGATGTGTGCGTGCTTTGTCTTGTCAATTACTTGGGCGTTGTGTGGGTTAATGTACTTGCGACAGGCTCACTCTATATTCATATTCATATTCATTTATTCATAATATCGTTAGTATATTATATGTCAATTTATTACAATTTAAATAAAACATTAAATATAAAGTAAAACCAATTGGTTAGTAAGTAACAAATTCGTAATAAATTCAGTACATCATGAAATTTCAATTAAAAGTAATTTTAACTATAATTTAATGTTTAAAAATTCGTCAAAACTATACAGTGTGTGCTCGAGAAGCCAAGCCTTTAGTTTTTTTTTGAAACATTGCAGTGAGGGGGCTGAGGTGACGATACAAATCGGCCGCCATGTCCGATCTCCTTATATTCATACATCTGTGTTTATACCATTGAACTCCTTTCGCTTTTGAAGTGGCGCTTTGAGACCCATTTCCAGCATCGACCATTTTTCCAATGAAATATTGAAATCGTTTAAGAAACCATTGAAAAATACGGTTAAATACAACTAACTAGGACCGTGCAATAAAGCGCCCACATACATATAAAACAAGATATTTAACGGCCTTTGCGATTGGCAAGTAAAAACTAGACATTATCCACCTCGCTGGACCATACATGCGTTCACCTAGTTATTATTTTAAAGAGAAATACGCGATACGGCCTTGGAACAGATACCGTAAGGCATAGAGCAGCTAAAGTGTATCCATCGAGAACAGTACTTTGACTCGATACGTGTGAAAAATTTGTCTATTACCGAGATTGAATACTAGATGGCTACTCGTGGCAGAGGATGTTTTTAAAAAACAAGCACTAAAAATGTTACTATCGACTCGATTAACAACTTTTTGACGTGAAATTAAAGTTGTTAGGTACTTCAATTAGATTTAAAGCCTAACCCTCCTATTAAAAAACGTAATGAACCTCTGTTAACTATTTTTTTTTCTGAAGTATTATATGCTTTGAATAAAAAAATGCGGCTAAAGGACGTTTGATGGACGTGAATATGCCATGTAGATACCGTGCTAACTTCATCAATGGCGACCGAAGCTAAGTCCTTGAAAGGTTATTAAACCACTTTTACACTGAACTTTATTATTAGTTATTACATTTTATGTTAACAGCCTAACAAAAACAGATTAACGATAAATATGACATCGATAACTGTAAAACTTTCCATGCTGTCCAATTTTAACGACTATAATTTTAATATAGCTATACTTTGAATTTGAAAGGACCAGCCCTTGGGATCAAATGCCTTCGGCGTCAACAGAGCGAATCCTGACGAGTAGGTATAATACGGTTATACGTGTGATTTTACTCACTACAGTACCACCTTATATGACGTCTTCATACTGACATTTATACGTGTACTGTAGTAGAATGGATATGCAGTGAATAACGCTCTAACAGTATGTAGAACGCGGTGGGCGTAGTCGGCGGAAAACACTGTATTCGACAGTGTGTTGCCACATACTTATTAAGATAATATTATTGCTTACAATGTATGCAAGCCCGGTTTAACTTAACTTTGTAGGTAATATAAGTTCTGTAACTAGTCGGTATTTAAAGTTATAACTCCCCATTTCCTCCTCGAAGAGAAATAGCCTTCCTTGAATTTTGTATGAAACTATAGATATCCACGCGGGTCCTCCACAAAGAACCCGGGCGGAGGCGGATAAAATATAGATTTTGTCCATCCTGAAGGTCAGTCTATATATTGGAACAAAACATTTGTTTTATCTGATGAGTGGTTCCGGAGATCACCACCTACATAGAAACATACAATCTCACAGACTTTTCCTATTTACTATATTAGTATAGGTTTTGAATTTAATACTACATAGTACAATAAAAGTCATAATATTAGATAAGTTTACAAGTCAATAAAACTTAGTCAAATAACCCGCCCCGTGTTATTCCGGGTGCAAAGGTGCCCATCACACTCGCCGCATTGCATTGCCGCGTTGAATCGCGATCGACAACCTTTGCAACAGGAATGACCCGGAACGGGGGTCATGCCCTCTCAGTCGCAAACGGCGCCCCACGTCCGCCAGGAATGCCCTGGCCTCTGAGCACCAGCATCCCATAGTCTCCACCGCAAGAGGGACAAATTAATAATTCACCAATGCGGAGTATTTATCCCGCTTTCTAAGCGCAGCCGCCTCGGCAGCAGCTCCTGCTGCCCCAATGGTGCGACCAAGGTGCGAGGCAGCGAAAGTGCTCACACAAGTGGCGTCCCACAGCAAGCATCTACCCTTCTGCCATGGCACCAGGGTCAAGCCATCCGGTCTTTTGCCATCCGACCGGCTCAGGCCTGAAGGCTCCAGGTTAGGCTATAGGTTAGGTATGCCGTCAAACCCAATATGGAACGAGAAAGTGTACAATATACATTTATATAAGTCTGCACCAAAAAAGGAGTTATGACTCTGAATAGATTTGAATCGGATTTAAATGTGCCCTAAATGTCTGAGACAATTTGCGATCAGGATAATCGTTATTGATGTTATTTATCGAGACACTTACTGGCTTTAGATAAGACAAAAGGCTAGCAGAAGTTAGTAGACTTAAAAAAAGCGGCCAAGTGCGAGTCAGACTCGCACATGAAGGGTTCCGTGAAATAAATTGCGGTTTACGATTTATGACGTATTAAAAAAAAACTACTTATTAGATCTCGTTCAAATCAATTTTCGGTGGAAGTTTACATGGCAATGTACATCATATATTTTTTTTAGTTTTATCATTCTCTTATTTTAGAAGTTACAGGGGGGGCGGGGGGACACATTTTACCACTTTGGAAGTGTCTCTCGCGCAAACTATTCAGTTTAGAAAAAAATGATATTAGAAACCTCGATATCATTTTTGAAGACCTATTTTTTTTTAGTTTGAGTTCTGAGTATGACCCCTAAAACTTAATGTTTTTTTTCGATTTTTGTGTAAAAATCTTAATGCAGTTCACAGAATACATTTACTTACCAAGTTTCAACAGTATAGCTCTTATAGTTTCGGAAAAAAGTGGCTGTGACATACGGACGGACAGACAGACAGACAGAAAGACAGACAGACGGACAGACATGACGAATCTATAAGGGTTCCGTTTTTTGCCATTTGGCTACGGAACCCTAAAAAGGGTAATATAACTTTTTTCTTAACGACTAAAACTAGCAATGTTTACAGTTAAGTAGATAACATAATGCGTGATTTTGCAAGGAGAACTTGGCATAGTTGGGCAAAAAACTAAAACATTTTAGACTAATTATGGCAAGACAATTGCGTGTCACACAAAACAAGATGGCGGCCAGTTATCCCTTGTTGGGGGTTCAAGTCATGACCAAGTAATACGGAAAATATGAAATATAGTTGCGCAATGCGCCCACGCAGATCCTGATAAAGCCGCGGCTGATAACGCGCAGGCATTCGGATAGGGCTGATAACGCGCAGGCATTCGGATAGGGCTGCTAACCTGCATATAGCTAACGTTTTTGACTATGGATAATTCAAGCTTGCCTGTCGCGGTAATGTTGAACTTTCAGTCGTAAACCTATCCATCGCCACACACGTCACGATACAATTTTCAAGTACAAAAATGTTTCATGAAAGATCACATTATCTAAGTAACTACCGCAAAATTTACAACATAAATAACTGATTGACTAAATATTAGTCCGAAAAGTGTTTGTTTCAAGGATCTTTTTAACGACGGTATAGGCAAACTTTTTCAATAATGGCAAACGGAACTCTTTGTAAAGTTTGAGAGAAATTGTTCACATATAGTTTAGTCACATACAGTTCTTAGGAATTGTAGTTGGACCGACAAACGAGTAGGCAACCCTGTCGGCCCTGATAATATTGGAAAGGCGGTCACTGCATTTTTGTGTTCACATTCGGGTTAGTAGTTAACAACCCGACCGAGCTAAGCTTGCACCTCGCGTCGAATAAGTTACACTGAGCTAGGTGCAAACTTAGCTTGGTCGGGATATACCTACCTAGTTGCTAGGGCCGAATCAGGGTGGAGCCTGTCTAGTTAATTATACACAGTGAATTATGACAGTGTCACAGATTTTTTGTTTATACATTATTTTTAATAAAATGGCCCTTTAATCATTAATTTTTACGAAAATATTTACTTAGTCGCTAATTTTTTTAGGCAGTTGCCTCACTTTGGAATTCGTAATCTTGTAAGTTAATTATCTACTTCGCTGATATTTCTGGCATGGATAAAAAAAAGTTTATTTCTCATAAATATAATACAGCATAACAGCAGTGTAATCTGTCGAAGTTCAAAGTAAAAAAAAATTAGCGCCAAAAAAGCGTTTGACTTAGATGATGCTCTTACACTGACAGCTTAATCCATGCTAAACAGTTTAGCTGCTTCTATTGATTGATTAAGTCTACCTATTGATCTTTTTTTATTTGTGCAATAAAGTTTAAATAAATTTAGTCTGCCTATATATGACGGTCTGCGAATTAGCATTCAATTTATTTTAAATCACGTAGACTCCTCATTGTACAATTCATATCTCCAGTTTCAAAATAAAAACAGTATAATATTTATACGTCCATAATTTTCAATGAAATTGTACGTGTGTATAAATGTTGGGTGGGAGAGGTTTTAAGGCGGCCTTTACATTTAGTTACTTACGTAAGTTCAGTACAAATAGTGCTTACAGCGACTTACGTGAGCAGTATTTGTACTGAACTTAGTAAGAAGAACTTACAAGTTTACAGGCCGCCTAAGCCTAACACTTCTGGGCTTTTATTTTTAACCCCCGCCGCAAAAAGAGGGAAGTTATAATAAGTTTGACGTGTCTGTGTGTCTGTGTGTGTCTGTCTGTCTGTGTGTCTCTCTGACTGTGTGTGTGTCTGTCTGTGGCATTGTAGCTCCTAAACGAATGGACCGATTTGGTTGGGGTTTTTCAAGTTTTCCAAGTTGTAGTTATTTACGCGCTCACGCGTCTCACCTCACCGTCACCCATAACGAGACTTCCTACTTTACTTACCTACGCTTAGTTACTGCGAATCGCGGCGTCAAGATATATTTGTGGGTGAGCGTTGAGGTGAACTAAAAACAAGTTACAGAATAGCGGGGCAGAGCAGTGTCAATTGGCTTGCGGTCGTGCTTTAAATCAAACAAGATTACGTTGCTAAAGAAAAAGAGGTCCAAGAAAACCGTATTAATCGCTACAACATGATATAATGAGCATTTTCCAAATTAATGTCATGTTGTTAAGAACTTTGATTAGAACAATTTAATTCGTTCCACTACGTCACGAAAATTAGCCACGCAATATAAATACGGGTAAAGTACGTGACGTAATGGAACGAATTCAATTTTACTAATCAAAGTTCTTAACAACGTGATATTTATTTGGAAAAGCTCTAATACGACTACGTGGACTGCTGTTACGGAGCTCACTTTGCTGTATTCCTTTTTTATTGTAATTGTATTATATTGGTTCGTACGCTGGTACTCTCACATACTTCTAATATGTGAAAATTCTTCATCATCATCATTCATCATTTTCAGCCTGTAATCGCCCACTGCTGAGCGTAAGCCTCTCTTCGCGTACGCCACTTATCCCGGTCCCGTGCTAGTCTCATCCAGAAATGACCCGCGGTCTTTTTTATGTCATCAACCCATCGAGCTGGTGGACGACCAACGCTTCTTTTTCCTGCAATTGGCCACCAATCCGTTAACATTTTGTTCCACCTACCGTCACGCTGCCTGGCAATATGTCCTGCCCAACTCCATTTGAGTTTGGTTATGACTTCGCCGACGTCATAACTACTTGAAAATACTTGAATAGTGCTAATACATTTCGGTGATCGAAAACATCGTGAGGAATCCGGACTAATCCCAAAAAGGTCTAGTTTTCCGTCTGAATTGGAAGGTCAGATGGCAGTCACTTTCGTAAAACTAGTGCCTATGCCAAATATTGCCAAATGGACCTTGTACTACTTTAGGGTACAACCGGGAAAAACGCTAGAAGGATAATGACTTGAATAGCGCTAATTAAAATAAGTTTCTGTCAAAAATTTCATTTTTGGTACAAGCTTTTATTGCCGACTGTACTTTTCTGCATACCATCATCAAATACTCATTGAGACGATTCTAACGAGCCCAAACTCGATGGGGTTGTGTCGTTTTATTGCGGAGTTCCTATGGCCACCTTCCAGCTCCAGCATCAGATCAGCTCCAAGTCATCATAATATTGCATTGTCATGCGATATACATATGCTTGCAAAATTTCAGCTCAATTGGATAACGGGAAGTGACTGAAAAATTTATTGCAAATTTTGACGGACAAGTAACATACTTACATACTTACTACATATTTACACATACATACGAACAGTGCAAGTTAATATAAAGCTTGTAAAAAGAAAACGTCCGAAGCAATACGAATCCAATCTAATCTCAACTCATAAACGTGTTCGGGAATAGAGCCCCTGAACAATGTAACTTACTCATAAAGAGATCTTTTGTGAACATTTGTTTTGTGCAGCAGTTTTTCACTGGCAATCAGAAAGTAAACATTCCCGCCCAGTGATTGACATAAATTAATCCAATTCCTCGATAGCGAATAAAAGAACAATACGATCCAAGATGGCGGAAAAAGTCCCGGCAGAAAGGCTTTCGCAATTAGCTAAAAAGCTCCTATTTGTGCTGGTTAGCGAAAGCTCCGGTTTAATTTGATTAAATTCTTCTAAATTATTCTATTAAGAGTAGTGAATCACACAACGGAGATAAAGACCAAAAAGACATTTAGTGCCAGTCGAAGTGTTTAGTATTAGATGACACTGCAATCTTATTGCACCACCGAGATGATATGATGATAAGACAGAAGGCCATAGCAACTTCTAAAGTACATAAAATTAACCCAGCGTGTTTGGGGTCATTGGAACTTCTTCTATAAAAAAAAACTTGTAGGCACCACTTTTTTTACACCCGTAGACACCAATTAGAATAACCAATAATGATGACCTTCTCGAAAAAGGATTAAAAATAAAAAAATCACAAAGTTATAAGTATCCATACTTTTAAGTGGGGGTATATTCTGTCCCTTTTCCGCAAAACGCACCTTCATATGAAACGATTGTCATTTACTATGACGCTCGGGGATCGTGGCGTCACGATCCACTAGCGTTTGTCTCTCTCTAACAAGCAATATTAAAACGGTTTTAGATTAATAATTTTTTGAGTTAACTGAATGGGATTTTCGTAACTAGGCATATCTTTGTGGCTTTCTTTCTTTGTAGTATTAATTAATTTCGAGTCTACACCCCTATTCATACTTACTTTATTCCAAACGGATCGTTTCGTTTAAAGGTATTTGACTCGACCTTGCTCCCCGATCATAATCATAATTTTATTAACCGTGCATCTGTATGGTAATAAACTATTGTATTCCATCCCAACTTCAACCGTTGCCTGAAGCCCCCTACTGATTTGCACAAATAAAAACAAGTAAACAAACAAGTTCAGAGCAGATAACGTAATAAGCAGCATTTCCAACTAGCCAAACTCAATTTACTGGCAAGACAGCCATCCAGCTGACTGGGTAGGATGTACCTGAACGACTGGTCGCAATTAAATTATTGTAACCAGCACATTCACTTGTTAGCCAACATAAAATGGCGCAGAGTAAAAATTCTACGATAACACATGATAAAAATACAATAAAATACTCATTATTGCACACCTCACACAGATTAGAGCAGTTACAAAAAGACAGTAAATTTAAAACAGGTGGTTTTATTGCTAAAGAGCTATCTCTTCCAGACGGTTGTCTTGTTTTGGGTAGTGGAGAAAATAATAGTAAAACTAAGTAGTAGGTGGTGCAAGAAACTAATGTATTGTGTTGATGAAAGGAAAATCTTATCAATATACTTACATCACACATACTTAATCTATATATATAAAAGGCAAAGTCCTGACTGACTGACTCACTTAAATCAACGCCCAGCCCAAACCATTGAACCTAGAAAGCTGATTTTTTCACAATAGGTATTTTATATAACGTTAATACCCACTAAGAATTTTCGAAAATTCCACCCTCAAGGGGGTAAAAAAGGGGTTCAAAGTTTGTATGGGGATGGAGTAAAATTTTAAGTGAGAGACTTGAAGCCTTGTACATAGACTCCTTATTACAATACAAGAAAAGCAATTTTAGGGTTTTAGAAAATTCCACCCCTAAGGGGGTAAAATAGGGGTGCAAAGTTTGTATGGGGAAACAATTTTTTTAAATAGAGACTTAGGAGTGCAAAATTTATATGTGGTAAAACTTTTTTTTGAGCTAGATACCTTAAACTTTGTAGAAAGATTAGTTATTAGAATACAAAGAAAGTACTTTCAGCGTTTTGGAAGATTTCAGCCCTAAGGGGGATAAAAAGGGGTGCAAAGTTTTTATGAGGGATAGTTTATGTTTTTGAGTTAGAGACTTGAAACTTTGTAGAAATTTTACTTATAAAAATACAAAAAATGTACATAAAGCGTTTTAGAAAATTCTACTCGTAACGGGGTTAAAAAGGGGAGCAAGCTTTGCATGGGCAACACTTTTTTTTGAGTTAGAGACTTAAAACTTTGCAAAAAGATTACTTATTAGAATTCTAAAAAAGAACTTTCAGCGTTTTAGAAAACTCCACCCCTAAGGGGGTTAAGAAAGGGAGCCAGTGTTGTTTGGGACTTTTTTTTGAACTAGACTTAAAACTATTAAAAAGATAACTTATTAAAAATCAAAATAAAAGTACTTGCAGAGTTTTAGAAAATTCCACCCCTAAGGGGGTTAAGAAGGGGCCAAGCTTTGTATGGGCAACATTTTTTTTTGAGCTAGAGACTTAAAAGTTAGTAGTAAGATTACTTACTACAATACGAAAAAAGTTCTTTCAGCGATAAGAAATATTCAACCCCTAAGGGGGGTTTAAAAGGGGGTTCAAATTTTAAATGGAGAGCAAGAAAATTATAAAGTGTGAGTAAGAGATTTGTAACTTCGGTTTTATTCTGTACGTTAAAAGACTACCAAACTAATTTCAGAGTTTTTCCAAATTCATCCCCTAAGAGTGTTAAAAGGGGGTTCAAAATTTGTGTATTTCACGACATTTTTAAAGTATGAGATATTTAACTTTGGTTTTAGACTGTTTGTTCACAAACTAGAAAATAAACATCAACGTTTTTTTTTTATTTATCCCCTAAAAGAGGTTTCGAAGTTTGTATTGAGAGAAATCATTTTCTAAGATAATAATAATATATAACAAGTTCTACACGGACGAAGTCGCGGGCAACAGCTAGTTAGTATATAAATATACATGCAATAAAAGATTTCTACATACATCTACTTTATTACACAGTTCATAAATTACAATTCATAAATAACAACGAATACTAAATAAATGAAAAAATTCAAACTATTTACAAAAAAAATTGTCCGTTCAAAAGTTCTGCCAGCGGCATGGACCCATGATGCTGGCGGCATTTCCCATTTGGACTGCAAGAGCGATCCTTTGTGAAAGGTACGCGCCAGCTTTTATTAATATCATAATATGTAAAAATATTAACAAGAAGGCAAAAAAACAGAATGAAAACCTACCATCTCACAAAACCTATTTTAAGCTATCGGATGGTAATAAGTAGGCTTTATTTTATCCCTAGGCTTTTGCCTGCGTTCTTTGCAATTCGCGGGCGAAGCCGCGCGTCATTTACTAGTCAATATACTGGCAACAACAATAACCGCGCGTTACTTGTTCTCAAGCAGGGGACCGATGCAATCGTTAGGCTTCATCCATTTGCGGCGTTTTGCGGAAAGCGATGTAACAACGCCATCCTAGTTTAGATTTGTTCTGTGTTCTCTTTTTGCACGTGTAGGCTAGGCGAAAGACAATCTGGACCAAGATTCCATTTGTGTTAATAACGCAAGAGGATGTCCTTAGAGTATCGCTTTCATTCTTTTTCATTCTGATCTTGAAAGACAAGTAAAAGGTGGGGATTCAATCGGTATCCTAAAGGGAGGCATTGTGGACGGGGACCGCACATGAGACGTGGATGGTATTTTTTTATGTTTTAGTGAAAAGACTAGACTTCGGTGGTCGCATTTTTGACGACCTAAGCAGATGCTTGTAGTGAATATTTTCAAAAGCTGTAACTGGTAATGGTATCCGTAAAGTTTGTTAATCAACACCGAAGTCAGAATGCATGCATAGGCATTGGTCCCACCGCGAGCGAGTAAGCTATGAGCTATCGGCTATTTTCTAGCTCAAGAAACGAACAAAAGATAATCGCTTTTGTGTAAATAAAAGAGAGAGTTATATATTTATAGTTTATAGCTGGCTGTTCACACCGCCGGCGATAACCTATAAATTTATTTACATTTGAGCTATTATCTTTTGTTCGTTTCTTGGGCGAGTAATCGCCGATAGCTTATAGTCTGTAGCAGTGCCTAATGCGTAAACACACTTGGGTAAACGCCAGAGCATGCTCACTTCATTACTGATACAATTCATATTTAATTTTAAACTGATTTTAGGAGTGCGAGAGATCCCAAGGATCATTGTTCAGTATGGTAATACATTTAAATGTCGCAAAACTTTTGATGCTCGCGTAATATCTCATAAATATTGGGAGGCTGGGAACTTCTACGGTACCATTACTCTTTGCAGCTTGCTAATGACAATTTGCATTTATTATAAACAAAATTAAATTGATACTGTCGCGGGATATCACCAGGCCCCGTAGCATGGATGGCGTTATCACGCGATAAGTGATAGGATAAGCGCGTCTTCTCATTCTATCGAACGGTGTCAGCCAGGGACGGCAGCTCTATCCTATCACTTATCGCGTGATAAGGCTACGATCCATGCTACGGGGCCTGGTCGATTTCGTACGTAAGTACGTTAGGTAGATCTAAATATCATTTTCTACGGGAAAATGGCAGTTGAATTGTCCTAACACTGGTTAGCTTAGGACCAGTGTCCAGGAGCTGTGTCCGGCCTGGGCGAGTCAGAGGGACGAACTGGCCCAGGTAAGATGTTGATGATGATAATATTGATGATGCCTGCTTCGACGCGCGTCGTGCGCTCTGTCTAACCCGTTCAACGTCACTGACGACACACATGCGGCAGAATGCTACGGGCACTTTTCGCTATGGACATTAAGCTGCTACGGAATACGGCGTAGCACAACGAGCGTAGCGTAGCGGTGAATAGGTTAACGTGCTAGAACTTAACATACTGTCTCAAAGACTGATTCACTGCCGCGAAGACACACACAATATGTGTCGTTTGTATTGATGTCTACGCCCTTGTCTCTGTGTGTCTTTTGTGTAGTGAATAAATGTCTTCTTTCTTTCTTTCTTTATTAAGGCATTCGTTCCCTTTTCTCGCATTTGCTACCTTTAAATTAGCTTGAGAGAGACAGACACCTTCGAGGAGGTAAAAGCTTAAAATATAACAAAACACCATTAATTCAACGAGCTTTAAGTTCCTGACGAGGGTGAGGACTATTTACGTTTTACTTAGTTCGAAATACGATCATACTCCAAGAGCAAAGTTAACTATAGCTATAGTCGCTTCGTATTTGGCGCTAGGTTTAACGTGCGCCGTCGCGGGTCGATCACGAAACGCATTGTATGAACTTCGGGTAGGTCTAAATGTCACTTTTTGTATGTAATATTGACAGTTAAATTGTACCGACGCGCGTTCGGAACGTTACGTGATTACCCCTCTGACATGTCAGATCAGAACGAACGCGGGAACACGGAAACATTTCGAACGCCATTTTCCGCTGAACGAGAATTTGGACGCAGAAGATTTACTGATATAAAAAGGTTGGTATTGGTAAGATTAGTATGACGTATATATCCTGAATAATCCAAAACTCCTTCAGCGGACGGAAACATGATTTAAAAATTCTGTAAAAATATACTTTCAGACAAATGTGAGTTATGTACTGTACCCCGACGACGCATATTGAAATGCGACATAGATCTGAAAGCGACAAACCCAATACTAATCTGACGTGACGCAACATAACTATATCAGTCTCATACATTTAATCCGGTTAGTTTTACGTTTCGCATTCGTTGGATGCGTTCTGACTTGACGGCTCTAGTTGTGTGAGGTCAGAAAGCATCAAGTCAGATAAGTATGAATTCGGTTTTAGCCCATTTTAACGAACGAGCGAGCGAAGTGAACGTAGTTCTCCTTTTCAGCTTGGGCCAAAATTATTTCGTATGTCCGGCGTCTGTCCGGTTGTTATCCTCTACAGGTCGCATTTCTCAACTGAGTCTCATGAAATTTTGTGAGCTGGTTCAATAATTATACAGGATGTTCCCGGAAATTTCCGTTAACTTCGGCATATTGCAGAGTACACTCACAGAAACAAATAAGCATAATTAATTTTTGAGAAAAAAAAACAATTTTTTTAATGATTTTTGTAAACATTTATTTGATGTAGCATTAACGGTTATTGTCTTATTGTACAAGGGTCTTGAAACACATGAAAAAAAAAATTAATATCGAACGAACTCACTTAGTAAACCTTCTTGTAGTGTATACGAACCGTACAAAATTTTAATAGCTGTTATCAAGTCACAGTTAAGAGCCATTTACACCGGTTGAATCTGCAAAACTGATAAAATTAAACATTGAATATCTTGATAACAGTAAGAGTTAAGATACTACTGTCTTTGAGAAATTAACTTTATTTGATCTAAACTATGCCCCATTGCAATTAACGGAAATTGTCATGAACACGTTGTATAGAGTTCTATTGTGATTCAGTGTTTTAAAACTATTTTTTTTTTAGGAAAGGCGCGCGTTTTCTTTATCTCACACTCATCATTGTTACCTAAAACACCCTTGTTAGATTTATTTAATTGAATGGCGTTTTCTTGAAGTAGGAATATAGATACCCTTGTTATAAACGGATACTAATACGTTCCTCTCTGTACAAAATCGAAAACCTACTTACCTTTAGTAACAAATTTTCCCGTCCGCATAATTTACTTGGTAATGTTGAACTTTGCTTACTGTTTTGCACGAAATGGAGTAACTTAATGGGAAATGATCGTGTTTTAGTACGTTTTGAATATGTGTTTGATACTTTACAGACCAGCAACCGCGGCTTAGAACTTTGCGTTTCAAGAGTTGGTCGCAAGTTTGGTTTTGGAATTAATGCAAACGGTTGTTTCAATATTGCTCTGCATGTAAAGTAATTATCCCAATGGTAGGTTTCAGGTTTCAAGTTTTTATGATATAATTTAGCCTTAGAAACCTTAAGTCTAGGAATGGATATCTCTTTAGTCTTTGTTAATATGTATTGTCATAAATTAAAGAACTAGCTGCCCACGCGGCTCTACCCGAGCAGAACGAAACCACGGGATAAAATATACCCTTTGTCCATATCGAAGTTACAATTCTATATACGACACTATAACGATAATGCAAACTTTAAATCTCCCAAGAACCCTTCAAAACATTTGGAAATCCAAGATTTAATCAAAAGGATTTGTAACATATTTAGATGAGATTTAATTTTCAACTTTGATTACTATTTCCATGGTAGAATAAAACAAGGTTTGTGTCATTCGCGTGACAGCTCGTGACGTCAGCGTATATTGCCTACGTCATCAACGTCTTAAAAATGGCGGACTGTCAGTGTGTTGCCACTGTGTGAAATTGTATTAATTCACTTAGTTACGTGTTTTCAATCAATATTTAAGTTGGACTACTAATTGTATTGTTGTCTTTTCACCCCAAATAAATAGATAAACTTAAATATGAATCATGCATCAGCAAATCTAGGTACTTGTTTGTATGGAAGATGTCAGTATTTTTTTTTTCTCTTTATTAAAAAAAAAGGGTTTGTTCAAAGCTGAACCATGCCACCCTTATTGTGACTTCACTACAAATTCACATTTGTTATTAATCTTATTATCTACGCTTAATACCTAGGTTGATAATTTCAATTAACTTTCTCGCTTTCCTTGATTGTGGGAAGGCTAGGATAGTGTTAATGACTCCTAAATCATATAGATCACAATTGTGCTTAACTGTGAAATCTCGTCTCTCAGTTTCATTCCAGACACATTCTACCATGATATGGAACGCATCTTAATAAAACCAAAACTGTTCAAAGGGATGTGTCCTGATCGCAGTCTAAGAGACGTTACAACATCCAATCTATCCATGCCAATCCCTACAAACCAATACTACTAAATACTAATAAATACTTGTTTGTATGGAAGATGTCAGTCATGGCAACATTTGTGTGACGTAGATAAGATACATCGTCGGGAATGACTTTTTTTTTATTCTACCATGACTATTTCCAACTTTTAACTCAAAAACGTGTTTTAACTTCAGCATTCTTTCTAAAATGCGTATCTTCTTTTAAATACATACTAAATACTTCTTTTTTTTCTTAGTCTAGGAATATTCCTACCCACACTCCAAGTTGGGATTGAAAGCAACAGTCGACAGTCTGTCACTAAAGCCACTCTATTTTAGTCACATAATAATGACCACTATTTACCAATGTTCTTTTGTTTCTCGGCCCTCCGTGACTTTCGCATGAGGTATATTTGAGACAGAAGTTACAAATTCTAATTTTGATTTCAGGGCCGATTTTAATTTTTCGTCAGCGTTTGATGAAAATGTGTAGGTTGGAAGAGCCTGTGATGCTGTACAATATTCAGACAATTCATTACCGCTTTATTTTTGTAACTCAGTGGATTTTTTTGTACAATTTTAGGGTAGCTTATAGGATTCGACAGTCGCTTAAATAATATTATTGATAAATAATACTTATCCACCTCTCTGCTATCATTTTCATGATGCTATTTGAGCTCCTCCTCGTCTGCATCACCACAGACGCCGTCTTCTTCCTTATTATGGCATAAAAGTCATCTACGCTAGCATCGGCAAACATCCCAGAGGCGCTGCAGAATCGGGAAAGCCCAAAGCGGTGGTCTTCGTCTTAAACATCCTTAAAGGAAAATTTTAAGGCAATAGAGTCAGAGGAATGCCTATTAGGCTAACATAGTTTAGCCAAGTAAAGGAAGCAGTTGATGTCGGGTCGCATGAGGAAGTTAAAAGGCTGGCAATAGACATAGAAGAGTGGCGGGTACTCCCCCAACAAGAGCAGGCCTCTTAAGTGATGAGGATGATGACTTATATGGGATATTGTAAATAGTATTCTGACAAAAAAAGACGGAAAGACGATAAAAATACCGGCCAAGTGCGAGTCGGACTCGCGCACGAAGGGTTCCGTACCATTATCTACAAAAAACTATTTTATTCTGTGTTTTTAGTATTTGTTGTTATAGCGGCAACAGAAATACATCATCTGTGAAAATTTCAGCTGGAACTATCACGGTATCAGTGAGATACAGCCTGGTGACAGACAGACGGACGGACGGACGGACGGACAGCGGAGACTTAGTAATAGGGTCCCGTTTTACTCTTTGAGTACGGAACCCTAAAAAGCGGTCCTTCAATGAGTGTCGCACGCTCGAGCTAGCCGTGTCAGAGCGGGTGAAACAGTTTAAAATAATATTGAAATGTGTAACGCATGTACCGAATCGGCCCTTAGGCTAAATAAGTAAACAAATAGAGTCAATATATACTTCTACGTGCTTTTTCAGATCTTCTTGAAGGGTCACTCGTGTTGTATATAGTTTCGTTAGAAATGAATGATATAATGTAGGATTGACTTTCACTACCAAGAATCCGCTCAGCGAGTCGCTGTTAGTAAATGAATGGTTTTTAATTAAATTGTATCTGTCACTCATGCGTCAGTTATAAAGCAAGAAGGTTTTTACTCAAATGCGATGGTTAAAAACCCAGTTTTAAATAATTTAAATAAATCTAAACGTAAAAACACTGATAAAACATGTTTAACTGAATAATTTACAGATTTTTAATTAAAATGTAGAAATTTTGTGTCTGTATCATATATGTTTAACAGTGATTATAAATTTTGGCTGTAAGTATTCCAAAGGGTCTTGGCCTCACACGCCTCACATTAAATGCAACAAAATGGACGACTGGCAATTTGTAGTTTTTATTGCGAAAATGTATTTGTTTCCTCGCAAGTGGTATGAAAAACATTGTGTTCTATACGTACGGTAATAATCTGGCGCCATATTTAACATTGATTGGTCTGTAATTGTAAGTTGGTGCAACCCGCCCTAAGAAAGTTATTCAAACTATTCTTACCTGCCATAGACTTCACAGCTGGTACCCTAAGGTCTTTGTCCTCCAAGCTGCACATGTATTTCAAGATCTTACTCCTCAATGGCATGAAGAGCTGTGCCACAGCCCGAAAGTTCAACCACAGCTTGAGATTACCAACAGCTGCCACAATCGCATGCGCCATTGACAGCGGCAAGGTGCTGGGCGAGGCATGCTCAAATACTGACGTCATTGCACACACCCCACCCAGTTTACAGAACAAGCTTACATTACGTAGTAGATATGCATTTCAGTATCATGTAAGTCGCAGTACGAACTTAAATTTGATATCTCTTGAGCAGACAGGTCGTCCAAGCGACTCAATGCAGAGTGTTTACAAGCTAAATATAAAGGGAAATTTAGAAGGAATATCTTTGAGACAATCGCCATAAGGTTTTCCTTTTGTTGTAGAGACCAAATTTCAGCATCATCAGTGACTGTGGGTTTCGACACTGAGGGTGGATCTTCTGGGGTTTCGCTAGGTTCTGCAGGTGTTTTAGCAAGCTCAAGCTCAGTGGAAGCCTGTTCCTCCTTTGCCTCATCGCTTTTCTCCTCATTACTGGGTAGGGTGGGTTCTGGTGGTTGGGGCTCCTCTGCACACTCTTCAGGAGGTGATATCTTAGCTGCAGCTATCAACTCATCCTTGAGTAGCTTCAGTTGACAGACAGACAGACATAAAATACTCTGCACTACTAAATTTCTATTTACCGTATACCGTTCCAGCTGAAATTTTCACAGATGATGTATTTCTGTTGCCGCTATAACAACAAATACTAAAAACACAGAATAAAATAGTTTTTTTTATAGATAATGGTACGGAACCCTTCGTGCGCGAGCCCGACTCGCACTTGGCCGGTATTTTTATCGTTCGAAGTTTTTAACATCTCGGTAACAGCACATGCATTGCCTGGAAGAACATACATATCTTAAACCAAACACTTAACGTGGTTGTGGCACAATGTACTATTACAAACTCGAGTCATCAAACAATCTCACTTAACGTGGTTGTGGCACAATGTACTATTACAAACTCGAGTCATCAAACAATCTCACTTAACGTGGTTGTGGCACAATGTACTATTACAAACTCGAGTCATCAAACAATCTCACTTAACGTGGTTGTGGCACAATGTACTAATACAAACTCGAGTCATCAAACAATCTCACTTAACGTGGTTGTGGCACAATGCACTATTACAAACTCGAGTCATCAAATAATCTCACTTAACGTGGTTGTGGCACAATGTACTATTACAAACTCGAGTCATCAAACAATCTCACTTAACGTGGTTGTGGCACAATGTACTATTACAAACTCGAGTCATCAAACAATCTCACTTAACGTGGTTGTGGCACAATGTACTATTGCCATAAGGTGACAAAACACTACGGCCTTAGCGCTACGAAAATGCTGAAAAAGCTGCGTTTGCGCACAGGCGATGGCCCCGTGGGCTGTCAGAATAATATGCGGAGGGGCGCCATTGCCTGACGGCACTCTAGTTGCGATATTTTTGCAGCTGTGCGTGCCTTCTTAACCATTAGCTACAGTCACCGGCATCAATATATGATGGAACAAAGGCCGCAAAAACATCTGATGACAACTGTATTCCTAGAGCTGTTAGAGCGTATGAGATATATTTGCGGCCTTTGATCCATCATATATTGATGCCGGTGACTGTACGGTGTACGTCTTATTTCAACAATGGATGTAATCCGGCCGCCATTGTCGTTACCTTTAAATATAATTCAGAATATAATAAAACACGCAACAATGGCCACATTTTCGGGGATTTGAAGGAACTTTGGAAGTTGTTTAATAATTTGAACCCGCGCTAGGGTGGTGACGGTGTGGTAATTCGATCAATTCGAGTTATTTACGACAAAATCTTACTCGAGATGAGTTTGATCAAAACTACTTTTCACTTGTTTCTACTCATTTTTGCCTAACGCGGCGAAGACCATGAGTTGCCAATGCCTATCAAGGGTGAATAACGGGCTGTGGAATTTCTTGCAAATTATAATTTGATAAAAAGAATCAGTGGTATTATCTATGCAAAAAAAATGTTGGATTGCAAAGAATCGGTGAACCGTTTTTAGAGAAGTATCTCGGAAGCAAATAAACAACGATATGTTACGTCGGCACCTCTGTCGGCACCTGTCGTCAAAAGCGACTAAAAAAGGCCCTCGGGGTGGTACACGTTTACAATTGGGGGCTGCAATCGTAAAATAGGAGGACCCCACAGAGGCATGACGCTAGGGCACTGGTGCTTTCCGTAGGAGGTCCCAGAGCCGTCTGAAATGCGTCCAGGAGGGCAATTGGGGGGTGTTTAGTCGGTACCAGTCTGACATAACCTCCACGCTATCCTCGTGGTGCGGAGGTATCCATAACCACAACCCCGCGCCGGAAATCTGCACCGGACTTGACGACACAACGGAACCACGCTGTTCATCACATTAGCCGAAAGACGTCCACTGCTGGACATAGGCCTCCCCCAAAGAGTGCTAAAATGACCGGTCCTGCGCCACCCGCATCCAGCGGACTCCCGCGACCATTACCAGGTCATCAGTCCACCTTGTGGGGGGCCTTCCGCTACGTGGTCGCCACTCGAGAACCTTTCCGCCCCAACGGCCATCGGTTATACGTGCAATGTGCCCCGCCCAATGCCACGCTGTTATGTCGCCTAAATAATTATTAATTTTATATTTGTATTGTATGTATGTTAGTCTTTAAGGTTTTTATTGCTATGGGCCTTAGATGCGTGAAATAAACGGTTTTATTATTATTATTATAACAGATTTCCCTTCCATTAAAAATAAAGGTAACGTCGGCAGTTCGGCACTACAACATTGATTTTGTGGAACAAAACCAGTATTTCAGTTCGAGATCTATATAGGTATGTCTCGAGTTTGGAGGCAAAGCTCAACACTAGTTCCGAAATAAAATCATGATCCATCATAAACTCAGATTCATTAATCAGACCTGCTGAGGAGAATTAGCATTAACATTAATTTGGGCAACTTTTGTTGACGGATCCCGAAGCCATTATAAATCGCAGATTATAATCTGTGTGTTTAATCTTTAGGAGACATATTTGTGTGTTCAAGTTCAATTTAAGTTGTGATAAAGAGATAAACCGAGGCTAGCAATGCTCATCACGTACCATTAAGGTAACATATTTCAATTAAACGAAGAAAAATTAAATGTATTTTCATAATTAGATTTACCTATCTTTTTAATTGTTTTTTTTTTGACAACTGCCTGCACCTATAAGCTTTTCTGATTAGCCCTGCGGATGACTGGTAGAGAATGCCTTCAGGCATTAAGTTCGCCTTTTGTACTTATAGTTTGTGCAATAAAGTTTGAATAAAAAAATTAAAATATTGCTGATATCGGACTACGGTATACATATATTTAATAAAAAAAATGCCGTTTAGTTGAGGCACTAACTAAAAAAAATACAGTGCTTTATTGTAAATTTAAATTTCAAGGGGGATTACCGAGGCAATATCTTAAGTCTATAGTAATTTTGGTTTCACCGATTATTAGGTAGGTACAAGTGTTTCAGCACGAACAATATTTATTTACTCAGGTCTAAAGCGTCATTCAATCTCATTTACAAGAATGGCCTTTTATATTGTCTCCACTGTGTTAACAAATATCAATCTTAAAGCGGCTGGGGTACGGTTCAATTTAGTTTGTATTTATTTTTCGTCTGCGAGAAATAATTTTAATATTCTAAACGTCAGTGGCATTATTCATCATTTCTTTATTCTCAAGCTTAAAATGTTAGAGAACGGCGGCTTTCTAATGTTTTGGCACGTCATGATATAGGGTAACCGTTCCAATCATTGACACATGAAGGGTCCACGGAAAGAACATGTCTAGTAATTTTTTTTTAAAGTGAGGTTTTAATGTCACGTTATATAGTTCATAACGAGCTCAACACTTTGACAATAACATCTCATTTTGAAAAAAAGTGACAAGACATGTTTTTTCCGTGGACCCTTCATAATGCTTAATAGTTAACACCTATTGTAACGGCCTCCGTAGCCCAGTGGGTAGTGACTCTGCCTACGAAGCTGGAGGTCCCGGGTTCGAATCCCGGTCAGGGCATTTATTTGTGTATTTATCACGAATATTTGTTCCTGAGTTATGGATGTTATATATGTATATACGTATCTATATGTATGTATCTATTATATATATCATCGCCTAGTACCCACAACACAAGCCTTACTGAGCTTACCGTGGGCCTAGGTTGATTTGTGTAAGATTGTCCCGTAATATTTGTCCCGTAATATTTATTTATTGTTATCTCATTGTGGCACTCTTTGGGGAAGGCCTTATGTCCAGCAGTGGACGTCTTACGGCTGATACGATGATGATGATAATTATGCTCTATTGTTACGAATTAGGATTGACTGTCAAGTAATGGGTAAATTTCAAGCACTGAGACTTTTAAGGCCGAAACGCACTGAAAGCGGTGGCGGTGCGGCGCGGCGCGGCGCGGTGCGGAGGCGGTACCGGTTGTAATGTTCGAGCTAATATGAAAAGGTCCGCACAGAATACCGCGGCGGGACGCGGCGCAGCGCGGTATTCTGTACCATACTACTCCTACCGCAGTACAATGTACACTTTATCTCCAACGTAATAAGGTTGAATTTACATGCACACCATTTGTTAAGATAGGAGGTTGTGTGTCAGTGACATGTTTTATTACAATTCTAGATCCCGCTATTCACAAGCATCACTACTAATCGCGCCAGGCAATCCAGTTTAAATCTGACCTCCAGTATCTACGAATATCAGTATAAAATATACTGGTGATTAGTGAAACGAGTCAAGATGGCTAGGGAATTTCATAGCTGGGGTTCTTAAATCGGCCTCCACCCACGCGGCTGGAAATAGAACCTCATACCCCGCTGGTATAGGTATGGGTGCTATAGGTATCTGAGGGGGAACGTGAATGGAGTAGGATTTTAGAGATATACTTTGGGAGATCTTTATAACGGACAGAATGGTAGATGCACTTTGATAGTGAAAGAAAGGTCATAGTTTTAGGGTCAGTTATTAATCAGATATAAGGTATAATAATTAACCTCAAATTAAAGGAAAAATTTAAAAATTTAGGCTCCGAGCCGGATTCGAACCGGCGACCACAGGCATACATGGCCCGTCGCTACTAACCAGCTCAGCTATCGGAACATCTGTCTCAGCCCCTAAATCCTTCAATCAGTTCCTTCTTACAACGCCTCAGGGAGGCGTGTGGCGACATCGACCTAGAAGACATATGCTTCTTTAACGGCACCAACGTCTCAATTTATATTGAGAAATCGTCAGTATCGATGCGCCACCCCATACTAAATTCATTTTGTATAATGCAGTTACGCCTGCAAACGATATTTATAAACTTCAAATTAAAGGAAAAATTTAAAAATTTAGGCTCCGAGCCGAGTCCGAGGGATTTAGGGGCTGAGACAGATTGTTCCGATAGCTCAGTTGGTTAGTAGCGACGGGCCATGTATGCCTGTGGTCGCCGGTTCGAATCCGGCTCGGAGCCTAAATTTTTCCTTTAATTTGAAGTTTATAAATATCGTTAGCAGGCGTAACTGCATTATACAAAATGAAGGTATAATAATTGTTTACGTATACACTCAAATAATGTATTATTACAAAGGAAATACGCTATCCGCAGCAGAACCAAGGTAACCGATATAGCCCTCCGAATCGGCTAAACTTAAGTGGCAGTGGGCGGGGCACATTGCACGTAGAACCGATGGCCGTTGGGGCGGAAAGGTTCTCGAGTGGCGACAACGTACCGGAAGGCGCGGCGTTGGTAGGCCCCCAAAAGGTGGACTGATGACCTGGTAAAGGTCGCGGGAGTCCGCTGGATGCGGGTGGCGCAGGACCGGCCATTGTGGCACTCTTTGGGGGAGGCCTATGTCCAGCAGTGGACGTCTTTCGGCTGATATGATGATGTAAGGAATTACGATTTTTATTCGACCTAGTCGTACGTATCGTAATCGTAACGTAATGTAAGCTCCTGTACCTAGTAATTATGTAAATCTTAAATATTGTAAATCTTAAATATTGTAAATCTTAAATATTGTAAATCTTAAATATCATAAAGTAAGAGTTTTTTGTTAAGACTCATGAATAATAATAATAGTGAACAAGTTATTTCTCTTACCTAAGTCTGTAAGTTGCGCCTGTTTGCGTCGAGAGTTCAGAACTTGACTGGTTTTATAAAAGTGCAATTTCCTGTAAGGTGTTCAATAAATACCTATATGTAGAATAGTCTTTAAAGTCTGCGAACTACTTATTTAAGAACGGAAATAATTTCACTGAATATTGATTTGCTGTACCGACTCTTACACCATCCTACTCTAGTAATGTTTATATGGCTAACATTTGACACTTACTAACTAACTACGGGCGGGTTGCACCGACTTACGATTACAGACAGATCAACGTTAAATATGGCGCTGACAGCTGTCATTTCATAGTTTGCCAAACTTTCCATACATTCAGATTTTAACTAACACAGCTCACGATTACTAGATGGTTTGGTGCAACTCACCCTAAGGCTGTGGACCTTCGGGTTCTTTAGTATTGTGTACTAGTACGTCATGAGAGGTGCGGAAAGGTTCTCGAGCGGCGGCTACGTAGATACTGGAAGACACAGCGTCGGTAGACCCTCATAAAGGGATGCGGGTGGCGCATGACCGGTCACTTTGGCAATCTGTGGGGGAGGCCTATGTCTAGCAGTGGACGTCTTTCGGCTGATGGTGATGACGTCATGAGAAGGAGTAGCTCGCTTTCTCTTGGATTAGACCACACTCGCAAACTGACAGTTCCCTGTTTCCCTTTCTTAATATAAAGAAAACAATACACAATTTAATCCCCCTCAAAATACGTACAATCCCCGAGCTCTCGGAATAATTAAAGATTTATAAATGGTTGTCAAACAATCGTTTCAACAGGTTTGTCTGGGACATTGACTGTCGCAGTCAAGGGGTGCTTAAAATAAAACCCCCCGAGGAAGCTTAAAGGAGGACGAATAAAAGGGAGCTTAAAGAAGAAATAGACGGTATGATGGCGGTGATTTAGGATCAATTTTGTTTAGCTAGAGAAAAAGTACCTTTTTTCAGGACGTTTTTAGAGTTCCGTACTCAAAGAGTAAAACGGGACCCTATTACTAAGACTCCGCTGTCCGTCCGTCCGTCCTTGCGTCTGTCTGTCACCAGGCTGTATCTCACTGATACCGTGATAGTACTAGCTGAAATTTTCACAGATATGATGTATTTCTGTTGCCGCTATAACAACAAATACTAAAAACACAGAATAAAATAGTTTTTTTTATAGATAATGTTACGGAACCCTTCGTGCGCGAGTCCGACTCGCACTTGGCCGGTTTTATTATATTATTATTAAGTTACTTCATCGTAATAGGATTCAATCAAAGTCAAATTCACAGTTCTTTATTCTTCACATAGATCGCGCATTTATCGCCCCCCTACTAGCCTTCGGCTCGGCCGTCAGATAGCTACGATCTGAGACATTCTTTGTATCACCTACCGCTCTAGATGATGACTTTATGAACTATCTCTCTCTATTTAGCAGAGGCTTTATATATTCACTTGTTAAAATGCTAACAAGACTTGTCAGAACATGTACAAATACTCGTAGCAATACGAAGTAAGTAAACTAAATTAACTTCCCAAACCGAAAATCTCATCCCCCGAATAAACTTGAGTTTTCTAGTACCGACAGCTTTGCTAATAAGTCTACTTAGATGAAATTTGGCAAGCTAAAAAGGATTTTTGGTCCTCTCCGTAATACTAAGTTTAATTAAAATGGCTGCGGTATTTTAACCAGAATGCCTATTTTGTTCCATTTACAAACAAAGGATAGGATATCTTACATGGAGCAAATAAAAGAGAAAATAAACGCTTCATCGTACAGAGAATTAAAAAGAAAGGCAGAATGTAGAACAAGTTGGAAATTACTCCACCGATAAGAGCCTAGTTCTTAAATAAGAAGAAGAAGAAAGAAGCCTGTTTTGTTTCGTAAGTAACTTGATTGGGTTTCCAGAAAGAAAAAAAATTTTGAAAATTAGGATGCCTGTCAAGACCCTGAATGAAACAGAAATCATTTTGAATTATTAAGATTATTCTCTCGGACCACGAGAAAAAAAACTAGACAAGCTAATTTTGTTATAATATTCGAGATAATGTTAACATCTTCCTAATGAATTGAAAGTTTTTTTGTGTTGTTATTTATTTAATCGTATGGTGATCTGTAGAATATGCAAATATCCATATGTTATTTTTATAGTAGCGCCTATTTCGCTGAAAGTGTTGCCGCTCATTTAGCACCACCCAGGAGACACGTGCAGGGTTGTGGTAGGCAAATCAGATCGTCACCCATCGTGATTTTTGTGTGTAAGATGAACACACTGTAAGACAACACAATTTAGTACCAATCACATCTTAATGTCGATTAAGTAGAATTTGGAATACATTACGACGAAATGGTACGAGTATATAAGACAATCCCCTCCAACTCAAATTACCATACTAATGTCGGAAAGGCCACGCAACCAAGCCCCTCAAATTTGCAGGATATCGTCATGCATATTGATACTACTCTCCATGACGAAATAGGCTGTCAATTGGGTTACAGTCGGTGGACGTAGACTTAATTATTATATCGAGTTTTAGAGCTTATTACCTAACAGGTAAATGTCACTAGAGGTTATGTAGACCAATGTGGCCAGTTTCATGTCACTTAATGATGCAAAGAGCCCTTGAGAACTCGCAGAATAAAAAAAATTATTATGAAAAATCGATTTCCGGCGTAATTTTGGTATTCGATACGAGCCAAACTGACCTTTTTGGCTAATTCACAAAGTTTGCCACGGCTGTGATGTTAACAGACCAGCTCATCTGTCGTTTTGCAATTACTTACACAAATTACATCAATAATAAACATACACACATAAAGCATACAAATAAACATACATAGTTATATTCCTACAAAAATACTTATACCTACATATAGTGTTAACCGTGGCAAGAATCATGGCAGAGACAGATAGTTTTCCAGTTGTGTTTTGAAAGTAGCGACAGTTACGCCTTAAGTCCTCGGGCAGAGAATTCCAAAGTCGAATGGCTTGGAACGTAAACGAGCAACGAGAGGACCGGAACAGTGAGAAGCAGATTTTGGGATGACGTAACGCGTTGTACGAACGTTGGGTAGGTCTAAATGTCACTTTTTATATGGAAGATTGACGTTAAATTGTACCGATGCGCGTTCGGAACATTACGTGATTACCCCTCTGGCCGAATTAAAAAAACTAAATCGTTCTTTGAGGTAGCGGGGACACTAGGACGACTAAACCAGTCCATACAAAAACGGGCAAATTCGAGGTCCAGCTCTTGTTTTCTACTCTAAAACTAAGCCAATTTAAATCATTTTTATAGGAGAAAAATAAACATACATACATCGCTAGTAAAATAAAAACATGTAATGCTTTACATACATTCAAAATACAAGGCTTTTCATGTCAAAAAAACCATACCTCAAGTTCGAATAAGTTCTACCTACGTGTATTGTTTTAAATACTTACGATTCTGACACATCATCAGTGTTCTGTGTCGGCCGGCGGCCACCCTATTGTAGGTACCTATGTGTGTGTTAATATTAACCACCCAAGGGTTAATAAAAACCAGGTGCGGGTAGTTCGAAAAAGTCGCGCAGAAAGAAGATACGCCAGTCGCCCCGTGATCACGGATGTTGAGACACATTTGAGACGTCGGGAAGCCTGAAAGAGGAACATAAATTAGTTGTATATACGCGATTCTATCGGTTTATTACCCATAGTACAAGCTTTGCTTAGTTTGGGACTAGGTTTATTTGTGTAAGATCGTCCGCAATTATTTATTTATTTATTTTATTACGGCCAAAACCAACAAATATACTCAAAAAAATCGAGCACGTTTGTAAACAAAAGGCTCATAAACCTCCACAACGTTTTAGTGGACTCCGAGCAAAATGAAGCCTTATTGCGATCGGTTACATTCTGAATTTAGAACACACGACGTTGTGGAAATTCTATTGCGAGTATAGGTTCTTATAATGAATGTATTTGACTATACTATATGCTTAGTTTTAATATTGAAATTTTAATTAGAGAGCATGGGAAGGTTATGTCGTTCATATTTGGAGCAGCCCAACTGGGGCAGTACCTTACAGAAGAACGCAGCCACCATTCACGACACTCCCGGCCCCCCAGAAAACTGGCGATCATATCTCCAGTAGAGATAATCATCTTTCACCGCTTCATTTTCACTCTTCCTCAGATCTTTGAAAGATCGTTCTTTTCCCATTGCAAATATTGACAAGCTCTGAATCCTATCGATCACCTTGATTGGGCCCAGTCTACCATCTACCATTGGTACCATCTACATAGTTTCTTATAGCTGTAAAGTCTGATAAGTTCATCTTGACGCACTTTTCTAAATCAGTTCCAAACTTTTCGTGAGACTAAGTAGCCAACTGCGAGGTATTACACCACTACTATTCTTTGTCGGTGTGAGGTGTTGTGTTCCTGGTGCTGAGTAAGGTCGCCAGAGCTGCCGAGGATGCTGCGTTGTGAGTGAGGAACATACATACATTAGCTTTGAAAATGAAAATAAAATAATGTATTCGTGACAAAAACTTAAAATATTGTATCATCTACAAGTATAATACTAAGCAGTTTGGTTTGCATGGTCTCGCCTCAGCATAATGCTGGCTCATGAGCAGTGATCGGTTATTTGGATTCTCCCTCGCAAGATATCAAGTAGAAGAGTTAATATAGATACGACAGTTTCCCGCGATACCGAACAAACCGTACAAAAATAAAACAATTGAAATTATCTCTAAGGAATTTTTTACTCATACATGGCAACCAGTTGAGACAAAAACTTCTATTCTTTTCCTAATCTCTACACTTTATTTTAAGCAAAATATATGAAAACCTCCACAAAGTATTAGCTTATATATCTGTCATGATGGAAAAAATACTTCAAAATCTTGACATTGACATTTCATTATTTTCTCTGGATTTCAGTTCTAATCATTTGCTTCTAAGGATTGCATAAATAAATAGGTATTAGCTGTATAATTTATACAATAATATTAGGTCACAGGTTATCGTATAAGTGCAAATCAGCTCGTCTATCAGCTACTTAGATGTTTTAAAGTGTAATAAAATAAACACATTGTACTCGTATTTTTTTGCCTTTTCTAACAACATATAGCCCGGATTCCCGGGGCATATCCGTACTAACATAATGATTGAGGTCGTTCACCCCATGTCGAATCCAAAAAACCGATCACTGCTCATGAGCCAGCGCTGGTCTTCCGGCGAGACCATAAGTATCTTTTGACACAAGCCATTCGCAAATCAGTAAAGCGTCGGCAACGTGTTTGTGGCTCTGGAGTCGCAAGTGTCCATATAGTCCGTAAGCCCACTGGCATGCCATGGCCAAATGCATGGCGCACGGTCGAGAAAGTTGTGCTGAGCAAGAATCAGCAGATTATCGCACCATAAATTGGCCGAAAGTTAGAAAACTCCTTCACTGCCGGTCAAAATTTCAAGGGTATATTTACGTCATGTGACAACAGTACGATACATGTACCTATTTAGCATATAAATCATAAATTTATTTCGTAAGTAAAAGTACAATGTGCTAATTACATTTTAATTTACAAATTTGTATGGTGAAAACCAAAAGTAAGTGTCAACTGACCCCCGTACTAGTTTGCACTGTGTCACGGTGGGTCAGGATTCACCGTCCTTATAAGTGTCACTTAGTTAAATAAGTAATTATGCTATCCTATAACATTCGTATATAATCGCAGAGAGAGTAAACCTAAGTCTGTCAGGCAGACGATGCCAAAGGCGACCAACTTTTAGGCTTACTGACTAATAGGCTGTCTAATGCACGTTGCTAACATTTTATTGATTTGAGGATTATTTGTGTTGTCAGCTATAAATAGACACAGGAGCCAAACTCTCAAACTCGGGATAAAAATAAACATTTCAGACAAAACTAAGCTAACGAACCGTGTTAAAACCGCGATAAGTCGTTATTGATTGCTTGACGTAAGCGGCTATTGCCTCGTTTAGTCTACTTGCAATGGCATTGACGGAATGAACACAAAAATACCGTTCATCGAGTTCTAGTCAACATCCAAAGCGGAGAAAAAAATTGGTTGTCTATTTAGTCGGTTTACGGACGCTCGGCTCAGGCGGAACGGGA
The DNA here is from genome assembly GCA_963854355.1 of Epinotia brunnichana. Classification (NCBI taxonomy): domain Eukaryota; kingdom Metazoa; phylum Arthropoda; class Insecta; order Lepidoptera; family Tortricidae; genus Epinotia; species Epinotia brunnichana. Next base: position 1,968,745 of record OY977945.1, on the reverse strand, counting down.
CTATGAGTCATACTTTTTCGTGCGTGCTGCCGGTGTTCATCGATTTAGAAGACGTTATCACGTCAAAAACATTATTTAGGTTGTAGAGTTCTATTAGGCGCATCACACACCAATACGCACGCATAATAGCACCACTGCTTTGTAGTGTTGCTATATTATTGCATGCTATGAAGTACCTATGTGGTGTTGTGTTCCTGGTGGTGAGTAAGGTCGCCAGAGCTTCCTAGGATGCGCTGTGTTGGTAGTGAGGGACCTGCATGTCTCTATCTGCCAACACAGCGAATACTCAAGTGAATAAAGGGTCGGTAACGCGCTTGTAATTCTTCTGGAGTCACAAGTGTCCATAGGCGACGGTACCAGCTTAACATCAGGCAGGCCGTAAGCTTGCTGTATAAAAAAAAAAACACACTGCCGCCGTATCTCGCTGCAGCGTGCGGAGCGACAGTTTGCAACGTTGTATGCCAGTACCTCAGTTTCGGTATAAATTAAGCACAGTACTTCAGACTGCACCGAACCTCGATCTGGCGAAATTTGTATGCGGCTCCGCGGCGGTAGTGTGATGCCCGCTTTAAAGCATAATTTCCACCACGTTAATATACACCAAGGCACACGAAAGTTGCCTTCCAATGCAGGTAAATACAATTCCATAAAGAATGGCTACCATTACTTGCTATTTGGTGTTGTGTTCCTGGATTTTTTTATTTTTTATTTATCGTATGGCAAATCAGTGTATTAGAACCGTGAGATTTTCGAAAAGCCGGTAGTGTTGCCAGGTTGTTGCACTTTCAGCACCGCCCAGGGGTCGCGTGTAGGGTAGCGGTGGGTAATTCCTACGGGCGTGGTGCAACTTCGGCCCCCAATATGTTGTGTTGAGAGTGTGGAACCTGCGTATGTCTCTTAGATGTCAACACGACATGCGAGTGTGGAGCTGCGGTGCTGGACATGGACCATATTATCCGCGAGTACCCATGCACTCACCAAGTACCCCCGGGTGTTCCTCTCAGCCACTTGTTGACCGGGATACGGGAACCATTAATCGTCCGCGTCCCGGCCGGTAGTCGTCTGAAATCGGACCCATTACTGGGGGACCATTGCACCCCTCCCCCCCTCCATCAAAAAAGTAGTGTGCCCGGAACTTTATACTTGGCACACCACCCAACCCGAGGACGCTACTCCTTCAGACAACGAACGTCCCCGTGTTCGTAACTTCGTAGCCTGGAGGTCCTCCTTATGGTACTCACCAAGTACCAGGGCAACCCAGCAGACTTGTTCACCATGGATAACAACGTAACCCAATGGATCCAGCAATTGGGTGTACTGCTCTTATTTGCATGTATTTTTTTATTATTAATTTATTTCTCTTATTTTATTTACTAGGGACGATTGTAGTTTAGCCATACTTACTTACTTACTCCGTTGGCTCAGCGACCCAAAATTAATCTTGGCCTCCGTCACGAGAGTGCGCCATTTTTCCCGGTTCTGCGCCAGCTCTTGCCAATAGCCATACGAATAAAGGTTGGCATTGCGCTTGTGATTCCTCTAGTGTCTCAAGCGTCAATAAGCTACGGTGTCAGCTCACCACCAGACAGGTTGTATGTTTGTTTGTATTAGGTCCTTACCTATGAAATTGGCGGTGTGTATGGAGAATTTTATGAAAACTGTGATTTTCATACATTGAATTTTGCGGATTATTCAGCAATGTCAAATTCAAAGCAAACTAAATTTTGGTAGGAATATAGAAAACTTTTAAGCTACTTTACACATATCTTCATTCCTTAAAAATAGTTCGCATCATAAAACTATACGTAATTGAAACACTTTAACCGGCAGCACATGAAAAGGGCGGTTTTCAAGCTTTAATTTGAAACACTAAATAAAATATTCAAACCTATTTTTTGTATTTAAAACCTTTGTTACATAGTCTAATTATAAAATTAAAAAATAATTTGGAAGTTGCAATAGAAATGAATAAATTACGTACAAAATAATATCTGTAAAAAACCGCCAATTTCATAGGTAAGGACCTAATATTATAAATGAAGGATGCAATATGCATAAACTTTGTAATGACATTTAAATTTAACCCCGGTACGATCATCCTAGCAAATGCAAGTACGTAGGTGTTGAAATCACAAACATAATTTGCATACTGCAGGTGAATGAACACGGCCCACGCATCATAAAATAATAAGCGTACGTATAGAGCCTTAAATATAACACTAGAAGAAAATACTTTTAGAAAGAAATCCATTTATTGTGACCATGTATGGATTTAGTCAATGAAAAAAGAAATCTGATAGAAATGATTGAAAACAGGAGAGGAAAAATGATAGGACACATGTTACGCCACGACGATTGGATGAAAACAATAATAGAGGGAAAAATAGAAGGGAAAAGAAAAAGGGGAAGGCCGAGGATATCTTACATGGAGCAAATAAAAGAGAATATAAACGCTTCATCGTACAGAAAAATAAAAAGAAAGGCAGAATGTATAACAAGTTGGTATAACATAAGAAGAAGAAGAAGATAACTATGTAGCTAGTGGCTCTGTGAATTGAAGACCTCAAGAGCAAGTTTTTAACAAAAAAAATTTTTTTTAGAAAAATTTAGTCGACAATAATTTACTTTCAAAAAAATCAATCATCCCCTATTTTCCTACCCTTAAGGTTGGGTTTTTTTTCCAAATTTATATGGAACCAACTTCGGGGTAATACCCTTTCCAATAAAAAAATAATTATCAAAATCGAACTACTCTGTAAAAAGTTGCAATGCGTGGTCATATATAAAAAAATAAATATACGCGTCGACTTGAGAACGTTGTCTTCCGTTTTTTTCGTCGGTTGAAAAAAAAGATATAATTAACGAACCTGCTCACGAGAATAGGTTGAGAAATGCGACCTGTAGAGGATAACAGCCGGACAGCGGGACAGACACAGACAGGACAAACGATCTTCGGTCCAGGCTGAAGCATAGAACTTCGTTCGCTTCGCTCGCTCGTTGGAGTAAATTAGATGAAGGAAAACATCGTGAGGAAACCGGTCTAATCCCAATAAGGTCTAGTTTTCCCCTCTGGGTTGGAAGGTCAGATGGCTGTCGCTTTCGTTAAACTAGTGCCTATGCCAAATATTGGGATTACGTGCCAAAGCGGACCCTGGGCTCCTTTAGGGCACAACCGGGAATAACTAGGAGGATGACATACACTAAAATGCCATTAACAAACGGAAAAAAAAAATACTGCGATAAAAGTAAAGACAATAACAACTTAAAACTGTAAATACAGTTTGGCGAGGTAAAATTTGTATCTATAAGTTTTTAGTGTTTTTTTTTAGGTCAATAAATAAAAAAATATAATTGTAAATGTAATTTTGTTTAAAACTAATACCGCGGGTCAGATAGACCTCTAACTACATCACAGAGATAAATTTTAAGTACGCATCCCACCCACTTCGCGTACCAGTTATCGCATAGGTACTAAGTAATATAACTAATCCGCTATGGATAGGTACATTTTCGGTCAAATCTAAATCAAATCGTTCCATAGTTGTTTTAAACCGCAGATCTGCCTAGAATCGAGTATGGCATTTTTAGGGTTCCGTAGCCAAGTGGCAAAAAACGGAACCCTTATAGATTCGTCATGTCTGTCTGTTTGTCCGTCCGTATGTCACAGCCACTTTTTTCCGAAACTATAAGAGATATACTGTTGAAACTTAGTAAGTAGATGTATTCTGTAAACCGCATTAAGATTTTCACAAAAAATAAAAAAAAATAAAAAAAAAATGGGGTTCCCCATACTAAGAACTGAAACTCAGATTTTTTTTTCATCAGACCCATACGTGTGGGGTATCTATGGATAATCTTCAAAAAAGATAATATCTTCAAAAATAATATTGAGGTTTCTAACATAATTTTTTTGTTAACTGAATAGTTTGCGCGAGAGACACTTCCAAAGTGGTAAAATGTGTGTCCCTCCCCCTGTAACTTCTAAACTAAGAGAATGATAAAACTGAAAAACATATATGATGTACATTACCATGCAAACTTCCACCGAAAATTGGTTTGAACGAGATCTAGTAAGTAGTTTTTTTAATACGTCATAAATCGTAAAAAACACTTTATTTAACGGAACCCTTCATGTGCGAGTCCGACTCGCACTTGGCCGCTTTTTTTATTATTGTCTGTGCAGAATTGATAAATAAATAAATATTTGCGGACAATCTTACACAAATCAACCTAGTCCCAAACTAAGCAAAGCTTTTATTATGGGTACTAGACGATGATATACATACTTATATAGATAAATATATATACTTAAATACAAAGAAAACATCCATGACTCAGGAACAAATATTCGTGCTCAACACACAAATAAATGCCCTTACCGGGATTCAAACCCAGGACCTCCAGCTTCGTAGGCAGGGTCACTACCAACTAGGCTACAGAGGTCGTCAAATAGAAGTGAAAGACAGTTAAAACGTTTATTTTATGTATATCACTAAACGTTCTTACATTTTAGAAGTGGATGCTTCTTTGCTCGCGTTCTTGTATAGGGGTACAGTTCAAAATGTATCACGTGACTTCCGGAATAACTTTTTGTAGAGAAGCCTAATCAGATTTCAAATAATTGTTTGTTAAATATTTGCCATTAGTTGTTAATAACAAAATGTTATTTAGTTTATGTGGCGGACATGAAAATATTGCTGAAATGACCGCCATTTTCAATGTATCGCGAGTCAAATGAGCTACGTTAGTCAATGTTGCCATATATACAGATTTATCTGTACTTTATTGTTCAGATTTTAGTTAATTAATTCAGATATATATTTTACGGGTACGGCCAAAAAAGAAGTATACACTTAAATTTAATTAACGGTTGTATCTCCGACACAACCCGCTTCTTTTTTTCACTCAAAAATGGGCACACTCAGTTTTTATACAAATTGTGGTACATGGCCACCCATTTCAATATAATACCAATTTGTGAGTAACATGCAATCTAAAATTGTTACAAAAATAAATATATACGCCATTAAAAAACCGTGTCAAGAACTTTCAATCAAACCACATAATCAAGCCTCAACACGGTCGAGTACAACCGCAAAGTATCATTAAGTTACTAAATCACTAAACGCTAATGTCAACGAGGCACAGCGTGACGTCATATTGTTCTACGTCATCGCCCCTTTGAATACGGACTGCGTAGTCGCGCCCACGATATAATATGAACCATATAGTAGTAGAATTAGGGTTAGATTTTGCTTGAAGATGTTGATTTTTGTACAGGTTAGGTTAGGTCCGTCAAGGTGAATAATCAATGTCAAGGAGGCTTCAGATATGCAGCTGTCACTGTTCCACTTATGTGTATAGCTGAAGAGTGAATGAGATATGATAATAATTTGAGTGTGTTATTTGTTATTATCATTGTAGCAAATTGTTATCAACATCATTAACCCATTCAACGCCAATCTTGACACACATGCGTGTAAGCGCTACGGGCGCTTTCCGCTACATATGGAAAAAATCTGCCATGGATCACGGTGTGGCCAGAACTTACTGCAACCTGTTGCTCCTCATACATACATACATATAATCACGCCTCTTTCCCAGAGGGGTAGGCAGAGATGCTACGATCCTGACAAACCACCTTCGCGTCACTCACTTTCATAACATTTCTCATGCATGCTCGTCGGTTTAGGGTACTTGTGACCTGGCCTTTTTGTAAGATTTCTTCAATTTGATGGGAGAAAGTTCGCCTTGGTCTTCCCCTTCCAACTTGCCCTTCCACTCTTTTTATATACGCTATCTTCGTTAATCGTCTTTCATCCACCACCTTAACACCTTCTCAATTTTCGTGATTATCCATCCATTCCACACTTATCTCTTATCACACTGTTTCTGACTCTATCACTCAATTTCACTCCACACATACTTCTCAACGCTCTCATTTCTACTGCATTCACTCGACTTTGATGTCTTTTTTGCCACACACAACTTTCGCTACCATACATAAGTGTGGGCACCAACATTCCCCTATGCACAACCACGCGTGCTTTTTGCGATATTTTCTGGCTGCCCATAAATGCGTTCAGTGCCCCATTCACTGGATTCAATCAATCAATCACCACGATGAAAGGGTTAAAATTGGTTGAAAATAAAAAATCTTATTGTTACAATCTCTAAAAGGCACAGTTCACCGAAGCGCGTTATTTCACTTCAACCCCCGCTTACGAAACGGCATTTTCGTATGGAATCCTCAATACACTTAAGTCCTTAAGGAGCTAGATGTGCTATTCGATTGCCGTGGTTGCAGCTGCTACGAAAGTAAATTACGCCGTAGCCCGTAGCGCGTAGCATTGGCGTAGCGGCGCTACGGTATCCGTGGGCGGGTATGAATTCAGGGCTTTTATTGTGCGACAAACGTTTAGTATAATAATTTGAAGCTGGGGGTCAATTTAGGACATACAATTTCATTTAGAAAATATAAGATTGATTTAAAGGCTTACGCCATAAAATATAATATTTTGCTCGATCCCATCGTGACATACGCCTTAACACTTTCAATGCCAGAAACCCGCCTAGTGTGTGCTTTCCGCTACTTGGCGCTACCATGAGTGTGGCGCCTAGCGCTTCTTCTCAGTGAATATGTTAATTTGCACCTAAAATATCAATAAGGCTTTAAGAAAAATAAACAAAAGAAAAATATTTTACTTACAAAGTTAACTACTTCAACAATAGGCTTGTTTCCTATATTGCTATTCGAACCAGTTTTTAGAGAGGAACAAATGTTTGTGAGCATTGAGCAACTACAATAAATTCATAATAATTCATAATTTATTTCCCATATAGGTATGCTAAGATACACTTATGTCCGTCAACAATATACAATAAGATTTACAATTACAAATTATCACTAGAATAAAGAACAAGAAAATAAATACCCAAAAAATTGAGTTAAAGATGTACCCTCGCTGGCGGCAGGCGAAACGCTTCATACTTATTGATGTTGAATTGTTACGTCACAGTGTCATATTGTTACTAATCGTTATATGAAAAAGCAAGTACATTGCTGTTTCGGGCGTGAAATACTGCGTTTAGGTCCATAGTTGTGCTACAATGTAGTTTCTATAAAAGCGTAAAGATTCTATTGGTACATTTAAATTTAAAACACATATTTTTTTCTAAACTTTCCAAGTCCATATCTTTTTATGATTTTAATTATATTTTGTAATTTATACTTTATTACATTTGATGGTTTACTATTCTTTTAACAACACTACGTAATCAATTTTAACATAAGGATAATACTCTATTTCACCTGGGTATATAATGGCCTTTGGATAGTCATGACATAGGCTATATTTTATTCCGCGGGCTTGCCTGCGTTGTTTGCGGAGCAGCTAGTATATATAATAGGTCTCCCTTCTTGACACACTGCTTGTATAGTCTGTAATAGACTTGAAGGACATTGATGACAATGATGACATAAGTTTAGACAACTGTATGAAAAAGCTAAAAGTATGTAAAAACCTCTCTCAAACTCCACACAAGCAATAAGGAAGCCCCTAGACTAGATAGTAATGCAGCAACATACCCTCAATGAGCGTGGGCGTCAATGGAGACGTAGAAAGAGGAAGCAGGACGGCTACACACAGCACACGGTCGGTTAGAGAGGGACGGGGGCGGGGGGGTACGCCTACGTGAATGGAGGAGGCATGAATGACGCAGATCGTCGAAGTTGGGGATCCATTTAGAGATGTGCTGTTGTCTTTAGATTGCATTGGAATTTTGTGTTTTTATTTTATTTCTGTATTGACATCAATAAGACTCGATTGCAGAACGTGCTACTTACGTGTCTCTCTTGCTATTGAACTTTATTTTATTTTAATAATTTTATTTTCCTGTGTCCTATATTTAACCCCCGACGGAAAAAGAGGGGTGTTAAAAGTTTGACGTGTCTGTGTGTCTCTCTGTGTGTCTGTGTGTGTGTGTGTTTGTCTGTGGCATTGAAGCTCCTAAACGAATGGACGGATTGGAAGCCGTCGTTTTCCCGCTACGAGTAAGTAGAGGAAAGCGCATATGAACAGGGGACCGATTTTTGATTGCCAAAAACTATGAAATGCTATTTTGAAATAGCGATAGAAAATTTAAAAACTACTGGCATTGATCACTCGTATTCAATTCTATCGGTAGAAAGTAAGTGCCTGCAATTCAAATGTCAAAAATCGCCCCCCTGAGCGTCCGCTAGACGGGTTACCGGCAGTAAATGTAATGATGATACGGAATTAGTATACAAATAATCTATTTTGTAATTTTTGTGTATCATCACTACATAGTATAAAACAAAGTCGCTTCCCGCTGTCTGTCTGTCCGTCCTTATGTATGCTTAGATCTTTAAAACTACGCAACGGATTTTCATGCGGTTTTTTTACATAGATAGAGTGGTTCAAGGGGAAGATTTATATGTACATATAATGCATGCATGTTTTTATTATTTGCATACATATAATCCCGTGCGAAGCCGGGGCGGGTCGCTAGTAAGTAGTAGTAGTAGTATAGTGATTATTCGTTTTTTTACTAGTTTTTTGCCCGACTACGGCAGAGACGAAAGGAAGGGATATGTTTTTAGTTGTATTTGTGTATGTAGACAAAACACGCACAACTCACGCACGCGCGTTTTGTGTATGCAAACGCTGTAGCGTTTTGAATAAATAAATAAATAAATATTTGCGGACAATCTTACACAAATCAACCTAGTCCCAAACTAAGCAAAGCTTGTACTATGGGTACTAGACGACGATATAGATACTTATATAGAGAAATAAATACTTAAATACATAGAAAACATCCATGATTCAGGAACAAATATTCGTGCTCATCACACAAATAAATGCCCTTACCGGGATTCGAACCCAGGACCTCTTGCTTCGTAGGCAGGGTCACTACCAACTAGGCTAAGGCGGTCGTCGTTTTAAATACTCAACGGATTTTGATAAATGGGGTGTCAACCGATTCGAAATTATGCTCCGGGTTACATAGTCTACCTTTTGTATGATAAATATAAACATGGTGGCTGTCGACATACAAATAAGTGACTGACTTTAAAATCTTTTGCTATCATATTGTGTTGCGCATTGCGCTGCGCATCAAATTAAAAAAGGAGACAATTTCGATAAAAATCAAATATATAAAAATGTTATTCATAGTTACTTTTCCGAAGTCGGAATATAGTATTTTAAGGTGGTTCGATTGCCATACAAAGCGTGATTTGACAATCGCAGGCTAACGGCGTGATATTTTAAGACACTTATGTAACAAACTTTCATAAATTGGCTTCCCATTTGCGCCAAATTCCTCCTTTCGTAGAATAAAATTGTATAAACTAGATTAATTTGAGAAAAATCGTTTTCCCAAAATATCACGTCCCAAACCAATTTCTCAAATTAATCTAGTTTATACAAGTTTATTCTAGGAAAGGGGGAATTTGGCGCAAATGGGAAGCCAATTGGTGAAAGTTTGTTACATAAGTTTCTTAAAATATCACGCCGTTAGCCTGCGAATGTCAAATAACGTTTTGTATGGCAATCGAACCACCTTAAACTTTTTGTGCTTGTTTCAAAAACAATTATGATCATCGAATTGGTCAATCTTCGAACTGCGTTAGAAGTTATATAAACAAGTGCGTGCGAAAGCCAATACGAATCCAATCTAATCCTATACGTAACGCGTTTCAGAATAGACATCCGCAGGACGTAATCTGGTTCGAGATAGGCTGTTTTACTCTTAAAAGGTCAACGTTGGAGCTTCTTCGATGTTTCGCTTCAATCAGCTGGATTGTCTCTTAATTGACGACTTTGTCTTTTGACGTTCCTTTTGATTACGAGTAATACGCATAATGAAACGTTTGAAGTGGACCACAGATTAATACTTAGTGAAGTTGACTTACTGAACTGACAAAGGATACTAGAGGTTTTGTGTTATTAATAAGGGTTTAGTCATTTAAATATAATAAATATTACGGGACAATCTTACACAAATCAACCTAGGCCCACGGTAAGCTCAGTTATATATATATTAGATACATACATATAGATACTTATATACATACATAACATCCATAACTCAGGAACAAATATTCGTGATAAATACACAAATAAATGCCCTGACCGGGATTCGAACCCGGGACCTCCAGCTTCGTAGGCAGAGTCACTACCCACTGGGCTACGGAGGCCGTTAATTTGAGTAGATGATTGCATTATGTCTCCACCTGGTAGCGCTGTAGATGCTTTTAGATGAAACAACTAATGGCTCCCGTATCGAATGATCATTAAATATTATAAATTATTATATTGTATTTATTTATTCGTATGGCATGGTACAGATCGTTACAAATTTATATTGAGAGCATCGTCGGGTAGGCTGTCAGAATAAGCAGTGCAGCAGCCAGAAGTATTATATTGTATGATAACTATGATAAGTTATTGAGTTGAAATTTAAATCAAGGTTGTTTGGAAATACGCCTTCTACAGTCTTATGACGAACCATTTTGCTCTTTGGATTTTGTATGTCATCATCGTCATAATCATAGGCCTTATACATCTATGCAATGAAAATTACTAATCTATCTAATTATGCAATTGTTTTTTATAGTGATTCATGTATGAAATATTTTTGACCTGTAACGTGTTATTACCAATAAATTCTGTCTATGAAAAGATGACTTAAGCAGTGTTCATATTAGAATAAGTTAAAATAGTTTGTTTTTAAAAATGTAGCATTTTTAAAAGCACGGCTATATTCAGCCATTTCAAATGCATGCTTCGGCATCGTATATATCTGATATTCCTAAGCTTAGTGAAGATATAGTTTCTCTTTATCGTGTTTCAATATGAAAAAGTTTGAATATACGACACTTTAAGTATAAAAAGTTAGAAATTTGCGAGCTGGGTATCGAAGCGGAAGATTTTCTCTCGGATTCTAACCATAGTTTATAGATACTTTGAGCAGTTAAAGTTTAGTTTTATGGCTGCTTTGTATGCAGTATTTGATGAAGTTTTTATGTTTTTTCTCGTCTACTTGACCAAGCAAAGTTAGAGTTATGCCTTTATTTGTATTCTTTTATTTTGAAAATGCGCCCTATGAATGAACATACGAATGATTTTTTGCCCAAGCTCAAACGGAGAACTACGTTCGTTCGCTTCGCTCGATCGTTTAATGTTTGCCATCGGGCAGGTATGCTTGTTTCTCACCGCCGTAATTTTGTATGTACGGCTTTATAACTTTAAAGGCAGTGTTACCGCTTCGCTCGTTTGAAGCGATTACAGAACTTTTAACCAGCGCTTTGAAACGACGGAGCTTTTAACGAGCTTAATCTGTAAGCTTTTACGTGACAGATTTGTTGTACCTACGCTATTTAAGGTGGCGCGCAATATAGAAATAGTTTTATTCAAAAACTAAATCAAGTACTTAGTAATAAGTACTTATATTTTTTATAGATGAATTATTGATGTGCTTATAAGGTGCTTTATAGTGCCCTCGCGCTTAAAGTGTGGTGGAAAGAAAAATTTACTTTTTCTCTGTACATTTTAGTAATTTCTGAGTGAGCGTTACAGACGATATCGTTTGTTAGTCTATAAGAAACGGCAACAGTAATATGAGAGCTATTATCTTATTAGGATTGAATTAGCAGACACTCGCGATCAATCAATAAAATAAAAAAAGCCGGATAAGTACGAGTCGGACTCGCTCACCGAGGGTTCTGTACAAAATTACAAATGTATAGTTTTCAGCATTTCTCCTGTACTAGTAGTATAAAACGATATTACTCGCCAAATGGTCACCGGAAACCTATTTTATTTATTTTGATTCCCTTCTTGAGCTTGTCGAAATATACCTACGGTTTTTTGCGGCATAAACGACCGTATCTTTTTTTACGTTTACTTAGAAGTTTGCTATTTTCACAGCTTCAAGGGACTATTGATTTGAGCATATGGAAATACAACTCGATGCCTCCACGTGTTCCCGAGATACAGGGTCTTGACAGACAGACAGACAGAAGGACAAGTGATCTTATTTATAAGGGTTCCGTTTTTTCAAAGATTCAAAGATTCAAAGATTTTTATTGAATATAATAAACAGGTATGCGAGATAACAAAACTTTCGTAATCGGCTGCAGTAGTCAGGGACTGAGTCGCAGCGATTACGCCCACCTCAGGACACAAAGGACTTAAGTTCTAAAACATTCATCGTGTGGTTCTTATACAATACAATACAATATAAAAACTAAATTAGAAACATATTTAGACTAGTATTACATAGTAGTTAACAGATGATCAGGTTAGTAGAACACAATGCGCAAATAAATCGATTTAACAACTAATGTAACTTAAAAATGACCTACTTAAATAAAATACAACATAGAAAAATATATATTTTATATGTAAATTGTGTGTGTATGTTAGTGTTTGTTGTGTGTTTATGTACCTATATGGATCACTAATGGCCAGAAATGAGGGTTTCAGTCTCATTGTATGATAATTTTTGTAACCAATTTACGATTTTGACTTTAACTTTCCGTTTTTTCCTTTTGAGGTACGGAACCCTAAAAATGCCAGCTAGATACTGATGAGTACTAATTGTCTGACTCATCATCATCATCATATCAGCCGAAAGATTTCCACTGCTGGACATAGGCCTCCCCTAAAGAGTGCCAAAATGACCGGTCCTGCGCCACCCGCATCCAGCGGACTCCCGCGACCTTTACCAGGTCATCAGTCCACCTTGTGGGGGGCCTACCCACGCCGCGCCTTCCGGTACGTGATCGCCACTCGCGAACCTTTCCGCCCTAATGGCCATCGGTTCTACGTGCAATGTGCCCCGCCCACTGCCACTTAAGTTTAGCGATTTGGAGAGCTATATCGGTTACCATGGCTCTGCTGCGGATAGCCTCATTTCTGATGCGATCACGCAGAGAAACTCCCAACATAGCCCTCTCCATTGCCCTCTGGGTGACTTTGAGCCTTCTTATGAGGCATATTGTAAGCGACCACGTTTCAGTGCCATATGTCATCATCTGACTCATGTCATGTCATTATCTGGCTATTGTTTTCAAAATCTATGAAATACATTTTTCTCAGCCCAAGATATTTTTAAACATAAATGTATTAAGTAGTTACAAACATACATATATTTATTTTTTGAATAGTGATATACTCGAAGCAGCAATATTTTTAAGTGCGTAAAAAAAATGTATGTTAAGGTAAGTGTACGATATTCCGTGAGTGAACATAATCCCGTGAATTCGTTTTTAAAACCATAGAATAAAATAGTTATAAATGATTTTAAGCAATTTTACCCACATGTGTTAAACTATATTATTTGAAGATTTGAATAAATAGATTGATTAAATATTTATTTTGTTTTTTACGGTTTTACACGCAATTTTAACGGAATTATGTTCACTTACGGAATTTGGTACACTTACCTTATCTAGTTACTAAACATTAATCGTGAAGTTCCCTCATAGTTAATGCCTAATTAATAGTTGACACCAGTTGCATGTATCTCATGTCACATGTCATTGAATTTAGTAATAAACCGAGTTCTAAGGCACGTCTCAAAAACGGCTCAACAGATTTTGTTGAAACGTACCTAAGAACCATCTAGATCATGTCAGCTTTCAGACAAAAAAAAACAGTTTTAAACTTGGTCCATTCGTTTAGGAGCTACGATGCCACAGACAGACACTCAGACAGACAGACAGGCAGACACACAGATACGTCAAATTTATAACACCCTTCGTCCTTCCACTCCTTATTTTTGTACACGCATAATTAGCAACATTTAGCATTCCAAAAGTACAAAATGCATGCAAGAACTAAGTTGACCTACCCTAACCTAACCATTTCATTTTACTATTCTGTATTCCTCCCACTCGCTCACCTACATACATTGCTAGACATGTAAAATATTAGACCCCCAACCCCCAGGCAAGACACCCCACCCCCCCCCCCCCCATTGTAAGCAAAACTGAAAAAAATCGATACCCCACGGAAACGCAACATTGCGCAATTGCAGTGGCCTTCCGCGACCTTCACCGACCTTGGCGCCCACGCTCCAAAAATACCAAAGGTCATGCGCCAATTTCCTTTACGATATTTTGGCGCCACGGCGTAGGTGGTTGGTTCTGTTGTGGCTGAATCGCTGAATGGAGTCATTAGCGTGGGCGATGTATAATGGCAGTTGACGTGTTCGGTGGAAAGCGATTAAGAAAGTTGATTTTATGCGCACTTGCTGAAAACTGAGTAATTATATGAATTTCATCTAAAATTACAAAATATGCATAAACATATAGATAGAACTTATATTTTAACGCATAAATTGCCAACTAGGTACGAAATATAATTATACACATAAAGACTCTGGAAGGCTATGCTGGATAAATTTGTTGATTTAGTAAATATGTTTTTAAGTTTTTTTTTAATGAATTAAATGTTGGAGCGTTTTTGATGGGGGGTGGGATGTTTTTCCAGCATATTACGGCTGCGGTCTTCCCCAGTTGGACTGCTCCACATACGAGCGAGATGTCATTCCGCTGTGCCCTACATCCTACATCTTAAAAACAGCTTTGGCATCCTTGAACCACTAAGAGCCCTGCCTCCCCGGGACGCCGCCGTGGCGACGTATCCCATACAAATAGGGTGGTAGCCAAGCGTGGCCAAGTGAGTTAACCTCCATACATTTCTATATGATTTGTTTGGATACGGTAGCCGGCGACGTCGCCTTGGCGTCCCAGTGAGCCAAGGCACTATAAGAATAAAGATAGTGAGGAATACAGCACCACATAGTTACGGAGCAACCCTTAGTGTTATTATGCCTCATTGGCCTACATTACTCTCATTACTTCGCCACACAAAGGCCGGTGCGCCAGAGAAGAGTTTCGTTGATGAAAATTATGACGTCAATCATTTGCTTCGTCGGATGAAAACATTTTGCTGGCAAGTGACTGATGAGAAACACTGTGTGTAAAATTAAGGCTTCTTCCGGAATTGGTATTGTATAGGTAGGTTCTATGCGGTGTCAGTAAGCTAGATGTCCAACTCAAGCTCAAAGTATTTATTTGTCAAACATAAGTGTTATGTAGGTCTTATTCAGATTACAATGACGTCTCCATGTTTCGCCACATGGCACACAAATAAATACTTAAATAAGTATGGCATGCGTAACAATAAAATAATAAAATTCATATTAAATAATAATAATAAAAAAAAAAAAAAAAAAAAAATATCATTACAAATACAATTCGATTTTAAATTATTCTTCTTCTCTTACTTAAGAGCTATAGGCTCTTGTCGGTGTAGCTCAAAGTAGGCCCTCCATCAACTCCGATCCCCGATACGATCCAACATCAACTTTTTTTTTTGAGTTGCTCCATGTAGTCTATTCTAGGTCTTCCTCTTCCTCGCCTCCCCTCTATCTTTCCTTCAATTATAACACATCAAAATTCAAAACAATGTAACATTTACATAAAATTTCTGAATTAACTAAAACTTAAAATAAATTAAGATTCGCCATACACCAACATTAAAAATAAATTAAAATTGTCAATTATTTAGGATGAATGTCACCGAGACGGTACATACTGTTTATTGCGCTCCTACATTTCAAAGAGCGCTTCCGATTTGCACAGACAGCAGGACGGTACGCATGCAGTACTGCAAGCACCACGCAGTGTACTATTGCATATACAATACATATATACATACTGACACCCACAAGTAAGGAAATGGTGACATCAGTTTGCCCTATGCCGCATACATACAGATTCCGCTTCGCTTAGTGGGATAGTAATAAATAAATAAAAAATAAATTATGAAAATATTTAACAAAAATACACTTAAATTAATAAACGTTATATCCGTCAGACGCCTAACTAGGCTGAGCCTGTATCTTAGCCGCCTGCGATACTTAAAATATGACCAATTTTTAGTATAAAACTCTAAGTTCTGTTTCATTAAAAATAATTGTGATAAGATTAACGTTTACAATTTAAAATTAAAATTACTATTTGTGTAGTGGCCTTACTCTTGCGCTGAAGTAAGTTATGTCATTCGAGCTACTACGGGTAATAGACCTTCGTTTACAATTTTTAAAATAAACGTTATAGTCATGAGAATCCTTCCGATTCCATTACCAAAATCGTTTAGGCAACCATCAGCAACCAATATTCAACGGAGGTCAGCGGTCGATTAAAATCGAAAATAAAAACGATTTGGCAACAGTTTAATATAGGAAACAATTTGCAGGTCAGTAAAAGCTCTGGCGGTCGATGTCCGACATACGCTTCGCATTCGTGTGTGATTCGAATGAGTTTCAAGCGCAACCAAATCTCGATAAGGTTTTTTTATGCAAACAGGATGCAATGCTTTGAATTTTAGTGTCAAACAATTGGTTTTGTTAGACAGCATGTAAGTATTGTTTAATGTGTGCTAACGAATCAGAAACAAATTAGAATGTTGAATGTAAATCTCAAATCGGCCGGCTGTTAATTGGTTTGGGTTTATTTTGTGTGTTTACAGACATTGCTATGCTTTGGATTGCTAGTGTATGTCCGAGAGTCACGACTTTAGGCGATTGCTGCTGACCAAACGTTATTTATTAATTAAAGATTTTAGATCAGGCAATGCTAGGGCATTATTAAATCTACGTTATTTCCTGATTTTATATTGCTTCCATTTCCTTCTTGTGTCTATTTATTCAATTTCCTTTATTTTATTTATACTAATCGCGATTTTATTATCTTAATTATCTACGTAGATATTCTTTGTTAATGGTAGTTCATTACTAACTACTGCGCAATTCCATTGCGTTCATAATATGGTGAACATATGGACGCATTTGTGAAAAATGCCAATGTAACAACGAACTGCTTGTTGTTATAAAAACTTGTAGTAAGCGTCTTATGGAAAAAAACCAAATGCGGACATGCAACAAGATGGGAAATTTCACGAGCTTTTTAAATGTAATATCGATACATTGACATTTGACATAGGTACAATTAAAAGCGGACATGCAAAATTCCTGGTCAATTTGACCATCTGACCTTTTGAGGAGGGAAACGTATGTACGTAAAAGCAACCTAATTGCTAAATGATTCTGCGGTTTGTTCATCTCGATGCATTTGATAAGGTTAACGCTTAATTTCAAACGAAATGAACCGAAGTCCGTTGATACGTTTCGTTATCAAGCTGGAAGTTGAATAAAATTATAATAAGTAGAGCGTAGGTATTCAGCCATTTCCGACCACGGTGAAAAATAAGGATATTTAGCCGAGCTGTATTTTTAATTTAAGCAATTACTTCGGCTGTTAACTCTCATTTATTTGCAAGTGAAAACAAGTGAAAAATTACCCATTCAGCGAGCACCTGACGACTATTAACTTTAAAACAGCTTTGCAGTTCGTGAGCATTAACTATGAGATTGGGGTCATACAGAGTGGCGTTAATAACCCGAAATATTTTAACCACGCGTTCCTTAGGTCATTAGGCGCAAAAAATGTTATTTGAACCCCAGTCAAATCCTGCTTAGTTTTGAAGATATTATCATTTTCATGTAAACTATTTATTGTGATTAGTAAAGTGCATTAAGCTCTTTTGATGGAGACGTTGCTACCGATGTTGCCAAGTTTCGAGTCGTTATTGACATACATCACAGTGACAGCTACCAGTCACTAAAATCATTCTTTTTTGGAGAAATAATTGTTACCATTTTATTAAAAGGGATGATTTCCATCCAGGAAGCGATACTTATCCAAATTTTATTTACAAAAACCGAAAAAAATACTGAAAAAAAAATTGTTTTTTTGCTGAATTTGGATTGGATTCATATAACATTTTTTACTCCTAATAACCTCCGGAATGCGTGGTTAAAATCTTTCGGGTTATTAACGCCCACGGTGTATATGGCCAATAGTTAATGGATTACATACTAATATAAAAAAAAAATAGATCATATATGAGGAGATTAAGAGTCCAATCAAAAATTGGGTTTATAGCTTACTTAAATTAGTCAGTCAATTTAAATATTTGGGCCACATCATCACCTTTGACCTCAAGGACGGCGCCGACGTCGAAAGGGAGCGCAGGTTCGCTCGAAGCTCAACAGCAGTAAAAATTACTTTGTTCAGAGCATATTGATCATCTTTTTATACGAGTAGCCTGTGGGTAAACAGTACAGCGTCCTGCGAGTGAAGTACAATAATGCATTTAAAGTGCTGATGGAGCTGCCTCGTTGCTGCAGCGCGTCGGAAATGTTCGCGGAGGCGCGCGTGGACAGCTTCTCTGCCATAATTCGTAAAAAATCCGCATCGCTGCTCAATAGGGTAAGGGCCAGCACCAACAGCACTCTGGCAATGTTTGCAGGCAGGTTGGATGGTGCCTACCTAAACCATTGCAGTGCGCTGCATGTAATGGGATATAGTGTCTAATAACACTTTAGATGTAAGATGAAATTTACCTACTAACCCTGACATGTATTTTAATGTTTTATGGTTTGTGTATAGTAATTAATTGTATGATCCAAGTTGTTTGAATAAATAAATGATTTAGTATTATATATAGCGGTAACTTTGGCAATGCGAACAGGAAAGACGCGAACGTAAATCTGTATATGACTCTTCATTTCACAGAGTCGTCATCAGGCTAATGTAGCTTTTATTGAGAAACCCGCTCCGTTCTACCCCCTACGCCCTGATGACCTTGCCTTTGTAAAACCTTATGAATATTCACAGCAATGTTTTCAGGTTCCGGAGCAAAAACAAAGGTTACTTTTGGGGTCGCTTTATTTGAATGTGGCTTCTCGGCATAATTACAGCTATGATCAAAAGACGTTGCGTGGACCTTAAAAATGGTGTACTCGTAATAACCCACTTTACTGTAGGTATGTGCTGTTGTGTTCCTGGTAGTGAGTAAGGTCGCCAGTAGCTCTAGTATAGGCTTTATCGATACATACATATAAGTTTTCGAAAGCGTTTGCGTTTAGTTTCAATTTGTATGCCAACATTGCCAACGCGTGGTTACTAATAGATACCACCAGAGGCACTGTTCTCGTTGCCATACAAATTGAAACTAAACGCAAACGCGTTCGAAAACGTATTGTATCGATAAAACTTATACTAGACCCTCGGATCTCATAAAGATGTGCTTTGTTGAAAGTCGACCTCTGTTTGTCTGTAGCTATCATCATATCGTACCCACAAATCAATGAAACGTAGGCAATGCGCCTCTGATTCGAGTCTCGTTTAAACTAACTCTCTTATCTTATCTTATCTTATCTAGGTGAAGTGCATTTGCCCTCTCCTTTATACCTGCTCCCAGGCTTGCTCCATCAACTAACTCTCAGTCAGTCATCTCCAAAATTATGTAAAATTGAAAATTACAGAAAAATTACTGGGCGGTTCTTGTAATTTTTTTTCATTTCACCTTAAGATCTCTACACATTTTTTTTACACCTTAGTTAATTTGTTTGTTGTTATTTACCAACCAAATATACTTAAGCTACTATAATTTAACGAGGGTAGCTAATTTTGGTGTCGCTGTAGAATAATAGAAGTTTATGTGACTGTACATAATGAATGCATTAAACACGAGTGTGGGTTTGTGAGACGAGCGTCAGCGAGTTTCATAATAGGATCACACGAGTGTTTTAATGCCTAATTATGTACAGTTACATACACTACTTTATCTACCCACATATTAAAAATCTTCAATGATGTGTTCGGGAACCATTAGAATAACTGCCATTGCACCGCCATGGCCGACTTGATTTCAAATCATGACCAACTAGATTACCACAATAACATCGATATCGATGTTATTATGATTTTTCGTAAATTATAATAACACTGGCACAGATAAAACGCTGATGTTACGTTACTGGTTGCAATAATGGTGTGGCACATTATAGAGGATTTATGATATGGGTGTATCTAGCACTACATCAAAATAATTTTACTTATCAATACTAATATCTCTACACTAACAGGGAATGTCTGTGAGATTGTAGCTTTGTAATTTTGTATGTAATGAAGAATCTCCGGAACCGCTTATCCGATTTAAAAGATTCTTTCACAAGCGTATTAAATGGACTTTCCGGATGGACATAGGCTATGTTTTATACCACGGGACTGCCTGTGTTCCTTGCAATACGCGGGCGAAGCCTCGCGGGCAGCTAGTCTACAATAATTATGCGTACACTCGCCTTAAGGTCACTAGTCACTTCATCATCATCGTATGAAAAAATAAATAAATGAATTGAATTAAATTGAATCAGGCGAAAGACGACCACTGCTGGACATAGGCTTCCCCCAAAGAGTGCCACAATGACCGGTCCTGCGCCACTCCAGCGACCTTTGTCACTTAATTACCCAGAATTTAATTTACAAGTCTTTGGAGTATCTCAAAGATAATTTGATTATATTTTACTTAATTTCTTGTTGCAGGTAAAGCCCGTGGGACTGGTGTTATTTCACTAATATTGACAGTGGAATGCTATTAAAAATAATTAGTAAGGTAAGGCTTTATTGACTCTTAATAACTTTTAATGAAGGAAGTCGACGCCTTTTTTAATTAGCAGGAGACCCGTGGAACTCGTTTATATCGTAGCTTCATACAAACTTTCACCCCCCATTTCACCCTCTTAGGGGATGATTTCCGGGACAAAAACTATCCTATACCAATTTTCATCTAAATCGGTTCGGCGGTATCAGCGTGAGGAGGTAACAGACAGATAGACACAGTTTCTCATTTATAATATGTATTAGTAAGTATGGATGTTTGAGGCCATGTTTTGTCACTTTACCGCAAAACGTGAGTACAATAGCGCACATAATATAGATAAGATAGATAGATAATATTTTATTCATCACTCAAGGTATACATTGTTATGCAAGTTATACTACAACAATCATATTACAGCAAGTGTGACTAGTCAAACCAAAAAATGTATACTATTACAGTATCAAATTTAAATCAAGAAATACAATTGTAAAATTTGTCATATTTTTAAATATTTAAATATTGTTTACAATTTCATATTAAAAAATTCGTTTAAACTATATAAAGTCTTGTTTATTAGTAAGTCTTTCACTCGAGCACTGAACACTGTGAGTGTAAGTTTGCGTCTGTGAAGTTAGTAGTTCCCGTACACCCGTCGAACCCCTCTGACACCTCTGCGTCTCACAGAGGCATATATGTAGGTATATATAGTAGCTTAGTGCTAAATGACTATTAAGTGGCGTTCTTACTGTAACATGTAATTTTCGCTATACTTACTGCTTTCTTTATGATAAGACGAAGATAAAAAACCGGCCAAGTGCGAGTTGGACTCGCGCACGAAGAGTTCCGTACCATTATCTATACAAACGGCAAAAAAATCACGTTTGTTGTATGGGAGCCCCCCCCAAAAAAAAAGGGGTTACTGCAAATGCTCTAAGGAAGCCTCCTTTTGAATATTTGCTCCAGTTACAGGGCCCACCCTGCATAATCTGTTAAAATTTCAACTCTCTAGCTATCACGGTTCTTGAGATACAGCCTGGTGACAGACAGACGGACACAAGTCTTAGTAATAGGGTCCCGTTTTACTCTTTGAGTACGGAACCCTAAAAATATAGAAATAAATCTTAACACGCCTAAATAGTTATGCAATTTTGTGACATATTTTAATTAAATTTTCACTGTATTTTGTATTCTTCATTATTCTACTAGTACCTCATTGCATTCTGGTTTTTGTCCGTAGATTGGGTATCTTATCTTATCTTATCTTATCTAGTTGAGGGCCCTTTCGGATGCACTTCGACCCAGTGGGATCTTTTGTGCATTTGCCCTCTCCTTTATACCTGCTCCCCGTAGATTGGGTAAGGAATGGGGTGTTTTACTCGACTGTCTCAGAAGGATGTATGAAGTATGTATGTCGACAAGAAAATTCTAATTCACGCGCTACAGTCCCAACGTCTTGATGGATTTTGATATATGAGGTATGATATACTCATACATAACCGTGGGAGTGTCATATTTGAAAAAAACCAGTTGGGTTTTTTGAAAAATCTTTTTATTTGACTTCTAGATTAAACTAGTCTTTGAATTGAGTAAGATTGTAAAACAAATGGCCAAGTTTATGCAACTAGTCCCTCTACATTAATTGGGCCGATTGATGTGATAACCAAAGCGGGCGCGAGCCTAATTGAGTTACGCGAACGAATTAGTAGAAGGCACCTTTCGGGTAAATTCGTTACCTTGATACGATCTTTGGAAATTAAACAATTAGGGAATTCAAACGTGTTATTCTAACAAGCGAATGAGTAAGGGAATGTTTGCGAACCTTATGCTACAGCCGAAAAGTACCTATATCTGCAAAACCATGGCATATTTGACATTATTTAATATGCCTATCTTGAGGAAGTCGGGAATTCGAATTTAACACTTTCACTGCCAGGAACCCGTCTAGCTGGCGCCTACGCCGTAGTCGCTTTTCGCTACATATGAGGAAAACCACGGGATCAGCTATACAAAACAAATGCATTTCCATTCCAATTTCGAATGATATCAATTCCATTGAAGAGGAGGAGGCCTTTTTAAAAGGCCTTTGGGCGCCTAGGGTACAATATGGTGGGCGCGGAAGGGTTTCTGTGTAGCTCAATCCACAACAGTGCGTTTTCCGTTTAACTAGGGCATGCGTCATATTGGTGTCTCACTTATTCTTACTAAGACTGAGTGTGATAGCTCTATGATGCATGCCCTTGTTGAACGGAAAGCGCACTGTTGTGGACATAGCTTATTGTAATCTTCCTATTTTGTTGCATTTATATGAGAACTACATTGTGTTTATCAAATGATAGGAGTTATTGGTTACAAACATGTTTATAGACTAGATAAAAGGCATATAAACTATAGTAACTGTCCTATCTCTAGGCGAATGGATCGTTACACTACTACAATATTCACTAGAATTTGTACTCTAACCTCATTGATAAAAGGGTCATTATCACTCATGTGATGAACGGCCAATGTTATCGCCAAACTATTTTGTACTCTGTGCAGTAGTGTGTAAGGTTGAAACTGGATTGTTTTGAGCGAGTGTGGATGATAATAGAGGTGTTTAATTTAAGAGCGTCGCTTGCGCACATAGCAACTGAGTTAAAGTGATATAAAGTAGAGTACACAGTACAGTTCTCATGTACATAGCTTATTAAGTTAAGTACCTACAATAAATAACAAATATTGGCAGTACAGTCAGAGGTATTAATATACGTACATAAATAAGGACATAAATATCTGTTCAGTTTTCATTTATTAGTTTTAATATGGCAACATTCTATGCCCGCGTTTGACAGATGTCAAAATATAACTTTAAATTTTGTTGACGCAATTGGCATAACGTCGTTGTGAGATACGGTTCAGAAAGAGGTAAATCAAGCTCCGCGCGAGTAATCGCGCGATTTAAGGCCTCCACACACCGGGTCGGGCGCGGGTCGGGCGCGGGCCCGCTCAATTAGTAAAACATTGAAACTACACTTTAAATACACACCAAACGCGGGCCCGTGGGCTCGCGTTCGGTGTGTGTTTGAAGTGTAGTTTCAATGTTTTACTAATTACGCGGGCCCGCGCCCGACCCGGTGTGTGGATGCCTTTAGGGCCTCGAAGGGAGCAGTGGGACATCTCATCAGCCAGGTGTACTCAGGTGTCAGGTAACTTTGGGATCAAGTGAGTCTGTACAGTTAAAGCCAGATTTCAGGGTCCTACACCTGACGAAGGAGCAGCCCAGCGGCTCCAGGCATCGGTGAGTGTCCTTCCAATCACTTCAAGGCTCCATATCGTTGGTTATATAATTATTCTCGTTCCCAAAATTTTAGATATACAGTCCATTCATTAACAATATCTGTACAAGACTATTGTCAATGTCATAAAGGCGTGTACAGATGTTTATGTACGTATATTAATACCCCTGATTATATACAGTATGCAGTGCGCAAAGTTTAAATGTCGTTAAAATGTCTAAAATGTTCTTCTTTCCTTTCTCTCTTTTTTTATTTTACCGTTTTTTTATTGTATTATATTGTAATTACTTTGTGTTTTTCTTTATTTTTTGTTCCACCTCGACCTGCACTAGCAGTCAATGTGGGTGTGGTGTGTATGAGTGAAAAGGGGACGAACTGAAAACCAGCGCTGTACAGCCGCAATGACTGTCACAGCACATGCTGAGTTCGTTCCTTTTGTCACACAAATAATCTTGTATTTTTTTCTCATAATGTATTTTTCGTATGTAATCTGTTTGTGTGACAATAAACATTTTTCTTTCTTTTCTTTCTTTCTTTCTAAAATGTGCATATAGACATAGACATAGACATAGACATAATTTATTGGTAATGCAGTACGCGGCACAAAAGTTAGCCTCGAGTCGCCCCCCGCATACCCGTCCGACCCCTCTGACACCTTTGCGGCGCTACTAGTAGCTAACATCAGAATCGTTAACTGATTTTAATCGTATTGTAACTTACAGGTCAAAATCTTTCATACAACCACGCGATACTATATCGCGCTTTGTTTTACATTCACACAGACTCTCCATACAAACTGGAATAACATGAAACTAGTTTCCGACCTAGATGTGGCGGATCCCATTGTGTCAGTATACAAAGTGTAATGTTATTCTAGCATGTTGTTTTAAAATGAGAAGCAAATAACTTTTGTATGGAGAGCTGAGCGTCCTGGCGAGCCTTATGAGCTGCTTTTCCGCCACAAAATGAGCTAGAAATTAAATGTATGCCATGCCATATTCAAATATTTATGCCATTAAAAACGTTCATCAAACCTATAATGCTATTAATATCGGTGTGTATAATTATCAGCCACTTTGACATTTTTATTGGGAAAGGGACAACACACATTTGAACTAACAGAGGATTGTTAAGTTTTATAAAATTACTAGCGACCCGCCCCTGCTTCGCACGAGTTTATGTGCATAATACATGCATGTATGGTTTGTATTATACATATAAACCTTCTTCTTGAATCACTCTATCTATTAAAAAAAACCGCATCAAAATCCGTTGCGTAGTTTTAAAGATAAATATTTGCGGACACAATCTTACACAAATCGACCTAGTCCCAAACTAAGCAAAGCTTGTACTATGGGTACTAGACGAAGATAAACATACATATATAGATAAATAAATACTTAAATACATAGAAAACATCCATGACTCAGGAACAAATATTCGTGCTCATCACACAAATAAATGCCCTTACCGGGATTCGAACCCAGGACCTCTTGCTTCGTAGGCAGCGTCACTACCAACTAGGCTAAAGCGGTCGTCAAAGATCTACGCATACATAGGGACAGACAGACAGACAGCGGGAAGCGACTTTGTTTTATACTATGTATTGATAAATAACGGTCTGAATATGACCGTAAACGCCCCAAATCCGCTACCCGCTCCGCCCAACACTCACCCGCACCCTTACCCCGTACGATCACCGAATCTCACGCACGGTTAACGACCCGAAGGTGACATGGACGTGACATAATCACCAATTAGCGGTCAGGTTAATTAGTGATACTGATAACTTTCGATAGCTTCATTTGTTTTTAATCACCAATTGTTATTGACTATTATAAACAACGGTTGCGGTCCGGTCTAATGGAGGTTTAGAGAACTGACCAGAGGCTCTAGTATAAGTTTTATCGATACAATACGTTTTCGAACGCGTTTACGTTTAGTTTCAATTTGTATGGCAACGCGAACAGCGCCTCTGGTGGTAACTATTAGGAACTACGCGTTGCCATACATATTGAAACTAAATGCAAACGCGTTCGAAAACGTATACGTATCAAAAAAACTAATACTAGAGCTACAGACCGAAGCTTGACGCAATTGTATGATTAAGGAGAAGTTAAAAGCATACTCGTCGCTTCTGTACCGAAATTTCGTTTGTAGAAAGAAACCAAAAATCCCTTGGGTAAATGTCTAAGGCTTTATAACCAAGTAGGTGTCGAAAGATGCGTCAGAATTTCCCAATTAGCTGTTAACTTAACAGGTTCCTGGCTTGAAATATTTAGATCATATACCTACTTTGAGGTTTAGGTTTATAAACCATTTGCATCTCTAAAATTTTATTCTTTGACATATTAATTTGTATTTACTTAATTACGGCGCTGGAGCCTCTTTACATTTAAGGAGTTTATTGTACTGTTAGTGAAACATACTCAACCCACGCAAAACGTGCTAATTTTCATCATTTACCGTTTTCAATAAGAAACAACAAAAATTACTCATACATTTCATGAGGTATTTAATTTACATTGCGTCAAAATAACTTCCCTCCAGCAATATTAAAAAAAGTATTCTTCATAACATTACCTACAACATAATGAGTTATTTTTCAAAATGAATTTTGGAGCCTTCAAAATAGAGTTCTTATTGCACAACAACACAATGGGACCAGCCGGTTGACAAAGTAAGCATTGTGCTTCAGTGAAAAGAGTGAATAATGTCCATCTCTTCCCTCATTTCATGGCAGTCATCAATCTTGTCATACATTTAAGCGTATGAGTGCTATCATGGGAATTGTATGATAAGAGCATGGAAATTATTTCCTGTTGTCAAAACAGAGACACTAAACCATATTTTTTTCGTGGAAATTATTATTTTATTATTGTCTGGGTTTTTATACAGGTACCTTCACACCGCCCTCTTGTAAAACTTCGGAATAACTAATTATAATTCAATATTGGCACTGCCAACATAGGTACTAAATAGTACATTACTGCAAAGGCCGTGAAGTAAGGGATTGATGGACGAGTTTGGGCTAAACGGCCGAGTCGTAGACGAGGCCGGATACAACAAGTCCAGCAATCCCTGTTCCGGCCGAGGCTTGTATAGTGCTTTTCTCAAACGATGTGAGGAAATAATAAATAGTTATTTGTTATACAAGGGTGCAGTTATAATTTAACCGCGAGTGTGGAATTGAAACACGAGCTAGCGAATGTGAGTGGTTTAAAAATAGAATCCTTTTCACCTCACTAAAGTGAGAAAGATTCTAGATAAAAAAATCTAAAAAAGAAAAAAAAAACATTAAAAAAAAATATATTAAAAAAACATTACAAAAGAGTAAAACAAAAAGGAAAAAAATATTTAAAAAAAAACAACTAAAAAAACAAAAAAAAACAACTAAAAAAACAAAAAAAACGCCCAAAAAAATGACAAAAAACAAAAAAAAAAGGAAAAAAACAAAACAATTGACAAAAAAAAGAAACACAAACAAAAAAAATTAAAAAAAAACAAAAAAAAAGGAAAAAACCAAAAAAAAAGAAAAACATTAAAAAAAACCAAAAAAAAGAAAAAAAAACAAAAAAAAGAAAAACAAACAAAAAACATTAAAAAAGTAAAACAAAAAGGAAAACTTGAAAAAATTAAAAAAAACGACAAAAAAAAAACAAAAAACAATAAAAAAGTAAAACAAAAAGGAAAAATAGATAAAAAAAAACTTAAAAATAACATAAAAGACCCTACAAAAATTTTAACATTAAAAAATAGACAAACATCAAGAAAAGAAAAGATTTTTTTTTAAATCATTAAAAACGATAAACAACACTAAAAAATAAACGAAAAATAACAAAAAAAATGAAAAAAACTAACAAATTTTTTTTACAAAAAACTAAAACAATTAAAAAAAAGTATTGGTGGTTGGCAGTATGTATTTTTTCCTTTGTCTGTTTAATATCAGTAAGCAAATTTAAAAAGTTAGAGTAGCGGCCAATAATGTTTTTAGTTAGGGTTTTCATACATTACTTTTTGGCCTAGGCCAAGAAGTAATGTAGGGAGCCATAAACAAGGAACTTCATGTCTTCATTTCGTGACATTAACGCATACATTTCCGAGCATGCTTGAGAAAATAAAATTATACTGTATAATGTTGAGTTATTATATTTTAATGAAATAAGCGTTTCTGTTTAGCGTTACGGTTGTTTAGTAGAGCATGCTCTAAATCAATAAATGCAATAGAATATAAATACCTAGTATACCTACATACTATGAATTTGTTTTGTTACAAACACACGTAATAGGTAACTCGCTTCATATTATGTTTCAACTTTTTCTTCAATCTAGTAATAACGTAGCGTTTTTACTCGTATATTACGTGTGTATGACCTTATTAATATCACATTAAAAGAATATTTACTAACGAGTTATTGCCACGATGTTTACGACGCTCAAATCACCTTTAATTACTTTATTCATTTCGGCCGAGGCCGACAAAATTAGATAACTGAACGGTTTTCCGCTGGGTGAGTTTTGATTACCTCGGCCCTTTGTGAGTAAGTCACGGGGCACATAGCCGGGCGAAGCCACGTGACGTGCTGAAGACAGATGATATCGTTGCGTCATTTAGTCTTTAGAATGGCTCGATCGGTTAATAATAGATTGTTGGCCTAGTCACGGTTTACATTTTAGCTAAAGCGGTATAGTGTTTTTTTTTTGAACTGATCTCATAAATGGCCATTGTTTGATAGCAGAGCGAGCAAAATTTTTCAAAAAAATGTTACCGCTACGTGTTCTTCTTAAAAACTTCATACTTTGTTAGTATATTCTGTATTTTTGGCTAGGACGATAGAGTTTATTATTCAATGAACATTGTATGTGGTGGTAACCTTTTTTTGACAAAATATGGCACGCGCGGATCACAAACAATGGCCATTCATAAGCTCAGTTGAAAAAAAATTAGACTACATCTCAACTAGCGTCGCTTGAGACCTGCGCACCTGTGCGCTATTTGTATAACCAGTTATATGAGGCGCACGGGTGGCTCGCGCACTGATGCACTTAAGTTTACTGTATTGGGACGTTTCTGTGTGAGTGCGTCGCATCGGACCTTATTACGGATTTGTTTTACTGCTTGTAGCCAGATACTGTGGAAGGCGAGATTTACCATTCACCTACTAAAGTCAATAAGTCATGATTCAAAACATACTAACACACAGCCATAGGTCTTACTCAAATGATAGGTACCACCGGTATCCTACCTTGTTTGACAACTTCGTATGACAGTTTAAACATGAATTTAAACTGTTAAAGCGACATGGTACAAAGGTGTTCAGCTTTTTGTGATTTCAACCGCATCATACTTATGGTTGAGACGTAGGAAACGTATTTAATTGGAATCTTCTAACTTGGAGTAGAGCTCCTTTCGAATGGACTACTCTACCTTGGAGTAGAGCTCCTTTCGAATGGACTACTCTACCTTCGAGTAGAGTTCCTTGTGAATGGACTACTCTACCTTGGAGTAGAGCTCCTTTCGTATGGACTACTCTACCTTGGAGTAGAGCTCCTTTCAAATGGACTACTTAACCTTGGAGTAGAGTTCCTTGTGAATGGACTAGTTCCTTTCGAATGGACTACTCTACCTTGGAGTAGAGTTCCTTGTGAATGGACTACTCTGCCTTGGAGTAGAGTTCCTTTCGAATGGACTACTCTACCTTGGAGCAGAGTTCCTTGTAAATGGACTACTCTACCTTGGAGTAGAGCTCCTTTCGAATGGACTACTCTTCCTTGGAGTAGAGTTCCTTTTGAATGGACTACTCTACCTTGGAGTAGAGTTCCTTTTGAATGGACTACTCTACCTTGGAGTAGAGTTCCTTTCGAATGGACTACTCTACCTTGGAGTAGAGCTCCTTTCGAATGGACTACTCTACCTTGGAGTAGAGCTCCTTTCGAATGGACTACTCTACCATGGAGTAGAGTTCCTTTCGAATGGACTACTCTACCTTGGAGTAGAGTTCCTTCAGAATGGGCTACTCTACCTTGGAGTAGAGTTCCTTTTGAATAGACTACTCTACCTTGGAGTAGAGTTCCTTTTGAATGGACTACTCTACCTTGGAGTAAAGTTCCTTTTGAATGGACTACTCTACCTTGGAGTAGAGTTCCTTTTGAATGGACTACTCTACCTTGGAGTAGAGTTCCTTTTGAATGGACTACTCTACCTTGGAGTAGAGTTCCTTTCGAATGGACTCCTCTGCCTTGGAGTAGAGTTCCTTTCGAATAGACTACTCTACCTTGGAGTAGAGTTCCTTTTAAATGGACTACTCTACCTTGGAGTAGAGTTCCTTTCGATTGGACTACTCTACCTTGGAGTAGAGTTCCTTTTGAATGGACTACTCTACCTTGGAGTAGAGTTCCTTTCGATTGGACTACTCTACCTTGGAGTAGAGTTCCTTCAGAATGGACTACTCTACCTTGGAGTAGAGTTCCTTGTGAATGGACTACTCTACCTTGGAGTAGAGTTCCTTTTGAATGGACTACTTTCATGCAATTCGGCCAACTCAAATAATCTCAAGTATAACTTACTTGATTTTTTTTCATACCTCGTCATGTGGGGTCCTTGTTTATCGTTAACGACGTTGTTTGTCCATTCTGATGAGAGTAATGATATTGTACAATTAATCACGAATATAAAACTTAAAATGGACTCTATTAACATGGGTACGGAGTCAACATTGGAATGAAAATATCTTGTTGTTATTTAAGTTTGAGATTGATAATTTATTTGCTTGTGTATTTTTTAAAGAAAAATGATATCATTTTATTTGTGCTCTGGACTTTTACTGGGTTATAACTAGTTCAATCCGGTTATATTCTATTGTTAGTATGTTTTCATTATAGTTACGGTCCTACCAACGCCGCGCCTTCCGGTACGTGGTCGCCACCCGAGAACCTTTCCGCCCCAACGGCCATCAGTTCTACGTGCAATGTGCCCCGCCCACTGCCACTTAAGTTTAGCGATTCGGAGGGCTATATCGGTTACCTGGGTTCTGGCGCGGCGTTGGTAGGCCTCCCATAAGGTGGACTGATAACCTGGTAAAGGTAGCGAGAGTCCGCTGGATGCGGGTGGCGCAGGACCGGTTACTTTGGAACTCTTTGGGGGAGGCCTATGTCCAGCAGTGGAAGTCTTTCTGCTGATATGATGATGATGATAGTTATTGGTGCGATATTGTTTTCCTTTGTAGTTTATTATCTTTCCTGATTGAGCATTTGGCACTAGGGACTCAAACGGCCTAACAAGATGTCACAATTTATCTTAAAGTGAAATGTCACCTCGGCATGTCGGTAAATAGGTTACCTTACATTATGCTTTATCTCCAAACGTAAATTTCAAACGTCTTACACAATTACAGTGTATTAGTAAATCATCAAAATTATTATGAAAAACCAAATTACTGACCCACCTCGCCCTCCACTTTCATACAAAAGCTGCTCTAAACAAAGAAATAACGTTGAAACTCAACAGATCCGCTTAATTTGGACATGAGCTTATCTCACGTGTTTGGCAAATTGCCTAAGTACGATTTAATCGATGTTCGCGTCAACCAAGTTAGAACCGTTTATCAACGATTACAAGGTTTGCTTTAGTATGGCAATGAGATATATAGGTAATGAGATAATGTTGGTAGTAAACAAGGCATCACGTGAATTCGACATTTCGAGAGGCGCCAACTTTACTACGAATTCGGAGAATGCCGCTTAAAATACCTGGTAAAATTTTTGAATGGCTTCCAAAATATACATCTAGGTGTATTTTTGTCCATGTGACTAACAGTAACCCACTTGAGATGTTAGGTAGGTCAACGTAAGCCAGGACATGTCAATTTACGAAATTGGGACGTAATGAGAATGATTCTTTAATTCCGTAGCAGGGTAATTTCATAATAACGCCTTGATTGGTATCAGTCCACCAAAGCTGAGTTTAAATAAGTATACTTGGGTCATTGTCAGTCACAAAAACAAAAATCATCAGACAGTATACATCTCTATAAGAACATTAGAATAATTATTAATTGTATTTGGATGCTCAGAGACATTATACATCTCTGGGGTACTAAATTAATATCATAAACTTATTGTTAATTCTGATACAGACCTTATATCGAATGTATTTGATAATATTTTACAATTTTGGATTTTTTTAGTTTTCATTTAGTGACATTTAGTTTGTTAAGAGTGCTCTTCAAAAAAGCGCTCGCTCAGAATTCGGTATTTTGACACGCGTAGTGCGTTTGTGTGTGTAAATACTACTACCACCCACACAAACGTACCTAACCCCCACATGCACAGCGAGATCGCACCAGCCGCGGGTGCCGTCCCTTTCTAGCTATATGTAAGTGCGATCGGGATAGAACTAACCGCGGAGCTTGCCGATGCAAATAGCTGTATAGCGCACCGTTGGAATTCACTCCGTGACCGATATTGATACTTGCACTAAAAAGTGTTCTAGAACATCATGTTAGCGAAGTTAGATAACTTGAATAAAGTAAGTATTTGATTTTTGAGCACAAGTTTTCTATTTGTATTAAAATACTATGATATGACAAAGTATATTTAGTTTCGGTTTTTTAGTATAAAATAAACGAACGAGTTTTAAAGTTGTCAGTAATAAGAATAATAATTTGTTTTACGGATATTAATAGTTTGCATATTATCTGAGTCTTATTTATATGTAGTAATGTAATGAAATTATACCAGTAGACCCACTACTAGGAAATTACTGGGTACTTACGTATTCATTTCTTGAAGAAATTTTTTTTTGTTATGTACAGAAAAAAAAAACGGCCCTTTATAGAAATTGCTATGTCCGTTTCTTACCAAAGGAACTGAAAATTATAAATTATACAAACACAGCTTTTTATCTAGAATACAATTAATTAATGCGTGATTTTATTCAAAAGCCTAAAACCTCAGATGATAAAAAGGAATAGATATGAAACGGGGGCTTGGCGCGTGTCGGTGCGACATGGCCAAATGGGCATGTCACTGCCCACCGCATGTTAGTCGCAATTTGCCGTGAATCTGAAATGTTTTTCTACGTTTACTCAAAATGCCGAATTGTAGCGTGGTTACATGCAAAAATAGGAATGAAACTAAAACCTACATGAATGGTGGAGTCACGCACCACATGTGAGTATTAGTATTTTCACTTAAGTCAGTAAAAACTAATATTTTAATAAATAAACGCAACGCCGCATCATTTCTCGGGATCGAACTAACATATCGAACGAAAAAGCATATTTTTGTTCTATGCGTTGTACATTGAACGTTCAATACAGTAAACCACGGCACAATGTATTAAACCACTATGGATATGGACGATGCTTGAATTTTTTAGTGGTACGGCCGCTGCTTGGCGTCGCAAACTAGAGCGGTGCCAAAGTGCAGTTACAATTTACGCGTAATCGATAAAATAGAAGGACGATATCATACTAGTTATTTTATTTCGACTACTTTCGCTGTTTTATTTTATTTAATTACTTGTTTTGGTTGGGTGCCTATCTTAAAGGTAACTAATAACATACTAATAAGATTAAAAGGCACAAAATGTTTACGGTACCTACTAATAAGATTTTCACTAAGTTGCAGTATGAACGGTAAATAGACATATTAAAATTGTATATACAAGTATATAATTTAGTTGCAAATGGCTTCAGAACAACTTAAAATGTGATATTATTACCAATAATTTATTTTAAATGAGTATTTTTTACTTTCATTTGAAATGTGATAATTGAAGAAGAAATCTCGGTTTCTTATTACAGTTTTCCAAAGAATTCGAGTAGGTACTAAAAAAATGGATAGATTCTACTGGCAGAGGTCCTAACTGGTTTCCTGTACAGAGAAGAGTTAATGTGTAACATTTTCAAGAAAAATGTTTCCAACCACTTAATAAGAGCCGTACACTTTTCGAATATTTGACACCTCGCTTGCTTGAAACCTTGGTGTAAAATGTATGGTAACACATCTTCGCACATCTTTGGTGGATACTCGCCCTTAGCCTTAAATCTCGTAATATGAGTAATGGACATATTATTTCGCGCCAAAATGCGAGTCGGATCGGCCTGGTACCTACAGGTCAAAAATATCGATGTGACCAGAGTTTTAAATGTATGTGAACACGAACTTATAAAAAGCCGTTTATGTTACTCTGTAGGTATTCGTCAATATTTTTTACTTTTGCGATTTATGGTAAGTTAACAACCCGTGTTATTTAAACTTGTAGCTAAAAGTTTAAATACCACCACATAAACTTACCATGTTGTTGAAGTTGTTACCCATCAATATCATAACATAATATTAATTTTAATTTCAATGTCGATAAAACATAATTTTAACGTTTGTCGCCCCCCTAGTGTAGTGCGTTTAAGCCAATCACAGCCCTTGTTTGCATGTTGCCGTAGACTCACTGGCAACGCCCGAGTCTTTGTTTTTACACGGTTCAATGTGTGTGCCTGTGGGCGCTGCGGTGGGAGAAAACTGGGGACATCGGTTTTGGTTGAAATTAAGCAGTACGGCACTTCTCCCTTTTTTTATGTTCTGAGCCTAAAACCAACTCTCATCATCAATCACTTATTAGGATTCCGTACTCAAAGAGTAAAACGGGACCCTATTACTAAGACTCCGCTGTCCGTCTGTCTGTCTGAATGCCTGTCTGTCCTTCTGTCACCAGGCTGTATCTCATGAACCGTGATAGATAGAGATTTTCACAGATGATGTATTTCTGTTGTCGCTATTTATAACAAAAAATACTAAAAAACAGAATACATCTTTTTATTTTTATTTTAGTTTTTATTTGTTTCTTTTTCTTTTACAATCTTACACAAATCGACCTTGCCCCAAACTAAGCAAAGCTTGTACTGTGGGTACTAGACGACGATAAACATACTTATATAGATAAATAAATACTTAAATACATAGAAAACATCCATGACTCAGGAACAAATATTTGTGGTCATCACACAAATAAATGCCCATACCGGGATTCGAACCCGGGACCTCCAGCTTCGTAGGCAGAGTCACTACCAAGTTACTAACTAGGCTACAGGGGGCTCCTATACAACAAACGTGATTTTAGATATATATATTTTGCCGTTTTTAGATATTGATAATGGTACGGAACCCTTCGTGCGCGAGTCCGACTCGCACTTGGCCGGTTTTTTTAACATTTATTTCGAAATAAAGAGTGATACTCGGAAATGTCGAAGGGAAGGTCAATCGTCGAATCCGACTCGGCTGGGCAGCATTCGGGAAGCTACGGCACATCTTTTCGTCCAATATTCCGCAGTGTCTCAAGACGAGAGTCTTTGACCAGTGTGTGTTGCCAGTGATGACATATGGCACGAAAACGTGGTCGCTTACTATAGGCCTCATAAGAAGGCTCAAAGTCACTCAAAGGGCAATGGAGAGGGCTATGCTGGGAGTTTCTCTGCGCGATCGCATCACAAATGAGGCTATCCGCAGCAGAACCAAGGTAACCGATATATCCCTCCGAATTGCTAAACTTAAGTGGCAGTGGGCGGGGCACATTGCACGTAGAACCGATGGCCGTTGGGGCGGAAAGGTTCTGGAGTGGCAACCACGTACCGGAAGGCGCAGCGTGGGTAGGCCCCCCCCCCCGCAAGGTGGACTGATGACCTGGTAAAGGTCGCGGGAATCCGCTGGATGCGGGTGGCGCAGGAACGGCCATTGTGGCACTCTTTGGGGGAGGCCTATGTCCAGCAGTGGACGTCTTTCGGCTGATATGATGATGATGATGATGATGACTCGGAAATGTAATAAAACCACGTAAAAATCTCCCTTTCCAGTGTAAACCCCCGGTGTGTGTTATTATTATATATAAACGAAAATAATAACTAAATGCAAGGTTGGATCGTGCTGTACTTAACAAACGCCATATAAGCTTGTTTTTTAAAAAGTTTTTTATTCATCTTGTTATTTTCAATAACCCTGCATATTATGTCGCTGGTTCGTGGGTACTTGTACAGACAAATCACACAAACCCAAACAAGATAGGTCTATCTATTTTAGTTTAGGAGTTCCAAGTGTTTACCAAGACAAAACAGATGAGCCCAAACTAGATGGGTTTATCTAGTTTAGTTTAGGAGTTCCATGACCACCTTATAGCTCCATCATCAGACTCTGGAAATCATCCAGCACCAAAGTCTTGCCGTGCCATGACCAAATAAATGAGCCCAAATTCGATGGCTTTATCTTGTTGAGTTTAGGAGTTGCTATGGCCACCTTCCGACTCCATCATCAGACCAGCTCTATGATATTATGTCACCGAAGATACGCAATTGTACCTAATTTGAAGATTTCACCCAAACTCCCATACATACATACATACTAACAAGGTGGACTGATAGTAACAAGTAAATAAATTAAATCTATCAAGTATCACGATCACTCGTACAATAATAATTGACTATAGAACGCGTAGTTTAGACAAAAGGATCCAACCCACAAGACATCACCATTGAAATGTATGACTTTTGTTCTAGGTAGAAGGTTCAATTTTAAATGTTACGTATCCGGTGGGTTTGAGCCTTTTCGCTACACTACGTCATATATGGCAGCTATGCAATTCATAACTTGTCTCGATTAGCCTCACGAATGTATCCCCAGTATAGTTTGACCCCGAGGTTGGTAACAACTATGCCTAGTCGGAGATCAAAATAATATTATTTTATCTGAAGAGTGGCCGGTTAGCTTCGTGAATAGCCACAAATAAACACACTACACGTCTGTCTCGGAGGGCTATTCAGCCGGTACTGAGATATATTCCCGCGCGACGGTAAATTTATACTAGTTTTGAATAATTATTTATAAATATAAATTTTGACAAAAGTTATATTTTTTGGACTGGATCTTGTTGGTACAAGCATGAACTTTAATGTTGTGTAAGAATCAATACAAAAATTATTCAACAATAATGAGAAAATCCTTGAGTTTTCAGTACAATTTTGTTGACAAATATGGTGTAATTGAGAACAGTTTACATATATATACGTGCAGAATAAGGAAAATTCGAGGCGGCTAGGCGCAATGGCAACATATTACGCTAGTGAAAATAGAAAAAAACAAGTAGGTTCTCATATAACATCGTGGAGTATTAGGGGCTCAAACTTATGACTCTGCGCTCTCTTCAGAAAACTACTGTCGGTAATCGGGTATTTTCGGTTAAAGTATTCAGTTTTTCGTAAATTGGAGGCGGCTAGGACCAATATGAGGAGTTTACCTATGCAAATAAGTAATCAGGATCTAGAAAAAGCTCTCCGTTTCTTAGAATTACAACTTCAAAAATCCGTCATTCTCGCTTATTCCTGACCAAAAAACGAGCGCCCTCTTAACCATTTAGGTACTAATTGGTTAAAATCTGCAATTTTAAAATGATTATTGTGTAAGATTATTAATATTATATTGTAGAATACCATTTGACATGTAAAAGTGCCCTTGTGGCCTATTTGCAGAATAAATAATTGATTTTGATTTTTTGATTCATCTTTCCGGTGGTCAATAGTTAAGGGCTTATGTTTATATATAATATGTTTTAATCACATAGAATTATAGAAGTGGCAACGCCGTTTATGCGGATTCAGAGTTCAACCAAAAATTTGGCTTTATAGCCCTTAACTTTGGCAATGTCCACCGAAAAGACGCGAACCTAAATCTGACAATGACCCACTTACTAGCTGCCCTGCCATGTCACTCATACTCATTTATTCATAAAATATAAAAAAATACATCTCAAAATAGAATTTGATTTTTCAATTAAGTACATAACAATATTTAGGTACATATGAATAACAAAATGTCAACGTTATATAGTTAGTATCAGCCAAAGTAGCCAAATATATCGTAACACATCCTTGGTCTTACAAAACTACTTGAGTAAAGGAGTACTAAATTAATTAAAGGAAAATTGAAAAATTTAGGCTCCGACAACACACAGACAGATTGTTCCGATAGCTCAGTTGGTTAGTAGCGACGGGCCTTGTATGCCTGTGGTCGCCGGTTCGAATCCGGTTCGGAGCCTAAAATTTTCAATTTTACCTTTAATCTGAATTATCTCTTCCGTAGCTGTTCATTTCTACTTTGTGTGTGCTGTTTGTTTTTGGCTGTAAACGATAACTAGAAACTGTTTCTTTGATATTTTAGCTATTGCATGTGTATGTAGGTTTAATGTTTTTTTTTATTGATTGTTACATAATGTGTGTTACGCCGTGGAATCACCGGATGGTTCCATCGAAAGACCAGTGCTGGCCTTAACGCTGCGATGGAACCGTTTCTTGGCAATGTTGTTGTCTGTACGAGAGTTGTAATTAATTAATCGTTATTCTATTATTTTCTATTATATTTATGTAAGTGTATAGTCTTTCTTATAGTTAGGTTGTTTGTATTCTGTTTTCTGTTTCACCTACTCAAATCATATTATTATTTCGCGTCGTCTCCACCGCCCTAAGGTTGGCTGGAAGAGATTGCTTTTTAGCGATAATACCTCCTGTTGTTTATGTTTAATTTACCTCTGTTTTCCTATTATGTACAATTTCTGGTGAGCAATAAAGAATATTTGTATTGTATGTAATAAAGACGTGTATCTACCGAAATACTGGGCTACTTTGGCTCCTGCTAACTTTATAATGCTGACTGCACAAAGGACCTAAGCAGAACCACGTAGTACATATAAACTTATATACTATAAATACCAACAAATACATGGCAAATAATACTGACATCTCTATGTCAATAAAAAAAAATCCACAGTTGACACAATACGTCTGTCAGTTTTTGTAAATATTGTTTAGAAGATCGTTCATGTTCTATTTTCTTATTTTTATTAGTGTTTTATCCATATGTGGCCGACTCAACATTTATAATTTTTCATGCTGAAGAACTTAATGCAGGTTTCAGTTAAGTATTTCTTGTATGTTTATTTACATTGTCATCTCAAGTCAAACCAGGAGTTACGTCACGTTCATCACGCAGCCAAAGTCACGTGGTCAGCGCACAGTAGTTTTTTTTAATTAAAATTTTAGTACCTTACCGATAAAAAATGAAAAAACCAAGACCTTATTGCAAATCTGCAGCATGAGACAAATCGAATGACATATCATTTCATCAAAATCGGACCATATTTGTATATCTGATAGCATGTCCAAAAATCGGCCTCGCGTAATAATAATATAGATAAACATAGATGGATAGAATCTTAAAATTATAAAGATTCATTTAGTTAAGAAAATGTCTGTAAGCAAATGCTCTTTATGAAAATAAACAGTTTAATTTTTTTTATTTTTTAGATAGATGTGTTAACATTAAAACCATCTTGGTATTGTTATATTTTCCGCTCAACAGTACTCGAGGGATAAAATAAACGTAATATTTCATTAGAAGCTCTTTTTACTTTCCTACATAATTCCCCGCGAGTGCCTTAACTTCTTCTACTTGCGCCATTTTTAAGTCTCAGCGTGTACCTAATTGGCACGCGTCAAAGTCAGTTTCATGACCTACAAAAAGAAATACTTAAATAATAATGACTTTTTAGTAACACTTGTTTGAATATTTAATTAAACAGTTAAATTTTATCCAGCTTCCTGAAAGCAGCCAGCGTGTCGAGTTACCATTGTTGCAAACTCGTTACGTTCTCGCCGGAAAGTCGATCCAAAAGATCAACTTTCATACGGTTGCCCAGCAGCTCCGGTTTCGAGCCCACTAACAACTCAAACTAGACCTTAATCGTTAGTGCTTAAGATTTAAAGTGGTTTATCGTGGTTTCGTATTCAAAGAACAAGGCATGTCTCAAGGCCGGAATTAAAATTTAGTGCTCTAGTGACATGTCCCGGATTCATTTGGGTTCATGCGCGGCTATGGACTAGTTAGGGTTCCGTAGCCAAATGGCAAAAAACGGAACCCTTATAGATTCGTCATGTCCGTCCGTCTGTCTGTCCGTCCGTATGTCACAGCCACTTTTTTCCTAAACTATAAGAGCTATACTGGTGAAACTTGGTAAGTAGATGTATTCTGTGAACCGCATTAAAATTTTCACAGAAAAATCGAAAAAAAAACATTAAGTTTTAGGGATCCCCATACTCAGAACTGAAACTCAAAAACATTTTTTTCATCAAACCCATATTTATGGATAGGTCTTCAAAAATTATATTGAGGTTTCTAATATCATTTTTTTTTAAACTGAATAGTTTGCGCGAGAGACTCTTCCAAAGTGGTAAAATGTGTGTGTCCCCCCCCCCCCTGTAACTTCTGAAATAAGAGAATGATAAAACTAAAAAAAATATATGATGTACAATTACCATGCAAACTTCCACCGAAAATTGGTTTGAACGAGATCTAGTAAGTAGTTTTTTTTTTTAATACGTCATAAATCGTAAACCGCAATTTATTTCACGGAACCCTTCATGTGCGAGTCTGACTCGCACTTGGCCGCTTTTTTTTGAATTATAGTAGGTACGACGTATAAATTAGTAATTCGAGTTTTTGTGACAGTTGTACTTACTTCGATTATTTGCATGCAGGTAATATTATAATACTTATTATAATACTTACCTTTTTACCGTACGCACATAGAAATACAGAAAACAATAATAACAACCGGCCAAGTGCGAGTTGGACTCGCGCACGAAGGGTTCCGTACCTATAGTACCGTACCGTACGTATCTATAAAAACGGCAAAAAAATCACGTTAGTTGTATGGAAGCCCCCCTTAAAAAATATTTTATTTTGTTTTTAGTATTTGTTGTTATATAGCGGCAACAGAAATACATAATCTGTGAAAATTTCAACTCTCTAGCTATCACGGTTCTTGAGATACAGCCTGGTGACAGACAGACGGACGGACGGACGGACGGACGGACAGCGAAGTCTTAGTAATAGGGTCCCGTTTTACTCTTTGAGTACGGAACCCTAAAAACTTAGAGACGCATTACGCTTTATTATACTCAGTTTTTGTTTAATTTTAAAAGAACTTTGGAGACGTCCTAAATGACAGTCCCATAAATTGTGAATTAGGACAGAACATGTTGGAAATGTCTTAAAACGTTACTTTTAATGGACCCAGTGAATGTTTTATAATGCTACGTGGCTTTGTGCCTTCTTTTCATGGTTATATTATTCACGAGCAAATGGTACTTAAGTTAGTTCTTTACTCACCAAGGGCGGTAAAACAAAGAATGTCTCAGATCGCAGGTAATTGATGCCCGAGCGGAAAACGAGGGCGACAAAAAAATCCCGCTTTATGGCTAGTAAGTATGTAATAAATAACAAAAGCTATAAGTATGTAATTAAATATTTTACAGTTTTTGTGTTACATACTAAAGGTCCAGCGGAACACTTAATGCGATTACTCGGTGTTTGTCTGTCTGGCATCTATCAGGTTTCACAAATGCGTTAACGTCAATTTAACGACAATTTGAAACAAGCGGCCCTGAGATCGGTTATACACAGCGACTTTTTGCAGTGACACCAACAGTAGGCGTTACTAGTTAGAGTTACCATTACTAAGTTACCACCATATCGCCGCGCTTGACAAAGCGGGACAACTGTCACTTGCGCAGTAGCTACCTACCACAACCCTGCACGTGTCCCCTGGGTGGTACTAAAAAGTGACAAACTCAAAGGCCAAATAATGTATGCCATTTAATAAAAAAAAAATAACCGCTGTTGTTTAAGCCGCGGTTGGGGTGACGAGCGGCAGTTCATATATTTGATCGAGTTCAATCTATGAACGCACACTCGTCGCCCTGCTGCCCGCTGGCGACCAGACATTGCCTTACAATTTACTTGGTCAATGGTCGCATTTCCAGTCAACGGCACTTTAAGAAGACCCTGTTGTTGACCGTCGAAAGTGAAAGAAGACGTAGTCTGACAAACAATTCATATAATAACACAATGCAAACAATGCCTATAGGGAGATGTGTTCTTGTAAACACTTGACGAAGCCTGCGTTGCGGAAATTTTAATTTTGTAATCATTATTTTTTGTTAAATTAATTAATTAAACCTAATTATATTCATAGAATACATTTCTGTCTTAGAATAATAAGGCCTAAAAGGATAGTTTCATACGGCCGACGCGCCAAGCGTGAGGCATAAAATGGATTCATGTAGTTGTGATCAACTCGTATTCACACGCGCCAATACGCACACAAACGCACCAATTTTGTTCCACTGATTGGCGTACTGGGCCATTTATGTCCTACTTTTGGTGGCCTCACC
This sequence comes from Epinotia brunnichana, assembly GCA_963854355.1. Lineage (NCBI taxonomy): Eukaryota > Metazoa > Arthropoda > Insecta > Lepidoptera > Tortricidae > Epinotia > Epinotia brunnichana. The sequence continues at coordinate 1,926,649 of OY977945.1, read as the reverse complement.
GTTGCGCGTGAACTGCGTTTCTATGCGTTATTATTCTAAGATTTCTGTAATGTCGCGGGAATCCGCTTGATGCGGGTAACACAGGAGCATTGGGGGAGCCATGTCCAGCAGTGGACGTCTTTCGGCTGATATAATAATAATAATTAATGATTGCAATTGGGGACAATCATACATAAATCGACCTAGTTCCAAACTAAGCAAAGCTTGTACTCGTACTATGGGTATTAAACGACGATAAACATACTTAATATAGATAAATTAATACTTAAATACATAGACATAGACATAGACATAGACATCCTTTATTGGTAATAAGGTATTACAAGTCATGTTTACAATAAAAATAGAACATTCATTTGTAAATTAAATTAACAAGATTATTAGTTTATTATATTATATATTATTATTAAATTTTTTATATTCTAAAAATTCCTTAATAGTATAGAAACATTGCTCAATAAGCCATTTTTTTAATTTAGCTTTAAAGGTCGGAAGACTGTTAGCTTCCGTGATGCTGTCTGGTAAATTGTTATAAAATATAGGTCCCGCGACGTGGATTGTCTTAGCTGTCTTAGTGAGCTTGTGGGGAATAGAAAACATCCATGCCTCGGGAACAAATATTTGTGCTCATCACACAAATAAATGCCCATACCGGGATTCGAACCCGGGACCTCCGGCTTCGTAGATATGATGATGATGTTGAAGAATATGAATAATAACGTACCAGGAGCAATGTGCTTCGCCTAGTGTTGTGGATAACGCTCATTTCGAGGCTTATAGACTCAAGCCTTAAAGACTCGATGCTGTTTAAGAACCGTGTTGGTTTATTTTACGCATATGAATGCAAAATATTTACTTTTCGTCACTTGAGTCTTTAAGCCTCGGGAGTCTTTAGGGTTCGAGTCTTTAAGCCTCAAAATGAGCGTTATCCACTACACTAGCTTCGCCTCCATTTCGTAACACTAACGCTATACGACAAAGGCGATTTGTCGCGAGACGAACGCCCTTGGCGCGTTTTATCTCCGCTACTAGGTATATGAATTAGCGGTCATTTGCTAATAATCTTTATGTAATTGCTAATTGACACATGTAATGTCAAAGGGCATTGGGCAACTGTGTATGACAAAAATTTTAGTTTTTATTTTTTGCAGCGCCCAAGGATATTTTTTTAATAATCGTTCAGGACCTCTTAATACGCATATATACCTATATAAAATTCCGCTGATAAAGACATCTTAAAATTAGTGTACATTTCAATTTGCCAACCAATATTATTTTATTGCATTACGGTTTGGGGTGGTGCCGCCAGCTCGCACCTTATAAGTTTAGAAAGAACACAACGACTCATCTTAAAAGTCATGCTCAGGAAGCCTCGGTTATTCTCCACTACAACACTATATAAAGAATGGACCGTTCTCACTGTTAGGCAGATAATGTATCTGAGAGTAGTCCTTTTGGTTCATCGTAAGACCATTTCTTTGGAAATATATCCACAGCTACTGCGCAAAAGGGTGTACAAGATTTCAATGCCGCACTGTAACACGTCTTTCTTTAAACGCTTTCCTAGTTATTTTCATCCATACCTATATAACAAAGTTAACAAACTATGTGATATTAAAAATGCATCCCTTCCAGAAGCCAAGCGTAAATTATTCGTCTGGTTAAACAGCCTTAATTATCTTGAAACTGAACAAATCATCAAAAATGTTGTTTAGCTTAGCATTTATTTATTTATAAGTTGGTAGCGCGCACACACTCAAACACACACACACACACACACACACACACACACACACACACGCATATACAAGCACACATTGCCATTTGTTTTATAATAAGAAATAGAGATTACCTACCCGAACAAACTTTTACTGTTAATGTTTTTCAAACGGTCACTACGATACAGGCTTAGCCTAGTGTGGGACCATGGGTTAACGTATGTTGTATTTTGTTTCTTTTAAATAAACGAATTTTTTTTTTTTTTTAAACGCGATAAACAATATCGGAGCCGAGATATTTAAGTTTTGTTTCAAACATTTCAATATGACCTGTGGAAATATATATTGCAAATATCTCGGCTTCGATGCACTTTAGAGTATTACATTTCGTAACAAAATACGCTTGTTTTGAATAGATCTATCATAATCTACCACTTTAGGTCTTTACCCGAACCTGTTTTAACTGATGTCACATTTAATGAGACAATCATGTCGAGTATAACCAATTTTAAAATAAGAACGCCTCTACCCAAAACGACATTTCCCAAATGCGAGACCAAACATATTTCACCTCGCGAGGAAAGTGCAACAGCTACTTAATAAAAATAAGTCTTTATTTGTACTCATTCTATCATCATCATCATCATCACCGTCACCATCATCCATCATCAGTCATCCATCATCCGTCCATCCGTCATCCGTCATCCTTCATCCGTCATCCATCATCCATCATCATCCATCAAATCATTATCCTCAATGCTCAATTTAAAAAAAAACAAATGTTTCTTATGGAATTTTAACGTAGGTACAGTCAACGCCAAAAATATGTTTACAGTTTTCGCCTTATTACAATGGAACAAGGTGCAAAAGTGTAAACATATTTTTTTGCGTCGACTGTACATAAAAACACGCTCCAAGGTAAAATAAAAATTAAATATTAACAATATCAATGTTATTAATATTAGTGGATAAAATGCGATTTTGCTCACTGGTTTTAAAGGGTAAAAGACGGCTTTCCAAGGCAGTGAGGAGAAAAACATATTGTAATGCCGTACAGTCACCTCTAAAGGTGGTGATACACTTGAGCCTTCACTTTTAATAAGCATTCAAGCGGATGTTACATTACATTTAAAAGCTCACAAATTAAACAGGAGCGTTTTAGCGAGCGTTCAGGTGAAACGACAGTGCTTGTTGCGGAGCGAGCAATTTTGTTACGCGACCGTCAAGTCTGACATCTTCGTGAAGAATACAATTTTTGACGAGCATTTACTAGAGCGTTCGCTAGAATGATCGTAAAAAAGTTCTTAGCGATGTTTGGCTCTATGCTTCACTCGGTTCGTTGACCAATTCGTCAAAATATAAACGGTAAATGGTCAATGTTCTGTTACATGTTAATGCTCAAGTCCATCAAAACCTTTAAAAAAATTGTTGTCTATGAAGTCGGTTTACGGACGATAATTTTACGTGATAATGATAACGTCATAAAGCCGAACGCTCGGCTCAGGCGGAACGGGACAATGAGTCATACTTTTTCGTGCGTGCTGCCGTTGTTCATCGATTTATAAGACGTTATCACGTCAAAAATATTACATAAATTGAAGTATATACTTATTTATAGAAATGACTACTTACTTACTATTTATGCATCACGCCCGCCCGTTGCACTATTGCGTGTCAGCAAGTCGACGGACGACACTAACAAGATGCTCGCGATAGTCTAAAGGTCCGTGAACCTATACAGGGTGTGCCGGTGACACTGTACAAAAAAGGTCACTCATATTGATGAAAAAAAAAATTGCTGTATGGAGTTTCTCAAGTCATACTAGTATTAGCTGTGTTGACAGCTTCAGGGGACAAAGACTGGCCCCTTGTCATCAACACAGTGCGTCTTCAGGAATTCAGGCTGCTTTAGGTACTACCACCGGAACACACTACATTCAGGGCGGGTAAGTAATTAGTGATCCTGAAGAAGTATGTCTGAAGGGTTCGAAACATGTCGCCTATGTGGTCATATAATAATTTGTATATTAGTGGCATATTTATTTCAATAAAAGTCATAATATTAGATAAGTTTACATGTCAATAAAACTTAGTCAAATAACCCGCCCCGTGTCATTCCGGGTGCAAAGGTGCCCATCACACTCGCCGCATTGCCGCGTTGAATTGCGATCGACAACATTTGCAACAGGAATGACCCGGAACGGGAGTCATGCCCTCTCAGTCGCAAACGGCGCCCGTGTGTAGCAGTCGTCGTTACAGGCGAACGTACGCACACAGCGGCAGTAGCAAGCGCACGCACCACTCACATATACAGCCGCGTGCAAGGATGACAGACTTGAACTACTTATCTGTGATCTGTATCTTTGGCTGGGGTATTGTTTATAGTCACCCGGTATATTGTAGCACGTGTTCAATAGTTCAATAACTTTTTCAGCTAAACAAATCGCGTCATGTGCCATTCGTCGCGCTACATGGATGATCCAAATCAATACTATGACACAACGATGTGTGTATAAATATATATTTATTCAGTGATAACATATACATATTAATGATCGATCTTTGACCGTGTTTGCTTACCCGGCAGAAAACGAGGACATGTGCGTTCATTTACATGTGACGGAACGATTTACAATCATCCAGCTTGGAACCCCGTTATATAATGGATGATTGATAAATAATATAAATATAAACATTAGGGGACATTCTTACACAAATATTTTTTTTTTTTTATAATAATATTTGTGGACACTCTTACACAAATCAACCTAGTCCCAAACTAAGCAAAGCTTGTACTATGGGTACTAGACGACTATATGGATACTTATATAGAGAAATAAATACTTAAATACATAGAAAACATCCATGACTCAGGAACAAATATTCGAGCTCATCACACAAATAAATGCCCTTACCGGGATTCGAACCCAGGACCTCTTGCTTCGTAGGCAGGGTCACTACCAACTAGGCTAAAGCGGTCGTCATAATATTAGGCACTAGACGACGATTTACTCGTATTAAAGACTGTATCGTTTGTTATAAATACAAGAAAAAAATGCGACAACTTTTTTTAAATTATTTATTGACATACTAAAATCAATCAACTATGTACAAAATAATAAAAAAACTCGAATAGTACCATAAAAAGCCCAAAATCATTAATTTCTGGCCAGTTTTCTAATGTTTTGCCTCATGGTGCCCATTAATGACCGGACAGCGACTTTGTCAAAAGTTCGAGCCACCTTATTCCAAACTGACCGAAACTGTTGCTCTGTATCGGCACTACGGGCTGTTTTACGTAGTTTAGCTTTCATTATAGCCCTAGTGTTCAATCGGGTGAATCTCTGGACAATTCGGTGGATGTAACTCTTTGGCCACAAAATTTACATTATTCTCTTTATACCATTTTACTACCTTAGCCGCGTAATGGCAAGACGCTAGCCAAAATACAGTTTCGGAGTTGTGCTTTTTGATCATCGGCAATACTCGTTTCTGAAGGCACTCTTTCATATATAAGGCCCAAGGTATTTTAACGCTGCCTTCACTCCTAATATTAAAGCTGGCCGTGACCACACGAGATGAGGTGGAAGAAACTCCTGCCAGGGACGAAACTGCACGTAGGTCCGCGACCCGCAGCGAGCGCGCTGGAAAATTGCCCCTTCCGCCACTCAGACTCGAAAAGTCAAAAAAACTTCCTCACGTCATGGGTCGCAAGGTGTACAATCATCTGCCAGCAGAAATAGTTGCTGCCCAAACCCCGTCGTTGTTTAGGACGAAACTTAAAAAATGGCTTGTCGAGCAGGCGTTCTACAATTATAAGGAGTTGTTCTGCAATGTATTAAAATAATTTATTAGATACTTTTGTCTATGTATGATTCCATAATATGTGTACCCATTTTGTAAAATTGACTTGTAATTTATGACATTACCAATAAATATGATTATGATTATGATTATAAATATCGGCATTCATCGACGAGGTAGTGAAAAAAGTAGTTGACTTCATTCCGCATTGACAAATGGCCTGCCACACCATGATTTTCTTGCCGAACTTCTCAACGCAAATGGATTTTTCAGCCTCTGTGATTTCTGTTCCCTCACGAAAAGTGTAATACTGGGGGCCTGGCAAAGTAGTCCAGAGGGGTAATCATGTTACGTTCCGAACGCACGTCGGTACAATTTAACTGTCAAATTTCTATATAAAAAGTGACATTTAGACCTACCCGACGTTCGTACAATGCGTTACGTGATCGACCTGCAGTTCTACATACGTTTCGTCGTCCATTATTACACAGCTGTGTTTTTTCGATAAGGCGCTCTTATTAGACGATATTTAGGTATTTGCGGAGGTGAGGCAGACGGAGCGGGAGACGCGCGTCCCGCGCACCCCGCTAACGGCCTTATTCTGTTGGCATCCGTATTCGGCTCGTTTTTGCGGATCATACGATCAAATGTTTGTCTTCTTGAATAATTGTTTTATTTTTTAAATCTTGGTTGATTTGTGTAAGATTGTCCCCAAATATTTATTGTTTATTTATTTATTTAAATCTATTTTTTTTAAGAAAATAAGGAATAATAGGTAGTTACAGTTCTTAAGTACATCGTAGTATGATGACATCAATTATGGACACTTATTTTCCAAAGATATGTTAGTACAGATTTCTTCATCATCAATCCACCTATCGTTTTCCCAGTTCCTATGTGGGTGCTTCCGTTTTCCAAATACGTAGAACTGATAAAATAATAGTACATCTTCACTTCCTAAGGGTGAACGTCACCAATTATGGATTGTACTAATATATTACAGGTTTTTTAAACCGAAATAAAATCGATTACTTCTATAGGTAAAGTTATAGCGCCGGTTAACACCCGCTTAAGAAACCATCAAAAATAATAAACAAATAGCTATGTTCATCTATTTATCTCCTGGCAAATTATATTATTACCATGTATGTCTTTCCCGCTCACGGGACAATGATGTCCCGGACCTTTGGGAGGCATGCGTGGGGCTAGGTACCTACAAAGTACCAACGGAGCCAACACGTAGAGGCCCTTTTGACAATTTAATGAAATGCAAGGAGTATTATTACCATAATTATTACCTTTGTTACATAAGTATGACTGACTGATCAAAATCTGGATAATTAGACCACTGTTAGTCAGAAGAGCATTTTATTATACAGGGTGGTTATTTTAAGACCAGCAAGTTCTTCAGTACATGACTATGTCTATTAAAAAATGTAGTTTGACCAAACATCATATAAAAAAAAACAAATTCAATTTGTCTCTTAAATACCTAAAAGTGTTATGTCACTGCGCTCGCGCGGCGCGTGCTGCCTACCATGCTACCTCGACCAGCGGCCACACCGCGATGGACCTTGATACTCTCAACAAGCCAACAAGATTAGGCTTATACTTGGCTCTATACTCCAGGCAAAATACGGTTTCGAAAATCATTAATTTATAATAGTGTTTTTTTGTATATTTCATTTTTAATCGTTATTCTAAGATGCTTTACACAAGAATCCAACAAATTTTCCAACCGGAAGTAATTATATAAATATAAATTAAGCTTTAATTGTCTTTTTTTGTTTGATTTATATTGAATTTTTTAAAGCAAATGTAAATTTAGGTAAAAGCCTCCTCGATCTCATGCCATTTTTTTCGGTCTTTAGCCAACTGCATCCAGCTAGGTCCGGCGACCTCAGTTATGTCATTGGTCCAACGTCTTCGTCGTCTACCTTTCCTTCTTTTGCCTTTCGGCCTTGACCAGTTTGTTGCTTCCAGTGCCCTTCTTTTCTCCTAATATCTGGCGATATATGGCTTTTACCCGAATGGGGTCCATATAAGAAAGAAAAAATGGCATAAATCTTTTAGATTTAGTAAATATGAACTAACACAAACAATATGGAATAAATAAAGCTTAAATAAATATATATATATAAACTAGCTGTTGCCCGCGACTTCGTCCACGTATAACATGTTATCGTCTAAATGTTTGTTTAAGAAATTTAAATTTTTGTTAAATAAAAAAAAACATTGAAATTAGTTTTGTATATAATCTATCGCAACACGTCTTTGTTACTATAGGTGTAAGGATGTGTTACGATATATTTGGCTACTTTGGCTGCTACTAACTATATGACGCTGACAGTACCTAGTCTTTAAGTAAACAGTCTAAAACCGAAGTTACAAATCCCTTACTTTAAAAATGTCTTGCTCTCCATACAAACTAGAAGAACTGTATATCCTAGAAGTAGGTATTTTTGTCAAGACCAATCCAAGCATGTTCAGTAACGTTTCAGAAGGCCGCAGATTTCCGACACGTAAACAATACAAACAAAAATTGAAAATTTTGCAGGGTAGCAACAACACAGCGCTAATCAGAGGCGGAATCTTGGGAATGGCACCAAACATTTTCAATAAAATTCCAGACCGAATTAAACACTGGATATTAATAAATTTAAAAGACAATTGACTTCAGATTCAGATTTGTTTATTATCATAATTTTACAATTGAAATCATAGTACAATGAATATACAGATAAAAATGTGTTAAAATTATAACTTGTCAGTTACAATAAAATACAATAGATGTGTACAGTTGTGTACAGAATTGTTATTATTTGTAAATAGTTTAATAATACTCATACTCATAGCATAATGCTATTACATAAAATAGAGAAAGAAAACATAATACAAATATTAACGTCAAGCTTTTAAGATCTTGTTATTTAGTCATTTGAAAGAAATTCTTGTAAACTATACAGTGTTTTTTCAAGCAATAGTTGTTTTACATGGAAGCGAAAAGAGTTGTCGTTCGTTATGGTTTTAAGGTTTGAAGGTAGCCGGTTAAAAAGTATTTGTCCTATTAACTTCGGAAGTTTTGTGCCTATTCTAAGTCTGGGCGAGGTTGTTTTGAAGTGGATACTTCTTTGCTCGCGTTCTTGTATAGGGGTACAGTTCAAAATGTATCACGTAACTTCCGGATTAACTTTTTGTAGAGAAGCCTAATCTGATTTCAAATAATTGTTTGTTACATGTTTTAATCCTTCTTTATTTGCTATTAGTTGTTAATCACAAAATGTTATTTAGTTTATGTGACGGGCATGAAAACTATGCTGAAATGACCGCCATTTTCAATGCCTCGCGAGTCAAACGAGCTACGTCAGTCAATGTTGCTATATATACCGATTTATCTGTGCTTATACAGATTTTAGTGAATGAATGCAGATATATATATTTTACGGGGACAACCAACAAATAAGTATCCACTTAAACTTAATTAACGGTTGTATCTCAGACACAACCCGCTTCTTTTTAAGTTATTCGCATTTCTCATTGATCTCGAACTATTTTCACCTCTCCTTTGAAATTCATTTGGATAACGTTTAACATACATCAAAACTTCCAATATATAAGTTGAAACTGATGTTAAGATACTAAGTTTTCTTAAATGTTCGCGACACGTGTATCTGTCCTTTGCATAGGGAAGTACTCTAATTGCACGTTTCTGGATCTTTAGGATGCGCTCATAATCCGTACTGTTGCCCCAAATCATTATCCCGTATGAAAGTTGAGAGTATATGTACGCATAATACAGCTCTTTTAAGCAACTTTCTGACACAAGTGGTCTTAACTGTCTTAGAGCATAGATCCCTTTTGCTAACTTACTGTATAATGTATCTATGTGATCTTTCCATGACATTATTGGATCAATCATTTCAATCAATATATCAATATTTGATTGAAAAGTGTTATTATACCATTAAAGATTACTTAAACGACCCTACGACATAACATGATTCCATTCCAGACATTCCTTAGTTATAATATTCTTTAGTTATAGTATTTTTTGAGAGTTTTTGACATGTATTTGAAGTATTTAACACCAATCACTGTATTGACATTTTTTTTTAATTTTTATAAATATATTAGCTGGCTGAAATATTTTGTAAACCTACATTGTGGGTAATGCACAGAAGTCTTATATTTTGTATACCAACAATACTTGTAAAAGTTGTAACCTATGTTTAACAAAATAAATGTAATTGAATTGAAAGTACTTAATTTGTATTCTAATAAGTAATCTTTATGCAAAAATTTAAGTCTCTAGCTCTAAAAATAAAGTTTCCCCCATACAAATTTTGCACCCCTATTTACCCCCTTTAGGGGTGGAATTTCCAAAAATCCTTCTTAGCGTTGCCTACGTTGTAAAAGGTAGTTCTGGTGTAAATTTCAACTCTCTAGTCTTAGTAGTTTCGGCTGTGCGTTGATGAGTGAGTGAGTGAGTGAGTCATATCAATAACTCCATACCGACAAAAGGTATGTTCACTTAGATAACGTCACATTTATTTGCTTTAGTGGGCTTATTTTTAAAGGGGTGTGGCGGGGGAGGCTTTCTTGGTAGTTATTTGGAGAAACAGCGGTGGCAGAGTGAGTTCGAGATGTGAAACGGCATACTTTAGTGTTTTGTGATGGGTATCATGTGCACAAACAGCTGGCAAAGTTTTGCAGCTGTATAGGGGAACACCCTGTAGTACTTTGAACCCGACTGCCTCAGAAGGAAGTTTATATTTTTCGAGCGTATGTATCATCATATCAGCCGAAAGACGTCCACTGCTGGACATAGGCCTCCCCCAAAGAGTGCCACAATAGCCGGTCCTGCGCCACCCGCATCCAGCGGACTCCCGCGACCTTTACCAGGTCATTTGTCCACCTTGTGGGGGGCCTAACCACGCCGCGCCTTCCGGTACGTGGTTGCCACTCGAGAACCTTTCCGCCCCAACGGCCATCGGTTCTACGTGCAATGTACCCCGCCCACTGATACTTAAGTTTAGCGATTCGGAGGGCTGTATCGGTTACCGTGATTCTGCTGCGGATAGCCTCATTTCTGATGCGATCGCGCAGAGAAACTCCCAGCATAGCCATCTCCATCGCCCTTTGAGTGACTTTGAGCCTTCTTATGAGGCCTATAGTAAGCGACCACGTTTCCGTTCCATATGTCATCACTGGCAACACACACTGGTCAAAGACTCTCGTCTTGAGACACTGCGGAATATTGGACGAAAAGATGTGCCGTAGCGTATGTATGCATGTATGTCTATGACGAAGATGAGGAAGGGCCGTGGCCTGCTGCTGGTGGAGTGGCAGGGTCTTTTTCCGCACTCGTTTTTAATAGTATCTACTAAACAGCAAGTAAATATACTTCAGTTCACCAACTCGTTTAGGACTTTAGTCTAGGTAGTCGCTATCCGGCGCAATAGCCCTAAATGCTTTTGATATATTTCTGTATGAATAAATAAATCTATTATTCGTACAGTCCATAATTGGTACCATTACCCCCCCAACCATGTGCTCGTGTCCGAATCCGATTTACACCCGACTACTTACTACCTAACAGTTCTAAATACGTATTCAGGATAACTGAAGATTTTTATTGACATCTTGTCAATATGCTCCAGCTACCTATTAATACGTTTTAGGTGCGGATGTAGAAACGCTTTAATGTAGTAAATATCGCATACCTTATATTTGTTATTCTATCATTTCGAATGTGTTCTCCAGCATGTATTAGCGTTTCCTATTCCTTTATATATTTTTATTTACCTTGATAACTCGAAATAATTGCTGCAAAAAGGCGTATTTGCGTGCCAGGTAAACATTCACAGGTCCGTCGTCGGCAGTGGCCACGGGCGTACTAAATTGTACTCGCCACCGCGCATGCATGACGCGGACACCCGGTTTTTCAGACAAATGACCAAATGTATTGAATTATCAAACATATTGAAATTCTAAGAAGCCGGTAGATAGATCTACCAAAAAGCTACCTATCACAACAAATTTCATTGTAATATTCCAAATAACTTTTGAGATATTTCGAGTTTGGTGGTAAAAAAGCACTGTTTTGAAAGGCAAAATCTATCGAGGTTTTTGTAAGCAATCGTGATTTTACGAAGTACGAACATAGCCAATGAACTGAAGATATACATATCAAAAATTTGGATCTCTAGCAATAGTACAAGTATACTAATAATCGGTTTGGAAAAGGCACTTTTTCGATGCGCAGCTGCATACAGCGCCTTAACAGATGCTTTTTGTTTTTGACTTCTTTTCGGCTGTTTCTGTTTTTTTAATGTATTTAAATTATTCCTTTTCTTTGCACGTTGTACCATCCCGATACTCGTACCAACTTTTATCGCGACATCTCGGACAGATAGCTCTCTATTAGATGATCTTTTGGTCCAGTTTTGGATTGGACGGACCTGGTTTTTGGCCCGGCCGTTGTTGGTCCTCGAAGGTATAATCCTCCCCGTACTTACGGATAGCAGTTTGGACGGCTCCAACACTAACACCTTCCATTTGTGCGAGTTTTCGGTACGTAATACCTTTACCCGAACACCATTTGTCCACAATAGATTTTCGCTTTTGCGCTCATTTTTTTATTGGAACAAGTTGAGCAAAAAAAGAATAAAGATATCGGTTCTATGACAAATGTCAATCAATTGTCTTGTATCAGAATATTTTTAAATGAATAGACAACTCTATTCATTTACTTGTATTTATAACAAACGATACAGTCTTTAGAGCCGTTTTTTGAGAACGTGATTACAACGACGTATATATACAAATATTGCTCGCTTAATACTTAGTATAAGATATAGGTGTCAAATTAATAACCTACATAGTTTATTTCATTTAAATGTGTTTAAACATGTTTAGTGTTTAAGTATAATTTTGCTGTGCCCTAGCAGGGTTCATGTTCTGAACAATAATGTTATAATTAAGACCCCCTGTACAACATGATACGCAATAAATGAATTTTGAATTATTCAATATGGTTTAAAAAATCCTCTACAGACCGAGAAGCGCTATCTTTCCCCGATTAAACTCGTTATTAAAAGTTCCCGCTTTATGTAAATAGTTATAAAACCTTGTTACACCAAGTCAGCTGCTGCGAGATCAACTTACTTCATTTAAACATATTATATTCATTACTTGGTCCTGCACTTGCACTTCACTTACTGTTAACTATAATTTACTTTAAATATACAATTTTGGAACGTACGTAAATAATACAAGATTCCGACGAATTGAATACCTCCTCCTTTTTTGAAGTCAGTTAAACATGTGTCTTGTCATTTTTACAAACACAAATGTCAAACTGACATGTAGGCAAATTAATATGACGACGTTTTAGCTAAAATTGGTTTATTGAACATTTGTGAAGAGCATTAGTCTTAGAAACTGTACGGTTAGCACAAGACGGCGTGCGAGCTCTCTCGAGCTCTCCCGCACTATCCGTCTCTCTATTATTAGAAAACTTAGAAAGACACGGACAGTGCGAGAGAGCTCACGCGCCATTTTGTGCAGCAAGCAAACCATGCTGAAAGAAAAAAAAATTGCTTCTCTTACTGTGTATGATAAATTCTGAGCAGGTACCTAATTAACATGCTGGAGGCCTATGTCCAGCAGTGGACGTCTTACGGTTAATATGATGATGATGAATTGACATTCAAACATACACACTTTCACAGTTAAAACTAATCAAAAATATTTTTTATTTTTTTTACATTTAACTTATAAATTTATTATATTTATTTTTATTTGCTATAATAATCTAAAATAACTTAAACAAGAATAACAAGAAAATAAAAATAAAACTAAACTAAATAACAAGAAAGTAAAAAAGCATAAGTATAATTTATAAAAAGAATACCCCGTCAAGGAGATCCTCCTGCGGCATTGTACCCATGACGCTGGCTGCGTTACCTCTCTGTATCGCAAAGGGCGATTCTTTGAGAGAGGTAAGCGCCAGCCCTCGGGTCACCTGAGGTGTTGATGAGCCGCCTCGACAAGGCTCTCAAGAACGACCTCATGTCAGCTGACCAGGGACCCATTGTCGCTACAGCAAGGGCCGCAAACTCGAAGTCTTTAAGTAAAGACGAATATTTGCGGCGCTTGAGTAGTTGAACCTAGTCAGCTGCAGCGCCAGCCTGTGAGCGGGTTCCATGAATCAAAAATATTAGATTTTTAGGTATATTCGGAATGGACGGAGGCTATATTTTATCACGCGACTACCTTCATATTCTCTGTAATACGCAGGCATTTTCATAAAATGTATGGAAATGGAAGTAGATGCAGGGTTTTAGGCTGACTTCTCATCTCCGGGAGCACAGTTCTCGGGGCAACGTATTTGCTATTTACATATCTCTGACCTCCCCTGTAACTCTTGTTTCTTAACTATGATTTATTTGTCAATTAATAAATATTAAAAGCCAATCGTGTGGGTCAACTGCTGCTCGTAAATCAGTATTTGCATCGTTTTATTACAATATACCTGCAAAAGGTCTTAACTGCATCTGAGTTGCAATTATATATATTCTTCTTTATGAACTTACCAGATTAGTTGCGGAGTAATTTGCATTTGGCCAATTAGGTGTAGGAAAGCTTAAGTTTAATGTGGCAAGGTAACCTTTGGCCTGTGTGCGTGTCGCAGATCAAATTTAAGTTGATCACGGCCTTTTTAGCGTCGTATGTTATTTTGTGCGTAATTCTAAGGTGTGTATAGATGTTAACTAATTAAACTAATGGACCCATTTTTCTACTCGTCGACTTTAATCTTTGAATTAAGATTTCGTACACGAAACTAAGATCACATACTTTTTAATCCTGGAGCTCCACGAGCTCGTCTCGGAGCTCGTGGTTTCATAAGATTACCGCCAGCAGTCATCTTATGAATCCAGGAGCTGTATAAGATAACTGTGAAGACATCAACGCGCAAAGATACTAAGCTGCTGCGCTTCATTTTAGCAGGGCGATTTTCAATAAATACCAAGTTTGTTTAATAAATTATTATTTCCGTTGACTCGTAGAAAAAGTATTGAATACAATAGTTATATAATTAGCTTTTTAAGTCTCGTACCTTAATTAGGCCACTCAGCAAGCTTCGTGGCCTAAACGTGGTACTCGACTTAAAAAGCATACATTATATAACGATTGCATAAACTACTATTATTTTTGGAGGAGTAAAAATATAATCATATTTTTTTATGGTAAGTATTCTAAATCTATATCATTACGATAGAAATTTTGAAAATCTGAAACCAGTCTTAATTTTTGACTTATAAATTTTACTCAGGCTTTGGTTTTTATATCAATCTTTCTCTCTTCAATCTATTTAATCAACATTTCGTTTCAATTTTACTAAGATAAACTGTATGAAAGAAACTTACCTAAAGCAACATGAATATTCAACAATATCTATCAAGTGAAGAGCTTTACAACTCCAGAGCTAAGCTCTGATATTTGATTAGGACGGCACTCATTACTAAACGACACTCAACCAATTAAATGTATGCAAACATTTGGACAGCCAGGTTGAAGCGTTTTGGGACTCTTTTGAGACGAAAAGGTCACGTTAAATACCTGTTTATATTCTAATTAGGACCCATAAGTAAACATATCTGGAGTATAATGTAAAAGTTTAAAGGTTTTTGAGCGAGAAAATTGTGTTTGTTGTTATGTCGTTCGTTTCACACTGTGGATAAATCGTCACTCGCATGCATGCCAGTAGGTGTGTAATGAGTGATATACATCATCATCTTTTTTTTTGTTTTTTTAGGGTTCCGTACTTAAAGAGTAAAACGGGACCCTATTACTAAGACTCCGCTGTCCGTCTGTCTGTCACCAGGTTGTATCTCAACAACAGTGATAGTTTGACAGCTGAAATTTTCACAGATGATGTATTTCTGTTGCCAAATACTACAAATACTGTTAACAAATACTAAAAACATAGAATAAAATAGTTTTTTTTGTAGATAATGGTACGGAACCCTTCGTGCGCGAGTCCGACTCGCACTTCGCCGGTTTTTTTTGTTTGGTATGTAACATGTTTTTTTTTTTTTATAAACAGTTCAAATCTAATTTTTTTTTTTAATAAATAAATAATAAATAAATAAATAAATATTTGCGGACAATCTTACACAAATCGACCTAGTCCCAAACTAAGCAAAGCTTGTACTATGGGTACTAGGCGAAATAAAAAACAAAAAAGCGACTATTATTAATTTATTATACACATGTTGAAAGTGTCATATTAGGATGAATAGGAAATGTATTATTTAATCGTATGGTGATCTTTAGAATAGGCGAATATCCATGTGATATTTTTATAGTAGCGCCTATTTCGCCTAATAGTTCAAGAATACTAGATTCAACATGATATC
The DNA here is from genome assembly GCA_963854355.1 of Epinotia brunnichana. NCBI lineage: Eukaryota > Metazoa > Arthropoda > Insecta > Lepidoptera > Tortricidae > Epinotia > Epinotia brunnichana. The sequence continues at coordinate 1,910,703 of OY977945.1, read as the reverse complement.
GCTTTTGTGTATAGTAAAGCTTTATAGTAAATTTATGACGGGTTATTTCGTATTTACACACTTTTTATTTATATTGTACGGTTTTCTTTTAAAATGGAAAATACCGCGCTTGGGGACACTTTCAAGGGCGCGGGAGGGTGAAGCTCGCCCCGGAGGGGAGGGAAGAGTAGATAAAATGTAACTTTGCTCTATAACCTACATATCCTGATAGATAAAAGTTCTCCATTAATTTTGCCAAATTTTCAGATAATTTTCTTGAGCTATATAGTGTTGTCGCTCATTGAGCACCACCCAGGGCACAGAATAAGTAATAGTCCCAGGTGGTACGTGCAGGATAGTGGCAGGTCAATCCTGCGGACGCGAGCATCATAATTGTCCCCAAATTAATACGAAATAAACGTTTGTTTGTATCTCAACAACCAATAAAAAACTACAACTTGATACCATTTCACGTCACGATATTCATAAATTATCTCGGATACATACGTAGGTATGTAATATACGTTTAAAAGTACAACATCACGCATGTTTACACCCATAGGATTCTACTCAAATTCCAATGTTTTTTCGCAAAAAAAAAATACCATGGAATTTGTCGTGAAGTTGATATTATCAAGAATTCGCATTTGTTTACCAGCTTATGTAATCTGTTATCAGCTGCTATCACAGTACTCGCCGTAAAGCGTTATCTCTCACGACTGAAAGTCATGGCCGTTTACCGGTTTTATTCTTGTTGAATGACTTGAATAAAACCTAATACCTGATTATTTTGTTTTTTTTGTTTGTTATCCACCGTGAACTCACTCGACGGTTCTATCGGAAGACCAGCGCTGGCAGCAATGCCAGCATTATGCTGAGATAGAACCGTTTCGTGACAAACGCTGTGTGTTGTTTGTCTCGAATAAATGTTTCTTTCTTTCTTTCTAATATATAATATGTTCCGTAAACTATCGCAACCGTAAATTTTTATGACCGAATATATTTCGTTACCTACTTTTTAGGGTTCCGCAATCAAAGAGTAGAACGGGACCCTATTACTAAGACTCCGCTGTCCGTCTGTCTGTCTGTCTGTATGTCTGTCTGTCTGTTTGTCTGTCACCAGGCTTTATATCACTGATACCGTGATAGTTACAGTTGAAATTTTCACAGATGATGTATTTATGTTGCCGCTATAACAACAAATACTAAAAACAAAATAAAATAAATATTTTTGTTGATAATGGTACGGAACCCTTCGTGCGCGAGTCCGACTCGCACTTGGCCGGTTTTTATTAATTCACCATTGATAAAGTGAAATGATGCTTGCAGGATTGTTTTTGCCGAAATTAACAAAGATCAAACATTTTTTGGATCGGAAATCGAAATCATACCTATGTAGGTGAATGGTTCGACCGGTAGCTAGTAGCGTTTTTTTTTTTCGTGGGGAAATGCTTTACGCATTACGCCTGACTGCGGAACCAGCGGCGCTACCACGAACTTCGAATCTCGAAATTCGTATATCTCAGTCTCTGTCGCTCGAGTACCATAAACGATAAGAGCGATTCGAAGTTCGTGGTTATAGCTCTGGACGGGTGTGACGGACTCCCGGGAACCACCCGGACTACCGTCTAAAACCCCACTGTGTTCTGCGCGCTGCACTTTGGCGGAGCCACGGGAACGCTTGCGCACACCTCCGCGACTCCGCCAGCAGCTATCTCCATATGGGACCCGTCAGGGGGGAGGGGTAGCTAGTAGCCTCATTCATCCCATATTATATTAGAATATTAACGGACAAATGTGCCTACGTTTCTTCGTTTATCTAAAATGTCAAAGTAAAATATTTAACTACTTTTACTTATTTTGATCTAAGGTGATATCGAAACATAACTTAATAATAAATAAATAATAACAATAAATAAACATTATTTCGGTACACACACAAATTACATAATAACCTAAAGCAGTAAAGATAACACTTGAAACAGATGTATGCCTAAAGCGACAGTTACTGAAAAAACAACATTCATGTTTTTGCGTTTCAAAGTGGTTTTCCGTGTAATCGCATTACGATTAACGCACAATTTTTCAAATCTTATATGGTATAGTAGCCCTTAGAATAGAGTTGGGTTTCGGATGATATCATTTTATTTTAGCATAAGAACCTGTAAGATAAAGCGAGAAATAAATATGGGTTATCCCACCTGTTACCACCAATTTGTTACCCGTGGAACTAGGATTTTTCCCCATCTTTTACTACTAAAGTACTCGGTGGTAACTACTGGGAATATTTTCCCTAGTGGTAACAGAAGGGAAAAATATTCCCAGTTGTTCCCACAGGTAAAAGATGGGGAAAAAAATCCCAGCTGTTACCACTGGTAACAATTTGTTGGTAACAGGTGGGAATACCCCAGAAATATAGACCCGAACATTGTTTTAAGAACTCACGAACTTTATGTTGGTCGCATCAGTCAATTGAGTACATTTTTATGATTTCTCTCAGTTTTAAAGGCCAGTAACGCCATATATAGAGATATTCGATAATGCACTTTATCGTTAAAATGCTTTAAGTTGGCATTTCAAGGATCCTTATTTGGTGTTAGTGGTATTTTATAGTCTGACTTGACATTGATGCCGGCGCTTTAACAGCTAGGTTTTTTTTCCAGCATCTGTCGCACCCGCACTAAAGTGTACTTTAGTAGTAAAAGATGGGATAAATATTCCCAGTAGCTACCACCGAGTATACTTAAGTGGTAAAAGATGGGAAAAATATTCCCAGTAGTTACCACCGAGTATACTTTAGTGGTAAAAGATGGGAAAAATATTCCCAGTAGTTACCACCGATACTTTATTGGTAATAGATGGAACAAAATCCCAGCTGTTACCACCGGTAAAAGTTGGTGGTAACACGTGGGAATAACCCATAAGACAAGCCCATTGTGTTTGGGCTCATTGGAACCCTCGCAACGAGTAACTGCTGACTATGCAAAAAACGTACAGTAGGCAATAAAAGCCTGTACCTACCAAAAAATGTTTTTTTTGCTGAAACTTACTTTAACAACGTCAATGACAATAATGATAATCCCATTTAGTACCTTGGTCTATTACTATGTTTTGGTGCGGGCGGCGACAATGTTCTAATTATAACATTTAAATTTAAATATCTACTATTAGATAACTGTGTGTCTAGGTTCAACCACACTTTTATTGTACAAATAACTTATGTTGCAACGAAATAAAAATTATTGATTAGAACGTATGTCTTTCCCGCTCACGGGACAATGATGTCTCGGACCCTTGGGAGGCGTGCGTGGGGCTAGGTACCTAACAAAGTACCAACTGAGCCAACACGTAGAGGACCTTTTGACAATTTAATGAAATGCAAGGAGTACAGCGAGCGGATGCTGTCCCTGCCCGTATCATGGGACGCACACAGAGACAGCACCCGCTGGGGTGTATAGTCACTTTTGCTGGTTGATGGAATCTAAAGAAAACGGGTTATTGGGTGAAACATCGGACGCCTGCCTTATAAACTGTCTCATTTTTTATCTCTGGCAGACGGTGACTCGCCAACTGCTAGATGGGCCCATATTAATAGCGACATTAAAAAATGGCCTAAGGGCAACACCAGCCAGAGAGCCTGGGGGGGTAGAGAGGTGGCACTGGACTTTAAACATATAGCCAACTCGCCACTTAGGTGTCCACATCTACCCTCGAGCAACAGCTCTTGCGACTCCACTCTGGACAGCCAGTTAAGGCAAGCCAGAGGTGGAAGGCCTGTCCAACCAACCACCCGATCGGCTCAGCCTGACCACAGGACACTCCCAGGAGCACTCAGGTACGTAGGGTCGCTACTCCCTAACAGCCCGCCACAAGCTGCCTTACGTTGACTGATTGCACCAGAAATCTGGTGGGCGATGGGGCCGTCACATCCCTACGCCATATTAGAACTATTATTATTATTATTTTATTACGTTGAACTATACAGATTTATAACATTTATAAATCGTACTTTGAACATGAGTGACTCATTTGTTTTTAATAATTATGTTGATAAGTGTAATTGTTGAAGCCACTGATAAGGTTAGAAATGATCGGACAAGTTACGCAAATTGCTTTCTTTTGTAAGATTTGAAGTAGTCTTGAGTACACGCACTCGAGAATTAAATCAACTGAATTAATCAAACGCCTGTTCATTTGAAGTATCTTAGGTACTTATTTCGCTAGTTATTTTCCGTATTTATATACACCTAGAGTCGTCATTGTAATGGTTAAGTCCCATGCATTGTCATACAAATGTGTTATTAAAGGGCATACAGAGAAATACTCGTAGGTTCTCGTCTCTTCACTGGTCATTGTCAAAGTTAAGGGCTTAAAAGCCAAATTTTTGGTTGGACTTTTAATCCATATAAACGGCGTCTCCACTTAAATTATTGTATGCTATCAACACTTTTTTTATGCACAGGACCACAGGAAAGACGACTTTTACAGAAATATTGTAACAAAATAATTACAGTTAACAACTACGTCATTTCGACCAAACAATAATAAAGTATATTCCAAGATTAATCCACACAACTGCGTCGTTAATCTCAGATTACGTGCACATTACATTTTGGTTGATTTTTTTATTTCTAATGAATATATCAAAAGAGCAACTAAAATAAAACTAAATTGTGGTAAACATTTTCCTCAATCATAAAATTCTTACTTGAACTGAGTGAATGTTTTACGATCTTTAATGGAATCTTAATTATATACCAGGATAATTTATTAAATAGTATGCATACGAGTACTTATGCATGCATATTTTGTTGCTACATAATGGAACAATCTAAAGTTAAACACGTGATATTTTTTTGAGAATTCAATCTGTCACTGACGCAACATGATTTCAATATCATGATTACCGTTTAACATTTCACTTTTTTGAACTATTCGCAACCTTAACCTATGGCATCATATAATGTAATCTTAAACTCTTATTGATTATTAATAAAATGTTTCTAAAACGGGCTTACCGCATAAACCGCAAAAGTCAATGGCTATTACTACATACATTGCCAAACGCAAATGTCTAAGTGTAAGGCCTGAGTGGACGCTCAGAGCGGAGCGTTCGGCGGGGCGGGCGAGCGTGCATTCGCTTTGTGCAGCGTCTACTCAGGACACCAGTATGAGTTTCATTTGTTTAACATGCACGCCGCACGCCCCGCTCCCCCGCACGCCCGACTCGAGCGTCCACTCAGGCCCTACACTAAGACTTCATGTAGGATTATTTACTTAGTAATTTTAACGTCTTACACCATGGATGTATGTTATATGGAGTATAGATATCTACTGAGGAGCTTTGTAAGCAATAACAATAACACAACGGAGCGAGATGGTAGTATACAAATCTCAATAAGCGTCACAGGAAGCGACGTATATCATAAGTTGCCCTTGTTATAGTTCCACTTTTTAGGGTTCCGTAGCCAAATGGCAAAAAACGGAACCCTTATAGATTCGTCATGTCTGTCTGTCTGTCTGTCTGTCCGTCCGTATGTCACAGTCACTTTTTTCCGAAACTATAAGAGCTATACTGTTGAAACTTGGTAAGTAGATGTATTCTGTGAACCGCGTTAAGATTTTTACACAAAACTCGAAAAAAAACAGTAAGTTTTGGGGGTCCCCATACTCAGAACTGAAACTCAAAAAAAACATTTTCGTCAAACCCATATGTACGTGTATCTATGGATAGGTCTTCAAAAATGATATTCAGGTTTCTATTATAATTTGTTTCTAAACTGAATAGTTTGCGCGAGAGACACTTCCAAAGTGGTAAAATGTGAGTCCCCCCCCCTGTAACTTCTAAAATAAATGAATAATAAAACTAAAAAAATATATGATGTACACTTCCACCGAAAATTGGTATGAACGAGATCTAGTAAGTAGTTTTATTTTAATACGTCATAAATCGTAAACCGCAATTTATTTTACGGAACCCTTCATGTGCGAGTCCGACTCGCACTTGGCCGCTTTTTTTATTTGCCGCAACTGAGTTCTGACGCAGCTGAAAAGTCTGCAATTTTTGCTGGTGCATTGTTGCAGGAAGGTTATTCCTATCACCAAAAAAACAATAGGAACTCCTAAAATGTTCACCCATTACCCATTCTCAATTACATCGTGTTGAGGTTGAATCGGCAATGTAATAATACTTCTTTCTTTTATCCTTGTATGTATGTCATTTATATTGTTTGTTTCATTCTTATACCTTCTCTCACACAAGCATCCTTTACAAAGAAAACGACCCATTTGCAGGAACAAATGTTGCACATGCCCAATATTATGTACCTAATGATTGCAGTAACTACGGTCCATAGTTTAGTTTTACTTATGTAATAAGTTCTGACAAACAGGGCCAAGGGACAATAAACATGCCTTAACGGAACTGACTAACCACATATCAAAACAAGCCATCAGGCGTAAACAACACGTATCGCTTTGGAATAAGGTTGCGATTATGAACAGGGACCTCAAAGGTTTTGAATCAAAACTAATTACACACGTCCATTCGATTTGAACAATATACATAGCCACGTTCCCTGGCGATTTGAACTTTAACTCGTTGTGATAGGGTTTGTTCTAGCTTGTGTTTTGACACGGATGTGGGGCGTCCTTGGCAGGGCTTGGTAAGTTAACGATGCGGACGCAAACCGGACTTGTTTGAAGTGGAAAAATAATTTAAAAGAAATTGTGAATGTTGACTGTCCTTCAACTTATGTGGTGAGTAGTATTTACTTCGAGTTGCTACAGTTTTTCGATTTATGTATTAGTAAATAGTAAGCTACGGTAGCCTAGTGGTTCAGGCAAGCGGCTGTCAAGCGTCGGTCGTGGGTTCGAATCCCGGCTCGTATTACCAATGAGTTTTTTGGAACTTATGTACGGAATTACCGTTAGCTTTTCGGTGAAGGAAAACATCGTGAGGAAACCGGTAGAATCCCAATAAGGTCTAGTTTTCCCTCTGGGTTGGAAGGTCAGATGGCAGTCGCTTTCGTTAAACTAGTGCCTATGCCAAATCTTGGGATTAGGTGTCAAAGCTAACCCCGGGCTCCTTTAGGGGCAAATAATAACGCTAGGAGGATGATGATGCGTAAATAGTAGATTGTACAACAAGCACATAAAACGAGCCATTAAACCTGAGACTGGATAGTTATATTTCGTTTTTTTTAAGATTAGAATTATCTGTCAAACGGGTAAACAAAGAAGCAGTGGTCGTAAACCTTCCTTCTTCGATTTCTTCCGATACCACTGAATTTCTCGGAACTTATGTACATACGAGTACATGTCATTTGATATTTACCGATAGCTGAACGCATATATTTTCTTTTAAAATGTTGTATACCGTAGCCAACGATATGCCAGCAGTCTCGGCAGTCTTTTTCACACGGTCCGATTTAGTGGGATACTCCTTTCTATGGCACATTTCTGACACTAATTTGTAAATATTCACCACCATCCGCTTTTCACTGGCAGTCAGAGGATTCTGCTTTTACCTTTTCTTCTTTGGAGATGAAAAAACATTAGCCGGAACCGGCTGCGACTTCTGTAGCCCACTCGGGCCAGCCTCGGCTTCATCCATTGTAAATATGCACCAACAAACAAAATATCTAAATAGATCAACAACTAATAACAAAAACGATAACAACAATCTTTAAGTAAGCTAACAGCAATAGAAATCACAACCGACTCAACCGACAACAAAATTAACTCGAATGAAAAACCCACATGAGTGATAATTGACAAATAGTGACAGTGACGTTTAAAAATAGACCATTGTGTGAGAACTCTGCCTCTTTAGGTTTTTTAATAGACAAATTTTACCTAAAAATAAAATTTATATTAAGTTACTTACCTTATTCCAAGCCTATACAATTGGAGATGGCAACATCTATTTCCACAGGCAACACTGCCTAGTTCCAAGTGACAGCTGCTATAATTCAGGTTTTCTCCCCACCTAACCACCTTTGAACCAGCAACGGCTCGACATCGGCTGCGCGCCGCGGAGCCATCATTGGATTCTCAATTGAGTCTACCGTCCAATATGAAATAGGTGGACGGTAGGTAGCCACTGTAATTAGACAGGTGGCGATGTAGCCACGGTCGGCAGACCGGTGGCAATACTATGTTATGTAAACAAACACCGCATTGGGTGTAGGTGGTTGGTTTTGAAGTACACAAATTATGGTACTTTATAGGTACCGCTGAAATTAGAGCTTAAGTACTAATATGTTATCCTGAAATACAAGCTTAAAAACTAGGTTTAGTGGCTGAAATATAAGCTTAATTACTAAATTGTGTAGCTGAAAAATAAGCTTAAATACTAAGATATACCTTTGAATGTTATAAAACATAGAAGGGTATTTGAGCATTCGCCAGCAGGCAGCAATGAAATTAGGCTTGGAATAAGGTAAGTAACTTAATATAAATTTTATTTTTAGGTAAAATTTGTCTATTAAGTATTGTACCTTATTCCAAGCCTATACAATTGAGAAGTGTTTGTTATCCGGCTGCTGGTTCAATTAAGGATTAAAAATAGGTAGAACTGTATAGATTCGTTAGAACGCCAATGTGAAAAAGATATTAGTTAGATTTATTACAAGAAAACTTGTACAGCAGTAAAAGTTTCATATACAAACTCAGGTAATTTCAATTATCAATCATCTTGCATTGACTAACTTACAAAAATATCAAACTACGAAATCGGATATAGATTGGTTTTAAAAGCCGAAAGTTTTCTTATAAACTTCCTGAAATATAGCAGCATTGAGCACCTATTGTAATGACTTACCTCGTTCCAAGACGATTAGGTACCTACTAATGAAATAATAATACGACTGTCAAGAGTGTCAAACCAGCTTGACTATCGCGTAGGTACCTATTGTTCACACTACTAGATATGTGCATTAGCATTCTTAAGAAAAGCATGAATGGATTGTTCATGAAGCTGGCTTAACAAAGTCACATGTTCATAACTTCATTATCTTTATACGAGTATCCTCATTGTACCAGGGACAAATAACGTCAGTCTATGTTTTGATAAGTGGGTCGATATTTGGATTAAACACGTGTAGCCAGCTAATTTTTGAATAATTATGTAATTCATAGGAAACCCTAGAGCCAAAATCGAGTCAAAAATTTATCTGATCAAATTCATTGTTACTTCCACCTAAAAGTCTCAACTATCGAGCCACGTCAATATTACCCACTTGGGATAGTTGGGATGATGTAACTTTGAAAACAAAAATGTTCAGCCAGGAAAAACTATTGTGGCCGACAATAAAGTGTGAACTAAACGGTGGGTCCGTGTTCGGCCACAGAACTACATGATAAAACCTGTGTAGGTATTGTATATATCTGAGCGTAATTTAATCCTTGAGCTAAGAAATCATCTTTGGGATTGGATGGCCCACTACTCATCAGCCAGACTTTTACAACTATCTAATAAATAGATTAGTGGTAGGTATCTGTCACAAACAAAGTGTGTAGTATTATGACTCTCCATGGGATAATTATATGCGGGCCGCATTCCACAGGTCACTGAGATAAAACGCCAAACTAGCTAATAGGTATGCAAACATTCAGATCAGAGAAACCGTGATGTTTCGAGTAAGACTGAGTAAAGGACTAGTCGACGCCAATAGTACCTAGGTACTTACATCTAACTCTGATTTAAATTACTAACTTTAACTAACGTTGAACTTGTTACTATGTACCAAAACTACTTGGACTTTCTTCGACGCGAAGAGATCTGACAAAGACTAAATTCATTATATGTTGAGCCCCTTGTTGAATAGAGTGGATGCCACTCCTACTGACATTAAAATCTTTAAAATCGATCTACCCTGGTGGTGTATGACCTACGACTGTAATATATGTAGTAGGTACCTACGAAGGCTACCGGCGGTTTAGCACGAGATACTGAATGTGTAGGTACTCTGAACTCTTACCGCTTTTGTTGACTAAGTACGATACAAATGTTTGATTATCTGACACGATCTGATAGCGATGAGTTTGTCAGTCTATTAATTTCCCTTAGGTATCGGTACTGGCAACATGTCAGGAAGAATAAAGTATCTGCAAGATTCACTATAACTTGCATTAGCAGCCGTTAACATTTCTCCTTTTGGATAAGACTCTTGTCTAACAGAACTGACGCCAGTAAAAATGGTGATAATATTGAACGATAATACAAGTGGTAATCACAAGGTCGCCCAGCTCGAGAACTAGAATTACAAACAGCTTTAAGCTTTGTTGGATATTATTCATAAATGACACTTACTCGAAGATTGATGCTTTGCATATGCCGAGTCTGTAAGGTAACCGTCCCAGTCCAGTGCTCGACACGGGGCCAATGCTTGGTCTTTCAAACTTATAACGTAATAAAGGCGTGCAATATGGGACTTATTAGAATAGAAGATGTCCAATATTGGGACGTTTACCTTATAGGTACTTTCCACTCATCTCGTGAAAATCTTGTGCTTTGTGCTAAATCCCTTCAGCTGAGAAGGACTTAATGTTAATCGCCAGATCTCCCTGCAATCCCAGGGACTCCATGGATCGCTAGCCCTAAATCGTTCAGCTAGAGAAACCTTTAGCTATGCAGCAATCTTCAGTTCTGGCGTGCACAGGCAACGAGCCTGGTACTTTGAGATCTGAGGACCTCAACTACCTGAGTGATGAGCGAAGCTGCCGCCAAAAATTTGAGAGACTAAACAAATATCTAAATCGAAGTATATTACCTTCAGCAATTGTCGTCGTATGTTGTACGACATGAATGTACATACATGAAGTATACATACACGCCCAGTCTCACCATCCAATCACGTGATCAAAATCGGGAACCTTGAAAAAGACAATAAATGGAAAAGACCCACGTATACGGACATGAAGAGTCGTTTCAATAATTAAGTACTCCTTCAACATGCCCTTTTTCAAGACCAGAGAAATTATAGTCCTGGCCCACCCGGCTCCAATAAAAACTCATGGTTCGCAAGGTCTCTCGATATCTTCCGTCAATGATTCTGACAACATTTGTGAAGGGCAGTGTACTGGAGGACAGCATTTAGACTGTCCTGATTATTACAAACTGCTCCATGTTGGAAACTGCGCAGTATCCCCACCTTCAACCTACCTTGTTTGCTTGTACGTAGCGTGTACCTACGTAATTTTGTGTAACTCGGCAGAGCCAGCGGGAACTTTAAGCTGCGGAAAGTACTCGACACAGTCAATTTCCAGCCGGGAAGGATAAACAAGGACTTCTTATTATGCTTTGACTGTAACATTCGCAAAAGTGTGCTTTGTAGCAACTCCTTGTGCAGCAGTGACTGCTGAACGGGTGGTAGCAACTCCTTGCGCAGGAGAGACAGCTGAACGGGTGGTAGCAACTCCTTGCGCAGGAGAGACAACTGAACGGGTGGTAGCAACTTCTTGTACAGGAGAGTTAGGTGATCGGGTGGTAGCAACTCCTTGCGCAGGAGAGACAGCTGAACGGGTGGTAGCAACTCGTTCCGCAGGAGAGACAGCTGAATGGGTGGTAGCAACTCCTTGCGCAGGAGAGACAGCTGAACGGGTGGTAGCAACTTTTTGCACAGGAGAGTCAGGTGATCGGGTGGTAGCAAGTCCTTGCGCAGGAGAGACAGCTGAACGGGTGGTAGCAACTCCTTCCGCAGGAGAGACAGCTGAACGGGTGGTAGCAACTTTTTGCACAGGAGAGTCAGGTGATCGGGTGGTAGCAAGTCCTTGCGCAGGAGAGACAGCTGAACGGGTGGTAGCAACGCCTTCCGCAGGAGAGACAGCTGAATGGGTGGTAGCAACTCCTTGCATAGGAGAGACATCAGCTGAACGGTTGATAGCGCGTAACGTAAGCTGGAAAATGTCTTATAGCTACTGAAATTCAAACATATGAAACGTGTCAAAACGGAACTCGAACAAGCGTCCGCTGCGTAACAGTCAACACATGGCTGCGCACTCATGATTATATAATTAAGTAGTAACTCTTCATTAGATATTATAGCGGAATATACGCAACAGTTACTCTCAACGTCTGTCTACGCGACGACTAAATATAATTTGTAGGTTTGTAGGTACTAATTGAACCGGGAAATCGGATATAGATTGGTTTTAAAAGCCGAAAGTTGAAAATCAACCAGCAATACTTGCATCGATTCACAAACACTTGGTTAATAAATATAATTACAAGGCAAGGTAATTTGAATAAGAATTGCATCGGCAAAACCGGAACATAATACGAACTTATTTTTTATGTAGGTATTTCATTTAAATCGACACTCGTATGGCAGCTAATTCGTAAGCATGTAAGCACCGCCCAGAATATTAATTAATTTAGGTTCGGTTAGATTGACATATATATATAACGACTTGAAAATAATAGTCGAAACTGAAATACGGTAATCACACTACGTACCGGTGTGCTCCTTAGAAAATGGCAGTACCCGATGAGTTGAGGGTAGTTTCAAATTTGAAATCAATTTCCTTCAAATGAGCACTGGCATGGGTAGGCGGTGCCAGTTTTACTGGAGGAAGAACTTAAGGGGGCTTCCAGGTCATCGGGTACGCAAATTGACAAAAACCTTAATCATCAAAATTGTCTTCATGCGCGAGGAATAAACGACATTGAAGCACTTACCTCCTGCATGAGTACTACTCACGATTTTCTCCAATACAGGCATCCGTCCGTTGCCAGGCGGTGAAGAATTCTCGCTACTCGCGAGCCTTTGTTAGCGGAGCACAATCCTGCACCTTCATTTCGTTGATTACTACCAATTTTGTCACTATCATGGAACATTTCAACAGAAAATTGCAAGGAATTTTCCGTTTTATAAGCATATTATATGTAGTACTGCCGAAGTTAGTACTACGTGTTGCCTCTGCAAGAAAAAGAACGCCAATGATGGCTCCGCGGCGCGCAGCCGATGTCGAGCCGTTGCTGGTTCAAAGGTGGTTAGGTGGGGAGAAAACCTGAATTATAGCAGCTGTCACTTGGAACTAGGCAGTGTTGCCTGTGGAAATAGATGTTGCCATCTCCAATTGTATAGGCTTGGAATAAGGTACAATACTTAATGTACAACCTTTCCATGAAAAATTGCAAACGCAAATTATTAAAATTCTTATCTTTTCATCTTAGAATATAAATTAACTAATATTATATTTCTTATCTGTTCACAACACTGAGTAATGTATGTATTAATAAAACATGATAATAAATACGTGATATTTTTTAAATCGTATTCACTGTTCGATCCGCAGAATGTGCCCGATAAAAAACCTTATATCTCGTTCTGCAAAGGTCTCTCTAATGCTAAAAAAAACGAAGTATAGTCGAGGGGTTAAATGGCTAATTTATGCCCGAGTTATACACACTGCTCTTCACTTCGATTGTGAGAAAATAACAAATAATTGCAAAATAAAATCAAATAATAGCTCATTCCCGTCACTTAACTTTTTAAAGTTTTTATGTTTAATTTTCGACACGTGATATTAGACTTAGGAACCACATACTGCCAAGCCATTTAATGGTTCGATACGTTTTAAAATAATAATTGACTCCTATTTTATCTGGTTTTATTAATTTAGTAATGGAAAAGACGGATGTGAAATTTATTGAAGCAAATCAAAACAAATGACAAGTTTATTCTACGAAGTTTTATTGTGTTTGCGGCGGTTAGGCCCGATTATCTTAGTCTTTAAAACAATTTTACTTTTGTGCACTAGAGCATAAAAGTGGCATTTTGTGCAGCATACATCCAGCCCAAAGGTGAACTTTGCGAGGATGAGAAGTAAAAAATCTATTAAGTAACAGGTCATACACATGGCTAGTTATTGTTTAATATTGTAAAATGCAATTATTTGTTCTATTGTCCACACCTTTTAACGACGAAGCATGGAACCATTATCATCTTTTGTTTCTCACTTTCATACAATAAATTATTTGTATTCTTACAAATCAGGTAAGCACATTATGTTGTGTCCAATTCTTCCAAATCACTTTACTTTTAACTACATCATTTAAGTAATTAAAACCTATGAATTAATTTAAAAGTGTCAAACCTGTTCGCAATGGAATGTGAATTTGACAAATGGTCCAAATGGACCGTTTTTGCATATTCAATTAGCTTGTCAATTCAATTACTTATCTCTTCACATAGACAGGAAACTATAGGTATCACTTTTCTTAGCTAAATAGGTGTGGTTCTGCAAATGTCATACAAAAAATAGTTTTCTGACGTCTGTTGCCGCACCCAGTTACTGTAATTATAGTAATTAAGCTTAGTAAGGAAATATAAAACGTAGGTATAACATTATTGTATGCAGTGACAGTGACACTAAATAAACCATTTATACGTATGAGATGCCTTTTTGTACTGTTGACGATGAATGTATGTTAACATATTTGCACGTTGTTCGTTTTTAACCGACTAAAAAAAAGGAGGAGGTTCTCAGTTCGTCGCAATAATATTTTTTATGTATGTTCCCCGATTACCCAAAGACAGCTGGCCCAATATGGAATATTCTTTTTTGCTTGAAATTGTTTTCTTTCCAGGTCAAAATCTGATGATGGAATCCTGGAGAAATCGAAGGAGCTGTTAAAAATGTTATAGGCACACTTCAAGCGGATTAATGAATTGAATCGGTTACAACTTCCTTTATAAAGTTAATAATAAAAATCTTATACATGACTTTGACGTCGACTTTATACAGCCTGTATGTTTAATATTAATTACCTCAAATTTTAACTATACGTAGCTTTTAGTACTGTATATTGTAAGAAATTTGTATGTTAGTCTTAACTACCAAAGCGTAATTAATTTTTGAAAAATTCTCGAGCAGCAATATAATGCTTACACTCATTTGAGACATGAAAGAAGCGGGTTATTTGTGACAGTTGTGACGTCACATCAGTAAGACAATGTACAATACATTGCGTGCATTATTTTATATGGTAAAAAAAGTTAGTACTTAGTTAAGAAAAAAAATCTTGCAATATCGGTTCATAGCCCTAACACCTACCTCTCTGCTTACAATTTGAGGTAATATTAAAAATACACGCTGTAGATAAAACGGTGTTGCATTGAGATTAGCCGAACATGCTCTGTTGATAAATTACACCAACTTATTAAGTCACGAATTAATATTTAAAAGGATCCTTAAAATATGCAATAGATGCCAAATTATTATTGTCTGTATAATCACAAAAACACCACTATTCTCTGTCAGTATCAAGTCACAAATATAAAAGGTCTTGCTTGGGACAACTTTTAAAAATGTCCTCTATTTTCGACGACTTATCGTAAGATAAAGTCTAAAGGACATATTTTTCTGCAATATAACAGAACAGCCACACTTAATATGAATTTATAGCGCGGATCGATTCGAAACCTGACGAGCGATATTAGATCTTAAGGACAAGAGTGATCCTTTTTTCACAGGTACCTATTGTTATACTTAGATATAAGTCTGAGACGTAGAGGAGTTAACTTGTGCAAATCATAGAATGTTATGTGTTGTACATACATACCTAATCCAAACATAAGGAATCATTCTGCAAATAAATCACAAAGAAATGAAAATAGTTACATTCATTTCATATTGACATTAATTTTACACATACCTAGTACTTATTAAATAAAATAATAATAAGAAAATAATTAATCTATAAAATTCTCCTGTATAATTAACGAAAAATGTCTCTTAATATAGCAACATTAACTAGGTATTCACCTGTGTTTTAGGTTATTTTGTGTTAGTATTACAGGAAGGAATTAGGTTATTGCTTATTGAACAAAATCAAAAAAATCAAAAATCAAAATCAATTATTTATTCTGCAAATAGGCCACAAGGGCACTTTTACATGTCAAATGGTATTCTACAATATAATATTAATAATCTTACACAATAATCATTTTAAAATTGCAGATTTTAACCAATTAGTACCTAAATGGTTAACAAACTAGAAAATTAAGCCGCTTTTGGGTCATTGTCAAATTTAATTCCAATTTAAATTATTTATTTCAGACCAGGGTCCATATATTGTTATTTAAGTGCGCGTCTCTTCGGAGGACATTGCCAAAGTTAAGCGCCTAATTTTTGGTTGAACTCTGAAGCCGCATATACCGGCGTCGCCTCTTGCTAGACGACCGCTTTAGCCTAGTTGGTAGAGACCCTGCCTACGAAGCAAGTCCTGGGTTCGAATTCCAATGCATAATAAGGGCATTTATTTGTGTGATGAGCACTAATATTTGTTCCTGAGTCATGAATGTTTTCCATGTATTTAAGTATTTATTTCTCTATATAAGTATCTATATCGTCGTCTAGCACCCATAGTACAACCTTTGCTTAGTTTGGGACTAGGTTGATTTGTGTAAGATTGTCATCAAATATTTATTTTGTTTTATTTATTTATTCTATAATTGTATGCGATGTGAACCGTTACCATGGCATACCAAAAACTATCATAGCGTTGCAACATCTCACTCACTCTTATCAATTACATTAAAATAATTACCAATAAATATCACGAAGGACGCCCGTATGTATAGCCTATAATCATAACCTGTCACGACATTTTACGGGTTAATATTATGCAAATATGCTCGCGTGTGTACATGTAGGTATAGACGCGATAGGCCAATTTAACATTGACCTACAAACCTATCTACTTTCAATTCTTTACATTTACTTTTTAAGCCCTTGAGCGTGGAATTTAGCCGATAATAATCCCAATTAAAAACGATTTTATGTTCGTTCGGTTTAAAATCGCTGAACATAGGACCTTGGCGCTTTTCAATTAACACATTCCAATGCTGTATTAAATAAATATTCCGGGACAATCTTACACAAATCGACCTAGTCCCAAACTAAGCAAAGCTTGTACTGTGGGTACTAGCCGATGATACATACTTAAATAGATACTTATATACCTAGAAAAAGATCCACGACTTGGGAACAAATATTCGTGCTCATCATAAATAAATGTCCTTACCTACTGGGATTCGAACCCAGGACCTCCAGCTTCGTAGGCAGGGTCACTACCAACTATTAGGCTAAAGTGAATGTTTATTTACAAAGCAGAAACGTCCGCTAACGAAATTCTTAATTTCGATCAAAGTGAAAAATTGAAAATCGTGGCGAATAATCTTTCAATTTTCCACTTTTAATCGAAATTTAGGCTAAAGTGGTCGTGACGTATTGTTACAGTACTACGTATACATTTTATTATTATTATTTTCTTACATATACGTATTTGCAGATCGCATTAGGAATACAATACTGCGTTCCAAAACGCAAGTAGCTGACGTAGCTCACGCTGCCGCCAAACTTAAGTGGGACTGGGCCGGGCACATCTGCCGCATGCCGGAAGACTTGTGGGCTAACATCACCACTAAACTAAGTGGGTCCCACACAACCGAACACGGCGTCGCGGTAGACCTCATCGGAGATGGCGAGACAAGCTTGAGGTCTTTGACCAAGACTGGTGGGAGACTGCCCAGGATAGGGATACGTGGAAGGAAAAGAGGGAGGCTTTTGCCCATCAGTGGGACATTTAAGGCTATTAAATAAATAAATATTTTTTTCTTACATAGCTTTTATATGTAATCCAGTGACCAAAATGCCATACGATAAATAAATAAATATTACACGTGCCACATAAGTTAAATTCACCTTATCTTACTGTTTAACTCTTATCTACTTGTTAGGCAGTGGAGAATGCTATATGTCCTTAGGCCAGAGTGAATCAATGTTATTAATATGTTGCACAAAGAGGCATGGAACGCAGCATGCTCGGTATATCTCTCCGCGACAGAGTCCGTAATGAGGAGATCCGGTGGCGGACCAAAGTAGGTAGGAGATATAGGACGACGTGTCGCAACTTTGAAATGGGCCTGGGCCGGACACGTGTGTCGCCGAAACGACGGGTGATTGGTGCAAACGCGTTCTAGAATGGTTCTCTGTTGGATGGCATAAAGTCATTTGTAATAATAGTGTTACGCATAATTTTTTTAGCCGCATTAACGTTAAGCCTAATCATCTTATTGCATACATTTTTAGCATTATCATCACAACGACTACCATCAGATAGCATAAATACAAAAAGTCATAATAATTACTTGGCATCATTACAACTGATGATATAGTATTCTTGACTGAGACCATGGAGGACTTGAGTACTATGCTCGATGACCACGTACCGGAAGGCGCGGCGTGGGTAGGCCTTATATAAAGCTGCAATACACATTTCTCCTGACACAATTGATCTCCGGGAAGGAGTCATGGTGGGGGTGAGGTTTTGATTGGGTTGTATAGAGGCCGGCGAGGTTACCACCAGAAAAATCTGACTTCTTGGGATTTGGCTTTGGGTAAAAAAATTGCTTAACTGCCTGGCTAAACGGTAACAGCTAGGTTAGGGGTGCTTGACCAAATGTCATAGAGAACAGCGTGCAGTTTTTGAAGCCGGAAAAAAAATTAAAATAACGAAGGTCTTAGAGAGCTGAAATTTAGCTAGCTGGATCCAATAGGTCTCTAGATTCTGAAAATCAAAAAAAAAGTTCTAGCTTAAAAAAAAAATTGTATAGGGAATTTTTTCGATTTTTTTATCCGGCCAAACCGCTAGACTTTTGAATCCGCTGGATGCGGGTGGCGCAGGACCGGTCATTTTGGCATTCTTTGGGGGTCCAGCAGTGGACGTCTTTCGGCTGATATAATGATGATGATGATGATCATTACAACAGGCATAACGACCACCTCTTGACACCCGCATACCTGAACCACTAGGCTTAGCTTCTATAGTGGGCAAGTCGTGTTTGTGGGCTGATAATATTTGAGAAGTTCCGTCGATTCCTCAATCCATTCCAAAAGTAACTATACCGCCCATAAGGTAGAAGCTTCTATTTAAATACTGTTTTATCCGGGTCTAACGCGATATTTATTTACCTTTATTTCTGACGTTTCCACACGGAAACATGGTTTCGATATGTGTACAAATCGCGAAAGTTTAAAGTGTTATACTAAATAGTAGAAGATACCTTAGATAGCAACAAATCAGTCCATAGCTTGGTCTGCTTTGTTGCTATTCGGCCAACTAAAACAATCTCAAGTTTAAGTGGGAATACAAAGGCGTTTCAGACATAAACATTATACATCTGCTTCCAGCTGGAGTCTAACCCGTGACCTTCCATCATCATCACCATATCAGCCGAAAGACGTCCACTGCTGGGACATAGGCCTCCCCAAGTCCAGTCTACCTTGTGGGGGGCTTACCCACGCCGCGCCTTCCGGTACGTGGTCGCCACTCAACGCCAACGGCCATCGGTTCTACGTGCCATATGTGCCCCGCCCACTGCCACTTAAGTTTAGCGATTCGGAGTGCTATATCGGTTACCTTCGTTCTGCTGCAGATAAACACCCAGCATAGCCCTCTCTATTGCCCTTTGAGTGACTTTGAGCCTTCTTATGAGGCCCATAGTAATCGACCACGTTTCCGTGCCATATGGCATCACTGTGGCAACAAACACTGGTCAAAGACTCTCGTCTTGAGACACTGCGGAATATTGGACGAAAAGATGTGCCGTAGCTTCCCGAATGCTGCCCAGCCGAGTCGGATTCGACGATTGACCTCTTTCTCAAAGTTGGACCTACCTAACTGGACAGTCTGTTCTAGGTATACATAATCGTCTACAATTTCGAGCGTAAATGGTCCTTTATCTAAGTTAAACGAAACAAGATCAGCCAGTATCAAACCAAGTTTAGACATTTTTTGCGCACGCACGTAACATAACTCCAACCGTAACTGTTATTATCTCATAGACATAACAGCCTTGAACGGTTAGTGAACTTACGTGGTTTTTCAAGTAAGGTTCGATGAATAGTGCTAATAACTCAATCAAATTCGATCCATTTAGCTAATAAAACTTCCTGTCTTTAAGCAATTATGCGGTGCAAACAAATCGTGTTCTTATTTAATAAAAGGCAGGTATTTCTTCCTGTTTCACTGATAATTTAAAAGAGACAAGTACTCTATCATTGAAATAAACGAGGTTGCTAATTGAGGCCACTTCGGTAGTTTATACTTTACCAAGAGCTGATGTCGCCCTGCACAGCTATTTCGCCCTCAACCCAAAAAATGACTAGGGCAATAAAACCCTTGAGCTCGCGTTATCAGTTTCCCATTGTATTGCACGGAGTGGATTTATGGCCTCAGTCGGCTTTTGGGTTGAGGGCGAGTATACCACAGGAGAGGCCGCGAGCTGTGTCGCGGCGAGATAGACTATCCGTCTTTTTCTAATTAGAACGCTTAGAAAGAGACGGGTAGTATAATATGTCACCGCGACACAGCTCGCTGGCCGTCCGCGTCCTGTGGTAGCCGTGCGAATGTCCTTACTTGTCGGAGTTGTCGGTAATACTGAACTGAACACACTAGTCCCATCTTAAGGTCATAGTATGCCTTCCTCGTATCTTGCCGCCACCAGCGATTCTTGCTGCGTGGCGTGGGACGTGTAGCGTGTAAAAACATTATTACGCTGGTTCATAAAAAATACTATTTTAATATTTTTTTAATAATCCACGTTATTATGTCGATATTTGTACATTTTACGCCACGTGCGACGCGCCATACAACGCCACGCTCGTCGATAAACAAAGCCTCGGATTGGAATACTTAATTTTAATAGCTCCCTAAAATGTTCGTTTAAATGAAGGTATCTGTGCAGAAACAAGAATTTAAGCTTAAAATATTCACATACCGTATTAGTATGTTAATGTAACATTTAGCCGGGTAATATATTGCCCCTAGTGAATAATATTCGAGGACGCATGAACCAGATCAATTTTAGAACGTAAAAAAAAACTTACATCTGGGATCATCATCTGATAAAATAAAACAAACACATGTATTTTTTTCAAGCTTTCTAATGTAATCAATTTTCAAGTATTGCAATTAATTTTCTGTGCGACTTCTATCACTAGGTTAAATGTGATATAGAAGTGATAGGTTGCCATGCCAGCCCATCGCCCATAACACACTTCAACTGTATTCCCATATAATCGTCTATTACGATACCTTAAAATCATCACCATCATATATATTATAGGCATTTGCGTATATTTCAGACGATTTAAACATTGCTATGAAGACATCGTTTTTGGTGACTGTAGAGACCAATACGAGACAGGTATGATCGTCCACATTTCTGGCAGACGAAATTCATGCCCAGAGGCTTATTGTCTATGCAACCTTCTATTGGCCAGTGTCTCAAACCAGGTTCCATCGCACAACGCTCTGCCGTCAACAACGTGTTTTCGCCATCCATCTCTATCTTCGGCAAGCTTTTCCCAGGCATGATAGTAAATTTTAAACATAGCCATATTATATCGCTTAGCCTAATCCTTAAAACGCATCATGGTTCTCCAAACGTTATATTATCTCGCTTAGCCTAATCCTTAAAACGCATCATGGTTCTCCAAACGTTATATTATCTCGCTTAGCCTAATCCTTAAAACGCATCATGGTTCTCCAAACGTTATATTATCTCGCTTAGCCTAATCCTTAAAACGCATCATGGTTCTCCAAACGTTATATTATCTCGCTTAGCCTAATCCTTAAAACGCATCATGGTTCTCCAAACGTTTCTTTTGGCGTTTGCTACTGCACTAAGAAAGTTGCGCCGAGGTACCTACCTATTTTAGAAGGTTCCATCCGGTGCACATGCCCCAGCCACCGCAAGCGTCACCATATAATACATTGCTTGAAAATTAACCGATATATCGCGTACATATGGAAGCAGTCAAATTAGACACGTCTTGTTTGAAACTAATACAAAAGAAAGGTAAAGTTTCCAAGCGGCTGCCGTTTGCGAAGGTGAATAAATCAATCATCCAATGACAAAGCTCCTCGGGAAACAAATTGGAGTAACGAACCGAAGTTGGTGATTCCACACACGTACATGTTTGTGTATACTTGAGGTTATTTGAGTTGGCCGAATTGCATCAAAGTAGTCCAATCAAAAAGCAACTCTATGGACCAAGGTTTAGATTTCAATTTCAATGTCAGTTTTGTAAAAATTCGGCCAAAAAATAATAAACCACAGAGGTGGACCAAGGTAGCCATGGAGTGGCCACACGGTGGGCGGCGACGACGTGGCGGACCGAGACGGGGATGGCGGGACGACCTGGGGGCCGATTTTTGTAATGAAATGAAATGAAATAATTTATTCGTGACAAAAACTTACTATAAAACTTAAAATACTTTATCTTATGCAGTGTTTATCAACCTGTGGGTCGCGACCCCCAGGGGGGTCGCGGCTGCTTGGATACTTACTCTAGGGGGGTCGCGCCATGAAAAAGGTTGAAAAACACTGATCTATAAGACTAAGCAGTTTGTCAGGAAATGGCCTCGCCTCAGCATAACGCTGGCTCATGAGCCAGGGCTGGGGACCGATTATTGACTTTCGAGCGCTTGACTCTTTCACACGAAAACTGACAAAAATTATGAAATAGGTACTATTTTGAAATAGCGACAGAAAATTGCAAAACGAGCGGTACTACAATTCTATCGGTAGAAAAAAAAACCTACAATTGGATCCCTGCAGCCCTGGTCTTCCGGCGAGAGCATTTTTGACTTTCCAGCGCTCTGAAGTTCATCATCATCATCATATCAGCCGAAAGACGTCCACTGCTGGACATAGGCCTCCCCCAAAGAGCGCCAAAATGACCGGTCCTGCGCCACCCGCATCCAGCGGACTCCCGCGACCTTTACCAGGTCATCAATCCACCTTGTGGGGGGCTCTAAAGTTAAATAAATGTAAGTAAGATTGTAGTGTCAAAATTGCAAGCACTTACTTTCTACCAATATAATTGAATACGAGTGATCAATACTACTCGTTTTTCAATTTTCTATCGCTATTTCAAAATAGCATTTCATCATCTTTGACAGTCTTCGAGTGAAAGAGTCGAGCGCTCGAAAGTCAAAAATCGCTCCCCTGGACACATTTCGCAACGATTGGCTAGAGATTGCTCTAAGGCCGGGACGAGTGGAAGTTGAGAGGGGAAGTCTTTGTCCAGCACTGGGACACACTCAATAGGCTTCGAAAAAAAAAGTGCATAAAATAAACTAATGCGTTGATAAAAGATAAACAATACACATGTACTCGTATTAAATATTAATACACGTAAAGAATATTTGCCTTAAAAAATATTTTGACTGTTTAAATAAGCATGTACCATTTGCCTTCACATGTCATCAAGTCACCTGCCATCGACACCGCGGATAAGGTCAAGGTCGGGGCGCGACCTTTACTCGCCTTTCATATTCGAGCTTACCCGGTTCACGACGGAACCAAGCCAATATCCAGTGTGAGGTGACCTCCGTTTAGGCACAGTTGATACGAAGCGCGGGGTCAAGTAAAATTGGACGATCGTGATGGAGTTGACACGGATAGTTGAACTTACACGCGCATCATAATAATGTATTTAGTTGAACGAGCGAGCGAGGCGAACGAAATTCTCTGTTTCAGCTTGGGCAAATTTATTTCGTATGTCCGGCGTCTGTCCGGCTGTTCTCCTCTACAGGTCGCATTTCTCAATCGATTCTTGTAACATTCGTGAGCAGGTTCAATAATAATAAAGATTCTGTTGACGATTCAGTTTTTCGAACATATATTTTAATTTTTTATTTTTGTATATATTTTTTTTAAATACATGCTCTCAAGTTTTAGGTACAGCTCACAAAGCTCACTAAATATGTTGTTGACATGTTTGCTTGTACAGTCAGCATCAAAAGTAACTACGCAATCGAAGACCTCAAAGGCTCTTCTTCCCTTTTAATAAAGACTTTTGACGTCTTCGTTATTAACTAACTAGGCGTTGTATTGATAAGTGGAAGAGGGTCCGTGTTTACCTTAACGAGCCTTTTTTGGCGTCTTCTTTAGTCTTTTAATACAGTATAATCCTATACTAATATATATTTTGTTCTTTCAGGTACGTTCGCTGTTCGCGAACATGTTCTGCCGCAGGCGGTATGTCAACAGCAGGATAGAATACATATTAATGGACGTACTGTATATTTAGTTATAATAAACTAACTGACACCGCAAACTACGTACCGCCATTAAAAAAAATATGCATAAAAGGTGAAATTTTAATTGTCACGAAATCTCATTATCGCACGTGTGCGGGAATACTGGCCTGAAATCCATTCCCGACCGGGCTGGTCACCTTCCGCGACGCCGTGCTGCAGCATGGTGGCATGGGCCATTTCCCGTGGAAATGTTGAACCATATAAAGGGGCACATTCAGAGCAAGTGCATTGTAATAAATACTATTTTACAAGGCACTTGCTCTGAATGTGCCCCTTTATATGGTTGAACATAAACACGGGAAGTGCTCGATGCCAGCACGGCGTCGTCGGGCGGACCGCGCCCGTGCGGAATGGATTTCAGTACAATTGTGGTACATAATTCTCGCACACTATGCGGGAATGAGTTTTCGTAAGTTCGTGACAATTAAAATTTCACTTTTTATGCATATTTTTTTTTATTTCCTCTCATGATGCATTGTAAAATGTTGTATGATACACGTGCGGATAGGTAATTTCCAACTCGTGTCGATCAAAAACACTCCCTGACGGTCGTGTTTTTGGTCTTCGCCACTCGTTGGGAATTACCTACTTTCCGCACTTTTATGATACATTCATAAATAACTATTAATTATAACATCGCGAAATCACACACTTAGCACGCTATTCTAGATTTCAATGGAGCGTGTTAAAGTTTAATTTGTATTGATTGCAAATGTGGCATAATGCACTTTGGTTTTGAAGCGGCGCAGTATTCCCGTTGCGTAGCAACGCTACGCAGGCTCCCGAAAGCGTAGGCGTCTAGTATACGTCACTCGTAGAGGAGGCTACGGATGATGACGTAGACGAATTTTCGACCTTTCCGAAGGTCGCTCGAGTTAAAAATATCCGAACCTTTAAGATTCCGAGTTGTGTAACAAAACAAAGCATCCTTTCACATCCCGCAAGGTCAGCTTTGTTGCGAATAAAAATCGAAATGCTCCAAAACGATAACGCGGAGCGATACGTTTATCAACGTAACATGTCATTAGCGGAGAGACACGCTTACGTGTAGATTGCACGTGCGAGCGGGACGGGAGTTGTAGCAACAAGTCGCGTTCGTTATCGGCGTGACGTCAGGACCCTTTCACTGCCGCGCCGCTGTTCACTCACACAACGTCAGTCCACGCGGCTCGGTCGCGGCGTGAGTACGTCTCGCTTCGTGTTCCTAAACAACTGACGCGCGCCGTTCGAATTTCAATAACCGTTTGAACATTGGACCTTTTCGGAAGTTATCATGGGTGTTATTAAGTTGTCGCCCGACACTGCGTCCCTCATCTCCGCATGCGACATGCTCGACGACATGAAGGTGAGTGCATCGTGGAATGGCGCTCGTCCAGCCTATACCTAGTTCCGTATTAGTGAAAAAGTTTCGTATTTAGTGCGAGTGGGCGGTATTACGTTCTCGTTAGATATTCGCGTCTACCGGGCGTCCTTCGATGTGCTATTGTTTTAGTTTTACCCACACGTTGAGCTAAAGAAATGAGTGTGAAAACAGATTTGCAAATGTTTCCATAAAACCTCCTACTAATATGTACTATAGTGACGAGACTTTTGTGAGAATAATTGTTACTAAAACTACAAAGTAAAATGATTTTTATTAAACTTTCCCGTCATATGTAGGACCTTATGCATCAGATATTTCTTTAAAACAGTTTTTGTAAGGATGTTTGTTTTGTCGTAAAAACGAATGAATGGATTTTGATGAAAGTTTCCCCTAACATATATAATACCTTGTGCATCAGATATTTTAATGTAATGTATAGGTAACCATTTATAATAGTAGATACAAAGTTGCTGGCAAAGCCTAGAAATATGAAATAGGATTGGGGGTTACCTATTTGCAATTTGTAATGTATTTATCGATTGATAGTTTTCCAATCAGGATATTTATATCCAAGTAAAATGCTGTTTTAAAGGTAGACTTATGCTTTAAAATGTAAACCCGCAGTCATCTCAACAAATAAATTGCTTTATCAATGCGTTGTTTGTTCTAGTGGTCGCGTGACGGTTCTGGTTTTCCCGCCATGTTAGAAATTCGTTTGTTTTTCGTTCGTTTCGCGGAAGTTAGACTTTTTCGTGTTTTTCACCGATCTCCAAATATGACTGTTTTCCGGACATGAAGGCTTTGTAAACCGACTTAAATAAAGGGAAATCTTTATTGTATTTATTTATACTTTATTGCACAAAGAATGTTTAAATGGCGGACTTAATCCCATATGGCATACCTACTCTATTCAACGGTATGAGTAATTATCACATTTTCAATACGCAATATTCCCAAAATAAATATAGTTTTTATTAATTATGATAAATTTACTGTTGTAGTTGTGAGTCAAGTGATCTGTCATAAAATTTCTTAGCGAAATACCTGAGCTGACTATGATTTAGTTTCATTTTAGCAAATCAATAATGTTATTTAATGTTTTTTTGTAATTTGCTAACAACTTCAGTGTGTTTTCATGTAAATTGTATGGGCGTGAGCATATTTATTAATTCAGACTTAATTGAACGATACAGGAAATACTTAATTGAAAAGTACAAAACGCGGACTTAATGCCGGACATTCTGCCAATCAACCACTGGGCTAAATAAACATTTGTTCGGTGCAGGTTAAAGGTGTAAAGATATCTATAATACGTATGTGTATGTGTTCGTAACATTAATGTAGGTAACATAGCGTATATTGTACAACTCTAATTTAATTCACGAAATGGATAGATGCGAAACTCATTAGCGATTTTAAATTTGAAATGAGTTAACAAAGAAAATGCTCACTTTTACTTTACATAGACCGGCACTCACTGAAACCGGTTCTTGGGAAAACCTACCTTGCCTTTTGAAATTCCTACCTCAATAAAATTATAGAGAGTACCTACACATCTACATAATTCAGATAGCATATTTTTTTCGCATTTCTTATTTCCGAAAACCATGTTCTTCTACAGGATTTTTTGTTTTTTTTTTTAAGATACCTTTAATGTGTTAAAGCTTAACCTATAAATATTCCATTAAATCATCTGCGTCGAAATTTTTGTTAAGCGGAAAATGCCGGTTGGAATTGGGACAGCAAAACAGGAGACCTAATTACATTTTGCATTGCATGTATGAAATTTTAAAAACGAAATTGGATAAGATAATTAAAATTATCAATTTAAATAAGTAATATAATAGTGTGTTTGTTAAAGTGTGTGCGTGTTTTAATTGATTATTTCCAGAATCTTCTCTATTTATATGTTTAATATGTATTGCACAAAAGAAGAACGGTATTAAGATTAGTGCCTACGCCAAACTTGGGATGGAGTACCAACTGTACCCCGGACTGTTTAGGGTACAAACGAAAAAAGGACGATTTATTACAAAACAAGTTTACCTTACTTATTATAAAAATCTGTGAGATTGTATAGCTTTGTAAGTTTCTATGTTTTGGGTAATCTCCGGAACCGCTTATTCGATTTCAAAAATTCTTTATCGTGCGTGTAGAATGGACTTTCTGGATAATTATAGGCTATATTTTACTCCGCGAGTTTACCTGAGTTCTATACAATACGCCCGCGCGGGCAGCTAGTATTGAATAAATTCTTAACTTTTCTCGCTGCCTGCGCAATTAACTAGATCGATGGCATAGTTTGCATTATTCATACGTTATGTCACAGAAGGTGAGGTTACAGAAGTTAAATTAAAGTTGTACATTGAATATTACACTTAAATGAGCGAAAATTATACAGTTGTTTTAAGGCTGATTCGCCCTTCAAGAGTCTCGATCTTAAACAACGTGTTCCGAGAATACTTATGAGAAATTATACTATCTTAGGTATACGGAATGAGAATGAGCAAAGGACATAATATATATATATATCTATATATTTTATTCATTTATTCAAACGTCGTTAAAAATTTGATAATATCATTGGCGTCGTAAATAAATACTTTGTTTGCTAGATTTAAGTTTGACCTGATATTGAAGCGCGATACGTAGGTACCTACCTATCACGAATCTTTGTTTTTTATATGTCACGTGACTTCCAAGTTTAATGTCAAGTTTATCAGTGACGCGATTATGATGATTACTTACAGGCTAGCACTCAATTCTAATTAGTTCTTATTTTTATCTATCAATTGGTTACGATTGATAATACATAAGTGGGCGTTGCATTTATTTATTTACTTTGACAAATGGGACAAAGTGTCACTTCTCGTCGGCGTAAACAAATACTTACGTAACTAAAGTAGAGTTTCAAGGAAAATCTTGAATCATTGATAAGTTGTGAACCGATATATGGTTCAAACTTGATTAAAAATCGGAGATGTGATGTTTCGCCCTCTTTCTAAATATCCTCGATTATAATTCAGTCAGAACTATACCACATTCCGGGTAACATTATAATTTTAACGGACATATGTGTCCGTTTTTTCGTATATCTAGGCTGTCAAACAGAAATATTGTACTTGTTTTACTTATTTTCGATCATTAAGAGGGTATCCTAGCAGCATTTTTCCATACAAACGTATTCCCCTATTTCCTTCCTGGTTTATCCCTCTAGAGGACTCGTTTTTTTTTTATAAAATCTAAATGCACTGTATGTATGCCCCTGTCATTTACTTTTTCCCAAAAAATAATTACCAAATATACGAATTTTCGAAAACCTAAAAAATGCCCCATTTTTACTGTCATATTCAGATGACTACCAGACAAATATGAAAAGTTTTTACGTTAAAACAAAATAATAGGAACATAGATCTACTCTTCCTCTAAATTTCAACACCAAACATAATTGAATCGGCACAGGTTTGGCGGAGAAAACAGGGGAATACAAAGCATCGATCTTGTCAAGATTTTGTAGTGAAAATCGGTCTGAGCTGCGGTTGTCCCTATCGCGCATCGCACGCGGTCGCTTGGGCGCAACGCGACGGCAATAGTTTGTACAAATACCTATTTCTCAATTTTGTCGCAGACCGACTACGCTCTTAAGTGCTTTTCAAACCTAGCAATACTTACTATTGTTGCCTTTCGTATTGGTTTTCCTTGACATCGCATGACGATTAACGCAATTTTTTTCTTATCTTATATAGAATAGGTACTATAGTTGAATTGATTTGTGTAATTTGATAACTTTTATAAATAGTTGCAGTTTTTCTGGCATCAAGGTGAAGGGGTCGGATGCGGTAGCCCTATCGATCGCCCGTGCCGTATCTGTGGCTGAAGTGCCCTTCCTGGGTGATATTAAACGACTAGGCTTTTGAAATACGTCCTTTTGTATGCCTTTAAAAATAACGTAATTGACCTGTTTAAACAAAATGTTATGTATTCTTTTACATACATACTAAGGAGTAATCCAAATTCTAATAAGTCTGAGTCTAGATGAGAAAGTAATCGGGTAGATTAACTTATCTTGTTTTTAAGTAGAACTAAATCATAAACTATATAGTAGGTAAGTACCTACTAGTGTGGTGACTGTGTTGATGTAATAGTCAATACATTGAATAGGAGAAACCCAGAGTTGGCCCCAATTAAGTTAGTGCCGTTTTCTGATTATATTATAGTTTGACATCTTTATAACAACAATATTATAATATTTTGGGGACAATCTTACATAAATCAACCTAGTACCAAACTAAGCCAATCTTGTACTATGGGCACAAGACGTCGATATACATACTTATATAGATAAATAAATACTTAAATACATAGAAAACATCCATGACTCAGGAACAAATATTCGTGCTCATCACACAAATAAATGCCGTTACCGGGATTTGAACCCGGGACCTACAGCTTCGTAGGCAGGGTCACTGGTCACACACCAACTAGGCTACAGAGGTCGCCAAAATTGGTGTCAGGAGAGAGAACATTCGTGATGAAATGTTGTTTCTATACCTACATTCAATTTTAAAACAAGTTCAAAGCCATTTCAAAATTTGTTAACTTTTTTAGGAATATGCTATAAAAAATATAGTAAGTATGTATAAGATCGACCAAATAATTAATTTGATATGGATCAAATGACAAGTTGAGCAATAATAAGTTGTTAACTAAACCGGTTTATGACTTCCGAAGATCGTAACGCTACTGAAGGAGCAGAGATAATATATGTTCCAGGAATATCGACCCGTTTAGAAAATATTCCTTCGCCAACATTTTAAGGCACTGCCACCTGAATTAAATATCGTTTAGGGTTTGGCCTTTGGTTTTTAGCTTTAGCTTCACTGTAAAGGAAGATAGATGACAGACGCTGTTAGGTTTTGAAACCGGTCTCATAAATTTAACCCAGTTCTTAAACTAGGGTAAATAAGTAAAAACTGACCAAACAATGGTAACATTCTACATATATAGATTCAGCGGTATGAATAATGAACGCTCCCAATTAAGTACATCATGTGAATAATAACGTAGTGCGTAAATGATCGAATTAACATTTTTGTCGGCCCGCGTGGATGTTTACACGGTTTAACAAAGAATTCGAGCGTCTTCGTGCGTCTTGTTTATGAACAATGTTTTAATAAAAACAATAGTCTTATCTGTTTACATATTTTTGATACCTATGTGATTTTTACTTTACGCTTCTGCTTGACAAATCTTATCTACTAAGTTCTGACAGTTGCTACTACGAGCACAGAATAAGTAATAGTACTACGTACAGAAGGTTCTCTGTTAACAAATTCCCTGTTTAGGTACGCCAAACGTGCCTAAATGTGGCCATCCCTTTCTATCGCATGCAACGCGCTGTAACCCGTGCGAGCGTCCCGTTCCAAGGGAAGGGGCGACTGGCATGTACATACTTGTAGCGATAAACACAAATCGCGAGTGAGCCGCGCCTGCTACGAGTAGTATACTTTTTGGCTATGACTTTGTAAAACTCCGTTATGAAAGCAAATCATCTGGGATTCTAGTAAAATAAGGTACAATTCCCGTAATTATTTTTACTTATGTCACAGAAGGGGATTAAAATTTACTATTTGTCAAGCATCAACTCACAATTATTTCCCTGTACAAGTCCGAAAATATGTGCATGGACAAAGTGATCAAAAAATGTGAACACGACTTTATAAGGGCATAAGGTTGCTCAGATATTTTTTGAACCTTTGGGAACGTACATTTAGTTATGAACTCTACTTTACCTACCTACGAAACCTCAGATTTTGAACAATTGCTTGAACTATAATTTTATCCTATTTCTCTTATACACTTAGTTTTATCTTGATTGCCCTGGAAATTACGGTCAAGGTTTTGTCATTATGCTGAGTGGCATCCATTTTGGTATTAAAACTGCATTGCGTTGCTTATAAGTTATGCGTGCTCAGTCGGAGTTACGAACCTAACTAAAAAAGACAATTTTGATTTATCCCCACTAGAATTGAGAGACTCATTAGCAGAACACCTGTTTCCATGCCCAAATCATGCGATGGGTGCGGTAACGATGACTTCAATGTGGACCACGCACTCTGCTGCAAAACTAATAACTCGTCGTCACAATGAAATCAGAGACCTGTTTTGTGAACTATGCCAAAACGCTTGGGGAAATGTTACCAAAGAACCGATCTTAACTGAAGGAAACTGTGGACTTCTATTCGTGGAGACCTCAGCTGCCGCGGCGTTTGGGATGCACAAAGGGAGGCGTTATTCGATATCTGTGTCGTAGACACCGACGCTCCCTCATCAGTTGACGGAGTCTTCGCCCCACAAATTGTCCACCTTTATTAAACATCTTGGTGAAGCTATTACCGACCGCTGGAACCGACCCCTATCTATAATAATGGGCTGGTTAAGGTCAAAGATTATAATATCAATAATCCGAGCCACAAGCATGTGCATTCGCGGGACCCGGCACAAATTCAGATCAGTAAAGCATTATTTCGGCCTCAACGACGGGGCAGCTCTACCCAACATCGCCCCCTAACCCCTCTCTACTCTCTACATACAACCATCCGTTCTTTTTTTCACATTTATATTTGTTGTAAAAATTTGTTTATAAATAATATGAAATAAATAATCTAATTTGAAAAACGGTGACCTAACTTCATCTGTAGGCATAGCAACACGAAAATTTAATCCATGAACTAATACAATGGTAGCCATGAAATGTCCAATTTATACATCACTACGATTACGCAATCTGTGAAAAATACTTACACATGTAACCTAGTTCAGGAGAAAAATGACGTAACTTTATATCAGCGATAACCTAATTTAGAATTAGCTGAATAGTGTTAAGGTTGATTTTGGAATGCGGGTGTTGCTATTTATAATATTTTGATGCGAAAAAGTACGGCGTATTAAAATACTCGCTATAACTATAATCATTGCTGCATAACGTGACGGATTTAGTTGTCCATGTGTTAGTAACATTTTGTAAATTTAATTCGTCACGTCTTGAGTTGGTGACGAACATTTGTGTCATACGCAAGCAAAAGGTCCCTCTTAGTCGATGTCAGTAAGGACGATTTCCTACGGAAATTGTGGCACTTCAATTATGACATTATAATTGTAGGGTACCCTCTTGATTTGTTGATTCAGAGGTAGGAGGAAAAATAATTCGGGGTTTTCTACTATTCATACTTCGTTTTTTTCCGTACCTACCTGACATCTAGTCATCTAAAATTACTCGTTACCGTTCGTATTGTTACTGAACATAATAATAAATAGAAAATAATAGTGTATAAAATAAGTTAACATTGTAAGTTAGTAATTGTGAACCAAACACACATACACACACACACACACACACACACACACACACACACACACACACACACACACACACACACACACATACATACACGCGCGCACACACACACACACACACACACACACACACACACACACACACACACACACACACGCACACGCACACATACCTACATTATATAATTAAGTTGCTTATATTAGTAGTATTTAAACTTAATTTATTTGGTTTTTGTTACCATCTCCGAGTGATGGAAGAGCGGGATCTTCCGATACAAGCATACGACATGCTTAATGGAAGGTTCCAACCTTGTTTGTTTTTATACCGTGTTAAAAAGTCAAATAAACTATTTTGTATTTTGTATTTTTGTATTTGTATTACACGAAATTAAATAAGATAACTAGATTTCAACTAATTTGCTAGCTAGATAATTCATAAACCCCTCGAATTTTTTTAGAAGTTGTTGCAAAATTTCAAGAAGCATGTCTAATCCTAATCGTCTTTTAATATGATTTTTATAGCTACAGTAGCAATAAAAATATCCTCATATTACTTCAGCAACGTTGTAAAATCAATTTTTAGCGCACTTTCAAACGTCACGCGTGTCAAATCTTACGCATAAGCGCATAACATATTACCTAAACAAAATGCACAACGAATCTTTACATTAAAATTGAAACTATATTTTTACATCTCATCTGCGACCATGACCTGTGTCGTCAGAAATAAAGGTAACCTTAAAGTGTTATATATTTTGTCTGCTCCATTTTAGCACATCTAATCTAAACCTAAATTGAGTCTTAAAACTACAATAGCGTAAAATTGAAATTGCATCGTATGCATTGCAACTTGTTTTTTGAGCTCGTCATCTTGCGTCATGAACGTCGTAATAATTTAATAGCACCCGTGAGTCATGCGACGTGAAACTGAAAAGGTTCCAATGCATCATTCCGCAGCTCTCCAATTTTAGCTTTATATTTACGAGGTTATAGTCGATATTCGTTCTATATCTTGATAGAAATTGAAATCGTTTCACTATCAGACGGCTGTGAACTCTGACTGTGGACAATGTATTTGTTGCGTTGCGAAATACTGGATTACAATTTTCACACGTGCAGCACGTTGGTTTCTTTCTAATAGTTGTTGTGTGATAGCAATGGCCGTTCTAGCTGTGCTGAATGAACGTGTTATGTGGGGCACGCAATTCATACAATATCTAACCTTTGATAACTTATAAACAATGTTAAGTAGTTATATTTCAAATGAGTAATCGTAGGCTATCCCTCCTCATCTTAACAAGTTTTAGTACTAAGTTAATATTTTAGTTATCATTGTAATTTGTGTCCACTAACATTAGTTTAATAATAAGTGTTTTTATTGCTACTAACCACAAATATGGATGTACATGTCCGAAATAATTTTTTGAATTGAATTGAATTGAATTAACGATTAAAAAGTCTCTTTAGATAGTAAATATTTTATACTATCTTTGGAGTTACAGTTACGTCTATTCATTGTACTTATAAACTCCATCTTGTAATTGACGGCTTAAAAAATGCAGCGTTACGACGCATCTTTCATCACGAACATTAAAGACGTTATTTCAAAGATTTGTTTAAGAAATCATCTAAATTTAAAATGTAAGTAAAATTACTTATGACGTTAATTTCAGGCCATTACCGTTATTGCACGTCAATCGTTCGTTACATGACGTCAACGATTTTATCAATATTTTTATACTTTTAACGCTCAGCTGATGACCTTCGTCCGCTGATAAAGTAATTGCTGGACTAATATAACTCGCCGAAAATAATGGCCGAGCCAGAAATAGTAAAGGTTAATGGTTTCACCCTTTATTAGTTAATTTGTTGAACAAAGTCACGCGAAGTCTGGTTTGGGAAAGAAATATCACAGTGTCCGTGTTTAGTCGAAGCATAATACATATATTGGAAGAAAGAAAGTTTCATCTAACCAGATCTTCAGAAGGAGGGATTAAATTTGACCGACGCCATACTTAACTTTGCAAAAACGGATTTGATTTTTCTCCCTTTGCAGTCTATTATATATTCCT
This sequence comes from Epinotia brunnichana, assembly GCA_963854355.1. Taxonomy (NCBI): domain Eukaryota; kingdom Metazoa; phylum Arthropoda; class Insecta; order Lepidoptera; family Tortricidae; genus Epinotia; species Epinotia brunnichana. The sequence goes on along the minus strand of OY977945.1, from coordinate 1,875,809 downwards.
CATGATTAAAACCTCATTGGAACCCGAGACACATAGAACTGGTCTTCTCCTTAATATTGTCTGGCACGAGCCTGCCACATCCTTGCTACCAGCTTGAAACATGTTCCTTGACTTATTGATGATATCAGCTAAACTACTTCTTGAAATTGTTGACCACATTTACATCTAACTCAAAACTATACCAGAGGGGTACACTACGATTAAGATCAGTTAACGATTCTGATGTTAGCTACTAGTAGCGCCGCAATTCCCATTGAAAAATTGTCATTTAGCCTGACGCGCGTACAATGCGTTACGTAATCGACCAGCTGGACTCGCCTTTGTTCCTTTGAAAACCGAATCGTATTCAGACATTTTTGACACTGAATCTGCTAGTTAAAAGGTACTGTTGACTGTACCGTACCTACATCAATCCATTTGAAACTCTGACTGAACTAACTATTTACTCACGTTTCAGCTACAATACGATAGCGCGTTCAAAACCCAACACAGCGCTTACTGGGAAATTCGGGCGAACGTAAAGAAAAGCGTAAACACGTTGTAAAAGTAATCCGCTGTTCGCATCGCGGGCATAACGTTGCGCACGCGACAATTTCACTGCACGCGCCTCGCGCGTGCGCGCCGGGTTTAATTACGCGTTAAAAACACGTCAGATGGCAAAGGCCGATATTTCAATTTAAGAAGGTTTGGGTATAATGTCGGGCCTGGGCAAATGTATCACTTGGCCCGGTCAGTATAAAGGCAATTTGAATTTTAGTCTTCCTGAGTTGTTCCTTCTTCTTGAGTACGTACTAAAATGTTTAAAAAAATTGTATGTGATATCTTTCCTACAAAAATACCAAGCAGAAAGAGGCAGATATAACTGCACTTCCAATAAGTTAAACATACAAAACTTAATGTTCGTGCACATCCCAAAACATATTGATCTACCATCAGTTGAGAACTCATCTATGATGACAATTCATCAAACTAAGTGATATGAAATTACTTAAAATTTTGAATTAGGTAAGTAGCAACATTCGTCATATTTATGGGGACTATTAGTTTAGTATTAGTAATACATGACTTTGGTACATATTATTTTCGTAATTGACAGCACTATATGCAAATTGTTCTTCAACGGACTATGGACAGTTCACATACGTACGTAAGCGGGCTGTCAGCGTATATTTTACAACCGCAGCAAACTGCAAAACAATAAGGTACTTCATTCGTTTTTAGTTTCCGTGAATGCTTGTCAAGTTGTCAAACCACTGTCCCTCCATTGAAGTGAAAAACAAAGAGTTCTACGTGTTTTTCGCGCTAATTTAAGGCATAATATAGAACCTCGTTTCAGTTTGTAGACACTATTTGTCAAGTTACTCATTTCTAACTTTGATACCTCGTCTATAATATCTGTATTGTAAGCGTTCACCATAGCCTATGGAAATGTATAGTTTCAAGTTATCAATTCACATTCATTGACCTTTTAGAACCCTATCAAGAGTAAAGTCATTCGGGAAAGCCTCGATAAGGAGCTCATTCCACGTGGCTCACGGGAGTGGCAAATTATACGTAGTTAGTAACTTTTATTTATTTATCGTATGGCGGTTACACACTGGTACATATGTAGGTACGAGTATATGTATTCGTATCGATGTCGCTCATAGAGTTCCAGTGTGCGCTGCGAGGTTCCGAAGGAACAGTGCAGCTGCCGAGTTTGTTGTTGTTTTAGCACCAATCTTTGGTCACGTGTATATGAGAGGCATATTCGAGAATACATCTCACATGACATGTATTCTCGAATATGCCTCTGCTATATTATTATGGTCAGTCTGTTACGCTATTCATAAAAATCGAATTGAAAGAATACAGAAGAAGTTTGTGAATCATTTAAATTACAAATTTGACAAATCATCCCTTGGATACATTGATAACTGTCGGTATAGTCTGGTGTTTATATAGAGATAGGACTGTCGTTAAATTTGTAATTATATTAGGACTAAAACGAGCACTGGATTGAGACGAGTGGCGGTAAAAATTGAGCTATTTAACCTGAGACGTTTATATCGTGAGACGTTTAGACGTGGATAGTTAAGACTGAGCCGTGCGAAATGTGCCAAAAAGGTAGTGGCCGTTATAAAGATAACGTCAACAGTGTTTGTTTAATCCATTAATAAACTGTACATTTAGCACTTCGAAGAATGTGTTCAAAATCTCTACGTGGAAAAAACTTAAGATTATTAATATTTTACCCTACAAAACAAAGTAAAGTTGGACGAAAACTGTAAAATCATAAGCAGGCATTCAAGTGTTTTTTATACTTTAACAGTGGAAATCTATCCTGATTTTCAGTTCAAACGAAACATGAATGTTTATATTACAAACACACTATGCTCCAGTTTTCTACCAAACTTACTAGGAGGTGACGTAACCTCTCTTGAAGCCGACTTGTTTTCTTTACCAGTTCACAAAGGCGGGTTAGCCATCCCTGTCCTTTCTAAAATGACAAACTTAAATTATGATAACTCCAAAAAAGGCTGCACTATCCTGTCATCCGCCTTACTCGAAAATAAACCCTTAGACCTCTCTCAACACCACGTATCCCTTAGAGCGGCAAGAAAAGAATGCTGGATAAAGAAAGACTCTCAAGAGGATAAGCTCTTGGACTCCATTTTAGACAAACTCTCACCGATCAAAAAACGAGCAATCGAACGTTCAATTTTTAAGAAAACTAAAACAAAATCTTCCACCTGGCTGTCAGTGATACCGACAAAAAAAGACAATTTTGATTTATCCCCACTAGAATTTAGAGACTCATTAGCAATACGATACAACAGAACACCTGTTTCCATGCCCAAATCATGCGATGGGTGCGGTAACGATGACTTCAATGTGGACCACGCACTCTGCTGCAAAACTGGTGGCCTAATAACTCGTCGTCACAATGAAATCAGAGACCTGTTTTGTGAACTATGCCAAAACGCTTGGGGAAATGTTACCAAAGAACCGATCTTAACTGAAGGAAACTGTGGACTTCGTGGAGACCTCAGCTGCCGCGGTGTTTGGGATGCACAAAGGGAGGCGTTATTCGATATCCGTGTCGTAGGCACCGACGCTCCCTCTTACATCTCTCGCCCGGTAGCTTCCATTTTAAAATCCGCAGAAGAAGAGAAAAAACGTAAATACAGTAGCGCCTGCGAGAAACAACATGCAACATTTACCCCTCTCGTCACATCAGTTGACGGAGTCTTCGCCTCACAAATGTCCACCTTTATAAAACATCTTGGTGAAGCTATTGCCGACCGCTGGAACCGACCCCTATCTATAATAATGGGCTGGTTAAGGTCACAGATTATAATATCAATAATCCGAGCCACAAGCATGTGCATTCGCGGGACCCGGCACAAATTCAGATCAGTAAAGCATTTTTTCGGCCTCAACGACGGGGCAGCTCTACCCAACATCGCCCCCTAACCCCTCCCTAACCCCTCTCTACTCTCTACATACAACCATCCATTCTTTTTTTTATATTTATATTTGTTGTAAATATTTGTTTATAATCCTATAAGTAATAAAATGTGTGAGTATATTAAAAAAAAAATGTTTATATTACAATTTGAGCGCATCAAATATTTAAATTATTATTTTGTAATTAAGGTCCAGATTTATCAAAAGGCGCTTCAAATTCGCCATACATTTTTACTATGGCGGCCGCGCGCCGATCTAAATACGTAATAATGTACAAGTATCTTTATTACAAGATAAATAACTATATTGTGTTTACCTACCCTTTAACCTAATTAAAGATTTATGCCCGAGTTAGACACACTTCTTTTCACTTCGATTGCGAGAAAATAACAAATAATTGCAAAATTAAATTAAATAATAGCTCATTCCCGTCACTTAACTTTTTAAAGTTTTTAAGTTTAATTTTCGACACGTCATTTAATGGTTCAATAAGTTTTGAAATAATAATTGACTCCTATTTTATCTGGTTTTATTAATTTAGTAATGGAAAACACGGATGTGAAATTTATTAAAGCAAATCAAATCAAATGACAAGTTTATTCTACGAAGTTTTATTGTGTGTGTGTGTGTGTGTTAGTCTTTAAAACAATTTTACTTTCTACTTAATATAATAAATAACTATTATTTATGACTAAGTGCAATGTTGCAGTTAGCAATCTTTTACCAAAACAGCCTACCCCACCTCCAGTTTCAGTCGTGAGCAACGCTCGTGCTCTAAACTGTATCCTCTAAGCAAGGCTAAGTTAGTTAATTAAACGTTTCGTATATAAGTCTGCGGCCATCTTACCTGACGCGTCGTCGTGCGCCTTGCATCCTTGATATTAACAAGTGTAGCATTTTCTTGTGTCCCACATTGCTGTGCTTCAAAATGTAGACGGATTTTAACGAAAGGTGCAACTGAGGTTGTGAAATTGTTAATATTGTTCTCGATATCATTTCGAATTGATGTTTTGCAATTGTTTTTATTTTTATTAATTCGATTAACCCATTCTTGAGTTGATTCAGATATAAATTTTAATTCTAGACGAAAAGGACGGGTGTGTATATGTGTGCCTGTTTGTGGCATCTTACCTCCCAAACGGATGCAATGATTTGAGTGCGTAGTTTCAAATAGAAAGTCTTACTGTTGTTGTGGCAAGGATGTCTATTTTTTATTTATGCAGGTAATTATCTTGACATCAAGTCGACCAACACATATTTGAGTTGATACCGATATAATTTTAACGTTCAGTCAGTGTCACATTATGTCGTTATTCCAGTTTATTATCGCACTTTAGAGCATATTTCTATAAAACCAGCCAAGTGCGAGTTTGACTCGCGCTCGAAGGGTTCCGTACCATTATCTATAAAAACGGCAAAAAAATCACGTTTTTAGTATTTGTTGTTATAGCGGCAACGGAAATACATAATCTGTGAAAATGTCAACTCTCTAGCTATCACGGTTCTTGAGATACAGCCTGGTGACAGACAGACGTACGGACGGAATAGGGTACCGTTTTACTCTTTGAGTACGGAACCCTAATAAAAACCAGTATAGCGGATACACTTGTCTTTTACAAGTATAGAGAATAAGCCATCCACAAGCCACGCGAAAAAGAATTTTATATCTATGCTATAAAGAATTTGAAACGGAAAAGTTTACTCACTCTCTACCCGTCTGTCCTCAAGTTACATGACGTTTTTTTATCAATGAACTGGCTTTCCTATTCGATTCTGATTCATTTCTATCATTTAAATCGAAAATCCACGCCATCTTTATTTCGCTCGGCGAAACGTCCTTTCAAATTCAAATTGGACTTTCATCAACAGATCCTAACAGAGTCCAGGCAAACTCTCAGATGTAAATTAAAAAATTGGTCCTTCGTGCGAGGGCTTAGTATGCGCCGTGGCGAGGACGCTCTTAAATTATTCACGGCTTATTTACATTCAATGTAGGTACGTTTGTTTACTTCAAGTTGTAAAAAATACTCGATCAATTTGGATTTCGATGCGAGTCAGTTTTGGGAAAATTGGTCAATTAATAGAAAAAGTCGAGCTTTTTGACTCGTCCTGATCACTAAGGGTAGGTGTACAGGCTATTTAGGCTAGGAAAGATCCTAGCCTTGAAAATTTCGGAAAAAATCATTAAATTTTTTTGGGAATTTATGAAATTTTCGTTTTTTTCGTAATTACACAACTGTGACAACTGAACTGAACAGACACTGATGGCAATGACAGAGTAAGTCTATATCCATGCACCTATCCACCAGTATTAAGAAAAATAACCGATTGAAACCTGTTTAAATCGTTTTTTTTTCGGAAAAATTGAAGCGGAAAATTTCATGGTTTTTTTCCGTTAAAATCCGAAAAAAACGAGCCGTTTGGAAAGAAACAGGATTTTTTCCGGAGAATTTTAACGCCAGTCTTTCCTCGTCTGTTGATATGTACGGTAAAGAAAACTGAAACATGTTCCGTTTTGTACCTTATTATTAGACCCCGCTATCGGAGGTGCAAATTGGTAGCTGTCAAGTTCTTAGGGATGGGAAAAATATTTATGATATCGATATCGATACTCTTACTTATTCTGTACATTTAGTTTTATATGTATACCGTTTTTTAGACTACAATTTAACATGTTTTTTTTTGGGATCCATGATAATCATTGTCATCAGAAATATAAACCATTACCAGTACAACAAAGACACTATGGTTGCAATTTTACTTTTCTAATGTTTCGAGTTGCAGGGCACTGCATGAACGCTCTTGAATGTCTTGATATGTCTGATAAACCTTTTCAATAGAGGGTTTATAGAGATACTGGGTTTATTGTCGAATATATTCATCGTGGCTGCACTAGATTACTGCAGAGAATCAAAAAAAAACTGATTGTTCATTAAGAATACGATAGCCCTTTTGGTGGATATAAAAGATAGATTTATTAATTATTTAATTTTTAATTAATTTATGTATGGTTCGTACTTTGAAAATAACGATAATTTGTTAGTAATGATGAAAGATTGAAGATTTTTATTTATAAAAATGAAAAATATTGAACAGACAATTTTGTAATTATAAAGCCCTGTTTTATAAAAGTAACACGTTTAATTAAAGTCTTATACTCTCATTATGGTAAAGGAAAATTATAGACATATAGCTATAATTATCGACATATAGCTAGTATTTCAAAATAATTTTTACCCATCCCTAGAACTTGACAGCTACCATTTTGCACCTCCGATAGCGGGGTCTACTTATTATTAGAATGATGAGAGCGAAAAAGGAGTTTCAATTGCCTTGACTGTATCTATATATATTCACATAATATAAATAAATATCGGGATATCGATTACGTCGATAAAAGTCGATAAATATGATAAATATACCTACCTGCTTTATCAGGCCAGACATTAAAGAATGCACTTGATCTAGATAAGAAATTAATGTTCTAGCATATTACAACAAACAACCGAAGTGTAGCCTTATTTTTACAGCAAATACCTGCTTAAATTATGAAATGTAAAAATATTAACTGTTTTAACTGTGTTAAAGTTAAATAAGTAAATAAATACTAGGGGACAATAGACTCGTTTTGCGCTGTCCTTTAAAACGAAACATGACTACGGGATCCTAAAAACAGACTATCATAATGTGAGTCTACTATGTAAATTTAGCTTAGAAGAATAATGCTGACAGTGCAATCTTTATCAGTTTTACCTAACACTGTTACAGAACTATTAAAACGGCGATTAGTACGCATTCCCCGCTACGTGTCTTCATTGCGCTGGAGGTGATAACTAGGTACTTACACTATTTACCTATTACTAAATTAACATTAACCTAAATTCCACTATACCTACTTACTCAAGACCTTATTCACTTGATAGTCAATGTAATAGCGACCTCGTGAATTTCAAGATTAGGCTTATTTCAAAATGAAACTTAATAATATAATGTACAAGACGTCGGTATACTACCTATTAAGAGAAACAAAAAACAATTTTGTTTTTAAATGCTATTTATACTCATTTTGATTACCTACTTGATTTATATTATTTCATAAGAAAACATATTCTTGGTAATTTTACACCATTTGAACATTCAACTGTGGTTCGTGAGTCATGTTATACCATACCTGTCATGTCATAGCTTAAGTTTGACCCCTCTTTCGGAGGGGGTTCCAACCTCGAACTGTTTAAGTGCTGTTGCATGCCTGTTCTTGGTTCATAAATACGGTATATAAAAGGTACCTTGCTTCTCTTGTTTAATTTACTGTTGGTGTCTAATAAAAATAAATAAATAAAACGTTTTGATTCGTCATACCTATGCACTATATACAGTGTAAATACTTTAGTATGTTTAGTTAGTGAGCTGTGCAGCTGAAAATCCAACGCGTACACATGATCAGCTGAAACTTCCTCGGCGCGCTATCAGTGATAAGCGATAGTTAACAGCCCCCTTGGAAAACGTTATCTCTTCCGTCGCGATAAGCAATTTCCATAACAACACGAAATAACAAGTCCACGGAAATAATGCAAGTATACAATACAAAACAAATACGCTTTATTGCATACTTCACACAAAGCTAGTCATAGTACATTATTCACCTTTTTTTTCGCGCAGTGGGAATGCCTTTACGCATCCCCCCGGGCTAGGGATGGCCCATTCTGGAGGGTATGTGGGACTCACCCTTCCTTAAGGGAAGGGCATACCCACTAAACCCTCTGTGGCATTAACAATCGCGGCCGTGTAGGGTAGCAACATTGGCTCGCATGTATTCTACCACGATGTACCTATGGTTGCATGTATAAAAAATAATGTCTCAGATATTGTCTCGAAGGTTAGGTTATATCGCGTATCTTTGACTTACATTTCCGTAGGCTATGGTGACCTCTTACGATGTGGTCGTACTCTAGTTCGTCCATCATGAAAAAAGCCAGATTTAATGGTTCATTTTGCGTTGTATGTGCCGAGGGCTAGTCATCATCCTCCTAGCGTTATTATTCCCGGTTGTGCCCCTAAAGGAGCCCGGGGTCCGCTTTGACACCTAATCCCAAGATTTGGCATAGGCGCTAGTTTTTACGAAAGCGACTGCCATCTGACCTTCCAACCCAGAGGGAAAACTAGACCTTATTGGGATTAGACCGGTTTCCTCACGATGTTTTCCTTCACCGAAAAGCTAACGGTAATTCCGTACATAAGTTCCGAAAAACTGCCGAGGGCTAGTAAAATCTGTATTTAATCAATGTCCATTAGGCCCCGAAAAGCCCGTAAAACCCAGTGTCCTTCCAAGCGCGACCCACCGACCTTCACCCAATTCGTTTAAGGCTGGTCCTTATCCTTATACACGGATTTTGTCATTCTAAATCTTGAGTTGTATCTAGCGATATTTGCAATATTTCTCAGCCAACTTTGAAAATAAATAGGTTTTTAGATGCACCTAGTTTTTTGTTAGGCTTATTAAAAGAATTATTTGAGAGGCTTGTGAAACTCAAGGGCCCTATTTTACCATCTTGACAATTGTCACCTGACAATGACAATCCCATGTACATTGCTGGGTCAATAAGCTTTCCATCAATCACCTTCACCTGTCGACGCAGCCATGTATAAGTCGAATCGTAATAGGGGCCTGCAAGTATTTATAATGTATTATTTAATAGTATTTCATTTCTAAAAGGCCTTTCGAATATTCTGATCTTCAGAGTCTTGGATGCTTCCTAAATATGATATACATATTCTTCCCTGTTTACATTTAAAAATAAGCTTAAACTCCACCTACTAAAGCAACAAATTTCTTTGGCCTAGCTGATCTGCGTCTCAATCTGCGTCTCGATCTGCGTCTGTGCTAAGAATATTATTTTGAGTAGGATATTATTATAGTAATTGCAACTCAGGTCTTGGTTTGGTTTTCGCTGGACATAGCGTGGACTATCGCTGTATACCGTACAGTATGTATATTCTTAGGTTAATATCTCTTATATAGGTTAATAAGTTAGTTTTAGTTTAACGGATCCTCTGAAAATCAGCGTCGTTGCACTCTGTGTCTCGACTCATGCTGAGTGGACTCCTTTTTTGAAGCAACACTAGATTCCTTCTTTAGATCTAAGCCTTATATGATGCCTGTTGTTGTTCCAAAATAAACTTATTCTTATTCTTATATATTAAATATATCATCGGCTAGTACCTATTGTCCCCTAACATTAGTTTATTAATTTACTGTTTCTTTGTATATAATAAATTGTGAACAAAAGTACTCCACATACGAGGCCGGGCCAAGGATCGGTCGCGCGGCGCATACTAACCGCGTCCTAGCGCTCTGAGGCAACGCTTGGCAGGCGCATGCGCGCGTCAAGACCATGCGTGACAGCCCTGCGTCCGCGCATACCATCCTTAGTCGTTGCCAACCATACATGAACTATTTATAATTTACTTTTCAAAACAAAGTTTTAAACGACTTTGAATCAGTAGCCAAATTGCTTCAAGTTTGCCTATAAAATTTGAAGAGTTACCTCGATTTCTCCACGATCCCATCATGGAAACTGGATTTTGGTGACAACGGGACCAATCTGGAAGTATATGCTTCCAAACAAAGAAATTGTTTTTCAAATCGGTTCATAAATTACCGAGTTATTAAATTATCGGTTAAAAATAACCCATTTGGATAATTTCTGTGGACGAGATCCGCTCCACGTTAGTTTAATTTGTCATTTTGTTGAATGAAGACGTATTCATTGATAAACGTTCAACATACATATTTTGGCTGCGGACACATGCCTTTAAACAAATTTGCTTATCTGATGAGAAAAGTTCCATCACCGAATTGTACCGAGTGTGATGTTGAGGAAGATGTGTATCATATTTTAATGGAATGTGTCCGCAACGAATCGGCCCGTAGACAGATCGTGGATGAAGCCTTTCACGAAATTGGTGGATGTAACTACATTCTGGCTCACCCAATTTCAGATTCAGCACTCCTTATTTATAAGCTAAGTAGTAAGAATAGGTTTAAGTAGAAGATAGTGTTATGTATAGATGTATAATACAGAGCGACATCGTCACTCAGTGACAAAGCTCTTCAAATAAAGAAAAAAAAATATTATGGCTAAAACTCCAGGTGATTCGCGACATAAGTAGTACTACTTAGTACAATATTTCCCTTTGATATGCTAGCCAGATAAACGAAGAAACGGAGATGAATTTGTCGGTTAATAAGCTAATGCAAAGCGTACGCGGGAACTCTGAAAAAATTGGTCAGTACGCAGGTAAAATACGGTTTTGAATAACATTAATTTATAATAGCGTTTTTAGGGTTCCGTAGCCAAATGGCAAAAAACGGAACCCTTATAGATTCGTCTGTCTGTCTGTCTGTCCGTCCGTATGTCACAGCCACTTTTTTCCGAAACTATAAGAGCTATACTCTTGAAACTTGGTAAGTAGATGTATTCTGTAAACCGCATTAAGATTTTCACACAAAAATAGAAAAAAAACAGTAAATTTTTGGGGTTCCCCATACTTAGAACTGAAACTCAAACATTTTTTTTTCATCAAACCCATACGTGTGGGGTATTAATGGATAGGTCTTCAAAAATGATATTGAGGTTTTTAACATATTTTTTTTCTAAACTGAATAGTTTGCGCGAGAGACACTTCCAAAGTGGTAAAATGTGTGTGTGTCCCCTCCCCCCTGTAACTTCTAAAATAAGAGAATGATAAAACTAAAAAAAATATATGATGTACATTACTATGCAAACTTCCACCGAAAATTGCTTTCAACGAGATCTAGTAAGTAGTTTGTTTTTTTATACGTCATAAATCGTAAACCGCAATTTATTTAACGGAACCCTTCATGTGCGAGTCCGACTCGCACTTGGCCGCATTTTTTTTCTTTCTTTAATTTTAAAATATTATTCTAAGATGCTTTATTCAAGAATCCAACAAACATTCCATCCGAAAGTATTTATATAGATTTAGCATAAATTGATAAATCATGAATTGTTTTTTTTTATTATTTATCTTAATAATTTTTTTGATGTCTGAAATATTGTTGGATTTTGTCGCTAGGTAACTATTTAATTGATAACATATCCATTACATAGAAAACAATCTGCTATTATAAACTATTTCCAAATTTGTAATTTTTTCCATACAAGTTGTCAGTTCATTGCCTGGACTACAGTCTGTCAATGAGTGTTTGATTGCTTTGAATTAAACAATAAAATTCGCAATCGGTCACCATCTTGCTCGTACTTTGTCATAAAAAAGTGATAAAGCCGTTTTAGTGGCGGGTGGCATCGCAACGCTGCCCACAAACAAAACGCTCGCAGAGCGTGAAACCGTTTTCCGTGAAAATACTAGCTGTATAAAAGAATTTAAACGGATTATGTCGCTTAGTTTACAATTGAGTCCTATTCAGTTTATGGTCATGGGGTAGAGCCTCGTCTAGAGTGTTGACGTACTTGTGTGGTAGCACGTAGGTAGGTAAAGGTACCTACAAATTGTTTCTGTGTGCGTAAGTTCGACAACCCCAAGGTAGATTTTTCATTTCCTTGGGTTTTTACGTTAGTTCGGAAACTGTCAGTCGACTCAGATAAATAATCGGCTTGTAGAAAATCCTAGAGAAGATTGTGTGACATTAAGTCAGCCCTTCGTATTTTTTTTACATCGACGGTGGCAAACAAGCTTACGGCCTGCCTGATGTTAAGCAGTTACCGTAACCTATGGACACTTATGACTCCAGAAGAATCAGAAGCGCGTTGCCGACCTTTTATTCACTTGAGGATTCGCTGTGTTGGCAGATAGAGACATGCAGGTCACAACACAGCGCACCCTAGGGAGCCCTGGCGACCTTACTCACCACCAGGAACACAACACCACATACTTCTGCTCCACATACGAGCGAGATGACATTCCGCTGTGCCCCACCTCTCTAAAACCGTTGTATTTAACGAAAGCTGCTCTCCTACTTTTTTAAAATACTGGCTCGTGAGTGTACAGCTCACCAGCCCATGCACTAGTTTTATTTGTGCAATAAAGTTTAAATGAATATTTTTTCATCCGAATATATATACCACTTCAACCCAACAAGCTGAATGGAGTAGCGCAGTGCCAAAATCGGTCCAAGAATGTCGAAACTAGCATTTAAAGATAGTTGGCTCGCTGTATATTCAAACGGATGGAAAGCCTCGCGACGCGCCAACGCATCATCCAAACGGAACGGTTCATCATCATCATCATATCAGCTGAAAGACGTCCACTACTGGACATATGTCCAGCAGTACTCTATGCCTCCCCCAAAGAGTGCCACAATAGCCAATCCTGCGCCACCCGCATCCAGCGCACTCCCGCGACTTTTACCAGGTCATCCGGAAGGAACGGTTTTGAATGACAAAATTCAACTTTGGAACTTCATTACGTCCATCTATTTGGATGCCCAGGGCTGTTATTTGCTACGCGTTAATGCGGCTCACCCCGCCGGTCACCCGTAACGAAACTATACCTCTACCTACGCTTAATTACTACGCATCGCGGTGTCAAGGTATAATTGTGGGTGAGCGTTGAGGTGAGCTTAAAACAAGTTACAGAATAGGGGGGGGGGGGGGCTGCTGATCGATTACGTAACGCATTGTACGTGCGTCAGTTAGATCTAAATGTCACTTTGTATGGGAAAGTTACAGTTGAATTGTCTATAACGCTCGTTGGAAAAGTTACGTGTTGCACCCTCAGCTTTAGTACGAAACAATGATCAAATCCTAGTGTCATATAAACGCTGTAGCCTGATACCCATTTGTTTTAATATTGGCCTTTACCGGCGATTCGCGACGCATTTTTATTTGCGTTATAGCTACTTCATTTTCATTGTACCTATAAGTGCCATTTTTATTTTTAATTTAAACTGTTGCGAATAAGGAATCAATTTAGTCGATGATTAGTTCCGGTTCATAGACAAGTTATCGTAAGTTTATGGAATTATTTATTGTCAAAAGGCTTAATAAGAGCTGAATATGGCTGCCGCTTAAGCTGTTATTGAGACTTAGTGTAACGGTTGTCGTTTTAAGGCACTCTACCTAATCGACAACAAACTGTTTTAAAATTGCAATTTAACTTGGCTATGTATTAGCGGCAATGCGCTTAAAAAGTCGTTATAGTTTTAAAAACGTCATATAATAATTCATTTGTTTCATAGCAGTTAGCTGAGACCGTTAAAAACTGGTCTAACATTTTGATTAAGAATTAATTGTTTTTTCGTATCACTGCAATTTATATCTTAAATATATCCTATTAAGGTTGATGTAACAAAGTTGGTGCGTGCTGCATCATTACTACGCCAGATAATATCAAGGTCTCGACGTACATTGTTTACTGCTTCGAGTCGCGAATGTTTCGAGTTGATTATTTCTTTATCGCTTTGGTAAAGGTCGCGGGAGTCCGCTGGATGCGGGTGGCGCAGGACCGGTCATTTTGGCACTTTTTGGAGGAGGCCTATGTCCAGCAGTGCACGTCTTTCGGCTGATATGATGATGATGATGATGTCTTCATCGTGCATTCATAAACGTGTTTGTAAGTACGAGTATGTGTGTCATAGAGATACATTCTACGCCTAGAAACATAATGAAAATTTCCCATCAATTCTAGTACAGCGTTGAGCACTCGGACGTTTACCATACTATAACTATTATTTATTACCTACTTTACCTAGGTACACTTACAAAATCACTACATAGTATAAAACAAAGTCGCTTCCCGCTGTCTGTCTGTCTGTCTGTCCCTATGTATGCTTAGATCTTTAAAACTACGCAACGGATTTTGATGCGGTTTTTTTAATAGATAGAGTGATTAAAGAGGAAGGTTTATATGTATACAACATGCATGTATTATACATATAAATTCATATAAACCCGTGCGAAGTCGGGGCGGGTCGCTAGTGTCTTACAAAGTTAACATTACTGCGCAGAATGGCGAGTGAGGAGGCGTAAGACTATCAATTTCGATTACAACAGTCACATTCCACTGCCTTTAGGTCAACTGATGCACGCCCAATGTTCGACTCGCTAATTTCCTCGCGTCCTGCAACGCTGCTCGAAAACAAAACATGATATGAGAATACAAACAAAATGGCCGTTACGTCTTATCGTAAATAAGCTCTAAAACAGCTGACTAGCACGCCGTCTGCATAAATCAGTTCGAATTTAGAACGCTCAAATAATTTAAAAGAAAGTGAAAATGGCTTCCTACCCGTGTTGAGAACGCTCCCGTCAGTTCCGTTCCGTTACGTACCTAAGCGTATGCCTGGCCCATGTTAATTACTGCCATGCCGTCACGAAATCGAAAGTACAGAACGGAACGTTACGTTCCTTTGGAAATGTGACCTAATGAGATATATCGTTTTGAGTTCACTGGAACGTGTAGACGGAACATGTAAATCAAACGGGCTTTCCACTCTTCGTATCGTTGAAAATGTTCGTAAAATAAGGTATTCGATCGCACTTTTCATCATTAAACCCGTGGCTTTACAGCTTGATAGTTTGTAGTACCTACGCAAATTATCCGCCAACAAACTGTGCTGTTTGGCGGAACACATTTTGTAAAACTAGCGTTTATGATTTTGTGAGATAAATAAAAAAATAAAAATTAATATAAAAGGTGTCAAGTACAGTTGAGTTCCAAAATATGTGCACGGTCAAAGTGATCAAAATATGTGAAACGGACTTTATTGTTTAGGGCATAAGGTTGCTTTGATATTTTTGAACCTTTGGGAACGTATACGTATTTATGAACTCTACTGTACAGTCAGCAGCAGAGGTTGCTAAGCGGTCCTAGTGCTCAAAATGATCTACACATGGACTCTAATACTAAAGGAATAAGGATCTGTGTAGATAATTTTGAGCGTGTTATTTTGCTGTCTGATGCTGACTGTACAAGTGTACATGCTGCGAAGCACAAACTTTTTAATTATTATTGAACGTACCATATGTCGTTGTTTCTCTATGTATATCCGAACTGTTTATTTAGTAGGGCTTAATTATGTGCCTTATAGTACATTATTTAAAACCAATTTTAATAAAATACAGTTTAATCATCAAACTTAATCTATACAGCAACCTATTAATCTAACTTTTATTTGACACACATATAATCAATATAATTAATGAACTGTGGATTTGAATTATTGTATTCTGCTATTTCGTCCGTGATATACCTACTGTGTTTTTAAAATGTCACCAGTCTAATTAATTCAGATACCGACCGGTCCGGTCCATTGATAATTTGGTAGGTATCTTATCTGTTTCATATAAAACATTCGGAAATATGAAACTGACCTTTCTCATCGACATTCTAGACACTCGTGCCTAAATCGAATCCACTTTTAACAAACTAGATCGAGCACGCTTTTGCATTAATGTAATTTTTTGCTAGTGCTGAATGGGCATTTTGGGTGCTAAATAGCGTTAAAAGTTGCCAAATGAAGCACCAAAACTACACTGTCGAAACCATCTGAAAGTTGTTCAAAGTCCTTAAGAATATCCCGTGTTCGCGGATTTCCGAACCGAATTGCGTAATTCATTCGAGTGGTTCAGTTTCCGAACGCGATCAAGGTCGGCGGTGTCAAGTACGCATGCCATTGTTGTGGCGGGAAAACGATGTTAGTTTTTTTTATGGGAAAAACTTCTGTGAATGAACGTGATGCAACGAATCACTAATGCATAACAACTACCCACTATTTCTATAATTATGATCATTTAATGCGAAATGTAAATTTAAATACACCAATACCTACCCAATAGTTAAGATTAAACAGATACTTTTTACGCGTACTTATTATATTTTTTACCGCGATATTCTAAATCAACGATTCAGAAACAAAGAAGAAAGAAAGAAAGATACATATATTCACTAACACACATGACACACATATTATAGTAGTTTATGTGACTGTACATAATGAAGGGCATTAAACACGAGTGTGGGTTTATGAGATAAGTTTCATAATAACATCACACGAGTGTTTTAATGCCTAATTATGTACAGTTACATACACTGCTTTATCTATCTACATATCATAAGCCTACATGATGCATTCAGGCCCCGTAGCATGGATGGCGTTATCACGCGATAAGTGATAGGATAAGCGCGTCGTCTCGTTCTATCGAACGGTGTCAGCCAGGGACGGATGCTCTATCCTGTCACTTGTCGCGTGATGCCATCCATGCTACGGGGCCAGGAGCCGCATATTAAGACCGGCATGGCGACATTGTTTTCTGGCAGCTGCCATAGTTTTTTTTTTTAATTCAGAGACAAACTAGAGTCAGCTCTAACTATCATATCTTTCGATATCTTACTTACGTGCGACATTTGTCAAATTTGTATGCGACTTGACAATTCATTTCGAACTAAACGTCATCTCGACTGATATTAGAATAGAGGTCAAATCAAATTTCTTTGTTTTTCGAAGATGTTCGAAATTTTAATGAAATAATATTATCGAAATCGATGTTATTATTTAGCAATAATAACATTTTCACAGATAAGAAATTTGTTCTAACAAAACAGTCTGTTTTTATGGTGGTCATAATGTGCGGTTCTTGAACGCATCATGGAGGGTTTATGATATTTAGATAGATAAAATAATAAAAAACAGAAAAATTAAGTAGGTAGTCGAAAACCGAATCCGGAAACCGTACGCGGAAACCGAACGTTTGCGCCCAGCCTAAAATATGATTTCGTAGCGTTTAAATCCACTAGCATCCTTGTATGCTGGGACTTTTCCTTAGCATAAGTACTGCTAAATTTAATAATTTTCCTAAGAAACTATATTGCCTCCTGGCTTACCTGGGACAGAACAACAAAAGAAAAACTTGAACAACCCATTTACAATTACATTACGTTTTGGCGATCGCAGCGTTATTCGATTGTTTCGACTCGAGTGATATCCGATGCCGACGGAGCGTGAAGCTCGATACTAATGCATATTCATGTCCATTACCATAGATATTCTGAACGCGCCCGTATCAAGGAAAAACGTCACAACTAGCCAGCACTTTTATACACACTTGGGGCGTTTGCATGGACGCTGCACGAACGGACGTTCGCGATTTCGTTTTCGTCATAACTCCAGTTTATTCATTGAGGACATGTTTAATTGTCGTGCTTAGGAATGCTGAGATGTAAAGCGAATACCATAGCTGTGAATTAATAGCTAATCCTAAGGCATTCTCGCGTTTCTTTTTTGACAGAGACAAGACAGAGACAAGAAGAGACTAGAGGAGATAGACGGCAAATGATACATCAATAGAAATATTCTTACGTGTTGCTGATAGAAGCCGTTTCTTTTAGATGGTTGAGGTTCAGATAAACCTATTCGATTGTGTACAAGATTCGCTTTTCGAATTGTGGCCATTCAATGCAACAACTTGTTGACTTCTTTTAGATAACGTAGTCAAACGGTGGTTGTGAATTTATTATCGTCACAATTATGTTTTATCAAAAACACGATAATTATGCAGATAAGAACCTGTTGACTTCCTTCATTATGTATTGCGATGAGTTTTTAAATGCTCCTACTAATTAAAATGTTTAAATGACAGCTATGGTGACGTTTTGGAATGCAGCTTATTTTCTGTTTATTTTACATGACTTATTCCGTCTTTATTTCTTTGAATATGTGTTCTTTTATCATCAATCTTCATATTTAAATCATTTATTGACATCATCTGTAAATAAAAATACAAATATAAAAGGTTAAAATTACCATTATCATCAGACAGACACGCTGTGAAATTGCCTGTCATCATCGTATTAAATAGTTATTTATGATACAAGTGCGGAAAGTAGGTAATTCCCAACGAGTGGCGAAGACCAAAAACACGACCGTTAGGGAGTGTTTTTGATCGACACGAGTTGGGAATTACCTATCCGCACGTGTATCATACAATATTTTACAATGCATCATGCGAGGAAATAAAAAAAATGCATAAAAGGTGCAATTTTAATTGTCACGAACTCACGAAATCTCATTCCCGCATAGTGTGCGGGAATATTAGCCTTAAATGCATTCCCGCACGAGCAGGTCCAGCCCGGCCACGCCATGCAGGCATCGACCACTGCCCGTGTTTATGTCCAACCATATAAAGGGGCACATTCAGAGCAAGTGCATTGTAATAGTACATTACTTACCTAGGGCGGTTAAACAAAGAATGTCTCAGATCGCAGGTATTTGACGCCCGAACCGAAGGCTAGGGCGATAAATATGCGCTCTGAGGCTTTCTTTATTACCGCCCGTGGTGAGTACAAAATTTTACGTCTCTATCTGGCCAGGAAGTGGGGTTTTCCGCACGCATAGCGTGCGGTAATTCCTACTTTATGGCCAGGTATGACGTAAAGAATCTTATATACGCCTTTCTGGCCTAGGGCAGAAAGGCACGTCTAGAGTCTAGACTCCGTTCAGCAGACGATAGCGAATTAGCGACCGAGAAGGGCGTAAAGCGTGACTGTAAGCGCGACGGTCGTCCTAGTCCGCCCGCCACGTTCTTTAATGGGGCCATTGTGAGAATTCGTTCCAAAGCGTTCATTTTGATATCCAGTCCTCCGCATAGCGTAAGACAAAGATGGAAATAAGAGATACATGTTACTACGGATTCTTAATGTAATTGAACAAGAGAGCGAACCGAGCAAACCAAACGAAGTTTTCCGTTTCAGCTTGGGCCGAAATTCTTTCGTATGTCCAGATGAACGGCTGTTTTCTTCTACACGTCGCATCTCTCAACCGAAATTGTATGAGCAGGTTCAGTAACTAGGTATATAGTTTTATTTGTTGATTGGGATTTACGAAATCTTTTTTTAGTAGTTGTAAAAAAGTAAGTTGTAAGTTGTGTGTTGTAGTTTTTTTTGTAGTATTCAGTTACTAGTTGATACAATCGAAAGTCTAAAATCGAACAAAAGTAACTGTTTCGTCGATACGTACCTGCGATAATGATATATGTATTTCACTATACAAAATTATTCTTTCTACATCCTTTCTGTAATATAAATAGCATGACAATGGAATATAAATTATATTCTAGTTTATTTGATCAGCAGGCTTGACACATTAATGTTTTTTTTTCAAGTCGAGAAAAACAGGCGAACCCGTATTCGGACTGCGATGTCATTATTCTTCCCAATTATTATTTGTGACAGGAGGACACATTTACTAGAATTTTTGCCAAAGCCAAATTTAAAACGTCATAGCATGACGTAAACGTCGAAAATAATAGAAAACATTAAAAAAAATAGTTTTTTCACAAGATATGTTTATATATAACTTAACCCAATCTTAAATTTTAAAGCTTATTAGTTAAGTTTAGTCTAGTAGTTAGAAAGAGAGAATGCTAAGAAATTGTATGGGTTAGTGTATTTTCCTACATGACTTTTGACTTTCTTTTTGTGATTTGTGCCCTTTGGGTCTTTCTATATATTTTGCCTATATAACAAGTCTTGGTCTTAACAAATCGTAAGAAATATTCTTATAATTTGCATCTTATGGCCTGGATATTTAGAATCGCTGTGTGAACGCAATATATTGCATCAACTTGACCATCTTCATTATCATGTAACTATCTCTTTTTTAAACTCAGTCTGCAGACAGATGCTGGTATTTCTACATTACTAGAGTCTGGCAAACATAAATGAAATCCACTAGTTATAATCACGTGGCAACACTGTTGCGTATGACGTTTAGTGTTGATGCTTAATTGAATCTAAGTGGATTCCACTTGCGTTTGCTAGACTCTAAAGCACTTCACAGGATTTTGACACGGACTCTTTTCATATTGCAGTAAATACGATATTGTCTTCATAAATTATTTTGTGAATTCTATAATTAGTATACCATGTAGTCTGGTCACGCGTAATTTTAAGGCCTCCACACACCGGTTGCGGGCGCGGGTTGGGCGCGGGAAGTTGTAAAACATTGAAACTACACTTTAAGCACACACCGAACGCAGGCCCGCGGGCCTTTAGAGTCTATCTGGCATGTACAAAACCCTTAGAATACAATGTAAGAAAAAAAACTCAGTCTACACGCTTCATGAGCGCTGGAAAGAAACAAAAGAAACTCGAAACGTCGGGATATATTTATTACATAATATACCAATACCTAATAAATTCGATCAAGAATTTTTTGGTCGCGGTAGTTATTCTTGAAGCGAGTATAACATAGGTACAGTAGATGGCAAACTTCGTTCGCAAATGACCTTGCCTGCGCAAAGGCGAATTGTACGTGCAAGCTGCCCCCCCACTTCCCCTCATTTGCGCACGAAGTTTGCCGTCTACTGTATTGTACATATACCTATGTACTTATACAAGTGTTTGTAAAATCAGTTAGGTACCTACTCAAATAACCACGATTGGCAAACAATAGACGACATCACATTAGATACTTGGTGGAGTTGAGATAGACCAATTTTAAACGCCTTTGTTATTGTATGATAGTAAACTACTACGTGATCTTTCGTGGATTTATTTATTATTGTGCGTGACACTCGAGCAAAGCGAGGCGTTCTAATATCGAAGTGTCACAATTGTATTTATTATAAATAAGTATTTAATGGTGATATGATATTCTATCAACTTGGCAGTGCGATAGAACGAATTGAACTAAAAATAGACGAATTTGAGAAACTCTTCCGTTTTTGAACGATGTCAACAGTAAATCGATATATCAATGAAATATTGTATTTATTTAGACAAGGGGGTTTATGTGTGTTTATTAATGTAATATTTATAGCCAGTTAGCCAGTTACTGTGTGACATGTTGGGTATATTTCCGATGTACAGTCGACCGCATAAGTTGCTGAACACCTAAGTACCTTGTCGTTTTCACTCGTTTGACAACTTCATATGGCAGTTTAACATGACGTTTAATGCGACAAGGTACAAAGGTGTTAAACCCCTTGTGCGTACGTCAATTCGTCATGTTCTACAACTGCTCGCGGCGCGGCGTGCCGCTTGTATGGCTAATTTTGTGATATCTATCGTGAAATTTTCCATAAAACGACATCATTTTTCAATGAAAAGCAAAATTTGACAGCCGGTAACGACGCCAACTTTTTTCAAGAAGTCATGGTAGCACGCGTCATGTTAACACAAGTGATTTCTGTAAATTTGCAAGTAAAATTTAAAGCACTAAGTGGATATTGTTCGCCGGTGCGCAAACTGACCTTTTGTTATTGTAATTAGTGTTTGCCGCTGGTTTCGCGAATTAATATACCATGCCGGTACAACGATTTATATTACAAAAATCAAGAGCGATAGTTGGTCCTTTTCATGCTTAAACCGAATTAGATGCAATGTTACATTTTATCCTGTAATTCATTCCTTAACAAAGACGAAACGAAGCAGAATGTTATTCAATAGAAACCAGAATTTTAGTCTTCCTCTTCCATAGAAACATAAACTGGTTTAGTTTTAAAACCACGTTAAATTATCATACTAGATTTTGCAGATGTCGCAGCCATATGGTAAATGTTGAGTATTATCTATCACTACAAGGGGTAGTACCTATAATTGCACAGTGAATGTACTCTCTAATGGTAAAATATATACAAAATATTTAGTGATTTGATATGCGCTAGTAATGTAAAAGGGTGTTTCACAAAAAAAAAGGAAATAATCATATCCCTGAACAATCGTAGGGAAACGGCGAAATTGATTTTAATGATAAACCTCTTAAAGTAATGACAATGACATATTCTTTCATTTTATGACTGGTCAAGCAACTTTAAAGAACATGGGAACATATGTTTAGTTTTGATTATTTAAAGAGGTTTTATTAATGACCTGGAGTGGATTATCATATTAATCATGTTAATATAGATATTATAGACCAAGCATTGTTTGTACAATTCTTGAATTATCACAACATATTTCTCTTTGTCTACTCATGTTTATTTAAAAACAGGCTATTTATTAACATAACTATGATGATAAATATACAACAGCTTTTACTATAACAATATAGGTAGGTAGGTACCTAATGTAAAAGCAAATAACTGAAGTGTTTACATGGCGTGAATGCTTGCTATAGTTAGCTATCTATAGCTGCGAATAGCCTAACTGTATACAACTTTCATACACTTTAGCATCTTTAATGGATTATTTAGATACCTAGGTAACTATAAATAAATAGTGATGCAATATAATATGTAAGTATGTTACAGAAAAATATGATCAACAGATCTTTATAACGTTGAATGAAATTATGCTTATACCTAATTAGGTTGTATACAGTGGAAAGGCGTACGCGTACGTAAAATTTCACTTTTTATGCAATTTTTTTTATTTCCTCGCATGATGCATTGTAAAATGTTGTATGATACACGTGCGGATAGGTAATTCCAAACTCGTGTCGATCAAAAACACTCCCTGACGGTCGTGTTTTTGGTCATCGCCACTTGTTGGGAATTACCTACTTTCCGCACTTGTATCATAAATAACTATTATAAATTGCTTAAAATCTTCATTAACCAATATAAATTGCAAGAATGTAAACAAGCGACTAACAGCCTGGGCTTCCGCCCGGATTTCCTGAGCTGCTCTAAAAAACTCAACTAATAGAGTAATAACGTCATTAAAGCATCGTGATCTTACAACACGATCTATTTTAACACACTTTAAAAGAGTTTGTAAAAAGATAAGAGATTATATAGCTGGGCATTTTCAAATTATTGTGTACCTACAGGGATCGGAAACCGGTATTGTTTGTATGGGAACGAAAACGGTTCTTTTTCGTTCTTTTGATAATAATTTCATTTCTAATTGGGCAATCTAATAATACGCACTCGTTACCTCAAAACACAACTGAGTCCTACATGTGAAGTATAAAATAGTTCGAGATTTGTGGTAAACCGAGGTTTTAGCAATTAACCGGTTCCGATCCCTGTTAACCTACAGTTAGCGTGAGTCGTCAAAAAAAATAACTCAGCGTCAGTTTTGTGACGATAATAAAGATTTAGGTTTGTATGAAAATTTAAGTTAATTTTTACATGCTTTTTATGCTTTCTTGTCGTCACAAAACTGATACTGGGTTAAGTGTTGTTTGACGAATCACGCTAATTGTGTACACAATTATTTGTAAATACCCACCTACTACATATGTCACGAGGAATTAAGTTTTTTGTCTTTGCTGCGTGACGTTTTTTTTTTGTCGGGAAATATTGAAAAACATTTTGGTTTGTGTTGGGTAAAACAGCCAAAATTCTATAATATTAAATATTTATTAATTTATTTCCGATATTTCGTCGCTAAATGTGTAAAAAGCGCGAGTGTATAAAGTGTCATATTGTAAGCCACAAGTCGTTCAGTATCGAACCGATGTAGCTCTTTACACAGCTCAGACGTAATCTGACCTTCTACCGGCCACACCTTGACCCCGAGTGGCATTCCTCTAAAACATCTACAGCACACTTTGTAGGCTAAATCGCAACTTTACACCGATTATAATTTCCATCGTCTTTGTTCTGAAGCCACGCAACCAGTGACCTTCCTTCGGGATTTCTCCAACGTGGAAAATCTGAAACGCGGTCGTTTAAGATCTTACTCGATTGACAGAAAGCCTATTTTGCCTTGATTGAGATGCATTGATGACGCGGTTTTTGTGAGTCTGGTCGAAAGTCCGTGATCGAGTTGTCGTGATCTGTCGGGAATTATTCAAATAACGTAAGAAGGTCGCGTCTCCTTGTCCGTGACACTGGCCGTTGTGTTTAAAAAAAGTATTTGAAGCAAAGTTTAAATAAAAAGTTGCAGAAACAAAGTGCATTATGTCGAATTGCGAAAGATATGTGTATGATAAAATGTGTACTTAAATGTGTATGTGTACCGTACCTATGCCTATCCCGAAGCTCCATTATATATGTTCGATTTCTCGCCCGGTGCGAGGAGCCGAACGTGCCTCGCGGTGCTCGCGGGTCATATAGTGCCAATAATGGCAATCAAAATTGTTAAAATATGCTTAACTTACCGGCTTCCCGGCGACACGATATTTTGTCAAGTCTGTCTGTTAGCCGTCAAAGGTCCAGTCAAAGTCAAGTTACAAGCCTCCGGGGCCGAAGAGCGCCGTGCTGGTCCGCGGGCTGGTACCAACATGCGCGGTTCCAATCACAATTCACAGCACAAATTCCCCAATTGTCTGCACTGTTTTACACCAAATATCCAAACAAACACTCGGGCAGCCGTGTGCCCTTAAGGCGAGCGATATTACCAATTATCCAAACAAATAAAGCCGGACTTATGTCTCCAAAGCGAGCTTTTTTTTCCACCCAAACCAAAAACGGTACAACGTGTGCCCGTGTGCAAAATTATTACAAGCAAAAATGTGACAGCTCAAATGTCACCTTCAAAACCACAGACTCAACGCCCGTACACACGGGCGGCGTATGCAGGAGTCATTCTGGAGATTACTCCTTGCATATACAATTATACAACCTCACATAGTTTTCTCCTGTAATATTAGTAGAATCATCAAACTCATCCTAGTCTCTTTTTGGTTGTACCGTAAAGGAGTCCGCGTTGGTACCTAATCTCATGATAAGCCATCTAACCTTCCAACTCAGAGGGAAAACCACACCTTGTTGAGATTAGGTAGACCGGATTCCTCACAAAATTTTCCTTCACCGAACAGCTACTGCTCAATATCAAATGATAATACTAGTTAGGTAGGTACCGATAGTTTTAAGTAAGTAGCTGCAAAAAAAACCAGGAAAATATGCATTTTTGGAATCGCAATACGCTACCGAATATGGCCTTGTTCGGTTCACACTCCATTTGTGTTACACCCTGTATAATTGAACCCAGCGATTGAACTCCAGTTCGTTACTAAGTATACGAAGTCCAAAAATAATAGACTTAAGACTATTTTCTGCAGCAGCGAATGTGTCAAAATTGAAGTTGCCCGGGGGTAGGGTTGCCATACGTCAGGATTTGTCCTGACATGTCAGGATTTTTGACCCTTTGTCCGGACTGCGGCCGGACTTGGCAAGTGTCAGGATTTTTAGGAATGACTTCATATAAAAAAAAGTTTACGAGATATATTTATTACAAAGTTTACACGATTTATTGAATGAAAGAATACATAAAAGTTGTAATTAATCAACAAAAACAATAATATTTCTTTCAAAATAATTTAAAATAGGAAAAGTTACAGCTTATCTCTAATCAATTTGTTTGCTTAAAATCTCTGTTACAAGAAATGTCAGGATTTTTAGGGTGATGTCAGGAGTTTTCCCCTTCTGTTTTCAGCAAAAGAAGGGGAAATATGTTGGGGCACCTGATACGACATGACAATTACATAAAAACTATAATTGAAGGAAAAATTGAAGGAAGGAGAGGCAGAGGAAGGCCAAGACGTGCGTTTATGGACCAAGCTAAAGAGAAAGTTAATGTAATGTCGTATCAGGAGCTCAAAACAGTGGCAGAAAGAAGAACAGAATGGCGATTACTCCACCGACAAGAGCCTGGCTCTTAAATTTATGATAATGATGATGTCAGGGGTTTTATCAGGACATTTAATTCTTCCATATGGCAACCCTACCCGGGGGGGTAATTACGTAACGTTGCGAACGCGTGTCGGTACAATTTAACTGTCAATTTTCTATATAAAAAGTGACATTTAGACCTACTCGATGTTCGTACAATGCGTTACTTGATCGACCTACAGTGCACTACCATCCTTCGCATTGTCACTAAACATTTCGACCTCGTACAAAGGCCGTAAGCACAATACACTTTTATCGCAAGTCCGGTTTACAAGAAATAACAGAACTAGCTTATACTTGTTTGACATATCCTATTGTCCTACTTGCCTTGTCATTGGAAAACCGGCCTTGATGCAACGTTACACGGGCGGTTTTTGCTTGGATGCGTTGATCCTGTTTTTGTTATCTGTGGGCTTGATTGGAGCAATTTGGCACAAGCTTACGGAATACGGAACTGCAATCAATCGGAAGGTAGTTTTGTAAATAGAACAGGATATAGAACATTAAATGCACTATTTGATAAGATAAATATTCTGAATAGGTAAAAAAACGTACCTAAAGATAAGATCATTTACTCGTATTTGTCCAACATAGGTTACAATACATGTGCCTTATTGTGGCTTAGGTACAAATTGTTAAGCATGCATGACAAGTCCCTATCATTTATGGTGTAATAACTTCTATGAGCAAGAATATTTTTAAGGCTTTTTTAAACGTGTGTAGTTGACCTATTGAACTTAAACATATTGGTACTTAATCTATTAAATATCTCAGAAGCTATTCCGACTACATTTTTTTTTGTGTCTAGACAACTGTGTCAACAAATCGTAAGAAATATTCCTATCATTTGTATCTAATGGCCTGGATATTAGAATCGCTGTGTGAACGCAATATATTGCATCAACTAGACCATCTTCATTATCATGCAACTATCTCTGTTTTAAACTCAGTCTGCAGACAGATGCTGGTATTTCTACATTACTAGAGTCTGGCAAACATACATTGAATCCACTAGATATAAACACGCAGCAACACTGTTGGACAAAATGTATGCGTAATGCGTATGACGTTTAGTGTTACTGCTTAATTGAATCTAGTGGATTCCACTTGCGTTGGCACTGGCCTTAACACTGTGTGTGTGACAGTGAATGAGACAGATAACGAATGTACTAGCTGCTCGCGTGGCGTCGCCCGCGTATTACAAGGAACGTAGACAACACCGCGGCATAAAATATAGCCTACAACCATCCAGAAAGTCCATTCAACAGACAGGTGAAAGAATTTCTGAAATCGGATAAGCGGTTACGGCGTTTACCCTAAACATACAAACTTGCAAAGCTACAATCAACGACGTTTGTTGTACCTATGGAGAGATTGGAGAGTCGAGCACCTTGGCGACCCTTAAATACTTAGGTATTTACAATACATAGACGGTCACAGAATATAATGTCAAGTAGGTAGGTATAGATAATAAAAACATCGAAGATCCCATTGACATTGCAGACATATTTCATAAGCACATATTTCTCCAGCAAATTTACGAGTTGGCACAGACGAGATTTATTGGGCCAATTACGGGCTCTTTCAGGGTAAAAACGACGTACCTAACATTACATTCCTCCAGAAAACAGTATCGTAACACTCTAAAGCTAACCTTGTTGCATCGTAGTAAGGTTTATTTTGGGTCACTTGTTACGTTAGAACATTCTCGAATAGATAGTCGTATGTAGTTTGAATGCGACTGTCGCTTGTTACCTTTTGTGAATGGAGCGCAGTATTGTGGACCAATTCGGGAGCCATTTTCTGGTCGTTGAACTTATTGAAGAATTCACTAATGCTCATTGCACTTGTTCGACTTATCAATCAAATCCTGTTTTTTTTATATATTTGTTTTTTATCCCCATACCTATGAATAAAAATTTGCTAAGCAACCAGTGGTGAACCCAGGATTCTGATTTATAAAGCTGGCCGACTCCTCTGAGGTTATAACCTAAATCAATAGATTTAAGTAAGAACTCAGATTATGTGGCTAAAGGGCTCTATTTATTTACTAAATTGTATTTGATGCTAATTGCAATACGATTTAGCATTTCTGAACGTGCCATATTTATACAAGTGCGATCAAC
This sequence comes from Epinotia brunnichana, assembly GCA_963854355.1. Classification (NCBI taxonomy): domain Eukaryota; kingdom Metazoa; phylum Arthropoda; class Insecta; order Lepidoptera; family Tortricidae; genus Epinotia; species Epinotia brunnichana. Next base: position 1,847,692 of record OY977945.1, on the reverse strand, counting down.
ATCAATAGAATGTTTATTGCGCAAATAATGTTCGCTCGAAATTATCCCAATGACGCGGCCGAACTGTTTTCGGTACAATTTTGTCTCCATTAAACATAATAATATGATGATATACTTACGTCATTATTCATAATGCTGCAATGCCATCATCATCCTTTAATTCAGCCTTTTCCTGTTTCGCAACTGGATTCCAATTCTCATTAGGAGTTTGCTGTGCTAAAGTAGCCCCATAGTCACGAAACTTTGTCTAATTCACTAGGTTGCTTTATCCTGAGCAAATTTATACAGGGTGGAATTTCATAAACTGTACATAATAAAAGGAGAAAAATTTCAGCCAATTTCATCGGTTAAACGGTGTTTTTTTTTTCTAGTCATTAGTTTTTTTTTTACAGAATTTTGAAAATTTTTGTAAAAACTCGGGTAATACACCTAATTCAGACGGTATAACTTTTGATCCAATGGTCCTAAAATGAAAATAAAAAATGCAGAGTATTACCAAGGGACAGGTTAATAATTCTTATTAACAATAAAAAACCAACTAGAAGAGAAAATCCGCAAAAAAAATTATTGTTTTTGAAAAATGGCTACAAAAATTACGAATTTTAAAAGAAAAACACAATTTTCTGAAAAAAACGCAGATTTAGTTACCATTTTTTTTGCTTAGTATTAAACCTCACTTAATGCCGATTCTAAAACCGGTTTTAAACTGTCTCAGACTTTGAAAAATACCACGCAAATGGGTACGTAAATCAAACCATAATTTTATTAATTTTAATCCTCTTAAAATCCTTAATGACCGTTTGTTCACAGGTAGTTGAAGGGTGTTATTGGGTTTTAGGTGGAAATAACAAATAACGTACTTAGTATTAATCCTCACTGAATGCCGATTCTAAAACCGTTTTTAAACTGTCTCAGACTTTGAAAAATACCACGCTAATGGGTACGTAAATCAAACCATAATTTAATTAATTTTAATCCTCTTAAAATCCTAAAACGCCGCGGTACCGGTGTTGTGTTTGACTTTATTATTCAAAATCTGCCTGTATTTTTTTGGTTTATGTATATCCAAGGAAAAGGAAAGTGAAATTCCGCTATGGGAAGGGAAAAGCGGAGGGTATTTTTTGTCAGAGAGATCGCGCACTCAATGCGGGGGGTGTGTGTCCGCGTGGGCTCGCCCTTCGGGCCTTCGGCCCTCGGGCTCGCGTAGATAGCGTGCTCTGAAGGGACGCTTCGGGCCTTCGGCCCTACGCGGAGCTCGGCCTTCGGCCTTCGCGTACCTGGAAGCTCACCTTCGGGCCTTCGGCCCTCAGGTTCGCTTAAAGACACTTGGGGGGCGTAGGGTTTCCGCAAGCGCGCTTTGAAGGGACGCTTCGGGCCTTCGGCCCTACGCTTCGGCCTTCGCCTGCCACGAAGCTCACCTTCGGGCCTTCGGCCCTCAGGTTCGCTTTTAACACACTCGGGGGTTAGTGAGTGGTAGCACAACCTTAAACTCCCGCAGCTCGGCCTACGGCCTTCGCCTACTACAATAGACACTCGGGGGCATAGACGCACAGGCCCGAAGGTGAGCTTAGAGGCACGCGAAGGCCGAAGGCCGAGCTCCGCGTAGGGCCGAAGGCCCGAAGCGTCCAGCGAGGCCGTAGGCCGAGCTGCGGGAGTATAGGACTGTGCGTCTATGCCCCCGAGTGTCTTTCGTAGTAGGCGAAGGCCGAAGGCCGAGCTCCGCGTAGGGCCGAAGGCCCGAAGCGTCCTGCGAGGCCGTAGGCCGAGCTGCGGGAGTTTAAGGTTGTGCTACCACTCACTAACCCCCGAGTGTGTTAAAAGCGAACCTGAGGGCCGAAGGCCCGAAGGTGAGCTTCGTAGCAGGCGAAGGCCGAAGGCCGAGCTCCGCGTAGGGCCGAAGGCCCGAAGCGTCCCTTCAAAGCGCGCTTGCGGAAACCCTACGCCCCCCAAGTGTCTTTAAGCGAACCTGAGGGCCGAAGGCCCGAAGGTGAGCTTCCAGGTACGCGAAGGCCGAAGGCCGAGCTCCGCGTAGGGCCGAAGGCCCGAAGCGTCCCTTCAGAGCACGCTCTCTACGCGAGCCCGAGGGCCGAAAGCCCGAAGGGCGAGCCCACGCGGACACACACCCCCCGCATCGAGTGCGCGATCTCTCTGACAAAAAATACCCTCCGCTTTTCCCTTTCCATAGCGGAATTTCACTTTCCTTTTCCTTGGATATACAAAAACCAAAAAAATACAGGCAGATTTTGAATAATAAAGTCAAACACAACACCGGTACCGCGGCGTTTTAGGATTTTAAGAGGATTAAAATTAATTAAATTATGGTTTGATTTACGTACCCATTAGCGTGGTATTTTTCAAAGTCTGAGACAGTTTAAAAACGGTTTTAGAATCGGCATTCAGTGAGGATTAATACTAAGTACGTAATTTGTTATTTCCACCTAAAACACAATAACACCCTTCAACTACCTGTGAACAAACGGTCATTAAGGATTTTAAGAGGATTAAAATTAATAAAATTATGGTTTGATTTACGTACCCATTTGCGTGGTATTTTTCAAAGTCTGAGACAGTTTAAAAACGGTTTTAGAATCGGCATTAAGTGAGGTTTAATACTAAGCAAAAAAAATCGTAACTAAATCTGCGTTTTTTTCAGAAAATTGTGTTTTTCTTTTAAAATTCGTAATTTTTGTAGCCATTTTTCAAAAACAATAATTTTTTTTGCGGATTTTCTCTTCTAGTTGGTTTTTTATTGTTATTAAGAATTATTAACCTGTACCTTGGTAATACTCTGCATTTTTTATTTTCATTTTAGGACCATTGGATCAAAAGTTATACCGTCTGAATTAGGTGTATTACCCGAGTTTTTACAAAAATTTACAAAATTCTGTAAAAAAAAAACTAATGACTAGAAAAAAAAAAAACACCGTTTCACCGATGAAATTGGCTGAAATTTTTCTCCTTTTATTATGTACAGTTTATGAAATTCCACCCTGTATAGGCTCTCCAGTATGACTCATACTCATGTATTCATAAAATATAAAATTATCCAGACTGATGATCAGGGTTTGACAAATTCGATCCAGTTTGTTCACACAAACTAGACCTGCTGGTCGATCACGTAACGCATTGTACGTGCGTCAGGCAGATCTATATGTCACTTTTTGTATAGGAAAATGACAGTTGAATTGTTCTAACGTACGTTTGAAAAGTTACGTGATCGTCCCTCTGAATGTTCTTTAGTAGTTCTCAAGCACCCCGACTGCTATCGGAAGCTAAGACAACGAAATAATCTTGCGCAAATAATTTGCTCGCTCAGGAAGACGCGTGTTATGGATGGCAGAAGACGTTAATCATTTGGCTTCGTTATCATAAAAGTGTTAGTAAGTAGGCCAGTAGGTGTAATAGAGATATTTAGGCCTGCAAATGACAGCACTTGTTTATTTAGCTTAAGCTAATTGGCCTTGATTCATTCGGAATTCCACTGGACTCATTATCTTTAATTTAATGAGAATAATCACGTCAAAACATCCGTTTTACATTAAGATTGCTTCCGTTTATTCAAAATATAAATTACTGTTAGTTTAAAATCTGAATATTAAGTCTCAAACACTCGTCTCGGAAACAATGCCACTAAGGCGAAAAGATTAAGTGGTCTTAGTAATTTCCTAAGTATGTAGGGTCAAATAGTTTGTATTAAAAATTTACAATGGTTCAACCGCATGCAAGCAATGGACTTCATAATTATACCAATGTTAAAAAATATTACCTATACTTATCCATCGTTTTAAGGATTATTATTCAACGAGGAATCGTCACCTCAGATATCTTACTAGACAAAGATGGACAAATAAACCTATGTCAAGCCTACACTTTATTGTGTATCTGTATTAGAAACTGCGCTGCGTCTCATCCAATTAGCATTTTGCAAATACCCATTTCTATTTTTTACCTCTTGAAACAAATCGTTTATGAGCGCTGTTACAAATCGTTTTTCAAATCAATGCTCATTTCAAATCAACATCAAAGACATGTCGAATGTCTGCAAAACTCTTGGTTTATTTCATATTTGTCTGACACTTACATGTGTGTTTTCGCGGAAATTACCAAGACAGCAGTCAATGCACGCTAATACAATGCTTCAAACTCATCACTTGTTACAATTTTTACCTATCTTTAGTCGCAGCCATTGAGTCTACGTCCACGTAATGGTTTTGCCGGTTGCGGTAAATTATACCGAGCTGACTGAGTCGGAGAATATTGTACGAACGCATTAACGTGATGCACGTATGCATTAAAGTTTTCCGCAGTTAATTTTAACATTATGCAAATTAAATTCAAACAATACTGCGGTATTTTGAAACAAGTTCACAGAAATGTTCTGCAATGCAGAGCAATTCATAATTTTATACAGCAATACATATGTAGTGGGTTGCACCAACTTACGACGTATAAGGCGCTGACGGCTGATGTCATTCGATAGAAACAAGTAAAACTTTCCATACATCCATATTTTAACGAAGGCCGCTTACGATAACAGACAGTTTGTTGCAACCCACCCTTAGTTGTTTCGAATCTAATAAGTAGTGTGCTATTTCGCAAACAGCTGTCTGATGTTATTTTGTTTATTGTTACAGAGCGAGTCGAGCTACACGTCCTCGGAGGAGGGGTGCGGCGGTGGCGAGCGGCACGCCGTGCTGAGCTACGAGCAGGTGTCGCGGCTCAACGATGTCATGGACGAGGTGGTCGCCATCCACGGGCGCGGCAACTTCCCCACCCTGCATGTGCGCCTGCGCGAGCTCGTGGCCGGCGTGCGCGCGCGCCTCGAGGCCGCGCAGGCCGTCGGCGGTGCCGGCGTGGCCGTGCGCGACGTGCGCCTCAACGGCGGCGCCGCCTCGCACGTGCTCGCCGACCGCCCCCAGCCGTACTCCGACATCGACCTCATCTTCACCGCCGACCTCCCCACCGCCCGCCACTGCGACCGCGTCAAGGCCGCCGTGCTGGGCCACCTCGCTACCCTCCTGCCCCCGGCCACCCCGCGCCACCGCGCCTCCACCGCCGGCCTCAAGGAAGCCTACGTCTCCAAGATGGTGCGCGTCAACTCGGACGGCGACCGCTGGTCCCTCATCTCCCTGGGTAACTCCCGCGGCCACAAGTCCGTCGAGCTCAAGTTCGTGGACGCGATGCGCCGCCAGTTCGAGTTCTCCGTCGACTCGTTCCAGATCGCGCTGGACTCGCTGCTCGCGTTCCACGAGTGCGCGACGCTGCCCATCGGCGAGAACTTCTACCCGACCGTTGTCGGCGAGTCCGTGTTTGGGGACTTCCGCGAGGCGCTGATCCACCTCACGGAGAAGTTGATCGCGACGCGCCAACCCGAGGAGATCCGCGGCGGTGGCCTGCTCAAGTACTGCGCACTCCTCGCGAAGGGATACCGCGCGGCGCGTCCCGAACGCATCAAGAGGCTCGAGCGATACATGTGCTCGCGGTTCTTCATCGACTTCCCCGAGCTGGGCCAGCAGCGCGCGAAGCTGGAAGCCTACCTGCGGAACCACTTCGTCGGACGCGAGGAGGAGGCCCTCAAGCACCGCTACCTGACGCTGCTGCACGGCGTGGTCCGCGAGAGCACAGTCTGCCTGATGGGCCACGAGCGGCGGCAGACCCTGGCGCTGATCGAGGCGATGGCGTGCCGGGAGCTGTGCGCGCGGACGCCGATGCTCCTGGCGCCCGGCATGGGCGTGAGTGTGGGCGGCTACTACGTGTGCGTGTGCCCCGCGTGCGCAGCGTGCGCGGCGTGCGCGGCCTGTGCGGCGTCCTGCTGCCAGTGCTGCCGGCCGCAGATGTGCCCCGCGTGACCGCGCTAGCCCGTCGCGCGCTCCGGACTCGCGTGATTCTTACCTTCTTTATCGATCGATGAATTTAGTGCCAAATGTATATAATAAAAAATATATGTATATGTATGATTCACTGTCCTATAGGCGAGTGTATATAATGTGTTGATTTATGCTTCGTGTTCTTGGCTGGATTTCAATTAGGAAATATGAAAATGGGAAACAACCAAAGCGAAAAAGACAGGCCGGTAGACTAATGCTTCTTTGGCGATTGTGAATTCTTCAGTGGATAAAATCGAGTGGCTCTCTCACCAACATCTCCAGCACCGAGCCGATCGTCTTGTCCATTGACTCGAGGGTCGGAGCCCTATCGGTAGCTTCATGTGGAGACAATTTAACCTGTGTCAATTCGAAGTTGCTCACTTTACTAGTACACAGATCAATTTTCACCAGTCAATTCTTCCTTAAGCTTCATCCATCCGGTAGTTTCTAGGAAGCTGCTAGCTTGCATCTGCTGACCACCGTAGCTTGTTCAAGAGTTTAAGCAACCTTGTTCACCTGCGGTGCCGTGCAGTTTGGCCGGTTGCCAGCAACCTGTCTACCATCCCCGCACTCGTTTGCTAATGATTCTAATCAACTATTATAATGTTAGCTAGAGAACTAAGCTGAACGTATATAGCCAACGCTTGAGGTCAAACGTGAAATAATTTCTAGTCGTACTCCTTGCGTGTTGATAAGTTAATATGTTAGCAGTACGAAAATTATTTTCCACGTAGTATAATGGACGCATTGTTAGGAATAAGTCCGAGTCGATGGTCTGCCTATAAAAAAGACTAGTTAGTTATTATTAAGCTTTTTATGTATAAAATTGTCTCCATCATAATTTTAGTGGCATGTCTCTCAAACCCCGCTCAAGTGGTACAAGTAGACGTCACTTGAGGAGTAGGTAGTTAGCATCTTGGACTGCTTTGGAAGGTGACGATGACTACTTCAGTACGAGTAGAAACATTTAAAAGCTAATAAAACAAGTCCGGCCTTGTCATTGGCCTTTAGAAACGTTTAGTCAGGTTTAGGGACGTCAAACAAGGAATCGTAAATGCAGACAAGGAATTAGGCATAGAGTATCCCGTCGGGGACTGCAGACGGTCGGCGCACTCTACGGCTGGTGTCGTGCTGGACAGGCCACGTCATAGATATGTCATTCCATTGTAATAAGGCGAAGAATACTTGCATATGTCTGAAGTCGACTGTTTAGCGGAATATGGCGTCAGCCGTGGAGTGCGCGCCCGCCCGACTGCCACGTGAGATGTACTGAAGTCGACTGTTTAGCGGAATATGGCGTCAGCCGTGGAGTGCGCGCCCGCCCGACTGCCACGTGAGATGTACTGAAGACGTATTTTATTACTATGTATTTATATAATATAACGTGTATACATTTGTCTTGATCACTCTAGTATTGTATACGACTTGGCATACGAGAGTAACAAATTAAGTTAATTATAAAAACAAAAAAAAGAGAAAAAGCAAAAAAAAGACTAAGGTGTGTACAATATTAAAGTTCACTCTTGTTATAGATAGAGATCCATTTATGAATATTTTAAGAACATTTATACAAGTGCTAGTGAAGTCACGTCGAGGGCATATGGCGTTTCCACTTTTAACATTTCATCAATTACAGTAAATATTGTAGCTGGTATGAAAACATGTGATTTAATTGTTGTAGAGTAACATACTGTTGTCGATGATTATACTTACATACATTATAACGTAGATTAAATCCAATAGAGAGATGTACTATTATTGTTGTATTTTAATGATATATAGATATACGAATGATTGTGTCAACTGTGTCCGGCCAAACGTGCATGTCTTAGGTATTTGCCAATGCATATTCAAATATAAAAAATATATGTATACACATTATTGCATGGAATTCTTGATAGGTAGTAAGATTTACATATTTTTGATTAGTCGAAACGACATCCAGAGGAATCAAGTACAATGACTCCTAGAGTCGCAAATGTTCGGGCCTACTCAGCGTTAGGGACGAAATCAGACTTGCTCACTATCGAACCAAAATTTGAGATCTCATTTTTTTTATTTCCTCAAAATATTTCGGAAATGTAGGAACATCTGCGATTTGTATTTGACTTACTTTGTACTGTTCGCAACCCTTGTCGGGGTCGACGCTGGTTCGTGAACCTGCACCCCGTCTGAATTAGAGTTTCAATTCCAATATGAAGTAGAGAAGCAGTTTTCAACAGGCTGGTTTACGCGGCTAAGGCGGACGGGGAACATGTTAGCTTCCAAACCGAGAAAATTCGGACACCAATTAATATAAAGGATCAACCCAAACCTAAAACCTTCACGGCTAGCCCAAACGAGAAAGATTATCCGTCACTATCTATTTAATAAGAACGCTCAGAAATACACGGGTAGTCTATGTCGCGTGTGCGACACGTCGCTATCTTATGCTAGCAGTGTTAATCGAATCCAGTGTCCTACAACTTTTGCTCTGTCACGACTTAAGGATCACGGAGTTGTAACGCTTTCCGAATTCTCAACACTAAGTTACGAGAGGTGTATTGATATTATATTATAATATATCAAGTATTAGAGACGTGTGTAATTCCTAAGTCAATGAGGGCAAAGAGGGGGAGGTCCGCTGTCGCTCAGCCTTTGTCTGTAACGTCATTGTATCTTGTCTTCGAATATTTCATTATAAGTTGAAAATTGGTGTGTGTGGGCTTTGAGAGATTTCATAGTGATATAATCCTGTCATAACGTTGATATCATATCGATTGGACACATTAACTGTTTGATTAACCAGTGACAATCACGTTAGGACAAGATTAAATCACCAGAAACCAAACGGCCAAACATACATTGGTCAAGTTATAGTGATAAATTCAGCAAAATCGATAAATCGACGAACGCGGTGGGCGACGGACTCGTCTGTACTTAGAAGTAAAACAAGTACATAATTATACCTAACGAAATCTAAACCATATTCCAATTGTACCTAATAAGAGTGAGTGTAAGATAATTATCACTAGTTATACCTCTTGCTGCATCGAGACAGGCGTCTAAGTTGTGATTTGTAGTCTTTTCGACAGGTCTTTTAACGTTATCAATATTGAATATTATCATATTTTAAATAACTGTGATTATTATATCTCTATATATACTCGTATTGTAATCTATTATTGGCAGTACCCGCTAAGAACTACCTCCTCGCTTAACTGAAATTCTGATAAATCGTGCTTGTGATGTATTAGAAAATATATTTTATTACCGTTGTACAGAATCAGATGATTATGACATACTTACAGTGTAGAGGGGTAATCACGTAACGTTCCGAACGCGCGTCGGTACAATTTAACTGTCAATTTTCCATATAAAAAGTGGCATTTAGACCTACCCGACGTTCGTACAATGCGTTACGTGATCGACCTGTAGGTCACATACTTCAGTCTGTGTGGTACGTAGCAAAGGGGAATTTTGATGCTGTGCAAAAAAATGTGTTTGTAAAAGAGTATATTCATTGGATGTATCTAATTCAGAGAATGTGTTTTAAATTGTTTCTGAAAGAACAAGTAAGCAATCGAGGTAATATTTTTGATCAAATTGTTGATGATCGGGTTAGCAAACGGTGTCATGGCCTTTAATTTAGAAAAAATATAAACAAAATATTCGGCCAGTATTTATTTAACCGAACTTCACATCTTTCTCTTTAAAATGATTACATTTTGTAATACATATTAAAGGTTGATTACAGTATGTGATCAACTTGCAAGGTCACACTCAGCACTTAGTTTAGTTTCAGCAACAGGTCTTAAGGATTTCGTGACGCTTTCATGAGACGGTCTAAACTAAATATTTTGGAAATGTTTTTGCGAACGAGAGACATTGCGTTATATTATAGGGTTTTATTTTTCTAAAGTTACCATCAGTTTCTGCTAGCCTTCTATGTAATGGTTAATTTTATATTGTGCACGTCATTCGGCGTCTGCGTACGTAGTTTGTTTGATTATCTGTATATATTGTAGGGGTAGAGAGAGATAGGGCGATGTTTGTTTGACCTAATGCGAGACGAATTGTTTTTGTCAGTTTGGAAAGGCCTGAACTTGTTTAATTTCTATGCTTTTCCGCAATAAGTGTTTTTATTTTATTATTGCGGACACTGAACTGGTAATTACGTTTAAAATGAATCATAGGTATATTTTATTGCAATTGCTTTCAAAGTAAATTTATTCCATACTACATTCATTACTTGATACGAGGCGTAAGGTATAGGCGTATTTCGTAACGCAATCTAGCGCGGTTCACGCGTAGACCCGGTTTTGCATTTAATGTAATAAAATACCTATACGTTGGAAACGCCTTTAAATTAGGTCTTTAATCGATGCATTTAAATCATTTGCTCATTACGCGATCTAAAACTTTCAAATTTGGAATTCTCTTTTTATTTGTATTTTATTGTTTTTTAAGGTTGCCAGTGTTGAAAATTATACATGTAACTGGCCGTATTGGTATTGATCTGTTCGAACCCAATTTAAAGAGGAATTTTAAATCAGTGTGTATGTAAGGCCGCTAGTTAAATATGGTATTGGGTTATATGAAGGTTTGAGAGTTGTAAAAGTATTTTTTAGTAGTGTGAAGTACGCAGACGCCATTACGAAGGCGTGGCTTCGGAAACTTCTTGATTGAAACAAATGACAGCGGTACGGTGTAGCCAGTGTTTTACACAGGCCTAAATCATTAACACACCCGCATCGCTGCCGTTTGGCACCTCGGCTGGGTTATTCGTAAATTTGTTGTCAGTGTTGCCAAATTAAACCGATGAAATTCCCGCGTTAGTATTTCAAGTTTAACTTTTGATCTTGCCAGTGAGTGTAATTGGAACTGTCTGAAGTTTTAACAATCTTCAAATGTTGGTAATAGTGAGAACATCCGTGTCGAAATTAAGTTTTAAAATGACCCTTTTGATTCTCATTTTGTGGGGCTGTATGTTTGAGTAGGTACTTATAAATACGCATCATTTCCAAAACACAAATTAATTGAAAGCGGGTTTTTATTTTGTTGGCTCGCCTCAAAATTATATCCTAACACGGACCCTGTATTTAACAGAAAATCTCTTGATGAATTGAAAGCCAAAAAATTTGCCGTGTTGGAGTATTTTTTCTCGTTTAAAGAATATCCATCAATTGCAACTGCAACCTCCGTTAAAGAGGACTTTTAAGGTCTTATGCTAGATGATATCGTATCAGAATGCGTAGTATTGAACTAAATTGATCTAAAAAAATCTATCGATACGAATATATATGTAGGTACCAGTAACCGCCATACGATAAATAAATAAATTGATCTAAAATTGGATTACAGGGTCATTTTAAGGTTTAAAAAGGGTAGGGATAACCCAGCCCGGGTGGGTCCGCGGCCACGCAATGCCGTCAAGTCGCTCATATGTTCCCAGCGACGCCGGCATGAGGACTCTCTGTAAGACATAGCGTAGCATATACTAGCCTAGTTTTATCATATATTACATAGTTATTACTTTTCTTCCGAGTTGCCCCCTGGGCCAAGCTACACTGTTGTTGCGATGTTTAATATAAGTACTATATTTGTGAGGAGTTTTAAGATTGTAAATTTTACAGAAAATTAAATAAAAATGTTGTGAAAATAAATTATAAAAAAGTGATAAACAGTGTTGATTGTCTTTTATTTTTGTCCCGATTACGTAGGCGTTTATTATTTATGTGTGATCAGATCAGTATATTTATTGTAGGTAAATTTGTTTAAAGTTTATAGTAGAATTGTTAAAAGATCTTGCAACTAAGTACCTAACTTGAACAATATTTTCTGCATAATATAATAAGCTCCTAGAATATAAAAATGTTTTTAGTATTTGTTGTTATAGCGGCAACAGAAATACATCATCTGTGAAAATTTCAGCTGGAACTATCACGGTATCAATGAGATACAGCCTGGTGACAGACAGACGGACGGACGGACGGACATGCAGCGGAGTCTTAGTAATAGGGTCCCGTTTTACTCTTTGAGTACGGCACCCTAAAAAGTAACAAAATTGATGACTAGGGCGCTATCGAGAAAGGAAAACGAAGTTTGTTCGTATATACATAGACATAAACATATATACATACTTTATTGGTAAGTACGTTTAACATCTGTAACGCTTTGGCATTAACTGTAAGTGGCAGATATGTACTTTGAAATAAATAATTCATATACAATTCAATGATAACATAACTAGATTAGGTATTTATATCCCTCCGTCGCTCGAATAAGCAAGTGCGACAGATACACAAACTTCGTTTCGCGGTAGGGCCTCTGAACATTAAAGACAGTGAAATATTAGTACATTACCCACCAAGGGCAGTAAATAAAGAATATCTCAAATCTCAAGTATTTGATATGCGATCTGAGAGGCTTACTTTATTACCGCCCTGGCGAGTACAAAATTGTACCTACGTCATTTCCTGGCCAGGATATGGCATCCTCGCGCTAACCGTGCTATGACGAATTAGCCCGTATGTATAACTTACCTACCTAAGTACCTATTAGCAGAGTCCGTAGACCAGAGGGGTAATCACGTAACGATCCGAACGCGCGTCGGTACAATTTAAATGTCAATTTTCCATATAAAAAGTGACGACCTACACCCGACGTACGTACAATGCGTTACGTGATCGACCTACAGGTATCGACTAACTAGCTGGAACAAAACGCAGAGCCAAGTCGGGTAATAAATAAATTCCTGTCATTTTGGTACAAGTCTACATTTTTGGGTCTTGCAGCTTGAATAAAACAAAAGTCGTCTTTCCTGTCGTCAATAGTTAAGGGCTCCCGTGCATATAAAAATGTTGTGATTGCATGAAATCATATAAGAGGACACGCCGTTTATGCGGATTAAGAGTGCAGCACAAAATATGGCTTTATAGCCCTTAAGAGTTACGCTCTCATTTTAGAACGACTAGCTAGTTTGCTCTGAAACTTTGTAGGCCTAGAAAAAGTTAAGTGCCGTCCAGGTCTTTAATTAGTTAATGTAGCTTCAGATACCATAGTAAAAAAAATACAGCAAAGTTTTTCATACAAAACTTGTTTTTGCTGTATTTAGTTTGTTTTATAAACTGGAGCCATATAAATTAGTTTCAAATGGGTATGAAGCAGGACGCAACCTGCAGGCTCTGCTCCTGCGGACCACTTATGCATAAAAGAAGTACCTACCTAGGGAGGCACATCGTGCACCCAGAAGAGGTACAACATATCACCGCCCAAAAAATCTGGAATTTCCTGGAGGCAACGGGCCTTAGCGGTGAACTCTAAAGAAAGGGCTGCCACAATAGATCACTTACTGGTCGACGCGGGATAATACAAATAATAATAATATAAACTAATTACAGACGTAGATATTCCTCATCTAATTGTATATTATGCAAAGTTTCGTTACAATCCAACACGTAGTTTTAAAATGAGAACGAAACTCCGTTTGTATGGGAAGGTGAAATTCGGCTGAGCTTAATGCGGACTCTTAACTTTGGCAATGTCCACAGTCTGTATGACCCTTTTCGATTCTAATGAGCTGAAACATGGCGGTTATCTTGTTTAATATAATATGTTTACAACCCTTAATGGTCTAGAGGCTAATGAACTATAGATGTTCCCAAATCCCAAGTATTTTGAATCCCAAGATCTGCGCGAGCTCCAAGCTGTCGACTGGCAACAGTGGCGACCACCCACACAAGAACGGGATCAATGGCTTGCACTCTTATAAGGGTTTAAACTTGTTACAATCTTATGCCACCCTAGTACCCGCAAAGTCAACAGTGCCCCTTATGGCTTGGATAGCATCAGAAAAATTGACAGTATGTGTCTAGGTAAATGTTGTATTTAAGTAATACTTACCTTGTACTAAGCGTCCCTATTGGGCTGTCATCAGCACGCGTGCACAGTATGGCAGAGTATGCCCATTGAGCTAACAGCTGCGACACGGCCGCCGGTGGCTTGTCCTCTCTCTAGTATTCTATGCTCTGAGGATAGCACGGAGATAGCACAATCCTCTGAATGTGACCCCCATCAGGTTCTCAATAAACATATTCCTAATATTAATAAAATGCAACTTAACTATTATATCGCAGAATATCCGGAGTATTTATGTAATTTTAATGATTTCCAGATAACCCTCTCACAACTATCTTTTGAACCAGGATGTACTAATCCTAACCGAATGCCGACTAAACTTATCAAAGCCCGTACCTCAAATCCCTAACTACACATATTTGTCAACTTTGCATAATCTTAACCAAAAAGACGGAGTAGTCAGTGACTAAGTCACCTTTGCAAAAAACAACCTGAACGCTATTATAGACGAAGTGAAACTAGACCACGCATCCTGCCTACAGGTTCGTCTAAAAATACTATTATTCTTGGAATTTACCGATCTCCTTCAAATACAAATGCCCAAAACTTTATAAATTCGCTCAACGCACACGAAGATAAATTAAAATTAGTAAGTACAATTATCATTGCAGGGGATATAAATTTTAATTTGCTGCCCCGATTGCAGGAACAGCAATATGAATCCTCAAACAGACAACTTTATTAAAACATGCTCAGTACACATGGCATCTTACCAGGACGTCTTCATCCCACAAGAGCGAGTAGCTGTCTCGACCACTTCATGATAAAAATAAATAAGAAACTTACTAATGCCCGCTGTTCTCAACACATCCATTACGGACCATTGTAATTATAACATTGACAACACCTCTAAACCTACTAGACAAAATAATTATGAAACAGCTGCGGCCAAAAGCTCCTTGAAAAAATTCTAGAATTACTTATTTTCTGTAACGACCCCCACTTTGTAATTCTAACACGCAAACTAAACTAATCAATAAATGAGAGTAAAAGTATAAAACTTAAACCTAGATGTCAACGAACTATTAAACCCTGGATTACTCCGGGTATTCTGCGCTGTATAAAAACAGGAATAAAATGCAGCTTAAACTAAGATCCAACCCGGATCCCGGGTATCACGTACAGGAGATACCGCAACCTATGTAGGTTGTTTATGTAAACAACCTTATTAAGAAACTAAAACGCAAGTATGACCGATAGCTTCTTGAAAAAAACTTAAAAACTAAGGCCCTGTGGACCTCAATTAAGGCCATAACAAACTATCATCATCATCATCATATCAGCCGAAAGAAGTCCACTGCTGGACATAGGCCTCCCCCAAAAAGTGCCACAATGGCCGGTCCTGCGCCACCCGCTTCCAGCGGACTCCCGCGACCTTTACCAGGTCATCAGTCCACCTTGTGGGGGGCCTACCCACGCCACGCCTTCCGGTACGTGGTCGCCACTCGAGAACCTATAACAAACTATAAAACAATGAAAACAAATAACGCTGAACTACTAAAATACAAGTCTACTCCTCACGAGTCTGTTAACCGCGTTAATGACTTTTTTACCAACATTGGTAGAAATCTTGCTGCCAGCATCCCGCCTGGAGACATGCCCACCTCACCAGCCACCCAGTCACACCGTCTAACACACCCCCCTAACTCATCTTTTGTCCTCCTGGACACTGACCCCCAGGAAGTAGCTAGTATATTAATGTCACTAAAACCTGACAGTGCAACCGGGTATGACTGTGTGCCTACTAAACTTCTAAAGCTCTGTAAATCAACTATAGCTCCCATTGTTAGTCACCTGGCAAATCTGTGCTTTGAACAAGGTGTCTTTCCACCTGCTCTTAAAAAATCTTTAGTCACGCCTGTCTACAAGAGTGGGGAGCGAATTAATCCAAACAATTACCGGCCAATCTCAGTCTTGACAGCTTTCTCTAAAATAATCGAAAAACTCATCAACAATAGACTAACTAAACTACCTAAACTTAATCTCTAAATCTCAATACGGTTTCAGACAAGGCAAATCAACGGAAGACGCTGCACTAGACCTAGCAACTAAAACATCTGTAAGGAAGTTGATAATGGTAATAAATGCCTAGCAGTGTATTTAGATCTAAAAAAGGCATTCGACACGGTTTCTCTACCCACTCTTGTAGAAAAGCTGGAACAACATGGAATTGCTTGCCGCCGGGTGACTACTTACGAAATCGCAACCAAAGAGTGAGGACTACGTGAGTGAGGACGCCACTGTGTGTGAGTGTGTATGTGTAGTGAGCGTTGAATGTTTTCAAGTGCGGGTGTGTGGTGGTTATCTTTTATCATTATACAATGCTATTCAAGTTAAGTCTTAATTTCCTGTGTGAAGCTGCGCTTCAGTTTCATCATAGCCAAGTCCATTTAACCATTCCATAAGGACTCTTTTACAATCGTATGTTTTTAAAGAGTAAATATTTAATTTCTTGTTTACATTATTATAGATGTAGTTATTGTATTTCGGCATGGGGAGGCGCTACGAAAATTAAATTCCTAGAAGTAGAAAGAAGCCAGAGATGTCTACTGAAAACTATGTTTTTTAAACCGTATCGACACCCAACCTTTGAGCTATATAAACTATGTGAACTCCCAAGTATGCGCAAATTATATATAGGTTCGGTTGTGCTAAAGATTCACAAAAAACTGTCTTATGAGTCATAAGTCATAAGTTATGAACCCTCTATTCTTAACCGTAGAAGAATTAACACAATCGTACCTGTGCCTTACCTTATCTTTGCAAGAAGACAATTCGACGTACAATCAGTTAGCATCTATAATAATGTAAACAAGAAATTAAATATTTACTCTTTGAAAACATACGATTGTAAAAGAGTCCTTATGGAATGGTTAAATGGACTTGGCTATGATGAAACTGAAGCGCTGCTTCACACAGGAAATTAAGACCTAACTTGAATAGCATTGTATAATGATAAAAGATAACCACCACACACCCGCACTTGAACACATTCAACGCTCACTATGTACAGTCGCCATCACATACATAGGTACACTATAGGTGTTCAAAAATATCGGCACATGCACCCTAATGCCTTGAAAATAGAGGTGTGTTCCGATGTTTGTGACGTGCTTGTTTGCTCCGATGTATGTGATGGTGACTGTACATAATAATAATAAAAAAAAAAAAAAAAAAATATTACGGGACAATCTTACACAAATCAACCTAGGCCCACGGTAAGCTCAATAAGGCTTGTGTTGTGGGTACTAGGCGATGATATATATAATAGATACATACATATAGATACTTATA
Organism: Epinotia brunnichana; assembly: GCA_963854355.1. Taxonomy (NCBI): domain Eukaryota; kingdom Metazoa; phylum Arthropoda; class Insecta; order Lepidoptera; family Tortricidae; genus Epinotia; species Epinotia brunnichana. The sequence goes on along the minus strand of OY977945.1, from coordinate 1,830,632 downwards.
TACATATATAACATCCATAACTCAGGAACAAATATTCGTGATTAACACACAAATAAATGCCCTGACCGGGATTCGAACCCGGGACCTCCAGCTTCGTAGGCAGAGTCACTACCCACTGGGCTACGGAGGCCGTTACATACACACACACACACACACGCACACACACAAACACACACGCACACGCACACATGCACACGCTCACCCATACACACGCTCCCACGCACTCAGCTTCACATAAGTTCCTTATACTGTAGTAAAATGAAAGGAAAGTTATGTATGATTGTTTAATCTATAAGTTTAAATTCTACTCTAATATTACAAAATCTACGTTAAAGTTAAATTTAACTATATGTTTTTATTATGTACTCACTATCTTTGGAAGAGCGAGATCTCCTGATACAGGTATCTCTATACCTTACTCTAAACTGAACCCTATTTGTTAAATGTTTTTTTTTCCTTTTTTTTTAAAGGTCTATTCAGACGTAACACAACCACCAACCACACCACAACGACATCACGTGGTCGGGCGATAATTTATATGAAAATAAATAGTTCTATTCACACGTAACCACTTTTTGCCGCTGCGTTGTGGTGTGGTTGTGGTTCGTGTGAATAGACCCTCAGAGGCCAAGACACGATCCGGGTCGTTGTGCCGTAGCTAGTGAGGATGACACTCGGGATTTTTTTTTATTTATTAACCAAAGATATAAAAACTTATTCTAAAACATGTCCCTACAAACCTGTTTAAACAGTTTCCCTGCAGCACCTGCAGGTAATATAATGACATACGATCTCCGCCCCGGGTGGCACCCATTCTGACTACGGTACTCGTAAAATGCTGCAACATTGTCTATGAAGCCTAACTTTGCAGACCTTAAAAAACTTAGATTTACTGTAATGATCTACCAAATGGTTGTACAGCTGCCGCAATCTTCTACCGTTAATGGATACTCAAACAACACAACTAAAGAACACAGTGTTGTGTGTACACAAAGGTTTTAAAGCAAAAAATACAAAAGTCAGACTTCATAGCCTGTGTTGCGGCATTAGACGATACGCCACTGGAGCTAGAAGGGTAAGTACCCAAAAAGGCCTTTAATATTTATTTCATTTACATCAGAATATTCCACCAAGCTCCTGCATGCTTGTATTTAGGCCGCGATCCCGTTGCCATCTTTATTCGATCGCTGACAAAATAGACGAATTGACGTCACGAGCCTGTTTATGCAACGAGCCGGCATAAGTGCTTGCATTTGATATTCACCGGATCGTTTTAATTGTAGCTTTGGTGGAACTTTTTCAAACATCTGGAGCGTTTGAACCACTCGTCTGATTTCTGCAGATTTTTAGTAAATCCTGCACGGTTATCACAAGGTTAGAAAGATACGGATAGTCTATCTCGCCGGTACACACCCATCTTCCAACCTATCCAACCCAGGTTCAATATGCGACCTGGGTTGGACAGGTCGGAAGATGGGAACGACCCCTCGCGATTTTATTTCGTTTTTAGCCGGCTTTTCCGAGGACCATGAGATTAGGTACTTTACGTAAAGCCTGGCCAGAATTTTGATATTTGTACGGCAACTGTCAATATCAGTCGGCACGATTTAAGGATTATTTACAATACACCTATACCGACGCCGGACCATATTAACCCGACTAAATAAAGTCTTCGTCACAGTTACATATTTCCCCTGAGTATTCATTATTGATTTTCCGAATCCCGTAAATTGAGAAATCGGTGTCAACCCTACTAAATTATTTTTGAACTAAGCAGGAGCGTTTGTTAACGATATGCCACAGACACATATAGACACAAAAATACACATAAATGTATAACATTTATAACTTAGGGATTACGACGGAATAATTAAAAAGTTCATTGCTTTAAAATGGATTCGGACCAGTCATCTTTAACCAACTGAGCCGTCGCAGCAGTTCCTCAATTCAGCGATTTTTTCAAGCAGTTCCCTCTTATTTATTTATTACATCATATCGTTTTCATCATCATCGTCATCAGCATATCGTTTTATTTAGATTTTACTTAAATGGTAAGGTAAACGTGCTCAGCGCTGTACTAGTAGTATATGGTATGGGCATTTTATGTCTAAGCAATATGGGTTAAATTCGAACTAAGGGGATTTTTCTTCATTCGAATTTAAGCCATGTCACTATAACATCGGCTTAAAGATCTTTTCACCTCACTAGCTCGGAAAGGCCCTTCTGTATGATGAAAATGAAAATGAAAATGAAAATGTTTTATTTCATAGATTGCTGGGTTACATTGAAAATAAGGTTGGGTCTTCCTAGTAGGTAAAAAATACCTGTGTCAGGAAGACCCGCTCCTCCATAAAAAAGCAGTTAATGTTAATTTCTTATATGTAGGTAAATATTTATAACATAAAATAAAAACAAAGACGAATTAGGTATCACAGGCATAGTGTCGTGACCCTAAAGTTGTGTGTGTGTGTGTGTGTGTGCGTGTGTGTGTGTGTGTGTGTGCGTGTGTGTGTGTGTGTGTGCGCGCCTGTGTGTGCGCGTGTGAGTGTGTGTGTTAGTGTGTGCGTGCGTGTGTGTTAGTGTGTGCGTGCGTGTGTGTTGTTTGATAAAGTAGGTATATATTATATATAACATTTTCCATTTTGTTATGTTTTACTAACTATAGAATTAAATTTAGATTAATACAAGATTAAGTAACAGTTCAGTATCTTCATAACTTAGCATCTTTAACCATTCCGTTAGAGACCTCTTACAATTATATTTCTTTTGTTGATAGATATTAATTTTAACATTTATTTTATTATAAAGGTATGCTGCACGTGTCTTATACTGCCTTTTAGCAAACAAAGATCTATATGTTGTAAGTGGGGCAACGGTGTTTTTACGTCTTCTAGTTAGAAGCGTTGGATTAAATTTTAGTGTTTTATGTAACTTTAATGTTGTATGGAGGATATACAGTTTTCGCATTGATAATTGGTCACTAATTTTATACAGTTCATTTGTGGGAAATCTGTATGGCCTCAAGTACATTACCTTTAACAGACACCGTTGCCCTCTTTCAACCTCCAAGAATTTGGATTTAGTTGCTCCACCCCAGACGGTGATACAGTAGGTCACCATACCAGGTATACGCTAACGATACATATAGTTGGTTAAGTAGTGTCTTGTTTGCAATATGTCGAAGAATTTTAAAGATCCATACCAATTTTCGAATTCTACCATTTACAAATTCAATATGCTGATGCCAAGATAGGCGCTGGTCTAAGATGACACCAAGGTATTTAGTGGAACTAGCCCTCTCAATGTCCTTACAGTTACATAGAAGGCGATCAGTAAGTGAACAGGTGTGTATTTTGAGGTTTAGGTTAGTCTGTGGTTGAGTGCTATTGTACTTGGTAAAACAAATGTAGTTCGTTTTTTTAACGTTTAAAGTGAGTAGGTTGGATTTTAGCCACGAGGATACCCTACCAAGACCCACATTTGCATTCACGAACACCGACTCCCAGGAATCACCCTCAAAGACGATGACAGTGTCATCAGCATAAGACTGGATATTACCGTGGTTTACATTTAGGTTAATTAGATCGTTGATGTAGATTAAAAATAACGTGGGCCCCAAGATACTTCCCTGGGGGACGCCAAAAGTGATGTCAACTTCATTGCTTATGTGGTTGGTGTTTGTTAACTATTGAGAAAATCGCTTTTTATCCACATGTGAAGAAAGTAGACGTAGAACGCTAAAACTACTATGACGTAGAACGTTAAATGTTTATTTTTGTTTTTTGTAGGTATATTTTGACATATTTTTGTTTAACTTTTATTTTGAACTTTTTTTACTTTTTTTTTTTTTACTTTTTTATTACTTTTTTTTGAACTGTTTTTACTGTTTTTAAAACTTTTTAAACTTTATTTTACTTTTTTTTGCTTTTTTTTTGCTTTTTTTTTACCCTCTTTCTTATTTTCCTTGCTGTAGTGAGGTGAAAAGATTTGTGTTATACACGGGTGAAAAGTTAGTTTACGTCTCGTGTGTTGAAACACTCGCTACGCTCAGGATTCTATTTTTGAATCCTTTCGCTAGCTCGTGTTTCAAATGAACACTCGCAGGTAAAATACAACTTTCCCCCCTTGTATAACAAATAACTATTATTTCTCAAAAGAATACCAGTAATCCGATTGTATGTTTTGTACAAAATTAATACTAATAAGTAAAAATAAATTGTTATAAAACGGGTAGACTAAAGTTAAGTATTCATTAACAGCACGCAATAAAAAAGTTCATAAAACTGTTGTTGCTAAGAGTGAACTGCGTTGTGCAGTGCGAACTGCGAGCGCAGTAGTTGCCATATACTTAGTTACCACAGCGTCGAGTACTCGGACATTTACCTTATTGGGACTATTCCTTTCGCCGAAGCCTCATTTTGCATCATCATTTGCCCACTGTAACTAACAACTGTTCTGGAAATTTAATTAACAAACCCAACCTAACCTATTCCATTCTCATGCATAACACATGCATAACGATCATTCGGCGGAATATGCCAAATAACAGACTAACTATTTCTGTGATATCTGTGATGCTAAATGGAATGCAAATGGTACCCTATTTCGACATGTGACTATATAAACATTATATTTTTCTGGGATGTATTAGTTAAAATGAAAAAATACGTTTATAATTTAAGTGTGTTTTTGTTAAATCTTTTTTTAATTTAAATACCAAATTATACAGGAAACGGGATTATTTATGGCATATTTGATGTTTTTTCAGTTCAGGTTCAATGTTCTTTTACAAAACAGGACTGGTTCTGTTTGGTGACATTTGGCACGGGTCCTAGATAAATATTAAAGTAGGAATTGATCGTGAAATATTTTTGAGGAAAAATAAACAATATTTGGGTCTATAAATATTGTACCTACAAATATTTGAGTCTGAAACAAAACTAACCACATCAAAGCTAATTCGAAGAAAATGATCGATGACTGTAAAAAAAAAAAAAAAAAAAAGTAAAAAAGTCATTTATTTTTAAACAGAATGAGTTTTACATAGTTACCAGAGGTCCCCACACTAGGCTACGCCTGTATCGTGGAGAACCAGTTAATTTTTAAACATCAGAAATAAGTTACCACCGAATTAATTACATTTGGAGGAGTAAGAAAAAATATTTTACATTGAAAAGTTTATACTTAGAGACTAACTTAGATATTAAAGATAGCTTCAGTGTCGGCATAATTTAACGAATGAAGAAATTTAAAAATAAGTGATTTGGCTTCATTTTTTGTGCTGCCCGTTAGGTTACAATATTTCAGTAAAGTGTTATATATTGCTACCCTTATATAATCGCCAAAACGTTTACCAAAGCTGGAAAGAACTCTAGGAACTGGTAACCTAAAGACGCGTTTTTTAAGTAGTGTGTCGTAGCAAGTCATATATTTAGAGGTTTTGTGTGTACATAATGAAATTTTAAGGATATAAAGTTGACGTACGGTTAAAACGTGTGATTCGGCATACAAGGTCGCAGTTGGATATCGAAAGGGCCTCTTTAACATGACTTTCAGCACCGAACGTTGCGCTCTTTCAATTTCCAACATGGTCGTCTTTGCTGCGCTGCCCCACGCTGTGATACAATAACTGATTACTGACTGGCACAGCGCAGTGTAGACTAGTAGTAACAAAGAGCTATCTGCAGACTGCCGAAGTTTTTTGAAAATATAAATAGATTTTCTAATTCTTGCGGAGAGTTTGTTTATGTGGTGCTTGAAATTTAGTTGTTCGTCGACAAATAGACCCAGGTACTTAATAACGTCAGTGCGCTGGATGGAATCGCAGTTACAGGAGATGGCAGGGAAGTCTTTACAAGAATGAATTTTTATAACGGGGTTGAGGGACGGTTTCGATGAGGCGGTTTTGTGAAAGCAAAGAAATTTTGTTTTATTATTGTTAAGGGTCAAAAGGTTGGCACGAAACCAGTCGGAGGCAATTTTCATGCCTGTTTCTGCAGTAGCAACTGCTTTTTCCCAGCTAATGTCATTAAACAGAATTACCGTGTCGTCAGCGTAGCAAATTATTTCAGAACCTGGAATTTGCAGGTTAAGGATGTCGTTGATGTAAATAATGAAAAGAGTGGGTCCGAGTATGCTTCCTTGCGGTACGCCAAATTTAATTTGCTCCGTAGTACTGCTAATAGAACCCACTCTGACCAGTTGACTCCTCCCGGACAGATAGCTCTCAAACCACGTCAGCGGTACACCACGTATGCCTAACATTTGTAGTTTCCGTAGCAAAATTGGAAAGGAGACAGTGTCAAAGGCTTTTGCCAGATCTAGAAAGATACCCACACACTTGGAGTTATTATCTAGGTAGGAAGAAACAAGGTTGGTAAGAAGTGAGGTGGCGTCCTCGGTGGAAAGGTTCTGCCTGAAACCGAACTGTCTCTTAGATAGAAGACCGAACTTCTCAAGGTACTTAACTAAACGAGTGTTTACCAGCTTTTCCAGAATTTTTGAAAAGGTACTAAGCAGAGATATCGGTCTATAGTTTCCAGGAATATCTTTGGGGCCGTCTTTGTGAATTGGAACGACCGCTGCTATTTTCCAATGCTCAGGAAAACAGCCCGAGCTGAGGCTTAAATTATAAATGTGAGTGATGGGCTCTATAATATTATTTTTGACACACTTTATAAGCTTGTTATTAATCCCGTCCAGGCCTGGTGCACTGTCATCCTTCAGTTGCATGATGATGGATTCAATTTCTGTACAGTCAGTAGGCTGCATGAAAAAGCACTTGTCCGTGACACCACCGATTTGAATTTTGTTGGCGAGGTTTTCTTCTGTCTCTCCTGTTTGTGATATAATGTTTTTGGCTAATTTTTGACCGACGGATGAAAAGAAATTATTGCAGTTATTTAATGACTCTTTGGGATACGGGGTGGAAATGAGTTCAACTGGTTGCTTATTTTGTTTGTTTATGTTACAGATATTTTTAACAACGTTCCACAGTTTCTTTGTATTGTGGTTATTGGCAGAGAGTTCAAGATTTTCATGTTTTTCTTTTAGTTGTTTTAGGAGATTGTTACAGAAGTTTTTGTACCTATAATAGGTTAGTTGGAGAATTACATCATTCGGAAACTGTTTTGATTTTAGGTGTAGCCTGTCGCGGTGTTGTGCACAACGTACTAGTCCGGGGGTCATCCAGGGTTTTAGTGTAAATTTAGATCTGGAGATTTTTATTTGTTTAGAGTTTTTGACTACGGCATTTTGTATTATAGACATAAAATTGCTAGTTGCGATGTTTACATCAGATTCACCATATACTTTATGCCAGTCTGATCTATAAATGACTGATCATAAAGTATTAAAGTTTTATGGTTTTTGTGTTTCAGTGAAAATACCTAGTTTATTATATGAATTCTGTGAAATGAAGTGGAAGGATGTCTTTCAATAGGTAGGTACTAATTTTAATTTCAGATTGTATTTATGTACATCTCATTTACAAGTCACAAAGTAATGAATAAAATAAAATAATAAAATTCTTAATTTTTGGCCTGTGTTAGGGTCAATGATCTCTTTGCAGGAACTCATCTATATTGTAGCACGCAAGGTCAGTAAGCAATTTCTTAAGTTTTTTTGTAAATGAGGTGTCACTCTCAGCTGTTTTGATGTGTTCGGGAACACAGTTATACAGGGTGTGACCTGTAATAGGAGCAAAAAATTAAACCGTTGTTTAATAAGCTTGTGAAACATTATTTCCACGTTGTTTTATTAAAAAAAAATGTTTTTTTTTTCTTCAAAATATGTTTACTTGTTTGGTTTTACTCTTCTGGAATGCTATCAGTAACTTTTTATTTAAAAAAAAATAAAAAAATGAAATAAAAATTAAAAAATTACAAAAATATCTTTTGAAAACAAAAATGCAAAAACTATTCTGACTTACATGATGTTACCTCTAAATCTGCATTGACTGCTGTGCTATTATGTCGTGGTGCCAAGATACATTACTTGGAGGTCATAACTTGAGATCAAAATTTCTCCGAACCCAAAAAAATAAAAAATAAAGGGGTTAATGCAAATGCTCTAAGGGAGCGTCCTTTTGAATATTTGCTCCTATTACAGGCCACACCTGTATATGTGGATCCCGGCAACGCCGAGTGCCGCGCGAGCCTTAGCCAAGCGCCGCGCCGGTACGGGGGCTGCAGCAGGTGCCGCCTGCGCGTAGGCCTTTGGGTGGGTTTACCATAGGTTTTATAGTTCTGTAGGTTGCTTCGTATGTATGAGCAAGCAGTCAATATGTATACATTTGGTAACGTTAGGATGTTATGATGTCTAAATATGTCTCTCGCGGGATGATCTACTGGTTTTCGGTCGATGATTCGCAAGGCTCGCCTTTGAATTCTGAACACTCTGTCACGATTGGCAGACGTTGCCCACAGATCTACCCCTTGAATTAGAATTGAGTGAAAGTAACCGAAGTAAGCTTTCCTCAAGTTACTGGGAGACAAAGTAGGCGCGAGTCTATTAGACAGTGCGTAGCACGCGGCGGACGGCGGTTCATAAGTGCGCTTTGAGTATTTAATTACTTACATATGGGTAGATGTAAGCAGGTCCATAGTCTTTATGACATGATTTAATTCACTCAATTAATTATTTGATACGAAAACACTGAGAATGGAGCATGCCTACACTATATAATTTCATTCCATATTTGACATAGGTAATGAATTCAAACATCATAGTGATTTAGAGAACGGTTGGTAGAAAATCCCTGACCGGGCAACCAGTCGGAATAGGCCTAGTCAGCCCTGGGGACTAAATAACCTCAAAAAGGAACAGTGCAGAAAGACTTGGGGCCCTACTGCATAACCAATACCTAAGATCACCATCACGGACTAAACCAGCAATAAGATTATGCTGAAAAGCTGGTCTAGAAACAAGTTCCGGAAGATGGTCGCTGACATCCGCTGAGGATATGGCACAACAAGAAGAAGAAGGTAGAAAATGTTATCGAAAAAAAAATGTTTCAACAACACGTAAGATAAATGATACACAATGGGCAAACTAGTACATTATGTTGTATTTAATACCAAATAATTATTACAATAATTATCGAAGAATTGATGTACCGTCATCGCAGCTGTGGAAACAAAATGCATTGGAGCACAGTAATACCTAAAATGAACACTCGTATCATGAGACCGTATCGAAAGCGATGACAATGCTCTAACTAAAGTAATCATCATTTTGATAGGCTCCAATTTGTTTGTTCTGTAACCAAACGTGTTTCTTCTGTACAATAATCTGACATCATTATCATCTTCATCATCATTATCACATCAGCCGAAAGACGTCCACTGTTGGACATAGGCCTCCCCCAAACAGCGCCACAATTACCAGTTCTGCGCCACCTCCTCCCTCAATGAATAACTACCTACTTATTATAATTAAAAAAAAAGCGGCCAAGCGGGAGTCGGACTCGCACATTAATGGTTCCGTAAAATAAATTGCTGTTTACGATTTATGACGTATTAAAAAAAGAACTACTTACTTGATCTCGTTCAAACCAATTTTCGGTGGAAGTTTGCATGGTAATGTACATCATATATTTTTTTTAGTTTTATCATTCTCTTTTTTTAGAAGTTACAGGGGTTACACACATTTTACCACTTTGGAATTGTCTCTCGCGCAAACTATTCAGTTTAGAAAAAAAACGTATTAAAAACCTCAATATCATTTTTGAAGATGAGGTTTGATGAAAAAAAATTTTTTGAGTTTTAGTTCTGAGTATGGGGAACCCCCAAAACTTCATGTTTTTTTTCTATTTTTGTGTGAAAATCTTAATGCGGTTCACAGAATACATCTACTTACCAAGTTACAACAGTATAGCTCTTATAGTTTCGGAAAAAAGTGGCTGTGACATACGGACGGACAGACAGACAGACATGACGAATCTATAAGGGTTCCGTTTTTTGCCATTTGGCTACGGAACCCTAAAAATATATTATTGAGGTTGGTTATTATCTGAGGCATATCTGCAAGATATTTATTTTCCGACGTAGAACGTGTTCAAAGTCAAAATCTTAATCAGATAAATTGAATAAGTCAGGTACAGTAACAATCGCCAATTAATTGACCTTTTCATGGTTGAAAGGCGAATCAGATAACGATAAGAGACACGGGTTTGTAATAGCAATCGCGCACAGCAATCAAGCAAAATTGAATCATTATACATGGTCATATGGTTGACTTTGGTATTGTGCATTCGATAAACAATAACAAAGGAGCATCGTCTGAAACTTGGCCTGTGTTATCATGTGCAAAAAATAACGAAACTCGTGCATTATTATCGAATTGTTCCGATAGGTGGCGTTGACTCGCAAGTTCCTTAGTGCAGAATTGCAGATTGCATCGACATTTGACAAAGAAGGTTATAAAGGTCTCCGACCATAGTCATCCGATACAATGATGACAAATCTGTAATAAATAATGACTTTTATACCTTTTCAAGTGAAACATTTGTAACCTGTTAAAATGTTATTCGTATAAAACTGCAACGCATGCTAAACGATTACATTACAGGGTTCAAATGCGATATTTAAGTAAATATTTACCTGATTTAGATGACTCATCTACTTAAGATGACAAAGGCCGTGCACGTGCAATGCACTCCACACGGATTGTTGGATTGGCGAAACGTCAGAAATTAAGAGGATTGTGAAGTGCCGATACGCGGCACCAGTAGGTATTTTAAAAAAATCTATCTGTTTCACATCGCTCTGTGCCTCACCCGTATCGTGCGATAGAGAGAGTAGCAGTCCTGGAGGCAATTGCCTACATTTCCTTGTTGAAATATTGTTCCGGGTGATAACGTTTTTACCCCCCTAAACCTTTATGAAATGAAATAATTTTAGTATTATTAGATTCAGTACACTATAATCTATGTCTGTACGTTTTCTTTTTTTAGCAAATCAGATTAGACTAATTAAAAAAAATAAAACGATAGACAAAGTTTTTAAGTCAAAAATATCGATTTTTAGATGTTAATAACTTTTACCGCAAGCAATATTTCTTAAAAATCAAAACGTACAGACCTAGTTTTTCATTATATCTACAACATGTCCAAAAATTATAATAATCGAAGAATGTTTACGGGGTGAAAAACGTTATCGCTTTTTGTATGAAAAATTACAGGTTCACAATCCTCTTAAGGTGAATATAAATATCGCGATAACCCTTGTAAAGTAATCTTTATTCAACGTGTTACATAATTCCCTTCGAGCAACACGGAAGGGAGTAGGCAACTAGGCATTCGCACCACTTCCCCAATGTCAAATATAAAATTGTAATATGCGTTTTATATATATGAATAGATTTTACTTTTTGTTTAGTTACATAGAATTAACATCAAGGCGCCACTGAAAATCAGCGCTGCGAAATAGGTATCACCATTTCGTGGCACAAAGCTGAGTGGCAGCCATTTTAGCATTTAATCATTATGTCTGTAATTTTTTGTCTTTTATCCTACAAAGTGCTTAATAAACGTAATTTCTTTCTTTTCTTTCTTAAAGTACAAGCCGAAGTGGGCATGCTTCGTAGCTTAGAATAATAACGCCTAGAAACGCAGTTCACGCGCAACGGTGAGGCCACTAAAACTAGGCCATAAATGGCCCAGTACGTCAATCGGTGGAACAAAATTGGCGCGTGTGAATACGAGTTGATCACAACTACATGAATCCATTTTATGCCTCACGCTTGGCGCGTCGGCCGTATGAAACTATCCTTCTATGCGTTATTATTCTAAGGTTCGTAGGTACACAAAAATGTATGAAGGTGTGGAAATTCCCTCCCCCCGGCCCCGCAAGAAATGAGAGAATTATTTGACTGCAATATTTATAGCTGAGGCGACTCCCTTCCGCCAGGAAGGCCGTGTTGCTCGAATATAATTCCCCATGAAAAACTAAATATTTAGGTTAACGAAAAAAAGTTCCATCTCTTCTGTCACGTCAGTCAAACAACTGTTTATGATTTGTAATACCTAGTTTAATAAGTATTAAAAACCATTTTACTCCAAAAAAGTTTGCAATCTCAATAAAAGGAAATCAAACCGCTTCAATAAAAGACAGAAGAAAAAATATGGTGTCAATTACTAATCTCAATAAATTTTCATCAACATATACATAATACATTTCACAACTAAATAGTTATTTGTTATACAAGGGTGCAGAGTTGTATTTTACCCGCGAGTGTGGAATTGAAACACGAGCAAGCGAAAGGACTCTATAGTTGAACCACGAGCGAAGCGGGTGGTACTAAAATAGAATCCTGAGCGTAGCGAGTGTTTCAACACACGAGAAGTAAAATACATTTACACCCGTGTGTAACACAAAACTTTTCACCTCACTGTAGCGAGGAAAGTGCAACATGCAAAACAACTTTATTTAATTTAAATAATAAATTTGCACCCTTGTCTAAAAAATATATAACAAATAACTATTTTTTTTTAATTTTGGTCAAGTGCGAGTCGGATTTTAGTTTTCATATACATTTTGAGACCCAGCGCCTGATGAAGGCAACAAGCAATTCTGAAGAGTTTTTTTTGTATGGGAGCCCCCTTAAATATTTATTATATTCAGTTTTTAGTATTTGTTGTTATAGCGGCAACAGAAATTATAGTGAAAATTCAACTGTCTAACTATCACGGTTCATGAGATACATGAGATACGCTCCAAGGTCAAATTACTTTGCCCACTAGTGGATAAAATGCGTTTTTGCTCACTGGTTTTAAAGGATAAAAGACTGTTTTCCGAGGCAGTGAGGGGAAAAGACTATTTCAGGTTTTTGTTTCCAATTCTTCATAAATTGAGAAACATGAGCATGTACTCTCGGCATAGTAAAAAGAGGGCAAAGTATGTTATCTTCATACAAACGCACCGCGCGCGGCTTGTATGTGTGCGCCACAGTATCTGTCGCACACTCAAACAGAATCTCGACCCGTTTCTCAGTGCGCCAGTCGGGGCTAACACCGCACAAGGTTCGCGCGTCACGGCTTTTCGGCACCGCAAAATAAATGAAAAAAAATTGTGATAATCGACGGAGAACTTCTTGCTGTGTGTAGATAGATAGATTCATTTGTTTCTTTTAGAAAATCACATATTATTTTACATCAAAAATAAGATGGATTCACTAAGAGATCGTCAATATGTACCTATAATAATTTGACATTATAAAAACAATAGAAAATGTCACAAGTAACAGTCAAAAAGAAAAATAATAATGTCAATAAACTTGTATACATAATTAGGATATCCAAAGCAATGTCAAATGTCAAAATAAGTTATTTTATCAATAGGTACAATATCCAAATATAAATACAACGGTAACATGTCAAAATAGTATAAAAACAAAAACAACACAAATACTTAATAACTTAAGGATAATTATCATAATCAATTAATTTTACAATTTGGTGGACAATAAAAGTTCTTTCAGCCGGTGCCCAAATTTATCCTCTGAGATTTCACTTTTGAGACTGGCGGGTAAGCGTTCATAAAACGACGGGCCTACTACTCGGGGATTCTGATCGAGCAGCGCAAGTCGACGCGGCACGGACAGTAGTCGACCCGTTTGGCGGGTGATTCTGCCAGGGAAATTCGCCCGTTTAAATAATTTAATATTTCCACGTGTGAACATAATAACCTCATTTACCTCATATAAATAATACTTCGATTCCAGAGTTGTCTCTGTTCAGATTACCTACTGAACGAAAGGAACCTACCTACTTATTTTTTTGTGGTCAGACAGACGAAGTAGGCAGGCCTACTGTCCCACTAGAATGTGTTAGGTACTTTTGATCTGTCAATTGATATGCCGCTCCTTTGTTTACGTTTAGTCATGGCGATTTCTCAGTATTGTAGGTAGGTATATTAACTAAGTACATGTTATCTTTGGCAAGGGCCGGGCTTTATTTAAACTAATGAATTGGTTGACAGTAGGTACTATCAGTAAACTACGGTTAGGTACTCGTGTTCATCACCGCCCCGCGCCGTCCATCTGCTGGCCCCGCAACTACATAGGTATCGCCTGTCGCTCTTTCTTTCATCGTGAAAGGTTAAGGTAAAACCGACCTCAAAATCCCTGAAGCCAGACAATACAAGTAAAAAAAAAAACATCCCGGCCCTTGTCAATCTCTAGGCACTGAATTAAAATTTTGCTAAAAGTGACAACCTTGAGACAGGCAAGTACGGTAGGAAATTATATCGCGGATTGGGCCGGAGATAGCCTACTGCCCTCTTTCGTTTTACTATGCTCTCGGTTATGGTTGTTGTCATTTACCTCTCAGAGGAAAATAGGTAAAAATGTAAGTACATAACTTTCTGGGTAATCTACTCTTTAGTTTTACGTTTTCAGGGTTGCGTTTCAATGATGATTATTTTATGTAGGTACATTATTTATAAATATTGCCAAGACTCTTTACAAGGGACCTTTTAACCCCCTTTCGGCTTTAGGGGTATTTTTGTTACATCCTGTATCTCTACCTATCTGAAACAATCTGACAGAATGTTTTTTTTGTCATCTTTTTTTGCATCGAAGCATTTTCGCTGTTTCAGTACGATTTTTTAATGTAAAAGTGAGCTTTTCATATTGATTGAGTGATTTTTTCAGTTATAAACTGCCAAAATATATACAGTAACTCCGAAAATACTTCTTCTCTTAAGATTTATATTTACGAGATTTAGGCGGCTTTTACTCAAGTCATCTAAGAAAAATAATATCGGTAAAGGGCATTAGGTAATCTTTGAAACATGTTTTAGCCGTTGTTACGTGGAAGAGGCTTTATATTACAACTTTTTCTGCTCTTAAATCTTTCAACTAAAATAATATATTTTTAAAACATATTTTTTTTAGGAGACATAGTATACTTAACCTACTCTACCAATACTACTAGGGTAAATTGGTCCAACACCAAAACGTAAACTGGTTCGCTGACTCAGCCTCGCCTCCCAAACCTCTAACGTAGCCTTAATATACCTAACTAGAATACAAGTTAAGTATAGCATAAGCAATTAACATGTAAAATTTTATATGTTGTCAATAAATTAATGGATTGAATTGAATACTTACCTAAGTACACGTAATTTTAGTTATAAACGAAAACTTATGTATGGTGGAGTCTTATAATTGCAACTAGGTATATCTGTCTGGTAATTGCTACTAAATTTAATAATGCCCTCTAGGATAGTGATCATAGAGGGCATTATTATATTTATCTGCAATTACACTTAGTTGCAATTACAAGACTCCAACTTACAACAGTAACTTTTCGGTGAAGGAAAACGTCGTGAAGAAACCTGTTTAGTTCTATGGGAGTGGGATAATTGTTGATACGCCTGTAGAAGGTCTAATAGCATATTAGCTATTAGTTTAACTGATGGGAATTACAGGGATAAGTTCGCCTTTGTACCGATTTAACCAATTTTTGTCTGTATTTTTACATGTGTCTTGTGTACAATAAGTACATTACTTACCTAGGGCGGTTAAACAAAGAATGTCTCAGATCGCAGGTATTTGACGCCCGAGCCGAAGGCAAGGGCGATAAATATGCGCTCTGAGGCTTTCTTTATTACCGCCCGTGGTGAGTACAAAATTTTACGTCTCTATCTGGCCAGGAAGTGGGGTTTTCCGCACGCATAGCGTGCGGTAATTCCTACTTTATGGCCAGGTATGACGTAAAGTTATTTACATACATATGTACATAGATGTTGTACAGGGGTAGTATTGATCCCATTTTAGGCGATTAACGACTATTCGCAGACAAAGTCGTGGGCAAAAGCTAATTCAATCCATACTTATCCATACCGTACCTCCAGTCTATACTAATATTATAAATGCGAAAATAACTATGTTTGTCTGTCTGTTACCTTTTTACGCTTTAAGGATGACTCACGCTAGAACGGGCCGTGTCCGGCCCGGGCCGTTTTCTAAGAAAAACGACGGCATTTTTGCGGGGCCGAGCACCCAAGCACGGCTGAGCCACGGCCGGGCCGTGCTGGCACCGAGCCGCTTCCGAGCCTCGGCCGTGGCTCGGCCATGCTTGGGTATGGCTCGGCCACGCAATAACGCCATCGTTTTTCTTTGAAAACGGCCCGGGCCGGACACGGCCCGTTCTAGCGTGAGTCATCGTTAAACCGCTAAACCGATTGAGACGAAATTTGGTACGGAAATAGTTTTAATCCCGGGGAAGGAATAGGATGCTTTTTATTCCGGAATGACCCTAACGGGGTCAAATGGGGGGCGAAATTTGAATAGAGGTACGATATATTTAAAAGAGTTCCACGCAAACGAAATCGTGGGCAGAATCTAGGTGAATCATAAAATAATTTAAGAAGCATAATTTACCTCGGAACGTGTGACAGACCTAACCGTAAACAAACATTGATAGTAATTTAAACACCACCACAATAACATTGATTGATATTGTGCCCCGGTGTCCGACATAAAAAAGGCGGCAATTTCCATAATCACCGTTCAATTTCAACACCATTGCGTGTTTAATAGCTGCGGCAGCGCTCCGAGACTAAACGTCGTAAGTAAGTACGTGGGGTTTCAGGGCTTGCATGAGTTACGCGCATATTGTTCTACTCTTATAGTGAGGCGCGAATCGAGCACCACAATGCAAGCTTTATTTATTTATTAATATTGATTTAACGAGCGAGTTGGTATGTCAAATGCCCATGTAGTACCAACTCCCATTAGAAAAGGACACTTTACGCTAGAAGTTGTAGACGATTATGTATACCTAGGACAGACTGTCCAGTTAGGTAGGTCCAACTTTGAGAAAGAAGTCAATCGTCGAATCCGACTCGGCTGGGCAGCGTTCGGGAAGCTACAGCACATATTTTCGTCCCATATTCCGCAGTGTCTCAAGACGAGAGTCTTCGACCAGTGTGTGTTGCCAGTGATGACATATGGCACTGAAACGTGGTCGCTTACAATGGGCCTCATAAGAAGGCTCAAAGTCACCCAAAGGGCAATGGAGAGGGTTATGTTGGAAGTTTCTCTGCGTGATCGCATCAGAAATGAGGTTATCCGCAGCAGAACCAAGGTAACCGATATAGCCCTCCGAATCGCTAAACTTAAGTGGCAGTGGGCGGGGCACATTGCACGTAGAACCGATGGAAAGGTTCTCGAGTAGCGACCACGTACCGGAAGGCGCGGCGTGGGTAGGCCCCCCACAACACTTTAATCTTTATTTATTTGTCAACTAGCGACCCGCCCCTGCTTCGCACGGGTTTATGTGCATGTATGGTTTGTATTATACATATAAACCTTCCTCTTGAATCACTCTATCTATTAAAAAAACCCGCATCAAAATCCGTTGCGTAGTTTTAAAGATCTACGCATACATAGGGACAGACAGACAGACAGCGGGAAGCGACTTTAAAATACTATGTATTGATTGGCACGTAAAACCGATGGGGGAGCGGTTCTCGAGTGGCGACCACGTACCGGTGGACTGATGACCTGGTAAAGGTCGCGGAAGTGCGCTGAATGCGGGTGGCGCAGAACCGGTGTCCTGTGTGACCTATGTCCAGCCCCCATATTCTGTAACTAGTTCAACTCACCTCAACGCTCACCCACAATTATACCTTGACACCGCGATGCGTAGTACCTAATTAAGCGTATAGGAAGATGTCTAGTTTCGTAACGGGTGACCGGCGGGGGGAGCCGCATTAACGCGTAGCGAATAACAGCCCAGAGCTATAACCACGAACTTAACATCTCGAACTTCGTATATCTCCGACTCTATCGCACTTATGGTTTATGGTACTCGAGCGACCGAAACGGAGATATACGAAATTCGAGATTCGAGGTTCGTGGTAGCGCCGCAGTAGTAGATCTCTTTCGGCTGATGATGATGATGATGACATTACCTAGTAAAATAGACATGTATAAAGTTGTGTTTATTTAAGTATGCTTTTGTGCTGCTTCAGTGGTAATAATTTTAACCCTTTTCCAGGCAGAGGCGTTATATCGACCAGATACAGACTTTGACAGTCTGCATGTGGTCGACCTTGATGTCAGTGAATAAGTCTGACATTTGATCGATATTTTTCAATTGCCGGCCTGGAAAAGGGTTAAAGATATTCGTATCTCGATTTCCACGTGTTAACCTACGTTTTCTTAGAAAAGCGCGTTCCTCTGATGGAATACATGAATACGGAGTTATCGATGGGAACTTTTTCAATCTTCTGCGAGTTCTGCGACCGATAACAAGGTGGGACTTTTATATCGAGCCACAGCAATCAGGCAGGGATTATGTGGTATTAGAAACTTTCATCGTCGATATATAACAAAGGTTTTTAGGGTTCCGGAGCCAAAATGGCAAAAACGGAACCCTTATAGTTTCGTCATGTCCGTCTGTCCGCGTATGTCACAGGCATTTTACTCGAAAACTATAATGTGTATTTGAATAAAATTTGAAGGATAGGTTTATTTTGTTACATAGTTCTGTAATGAAAAGAGTAAAAACATATTGTTTTACTGTTGCTCTCCATACATGTAACAGAAAGTAAGAAAAAATATCATTGTAAGTTGAAGTGTGCGCAATCGTGAGGCCTTTCAAAATAAATATTAAGTTTCTTAGCAATTTTTTGATTAAGGGAATATAGTCGGAGCTTAGAATAATAACGCATACTTACTTAGAAGGATAGTTTCATACGGCCGACGCGCCAAGCGTGAGGCATAAAATGGATTCATGTAGTTGTGATCAACTCGTATTCACACGCGCCAATACGCACACAAACGCACCAATTTTGTTCCACCGATCGGCGTACTGGGCCATGTATGGCTGAGTTTTAGTGGCCTCACTGCGTTTCTAGGCGTTACTATTCTAAGAGTCGGAGATAATCGCCCCGAAAGTCACAATTGTCGGCTCTATTTTAAAACGGTGTAATTAAAATAAAAAAAAGTCATGCTTATTAAATTATTTCACCAAAATTATTTTGAACAAGATCGATCGGTTCAAAGGTTTTCGAGATATGAAAACTGCCTTCGCTATAGAAAGGGACGTTGGTAAGTATGTACCTTTTTAATAGGCACGGAACGTTTCGTGGTGCGCGGATGGAAGTGAAGTACTTAAAATATACCAAAATAGATACCGTAAAAAACCGTATTTCGACGTTTGAACTTTTTAATTTGATCCGACAAGTTCCTGGAAGAAATTCATTACCGAAACCGGACCGCAAGGTTTCGTGCGAACTTTCCGTTTTTCGCAAACTTTCCGATCTTGTACTCGTCCCGAATTTTTAAGGTAGGTAACATTAATTATTCGAAATTAAATTTAATCAAGGAAAGTTGAGGGTACTAATTCAATGTTGAGTTTCTTTGAAGGTGGAGAGAGACAGGGAATATACAAGATTAAATTTTTACCCTGAGAAAATTACGGTTTTTTTGGAAATAATTCAATATCAGGCTAATTATTTGTATACGGCTTCTATATTATGTTATTTTAAACAACTTTTACTATTGAAATCAATAATTCTATGGACCGGAAGTTAGGAAAATAAATTAACCCGCCAAGCAAAAATGCTATCAGTATTTTTATATGTATATAACGAAAACATGTTTGAGTACACAAATTTGGAGACTTACTACCTGAATCCAAAAATATATGCAACAGGAAATAACGGCATTTTAATTAAATATTTACGACCTTGAGTTAATATTGGATTTCATCTGGCCTATAGAAAGGTTTATTCATTAACAAAGATAAGTGGATTATGCGCGTATCCCAAAGAACGTATATAGACGTAGTCAATTATAAAGTGAAGAAAGTTACAGCCATTTTCGCCTGATTTTTACGAAATTTATGAAGATTACTTTTCATTATTTTTTACCGTATCGGTATTAAATTTCGGTGGATTATTAATGAATATTTAGTCGAATTACCCAACCTATTTTTTGGTGTAAAAATATGGCTGATATCGATATATTTTAAAGATGCCAACGTAATGACACTAACCTCACAATACATCTTCTACATAGTAAAATACGTGAGAAGCAATATACACCAAATTCCAAAATACACTTCAAAAAACATGCGTCTTGCTCAGAGGAATAAGAACACATTGGCCACGACATGTTGTCGACTTATGAAATCAACAAAAATAATGTCTGTAGTAGGGCCGGGTATCTACAATAAATTACCCTCCGAATTGAAAGATATTGAAAATGATGCGACATTTCTTAATAAGCTAAAAAAATTGCTGACTGATAAAGCTTTTTATAATTTTAAGGAGTATATATAAAATATTGGTAATAATAATAATTTTAATCATTGTATAATGTTGACATTTTGTTATTCATACCTACATATTGTTATGTTATATTAATTAAATAATCAAATTCATGTGACATATTATAATTCAAATTTTTGACATTTTGTTACTCATATACCTAAATATTGTTATGTTATCTTAGTTGAATAATCAAATTCATTTGACATATTATTATTCTATTTTTGACATGTCAATTTTTATATTTTATGAATAAATGAGTATGAGTATTGTTGTGTTTTGTAAATTTTATTTATTGATACGAGACACCGTTTTGTAGACTTGCTGACCATGCGGCTACTCCCACGAGTTACTAAGATACTAACACGCCAGGCGGAACCGCGGGATCAACTATCCATCCTGAAGATCCATTATTTTTACTGGTGATCTTTTTTAATGGATGAGTAGTTCCAGATATAACCTAATACTTGTACATCCAAACTTGAGTGGGCTGGTCACATCTGTCGCAGAACCGACGGTCGACGGAGTAAGCGGGTTCTCGAACGGAGGCCACGGCGGGCAAACGTAATGTTGGACGCCCTCCAGCCGGATGGACAGATGACTTGAGGAGGGTAGCTGGATGGCGAAAACGGGAGACGGGGCGCGCTCGTCGGTGGTATACGCACTTGCTCCCCCCGCCGTAGTGGAGAGGGTTAGGTGACCCAAGCCAACCAAAAGTCCACGGGTTTGAAGCGCCTCGAAATTGTCCCGGGGCGCTGGCCCTGGCCACTGGCCAGACCTGTAAAGCTGCAATAGGCTGATCTATGTATGTAATAAATAAATAAATAAATATTTGCGGACAATCTTACACAAATCAACTAGTCCCAAACTAAGCAAAGTTTGTACTATGAGTACTAGACGACGATATAGATACTTATATAGAGAAATAAATACTTAAATACATAGAAAACATCCATGACTAAGGAATCTCGTGCTCATCACACAAATAAATGCCCTTACCGGGATTCGAACCCAGGACCTCTTGCTTCGTAGGCAGGGTCACTATCAACTAGGCTAAAGCGGTCGTCATTATAGTACCTATGTACGAGTTTGTATCCAATTTTACAAAGCCAGAAAACAAATGCGTCTCGTCAGAAACTAAAATTAAGTTAAACCAAGTTAAACGTAATAATAAGCCCCTTGAAACTCATAATGTTAGAGGTAGATACTTAACTACTTACATTGACCAGATGATATAAAATTCGGTCCTCTTGATTTTTTAATATCGCATGTCAAACTTAAGTTCCGTCATTCAAAACTAGTCTCAGCTCGCCTCACCACACAACTCCAGTATAACTTGACCCCAATGTTCCTGAAATACGTGTAGGTAAATACTAGCTTCCTGTAATTCTTCACGATTCCATTCAAACCATTTTTTTATAGAGAATTAAGTAAATGTTTAAAAAAGTGGACCAACTACAATTAGAGCACATAAAAAAACAAAAATCAGGGTCAAAAAAGTCAGGCCTCGCTGGCGATTGTAGAAAACGGACCATACAGATTGACTTTGGGTCCCATACTAACCGTTCTTGTATGAAAAATCAAGTAGGTAAATTGATGTGTTTGTCGTGAAATATTGCGCTTAGGTTGTATTGTAGCCGCAGGTAGGTACATTTTTTAAAGATTCCTTTTGGTAGCTTTTAATTTACCTACTCGTTGCCGATAAAAAAATGCATATATTTTTGAAAATATCAAATCGCATATTTTATGATTTTGTAATTTTCATTTTACTGCAATGATTAAGTACCTACCTTATTTTTATGATTACTTAGAAGTCAGTATTAAACTGGTTCATTGTCAGTTCAGGCGGGAGGCATAGGCGTCGTGAATATCAGCCGAGGAATTTGATGGCCGCTAATAATGGTCGTTAGGAAGGTATTTCGGTAAATTGCTTAGGTTTTATAAGGTTTTCTGGGAACCTGTGTCTAGAAAAGGAATAAAACTAGAAATATAGATGCAATAAATACATTATAAATACATTTTACATCGTACCTAATATGATTAAAGCACACTACAAACGATGCAAATTGTCACACCAACTTGCTGTAATTGAAATCCGACAGCAATACAATACCTTTCAAGTTGCCACCAAGGTGTTGTGACAAGTTACTAGGAAGGTCTGATCAGAAAGAGAAAGAGACACACCCCTTTCTCTTTCTGGTCGGCCCTTTATGTCTTAAGATCGTGGTGATGGTGGGATGCAAGTCTGAAACGGACGAACTGTATCCATCGGCTCCTGTTGCAATGGTAGCAGCAGTGTGAAATGGCTTGTGTTTAAATAAACGCCTACCAAATATGTTAAAAAATTACTTCCAATAATTTCTTAATACTTGCCAAAACGGATGAATGCTCACCAAATAGTGTATCACAAACTATTGTTTAAATAAAGCTAATATTTATTTTTCTTACATGCTATAAAAATATGTGACCCCGTTAAAGTTAATTTGAGACCAAATAATCTATATTATTGTTAATTAGATGTCACCAATATTTTATACTATTACTTCCATTTTAGTAATTTTTGCTGAGACAAAAAACTAACTGTTGACCGTGAAATTTTTTGTTATACCAAACATATTACTACTTAATGGCTTTTGAACACTTTGGCCGTATATATATTTTTGAACCCTTTGGCCGTATACATATCGTATACCGTATACCTTCGACCTCCGCAGTCTGACTCCGCCCTAGCTCCGGCGCTGCGGGAAGTGCAGCCCTTCCGCCCTTGCGTGGCAAAGCACGGTCGCCCGTACTCCGCTCCGCAGCTTCGGCTTGTTGACCAGCCTCAGCCGCTTCGCTTCGCACGACTCCCGAGCTTTGTCACGGCGGGCGAGGGCTGCTCTCCCTCCGCGCCTCCGATTTTTATATTCTCTCTATGGGTAGGGTAGACAAGACCACGTGGATAGTGGGGTGCTCTGATTCGGTTTTGTATTAAATATGACATCGCAACAATGTTTTTTTTTATAAGTCCTTAAAATTTTAAAGTTCAATATCTCGGTAATTGTAGTTTTTGGTATTAATGTTGATGTTTTATGGAAACAATATTTGGTGAGCAAAAAATCCATTTTGGGAAGCAAAAAGATATATAGACTCAACGTAAAATTATTCTGATGTGTGTATATTGATTTTGGAATACAAAATCATTTAGTTTAGGGAGCTCTGTATAGGGTGGGTTAATTTTATACGGCGGTAATTTATTTTACTTGGAATTTAGTTTTAGGGTGTAAAAGCCATTTTGGTGAGCATTTAAATAGTAGCGGTGTGAAATTATGGTGTGTCTGAATTCTTGAGTTGGTCCGACCACCTAGTTGGTCTCTGGGTCTTTTTCCGTCTGTGTTCCCAACGATTAGGTATACTAACTTTTCGAGGGTGTCGTCTCCGCGTCTCATTATGTGTCCAAAGTAGCTGAGCACACGCTGATAACATGTGGGTGAAAGAAGAAGAAATTATTTTAAGAGGATTGACACATTTGTACGTGTGGTTTGACTAGAATTACAAAATGAAAAGGACCAAAGCTTTCTTTTTAAATCAACGCAAATTTGCGTGACACTACACGTACCTACAGACTGAACAAAAGGACGATTCTCTCATTGAACCGATCCATTTAAATTAAATACAGGAAGTTTGATCTGCCACAAAGTACCTTGTCTTACTAAGTTTCTAAATACAATCATTGCCATCGTTGATTGTCTCAGAACGACAAATTACCACACACAAGTTTAGGAAATAATAGATGGGAAACATTATAGTCAATTCAGAACAATGAAGAATGTTCTAATATCACAAGTTCTACATTTTGATACAATTTCCGACCCGCAGAAGCAATTGAAGATCCTAGTTCAATTTTAAATTGAAATAGTTTGGTGGGTAGATCGAATATAGAATGCATTTTGTAATTCGACTTAGGACTCTGTACTATTGAAGTCATGGTTGATCAAAACATTTGTATGTAAATGAAGTTTTGTGTTTACTGAATTATTTAATAATTAATTCGTCGAGGATAGGTCTTGAAAACTTCTGTCTTGTGGCTTGTGGTATAATTATAGCATAGATTTTGAATTATAGATAACAGGAGTAACTGATAACTCCATGAGTTCCAAGATACAGGCTCAGCCTAGTTTGGGACTCACCAGATATCGCTTTCCTATTATGTAATAGAGTATTTTGTGTAATAAAGTTATTCTTATTCTATTCTTTCATTCTAACCAAAGTCAGAATTAAAGGTGTGTGGTTAGGTGTATAGTTGTCTCATTCCAACTAAATATAGCAAGTTGTGACCAATGGTTAGTTTTATGCGGCGTGCGGAGCGACGGTTGGCAACGTTGTATGCCAGTATACTTCAGTTTGTATTGTATATAAATTCGGCGGTACTTCACACTTACACCTCACCTCCGTCCGGCGACATTTGTAGACGGCTCCGCACCGCACACCGCAGCGGCATGCGGCGGCAGTGTGTGGTGTGATGCGCACACAAACACTGCCATCGCGATCGCAATTTGTAGACGGCTCCGCACCGCACACCGCAGCGGCATGCGGCGGCAGTGTGTGGTGTGATGCGCACACAAACACTGCCATCGCGATCGCAATTTGTAGACGGCTCCGCACCGCACACCGCAGCGGCATGCGGCGGCAGTGTGTGGTGTGATGCGCACACAAACACTGCCATCGCGATCGCAATTTGTAGACGGCTCCGCACCGCACACCGCAGCGGCATGCGGCGGCAGTGTGTGGTGTGATGCGCACACAAACACTGCCATCGCAATCGCAATTTGATTTGTACGAACAGAAAAACTCTCCTCTAAAACAAAAGCGCAATTTAAAGCAATGTTACATATAAAGTTTTATAATAGTTAGTTAACTAAAATCAAGGTATACTGCAAGCTTTCATACTTAAAGCTTTATTACGAATCGTGACTACTAAGTCTCCTATATGTATATGTATACTTAAGTACTGGGAAGTGCACAAGGCCCCGGATCGCCTAAAGTGTGGCGCCCAATAGTTACTAACTGCATTTATAAAAAAATCAAAACAAAGAAACCGGGTCAGGCCAGTAGTTTTCCATTAGTACCTGCAGTACAGTACGTTCGTTGATAAAGCGAGCGATATTAAACAGCTAGAATTGCGTTTTAATAGGATAATTCAGAAGGTACTTCAGTGAACGTGTAAAATGGACACGTTTAATTTAATACGACCTTACTTTATGAAGCCTTTGATCGCTTTATCGTGTCTTATTATTCTTGTCATCCCAATTTCTTTCAGAAGCGCTGTTTAAAGCCTGCCCCTCCAACCGAGCGACCTTGGTCGGCACCGACCGCTCTGTAGTATGAAATTTTACTGCAAACAACTGTCTACACGGTCGGTGCGGACCAAGGTCGCTCGGTCGGAGGGGCGTGTTGGCGACCGTCTAGCAGAGGGTTTACAGACCGTGAAAGGACTCATGTAACTCATAAACTACTTTAACAATGATGTAATATATTGACTGTTAAGGCCATTACACACCTTGCCATGTGTCACAACAACCGTTAGAGATGCAGATATAGTTGGCATGAGACAGCGTGGAAACAGCAATAGGTATCTACATAGTTCTCATTCTAACGATAGCGTCGTCTCTGTAAATCATTATCATCATCTTATCAGCCGAAAGACGTCCACTGCTGTAGGAGGCTTCCCCCAAAGACTGCCAAAATAACCGGTCATGCGCCACCCGCATCCAGCGGACTCCCGCGTCTTTTATCATGTCACCAGTCCACCTCATTAGGGTTTACCCACGCTGCGTCTTCCGGTACGTGGTCACCACTCGAGAAACTTTTCGCCCCTCTTACGGCCATCGGTTCTACGTGAAATGTGCCCCGCCGATTGCCGCGTAAGTTTAGCGATTCGGAGTTCTATAGAGCTATCTCTGTCATTAGTTGCGATTAATTGCTACCTACGTTTAAATGGATTTTATGATATGAGTCTTGCTATGTTCTTGCGCGTGCGCTGTACCTGCCAGCAAGGTGGTTCAATACGCACCAGTGGGAACCGCTCTATTCTTACTATAGTTGCGTCTCTGTCTGTTGTTGCGATAAATGGTTACCTACGTTTGAAAAGAATATGACTCTCGCAATGCTCTCGCGCATTCGCTGTACCCGCCAGCAAGGTCTTTCAAGACAGTTGGACGCGCCAGTGGGAACCACACTATTCTTACTGTAGTTGCGTCTCTGTCAGTTATCGCGATAAATTGCTACCTACGTTTGAAAAGGGTATGATTCTCGCTACTTATTTCTTCGCGCATGCGCTGTACCAGCCACCAAGGTCGTTCAAGGGAGGTGGAACGCACCAATGGGGACCGCTCTATTCTTACTATATAGTTGCGTCTCTGTCAGTTGTCGCGATAAATTGCTACCTACGTTTGAAAAGGGTATGATTCTCGCTATATTTTCGCGCACGCGCTGTACCAGCCAGCAAGGTCGTTCAAGGCAGTCGGGCGCGCACGTGGGAACCGCTCTCTCGGCCAGTTGCGACAGCCTTTCTGCGCCGGCGATTGGTACAGCGGTATAATGTACGGTCTAAATAGTTAAGGGTTAACTATTGACGGTGTTGTATTCATTTAAACCTATTTTCACTGGAAATCCGGGATTCAGGAGGGCTACGGGCTCAAGGCTCCCCCCCCCCCATGCTTATCTGATGTTATGCTCTCTGATGTGCAGTCTGACGCCAGACACAAAAGAAGCCGTAGCTCGTAAGAGCGCGTCAGATGGGTTTGAAATAAACCGTACTAATTGCTAACCGATATCGTTCTGTCACGTCAGGATACGACGCGGTACATCAGATAAGTACGCATTGAGCAGCGAGCTCAAAGCGGGTTCTGAACTTTTCATACTGTGCCTTTTTAGGGTTCCGTACCAAAAAGGTAAAAAAGGAGCGACTCTGTCCGTCTGTCCGTCTGTCATAACGTTAAATATCTCACGAACTACTTAAGCTATCAATTTAAAATTTGAAACAACTGTTAAGAAGGTTTAAGACACGTGTATGGAAAATGAAAAATTGAAATATACATATTTTATGTTATGTGTAAATGTCGAATATCACGTGGGCTATCATATAAAAGGGCTTGGTTTGCACTTTCTAAAACAGTTTTTTTTTTCTACAGTGGTTTAATTTTGATTAATTAAGGAAAATTTAGAAAATAAAACCGGCCAAGTGCGAGTCGGACTCACGCACGAAGGGTTCCGTACCATTATTTATTAAAAACAATTTTATTCTGTGTTTTTAGTATTTGTTGTTATAGCGGCAACAGAAATACATCATCTGTGAAAATTTCAGCTGGAACTATCACGGTATCAGTGAGATACAGCCTGGTGACAGACAGACGGACGGACGGACGGACGGACGGACAGCGGAGTCTTAGTAATAGGGTTCCGTTTTACTCTTTGAGTACGGAACCCTAAAAATACCATTCCTCCCCTCCGTAAATATCATATCACTCACTTACATTACATACATACATACAGTACCTATACACTCACACATACACCACGACATACACATTCTTGAACATATTATACTCACTCTCCTACTGCGAACTGTAAAGCACCCTAGTCCCTAGTATTATGATATTGATAGTTTTAATTCTTATTTTTTAACCCCCGACGCCAAAAGAGGGGTAGCCGCTACAAGAATTAATCGATTTTAATGCGGTTTTTTTGTCCAAAAGCTGATGTAATCAAGATGGTTCTTATTTAGCTGCGTTTCAACAAAATCGGTTAAACCGTTTTTGAGATATTGAACTTGGCTTAGCGTTTGAACTTTTGAAGTCTTCCACTGACGAGGCGAGACGACACGAAGCGGCAGATTTCATAATAACGACCATACAACAATCATTTATTTTGTTGACGATTGTGTGCAAATTCAATTTTATGGCGAAAAAGCATCTTAACACTACATTGTATGAGCTAAAGATACTTGATAAGTTGCATACCGCATTTTTGTATAGCGCAGCTGTACAGCCAATTTGTACACGAGCCGCCTGCGGCGAAGGCTCCGTTCCGACCCTATCGCGACTACGCCTTACCAATCAACAGGGGTCAGTCTTACACTTAAAATTCACATTCCAAATTCATATTTGAATAACACCGACCGAAGATTTTATGACTTACAGTGAATATCCACCATAGATAATTGTACTTTCAAAACAAAGTTTTAACCGACTTCAAATCAGTAGCCAAATTGCTTCAAGTTTGCCTATAAAATTTGAAGAGTTCCCTCGATTTCTCCAGGATCCCATCATCAAAACTGGATTTTGGTGACAACGGGACCAATCTGGAAGTATATGCTTCCAAAAAAAGAAAAAAAAATTAAATCGGTGCATAAATTACCGAGATATCGCGTAACATACACATATAAAAAAAATATACAGACGAATTGAGAACCTCCTCCTGTTTTGAAGTCGGTTAAAAATATACCTAAAGTACCTATACGAAAACAGCTTCTCTGTAGCTAGGTGAGGTGATGATACATTCGAAAGGCAGCGGGCAGGGATCGGAGGAGACAAGCTGAAAACCGAGCTCAGTAGCGTACGTACCATAAGTAGGAGGTCCAGCAGTGGACTAACACAGGTTGATGATGATGATGATGACAGCTTTGCAGATATCTGGTGCTGCTGAGATGCCTGAGATGCTGAATCAGCAACGAGCTTTCTAACTCCTCTGATCTGGGGGCGTATGATGTTTGCCATTTTTAACAGACTTCAAAAAAGTAGGGGTTCGTCTGTTTTTTTTGTTTCGTCTGTGTTTGTTATGCGATAACTCGGTAATTTACACAGATGTATGAATATAAGGAGATCGGACATACCGGCCGATTTGTATTGAGTACGCCTGTGGCAAGTTCATTAACCCATACAAAGCACAAGTATTTAATTGACAAGGCAAAGCACGCACACATCTAAAGCATACATACTTGTATATCTACGCTCTTATTGGACAATACACGCGCATCATATCAGGCATTTTGGGAAGAAACGTAATATTCTCTGCGATCAGCACGCGTGCACACTCGGTAACAACGGACGGTGAACTAGCGGCAGAGTATGCCCATTGAGCTACGAGTAACAACTGCGACGCAGCCGCCGGCGACTTGTACTCTCTCTAGTATTCTATGCTCTGAGGTAATTTATGAACCGACTTGAAAAATATAATCTTTGTTTGAAATCATATATGTACTTCCAGATTAATCCCGTTGTCACCAAAATCCTGTTCTGATGATGGGATCCTGGAGAAATCTAGGGAGCTCTTCAAATGTTATAGGCAAACTTGAAGCAATTTGGCTACTGATTTGAAGTCGGTTAAAACTTTGTTTTTAAAGTAAATTATATCACTTATCATTGTGGATAAGACGTCCATTATCTTCATACTCGACAACATATTTACGTGACGGATGTCTAATCCACAGCAATCAGACCAAAATTTCAACCAAACAATGGTGTCTACCTACCATCAGAGCGTATGCTTGGTTGCCACCATATTTTTTTATACCACGTCGGTGGCAAACAAGCTTACGGCCCGCCTGATGGTAAGTGGTTACCGTAGCCTATGACCGCTTGCAACTCCAGGCGTGTTACCTTAACCGTTGCGAAAAAATGAAGTATACATTTCAAGATAGCGGTTTACCCCTTTGGTCCCTAAAGTTCAAATTTTAAGACATGTAAACAAAGGTTTCGGTGAGTGTGTGTAGTGAACTTCTACTGTCACTTACATGTTGCCCCATTTTTGCCCTAAAATATGTTTTGACCAACACATTATGAAGTTTTAGTAATACGCCCTACATCAATAATGTTAAATGTATAGTGTATCGCACTGGCGCGTTTACAGACCCATCTACTGATGTCATGTTTATTGAATTCCGCCCGATAAATTAAGTGTTAGAAGCAATAAAGTTGTGTTTCAGATTTGATCTCCACTCACGCCCGCCATATTGTTTTTTTAAACTCTATGTGCGCCAACACGTTGTCAGCATTAAGAGAAATCTAACAGCACCTCATTATTTACAATTCATCAAGAATCTTGAGGTGGTGGTAGCAAACTATCACTACTTAACGAGAAATTTAATCCATTACCATTCTTTTGGGTTTAGCCGTAGTCGGGTAGAATGTTATTATTAATGTAGTTCATATCCTATTGTGTAAATCAAAGTGGATTTGAAATTCTCCCGAGCTTCAAATTCGGAGAATCTTCCCTGGAAGGACATTGAGGGAAAATCTCACATGTGGATGCATTTCTCTCCACGAAGACACGTTTTCTCGTCAAAGTTGTGTAGTACTACAATGGCTTGTGCAGAATTTATTCAGCTTTAATGTTGCTGTAGACCATGTTTTCATAGAGTACATAGTTTTCGAACAAAACCTGAGTTTCTTACGAATGGAGTACATTTCGCAAGATAGCGGCCGTTCTACAAGGTCCTGACCCGGGGACTTTTGGGAGACAAAACTCTTTTGGGGAAATTTGCTGTGACGATGACACTACTACATCAAAAATGACACAATACACCGAAAAAACTTGCACACCTTCATACATTTTTGTGTACGAAGCATGCCCAGTTGGGGTTGTGCTTTGGTAGAGGGGAAATGGTGCGAATGCCTACTCCCTTCCGTGTTGCTCGAAGATCCTAGCTGAGCTTAAAGTCTGAACTAGGTTGTCTACTACTTGCTTACGTAGGGTGCTCGAGTACTTTGGTCACATCCCCAGGAAAGACAGTGATAATCTCGAGAAATTAGTTATTACTGGGAAAATCGAAGGCAAGCGACCAAGGGGCAGAATCCCGATACGCTGGACAGACCAGATACGCGCAGCCCTTGATACAACCGTTCACGACGCTCTGCGCTCGGCTACAGATAGAAAGAGATGGAGACACATCATCCGAGAAAAAATGTTCCAGTGATATGACCACGACACGACCCTCAGTAATGAGGAAACCGATGCAAGGAGGAGGATTTAAAAATTACATGTTATTCCGTCCGATGTCTTATTTAGTGGACCTGCTGTTGTTTTAAAGGATTTTACAACGCAGGAAACCATGGTTTTTATTCTCTGTCACTTCGACTGACTGTTGGTGTTTTGTGTTCCAAGCAAAGCAAAAAGATGTGTTCATAATAATGTAATTTGTGTCCACTAACATTAGTTTAATAATAAGTGTTTTTATTGCTACTAACCACAAATATGGATGTACATGTCCGAAATAAATTTTTGAATTGAATTGAATTGAATAATATTAATATCAGTCCGATCGAAAACGTGTCAACGCGACGGCGTCGTGACTCGTGACACGTAGGTAAGTACCTGCTGAAGAGTGCTTAGGAGTGTTTTGTTTGTATATATCGTCGGGTGACAAGCAAAAGTCACTACCAAAACTGGCACTGCTCTTCAAAACCTCGTATCTCAGTACGTAGTCCTAGTCGATATCGAGATACGACCTTTGATTTAGTAGGTATTTGTTACTTAGTGAGTTTTGCTTGTCACCCGACGATATGTGTGCGTGAGCGTGTGCCTACTTATTAGGCATGGTTTTGTTCGGCTTCACTAGACTGTTCGTAATGCTCTGTCTATATTTTTTATTTGGTCTGAGTTTCATTAGTGGCTACGGTGGTTGATATACAGGAGACGGGATTACGACTAATGAACAGTATCAGTACAGTCGTTCCACCGGACCGAGGTGCGGTGCGGTGTGTGGTACCGTGCGGAATTTATATACGAACTGAGATACTTGCATATACAATGAAAAAACTGTTGCTCGGCACACCGCAGCGGAATGTGGCGGTAAATGTGAAGACCGCCTATTCCTCGCAAGTGGAATAACGACCAGCGAAATCTATCGGCCAATCAAAAGCAGGTAGTTTACGAGGGAAACGGTATGTATAAACCATGAACGTACATCCTAGTGAACTCCCGTGCGCTGCTAAATACTAGTTAAAACGGTTTCCAGCATACGGGCCCCATAATCCAGGCGCCATCGCCCAAAGAAAACAGTTGCCGAAATACAGGCCCTTAGCATGCGTATTAAAAATCTCCCGCACACCGATTGCGGACGCTAATATCGACCAATAAAATGCGCATTTATATTTCAATTGAAAATGTATCACAGGTTTAATTGAACAAATTCAATTAATTTCTTCTCTAAGGTCGAAATACCTAATTGCAGCTATTTCATACATGACACATAAAGGACACAGGTGAATTAAGTTTTATTACATTGGCACAGATATTTAATTCATGTTGACATTTAACACATGTTCTTATTTGTTATTACTTTGGATTTAATGTCCACAAATCGCATGTGCAATTACGATTACTAATTGGTATACTTACAATTAATAATTTATTTAGACAGAACTTATACGCTTGAAACTTATTTAAGGAGTTCTAGAACTGGAGAATTTATTGCGATATGATATTTCTAGTTTAGATGCGAAAGTAGCTATTTGAATGGATATTTTTTCATTAATCGATCAACTTAAATAATTTCGAGCTAAAGTAAAATGCGAGTAGTAGAACACTCTCTGAGGACTGTATATTTATATATTTTATATACAGCTAGTGTGCTACTTTATACAGACATTGATGATATATTATCATCTACCTATATATACTTCGTTTCATTTACGTGGGGTCTTCGTAAACGAAATGAAGTATAATAATAAATGGAGGCAAAAAGCCTTTAAAAAAAGACGAGTAGGTACATAGATCAATCGACACATGAGGAGCAGAGGGATAAATTCGGCAGCATCCTCACCGCAGCGATTGCGGCGGCATATACAATACAATACAATACAAACGCAGTATACGCAGTGGTCCAGCAATCCAAAGACATCGAGTTTGTTTCCCTGTGATTACATTAAGTGTTTGTACCCAAATTAAATGTGTAGAAGTAGAATAACTATTATATTTGTAGCCAGTTTGCTAATTTTCGTAACTTTGGTGTTTATTGTTCCGCTTCCTTTTCATACACTGTAAGGTAATCTAATCTGCAGTAAAATGTGTTGCTTCATCAAAAGAATCATTTGTGGTCGGTGCTTCACTTATCCAAATGTCCGGTTCATTTGAACTACAGGTTATGTTTGGGATTGTAGAATTCAGTAAAGTATCTGTATTTATGTACATGTCGTTGTCTGATGTTTGTTCTTGTTCGTTAATATTGTGGATCGTCATTTGTTTGCTACTGATCTTTACAATGGCAGCTCTAAATGACGTATACTGCGTAAATAGTAGTCTTGCTTCGTTGTGCGAAGCATTTGTGGTCAACGCTTAACTCATCCTAACATCCGATTCAATCAAACTGTAGACAGTATTGTTTGGGATTGTAAAATCGTGTAAGGTATCTGTATTTATGTACATGTCGTTGGCTGATGTTTGTTCTTTAACTTTGTCGACCGCAGTTTGTGAACTAACATATTATGTTCATCGGCACCTCTAGATGACGTATCCTGGGTAGATAGCGGTGTTGCTTCGTTATGAAAAGCATTCGTGGTCGGTGTTTCACTTATCCGTCCGGTTCATTCGAACGCTCGACAGTAATGGTTGGGATTGTAGAATTTAGTAAAGTATACGTATTTATGTACATATCGTTATCTGATTGTTGTTGAGTTTGCTCTTTTTCGTTAATATTGTCGATCGGCATTTCTGTACTGATATTTTCATCGGCACCTTTGGATGACGTATCTTGTGCTGAAAAAAGTGAATCAGTACTCAGTTCTGTTAATCTTTCATTACCATTTGATGTTTCTTCGCTAAAATCCATCTCCGTTTTCATAGTGTCATTTGCATGGGGACCTTCTATTGATGATATTTCTGGCACCGATAGCATTAAAATGGTATTTGATTGTGTTGTTCCTTCATTAAGATTTGATGTTGCTAAAACTATCCCAAGGCCTTTCATGTCTAATACGTGTGTACTACTTTCATATGTGTTTACCTCTTTCTCTTCCTTATTCAACCTGATAATATCTAAGCTTGGGTCTGCAAAATGGAGTGAATGGACTGTGTTCTCTACAGATACTTCGTTGTATGACATTGTTTGCACGTCTTCGCTGAAATCCATCTTCACTTCTGTAGTGTCATTCGCATGGGGCCTCTCCATGGATGTATCTTGTGCAGTAAAAAGTTGGGTTGGTAAAACAGTATGATCTTCTGTAACTTCTTCATCATGAGTCAGTGTTTTTATCAAATTAGAAGCCTGACCAGTTTCTTCATTTATGTTAATATTTGCTATTTTCCAACTGACAATATTTAAGTTTGGGGTTGTTTGTACTTCATTAACAACATCTATCTTCATTTCTGTAGTTATATTCACATGTGGATTTTCTATGGATGTGTAGTTTTCGGGATAATAAGGCGAAGATAGTAAAGAAGTATTTCGATTTGTAACACTTTCATTGTGATTTAATGTTTTAATTATATTTGAATCGAGGTTTTCCATGTCAAATGCTTTATTACTAACTTCAGTTTTGTCAGAAACATCCCCATGTATTCCTTCTAGACCCCAATTATTTTCGAAAACAATTGAGTCGTCAGGCATAATATTTAATATTGAATTCCTCAACAAATTACTTTTCCGACGTTTTGAGCCTAGAATATTATTTTTCCTGTACATTCTCCAATCATTGCCTCCCCGTTTAGGGTAAAACACAATTTCGATTCTAGGTCTGCCGTCACTGTCTACCACTTTCATAATGACAACGCCTGGATTCTTTTTCCTACGTTGATCGATAGATCTTCTGCCTTTTTGTTTCTTTGGATCTGTGTCATTGAAAGGTTTTGAATCAATTTCATTTATCAACATAACATCTTCCTTGGGTGGTTCCTGGAAAAAAAATTCGTAAAGGTTTGGCCACGACTTACAGCGACTACTACTGTTGGATGTCGTGGCTGAGCCCTAGTTATTATCTATTCAAAACATGCCCCTATAGAATTTTCTAATGAATATTTGCCAGCTGTCGACCACAGAAATATTTCTCACTTTATAGTAAATGGCAATATTGATAATTCTAGCAAACTGATTGAAGGATGTGAAGCTTCCAATTATAGCTTTTATTGTAGTACAATATATCAAAACCCGTTTTTAGCTTGTAACTAGTCGATTTGGATTGACGTTTGAAACCATATTTATTTCCTAATTAAACATATTTATAATACAATAAATACCTACATGTAAAATATATGCTCCTAGGCCGCAGTAGTACAGGGTAGTAATGGACAAAATGTCCAGATACATGTGGAATCACACAGAAAGTAGGTAGCCTAAATATAAGCGTTTATCCGGTCATTTTGGCTTTCTTTGGGGGAGGCCTATGTCCAGCAGTGGACGTCTATGATGATGATGATGATGATGATGAATTGTTTATAATGCATAAGGACCCTAAGCCTTTTCATAAAAACTATACAGTCACACTTACACTAGTCGTAGTCCCTTCATAACCCAGCAACTGCATTCGATTTTTATGTTTAGTTTCAGTGGTCGTTGTCTTCGTTGTCGACGTCGTTGTCGTGGTTTCCACGATCGCTGCAGCGGTCACCACTGTCACCAGAGGAGCGGGGTTGACCGTAGTCATCAGGAACGTGAAACAAGCGAACAGGCCAAGCACGACGAT
The DNA here is from genome assembly GCA_963854355.1 of Epinotia brunnichana. Lineage (NCBI taxonomy): Eukaryota > Metazoa > Arthropoda > Insecta > Lepidoptera > Tortricidae > Epinotia > Epinotia brunnichana. Next base: position 1,794,691 of record OY977945.1, on the reverse strand, counting down.
TACAAATACGTAAAATATAATGGTTAGTTTACCCATTAATTGATAAGGTAAAGAAAATGTAAAATAAATATAAGTGTAAAGCTGTCGTCAAAACATTTCATATCATGTGACAGATTATGTCAGAACCACAGACTAATACAGACCCGCAGTATTAAGCAAGACCATGTTTCATACAGTTGTCTCTGTCACTTCTTATGGACAGCTGACATGAGTTAGAATGAGACGAATATTAAGTTATTTTGAGGCTTTAATGAGCTGTCTCCAAATACTGTCAACCGAGGCGTTAAAAAAAGTAAACAAACCAACCGACACGTCAAAGTCAATCAACGTCAAATCTAAGATTATTGTGAGATTATTTGAAAAATATTTTGTATTTTGTGTGGCAAAAGTGTAAGATACAATTTATATGAAGTGGCAAAACTGGCAAAATATCTTGTGTAGTTCCATATTGCCGGACTTACTCCAGATTAACAAAGAAGACCGGAGAAAATACCAGTTTTCATCGGTATGAATCTTATGCTTATTTTTCAAATATTGCAAATACATTACGCAATATAATGGTCTGCGATTACTACAGATACTGCATACTATGAAATAAGTACTTTTTACATGGTTCCAAGTCGATCCTATTAGGATTTTTGGTAAAAATACAATTGTCGTAAACACAGCTAGTGTTGTAACTAAATTCAAATCTGTATGTCGACATTTTATCGACATGAATTATGTCTAGGCGTTTAGTTAGACACAATATTTTGATGTTACACGTAGTTAACTGTTAACTTCAGATTTCCGGAAAATAATCTTCGTCAAAAATGGATTGCCGCAATAGGGCGCAATAATTTGAACACACGTGGAACACACTTAGGATTTTTTGCCAAAAAGAGACGTAAGTAGTATGTAAACATATGTGTACACAACTACAGACAAATAAGCAGTACAGTGCGATAATAAAGAGTAGAAATTAAATAAAATGGAACTAAAAAAATCCATACTAAATAGTTGCCATGTTTATGCATTTTACGTCAAAAATGTGACAGTTACGAAGAAAGTGGCGCCCTAATTTAATTTCTACTCGTTATTGTCGCACTGTATATCTTCATCCGATTGAAAGTTGATCATCCGAGCTGAAATTTAGCAAACTCGTTTAGTTTGGATGACATTGCAATATTATAGTACCAGGAGTCAGGAGGCAGGAACCTGGTCTGGCGATGGAGGCAGAATTTAGCTATAGGAACTCCTCAATCTCACAACACAACCCCGTCGTATTTAGGCTCATTAGAACCCTGTCAATTAGTAGTTGATGACTGTGCTAAAAAATACAGTCGGCAATAAAAGTAAAGGTACCTCGGGTCACCGACAAGCTAGGGTTGCCAGATGTCCGGTATTTAAGCGTACAGTCCGGTATTTTCGAGGCCTGTCCGGTAAAAAATAAATGGTCATACCGGACAGAACAATGTCCGTTATTTTGAGGAAAGTCGGTACTACTGGTCACAAGCGCCTACAAAAGTAGGCATATGAAATCCCTCAAACGCCAAACTCGCGCGCGCTCCTCGCTCGCTGTCTGTATCTGCGTCTATGGGCTCTCACTTCACCACCTTCTATTAAAAACCCGTGTATTTTTTGGTTCAAGCCAAAATTTTGATTACCTTAAGAGTGTCAAGATATATGGTTTTTGCGGCATAAACGGCCGTATCTTTTTTTAAGTTAACTTAGAAGTTTGATTTTTTCACAGCTTCAAGGGACTGTAGACCTAAGTATATGGTTTTACTTAATTTCAACTCGATACCTCCACGAATTCCCGAGATAAAGGGCCTTTATAGACAGACAGACAGACGGATGAACAACAAAGTGATCCTATAATAAGAAGCGTGTTCTTTGAGTAGGTTAACCTTAATGTATTATGTAGATATCTCTGACACTTGTCTGACACCGCTGACAGTAAAAATTAAAAAAACCTGACACTACACGTCAGTGACATCAATGTTTGTTTGTGATGTGAAAAGTTGTAAAAATTCTAATTAAACAATATAAAAGGAAACTGAAACCAAGTCAAGTAACTAAGTTAATGCGGTATTTATCTAGATAACTCATTTTACACAAGACTTTAACATTCCTTTTACTTTGGGGTGATTTGGAGGACCTGACGATTATTTTGGACTTTGTGGTAAGTAGTAGCATAATCATGGTTATGTACTTATATTTATTTATTTATCCAAACAATTATTACACAGTATTACAGTTACAGAACTAATGCACTGTGAATCTTAGACTTAACATTACCAGCATACTTACTTAATATACTATCGAAAACTGACGGTCATCCATCGTCTCGCTGAACCCCAAGCATTCACGACAAACTTTTACCCAGCTACTAGCGAAAACATCCCAGTCAGAAGCAGATGCGAGAAGTACATTGAGGCAGTGCAGAGCTCGAATAAGCGGCGACTTACTATGAGCCACAGTTCGCGCCTCCGGAGGAGCAAGCAGTGGTCGGTTTCGCGGACGTAGATGCATCCAAGATCGGTTATATAATGTATGGAAAATCTTGCGTTCTTTTTGGGACATCCTATATAACCGAAGCCGAACTAAGCATTCGCTACTCTCGCACTCGAATGCTTAGGTACTACCTAGTTACCTACTGCAGGAGGAAATTTGGCTTCTTTAATTGTTCTTTAAGGTGGTTCGATTGCCATACAAAACGTTATTTGACATTCACAGGCTAACGGCGTGATATATTAAGAAACTTATGTAACAAACTTTCATCAATTGGCTTCCCATTTGCGCCAAATTCCCCCTTTCCTAGAATAAACTTGTTTAACCCTTTAACGGGCAAGAATAAAATTTATCCATAATTCAAGTCTCTTGATATTGCATTAAACTAAAAATTCTGCACCATAAAAAAATACAAAAAGATGACCTTAACAGGTGGTAATTTTTCCCTTAAATTTTTTAAGTTGTCCTATAAAGGGTTAAACTAGATTAATTTGAGAAAAATGGTTTTCCCAAAATATCACGTCCCAAACCAATTTCTCAAATTAATCTAGTTTATTCAAGTTTATTCTAGGAAAGGGGGAATTTGGCGCAAATGGGAAGCCAATTTATGAAAGTTTGTAACATAAGTTTCTTAAAATATCACGCCGTTAGCCTGCGAATGTCAAATAACGTTTTGTATGGCAATCGAACCACCTTAATATGGTCGATATTATCATAAAAAATAATGATTATTGCGGATATCATTATGAATTATGATGGTGACAACAAGATAATTAGAATAATATAGTCTAATGTCTCAACTCACAGGCTATTTTCACTAGGTACTACTTCGTTCATGTATTTGTCGCGTATTAGAGGCTCAATATAATTTTTGTATGGCCAACGTCAAGAGGTCAAAGATGTTTTAAATTATCCACCTTGCTTCGTAACGAAGCAAAAATGTGTACATATTTTGACATAATACAGTAACAACTCATAGATCGAAGAATTACTATATATTTGTCTTCGCAAAAACGCCCTAATTTATAGTTAATTCAATGTTAGCATGGCAACTTTATTTAAGATTCATTTCCGGTCTCAATGAATATCGCGCGACCGAATTCAAGATGGCTTGCTAACCGTGGCGCAAAAGCCCATTTATTCAAGTGATTAATACCGTATTCATTGTGGCATATAACGTGCGCAGACGCATAGTTTCTTCAAGTCAACTCACTAATTATCAACGATCAATTCAGTAATCAAATCACGCGGCGTGATCAATTATAATTTATAACCTAATAGGTAGGTATGACAAAGAGGTAAAGTTTGTGCGTGCGTAGCTTTGTGAGGAAAGCTTTGAAAGTTTGTATGTAGGGATCCCGATAGAAAAAAACAACAATAACTATAGATAAAAAAAAAATTGCCGCTCTATCACCGATCTTCCTTATTTCATTATCAAATGGTGACTTTGAGATATAAGACATAGATTCGAGAGAGATAGAAGTTTGACACGGATCCGCAACGCATACGAAGGGGTAAAGGAAATATCGTACGGACTGGGGCCATTTTACGAGGTACCTACAAGTTGCAATTTTACAACGGCAACGGCAACACTGGTCACAATGCCAGTCGTTATTAGGAGCCGCCAGGAGGTCGTTGTTGTTCTACGTCCGTAGGAATAACCCTAGAAACCCTACACGTGACCTCCGGTCCGGGTGGTACTAAAAGAACAACAAACTCGGCAGCTGCACTGTTCCTTCTGAACCTCGCAGCGCACACTGGAACCCTATCAGCAGCATCGATACGAATACATATATGTAGCAGTGCGTAACCGCCATACGATAAATAAATAAAATAGGAGACGCTACACGGGCCGATTTCGGCGGACGGCCAAGCAAGGTCAAAGAAAATCTAGTATGGATTGACCTTGATTTGGTTTGCCGCCGTGCTTCCGACACGTATCCACACAGGCCGAATCATGTGTCGGCCTATATAGGCCCGTGTAGCGTCTCCTATTGGTCAAGCGACCCAGTGTTGCCAGTTTAGGCTTATGAAATTGAACCTGTAGGTTCGTCAAATGCGTAGTTATGAAGTTATAATCATGCATGTGCATGTTCCAGCAATGACCAAAGCCCACTCTGAGCGAAGCGGAGACGGATCCGACTCGGAAATCAACTCGATTCGCTCCAACCGCACGAACAAGCTCGGCGCGATCCTCTGCCCCGCCATCTGCGCGCTCTTTCTCGTCTGCATATTCGCTGTCTCGTTCGTGGGCACGAAGATGGCGTACGAGCAGTACGAATCGATGTGTCGGACCCGGTACGACGTGTATCGGCTGACGAAGTACTTCAAGAAGTTCAATGTGACGGAGCCGAAGATAGCTAGCGCTGATACAGCTGACCTTATTGTAGTGCGCCCGGTTAATTAAAGGCCCAATATTCTGCGTCCACTGTATCTCTGTCTCTTTTCGGCCCATGCAGAGAGAGAAAGATACGTGGACGCGGATTATTGGGCCGGACTTTATAAGGACACGTTTGATTGACGAATGATTTAGGTGCAGTCTGTCTGTGGGAAGTAAATTTATTATAATGCGTTTTAGTTATATTAATTTTGTAAACCTGAGTAAAGATTTATTACGCAACTTAACCCTTTTCCAGGCAGAGGCTTTATTTATATACCACATACAGACTGTCAAACGTAATGTCAATGAATAAGAATGACATTTGATTGTCATTTTTCAATAGCGAACATTACGCAAAACTCTTCGTAGGTGGCGACACTAGCAGCGTTGACATTGTATCTCGTTCCCACTTGCGGTATTGTCTATGCAAGCATCCTTGTCACTCATTTAACAATCAATGTGCTGAAAATCAAATGTGTGAATCCCTATATTTCTATACTGGTTTACTATTAGTGGTAGTGCTGCCTCTGGCGGCAGAACATTGCAGTAATGTTCCCTATTGCCGGCCTGGAAAAGGGTTAAATAGACGCCGCATGCTAGTGCGTGTAGAAGATTGTAAGTATCTAATCTTTTCTGCGCCATTCGTCACGTATGGTCAGCCTCAAAAACTCACATGGGGCTTAATACCTTTGTACCTTGTCACATTAAATGGCATGTCAATCAAACTGCCATGGAGGTCTACGAGTGAAAACGACAAGGCCGACTGTACAATAAAACAGTCAAGCGAAAACTTCTTTGCTACCAATATATAGCACGAAATACTGAGAGCAAAGATGAAATTAATAGTACCTACCTACCTAGTTATGTGTTTATCAACGTGTCTGCTGTTAAAGAGACTATCAACCCTAATCTGAAAGCGTGAATAAGGATAACTACTCGGATATGTTTGTATAATGGATAATGCACGCTATGAAACTATAACTAGGTAGGTAGGTATGAGACAACGACGAGTTGTGACGACTTTAGGGGCATACTTTGATTTATTTCAAGTGACTTAGCAGAGTCGTCTTCTGCCTGGCGCTCTATCTCTAATAGGTACCTAATAGGTAGGTATAGTCAGTCTATTGACGATGTTGTCCCTCATGTAAAAGGATTGCCTAGGTAAGCAATGCCCATTTCCGATGGCCTCGACACGCGGCGCAATTTCACCCGGGTTCTTCAAGAAAAGAGATCTTTTAAAGGGTTGACAACGTTGCTAGGCTACTACAGTCACCGCTACACAGTGTTTTATGGAAGCCGAAAAAGTGACATCCCCGTTTTATTACAAATTACTGTAGTTTAGATCATTACAAATGTGAGACTAAAACTCTCGCGTTTCTAATATGCGTAGTTTTTGAGAAATACATTTTTGAAAATCTTGTTTCTGACACCCGGATATTACGAAAAACATTTATATATTGCAAATTACTTAATAAACTTTTATTTTCTTCAAAATGTTGAATAATCCCTTCAAAGATATATATTTAGAGGCAATTACGACCTCTCTAGGTACATTTGTTACTAAGATATTAATGATTTTATAAATTATGGTTTTTATTTTTTTCTTCTATGTTCCACCGTAGTAGGACGCGATATTTGTATGACAGCTTCATTATTATGTCTTCTATCTACCCTATTTTTAAACTTCCTAATTCCATGGAACATTTAATCTACAGTCAATTAAAATTTTCGGTCAGGGCTGCCACCACAACCAGTATCCGGATATTCTGGATATAAAATTAACATAGTATACACGGTATAGCACTTTTATGGGTGGGCCAATCTGCGAGCGTTTGAACCGCTCGGTTCTAACGTCATTGTCGGCTCAAGATTATTTCAGCAGAGGTAAAACATACCGCGGAAACTTAAATCAAAATAGACTCAGCACCAGTATCGCCTTACGTCTTTATCAAAAGTGGACTCTGATATTCGTCTGTTTTAATAGTATTTGCTGGCAACGACAATGACGAAAAAAAAACGCCTTGAAAACGCTGAATATTCGCCCGGGTGGTGAAAGAAAACATTGTTAGGAACCTACACATATTAAATAATTAGTTTTTTTAAGATTCAGTCATTATTTCTTAGCTATTGAGAATTTATTTTTGAGTAATTTTTTGTAACAAAGTAAATAATAAGGTATGTAATACATATGTAAAAAGATTATGTGCCTGTACATTTTTGTAGTTTGCTCTTTGTATAGTCGAAAAATCTGTACGCTCTTGCGCCCAAGGACCATGACAAGACAAATAAACACAAGAAGCATGACAAGTCATTGAATGTCTTCTTCTACTTCCAGGCTCTCTGCCCCATCTAGCAATTCATGGTAGACTCCTTCCCAAGTTACATGTAGCGTTTCATCGAAAATTTGTGCGAGTTTTAGTTCTTGGCGAAATTAATAAAAAAAGTTTCTGACCGGGTATCGTACATTTAAATTTTAAAAAGCAAAATCAGTACGTAATTCGTGATTATTACTTCCCTTAAATTTAAAATTACAAGTAATTTACAAAATACTAGGCAATAATTATTTGTGCAAGTTTCAGCTCTTGGTGACACTAATAAAACAAGTTTTTGACCAGCTGGTTGATCACGTGACGCATTGTATGTACGTGAAGCATCCAAAGTAGCTACGCAAACGAAGATGTCAAAAGTCTTCAATTACGTAGCTACTTTTGATGCTGACTGTACGTTAGGTAAATTTAACTGTCAGTTTTTATATAGAAAAAATGACAGTTGCATTGTCCTTACGCGCGTTCGAAACTTTACGTGATCACCCCTGCATAATATATTATTTTAAAAAGCAAATACGATACTCATAAAACAAAACAGTAATCAGTGAAAATACACGTAATTAAAAAAAAACTAGACAACAGCTCTTTCTTCTGTATTAAATAAAACAAACTCAATAATTAACTTTTACATGTTTTGCGAACATCAAAATCAAATATCGAAAATTTCTCTCAATAGTTCTTCTTTAAGCCTTGGCGATCCAAGAAAACCATAAATAATAGGATTCCCGAAAAAAACGGCGTATAAAATTCAAAACACCGAATAGTGGCCGGATAAACCGGATATATAGAGTTTAGGTGATTACTTGAATGTTCCATGGAATTAGGTCTTGTAAAAAATAGGGTAGATAGAAGACATAATAATAAAGCTGTCATACAAATATCGCGTCCTACTACGGCGGAACATCGAAGAAAAAATATAAAAACCAAAATCTATAAAATCATTAATATCTTTGTAACAAATGTACCTAGAGAGGTCGTAATTGCCTCTAAATGTATGTCTTTGAAGGGGTTATCCAACACTTTAAACAACAGATACGTTTAATTAATAATTTGCAATATATCAATGTTTTTCGTAATTCTTAGGTGTCAGAAACAAGATTTTCAAAATTTTATTTCTCAAAAACTACGCATATTAGAAACGCAGGAGTTTTAGTCTCACATTTGTAATGATCTAATCTACAGTAATTTGTAATTAAACGGGGATGTCACTTTATCGGCTTTTATAAAACACTGTGCGCTACAGTGACGGGCACGCTTATTTGCCACATATAAAAAACGGAATATTAAAGAAGGGTTTTGCTCAGCTTTTTAACCCCCGACGGAAAAAGAGGGGTGTTATAAATTTGACGTGTCTGTGTGTCTGTCTGTCTGTGTGCGTGTCTGTCTGTGGCATCGTAGCTCCTAAACAAATGGACCGATTTAAATGCGGTTATTTTAATCTGAATGCTGCGCGATCGAGATGGTTCTTAGCTACGTTTCAACAAATTCGGTTCAGCCGTTTTTGAGATAGGTACTTATTGAACTTTGAAATGAAAATGTCGGGGGTTTTTCAATTTTTCTAAGTTGTAGTTATTAAATTAGATATATTTACAAAATAATAATTAATAATATAATATATCAGCTTATTTCCTTATCTGAATCTATACAACGTTTAGCGCCATCTTACAATTTTGCTGGAACTAACAACGAATGAGGTTCGCAAGCTGCTAAACATTGTTGAAAATGTTATGCCACAAGTTCAGATAAAATTCCCTAGATGCCGCACTGTCGCGAAATTTTTTGGTTTGTTTGTGATTAGGTTTATGTATTACAATTTACAGGCTTTCCCTAATAATAATCATACAATGACCCGACAGTATCCATACGCAATATGAATATGAATGTAGGTAACCTATTTACCCTCGTTGCAAATGATTCTCTTGAATATATTTCGATTTAATTTCTGAACGAAACCACCTGTGTTTTCTCACCTGGCAACAATGAATAAATTGTCAGTAACAAAATGGGCGGCTGATAATCTTTGTCGCTTCTTCTAAGTAGTTTTTCCCTCATATTTGTAGTGTAAAAAGCCTGTGCTTGTGTACCCTAAAGTAGATTCTTAGTGCCAGTGCTAGATTCTTCAACTTCCCTGTCACAACATGTGAGTATTTCTTCAGTTTGCCTTATGAATTAAAGCGCAAGTTGTATTGATTGTTGCTACCAAAGGCCAATGTCAACTCCGGTACTCGGTTCGGTAGTTACTTAGTATGTTCGTGTTGCATTTGAAAGTGAATTCGGTACAACACATGGAGAAAACATTGTACATATTATAAGCTGTTAGTTTGCTTAGTTTCATCGTCTATTTTCCCCGTTCTCGGTTTATATAAGTTTCTTATTGGAATGTCGGTCGTCCGAAAAAATATACATTATTATATATTTACAGCCCATTTTCTAAGCGCTCTCTGCCTCGAACAATTCCAGACTATTGCGTAATAAAAGATCTTCTTCATAGAAACCTAAAAAAGATATATGTCACTCAATGTTCCCCCCATTGACCTGTAGCGTTAAATCCTCTCACAATAAGACTGCAAAAGTCTTTAGAAATAGAACATTTTAGCAGCTGTTTTGTTTAAGAATGGCAGTATACTTAAGTCCTTGGAATAAACTCAATACTCTCTTAACATAAATTGTTTAAATATTTGGATATGGAGTTGCAAGCAATCATTGCCTATGTAAGCCAAATTTTTATTTTTTGGAAAACCACTATTTGTAAAAACTATATCATCATGAAAATGATCATTAATTAGCTGTAGCAAAATACAGATGCCGAATTTTATTCTTGTTTACCATTTATATTTTATTGAATGTTTTACTACTCATAAACAAAAATTGTTGTTTCATTGTCGGTTGAAAAGAAAAATTATCCAAACACTCCTTCTAGTGACTATTGTTTTCCTTAGTTTCAGCATTGTAAAATAACAAAGATTCAGGGCTGTTAGCTTGGATAAAATAATGTAGTACGTCCCACTGCACTGGTATGGAAATCATGACTACAATACATCTGCAAAGTCAACACCTATGTCACTTGGTGCATATTTATTATTACATACTCGGGTATAGGGTAAATTGTTAGTAGCTGGCCACCGTTCAATAACTGGCCAACTCATACTAAAAATGAACTCTATTCAACTATAATAGAATTCATTTTAGTATTTGTAATGTAAAATTATTTATCTATCCAAATATAGTAAACCCTCCATGAATGATGCGTTCAAGAACCGCACATTATGACCACCATAAAAACAGACTATTTTTATTTTGTTAGAGCAAATTTCTTATCTGTGAAAATGTTATTATTGCTAAATAATAACATCAATTTCAATAATATTATTTCATTTAGATTTAGAACATCTCTGAAAAACAAGGAAATTTGATTTGACCTCTATTCTAATATCAGTTGAGAAATGAATTGGTAAGTTGCATACAAATTTGACAAATGTCGCATATAAGTAAGATATCAAACGATATGATAGTTAGAGCTGACTCTAGTTTGTCTCTGAATTAAAAAAAAACTATGGCAGTTGCCAGAAAACAACGCCGCCATGCCGGTCGTAATGTGCGGCTAGATAAAGCAGTGTATGGAACTGTACATAATTAGGCATTAAAACACTTGTGTGAAGTTATTATGAAACTCGCCTTCGGCTCGTTTCATAAACCCACACTCGTGTTTGATGCCCTTCATTATGTACAGTCACATAAACTACTATTTTGTTTCAAAAGTCTTCCTTATTTTGCAGGGCTTTTGTTTTAAATGTAATTTTGTAGTTAGATTAATAAATACATAATAATATCAGATGTCAACATTCAAACATTTATTTATTTAAACTTTATTGTACAAACAAAAAGTACAAGAGCCGGACTTAATGCCTTAATTTATTCTGCAAGTAGGCTTCAAAGGCCTAGGCGTTTTATTGTAAGTTTTACAGATACATTGACCATATCACCATTAAGCAACATGTTTGAAAAAGTGCCTAACATACAGACAGGCGAATCAGAAATGGATTGAACATCTAAAGTTGAAGATGGTGTTGCAGGCAGCTCTTTACGAGTAAGGTCTCGTTTGAACACAAACTTACATGATTCATGCCCTGCGCCATGCGTCGCTACACGCGCCGCCGTCCAACGAGGCCAAAGCGCTTGGCCACGCCACTAAATACTTTCAGCGGAGGTGGAAGAGGCAGTGATGCGTCGATGAGCCATAAATGGGAGCGAGAGGCCGCGCCTCGATCTCTCGCTCCCACGTGCACCGCTGCTGGCGCTGCTGCCGCCACTTGAAGTCATGGTCGAGCCATAAGGCCGCGGTCTGGACGCCGGCGGGCAGCGGGGTGAAAACCGGCAGTTCATACATTCGAGCGACTTCAATGTATGAACCACCGCTCGTCGCCACGCTGCCCGCTGGCGTCCAGTCCGCAGTCTAAAGGTGGCCACTGACGACCCTTCCAACAGTCCAAATGGATTTGTTCCCGATTCGTCGTATTCCTGTTTCGTCGTATTCCTGATTGGTCGTATTCCTGATTCGTCAGATTTTTTTTATCGAATGAAACTATGCAATTACCACGGCTCCACTTACGTTTTAAAAATGAAAAGATTATTTTTACAATAAAAGGGATTTTTTTTAAGGGAAGGGAAGGGAAAGATTTTTTTTAACACACATTCTATATTGGTATTATATTATTAAACAAAGCCTATTTAAACATTCAATGACTGTGGTTTTTTTATCAATAAAATCATTGACTATTTCCCATTCTTGGTGATATTTTTGAACATATTTTGCTCGACGAGTTTTTATTATACATTGTGTATTTCAAAAATTAAACCGCTAAAACTGATTTGATATTGCATATTTTCATACAAAATACGAAAAAAGAAATTGTCCCCGAATACAGTACAGTCAGCGTCAAAAGTCAATGATCATTTTTGTACTTTGTCGCTTTCAGATGTTTGACAACTTCATATGGTAGTTGGAACCTCACGTTAAAGCGATATGGCTCCAAAGTGATAACTCACTTTTAACACTGACTGTACTTATAATTTTATGAAATAAAATTATGTCTTCTTACGGTAAAACACTGACTCTTCAATATTTAGATCACTTTCCCTTCGGCTCTTAGTCATGGGACACCCGGTACCTATATGTTCATACACTAAATTTATTGTATATGTATAACTGCTCTTCGGAAAGGCGGATAAATAATGGTCCATTATTTGTAATGATTTTATATAAATAATTCCGACGAAACAGGAATACGACGAATCAGGAATCCGACGAATCGGGAATGCGACGAAACAGGAATACGACGAATCGGGAACAAATCTCCAAATGGCGTGGTTGCATTCCAAAACCGGTCCTTGAATGTCAAAAACGTATACTGTTTTTAAAACGGCATCGTGATCGTGGATTTCCATATGGATTGAAATCCAGCACGCCACTCCATTTGGACGTATCGGCGTGGCAACTTTGAAGTGACCGTAAATGCTAGAAACGTACACCAAACGTGCACCACGCCATCTGGACGCACTCCAAACGCTCCGTGAATGTGCTAAACCACTTCCATATTTAGTCTGCATCGCGCTGCCACCAAATAACGACACAATTTATCATCGTATATTTATGAAATGGATCCATTATCTCATCAGTGTGCTAACTAATTGGATGCCATACATTTGGATGAATCCATTGTAACGGCATCCGTTTGGAAGGTTCGTCAGTGGCCACCTTAAGTGTCTTTGGCGTTATAAGGTTTAAGATTCGGGTTAATCGCACGAGATATCCATGCGCCTCCGCTATTCCAGGACTCGCTACTCCGGGTAACACGGTGTGGCAGTAGGTATAGGATTTCGGATGCATGTAGTCTGATCGGGGTTATATAGTAATGTCCATAGTCGAAATTCCTTCTTACGTAATTCCTGAGTTCTACATTCGGTTGTCCTAAGTTTACATTTTTATGTACAAACCAGCGAATGTGTCGAAATAATTAAAAGTCGTATCTTGCGTTCAGAAGTAAACTGAAATTATTTATTCTGCAAAATTGCTAAGTTTACGACATTCCAAATGATGTTTTACTTACATTTTTATTAGAATTACGTTTATATACGTATTCAATTATTAAAGTAGAATAAAACTTACTAAAATTTAGGCACTTCGAATGTTTGGTTTTTGATTTACGAAAATATTTATAAGCGTTCGGCAAAACGTGCATTAGAAGTATAGATTTGTTCCCGATTCGTCGTATTCCTGTTTTGTCGCTTTCCCGATTCGTCGGATTCCTGATTCGTCGTATTCTCGTTTCGTCGGAATTATTTATATAAAATCATTACAAATAATGGACCATTATTTATCCGCCTTCCTGAAGAGCAGTTATACATATACAATATATCTATATAAAACCTATATGTTTATATATGTAGAACTAGTATTTGATCTAAATATTGAAGAGCCAGTGTTTTACCGTAAGAAGACAAAATTTTATTTCATAAAATAATAAGTACAGTCAGTGTTAAAAATAAGTTATCACTTTGGAACCATATCGCTTTAACGTGAGGTTCCAACTACCATATGATGTTGTCAAACATCTGAAAGCGATAAAGTACAATAATGATCATTGACTTGTGACGCTGACTGAACTGTATTCAGGGAGAATTACTTAAAAAAAATCACAGTCATTGAATGTTTAAATAGGCTATGTTTAATAATATAATACCATGTGTGTAAAAAAATATCTTATATAAAACGCTTTTATTGTTAAAAAAATCTTTTCATTTTTAAAACGTAAGTGAAGCCGTTGTAATTGCATAGTTTCATTCGATAATAAAAATCCGACGAATCAGGAATACGACCAATCACGAATACGACGAAACAGGAATACGACGAATCGAAGTATACATTTAGGATCTGGGGACCGATTTTTGACTTTCAAGCGCTCGACTTTTTCACTCGAAAACGGTCATAAATGATGGAATTCTATTTTGAAATAGACATAAAAAATGTAAAAACGAGTGCTATCCACCACTCGTATTTAATTCGATCGGTAGAAAGTAAGTGCCAGCAATTTTGACACTAGAATCGTATTTACTTTTATTTAATTTTCGAGCGCTCGAAAGTCAAAAATCGGTCCCTTGGACTCCGAATGTGGAACAGAAACAGACGGCTTTAGAAATTGGTTATGTTGTGTTCAAAAAATTAAGTCGACGTTCAAACCCAAACGTGAACTACTGAAAAGACATCTCTATAAATAGTCTCATTTTCAATGCAAAAGCGTGTCATTTCGCGGCGCCACGCCACACGAGCTTTTCATCATCTTCTTAAGGCGACAGCTATCCGTTTTAGCCCTGTTCCGGTATGCGACTGCATAATTAATTATATTAGCGTAGTCACGCGATGCCCTAAAAGTCGAAAAATAATAAATAACAATACAGTCGTGTATTTGTTTATTAAATGGGTCACCGAGGGTTTATCGTGCAAATTGAAGGATACATTCCGATTTTAACCCATTCAGGGCCCATGACGACGCATTTGCGTCAGAGCGCTACGAGCGCTTTTCGCTACATACGAGGTTTAACCTGCTACGGTCTACGGCGTAGCGCTACGAGATTAGCGTGGCCGTGAATGTGTGCCAAAAACACGCCTAGCGGGCGCCTACGCCGTAGTCGCTTTCCGCTACATACCGATCGGCTACGAGCGTAGCGCGTAGCGATTCTTGGCAGCGAATGTGTGTTATTTGATTCAGCGACGCTACGCTCGTAGCGCTACGCCGTAGTCCGTAGCAGCTTGAACTTCATATGTAGAGAAAAGCACCCGTAGCACTCTGACCTGACTCTGACGCATGTGTCTTTAATGGCGCTGAATGGGTAATGCCAGATTGGTTTTATTTGTCTTACTTTTAACGAACTAGCTGCTCGCGCGGCTCCGCTCGGGTTTTACAAAGGACCTAGGCCTCCGCGGGGTAAAAATATAGCCTATATATTCATCCTAATTGCCCATTCCATGTAGAAATAAATACATATTAGGGGACAATCTTACACAATAGTAAGCTCAATAAGGCTTGTGTTATGGGTACTAGACGAGGATATATATATAATAGATATAAATACTTAAATACTTATAAAACATCCAAGACTCAGACAAATATTTATTCTCATCACACAAATACTGGCCCTTACCGGGATTCGAATCCACGATTTATACAGGTGATTTTTATGAAATCGGTTTAGTAGTTCCCGAAATTACCCCCTAAATACTTAGGTACCTAGCTACATCCTCACAGACGTCTATATTATAACCTCCTTATTTATAAAATTTGAATGGGCTTGTGACCTTAAATTTGTGTACGATGCCATTAGAATTTTTGTAGATGAACAAATGTTTGTATGGAAGCAACTACATTTAAAGGACATTAATACCCAAAAAATCGAGTTAAAGACGGACCTCGCTGACAGCAGCCGAAACGCTTCATACTGATTGGCTTTTAGGTATGACGTCACACCGTGCAATTTGTACTAACCGTTGCATGGAAAATGAAGTAAATTGCTGTTTCGGTCGTGAAATACTGCGTTTAGGTACATAATTGTCATACAAATTTGTTTCTATAAAAGCGTAAGGATTCTATTAGTACCTTTAAATTTACTCTTGAACAATAAATTAAGAAACTTTTTTTTCTAAACTTTCAATCTTTTTATGATTTGAATTATATTTTGTAATTTAAACTTTATTAAAATCATTTGATCGTTTACTATCCATTTAGCAACACGACGTTATCAATTTTAACACCACGCAACAAGCCTATTGCCTCTGCTTAATAAACTAAAATAAAACTTACAAACACAAATGTCAAAGTACCAGGTAAAGAAAAACTAATATTAACGCCATTTTAGTTAAAATAGGCTTGAAGAACGTTTATGAATAAGGCCGTTACGTTAGTATATCGTAGTATGTCGGTAATCACATATCCATCCAATACGAAGGTGATCGGGTAAGGTGATCTTAGTGAATACTGGATACCGCGTGCACTTTTTTTATGTGAAGAGCCGCATGAATGGCCAAGCGGATACTTGGGAACTGAATGTTATGAGAACGGCGTTCTTAATCGAACAGTCGCTGTGGAATGGTTTCGCGAATCGGGAGTGTTTTGGGAACCAGTTTTTCTAATGCACGTTGATGATACTTGCTTTGAGAATAAGGGTGTTTAAAGATTGTGATGCTATAAGCAGTTGTAAGGACTAGAGAAGGCTCTTTGCGAGGTAACGCCGGCCTTTTAGTTGAACCTATTTCTTGACTGCTTTAAATAACTAGATGTCAGCTGTACTCGGAATGTAAGTCAAATCAAGAAAATCTAGATATATTTATTTAGAGAAAGAACCAGGGACTGATTTCGGTTACGGTTATACCGGTATGAAACCGGTATTCCATTACGGTACCGTTATGTCATAAAGGTTATGCGCGCCGCGCGAACATAACGGTACCGTAACCGTTTTGAAATAACGGTTAGCGGAATCAGTTTTAAACGATACCGTAACCTTTATAATACCGGTATTATAAAGGTTATCGAGAACAGTAAGCAAGCTGGCACTCTACAGAGGAAGCATTGGCTACTAAACATTTAAAGACAAAAATACAAAGCGGCAGAGCCTTTGCCGGCGGTTTATAATTGGCAATAACACCAGGCCAAAGTCGATATATCGGTACCTTTAAATAGCGGTTACGGTACCGGAAAAAATAAAGGTACCGTTATATTTCGGTAGCGAAATATAAAGGTTCCACTACCGAAACCGCTATTTGACAACCGATATGACGTCATACCGTTAAAATAGAATACCGGTATTTTTCGGTTATGCAGTCCCTGGAAAGAACACATACTTACAAGAGAGAAACATTGCAGCGATCTTCACACTAGGCGCCGGCTGTATCGCGAAGATCTAGATCTTAGATGATTACCAGATTCGAGCGGCTCTTAACTTAATAAAAAAAAAAGGTTCCAAGTTTTACAGTAAAAACGGATGCGTTGCTCTCAACTTTCATAATCTACTTAATTATATCATGCTAATAATATATATACGGGATAAATCGGGGTTGTATGTGAGATATGTGTGTGGAGTAAAGTGTATGTAAACATTTTAAGTTTTTAAATATATGTACGCTTTTCCTCTTAACACTCGAGCTTGCACTTATGAATGCCCTCTTTAGTCGTCATTCTGCGGCGCTGTGCGGCCCAGTTCCTTTGAGTGTCATTCCGTGCCCGTGTGTGGACTGTAGACAGGTGAATCCCTTTTTAATGAGCACTTTTGGACGTGTATAGAGGTCGGTAATTAGCTTGAGCTGTTTCTTGTCTTCGCAGTTGTTTATCGATAGAACTAGGTCGATTATTATGATAGAATACGTTCTGAAAGTTTTTCTTGATCATGAGCACGAGAATGATAAAACGCCAACCGTTTTATCATTTAGATACTAGCTGCCCGCGTGGCTCCTCACGCGTATTCCAGGCCCGTGTTTCACCAACTTGACAATTGTCACCTGACAACGACAATTCGCCATGCATTGCTTGTTATAGAAGTTAAGGTGGTCGCTAGGTTACTAGCAAATAGGATCCTGAGAACACAGGTAATACCGTGGGATAATTTTATTTTTTTATTTTTCATGTTTTCCAAACATAATAAGTTACTTTTTTAATTACGTTTATAAATATGCCTCGTAATGAAAGTTTTGTATTAACGCATTTCCTCTGAACACTTGTATTTAATGCCCTTTTTAGTCGTGATTCTGCGGCGCTGTGCGGCCCAGTTCCTTTGAGTGTAATTACGTGTCCGTGTGTTAACAGGGAGACAGGTGAATCCCTTTTTTAATAAGCGCTTTTCGTCGTGTATAGAGGTTCCGGCTGCTGAAATTGCTTTCCAGCAGCCGGAACCATTAAAAAAGTTCGTTTTTCATGCCCATGATGAAGACGAGAACGATGGTTACCAATTTTTTTTTCATTTTTGATGCTCCATCGCCAAAGTTTCTGACCTTAGGTACAGCTCACTTTATAAATACCTAATCGAATCAAAATTCAATACTAAAGTTAAATAGACCCTAGCACTAGCACGTGTCGAATGTTCGAATGCTCACATTTTAATGAAATATATCACAATGGCGACCGATGCAAACAAACACACATATGAGACGGATCAAGCATAGTGTCTTATTCGCCGTCCTAAACGCAAAACGTAAGTGAGGAAACTGTTTATATTTTTCAAAATTAATTGACGCAGCTGAAAAGTCTGTAACTTTTTTCTGGTACTAAGGAAGGTTATTACTATCACCAAAAAAAATATCAGGAACTTCTAAAGTTTTCATCCATTCCCAATTAACAACTCATAATAAACCCCCGACATTTTCATTTCAAAATTCGATATTTCATAATTGGCTGATACGATTCTGTTTAAACGTAGCTACGAGTAAGAACCATCTCGATCACGTCAGCTTTCGAACAAAAAACCGCATTAAAATCGGAGGAGCTACGATACCACAGACAGATACACAGACACGTCAAACTTATAAAACCCCTCTTTTTGTGTCGGTGGTTAATGAATACACTGTATTGTTCAAACGGGCAGTGAGGGGAAATCCGAAACTACAAGAGATACGAAAATTTGCTCTTAGGAGTCACGAAACCGATTTTAGAAAAAAATAAAACTGCATTCATAGATTTTTATGAAAACCTCATTTACGGCAGGGAATCGAACCCGGTCAAATCTGTCTAAGAATCGGAGTTCGTTTTTTTGCGTAAATTAATAGTGCTTTGGCACGCATTGGGGGAGGCCAAAAAGTGCCAAAGTGACCGGTCCTGCGCCACCCGCATCCAGCAGACTCCCGTGACCTTTATCAGGTCATCAGTCCACCTCGTCCCACCCACGCCGCTCCTTCCGGTACGTGGTCGCCACTGGAGAATCTTTTCGCCCCAACGGCCATCGGTTCTACGTGCAATGTGCCCCGCCCACTGCCACTTAAGTTTAGCGATTCGGAGGGCTATATCGGTTACCTTTGTTCTGCTGCGGATAGCCTCATTTCTGATGCGATCACGCAGAGAAACTCCCAACATAGCCCTCTCCATTGCCCTTTGGGTGACTTTGACCCTTCTTATGAGGTCCATTGTTATCATATTATACCCGCTATCAGAGTTATCATACCCACTTCACTAAATAATCTAGGATCATTGAAAATGGCGCCGGCATGTCATTCCATAGAAACTTGTTAAACTTTCTGCAACATGTTCCCGACAATTTCCGTTAATTGCAAGGGGGCATAGTTTTAATCAAATAAAGTTAATTTCTCCACAGTAGTAACTTAACTCTTACTGTTATCATTTATCAAGATAATTCAATGTTTAATATAATCAGTTTTGCTGATTTAACCAGTGTAAATGGCTCTTAACTGTGACGTCATAACAGCTTTTAAAATTTTGTAAGGTTCCTATGCACTACAAGAAGGTTTACAAAGTGAGTTCGTTCAATATTACATATTTTTTACATACATATTTTTTATCGGATTTTTTTTTATTTCATGAAATAATTTGGTAATTTGTTTCTGTGAATGTACTCTGCAATATGCCGAAGTTAACGGAAATTCCCGGGAACACCCTGTCCTGTATACATCCAGATTTTAACGTACACCGCTGACGATTACAGACGGGTTGGTGCAACCCACTCCAGTACGGCTAACGTGAGTTACAATCGTAACCTAACGATATGTAACTACATACGAGATCGAATAAACGCGCTTCGAATAGATTTCGAACTCGCTTCGGTATTCTTCGATTCGGCCCGTCAAACTCGTAACTCACACTGCCGTTGTACTACGAAACCAACTGCAAAACGTTAGACTCTAGCGTTTCGTTTTCGATGCGTAATTTAACGTTCAATTCGTACTAACCAATCGGTAGTGTGAGACATTTCGAATCGAAGAATAACGTCGCGACTGTAGTTTACTATTTCACTTGCAAAATGGCCCGTGATATCGTATTATTCCGTCAAGAGTTACCGTAGATCCGATCGAAATTTATCTCAAATTAAAGAGCTTATAAAAATAAGTGTTTTGAATTGACAACATATATCCGCAAAATTCGGATTGTCGCGTATTTTGTATTTAAAAATGCAAATAAATGGCCCACGCGCCGCCATATTGTATCGACACCGTCGACGTCGCGATGCGCGTATTCTGTAATGTCATGTCATAACCGACAAACTTAAATTAAAACGATAAATGCTTGTGATATAAGGTTGAATATTGGAAACTCGATTAAACTATACGAACAATCGTGGAGTCGATCGCGGGTGAAGTAATGCATAAGTGACTCACGTTACTGTTTGGATTTTTAGTTCTGGGGCGGTGTATAGACTTTTCATACTAAATCTTAACGATAGACGCTAGAATCTGTAGTTAACGCGACTCACTTCAATCCCACGCTAAGGGTACAGGTCTTAACTCGCTCTCGTAATATTGCAACGCTGCCGTATCTGCAGTGTATAGACGAGACTTGGAACAATGGCCGCCGAAGAATCTTTTGTGCACCCGCGATCGGGAAAACTGGAGCGTACTTTAATCTCTCGAAGCTTGGAGATGTGTCGCGTATGTGATTTTTGCTGTCTAGGGTTGCAGCTTGTATTGTTCATCCTGTTGTGTTGTTCATACATTTGACACGTAGCTCCAGCTACAGCTACGTTTGAAAACAGCATAGCATGGCATAGCACATCTCTGGTGGAAAGGCACCCTTCAAGGAATTTATATAGTTTTCCAGGTGCAGAGTTTCGTTTGTCTTGTTTCGGTCGTTTTTTGAAACAAAACGATTTGAACTGTATTCCTTACACTAGTTGATCCACATTTCATTGCCTTTTTGTATTGTATGTTGGGCTACAGGAGGCTCAACGAGGCCGGGGTCTGCTTTGGCATTGGCACCTTTTCCGTTTTAAGGAAGCGACCGCCCTTAGATCCAGCTCAGTGGGAAAACTAGATTTCGTTGGGATTAGATCGGATTTTCCTTCATCTAAAAGCTAATTATAAGATTTTAAATGACATTTTGCACTAACTTTTGCCTTACCGCTCAGAGGCACTACCGCGAACCGAAAACGAATTTCGTTCATATCTCCCTCTCTGTCGTTCGAATAAGCAACAGTTCGAATGACAGAGAGGGAGACACTCAAACGAACTTCGTTTTCAATCGCGGAATGGCCTCAGCTACCGTTGCTCTCTGTGTAGGGTTGCAGATGTACCTAGTATAGGCTTTTGTTCTAGTTCTTCCTGCCCTAGTCAAAGCTCTCAAGTTAGCCCATATTAACGACAGTGATGCCGAAGTTGGTCATCCCCAGTGACTAAAATGCCATATGATAATTAAATGATTGCCATGGACGACTATAGTTGTCATGAGCGTAAGCTGTCAAAGCTATCTCGCGGAGTAAGGTAGCCGCGAATGGCGTTACCAGTTGACTTGAGGACGTGTCTACGATATCGCTTTTCTCTCATGAGTGTCACTCGGATTTTGAAAGATCTATATGAATATGACATGCCGGGTACGTGTCATTTTGAATTCCCATTCAAGTCCCAGCAAAGACATTAGAGACAACGTTGGTGTATTATATTACGGCACGCCGTGCCGTTTAAAATGTTGGAATTACTGTCCATTTTAAATGATAAATGACGCTCCGAAATACACGCCTCGTTCATTCTCTTTAAGCCACGCAATTGGCCCAGTACATCTGCAGCCCGAAACGTATTTTTCCGTGAAAAGTTTGTAAAAACCGACCCTTATTATTCCAGTAGAATTAATTAAGACAAAGCTTCTTCCGGAGTTTCCTGTGTGACCCACTTGCTGGTACCTACACCTGGGATTGCGTTAGTGACGTCATGCCGTGACGTCACGGGTGACACGGTGACCTATTTATGTTTGGGGGGGGGGGGGGGGGGTATCCCATTCAGCTTTAATCCGGGCGCACGATTGTTCACGATCTTTTCCACGGCTGCGCTGTATGGTATCCAGTGCACCTCTGGCCTGTGATCACTGATGGTTGTTACGAATGTAGGTGTCTAATTATAATGGGAAAAACTGTGAGACTATTTGGTACTGGTTTGAGAATACCTGCTAAAAATAGCCCACTACTTCATTCATTGAAGGCCGTTCGGGATGCAAGCGATGCATGAATGGCGAGGCACAGGATCATTTATTTTTAAATCGGGGTCGGGAAATGGGTAAATGGATTTCTAGCCTGCAGGCGGGGCGAAGGTTGTGTCGGATAAAAAGCTTCTTTGAAAGGTTGCAATAGAAGTTTCGTCCGTTCTATTTCGAATTTTAGAGCATGGGCCTATGAAAGAAATCAATTACTATACGATACAATACTATATCTTTCTTTTACAAAACAATACATGAATCACCGTTAGAATTATGATTATGACTTATTTTCAATGACGTTTCGAAATGGGATTTAAAATCTTTTTTTTAAACGGTTTTGAAACCCACGTCATTGTACGATTGTTTACATTATGCACAATTAAAACGTTCGTCATTATTACGACCTGGTTGGCGTCACAGATTTTATTACACTGCACCTTAGTCGTTATTTCTTTCTAATAAGGCGAATGTACGAGTATACCTACATATCTTTGACGTCGACTAGCTGTACGAACTGTCCGAGTTCTAATTGGCTTGAAAGGTGCGACTAATTGAATAAATAAAATTGAATAAGTTGACTGGGCGTTAACGAAGCTGATAAAGTCAAGACCGACTTTAATCTGGCTCGAAGGACCAAGTCTCTTTTTACGATACAGTAAATTTATATATGGCCTTACTAGCTTCTGCCCGCGCCTCTGTCCGCGTGGAACTCGTTTATATCGTAGCTCCATACAAACATTCACCCCCCATTTCACTCCCTTGGGGGACGATTTTCGGGATAAAATCTATCCTGCGTCCTTCCCCGGCACTCAAACTATCTCTACCAAATTTCATCCTAATGGGTTCCATCCCAATTTTCACGCCCTATTTCACCCCCTTAGGGGATGATTTCCGGGATAAAGTCCTACCCCGAGAAAGACTCAAACTATCTCTATACCAAATTTCATCTAAATCGGTGCAGCGGTTTAAGTAGCTCCATACAAATTTTCATTCCCGATTTCACCCCCTTAGGGTATAATTTCCAGGATCAAAACTATCCTATGTTCTTCCCCGGAAATCAAACTATCCCTATACGAAGAGGTAACAGACAGACAGACACACTTTCGTATTTATAAAATTCATAAAAAAAAATGTATGTTCCCCGATTACTCAAAGACGCCTGGGCAAATTTGGAAAATTCTTTTTTTGTTTGAAAGGGTATCCTTCCCAGTTGGTTCTGTGGTGATCAGGTCAGGATCTGATGACGGGATCCTGGAGAAATTGAGAGAACTCTTCAAGCACACTTAAAGCGACGTGGGTACTAATTTGAAGTCGTTTGAAACTTTGTTATTAAAGTAATTATTCGACGACATCAACCGAAACATTGCAGTAACTCTAGACTCATAGCAAATAGCTAGCAAAGATTAGACAATTGCAAACACCGATATCTTTGTATTGTTTGCTCTGTTACGAATTTGCAAGTTTCCGTTGAAACAATAGACTGGAAACAACGGTTTGTGTAACCAAGATAGTCTCGATGAGCAATTGCTTACAGAATTAAGGGAATTCGTCTATTTGCGTGCTTTTTATTTTGAGTTAATTGCATGCTGTTGCACAATAATATTTGCGAGAAAAGTGAGCGTCGGAAAAACCTCAAAACAAAGGAAATATGTATCGTCGTTATTCGTCTTTGTGATAATATTTAATTGGTTGGTACGATTACGGTGTTCGAGATTTTCATGAACAAGCAAAGATACTAAATACAATCAGCAACACGTATAGCGTAGTGCTCCATAATATGTATATTTGGAATTAATTGTAAATGTAACGTGAAGGTCCGAAAAAGTAGACAAAATATGTGAATAATAGGCGCGGCGCACTCTTATATTTCGCAACTTTAACTGTTAATGTCGTAAACAATGGTAACTGGCATAACCTGAATAAGTAAATGCTGGCTTGACTTCCAATACTCGACTATCTCCGCCAAACAAACTTGCCCGCCAACGTTTGAAACTGGCTCGCTATCTGCTGCCAACTTCCAGCGACGCTATGCAAATTAAACTGCAATCTGCTTGCATTTGAAACCGACTAACTATGCCATCACAATCTACAGATTCGATTCACAATTATTGCCTTGTATAACTAGGTAGTATGTATTTAGAGCGGCATTAGCAGGTCAATCTTGCCGCTTCGGCTAAAGTAGACTCTCGCACACCTCTGAGTTGCAAAATTCACCCTAATGCGGTAGACACTGTTGACAGCGACACTCATCGTACGTAGAGAAGGTCCTCTAATGTGGAGTTCTAGGGTTTTGAGGACCGGAGATCAGATAAACGGCAGTTCGGACGAATCCATTTATTGACAAGTCAAGCGGCGTACCAAGAAAATTTATTTTATTTTATTTATTTCCACACTTACAACTATCTTTACAGGTACTAAACCTAAGACAATAGTGTAACTATTTGTACAACCATGTTACCATTTATATCTAAGTATTATTATAACATAATACAGGGTGGAATTTCATAAACTGTACAAAATAAAAGGAGAAAAATTTCAGCCAATTTCATCGGTGAAACGGTGTTTTTTTTTTTTTTCTAGTCATTAGTTTTTTTTTTACAGAATTTTGAAAATTTTTGTAAAAACTCGGGTAATACACCTAATTTAGACGGTATAACTTTTGATCCAATGGTCCTAAAATGAGAATAAAAAATGCAGAGTATTACCAAGGGACAGGTTAATAATTCTTAATAACAATAAAAAACCAACTAGAAGAGAAAATCCGCAAAAAAAATTATTGTTTTTGAAAAATGGCTACAAAAATTACGAATTTTAAAAGAAAAACACAATTTTCTGAAAAAAAACGCAGATTTAGTTACCATTTTTTTTGCTTAGTATTAAACCTCACTTAATGCCGATTCTAAAACCGTTTTTAAACTGTCTCAGACTTTGAAAAATACCACGCTAATGGGTACGTAAATCAAACCATAATTTTATTAATTTTAATCCTCTTAAAATCCTTAATGACCGCTTGTTCCCAGGTAGTTGAAGGGTGTTTTTGGGTTGAAGGTGGAGATAACATGAGGGGTATAAAGGCATTGGGCAATAGGTCAACTATTCAGTCGCTCGCAAATCGCAATTGCTTGTCTTTGCTCGCCACTTCTACAAGCTTCGCTCACACAAGAATTTTATGGATGGACGAAGCAAGATTTACTCATACGGGAATAACTAACTTCAGAAATTTACACACATGGGCTCACGATAATCCAAACCTAGTAAGACCATCTAATTTTCAAGACCAATTCTCCATAAACGTTTGGGCAGCGGTACTCGACGATCAATTGATTGGACCAGTCTTCTTACCGAATACTTTGAACGCCGACAGATTTTTACTGTTACTGAGAGACGAGCTCCCAGAGCTTTTGGAAGATGTGATGTTAGATGTGAGACAACGCCTGTTTCTCCAAATGGATGGATGCCCAGCTCATTGGGCATTAAGAGTTCGACATTTTTTAAATGAGCAATATCCCAATAGGTGGATCGGCCGAGACGGCCCCGTTGGATGGCCTGCAAGATCGCCTGATATGACGCCGTTGGATTATTTTCTTTGGGGTGATATGAAGCAACGGGTATATCACAGAATCGTCAATACCGAAGCAGAATTGCACGACAGAATTTTAAATGCAGCACAAGAAATAAAAAATAATCCGGGAATGATTCGACGGGCTACGCAACAAATTCAAGCTGGCAAATGGATGCAGTCCTTCCTTCTTCAAAATTTTCCAGACAGAGAATTTTGAGATTCCGTGCCTCAATGCCAAGCGTCTTAGACTCGTGGTTGGGTCCGCGTACAAGTCTCTGAGAACTGCTTCTTCTATGGCAACATCAATTATGTTTCCTGGCTCTCGGCGATCTCGGCCACCGTATCCCAGGCCAATATTGCACAACCGGCGATGAACTTCTTGAAAGTGGCGAGCAGCAGGTCTTGGAACGTCATTAGGATACTGCTCCAAATAGGCGATACACGCAGCTCTTGCAGATCCATGGCACAATCCATAATAATAGTGCATGTTGGCTATTTGTAACGGCGAAAACTCTCGTAAGCGGGGCATGATGATTCAAACTGAACAAGTACTGGAGTAATCAAAGAAGTGGCGAGCAAAGACAAGCAATTGCGATTTGCGAGCGACTGAATAGTTGACCTATTGCCCAATGCCTTTATACCCCTCATGTTATCTCCACCTTCAACCCAAAAACACCCTTCAACTACCTGGGAACAAGCGGTCATTAAGGATTTTAAGAGGATTAAAATTAATAAAATTATGGTTTGATTTACGTACCCATTAGCGTGGTATTTTTCAAAGTCTGAGACAGTTTAAAAACGGTTTTAGAATCGGCATTAAGTGAGGTTTAATACTAAGCAAAAAAAATGGTAACTAAATCTGCGTTTTTTTTTCAGAAAATTGTGTTTTTCTTTTAAAATTCGTAATTTTTGTAGCCATTTTTCAAAAACAATAATTTTTTTTGCGGATTTTCTCTTCTAGTTGGTTTTTTATTGTTATTAAGAATTATTAACCTGTCCCTTGGTAATACTCTGCATTTTTTATTTTCATTTTAGGACCATTGGATCAAAAGTTATACCGTCTGAATTAGGTGTATTACCCGAGTTTTTACAAAAATTTTCAAAATTCTGTAAAAAAAAAACAAATGACTAGAAAAAAAAAAAAACACCGTTTTACCGATGAAATTGGCTGAAATTTTTCTCCTTTTATTTTGTACAGTTTATGAAATTCCACCCTGTATAAACAATGCTGACTTTGTGAATTCATTCAGAGAACACGAAAACAGGTCTATGTTATCTGCTATTAAGTTGAGGGTGCACAGGGCGCGGGTCATCGGCGCCATACCGAGCAGGTTGGTGCGCCCGCGCGGCGCGGACAGCAGCTGCGGCCGGCGGCGGCGCCATACGTATCTATCGGGGACACTCAGACTCACATAACTCAACACCTGACTGTTGCTGGCCAGAGCCCGCGTACACCACAATCCTCCCCTCCTAATGCTGGCAAATATCGGTTTTGCTAGATAGAGGACCGTCTCAACCTATAAGGGTCATGAATGGTCAGTTTTGTAATAATAATGTATGTTAGGAAGAATGTATACAACATCCCAACGAACACTGATAGGCCCAACCCAATGTTACCAGAAGCACAGGGAAGCTCAAAACAACTTTTTACAGACTAGTAAATTCGACAAAGTCGTTCTTGGGGTATTGTATAAAATTCTACAATAAAATTACAAAACACAACTTTACCCAACTAGTAGGCACTAGTTGGGTAAAGTTGTGTTTTGTAATTTTAACGAATTAAAAAGGCACTTATTTCAAAAGCATATTATAAGATAAACGATTATATCATGGATAGAGATATTTGGCAGTGATAAAGTCCTGCACTAGAAATCTGTCGCAAATTAAATAAATAGGATTTCTACTGTAGCAATGTAATTTTATAATATGTACTCTGATACTAAAATTATATATTGTATACTGTTTTGAAAAAATTATACCTCGCCGAGTTTTTTACGCCGGTTCTTCTCGAGGCAGAGTTTTTCTTTCCGAACCGGTGGTAGTTTATCGACATTCATAATTGCATGTAATATGCCTAAATTGAAGAATAAATTACTCTGAGTGAACTGTGTTGGCGATTGTACGAACTATTATATTTATTAGCGGAATGTCATCTCTTACCCTGAGAACTTTACGGTTTCTCTCTATGAAAACTCAACAATATATCGATATCAGCCATATTTTTACACCATAAAATAGGTTGGATAATTTGACTAAATATTCATTAATAATCCACCTAAATTTGATACCGCAACGGTAAAAAATAATGAAAAGTAATCTTTATAAATTCCGTACAAATCAGGCGAAAATGGTATAAACTTTCTTTACTTTATAATTGACTACGTCTATATACGTTCTTTGGGATACCCGCATAATTAAGGTGGTTCGATTGCCATACAAAACGTTATTTGACAATCGCAGGCTAACGGCGTGATATTTTAAGAAACTTATGTAACAAACTTTCATAAATTGGCTTCCCATTTGCGCCAAATTCCCCCTTTCCTAGATTAAACTTGTATAACCTAGATTAATTTGAGAAATTGGTTTGGGACGTGATATTTTGGGAAAACTATTTTTCTCAAATTAATCTAGTTTATACAAGTTTATTCTAGGAAAGGGGGAATTTGGCGCAAATGGGAAGCCAATTGATGAAAGTTTGTTACATAAGTTTCTTAAAATATCACGCCGTTAGCCTGCGAATGTCAAATAACGCTTTGTATGGCAATCGAACCACCTTAATGAATAAACCTTGAATAATTTGGGACACCACTGGTGTAAATTTCGGCAGTTAGTGATTCCGTCCCTTGTAAACGTTGATTCGTCCATCCACAGTATTGTCCTCAGAAAGTCAGGATTGTCCCTAGTCCTGTTTTGAATCCAATTCGACATGATGCGCCTTGGTTGCTGGTCTACGTCTTCATGTAAATGGTGTACCCTTTGATAATGGTATGGTTGCAGGCCTCCTTTTTTCAAAATCTGCCACACCGACATCTGCGATATTCCGAACTGTAGAGCAAGACGTCTAGTGCTGGCCGCAGGATTTGCGAATACCGCATGTAGTACTGCTTCTTCAACAGCAACATCGATGATTCGTTGAGGTTCGCGGCGGTCTCTACCATTTCCAAGACCAATAATAGCCAATCTTCGGTGTACCTCTTGAAAGTTGCGGGCAGATGGGACTGGTTCTCGATTCGGAAATGCAGCTATGTAAGCTGCGCGTGCTCCCATGGCATTTCCTCGTGCCATTCCATAGTAAAAGTGGATGTCGGCAATGTGAGCTGGAGTAAAGTCACTAACACGTGGCATAGCGTAATGGTTGAAAATGAAGGAAATAAAAGAAACAAGTAGCAGCGAAACTTTTGGAGAGACTGTAAGAGTTCTTCTAGGTTCTCCTGGTTTGATTGTCCCCCACCCTCTAAGGACAGTAGGAGATAAGGTTTCGCCTGCTAATTAGGGGGGCGCGCAGTTGCGTAAAGCCATTGTTTTGCCGCTGATAACAAATGATGGGTAGCTGTGTGGTAATTTTACCATTCGAACGCTAATTACAATGTAGATTACCGCGGGCAAGGCCATTGTTTGGGCGCTGATAACAAATGGTGTGTGTCAGCTAGCCGCGTGGTAATTTCACTATTCGAAAGTTAATACGATGTAGATTAACATACAATCATAAAAAATGTTTGGTAAATGGGACGTTTTATTGAGAAATTATACATTATTTAAAAAAAGTGATGAAAAATAGCCAGGTTTTCGCCATAAACCTCGTAATAATTAATTTATGGCGTCAGATTTTGTATTAGTTATCATTCCAACACTACAGCCTATTATTAGTTACCATTTTTTTTATTATTTGGTTGCAATAAATCAACTAATTTAAGAGACATTATGTTTTCTTTACAAGTAGGGCACAATAGCGATCCAATTTTTTTTTTAAATCATAAAAAAATCAAATAAAGGAAAAAAATTTTTTTTTCATTTTTTCCGTCGATAAAATGAACTGTACTTTCCTACATTTTTTTTGTGCACTTTATAAAGATTCACACTGTATATATATCACACTACAAAGTTTCATGTTACTCCAGCATGCTATTTTAAAATGGGAACCAAACTACGTTTGTACGCCTGTACGGGGCTCGAGCTACCTGGAGACTCTTAACTTGACTCCAAGATTCCCCATTCACACTTCCAAAAACGAGTGAACCACATCGTGTTCGAATGCCCTCTCACCATGTACGACGGACTGCCCTCGGACTTTAAAGACATCACGAGCGATGCTGCAGAGTACCTAATCATCACAGTGTATAATTTGCCGTACGATAAATACATAAATAAAAGTGAAGGGCTCTATATGCGTTATGAATAAGTATGTACAGTGTCGGTTCTTCGACCGGCCCACGAACCTGTTCTTCGGAATCTTGGGTCATTTACTTGTATAGTTGATATCTATTTACGTCTTTGCACCTTATTCCCCTGGAATAAGCATTTCGAATTGATACCTGTTTGATATCTTTATCCGAGTTTACAAACATACGTAAATCGG
The DNA here is from genome assembly GCA_963854355.1 of Epinotia brunnichana. Classification (NCBI taxonomy): domain Eukaryota; kingdom Metazoa; phylum Arthropoda; class Insecta; order Lepidoptera; family Tortricidae; genus Epinotia; species Epinotia brunnichana. The sequence goes on along the minus strand of OY977945.1, from coordinate 1,764,183 downwards.
AAGATTTTCTCTCTACATCCAAGGTAGGTATTTTGTGTTTGTATGACGAATTTGATTTGAACACCACTACTTGATCTCTGAGTATGTGGTCCTGATCATTATGGTAAGTAAGGTCGCCAGAGCACTGTGTTGGGAGTGAGAACTGCATGTAGTCCAGGCAATGAACTGACAACTTGTATGGAAAAATAACAAATTTGGAAATAGGTAATTTATAATAGCAGATTTTTAGATAAAAGCTAATAGGCAATGTTCTTGTGAGTCTGATGTCGCAGGCGTCCATCGGCTACGGCACGTAATTCCGTATGCTTGTTTACTAAATTTGTGGTATTTTAAAAACTTGCTTGGCGTCTGCCTACTATTTTGTTACCTTGGACACAATATAGATGCATTGGACTTAGTCATTCACTTCACCCGTTTGTGCGTAGGCATTCTGGTTTTTTCACAGAACAGAAGAATTCTAATTTGTACATATCTTTAATGCCAATTACAGCAACGCGTGGGCAGAGCTCAGTCTGCACAACAACCCAAACAAATATAGACGCAATGTTGTTACAGATTAGTATCGTTTTCCGTTGTCAATGAATTGTTTATTAAGTACCTGTGCACCTTCGCTGACAGTACTTACTGGCGCTCAGCAAGAGACGGACGTATCGCGAGTTTATGTCAAACAAAGTTTCGTAAAACAACTTTCGTGAGTTCAGTGTTAGCAGTGTGTGTTTTGTTTAAAAGTTCCACAAATCAGTCACCCTGGATTTCGATCTAGATGGTAAGTTTACTGGACTTTTTAAGTTAAAGTAAGCTATAGTTTTGTGCTACTTGAATCTCGTTCGTGAGTACTCAAGGCCTCAAGTTATTTTGTTACTTATAAAAACGAACTCGAGAAGAATTAACTTTTTTCGTTATTTGCTTGTCATCGGGTCGGGTCGTCGTGTCAGTCGGGAAACTAAAAAAAACAGGTTGTATTACGCGAACGATGACCTCATTTTCCTTTAAAACATAGTGATGTATTTAAATGGTGCAGCTCCGTTATCGGTAGTAAGTAATGCACCCATTAGTATGCAAAAGCGACGCTCGGTGCCATCCGGTGTACAGTCAAGTCAACCGGTGAAATTGTAATTGACATGATAGAATACGAAAACCATGTTGAAAAGAATGGTAAACAGTGTAAACACGCGATCGAAAGGACTCCGGTTCGCCTAATATTTCGCTGATTGTTGCATTTGTTTTGTGAAGCGTTTTGAAAGGGATTGCCGAATAGGTACTCCCGGGTCATACACCTTTGTTTGGGTTTAAGAAGGCGGTGTGACCCTCATATGTTTGTCTCGCTCGCTCGCTAATTTTAGTTCAGATTTTAAGATACTGTGCTCTACGCCCATACACTTGCTACATTGAAATAAAATAGTACATTTCGATGCTAGTGCGGAAAGTATGTCATTACTTTACGAGCGCAGAGATATCTTGCCACGAGCCGCAGGCGAGTGGTAAGACTCGGGACGAGTGAAGAATGACATTTCCGCACGTGTACCGAACGGTATCCCCTTGGATCGCATAATGGTTTTTAGACTAATGCAGTTTCGCATAATTGGTTTGGCATAATTATTTGTGGCATAATAATACTTTCGCATAGTAATATTTTGGCCTACTGTTTTTCTGGCATACTACGCTATTAGCATAATTTTAGCTAGACTAATGTGTATTGGCCGAATATACATTAGGCATACTATTGTTTGGGCTAATAATTAGTTGGTATATCTGTCATTTTTCATAATTTCAGTTGTCTAAATGAATGAAGCTGGTCAAAATACCTAAAATGATATTATTAGTTTTTCCGCTATTTTATAAAAAAAAAATCTCGAAGACGAAAGCGGGAGCAAAGCTGGGTGGGCATCAAATATTTATTTGGTAAAACCGACTCGGATCGCGGATAGGAGCAAAGCTCCCGCTTTCGTCTTCGAGGTAATTTTTTTTTATAAAAGAACGGAAAAAACCTTTTATTAAAACTTACTACCTACTAATGTAAAGACAATTAGGCAATTTACTACTAAGTAAACCATAGGCTAAAATCACTAAATTCTAAATTTTTAGATATTAGGGATTTTGAACGTAGGTTATTTAACGTTAGTTTTTTTTAATTTTAGACATTGTGATACGTACAGTCGCCATCACATACATCGGAGCAAACAAGCACGTCATAAACATCGGAGCAAACAAGCACGTCACAAACATCGGAACTCACCTCTATTTTCAAGGCATTAGGGTGCATGTGCCGATATTTTTGAACACCTATAGTGTACCTATGTATGTGATGGCGACTGTACCTACCCCTTTTAATATGACAATGGCGTTATGCATTTTGATATGATGTCAATTGATTATTATGGGTATTCATGTTTATCCTTTTTGTTATTAGTTTTTATGAGGGTTATGCTTTCTGTATTTATGCTTTTTAATATTATGCATAAAAAAATATGCGAAATGTGACTTATGCATATCATATTTTCGGCGTAAAGTAATTATGCGTAACTATATTAGTATTAATGATTTTATGCCTCTCAATAGTAAACCGTATCGAACGACGTTTTTTAAAACAGTTGCGAAAAAATAAGAAAAATAACAAGAACAGTATTAAAAAAAAATTTTTTTTGAACAACTTCATTATTTTTCAACTGTATTACAATATTTACAATGATGTTACAGAATGAATAATATATAAGTTTCAAATTCCTTACTTGTTGTTTTTCTTATTTTTTCGCAACTGTATTAAAAAACGTCGTTCGATACACGTGGAAAAGTAAAAAGCATTAGTGCGCAAAATACAACTTTGCGCACGATTTGCAGCTACAAAAAGTATCACTTTTTGAGCAACTGTATTAAAAATTATATTGTCTAACTGTATGATTATTTCGGAGTAAGCTACGTTTAAGGCCTCCACACACCGGCCGCGGGCGGTGTGTGGAGGCCTTCAGATTTTAGATAAACTTAGCCAAAATGCATAAATCTTTTTTCAAAGGAACCGCAATAATATGCCTTGTTGTTTTGACCCAGTAGCAAACTCTAATTTGTAAACAGCCTCTTTAAAAAAAACATAGTAAGTATGCAACTAAAAGTAGTAGTGATATAGTAACGTGTCCTAATATTTCAGGTTTATTTACCAACTTTTTAAGAGACTTGGCATTTCAAAAGGGTCATTGTCAGATTTAGGTTCGCGTCTCTTCGGTGGTCATTGCCAAAGTTCAGGGCTATAAAACCTAATTTTTAGTTGAACTCTGAAGCCGCATAAACGGCGTTGCCTCTTCTATAATTATATGTGACAAGAACGTATTATTACACATAAGCTCTTAACTATTGACCAAAGGAAAGATGATTTTTGTTTTTGACTCACAATGGCCCAAAAACGATCATATTTACAGCGCAGATACTCGCTATTAGAGCGTCATTCATCATCTCCCGAGCCTATATCTTTTGGGGTCGGCCCTCCTAGTCCGTTTACGCCATTCGGCGCGATCTTGTGTTATTTCTGGATTTACATCCAACGTCTTCAGGTCTTTGGAAATGGTCCCCATCCAGGTTGTCGGCGGGCGACCTGGACGCCTTTTTGGTTGCTGAATATTCATTACGGTTCTTGTCATATGCAATGAGGGGCGCCTCATGACATGGCCGTACCAACGTAGACGATTCTCTCTCAGCTTGTCTGTTACATTTGCAACTTTAAATGTTCCGCTTATGTATTCGTTCTTGATTTTATCGCTAAGTGTAAGGCCTGAGAGGACGCTCGGAGCGGAGCGTTCGGCGGGGCGGGCGAGCGTGCATTCGCTTTGTGCAGCGTCTACTCAGGACACCAGTATGAGTTTCATTTGTTTAACATGCACGCCGCACGCCCCGCTCCCTCGCACGCCCCACTCAGGCCTTACACTAAGGGTTACACCTCCGCTCCATCTCAGCATCTTCATCTCCGTAACGTGAAGTTGTAATTCGTCTGACTTCCGCATAGCCCAGCAGTCATTGTTTGTTAGTAACCTACCTACCACTAAAGTGCTTCTTTGCACCTTTTTTTGGACCTCTGTTTAGCCCAATGGTTAGCTGGTAGAGAATGCCATTAGGCATTAAGCTCCCCATTTATACATTTCTGTGCAATAAAGTTTAAATAAATAAATAAAGCCCGATTGCCGCTTTGACCAAACCTTATTCAGCATGATCTTGCATATAATTATGTCGGACCTAAAGCATAGGTCCCTGTCGCTAGGAATGAGAAATCCTTTTTCATCACACTTGCTTGTAAAGGGTGTATTATAGGCAAGTTTATAGAGCAACTATACCCGATTTACCTCCCGCGGGAGTTATAGATTTATAAATCCCTAGTGAGTTATGAGCTTGTGTGTGATCTGATTGGTTAAAAACAAATCAAAAAAATTGGTTGGCAAATCTATTTGGCCGCGCGTCACAAGACTTCTTCTCTGTGATTGGTTGAAAAAAATCCAGCAGGCCATGCCGCGCCACGCCCCCTTGCCCTCCTCAAATCTGTAAGTGAAGTTGTCTATTTCGTCAGTTTTTGAGTGGTGCGGTTGTGTGAAACTTAGATTTTTCTGTCTTTTGAAGTTATTAATTTCCTCGCGGATGTGATGAAAAACATAGTGTGTATCACGGGCAGTAAGGGGATTATAAACTCGACTCATTAAAAGCCCTCCGCCTTTGGCGTCGGGCTTCTAATAGACTCTCGTTAGTAATCCCCTACTTACGGCCCTTAATGCACAATGTACTATATGTTATGTTTATGTCCGAAACAAGCGCGATCATGTAAAGGTGGGTTTAGACCGAACGAGCGAATGCTCATTCTATCCCCACTCTGCCAAATTTGTTGTGTGTAAACAGAACCAGAGCATTCTTTCATTGTTCCTCCTTATTTTGCGAATATTCTAAGAATGCTCGCTCGCTTCATGTAAACGACGGACGAGCGTGCGAACAGTCCCCTAGAGCGTTCTTTCGTGTTCGGACGTGCTCGCTACGGGAAGCGGTTTCTTCAAAGCGTTCTAGTGCTCGAGGGACTTGACACTTGACCTATCGTAGTATTCGCAGTAATCACAGACATATTATAATAGGACGTAATTATGGATTGGTCTCAAGAAAAATGTCTTAATTCAATTCAATTCAAATAATTTATTTCGGAACATTGTCCATAGTTGTTAGTAAAAGCAAAAACATATGAGGGTCATTCTCAAAAAAGTGGCACCGGAACCTGTCAGGAGGTTAGTCTTAGAACTTTTTTTTTGCTAAGCATTTTTCTTATAATTAAAATTTATGTATACATTAAAAGACACCTTTTAAACAAAGGCCGAATGTTTTAAAGTAAAACTAAGGTTAAATCAAAATTTTAAAAATAATATAACACTAAGTTTGTCGTTCACTTGCCATGTCCCAACACGAGGTACTCATGTTTAGAGCCTATAAACACATATTTATATCCAACGTACTTTCTTTCGAGTCCTATATTTAAGTTTCGTATATGATCAAGATTTAATAGTATGGCATTGAATAATAATATTATACGTATATCACTTACTTATCTGCAATTAAAGTTTGTCCACGACAGTTTCTGTCGCCCACTTGTCATGAGACAAACACTACTACTGCGTGAATACTATTACGTCTTTCCCGCCTCACCCCGCACCAAACGAGAGCCTCAGTTGCCTGCTAACACTGCTAGGAGTACCACGTCGTCGGTGTGCCCGTGACAAAAATTACGAACAAGCAACGTACGCGAACGGGAGTTTGTAATGAGTAAGTAGTCTTTATTCTGTCTATCGTATTTTGGTTTTTGTGTGTGCTATTCCATTGATATTCGCCTATAGCATACAAAAGAAGGTTTATTCTCGTGTGTATTAGTATGAAATTCATTAACCAAACGGTAAGCTTAAATTAATGTTATAACTATCATTTTGTCCATTCCCTGTATGTCGTTCACCTGTTTTGCAATAAACAGGTGAACGACACACATGTCAGGTGAACGACAATTACTAACAAACTTATACGTAACTTGTATGTAAGAGCGATATTATATTTAATATTTACAATACTAATAAGCCGGTGTTTCAAGTACATGAATCGTTTATAATAAGAATGAAAAAAAAAACATTTTCTTTGTAGATTACCCTACCCAATTTGAGGTTTTTAAATTATTAAATTATGGGGGTTATTATTTGTTTTAGTTCATTATGGCGAAACCTAAATCAAAGAATAAAGAAGATATTGCAGCGAAAAAGAGAGAAAGGGAGAAACAAAGATATCAAAAAATTAAGAATAACCCGGAGCTATATGCAGAATACCAAAGAAAAAATAAATTAAAGTATGAAAAAAGAAAAGAACAGAAAAAGATTGTCCTGATAAATGAAATGACCTCTCGCCAGCAACGGATGCAAAGGAAAAAGTGGAGAGAAGAAAGAAATAGAAGGTATCAAAGAATGAAAGATAAAAAAGCCAAGGAGAAACAATTCATAGCTGAAAATAGCCCTCCAGAAAGCGATGCAGAAGTAGCTCAATTATTGAATGCCCCAGAAGGAAACGCTGAAGTAGATATTCAAAATGTCCAACCTGGTAGCCCAAGGTCTCTGAGATCTCAACCTCTGACGCTAAGTCCTTCGTCATCACGTATTTCATCTGCATGTTCATCAGGAACCGTTTCCCCCAAAGCTCAACGTATAATTCGGAAACTGAGGTATAAAAAAGACAGAGAAATATTGTCACTTAGAATGCAATTAGAAGCTGTCAAAAAATTAAATGAGGCGTATAAAAAACGACAGTTAAGACAATTTGAAACAAGTACTCCATCAGACCAACCAACAATTAACCAACCGATACCCGAGCCACCCCAACAAAATAATATAGCTTCGGAAATACTACAAGAAGAATACTGTTCTGAAAGAAAATCAAACGAGGATCTAGGAGTATCAGATTTAGAGGTTGCATCTGGAATAGTTGAATCTTACAAGAATCTAAAGTCGAACAAAGACAAATCATTATTTGCTAAAAGTTTGAATACATGTGTGACAGATACAATATCAAAATCCAAAGGGAAACTGAAATCGAACCTTAAAAATATTTTGAGGAAAAGACAAAAGCCACTGAAAGGCGTAAAAGTCCAACAGAAAATGAAGGATATTAAGGAATTCCTGGAAGATGACGAAAATAGCAGCAACTCAGCGGGTAAGAAAGAATATGTTAAAAGAGGTGGTAAAAAGATGCAAAAACGCTATTTAAATGACTCGCTTTACAATCTCCATAAGAAATTTATTCGTTCATGTGGGTACAGTTTGAGTTTTGCATCTTTTTGCCGTTTTAGACCATTCTGGATTGTACAGGCTTCAAAAAGGCCCCTGGAGAACTGTCTTTGTGCTACACACGAAAACTTCAGATTACTTGTTTCAGCTCTTTACAAGTACAAAATGATTTCTTGTAAATCTCCAGCAGAAGTTCTTCAGCAGATCTGTTGTGATCCCTTAAATACTCTGTGTTTACTAAAAAAATGTGATGGTTGTAAAGAAAACGGTTTGCTTTATGGAGAGTTTGACAACTCCATTGATGTTGTCTACTGGAAATGGGGTACTAGGACTCAGACTATTAAATGTAAAAATGGTAAAAACAAACTGGTCAGGCTAGTCAAAAAAGAACAGCATGAAATAAAACCATTGCAGGCAGTTGAATATTTTGAGACCTTGCTGCCTAACTATATTGTACATTGTGGTAAAATTGTAAACCAGCAAAGAGCAATGGCAGAAGTTAAACGTGTATTGACACCTGGAGAGGCCATTATGCATATAGACTTTTCCGAAAATTATAAATGTCAATATTTTAAGGAAATCCAGTCAGCACATTTCGGGGGAAGCAAGCCACAAATTTCTATTCATACCAGCGTCCTTTATTTTTATGACTTAAATGAAACAAAACAGACTCAATGTTATGCCACTTTAAGTCCTAGTCTTAGACATGATACAGCGGCTGTGTGGGCACATATAGAGCCATTGTTAAATTACCTGCAAAATCATTCCACTGACATAAAGACGCTTCATATATTTTCTGATTCGGCTACGAGTCAGTACAGGAATTTTAAAATTTACTTTGTAATATCGTCGCTTAAACGTAGTTTACCTAGTCTTACTCACGTAACATGGAATTTTAGTGAAGCTGGTCATGGCAAAGGTGCACCGGATGGAGTTGGTGCAGTTATAAAACGCACTGCAGATGCATCAGTTAGCTGTGGAAATGACGTTCCTGACTATGAAACCTTTATACAAGTGCTTAAAAAGGACCTTAATAATATTATTATTGAGTCTGTTATGGATCAGCAAATAGATACAAAAGATAAACTACTTCCGAAAGATTTACCTCGTTTTAAAGGAACTCAGGAAGTTCATCAAATATTATGGAATATTACCAACTGCTCCACTGTGGCATTAAGACGATTAAGTTGTACATATCCGTCTTGTTTATATACCATAAATATATGTACGCACGGTAAACATATTGGTTTTCATAGCCTTGAAAAGAAAGTTGCTAAACCGAGGAAACCAACAAGAAAAAATGTGTCTAATATAGTTTCACCTATAAGATACTTAACACCAACAGTGGAATCGAACGTAAACTGTTCCCAAAATGATACGCCATCCAATTTATATACAGAAGCTTCTGATTTAGATATTCCTTCTGAATTAAGAAACAGTGACATGGACAGTATTTTGAGACAGGGAATCGCTGACACTTTTGATGATGATGATAGTGATACCGATTCCAGTTACAATATTTTTTAATAAAGTTATATTGTTAGTTGTTTTTACATAAATGTTATTATGAATCAAGATGTGGTGGGTTCTAGACCATATTTTTTGTTACAAAGGTTTTTTGAAAGTCATTTTTTTTTTAGAATATTTAGTTGAGGAATAGCTGAATATTTTATTTTCTTAAGGCTGATTAGCGATGATTGTGAGTAAAGCTAAGACTGATTGTGTGATTGAGTAGATGTTATTTATCTTTCTATTCCATAACTGTTAAATGTTAACAAAGTTAAATATTACATAATTTGATACATTAGCGAGTAGGTTAATTAATATGCCTTAAATTGTGATGTCAAAATAACAAGAATGTTGATTAGGTTAAATAATTGGTGAAATTACTAAGTTTAGAAGGACTGATTAAGTATGTAATCATGATTGTAATAATTACGACCAAGTATTATCTTTATAGTTACATAATAAAGACTCTGATTATTTTGTAAGTTTGTTGTGACATTATGTTCCTGATTAGTATAACTAATAATTTATGCTAAGAAAGATTGTTTTAAATAACTGGTGCAATTACTATGTTCAGAAGGACTGATTAAGTAAGTAATCATGATTGTGATAAATACGACCAAGTATTAAATATTATTATAGTTCATAATAAAGAGTCTAATTATAATGTAAGTTTGTAGTGACATAATGGTCCTGATAAGTATAACTAATCATTTATGCCAAGAAAAAATGTTTTTATTTTGTTACAAAACGTTTTTGATATAAATAACTTAAATATAACAAAACGAATTTTAAAAAATAAACCACTTGATTTAACTATAAATTAGTTTTTATTTGCTTTTTAGTCACCTGCACCTATAATCGTTCACCTGTTATCAATTTCAATTCAATTTGAGTATGTTTGTCGCCAACCTGCGACAACTGTCGATAACTTGACTATGAATTGTCGTTCACCCAACATCAATGTCTTTCACCTGTCTACCACATAGTCGTTCACCTGACATCGATGTCGTTCACCTGTGTACGGCAAAATTTTGAAGGCCTGTATCTTCTAAACTAGTTAAAATAACTACTTCCCTCCACTATATATTGTTTACTTAATTCTATTTAAAAAATAAACCACTTGATTTAACTATAAATTAGTTTTTATTTGCTTTTTAGTCACCTGCACCTATAATCGTTCACCTGTTATCAATTTCAATTCAATTTGAGTATGTTTGTCGCCAACCTGCGACAACTGTCGATAACTTGACTATGAATTGTCGTTCACCCAACATCAATGTCTTTCACCTGTCTACCACATAGTCGTTCACCTGACATCGATGTCGTTCACCTGTGTACGGCAAAATTTTGAAGGCCTGTATCTTCTAAACTAGTTAAAATAACTACTTCCCTCCACTATATATTGTTTACTTAATTCTATTTCTAGCGAGTCCATAAAAAAAAGTTTAAGAAATTACAAATTTTCCAAAAAAATCGAAATTAATTCATCGGTGCCACTTTTTTGAGAATGACCCATGAAAAACTTAATTCTAGTGTTAGTGGGTACATGAAATATAAACATTAGGTATTAATGATAGAAGCACCGAAATGCCAGGTGTCTGTGGGATCCGACTTATGAAAACTATAAAAATACAATTTATAAACAAGATGCTTGGCAGGAAATAGCAAACCTTTTAGAACTTAGTTAGTTTGAGTAATTGAGTTAGAATGATCAATGAAGCACTTGCAGTTACAATATCAGTCGCAGAGTCCGACATAGTGCACACTGTCCACAGACACCCGACGAATGAGCAACGGGCACTCGTTCACCTGATCTAAACATCTCTAGAGCATATGCTCTAGAATCCTAGTTCTTGGGTTGCATTCTTGCTCGTTGATATTCGTGTGGTGTAAACGCTGAAAACGAACTTTTGTTTACACCAAAATATCAAGAATGAATGCTCTGCTCTGGTTCTAGCTCTTTGTTTGTTTTGTCTGAACCCACCTTTAGGCTGAAGCTGAACGTGAAGCTGAATGTACATCTTTTAGTCTTTTTATAAAAAGAAAACTGAAAAAACATAATGGGCCTGATGCACCTTGACACGGTTCAGCCAGCTGTTATGTCACAGTTGCCGGACTCAGTGCGCATGTGTGAGTGCAATCAAATAATAATGGGATGTACACGAAGTATCTTCACATAGTTCCGAGGTAGTCGTGGAATAAAATGAAAAATAAGTACTTAGCTGGAATACATTTTAATGCACATGTAGCTGTAGTCGAACGAAACAAGGGCGCTGCGTTGGAGTTTGTTGTAGTTGCAGTTGAACAACGACATAGCATCCATATCTGGTCAATAATAAATATGCTATGAAAGTAGTACCTACTTAATTCGTGAAACCATCTAAGTCATCTAAGGCTTACGGTCCGGCCACGACATTGCGCGAATTGCGGCGCGGCGAGCGTTTTATCTGTTCAATGCGCGGTCGAGACGCGCAACGCACTGTGCTTAGGTGGGATCACACGCAATGAATTAGAAAAACCGCTGCCGCTGCCGCCGCCGCGCAATGTCGTGGCCGGCCCGTTAGGGAGGATTGCACCAAAGCGTCTGTAATTGTAAGCGGTGTTCGTTAAAATCTAAAGGTACGGAAAGTTTGACAAGTTTCTATAGAATGACAGCTGCCGACGCCATATTTAACGTTGATCGGTATTTTATCGTAATTTGGTGCATCCCGCCCTTATTTGTGTCATTAATCGCTGGCCCTTACCCCATGTAATCTATCCACGTTTTCCTTGATTTACCGGTTTTAGTATTTTTAACCCCCAACGCAAAAAGAGGGGTGTTATTAGCAATGATCGGCACGACCCGTGCAACACGGTGTCAATGACCTCAATCATTATGTTAATATGGATATTCCCCGGGATTCCGGAATTCGAGTCGGTAAAGGAAGACAATTATTTTCTCATTTCAGTTAAGTATATAACGTGGACAAGATTAATGATTTTTACCATAAAATAAAAAAAAACATAAATTTCAAAATACGTTAGTACATTTAATCATTAATCACAAAGTAAATCAACAAGTAGGTACAAAACTATATAATTTTGAACTCATACAATGCACTATGCACTTAATATTTTACGCAATATAAAAAAAAACAATGCATATCAATATTTTCTTTAACGAAAAATTATACAATTTTTGAGTTTGTTAAATATTCTGACTTCTATTTACAAATACATTTATGTATTGTATATAATGGAGTTATTTTTGCGAACTATATCACGGGATTATAATCATGTCCATATTAATATGTCTTCTCGGAATCCCGCGGTGTTGCACGGGTCGTGCCGATCATTGGTTATAATTATAAGTTTGTCGTATCTGTCTGTCTATCTGTGGCATCGTAGCGCCTAAACGAATGGACCGATTTGAATGCGGTTTTTTATCCGAAAGTTGTCGTAATCGAGATGGTTCTTAGCTGCGTTTCATCAAATCGGTACAGCCGTTTTTGAGATGTTGAACTTTGAAATGAAAATGTCGGGGGTTTTTCAAGTTTTCTAAGTTTTTAGTTATTCATTCATTTAACTTAATAATATAGTATTCTCGTACTTAAATGCCACTCCTATAATCATAAACACAATTAAAATAGGTATGCATGTAGTTGTAAAACAGACATTCCGATACAGACTACTACTGCCTAAGAGGTTATCGGTTCCGATTCCGATTAGCAATCACGGCATTCACGGCGCGCCTAGACGGGTATAGTAAGTAACGATAACGATATAGTATTGCTAGATGTCGGTCATTCATTAAACTAAACATAAATAGTTTACCTAAAAATCGTTTGTGTATTTAATAAGGCGGCTACAGAGTACAGACGAAAAAAGCGGCTACCACGAAACGCGAACTTTGTTCGTTCGCGTAGGAATAAGGAAGCACTCATTTAAATGTAGTACGCGCAGTAGAGAATCTGTGTGGATTTGACTGACAGCTTACGGATACCGTTCCGAGCCGAACACATTCTCGCAAAGTTTATTGTCTTTATAATAACTACGTCGGTGGCAAACTATACGGTCTGCCTATTGTTAGCAGACACCGAAGTTGCCGACCATTTATTGATTTGAGGATTCGTTGTGTTGATAGCTGGAGAGGTAAAGGTCGCGGGACCGGTCATTGTGACACTGTATGGGGGAGGCCTATGTCCAGCAGTGGACGTCTTTCGGCTGATACGAGTATGATAATGATGACGTTGATAGCTAATAGAGACGAACGCGGATCCCACACTCTCCAACACAAGTAACACAAAAAAACATCATCGGGAGATCTACATAATATGCATACGTTAAATATGTCGTCAATAATTTACTTTAAAAACAAAGTTTTAACCGACGAAAAATAAATCATCCTCTATTTTCCTACCCTTCAGGTTGTTTTTTTTTTCAAATTTGTATGGGACCAACTTCGGGGTATATCCTTTCCAATAAAAAAAGAATGGGCTTGTGACCTTAAATTTGTTTACGATGCCATTCGAACCAGTTTTTGTAGATGAACAAATGTTTATATGGAAGCTACTACATTTAAAGGACATTTATACCCAAAAAATCGAGTTAAAGACGGACCTCGCTGACAGCAGCCGAAAACGCTTCATACTGATTGGCTTTAAAGTATGACGTCACACCGTGCAATTTGTACTAACCGTTGCATGGAAAATGAAGTAAATTGCTGTTTCGGTCGCGAAATACTGCGTTTAGGTCCATAGTTGTCATACAAATTTGTTTCTATAAAAGCGTAAGGATTCTATTGGTACCTTTAAATTTACTCTTGGACAATATATAAAAATACTTTTTTTTCTAAACTTTCAAGGTTCAAATCTTTTTATGGTTTGAATTATATTTTGTAATTTATACTTTATTACAATCATTTGATGGTTTACTATCCATTTAGCAACACGACGTTATCAATTTTAACACCACGCAACAAGCCTATTATCAAAATTTAACTACTCTGTAAAAAGTTATGCGTAAAACGGTCATACATAAAAAAAATTTATACGCGTCGACTTGAGAACCTCCTCCGTTTTTTTCGTCGGTTGAAAATGATAAACGGTATATTCGATGCCTATTTTAAGAACGCTACAACAGAAGACCTTTGAGACCTCACAGCGACACTGACGTAACCGATTCTCAGTCAATATTGTCACATAAGGAAACTGCTGATTGACTCACGCTAACTTAAGCACCATAAGTATCTACATTGATGTCTCTGATAGTCGCTATTTTTAGACTGCCTTGAGAATGTTTTCCTTTTCAAAGCAAATTACCCATTTATTGATACCTTAGCCAATTACTGACCTAGGTATACAACTTTACAGCGTGGATGCTACTATCTATCATCACATCATCATCATCATATCAGCCGAAAGACGTCCACTGCTGAACATAGGCCTCCCCCAAAGCGTGCCACAATGGCCGGTCCTGCGCCACGCCACCCGCATCCAGCGGACTCCCCCGACCTTTACCAGGTCATCAGTCCACCTTGTGGGGGGCCTAACCCACGCCGCGCCTTCCGGTACGTGGTCGCCACTCGAGAACCTTTCCGCCCCAGCGGCCATCGGTTCTACGTGCAATGTGCCCCGCCCACTGCCACTTAAGTTTAGCTAATATCTATAGAAGTATACAATTATATATCCAGCTGCCCGTGCGACTCCGCCCGCGTATTGCGAAAAACGCAAGCAATAAGCAGATAAAATAATAGCCTTCGTCCATCCTGAAGTTCCGTTTTATACATTGGTGAAATATTTTATTGAAATCGGATGATTTTCGATGATGAAGTTCTGGAGATTACCTTTAGAATCTAAATAATATACCAACAGCTGCCAATCTAAATTTTAGATGCACATCATGGGGAACACTATGTTCACCAAAATTTAATAGGGGGTCCCAATTTCAGTGACATATTACATTATTTATTTTGGGCTCGAGTTATGTAAACTCATTGGTTCCCCGTAAATAATCAAGGGGTCAACATACAACATACAACTGTAGAGCGGAACCTAAAACTTTAGGCATCATTGACGTGGCAAGGGTTAAAGTAAAGGCTTATATTCATGTATAAAGTTCTATAATCTAAGTTTTCCAACTATACGAGGGGTTAATAACCCAAGCCATAGCGGCCATGTTTTATTCCTATGGCAATCTCGGGCTGAATGACCCACTGCGAAGATTAACGGCTCGCCGGCGAATGTAGAGTAATATAGAGTGATGTGTGTCTATGAATACAGATGGCAAATTTAAAACTGGAGTGTAAGATTATAAAGCATGTTTCGAATGCTTGTCTCATAGGGCTAGTTGTTTCAGACAGTCAGTATAATCTTTGTGTGCGTAAAAATCAGATTGTATGAGAAATATAGTTTTCTATGGATGATAGCTGCCGGTGACAACGATTACTTTTATGAGTTGGTGGGGGTGGGGTGGTGGGGAGAGTGGTTGATTAAACCCACCCTAAGAGGCCCAGGCCCCGTAGCATGGTTGGCCTTATCACGCGATAAGTGACAAGATAGAGCATCCGTCACTGGCTGACACCGTTCGATAGAACGTGACGACGCTCTTATCTTGTCACTTATCGCGTGATAAGGCCAACCATGCTATGGGGCCTTTTATACCGTCTTTGGTAATGATTAGTTACGTCAGAAACTTATGGTAATCGTAATTTACGTCCATTAAAGTACTTCATAGGAAGTTTGTCTTGACTATTTTCTATAGTCTGACATTCATTGTTATTATGTTGACGCAACGTGCACAAAACGTAATATGTAGTTAGTATGTTACAATGCAAATGGTGTGCTTAAATTGTAAATATGTTTTAATTTTTTTACCGGTCTCTTATTTTTATTGAACTGGGCTATCAATGATGCTAGTAAAGAAGCCGTGCTTATTTGATATTTTAGAGTAATACGAATGGTATCGACTCACGTAGTACCTATACCTACAATCTACATCAAAGTAAAATATTGTAAAAGTATTAATACTATAACCGTTCTACAAAAATATACCAGTGTGCGCTGAGTCGACAATATTCAATACAACCGAAGTTTTTTCATGTGAAAGAACAGACCCTTGAAATTTCGCATTTAAATTTAATATTTAATTACCACACATTAACTGCCGTCGGCAAAAAATCAAGTTAAATTTGCCGGAATTTCCGGCATCGAATTACCGTTATAATATGCAATGAAACATGCAGATGGCAGCCCTAGTCGGCAGCCAATCACAGACGTGTGCTGCATTAATTGGCAACCCTGAATATTTATGCCCATTAATGGCATCCATTTGCATTTGAGTGACACGCTGGCTTGCATTTGCGCTTTTTTCAATTTGTAATTTACACATTTATTAATGTATTTATTAATTAACAGAAATCTGCAAATCGAGCATTAATGCACATTGAAACTTGACAAATGGATGCTAATCAGTAATCACGTGCAAATTAATGATACTTTAATATTTAAGAGTGCTTTGTCTACGACTATTATTAGATTTATTAGTGATGCTGATGGCTGACTTATGTACTCATTCATTAACAAACTATTAATGCTTATAGCTTTCACAATTTGTGATGGGTCATTATGTCTGGGACTGGGTTACTTTACGAGATTTGTCAGTGTATAAACCATTTTTTTTTGTTGACGGTGTGGACATACACTTACGCATCCCCCCAGCTGGGAAGCTATAATGGGGGGTATGTGGGACTCACACCACACCCTCCAGTCATCTCTATTTAAAAAGAGGGGGAAGGGAGTCTACCCACTACAAACCACTCCGGCGTTTCCGTCCCTGCCGTTAATGGGATCGCGACCATGTCACCACGCGCCCCCCGGCCATCAGTGTATGACCCTGCCATGGTGTGGCTGCCATAGAAATTGATCACTTTAACTGTTTACGGTAACGAGCCTGTCTCCAAAAAAAAGATTTCGAAACACTGAATCGGCGAAAAAAATTATTGAAGCTGCTAACAAAATCTTACGAGATTCGGTTGTGAAATGCGACCTGTAGAGGTGAACAGCCGGACATCCGGACGTACGAAACAATTTTGACCCATGCTGGAACGGAGAACTTCTGGGACAGCAACGATATGACAAGTAAGAGGTAACACTGCCAGCCTTCTGGGCACCATAGCCAACGACGGCGACTACGATATAGTTTTAGTTAAGTTATATTTCTTTATTTTATTATGTTACCATTATGTTGTGATTTTTAGTAATATTATATCACTGCAAAATCTCCCAAAGTTTTTCAAACCCACAACCCCATTATACATTGTGCTAGTTATAAAAAGGCATATAAAGATGACGCGTCTTAATAATCGGTGGAACAGGTTCACACACCGATAACCTCCCAGTATATTTATAGATTACACTCGTAAAGTGCGCTTTATTAAAACCCCGTCTAGTACTTTAAGCGGAGCCATGTCTCACGTCGCGAGATACGACAGGCCTTAACTCCCGGTATGAGCTTAACTGCAGACAGGATTTATTACTCACGCGACGCGATAGGTTGGGGCATGCATGGATATGTACTCGTATTTCTAGCTAGAGATTTTGGGGTGTTTCGGATAGAAGCATACTCGTGTTTCATTTTAAGGCAATCCAAATCGGTTGCCCTTTGATGTCAAAGTCATCTTCTCAAACATGCAATGAAATGTTGCCGTTGTGTTCTGTATTATAGGCTGCAAACTGCAAAGTATCACGTTTCGGGTGCGGCGAGACGAGAGATCCGCAATGGAACTTCATACAAAATTGGTGGTATAGGCCTGCAAAGCGACCTTCTTTTGTTTAAATTAGGTATATCAATTCGAGACACGACGTCGTGGCGTTCATCCATGAAAAAAAGGTTGGAGTTTAGGCCTCCACCCACCGGTCGCTGGCGCGGGCCCGCGCAAGTTGTAAAACATTGAAACCACACTTCAAACACACATAGATCGCGGGCCCGCGTACGATGGGTGTTTGAAGTGTAGTCTCAATGTTTTACAACTTGCGCGGGCCCGCGCCCGACCCGCGCCCGCGACCGGTGTGTGGAGGCCTTCATTATTGCATGTTTGAGAAAAGCACTGTACAAACGTCGGCGGGAAAAGGGATTGCCACGCTCCGCCGGCCGTATGCCTACTTGACCGGCAATCCCTATTTATCGGGCCTCTGCAGTAATGTACTATTTTTATCAGTTGACTTTTGTCGGTACAGTTAGGCGGTTGTACTATTTATACTCATCTTTGCTGCGGGGGTATAAGGAGTATTAGTGGGATTGTTTCCCCTTGTTCATTAATCGTGATGCAACTTCTGTGCTCACTGACTATAGCAAAGAATGTCGGTATCTCATAAACGTGATACTGTTTGAATCATCACAATGTCTAAGGCCGTATGTTATTTTCATTTTGGCAGAACCCTTTACCAATATACTCGTATCGTAACATTTTCACACTGTCGCGCCTCGTCTCCCGCCCTGAGATAGGACACGTTCTTAACTTACCCTGTGAGCTAACTGCTGAGCTGTTTAATCACAACGCTTACCGATAACTTATTTAAGTTAACCAGTCTAAGTTTGACCTCCGTGCGCTTGGTTGTTACGTGTATCTGGGTTATACTTTGTGAGTTGTGTGTTGAGGCGAGACAAATAGGCAATCGCATTATAGGCGATAATGGCTATAAAATGCGTGAAGTCCTAATACCGGTTTTAGTCCTCAATGTACGAGTATTTAAAATAAAATTTGATTGGACTTTGAGTTGTTGTTCAGTTGGAAGTTGTTAAGTTGTAGATTTCAGGTGTTGTTGTTTTAGTATCAAGTTAGGATCTATTGCCAAATCTAGTCATAATCGTTAAAAGTGGTCATCAAATCTCTGTTGTCAAAGTGATCTGAAGATGTATTTTGTCATTGTGTCATAGTAAGCTGTATGCAGTTCTATTGGAACATCCTTGATGCGATAATCTCTAGAGGTGACGAAGTACAATGTCATGATTTATGTGTTTTGAAGTAAGATATAAGAAATGAAATGAACATGATATATCTATAAATATTTTAAGAATGCACCGGAAAGCTGTTAATACTATTAGTAAAACGGCAACAGTAGTCGGTTTTTGTCATATTTTTATCAATAGAAAGTTAGGATGGCAATAATCGATATTATTCTAGCAACACTAGACTGTCCTTGTTTTAAATTAGCCAATTAGAGTGTTGCTCAGTTCTGATTGGTGCTGAGTTTTGACAGTTCTCCTCAGCCAATCAGCAATAGCCAACTTGCCGCCATTTGGAATGACGGGTAGAAGGGAGTTTTCGGTCAAACGGGCAATCTCAGGAGAACCACCGAACAGTGCGGAACAACTTTAAGAAACCCGTCTGTATTTACTAGGCTACAAAGAAAACCAGAGTAAGCACGCTTTTAGACTGCACGTTCATTCGTCAACGTGATAAAAGCAAAGCCCGTCCGCGTTAGTGCCAGCTTTAGAAGTGCTCCTAAACTACTACGGGCCGATATGCCTGTCTAAATCCGGGTCGACGCGCCTGTCCCGCCGTCCAACTTGTCCGGTATCGGACACGTTAATGCTGCTGATCGATCGGACAGATAGGCCCGATTATACTTGCAGAGCCGTGATCGGGAATCAACGTGATGTAAATTATGCTGTTGGTCTGAAATGCTGTCTAATTTTAGAGTCGGGAACGATTTCTGGTCACGACAACCATTGTATATAAAAGGCATGTAAGTATTGATTTATTTTACATAAAGCCTCAGACCCAAAAAAAGAGTTTCATTCTTGGTCTGAGCAAAAAGCTTGCAAAAGCGAGTTCAAGGTACTAAAGCACATGCAGCATTTTTTATTCAAAAGGGCGTTGGGCGATGAATGTTATCTCCCTCTACTTACGCAAGGTCATTGTGAGCTTTTTTCCTACGGATTTTATCATTCTTATTGGGCTTGTACAAATTGGCACGGTTCTCAGTGGAGTGTAGATATAGCCTGTACATCGGCTAAGTATTCTATCGCTCCTTGAAGATTTGTGTAGTAAGTAGTTAAATGGTAATCGAGGCCAAGTATAAGCTACGAAATTGTGTAACTATTCCCACCAAAGCTAAGTGTGCAGCAGAGCGGGTAAGATATGCTTTGAAGATACGATAATACAGCTTGCATATGCAGCCACATGCTTAACTTAAGTAGGTATATTCGTATTAAAAATAGCTTCGTTAAACCCCATTCCTAAATTATGGAATATAAAGCGGCCAAGTGCGAGTCGGACTCGCACATGAAGGGTTCCGTGAAATAAATTGCGGTTTACGATTTATGACGTATTAAAAAAAAACTACTTATTAGATCTCGTTCAAACCAATTTTCGGTGGAAGTTTACATGGTAATGTACAGTCGCCATCACATACATCGGAGCAAACAAGCACGTCACAAACATCGGAACACACCTCTATTTTCAAGGCATTAGGGTGAATGTGCCGATATTTTTGAACACCTATAGTGTATCGATGTATGTGATGGCGACTGTACATCATATATTTTTTTTAGTTTTATCATTCTCTTATTTTAGAAGTTACAGGGGGGGGGGGGGGCACACATTTTACCACTTTGGAAGTGCCTCTCGCGCAAATTATGTTAGAAACCTCAATATCATTTTTGAAGACCTATCCATAGACACCATACACGTATGGGTTTGATGAAAAAAAATTATTTGAGTTTCAGTTCTGAGTATGGGGACCCCTAAAACTTAATGTCTTTTTTCGATTTTTGTGTGAAAATCTTATTGCGGTTCACAGAATACATCTACTTACCAAGTTTCAGCAGTATAGCTCTTATAGTTTCGGAGAAAAGTGGCTGTGACATACGGACGGACAGACAGACAGACGGACGGACGGACATGACGAATCTATAAGGGTTCCGTTTTTTGCCATTTGGCTACGGAACCCTAAAAAGCTGATTGACGAAAGCCGCTTGGCCCGAAAAACCTATAAATGTAGGTAATCGTTCCAATGTTTCTTGATCCTTATCCTCAGGAGCTCTGGCGACCTCAATCACCACCACGAACGAAACACTGCATACCTAAAGAGCAAGTAGTGTAGTGTACCAGGTCGCTTACAATGGGCCCCATAAGAAGGCTCAAAGTCACCCAAAGGGCAATGGACTTGGAGAGGGCTATGTTGGAGTTTCTCTGCGTGATCGCATCAGAAATGAGGCTATCCGCAGCAGAACCAAAGTAACCGATATAGCCCTCCGAATCGCTAAACTAAAGTGGCAGTGGGCGGGGCACATTGCACGTCGAACCGATGGCCGTTGGGGCGGAAAGGTTCTCGAGTGGTGACCACGTACCGGAAGGCGCGGCGTGGGTAGGCCCCCCACAAGGTAGACTGATGACCTGGTAAAGGTCGCGGGAGTCCGCTGGATGCGGGTGGCGCAGGACAGGTCACTTTGGCTTTGGGGGAGGCCTATGTCCAGCAGTGGACGTCTTTCGGCTGATATGATGATGATTGTACCTAGTCTTTCCTAATACGAACTCGAAAACGAGCGATAACGCTCTTATGCTCCGTTCGGTCGCAGAACGTAACTCGATCATGTGTCACTCCTGAACAACTCGTAACTTACACGTGACCAGTTTTGCAAATTACATTTCCACGGTATCATGTAACTACTAGACGCGGAATCAGTGCATCGGATCATGGGCAGTGGCCCGTAAATTGCACCGCTTTGTGATACCGTTACAGCGGGCTCGATTCATGGGATCCAAGCAAGCCGTTCGCGCCTCTAACGCCTGCTAATAAAGCCTAGAAGCGTCTGCGTGGAACTAATGAATAGATCGGGCATTAAGGTCATTGCTAATTTGATAGCAATAGCGGAGATAACCTATGGATGACTCGGGACACTACTTTCGTTTATTTATAGTACAGTGTGCTTTTTGCGTTTGTGTTTCGTTCAGGCTTTAAAACACGTCTCATCGACCACACCATTTAAATTAGTCGTTGGAATCTACACTCCCGGAAACTACAATCGACGACTTACGAAAAGTTGCATGGCAGCCATTAAAGAAAATAATAAGTAAGAAAGTAATGAGACTTGGGTACTTTCCTGGGTAAAAAAATATATAATTCTATTTATTTAGGCCGTCAGATCAGCGGTCGGCAACAGGCAGCCCGCGAGCAGTGCTACCTAACTGCGCCGTGGGAACTCAGAATTATACCTAAACTTTGCGCACCGGTACCGGTACATCCGCCAGTGGGCTGGCGCACGCGCTCACGGCCGGACGCTGCTTACGCGCACATTAAAATATATTACCAATTCTTTAAAAATTTGTTCGTCGCGAATAAATTCAGCGCACTGCAGTGTTGTGGGGTGTATGAACAAAAAAAAAATAGACATTTATCATTTTCACAGACGATGAAACGGATGAAAAGTTAGTAACTTACCTACTTTATACTAAGTACCTACTAATTATTTCTATGACAGGTACAAACTAGTGAGTTTGAACAAAGGCGTAATGTTTTTTTACGGAACACCCTAATACTTATTTCTAATACTTACGTAATACATTTTTAAGGCCTGCTTGAGCTTTGGTAATTTGGTATACCTACCTACCCCGAGCCGTAGCCGTAAGTTTAGGTACTCCGCCACTGCCATTATGTCCAAATTAATTATTTAGTTGTTTGTATTGATTTCATGTTTATATTTATCCCTGTATAGCAGCAATTAGTATAATATTTTACTTAGTACGATTTGCGGGGCATGCATTGCACGGCCTAAGAAAGAGCGTAAACATCGTCGTTGCTATAGGGACTTATAACCTTTTGGAAGGGCTTGGAATGCACTCGCGAGGATGAAACGTAGGTAATCAGAATATTTTAAAACAACTTTTGCCTAGTGACTAATTCCAAGTTTGCAATGCTACTTTTAAACTTTTATACAATATGACGTTATTTATATACTTACGTTATAGATAACGAAGATAGGTACCCGTAGGTACCAACCTACCTACCAAACTTTATTTCGTACTGTCGTCGGGATACACCTACTTTAATGAAGTTACCTACACAACAAGTTTCGTTTTGTTATATGTAGGTAGGACTGTCGTAACGTATAGACAGGGTGAAAGATACTTGACATTAAAAATTATTTAACATGCTGCGTTGATATGCCTGTACACAAAAGTATTACACCTTTTCTAAAATTAGTTTCAAGCGATTATTACTCCTACGAGTAAGATACTTACTGTAGATAATAGTATCGTTTGAAAGGTAATAAAACCTCCTAGGATTTAGCTGTCAAATGATACTAATATCGACAGTAAAATATCATAAGAGTAATAATCGCTTGAAACGAATCTTAGGAAAGGTGCGATACTTTTGACGCCGAGTGTATGTAGGTATGTATGTATGTAAGTTACTATGCAGTTCAGATACTGGCAGAATCTCGGGAAAAACTTACAAGTCTTTTGAAAAATTAAAATTGAAAAACGATAACTATTAAATTAGGTAACCTAATTAGTGAAGTGCATTGAATGTGTGGGTGTTTTTATTTCACTCAACTATTAATTATAAAATCATTTCTAAGTGGTGTCAACCCTAGCGTCTATTAGCTGGCAAGTGCGGGCAACAACCGGCACGTTCAAGGTCGCTCCATTGTTAAATTTAGTAGGCATGGAAAGCGGTAGGTATTTATGCGCTTCTTTATTCAGAGTCGAGCATCTGTTCGTTAGAACTATTATATAATCTGTAGAACTATTATATAATCTGTGCCGCGAGGCCCTTGCTTGCGGCCCGCGATCCTCCCTGGCTGTTCTGTATGTAAAGAACGTTGAATTCAGAATTTTGAAATTGCCTGCTAAAGTCACAAATAATTAAGAAGTGCGGCCCGCGAATTTTTTTTATGCTCCTATTAGGCTCCTAAGTGGCCCTTGGTTGCTAAAAGGTGGGGCCGACCCCTGAGTTAGATTATCAAAAAATATTGGACACGTATTTTTTATTTTGTCAATCTAACAAAAACCGGCCAAGTGCGAGTCGGACTCGCGCACGAAGGGTTCCGTACCATTATTTCTATAAATTTGTTGTTATAGCGGCAACAGAAATACATCATCTATGAAAATTTCAGCTGGAACTATCACGGTATCAGTGAGATACAGCCTGGTGACAGACCAGACGGAAAGACGGACAGCGGAGTCTTAGTAATAGGGTCCCGTTTTACTCTTTGAGTACGGAACCCTAAAAAATGGTGAAGAATAGCCCGTTAAAGTTTCACGGGACATGACGTGCTAAAAAGTAAAAAGTGACTACCATAATGTGACGTCACGCGGGACTTTAACGGGCTAAATCTTCATAATTTTTTGTTGGATTGACAAAATAAAAAATACGTGTCCAATATTTTTTGATAATCTAACTGACGCACTTAATATTTTTTTTGGGATAGTAGCCAATTATGTAAGTACAACTAGGTTATAGGTATCCGCGCGACTCCGCCAGCGTATTACAAAGAACGCAAGCGATATGTCCTCAGACCATAGAATACTAGAGAGAGGACAAGCCGCCGGCGGCCGTGTCGCAGCTGTATGCTCAATGGGCATACACTGCCACGCGTGCTGATCGCAGAGAATATTACGTTTTTTTCCCAAAATGCCTGATATGATGCGCGTTTATGGTCAAATAAGCGTGTATGTATACAAGTGTGTGTGTTTTAGATGTGTGCGTGCTTTGTCTTGTCAATTACTTGGGCGTTGTGTGGGTTAATGTACTTGCGACAGGCTCACTCTATACAAATCTGCCGCCATGTCCGATCTCCTTATATTCATACATCTGTGGATATGTCCATCCCGGAAGTCCATTCTATACGTTTTATACTGGTGAAAGTTTATTCTTTATTGGACGAGTAGTTTCGGAAATAAACCCCGATATGTATATACATTTCACGGACATTACCTCTTTATTATTAGAGCAGATTAAAAACAGTTGTCAAAAACTTTGTAATACTTATGGACATTGCGAGATTTACTATCATATCTATGAGCGTCCATATTCCAAGCCCTAATCATTAGTAGGTTAGTCTTAGTCCTTGCCTGCCGTGTCAAAGAAACATAAATCGTTATGTTTCTTGCAAAGAATGGCAACTGAAACCATGAAACTTGACTTTGTCACTCAGTAAAATGCCATGGTCATATTTAATTTCACGATAACAATTATCCGTGGCTAATTATGAAAATTGTGAAATAATTGAAAATCATTTCCATTTAGGTATGGGAGGTTGGAATAACTGTCATTTATCGGGGTAATCAGAATTTAATCTAAATCCGTTTTCAGCCGTACTCGGTACAGTTTATGTCATCTTTGACGTTTGATGACATAAACTGAACCGAGGTGACAGCTGTCATCGGAATTTTCCAATGTGAAATACCTAGATCATAGTTGAAACTGTGATTGAAATCTTTTACCGTTTTCTGACTACCTTTTATGCAATTCTGCCAACTCAAGTATACTAGAATAGCGTTTCTTTTATCATAAAATAAAATGACAAATATCATACAGAGTCAACAAACAAATAAAATTCATCTTTAACCGACTTCAAAGAAGGAGGAGATTCTAAATTCTTCTGACTTTTATTTTTTATGTAGGTATGTTCCCCGTTTATACGAAGACGCCTGGACCGATTTAGTTTTTTTTTGTCTGAAAGGGTATCTTTTCCAAGTGTCCCCATGGTCATCAGGTCAGGATCTGATGATGGGATCCTGGAGAAATCGAGGGAACTCTTCAAATTTTATAGCACACGCTTCACGAGCGGAGCACCTGCCTACTGAATTTAAGTTGGTTAAAACTTTGTTTTTAAAGTAAATTATTCCTGTGACCAATAGTTAAGGAGTTAGGTGCATACTGTATATGATTTTATAGCATACAATTATATAAATAAGTTTCTGTCAACAATTTCATTTTTGGTACAAGCTTTTAACTATTGCCGACTTTTTATTACTTTTACTTTTCTGTATACCATCATCAACTACTAATTGAGACGATTCTAACGAGCCCAAACTCAACGGGGTTACGTCGTCGGTTAAGTACTGAATACCCATGGCCACCTTCTGTCTCCATCATCAGATGAGCTCGATTGTAGCATAATATTGAATTGTCATCCAAACTATACCTTGACCCAAAATTTCAACTCAATCAGTTGAAGATATTTGCTTCAAAATTGAGTTGCACGATTTCACCCGAAGAAACATAAATAGTTAACATACATTGCAAGTCAATAGAAAGCTTTTAAAAAGACGCCGTTTATGCGAGTTAAGGTGGTTCGATTGCCATACAAAACGTTATTTGACATTCGTAGGCTAACGGCGTGATATTTTAAGAAACTTATGTAACAAACTTTCATAAATTGGCTTCCCATTTGCGCCAAATTCCCCCTTTCCTAGAATAAACTTGTATAAACTAGATTAATTTGAGAAATTGGTTTGTCACGTGATATTTTGGGAAAACTATTTTTCTCAAATTAATCTAGTTTATACAAGTTTATTCTAGGAAAGGGGGAATTTGGCGCAAATGGGAAGCCAACTGATGAAAGTTTGTTACATAAGTTTCTTAAAATATCACGCCGTTAGCCTGCGAATGTCAAATAACGCTTTGTATGGCAATCGAACCCCCTTAAGAGTTCAACCAAAAATTAGGCTTTATAGGGGCTAAAGCTTTGGGAACAGGAAACACGCGAACCTAAATCTCTGTATAGCCATTGCCATTCACTATAGTTCGGAAAGGATTAATATATTTTCTTTCGACTTATTATTAAGTTATCGTTGGATATTTTTTATCCAAGTACCTCCAAGATACCTTATACTTATCGATCGTATAATGGACAAAATGGTTGTAGCTAACATTTGCTTGCCACGTTCACATTAAGTATTAAAGGCTTCCTTGGAATTGTTATGTATATTTTTCTGGATATAATTTAAAAGAAACCAACCCTTGATGACATTTTTACTTTAAACATTGTCATGCAGAATTCGTCGCAAGCTAAGGGTGGTTTACTTTGACCACGTTGTCATAAAAACAACAGTGTATGTCTGATATCCAATTTCACGTAGTTAGGTTAGGCATGATTGGCGCGACCGTATATAACTCACCGTCAAGCAAGACTAGGATTGAGTGATGAGGTGAGTTGAGGCAAGTCGGAGCATGATCCGTAGGCATCGACCAATGAAAACGGTTGCCGGAATGCGGGCTTTATGGCATGGGTTTAAGAAATCTCCCCACCACGAATGTGGGCCCTAAAGAATGAAAATGCGCTTGTAGAAATATAGTTCTCCCCCTAAAGTTATATAAGTTTTCTCCGCGAAAATGTAAATTAGCTTTTCGAAGTCAAACCAAAAACTATGAGGGAAGCATTAGTAAAATGATCGCGTTTACAACCGACACTTACATACTTGTCAGTGAAGAATAAATGCTTGACTTCAGTCAGACATAACCGAAATCATGCTAGCTAACAGGAAAAGAAGACCCTGACGTAGTAGTATAAATGTCAATGCAGGCTAGATTGTCCGGCATCAAGGCCGCACTTGATTCCCGCCTAAGCCGGGGCATTAATTCAACGTGGGGCTTCCCTCAGGGCCGCGAAGCCCCGGCGATTTGCCTCGGATATCCTATATCTGGACGTTGGTTAGTATCATAGACAACATGGCTGTTATTCTTTACGCGCTCATGCGCCTCACCTCACCCCACCCGTCACGCCTAACGAAACGAGACCTCTACCTATGCTTAGTTACAATACAACCAATCGCGGCGTCAAGATATATTTGTGGGTGAGCTTAAAAAAAGTTACATCATAGCGGGGCTGCACCAATAGAGAATTTTAGCGTCGAAATAGTAGCATCACTAGGTGCTGTCATGGTGGATATGTTTTGTGGTGAGCTATCAAACGGATCAAGTACCTACATATGATGGTGTTATCTTTCGTCGTCACTCTTGGTAGAATGGTCGTGGTAATGACAAGCTTGACAATCCGTCGCCATTAAGAATAAGATAAGAATAAGTTTATTACCCAAACCTTAATATAAGAGATACAAATTAAATAAATACTTCCGTACTGTAACTCTTTTTCTAAATTCATAGAGCGGGCCATTCAGAGAAGTTTTTCTCCAACAACGCATTGGTGACCTGCCGTGCGCTCTTGATGGTGATTTGGTGATATCATATTTTATAGTATCATAGACCATCCACTAAAGAAGCAACAATTAACCTGTCCTCAAAACCAAGTTATTTACAGTGTCGTTAGCGATGAGCTCACTAAAACCAACGTTTAGCCATAATAACATAATAGGGCTTGAATATGTTGTGAGACGAGTTATACCCTTAAGTGTTTGCCAACCTACTTGTGTTACTTTTCTTTTTTACTTGTTATGTTGTAATTCTAGTTGCGTTGACAGGTTGACACTTGTATGTTGGGTTTGTTTATTTTCTCTCCGCTACCCAAAAGTCGTGTAGCAGAGAGAAGAGTGCGTGCCTACAGGGCTGTTATTCTTTACGCGCTAAACGCGTCTCAGCTCACCCGTCACGCCTAAAGAAACTAGACCTCTACCTACGCTTAATTACTACGCATCGCGGCGTCAAGATATATTTGTTGTTGAGCGTAGAGGTGAGCTTAAAACAACTTACAGAATAGCGGGGCAGAAAGAGTGTGTGCAAGTCGTGCACCTCCCGAGCTCCATTCCTCGTCCATATTTGAAGATAATATGATTTATTCTGTGGTGTCGTCTCGCAGACTCAGCGGCTGCGAGAACACTCATTCTAAAGAGGAACTCCTGCAGGGTTCGGAAGATGTCGCCCTCGTAGTGACTATTAATACGTGAACCTCATTATTATCATTATATTTTGTTAAAACCTCGTTGATAGCTAACAAAGCGGTCACCGAAGCCTATGAACGCTTGCAACTCCAGAGGCGACATTCATTACAATTCTAAACATGACTCACGATAGTAGTTCAATAAATTAATCTAATTACCTAAGCAAACCCCCAAACCGCCATTACCGGCACTTTCCAATATGTAATCGATGGCTCTACAGAATCTACTTTAGATTACCTAATCGGGTATGTAATTCGGATTCCTGGCACGAGTGGTTGCTTCCTTAATGACGCTCCGATGACGCCGTTAGCATACTGATTCGGTTGCACGCGGGGGGGTAACTTGGGTTAATGTATAAATTATCCGTACTAGAAGTATAAATACGAAAGTTAGAATGCACTATATCGCTGGCACAGTGGGGGAGGCTGCATTCGAACCAGCAGGAATAGAGTTTATTAAAATACTAGGTATTATCTTGTTCCGTATTACGAGTAGATTAGAAAAGACGGCCTGCGATTTCATGGATAACAATATTGAAATGTTAAATAATTAATAGCGTAGCGTTACGTTTAAAAGATAGTTTATGATCAGAATTACTGACACTAGTTAACACAATATTTATCTTGGATATATCGAGCAAACGGCGTTATAGTTTAATCGTATCAAAATATTTTCTGTTTCGGGTAAAAAAATTACGTAAATTTAACCACGGTCAAATTTCATTCACGGAAAAAAAGAAGGCCAGGTCACTGTTCCGGTTAAGCAGAGGGCGCGGGTTCGATTACCGAATTAGGTGACATTCGATCTCTGTTCTATTTTTCTTTGTATAGTCCGTTACAATTCTAATGTATTATGGAACAAGGTAAAGTTTATAATTAAAATGTAACTAACACCTCTTATTTGGGTAATTGTCAGATTTAGGTTCGCGTCTCTTCGCAATATCGCATATTGTACAATATAAACCTTGACGATGCAAAAGTGATTGTAAAATCCTACTTGAATAAATGATTTTTATCTTATCTTTATCTTATCTTATCTATCTTCGGTGGACATTGCCAAAGTTAAGGGCTATAAAGCCTAATTTTTGGTTGATCTCTGAATCCGCATAAACGGCGTTGCCCGTTCTATAATTATATGTGATAAAAACTTATTATATATGAGCATAAGAATGAATGAATGAATGAATGATTTATTTGATAAACACAACCACAACATTAAATACAAATGCTTAAAACTAGGAAAAAATAAAAATAAGTACAATGTTGAGGGTGGTCTCAAAAAGGAGTCCACTCAGCATGTGTCGGAGCATGGAAAACCCCGACGCTGATTTTCAGTGAATCCTTTACACAAATTACATGACACAAATAAAAGCAGATCTAAATACAAATATTACAGAGAGTGCAGTGCGCAGGTACATATAGCTTGATTTTTGAAACAGGATAAATACATACTAGTGAAAAATATAAATAACTACGTAACAATCAATTATGTTCGACATATATAAAATGGATGTATGAATATAATATATAGACATAGACATAGACATAATTTAATGGTAATAACACATTATATATATAAAAATAAAAAAAAAGTAGGTTTATATTTCATCGGCTAGCTAGACAGGAGACGTCTGTTCCTTTAGCAGGTGGTTTTAATTTGTTCTTAAAAGTGGCCAGTGAACTTGCATTTTTTATTGGCGGTGGAAGATTGTTCCAGCATCGCGTGGCAGCGTACTTGAAGCTACCACGGAAGCTAGCTGACTTGTGTCGCGGGCAGATAAGGCGGGGGGCTTGTCTTACACGTCTACTATTGTCTACTAAACTTCGTTTTTTTTAAGATTAGAATTATCTGTCAAACGGGTAAACACTGAAGCAGTGGTCGTAAACCTTCCTTCTTCGATTTCGACCGATACCACTGAATTTCTCGGAACTTATGTACCTACATATACGAGTACATATCATTTGATATTTACCGATAGCTGAACGCATATATTTTCTTTTAAAATGTGGTATACCGTAGCCAACGATATGCCAGCAGTCTCGGCAGTCTTTTTCACACGGTCCGATTTAGTGGGATATTCCTTTCTATGGCACATTTCTGACACTAATTTGTAAATATTCACCACCCGCTTCCGCTTTTCACTGGCAGTCAGAGGATTCTGCTTTTGCCTTTTCTTCTTTGGAGATGAAAAAACATTAGCCGGAACCGGCTGCGACTTCTGTAGCCCACTCGGGCCATTCATACATTGTAAATGTGCACCAACAAACAAAATATCTAAATAGATCAACAACTAATAACAAAATTCAACAAAAATGATAACAACAATCTTTAAGTAAGCTTACAGCAATAGAAATCACAACCGACTCAACCGACAACAATATGAACTCGAATGAAAAACCCACATGAGTGAATTACAGATAGTGACAGTGACGTTTAAAAATTGTGTGAGAACTCTGCCTCTTTAGGTTTTTTAATGTACAACCTTTCCATGAAAAATTGCAAACGCAATTTATTAAAATTCTTATCTTTTCATCTTAGAATATAAATTAACTAATATTATGTTTCTTATTTGTTCACAACACTGAGTAATGTATGTATTACTAAAACATGATAATAAATACTTGATATTATTTATTAACTCGTATTCACTGTTTGATCCGCAGAGTGTGCCCGATAAAAAACCTTATATCTCGTTCTGCAAAGGTCTCTCTAATGCTAAAAAAAACGAAGTATACATGTCTGAAATTTGACAGTTAAATTGTACCGACGCGCGTTCGGAGCGTTACGTGATTACCCCTCTGGTGAAACCCGCCCTATGTCCTTCCCTTCCAGTCAAGTCGAATCTGGCCGAAGATGGTTAAAAAGGTTAAAAAAGATTGGTATATAGATTTTCACTCCTTAGTCCCACAGTGCATGCTGTTAGCTGGCTACACAATGCGTTCTGAAAACTGACATTTTATGCATACATATTTTGAACTACCCTATAACTACATGCATGAAACTAACCCCGCATATAGCAACGAATCGATTAACACGGTAGGTACAATGTGTAAAATGTAAGTTACAAACCGGTATTCTGGCAATTTCTTAGAATAATAACGCCTAGAATGATAGTTTCATACGGCCTACGCGCCAAGCGTGAGGCATAAAATGGATTCATGTAGTTGTGATGAACTCGTAATCACACGCGCCAATACGCACACAAACGCACCAATAGTGTACCACCGATCGGCGTACTACGCCATTTATGGCTGAGTTTTGTTGGCCTCACCGTTGCGCGTGAACTGCGTTTCTAGGCGTTCTTATTCTAAGACAGCTATACACTGCAATCGATGTTTTCCTTGTTCAACCAAAGGCACGTGAATTCCTAAGTCAGATAAGTGTAAGGACAAACGCATGCTGTTTGCTATAGCAAGGCTGTGTTAATATTTACGGGCTATCATCATCATCAACTTATAGCGGCTTTCAATCTGGAGAAACCTCGTATGGAACATCATAAACATGTATACACTTTTGGTGGTTCTAGAACCTTATCGCTTAGAGATAAGGCCCTAGACCTAGAACCACCAAAACTGTAACATACATGTCGGCGGCAGATCGTAAAATCCGGCAGATCACGAAATTCCTAAGGCATATCGTGAAACGCCGCCATTTCATGATTTGGCTAAATGACATCCGCCATATCGTTCAAAACTTAACGTTTAACGATTTGTCTAATGACGTTTAGGCAGATCATGAAATTCCTAGGCATATCATGATCTGGCTAAGTAACACCCACCCACCAGTGACGTTTAGGCAGATCATAAAATTCCTAGCCATATCATGAAACGCCGCCATATCGGTCAATACTCGCCGTTATACGTAAGTATAGGGTTAGCAAACAAGTTTTTCCGCTATTTTATATAAAAAAAAATAACCTCGTCATCTAACCTATCCGCGATCTGAGTCGGTTTTGCCACTAACTCGATCTGCCGTATTTTTTTATCAGGCAAATCATGATAAGGCTGGTTAACTTTTAGCCAAATCATGAAATTTCGTGATCTGCTGGATTTTTACTATGTGCCCGGTATAGAGCTAGGAATATCGACGAATGCGTTGCTCTAATCGATCTGCCTTATTTTTTATCAGGCACAGCACATCATGATATGCCTGGTCAACTATTAGCCAAATCATGAAATGGCGGCGTTTCACGATATGCCTAGGAATTTCGTGATCTGACGGATCTAACGATCGGCCGCCGACATACATATCCTTGGCCTCTATCTTGTTGTATCTTGTATCCGTGTTGTATGAATCGTTTATCAAGATGTGTCCTATTAATGCTGCAATTACATTGATCCGTAATGCGCCTGGACGGCTCTCGCAACACTAGCTGGCGAGTTGGTGTAAAAGTGACAACCAAGGTTGTCGGGCTAAGTTGTTTACGATTCTGTTTCATTTGTTTATTCAGATATACACATGTAACACTAATTGGTGCTCATTGCTCTAACAAACAAATGAGTTTCTTTGTCTAATCCTAAATATCAACTTTCAGACCGTGTGACGTAAGTAGTTTTTACTGTGAAGCCATAATATAATATGGGTGTTTAAATCTTATGAATAGGTATTTGTACGATTTTAGTTAACTATGATTATGAATGAGCTAACAGGCTTAAGTCTTAAGTGTGAAACAGCCAACAGACGAAGGCTTCTCAGTAGAAAAGAGGATTATGGCACCGCCATCTTGTAAACGGAGTGTCGCTGTCGAAATGGTTCCCAGCAGGCAAGAAGTCAACAAAGTAATACCTGTCATTTCAATATATTATTAAGGACAACGTGATGTGTGAACTTCATTGTTAAGGGGTTCTTCAGATATTATTGATAAGTAGCATCCTGCTGTTGATACAATACAAATATTCTTTATTAAACACCTCACCATCAAATCGGGTACAAAATAGGTTTCTTAATGTTAGATATACTAGGGCAAAAGTTCAGGTTATCGACCTCACAAGTTGTGTGTACATAAACAGATTGAGTAAGATAGCGGTCTATGTTGAGATAAATATATGTAAATACAGTAGGCAACAATATTTGTTTTAACAAAACGTGCACCTTATGATAATATTGTCAGTGTTCATAAAAATATTTGTACTTACACTTACGTTGCCTATAGTCAGTATTTTAAATGGAACTAGCCCATTAATAAGCTCAATAAGGCTTGTGTTATAGATACTAGACGACGATGATATAAATACAAATATAAATACTTAAATGGATAGAAAACATCCTAGACTCAGAAACAAATAGTCATACACACAAATAGTTCATCACACAAATATTTGCCCTTACCACAGAATAAGTAATAGTACTACGTACAGAAGGTTCTCTGTTAACAAATTCCCTGTTTAGGTACGCCAAACGTGCCTAAATGTGGCCATCCCTTTCTATCGCATGAAACGCGCTGCGACCCGTGCGAGCGTCCCGTCCCAACGCGCGGCAGTTACTGAATAGAGCCCTTCGAAGGGGCGACCGGCATGTACTTGTAGCGATAAACACAAATCGCGAGTGAGCCGCGCCTGCCGTTACCGGGATTCGAACCCGGGAACCTTCAGCTTCGTAGGCAGGATCACTAAGTCACTACTCACTGCCCAGTAGGCTACCCGGTCGCCTATAGAGATGAAATGTACTTTATAGAAGGACAAAGGCTACTTTATGTCGCGAAAATAAAACCGAATACTACCTAGTAGGATTAGGAGACAATCCTACGTGGATAGAGTAGAAGGCGTAGCTAAGTTAGCGACTGTTATTGGGCGTAGCTTAGCGAAAGAGATCTAAACCGTGAGATGTAAATTTAAAATTGGAGCCTTCTGACTTATGGCTGGAACAATTCATTTATTTCAATGGTGATTTGTTGTGGTTATATTTCCCTAAACTACGTCTAAGTTTACGCCTTGCCATACGACTTAAACTGCGTAGCCGGTAGCCAGCGTCAAAATCGAACAGTTGACTAGGTCAACAGTGTCGCCATTTCAATTTCGACAACTGACTCCTACATCAATCAATACTAGTTTTATTTAGTGGTAGACAGATATACTAGGCGCCTAATAGCTCTTAATAATCTGGTAAATGAATATACTAGCCTCAGCGTGGGTGACTGTAGTTTGTTAAATGAAGTTCGAGATTCGTATCGGCAATATCGGCATCAAATTGATTATGATTACAGTTTTTCATCGAATTAATTCTTGCTGAAATATCAGTTTTTAAAGTCAAATAGGTGTCAGGGAGTACCATGGCCATGACACATCAATCAAGTGGTGCTATTCAAACCAAAATCACACGGGGATAAACTACCACCGCAAACCCCATATTTTCTCGCGGATTTAGTAAGAGCCAACTGTGGGAGAGTTAAAGTGTGTTGCGGGCGATGGGCTAGTAACCTCGCTACCACTATTTCGGGTATAGAGACATGATATGAGACTATATAGAGAGTGTATTAAATAGGAATCGGTTTTATGTTTGTTGCGCGCGCTCGATCTGACCAGTAAAGTTTGGTGTGCGTGTCAAATACATAACAGATTTTTATTCAATACGATAACTGGAATAGGCCAGCCAATTTTCGGTACAATTCCATTATTGATTTCAATCTCCCTATTCACCAAATGTTTAACCAATTCCGTTCCGCGCGAAGCGTGTTTATTTCCAACGGGGTCAGAGACAATGCCGGCACACGTCATTGTTAGTCACTGGCATACGCTGTGGCAATCCCAACAGTGGTTGACATATGAAACAATAACTAAGAGCTGGGCCATGACTTAGAGCGGCGCGCGGTGCACTCACACAGACACGAGTCGCTACAATAAACTTAAGCGCAAGTCGGGCTAGTCCGCGTA
Source organism: Epinotia brunnichana (assembly GCA_963854355.1). Lineage (NCBI taxonomy): Eukaryota > Metazoa > Arthropoda > Insecta > Lepidoptera > Tortricidae > Epinotia > Epinotia brunnichana. The sequence goes on along the minus strand of OY977945.1, from coordinate 1,728,706 downwards.
CCGCGCATTGCTGCGTAGAACTAGTTTTCAATGGATCGCAGGTGTAATAAGTTGCCTGAAAAAAAAAGCCTGTCTAACACGGGAAGTTAATAATTATAAAGCTTGTATATAAAATGGTCTTAAGAGACTTGTTGAAATACTGTGATAGCGAGAGGCGGCGCTCGGATATCTTGCTCCCACGTATGCACCGCGTCCGCTACCGCTTGAAATCGTGGCCGAGGTCATGTCAGGGGTTTTCATTTGATTCGGAATGAGATTAAATGTGACGCAGTTTAGTTCTGGATTCACTCGCAGTGTAAGCTAAAATGTAGCTACCTGTTAACTATTCCACTTTAAAATAGAATACTACCCAGATACAATGAAAAATAAGCGAAAATTTTTTTCATAGGTACCAAGCGTTCGTTGGTGCAATCCGGAAAGCTTTCGGAAGAAAACTGCATGCGGTTAAGTAATTGGTGCACACATTACAAAGTCCACTGGCTACGGATGATTCCAGGATACGAAATCGAATTATTTTATGGAAGTTATGTATTGAATTGAATAAATAAATATCGGATGATTATTTCTTAGAATAATTCGTGCATCATTCATACTACAGCTCTTAAATTCACATAATTTAGCTCTTCATTATAAGTATCATATAATAATGTATTAGTTTGGTTGTATTTAGTAAGTAAGTAAGTGTTTTATTTGTAAACATAGGTAATTACAGTGGTTGTCTTTTTTTTACAGTTTCACTATGTTTTGCCAATAGGCGTACAAAAACTTTGAGCTTAATACTAAATAAGTACCTTATACCTACTATCATGCATACAAAATTCAGGTGCCTTTGTATAAATTATAATTATATAGTAAGGTCAGCAATGGAAGTTAAACAATATGTGATAAAAAAAAATATATAGGTAGATGAATGTATTAGTGCATGTCCGATCTTAAGAATGTCAATTAAATATGTCAAGTATAATTATAAGAGTAAAAAAATATATATTATTAAAAGAGTCAAAGAAATGTCAATCTAATTTATCATTTATATAATCTGAAATGGAATAATAACATTAATGTATTAATAATGTCATTAATTACTTTCTTAATTCTAACATATTTAATGACTTCATGTTATAAGGTAAGTGGTTATAAATTTTGCTGGCTAGACAATACATACTTTTTTGCATCAATGCTGTCTTTGCAGGAACTATGCAAAGATTTAAAGTATTTTTCTTTCTCAAGTTTATATTAGTAACATTACTGTGCTTTTTGAATAAGGTCGTATCGTTTTTGACAAACATGATTATTTCATAGATGTATAGAGAGGGCATCGTCAAAATTATTGAGTCCTTGAAATAAGGTACACAACTGTCAGTCGGTTTGAGACCATACATGGCTCTAGCACACCTTTTTTGTGCCTTGAAAACGTCTTCTCTACTTGTGGAGTTACCCCAAAACATAATGCCATACCGTAGTTTTGACGCTACAAAACCATGATATGCCATTAGTACTGCGTGAGGGCTTGCTTGCTTGGAAAGTTTATGTAAAGCGTAGGCATATTGGTTAAGCTTTTTGCACGTATCATCCGCATGAACTTTCCAAGATAAATGTTCATCTATGTACACTCCCAGAAACTTTGTAACAGCCACAGAATCTATACTTTTCTCTTCATAATTGCAATTGATTTGGAGAGCTGATTTACGTTGACAGAATTGTATTATATTGGTCTTGTCCAGGTTTATCTGTCATCCATTATAGTCCCTATCTTCAACAAGCTGAATAATTAGAACAGATCATGCTATAGACTCGGACTCGCTCGGTCTTACAGACTATCTCTCACCAGGGATCGGAAACCGGTATTGTTTGTATGGGAACGAAAACGTTATTTTTTCGTTCTTTTGTTAATAGTTTCATTTCTATTTGGGCAATCTAATAATACGCAGTCGTTACCTCAAAACACAACTGAGTTCTACATATGAAGTATAAAATAGTTCGAGATTTGTGGTAAACCGAGGTTTATGCAATTAACCGGTTCCGATCCCTGTCTCTCACATCTTTTACAGTCCCAGACGTCAGTTTAGTCTGACACAACAGTGCAATAAACCACATGTTTACACCTCGACAGTAATCCTCATCGTTATAAGATTATTGGGAACAAAAGCGAGGATAAGCTGCATTAAGATAAGGACGTCATTGAAGATGAAAGGCATAATTTAACATGTATACTAATGTAATACGCCCTTAATGGGTTTTGCATTCAAGTCATCAGGTATCCTTTTTATGGGAAACTGGGTTTTATGAAAACTTAGTCCATGTCAAGGACACTCCGAGTACCTATGGTACCTACCTATTGTATTGGTATGTCATTATCTTAATAGGTACCGAAAAATTAATCTGAAAAGGAAGGAAGAGAGCTTTTGAGATGTTTTTTCTACATTATGTTTCAGGAATTCAGTAAGTAAACTGTTACTTATATTATAAACCGCATAACAATGTTTGAGAAAATATAGCATTTGAACCATAGTTGTGTGATTTATATACCATTGCCTGAATTTACGATATCTAACTTATGACTCAGGTTTTTTTTTTCAAATTATCATCACTAAGTTAAGAGTTATCCTCTTGTCGGTGGATTATTTTCCGTTTCTCTCTGTCGTACGCCATCGCCAGAGCCCTTTGATTTGCTGATACGACACGACACCAGCTTCTTCCTTATTTACTTTTTTTTTCAATTACACAGGATATTTGTTATCTCCCCATAATAATTAGGAATTACGCCCTTGTTCATAATCGCTGCATGAATTAGTTAAACAACAATGACACAGACACATAGACGACAAGCATTACCGCTATATAAAATATGGCTGTATGAGCCAATTTCTACCTACATCGGATTGGCGTAATAAACCTCGATTGCTCACTCGCTTCATCTACTCAAATAGCTGAAACGATAAGAATAACAGAGCAATAAAATAAGCAATCAGACACGTAAGCTCGTTACCGAACACGTGAGCACACAGAAACAAAAGAAATATAATAACTCGGGCTATATGCGTGCCAGGATTCGTGGCAATTGCGATACTGTCGATGTCGCAACTTTCGTCTCGACGTAAAAAAGTCAGCTATTTGTTCTTCATTTTAGGCATATTACATTCGCCCTTGAATGTCGATATACTAACGGTTTGGAAAGACAACCTCTGAAGAAGAACCGGTGTAAAAAAACTCGACGAAACGGGCCCGGGGTCCGCTTTGACACCTAAGTAATCCCAAGATTTGGCATAGGCAGTATAGGCACTAGTTTTACGAAAACGACTGCCATCTGACCTTTTAACCCAGAGGGCAAACAAGACCTTATTGGGATTAGGCCATGTGTGGCGTCCTGACATCACAAATATACCTATATGCGAGGGTAAGCGCAGTCGTGGTGATGCGGACCGGCAGTCACCGCCCAGCTGTCGGTGAGCAAGGTCCACTATTAAGGCTGTTAGCTTAGATGCGCCTAAATAGAAATAAAATAAAAAAATTACCTATTATAAAAATAAAATTACATTGCTTCCGAAGAAAGAATATTTATTTACTACGTAATTCGTTAATGATAGTTCCGTTTCTGAAGAGGTTGAGATGTATTGTAATCCGATATCTTAAAGTCGGATTAATGCTTATCTGACGTGACCGTGATGCTCTCTGAAGCGCGTCATCAACTCGTCAGAAACGGCTGACACAACACGTTTTCGATGAGTAGATCCTCAGAGCATAAAATACTAGAGAGAGGACAAGCCGCCGGCGGCCGCGTCGCAGTTCTTAGCTCAATGGGCATACTCTGCCATACTGTGCACGCGTGCTGATCGCAGAGAATATTACGTTTCTTATCAAAATGCCTGACATGATGCGCGTGTATTGTCCAATAAGAGCGTAAGGTATACAAGTGTGTGTGTTTTAGATGTGTGCGTGCTTTGTCTTGTCAATTACTTGGGCTTTGTGTGGGTTAATGTACTTGCGACAGGCGTACTCAATACAAATCGGCCGGCATGTCCGATCTCCGTATATTCATACATCTGTGAGTAGATCTAACCGTACAAGCACCGTACGGAACCGTAATTGGAGCAACCGTAAGACACACGGCAAGACGGAGACATCCGATGCTTTGCGGGAACTGTTTTTGTACGATCCGAATTAGTGGCAATGGCCATTTCAATGCACGCGTTCCCACAAGCATACGGCTGCCGGGTCCGGTAATAAGCAATGCTTGTGTGAACGCGTGGATTGAAGTACTATTGCCACTTAATCGGATCGTACGAAAAACAGTTCCCGCAAAGAAGCGGATATCTCCGTGTCAAGTGGCGCTAACGACACGTCAGATAAGTGTGGACCGGTCACTTTGGCACTCTTTGGGGGAGGCCCATGTCCAGCAGTGGACGTCTTCCGGCTGATATGATGATGATGATGATTCGTTGACTTGACTTTGGTTAAAACGGACAAGGATATAGAGACAAAAGTCGCTACAAAGAGTGCTAACCCAACACTATGCACATATGGATCATTCCCATCTTCCAACCTATCCAACCCAGGTTGCATATGAAACCTGGGTTGGGTATGTTTGAAGATGGGAATGACCCGCACATATTATAGAACATTAATGAATGTTCTATAATATGTGCGGTGCGGGTCATTCCCAATGGCAAGAAATGCCAGATAGAACGGATGGTCCGATTTGGTTGGGCGGACTTTTGATGATGATGATGGCAAGGAAACCTACGGCTCATGGTAAGGAGACACCATAACCTGGAGATGCTTGCAACACTGGGAGTCACATGGTCGTTAAATGTATAAGAGTATTCCGTGTTGACAGTTTAAGGGCAGCTGACAAAACCGATAGAGAAGCCATCTGTGAGTGAGACAATAAAATTTATCTCATTCTGATATGTGTCACATAATGATTATTCTCGCTGGCAAACTATCTTCCAAAGATGATAAGATTTAGTTGGGAGCCAACTAAATCGGGCAGTTACGTGTAAAGCTTATTAGTATGAACGTTATGATTACTTATGATTCATGTTTAGTGTAAAATAGAATATTATAATAGTACCTGTGCCTTAAATTACAACCGTTTTAAATCGGGTGGTTATCAAACCTCGCTCAGAACGCTACTTTTTTCGTGGCAATGACAGTAGTGCATACTATACAGGGTGGCTTATTCAAATCGGTCAGTATAGGAATGTCTGAAACTATAAGACATACGAAGATTTGTTCTTAGAAACCATGTCACCGATTTTGATAAAAAGAAAAACTGCATTCATACATTTGAAAAAAAACTGTACCCAGCTCGGGAATCGAACCCGGTTGTTTTGAAAAAATAAACTTACACTGTTTCTATTTAAATATCGATTGCGTAGGTCTTAAGCTGTAAATGTCACTGAGAAACATGATGTCTAAAATGAATAAAATGCATTGTTTTGACATACTTTAATTTATCATAGTAGGTGTTCGAAGTGACCACCGTTACAATATTCAACAAGTTCAGGCATGTAAAATTGTCTCTATGGCTGTTTGTACCTCTCTACTTGTTACATACACCTTATCATGTGGCATTAGCATTGCATTTATTTTAGACATTACGTTTCTTAGAGACATTTACAGCTTAAGACCTACACAATCGATATTTAAATAGAAAAAGTGAAAGTTTATTTTTTCAAAACAACCGGGTTCGATTCCCGAGCTGGGTACAGTTTTTTTTTCAAATGTATGAATGCAGTTTTTATTTTTATCAAAATCGGTGACATGGTTCCTAAGAACAAATCTTCGTATGTCTTATAGTTTCAGACATTCCCATACTGACCGATTTGAATGAGCCACCCTGTATAATGTATGAAGTACTATTGACTGCTCTACTACCTTACATAATGTTGAGTCTGTGTCATTTCAACTACAGTGACTCGCGATAAATGCTGCAGTTATCTACCTATACAGGCCTCACATTATTTAAATCGTTCTCAATCGTCCAAGAATCCAATTCTATGTCATTTCCCCGGCATTTCTTACCAGCTCATCACTTTCATATCCCTGTCTTTCAAAACATGAAACAGGGGACATGAATGATTGAGACTCGTCACCTTTTTTGCCCGACTACGGCAGAGCCGTAAGGTAGGGATGTGTTGATAGCAGTCAATGTTTGTATTTAGGTGTGTTCCACTGTAGCGTTTAAGATACTGAACCGATATTGATAAATGAGGTGTCGATCGATTCGAAATTATGCTCCGGTTGACATAAGCTACTTTTTAGGGTTCCGTACTCAAAGAGTAAAACGGGACCCTATTACTAAGACTTTGCTGTCCGTCGGTCCGTCCGTCTGTCTGTCACCAGGCTGTATATCAAGAACCGTGATAGCTAATAGAGAGTTGAAATGTTCACAGATTATGTATTTCTGTTGCCGCTATAACAACAAATACTAAAAACAAAATAAAATATTTTTTTAAGGGGGGCTCCCATACAACAAAGGTGTTTTTTTTTGCCGTTTTTATAGATAATGGTACGGAACCCTTCTTGCGCGAGTCCAACTCGCACTTGGCCGGTTTTTTAAACCCCCGACGCAAAAATAAGGGTGTTATCAGTTTGAAGTGTCTGTGTGTGTGTGTGTCTGTCTGTGGCATCGTAGCTTCGAAACGAATGGACCGATTTGAATGCGGTTTTTTTTATCCGAAAGCTGATGTGATCGAGGTGGTTCTTAGCTACGTTTCAACAAAATCGGTTCAGCCGTGTTTGTGATATTGAACTTTGAAATGAAAATATTAGGGGTTTTTCAACTTGTCTATGTTGTAGTTATTGTTACTTTTCCGTAGTCCCAGCCCCGTAAATGAATGGGGAACTTGCATGGGACTTCAATTTCGAATAAATTGCACTCAATCGATGCGGATATACGTAGAGATATCATACAAAAGAAAAAAAAAACGATTTTATTAGTTTTACCTAACGTTAAAATGACGAAATTTTATTTTTTTATTTTTTCGATAAAATAACGTAACAGTTACATAGAATATTAAATTAGAAATGATATTTTGTATGACAAGTATTTTGTGGAGTTAATTGCAAATTAATGACTTACTCCATAGTAAAGGCTATGCTGTGACGTCATAGCATAAGCCCGTTTAGTATAGAGCGTTTTCGGGGGGTGCCGGCGCGCGCAGATTTCAAATGCATATAACATCAGAAAAATAAATCATAACAAAGTTTTAATGCTACAGTTGTTTTAATGCTGGATTATACTTTTGTTTTTCGTAATAAAATATTAAGATGCAAGTTCCCTATTGTTCCAAGCCGAACAACTAATCTCCTGGAATTCAATTGAGTTAAAATCTTGCATACTTTGCATATTAGGTTAGAACATTTCGTATCGTCCTCTAATGAACCTTTTATAACTAAGCGTCAAAATAAACGCGGCTTGCACGCAACTCCAAACATGGTTCGCGGCTAACGGGCTGTTACTGAATGTAGCCAAATCCAATATAATGCTTTTTTCTGGCCGTAAAGTACCAACGCCATTGTCAATGGCAAGCTGTTCAATGCCATTGTGTGAGGAAAGCAGGTTCCTTGGATTTATAATTGACTCCAATTTGAATTGGAAGCGCCATGTTGACAGTCTGTGTGACAGGTTGAGTAGTGCTGTCTTTGCGTTGAGAAAATTAAAGCCGCTAATCTCAGGTGATTCACTGAAACAAGTTTATTTTGCATATTTTCATTCACTGATGTCCTACGGTACCCTCCTTTGGGGTAACTCCACCAATGCGCAAAGAGTTCTTGTCATGCAAAAACGTGCAGTTCGGGTACTTGTAGGAGTCAAGCATCGGCACCCCTGTCGGAAGTTATTCTCAACGCAACGCATAATGACACACTACTCACAACATCTGTTTGAGCTTCTCTTATTTGTAAGAAAAAACATCTCCCAGTTTGAACGTGTGAATGTACCAGGCAAACAGCTTCGTTCAACTGGGCGCCTAAGGACAGTTCCTCGTCGCATGGCGCTTTCAGAGAAAAATCCCCGGGTTATAGGGCCTACTTATTTCGAGCACCTACCCGCCGATATAAGAAACGAACCTTGTGACGAAACATTTAGGCGTAGACTGAGAAATCTTTTGTTGGATAACCCTCTGTACTCTGTTCATGAGTTCATGGACATGTTTTTTTAAGAGTTTGTTTGATTTATTGACAGCTTTAATTTGATATGAATTCTTGTGTAACATTTATATTCTATATTCAACTTTTAAATCGTACCTAATGCATAAATTGACATTGTTTATTTGTTTAATAGTATGTGTCTATTAGTTTTTAAATGACAATCCGTAATTGGAGCTACGATTTCCACTTTGTGTATTTACATTTTGAATATTTTTAAATTTTATTTCTTATTATTGACGATCGTGATAAGGATTCTTATAATTTTGACATTGTATGCAAACCTATATTGTAATTTTTATCTCGAAATAAATAAATCTAAATCTAAAATCTATAGTACCTACAAAACTCAAACTATAGCACGTCTAATAGGGCATGGCCACATGATACCCAGATACTCTTAGTTAGGTTTCTTCGAATACAATTGTGCATTTGCGGTCAGTGCACTGGTGAACTAGTGGTTAGGCGGTAATTCAATCCTGATTTTGTATTGTTTGCTGCTGTCTTGCACTGAGATTTCGTTTTAAAATATCCATTTGTGGTACAGTCAATGGCACCAATATTTATTCACTCAAAGTTTCATAAATATGTATCATCATTATCATCATCATATCAGCCGAAAGACGTCCACTGCTGGACATAGGCCTCCCCCAAAGAGTGCCACAATGGCCGGTCCTAAGCCACCCGCATCCAGCGGACTCCCGCGACCTTTACCAGGGCATCAGTCCACCTTGTGTACATCTTTTCGTCCAATATTCCGCAGTGTCTCAAGACGAGAGTCTTTGACCAGTGTGTGTTGCCAGTGATGACATATGGCACGGAAACGTGGTCGCTCATAAGAAGGCTCAAAGTCACTCAAAGGTCTCAAAGGGCAATGGGGGCTATGCTGGGAGTTTCTCTGCGCGATCGCATCAGAAATGTAACCAAGGTAACCGATATAGCCCTCCGAATTACTAAATATGTATACTACGACCTTATTGTTGCAGAAATAAGGTCTGCGTACATATTTTTGAAACTTTGTGTTGTATAAATATTGGTGCCCTAGACTGTATGTTACCAAAAGCATTTTACGTCATACCTGGCCATAAAGTAGGAATTACCGCACACTATGCGTGCGGAAAACCCCACTTCCTGGCCAGATAGACACGTAAAATGTTGTACTCACCACGGGCGGTAATAAAGAAAGCCTCAGAGCGCATATTTATCGCCCTTGCCTTCGGATCGGGCGTCAAATACTTGCGATCTGAGACATTCTTTGTTTAACCGCCCTAGGTAAGTAATGTACTATTATTGAATCTTAATAAAATTAAGGCTGCAGCACCGTACGCTTTTTTTTCTACAACATCATTTTAGTGGTTTTTTGGCGATATTTCGTGATTCCTCCCCCTATTTTCGTCCATCTAAGTAACGACTCTTAAAATATTACACAATTCGTCTGTATAATTATCTTGTAACATTGGACCTAAATCACCTAAATGTCATCACCGTAGTCTGGAGGTAAATGTCAGTTGACGTATCGCATATCAATACGATATCAAATAGGGGTGTAGACACTAAATCAAATAATCAATAATGTTGCATTTTCTCGAAAAAGTATTAAAAATATAGTCAAATGGAGAAAAGACAACGCACGACGTTATATAATCACAAAGTTATAAGTGTTCAAAGTTTTAAGAGGGAGTATGTTCTGTCCCTTTTCCGCAAAACGCACCTTCATATGAAACGATTGTCATTTACTATGACGCTTAGAGGATCGTGATGTCACGATCCCCTAGTGTTTTCTCTCTCTAGCAAGCAACATTAAAATGGTTGTAGCTTCGTAATTTTTAGAGATATTCGATTGGGATTTTCGTCATCACTTCATCAGGCATATTTTTTTGCCTTCTTTCTTTTGAAGTAATAATAAATTTTGAGTCTACACCCCTATTATTGCGTTCGCCCCGTCAAATCGGCGCGCGTGGAATTACACACTGATATATTACTATTTGTGATGTGCTTAGCCAAATTGTCCTGCAAAATGGTCCACGAGCGTGAAACAGCGATTATCCGTAACCCACTCATTGTTCTATTATGCCCGTTTTATTGTGCTCTTGTCGGCTCCGCTCGTATTTACTATTTACTTAGCTAGAATGAGGACAAAGGCAAATAATGCCAACTATTATTCTGTAGATGGGACACGGCGATTGTTATTAACAGGCATTTTAATATGTATTTACTCATTTGTCACGGTAAAACTGTCCGTTTTGTGAATCATGTCGACCTGAAAAGATATAACTGTCTGAGAGGATATTTCAGAGGAGTACAGTCGCCATCACATACATATAGGTACACTATAGGTGTTCAAAAATATCGGCACATGCACCCTAATGCCTTGAAAATAGAGGTGTGTTCCGATGTTTGTGACGTGCTTGTTTGCTCCGATGTGTGTGATGGCGACTGTACACTAGGTACAGTCACGGACTTCAATTTGTTGAGCCATTTAGAGCTCACTTTATACTGGACAGTTCAAAGCTTACTATAAAAACCAAAATTAAGTGGACACCTAAATGGCTAATTCGAAAACCATTTCGGTAATTACGTTATAATGAAGTAAAGTAGTTTTCATATTTCTCACCCGTTTTTAAGAAAATCGCAAAATTGTAGAAATGTGGTTAAGCCGTGTCAATACTACGAACTGTCATATGAAAGGTGTGTAAGCTACTACTTTTCAATTTGATATTTCTGAATGAAAATTACAATTTAGGGAGAAATAAAAAACACGTACCGCTTAAAAAAACCTTTTCTAGCGAAATAAATCATAAAATTGCCCACTTGAAAAAATTAAATGTTGTCAACTAACGTCCGTTCGGAATTGTGTAGGTACAGTCAGGGGTATTAATATACTTAGGTACATAAATAAGGACATAAATATCTGTACAGAACAGGACAGGAAAGGCGTGTACAGATATTTATGTTCGTTTTTATGTACGTATGTTAGTAGCCCTGACTGTACACAATTCCGAAGATGCATTTGTCCGAAAGCATATTTCTTCTGAAATTCATAATTGTGAAAACCATTTTCCGCTAAAGTAATTTTTCAGTATTTAGGATATAATAGGGTCATTTCGCCGGTTAGCGACCACCTAATTTCATGTGCCGGTTAGCAACCACTTAGCGGAGTCGGCGAGCTGAAAGCATACTATTCTCGTTTTTTAGTAAATTCCTATACTATAATCATAATCACAAACAATAACGCATACGGCTTACTGTTTCAATAAGCTCTGTAGAATTGATGTTGTCTTCAATTGAAAAAACCTTGTCCTTCAGGTGGTCGCGTAACCGGCATAATGACCCTACTAAACTTTTTTTTTACGTTGGGGAATGCTTTGACGCACATTCCCAGCCAGGGGGGGACCGGACGGGTGTGTGGGACTCCCGGGCAGAAGGCCCAGACTACCCACTAACCCCCAACAGCATCAAAAGTACGAGTAAAAACCGGCCAAGTGCGAGTTGGACTCGCGCACGAAGGGTTCCGTACCATTATCTACAGAAACGGCAAAAAAATCACGTTTGTTGTATGGGAGCCCCCCGTAAAAAAATGTTTTATTTTGTTTTTAGTATTTGTTGTTATAGCGGCAACAGAAATACATAATCTGTGAAAATTTCAACTCTCTAGCTATCACGGTTCTTGAGATACAGCCTGGTGACAGACAGACGGACGGACAGCGAAGTCTCAGTAATAGGGTCCCGTTTTACTCTTTGAGTACGGAACCCTAAAAACTATGCAATCGGAGACGTCAAAAAATCGTATTCCCTTTTAATTTTTTTTTACTTTTGACATCTTCGTTTGCGTAGCTACTTTTGATGCTGACTGTACAACCATGTCGCTGCGAAGGAGAGCCTTGGCAGCGACATGGTTCGCTTGGCAGAGGTTCGCTTGACAAAAAAAAATGGCGTTCAGAATTTTTGATTTTCGGAATAATGATGATGACTTCGGTCGGACTAATGACTCTTAGGAATTTTTCTGTGTTCACATTTCAGAGAAATGTAATTTTTACACGACTGCCCAACGAAAAGGAGTGTAATATTTTTTTTATATTTACCTACCTATATTATTATTCGGTTCAATAAAATGTATCAGAATTTTGAAATGCAATGATTTGTCCCGGAGTTTAACCCCTGCATACAAACTTATATTTACCTCACAGACTTCATCATTATGATATTACGTATAGATATAGAAACCATTTAAATAAAAAAATACTCTTTGTGGTTGAAGTAGGTACCCTATATCGAAAGCATGGCACACCCACATACCACCTCACGCAGCTCTTGACGGGGCATGGCTGCTTCGGCAAATACCTGTGTGAGGTGGTAGGTAGGGAGCCGACATCGGCGTGCCACCACTGTGGAGGCAGAGCTGTGGACACGGCCAAACACACGCGCGATGAGTGCCCTGCATGGGCGGAGCCACGCGCAGCCCTGTCCACGGCTGTAGGTAGAGACCTCTCACTGCCGGCGTTGATCAGCCGAATGGTTCGCAGTGAGGAGGCGTGGGCAGCAGTGGCCACCTTCAGCGTAACGGTATTGACGCAGAAGGAGGCCGCAGAGCGGACGCGCGAGGACGACGTCAACTCGGCCCCGCAGCGCCGCAGGAGGCCAGGCAGGCGGCGAAGGGCCTTCGCAGGCCGTATGCTGCCGCCATAACCTGGACCTGCGGGTGATGGGTCGGGAGTTTCATCACCCGCCTAGAAAAGGTCCCGAGATGGAGGCCCCCATGGTGTTCTGGGGTGCCAACAGCGGAGTGGGTAGGGCACTATACCCTGCCACCTACGTGGGCCCGCAAGGGCACTATACCCTGCCACCTACGTGGGCCCGCAAGGGCAACGCTGACAGAGTTCCGGATGTGTGCAATAGCGTTCCCGGGGCTCTGTCTACAAGCGAGCAGTGGAACACCCCAGGGGTTTTAGTCCGTGAGAGTCGGACATACCCACTTGGTTTCTCCCGAGCCGAGTGGGATCCATAAAAGATTTCCCCTGGGAAAAAAAAAAAAAAAAAAAAAAAAGGTACCCTATATCGATGTCACGGATAATCATTTTTGAGACCACAGTACTTGCTGGCGTGTTATGCTTTGTGTTAAATAAATATGAAGCTAAAACGTGTCACTAGTCGGATCGTTTAACTTGCCAGAACGAGGGCGTCGGCACTGGCAGCGTTGCAAACTGCGTCGGTTAAGTTTATGCAATCCTACGCATAGGATGTTTATGGAGGATTCGCGTTGGACGCAATGCAAGTATTTAGAGCGTTAGAAATACACGTTTGAACGATATTGAGATATTCTCCATTGTTGAATGTGCCATTGTGAATATTGTGATATACTCGTAATTCAATATAATTATAATCACTACATAGTATAAAACAAAGTCGCTTCCCGCTGTCTGTCTGTCCCTATGTATGCTTGGATCTTTAAAACTACGCAACGGATTTTGATGCGGTTTCTTTATTGATAGAGTGATTCAAGAGGAAGGTTTATATGTATAATAGTGGGCGGGTCGCTAGTCTTACATAAATCTACCTACTCTATTAGCCACTAAGCAAAGCGTGTTTCTTCTCCAAAACTGACATTGTTATTTGTAAAGAATTGTCTACATGATCTATGTGTTAGTAAGCTTTCCTTGGTTTATTCCTGCACTACCTGTTGACAACTCTTTTTGAAATTTCCTGCTACCCAAAAGTTATCGGGAAGAGATCGCTCTACAGCGATAAGACCGCCTGTTGTTTACCATTACTTATTTAATCTACTCCTGTATCATGTTTTTCTTATGTTGTGGTGCAATAAAGAATATTACTACTACTATACTACTACTACATTCGAAATTCAAGTGGTTTTGAATGCTTACAATTTTAAGTAAATTCGTTTGGTACCATAAAAACCTATCTATTCAGCAAATTTCACTTTATTTTTATAACAAATTGTCCGCTATCCAAAAGTCTGAAAGATCGTAATCTAAAAATCGTCTATGTGCATATATTTGACCATGCAATGCATATTACGTTTGCAGCACTGCGGTATGTTGTCAATGTTGTCACCGACCCAAAACTGGGAACTAACATGACTCAGTATCTGTCGTCCGTAAGGATTACCATCATAAGTACCTTCGCGCTTAAACGCTAACAAGTTTCTCACGTCATCGCCACCTTCATAATGATTACCGAAACACAAACTGCATTTTGGCCACGCTGTCGAATTTTATGATTCGATTCAATCAGTTCCACTTCAGCTTATTATGATGCTTGCGTAGAGCGATTGCACTTGTTACTATAAAAGATCCCAATTGTTATGTGTTTCCTATAAAATTAGAGCTCCTTTGATCTTACCATCGGGTCGGATCTTAGGTACTGTTAAGCATTTTATCTTCTAAGTTTGAATGATCGTATACGACGGTAATTATTCATTAGATAAAACAGCACGAAATGTTTTGGCACCATTTTTAACGGCAGGTGTGACTTTTAACTCAAGATTTTCAAGGTTCGTATCCAACGTTGGCTGCCATTTTTATTGGTTAAAAGTTCTCTAATGACGGTCAACTGGATCGGTAATAACGAAACATTGTATTTTAATTACCACCAAGCAATTGATTGCTCTAGAACATGAACGATATAATGACTTGATAAGATCGCAGAATGTTCTTTCTTTTAAAAGCACCTTGAGAAATGCGGCAGCAGATCCTGTGGACCTTTACATGAATGGAATTACGATTGTTCCTCTAAACCTCAAATACTCAACGGCTCAAAGATTTCGATCATAATATACCTATATGTATCCAGTTTCCACACACATGTTATCGGTACTAACGGAAAGAAAATACGAAACAAATATGTTCCATAAGCTGTCGCTCGACAGACTTGACATTGCAGTTACAATGTTACAATAGAGCTCGCAGGAAATTCCCAAGTTAAATAAGAAAACTAAATCGAATAAGTTGTTATCGAGTGTATGCGAAGGAACAGTAATAGTCGCGAGCGAGTTCGGAAACTCGGACGAGCTGACAGGACAACTTGGTTACAATAAACGTCTTAGCATGTGAAGGTTAGAAGCAGGTATACGAAGAAGGTTGGAAACAAATGGAAGAAATTACCTGTTGTGTTTCATTCTTTTTTTACAAGCTTTATAATAACTTGCACTGTTCGTATGTAAATATGTAAGCATGTAAGATTTGTAATCCATTTTTCAGTCACTTCCCGTTATCCAATTGAGCTGAAATTTTGCATGCATATGTACATCGATCGCATGACAATGCAATATTATGATAACTTGGAGCTGATCTGATGCTGGAGCAGGAAGTTGGCCATAGGAACTCCGCAATAAAACGACACAACCTTATCGAGTTTGGGCTCGTTAGAATCGTCTCAATGAGTTGATGATGGTATGCAGAAAAGTACAGTCGGCAATAAAGCTTGTACCAAAAATGAAATTTTTGACAGAAACTTATTTAATACTACGACGGTGGCAAGCAAGCAATCGCTCAAGCACCGTAGCTTATTTTTTTTTGTACAACGACGGTGGCAAACAAGCTTACGGCCTGCCTGATGTTAAGCTGGTACCGTCGCCTATGGACACTTGTGACTCCAGAAGAATCACAAGCGCGTTGCCGACCCTTTATTCACTTGAGGATTCGCTGTGTTGGCAGATAGAGACATGCAGGTCCCTCACTCCCAACACAGCGCACCCTAGGGAGCTTTGGCGACCATACTCACCATCAGGAACACAACATAACAAGCACGTTGCCGGTTCGTGTGTTAACTAATGATGGCTTCCCACTCTCCACACAGCTTTTTAAGTACTTTCAGACATTGCGGCAAAACTAGAAAAAATACACTAGTAGTATTTCAGCTTTACATTTTAGTTTTATTTTTCTTTGTTTTTTTTTTTAAATACTTTTGCTAATAGTACTTAAACTATCGTATATATTGAAAATAGTGTGTGAATTAACTACTCGTATTGTCAATTTATTCAGCTTTCATTTGGTACCCCACATGTGTATATACGTTGCATGGTTTGGGTGTAATTCACACTTTTCCAAGGGCGGCTGCGGCGTTTTTGATGACGTCATTACAGGGGAGACAGACTCCAGATATTGTCTCCCGGCAGTTTTGGAATCCAGGGGACATGCCTAACAACATACCAAAGTATGGCGCGTATCCGAAAGTGAAGTATCTTCCCCTAACAACAAGCACTGGTGCGCGTTTCGAGGCAACACTGCCTCCTACTGAACACGCAAACGGAAATACTCCTCCAGGAACACAACAACACTTACTTACAGAGGTTGATGATGATGATGTTGTGACCCTTCACGCCGGGCCGGAAACAGGGGGGCTGTCGATCGTTTGTCCCGTTCATTCAGCCCAACCCTTGGTCTGATGAATGGTCTGCCGCTGACACCCCTCCTGAACTTTTTGACCTGGACCCGGGCAGCCACCCAACTGGATTCAACGAATCACGCCGTGTCTGGTGCATGCCGAGTCGACTGAGAACGGGCATAGGCCACTGTGCCCATCTCCGGAAAAAATGGGGCTGGAGCGAGCAGGGATGCTGCGATTGCGGATGCCCAAAGCAAACTGTGCGGCATATCGTCATGGAGTGTCCACTAACCAAATACGATGGTCCATCAGAAGATTTAAAAAAATGTACGAGTGCAGCTGCTAACTACCTGGCAGAATGTAAATTTAGATTATAAAAACAGTGTATTTTAATAGCCATACGATAAATAAATAAATAAATTCAGCCCAATTCCCTTAAGTTGGAGCCTCAGGTTACTGTCCCGGCGGCGTTCCCACATTAAACTCTGCCATTCTTCTCGTTTTCCTGCAGAACAGAAGGACATCCCTCAATTCCCTCTTCTCTAACACATCTTTACCGAATAAAAAGATGATACTTACAGAGGAAGTAATGGCGTTATTATGGCTTTGGTCTTCTGTCACAGAATAAGTAAAAGTACTACGTGTTCTGTTAAGTAGAGGTACAGTCGCGGAGTGAAAAGGTTGACCACCTTAAGATCTGTTTTTGCTTGCTCAGTATAAGTTATCAGTATCTGCTTTATCGACCGAGTGTCAGACACATTCCGTCATAATGAATGTCATTTCACTAAATGGCCTACAGATACGTCCACTATGAGAATTGACCTTTTTTAATTTTTGAAATCGAGTTAAAAAACCGGCGAAGTGCGAGTTGGACTCGCGCACGAAGGGTTCCGTACCATTATCTATAAAAAACTATTTTATTCTGTGTTTTTAGTATTTGTTGTTATAGTGGCCACAGAAATACATCATCTGTGAAAATTTCAGCTGGAACTATCACGGTATTAGTGATATACAGCTTGGTGACAGACAGACGGACGGACGGACAGTGGAGTCTTAGTAATAGGGTCCCGTTTTACTCTTTGAGTACGGAACCCTAAAAAGAAAAAAAACGTATAGAAGAAATAGCAATAATGACATTGACAGGACCTGTTACTCACATGTATAGTTTTAATAATTTTAAGCGAAGAGGATTTAATCATTAGATTTATCAAACTTGACACAACGTAATGGCAAGATCAAACTAATAAAAAGGTTTTAGTTCAACTATTAATAGTCAAGGAAAATTCGTCTAAGTAAATTTGAACTTTGTTGTCAAACAGTTGAACATACTTTTACAATACAACACTCTCGTCTGATACACAGTTTAAAAAGGTAACATGTGCTTGCAATGCGTAAATGATTTGATTTGAAAACTGATCAACCTTTTCATTCCGCCACTGTACTTCCCAAGTTGAGCTGCTCCAAATATGACCGAGATGACATTCCGCGGTGCTCTACCTCTCTTTAATTCCTCTCTTAATTTATGTATTTTGGTGTGTACAGTTGGTTTTTTGGTTTTTCACTTTTAGTACAAGAAATTTTAGAATATTAACACTTGCTATCCTTTTTATCTTCGATTATCCCCAAAATGATGAAAACTCTTGAATGTAGGGAGTGTTGCGTTGAAGTTATATGATTACATATACAACTCCAAGACAACTTGCTACTCTAAATTGCCACTCCTTCAAACCTCTCGGGATTTCCCCTTTCACTAAAAGTTTCTATTTTACTTTGAATACCGGTTTCTGTCTTGTCGCGAAGCTGTATACAATGAAACCAGTCTCGATGAAAACACGCTGAAATAGACCGTATTGAAATGTGGTAAGGTCGAACCGGGGTGAGTTAGGTGTCTAGGTGTTATACTTGCCTTATCAATCTACCTACGAGTACAAACACTCTACATATACTAATCATAAAGTTGTAGTGTCTGTGAGCTTTTAGCTACAAACATAGCTTTGTAAGTTTGTATCATCATCATCATATCAGCCGAAAGACGTCCACTGCTGGACATAGGCCTCCCCCAAAGAGTGCCACAATGGCCGGTCCTGCGCCACCCGCATCCAGCGGACTCCCGCGACCTTAAGTTTGTACGCAGGGGGCTTAGAATAATAACGCCTAGAAACGCAGTTCACGCGCAACGGTGAGGCCACTAAAACTCGGCCATAAATGGCCCAGTACGCCGATCGGTGGAACAAAATTGGTGCGTTTGTGTGCGTATACGTGTGAATACGAGTTGATCACAACTAGATGAATCCATTTTATGCCTCACGCTTGGCGCGTCGGCCGTATGAAACTATCCTTCTATGTGTTATTCTAAGGCAGGGGGTAAACCCGAAATTCCTGAATCGGTTTTTTTTTAAATAATTCAAACAGTAAGTAGGGTCATTTCGCCGGTTACGCGACCACCTTCGGTTAGCGACCACTTGAAGAACATGGTTTTTTCAATTGAAGATAACATCAATTCTACAGAGCCTATTGAAACAGTCAGCCGTATGCCTTATTGTTTGTAGTTATGGAATAGGAATTTACAAAAAAAACGAGAAAATATGCTTTCAGTTCACCAAGTCAGCTAAGTGGTCGCTAACCGGCACATGAAATTAGGTGGTCGCCAAATCGGCGAAATGACCCTATATAGAATGGATATTCGTAATGGTTATAAGCTATATTTCATCCTGCCTGGGGCTGGAAGCCGGCCGCGCGGGTTGTTGTAAATTACAGACACTTGACTTTTAACTAAAAACTAAAAGTTAACTTTTCTAAAGTAGGTAACCTACCTGAGATGAATAAATCATTTATAGCTACTTACTAGATTTGAAATGAAATGTCTATTATTCATAGCCAAATAAAACAAATAAAATACTCCAACTGGAAACAGAACTCCTTCACGATAACGGCTTCAAATCACGACCAAAATGTTTAGTATTGTGTAGGTCTCGCTAGGTCGCTCAGGGTAAAAAGTTAATAAAGAAATCGTTACGACTTTTAAGTTGTCTTTGTCTTACATAGTCATTTATTTATTGCAAACCATTGTGTACACTGTACAGTCAGCATCAAATATATGTATACAAATGTAGTTAGAAACGGCAAAAGTAACGTGACATATCGAATGACGTCTTTGCTATTGGAATGTTACGGTATACAGGGTAGAAAAAATCCATTGGTCCTGAAGGGAAACCACTAAATCCTTAAGATAGCTCAGGTTACATATAGGAAACATTCTTTTAACATCCATCATCCTCCGAGCGTTATTCCCGGTTGTGCCCTAAAGGAGCCCGGGGTCCGCTTTGACACCTAATTCCAAGATTTGGCACAGGCACTGGTTTTACGAAAGCGACTGCCATCTGACCTTCCAACCCGGAGGGAAAACTGCGAGTAGACCGGTTTCCTCACGATGTTCTCCTTCACCGAAAAGCTAACGGTAAATATTCCGTACGTAAGTTACGAAAAACTCATTGGTACGAGCTGGGATTCGAAATTATGTTAACATCCCTAAGGTAAATAAATGCATTCACAGATTTTATGAAAAGCTTACTTGAACCAGACATCATCGAACCAGCAAAAGATTAAACCCTCACTATTTAATTCTACTGTCCGTTAACTAGCCCTAATATGCCGGATATCCCAACATTGACCTTACTTATTTTATGTCGTTGTTTTTATGCCTCTGTTATTTCATAAATTGATTTCATTAGCCCGTAACTTAATATAACGTGTATAAAAACCTTTTCACCTCACTAGCTCGGAAAGGCTTTTTTGTATGTTTGTTAACTATTGAGAAAATCGCTTTTTATCCACATGTGAAGAAAGTAGACGTAGAACGTTAAAAGTTTATTTTTGTTTTTTGTAGGTATATTTTATGACATATTTTTGTTTAACTTTTATTTTTAACCTTTTTTACATTTTTTTTCCTTTTTTTAATTTGTTTTTTGTTTTTTTTTTTAACTTTTTTTAAAACTTTATTTAACTTTTTTTTTTTGTTTTTTTTTTCCTTGCTATAGTGAGGTGAAAAGATTTGTGTTATACACGGGTGAAAAGTTATTTTACGTCTCGTGTGTTGAAACACTCGCTACGCTCAGGATTCTATTTTTGAACCACTCGCTTGGTTCGTGGTCAATCATAGAATCCTTTCGCTAGCTCGTGTTTCAAATGAACACTCGCAGGTAAAATATAACTTTCCCCCCTTGTATAACAAATAACTATTACGGATCACATAAAGTCTAGCGTGCGTGCTGTTTTTCCAATATGGCGGACTCCGTAAAAACAAAGGGAACTAGTATTTGCCGAGGCTTCGTTACTGGTCTTAGTCAGAAGCAAATACCTCCTCTCATTGTACGAGTAGTATGTATTCATAAGATCTCCAGAGTTCTACGCAATATGATTGGCGAATGTTTGATGTCTCTTAAGATTAAAGTTTTATTTTTCGTCGTTTAATTAAATTTTTCTTTCTAAAATGTGAAGGTAATATCGATACCGCTATTGGAACATTTGCAGCTGAAGTAGGTACTTGCGTAAACTCATACTTTTACGTCAACATTGCATACCTACTTATTGTTTTTCTTTGTAGAGCGTCGGTCTCCGGGAAAACGGCCCTTAGATTAAGAACGACATATAGTACAGGATGTTCGGAATAACGATGTAGGAACTTAAGGGGATGATACACTGGACTTTTAGGAACAGTTTGAACCTTATACGTCTTACTCTTATACCTACGTATAGTCTGCCTCAGTATAACGTCACGTGTAGGTGTCAATTATGCGGCAATTTGCTAACTTTTATCATTATATTTACATACTTATATTTAGTACCAGTAGCTTTTGCCCGCAACACCATCAGTGTGAACTCTTTTATATCGTAAGTCTATACAAACCACTGCCTCCCATTTCATCCTCTTAGTTAGGGGATGTTATCTGGGATAAAAACTATTATATGTCCTTCCCCGGGATTCAAACTATATAAAATACCAAAGCGGTTGGTATAAGTGTGAAAAGGTACACAAACCGACAGACAGAGTTCCTTTCGTGTTTAGAATATTAGTTTATCCCATGCGTACAGTACAGGATAATGTGTCTTCTCACTCCACGGCCCATCAGTTGTTCTCGCTAGGTGTCCGGCCCATCGCCATTTTAGTTTACAGGCTAATTCAGCTGCATCTATTAATTTTGTTTGTTTCCTGATATCATTATTTCTTTTCCTGTCTTTTAGTCTTAGTCCTAACATGCTTCGCTCTGCCGATCTTTGGAAAACTTGGATTTTGTGTATAACGTCCTTTGTAAAAGACCAGGTCTGGCATCCGTAGAGTAGAGTAGGAAGTACCACCGTATCCATTGCCTTCTTTTTAAGTCTCGTAGGAAGATTGGATTTGAATACTTCCTTAAGTGACCAATATTTTGACCAGGCCTTTTTAATGCGTTGGTCCACTTCATACGAGTTTGTTGGCGATGCGCTCACTTCAATAATAAAAAAACATAATAATAATTAACGCGGTACACCAAAACACTAAACTACCACCCCAACCAAAAGGCCGCAAGTCACGAGTTCGTACGAGGCGGATGTCCAGTGCTTTATTTTTAACCTACTTATTGTAAACGGTATTTGGAATGACGCGGATTATCCCATACTCGTAAACTGTACCCCGCGTCCTACTTGCCATCACATTGGACAAACCTGGGCCCTGCATATTCACAACACTTACTTAGGGTGAATCTGAATACCAGAGATGTGCAATAAGTAGTACATTTCTTACCTAGGGCGGTAAAACAAAGAATGTCTCAGATCGCAGATATTTAACGCCTAAGCTGAAGACAAGGGCGATAATATATAAGAGTTTTCTCACGGTTTACTTTATTATAGCCCGTGGTAAGTACAACATTTTACGTGTCTCCCTGGCCAGGAAGTGGGATTTTACGCACTCGTAGCGGGCGATAATTGCTACGTTGCCAGGTGTGACGTGAATGTGTTTTTTTTTATATATTATACAATTGATGGCCTCATCATCTACCACAATACACATAATACCACATAACCCAGTCATCCCCCGATGGCTGGGTATTTGGTTTGCAGGTTTTCTCCCGCATCGCTTATCCCATTTATTTACCCTTATGTGGTTATGTGGGTTTGGAAAAGTTGCTGAGAGTTCTTCTTAAATATAAAGTAGAATGAAGTTAGGGAGTTTTAATTTTTATATAACTTTACTTCCTTCTGCTTGATCAGTTGCATGTGAATATATCGATACCTGCAGACTCAAAGGGCGTAACAGCCTGTTGTTGTAATGGCGGTTACGCCCTTTGAGTTTGCAGGTATCGATATACAGTGTTGCAATACGCTATTTTTTTAATCTGCCGCTCTTTTCTAGCCTCATCTTTCCCTGGCCAGACTCTACAACAGTGTTGAAATCCACCGATCATATAATGATTAAAAATATTAAAATAAACCGTGGATTTGGACACCTGGCACCTAAGTGATGCCAGCTGTTATCTCCACTTATAATAAATCTCTAAATTAAAAAAAGAATCAGCCAGTTTGAAACTAAGCTTTGCGCGGTTCGAATGTTCTCAGCATCCCATGAACGGAAAAATATGAAACATTTTATATAGGTACATTATTATTCTAGCTGCAACTTAGGATAGTTTTTATCCGACTGCGACAGTTAATTAATTTTCCGAAATATACGACTTCATTTAATTTTTCATTTATTTTTATTGAAATCAAACGCTGCTCCAACTGTCAGCTATAAGAACCGTCAAATTTTCGTCAAAATGGCGGAATTGCTTTGCCTTTCACTTATTAATAATTTAAATCCCGTCTACGATAGACCTTTACGAGACAAATGCTAAAATATAAACCATAAAAAAATATTCGATTCTGATATGAGAACTTATATGCGCAAATGTCGTTTTATGTCGTAATTTCAATAAATGAAACCAACAAATTTGAACAATATAATTAACACGAATTTGTTTTTTTTGAATGACAATGGCACGCGCTCGGCGCATTCAGCCAAAGTACCTGCGGCGCTACCACGAAAACCGATACTCAATGTTCATATATTTGCATCCCTGTCACTCGAGTATGGTTAGTGCGATAGAGATAGAGATACCCGAATATTTTCGAATTCCGAAGTTCGTGGTTATAGCTCAGGAATCGAAAATATGGTAAATAATCATAATGTATTTTCTCGAAAAAGAATTTAAAATAAATATAGTCAAATGGAGAAAAAAACAAAGCAAGAGGTTATATAGGTAATGATTAAGTTATAAGAGTCCAAAGTTTTAAGAGGGGGTATGTTCTGTCCCTTTTCCGCAAAACACACCTTCATATGAAACGATTGTTTTTTACTATGACGCTCGAGTATATTGACGTCACAGTCCCTCATCGTTTTCTCACTCTAACAAGCGACATTAAAACGGATGTAGCTTCATAATTTTTTGAGATATTTGAATGGGAGTTTCATTATCTTCTATCTATTTATTCTATCTATTTATACATAATAAATGCCTATGTCCTGACTGACTTATTCACTCAATCACTCACTCACTCACTCATCAACGCACAGCCGAAACTACTAATCTTAGAAAGTTGATTTTTGCACAGTATGTTGCTTTTATAACGTGGGCTAGGGATAAAAAGGGATTTTTGAAAAACTTTGTAGAAAAATTATTCATTAGAATACAAATAAAGTACCTAGATTCAGTGTTTTAAAAAAATCTACCCCTAAGGGGGTAAAATAGGGGTGCAAATTTTGTATGGGGGAAACAATATTTTTTTTAAATAGAGACTTAAAACTTTGTAGAAAGATTAGTCATCAGAATACAAATTAAGTACTTTCAGCGTTTTAGAAAATTCTACCCCTAAAAATAGGGGGCTAAAATAGGGGTGCAAAGTTTGTATGTGGGAAACTATTTTTTTAGCTAGAGTCCTAAAACTTTGTAGAAAGATTATTTAAATACAAAGAAAGTACTTTCAGCGTTTTGGAAAATTTCACCCCTAAGGGGGTAAAATAGGGTGCAAAGTTTGTATGGGAAAAACATATTTTTTTTAATAGAGACTTAAAATTTTGACGAAAAATTACTTATTAGAACATGAAAAATACTACATTCGGCGTTTTACAAAAATCATTTCCTAAGGGGGTTAAAAAAGGGTGCAAGGTTTGTATGGGGAACACTTTTTCTGAGCTAGACACTTAAAACTTTGTAGAAAGATTACTTATAAAAATACAAAAAAAAGACTTTCAGCGTTTTGAAAAAATCTATCCCTAAGGGGGATAAAAAGGGGTGCAAAGTTTTTATCAGGGAAAGTTTATGTTTTTGAGTTAGAGACTTGAAACTTTGTAGAAAGATTATTTATTAAAATACAAAAAAAGAACACAAATCGTTTTAGAAAATTCCACCCCTAATAGGGTTAAAAAGGAGAGCAAGCTTTGCATGGGCAACACTTTTTTTGAGTTAGACTTAAAACTTTGCAAAAAGATTACTTATTAGAATACTAAAAAAGAACTTTCAGCGTTTTAGAAAACTCCATCCCTAAGGGGATCCTTAAGATCCTTAAGAAGGGTAGCCAGTGTTGTGTGGGAAAAACTTTTTTTTTTACTAGACTTAAAACTATTCAAAATGTTACTTATTAAAATTAATAATAAAGTACTTTCAGAGTTTTAGAAAATTCCACCCCTAAGGGGGTTAAGAAAGCTTTGTATGGGCAACACTTTTTTTGAGCTAGAGACTTAAAAGTTTACGAAAAAAGTTCTTTCAGCGATTAGAAAAATTCAACCTCTAAGGGGGTTTAAAAGGGGGTTCAAATTTTAAATGGCGAGCAATAAAATGTTAAAGTGTGAGTAAGAGATTTTTAACTTCGGTCTTATTCTGTACGTTAAACGACTACAAAACTGATTTCAGAGTTTTTCCAAATTCATCCCTTAAGAGTGTTAAAATTGGTTCAAAGTTTGAGTATTTCAAGGCATTTTTAAAGTATGAGATTTTTAACTTTGGTTTTAGACTGTTTGTTCACAAACTAGAAAATGAACATCAACTTTTTTTTTAATTATCCCCTAAAAGAGGGTTCAAATTTTGTATTGAGAGAAATCATTTTCTAAGACGATAAAAAGTTCTACGCGGACGAAGTCGCGGGCAACAGCTAGTCATATATATAAATGAAGTCTGTTTTACTTCATTCATAATTGCAGTATCGCTGCGCATTGTGGCGAGATATGCATAAGTACTATAGTTGTAAGAGCGATATAATGTAACGTGTTAGTGCTAAACCTCCATGTGTCTGTTTGGAATTATCTGTGGCATCAGTCTATGACAAGTGACAGTTGACATGTCAAAAGGTTTTGCCGCTATGTAAAAAGTGCAAGTAATCTCTAAGGAGAAATTGTATAAAATATTAATAGTTAGGTACATAAGATAGGATAAGAAGAATAAGTGGAATAATAGCTTTAATGTTGTTTCTCTTTTCAGGTAAGATATTTGTGTAATTTTATTCCATAAGAATAGTCAAGTGTGCTAAACCTAGATATTAGTGAATAATAAAAAAACATTCTCTTGATTCTCTTTTCAGAGCAACTCAGTACAGTTTTATTTCACCACTTCGACATCCTACTATGAGTGTATAAACACTCACATTATATATATATTACAAAAAATCGTGTATGAATAAAACATCTTTTACAAAAAAAATAACCAACTAGTTTTAATATACAAAATCACATCTCCCATGCCTAAAGATCCTTACCATCCTTACCGGAACTTGCTACATGCTCACCCTTAACAAAGTAACGTTGAGCCACGTTAGGCGATCTCGCATCCCATACAAAGGTTCGAGATCGACTCGGCTCCCGTGACCCACTTCCGAGGGTCGTCGACCGCGTGACGTCACGTCACTCCCCCGCCACCGTGGTGGGGGTGTGTTTCGTTTCGAGGCCACACGCTGTCCTACCGCGCTCCGGGAAGGTTGTGCCGTTTGGAAATTATTTAAAAAGTTAAAAGTGCGTCTGCGGCCGAATGACTATTAAAGGTAGGGTTTGAATTTAGAATTCCTATTCTTTTGGGTTGATATGACCTTGGGTGGAAAGGAATGGTTTTTTATTAGTTACGCAATTCTTGCTTGCTGTGCGTGCTTTTTTATGTAGATTTTGTCATGATAACCTTATTACGCGGTTAAATAAAAAATATATTGGTAATAATGCTTTTATTATTCTTGGAAAAATTATAAAACCTATTTTTTTGGTAATCGTAATCGGTGTCTCCTCTTATATGAATACATATAAAAGGTAAATGTTATGAAAACATACATACCTTACACGTAAGCCGTAAACCTAAACCTTTGTTTTTTTTTACTCTGTAGGTATGTTCCTATTACGGAAATTTGCATGATGCCAGTCACGTCTCCCACCAGACAATCGATGGATAATTGGTGCATCCAATGACTAACCATTTAAGTACTTCTTTTATTGATCTATTGTCCTGGTTGAATAATTTTTCCGTGATGCGGGGTTTCTGAGGCGCATAAAATAAATTGTCGTAGAGAATTCTGATGCCTGATGTACATTGTAACTTTACTAATAACAAAGCTCAGGTATAATGTGTGTGAAATGTAATTTGTATTTAGGGAGTCATCTCCGAAACTATTTAACCGATTTAAATAAATCTTTTATTTTTTTAAACCAGAGCGCCAGCCTGCTAAGCCTAGCACATGCTGGAACTGGATCCCATTTGCCATACTAACAACTACTAAGTAGTTTAATCTTGTTAAATGTTAAGTGAATTTTGTTTCTATTACTATGTAACTTATTTTTGTATTGCATGTGTTTTGTTTTTCTTTATCTTTATGGCAATTATATGTTATTCTTATCTTCTGGATGTCCAAGGCTATATTTTTATCCCGTGACTCTGTGACGCGGGCGGAACCGCGCGGGCATAAGTAAATGATAAAATTACTAAGCTTGGATTATGCAATTAATATATATACCAACCAACCTACTGAATATCATAAGAATCAAATCCATTTATTTATGTATTCCTCATTCAGAGCTGAATGTGAATGAATGTTCCCTCTCTTTCTGTCTCTCCCGCTCGTGCGAGAAAGAGCCAAATGCAAGTAATGACGTCACGGGAGCCCGGATATCGCATATAGCCTTCACTCACTCTATTAATACATACAAATTACCATTTACTCCTGTGTGCCCTGACGCCCTGATACCTCGGACAAATTTGGGTCAATCTAATGACCAGTTCCATTCGGAGTTGTCCAATGGGGTGAAAATAGAAAATAGGGTAAGGCCCAGTATTGCCGAAAACTGTGATTTCCTGCAGCAATTCCCCTGTTTGGAACGTTGAGAAACGCTGAAAGTTTTAATGAAAGTAATTCGCATTTTTCCGTCTTACGTTTCTTTTTAAAAGTGTACCTACTTGTTTTAAACGAGGATGCTTAAGATCTGCTAATGCTGAGCAGGTTGCGACTTGAAACGTTTATGATTTAATTTAAATAAGTCGTTCGCCCTTACGTAAGTTTTCGTTGACTTTATCGATCCGTCTGGAAATAGCTTGCCGTCGTCTTTAAAACAACCTTCTTTCTTGATTACAAGACCTTGCATGTAATGTAACAAAGTATTAGGTAGGTATCTTTGGTGGCCTGTGAAACCTAGCTTTACTCTTTTGGAGCACGGATCTCATGGCAGTCATGGTAATGAGAATATCGCGTGATCACGGTTTTTGTTCGACTCAATAATTGTAATTTGTATCTTTTGATCAGCTGTTCTACATAGTTTAATGATTGAGTGCTTATAAAATGCAGTAGAACAGAACGTAGTTGCCGCAGTAAAGCATTGTTCAGCATTGCATATAGCAGAACGAATCACGCACAAAATTCATATATTAAACGCGCATGCCAGCTTTACAATAAAAAGTGTATGAATGCAGATTTATTTGGCAGTTCGCTAGTAACATTTAAAAAACAAATTTATTCCTTTTTAAAATAATGTTAATATAGTGTGTAATATAAAACATTAGATAATGGTAAAAGTTAAAAAATATATGTATTTATATTGAATGTAAATGAATATATATATTGTATGTAATGATATCGGTTATACCTAGTGATTTAAATAGTTATGTTAATTTTAATAACAATAAGGAAACTATAGGTCTAGTGATATTGTTAATGTATAGCTTCCAACTAATAAATTTGTATATTTTAAGGCCGTTTGTTTCTAAAAAAAAAAAAAAAACAAAAAATCTCATTTATATGCAAGAAATTGAGTGAGTGAACATTTTTTAACGGATTGTGAACTTTTTAGAGAGAAACTATAGAAAACCAGGGTAAAGCTCATGGATTTTGTGATTGTTGCGTTACTTAAGGCCTCCACACACCTGTGAGTAAAGGCCTTAACTGACATGTAAAGTGTACTTACCTTCCTAATACAAGCTATTTTCCAAATAACCATAAGTCGAAAGTCGACAACGCCATTGGTCATAAATTCCACAACAGATATACATTCAACGCCTTGCCATTCGTAGAACTTCATTCATTGATATTTCTCGTGTGAGGAGAACTTTGATGAAAATACTAGCTTTTGCCCGCAACTTCAAGATTCATCTCTTTAGAGAAAGATCTACAGTATCAAATGTGACCTATATTACTTATATTTCAAGTTGCAAACTATCCACGACATATTGACGACCGCTTTAGCCTAGTTGGTAGTGACCCTGCCTACGAAGCAAGAGGTCCTGGGTTCAAATCCCGGTAAGGGCATTTATTTGTGTGATGAGCACGAATATTTGTTCCTGAGTCATGGATGTTTTCTATATATTTAAGTATTTATTTCTCTATATAAGTATTTATATCGTCGTCTAGTACCCATATTACAAGCTTTGCTTAGTTTGGGACTACGGTGATTTGTGTAAGATTGTCCGCAAATATTTATTATTTATTTATCCGTTTGGCTAATTTCATCTTAATCCGTTGAGCCATTTTTGCGTGATTGAGTTACAAATATCCAAACTTCAACTTGTTTATTATTATTAAGAGTCTGTAGTGTCCGTGTGCTGGGCAAATGCCTGGTTCCTTCGGTTCCAGGCGTCCCGGTCCTGAGAAGCCCATGGCCGATCCATTAAAATTGGGTCTAGTAATAGTTCGTCCCGCCACCTCTGGCAAGCTTTGCTGCGTCTCCTTTTCGAGTTGTCAGACTGGCAACCGCCACCACAGTCACCACACGACCACCACTATACGCGCCACCGATGTCAAAGTTATTTGTTCTTAAATTTAGGCATATTGCATGCACCTATGATGTTAGTCAGAGGGGTTTGACGGGTGTGCAGTGTGCAGGACTAGAGGCTAACTTCAGAGACGCCTATTATAGAATTTGATACTTATCCTCGTCTCCATCTTTCCAGAGCCTCTCGTGATGCGTGCGCCTGTGAGCGCGCGCGGCGCGGGCGTGCGCGGCGTGAGCGTGCCGCGGTGGGGGGACGCGCCCGCGCCGCCCGCCACCGACTACTCGGCGCACGGCGCGCCGCCGCTCGAGCGGCCGCTGTACGCGTTCGATGAGGAGATCAACCAGCGGTTCGCGATATGGTGAGTGTCCTGCAGTGGCGGCGCGTAAGAATTTTCACTGGACAACCCGGAGCCAAATAAAAGGTTGATTTTTGATGATTTACGAGTTTGGTAGTATATAGCAGGAAATTTTATGGAAGCCGGTGGGAATCGGCTTGTATGGGCGCTCTGCCACTGGTGTCCTGTTAACCTTTTCAACGCTCTGTCAAGGAAGTTGTCAACCACACGCCAAGTCAACAAGACATTCAGTGCGGTGTTAAAAGTTATGTCAATGCAAGAACGTTGCTATCGCGCTGGGCTCCTAGACGAATATATCAGTCGACTTTGAACCTGCGGTGCGGAAATATGCGTCGTTGGCGTCGAAATGGTTAAGGCCTTTCTACACTATCGACGATGGTCGTCTATAATCGGCACGATCATCGTGCAAGCATCCACACAATCGTCCGTAGTAGGCGATTCCCTTTGATGCGTGCCCGAAAAATCGACAAATCACGGGTCGCAAGAGTACAGCCGAGTATGCCCTCTACACGATCTTGCTCGCCCGTAATCGTCTATAATCGCCGATAGTGTAGAGGAGCCGTACGATACGAGTACTGACTGGTACCTATAGTGGACGCTCTATCACCAACAGTTAAATAAAGTATCATAGATCATATCATAGTAAATTTAAATCATATTTAGTTCACAGACAGAACAGCGGTTCTCAATGTGATAAATTGATAATGTTTCTTTAATTAATTAATTCAGTTATATCGTTTTTACGAGTATACCAGTCAAATGTATAATTATTCCTTATGTAATTTGTAGCAGTAACAGTCGGCCTGATAAGGAAAACATCGTGAGAAAACCTGCTTAAATATGCGAAGAAATTCACAAAGGCATGTGAATTCACTGGGTCAGCGTGGACTACTTCCCACCCCCTCTCATTCATGAGACCTGTGCCCATCCAGCCGTCCACTAGCAGGATGTTTCTGACGTGTTAACGTCTTATAAATCGGTTAACGCCGGCAGCACGCACGAAAATAGTGTGACTCATTGTACCGTTCCGAACGCTTCTGCGCGCACGAATTATCAACGCATAGCCCAAACCGCTGGTCTAGAAATTCCAAATTTGGCACGTAGGTTCCTTATAATTTAATTTAATTTAATTTAAATCTTTATTTTAGATATAATCCATATTTTGTTAATGAAGACTTATAAGGTCTAGGGGTGCACTAAGAAAGGATTTTTTCAAGATTCACCTTCTTAGGGGGTGAAATGGGGGTCCAAAGTTTGTAGGGCAGCACAATGTTTTCTTATGATGTTATCACGTAAAATTATCGTCCGTATACCGACTTTATAGACAACCAATTATTTTATTGCTGCTGAGAGATTTTAATGCTGATGATGAAGTTTGTATGCATCGATTCGGTTGACAGCTTCAGCGGCAAATGCAGGTCCCTCACCATATTACGCAAACTATTTCAATTACCATTTAGCTTAAGAAAACCATAAATCTTTACAGAATGTCTGTTCTTGTTTAGTGTCAGCGAGGTCGTTAATTTTATCGCTGTAAACGAACAGCGTCACTCGTGAGCGTGACGCTCTTAGTGACGTCGGTTGGAGTAATTTTTATGCATATACTTCATATGCATGAAATTACTGTATGCGATGATTTATTATTAGTACGTAAATAGTTACATGTCAAGATTAAAGGATTGGCCACACCGCTGCCGCACCGTAGGTAAACGCAGCAAAATGTATGAGGAACCGTGACGCATACGACACGTCAACGCGTGTACGCAGCGCTAAGCACCGGTGTGGTAACCGACTACTGAAATCTAGCATGACATAAACTAGCGCGTATATTCTCAAAAAGGGTAGGCAGAGTTGTGTTTTCCGATACATTTTATACAGTGCCCAGTATATTTTCAAAGTGTTAAAACACAAACGCTACTTTAACCTTTTGAGAAAGCATGGTGAGTGGCAAGTCATTGGACTCACATAATTATGAGAAACCGGAAAAACGCTGCTACGTGCTACGACGTAGCACTCGTAACGTTGCTTGGCATCGAATAAGTAGGTTAAGTTAACTCATTCACTGCTAAGCTACGCTCGTAGCTCTACTCCCTAGTCCGTAGCAGCTTAAATGTCCATATGTAGCGAAAATCGCACGTAGCGCTCTGACATAAACACGCTCTAATGTACGTTTCAGGCAAGGCGACATCACGAGCCTGGAAGTGGACGCGGTCACGAACACGACCGACGAGACGCTGTCGGAGTGCAACGCGGTCAGCGAGCGGATCATGAGCGCGTGCCCCGAGCTCAAGGAGGAGGTGGTCACGAGAGGGCATGGTGAGTTTATATCAGAGAGGTACGGCACAGCGGAATGTCATCTCGTTCGTATGTGGAGCAACCCAACAGGGGAAGTACCTCCGCCTTACAGAAGACAACAGCCATACTCGTAATAGCACCGCTGCTTTGTAGTGTTGCTATATTATTGCATGCTATGAACTATGAAGCATGTGGTGTTGTGTTCCTGGTAGTGAGTAAGATCGCCAGAGTTCCCTAGGATGAGCTGTGTTGGGAGTGAGAAACCTGCATGTCTTTATCTGCCAACACAGCGAATCCTCAAATGAATAAAGGGTCGGCAACGCGCTTGTGATTCTTCTGGAGTCACAAGTGTCCATAGGCTACGGTACCTGCTTAACATCAGGCAGGCCGTAAGCTTGTTTGCCACCGTCGTTGTATAAAAAAAATCCAGCCAAGTGCGAGTCGGACTCGCGCACGAAGGGTTCCATACCATTATCAATAAAAATATTTATTTTATTTTGTTTTTAGTATTTGTTGTTATAGCGGCAACAGAAATACATCAAGTGAGATACAGCCTGGTGACAGACAGACGGACGGACGGACGGACGGACGGACGAACGGACGGATGGACGGACGGACGGACAGCGGAGTCTTAGTAATAGGGCCCGTTTTACTCTTTGAGTACGGAGCCCTAAAAACTATGGCGACAACATCTGACAGATGTAAGCGGACAACAGTTGTTTCAAAAGTGACGTCACGAGCCCTGAAATGGACGCGATCACGAACACAACCAACTTATGGTTTCTAATGCCTTGCTTGATTTGTTACAGACAATATTTAATGACAAAGCTCTGATCTCGTTAAACATGCTGAATTATAGAGTATTCAACCAAATTTTGCCAAAAGTTTACCATACAATATCTTCCTAGCGCTTTTGTGCCTGTTGTTGGTAGTTGGCACTTAATCCCAAGATTTGGCGTATGCACAAATTTTACGAAAACGTCTCCCATCTGACGTCACACCACGCAAACTAGACCCAGTTGGGATTAAAAAGACTTCCTCTCGATGTTCCTTTCACGGTGAAGTACAAATGGCTCAAACATTCTAGATAGCGATTTAGAAAAACTGCGTACAGAACCTCTAACATTTTGTTTGTATGTTTCCAGAATGCCGCACAGGTGAGGTGGTGGTGACCCCGGGCTTCGGGCTCCGCTGCCGGCACATCCTGCACACCGTGAGCCCCAAGTACACGCAGCAGTACCACACGGCAGCCGAGACGAGCCTCCACAACTGTTACAAGTGAGTGAGACATAGGTGCCACCAAGGATGAGTGACCAGAGAAAATAAGTTTCTGTCAAAAATTTAATTTTTGGTTCAAGCTTTTATTGCCGACTATACTTTTCTGCATACCATGGTGGTATTACCATCATCAACTACTCATTGAGACGATTCTAACGAGCCCAAACTCGATGGGGTTTCGTCGTTTTGTTGCGGAGTTCCTATGGCCACCTTCCAGCTCCAAGTCATCATAATATTGTATTGTCATGCGATATACATATGCTTGCAAAAATTTCAGCTCAATTGGATAACGGGAAGTGACTGAAAAATGGATTGCAAATTTTGACGGACAACTTACTTACATACATACATATGAACATGATGGATGGGACTCGTTCAGAGGAACCTTAAAGATGCTAATTTATCACCAGAGACGACCCAGGACAGACGTTCCTGGCGACGCCATACAAGGAGAGCCGACCCCAAGTAGATGGGACAAGGCTAGGAAGAAGAAGAAGATACATATGAACAGTGCAAGTTAATATAAAGCTTGTAAAAAACCAGCCAATAGGAAGAGATAGATTTAACTGGGGCTAAAATGCAAAGACTGGAACACCGTAGAAAAGTTGCCTTCTTATCGGTGTTCTACAGGATACATTTCGGAAAGTGTGCGCTAGGATTACACGACCCCTCCCTCCCTCACCATTTCGCCATTTTGGGACTAAACGCGGTCGTGGGCTCCTTCCTTATGTTGTCGATTTACCACTCATTCGCACGAAGCGCTTTGCTTCCAGTTTTCTCGCGAAGACAGCCTAAAGAGTGGAATTCACTTCTGGCAAACCTTTTCCCAGCTACGTATCACTTGGATCTTTTCAAGACGCTTCCGAATTCGATTTTCGACTTATAGGCCTTACAGCCCTCTAGAACGATAATTATTGTTTTGTAAATGCCTGCGAGCGCTATAAGTCGAAAATCTAACTCGGAAACCGTACTCGGATTCCGAACGTTTGCGCCCAGCCTTACTTCTCCACTTCGCTCTGTCCTCGACATCGGTTTCGGATAACTTGCACTCTCTTATATCTCTCAGCACTACATCCTTCCATCTTGTTCTGGGTCTGCCCCTGGATCTTCGACCGGAGACGGAAAGTTGTAGTGACAAGTTACCAACATAGTTTGGTGGCCTCATATTCACATGCCGGCTTTCTTGGATCTTATCGGCGATGTCACGGACGCCCAGGCTTCCTCGTACGTACTCGTTGCGGATTTTATCGAGCCTGGTAACCGCCGCACATCTACCGTAACATCTTCATTTCGGTAACTTGGATGGTATGGACATTCTTTTGAGTTAACACCCACGTCTCGCTGCCATACATGAGAACCGGCATAATGATGCTCTTTTAGACCAAACCTTTAAGTTTAACCGGCATTCTCTTGTCACATGTAACACTAGTCACTTCTCGCCATTTTAGCCATGCAGCGGCTATTCACAACAACAAAAACTTGTACCAAAAATGTAATAGTTGACACATTTAAGATTTCAGAATAGTAGTTTATGTAATCGTTATATAATGTATGCTTTTTAAGTCGAGTACCACGTTTAGGCCACGAAGCTTGCTGAGTGGCCTAATTAAGGTACGAGACTTAAAAAGCTAATTATATAACTATTGTATACAATACTTTTTCTATGAGTCAACGGAAATAATAATGTATTAAACAAACTTGGTATCTACTGAAAATCGCCCTGCTGAAATGAAGCGCAGCAGCTTAATATCTTTGCGCGTTGATGTCTTCACAGTTTCACAGTTATCTTATACAGCTCCTGGATTCATAAGATGACTGCTGGCGGTTATCTTATGGAACCACGAGCTCCGTGACGAGCTCGTGGAGCTACAGGATTAAAAAGTATGTGATCCTGATCTTAGTTTCGTGTACGAAATCTTAATTCAAAGATTACGAGTAGAAAAATATAGGTTGTTTTATGATTGACTATCATGTGGTTATAACTTTAATCTGGTGCTGCAGGAACGTGTTGTACGCGGCTGGCGAGCTGAACGCGCGCTCGCTCGCGCTGTGCGTAGTAGACACTCCCCGGCGGAACTTCCCGCCCGACCTCGCCGCGCACGTCGCGCTACGTGAGTATAGCTCCTCGACTGCTGAACGCTCGCTCGCGCTGTGCGTAGTAGACACTCCCCGGCGGAACTTCCCGCCCGACCTCGCCATATTTTTGACAACCCTGACTCTTGAGCGGTTACGCTAAGCGGGTGCGTAAATTCGTAAGATGAATGAAGCTTGCCTACTGGTTGTATTATTTATACTGTGCCGTTAGGTTCCACGTCTGATCCGTACGCCATGACCGGTAGGACGCATTGATCAAACACCTTGGTCTTCAGGCATGGCAGGTTCTAAGTATGCTCGTAGTACACATTTTTTTTCCTTTGAAAATAAATTCCCTCTCCCTGCAGGCACAATCCGCCGCTACCTAGAACAGAACAAAACCCCCCAGCTGGTGATCATAGCGTCGTCCTGTGGGCCCGACCTATCACTGCTAGCAGCCCTCGCGCCGCTCTACTTCCCTCGCAGCGCGCGCGAGGCTGACGCGGCGCGGCGCCGGCTGACGACTGTCGGACAGAACGAGCGCCGGATACGCATCATACACAACCCTCACGAGCATGAGGACAGTGGTGAGCCAATATCTATCATAATTTCTAGTCTACACTCTCCTTCTAACCAGGCTTTGTAAATAACTTGCACGATTCATGGGTCGGAGAAGGCCTCCGAGGTGGTCCCCTGGTCCTGCCCGCGCAAACGAGCCAGTCGCGAGGTTCAAAGTAGAGTGCGTCAAGGGAACCTTTGTCCCTCCTTGGCAGCGACATGGTTGGACAATCGTTGAGGGTTGGTGGGTAGTCCGGTCCGTCCCGAGCGCCCGCTCGGGGCGGTTCGTCAAAGCATTCGACTCGAGTCGGACTCGCGCACGAAGGGTTCCGTACCATTATCTTATCTATAAAAACGGAAAAAACTTAATTTGTTGTATGGGAGCCTGTTTTTTTAAACCCCGACGGAATAAGAGTGTGTGTGTTTGTGTCTGTCTGTGGCACCGTAGCTCCAAAACGAATGGACCGATTTGAATACGGTTTTTTTATCCGAAAGCTGACGTGATCGATATGGTTCTTAGCTACGTTACATCAAAATCGGTACAGCCGTTTTTGAGATATTGAACTTTGAAATGAAAATTTCGGGGGCTTTTCAACTTTTCTAATTTGTAATTATTTAGTATTTTTTGTTATAGCGGCAACAGAAAGACATCATCTGTAAAAATTAAACTATCGAACTATGATGGTTCATAGGATAAAACCTGGTGACAGACGGACAGACAGACGGACCGACAGCGGAGTCTTAGTAATAGGATCCCGTTTTACCCAAAGTACGGAAACCTAAAAAGGACTCCGAGGTGTCCATACACGAGTTCGCGCTAGGAGCGAAAAAGCATAAGGATTTTCCTTCATCGAGGACCTTACGAAGTCCTACTAAAAATGTAGCCGAAGGTTTAAATCGTTGTTTAGGAGATAATACAGTTATAGTACATTACTGGAGACGCCGGGAAAGAAGGGCTTGCCGGGTGAGTAGGTATAGATAGTGATACGAAGCCAGCAAGCCCTTTTCACGGCCAGACATGTATAGTGCTTTTTTCAAAATGAAATAAATAAATAAAAACTCCTCAAATCAAACTATTTTATTATGGCTGAATGCCGTGATGCTATGCCACGAATTGTGGAATGAACATTTAAAAAATTACTTCCCGGCCTAGGCCTTCAATTTCGTGTGAAATTCCTTTACAGTTCTCTCGAGTTGATCTGCCCGAAACGTGATACTTTGATTTATTTTTAACCCAAGTAATGACGACATTTCATTGCATGTTTGAGAAAAGTATATAAACTTGTAACTGTATGTCCAATTGATATGACGGTTTCATCCCGGCGGGGTTATATCTCGCAAAGAATCCCAGGAGCCCGACCTGTCAAATTGTGCAAGTTATAGAGTACGCCCCTCGTCCCGGCAAATGCATGTCTCCATGGTAAAATAAACATGTGCCTTTTAACACGTAACATTATCCTTTTATTAACATCCTTCCTCTTATATTATTTCATTGACCTAATTCCAATCTGCGCGGTCAATGCGGGTGGCGCAGGACCCGTCACTTTGGAGCTCTTAGGTGGAGGCCTATGACCAGCAGTGGACGACTTTCGGCTGATATGATGATGATGACGAATTCCAATATGTATCCTCAATTGCAATCTTCTCTCTCTACCTAATCTAAAATATTTTCAATAGGGATTGTTGACTGCTCAGCTGATCAACAACTTTTCATGAAGCGTCAAATACGTTTTGTTGAAGATTGTAGGAAAATAGGAACAAGTGACGTAACGATTTTATATGGTCAAGAAGTGTCCATCTTTTGATCTCAATGTGATCTTTAAAATGTGAAATCTTTAAAATAGCTAAATTAATTATAATCGAGTAAGTGCCTACCACCACCGAACCGATGGCCGTTGGGGCGGAAAGGTTATCGAGTGGCGACCACGTACCGGCTTGCGCGGCGTGGGTAGGCCCCCCACAAGGTGGACTGATGACCTGGTAAAGGTTCATATTTATTCATATTCATATTCATTTATTTGCTGCAACCATGGTATTTACAGGATGTTCTTAAAATTAATCAGTACAGACATGGACCCTACTAGGGTGTAGCAACATTTTTAAATACTAAACTAACCTAAACATACATATATTTAAAAAAAATCAACATATTGTTATATTTATATAAAATCTGCACATTAGATAACAACATACCTACTTGATTGCATTTGCACCATCTATTAAATTGTAAAAAATTATTGGCCCATGAACTCCTGCATCGAGTATGGGCATTCAGTTAGGAGGTAAGTTTTAAGTTTATTAACAAAAGTGTTATATGTAACTTCGTTTCTTATAAGCTGCGGGATTTTATTGTAGATTCTAATAGACATTGCGTAAGGGCCTTTACTGAACATTGTTAGTTTGGCGGGAACTGCTTGAATTATTTTATTGCGATGACGTAAGTTGTGTGCATGAGAGTTGAAGTTTTCCGGTTTGGGATACAGACTAGGATATTTATGGACAAATTTGCACGTTTCCAATATGTACAGAGATGTGAGGGTAAGAATTTTTAATCTACAGAAGTGTGGTCTGCAACTCTCTTCATTTCTTATGTTGCTGAGAACTCTGACGCATCTTTTCTGCAATAAAAATAGGTCTTTGGCATTTGCACTACTGCCCCACAACATTATTCCATATTGCAACCATGATTGGGCAAAAGCATGGTAGGCACCTATAGCAGTTTTCAAGTTGGTATTTATCAATATTTGTCTCAGGGCATAGGCAAATCTAGATAATTTTATCGATATTTTATCAATGTGGACTTTCCAGCTTATATGTTCGTCGATGTTTAAACCAAGCAGTGGACAGGTTTTGGCAGTTTCTAATTTGTTATTTTGGTAGGAATAGTTAATATTTAACGCTGTTCTCTGGTGGGGTCTAAACTGTATTATGTTAGTTTTTTGCAAATTTAGGTTCAGATTGTGATCTTCAAGCCAAGGTAAAATTGTATCAAATATAATATTCAGGTTATTTGTAACTTCATCTGTGTTTATGCTAGGAAATATAATTGAAATATCGTCTGCATACAGGAAGGATTTGATATTAATAGTATTTAATAGTTTCGGTAGGTCGTTAATGTATAAGATAAACAAAATGCATCCCAGTACGCTTCCTTGTGGAATAGAGCATTTCGTGTTTAATGTAGATGAACGAACTTTTTTTAATGTTTTATTACCGTCATCAAAGAAATCAATTTCAACTATTTGCTGGCGGTTTTTGAGGTATGATTGGAACCATTCATGCGCAGTGCCCCGGACACCTATTCCGTACAACTTATTTAAAAGGATATCGTGTTGGACTCGGTCGCGGGAGTCCGCTGGATGCGGGTGGCGCAGGACCGGTCATTTTAGCTCTCTTTGGGGAAGGCCTATGTCCAGCAGTGGACGTCTTTCGGCTGATAAGATGAGATGAGATGAAGTGCCTACCAATTTAAGTGCCTATCGCAACTCAAAAGCAATGTCTCGTGATTGCCACAAGTTAGTATCGCGAAAATTAGACGACACGCAAAGGAATGTAAGGCGCTACAACAATGTGTAGCTCCTTAAGCCAAGTTTAGACAGGATCAGTACCTCAGTACGGCGGGGGGCGCCGACCGACCTCAAAATAATGCGCACACGAATACCTCCCACCGCTGAACTGACTTCGAAGCAATTTACATTGGGTTATTCTCGGGTCAGCGCTGACTTGTCTCGGATTCGAAGTCTGTCACTGACCCTGTCTAAATCTGCCTTAAGAGGATTGTGAACCTGTAATTTTTCATACAAAAAGCAATAACGTTTTTCACCCCGTAAACATTTTTCGATTATTATAATTTTTGGACATGCTGTAGACATAATGAAATACAAGGTCTGTACGTTTTGATTTTTAAGAAATATTGCTTGCGATTGCGTTAAAAGTTATTAGCATCTAAAAATCTATATTTTTGACTTAAAAACTTTGCCTATCGTTTTATTTGTTTATAATTAATCTAAACTGATTTGCTATAAAAAGAATTACAGACATAGATTATAGTGTACTGAATCCAATAATACCAAAATTATTTCATTTCATAAAGGTTTAGGGGGGTAAAAACGTTTATCACCCGGAACAATATTTCAACAAGGAAATGTAGGCAATTGCCTCCAGGACTAGCTACTCTCTCTATCGCACACAGCGGTGTGAAACAGAGAGAATTTTTTAAAATACCTACTCGTGCCGCGTTACGGCACTTCACAATCCTCTTAAAGGGATCTACCACAGCTGTGCTAGGAAAATAATCACCAATAGCATCTGCGAGCCTCGCTCACGCATCTCGTCCTAATGGTGGATTTTCCCTCGCACAACACTCCGCTACTTCGCACAGCTCTGATGGATTGTCAGCCTTAAGCTCCTTTGTTGTAATTTGTAATCACAAGACATTGCTTACCTTTTGCGATAGGCACTTTGTTGATTATAAATAAATTAATATTTGGGGACAATCTTACACAAATCGACCTAGTCCCAAACTAAGCAGAGCTTGTACTATGGGTACTAGACGACGATATAGATACTTATACAGTGTGTGTCTACGACCCGGGCTTTTATTAAGACTGATGATAATGTGCTTCGTTAACAATCGTTTGCACGTATTAAATAG
This sequence comes from Epinotia brunnichana, assembly GCA_963854355.1. Taxonomy (NCBI): domain Eukaryota; kingdom Metazoa; phylum Arthropoda; class Insecta; order Lepidoptera; family Tortricidae; genus Epinotia; species Epinotia brunnichana. The sequence goes on along the minus strand of OY977945.1, from coordinate 1,687,755 downwards.
TAAATCATAATAACTATGTAAATTAACTACACAATTAAATTTCCAAAATCCGAACCTTCAACTAGGTGTATGACGTCGTACTAAACAAAGTATGACGAGCTGTCATTTACACTAACTTGTCAATTTACTTCGCTGTACATTGCTGGCAATTAAAAATTTGTTAGAAAAGTAACAAATTCTGAAATTTAGTTTATAAATTAAATTAATATCATGATTACATTATAAATATATGCTATTTTAACCTCCTTTAAAAAAAGCCCGGGTTGTAGACACACACTGTATAGATAGATAAATACTTAAATACATAGAAAACTTCCATGACTCAGGAACAAATATTCATGCTCATCACACAAATAATTGTCAGTACCGGGATTTGAACCCAGGACCTTCAGCTTCGTAGGCAGCGTCACTACCCACTAGGCTACCCGGTCATCTAAATAGCTATAGATATTGCTACCACTATCGGCAAAAATATTAATCGTTTTCTATTTCAATTACATCACTACATAGTATAAAACAAAGTCGCTTCCCGCTGTCTGTCTGTCCCTATGTATGCTTAGATCTTTAAAACTACGCAACGGATTTTGATGCGGTTTTTCTTAATAGATAGAGTGATTCAAGAGGAAGGTTTGTATGCATAATACATATTTATAAACCTGTGCGAAGCCGGGGCGGGTCGCTAGTTAAACATAAATTTGGTCGATGTTCATTGACATTTTCCTCTTTGGGGTTACTTTATTATTATTATTCTGGTAGTGGCTTTCGGGCTGTCAAAGGGTTACTTAGGCTGGTACAAAATTTCGAGCATGATTGACCTCCACTTGGGTATTACTGAATTTGATCCATCATTCCAAGATGTTGTTGGACTTAACATAAACAACCTACTTAATTAGGGCAGTCGTCCTCTTGTGGCAATTGTTAGTTAATGTGCAGGAGACGAAAAGGGTTTTTTTTTGGAAAAATACGATAAATAATTAAAATCATGTTTTGACTTCTGACGAACAATATACAACGTGTCCCAAAACTCAACGATAAGCCGGCACCAGAGGATGGAGCTGCTTATGATTAGTCGAGAAAAAATAAGGAAAAAAATATATCTAAATAAGTAGCTCCATCCTCTGGTGCCGGCTTATCGTTGAGTTTTGGGACACGTGGTAGATATATTTTATTTTATATATTTAGATATATTTTTTTCCTTATTTTTTCTCGACTAATCATAAGCAGCTCCATCCTCTGGTGCCGGCTTATCGTTGAGTTTTGGGACACGTTGTATATATTAAAGTTTGGAAATCCGAAAATCTATCCTTTTTGTTTCCTAGTTCAGTCAGCCTGCCTGTGCAATACTTTTTAAAAATCTCATTAATTTGCAATGCATCCCCTTGACGTCATTTATACTGTTTATTGCGCCACTATGACTATACAATACAACAAAGCACCAAATTACTCATACTATGGCTGCGAACAATTCAGATTTCATTGATTATTTTTACCCTCATTCTGATCGCTATCGCATAATGATCAACGCGTGTATGTTTTTATATTTACACATATTTTAATACTGATATCCTTGGCCTTTTTAAGAAATGTTCATCAAACGGATTTTAATAAATAAGCCATTAATATTCGATTACTCTTATGTGTCTGGCATTTATGTTTGTGAGAAAGGGGCAAACACATTCTAGTTAACAGAGGTTATTAAGTTTTATGAGTCAGGGGTTTGTATTGTATTTGAGCAGAGCGAAGGCAAAATGAGAGTTAAAGTCAGACTTTGCCTGCGAGCTGTGAAACAGCCCATTCTACCTAAATACCGACTTATGCTGCAGTAAATATATAAATCATGTTTTTTTTAGAACTCAGAACACAAGTATTTGTCGCTGCTGGGCTTTGAACCCAGGGTCGTCAGCAGGTAGGGTGCCCACTAGGCTAAACTACCCCCCATTGGAGGCCAAGCAACGCTACATGTGCTACGCCGTAGCGCGCATTAGCATTTTCCCTCTTTGTAGCTGAAATCTCTCGCATCGTAGAGGCATGACACATTTAACAATGGGTTAACTAACATACTCATTATAAGGACAAAACCCGCCCTACCATATTCTCCATAATCTTATCATCCGAAGATAACGTAAATCATTAGCTATCGTGTATTGACGCATTTAGTTCGATCGAACCTTTACTCGCACGCGTTTGTTTAGTTACTGTGTGTTTGTGTAATGGCGGATATAGCTAGTGTCAAAGTTAATATGGAGTTGAAACCGAGACCTACTGGTGGGTATACCGTCACTATTAAGGTTGGGATGTTCACACGCCTGCCCTCCTGGAGGCAAATGTTATTCGATGTATACAAGTATGTAGGTTTATAAGTATTATTCAAAATGAGAAAAGAAAAATTATTCACCATTTGGTATTTGGATTTGAACTAGCAATTAGATCGTGGAATGAACTCAGTTGGCAAGAGTAGCGCACTGTTCGTCCTGTTCTGTTTTGAATCCCAAGATTCGCTTGCACTCTAAAATGACTCATGTTATCCTTTAGTTCATTTTGCCATTTAGTTGATTTCGCGTTCTTAACAGAAAATAGTACATTGTTTAACAAGGGGCGTATGAGGAATATTGCAAACGAGAGTCTCTCAGGAGCCCGACGCCGTAAGGCGGAGGGCTTTTGATGACTCGAGTTTGCAATATTCTTACGCCCGTGTTATACACAATGTTTTTCATCACATTTGCGAGGAAATAAATAACCACAAAAGACAGAAAAACCTATGTTTTATACAAGCGCATCAATCAAATGTTGACGAAATTGACAACTTCACTTCTAGATCAGTGCGAGTGGAGGGCGGAGCTTCAATATTTCAACCAATCACAGAGCATGGAGCATGTGGTTCGATTATATTCTATTTTATTTTCCAACAGAGCAGAATTCTTGCCGTGCAGATTTGCTTAACCAATCAGATCACACACAAGCTCATTACTCCCATGGGGCCATTATTTCCCGCGGGAATAATTTAGGCCATTGTCCTTCTGTATACAGGCAAGGAATAACGCCATTTATGAGCAAGTGTGATGAAAAATTATAAATGTAGTAGCATAAGTTTATATTTTGAATAAATAAAATTAGAAAAAACTACTTAAACTGAGTAACACCGAAAAAAGTTTATTATTTCTCATTGTATGCATACAACATTAATATTAACTGTACATATAAAACTGCTCATTGATAAATTCATTTCACATTAAGTTTAACTAGTCGAATAACTCCACGAATAGTTTTGTTAATTGATGAACGATCAACGGTCGTATCGACTAGTTCCATAAGCCAACGTCCTAAGATAAAGAAGCCCGTCAACGAGGTAAATAAATTTTACTTTTATTAAAATAATCAACGTCCAAGTTCAGTGTTTTTCGATCTGCGGGTCACGACACGACCTCCCTAAGGGGCCGTGTAATCACTTGGAGGGAAGCAGCTACTTATATTTTAGAAGCTTTATTCTTCATTAACTTGCATTGTATATACCTAACTATGTAACTGTGTTAGTTCGGGTGGAATCTTGCAACTCAATTTTGAAGATGATATCTTTTTTTTTTTTATCTAAAAACAAACGGTCTTAAGAGGCCGCAGTAAGCTAGGCCGAATTACACCTTCCCATACAAACGGAGTTACGCTCTCATTTTAAAACTACGTGCTGGATTGTAACGAAACTTTGCATATACAATGACATGAGGTACATCTAAGGCTGAAATTAGTTTATATGGCTCCACTTTATAAAACAAATGAAATGCAGCAAAAACAAGTTTTGTATGAAAAATTTAAATTCGCTGTATTTTTTTCCCTATGGTATCTGAAGCCATATAAACTAATTTCAGACATAGATATACCTTATTTCATTGTATTTGCAAAGTTTCGTTACAATCCAACACGTAGTTTTAAAATGAGAGCGTAACTACGTTTGTATGGAGAATCGAGCTTACTGCGAACTCTTAAATTATATACACATTAATTAGCTAGAAGCTACTCAGTAACAATATTAAGTTCCCTTATTTTTATTACATTTAAACAACTAAATCACTAGGTATAACCGTTATCTTCAACCGATTGCGCTGTAATTTTGGATAAAGGTATATTTTCGATGACAATTCAATATTATGGTACCATCGAGCTGATCCGATGATGGAGACAGAAGGTGGCCATGGGAATTCAGTATTTAACCGACGTAACCCCGTTGAGTTGGGGCTCGTTAGAATAGTCTCAATGAGTAGTTGATGACGGTATACAGAAAAGTACAGTCGGCAATAAAAGCTTGTACCAAAAATGAAAGTTTTTGACAGAAATTTATTTATATATATGTAAGCAACTGATATTTGTTAAATAAAAAAATAGAAGTTAAAACAGCACAGGACGATGGGACGCGATATATTGTTTCATATTAAGGGGTCCGCGCCATGAAAAAGGTAGAAAAACACTTAATACTAAGTAGATTCAACGAACCAGGCCTTCTTAGTGCCGCGATCCTTGTTCCACAAATACAAAAGGCTTGAGCTGACAAAAACAATCGTTTTAGATAATGGAAACGTCATTAGGTTATTAAACTATTGCATTCATCATTATCTAATTATTCAGAAGTCGTGATGATGCAGATTTACATAGAAATTGCGATTTGTAAACCTAGTTGACGGAACATACGAGGGGCGTCTGATAAGTTCTAAGCCTAAGACATAAATTGAAAGAAAGGTCTATACCAAAAATTTTGATTGAAATATATATCTATTCTCGAGTAAACTACACTTAACACATCAAGCATATAGTACTTCATATCCCCAAAAATTTTTTTTTTAGTTTTGCCCTTAAAATATCGCTACAAAACTACTATGTCAGCTATTTTTTCGTCTTATCTGTGGAAGCGTAACTCGTTTTTCAAATTAGTTAACCGAATATTGTAACCCGAAACCAGGTCCCTATGGTCGGGTAGGCGATTAATATTAGCGCATCAAGTCTATTTGATGATCTGCCTGGCAACTCTTGACAAGTGAACAGACGTGGTGTCCTATGAAAATATCACTTTGGATACGAGTTTACCACGTCGTTCCTGAAAACTGGCTTTGCGTACTGGCCTCAACAACTTTGTGCAATAATGACAAGTCCCTGTCGCCCCTATTGACAAGTATATATTTACTAAAATACCTTCATCGAACGAAGACACGATTATAGAACTCTTTTAGACGAACTCTTTTATTGGAATTCTTCGGTAGACATTTTTTTTTTTAAATCGCAGCATGTAGATTTTTTTTATAATCGTGTCATACTGGCATGCGTAAATTAAATCTACGGAGATGATTTAATAGAAAACTTCATTAGAATTGCTTTATAGTCAAGATTCTTTATTAAGCGCCCTGGCCATTTGTGTAGCACACAGTTCAAGGATGTTTATTACGTTCTAGGTATATCCGTGTAAAGTTTATTTTGTCCATTTCTTACGAATTTTTAGCATTTTTGCTACCTGCTACATTCTTAGATTTTTATAAGACTGAACATATTTTTTTATTTTTTTTTACATTTTCCCAGACACCACCACCAGAGATCGCCCTGAGCGGGGATTGACATTATGGCGCTAATGTCCTTTTTAAATAAAGCGGACTTATACTTTTAAAATAGCGTGCAAAAAGATGGTAGACTGCGGAATATGAATCAACTCTTCAAATTTTACTGTAGGGGATATTCTCTTTTTAACACCTTTATAAGCGGAATTGAAAAATGCCGAAATACCCGAATTTGGCAGACATGGTGACCTTTTCTTGCCTGTTTATAAAAATATAATGGTATTATATTAATGTGGTGGTAACCGTTAAATTCCTCAGAATGTAACTGAATGTGTACTATACTTTGAACTTCAACGTTTCTTTCATTTTATGCCTTAGACTTAGAACTTATCAGCCGCCCCTCGTATTTTTCATCACACTTGCTCATAAATAGTATTATTCTATGCCTGTATACGGAAGGACAATGGCCTAAATTGTTCCCGCGGGAAATAATGGTCCCAAGGGAAGTAATGAGCTTGTGTGTGATCTGATTGGTTAAGCAAATATTGACAAAGAACAGACAAGAATTCTGGCTCTGTGATTGGTAATCGAGCAGGCCATGCCCTGCAAGAACCACATGCTCCATGCTCTGTGGTTGGTTGAAATATTGAAACTACGCCCCCCACTCGCACTGATCTGGAAGTGAAGTTGTCAATTTCGTCAACATTTGATTGGTGCGCTTGTATAAAACATAGATTTTTACGTCATACCTGGCCATAAAGTAGGAATTACCGCACGCTATGCGTGCGGAAAACCCCACTTCCTGGCCAGATAGAGACGTAAAATGTTGTACTCACCACGGGCGGTAATAAAGAAAGCCTCAGAGCGCATATTTATCGCCCTTGCCTTCGGCTCGGGCGTCAAATACCTGCGATCTGAGACATTCTTTGTTTAACCGCCCTAGGTAAGTAATGTACTATTCTGTCTTTTGTAGTTATTTATTTCCTCGCAAATGTGATGAAAAACATTGTGTATAACACGGGCGTAATAATATTGCAAACTCGAGTCATCAAAAGCCCTCCGCCTCACGGCGTCGGGCTTCTGATAGACTCTCGTTTGTAATATTCCTCATACGCCCCTTGTTAAACAATGTACTCATGCCAATGAAAGAAGATAATGTTCTTTGAAGGACAAGCACAATTATTTTATTAGTCTTGCTTTGACACAGTAACATCCCTTTCTATCTTAAAATAATAAATGAAAGCCTATGGAGAGTGATGGATAGAGAAGGTGAAAATATGTGTGGTTATCTATAGATTAGCTGTTCTGTTTAATTAAAGGCTTCATAAACATTCCATCGGCCAATGCATTTTTGCTGAAACCGTAGGTACATTTTACATTGATTAACTTTAAGTGTAAGGCATGAGTGGACGCTCGGAGCGGAGCGTTCGGCGGGGCGTGCAGCGGGGCGGGCGAGCGTGCATTCGCTTTGTGCAGGCTGTCCGTCACAGGCTGACACCGTTCGATAGAACGAGACGACGCTCTTATCTTGTCACTTATCGCGTGATAACGCCAACTATGCTACGGGGCCAGTATGAGTTTCATTTGTTTAACATGCACGCCGCACGCCCCGCTCCCTCGCACGCCCGACTCGAGCGAGCGTCCACTCAGGCCTTATACTAGGAGATCGTCGAGATCATATATGTTATGTGCTAACTCTCGTTCCCATTTTATAACGTGTTAGGATTTGCAATTATTTGTCCAAAATCAGGCAGTGCTCCTTATCGTTTCAAAATTATTGCCAATGCTTCTGCCAGTCACACATCAATTTGTTCAACTTTACCTAGTCCTTTCTGACACTAAAGCGGTTTTAGCTTCAACTATAACTTTAAAAACGTGTAAAGTGTTACATAGGTCTTATAGGTTGTACGCGGGCTGGGTTTCCGCAACTCGACGTCATAAATGCGCCTATTTTGCGTAGGGGTTTTGGCACTACTGTTATTCGTGCCAACCCATTTCCACCAGGAAGCCTAGCAGACCCTTTATGTTGCCGACGGCCTCCGGTAGTGACCCCGGTGTTCCGAGATGCTTTGCCCTGTAGTCCGCCACTCCAGGACATGTCAGGATGACGTGGGCGGCTGTCTCGTCGTACCTAACACGTGTAAAGTGTTACTTATATCCATATAGGCTGAAGCTGGCAAACCGCACTCCTAATGAACCCTGATCCTGATGATCAGAAACTGATTCATAATTCTCAGAAAATAAAAATTATTACAAAAAATATGTACCTGCCTACTACCGATGCGCGCCCGAGCGGTGCACAAATTATGTAATAAACATTATAAAACTACCCTACTTTTAACTACGATTGTAAAACGAGCGACAATGGCGACAGATAAACCGCACGCGGTTTTCGTTCGCTGTTCGAATCATTTGTAAATAGTTTATAAGTATATTGGATAAATAAACGAAAAAAAAAATGCCATGGGCTCCATGTTGTATAATAATTTACCATATAACGTTAAGAACATAAAGAGTGAAAGCACTTTTCGGTTACGCCTGAAAACACTACTATTTATTGGATCGCACACTATACGGCATTAAAGAATACCTCTCTAATGATTATTCTAAGTTTGACATTGATATAAATGAAAAATGATAATTCCAATTTAATTCTCGTACATTAGTGGGTAGTAGGTATTTATCAGACAGTAGATGGCAAGACCACTATAACAATAATAATCCGATATAAATATTTTTTTTTTTTTTTTAAGAATATGAAAGAATAAGAAATTGAAGTTAATAGACATAAAGGTTTACAATAGTTAATATAGTTATTTATTATAATATGAAATCTGTTATTCTTGACGATCATATGTATTTGCGTATAAGTTTGGATTAAGGCAAATTTATATTGTATATATTACATTGGAATAAATGATCTTATCTTATACTATACCTAGTTTCAGGTTTCTGTAGCACTTGGAACTAATTTCAGTAAATAACTTGGAAAGACTTACGTGTCTTACTTATTTACTTAGTGAACGGACTTTGCTTGTTTTTATTTCCAAGAATGTAAGTAGATATGTAATACGCTTACGTCGATTCCCAGACGTGATTGCTCTAAGCAAACCTTCGGCAAAATGCCGAAACTAAACACACTACAATGCTTTGTATAATGACATTAATGACATATTTTTATCTCGCTAACGAACGGCGTGTACATAAAGCTGCGTCTGTATTGACGAGTACGTCCGTGTAGTTGTTTTTTTTATTATGTTTCCGAGGACTTCACTATTATTCCTAGTTTCTGTTTTTCCGTTTGAACAAGGCCACTATTACAATATATTTGTATTGTTGTCACTGAGACATAATTTAAATACATATAACATTATCTGTCGGACTTTTATGTGAATGGATATAGTTATCTGAAATGTAGCAGGCTTGTAAATTGTAATCACAACAACATAACATCTTGTGATAGAATTATATTTTTGTCAGAAATATTAAAACGAATTGAAATAGTAAATATACAATTTACTAAGCAGAAACGTCTGCTAACGGAATTCTAATTTTTGATCGAAGTGAAAATTTTGAAATTGATTCGCCACGAGCCAATCCGTGACCTCACCAGCCTCTGCCTCAGTGGAGCCCTTGGTAGCTCAGTTGGTTTAGTTAGAGCAATGGACGGATTCCAAAGGTCGCGGGTTCAAATCCCGCTCTTGGCGAATATTCTTTAAGACTACTAACCAGTAATATAAAAATTACAGTCGAGTTCTCCAATGTCTATACAGACAACCTATCAAAAATATCTACACACAGTCTTTATTGTTACTGACATGATACTCAAGTGTAGATATTTCTGAAAGGTTGTCTGTATAGACATTGGAGAACTCGACTGTACCCAGAACCTATATTTAAAAAAACTAAAAGGACATGTAGTAAAAAAAACTACAATCTAAACTTGACTTTACCATCCCACATTGCCCAAGATAATGCATAATATTTTATACAACAGGCAGTTTTTTCTAACCAATCGGCGGAATCACAGTTTATGAGGTTCTCCTTAATTTACATACAATGGAACTAATTCTAGGACTTAACTTTACATGCCCAGTACCGTCTAGGTCAGTACCGTGCAGTGTTGTGTACTTGTGTCAATTTTAAGAAATTTCTATGTGTTTAGCATAGCCCCGATTTCTATAACATTGTTTGGAAACAATGTCACTTGTTCTAACGGCTTTGACGTTAAAGTGACATTGACAGTTGGTTTCCCGCGCGCGCCATGTTTTGTTTCGTCGCGTTCAGAAACTGGAGTTGACATGCTGAATCCGGCGTTCGTGTTCGACCGTAAGTGACGTTGCCGAACGTGCTTTGTTCATTCTATCTATGCTTATTGTTTCATTTACAATGAAGTGCCTTATCAGAGTTCTGCGACGAGCTGTCAACATTTGGAAGCATATATCTGCCTACCTACTTACAAACATCTAGTGATAGGGAACTTGCAGCTTTTTATTTTATTATGAAAATCAAAAGTATAATCCAGCATTAAAACAACTGTAGCACTAAAACTTTCTTATGATTTATTTTTCTCACGTTATATGCATTTGAAATCTGCACGCGCCGGCACCCCCCGAAAACGCTCTATATTAAACTGGCTTATGCTATGACGTCACAACATATATTCTCGGCGCGTTTACTATGGAGTAAGTCATTAATTTGCAATTATCTCCACAACATTTGCGTTTAAGTATATACTTGTTATACAAAATATCATTTCTAATACAATATTCTGTGTAACTGTTGTTATTCATGTCATTTATACTGAGATAAAACTCATAAAACTGCTACAATCGATTTTTTTTTTATTTTTGTTTCTTCTGTATGATATTTCTACGTATATCTGCATCAATTGAGTGCAATTTATTTGAAATTGAAGTCCCATGCAAGTTCCCCATTAGAAAAAGCTTTTGTCTTGTCTAGATTGTCTTCATTTCATGCTAAAATTTTAGTACACGTTTAGAAATGTATTAACTAGGTATCATGTATCCTCAGGAATAACAGAATGTTAGGACCGCATATATCCTTGAGGTTATTTAAGTTGACCGAATTGCATCCAAGTAGTCAATTCAAAAAACTTTGTCTACTTTCTTCTTCTTCTCGTGTCGATGGTTTCAAACTGTGCAAGACCAGAAATAAGTGGCGACGCTTATCGCCCTGTCTGTCGCGTCTCGAAGGTATTGCTTAGAGCAGGCGTGCGGGCACGCTGGGCAGGACAACATGTGCTCCATCGTTTGTGGAACCTCACCACACGGACATTGGGCGTCTGAGCTACTTAGGGCGCCCCACTTCAGCAAGTTCTCCTTGCTGCGACCGACCTGGGAAACGCAATCTATTTAAGGATTTCCAGATCGGCCATGGCTAATTATGCCCAGCGGGGTGAACATACTCTTCAGGGGGGGGGGGGGGGGGGGTTCGAGTATTTTGAAAGAAAGAAAGAAAAAAAGAAAGATACATTTATTCACTAACACACAGGACACATATTAAGCAAAAATAAATAAAAATAACAGTAAAAAACATGTAACAAGTGTGTCTCTGCGGCCGTGAACCGGACACTGGCTCAGCATTATGCTGAGGTGTCAGTCAGACACCTGCAGCGCTGATTTTTAGCCAGCACCGTTGATAGCGTAGCGCCGGTGGTGTCTACCAAAATGTGTTGTACATTTTATGTATGTGCTGAATGAAATCCGAAAACCAAATTTGAATATTTTGAGTATAGCTGATGAAAATATTTTAGTCGATAATCAATAAAATTCACTTGTGTTAATAGTTGTTTACTAGTTGGTAGTGAACATGCATACGAAGCCGGTGGACCCGGTTCGAATCCCGGTAAGGGAGTATTATTTGCGTAGTGAGCATCCGAATCGCTAAACTTAAGTGGCAGAGGGCAGGGCACATTGCACGTAGAACCGATGGCCGTTGGGGCGGAAAGGTTCTCGAGTGGCGACCACGTACCGGAAGGCGCGGCGTGATTAAACCCCCCACAAGGTGGACTGATGACCTGGTAAGGTCACTTTGGCACTCTTTGAGAGAGGCATGTGTCCAGCAGTGGACGTCTTTCGGCTGATATGATGATGATGATGATGAATGAGCATGAATATTTGTTCCTGAGTCATGGTCTCATGGATGTTTTCTATGTATTTACGTCTTTATTTATCTATATACGTATGTATGTTGTCATGTATTACACATATCACAGTCGTCATCGAAGATATATAAATACGGTTTTAGTTCGAGACTAGGTCAAATTGTGTAAGATTGTCCCTCAATATTTATTTTAAATAAATAACATTTACTCATTAGTACGTATATACCTACTTATGCAATGAAATCGCAAAATAAACATAACCATTTGTAAATCACCAAGTGTTCATTCTACCATAGATAAGGCAGAAAGAGCGCATTTGGTAATATTTGAACAGTTCCTAACGTCAACTCGATGGTATCTCGTAATCAAACAGTGGCATCCCGTATCATATCAGCAAAGTGGCGCATTGCAGGTTTTGACACTGGTTGTTTGCTGAGGAACTACCTGTATCTGGTACATTATTACTGCGGAAATAAATAATAAAACCTCAAGGAGGTCGGACAGTCACAGAAATAATATCTGCTACAACAAAGAGCGCAAAAATATCTGACTCGTCTCTATTTCTAGTGCTGTATCAGATATATCTGCTGGCTTTATTATGGCAGACATTAATGCCGGCGACTATACATACACCCTAATGAAATAAAATATTATCTTGGTCCGGCCTTGAAAACGTTATAAAAATAGCGCTATTATAACGCTATCGCTATAATTCCGTTATTTGCCGAGATTTGTATAGAAATTTTAAACATATCGTTATTTATAACGTTATAATAATTATCACTACATATTTTCATAACGTTTTAAAGGCCTAAATTTTTGGTCCTTGGTCTATCTATACTTGTTCATGGACACACAGATTCAAATTCTAACTGGTATTTCTTGCTCCAGATATTAAAGCCTGGACCACTATTTCCTTATCGGTCAAGAGTCTGAACAGTACATGTGAATAGTATATGTCATGATCATGAGTCATGGCATGGGAATGCTACTTTGTTTTGAATTCATATAACGAGATACAAATGTTATCGTGCGTAAACTACAATACCGAACAGCTTGTAATAACCTGTCCTATGTGTTATGTTTTCATTTATATATTATACTTCGCTTCCGCTAAGGCCGCACCAGGCAGGGTGCTATCGGTATTTTGTACTTAACCCTATCAGTAAAGTAAAAACTTATAATGTCGCCCAGATATCCTTACTTATCGGTATACTGTCAATGTAACATTTGCGCAGTAGTATTATATTTCTACGACAAATAGGAATCACTCATTGACTCATACATGTATGACAGTTGCCTCTGACAGCTAATAGCTTACGGTTACCGCATCAACTCTGTACTGCCAATGTTGGATGCAGCCAAATAGGGAACTTGCATTTTTTTATGTATTTATTCAAATTACATCTTAAATAAAAAACATTTATATTCTCGCCAAACTGTTACGTTTGCTGGCGAGTATATTTCGAATAAATTGCACTCAATCGATGCGGATATACGTAGAGATATCACACAAAAGAAAAAAAAAGAAATAAAAACGATTATATTAGTTTTATCTCACGTTAAAATGACAAAAATATTTTGTTATTTTTTCGATAAAATTACAACAGTTACACAGAATATTAAATTACTTACAATTAAATTATATTCTGTATGACAAGTATAGACTTAAACGCAAATTTTGTGGAGATAGTTGCAAATTAATGACTTACTCCATAGTAAACGCGCCGAGAATGTATGCTGTGACGTCATAGCATAAGTCCGTTTAATATAGAGCGTTTTCGGGGGGTGCCGGCGCGTGCAGATTTCAAATGCATATAACATCAGAAAAATAAATCATAAGAAAGTTTTAATGTTACAGTTGTTTTAATGCTAGATTATACTTTTGATTTTCGTAATAAAATAAAAAGATGCAAGTTCCCTATTGTTAGAAACCTACGAAATGTGACAAAACTTCCCGTACAAGCATTTTTAAGTACTGTATAGGCCGTCTATGCAACCTCTACACTCGAGAGCAAACAAACGGAATCACTCTGCACGTTTGGCTTTTCCGCCCAATAACTTTTTCAATTTTCATGCAACCCTGAACAAATTGGTACCAAATGATAGCTGTGAGTGTAGCCTACATGAAAATGCATAAATTTTCCTTGATATCGGGGTCAATGACCGAGGAAAAACCTTATTTCCTAAGATTGGGCAAAAACGCCTGGAATAATCGTAATACAAAAAATGAAAGACAGACATTTTTCTTCATAAAAAAAATTATTTAACAAATTCAATACTTTGTGTTCCCACCCCTAGCCCTTTCTACACACTACAATTTAGTATTTGTATGCATCATCAATTTTGAGAAAAGTACTTTCCCTTCATGTCGCATACACTGAAAAAAATGGTTTGTTGGATTTACCAAATTAGCTAAGGTTGGCTGAATTACATGGAAACTAAGATAAATATAACAAAACCTCGCTATTGGACTTACAAAACTAAAAAGGTTGAAGTCGCTACCAGACTTCTGGTGTAAATCAACAAAGAGTATTTTACATTTTACAAAACAAATCTCAACAATTTGGTTTGGTTGATTATATCATAAAATATAATAAATATAACAAGGCCTCGCGGTTGAACTTACAAAACTAAAAAGGTTGACGTCAAAATATAGTCCTTACCAGAGTTCATGGTGTATATTAACAAAGAATCTTGTACATTTTACCAAACAAATCTCTACCATTGGGTTTGGTAGATTTTATTATAAAAATATGATAAATATAACAAGACATCGCGGTTGAACTTAAAAAACTAAAAAAGGTTGAGGCCAAAATATAGTCCCTACCAAAGTTCATGGTGTATATTAATAAAGAATATTGTAAGTTTTACCAAACAAATCTCTACAAGTCGGTTTGGTAGATTTTATAAATAAAATATGATAAATATAACAAGACGTCGCGGTTGAACTTACAAAACTAAAAAAGGTTGAGGTCAAAATATAGTCACTACCAGAGTTCATTGTGTTAATTAACAAAGAATATTGTACATTTTACCAAACAAATCCCTACAAATCGGTTTGGTAGATTGTATAAATAAAATATGATAAATATAACAAGACGTCGCGGTTGAACTTACAAAACTAAAAAAGGTTGAGGTCAAAATATAGTCACTACCAGAGTTCATTGTGTTAATTAACAAAGAATATTGTACATTTTACCAAACAAATCCCTACAAATCGGTTTGGTAGATTTTATAAATAAAAATATGATAAATGTAACAAGACATCGCGGTTGAACCTACAAAACTAAAAAAGGTAGAGGCCAAAATATAGTCCGTACCAGAGTTCATGGTGTATATTAATAAAGAATATTGTAAGTTTTACCAAACAAATCTCTACAAGTTGGTTTGGTAGATTTTATAAATAAAATATAATAAATATAACAAGACATCGCGGTTGAACTTACAAAACTAAAAAAGGTTGAGGCCAAAATATAGTCCCTACCAGAGTTCATGGTGTATATTAATAAAGAATATTGTAAGTTTTACCAAACAAATCTCTACAATTTGGTTTGGTTGATTTTATCATAAAAGTATGTTAACTATAACAAGACCTCGCGGTTAAACTTAGAAAACTAAAAAGGTTGACTTCAAAATATAGTCCCTACCAGAGTTCATGCTGTTAATTAACAAGAATATTGTACATTTTACCAAACAAACCTCTACAATTCGGTTTGGTTAATTTTATATTGTAAATATGATAAATATAACAAGATTTCGCAGTTGAACTTACAAAACTAAAATGGTTGACCTCGAAATATAGTTCCTACCAGAGTTCATGCTGTTAATTAACAAAGAATATTGTACATTTTACCAAACAAATCTCTACAATTTGATTTGGTTTATTTTATAATTAAAATATGATAACTATAACAAGACCTCGCGGTTGAAATTACAAAACTAAAATGGTTAAGGTCAAAATATAGTCCCTACTAGAGTTCATGGTGTAAATTAACAAGGGATATTGTACATTTTTACTAAACAAATGTCAAGAATTTGGTTCGGTTGATTTTATGATAAACATATGATTAATATAACATGGCCCTGTGGGGTTGAACTTACAAAACTGAAAAGGTTGAGGTCAAAATATAGTCCCTACCCAGAGTTCCTGGTGTAAATTAACGAAAAAAAATGAACATTTTACCAAACACGTCTCAACAATTTGGTTAGGTTCTACCAAAAAACTGGCCAAGTGCAAGTCGGACTCGCGCACGAAGGGTTCCGTACCATTATCTATAAACATATTTATTTTATTCTGTTTTTAGTATTTGTTGTTATAGCGAAAACAATTATTAGTAATAATATTAATATTAAAGACAGATGGACAGTGGAGTCTTAGTAATAGGGCCCCGTTTTACTATTTGAGTACGGAACCCTAAAAACGAGTCATTTAGGGATTACGCGGTATTTTCGATTTTTGGTAAAGTGACGTTCGACGCTCGAGATCACAAACTTGTATTATTCATAGCGCCAACTTCATAAACAAGTCTGCAAAAATCAGAACTACCAACCCCGCCAACTACCCCGTACTTTCAGGCGACATAGTTACTTATTAAGAAAAGTCGGATAATTTTTAATTATCGCGATGAGTACGAATAAGGCAAAGCCCATGGTTGTAGGTATATGTTTCAGTTTAAGTTCTAGTGACATTGTTACAAGGTTTATTATTCCAGTTTAACAAGGTTTTACAAAATAATACTTAACACAAATATAATGCGGATTTCAGTAGCGTTGATATCTTTAGATATTCAAAGGCATATTTAAAATGCAAGTAATTAATAGTGTTAAGAATAAGCAGCATAAATAGTATGAGAAATACATATCTCACCTCTTATCATGTTTAAAAATGTTGTAGTATTATACTTAAGTTACTAAATCTATTTGATTCACTCTAAATATGGGATGTATACAATAATATTGTCATTAGGATAAACTATAGCAATATATTCTCATTTGCAGTAACCTATATAGATTTACATGCTTGGTTATGCTTTCATCTTCAAAACAAAAAAACACAATTACTCAAACTTAATTAAAAAAAAAATCATCTCTCTTTCACAAATGTTGTGATAGTCCGTTCAATTGTTTACATATCAAGTTATCTAGGTAAACCTGTAATTGGCCATACTACTGTGTATTATAGTAAAAAAACGTACTTTGTATCGCTGTTGGTTTTCTGAATAAATAATAATAATAACTAATGCACTTGCTAGTTAGAGCAACAAAGAGAGAGATAAACGAACTTAGTTTGTTTTCGTTTCGCGGTAGCTCCTCAGACTACACTACGCTAAATGGAATAAGTAGGTACTTATTAGGTATATTGTGTAAATACGTAAATATGAAGTAAATCGAGTTTTCTTTCGATTTAAAATAATACTCTTACGATTTAATATAAAAGATACTCTTGGTTTTATTAGTATATAGGTATAATAGTTAATGTAGTTAGCACAATTATTAGAATTACGTACGACTTAGTTTTGCTTCAATCATTATTAAAACGACATTACTTAAGTATCATAACCCATAAGGCATAGGTAACTGTATGCAATTGTATGTAACATGTATTTAACCTAAACCTATTTACAAATTAGTAATTAATTAATTATTAACTCTGTACTTATTATGATGTTTATAATCACACAGACAAACTGTTCCGACAGTTTTGCGAGACCATGTTAGTTATTATGTTTATATTATTATTATATTAAATATATTAAATATTTATTCCGCAAATAAATATTTCATTTCATTTCATTTCATTATACTCTGTGTATTAAATAAAATTAAATCATAATCTAGGCCGCCTTTCACGTTGTATGTAGGTACCTACCTAGCTAGACTATACCCAAATTAATAATTTGCAGAGCCATACCACAGATTGCCATACCTATTCCCAGACAAAAAAAGTAAAGTTGCGTAGGTACTTACTTAATGATTATCTATGTAGTAATTAGGCTTTAACGACGTTAAAGTTTTCGTGGCTTTTCCTAAATACGAGTAAGTAATATCCTTCCTTATCCTTACTAATAGTATGAATGTAAAAGTGTGTTAATTGGTTGGTCCTTCCTTGGTGTTTGTTTGGACGTCTTCATAAATAAGCAAAATACTTACGTTTGTCACGCGGGCCAAGCCGCTGACAAAACTAGTAAGTAGATACTGCATGGTGTACCCACGTAGGTACAGTCAGCAGCAGAAGTAGCAACACAAAATAACACGCTCGAAATTATCTAGAAAGTCCGTATCCTCTTGACATTAGAGCCATGTGTAGGTCATTTTGAGCACTTTGACCCGCGTAGCTACTTTTGCTGCTGGATGTACCTTTAACTTTATCATTGATTAATTGACGTCTTAAAATATACAATTGGTAAATTACCTAAATACCTAATCATTACGTAGTATACAACAAAGTCACTTACGTATTTTTCAGTAGATAGAGTGATTCAAGAGGAAGGTTTATATGTATAATTCATGCATGTATTATACGTATAAATCCGTGCGAAGCCGGGGCGGGTCGCTAGTTATAAGTATATAATCAAGTAATAAATCGTTTTGTCTTTACTTGTTGGTCGTAGGAATGAGATTCTATTGCTTTGTTATTTTGCAACCTTTCACGCCACACAAAATAGTATTTAGTACTTACCTAGTCTATTTTTTCCAACAACATTAACACGAAACATTTGGCGTTTAGTAGGTACATAGGTAACTATCTACTCGTACCTTTTGAGAAAGCGCTGCAGTCACTACCAGACCTATACCTTGTTAAAATTACCAAAGAGTTTGGTAATTATAACTAGGTAAAAGTCTGGTACATTTTACAAAACAATACCGCTGCATGCATAGTTCCATCCTACTCAATTTATAAACATAAGAGTGAGATGTGACTATTCCCCTCCCCGACTGCCCTGCGGAGGTGCGCCCCTTCCCCCGGCTACAGCATCTTGCGATGCGCGCGCGGCGCGGCAGGCTTCATTGCGTTGAGGTAGTTCATTGTATATAGTCACTTTGTTTTGTTTGCGTTTTAATGAAATTTTCTTGGTGCGCCATTTCATTTCGGCTGGTGCGTGGTGGATTTAGTTTGCAAAGTGTAACCAACTATGGATAGTTATCTCGACGATGACTTAAGTGTGGGGGTGACTGAATATTTGAAGGAATGGGGATTATCTCAATCTACCATAACAAGTTTTGAAGGTAAGCATTAGAACGATATTACACTAAAAGTGCTAAATTGGCAACACTGATACCTTACTAATTAATTGTGAATAAGAATGATATTGTATGTGAATAACTTATTCCATTGTTAGTTCTTTTTTGTCTGAAACACAGGGTAACCTATAGTTGACACCGTATATGGATTCCCCACCCATACCTCCTTATTATTAATGATTAAATATAATAATTTGATTATAGTTTAATATGAATAGGAAGCTTAACTCAGGCTTAGATATTGACCTAGAAATATTGGTTACGTATTACCTACCTAATTACTTTGATTTATTTACAAATCGAATTTCAGTAAAATATACCAAATCGGTTTGGTTGGCCATTGTTGCGTTTGTATTTTGTCTGCATGTAACTAACTGAACATTAAATAATGAGTTTAAAGACTGATGAATTACATATATGTCTTATTTTTTAGAAAATCAGATTTCGTTAAATTTGCTCGACTCTATTCAAGAAATGAACTGAAGGAGCTGATTCCCAGTTTAAAGGAAATAATATTATTCAAGCGGGGGTTGAACAAACTCCAAAACATTATTCATGTAAGTATTCTTGTCTGTTTTACATTTATTATCCATACTACATACTACATTTAAATGCGAAAGTGTGTCAGTCTGTCTGTTGCCTCTTAACGCTTAAACCGCTGAACCGATTTAAATGAAAATTGGTATCAAGATAGTTTGAGTCCCGGGGAAGGACATCGAATAGTTTAAGTCGGTGAAGTAGGTGGTAAAAAATTGTATGGAGCTACGATATAAACGAGTTCCACGCGGACGGAGTCGCGGGCAGAAGCTACCAAAGAAAAACATAAAAAATCCGAAATTAATAAGAGCCCGTTCACGCGCTCACCAGGGCCACTGGTAAATTATTGAGATTATTTAAATTTAACGATAAATATTTTAAAAAGTAGGCCGCTGATAAAATCAAAAGAAAAACGGCCATCATATTTTTGGACGCATAGATTGACGAATCCAGCAACGTAAAAACAAGTACATCAAACTTATTCATAAATTTAAATAATCTCAAATATTTACCAGTGGCGCTAGTCAGTACGTGAACGGGCTCTTTTTAGATGAAATTTGGGATGTAGATATTTAGCTTGAGTCCCGGCAAAGGACGTAGGATACTTTCATCCCGGAAATCAGTCCGCGAGTCTGACACTTGACCGCTTTTTAATGTATGGTAACACCCCCTGATAAATAATTTACATACTTGAATTTCTTATTATTCAATATTTGTTTTTGGCTGACCAAAGCCAAATCGACAAAACGTGATGGATGAAGAACAAGATACCTAGGCATTTCGCACATTAAGTAAAATACATAAAATCGTTTTTTTTTTCAGATTGAATTGGATTTTGAAACCAAGTTTAAAGGATCAGAGCTCCTACTATTCAAGAAATGGCCCAACTTCTTAGAGAATGCGTTTAATCATTTGAAAACGATTAAAGCTGCTTCTGTCTACATTAAATTGATCGAAGAAAATCCAAGCAAAGGTTGGTTATCATAATATTTATTAAAAAATCACGAATATCACCCCAAAATCGAAACGTCGAGGAAATGGCAATTCGTGGATTCGTATTTACTGACGGATTAAGCTACGCTTCGTCCGTCAAACTCTACCCATCCACGAATTGCTTTTTTCCGCCCTCTGCAATATTGTACTTTTACGTGATTGGTTATCATTATTCTGATGTTTAATTAGTGTTGAATAGGGTGTTGGTAAAAAAATAAAATAACCAATATTGTATAAACATAATGTTTGATCTAATTAAGTCAACAAATATGCATCATACATAACTAAATATTTATTTTTATTTTCCAGATATAAAATATAATAATAATTGGATATAAAATAGTTCCACTTGTGAGATTACACTACAAAGATACAGATGGTAAAAAAAAACCGTAAAGCCAAGCTTTCAAGAAGCTATGAACAGTTTCATTCTTCATGCAAAGGTATAATTTCATTTTTAACACTATTGTGTGATGACGACTTTCCATACAAACGGCCATAAAGATTTCATATAAACTCCAATACAAATTTTCACTACCCATTTTTCTTCCTTAGGGGATGATTTTCAGGATAAAACTATCCTAATCAGTTCTATCGGAAGACCAGCGCTGGCAGCAATTCCAGCATTATGCTGAGATAGAACCGTTTCGTGACAAACGCTGTGTGTTGTTTGTCTCGAATAAATGTTTCTTTCTTTCTTTCTATCTCCTTCCTCGGGACCCCAATTATCTCGATACCTACTAAATTTCATCTCCTTCAACTCAGCGGGTTAAGCGTGAAGAGGTAACAGACATACAGATATACAGACAGACACACTTTCGTATTTTTAATACTAAAAGGTACGAAATTTGAAATAAATTATAGCCTGTCATATTCTGATATATACTCGTAAGGTACATTACTGGAAAATTTCTTAAAAATTCATCCAGTAGTTTTTGAGATTAATTAAAACGTACATTCATCCATACATCCAAACTTTCGCATTTATAATATTAGTAGGATTAGTATGGATACGGTTAAAAGTAAACAATATATTTTAATTTCCAGAACGAAAGCGAAGTCCTCACCCAGCTGGAATATTGGATAAAAGCCCAAATGGCTAAGGGACTGTGGTGCCAACCCATCATCATTGCTGTCGGACCGACCATCGATGCCCTAAAGGACTTTTATGTTGCTTATGACGACATCCTTTATAATATAAACTCATTCCTGAAAGCGCTGGACGTATGCTTCAAAACTTTTCACTGCCTGGACGCAGAATATGGTTGGCAACATCTCGCTGCCCCAATATTATAAACTTCAAATTTCAAGTTGATAAAATTGCAACATGGAACCTTATAATATTGGGGCAGCGAATTCTGTTGATTGTATGTCTGGAATCTACACAAAGACGTCAGAATACGGTGCGCTATTTTTGCAAACGATACTTCACTGAGAGCCCAGTCTATAAGACTACTCAGCAAATTTTATCATGACTTGTAACTCAGCCTATAAGATTCACACTTACTACGTATACCGTGAACAAGGTATCTATCTCGTAAACTTAAAGTTAAGATATGTACAGCCAAGGAATTTGATTCACGTACGGTCAGCCGCAGAGAAAGTATGTGGGCCGCAACCTGGCATCCTTTTGACTTTTATTATAAGAAAGATTTTGTACCCTACTAAGTCACTGACATAATTTTAAAATAAGTGATCTACAGTTTATTGTATCGATTCGTAAAATAAATTATATTACATGTACCAAAATTCGGACTATTTTTCTTTAAACCACCGTATTTATATAGCCCTTATAATATTAAATAAGGCTACTGGTAAATCGACGTTATTCCTTTTAACAGTGTTATCTATTTAAAAAAGGCAATTTGTAAATGTTCACTCTCTAGGAATTGCTGATTTTCGGATAGCTTTCATGACCTTTTTAATTGCAAATGAGCTTTACTATATCTCCCTTAAAAGAAATACGTTGGTTACCAATAAGCCTGCATATTTTTGAAGTGTTTGTCTTTAGCTTTTTTTCATCTACAATATTTTTAGGGTGTGGCTACGAATAATCTTCAATCTACATAGAAAACTACGTAGTTTGAAAATCTAAACTGCAATATAATTTTACTCTCATACCATGTCAGCAATATTGCAAGTTTCTAATTTTCAATGATACCACACCCTATTTATACTCTGGAAATCAAAAATTGTGTTTGGTGATATTTACCTAAAAAGATGTGTACATTTTACTAGTGTTAGTTTGATAAATTAACCAAACTAACACCTTTAAACTACACTACTTATTTGGTACGTCTTACTAAACTAAGACCGGTACAATTAGCAGAACTAGCACTGATAAAATCTTGGTAGATATTACTAGTAAACATTTGGTAAAAACCACAGTACAAATCTGCTAGATATTACCAAACCAATTTTAGGAAAAAATACGAAACACATGATCGATAATACTTAATTATATTTGATAAAATCTGCGATCCACTTATAGTAGATAATACAATATTATCTTTGATATAAAGCACGATCCAATCTGATAGATGATACTAGACTAACTTTGATGAAAACTGCGTTACATATCTGGTAGATATATCAAACACCTTTAGTAGTAACTAAAATATAAATCTGGTAAATATTACCAAACTAAAGCTGACAAAATACACCGAACGTGATTAGTAAATACTACTTAACTTTGTTTGTTAGGGTTCACCAAATAAATTACATTATACTTACAAGTTAAGTTCAGCTCATTCAATCAAAATTTTTTGATACATTGTACCAATAGAAAGTGCTATATCTACCAAATTGTGTTGTAGATTTTACCAAATTACTTTTGCATTTTCTACTGACTAACTTCGGTAATTTGTACCAAAAAATAGTAACAGTAGAACATGCCAAAGGTATTTGGTAAAAAAAGACGAGTATGTTTGGTAAAATGAAAAATATCCGTTTGGTAGATTACACCAAACTACATTGAAAAAAATTATACTTAACTACTTTGATAAAAAGGTTACTAAAGTACTTTGTTTAAAAATGTACTAAAGTTCTTTGGTGAGAAACGTTACTAAAGTACTTTGGTAAAAAATATACTAAAGTACTTTGATGAGAAATGTTACTAAAGTACTTTGGTAAACAATTTTACTATTTACTACAAAATATAGGTGTAATCTACGAAATAAATTTGGTACAACACCAACTTATTTAGTTTGATAAAATCAACCAAAATTCGTGATAGGACCGAAATCAACCGCTAACTTTGGTAACATTTACACGGAATCTGGTAAATCCAACCTAACATTTTTTTCAGTGTAGTCTTGGGGCGTCCTGTATAACAGACTGAATACCTCAATTTCATTCATTTGGCTGAACTTTAACCAATTATTTCTGAGTCTTGGATGTGTACTAAGTATTTAAGTATTGATATCTATTAAATATATCGTCGTCTAGTACCTATAACACAAGCTTTCTTGAGCTTTCTGTGGGGCTAGTTCGATTTAGGTAAGATTGTCCCCTAACATTTATATATTAATTTATTAATCAAAAAGTTTTGTCGCAGCGTCGGACGACACGTCGCTGTGCGACGAGGAGGCGGCGGCGGAAGCGGCGGCCGCGTTCGCTCGCGCGTGCGCGCCCGACACGCAGCGCCTGCTCGCGCCCAGCCCCGCCGTCGTGCGCCGGCGGCTAGACGACCACGACCAGTGAGTACATCTATGTTGAAGTCTCTCTTACAGCCCTTTCATTGGTGATACCATCCCGCACTATCTTAGCCAGAGAAATGGGAAACCATCGGCACTAGAAGAAGAAGCCCTGCCAGATGTAATTGGGTCGAGCGAGCCATTTCAAAGCGCATACGGGTATTTTCATTTATGTCCCTTTTAACGGATAGTTACGGGCCGTTACAAAACGGAACTTCTATGTCGAACATATGCGATTCGTAACAAAACGGATACCCTAACCTGTAACTTAAACATCGCACTAGTTAAACATAACCTACAACTTTAAATGACTCCCCATACCCGTTCAGTGTCAACGATTTCGTGGCGCTACGCTTGTAGACGATAACATGCGAAAAGCCGTATGTAGAGGAAAGCGCCTACGAGCAGAGCGAGTTTCTAGCACTAGAGTGATAAAATAAATATTCGCAGTTTGCTAGAGCGTCGCCGTCGACGAAACAGACGAGGACGTGCAAGACATCAGTATGGCCGTGCCGAAGATAATTGTGTACAACGCCATCTATTGGCTGAGCCAGTAAGCACGTCTAGTCTAGCTACGCTCTGGATTAGACATAGACATAATTTATTGGTAATAACACATTACAGGTCAAAAATATTTCATACATGAATATATGAAAAATCATTGCATAATTAAATTATTATATAAAAAAATACATTAACATCATTGGGTTGATGTACTATTTGGCATAATACATATATTCATTTAACATCCATATTTTTCTTTTATCGTAGTTTTTATCTGCATGTAATTTTTGGTTTTTTTTTGTCACTTCACTAGACTCATTTGTTAAATGCTCTTGTCAAATTCTACTGTTATTATCGTTAAATTCCTCTATTGTTAATCTCCTTTTCTGTCATCTGAGCTTCTGTGAGAAGATGGATGGACAGGCAATCAACTGTACCAATGTAATTACATGTTTTTTTTTGTTTTGTTGGTTAGTTTAGTATCGTTTTCATGACGCATTGGTTTTAGGACTGTGATGTTGTGTTAACATGTTTTTAATAATAAATAAATAATAAATGGCCTAGTTTGGGGTCCATAGGATATATGTAATTCCTTTTTTTGCCAATGAAGAATTTATTATTATTATTATTTATTATATACAAACTTTGTACCCCCATTTCACCCCCTTAGAGGGTGAATTTTGAAAAATCCTTTCTTAGTGCACCTTATAAGGAACCTGTAGTGTATTTATAAATTTGTGTTGCGGTGGGTAGATTTTGGAAATAATAAATGAGTCTATATCCAGCCATCTTTGTGTTTACTTCATGGTGACAGCGGTTTGGGTTGTGCGTTGATATTTCGTGCGCGCGGCCGGCGCGGCGTTCGGAACGGGACAATGAGTCACACGTTTTTGTGCGTGCAGCCGGCGTTCATCGATTTATAAGACGTTATCACATCAAAAAAAAAATTATATGATTTTATCGTTAGCTTCTTAACATACCACAACATAACCGTTACCTACTCGTTAGATGAGTGAATGCTCAACTAAAATATGAAGATATACGTTAGATTGAATGGCAACTAAATTAATTTGGTTTGTAAGTATTGTTGAGCTTCCGCCTGCCTTTACCGTGATATCTCATCTCAAGGAAGTGTCAATTAAGAAATCTGGATACATCCCAAAAATTCTGCATTGCTCACGCAAATTCTTCATAAACGTTACTAATGAACAAAGAATTACCGAAAAATAACCCATTCCAAAACTGATATCAGCTTCATATTACAGAGTTATTATTATTTACGTTTTAATTTGGCTCATCAAAGCGTTAGTTAGAAATAATTATGATTGCTCGAAACACTCGGCGTAAGGCAAATATTTATCCTCCGGAAATATCCACTCGCGCGCACGTGATGAATCCGGCTTAAAGGACCGTAATGGCGGAGCCACACTGATTCTTATTGACGTGTTTTATTACTTTAATATAATATTTATATTAACTCTGCAAACTGTTTATCAATCGTAAGCAAGATAACAGAAAAATACAGAAGAACTAAAAATTGGATAAAAACATCTGATTAGAAAAGTAACATTCGACTTAAAAGACCGTAAGCAAATGTAAAGTTTATTCATTCAGCTGTTTTTAATGAAGATTCTCACGTGATGTGCAGTCACGGTCAAATGAACACATTGTTTTTATAAGTAATGTTTTGTATTTACTTAGTGTAACGGTTTACGGGCAAATTGCTACCTATCTTATAGCTAAAGGATTACATGCAACAGGAGGGTTGTGTTTTTTCTTTGAGTTATTACTTGATTAGGTAAATGAAGAATTTCTGGCGCCGAATGGAAGCTATAAGCTAGACAGAAAGAAGAACAAATGAAGAGGTTTTTAAATTTTGGTAGGAGAGAAGTGAGGACCATTTGATTGAGAGCAGGAAAAGGAATATATTAGGGCATAATAAGAAGTTTTTAAAAATAAGAATAATGTTGTATAGCTAGCATTGTAGAGGATGAACATACAACTTCTACAGTAAAAACTCTCAAACATAGTCACCCATACCCAAATCCTTGGTCACGTTGTCACGTGTCTTTGCACGTGACATTCCATAGCAATGCGTTGCATCCGCTAGATGGTGTGTTTGTTTACGTGATCGATCTGTTTGCGCGGGAGTCAAAATGCGCTATTTTAAACTGATTTAGAGGCTAAATCGAGATTTATGGCTTATGAAATTAATTTAAAATGTAGCTCTAGAATAATCCAGTTGTATGTTTTTTTTTTGGAAGGTAACTAAACAAATGTAAATAGGTCTTAACCCATTCAGCGCCCATGAGGACACACATTTAGTAGTTTAAGCTGCTACGGATTACGGCGTAGCGCTACGAACGTAGTGTGGCCGTCAATGGGTTAAATATTTTTAAATACATATTTTGTCTTCAACGTATACGAACTTTATCAAGACAGTGATTGTACCTTAGTTACCGTAAAATATAATCATATTATGCTCATATTTTGTCGTAGGTTTCGATACAATTTCATGTCCTTCGCATAATCGGTTACGAATAAGGCATACGTCGTAGAAAATCATACAAATATGATTAATCAATCAATCAATCAAATCGTTTATTTGCTGGAATACAGTATACGTACAAATAAGTGTTATACATTAAAATACAGTTCCATGTATTTAGCCTGCATGCAGGCATGCAAACATTTTCGAGTGCTACGTTACTATTACATGATTTATAACAATAGGTATGTCAACTTTAATAAATAAGCAAAGAATACAACAATAAAATAATATAATTGACAAAATTAGTAATAAATACGGAGTCAAAATTACAAATTCTATGTCACCTTTGATCTAAATAACTTTTACGTTATAGAAGCACTTGTCCAGAATCCAAGTGGACAATTTGTGATTAAAACTATTACAAACTCCGCTCGATGTTCAAAATTACATGGGCTGTCTCTATAGAATTACATGGGCTGTGTCTATAGAATTACATGGGCTGTCTCTATAGAATTACATGAGCTGTCTCTATAGAATTACGTGGGCTGTCTCTATAGAATTACATGGGCTGTCTCTATAGAATTACATGGGCTGTCTCTATAGAATTACATGAGCTGTCTCTATAGAATTTCGTGAGCTGTCTCTATAGAATTACATGGGCTGTCTCTATAGAATTACATGGGCTGTCTCTATAGAATGCCATGGGCTGTCTCTACCTATATACATAGAATTACATGGGCTGTCTCTATAGAATTCTACACAAACTTTGCCAGTAATCAGCGTAATACAAACAAACGTGTTGACTTCGCTTAAGCTTGATATACTCTATGTTCAATGTCAACTCACGGTTACGTTACACTACGGTCTTCTACATTTCTTTCGTACCTCCACAAGTTTACTACTTCTAGTAACTAAGTAACTGTCTGTGGCTCCGTCCTCGTTTTACAAATAATATGCAACATAATCAGATCCACTGGTTAATATAATATATTACCTATGTTCTTCTGGAAGGTCCATTCTTTAAATAGGTGAAACTGGAATGAAAATCAGATAAGTGGGTAGTTTCATCTATGTACAAACTTACAAACGTAGTAACTTTGCCTCTTTATATATTTGTATGCGGGGTGTGGCCTGTAATAGGAGCAAATATTCAAAAGGACGCTTCCTTCGAGTCTTTGCAGCACTTTGCACCCCTTGTATCCCATCCCATTCATTTAAATTTTTTTTTGGATTTGGAGAAATTTTGATCGAAAGTTATGACCTCCAAGTAATGTATCTTGGCACCACGACATCATAGCACTGCAGTCAATGCGGATTTTGAGGTAACATCATGTAATGAGTCATAATAGTTTTTGCATTTTTGTTTTCAAAAGATATTTTTGTGTTTATTTCATTTTTATTTCATTTTTTAGGGTTCCGTACCCAAAGAGTAAAACGGGACCCTATTACTAAGACTCCGCTCTCCGTCCGTCCGTCTGTCTGTCACCAGGCTGTATCTCACTGATTGATACTGTGATAGTTACAGCTGAAATTTTCACAGATGATGTATTTCTGTTGCCGCTATAACAACAAACACTAAAAACACAGAATAAAATAGTTTTTTTATAGATAATGGTACGGAACCCTTCGTGCGCGAGTCCGACTCGCACTTGGCTGGTTTTTTTTTAAATAAAAATTTACTTATAGCACTCCAGAAGAGTAAAACAATACAAGGAAACTTATTTTGAAGAAAAAAAATCGTGAAAATAATTGTTCACAAGCTTAATAATCTACCGTTTAATTTATTGCTCCTATTACAGGCCACACGCTGTATAAATGCCAAATAATCATATGTATAGACGTAACCCAATATCCGGCTTCCTTCATACTCCACTGGATATTTTCGTGCCGTGTGTTTGTATTAATTTATATTTAACTCCAACCAAACAAAGCCTCAAGTGAGGTGGCAGTACGCGTCAAATTCTCATCTCAATTGATCAATACATTATTAATCCACCCACATCATTCCTCGCGTGCTTGGGAGATGAATCTCCAACAAAAACAATTTCGTTTTGATATCGGAATGAGGCAGATTAGTGAGTGTTGTGATTATAGTTTTAAAAGCTATTCGTTACGCACTACGGATTGCGCATATCTCTAATTTAAAAGTATCTAAGTGTGTTTTATCGGTTCACAGATTTAATCCTTGGCTAAATATAGAGCTAGTACTATTACTTATCAGTTACACCCATTTTTGTGACACTTTTTAAATGTACCACACATTTCCGTTATCTAAAATAGAGAGAGTCGGACGCGCCCACTGAGGGTTCCGTACAAAATTACAAATGTATAGTTTTCCGATTTTTCCCTGTAGGTACTTGTAGTTTACTTGCCAAATTCCATATCCAAATTTAGATTCCCTTGAGCGTGTCGAAATATACGTTTTTTGCGGCACTCACTGTGTAGACTTTCAAGGGCTGAGTATATGGTTTTAATTTCAACTCGATACCTCCACGCGTTCCCAAAGTGTTCCTTTATGGGTTTCGTGTTTTCCTTTTGAGGTGCGGAACCCTATAACATAATAATCCTCTGCTATATTTATAGATAGATAACTAATCTTCTTCGCATCTCATATGCGTGTCACATTTCAAGGAGATCTAGTAACCTTAGCTTACCTGGTGTTTTTGTGCTGCGATGAACGCTATTGTCTCCGCCGCCGGAAGCCAAACTGGCGCAAGGCACAGGTGTCGGCGGGGTATCGATTACGGCACAAGGAAACGTTTACATTCATAACATGTTAGTTATCAACCTAGGCCCACGGTAAGCTCAGTAAGGCTTGTGTTTTGGGTACTAGGCGATGATATATATAATAGATAAATACATATAGAATTATAGATACTTATATACATATATAACATCCATAACTCAGGAACAAATATTCGTGATAAACACACAAATAAATGCCCTGACCGGGATTCGAACCCGGGACCTCCAGCTTCGTAGGCAGAGTCACTACCCACTGGGCTACGGAGTAATAGGTACACTTCTTTGTTTCTTATCGAAGGAGGACTATGTTAGAAACCATTCTTGGAGCGAATGTACATATTTACGATTTATGGTGTCTCATCGTGCGCAGGTTATACAAGTATCTCGTAAACATTCAAGAATAAACCATTATATTATGTTCCGTCTAAAACCGTTTGAAATCCAGCCTTTCTTAATTTCATTCAAAATAAGCATTTACACAACAAATTATTTGCGTTATTCTAGCCATATTTGAAAGAAAAAGATACTTATAATTAACGTCCCAATATACACAAAAAAACTATCAAAAGGCTTAATTCGAGGAAGTTTTAACAGCATAAAGCCAGAGCAAGACACAGCAAGCAGAGGCGCTAATTTTCAGTGGGGACCTAACTTAAAGACGATAATATTTGACACTTTAGTTTTGATTCAGGAAAAACTACGTTAATACCAACTTATGTATTCAAACGCCTAGTATAGTTTCAGTCTAAATATTTCACAAGAACAAGCTCAAAACTTGTAAATTAATAATTACACTGGTTTATGTAAATGATTGTATTATGCCGCTTCTTGTACTTATAAGTAAATAGGTACAGATCCCATTAATTAATATAAATACTTCAGGACCTTTATTTGCCATTGTTGCCTTAAGTATCTGATGTAGAAATAGTTATTTGTTCAACAAGAGAGCAAAGTAGATTTTTGCTGCGAGTGTTGATGTTGAGTCCCGAGCAAGCGAAAGACTCTATATCTGAATCACGAGCGTAGCGAGTGATTCAAAATTAGAATCTTGAGCGTAGTCAGGGACTCAAAGGCACGAGATGCAAATATCTTTGCTCTCGTGTGATACATACAACTTTTCACCTCAGCAGTGAGAACATCGTCACGTTAAAAAATATATCGTTAGGCTTTTACGCACCTATAATATTCTGAATTTGTAATAGACCCCACACTATGATGTTGATGTGTCACCAGTGCTCGATATCAAAATTAAAAAGTTACTTTGACTCACGGAGTGAGCAAAATCGCATTTTGCTCACTGTTTTCACGCAGCAAAATATGCTTGTTCGAGCTGCTGGGGTGAAAAATAAATTTAAACACACTTTTGATGCTGTTTGTCTCTGGGCTCGTGATTTGTAGAGAAACAAAAGGCTAATGTATGATATACAAATATAATAAGAATAATAACTACAACTAAGAAAAGTTAAAAAACCCCCGTCATTTTAATTTCAAAGTTCAATATCTCAAAACTTGTCGAAACTTATCTACGAACCATCTCGATCACATCAGCTTTCGGACAGAAAAAATCCTATTCAAATCGTTCCATTCGTTTAGGGGCTACGATGCCACAGACAGACAGACACACAGCCACGTCAAACTTATAACACCCCCTCTTTTTGAGTCGGGGGTTAATAAATGAACACCAGACTTAGTCTTCTTTCGTTGTACGGAAGTTGCGCAGGATTCGGATAAGTGGCATGCTTTCATTACGGAGCCAAAATAGTTAAGTAATTAGTTACTTTGTCTTTTTTACTATTAGATGATCTCTTAAAATGTTACCGGTTTCTGAAAAAAAAATACCTATATGTATAATGATAAATGATAAAAGATAGAAAACATTTGCAAAATAAATGGTATCCCCTTATCCCACCGAGAAACGTTTTGCTGAATGTATTGTTTCGCAGATTTTTTTATTTCAGTAAGGGTAAACTGAAATTAATCGTTAGGGAAAAAGCTTGTGGCCCTGACAAAGCGATACCCCACAGTCTAATTGATGTAGTTTACCTGTGTGTGTGTCTATGGTTGTTTAACATTTAACACCGGTCCAAGATAAAATTTTATTGACTTTAAAGTTTGTCAGTTTTCTATTTGTTGTAGATTTAGGTACATAACTTGTAATTTTGCATATGCACAGTACGAGTATATCTGGTAAATAAGGACTAACTAGAAACTGGATAAAAGCGCACCGCCAACAAACTGTTCTACAGTTTAGCGAAATTTTTGAAACTGTTCATGTATGTGTAAATCTTTAAACAATAAATTAAAAAATATATATATATATATATTTCTTGTGGTAGCGCTACGCCGTAGTTCGTTATAAGTGCCCGTTCTGAATAAGCATTTGTATATTCATTTCAGAATTGACTTGATATTCAGCATCATCTCTGTTGCTTCTCCGAGACAACGGCCAGTAATCCGTGTGGAAACGTCAGAAATAAATATCACGTTAGTTCCGTGTAAAGTAATCTTTTAAATACAATGTGTACAGAGCGCGAAAGTTTAAAGTGTTATAATTTTATTGACCTGCCTCTACTGACGTGCTAGATAAGGTGGCTGTCGACATGAAGGTGTAACAAAACGTCAGCCTGACAGTTTCAGGCCGTGTTGTCACGTATGTCGCGTGACAGACGTGATACTGACTCGATTAGGTGTTGACAATTAAGTATGTTTACATGGGACTCCGCAACTCAATAGAACTCGTAGGCTTTCTGGGTTGTCAACTGAGAATGGTATCCCGCGCTTATTTATTTATTTAATAATTTACATTACTACCAAAGCGCCTACAATCTTAGGACTTAATATGTAGTACATTACTTACCTAGGGCGGTTAAACAAAGAATGTCTCAGATCGCAGGTATTTGACGCCCGAGCCGAAGGCAAGGGCGATAAATATGCGCTCTGAGGCTTTCTTTATTACCGCCCGTTGTAAGTACAACATTTTACGTCTCTATCTGGCCAGGAAGTGGGATTTTCTGCACGCATAGCGTGCGGTAATTCCTACTTTATGGCCAGGTATGACGTAATAATAAATATAGTATAACACATGACAGTTACATTATACGTACAAATAAAACAAAAGTAGCACTACTAACTAAATATTAGTTCACAAAGCACAAATTTTAGTCAGCAGGCTCGGCCAACTGTCTGAAAGAAAACACATCGGCATCCTGCCTCAGCCAGGGACCGGCCCGCTATCCCTTTCAAAGGGTATTGTTATATGGGTTTTTCATAAAGCTTAACTTACCATACCCTTTCCCGACGAAACCCATTCAATTTGCGTAAAAACCCTTACCAAAAATGTTACCCATTCGTTTAAAAGGTATCCCACACATTTTGAAAGCCCTTATCATAAGCCCTTTCGATTATGGTATCCCAATACCCACCAGCTCATTGAGCAGCGCCGACGCACGAACGCCAGGCGCGTTACTCGCGCGACACGTGCGTTATGGTTACTTGTTGATCCAAACATGTAACCAAATAGTCATTGTCCAGTGACAATTGTCACGACGATGAATTAAGGAACTTATTGAACCAAGCGAAGTTCTCAGTTTCAGCTTAGGAAAAAAATATTACGTATGTCCGGCGTCTGTCCGGCTGTTCTCATTTACAGATCGCATTTCTCAGCCGATTCTCTTGAATTTTTGGGAGCAGGTTCAATAATTATATCGATTTTTTTGTCAATTCAGTTATTCAAATTAAAAAAAAAGAAAGAATAGAAGATAGGGTTACGACTTCTTATGTATAGCTCATGCAGCCACTAGTTAGTTTATAGTTTTTCGGGACAAAGGTTGTGCTTGCGTCAATTTATTTGAATCATTATCATCATCATCATCATTTCAGCTACAAGACGTCCACTACTGGATATAGGCCTCCCCCAAAGAATGCCACAATGATCGCTCCTGCAGGTGAAACAGTTTATAGATAAAAACACAAGTACGGAGGTGTGTTTGTCGCGTGACAGACTTGAGCTACTAATTCGCACTAACCGCTTACAATTAAACTTAATAACCTCGTTTACATGACGCGGCGGTACGGTAACTCACAACAGTTGAAATGGCTATTTCAGGCCACATTAATCCACTTAGTGTGCTTTGTTTACTTGTTTCATTCATGCCGCCTATCTTACGTTAAAATCCGGTGACAAACTCGGAATAATGTATACTTGTTCTGTGGTAACAAACAAGCATACGGCCTACCTGATGGAAAGCGGACACCATAACTTATGTATTCTTGCGAGAGTCATAAGCGCGTTGCCAACTCTTTATTAATTAGACGATTGCTGAAATAAATTGCAGGTTTCTAGCTATACTTAGGTCTAATATTTTTGCTATGCAAATACTTGCATACGCAATGACACATGTTATACAACGACGGTGGCAAACAAGCTTACGGCCTGCCTGATGTCAAGCAGGTACCGTCGCCTATGGACACTTGTGACTCCAGAAGATTCACAAGCGCGTTGCCGACCCTTTATTCACATGAGGAATTGCTGTGTTGGCAGATAGAGACAGCAGGTCCCTCACTCCCAACACAGCGCATCCTAGTGAGCTCTGGCGACCTTACTCACCACCAGGAACACAACACCACATACTTCATAGCATGCAATAATATAGCAACACTACAAAGCATATATGAATGTTTTACTAGCACTACTGTAGATAGTTTACCCAGACAATATGCCATTTTATTGGATTAGAGGATTAAATAAATTGAACAGGTCAGGTCACCTTTATACCCCGGATCAGTAGCTCTACTATAAGTTTTATCGATACATATAGGTACGTTTTTGAACTCGTTTGTGTTCAGTTTAAATTTGTATGGCAACGCGAACAGCGCCTCTGCTGGTAACTATTTAGGAACTACGCGTTGCCATACAAGTTGAAACTAAACCAACCGCGAACAAAAACGTATATGTACCTATCGATAAAACTTATATTATAGCTACAGCATATAATGCGACTGTTTTCAGTATGTATGTATGTCAGTCTTCCTACACATACTCAGTGTCGTTTATTTAGAAATAATTCCAGATTCAATAAAAAAACTTACACCATACGTCATCATCGTCATATCATCATCATAGGCCTTTCAGTCTATTACAGACTATAAAAACAGTGTTAAGGGGAGAGACAACGTCTCTTATGGCTATAATAATATAAGCCTATACGGGAGCGGCACGCACGACCGCAAGTCATGCAAATATCTTTTAAAAAAAATAAAGTGGATGAAAGATGCTCATGACCGAAACACTCGCAGTAAGTTTTTAAACAAAATGAATGCTCCGCACCACAACACCGCGGGTTTTCGGGGTTCTTTTAAATACTCGGCATCTAAGATATGGATCGACCTACCACCGCCTTTACGAACTAACTTGTCCCTCCTAACGTTTAAGCGCATATTGAGTTTAATTTTGATAGCAAAACAATTAGATACAAGCTGAAGGGACTATTTAAATCTGGTGTCTTGTGGTTGTTATTATTATTTAACTTCTGTGCATTTAAAATATATCGACCTCTCTGTTCCAACAGATTAGGAACTAAATTCTGTAGTAAGTTAAGTTATTTTCCCTATAAGTAGGTCTAAGCTAATCTGAGTGTTCTTCTTTCCTTTCTCTCTTTTTTTTATTTTACCGTTTTTTTATTGTATTATATTGTAATTACTTTGTGTTTTTCTTTATTTTTTGTTCTACCTCGACCTGCACTAGCAGTCAATGTGGACGTGGTGTGTGTGAGTGAAAAGGGGACGAACTGAAAACCAGCGCTGTACAGCCGCAATGACTGTCACAGCACATGCTGAGTTCTTTCCTTTTGTCACACAAATAATCTTGTATTTTTTTTCTCATAATGTATTTTTCGTATGTAATCTGTTTGTGTGACAATAAACATTTTTCTTTCTTTTTTTCTTTCTTAAATGAAACTTGCTCGCGGGGAACAGGTGCTATGCTGGTGCCTCTTGGATCGCTTATTCGCGAGAATTCTAAACCAGGCTTCGTCATGATTTGTATGCCCTTCCAACGTCAAAGCGACACGGTGGTACAAAGCCGAATGTACAAAAATAGACTTGCCAGATGTCCTAGTGGTAAGTGGGACATTTTCAGCTACCGTTGAAGCCTACTTCCTTCCCCGAGGCTATTAGCAGCACATTCGACGTCACCGTCGACATGTCCAGCTTGCGTCCGACTGCCCTTTGTATTATTAACGAAGTTTTCGCTATTCAGAACAATAGTATAGCTTTAACGGCTACGGGTGTATTTATAACCCATTCAAGGCAAAACAACTGCGTGCTACGCCGTAGAGTGGCAGCAATTTTCCGCTTTGTAGAGGTATTGCTTGTAGAGGCATGACTTGTGTATGAGTCATTAGCCTTGTATGGATTAATAAGAAACTTTAATATTATTTGGCGACTTAAGTAAATCTGGAATTTTAATCTCTATTTTAATTTCATTGACCTGGAAAAGGCATTCGATAGAGTGTCGAGGAAACTAGTGTGGCAAGCAATGCGTGCACAGCATATACCGGAATCGTATGTTTCTCTGGTGCAAGATATGTACGAAAATGTTTGCACCCAAATTAAGACGCCCGCTGGTATCACCGAACCATTTCAGGTCAAAGTTGGCGTTCATCAGGGTTCGGCTCTGAGCCCTTTACTCTTAAATTTGAGTATGGATTACATCACTAAAGCCCTGCAGTCCCGAATCCCATGGTGCATGCTGTACGCAGACGACATTGTACTGATAGCGAAAACAGCATCGGAGCTACAACAAACTTTTAACACGTGGTTAACGGAACTCGACAAACACGGATTGCGTATCAGTCGCACTAAAACTGAGTACATGGAGTGCGATCTGGGCGGGACTGATCAGGTAAACTGCAAAATACAGATCGGCGACGCATCACTGCCCAAAGCCGAACGCTTTAAATATCTCGGGTCCATGCTGACGACTGATGCGCGCGTAGACGAAGATGTAAACCACAGAATTAATACAGCCTGGATGAAGTGGAGAACCTTATCAGGGGTACTGTGCGACACTAGGATGCCAGTAAAAACGAAAGGCAAAATATACAAAACTGCAGTGAGGCCTGCTATGTTATATGGTGCGGAATACTGGACTGCCCTAAAGAAGCACGAACAAACACTGCACACAGCAGAGATGCAAATGCTGGGATGGGCGAAGCTCAAAGAATGTAGGCTCCGTTGGTATGGTCATGTAATGCACCGAGAACATGACTACTCCGTAAAGACAGTGCTTAATATCAACACCCCAACCCAGAGGGAGAGGCAGACCACCGGCTACGTGGTGGTCAAACATCGAGAAGGAGCTAAAAGCACAGGACGTTTCACCTATGACAACCCAGGATAGAATTTCCTGGCGCCGCTGCACAAGGAGGCCCGACCCCAGCTGAACTGGGACAAGGGCAGGAAGAAGAAGAAGAAGATAAACTGGGCAAACATCAAACTAACTAACATCAAACTGCCCGCGACTCCTTCCGCGTGAAACTCGTTTATATCGTAGGTCCATACAAACTATCACCCCCGTCAAAAAAAAAATATTCCTTAGGGGTGTATTTTTCCAAAACGCAAAAAAATATTTTTTTGTATTCTTAATTTAATAGCTTAATAAAGAGTGTCCCCCATACAAACTTTGCACTCCTATTTAACCCGCTTAGGGGTGGGTTTTTCCAAAACTCTAAAATTACTTCTCTTGTATTGTAACAAGGAGATACACAGTTTCAAGTCTCTCACAAAAAAATACGCTATCCTCATACAAACTTTCAACCCCCTTTTTACCCCCTTGAGGGTGGAATTTTCAAAAACACTTTCTTAGTGGCTACTTACGTTATATATAAATAAATTAAATAAATATAAATATTTGCGGACAATCTTACACAAATCAACCTAGTCCCAAACTAAGCAAAGCTTGTACTATGGGTACTAGACGACGATATAGATACTTATATAGAGAAATAAATACTTAAATATATAGAAAACATCCATGGCTCAGGAACAAATATTCGTGCTCATCACACAAATAAATGCCCTTACCGGGATTCGAACCCAGGACCTCTTGCTTCTATAAACTACCTATTGTGAAAAAAAAAGCTTTCTAAGTTCAACGGTTAGGACTTTTACGTTTATATATATAGATTACATTTTTTGATGACAGCTCATGACATTTACCATAAAGCCAACTTTGAAATTTGTCATGTTTCGCTATTACAATATATTGATTCATCATCATCATCATATCAGCCGAAAGACGTCCACTGCTGGACATAGGCCTCCCCCAAAGAGTGTCACAATGGCCGGTCCTGCGCCACTCGCATCCAGCGGACTCCCGCGACCTTTACCAGGTCATCAGTCCACATTCTGGGGGGCCTACGTGGTCAACCTTTCCGCCCCAACGGCCATCAGTTCTACGTGCAATATGCCCCGCCCACTACCACTTAAGTTTAGCAATTCAGAGGGCTATATCGGTTACCTTGGTTCTGCTGCTGCGGATAGCCTCATTTCTGATGCGATCGCGCAGAGAAACTCCCAACATAGCCCTCTCCATTACCCTATATATTGATTGCATTAACCCATTCAAGGTTAAGAATTTACATATGAGTCAGACCTCTACGAGTGATTTCCGCTACATTGCGGTAGGTAAATGATTGACAGGCGCTACGGCGTAGCATACTTAGCGTGGCTTGCCTCGCATAGGGTAACAGTTTAACAGTAAGATGAAGCGCCATCGTAATTTTTAACACCACCTGAAAAACATCGAAAAAGCGGCAGTAGTTTTGGGGAAATAGGGCAGTGTATTTTACTGACAAGACATTTAAAGTGTCCGGGGATCTAAATGGCAGGCGGCTGCCGCGGACCGTGTAGGCAGGTCGTAAAACCAACCGCAGTGTAGCTTAATGGGGAGCGACCAATTCCTAATATTCCTATTGCAGTGTTATATTACTATAACATGTGGGTCGCGACCCCCCAGCTGATATTGAAGCAAAACCGATTCGATCATTGTAAAATAAGAAAGTTTTAAGTTTGGAACAGCGGAAGATAGGGGCTCGTGAGTAGTTTGCCGTATTAAGGGGGTCAGAAAACACTGTTCTATTGTAATATAGCTATATTACTATATGTGACTTTGAACTCTACCGTCTCTTAGATCTGGACGCCAAACGCCAGATCCGTAAGACTCGGCCCAAGCCCTCCTACCACTACACCTATGACTCAAGTGGACAGCTTCACTGTGTCTCATGCTGTCGTACGTTCAAAACCAAATTTGGTTTTGCAAGTCACACTCGAGCCCATGCACGTAAAGTTTCCCAATCTTAGATTTTGTCAGGATGTCGCCGTCGACGGATACGTCTGGGAGGACATCATCATCATCATCATCATCATCATATTACTATATCATCATCATCTCCCGAGCCTATATCCCATATATTTTGGGCTCGGCCCTCCTAGTCCGTTTTCGACGCGATTTTGTGTTATTTCTGGATTTACATCCAACGTCTTCAGGTCTTTGG
Source organism: Epinotia brunnichana (assembly GCA_963854355.1). Taxonomy (NCBI): domain Eukaryota; kingdom Metazoa; phylum Arthropoda; class Insecta; order Lepidoptera; family Tortricidae; genus Epinotia; species Epinotia brunnichana. The sequence goes on along the minus strand of OY977945.1, from coordinate 1,648,333 downwards.
AAATGGTCCCCATCCAGGTTGTCGGCGGGCGACCTGGACGCATTTTTGGTTGCTGTAATATTCCTTACGGTTCTTGTCATATGCAATGAGGGGCGCCTCATGACATGGCCGTACCAACGTAGTCGATTCTCTCTCAGCTTGTCTGTTATATTTGCAACTTTAAATGTTCCGCTTATGTATTCGTCCTTGATTTCATCTCTAAGGGTTACACCTCCGCTCCATCTCAGCATCTTCATCTCCGTAACGTGAAGTTGTAATTCGTCTGACTTCCGCATAGCCCAGCATTCGGATCCATACATCAAAGCGGGTCTAATTGCTCTTTTATATATGTTTCCTTTAACCTGTATGGGCATCTTCGCGTCACAGATAACTCCTGTTAGTGAGCTATATTACTATATAGCTACTTAAATACATATTGTAATTGGGCTATAGCTAGCTAGTTATAGCCTAATTACAATATGTATTTACGTAGGTACTAAGATTCAGTCTGACACCTGTATTTAGTATTCCTCTTCGATACCAATGTATTTCGAGCAATCGCTAACTAATTTTAATGCGAAATGTGACCCAAATCGACCCCCGAGGTTCTATACCTCATAACCAAATGCGCTAAAATCAGATTGAATTTTAATTCAATACAGATCACCTACATATAAGCTGCCCTACAAACTCGGGGCTACTTACCAGTGTTACCTATACAATAACTTTAAAGAACTAGGTATTGAAAGTCTACGATTTCGTAGTAAAGTGTGGGTACAAACTTGTTCATTTCTAATTGGTTCAAAGCCAAGCCTTATTGCGAGCCCCATAAACCCATCCGTCTTGTACTTATTTCTTACTTCCATTTACTAATGGCACTTGTACATACACTGTCTTACTAAACTAAAAGAGCGTTACCGCCGCTGCATCCCTTAAGACTTTCATCGTTTTCACATCAGACTTGTAGCAGAATGACGTCATCATGATGGATCACCCGACCCGTCGCACGACTCGTCCGCGGATCGATCCGACTCATCCGACGTCTGAAAACAAGATCGTTCAAAGAGTGCTATCACCTTCTAGTATTCCAACGTCGTAAAGGATAGCATTAGTTATATTGAATGGGAGGCGCGCCCTGAAAGCGTGGGCGGGGGCGATATTCTTTTATTTCGGCCGTTCGGGGAATTGATTTTGGCCTCGGTTTGGCATTTGTCGTAAGGTTAAAGTTAACGGATTTTGAGTTCACATTTACTGGCCGTGTTTTATGCAAATTCGACATTGGCCATATTGCCCAAAAAATATATTTAATTGAGTTGACATTTTGCGTTCAGCGCCATCTCTGTTTTGATCTTGGGTATTAACGGCACACTCGGTTCTTTATTTTAGATGACGAAGCCCAGGTACCTATTATTTGTGCAATGCAAACTTTAACAGTAACTTTCTACTTGCAAAAACGAAACTTAACAACTATCATTTTGGAGTAGTCTCATAAACTAAACTCAACTAAGTATTCTATTGATAGTTCAACTTCACGTTAAGCTTAAACTTTACTTAATAGTAGGTATACTCAGCAATAAAATTTGTCAATACATCATAATGCCAACTGTTTCCTAAAAAGCGACTGTTGAAGCAATTGGCGAAACAAAATCAGGAGTCGCGGTCAGCAAAAGTGTCTTGAAAACTCATCAACGCTGCCCATAAATTGATTAAGCTTTACCCCGATAATGGGGTAACCTCCCGGTCGGTCGCGGCGTCCCCACCCGCGCTCAGTCGCTACGCGATCATTGCGCAGGGCAGACGTCCTATCGACCGCGAATATAAACACTCATTGCATGTTTTCATTCGTGTTGGCCAGTGATTTGGTGTACAATCGGTTTGTGTAGTGAAGTTGTTTTTGTTTTTCGCCGGTTTGTAAGTGGCCAGGTTTTTTTGTAGGGAACGATATCGATATAGAGAGTTCGATATTTGAACCCGAAACTGCCTTTCTCACTGAATTCGTTTTTGAACCGGTCAATAGTGCATGCGATTCTTTTATGATTATTTTACAATGCGTTGAAACTGATTTACAGAGTTGATATTTCATAACTGAGTGTACTTAAAGGACCACATCATAACTATGTTCTTATTGTAATAGTACATTTCGATGCTAGAGCGGAAAGTATGTCATTACTGCACGAGTGCCGAGATATCTTGCCACGAGCCGTAGGCGAGTGGTAAGACTCGGGACGAGTGAAGAATGACATTTCCGCACGTGTATCGAACGACGTTTTTTAATACAGTTGCGAAAAAATAAGAAAAACAACAAGTAAGAACAGTGTTAATTTTTTTTTTTTTATCAACTTCATTATTTTTTAACTGTATTACAACAACTATAATTATACTTTCCACTAACATTAGTAACGATAAGTAAAGTAGTATAAGTTTTTTACTAACATAATATGGATGTGTGTCCGAAATAAATGCTTTCATTTCATTCATTTCATTTTATTACAATCATGTTACAGAATTAATAATATAAAAGTTTCAAATTCCTTACTTGTTGTTTTTCTTATTTTTTCGCAACTATATTGAAAAACGTCGTTCGATACACGTGGAAAAGTAAAAAGCACTAGTGCGCAAAATACAACTTTGCGCACGATTTGCAGCTACATAAAGTACCACTTTTTGAGCAACTGTATTAAAAAATCTTTTACCACAGTTTCGTCATAATTATGGGATTTACCTACATATTCGTCATCGTAATTGGGTCAATTTAATCACTACAAACTTTGTTTAGGTTACTCTCGAAGCACTACCAATTAATTTTATATTAAACTATTCCAATTTAATGGTTTGGAACGTAATTAACCCCGTATTGTATTGAGGTAATTATAGTTAGTTTGTGTTTAAAACAATTCATCTTGTTGGTAAATATAAAATATGTTAAATTCTTTTAAATTTTTATTTTCGCGTAGGTTTGAATACGAACTGCTTTTTAGGGTTCCGTATCCACAGGGCAAAACGGGACCCTATTACTAAGACTCCGATGTCCGTCTGTCTGTCTGTCTGTCTGTCTGTCTGTCTATCTGTCCGTCTGTCACCAGGCTGTATCTCATGAACCGTGATAGTTAGACAGTTGAAATTTTCTCAGATGATGTATTTATGTTGCCGCTATAACAACAAATACTAAAAAACAGAATAAAATATATATTTAAGGGGGCTCCCATACAACAAACGTGATTTTTTTAGCCTTTTTTTTATAGATGATGGTACGGAACCCTTCGTGCGCGAGTCCGACTTGCACTTAGCCGATTTTTTACTATCTCACCCATCGTTTTTTTGCACGTGAGTAGTATAAAAGGCAGTCTTCTTGTAGAATGTGGGTAATTAACACAATATATTCCTCTAAAATGTAGGTACCTAATTAATGATAGTTAACAAAGGAATTGTTTCTTTCAGTCTAGTAGGCTTATGAATTGCATACAGAGTCAGGAAGTGATAACATCACTGTTTATCGTTTATCAAATCAAGTAGCAGCACATCTGGACCGTTGATAGTGCGATTTGAATGGCATCCGGTGTTGAACAGGTTGTACTTGTTATCGCGACAGTTCACATTTCGTATTATCTACTGGCCGCCTCTTACTCCCTGGCCACGACTTTGATCTTAAGCGACCTGCGACCAGCGTTTTATCTGTTCATTGCGCGTGATCCCAACTAACCACAGTGCGATGCGCGTCTCGACCGCGCAATGAACAGATAAAACGCTGGTCGCAGGTCGCTTAAGATCAAAGTCGTGGCCAAGGCGTTAGGGGGAAGCATCCACCAGAGACATGCGGAGATGTGTTTTCTCATATACTTAACACCTCGCATGTCTAAAGTTTCGTCTTATTCAGACAAAACGTCCAGAGAAATACTTTATGTCATCATTAAAATAATCGATAAATTGCTGCAACAATTATCTTTACGTCATACCTGGCCATAAAGTAGGAATTACCGCACGCTATGCGTGCGGAAAACCCCACTTCCTGGCCAGATAGAGACGTAAAATGTTGTACTTACCACGGGCGGTAATAAAGAAAGCCTCAGAGCGCATATTTATCGCCCTTGCCTTCGGCTCGGGCGTCAAATACCTGCGATCTGAGACATTCTTTGTTTAACCGCCCTAGGTAAGTAATGTACTATTATGTAGGTGTTTGTTTTAAGCATGTTTCAAATGTGCAATGGTTTTAGACGAAATTGAGCCATTATGAGATACTTTAACTGCCAAGTTACGCTACGACTGCTACGCCGTAGCTCGTAGCATTCTTGCCGAAACATCTCATAAACGTGGATATTTGCGGTCATGGACAAAAACTAGTACTTTCATATTATCTGTAATTTCTGTAACAAGATACCTAAGTATCTTCAAACAACGATCTAAAACGTCTAATTAATGCAAAGATCGCGTCATCTGCGTCATCGTTGTAACGTGATGACTCCAGACTTCCTTTAATGTGAAACAAATAGAAACAAAGTTTTCATCGTGTGACGGAAAATAATAGCAAAAAGTTTACCCTCCTTCTGCAGCTGTGCGAAAATATCAACTTTATAATTGATGTTGAGGGTATGCTTCAAAAGCTCTTATATTCGAATAAAATCAAGTTCGCCTTTTTATATAGTTGAGTCCGCTGGATGAGAGTGGCGCAAGACCGGTAATTTGGGGGAGGCCTATGACCAGGAGTGGACGTCTTTTGGCTGATATGATGATGATGATCATATAGTGCAATAAAGTTTAAATAAATGAACAAAGAAAATAGACCAGCAGGGTAAACGCGTAATATTTCTAACGGTTAGAACACAATAAACTTGTTAAACAATCACTCAGTAGGACAATATAAGATGATCTTTGTACGAAAATTATTTTCGGAAATCTGTGTGAGCTCTCTATTTTAACATCATCATCATCATATCAGCCGAAAGACGTCCACTGCTGGACATAGGCCTCCCCCAAAGAGTGCCGCAATGGCCGGTCCTGCGCCACCCGCATCCAGCGGACAGCGGATTTTAACATAATTAGGCTAGAAAGAGGTTAATCGTCGAATCCGACCCGGCTGGGCAGCATTCGGGAAGCTACGGCACATCTTTTCGTCCAATATTCCGCAGTGTCTCAAGACGAGAGTCTTTGACCAGTGTGTGTTGCCAGTGATGATGATGACATATGGCACGGAAACGTGGTCGCTTACTATAGGCCTCATAAGAAGGCTCAAAGTCACTCAAAGGGCAATGGAGAGGGCTATGCTGGGAGTTTCTCTGCGCGATCGCATCAGAAATGAGGCTATCCGCAGCAGAACCAAGGTATCTGATATAGCCCTCCGAATTGCTAACCTTAAGTGGCAGTGGGTGGGGCACATTGCACGTAAAACCGATGGCCGTTGGGGCGGAAAGGTTCTCGAGTGGCGACCACGTACCGGAAGGCGCGGCGTGGGTAGGCCCCCCACAAGGTGGACTGATGACCTGGTAAAGGTCCCGGGTGTCCGCCGGATGCGGGTGGCGCAGGACCGGCCATTGTGGCACTCTTTGGGGGAGGCCTATGTCCAGCAGTGGACGTCTTTCGGCTGATATGATGATGAGGCTTAATTAGAGAGTTAAGTAAAAGATGAAAATTTTAAAGATGGTGCAATTATTAGTAAAAAAAACACAATATAATAGTAGGTAATTTATAGCCGGTAATTTATTGCACTCGTAACTAAAGGTATTTTATCTATTAAGTATGAATAAGACACAAACAAAGTGTTTCCGGAAATGCATTATCATCGCGGTACCAAAACACCGTACGTACAAAAGACGTTCCCAAGTCATATCACTTTATAGAATTAAAATATAAATATTAGTATTGTACGAGGTTGACAGCAATCGCATCAGCAGAGTTACTCATATACCATATACCTACTATATAATTTACTCATAATATTGCGTTTACTTAGAAATTGGACTTTGATTAAATAGCGTTTAAGTTGATACTCACTTATTCTGGAAGTCGTTGTTCGGTATGAGTAATATTTTCATGCAACCGTAGAAGTATTGTCGTAACTGTGATATAGAATCGGGTATATAATATAATAAATTCATACAATTTCTTTAGTCAGATAATAACCATCTGAATCCCCTTTTCACGTGTAGAACTTACTGTTTTTGCAATTTAACGACTAACTTTGTTATTTTTTAGATGGAACTAAATGGCATTATAGTCCCGAAATACCCGCTTTCAATTTGAATACTACGTCGTGTTTAAATTTAACCACACGATAAACACGCTTCATAATATTTACGGTTTTACGCTACCCACTGCAAGCTCAACACTACCTACTCGAGTACTCAAAAGGAATGTGGCACGTGGATCCATTGCGCAGATGAGAGATTCAAATAGTAAAATGTCCTAACTACGTCATGAAACTCATGAATCATGATTTTCCCAGGCCGACTCTACATATATAGGGTGTGGCCTGTAATAGGAGCAAAAAATTAAACCCTAGATTATTAAAAATATTTCCACGTTGTTTTATTTTAAAAAAAGAATATTTAAAAAAAAAAAAAAATCTTTAAAATATGTTCACTTGTATTGTTTTACTCTTCTGGAATGCTATCAGTAACTTTTTATATTAAAAAAACAAAAAAAAATTAAATAAAAATTTAAAAATTACAAAAATATATTTTGAAAACAAAAATGCAAAATCTATTCTGACTCATTACATGATGTTACCTCTAAATCCGCATTGACTGCTGTGCTATTATGTCGTGGTGCCAAGATACATTACTTGGAGGTCATAACTTTAGATCAAAATTTCTCAGAAACCAAAAAAAATTAAAATGAATACAAGGGGTTACTGCAAATGCTCTAAGGAAGCGTCCTTTTGAATATTTGCTCCCATTACAGGCCACACCCTGTATAGGCGGGTGTTTTAACTGAAATGTGCGACTTTTACGAGTGGAATCCTAAAAAAATGTATGGAAAATTGGGGACACTTTTTTTCTTTATCGGAAGCAAGAATGCCCATGATTCTGAACTGGAAAAACCAAAAAATCTCAATTCTGAGAAAAAAGTAAAAGTCGCACATTTAGATAGATGTTTATTTTCTGACATATATGTAACTTAACTGGCAGTGGGCGGGGCACATTGCACGTAGAACTGATGGCTGTTGGGGCGGAAAGGTTCTCGAGTGGCGACCACGTACTGGAAGGCGCGGCGTTGGTATGCCTCCCACAAGGTGGACTGATGACCTGGTAAAGGTCGCGGGAGTCCGCTGGATGCGGGTGGCGCAGGACCGGTCACTTTGGAACTCTTTGGAGGAGGCCTATGTCCAACAGTGGACGTTTTTCGGCTGATGATGATGATGATGATGTAACTTAAAACTTTGTGTTTTAATCGCGATGAAAACGAGGGGTAGAAAGGGAGGGGACATTATAAGTTTAACATGTGTATCTTTATATCTGTGTATCTTTTTGTGGCATTCTAGTTCACTGATGAACTAATTTGAGGGCGTTTTTTTTATTGAAAGTCTTGACTGTCGAGTTTTTTCTTGCTATATGTACTCGTATGTAGTGTCGGGTGTTTTTTTTTTCGAACGATTCGCGTAAACGAAACGCGAAAAGCGACATCAACGTTTCTCTAACTTAATATTAAGGTAACCTGATATGCAAAAATATCTACATACCGCTTATCTTAAAGCAGAAAATAGCCAATTAAATGATTCTCAAATTAGCTAGATGTTTAGAACATTATTTACACAATTGATAGGCAATTTGAGTGGCCTTCCATTTTTTATATTAGGCATTCGTTAATCGGTCGTCAACGCGCAAATTTAAATAGTCTAGTTGTTGGGATTAGTAAAACCTGTTACTGGCAGGATAATAACTAATGGCCTTGTTCATAACCGTTCATCAAACTTATTTTATTTAACGGCCTCCGTAGCCCAGTTGGTAGTGACTCTGCCTACGAAGCTGGAGGTCGCGGCTTCGAATCCCGGTCAGGGCATTTATTTGTGTGTTTATCACGAATATTTGTTCCTGAGTTATGGATGTTATATATGTATATAAGTATCTATATGTATTTATCTATTATATATATCGTCGCCTAGTACCGACAACACAAGCCTTATTCGAGCTTACCGTGGGCCTAGGTTGATTTGTGTAAGATTGTCCAGTAATATTTTTTTATTTATTTTAACTTAAATGCCGTTACAATTCTCTTGTCTTTATAGGTATGTCCATTTTTCATTTGTTTTTGGGAGAAAGGGGTCACAAAACACATTTTAGTTAAACAAAAGTTTGTTACATCCAAGAGCGCTCAATCCAAAACACACTTTACTTCCTCCCACGCTACCATGCAAGTTACGGACTTTTTTTTTCTGTTTTGTAACATATTTGTTTGGAGTTCACACAAACTCGAACGCTGTGAGGAGTGGTGTGCTTCCTCGCGCATCAACAACATTCTATAAACTCTATTGAATAAGTGGCCTAGTTACGAAATTTCATTGGCCGCTATATGAACATTCCTTTACTCTAAATAGCGATTTTGTTTATAGTGGTATAGGTATATAGGTGGGTCGTAAACGAGTCTCGAAACTGCCGCTACTGCCATTGCGAAGGTCAGAGTTGTTTACAATATCCTCGTAAACATGAGAGCCGCCGATCGATATATCCTTCCGTTTTCTCTGCGTGATTACACTTCAACACTTCTAAAATGTAATGTAATGCCTTCTTAACACATTCACTGCCAAGAATCGCTACGCTCGTAGCGATCGGCTAATCGCGATTCCTGGCAGTGAAAGTGTTAAAATATACGAAGACTTTGTTTGTTTTTACTGCCAATGCATATCATGTCAAAGGAACAGAATAACAGTGGCATTGGCACAAATTACTACATACATTAAAAACACCCCTGATACATTAAACATAGCTAAGAACCATATCGATCGAATCGACAGACAAGACTTTCCATTAAAAAACAATTCGGCTCATCTGTGTGGATGCTACCATGTCGCAGACATCTAATTCTTACGTTACTAAAAGTTTCCCACTAATACACAAAAAACCCACCAATTTCCAAAAATGAGGAAGTTCTTTATTTATTTAAGGAAGCGGAACGATACTTCTCGATATTTTCTTCAGAATCGAATGAGTGGCACCACTTCTCCGTATGTCTGTACATATTTGTACATAATAGTGTAATCTTATTCCTAATTCATCTAAACCCCATTACAACATACACGTTGCATTGTGAAGGACATAGGGAAACCCGTAAAGGTAGCCACGTGACCTGGTCGCTGCTGAACGCACTAATTGTACGTTGTTACTGCGTTTCTCTTACGGGACACTGGCTATACTCAACAGTTAGTTAATAGAATTTCTTTACAATCAGGTCAGATATTTTCAAGACTATATTAATAAACAGGCATCAAATGGCCATTTTGACCCTGGTATTTACTCATAGGAAATAAAATTAAGGTGAAAAAAAGAAGTGCGGTTAAAAAGTAATACATAGATAAAGTCGCAGCCAAGAAACCGGTAGTATCAACTTATTACTTCACCTAACATTCTGAACGTATGTACACCAAACTACATAATAATAGCAACAGGTACACAGCCACGGGAACCACGACAAAATTCAATGACGCGAACGTAATTGAGCCTCGTCAATGTCATTGTCGTGTTTATACGTGTCAGCAATTGTTTTGTTAATATTCATGTGGATTTTTTGATACCGCTATTTACCATAAGCGGTTTGGTTAGGTTCGGAATCCCAAACTATAAACATTTTCGTACAACTCTGTATGGCTCGAAATCACCAATCATAGAGCATAACTTGCCCCACTGCCAGGAAAAGGCCTCCCCTTCTTTTTCCACTGCTCTCTATTTTTAGCTTTATGACCATTCCTTTAAAACGGAGACTAACACATCCCGCCATAGCGGACGAGGTCTGCCGCGTCTCCTTTTCTAGTTCTGAGGTTTCCACTCCGTGGTCCTCTTTGCCCATAAATCACTACCTACCTAGTAGAAAATTCGTTCGCCGCACTAGGTATAGTATAAAACTATAGATAGTAATATACTTATCTTTAACGTTTCACGAATATCCATAACAATTCATATGAAGCGCAATAACTGATTGCGATTCGTTGCACGGAAAGTTTTATTATACTCACAAATCAAATTTACAGCGATATATTCTTGAAACTAAATGTTCTATTATTATTGTTACGTATATAGTTCAGAGCAAAGAAAATTGTTCAAAATTCTGTAGAACCATGTAATTTGCACTTGTTTTCAGTGTAGCCGTGGAATTGAGGGTAGCATAACTAGCATAGCAAAGTTATAACAAATTGAATCCACGTATTGAGTTACCAACTTGAGCGCATCGCTGTTTTGTTTGGATAATCCAGTTGTTTCGAGTTTTTTTTACCTACTTCACTCAGCAACTTGTCATCCTTCAGACCAATTTCTGAATAGAATACCTTTTTATCGCCGATGTGAGCAAAGTTTACTTATTAAGATTGTTAGTTGCACGACACTTACGAAAAAACGTGTCCTTGCAGATACCTTCTAAGTATCTAATCAGTATGTCAGAAGACTGGAATGAAATCCAAGGAATAACCTACAATTTCGTGCCAAATTCCAGAAAAAACGTAGTTACAGAAGGATTTTCCGATCATAAAGAACCGCCAATTGTATATAATTAGGAACATAATCCGCCTTATGAATTGAAACGGTGACTATTTATAGCCTACTTAGCGTAAACTTCCTAGACACGAGTACCAGTAATGTAAACGGTCCTGAAATACAGTTGAATAAATATTTATCTCTTAGTTTCAGTTTACTATTTGAACATGATTGTATCACTTCCGCCTTGTGAATCGTCATAACTTTTCATGCGTTTGATTTGATTCTTGGCTGCCCTAGTACATTCGAAAGCTGTGTTAACCGTATCATTTTGTAAGGAAATCCGATATAGCTTGTGTTTTATTGCTCTTGCATCACGATGTCTCCTTCAAGTACATTTCAACTTATGAAATACATTTCTTAAATCCTTTCAAGGCAAAACGGTTTGATATGACATGAACTATAGTCGGACTACCAACTGCGACAGTGACAGGGTAGCTGGAAACATAAGTAGCTCTTATTTTTAACTCTCCCTTTCTTTGCATAAGAAAAATGTGTTTCGTAGCTACTCCCAGCTACTCCAGGAATGGTTAACCCGACTATGTTTCTTTTGTCAAGTTGTTTATCTTACTCTTACCCCTCCTTGTGTAATAGCATTTCGTCGTTCCGACCAACGCATGTGTTTGTAGCCAAGGCTAAGTGAATGACTATAGTATACAGAGTGAGTGAACAGTGATCATGGCAATGGACACTATGGCAGTGGAACTGCCGGACCTGAATACGCTGACGCCGCAGGCGCCGGTGGAGGAGACTGCTGAGGAAAAGTGAGTATCAACATAAATAGTAAAGCCATTTAGTCAATTTACTCATTCTCTGTTCAGAGCTGCAATGTCGAAGGCGGAGTCCATAATGATTGCCAAACTGCGTTAGAAGCCTAGCCTCGAAGAACGTCGATGGCGGGAAATCACGAAACCCCGTACGCCAAGCCATCAAATGCCGGCCAGAATTACCGATCAAACTTTGTAATACACAAGTATAGTGGTATTCAAATTGGCTTGGCACTGAATGGATTACGGATATGGTAGACTGAAAACCTGCCTTAAAATGTTAGTTTTGGGAATTCTGTGCAGACACTATCGTGAGTTTTTACTAAATGGTTAGTCCAAGTGCACAAATGGACTAAAGCGTTTACTTTTGTTTGAAAGCTGATGTTTTCCTGCCATGATTTACTTACACCCGCTTACAAAATTCAGTACTCAATAGGATCCCATTTAAAGTAGTAAAGTAGGTATCCATTTTGGTTATCCGGGTGGGATTCCGGTGATTACTAGAATTATAATATTTGAATAACTTCCGTTAGGCCGTTCGCCAGATACCCGACGATCAGGTAATTTTAAGCAACCGGAAAAAACGTCACTGTTTCTCGAAATTTTGTTTGTCTTGGTAAAGCGTTTAATTCGATTAACGTAGTGAGTATTCGCCTATTTTTAGCGCGCCTGTTATGCAAAGACTTTAGGGCTGACCTAAATAGTGAATTACGCCTTGCATTCGACTCGAGACGAAATCTGCAATGTTTTGCAGCCGCTAAACCACTCGGCTGCGGAACAAAAGACACCACACCAAACACCAAGGCCGGCGCAAAATCAGAACAATTAGATATTCAGAACGACTCCACCGTCGCTTCTTAAAATTTCTTTCCACCAATGTTGTTTTCGTCGTATTGCGTAAAACGTAATATCATGCGATCGTGACCTGAAAACACGTTATTATTTATTCTCGACGTAGTTTGAACGAGTTGGGTAATCAAAGTCCATGAAAACTTTCAACATATTCAAACTTTTCGTCGGTCAAACTAGCCTAGCATTTTCTAACTGCCATGAATGTTTTACAGAATTAAACTTTGGCTAAAGTTCCGAAGTTACTCTCATAATACTTGCAACATGGAATTTAAAAAAAACTTTTATTATTTTAAATAGTAATTATATAGATATATTTATGAGGTACCTCATGGTTAGAAAAATGTTGACAAAAGATGGACCGTGATTCCACATCCAGTGTTGTCGATTTGGTGGAACACTCAATTTAGGTGATGTATTAGGCCTCCAGAAGTAAATTATTAGATAATAAATCAAACGTAACTGCAGCGGTAACTATCATGTCGTTGTCGTGGATATCGTGGATTTTTTTAAGTTTCATATGGTATATATGAAACTTTAAAAAATCCTTAACAATTAACAACGTGCACGCATCATCCTGACTATCCTGAGGAATAAGAAAAACCTTTGTGTGACAGAGACAGACACCGAGTGATCTAATAAGTGCTTCGTTGAAAAAAAATTGGTACGGAACACTAAAAATACCTTCCTAGTTAAAACATCTAACAGAGGCAAGAATTTGACTCGCGTAAACACTAAAACCCTCCAAATATGTTTTACGCAGCAGCCATTTCAAGGAATTGTTTTAGGATTCCAGTCACGGCCGCAGTCAATTTTAAGTGCACATCTAGGTATTTATATAACGGCATTTGCTGCTACGTATTGTAAATCTAATAGGGTCATTAAATTCGGACATATTTGTCTAGACCATTCGGTGCAGCTATCTTCTTTACGAATGGTTCTTCTTTGTCGTCTTGACAGAGATGGTCGTGGTCATCATTTCAGGTGTTGGTAGCAAGCTTCTCGTAGAACCGATGGCCGTTGGGGCGGAAAGGTTCTCGAGTGGCGACCACGTACCGGCTTGCGCGGCGTGGGTGGCCTACCCAGCCTACCCCACAAGGTGGACTGATGACCTGGTAAAGGTCGCGGGAGTGCGCTGGATGCGGGCGGCGCAGGACCGGCCATTGTGACATTCTTTGGGGGAGGCCTATGTCCAGCAGTGGACGTCTTTCGGCTGATATGATGATGATGATGTAGTGATACATCTACTGCAGCTTTAGTTTGGTCTGCCCATCTCATTAGTGAGCTGCCTCGCGGTCTGGTGCCCTCGACCTTTCCCTGGACCACAGGTTGCTCGATAGCTTAGTCTCCTCGACGACATACGTATTACGAATAATTAATCACTTATAATTTCTAATATCCTATGGCTCTGCCTGGGTACGGTAAGCCTCACAAGATGCTTAACACCTTTGTACCGTGTCGCATTAAACGTCATGTTTAACTGCCATATGAAGTTGTCAAACGAGTGAAAACGACAAGGTACTTAGATGATCAGTAACTTTTGAGGCCGACTGTAGTCGGTAACTAGCGGGCAGAGCCGCGCGGGCAGCTAGTCAATATTTTGGTAAACACTAGACCGAATTTTATAATATGTTCTTCACACGTCTGTGTTTATATATAGTGCTAGTATTTCTGTAAAGGCTAAGGACACCCTGTATTCTACACTGTTGCATTGCAATTATTGTATATGCTCTTGATATTTTATTGCGCTTGTAAAATTGATATCGATGGCATAAAACTTTGATGACCGACTGTAGACATTTGCAATGAGAGCAATGTCGTCAGATTATTCAGCATTCGAGTCGTAAAATAAAACATAAATTCAAATATATCTTAGGCTATAAGGCCAAGTGAGAAAAACGTTGAGTCTTTTTCACATTAGTATATTTGAGATCTGATTTCGGCTAGACACAGGTCTAAGTTTCTTCACTAGCCCTATAGTTATCACAATAGTGTTAAAACTGTAATTGGTAAAATTATTTGGTAAATTAAATGCATTTCGTTTTGTTTACTTTGTGATGATGTTTTCATTATACTACACACGACACACACGATATTTACATTACACTTCTGTAATTATTATAGGCTTCAGTAGCCTAAATATAGTTTCGTCGGATTTTCCTGTTTTGTATGCCATGTTAACTTCGTATCTACGAGTATACATATTTTGTCCTTGATAATTTGAATGACGCAGAAATCGTTTTACCATGAAACCCTGAAAACATCAAATGAGTGTTGCGAATTTCCGAAACCGATTTCAAATATAACCTCGTGCCGTTTACAAGTGTTATTTTTATATCACCAACGTAGGTCCATTCATTACTGCGCCAGTTAACCTATTTAGAATGACTGACGTAATTGGCACCGGTGAGTTTTTAAGGCGGGAAAAGTGTCTTTGATGCTGTTACAAATGGCGCCCGAAAAATTGATGTGTAATGGTTCGTATGTCACATTTTAGTATAATAGTTAATAAATATCTTGCTGGATGACTATATTGTAAAATTCACAAGTAGGTTGTAGCTATGTGTTAGTCCCTTTATATTTAACGTGTAAAATATTGCCTTTGAAGTTGTTCGAAAATAGTGCCTGATAAATTGGTTGTTTTATAGGTCAATAGAGATCTTTACGGTGAACAAATGAGTAGTCATTATTTTGAAACATTACTAGCATTGAAGCGATTTATAAAATTGAGTTAGAATGGCGTGATCATATGGGTCGCATAATATAAGATCGTTTGAGTAAATAAATGACTCAGTCGTTTCAGATGATCATAAAAATACGACGTTTATGAAAAAGATGGATGTATTTGTTTTAATTAATCACATCCGTGGCTCGGTTCTCACGCGTCATCCTCACTAAGAAATAACAATGAGACAAGGTATTGTTCGTGACTAAACTACTTTTCAATTCACAAGTATCTAGACCTCTCACCGTTTGGAGTAAAACTAGGACTCATGATTCGTAACAACCGTCTGTAACGAGAGGTAAGACTTGTACTGGCTACCTGAGGCGAGTAGTCGATAAACATTGTGAATGTAGCCCTGCTAATATTCGATTAATTACGCGGTCACTGTTTTAGAGACTAGCCTGATTTTAGCTTGCTCTTTTGAAGGTATAGTCTGACCAGCTATACGTGCCACCAGCAATCTGAAAATACTCAACTCAACTCGGATATGACGCAATCTCTTTCAACGCTAAGTGACAAAGCTAAGTGAAAAAATTGCTTAATTTTCCCAATTCGTGATCTTTTTCCATATCTGATAGTGCTTAGCGAAACCATAAACGAAATTATACGATCAGATTCAGATTATTTTATTTCGGAATAATATTAGGGTTTAGGAACCTATTTCAGAGATATTAGTATATTATTCTTTTTTTTTTAGCTAACCCGCCAACAGGTACCTACTCGTCGGGTTCTCTATGCATATAAATTAGCAGTTTTAAATCTCCGTCGCATAAAACTACGCGCTTCATAAAACTGATGAGACATGACGCACGAGGCTAGACATATGTGGCGGCGCATATCGCTCCACATTACTTCCACTGGGTCAATGCTGACCATAAAGTAAACATACTCGTTTATGACACTTACGTAAAAGCTAAGAATAAGAATAATTCATTATTGGACAAGCACATGATTACAGATTATACAGACATTATCCGTGGGGCTCCAAACTAGGCTGAGCCTGTATCTTGGGACCCACTGAGTCGGTTAACAAATCTCTTCGGACACACGTCACAAGAAGCACGACATGAAAGTAACAAACAAAGTGAAAATTAAACATTAGATATAATATGAGCACTGCTAACTTATCAAAGGGAACACAAATTCATCATTAATAAAAACAATAATTATGCTGTTTTTTTTAGTACAAACAGAGTTTGTGTATGAGAGTGTGTGAGTGTGTGCGCGTGTGTAAGTGTGGGTGAGCGGGAGTGTTTACGTGTGTTAAGTGTTTGTTACGAGTGTATGTTGAATTGTTAGGTACGTATTGGAAAAAGCAACCTTAGGCTTAGATGCAGGGACGTAAAATCTCTTCCGTATCACAGTGCGTTATAGTTATAATTTACGGACATAAGCTCGATAGAACAAGTAACTAGTGCATTGAAATAACCCTGTAAGGATGATAAGAAAGAAATCATGAATGAGTGATTTGGAAAAACTGCACCGTTAGCACCAGATGGCACGCAACATAACTTGCGCTGCGACAAAGCTCGCTCGCGGTTGTCAAATTTCTCGATCGCGTTGTCAGGTTTATCGATTTTGGTAGTACTAGTTGGCACATCGAGAAAGCTGGCCCCGAATAGATTTCTTTACTGCCCGTTTATAGACAGGTTTTTCATCAAAGCAGCGAGTAAATAAATAGGTCTTAAAACGTAGTACTTAATGAGACAAAGTCATTAATATGATACTTATAGAACTGCAGTTAAGGCATATCAAGCATACGTCAAGTTTTCTTGGCAAAATGTGAATCGTACGTGCGTTTCTAAAGTATGCATTGCCTTTAAAATAGTTATATTTAGATGCATTAGAATGCTTTATAATAAGCATGCAGTCTTTGGCAATCAGTGTCTTCGTGGACGTGACATCTCGTGTCGTGAGGTCGCCCGGAGGACCCTTTGCGACCTATTTACATTTCAAGTGCTCCACGAACAACCTAGACTTGAAGCTCAGGGCAAATTCATAACACTCGCCAACGACGTCTTTGCTGAACCAGTATCAAGAAAAAAA
The DNA here is from genome assembly GCA_963854355.1 of Epinotia brunnichana. Classification (NCBI taxonomy): domain Eukaryota; kingdom Metazoa; phylum Arthropoda; class Insecta; order Lepidoptera; family Tortricidae; genus Epinotia; species Epinotia brunnichana. The sequence continues at coordinate 1,631,294 of OY977945.1, read as the reverse complement.
ATGTTTATCGTATAAAATAAGTCGTACAATAGATATATCATGGACACGTCGTCAGCTAGGAAACCCTGTGTTGCAGGACAGGATAATTCCGACCTCTGATTGTACATGGTTGTTGCGGATCTCTGAGTCGAGATGTAATAGGAAAGGCTGGTGAGGTGAGTCGGTCTTGTGAATGTTGGGCGAGTACTTATTATGCGTATTAATCAGAAAACACGATAAAATATCTGTGCAAAGACTGATTTATATAAAACACAGGTCATTATCATTATATCAGCCGAAAGACGTCCACTGCTGGACATAGGCCTCCCCCAAAGAGTGCCAAAATGACCGGTCTTGCGCCACCCGCATCCAGCAGACTCTTAAAGGGTCTACTCGTAATGTCTACATTTTAATATATACTTTCAGTCATCGAGCCCCTCGCCTATACCTACTAGCGTAGCTTTATGGCTCAGCCACGCGTTAGATCACTTGTTATTTCGCATTAGAAAACCTGCACATAAATGTTAATAAGTGGCTTACATCGCCAGCCAGCTGCTAATAGTCGCTCGAATGTATGAACTGCCGCTCGTCGCTCCACTGCCTGCTGGCGTCCAGTCCGCGACCTAAAATCGTTAGCACTATACCAGATATTACATTAGTTACATTACAATAGCGTCGGGTGACAAGCAAAAGTCACCAAAACTGTCACTGCTCTTCAAAACCTCGTATCTCGGTACATAGTCGATATCGAGATACGACTTTTGATTTAAGTAGGTATTTGTTACTTAGTGAGTTTTGCTTGTCACCCGACGATATGTACATACAAACGGTCCATTTACTCCTAAGTGGCCACTCGGCTCTGACGTCACGGGGCCGCCGCTGCGCCGCCAGACGACCCACGGTGCAATTTATATGTTAATTCCACTTCAACCTTAAAAAAGAGAAGCTAGAGTCGAAACTTGAATGGGATAAACTAGATTGCTTATTCGTGGCCTGTGGTATATTGGCAAACGTGTTAGAAGGCTGTACAGTTCAATTTGTAAATGCCATAAAACGAGAGCTTTTTTTATAGGGAATTGCTTTCGAGAAAGGAAAACGTTAAACGTTTTCACATTGGCGCGACAGGTTATTGAAACACAGCATGTTAACAACATAAATCCATTCTAAACCCATATTTATGTGAGGTTTGAAAGAGATGAGAAAAAAAAACAAAAATCAGAGAAAAATAAAACAATTATTATATCAGTGGGTGTTGTGGTGGAAGTCATAAAGTCCCATGCTCGTTGACGGGCAAAACGAATTAGGTATGTGAAAGACCGGTGGAAGTTATTTGACACTTGGTAATTTGTCATATAATATGAGGTTTTATACGAGGTTTTATTTGTAGTTTTCCAAAATTAATTTGTAATCCGAAAGCAGTTGTTTTCTTTCATACTGACCTGTTTACGTAGTAGATCTGCACAGCCGCTGCTGCAGATGCCAATGAACTGAAAAGCAACGGTTGAATAACAAAATCCGAGAATTGTTTATATGTCAAAAGGTCACCTACGACCTACTTGTAAAATAATGTTCATTCATTTTGTTAAGGCGCTGTATGCAGCTGCGCATCGAAAAAGTGCCTTTTCCAAACCGATTATTAGTATACTTGTACTATTGCTAGAGATCCAAATTTTTGATATGTATATCTTCAGTTCATTAGCTATGTTCGTACTTCGTAAAATCACGATTGCTTTCAAAAACCTCGATAGATTTTGCCTTTCAAAACAGTGCTTTTTTACCACCAAACTCGAAATATCTCAAAAGTTATTTGGAATATTACAATGAAATTTGTTGTAATAGGTAGCTTTTTGGTAGATCTATCTACCGGCTTCTTAGAATTTCAATATGTTTGATAATTCAATACATTTGGTCATTTGTCTGAAAAACCGGGTGTCCGCGTCATGCATGCGCGGTGGCGAGTACAATTTAGTACGCCCGTGGCCACTGCCGACGACGGACCTGTGAATGTTTACCTGGCACGCAAATACGCCTTTTTGCAGCAATTATTTCGAGTTATCAAGGTAAATAAAAATATATAAAGGAATAGGAAACGCTAATACATGCTGGAGAACACATTCGAAATGATAGAATAACAAATATAAGGTATGCGATATTTACTACATTAAAGCGTTTCTACATCCGCACCTAAAACGTATTAATAGGTAGCTGGAGCATATTGACAAGATGTCAATAAAAATCTTCAGTTATCCTGAATACGTATTTAGAACTGTTAGGTAGTAAGTAGTCGGGTGTAAATCGGATTCGAACACGAGCACATGGTTGGGGGGGTAATGGTACCAATTATGGACTGTACGAATAATAGATTTATTTATTCATACAGAAATATATCAAAAGCATTTAGGGCTATTGCGCCGGATAGCGACTACCTAGACTAAAGTCCTAAACGAGTTGGTGAACTGAAGTATATTTACTTGCTGTTTAGTAGATTCTATTAAAAATGAGTGCGGAAAAAGACCCTGCCACTCCACCAGCAGCAGGCCACGGCCCTTCCTCATCTTCGTCATAGACATACATGCATACATACGCTACGGCACATCTTTTCGTCCAATATTCCGCAGTGTCTCAAGACGAGAGTCTTTGACCAGTGTGTGTTGCCAGTGATGACATATGGAACGGAAACGTGGTCGCTTACTATAGGCCTCATAAGAAGGCTCAAAGTCACTCAAAGGGCGATGGAGATGGCTATGCTGGGAGTTTCTCTGCGCGATCGCATCAGAAATGAGGCTATCCGCAGCAGAATCACGGTAACCGATATAGCCCTCCGAATCGCTAAACTTAAGTATCAGTGGGCGGGGTACATTGCACGTAGAACCGATGGCCGTTGGGGCGGAAAGGTTCTCAAGTGGCAACCACGTACCGGAAGGCGCGGCGTGGTTAGGCCCCCCACAAGGTGGACTAATGACCTGGTTAAGGTCGCGGGAGTCCGCTGGATGCGGGTGGCGCAGGACCGGCTATTGTGGCACTCTTTGGGGGAGGCCTATGTCCAGCAGTGGACGTCTTTCGGCTGATATGATGATACATACGCTGGAAAAATATAAACTTCCTTCTGAGGCAGTCGGGTACAAAGTACTACAGGGTGTTCCCCTATACAGCTGCAAAACTTTGCCAGCTGTTTGTGCACATGATACCCATCACAAAACACTAAAGTATGCCGTTTCACATCTCGAACTCACTCTGCCACCGCTGTTTCTCCAAATAACTACCAAGAAAGCCTCCCCCGCCACGCCCCTTTAAAAATAAGCCCACTAAAGCAAATAAATGTGACGTTATCTAAGTGAACATACCTTTTGTCGGTATGGAGTTATTGATATGACTCACTCACTCACTCACTCGTCAACGCACAGCCGAAACTACTAAGACTAGAGAGTTGAAATTTACACCAGAACTACCTTTTACAACGTAGGCAACGCTAAGAAGGATTTTTGGAAATTCCACCCCTAAAGGGGGTAAATAGGGGTGCAAAGTTTGTATGGGGGAAACTTTATTTTTAGAGCTAGAGACTTAATTTTTTGCATAAAGATTACTTATTAGAATACAAATTAAGTACTTTCAATTCAATTACATTTATTTTGTTAAACATAGGTTACAACTTTTACAAGTATTGTTGGTATACAAAATATAAGACTTCTGTGCATTACCCACAATGTAGGTTTACAAAATATTTCAGCCAGCTAATATATTTATAAAATTTTTAATAAAAATGTCAATACAGTGATTGGTGTTAAATGCTTCAAATACATGTCAAAAACTCTCAAAAAATACTATAACTAAAAAATATTATAACTAAGGAATGTCTGGAATGGAATCATGTTATGTCGTAGGGTCGTTTAAGTAATCTTTAATGGTATAATAACACTTTTCAATCAAATATTGATCTATTGATTGAAATGATTGATCCAATAATGTCATTGAAAGATCACATAGATACATTATACAGTAAGTTAGCAAGAGGGATCTATGCTCTAAGACAGTTAAGACCACTTGTGTCAGAAAGTTGCTTAAAAGAGCTGTATTATGCGTACATATTCTCTCAACTTTCATACGGGATAATGCTTTGGGGCAACAGTACGGATTATGAGCGCATCCTAAAGATCCAGAAACGTGCAATAAGAGTACTTCCCTATGCAAAGGACAGATACACGTGTCGCGAACATTTAAGAAAACTTAGTATCTTAACGTCAGTTTCAACTTATATATTGGAAGGTTTGATGTATGTTAAACGTTATCCAAATGAATTTCAAAAGAGAGGTGAAAATAGTTCGAGATCAATGAGAAATGCGAATAACTTAAAAAGAAGCGGGTTGTGTCCGAGATACAACCGTTAATTAAGTTTAAGTGGATACTTATTTGTTGGTTGTCCCCGTAAAATATATATCTGCATTAATTCACTAAAATCTGTATAAGCACAGATAAATCGGTATATATAGCAACATTGACTGACGTAGCTCGTTTGACTCGCGAGGCATTGAAAATGGCGGTCATTTCAGCATAGTTTTCATGCCCGTCACATAAACTAAATAACATTTTGTGATTAACAACTAATAGCAAATAAAGAAGGATTAAAACATGTAACAAACAATTATTTGAAATCAGATTAGGCTTCTCTACAAAAAGTTAATCCGGAAGTTACGTGATACATTTTGAACTGTACCCCTATACAAGAACGCGAGCAAAGAAGTATCCACTTCAAAACAACCTCGCCCAGACTTAGAATAGGCACAAAACTTCCGAAGTTAATAGGACAAATACTTTTTAACCGGCTACCTTCAAACCTTAAAACCATAACGAACGACAACTCTTTTCGCTTCCATGTAAAACAACTATTGCTTGAAAAAACACTGTATAGTTTACAAGAATTTCTTTCAAATTACTAAATAACAAGATCTTAAAAGCTTGACGTTAATATTTGTATTATGTTTTCTTTCTCTATTTTATGTAATAACATTATGCTATGTGTATGAGTATTATTAATCTATTTACAAATAAAAACAATTCTGTACACAACTGTACACATCTATTGTATTTTATTGTAACTGACAAGTTATAATTTTAACACATTCTTATCTGTATATTCATTGTACTATGATTTCAATTGTAAAATTATGATAATAAACAAATCTGAATCTGAATCTGAAGTCAATTGTCTTTCAAATTTATTAATATCCAGTGTTTAATTCGGTCTGGAATTTTATTGAAAATGTTTGGTGCCATTCCCAAGATTCCGCCTCTGATTAGCGCTGTGTTGTTGCTACCCTGCAAAGTTTTCAATTTTTGTTTGTATTGTTTACGTGTCGGAAATCTGCGGCCTTCTGAAACGTTACTGAACATGCTTGGATTGGTCTTGACAAAAATACCTACTTCTAGGATATACAGTTCTTCTAGTTTGTATGGAGAGCAAGACATTTTTAAAGTAAGGGATTTGTAACTTCGGTTTTAGACTGTTTACTTAAAGACTAGGTACAGTCAGCGTCATATAGTTAGTAGCAGCCAAAGTAGCCAAATATATCGTAACACATCCTTACACCTATAGTAACAAAGACGTGTTGCGATATATTTGGTTACCTAGGCTGCTACTAACTATCTGATGCTGACTGTACAAAACTAATTTCAATGTTTTTTTTTATTAAACAAACATTTAAATTTCTTAAACAAACATTTAGACGATAACATGTCATCGTGGACGAAGTCGCGGGCAACAGCTAGTTTATATATATATATTTATTTAAGCTTTATTTATTCCATATTGTTTGTGTTAGTACATATTTACTAAATCTAAAAGATTTATGCCATTTTTTCTTTCTTATATGGACCCCATTCGGGTAAAAGCCATATATCGCCAGATATTAGGAGAAAAGAAGGGCACTGGAAGCAACAAACTGGTCAGGGCCGAAAGGCAAAAGAAGGAAAGGTAGACGACGAAGACGTTGGACCAATGACATAACTGAGGTCGCCGGACCTAGCTGGATGCAGTTGGCTAAAGACCGAAAAAAATGGCATGAGATCGAGGAGGTTTTTACCTAAATTTACATTTGCTTTAAAAAATTCAATATAAATCAAACAAAAAAAGACAATTAAAGCTTAATTTATATTTATATAATTACTTCCGGTTGGAAAATTTGTTGGATTCTTGTGTAAAGCATCTTAGAATAACGATTAAAAATGAAATATACAAAAAAACGCTATTATAAATTAATGATTTTCGAAACCGTATTTTGCCTGGAGTATAGAGCCAAGTATAAGCCTAATCTTGTTGGCTTGTTGAGAGTATCAAGGTCCATCGCGGTGTGGCCGCTGGTCGAGGTAGCATGGTAGGCAGCACGCGCCGCGCGAGAGCAGTGACATAACACTTTTAGGTATTTAAGAGACAAATTGAATTTGTTATTTTTATATGATGTTTGGTCAAATTACATTTTTTAATAGACATAGTCATGTACTGAAGAACTTGCTGGTCTTAAAATAACCACCCTGTATAATAAAATGCTCTTCTGACTAACAGTGGTCTAATTATCCAGATTTTGATCAGTCAGTCATACTTATGTAACAAAGGTAATAATTATGGTAATAATACTCCTTGCATTTCATTTAATTGTCAAAAGGGCCTCTACGTGTTGGCTCCGTTGGTACTTTGTAGGTACCTAGCCCCACGCATGCCTCCCAAAGGTCCGGGACATCATTGTCCCGTGAGCGGGAAAGACATACATGGTAATAATATAATTTGCCAGGAGATAAATAGATGAACATAGCTATTTGTTTATTATTTTTGATGGTTTCTTATGCGGGTGTTAACCGGCGCTATAACTTTACCTATAGAAGTAACCGATTTTATTTCGGTTTAAAAAACCTGTAATATATTAGTACAATCCATAATTGGTGACGTTCACCCTTAGGAAGTGAAGATGTACTATTATTTTATCAGTTCTACGTATTTGGAAAACGGAAGCACCCACATAGGAACTGGGAAAACGATAGGTGGATTGATGATGAAGAAATCTGTACTAACATATCTTTGGAAAGTAAGTGTCCATAATTGATGTCATCATACTACGATGTACTTAAGAACTGTAACTACCTATTATTCCTTATTTTCTTAAAAAAAATAGATTTAAATAAATAAATAAACAATAAATATTTGGGGACAATCTTACACAAATCAACCAAGATTTGAAAAATAAAACAATTATTCAAGAAGACAAACATTTGATCGTATGATCCGCAAAAACGAGCCGAATACGGATGCCAACAGAATAAGGCCGTTAGCGGGGTGCGCGGGACGCGCGTCTCCCGCTCCGTCTGCCTCACCTCCGCAAATACCTAAATATCGTCTAATAAGAGCGCCTTAAGACATTCGTTCATATTCATAACATACTTACCTAATCCGTGACGAACTGACCAAAATCTACTCATCCACCAAATACTCGTATGATGATGAATTGATGACTCATTTGCCGCTGCGCAGTCTGTAGCAGAATCTCCGTATGTAGCGAAAAGTGCCCGTAGCTCTCTGACGCATGTGTTTATGATTGACTCTTAATGGGTTAATTATAAACTGTCAGCATCTGTGACTGAATGGGTTAGAAAAAACTTTCAGCCGCCGCGCCGAAGTACGAAGTATTTCATACACAAAGAACATTGTACCGCGTATATAAATAAAACAGGATGAATGAACCGGACATTCTTCATTTATTATTTGCGCGATCGTGTATATTTACATAAGAAGAATATACTCAATATTTGGTCAAAGTCTGGGATAAGTATATTGGAATTCACGGGTACGTGCATGCCAATATAAAAATCCACTTTCCAGCTCCACGGACATGTCCGAACACCAACTGGAGTCTGTCAGAAGATATGAAAAATAAGCGCTTACTGATTTTGATGTTGGGTTTGTATCAAATAGAGAGTGGATTTTTAGTTTTAAATTTGCGGCTATGCTATGTGAGCTACACCGCAGCCCGTATCATTATTTTTCCTGTGAGTAGCTTCAATCATAGCTATACAGCGCTGTTTGGGTTAAGAACAATATTAAATAAATCAAAATAAACATAGCTAAGAACAATCTCGACGGACAAGGCTCTTGATAAAAAAAACCGCACCCAAATCAGTTCATCCGATTGGGAGCTGTGATGCCATAGACCGACACATCATATCAGCCGAAAGACGTCCACTGCTGGACATAGGTCTCCCCCAAAGAGTGCGAAAGTGACCTTCCCTGCCCTACTCGCAACCAGCAGACTCCCGCCACCTATACCAGATTATCACTTATCAGTCACACATACACATGTTACACTTATAACACCCCTTATTCCGGGGGTTCAATGACTTCGTGTTTCTTATGTACCTACTTGCAGAAGTTAGAGTCATAGCACCTTACCTAGCAAACAAGACGGTTTTCATCAATTGAACATTGTCCATTGATAATAGTAGCGCTGGCAACACTTGTTGCTCGGCAGTTGAACGATCGCGCTATATTTACTCGTCGATTTGGCAGCCGTTGTGACTATGCGTAAATATGGTTATGTTATGTAATGTTGGTAATGATAATAATACTAGTATGGGTGACAATGTATCACGCTGTCCGTACGAGTATAAGCTGGTACCTACTCGTGGATATTATATGGTGTTTTAACGCTATTACACTGCTTATGGATATAAGGGAGGCAGGTCACCGCTGGATAAGATTAGCTCAAGATCGGGACCATCAGCGTATCTAGATCTGTTTTCCAGGAGGGACCCAGTCCGGCAGGTTTTCCCCTCTATATACGCAGGCTGAAATTGATGACGATGACGATGATAGGTAATAATGATGTCGTCATCGCGGTTTACTCCTGATAAAGCTTGCCCAGGCTCGACTCCGGGACAGAGGAGGGATGAGTATTCTAGGTCAGGGGTCGCCAAACTACGGCCCGCGAGCCCTTCTAAGCCCTTCTAGTCTAAGCGCGAATTTATATTAAGTGCAATGTGGCCCTTGAGTCAAAAAGTTTGAAAACCCCTGTTCTAGGTACTCATAGGGAGGTCTGTGCTCAGCAGCCAGCAGTGTCCATAGGGGTGAAGACTCAAAATGTATTATTATTACTCCAAAAAAAGGGAAAAAAATATGCCTAGTGACGAAAATCGCATTCAGATATCTCAAAAAATTACGAAGCTACTCGTACAACCGTTTTAATTTGTTAGAGAGAGAAAAAGCTAGGGGATCGTGACGTCACGATCCATCGAGTGTCATGGTAAATGAGAATCGTTTCATGAATATGAATGTACGCTTTGCGGAAAAGGGATAGAATATACCCATGATAATATACAGTGAAATGATAAGTCGAGTTGACTTAGCGAGTTCGTTTCGTGAACTCAATGGCGTGTTTCAGACTGACTGGTGAAACCTCAGAGCATAGAATACTAGAGAGAGGATAAGCCGCTGGCGGCCGTGTCGCAGCTGTATGCTCAATGGGCATACACTGCCATACTGTCCACGCGTGCTGATCGCAGAGAATATTACGTTTTTTCCCAAAATGCCTGATGATGCGAGTTTATTGTCAAATAAGCGTGTAGGTATACAAGTGTGTGTGTTTTAGATGTTTGCGTGCTTTGTCTTGTCAATTACTTAGGCGTTGTGTGGGTTAATGTACTTGCGACAGGCTCACTCTATACCAATCGGCCGCCATGTCCGATCTCCTTATATTCATACATCTGTGGGTGAAACTGACTGAAATGACTGTTTTTTTCTAGGCAAATGATAAAATTGATTCACCATTTTAACATCCTGCGTTATTTAGTCAGGTCCCTTAGAAATTTGTTCAAATCTCTGTTTTGGCCAATTCCCTGCGACATCTACACCCCTATTAAAGGCTGAAAATAATGATAAGGATAATATGTATGAAGTTCATGTCTTTTTGACTGACACACATAGATATCGTGCATTATCTGTCTATGAGAACTATATCAGACTTGAACCTGGCTTAGGTCTAAATATTTTATAACCGACATTTAATACAAATAGATCCAGCATGTTGGTTCTATTTGACAAAACAATGAAATGACTATTTACGGTTCAGTGACAGTGATAATTATTTGTTATTCTCTTGTTTCATTCATGTGAAGCGATTGCTATGATTGGGAAATGTTGGTAACGTACTGGATCTCTTTACAGCTTTCGACACAGTTTAACTAGCTTTGGTTGGGATCTTGGTCTTCGATTCTGGTAAATTTTGTTTGGGTGCACAATAAATTATTATTGGTACAAAATCATTTTTTATCAATCTGTCGTCTTTATGATGGATGTAGAAGGCGTAATATTGGAATGAAATTGGAGTTGGAATCCTAGGGAGATGTGCAGGGCATATGATACTGTTTTTAACGATGTGTCATCCCGTGCGGGCGTAGCATATGTGCCATTTTATCAACCGACTTCAAAAAAGGAGGTGGTTATATGTTCCACTGTATGTATTTTTTTTTTATGTATGTTCGCCGATTTATCCGTCAATTGTGGACCGATTTCCAAATTTTTTTTGTTATTCGAAAGAGTATACTCCCGAGGTGGTCCCATTGTCACCAATTTAGGATCTGATGATGGGATCCTAGGGAAATTGAGGGCAACCCTCAAATTTTAAAGGCGTGTAGTGATTTCGGTATTTTCTATTATAACTCGTGTATTTACCCTCGGAAATTGCAATTTTGGTTAAGTGGAACCGATGATGAAGACCACAGATGATTATATGGAACTCCTCAAAGATGTAATGTATGTTCGCCGATTTATCCGTCAATTGTGGACCGATTTCCAATTTTTTTTTATTATTCGAAAGAGTATACTCCCGAGGTGGTCTCATTGTCATTAATATAGGATCTGATGATGGGATCACAGGGATATTGAGGGCAACCCTCAAATTTTATAGGCACTCACAAGATTCTGACATGATTCCGTTGAAGTGTCAACTAATGAAGTGTTAATTCTGAGATCCTTGAGGAATCGACGGAACTCCTCAAATAGCCCACGTATAGCGACTTGGGTTTTTTCTGTAATAATCAACGCATTTGCTCTCGGATAGCAGTTCATGTGGTAAATTAGAAAGGAAATGTGGAAATTTTCATGTACCATGTGGCTTGGCGAAGTACTGAAGTGAAGCCGGTTTAAACTTTGTTTTTAAAGTAAATTATTATCATGTATCGTTGTGTATATGACATCCGTCACTCAAGCACTTACGCACTCGCGTACTTGTCAGAACACGGGGCAGATGCTACGCCCGCTGAAAAGGTGAAATGGAAGTTGCTTTAGAACGGCTATAAATAAATAAATAAATTAAAATCATTTATTTCAGACTCATATAATCCATAAGTTTGTTAGTACATAAAATAATTTTAAAGCTAAATGTTAGTAGGCAAAACAGAAAAGAAAAGAAAAGTATAATTTGTACGCTGAGAGGCACTGTGTCGTTTAGGGCAAAACTCAGAGTTATTTTACCCTCCCCGTCACAATGCCAACCCAGTGCCCTAACATAGGGCAATCCCAACGTCCTTCCAATATCCTCAGAATGCTGTTCTCACTTCCTCGCACTCGTCTCAGCAGCGAGGCGACCCTTTTGCGATTGCTTGATTCCGGTAAAACAAATTTTCAGTAAAACACAGTTAGTTCTTATTACGCTTTCCACTAACCCACGTCACGAGTCTCGTGACCTCATAGTTCTATTTACGCCCCCAAGACGGAAATAACTGGAACATTCATTCACATAGCAATATAATGGTTTTTATACACCCCTCTTCGGACGTTAATCTTTGATAAAGGATCCATTATTAATTGGATTGCCGGCGACTTTGTTCCGTAATGCTCCTTTGTAAAATGTTGATAAAGGTGAAGAAACCCACACACATGATAGTTGACGTAAACGAGAAAATACGATAGAATACAAATGTACGAGGTGAGTAATTCCACTGACTCGGTGCGCGGAGGTCTGAAACTACAACCTATCAAAACGCACCTCCTCTTCAATGGAACTAAATACCATTCTAAAATGGAGAAGAGTTGCATTTGTTTCGTCTCGTTCGATTTTGAAACAAAACCAACTACTCTATTTCCTATTATAGTTGATTCTTTATGGCTATTTTTTCTTGTATGGTTGGTACAGTCGCCATCACATACATAGGAGCAAACAAGCACGTCACAAACATCGGAACACACCTCTATTTTCAAGGCATTAGGGTGCATGTGCCGATATTTTTGAACACATATAGTGTACCTATGTATGTGATGGCGACTGTACGTATAAATATACTTATTACCCATTTCCTAAAGTGGGTTGTGGGTTCCGCTAAATTATTTATTTTTGACTGTTAAACAATACCAAAGTTAAGTACAAATATTATTTTGAAATAGCGGAAAATATGGGACAATTAGAACTCGTTAAAATGTTACCTTAGTAGACTTCGGTGTGCATACCCTGAAGACGCCAAAAAGGCTATCTAAACTTTGCTCCCATTTGTCACAAAGTATCGTTGTGAAACAGGTTTTTCAGCTTATACTTTAAAAAAATGACAACCCGGTCGTGATTGGATGCTACGCCAGATATGCGCATACGAATGTCGGAAATAATTCCGAACTATAAAGCAATAATTGATAGAACATATTTTTGAAACGTTTCTAATAAAAGTTTTTGTTCGTATTAAAATTACAGTATCTTTGATTTGTAATCATTTGATAAATTCCTTAAATAAAAGGTACATATTTGGTGGGAGTTCCGTCAGTTTAAACGTTTGGGAACCCCTGGGCTAGAGGACAAGGATCAAGCGACTGGACTCACAAAACCCCCGTGTAATTTAACGGTATAACGTACAGCGTTTGTCCACCCTGAAATTCTTACTAAATAGTGTCTTTATTTTATTTTTTTATACTACGACGGTGGCAAACAAGCTTACGGCCTGCCTAATGTTAAGCTGGTACCGTCGCCTATGGACACTTGTGACTCCAGAAGAATTACAAGCGCGTTGCCGACCGTTTATTCACTTGAGGATTTGCTGTGTTGGTAGATAGAGACATGCAGGTCCCTCACTCCCAACACAGCGCATCCTAGGGAGCTCTGGCGACCAGGGAGGTCTTTATTCACGGATTTTTTTATGAAACTCAAAAAACTCAGGATTTGTCTTACTTAAAATGCGATTTCCTAGTAATGTTGTTGTAAATAAGTGTTAAGTTGAAAAAAGTGTGAAAATTACATCGTTTTACAGAAATTTATGTCTTGTTAATGATTTAACAATGGTTTCGATTACACAATGACACGATTCTCAACGCTGATAATTACAGAGACTTTCATTGCTGGGGACGGCCCGCTAACATGATGAGATTGATGAGACCAGTGCTGTCGTGAATGTGTCACAATATATACCTAAGAGTGTGAGATGTGTCATATAAGTGCAACTCAGAGTTCTTGTTGAATATGTAAATAATAAAGGAAAACTAGAAAAATCTTTCTCAATTTACACCCTGTAATGCATAGGTACATAAGTTCAACGATATTGAAACTCCTTTTGTTGATCATTGTCTTGTACTCAACGGCGAAGTGGCTCCACAATCTACATACATACATACCTTGCACGACATCGACGTCTGTATGTCGTATGCACAAATATTTGGGCGGTGAAGAAGTCGATTAATTAGGAGCTGATAAACAATTCAGGCCTTGACGTAATAACGTAATATGTCGATGGGCCGACGGGACCTTGCCCCAAATAATAACTGATGAATATACGGGTAGTATAGCTATTCTAAGCTAGCTTTTTCCATTAATATATCGTATACCTAGGCTAGGTATAACATTATACCAATGCTAGAATTGTATGCTTCATTTACCAAATACCTACCTACTACTGCCTACCATACAATATACATTTAAATGAATTTCAATAATTAGACTAACAGGTCTTAGAGTAAGTGCGTATTTATGAACGCGATGTGTGCTGCCACCAATGCCACCACGATGACTCAAATAAAGAGGTATAATTAAATTACTTACTAAAAGACAACAAAGTACTTTTTAATCCTACAAATTACATTCGTATAACCATTCACTACATTTGCAACCGTTCTTCAATAATCAAATCGAGCAGTTATCGTGACTACTCCGCATTTTAAACCTGTTATGATTTGTTATAGTATGTGTGTGGATGTTTTATTCCCCGATAAATCATGAATCTTGGAGGTAACTGGAGGCGTGCAGTGTGGCATTTGACCTTTCAGGGAAACTCCATTTCTATGCCGACTCATGGGTATATTACAAGTCAATTCAATCCATGATTTACTGATAAATAATTACTATAGGAGAACATATCAGGCTGTGATCATGGTTCTATGAAAGTTTGATTACCACCAACATAAAAAAGTAACTACGTGATCGAAATGCAGGTTACCTACCAGTGGCGGAGCGCCCGTACAAGCCGATTCCCACCGGCTTGTCTAAAATTAAAAAACAGCCTTTTTTTAACCGACTTCAAAAAAGAAGGAGGTTCTCAATTCGTCTGTACTTTAAAAACAACTGCGCCGCCACTGGTACCTACCTATGTTCAGCACAGGGATGTGGCAGACATTCGCATCCGCAACCGAGGAAGTTCATCATAAATTTCAACGTACACATGCGCGTTTTAGATATTTTCGCCATTAGTAAAAAAAATACTTCATTTCGTTTCTGTGTCTATCCAAGCTCAGACGCGTTTCTGATTTGTTCGCTACGATTGTAATTTAGTCTCAATGTGTTTGATGATTGCGTGATATCATAAAATGAAAGTTGTTTATTTACGTGTTTTAGTGTTTGCCCCCAAAATCCGCATCCCCGGATGTCAGAAAAATCGCATCTTTGACATCCCTGGTTCAGCACACGACTTTCTTGGTAAAAAAAAGGTAGAGTAGGTACCTAAGTAGAGAAACTTAAAATAGTAGTAATTTGAGTTTCCTCTCCGTGGCTACTTATATGTTGCTATCTGGACAAAGAGTTTACAGACTTCAATGACATTATGACATTTATGACAACGCTTTCAGATTAATATAGACCTGCGTGACAATTAACAGCTTAGGTTGGAGAAGGTCTCCTTGGATTACTTTCAAGTGGAGGCAAAAGGTCTAGAGCCACCCTACCTGCCTGACTCACTTAAACTTTCCTTTGTGTATAATATACTCGTAAGTATATTGCGGATATAACTCGTTACTCCTCATATTGAAATAGGAGAGGAAGTGAAAATAAAACAGCGGTGTCCTGAAAGTGTGTACGCTGTATAATGAAATGCTGTTTCAATCAGCTGCCTCGCGACAATTTTTTTTTATACGTTTTCCTATTTCCACCCCAGTCCAAGTTGGCTCACATTGGCTCAGTTCAGGTCAGGTTGCACACGCACAGGGCGGTTCCACAACACTTTGGGAGCTCAAATACCGCGAGCCGTCCGGTTGCCTCTCGGATACTGCAACTAAGCGTAATTTTTCTGAATATAAATATTTATGGCTTATTTTGACGACCGCTTTAGCCTAGTTGGTAGTGACCCTGCCTACGAAGCAAGAGGTTCTGGGTTCGAATCCCGGTAAGGCCATTTATTTGTGTGATGAGCACGAATATTTGTTCCTGAGTCATGGATGTTTTCTATGTATTTAAGTATGTATTTCTCTATATAAGTATTTATATCGTCGTCTAGTACCCATAGTACAAGCTTTGCTTAGTTTGGGACTAGGTTGATTTGTGTAAGATTGTCCGCAAATATTAATATAAAAAAATATATTAATAATAATATAATATTAATATAATTTCAAATACATCGTAAGATTGCTGACAATCTTAATTGGTGCTTATTTTATTAATTACTTCTAATAGCACCTAATTTATTAAATTAAACAACTGAGGCCTTGTGTTCTCATCCGCGACACCCATTAATTAGCAATTTATCCTTGTATATTGTCTTAACATTACATAGCAATATCATCTTATAGCTATAGTAAAAAGGTCGGAAATTGCTTATAGGAAAAATACATGACAACGTTATAACGTGTTAAATTATTTACACTGCTCACAGACTTACTGCAGGTCGAAAGGGGTTAGTCAGAAGAAAAACTTAGTAACATACGTCCTTTTCTTTAAAAGTGACTGTTTAGTAGTATTTTTCTTGTTTGCTTACAAGATGAACGAGACCGTTTTTGAGCTACTTTTACTAAACTTGTCCGTCATTTTTTAAATTATGCCGAGATTATAATCGTCAAGTGGTAATTTTCCTGTTACTCATGTCGCAAGTTGATGAATTACTATCCGTGACGGGCCATTGTTATGCATAATTGTAAACATTTCTTGATACCCAGTTTCGAGAAAACTTGCTTTGTAGACGTTTGAGGTTAATCTTTCGGTGAGGTGCATGCGATAGACACGTAAGGGGGGTAGATATCCATGCGAATCGTTTTTTTTCATATATTTGATATCTAGCTGCCAAGCATGCGGTATCTCACATATGTATATATGAAAATACACAGCACGTCTCTAGTGGATATACACCCTAAGACTGAAACGTGATAATTTATACACCTCGGACGTGAGAGATACAGAGTGTCAGTTAAATTAAAACTAATATGCATATCGTCACGAATTAGACTGGTACGTTTTAAATAGATAGGTATGTAATCAGCAGCACTTAAAGCGTTATTATATTCTGAGTTATCAGCCGCCGAACCACAGAATGTGGATTATAGTGTGGTACGGTACATAGATAGTTAGGCTTTACCCTATTTTTTATAGTAGCCTTATGACATTAGTTTAAAATCATTGGCATTTCAATGCTGATATGTTTTGAGTTTAACCAACGCATTTACGTTCTTCCTTCCTTAGTTCGGCTCTGAGTGTCACTCTTTCTTTTGCCTCTCTCCTCAGTCGTTCTCTCTTGACAGAGTAGTTATGGTTTTATGGCGTATTAACTGTGGAGAAAGTACCCTTTGCGATGCGTCTCCACTTCAACTTGCTGCGGTCTTCGGCGTCACGGGCACATTGTAACACTAGAAGTGGCCACCAGTCCTACACCATTTTAGTCCAAAGGAAAACTATTATACCATGGTGAATTTATGACATAGCTATGTGTTATGGATATTATCACACTGACTGCGGATACATTAACTGTTTAATAACCACATGCTAATAGGCATTTTCTCCTTGTCACCAGATACGAGCGATTACTCCGACGCGCGAAGGCCGAGGATCTGAGCGAGGTCTCTGGAATCGGCTGCCTGTACCAGAGCGGAGTGGACCGGCTCGGGCGGCCGGTCGTCGTGTTCATCGGGAAGTGGTTCCCCATCGGAGACATCGACCTGGACAAAGTAAGTGGCATCTGTGGCAAGGGAGTCGATTCTGAACACGGAAACCCAGAGGTTTAGGTGCTTGGAAGGGCCTGTCGGTCGACGTGAGCTTCATAAACTGCATGGCACGGCTGGCCAGTTAACGTGTAACCCATTGGGCACTTCGACCTCGACACATAATAAGTGTAGCCTTAAACTGTGTTTGGTGTCGTTTTCAGAGTTTTCGAAAAGGCAGAGAGCAACGGTTCCTGGCCTGAGGTTCTGGACTATTCAATACAAAACATATTAAAGCCGAATTTTGAACCCTGATAACTGTTGAGCCAGTCTTCTTAGCCGCAGCACTTGTATACTTAAAGACGGGGAACACGATATACCATGTTATTCATAACTTATGAATACCGAGCGAGAGTGTACTAGACTAACAGGGGATTAACTAATAGATCCAGTGCTCCTATTAGTTAATCCCCTGTTAGTCTAGTCACAGAATAAGTAATAAGTAGTACTACGAACAGAAGGTTCTCTGTTAATAAATTCCCTGTTTAGGTACGCCAAACGTGCCTAAATGTGGCCATCCCGTTCAATCGCAAGCAACGCGCTGCGACCCGTGCGAGCGTCCTGTACCAACACGTGGCAGCCACTGAATAGGGCCCTCCGAAGGGGCGACCGGCATGTACTTGTAGCGATAAACGCAAATCGCGAGTGAGCCGCGCCTGGTCTAGTATTAATGTTTACTTGAAATATCACCGCGTTGTCTAAATTTACGTGTAATGATGTCATTTAAACTAACTTGAATTTTAATTTTAAGTTGTTAATCGCTCTTGCAGACGTCCAAGACACAGGCTCAGCCTAGTTTGGAGTCTGATGGATATTTCTGTTTTTGTTAAATAAAATATTTGTATTGTATTTGTATTTTGTATTCATATAAAACTGTTCTGTTCCAGGCACTACTGTACCTGATCAAACTGCTGGACCCCATCGTGCGAGGCGACTACGTGATCGCCTACTTCCACACCCTCGCCGCCTCCGGCAACCACCCGCCCTTCTCCTGGCTCAAGGAGGTCTACACCGTGCTGCCTTACAAGTGAGTCCAAACATTAGGGCAGGGCAACCACAAGCACTCGGTGCTTTGGTTCAATCGAGGCAGACCTTGTGCTGCCTTACAAGTGAGTCCAAATATTAGGGTAGGGCAACCACAAGCACTCGGTACTTTGGTTCAATCGAGGCAGACCTTCTGCTGCCTTACAGATGAGTTGAAAAATTAGAGCAGGGCAACCGCACGCACTTGGTACTTTGGTTCAATCGAGGCAACCTTGTGCTGCCTCACAAGTCACAACTGAGTCAATAAGTCATGAAAGAACGACAACCATTTTCCTCACAGTCTTGAAGCATGCAACTCTACTGCATGCAAGCGCAGCTTGTGTCAGAGACAAGGCAATCAACTGGCTTCTAGTACTACTACCTTTAAAATAAAATGTATTTGAGAGATCAGCCGCCTAACGCCTAATTGATCTATTTTGTTTTACAGGTATAAGAAGAATTTGAAAGCGTTTTATATTGTACATCCCACTTTCTGGACGAAGGTTAGTATTTATGAAAGTTTAAACTTTAGGTACTTGCAGTTAAGTAGAATCAGCGGAGGTATAGTTAAGATTATTTAATGTGACCGACTTAAATAAAATAAAATTAAAATTAAAATAAATCTTTTACTTTGGACGGTAGAGTTGTTTTTTGAACAACTCAACTAAAAACTTCAACAACTCAACTCAACTTTGTCAACTTAAATAAGTTTAACAGTTTTTTTCATCTTATTAACCTTTTTTTGTTTTTCGGCTAACTCATCTTTGAGTAATAATCAGGCCATGTAGTGGGGAAGTTTCAGGTGATAAGATAATGTGGACACGCTGGACAAAAGCACCAAATTTTTCAGGTTCTTAGGTCCATACCTTTAAGTTTTTGATAGGAACCAACTCCTCCGTGTCGGCCATCTTTAATTTTTTGGCGGCCATTTTGAATTATAGGTATATTATTAATATTTCGAGTTCTTAATCACTTAGAATCACAAACTTGGTGTCTAAATATACATATTTGGGGTCAAGGAATTCAACTAGATATTTTTTGGAGTCGAGTTCCCAAAGGATACCACACGGAACCCTGTTACTAAGCCTTCGCTGTCCGTCCGGCGTGTCAGCAATAGCTAGACTGTTAAAATTTTCACAGAATTTGTATTTCTATTGATGCTTTAACATACATTCATAAAAATAAAAATAAATTAAACAGTGCCCTGATACATGAAACGTAATTTTATGTTCAGAAATCATTTATTGTCAAATTGTGCGAGTACAGTAGTTGTTATAGGACTAAGTTATGCGTGTGTCACAATCAACCGCTTAACGGTATACAATAATGTTAAAACTATGTATCAAATTAATTATAATATGTATAGTAATAGTGGAACATGTCACTACAAATATAAAACCATCATAAAAAAAAAGTAATTACATTATATACAGAAAATATTCAATTATGTCAATAAAATTTTAATTACAGTACCTTATCCTAGTTAATAATTTTTATTTCCAATTATCTATTATGTTTAATTACTTTCATTTTATTGAAAAAATCATTTATTGTATACAAACATTCGTCAACCAATAAAGTTCTCAGCTTAGAGAGAAATTTGTTCTTGGGGAGTTCTGTAAAATGTTAGCCTCTATAAAAACAAATAATTGGTTTTTTAATATAACTTTAACCTACTTTAATAATGGGCCCGATTGATAGAACAAAGTGTCGTAACTGTGGACACCCTGGACAAAAGCACCATTTTTTTTTCAGGTTATTGTTAGGTTCATAGCTTTAAGTTTTTGATAGGAACCAACTCCTCCGTGGGCCATATTTAATTTTACGGCAGCCATTTTGCTCCACTATTACTTACAGTTGGTGTTAGTTATGTTAAAAAACCAATAATTCACCTTATGAAATTTACCTACTAACCCTGACATGTATTTTTATTTTTTATGGTCTGTTTATAGTATTTAATTGTATGATCCAAGTTGGTTGAATAAATGAATAAATTATTATTTATTATATTTTTATTATTTGATCTGTGGAAATTTCTAGTGTTTACATATTACAGTTCTAGAGATTGATCAATTGTTATGGGCGGGCATAAAAACGCCATAAAATTGCGTTTCATCAGTTTCATGTATGAAAGCACTGTTTAGTTTTTAATTTATTTAATTTTTTATGAATGTAAATTAGAGTTAAGAGCAATTATAAAAATAAAAATTCAGTAAAAATTGTATTAGTCTAGCTATCGCTGACACGCAAACAGCCGGACGGACAGCGAAGGCTTAGTAACAGGGTTCCGTTTGGTATCCTTTGGGAACTCAACTCTAAAAGATATCTAATTAAATTCCTTGACCCCAAATATGTATGTCACCAAGTTTGTAATCCTAAGTGATTTAGAACTCAAGATATTATAAAATTAAAGATGGCCGACTGAGGAGTTGGTTCCTATCAAAAACTTGAAGCTATGAACCTAACAAAATCCTGAAAAAAATTTGGTGCTTTTGTTCAGCGTGTCCACATTTACGACAATAGGGAACTTGCATCTTTTAATTTTAATGCGAAAATCAAAAGTATGATCCAGAGGAATATCAACTGTAGCATTAGAACTTTCTTATGATTTTTTTTTCCTGATGTTATATGCATTTGAAATCTGCACGCGCCGGCACCCACCGAGAACGCTCTATATTAAACGGGCTTATGCTATGACGTCACAACTTATATTCTCGGCGCGTTTACGTCTATTTGCATTTAAGTCACAAAATTTGCTTTTAAGTCTATACTTGTCATATAACATATCATTTCTAATTCAATATTATCTGTAAGTAACTGTTATGTTATTTTGTCGAAAAAATACATTTTTTTTACGTTCATCTAACGTGAGATAAAACCAATACAATCGTTTTTTTTTTCTTGTGTATGATATCTCTACATACATATATCCGCATCGATTGAGTGCAATTTATTCGAAACTAGCTTTTGCCCGCGACTTCGTCCGCGTAGAACTCGTTTATATCGTAGCTCGATACAAACTTTCACCGTCTATTTCCCTTTTAGGGGTAGATTTCCGATATAAAAACTATCATATGTCCTTCTCCGAGACTCAAACTATCTTTATCATTATCATCCGAAAGACGTCCACTGCTGGACATATGCCTCCCCCAAAGAGTTCCAAAGTGACCAATCCTGCGCCACCCGCATCCAGCGGACTCCCGCGACCTTTACCAGGTCATCAGTCTACCTTGTGGGGGCCTACCAACGCCGCGCCTACTAACTACCTCTATACCAAATTTTATCTAAATGGGTTGCTCCATACAAATATTCAACCTCCATTTAGGAGATGATTTCCGGAATAAAAACTATCCTATGTCCTTTCCCGGAACTCAAACTATCTGTAAACCAAATTTCATCTAAATGGGTCACTCACATCCAAATTTTCACCCCTTAAGGGAGGATTTTCGTGATAAAACTATCCTATGTCCTTCCCCAGGACTCCCAACTATCGCTAAACCGTAAATGGGTTCCATCCAAATTTTAACCCCCATTTCACTCCCATAGGGGATGATTTCCGGAATAAAAACTACCCTATGTCCTTTCCCAGGACTCAAACCATCTCTTTATAAAATTCCATCGAAATGGGCTCCATCCAAATTTTCACCCCCCATTTCACCCCCCTTAAGGGATGATTTCCGAGACAAAATTTATCATATAACCTTTCCCAGCACTCAAACTATCTCTTAACAGTTAACTTAAGTTTTATAAGTTTTTATTGTTACTAACATGATAAGGACATGGTCTGAAATAAATAATTTGAATTGAATTGAATTAATCAATTTTTTTTCTAAATAGGTCACATCACATCCGAATTTTCATTTCCTTAGGGCAGGATTTTTGGGATAAAACTGAGTTAAGTTACTGAATAAACTATTTTTCATTTTCATGTTCATTTTTCAAACTATCCTATGTCCTTCCCCAGGACTCCCAACTATCGCTCTACAGTTTATGGGTTCCATCCAAATTTTCACCCCCATTTCACCCCCTTAGGGGATGATCTCCGGAATAAAAACTATCATATGTCCTTCCCCAGCACTCCCAACTATCGCTATACCGTAAATGGGTTCCATCCAATTTTTCACCCCCCATTTCACCTCCTTAGAGGATGATTTTTCGGATAAAAACTATCCGTTGTCATTCTCCGGGACTCAAACTATCTTTATACCAAATTTCATCAGAATGGGTTACATCCTCATTTTCACGCCCAATTTCACCCCATGGGATGATTTCTTATGTCCCTATCCAGGACTCTAACTATCTCTTTACAAGATTTCATCTAAATGGGTTCTGTCCAAATATTCCCTATTTTATCCCCTTAGGGGATTATTTTCGGAATAAAAGCTATCCGTTGTCCGTCTCCGCGACTCTAAACTATCTCTTTACCAAATTTCATCTAAATGGGCTGCATCCAAATTTTCACCCCCATTTCACCCCATTAGGGGATGATTTTCGGAACAAAAACTGTCTTAGGTCCTTTTCCAGGACTCAAACTATCTTTCAACCAAATTTTATCAAAATGGGTAACAAACAAATTTCCACCCCCAATTACAAACACTTAGGGGATGATTTTCGGGAAAACTATCCTATGTGCTTCCCCAGGACTCCAACTCGCTATACCGTAAATGGGTTCCATCCAAATTTTCATCCCCCATTTCAGCCCTATCTCCATAACAAATTTCATCTAAATGGGTTCTATCCAATTTTTTACCCCTAATTTCACCCCCTCAGGAGATGATTTTTCAGGATAAAAAAGTATGCATAGTCCTTCCCTGGGACTCCTTCTAAATATCTCTTTAATTTTTTTTTACTAAATGGGATTTATCCACATTTTCACCCCTCTTTTCATATTTTCGGGATTCAAAGTATCCGTTGTCATTCTCCGGGACTCAAACTATCTCTATACCAAATTTGATCTAAACAGAGTCCATCTAAAATTTCATCCCCCATTACACCCCCCTAGGGGAAGATTTCCGGGATAAAAACTATCCAATGTCCTTTCCCAGAACTTAAACTACCTCTAAACCAAATTTCATCTAAATGGGTTCTATCCAAATTTTCACCCCCCCCCCCCCCCCCGTTTTACCCCCTAAGGGGAAGATTTCCGAGATAAAATTTATTGTTTGACCTTCCCCGAATTTCATCCAAATCGGTGCAGCGGTTTAAGTAGCTCCATACAAACTTCCATCCCCCATTTCATCCCCTAAGGGGTTGATTTCCGGGATAAAAACTACCCTTTGTCCTTCCCCAGGACTTAAACTATCTGTATTTCATCTAAATCGGTTCAGCCGTTTTCACGTGATGCGCGGTCACATAAATAGACAAACAGATAAACAGTCAAACAGACAAAAATTCTAAAAACTGTTGGAACGTGTTCTGTTATCGATTTTAAGTATCCCTAGCCAATTTTTTTTCGAATATCTTCCATGTACAGACTTTCGACCCTCTTCAGCTTTATTATATGTATAGATTGAAGTCCCATGCAAGTTCCCCATTTGTTCTAGCTCTCTGCCCCACTAATAAAAATGGATGGTTGCAAACCCTACTAAAAACCAGCTTGTTATCAGAACATGTTAAATAACCGTAGAAAAGTACACCTCTCCTAGTGAAGCGATGGAAAACCAACATCAACAGTCTTTTTTTAATACCACGTCTGTGGCAAACAAGCGTAAGGCTACAGTAAGCTGTTACCGTAGCCTATAGACGTTTGCAACTCCAAGGGACACGCAAGCTGTAGCTGTACACTTCTTTCTTGAAGAACCCCATACTGTATTACAAGTATGTTTCTGTATTCCTTTGAAATGTTGAACTCTCGTGACGTTAATGTGTTTCTTCTGTTCCAGATGATGACGTGGTGGTTCACGACGTTCATGGCGCCCGCGATCAAGGCCAAGGTGCACACGCTGCCCGGCGTCGAGTTCCTGTACTCCGTGATGGCGCGCGACCAGCTCGAGGTGCCCGCCTTCGTGACGGAGTACGACATGACGGTACGTTCATGGCGCCCGCGATCAAGGCCAAGGTGCACACGCTGCCCGGCGTCGAGTTCCTGTACTCCGTGATGGCGCGCGACCAGCTCGAGGTGCCCGCCTTCGTGACGGAGTACGACATGACGGTACGTTCATGGCGCCCGCGATCAAGGCCAAGGTGCACACGCTGCCCGGCGTCGAGTTCCTGTACTCCGTGATGGCGCGCGACCAGCTCGAGGTGCCCGCCTTCGTGACGGAGTACGACATGACGGTACGTTCATGGCGCCCGCGATCAAGGCCAAGGTGCACACGCTGCCCGGCGTCGAGTTCCTGTACTCCGTGATGGCGCGCGACCAGCTCGAGGTGCCCGCCTTCGTGACGGAGTACGACATGACGGTACGTTCATGGCGCCCGCGATCAAGGCCAAGGTGCACACGCTGCCCGGCGTCGAGTTCCTGTACTCCGTGATGGCGCGCGACCAGCTCGAGGTGCCCGCCTTCGTGACGGAGTACGACATGACGGTACGTTCATGGCGCCCGCGATCAAGGCCAAGGTGCACACGCTGCCCGGCGTCGAGTTCCTGTACTCCGTGATGGCGCGCGACCAGCTCGAGGTGCCCGCCTTCGTGACGGAGTACGACATGACGGTACGTTCATGGCGCCCGCGATCAAGGCCAAGGTGCACACGCTGCCCGGCGTCGAGTTCCTGTACTCCGTGATGGCGCGCGACCAGCTCGAGGTGCCCGCCTTCGTGACGGAGTACGACATGACGGTACGTTCATGGCGCCCGCGATCAAGGCCAAGGTGCACACGCTGCCCGGCGTCGAGTTCCTGTACTCCGTGATGGCGCGCGACCAGCTCGAGGTGCCCGCCTTCGTGACGGAGTACGACATGACGGTACGTTCATGGCGCCCGCGATCAAGGCCAAGGTGCACACGCTGCCCGGCGTCGAGTTCCTGTACTCCGTGATGGCGCGCGACCAGCTCGAGGTGCCCGCCTTCGTGACGGAGTACGACATGACGGTACGTTCATGGCGCCCGCGATCAAGGCCAAGGTGCACACGCTGCCCGGCGTCGAGTTCCTGTACTCCGTGATGGCGCGCGACCAGCTCGAGGTGCCCGCCTTCGTGACGGAGTACGACATGACGGTACGTTCATGGCGCCCGCGATCAAGGCCAAGGTGCACACGCTGCCCGGCGTCGAGTTCCTGTACTCCGTGATGGCGCGCGACCAGCTCGAGGTGCCCGCCTTCGTGACGGAGTACGACATGACGGTACGTTCATGGCGCCCGCGATCAAGGCCAAGGTGCACACGCTGCCCGGCGTCGAGTTCCTGTACTCCGTGATGGCGCGCGACCAGCTCGAGGTGCCCGCCTTCGTGACGGAGTACGACATGACGGTACGTTCATGGCGCCCGCGATCAAGGCCAAGGTGCACACGCTGCCCGGCGTCGAGTTCCTGTACTCCGTGATGGCGCGCGACCAGCTCGAGGTGCCCGCCTTCGTGACGGAGTACGACATGACGGTACGTTCATGGCGCCCGCGATCAAGGCCAAGGTGCACACGCTGCCCGGCGTCGAGTTCCTGTACTCCGTGATGGCGCGCGACCAGCTCGAGGTGCCCGCCTTCGTGACGGAGTACGACATGACGGTACGTTCATGGCGCCCGCGATCAAGGCCAAGGTGCACACGCTGCCCGGCGTCGAGTTCCTGTACTCCGTGATGGCGCGCGACCAGCTCGAGGTGCCCGCCTTCGTGACGGAGTACGACATGACGGTACGTTCATGGCGCCCGCGATCAAGGCCAAGGTGCACACGCTGCCCGGCGTCGAGTTCCTGTACTCCGTGATGGCGCGCGACCAGCTCGAGGTGCCCGCCTTCGTGACGGAGTACGACATGACGGTACGTTCATGGCGCCCGCGATCAAGGCCAAGGTGCACACGCTGCCCGGCGTCGAGTTCCTGTACTCCGTGATGGCGCGCGACCAGCTCGAGGTGCCCGCCTTCGTGACGGAGTACGACATGACGGTACGTTCATGGCGCCCGCGATCAAGGCCAAGGTGCACACGCTGCCCGGCGTCGAGTTCCTGTACTCCGTGATGGCGCGCGACCAGCTCGAGGTGCCCGCCTTCGTGACGGAGTACGACATGACGGTACGTTCATGGCGCCCGCGATCAAGGCCAAGGTGCACACGCTGCCCGGCGTCGAGTTCCTGTACTCCGTGATGGCGCGCGACCAGCTCGAGGTGCCCGCCTTCGTGACGGAGTACGACATGACGGTACGTTCATGGCGCCCGCGATCAAGGCCAAGGTGCACACGCTGCCCGGCGTCGAGTTCCTGTACTCCGTGATGGCGCGCGACCAGCTCGAGGTGCCCGCCTTCGTGACGGAGTACGACATGACGGTACGTTCATGGCGCCCGCGATCAAGGCCAAGGTGCACACGCTGCCCGGCGTCGAGTTCCTGTACTCCGTGATGGCGCGCGACCAGCTCGAGGTGCCCGCCTTCGTGACGGAGTACGACATGACGGTACGTTCATGGCGCCCGCGATCAAGGCCAAGGTGCACACGCTGCCCGGCGTCGAGTTCCTGTACTCCGTGATGGCGCGCGACCAGCTCGAGGTGCCCGCCTTCGTGACGGAGTACGACATGACGGTACGTTCATGGCGCCCGCGATCAAGGCCAAGGTGCACACGCTGCCCGGCGTCGAGTTCCTGTACTCCGTGATGGCGCGCGACCAGCTCGAGGTGCCCGCCTTCGTGACGGAGTACGACATGACGGTACGTTCATGGCGCCCGCGATCAAGGCCAAGGTGCACACGCTGCCCGGCGTCGAGTTCCTGTACTCCGTGATGGCGCGCGACCAGCTCGAGGTGCCCGCCTTCGTGACGGAGTACGACATGACGGTACGTTCATGGCGCCCGCGATCAAGGCCAAGGTGCACACGCTGCCCGGCGTCGAGTTCCTGTACTCCGTGATGGCGCGCGACCAGCTCGAGGTGCCCGCCTTCGTGACGGAGTACGACATGACGGTACGTTCATGGCGCCCGCGATCAAGGCCAAGGTGCACACGCTGCCCGGCGTCGAGTTCCTGTACTCCGTGATGGCGCGCGACCAGCTCGAGGTGCCCGCCTTCGTGACGGAGTACGACATGACGGTACGTTCATGGCGCCCGCGATCAAGGCCAAGGTGCACACGCTGCCCGGCGTCGAGTTCCTGTACTCCGTGATGGCGCGCGACCAGCTCGAGGTGCCCGCCTTCGTGACGGAGTACGACATGACGGTACGTTCATGGCGCCCGCGATCAAGGCCAAGGTGCACACGCTGCCCGGCGTCGAGTTCCTGTACTCCGTGATGGCGCGCGACCAGCTCGAGGTGCCCGCCTTCGTGACGGAGTACGACATGACGGTACGTTCATGGCGCCCGCGATCAAGGCCAAGGTGCACACGCTGCCCGGCGTCGAGTTCCTGTACTCCGTGATGGCGCGCGACCAGCTCGAGGTGCCCGCCTTCGTGACGGAGTACGACATGACGGTACGTTCATGGCGCCCGCGATCAAGGCCAAGGTGCACACGCTGCCCGGCGTCGAGTTCCTGTACTCCGTGATGGCGCGCGACCAGCTCGAGGTGCCCGCCTTCGTGACGGAGTACGACATGACGGTACGTTCATGGCGCCCGCGATCAAGGCCAAGGTGCACACGCTGCCCGGCGTCGAGTTCCTGTACTCCGTGATGGCGCGCGACCAGCTCGAGGTGCCCGCCTTCGTGACGGAGTACGACATGACGGTACGTCACGTGACATGACGATTTTACAGTGGCGGAGCGCCTATACAAGCCAATTCCCACCGGCTTGCCTAAAAAAATTTTTTTGGCAGGTTTACAGTTAGGTAGTGAACATTTTCGATGGGCAAGTCGCGGAACAAAAATAGTTATGATTGTTAAGAAAGAGTTTAGCTAGAATATACAGCGTAGAACGGAACGACGGACCTTCCCGCAAGAGGAAGACTGTGACTGATTGATCAAAAACTGGATAATTAGATCACTGGTATTCCGAAGAGCATTTTATTATACAGGGTGTTTTTTTTAAAACCAGCAAGTTTTTTCAATACATGACTGTCTATGTCTACGATCCACTTAAGAACTGTAACTACCTATGTTTCCTTATTTTCTAAAATAATAGATTTAAATAAATAAATAATTAATAAATATTTGGGGACAATCTTACACAAATCAACCAAGATTTAAATAATAAATAAATAAATAAAACAATAATTCAGGATGAAAAACATTTAATCGTATGATCCGCAAAAAACGAGCCGAATACGAATGCCAACAGAAAAAAGCCGTTAGCGGGGTGCGCGGGACGCGGCGCGCAGCGGGCTGCCTCACGTCTCCCGCTCCGTCTGCCTCACCCCCGCAAATACCTAAACATCGTCTGATAACAGTGCTTTAATTGAATATTTGAGTAAACTCATTATATCCCAAATAAAGTACCAGGGGGATAGGAGGTTCTAGTTGTGAAAACAGAAAAAATGTCTTGTTTCATGACTGGTTATGAAACAGTGAAAAAAAATCCTTATTCATAACCAGTTATGAAACCCTGGTTAATGGTTATGAACGTGGACGAAAAAGTTTTGTTTCGTAACTGGTTACGAAAAAAAAAAAAAAAAAAAAAAAAAAAAAGTTACCTTGCCTTTTGTTTCTTCACCCATAAATCACATTGCATTTTTTGACCAAATGACGTAACCGCATTTTCTGAGTAAGTTTAGAAAGAAAGAAAGAAAACATTTATTCGTGGACAAAACAATGGGTTTAAAAAACAAAACACAGAACGTAAAAAAAAAAACAGTGTCCACGAAAAGGCCCCGACTCAGCATGGTGCTAACCTAGAAGGCCAGCGCTGGTCTTACGTCGGAGCCTTTTATGATTTTCGGAGACGGCGGGCTTATCTTTTCTTGAACGATTGAAGATGCCCGTGTCTTTAAGATATGTTTTTACAGTTTTGCCGTCATATTTGATATTCCTCTGAGCTCCCTGTAGGATTTTGCGGCTCGGCCGGCCGTATCTTTCTTTAATCGAGCCCCCTCAGGAAACTGGCTAAGGCTGGAATGTTTCCCTGAACCAGGACTTCTAGTAGTACTTTTTCTCTAAGAAAAGGACACAAAAATAATATTAACAGAGCTTCAGCTTTAACCCATTTGCACAAAATGTTCCACTATCTTCAGTTTCGGCAGTAGGAAATGTGTACTGTAGAAATTACAAACAGTTTCTCGACGTGGTTCTTCTCGATTTACCATAATTTCAAGAGAAAAAATCCAATGCCCTTGAAACTTACCAAATTGATTGACCACCTAGATTTTTAATTTACCGTATTTAAGATGCAATTGCTGAAAAACTGATAAAATTAAACATTGAATATCTTGATAACAGTAAGAGTTAAGATACTACTGTCTTGAAGAAATTAACTTTATTTGATCCAAGCTATGCCCCCTTGCAATTAACGGAAATTGTCATAAACACGTTATATTTAACTGGTAAACTTATTAGTCATGTTCGTTTCAGATAAACGGTCTACACTACTTCCAGCCCGACACCAACAGCACGTAGACTCGGACTGTACTGTAACTGTAAGCCACCGGCCATAACTGTCAGCCACCGGCCATAACTGTCAGCCACCGGCCATAACTGTCAGCCACTGGCCATAACTGTCAGCGACCGGTCATAACTGTCAGCCACCGGCCATAACTGTCAGCCACTGGCCATAACTGTCAGCGACCGGCCATAACTGTCAGCCACCGGCCATAACTGTCAGCCACCGGCCATAACTGTCAGCGACCGGCCATAACTGTCAGCCACCGGCCATAACTGTCAGCCACCGGCCATAACTGTCAGCCACCGGCCATAACTGTCAGCCACCGGCCATAACTGTCAGCGACCGGCCACCGTTACTCGTCTTGCAGTCACACAGCGTCACCATTCAGTACCCAACCCTGGAGCGCTCGGTCAATCAGCGGCGGACTAAGGGCAGATGCCCGAAGTAGCAAATGAGGCCCACTTTGGGTGATTTGCACCAACTTACGATTACCACAGAATATTCATATTCATTTTTTCATTTTAATAATACGTACGTAAATGTACGTATGTGTAAGTAATTAATATTGTCAATTGGGTACACAAACGTCGTTTCGCGCCAAATGGACAGTGGGATAGGCCTGCGATTACCTACAAGCCGATCAACGTTAAATATGGCGCAGGCAGCTGTCATTCCATACAAACTGGACAAACTTTCCATACATTCCGATTTTAATGAACACCGCTTCCGTTTACAGACTTTGGTGCAACTCGCCTTTAGCTTTGGATTTTTTATGAGGATTTAGAGGCCCCGTCTCTTCTGCATGTTAGTCCGCCAATGCGCGACCCTGCACAACACCCTTACACAAAATTAAGATAGCTAACTGGAAAAATCTAGAAATTCTTTCCAATATATGCTATGGCACTCTTTGGGGAGGCCTATATCCAGCAGTGGTCTTTCTGCTGATATATGATGATATGTTATTACTCGACTACAATTAGTTTGGGACTAAAAGGGACAATTTTGCCAAATAATTACGTCAAAATGTGTATGAATTGGCAGCTATCCTATTCCCAAACCTACCGCCGTCGAAAAAGATAGCCAAGAATAAATGTTACGAAAGGCATAGTTTAATTAATCCTGAAATAGATAACTAAATTTGTAGTTATTTCGACTACAATTCCAAAATTGTTGATTGACGAATAGTCAGAATTGATAAATATAGAGAGAACTAAATTTAAATATACGACAATGTTAAAAAAAAAAATAACTATGCTTATGCCTCCATGACAGTTCTCGTTTCAGTCAAACCAGGGTTTTAGGGGCACTGTTACCTTAAAAACAAACCAAAATATTACCCTATGGTTTATTAATTATGTGATAAAATGCAATCGAAAATGTATTCCGTTGATGGTGGCAAGATATTGATATTACAAATTGAAATTCTGATGAGATAACCAACTAAAAAATGGTTGATTGTCTATGTTGGAATTGAGTTTGGAATATTGGCCAGTTTTGTATCTCTTAAGAATTTTAGTGAAATTATCAAATAATACAATTATATGCGAATTTCACTAAACTCTCGTTAACACTATATATGTTATAATCTATATCTTAGTATTAGAGGTGCATTTTATAATTATTTAATCATAATATGGTTGCCGGATGATGTTCTTATAGGACTGTGTGTACTTATGTTTGTTGCTATATTCTAAGTTAAAAATCGTGTGTAAACGGCATTATAAGAGTTCTTGACGCGATGCCCTTCTTAAAATATTTTTTTTTACTAAAACATTAAATAGCGGTTGTATTTGAATTTATTCCTTAATTATATCACAGTGAAAAATCGTTAAATAACTACAGCAATTTTCTTGATCGCGCTATTTATCTTATAGCAAATCAATATTTCAGATGAATCTGTACCATATAGTAATTTGATCCTGCGACAGGGTATTCGTTTAGCACATAGTTTATTTTTACCGTATATAGATTTTATATTACTTAAGTAGCTAGGCTTTATGTAAACATCTTGTACCTATCCATGTAATTATAACAGTGGGAGTAGGAAACCTAATGTCAAAATACCATTTTCAATGTAAAATTTAAATTTATTTAATCGTATAACAAGGCAATTAATAAAAACAACAATATAAAAAAACTTAACCTAAAGGTAAAAAAATTGGCCTAAGTCGCCGTCAATAGGCAAGGTGCCCAGAAGGCTGGCCGTATTTCCTCGCTGTATAGCGATACTATAACGCTGTGCGAAATAGTGGCCAGCCCTCTGGTCACCCGATGCCTCTATTAGGCGCGTCGCCAAATCCTTGTACAGCCGACGTGCACTTGGCCCCCATGGCCCCAAGGTTTGAACGCCAAACGCCGCAAACATGTAGCTATTTCCTAGGATGGCATATTTGCGGCGCTTGAGGCTTTCGACCGAGGATGCCGCAGCGCCAGCGGTGGCACTGGTGCTTGGAACATGGGACGGTGCCAGGGTATCGACGCAATGTTGCCTATTAAAAAAAATTACAACTTGGAAAATTTGAAGAGCCCCCGACATTTTCATTTCAAAGTTGAATATCTCAAAAACGGCCGAACAGATTTTGTTAAAACGTCGCCAAGAACCATCTCGATCACTTCAGCTTTCGTACAAAAAACTAATAAAAATTTGCGGAAAGGCAAATTATTAAATAATATTTTAATTCATAATTACCAGACAAAAAACTTGACTGATCTTAAATAAAATATTGGTTGTGATGTGTATGCAACTTGTCAGTGCAACTTGTTTGAGAGTTGGATCAGCAACATGATTCCAGACAATACCAATAAGTCAGCTTCTGATTAATTGGGGATGACAAATCATTACATGTATAGTACCCTTAACACCCTCCTTTTGCGTCGGGGGTTAAACACCATAGACAATCGTAAATGGTTTTGACTCGAGACTACTCCTACGTGTTTAAGTTGAAAGGTGATTGTTATTTTTTGCATAATGAGATTTTATTTTTACATTAGATGTCGGAAGTAGCATAATATTAGTTTAAAATCGTGTAAATACGCTGTTGACGTTTTTAACAATGTTGTGAGTTCACCGCAATGATTGTATTGATTGAGAAAATTAGAACATAATCATAGGTGGTAATAATATTGATTTTATATAGAAATCGCACCCAGAGATAGGCAAATGTCGACCGTTATTATGTCGCTAAGAATAAATAAAGCCGTGTCTTGATTTTCCTTTTAAAAGTAGTCTTCATACATAAACAAAAAAAAACAAATTTCTGAGTTAAAAAAAAAAAAACAATATTTTTGTATTAATCGAATGTGGAAGGGTCCGGCCCTTTGTTATGTAATATTTAATAGCACTGGCACGTGAAGTAAAATAGTGCCGCCTAGTGATTAAAATTAAACTATAGTACGCGCGACGCAGCCCGTCTCTTTCACGCTGTGTGTAATGTAGTGTTGTCCCTGTCACTCGTGTATCACAACAGATATCATGAATAAGGTGGTCGAGGCTGTCAACCATTCTAGGACTGGCAACCGATCTGGAGCTGGCAACCGTTTTAGGGCTGGCAACCGTTTTAGAGCTGGCAACCGTTTTAGGGCTGACCACCGTTTTAGAGGTGGCAACCGTTTTAGAGCTGGCAACCGTTCTAGAGCTGGCAACCGTTTCAGAGTTTGCAACCATTCTGGGTTGCCAACCGTTCTAGAGCTGACAGCCGTTTTAGGACCGGCAACCATTCTAAGGCTGTAAATCATTGCGCGTACTATGTATTAGCCTGCCCAACCACTATATGTGCCACCAATAGTCAGTTTGTATGTATGGAAGTATAGCGTGAGTCGATGCAATATTACGGCGTGTTATATAGAAGAGTGGCCGCTGTCCCGTGCGACAGAGATGGAACAGTTCTAGAAAAAAAAACTGAAGTGTACTGTCACCTTATTTCATCAACTTTATGACTGTCGCCTAACTACGAGTATATGCACATACGGTAGCAATTTATCAGAAAAACTGTCTATAACAAGTTGGTGTGACAAATTGCATCGTGTGTAGTGTGCCAATGTTAACCCGCTGTATGTCTCTAGGTTGGCAAGTAACAAGCGGCTATCTTTGTCGACCCAGACACGAACAGGCCCCGTAGCATGGATGGCGTTATCACGCGATAAGTGTTAGGATAAGCGCGTCGTCTCGTTCTATCGAACGGTGTCAGCCAGGGACGGATGCTCTATCCTGTCACTTGTCGCGTGATAAGGCCATCCATGCTACGGGGCCAGGGAATTGTCATTGCCGTCTGACGACTTGTCAATGTCGTCATTGTCACTTGTCAACAATGGCTCTGACGGTCCCCCGACGGTCACGCAGCCATATCCCATTGTTGTTGTATAAAATATAGTTAACTTTTTAATACAGTTGTATTCTTAAGACTTTTCCAGATACAGTTTCGTACTTGTAAGCTCTGTGTCTTCTATAGTCTGTTTATAAGCAATTTTTTATGTGACATGTAAGTTGATGCAATAATTTACTCGAAACTTACACCCGGTAGCTTTTGTGAATAACTAATAAGGCTCAGCATACGTCAGGTATATACCTTCGTGTATCTCTATCGCACTTGCATACGCGAGCGACGGAGAGGGAGACACACGAATGACGTTAGCGTCTCGCGGTAGCTGCTCTATAAGTATGGTTCCCGCGAAACGAAACTGAAGTTTCTCTCTCCTTGTCACACTTGGTTATTTGAGCGACAGATAGGGATATACGCGATCGAATTTCGTTTTAGTTTCGGGGTATCAGCTCTGTTTGGGGCCTCAAGGCGCTCGTAGCGTTTATTGGCATATTCGAGCGCTTATTGTCAAAACCGTTGACAGCGCGCTCCAATATAACAAATATACGCTCAGCGCCCCATACTCCGCCAATAGGGAGCATTACTGCAATGTTCTGCCGCCAGAGGCAGCACTACCACTAATAGTAAACCAGTATTGGAATACAGGGATTCACACACACATGCACAATTGATTGTCAAATGAGTGACAAGGATGCTTGCATAGACAATACCGCAATTGGGAACGAGATACAATGTCTACGCTGCTAGTGTCGCCACCTACGAAGAGTTTTGCGTAATGTTCCTGTATTTTTTTGTATTGGCGCAATAAAGTAATAACCCCAAAACCATGTCAATAGGGAACATTACGCAAAACTCTTCGTAGGTGGCGACACTAGCAGCGTTGACATTGTATCTCGTTCCCACTTGCGGTATTGTCTATGCAAGCATCCTTGTCACTCATTTGACAATCAATTGTGCATGTGTGTGTGAATCCCTATATTCCTATACTGGTTTACTATTAGTGGTAGTGCTGCCTCTGGCGGCAGAACATTGCAGTAATGTTCCCTATAGGATCTGACGTGTGCTATCGGCCTAAAACTAGCATAGTGACTGACATAAACTTTTATGTCAACGTTGTTATGCTAGTTCTCTAATTTTATAAATACAGTACCGTAAAGCGTCATGTAAGCATTATTTAAATGTCATAGAACTAGTTATGAGGGGTGCCTTGGTGATGATATATTTCTCTAAGTGGAATGATATTGTATAAAGTGTGTGAAATTGCGCAGTACTAAAGTGCAATTGCCACCTTTTTAAGCCATTACACAGCCACCAATATGTCACATCAACTTGCAATAGTTGGAATGAGACAGCAATACATGCCTTTCATTCTAACTACAGCAATTCTCAACGTAAAAAATGTGTCTATGTACTATCGCCCAAGGGTACGGGTATACCCCTCTAGGGTCATTTTTCGAATGAAATGTACGCGTGTGCAGACGATTTTGTTGAGAAAGTGTGAACCCCGTACCCTTGGGCGATACTACCTACCTATAGCATTTTCAAAGTGGAGCAATTGCTACAGTAATTTTGTTTACAATTTCAAGTTACTCAGGGAGATATGTTGTCATCAAAGAACTCCTGAAATATCAACAAGGCCTTAGATGTGTTAACTATTGTTATTTTATACAAGTTTCGTTGCGAGTATATTACTGTTGGATAGGACATGTTGCCATGGTCTGTTACGTGCATATTATAGGGTTTAATATAATGTGATCAATCAAATGTTGGTTAAGTTTCATATTTTATTAATATAAAGTAGACTATTAAATAGGCTATGTAAATATTTAAAATAATACAAAAATAAAATTAATAATTTACTAATTCAATGCATTTTTACTTGACTCAAATGCAACCCTATAAAACCTCAATTGGATTAAGTAAAATTAAGTAAAAATACATCATATCATCAGAAATTCAGAACTCAGTCGACGTCTTTCGGCTGATATGATGATGATGGGGATGATGATGATCTGAACTCTGTCAAAACTAAATTTAATGTAATTATTACATTAAATAAAAAAAACATGATATTCTTTGGCACAGACCACAGTAGCTCCGCCTGATAAGATGTCAGAGTACTTATCAGTCCACATTCTCAAGTGGCATGTGTACCTTCACAATAATATACAATCATTATTGAGGAGATAGTTATTGCAATACTATTATGGCATAGACACTTAATAAAATAGTCAAAAAACTATTGTTTTATCTCAAAAATGATTAAAAATGGAGTTAAAAGCAACGTTAAATAATCACGAAGTTATAAGTGTCCAAAGTTTTAAGAGGGGGTATGGTCTGTCCCTTTGTCGCAAAACGAACCTTACGATAGGTGGGTACGAATTAGAGCGGCTCAGCCTGAGGCATGCTCGCCCCGCGCGGCGAGCAATTTGTTGTATTTTGTTGCACATAAACATGCGCGGGCGAGGCAGCGTGCTCGCGGTGAGCCGACCATTGTGCGTCATTCAAAATGGCGTCAGATTACGGTGACAGCCGCGGCTGCGTTTATCACAATTTACCTAATTATTAAAACCCGCACGGCTCAGCAACTTGAACAAATTTGTACGCGTCTCGCTAACAGACAAGTATAAACTTGTCATTCTGCCCGCGGCACGCTCGGATGTACTTGTACACGTCCAAGTTACGCAAGGCACGCACACCGAGGCGCCTTTTAGCACGTGCTGTCAAAAGACCGACTCTCGCCGCGCGCTACTCGCGCACGGCGCGTGAGCGCGTACGAATTTGAGCAAGATAGGTCGTGCGTGCCTCAACCCGAGGCTGCTCTAATTCATGTCATGCTCCCCGGCAACCCCACTTTCGATTTCGGGATTTCTGAGTATGTGAAAAAATTGTAACAAAATTGTACCGAATTAGTACTTAGGTACTTAAAAAAAATTGTACTTCAATAGTTTCGAGAGTACAATTATTTTAAATTGGGGTTGCTGGGGAGCATCTCTCCAGCAACCCCAATCTTAAAAAGAAGGAATTTCTCGTAGAATCTATGTTTTTTGGGTAAAATAAGCCCTTAAAAAAATTGTACTCTCGTGTTTACCGTTGAACGAGATAGCTTAGGCTAGTTAAATCACCAAATTTGCGCTAGAAAGCGAACGCCTGCGTGACACGGCAATACGGAATATTTTTCATCAGGCGCTAAAAATCATTGCATCATGATCCCATGTTGGTCGTAAATAAAGTATTTATTATTATTATTATTGCATGGCTATAGACTGCTGTAACGTTTGGGCAAATACCTCATTCGATAGCCAGCTTTCTGAGAGTGCCGTCGATGCCGAAAAGTTTATCTTAGTTTGCCGGGCCGGAGGAACTCGGCCTAACCAACAAAAACTTTACGCGTTGCTACGCGTAAACCTATGACCGCCACCAGTAGCATGCATTAGGCTGGAAATATTGTACTCATTGGTTTTTACTGTTGAATGAGTCAGCTAAGTTTTACTTATTATTTTACAAGTTTTTGCGCCTGATGAAAAATATTAGCAAAATATAGAGTACATGTATTTTCCGTATTGCTGTGTCACGCAGGCGTTCACTTTCTCGCGCAAGTTTGGTATTTAAACTAGCTATGTATAGCTAGCTATCTCGTTCACCGGGAAAAACGAGAGTACCTACAATTTTTTTGGGCCATATTTTACCCAAAAAACTAAGATTCTACGAGAAATTGGGTGTAGTTTTTAGATCAAAAGCTCACATTTCTCCCTCACATTGAAAATATAATTAAAAGAGCATCTAGGATGTTGGGCTTTGTTATACGGAACGTAAAAATTTTCAACAGTAGTGTAACAAAAACGTTGTTATACAATAGCCTAGTAAGAAGTATTCTGGAATACTGTATTGTGGTCTGGCGGCCGCACTATAAAAATAAAAAAATAAAATTCGTTTAATTCAGACAACCACGGGTCCATACATGTTAAAATTATTATCTAGGTTTACCTACTTAATTGCTAGTGTTAGTTATTTCAAAGTAAAAGAACCAGGACTATGCCACTCACTCACTACGACTAGAGCGTGTGCAGAAAAGGTTTGTCCGGCACTTGAGTTTCTCTGCTGGCAGATTTAAAAAAAAATCGTATTCTTATACACAAAGTCTTAAGAGGTTCGGGTTAAGATCACTAGAAGTACGGAGGAAAGTTGCGGACGCAATTTTTTCATATAAGCTCGTAAACAATCAAATAGATTGTCCGCAACTAGGTATTAGCCCTTCTGTCTTTTCGAGCTCCTTCCCGAACTCCTCGCAAACCTATCACGCCATTCTGCCCACCGCTCAGAAGGATTGTCCTCGGCAGTAGCTCGCCTATCCCAAGGATGTGTAAAGCAATTAACAGCAGCAGTCACATGTCTGATGTTTTCTTTGACTCGGTCGTGAAATTTAAAATAAGGTCTGGTAACTGCTTGGCTTTGCAATAATAATAAAGTTGGTGACATCCATTTTCGCGCGCAGAAAGTTGTTAAAAAAGTTTTAAATTATTTAGTTACGTCGCAATAATAAGTTAAGCAAAAAATATGTAAAATTTTGATAAGTTAATGTTAAGGTTTTTTTTATATAATGCATGCGGTGTTTACTTTTAAGTGATTGTTACACTTAGCAAGTAGTTATGATAATTGGATTACTGTAAACTTCAGTGTAAACAATTGTTGGTGAACCAAAATAAATAAATAAAATAAAAAAATCCTTGTTTTTAAGATTGGGGTTGCTGGAGAGATGCTCTCCAGCAATCCCAATTTAAAATAATTGATGTAATCTCGAAACTATTGAAGTACAATTTTTTTCAAGTAAGTACTAATTCGGTACAATTTTTTCACATACCCAGAAATTCCGAAATCGAAAGTGGGGTTGCCAGGGAGCATGACATTCTAATTCGTACGCAGCCTTAAGAAGCGATTGACATTTACTATGACGCTAGAGAATCGTGACGTCACGATCCTCGAGCGTTTTCTCTCACTAACAAGCAACATTAAAATGGTTGTAGCTTTGTAATTTTTTGAGATATTTGAATGGGATTTTAGTCATTAGGCATATTGCCTTCTTTATTTTGAAGTTATAATAAATTTTGAGTCTACACCCCTATTAACCCATTGGCATCTGATTTGAACTCAATCGCCAACAGCATATTGCATGAACAAGAGGAAAGGAGCCCTTGAGGTGTACTTGCAGAATAAATATTTAAAAACACTTAAACTTGTGCTCATGTAGCCAACAGTTACAATATTGGTGCACCTAGCTGCACTGAAGCCCTAGCACGATAGGCCTTATCATCATGTTCTACGTGACGTTTCAGTACATTTTCGCCGTAAAACATTACAATAAAACCTATCATGCTAGCTGGGCTGGTAGCGCAAATCACGTTTACATTCAACTCTCTCATAAATAAATATGGCACTCGTCCGTCTTGCACTTGTATTTTCTTTACAGGCAATATACACTGTGTTACAAAAATGCCCGTAAAGCGGAAAGGGGGTTAAATGCTCCCTTATAAAGAGTCAGATTACAAAATTTGAAAACCATAGTATCGCATTATGACTTAGACGCAGTATCAATAAAAAAAAAGAATTGGAACATTTTTACGGGGTTTTTTGTAACACGTAGTATAGGCACGGGATCTTATGAAAGACGCCGCGCTTGAAGAGACTGGTCAACCCCTGGCAAGTTGGTTGGATGACATAAAAACGTTCGCAGGGCCAGTCTCGGGACGAGCTACGGAAAATCGGGCTGAATGGAATAAAATTGGAGAGGCGTATGCCCAACAGTAGGCACATACACGCTGAAGAAGAAGTGTCATCACTTCAGTATAAATGGAGGGAATAACAAACTCAAGTATTAATTCAATTATAAAACAGTAATTTTTTTTAGTAACCTATATTAGAACAATTAGTTACAAAGAAGTTAAATAAATTAAAATGCAATTTCACAATACTAAGTTTCCTGTTACATCAGTCAGTTAAAAATTGTTTTATTTTGAATGTACTTTGTTCACAATAAAATTCAATGACGGATATTTGTGTGACGCGGCCAATAGAGCTACTTTCAGGACATTCAGTACATTTGAGAGTAGGTACCCTCCGATTGCTCCCAGATAGCAAGGGATGGGAAATTGCTGCCAGGGAGTGTCCCAGTCGAGGGGAATGACGACCGCGCCGAGCCACGCGCCGCACACGGTGAACAAGGCGTTGTTCACTAGCATCTCCATCACGCTGTCTCTCGCGTAATTCTTGACTCCAAACAACAACTGCATCGACATCTCCACCCCAGTGTGCGCGATCAGCGGGAACACCGTCAACAGCGTCAGCAGAC
Source organism: Epinotia brunnichana (assembly GCA_963854355.1). NCBI lineage: Eukaryota > Metazoa > Arthropoda > Insecta > Lepidoptera > Tortricidae > Epinotia > Epinotia brunnichana. Next base: position 1,590,640 of record OY977945.1, on the reverse strand, counting down.
TCGATAACATCAGCGTCTCCTCGTGACAGTCCAGTACCGGAGCCCCAAACAAAATTATCCCGATGAAAAAACAGAACATAACCCCTAAAAGAAAACCAAATGCCTTAAGAATATCGCCCGCTCTGTTCTTGCTGCCTTTCGCTTTCTTCGCTAGGATATCGTTGGTTGAGTTCAAGTAGAACGATTTCATCAATTCAGCGATAAAGATGAGGACCAAAATGTAGAATGAGGGCCCTTTCCCCACGGAGTAAAGTAAACCCTTGTATGAGATCACTGTCACTATACTGGGTAGGTAAATGCATGTTATTAAACTAGAAATTGTCATTCGTCGTAGCTCTACTTGGTTATGTAGAGTAAACATAATGAAAATCGCTAATTTAATTTAAATGCAAGGATTTACACACAATTAAAAGCAAAGCTATTTTCATAAATTTTGGCAGCCAATGTTTGTCATGTCAGTGTCAAAACTGTCAAATGTAAATATTTCGAGCGTTTTAACATACTCAAATAGCTTTTGTTAAGCCTGCATCACACTGGCGCGGCCTGGCCGCGGCGGACAATAGAAAACTTGTCATTAGCTGCCAAATTTACTATTGCCCGCCACCGCAGGCCGCGCCAGTGTGTTGCAGGCTTTATGCTGCCATAAATAGATAAAACATTGAATCAAAATTATTTTCCACATTAAAGTTAATTACTATTTCCTTGGCTTCAACCATTTCAAATAATTAGTTTTTTTATACTCATACTCATTTATTCATAATTTTATATAAATATTACATGATTATTTATAATAATGTAATGAGTACACAATGAACTGAAATAAATTTATTATAAGCAGTAGTTTCATTCGTGTTTCTACAAACATGACAACCCTGAAATGGCTTTCCATCTATTTCTGTGTCTGTCAAAAATATCAATATCCACCAATAGGATGACTCTATTCCGACACAGTGTGCTCGATGGTTCATACGTCATCTTCTCATTCAATCTTGTGTAACTCTACATTACGAAAACAAACTAAAAATTCTACGTGTTTACAGACTTTACTGTTCACGAATCACTGTGGAGCAATCAATATGACACAGACTTTATAAATGAAAGGTGCCGTCGGTCGAGCCACCAGTTGAACTCCGTACGCGCAACGTTCGGCTACAGTGCGAGCCAACGTTGACCTCAAACATTGATTACTTAACTTAAACCTAGCGCAATTGTTTGTGATCGTGTAACATATTATTACGTAAAAATGCCCTGTCCGTTCTTGGGATCGTTGAACCAGGCGTTCGTGAGGAACTATGGAGCCGCCCTGATGAAGCAATACGGGAACTACTGCCCGATCATCAGCCGCGGGTTTCGCTCGCTGGGGCAGGACGAGACCAAGTGCCCGTTCATCCAGGAGAACTCCATAGTGGCGGAGGCGGCGCGCGAGATGACCGAGGACATCGTCGACCGCAGCCCCTACCAGTACGACAAGTTCTTCCACGACCAGATCAACGCGAAGAAGAAGGATTACTCCTACCGTGTCTTCCGGAAAGTGTCGCGGCTGGCGGCCGAGGGAGCCTATCCCCAGGCCCTCGAGGGCGTCGCCAACAACCGCGTCACCGTGTGGTGCGCCAACGACTACCTGGGAGCCTCGCGCCATCCCGCCGTGCAGGACGCCGCTGTCAGCGCCATCAAGGCCTACGGCACCGGCGCGGGCGGCACGCGCAACATCGCTGGCAACTCGCAGACCACTGAGCAGCTCGAGGGAGAAATCGCCAAGCTCCACAAGAAGCCTGCTGCTTTGATATTCAGTTCCTGTTACGTTGCCAATGATGCAACACTCTCAACTTTAGGAAAACTCCTTCCTGGTTGCCATATTTACTCCGACGCAGGCAACCACGCTTCCATGATCCAGGGTATCCGGCACAGCCAAGCACCTAAGCATATTTTTAGGCACAATGACCCCAATCATCTCCGTGAGATGTTGGAGGCGTCACCGCAAGGTGTACCAAAGCTAGTCGTATTTGAGACTGTCCACTCGATGAGTGGAGCGATTTGTCCTTTAGAGGAGATGTGTGAAATAGCACATGAGTATGGAGCTTTAACGTTTGTGGATGAGGTCCATGCAGTAGGCTTGTATGGGAAACATGGTGCTGGGATCGGAGAGGAGAGAGGCATAGAGCACATGATAGACATTGTTTCTGGGACACTGGGAAAAGCTTTTGGAAATGTGGGCGGGTACATCGCCGGGTCTTCTCTATTGGTGGACACGGTGAGATCTCTTGCACCCGGATTTATTTTCACTACAGCACTGCCACCCCCCGTGTTAGCGGGCTCTTTAGCTGCCATTAGACTCCTAGCAAGCGAGGAGGGACAGTCACTTCGAGCAAAGCACCAAGCTATCGTACGATACTTAAAACTGTCTCTCTTAGTTGCTGGACTGCCTCAATTGCCGTCAGTCAGCCACATCGTCCCAGTCCCCATCAAGGGCGCGGACAAGGTCGCGTTGGTGGCAGAGTCCCTGATGCGCCGGGGCCATTACGTGCAGTCAATCAACTACCCGACAGTGGCCCGCGGCGAGGAGAGGCTCCGCTTCGCGCCCGGCCCGCACCACACGCCCGAGATGATCGACCAACTTGTCACTGCCTTGACAGAAGCATTCCATGAAAACAACATAAACTTCAACCAGTTTATAAAGAACGGAGCATGCCGGGAGTGCAGTATGGAGTACAAATTCGACGTCATGTATGAGGAGCCCTACAAACAGCCCATGCAAGTCGCTTAATCGCTGCTATGGATGGATCCCCACGACAATCCCGAAAAAAAAGAGAAAATATTAAATGTTAAGTTATTATGTGTAGTCTATGTCCTGTTTGTCTTATTTATGGTTCATGGTAGGGGTTGGGGGGTGAAATTAAAAAGTGATCAAAGTTTCTGATTGTTTTATTATCTTAATTATATCTTATTGTCTCAACGAAAGGACAGTAATCAAGACTTGATTGAATATCAGTAAATGCACTTATGACGATAATGCAAGTCGTGCAGTCATAAAAACATCTTTTAATAAATACCAAATCAAAAAAACATTGTTTTTAACGTCCTCCCCTTCGTTAACCTTTCGTATGCTCAAGTACTGATAAGAGCTCTCGAAAATAAACTCTGATAGAAACGTAAAATTCTAAGTCCGAAGTCCGTTAACACCATCAGTGCCTTAGCATACGACTGGTTAATGGCAGCAACCTGCCAATGGTTAATGGCCTTTTGAACGCCATTATTCATGACAAATGTTTGATCTTGGGGCCATGAGCATATCACGCGACTTTGGCGTTCAATGGGTTAAGTGAAAACTTACTACCTACCGTCGACATAAGTGTTCATTTCTGACATGCCATAAAAAGAAAACACTATGTTCGACGATAAGCATTATTGTGTTACGACTCTTGAACCGACCTTCGCAGACCAATTTAAGAGTCAGGTACATTTCAGGGTTACGCAGATCAACGACATACCGTGGCAATACTCTGATGCCCTACCCAAACTATGGCAAGGTTACGTAAGAGTATATGTATGACTGAAATGGAACTACCTACCTACTCGTAATCGAAAATGATTCACAAGTCATAGCACGTGTTGGAAGCATTGTCGTGCCACAGCAACTATCTTTTATCAGCTGATACGGTACCGAAATAGTAGTGACAAGAATTGTCACTTTCAAAATCACAATACTGATTATTTACTGTTTTTTTTTATGTCTGTCTGTGCCTACCTTTAATCCGTTGTAAAAAAAGAAGTCTACAAATTAAATTATCATCATAATAACATGTAATTGTGGGCTTTAGAATAGGCATTTGTATTGCCAGCACAAAAGTACAGGATGTTGAAAAATGCCTGAATGTCTTCGAGAAAAGGATGGTACGGCCGTGCCTGTTTGTTTTAATCGACTTGGCGGGGGCACTGCCGTGCCCCCAGAAAGTAATTTGTTTTGAGTTCCAAATTTTAAAATTTTATGTTTATTCGAAGTGGTCACAACTACATACCAGAGGCCCTAGCACACTAGGTTTTATGTCGGCGAAAATGTACTGAGACGTCACGTAAAACGCGACAAAAAACGTAGTGTGCTAGGGCCTCTGAGGGACCTTTCTTAAGTTTTATACACATAACGGCCTTCTATTATATTATAAGATTTATAAGTAGATGACAATGTACAATGAGCTAAGTATTCTGATTCTGTCTACAAAAAAATACATAGGTAATTCACACGGTCGACTTTCTACACTTAAACTTCTCAACACATTTGCAGTCCACTTTTCAATCACACGTATTGTTTTCAATCGGTACGTGACCGTTTTAGGCGATGTTTCTGTCAGAAAACAAATAATAAATTTCAAGAGCGTTTCATAAATCGACCTACTTCCATTGCAAATTAATCAAGGGTAGGTATAACTTGAACAATTTATAATGACACATCATAATCTGTGAAAGTTCTAATTATATGCAAGACATATTATGCCCTACATGTTGCTGAAAATTCAAGGTTCTAGCTTTAGCCAGTCTAGCTTTGGCTTCGAGAAAAGGATGGTACGGCCTAGTCTAGCTTTGGCTTCGAGAAAAGGATGGTACGGCCGTGCCTTTGTTTTGCTCGACTTGGATTGCAAATGAATAAGTAGCGGTTCCACAAGCGGTTGGCGTTGACATCTAACCGTCGCCCGTGGAATCCTAGCTCAAGTTAATTCACTCGACAGCTGCGAAAATCCCAGAGCAATTTTTGCAAAAGCAAGAATTTTTGGCGAAGACCCTGTAGATTTTCGTTGCATTTCTGGTTATTTGATAGCTGCTCCTGACCTCTACCAAATAACCAAAATTGCAACGAAAATCCGCACGGACGCGTACATTCTGACGTGAAGGGCGATGAGATGAATCGCTCTGAAAAACCTACAGGGACTTGACAATTCTGACATGGTGGGGGCGATGAAACGCTCTGAGAATGACCCTGTGACCCTCTCAGTCCCAGTACTTGAGTACCCCGTCCCAGCCGGCGGTGAGGAGCCGGCTGGGCTCGTGCGGATGCCACAGCGCCGCGATGCACACCCCGTCGTGCGCCTTCCACTTCTTGTACAGCTTCGTGCTCTTCCAGTCCCAGATGTAGCACTTACCGTCCGCGTCGCCGGAGACCAGGTAACTGGAACAATGGGATTTCATCATTATCATCATCGGCCTATTTACGTCCCAATGCTGGGCACAGGCCTTGGCTCGTGGATGGGAGAATGGAATTTAGTTATTTATTATTAAAATGTATCGCATAAAACAAATAAGTACGAAAGGCGGACTTAATGCCTCAAGGCATTCGCTACCAGTCAAACACCAATGTCTATCATGTGCTCTATGCCTCTCCCCTCTCCGATCCCAGCACCATGTTTCCCATACAAGCCTGCTGCATGGACCTCATCCACAAACGTTAAAGCTCCATACTCATGTGCTATTTCACACATCTCCTCTAAAGGACAAATCGCTCCACTCATCGAGTGGACAGTCTCAAATACGACTAGCTTTGGTACACCTTGCGGTGACCTCCAACATCTCACGGAGATGATTGGGGTCATTGTGCCTAAGAATATGCTTAGGTGCTTGGCTGTGCCGGAGACTTGAAGACGGCGGATGCAAAAGGCAGACTAACAAACAAATATCTTTTGATAAGTACCTAAGTATGTACAAGACAGAAGTGATACCAGGGTAAGGTAAGGTGCACTTTTAATTTTAGCAGTCTATGTACTTTAGTACATACACGTCCTATGTATTTTAGTTTATACCACGACGGTTGCAAACTCGCGGCCTACCCGAAAGTCAGCAGACACCGTAACCCATGGGCGTAACCTCCAGAGGAGTTACAGTCGGTCCCTGTGTTGGTTTGAGGATTCGCTGTGTTGACAGCTAGACACAAACGCACGTCCCACACTTTCAGCACATTGCGTCTTTGGGAGCTCTGGCTACTTTACTCACCACCAGGAACACAACATCACATACCTAAATAATAAGTTGTGGGCTGCTATGATCTGCCAAATATGAGTGACATGACATTCTGCTGTGTATCTCTCGCACTGCGAAGCATGTACCTCATTATGTCACAAGGATGACAATTTTTTTGCATGAGTTTTTGGTTGGACGAATATATTTAGCGCGGCATGGTGCCATATTGAACATTGCTTTCAACTTTATCTCAAGTGTTATGGATGTTATTGTTCTGATATTGTCATGATAATATGTTTATCAGGATCATTCAAAAGTAACTCAGGTAGTTATTACTTACAATATTTACAGCGGTCCAGCAGTTAGGTAGTCCAGTTCATAAATATACATACTTACATTACCAAAGTTTAACAATAAAGAAAGTAGTGTTTAAATATTTATATAACTTTATCCATGTCCATATTTAGTCACTACTACAGTTCTAGTGTCATCATAACTAGTAGGTATGTTTGTATTACGTATTACGAACGTAAAAGGATTTTTGCTGCTTAATGATAATTCAATACTAAATGAAAGCAAACAGTTAGTCATACTTAAGTAAGATGAAAACAAGATCTCACAGTTTTTGGTGATTTCCGTAATTACTATACATTACCGGACCTAATTAATTAATAACGACGGAAATATTTATTATATTTATTATACGTCAACACACAGACAGTATAGTATAATGACTTCGTATCCTAATGATAATGAAACTAGGAAGTAGGAAATGAACGTGTCCATAAATATTAGGAGGCAATCTTGCACAAACCGATCTAGTCTCATATTGGTTATAGCTTAGGCTTTAACTTGACTTTTTAGTGCTCATGAATGCCTATCTCAACAATATTTTAAATCATATAACCCGCAAAAGTTAACTTGAGACCTCGTTCGTATGACGTTAGTACGCGCTCAAGTCTCAAGTTAACTCTTGCGGGATATAGTCGTCAATGCGTTACATTGGCTTGGCTCTGCCTGTGCTGGGGCCACACTAGCGGAAAATAATGGCGTTTAACGTTTGTGTAGCCACGACTTCACGCGATAATTCGACAACGGCATTGATATTGCCGTTTGACGTTAGGCTATAGCTCAAGTGGCGGTACATCAAAGTGATCAACGCGAGAATTTTAGCGTTAATGTGGCCACATTATAGGGCCCGAAGTTTTCGAAATCCCTGTCCTTGCCACTATTTCTTAAGCATTGACGTTCACCGTTCAAGTGTAGCCACTTTATCGCGTTAATAATTGAGTCAACAATTATCGCGTTAAGATGTGATGTTAAATTATTATGTAAAAAACACTGTAATACGTGTTGATGGTATCTTCTTATGCGACCTACACCATCCTATGCATATACTTACAATAACCAGGGCCAGCTATACTGCACACAATGTGACCGGACATTTAAAACTAAGTTCGGCTTTGCGAGCCATATTCGTGCTCACCAGAGGAAATTGTAAGGGTCGCCGTCGTCGGATACGACAAGGAGGACTATATCTTCTTATCCCTCATCAGGGACATAGGGCTCGTTGAAGGGGTTTTCCATCTGTTTCTGTCCTGGGCGGCTACCTCAATTCTCCTCTCCACTCAAGTTTAATACGTATATCTACATAACATCAGCGTCGAATCATCCTCTGTGGCTCGGTATTGTGTATCGAGTGAAGGAGTCCCTTTTCGTATTTCACTTATGCATACGAGTAATAGGTCAAGATTGCTGCGCTGCCGTCGTCAGCAAGAAGGACGCATCTGACTATGAGTCTCATCCAAAAAGGACGCATCTGCCTATAATAACTCATAGAAAGATGCGTCCTTTTTAAATGAGACTCATAGTCAGATGCGTCCTTTTTGCTTACGGCGGCGGCAGTGCGGGCGTACCATGTAGGGTTGCCAGACGTACTATATTATATAGTATTGTACTATATTTTGGCTCCTCGTACTTTATAATATACAAAGCACATAAAGTACGCTAAAATACTATATTTTTATCATAAATTCCAAATACATAAATTTCTGTAAAAAAACATATTTTCTACTACAAATACTTTATTATTTTTATGTGCACTTTATTTTTAAGACCTTATAACCCACTATATACTATATTTGTCCAAAAATATTCTGGCAACCCTAGAGCATGGTTGCCTTTTTATCACTTATTAAATTAAATTAAAAATCATTTATTTCGGACTAATTCATCCATAATTTGTTAGTAACAATATATTAACTTAAAAAAAAACTTAAAAAAATGAAGAGTATAGAGATTTATGAAGAGTATAAGAAAGAGAGAATAAGAAAGGTTATTCCTATCACCAAAAAAATAATCAGGCACTTCTAAAATTTTCATCCATTCCCCATTGTCTTATAGTCTATCCCGGAATGGCCGCAATACGATTTCAAGCTCCATTAACATCTCCGATAGCAACATCCGCTATTTGTGCCGAGATTTACCGTCATGTCGCGGAGTTCACTAAACTTTCATACTCGTCTGTGAGCTCGTGTCTAGTGTAATTTAACCCTACAATTATAAGAATTTTAAGTCATCGGAGATCAGATTTATATTGGTTGCACTGGTGAGGCGCTGGGTGTGTCTGTAAGTGCTATAGTGATACATCTCTGTCCCCTCTGTGGTTGCCCTTGCATAGTTGGCCCCAGTTCATGACCAACGGGCCAACGTGGCAAAAGAAGGAGTTTATTTCCGACCTGATACTGGTAGTTGGTTCATTCTAATCAAGTTTTTTTTTTTCTAACATCGAAGGTGGCAAACAAGCTTACGGCCTGCCTGATGTTAAGCAGTAACTGCTTCTGTGGAGTCCCACATGCACATTTTTCCACATGCATGTGAATGCACATTTTTTACGACACAAGATATAATTAATACATACCTATATATTTTTACATGTCTTCTTATTGGTCTATTTTTCCGTGGCACTATCTGTAAATATTCCGTATTTCATTATATTTATACTTTGCTGATTGTTTTATTCAAACCTTAGCCAATTAAGCTAAGTTTTGTTCATTATTTTGTGACCACTTGGTTACAAAAAAAGAGGCCAAGATGCGAGTCGGACTCGCGCGCGAAAGGTTCCGTACCATTATCTATAAAAACGGCAAAAAAGTCACGTTTGTTTTAATATGGGAGCCCTCTTAAATATTTGTTTTATCATGTTTTTTAGTATTTGTTGTTATAGTGGCGTGGCAACAGAAATACATCATCTGTGAAAATTTCAACAGTCTAACTATCACGGTTCATGGTCATGAGATACAGCCTGGTGACAGACGAACAGCGGAGTCTTAGTAATATGGTCCCGTTTTACCCTTTGGGTACGGAACCCTAAAAATTCACTCTGTTACCAAGAATTATATATTTAAAATAAATGTATGTACTTTACCTACTCACTATAATTATCGAATTTTACCTATTAGTTTCATCCCAAATCGCAGGGCCATATTTATTTTTATTAATCATAATATTCATAATATGCACAATAGCCCTGTTACTCTGTTACCATTATAAGACCACTATGTTACCATAAAAAAAGTTTTTAGTTTAAATTATGAATATCATAGTGTTATTAAAAATGAAACAATATAAAATAAATGCATAATATTATGTCCGTTTGTACGGATTAACTTTCTTTAAATATAATATTATCTAAAGTAAAAATTATGCTATATTTTTTTTACGTGGGGACAATATTGTGTGCATTTTTATGTAGAATGACCCAGTTACATATTTATTACACCGTCATCAGAGGCCAGGAAAACACGGTTTTCCGGCCAAGTAGATATAGCGAATAGAGATACGAGGCCGGGAATCCGTGTTCACGCCGAGGCATGTATAGTGCTTTTCTCAAACATGCAATGAAATAAATAAATAAAAATCCTCAAATCAAACTAATTTTCATGGCTGCGGGATGAAAACTAAAAAGTTACTTTGCAGGCCTAGGCCTGAAAAGTTGTATGAAATCCCATTTCAGGCTGCCTCGAGATGCTGCGCCCGAAAAAGGATACTTCCGAGTATAAGGAACGTAAAGAGAATATTTCATTGCATGTTTGAGAAAAGCATTATTTACCTCTCAGCTTTACTTTAGTTGTTATAAAGTACTCGATATACTTCGAGTGTCCTGAAGATACTACGCTAAATGCCGGTGCTAAGTCAGAAGGCCGTAGGAGGTAATAAAGAAAGCCTCTGATCGCATATAATACGCGTCAAATACCGGCGATCTGAGACATTCTTTGTTTTACCGCCCTAGGTAATTAATGTAGGTACTATTACGTCAAAAGTGGGCATTAAATTGGCAATTACTGACTGCTGCGCGTGCGGAAAATCCCACTTCCTGGCCAGGGGGGAGACGTACGATTTTATGCTCACCGCGGGCGGTAGTGAAGAAAGCCTCAGATCAGTTATTACCAAACCACGATTACAATGGGATTGGAATAATGGCGGTTTGATAATATTTAAGAAATGAATGAATGAAGAATGTATGTTGTCAATGTCAGTCAGTCAGTAGCACAACGGAGTCTGCCGATAGTCCAAACAAACCTTCGAATAATCTATCCAACTACATTGTTATATAATTTGATAACAGTATAGTAATCATTTGAATAGATATGCGAAGCTATACTAAAGGATGCGTCCAATATGAAATAATCACCGGTGTCCATGCGGCTGGGACGAGCGATAAAAGAAATTGCTTCATTCCAGCCACAGTAAATATATTTCGCTAAAGCAGTAGCTATCTCAACTAGGCGCTCCATTGAAAACCAGTTCTACGGGGCACATGCGCGGCACGCCGACTGAAGCACCGCCGACTAACCCGAGTTGCGCTTAAGTTTATTGAAGCGACGCGACGCGAGTCTGTGCGAGTGCGTTTGTACGGATTTATTTAACTGCTTTAAGCTATATTTCTACTGTGTTCCATCCCGACTGTTTTAGAACGAATTTAGATTCATTGCTAATTGAATGCAATTCAATTTCTCCTAGATACAATGAAGTATCCTTCGATTGAAGATAGAAAATCTGTTGCGTTGAAACGGATAATTACTTAAGTTTCTCCATCATTATCAGCTTATTACACACATTACATTGCACTTGATATTACATTTAATAAATAGATAAACAAAGCTTATAATAATGCAGGCGAATTTAAACTTCATTTTAAGTCCGTTGAAAATATGCTAAACCAACAAAATTGTGCAATTAAAGATAATCACTGTTCAGCAGATTCAGCCCATCACCGCGAGATGTTTTGCAGTTTTAACCACATCTAATTGTATTTAAACATACTTGAGTATTCATCATCATTTCCTTGCCCTTCTTCCATTTACTTAGGGTCGGCGCAGCATGTCTTTATTTAACTTGCACTGTACGTGATGTAAGTATATAAATATGTAAGTAACTTGTCCGTCAAAATTTGTAATCCATATTCCAGTCACTTGCCGTTAACCGATTGAGCTGTTTGGGGTAAAGGTACAGTCGCCATCACATACATAGGTACACAATAGGTGTTCAAAAATATCGGCACATGCACCCTAATGCCTTGAAAATAGAGGTGTGTTCCGATGTTTGTGACGTGCTTGTTTGCTCCGATGTATGTGATGGCGACTGTACAGTTTGGATGACAATTCAATATTATGGTACAGTCGCCATCACATACATCGGAGCAAACAAGCACGTCACAAACATCGGAACACACCTCTATTTTCAAGGCATTAGGGTGCATGTGCCGATATTTTTGAACACCTATAGTGTACCTATGTATGTGATGGTGACTGTACCATCGAGCTGATCTGATGATGGAGACAGAAGGTGGCCATGGGAATTCAGTACTTAACCGACGTAACCCCGTTGAGTTTGGGCTCGTTATAGAATCAATGAGTAGTTGATGACGGTATACAAAAAGTACCTACAGTCGGCAATAAAAGCTAGTACCAAAAATTTAATTTTTGTCAGAAACATATTTTCCTCCCCGTCACTCTTGATGTCGTCTCTCACATAGACCTTTTCCTTGTCCTCGTCTCTTATAAGTAATACTAAAGTATTCATGTTTCAAACAATTAAGGAATGGCAGTCAAAAGCGAAACGGTGCCCTAGTGAATCGACCTACATGTTATCGAGGTGAGGCGATAAGGTCACGGAACGAAGGCCTATATGGAATGCGTTATCGCCCAAGAAACGTGGATATCAATAGGGACTCGAGATAAGTGAAATTTCAAACTCAGTCTACTACATTGACGTAGGTATGTCAAGTAGTTTTTAGTATATACTTACCTCCTTTCAGCTCTGCAAAAAAGCAAAAATTGTTGTAAGTACTAGACTTTTCAAATTCAAATGTTTTATTTCAGACCATAGATCCATTATGTATTACGTGTGTTTAACCGTAGCGTGAGTAAAGAGGTTAACGTTTTGATATAATAAAAGAGGTGTCAATCGATTCGAAATTATGCTCCGGGAGACATTAGGCTAGCTCTTGTATGAAAAAAAAATAGTTACTTTTCCGTAGCCGGTTTACAGTTTTTTGAATTGTTTATGCTTGCGATTTTTATTTGATACTAAAATGTATCCTTCAAGTCCGCATCACACTGGCGCGGCTTGGTCGCGGCGGTCAATAGTAAACTTGTCATTAGCTATAATAACTATCAAATTTTCTATTGACCGCCAAGTCAAACTAGGCAGTTAGGTGTTGTCAAATTTAGTATTGAGTCTAGTGACCGCCACCGCAGGCCGCGCGATGATTCAAGCCTTATTAAGGTGAGGTAAGGTATTCTTGCTTGACATGTTAATTTTAATGTACCTAATTGTTGATTTTCCTTATTCGTCTTGTTTACTTAAGTATATAATTATTGACGATCACAATGGGCATTCTTTGACATTGATTGACATGAATGTAATTTATAATGAAGTCTTGAAATAAATCTGTATTTAAATCTGAAAAAATCTGATCATTTTTAGGTTTATTTTTTAATCAGGTGCTACAATAGAAAAACATCACATTCAAATTCAACCATAACTATTCTACTGAGTAACACGAATGCAATCAGAAACAACATGCTATTAGTTGAGTTGAGTACCTATAATTTAACACTGTATTGCAATTACTTCACGTAAAATCACGTTTTCCGCCACCTTAACTGGTACTCACGCTTACATCGCTCTGGCTAACCAATATGTCTGACCGCTGATTACATATAGTTGTTACAAATGTTCTAGTCGAGTTTTACTGGGGGAAGTGGTGAAGCGAGTCATGACAAATTGTGAATCGCAAAGCCTGTTACTGATAATAAGCTATTATATAGCGTGCTACAAGACGCAAGAGGCACAACGGCATTTCAGCAACGCGTCAAATTCTGTGTAATACTTGCTACATACTCTCAATTCAATTCAATTAATTTATTGTTTGTAAAACATAGGTACAGGTCTACAGGTACATTGGTGTTACATAATCAGTCTAGAAACTCTAGAATCACAATGTTGTAGCCATGAGGCGTACAAACAGTCATTAGCAAATGGTAAAGGTACATTTGGCATTACGTATTAATAAATAATTATAATAATATATAAAATAAAATAATTCGGCCATGTGCGAGTCGGACTCGAGCACGAAGGGTTCCGTACCATTATCTATAAAAAAACTATTTTATTCTGTGTTTTTAGTATTTATTGTTATAGGGGCAACATAAATACATCTGTGAAAATTTCAGCTGGAACTATCACGGTATCAGTGAGATACAGCCTGGGGACAGACAGACGGACGGACGGACAGCGGAGTTTTAGTTATAGGGTCCCGTTTTACTCTTTGAGTACGGAACCCTAAAAAAACGGTAAATCATGCATTATGTCATATTAATTATCAATCAAAGTTCTTATCACTAGAAAATGACTTTATTGAATTATATTAATGACTATCCTCTCGGGCCACTTTTTCAAATCTCAACCATTTGAAAGTGCCTTAAAAAGTTTAACTTTAAAACTGTGTGAAAACAGATTTAACACTTGAGTGCTAATTAATATCGTGTAGCCTAGGCCTTACCATTCCAAAAATACAACGGTCACGATGCGAACTAAAAACAGCGTACGGGTGGCGACATACAGTTAAGAAATTGAACTCTACACTAGTATGAACAAGGGTGCGTTTCTGCAGTGTAGAGTGGGGCACTGTACAAACAAAGGTCGGGCGAGGACGGGCGGTTTACAAATACTATCACGTGATCAGCTGATTGATATACAGGGTGGAATTTCATAAACTGTACAAAATAAAAGGAGAAAAATTTCAGCCAATTTCATCGGTGAAACGGTGTTTTTTTTTTTTCTAGTCATTAGTTTTTTTTACAGAATTTTGAAAATTTTTGTAAAAACTCGGGTAATACACCTAATTCAGACGGTATAACTTTTGATCCAATGGTCCTAAAATGAAAATAAAAAATGCAGAGTATTACCAAGGGACAGGTTAATAATTCTTAATAACAATAAAAAACCAACTAGAAGAGAAAATCCGCAAAAAAAATTATTGTTTTTGAAAAATGGCTACAAAAATTACGAATTTTAAAAGAAAAACACAATTTTCTGAAAAAAACGCAGATTTAGTTACCATTTTTTTTGCTTAGTATTAAACCTCACTTAATGCCGATTCTAAAACCGTTTTTAAACTGTCTCAGACTTTGAAAAATACCACGCTAATGGGTACGTAAATCAAACCATAATTTTATTAATTTTAATCCTCTTAAAATCCTTAATGACCGCTTGTTCCCAGGTAGTTGAAGGGTGTTATCGGGTTTTAGGTAGAGAAAACAATAGGAAGAAAAGTAGTCCTAAAAATTGCGTAAATAAAATCATGTATTTTAATTAAAAGTCATAAATTCGATTGATAAACCTTTATTAAAGAAAAAACTTATTCTAGTGTTGCAAAGGGCGTTCCCTGTATGGTATTAATTGTTCAAAATGACCTCCTTTTTCTTGAAGGCACAATGTGGCCCGAGCTTGAATTTGTTGCGTAGCCCGTCGAATCATTCCCGGATTATTTTTTATTTCTTGTGCTGCATTTAAAATTCTGTCGTGCAATTCTGCTTCGGTATTGACGATTCTGTGATATACCCGTTGCTTCATATCACCCCAAAGAAAATAATCCAACGGCGTCATATCAGGCGATCTTGCAGGCCATCCAACGGGGCCGTCTCGGCCGATCCACCTATTGGGATATTGCTCATTTAAAAAATGTCGAACTCTTAATGCCCAATGAGCTGGGCATCCATCCATTTGGAGAAACAGGCGTTGTCTCACATCTAACATCACATCTTCCAAAAGCTCTGGGAGCTCGTCTCTCAGTAACAGTAAAAATCTGTCGGCGTTCAAAGTATTCGGTAAGAAGACTGGTCCAATCAATTGATCGTCGAGTACCGCTGCCCAAACGTTTATGGAGAATTGGTCTTGAAAATTAGATGGTCTTACTAGGTTTGGATTATCGTGAGCCCATGTGTGTAAATTTCTGAAGTTAGTTATTCCCGTATGAGTAAATCTTGCTTCGTCCATCTATAAAATTCTTCTAGTAAATTCCGGATCCCTTCTGATATTGCCAAGTATCCAAGTCGACATAACACACCTAACGCGGGCATCGCCAATTTGCAAATTTTGTACCCGTTGATAATGAAATGGATGCAGTCCTTCCTTCTTCAAAATTTTCCAGACAGAGAATTTTGAGATTCCGTGCCTCAATCTCAATGCCAAGCGTCTTAGACTCGTGGTTGGGTCCGCGTACAAGTCTCTGAGAACTGCTTCTTCTATGGCAACATCAATTATGTTTCCTGGCTCTCGGCGATCTCGGCCACCGTATCCCAGGCCAATATTGCACAACCGGCGATGAACTTCTTGAAAGTGGCGAGCAGCAGGTCTTGGAACGTCATTAGGATACTGCTCCAAATAGGCGATACACGCAGCTCTTGCAGATCCATGGTGTGCCATGGATCTGCAATCCATAATAATAGTGCATGTTGGCTATTTGTAACGGCGAAAACTCTCGTAAGCGGGGCATGATGATTCAAACTGAACAAGTACTGGAGTAATCAAAGAAGTGGCGAGCAAAGACAAGCAATTGCGATTTGCGAGCGACTGAATAGTTGACCTATTGCCCAATGCCTTTATACCCCTCATGTTATCTCCACCTTCAACCCAAAAACACCCTTCCACTACCTGGGAACAAGCGGTCATTAAGGATTTTAAGAGGATTAAAATTAATAAAATTATGGTTTGATTTACGTACCCATTAGCGTGGTATTTTTCAAAGTCTGAGACAGTTTAAAAACGGTTTTAGAATCGGCATTAAGTGAGGTTTAATACTAAGCAAAAAAAATGGTAACTAAATCTGCGTTTTTTTCAGAAAATTGTGTTTTTTTCTTTTAAAATTCGTAATTTTTGTAGCCATTTTTCAAAAACAATAATTTTTTTTGCGGATTTTCTCTTCTAGTTGGTTTTCTATTGTTATTAAGAATTATTAACCTGTCCCTTGGTAATACTCTGCATTTTTTATTTTCATTTTAGGACCATTGGATCAAAAGTTATACCGTCTGAATTAGGTGTATTACCCGAGTTTTTACAAAAAAGTTCAAAATTCTGTAAAAAAAAAACTAATGACTAGAAAAAAAAAAAAACACCGTTTCACCGATGAAATTGGCTGAAATTTTTCTCCTTTTATTTTGTACAGTTTATGAAATTCCACCCTGTATAGTCATCACGATACCGCGAACTCCATACAAAGACCGAAAAAATACATGTTCTACCACAAGAAACGGTTAATGCTTGCGGAGGGGTGCCTTTTAGAATATGAATGTATACCTAATGTAATTCTATGTTGAACTTTGTATTCAACCTTGACAAGAAGAATGTTCATCATAACTTATTTAGCAACAAACAGACCACCCAGAATCCACAACATGATAAATTATGCTTCATTAGTAAGCTAATGTCTAAATTAAATCGACTCGTGGAAAAGTTTAATTGACGTTCTAAATGACATTGATCGAGACGTCATACCTACGTTCGTAATCCAGAGCCAGTTGTGTAAATGGCTGAAGTAAACATTAGGATTTTCTGCAAAATGATACAACAATAGACAACACCGTGAAGAATGTATTTTATTTACACTCGACATTACAAATCGACATTAAAATGCATCATAATAAACATCTATAAACCACATTGTAAAGAAAATCCGCACCAAAGCATGCAAAACACTTATGTTTGACAAACAACGTCGTTATTGCATATTAATGCCGTATAATGTAAACTTCTACGTCAATCCCAACTGGTTAGAGTCCAGGTAAGTCACGCAGCAAGCAGCTGTGACACTTTAGTGGACACATTCTCGACGTCATGATAACGAGTTTTATCACCCAGTCTTTTCTATACCTTGGTTAATTTAAGATGGTTCTAGCACACTGAGAGATTCCACATGAACCTTTGGCCTTGGCAGCGACATGGTTGGACAATCGTTGGGGGTTTAGTGGGTAGTCTGGGCCTTCTGTCCGGGAGTCCCACACACCCGTCCGGTCCCCCCTGACCGGGCGGACGGTGCGTCAAAGCATTGCTCCAACGTAAAAAAAAAAGCGGCCAAGTGCGAGTCGGACTCGCACATGAAGGGTTCCGTGAAATAAATTGCGGTTTACGATTTATGACGTATTAAAAAAAACTACTTATTAGATCTCGTTCAAACCAATTTTCGGTGGAAGTTTACATGGTAATGTACATCATATATTTTTTTTAGTTTTATCATTCTCTTATTTTAGAAGTTACAGGGGGGGGGGACACACATTTTACCACTTTGGAAGTGTCTCTCGCGAAAACTATTCAGTTTAGAAAAAAATGATGTTAGAAACCTCAATATAATTTTTGAAGACCTATCCATAAATACCCCACACGTATGGGTTTGATGAAAAAAAAATTTTGAGTTTCAGTTCTGAGTATGGACCCCTAAAACTTAATGTTTTTTTTCGATTTTTGTGTGAAAATCTTAATGCGGTTCACAGAATACATCTACTTACCAAGTTTCAACAGTATAGCTCTTATAGTTTCGGAAAAAAGTGGCTGTGACATACGGACGGACAGACAGACAGACAGACGGACGGACATGACGAATCTATAAGGGTTCCGTTTTTTGCCATTTGGCTACGGAACCCTAAAAAAAGGATAAGATTCGAGAGAAAAACAGCGTATGTGAAAGGTCTGTTACATTTTGGTGCCTTGCACAGGATTTATCTAATTTAGCATTAAACGATATCATCCAAGTCGACAGTTACATGAGAGCAGAGTTACCTACTTCTTTTTGCGAGTTCTGGACCTGTAGCTCTAGTATAAGTTTTATCGATACATATACGTTTTCGAACGCGTGTATGTCAACGCGAAAAGCGCCTCTGGTGGTAACTATTAGGAACTACGCGTTGCCATACAAATGAAACTAAACGCAAACGCATTCGAAAAAAAAAAAAAAAAACAATTATTTATTCTGCAAATAGGCCACAAGGGCACTTTTACATGTCAAATGGTGTTCTACAATATAATATTAATAATCTTACACAATAATCACTTTAAAATTGCAGATTTTAACCAATTAGTACCTAAATGGTTAACAAACTAAATGTCACTGAATGAAAACTAGAAAAATCCAAAATTGTAAAATATTATCAAATACATTCGATATAAGGTCTGTATCAGAATTAACAATAAGTTTATGATATAATTTAGTACCCCAGAGATGTATAATGTCTCTGAGCATCCAAATACAATTAATAATTATTCGAATGTTCTTATAGAGATGTATACTGTCTCTAAGCGTTAAAACAGAAAAAAAGGATATATAGGAGAAACGTATATGTATCGATAAAACTTATACTAGAGCAACTGAACAGAAAACGGAAGATTACCGTTACGATCGTGAATACATTTCAGTCGCAGTATTTAATACATTCTGAAAACCGTTAAATTATTCGACGCCGATACGACGGTGAAAAAACTACTGCGATATACAATGCCATAACATTAACGCTGCGACAAATTGAATACGTGATTTTATAAGCAAATGTATAAAAGACTCAATATTACTCACAGATAGTATCTATTAGGTACTGAGTATTTTGGGTAGTAGGTAACAAGAAACGCTACGATATCCTGATTATATTACAGCCTAGCGACTTTTACACAACATCCACACAACTTCCCCTTAAACACCGAATTCTAACCAAACATGAATCTGTTTACAAAATACGTTTGACAGCTCAGCAGCCGAACCAGACGGAACCAGTATCGCGCGATAACACCATACTAACCGCGATATCTGTAGACACACGAAGTATACTTGCAATTAGTGTCAGAGGGTCGTTCGTTTCTACTCTGATCGGGTTATTCGCGGACGGTCTAGAACGCAAAATGACTAATACTTAGTGTAATATTTTGCCTATATCGCTTTTAGTCATTGCACGTAGAGCCGATGGCCGTTGGGGCGGAAAGGTTCTCGAGTGGCGACCACGTACCGGAAGGCGAGGCGTGGGTCGCGGGAGTCCGCTGGATGCGGGTGCCGCAGGACCGGTAATTTTGGCACTCTTTGGGGGAGGCCTATGTCCAGCAGTGGACGTCTTTCGGCTGATATGGTGATGATGATGATGATCGCTTTTAAGTCTACATCGCGAACGGTCTAGAACGCAAAATTTCTACATCATTTTCGTCGTTTTATCTTTACGTTAGCGATGTCGACGGAGCCCTATTTCTGGTCTGTTTGCCCTTCGGGCATCTGAAGATACCTAACGAACCTAACCTGATATAGGTGATGATGGTATGAGTGGTCATTTTGCGTTCTAGACCGTCCGCGAAGTAGACTAAAAGCGATATAGGCAAAATATTACACTAGTCATTTTGCGTTCTAGACCATCCGCGAATAACCCGTTAAAAATATATATATTAGGGGACAATCTTACACAAATCGAACTAGCCTAAGTAAGCTCAAAAAGGCTTGTGATATAGGTACAATACGACGATATATTTAATAGATATAAATACTTAAATACATAGAAAACATCCAAGACTCACTAACAAGTATTCATGCTCATCACACAAATATTAGCCCTTACCGGGATTCGAACCCGGGACCTTCAGCTTCGTAGGCAGCCCAACCCACTGGGCTACCCGGTCGTCTAGTTTTACAGAATAGTTTACAATTCCCATTTTGTCAATGGGGAACTTGCATGGGACTTCAAATTTCGAAGAAATTTCACTCAATCGATGCGGATATACGTAGAGATATCATACAAAAGAAAAAATAAATGATAAAAACGATTGTAATAGTTTTATTTCACGTTATAATGACGAAAAAAAATGTTTTTCGATAAAATAACAACAGTTACAGATTCAGAAATATTGAATTAGTAATGATATTTTGTTAGTATAATATGCGATGGCAGAATGCCTCCTAGGTTAAAGGGCAAAATCTATAAGACCATTGTGAGACCTATCGTCATGTATGGATCGGAATGTTGGGCCTTAAAGGTGACGGATGAAAAGAGATTGCATGTAACGGAGATGAGGATGTTAAGATGGATGTGTGGTGTGACGAGGATGGACCGAATAAGAAATGTGTATGTAAGGGGAAGCCTAAAAGTAGCACCTATCGCGGATAAATTGAGGGCCAATCGCCTTGCGTGGTATGGGCACGTAATGCGGAGGGATGAAAGTCATGTGACCAAAAGAGTATTAGGTATGAATGTGGATGGATGTAAAAGACGAGGTAGGCCAAGGAAAAGGTGGATGGACTGTGTGAGAGACGATATGAAGAGAAAAGAAGTGAAAGATGATATGACGGCTGACAGAGAAGTATGGAAGAAAAAGACATGCTGCGCCGACCCCAAGTAAATGGGATAAGGGCAAGGAAATGAATGATTTTGTATGACAAATTTTGTGGAGATAATTGCAAATGAATGACTTACTCCATAGTAAACGCGCCGAGAATATATGTTGTGACGTCATAACATAAGCCCGTTTAATAGATAGAGCGTTTTCGGAGGGTGCCGGCGCGTGCAGATTTCAAATGCATATAACATCAGAAAAAGAAATCATGAGTAAAGTTAATGCTACAGTTGATATTATATTAAATTACTACAAAAACACAATAGAATATACAATTAAAACTAGATTTAAAATTAAAACTAACATAAAAATAACCTACCAAAAACTATAAATTACTATCTAAATTTGGACCCTTTGGTAGGGTTCCCATCACGCAGGCAGCGTTCCCGCGTTGAATTGCGATTGCAAGTCTTTGTGCAAGAAAGCTGCCTGCGCGAGGGTCGCCTGTTGCTTCCCTCAAGCGTTTGCTGAGTGCCCCGTGAAGCCCACGTGCGCCCTTGCCCCACGGGCCAAGTGTCTCGACACCAAATGCAACGAACTCGTACTGGGTGCCGAGACAATTGTATTTGACCACCTTTGCTCGTTCCCGTGCGTCTGCCGCCGCGCCGGCACGTCTGCTGGTCGAAGGGAGGTAGGACGCAGCCAACGTGTCAGCGCAAGTGGCGTCCCACACCAGTGCACGGCCCATCTTCCACGGAATCAACGACATCCCGTCAGGGCGCTTACCATCGTTCCGAACAATCTGGGGCTCCAGAGCGGCGGGAACATTGGCACTGACGAGCGCCCTTCTGAGGATGTCGTTGAGAGAGGCATGGCGGGACAGGCGGCCGGCACCTGAGGAGCAGGCGAGTCCGTGGTGGCCGAGGCGGTCTACGGGGGCCCCACAGGAGGCGCAGCTGTGGCCCACACAAACCTCAGACCCGAGCCGGAGACCGACGGCTATACGGAGTGTGGATGGGTCTATGAATGTCCCGGTATTAGGCGAGGGATAGGCATGTAGCCAGTGTCCAGACTCTGGACTTGATACAGCCAAAAGCCTGGCTCTATCCCTGCCAGTCGTGTCGTCAATCAGCGAATTTAAAACTGAAACAGAGGCTATGGTATCCCAGGCCCTTTGTATTTTAGGTCGGGATGGATAATTTGGGCTCGGTCCAGCAAGCCAGGCATTCGAGGCTTCAGCGAAGTTGATAGGTATTCCTCTGGATCATACTTTTGATTTTATTAATAAAATAAGAAGATTCAAGTTCCCTATTATTTTGTGAAGGCTTGGGGTACGCACTCTGATAAAGGCACTAAAGTCGGTTTACTCAATTGTTTTACATTTATTATAGTGAAGGCTCCTACGGAGTGGGTGCCGCATGGTGGGAGGCGACGGCGTGGCAGGCCGAGAAGGAGATGGCGGGACGACCTGGACGTATTTCACAACGATTGGCCAGAGATTTCTCAGAATCGGGACGAGTGGAAATCAAGAGGGGAGGCCTTTGCCCAGCAGTGGGACACTATAAAGGCTTAAAAAAAATACAGTGAAGGCAAATATTATTCTAGACATGCACTTATCTGACAGGTAATAAACTTATATTTCATAAATTTTCAATGTTAATAACATCTCTATCTAAGCCACAGCCGTATGAATGCATGAAAACATGGAACATTTTCACTCGGATTTTATGTTCCGAGATTTTTGAGCTTACACGTGGTAAGAAATTTATAACATTGCCTAATTCTGAAAGACACAGAAGTAGATTCAAAACGCTTAACGCCTTCATTATTTTCTTTGGTTTAAGGCCACTGTTAAATATAGATGTTTGTTTTAAAATATACGTACTTATTATAGAACACCTCAGATGGCGTTTGGCCAAAGAGTTCATGCGAAAACGTTTACACCACCTGTATTGTTTTAAGTGATTTTAGTTCATTAAATTTGAATCCGAGAATTGAAATATATGTTGCAGTGCCAATAGGATTTTTATGTTATCTATTGCGTATTTTTATGTTATGTATTACGTAGATATTGCTACTTCGACGCCTTAAAACTTATTATTTTGTAATTAGAGATAATCGTATTGGAGATTTCAGTCAAGGATTCATAAATAGGGTTGCATTTATTTTTAACTAGCCTTTGCCCGCGACATTGTTCGCGTTGACTTCCTTTTGTTGGACTTTTACTGGCATAACAAGTATTCTATATATTAAATTAATCCAGGCTTTACTCTATTTGTATAAGTACTAAAATTAATCTCCTTGTTAGACGCCACAGCTCACACCAAAAGATTCAGTTTGTTCGCCCTTCACACTGACACAACATTGCATGTCGTCATGCAGGAGTCTTATTAACCTCACAAACTTAGCTGTGCATCCCAGCTTCGCCAGCACCCTTGCGCCAACCCTCTTCGCCCTTTACTTGCAGTTGTAGTCAGAGACTCGTTACTCTCTTTAGCTGACGGAATCCGTATTCGTTTCCGCACTGATGGCAGTATTTTCAATCTTGCACGACTGAAGGCTCACACGAAGGTCTCTCATGCCACTGTCACAGAGATAATGTACGCAGATGATCTGTGTTTTGTGGCGGATTCCTCGGACGGTCTACAAACTCTTATGACGAGTCTCGACGAGTCCTGTCGACAGTTCGGCTTAAAAATCAATGCTAAAAAACCGAAGTTATGGGGTTAGACACACTAGCGCCCGTTGACATCAAACTCGGTGATGACTCTCTTAAGCAAGTGGACAGGTTCAGGTATCTGGGGAGTACTGTAACATCTAAGTGCCACCTTGTGCCGGCTGCTGCTGCCTTTGGGAAACTTCGCGTCAAGGTGTTCCGGTCACACGACTTCTGCGCAATCTCCTGTATGCCTCTGAAACGAGGTGTCTCTACCGCAAACACATTCGCGTATTAGATAGGTTTAATCTCAAATGCCTACGTGACATAATGAACATCTCCTGGTCAAATGTCAGCGGCATTAAAGCCTATCTAATGCGTAGGCAGCTGCGATGGTCTGGTCATATATCCCGCATGGCCGAAGAGCGAGTGGCTAAGCGCATCTTTTATTCAGAACTGCAGAACGGCAAGCGAAAATAAGGCGGCCAGCTTCTGCGCTATACAGATGTGCTGAAGCGCCACATGCGGATATGTGATATTGAACCATAGCGCTGGGAGACTTTGGCTCAAGATCGGTCAAAGTGGAGGCATATACAGTGAAGGTTAATGTGCAAGCCTTCGAAGAACGAAGACGTAACGAACTCGACGCTAAGCGCGAGCGCTAGGCTCGACCACCAGCGGCCGTCCACTACAATTTTGTCGGAGGGGTGCTGACCTGTAGGGAATGTGGTCGCACATTCTCTGCAAAGATAGGCTACGTCAGTCACCTGAGAGCTCACGAACGACGCTCCAATTAGCCATTTTTCCAGTGGTCAAAATCGGCCAGGATGATGATGAAAATTAATCTGAATATGTTCAGCTATTTTTGCGTGATTTTGTAACCAACATCCAAACTTTCGCATTTAAATATTATACGTAGGTTTGGAAAGCCTAAATCTAGTCCATGAACATAGTTAAACAAGGTCTGATAAATAACATCATCAATGTTTCATTATATGAAATGATCAATAGAATTATCGAGATACGAGGTACAATAATGAATTAGGTACTTAGGTGCGTGTTGTACGTGAATAATTCAAACTTCTTGAATCCAGTTCTCGGAACACAAAACCTCGACTTGGTTAAAACTCGATATCGTACCAACGTTTAAATTTTACGTGGGTAACAAAACAGTCAAACGATTGTGAACCATAATACTTGGAGATAAGGTCTACTAACGGCCGTTTAGGAATGTCTTGGTTTATACTCTAATTAAAGTTTTTCGGATTCGGAAGCCCGCTGTTCAGCCGTACGTACCTACCTACAGCGAATACAGTACTCAGACACACTTCTGCGGCACTACCTCGAAAATCGAAACTCGAAATTCGTATACACATGCATCCCTGTCACTCGAGTAAGTAATGTACGAGTAAGTGCGTCGCAGAGATACCCGAACTTCATTTTCAAATTCAAATTATTATTTTTTTATTCAGACCATGTCCATAGTGATTAGTATACAATTGCTTATCCTAAGTTAGTCAGGTACCTAAATCTAATATTACACTATATTATACACAGAGCCTCTCATGTGCACCGAGTCCCAGTGCTTCCACACAGCGCAGGCAGGAGACTCCAGCACCAGACCGCACGAGGCTGTTGGAGCTGTCACGCACGCGGCGCATCAGGGAGGCGGTTCTCTTACGTATTATTGCACTGAAGCCATCAGTACGTGCCTCCGCAAACATACCTGATGCGCTACAAAAGCGGGGCAGCCCCAACAGCATCCTGAACCCGTTATTATATTGGACGCGCAGGGCATTGAACGCCTTTTTAGTATAATTTGTCCACAGGCTGCACGTGTAAAAGGTCTGACAAATGTTATAGCTCTGTAATATACTGTATTCGCTGTTTCGCCGAGTGCCGAAGTATGCAGAAGGCAAAGTTTTACGAGTGTATGTATGTATATGTAGGTAGATACGCGAGGTCTACTGATGGTCGCTTAAAAATGTCTGGGTTTATACCCGGACGTGATCTATGTTTTACCAAGCCCAGCTGTTCAGCCGTACAGCGAATACAGTATACTCGTACATGTTACCTTCTGTAATATACTTTACGTCATACCTGGCCATAAAGTAGGAATTACCGCACGCTATGCGTGCGGAAAACCCCACTTCCTGGCCAGATAGAGACGTAAAATTTTGTACTCACCACGGGCGGTAATAAAGAAAGCCTCAGAGCGCATATTTATCGCCCTTGCCTTCGGCTCGGGCGTCAAATACCTGCGATCTGAGACATTCTTTGTTTAACCGCCCTAGGTAAGTAATGTACTATTTCATCACACTTGCTCATAAATGGTGTTATTCCATGCCTGTGTATACGAAAGGACAATGGCCTAAATTGTTCCCGCGGGAAGTAATGGTCCCAAGGGAGTAATGAGCTTGTGTGTGATCTGATTGGTTAAGCAAATCTGGCCGCGAGCGGCCGGACAAGAATTCTGCTCTGTGATTGGTTGAAAATAAAATCGAGCAGGCTCTATGATTGGTTGAAATATTGAAGCTATACGCCCTCCACTCGCACTGATCTGGAAGTGAAGTTGTCAATTTCGTCAACATATTGATTGGTGCGCTTGTATAAAACATAGATTTTTCTGTCTTTTGTAGTTATTTATTTCCTCGCAAATGTGATGAAAAACATTGTGTATAACACGGGCGTAAGAATATTGCAAACTCGAGTCATCAAAAGCCCTCCGCCTTACGGCCTCATACGCCCCTTGTTAAACAATGTACTATTATTCGGTTTTTCGCCGAGTGCCGAACTAAGTATGCAGAAGGTAACGTTTTTCGTGTGTAAGTATGTATGTATGTATGTAAATACGCGGTCTACTTATTTGGTACACTCTACAGCCTAAAACGACTTAAAGCATTTTGATTTATGAGGTATCATTATATTATTTCGATAGTTGAAGTTTATGAAAGTATATGTGGGACTGATACTTCTTGATGGCTATCTATGGTGCTGGCTGTTAAATAATGGAAATATATATAATATTGATTTGATTTGGAATGACGAATGATTTGACGTATGCTTACGTTTTCAGGCTAAACAATAAAATTGCTAAACGTTATCTAAATCTGAATAAGATTGCAGGAATCATAATATGCCAATAAGATAATATTTATGGAACGTTGTAGACGTTACAATCGATCAAATACGGATAATAATAATAATAATTTGGTGTCGATAAGTGTGCGGTTATACATGTACAGCGGGGTAGAGTTGTAAATTCAACAAATTTACAACTCTCTCGAGACAATGTCCCTCAAATCTATCTCCGAACTATAAGTATCTTGGTATGTCACAGTCATTGGGTATTGAGGGTGAGGGTGTAAAGCGGGCGGTGAAGAAGCGTTTCTTTTGTCGCCTGACTTTTGTCACTTTAGTACTTTTGTACTTAATAGTATTTTGTCCGGCGGCAACAAGGTGCGCGCCTTCAATGCATGGGTGATGCCCTTGCTTACTTACTCCTTTGGCGTACTAAGGTGGACTCAGACTGAGCTGGATGCCCTGGACCGAAGAGTCCGAGTACTGCTTAATGCGCATCGCATGCTACACCCACGCTCGTCTGTTATGAGGCTGTACATCTCGCGGAAGTGGGGAGGTCGCGGCTTTTTAAATGCCAAAGACCTCCACAACCGCGAGGTGTACAGTCTCAGGGATTATTTGGGAGTGTGGGATGCATCGTGACGTAGTGGCAGTAGACGGAAACTTCACCCCGCTCTCCTTGGCAAACAAGAACTGGCGCAGACTTAAAATAATGAGCGCCGAGGACCGCAGGGCGGTGTGGAGGAGCAAGGAGCTTCATGGGCGGTTCTGCAAGGCCCTCACAGGGCCCGATGTGGATCTGCTCGCGTCGGTGAACTGGCTACGTTTCGGGGATCTCTTCGGGGAAACCGAAGGTTTTGTCTGTGCAATTGCGGGCGAAGTTATCATGACGAACAATTACCGGAGGTATATCCTGAAGGACGGTACGGTCGACATTTGTCGGGCATGCCGCCGTCCCGGAGAGTCACTCAGGCATATTATCTCTGGTTGTGGTCATCTTGCGAACGGCGAGTACTTGCACAGACATAACCTTGTAGCCAGAATTGTTCACCAGCAACTTGCTCTGCTATACGGTCTTGTGGTCTCCGAAGTGCCTTATCATAAGTACACACCTGCGCCAGTTCTCGAAAATGATCGTGCCACGCTCTATTGAGATCGATCTGTCCTCACAGACAGGACTATTCTTGCCAATAGGCCTGATATCGTGCTGATAGATCGATCGAAACGCCAGGCAGTGCTCGTCGACATCACCATCCCCCATGACGAGAACCTCGTGAAGGCCGAGAAGGACAAAGCCAGCAAGTACCTAGACCTGGCTCACGAGGTGACCGCCATGTGGGATGTTGATTCGACGATCATTGTCCCGATAGTCGTTTCGGCGAACGGTTTAATAGCGAAGAGTCTCGACCGTCACCTTAAGAGACTCTCGCTAGATGGATGGATCAAGGGTCAGATACAGAAGGCGGTACTCCTGGATACTGCGCGGATAGTCCGGAGGTTCCTGTCTCTGTCGCCCTGACCACCGGTAGTTTAGGCCCTGCCTCGCTGCCGGCGGCACCCTAGGTTAGGTTTTTTATAATGTGTTTTTATTTTGTATGTTTTGTATATTTATTGTACTTTTATATTCATATTGTAAAAAACCTAATCCAAGAATGATAATAAATGAAGAGATAATAATAATAAAATCTTTATTTCGGAATACAAAAGACTCCATAGTTGTTAGTAACATAAAAAACATACAAATTATATAAAACTATGTTAGTTTAAGTACAATACAAGGTAACTTAATTAAATTAAGGCGCTATAGTATCATGGTTTTCTCTCCCTCTCGCTGAGCATAAGCGTGAGTGAGATGGAAGTGCGTGTTTGGAAGCGCGGATATCATGTTTTTTAATTTTTATTTTTTGTGCGTTTAAATAAATAAAAAAGTAATCACTAAGTTCCCTCAAACATGATATTGCCGATTTTTAGAACCAATGTTAATATGTTTAGCTATTGTGCATAATTTGCTACGAATGTTTTAAGTGAATTTTAATATGTTTTAGACCTATGTTCGTGATTTTTTTCTATCGAGCGAAAATTGCTTAATCGTGTTTCGAATCACTGATTTCCCTGCAGAAAAGCCTCAAGATTACTATTCGTATTTTTTTGAAACCATATTATTATAAACAGACGCATTATATTGTTTCAAAAACTATGTTCGCTTCACTTCGCTGAACCTATAGCGCCTTAAATACAAATACAAATTAAAATACTTTTCAGTCGATAATATGTCGAGAC
This sequence comes from Epinotia brunnichana, assembly GCA_963854355.1. Lineage (NCBI taxonomy): Eukaryota > Metazoa > Arthropoda > Insecta > Lepidoptera > Tortricidae > Epinotia > Epinotia brunnichana. The sequence goes on along the minus strand of OY977945.1, from coordinate 1,561,821 downwards.
GGAACCTAAAGGAAACTACGATTACACTACTATCATGTTGTTGTTATAATAAGTTAAATAATACAGACATTTGATAAATCGGTTGTTATGTTATGGGAAATAAGTATTTACGGTCCTACTCCCAATCTGCCGTGGCCTCCTCACCACTCGTCTGTTTCTATAGAAAGAAAGAAACATTTATTCGAGACAAAAAAGCGTTTTGTCACGAAATTGTTCTATATATCTCAGTATAATCTTCCGATAAAACCATCGTCCATCGCGTGACTCCACGGTGGATAACAAAAACCAGCAATAACAAACAAAAGAAAATAATTAAAAAAAAAACTTAGCGTAACACGAGAAGGGACTAAAGTTATAAGCATATATAGCACTATAAAAGTATGAAATAATATTAACTCTTACTTAAAAAATACTAAAACTTAATAACTACATTTAATTTAAACCACCAAACATGATAGAAATACAAGACAGAGAAGGAATACCATACCTTAAGGAATCAAATACGATTAAAAAAAATGTGAGCTACGGTGCCATAGAAAGACACACAGATACACGATATTGTACACATGTTAAACTTATAAAGTTTGACGTCTGTGTGTGTGTGTGTGTGTGTGTGTGTGTGTGTGTGTGTCTGTGTCTGTCTGTGGCATCGTAGCTCCTTAACGAATGGACCGATCTATCGGTTCAGCCATTTTTGAGATATTGAACTTTGAAGTGAAAATGTCGGCGGTTTTTCAACTTTTCCAAGTTATAGTTATGTTATGCCCTATTCAGGGTCATGTTGTTCCAATTGTACTATAACAACTGTATAACTATCTATTCAGGGTCATGTTGTTCCAATTGTACTCTAACAACTGTAACTATCTAAATCAAACAACCAATGGTAATGCCCAACACACACACAACAATTACATTTACAAAATAATTAGAAAAGGCAAAAAACCCTTATTTAATCTGTTTCTTGGAAATGCACAAAACCGTAATTAATTTCCGGTTTTATCACCACGCACGAGGAAAAGAATTATTATAAGGAAAATGTCTTGTGAATTACCTGCCTTAAGAAACCATAAGGAAATATATCCATAAGTAAGGGAATATGTCCGATTAAATAAATAAATCTTGAATTCATGTGTCCGTTTTGGGTCAGAACTACTTAATAATGGCTGAGACCTAGTGCTAAATGAAATAAATTAACTTTATTCTGCAAGTCGCAATGGCGTTTTTACAAGTCTAAATCTAAAGGCATTTCTGGTAAAAAGGCTACTGTCAAGAGGAAACGCCGAAACAAACTCAACAGTCAGACATGTTTTGCTAAAATTAAGCTTATTACCATGATAGTACTTAAACTACTTTAGATAAGTAACGCAAAGTTTTGTGAGGATCTTTCATACTATTTCATGTAAATGGTAGGTAATATAGAGGTACATAAATATATTATATTCTGATATTTCTGATATTATATAATATCAGAATATCATATATTTATGTAGCTATATTACATACAAAATCTACTAATAATCATATCCCGGGGTTTTCGGTGCAGGAATGAATAATATAATAATATATATAATAATTTATTGATAAAACATAATGTACATCAGTATTTACTATAGACTAGGAGCTTAATATTAGGGGCAAATAACACGTGCCTGAACTAGGATACCCTGTGTTTCAGGCAAAAAAGAACTAACAATTGAATATGTTATTCACATGCAAAATATTATTCAATATGATTCTTATTGACTAGGTAGTACAAAATAATTTGTAAGTTAATAACCTATATATAAATAAGGTATAAAAAGATAGAAGATAGAACAAAATTATTTTAAAACGATAAATAACTTCTCAGTATCGTCATAGGACATATTATGTAGGGCTTCTCGTAGCGTTGATTTACATTTCATGTAGTTTAGGGGATATAAATCTAGCCGTGCATTAAGTCTTTTGTAAATAAGTGGACCTAGGAAAAGAAAAAATCTAGAAGAGAAAGCGTGTCGTGTTTGAGTATAATTAGGACAAACAAAATCTTTACGCCTTTTACTGGCATGATCAGTGTTGTAAGGGGTTTCAGCGTGCTGTTTTAAAACTGTGTGCAATATAAATAATTGTCGGACTGTTAAAACTTCACATGATTTATAAAGCAGGCTAGTGGGGAATTGATAGGGGCGGAAAGTAGAAACCTTAAGGATTGCTCTCTGGGCCCTTTCTAGGTTTAGTAATGTGGTTTTAGCCAAGCCACCCCATGAAGAGATGCAGTAAGTTAATACAGATTGACATAACGCAAAGTAAATTTGTTTGATTATGTGCGAGTCTCCGATCGTACGTATTTTTTTGAAAATAAATATTAACTTACGAACTCTAGTGCACAACGCTTCCACATGAAGTCGAAAAGAGAGAGAGTCATCAATTATGATTCCTAAATACTTTATTTTGTTTGTGGTAGCTATGCCCGGACATGCACACCGGTTATTTGTGGGATGTTTACAATTGTGAGCATAGATTTTAAGGTTAGTCGGAGCTAGTTTCGATTTGCGAATGACATTAGCCAAAGAATAGGTATTGACTTAAAAAAACAGAATGTACTTACCTACTGAATAATTAATTGAATAAAAAGATACAAGGCAAAGAAATGGGTCATTGTCAGATTTAGGTTCGCGTCTCTTCGGTGGACATGGCTAAAGTTAAGGGCTATAAAGCTTAATTTTTGGTTGAACTCTGAATCCGCGTAAACGGCGCGGCGTTGCCCCTTCTATAATAATTATATGTGATAAAAACATATTATATGTAAACGTAAGCCCTTAACTTTTGACCACCGGAAAGATGATTTTTGTTTTTGTGACTGACAATGACCCAAATAGAACTCCAATCGCAAACAAATCGTGCAAAAATCGACTTCTTCATGAAATGCAAATTTGCACCTAATTACGACTGCCGACGAAGAAAGATCGTTCAGTTTGTTGAAATGGATATTTACAGCTAAACGCCGAAGCTTAACTTTCCAAATGTAGAAAAAATATTAATTGTTTATTCTGAAAATCGTGTCAACTACTAATTGACGGCAATTAATTAACATTATTTGTATTATTATCTCGTATTCGTAAGGCTCGGTAGAAATGCTAAATTACCTACTACTTAAGTAAAAATAAAATTGTATAAATTTCGCAGGAAATTCATTAGGCACAATATGATACTTTGTCAGAATAACCTATCTGTTTATCTCTACTCTTTCTCAAGTTATTCCCGCACCGCATCGAAAACCCCGGGGTTTGCTAATAATCAACGCGTACAAAACAAAGTCTCGAGCAGAAACGAATACCTACTACAATATTAAAAGGTGAGAAATTAAATCTTTTTGGTAGGTTCTCAGTTCTCACACACAGTCATTTATATTTCTTGGTTTATTGTAGACTACCTTCTGCCCGCGACTCCATCAGCGTGGAACTCGTTTAAGTATATCGTATAGCCATACAAACTTTCACTCCCCATTTCACCTCCTTAGGGGATGATTTCCGGGATAAAAACTATCCTATGCCCTTATTCAGGATTCAAACTATCTCCGTACAAAGTTTCATCTAATCTGTTCAGCGGTTTAAGCGTACAGAGGTAACCGACAGACAGACGGACAGACACGCTTTCGAATTTATAATATTAGTACAGTAGACGGCAAACTTCGTGCGCAAATGACCTTGCCTGCGCAAAGGCGAATTGTACGTGCAAGCTGCCCCCCCCACTTCCCCTCATTTGCGCACGAAGTTTGCCGTCTACTGTATGTATTGACATTCGCAACTATTTCTATTAAAATGTCAAAGGTTAAATACATAACACAGATACAAAGGAAATAATATAAAACCGGCCAAGTGCGAGTCGGACTCGCGCACGAAGGGTTCCGTACCATTATGTATAAAAAACTATTTTATTCTGTGTTTTTAGTATTTGTTGTTATAGCGGCAACAGAAATACATCATCTGTGAAAATTTCAGCTGGAACTATCACGGAGACCGACGGCTATACGGAGTGTGGATGGGTCTATGAATGTCCCGGTATTAGGCGAGGGATAGGCATGTAGCCAGTGTCCAGACTCTGGACTTGATACAGCCAAAAGCCTGGCTCTATCCCTGCCAGTCGTGTCGTCAATCAGCGAATTTAAAACTGAAACAGAGGCTATGGTATCCCAGGCCCTTTGTATTTTAGGTCGGGATGGATAATTTGGGCTCGGTCCAGCAAGCCAGGCATTCGAGGCTTCAGCGAAGTTGATAGGTATTCCTCTGGATCATACTTTTGATTTTATTAATAAAATAAGAAGATTCAAGTTCCCTATTATTTTGTGAAGGCTTGGGGTACGCACTCTGATAAAGGCACTAAAGTCGGTTTACTCAATTGTTTTACATTTATTATAGTGAAGGCTCCTACGGAGTGGGTGCCGCATGGTGGGAGGCGACGGCGTGGCAGGCCGAGAAGGAGATGGCGGGACGACCTGGACGTATTTCACAACGATTGGCCAGAGATTTCTCAGAATCGGGACGAGTGGAAATCAAGAGGGGAGGCCTTTGCCCAGCAGTGGGACACTATAAAGGCTTAAAAAAAATACAGTGAAGGCAAATATTATTCTAGACATGCACTTATCTGACAGGTAATAAACTTATATTTCATAAATTTTCAATGTTAATAACATCTCTATCTAAGCCACAGCCGTATGAATGCATGAAAACATGGAACATTTTCACTCGGATTTTATGTTCCGAGATTTTTGAGCTTACACGTGGTAAGAAATTTATAACATTGCCTAATTCTGAAAGACACAGAAGTAGATTCAAAACGCTTAACGCCTTCATTATTTTCTTTGGTTTAAGGCCACTGTTAAATATAGATGTTTGTTTTAAAATATACGTATTTATTATAGAACACCTCAGATGGCGTTTGGCCAAAGAGTTCATGCGAAAACGTTTACACCACCTGTATTGTTTTAAGTGATTTTAGTTCATTAAATTTGAATCCGAGAATTGAAATATATGTTGCAGTGCCAATAGGATTTTTATGTTATCTATTGCGTATTTTTATGTTATGTATTACGTAGATATTGCTACTTCGACGCCTTAAAACTTATTATTTTGTAATTAGAGATAATCGTATTGGAGATTTCAGTCAAGGATTCATAAATAGGGTTGCATTTATTTTTAACTAGCCTTTGCCCGCGACATTGTTCGCGTTGACTTCCTTTTGTTGGACTTTTACTGGCATAACAAGTATTCTATATATTAAATTAATCCAGGCTTTACTCTATTTGTATAAGTACTAAAATTAATCTCCTTGTTAGACGCCACAGCTCACACCAAAAGATTCAGTTTGTTCGCCCTTCACACTGACACAACATTGCATGTCGTCATGCAGGAGTCTTATTAACCTCACAAACTTAGCTGTGCATCCCAGCTTCGCCAGCACCCTTGCGCCAACCCTCTTCGCCCTTTACTTTGCAGTTGTAGTCAGAGACTCGTTACTCTCTTTAGCTGACGGAATCCGTATTCGTTTCCGCACTGATGGCAGTATTTTCAATCTTGCACGACTGAAGGCTCACACGAAGGTCTCTCATGCCACTGTCACAGAGATAATGTACGCAGATGATCTGTGTTTTGTGGCGGATTCCTCGGACGGTCTACAAACTCTTATGACGAGTCTCGACGAGTCCTGTCGACAGTTCGGCTTAAAAATCAATGCTAAAAAACCGAAGTTATGGGGTTAGACACACTAGCGCCCGTTGACATCAAACTCGGTGATGACTCTCTTAAGCAAGTGGACAGGTTCAGGTATCTGGGGAGTACTGTAACATCTAAGTGCCACCTTGTGCCGGCTGCTGCTGCCTTTGGGAAACTTCGCGTCAAGGTGTTCCGGTCACACGACTTCTGCGCAATCTCCTGTATGCCTCTGAAACGAGGTGTCTCTACCGCAAACACATTCGCGTATTAGATAGGTTTAATCTCAAATGCCTACGTGACATAATGAACATCTCCTGGTCAAATGTCAGCGGCATTAAAGCCTATCTAATGCGTAGGCAGCTGCGATGGTCTGGTCATATATCCCGCATGGCCGAAGAGCGAGTGGCTAAGCGCATCTTTTATTCAGAACTGCAGAACGGCAAGCGAAAATAAGGCGGCCAGCTTCTGCGCTATACAGATGTGCTGAAGCGCCACATGCGGATATGTGATATTGAACCATAGCGCTGGGAGACTTTGGCTCAAGATCGGTCAAAGTGGAGGCATATACAGTGAAGGTTAATGTGCAAGCCTTCGAAGAACGAAGACGTAACGAACTCGACGCTAAGCGCGAGCGCTAGGCTCGACCACCAGCGGCCGTCCACTACAATTTTGTCGGAGGGGTGCTGACCTGTAGGGAATGTGGTCGCACATTCTCTGCAAAGATAGGCTACGTCAGTCACCTGAGAGCTCACGAACGACGCTCCAATTAGCCATTTTTCCAGTGGTCAAAATCGGCCAGGATGATGATGAAAATTAATCTGAATATGTTCAGCTATTTTTGCGTGATTTTGTAACCAACATCCAAACTTTCGCATTTAAATATTATACGTAGGTTTGGAAAGCCTAAATCTAGTCCATGAACATAGTTAAACAAGGTCTGATAAATAACATCATCAATGTTTCATTATATGAAATGATCAATAGAATTATCGAGATACGAGGTACAATAATGAATTAGGTACTTAGGTGCGTGTTGTACGTGAATAATTCAAACTTCTTGAATCCAGTTCTCGGAACACAAAACCTCGACTTGGTTAAAACTCGATATCGTACCAACGTTTAAATTTTACGTGGGTAACAAAACAGTCAAACGATTGTGAACCATAATACTTGGAGATAAGGTCTACTAACGGCCGTTTAGGAATGTCTTGGTTTATACTCTAATTAAAGTTTTTCGGATTCGGAAGCCCGCTGTTCAGCCGTACGTACCTACCTACAGCGAATACAGTACTCAGACACACTTCTGCGGCACTACCTCGAAAATCGAAACTCGAAATTCGTATACACATGCATCCCTGTCACTCGAGTAAGTAATGTACGAGTAAGTGCGTCGCAGAGATACCCGAACTTCATTTTCAAATTCAAATTATTATTTTTTTATTCAGACCATGTCCATAGTGATTAGTATACAATTGCTTATCCTAAGTTAGTCAGGTACCTAAATCTAATATTACACTATATTATACACAGAGCCTCTCATGTGCACCGAGTCCCAGTGCTTCCACACAGCGCAGGCAGGAGACTCCAGCACCAGACCGCACGAGGCTGTTGGAGCTGTCACGCACGCGGCGCATCAGGGAGGCGGTTCTCTTACGTATTATTGCACTGAAGCCATCAGTACGTGCCTCCGCAAACATACCTGATGCGCTACAAAAGCGGGGCAGCCCCAACAGCATCCTGAACCCGTTATTATATTGGACGCGCAGGGCATTGAACGCCTTTTTAGTATAATTTGTCCACAGGCTGCACGTGTAAAAGGTCTGACAAATGTTATAGCTCTGTAATATACTGTATTCGCTGTTTCGCCGAGTGCCGAAGTATGCAGAAGGCAAAGTTTTACGAGTGTATGTATGTATATGTAGGTAGATACGCGAGGTCTACTGATGGTCGCTTAAAAATGTCTGGGTTTATACCCGGACGTGATCTATGTTTTACCAAGCCCAGCTGTTCAGCCGTACAGCGAATACAGTATACTCGTACATGTTACCTTCTGTAATATACTTTACGTCATACCTGGCCATAAAGTAGGAATTACCGCACGCTATGCGTGCGGAAAACCCCACTTCCTGGCCAGATAGAGACGTAAAATTTTGTACTCACCACGGGCGGTAATAAAGAAAGCCTCAGAGCGCATATTTATCGCCCTTGCCTTCGGCTCGGGCGTCAAATACCTGCGATCTGAGACATTCTTTGTTTAACCGCCCTAGGTAAGTAATGTACTATTTCATCACACTTGCTCATAAATGGTGTTATTCCATGCCTGTGTATACGAAAGGACAATGGCCTAAATTGTTCCCGCGGGAAGTAATGGTCCCAAGGGAGTAATGAGCTTGTGTGTGATCTGATTGGTTAAGCAAATCTGGCCGCGAGCGGCCGGACAAGAATTCTGCTCTGTGATTGGTTGAAAATAAAATCGAGCAGGCTCTATGATTGGTTGAAATATTGAAGCTATACGCCCTCCACTCGCACTGATCTGGAAGTGAAGTTGTCAATTTCGTCAACATATTGATTGGTGCGCTTGTATAAAACATAGATTTTTCTGTCTTTTGTAGTTATTTATTTCCTCGCAAATGTGATGAAAAACATTGTGTATAACACGGGCGTAAGAATATTGCAAACTCGAGTCATCAAAAGCCCTCCGCCTTACGGCCTCATACGCCCCTTGTTAAACAATGTACTATTATTCGGTTTTTCGCCGAGTGCCGAACTAAGTATGCAGAAGGTAACGTTTTTCGTGTGTAAGTATGTATGTATGTATGTAAATACGCGGTCTACTTATTTGGTACACTCTACAGCCTAAAACGACTTAAAGCATTTTGATTTATGAGGTATCATTATATTATTTCGATAGTTGAAGTTTATGAAAGTATATGTGGGACTGATACTTCTTGATGGCTATCTATGGTGCTGGCTGTTAAATAATGGAAATATATATAATATTGATTTGATTTGGAATGACGAATGATTTGACGTATGCTTACGTTTTCAGGCTAAACAATAAAATTGCTAAACGTTATCTAAATCTGAATAAGATTGCAGGAATCATAATATGCCAATAAGATAATATTTATGGAACGTTGTAGACGTTACAATCGATCAAATACGGATAATAATAATAATAATTTGGTGTCGATAAGTGTGCGGTTATACATGTACAGCGGGGTAGAGTTGTAAATTCAACAAATTTACAACTCTCTCGAGACAATGTCCCTCAAATCTATCTCCGAACTATAAGTATCTTGGTATGTCACAGTCATTGGGTATTGAGGGTGAGGGTGTAAAGCGGGCGGTGAAGAAGCGTTTCTTTTGTCGCCTGACTTTTGTCACTTTAGTACTTTTGTACTTAATAGTATTTTGTCCGGCGGCAACAAGGTGCGCGCCTTCAATGCATGGGTGATGCCCTTGCTTACTTACTCCTTTGGCGTACTAAGGTGGACTCAGACTGAGCTGGATGCCCTGGACCGAAGAGTCCGAGTACTGCTTAATGCGCATCGCATGCTACACCCACGCTCGTCTGTTATGAGGCTGTACATCTCGCGGAAGTGGGGAGGTCGCGGCTTTTTAAATGCCAAAGACCTCCACAACCGCGAGGTGTACAGTCTCAGGGATTATTTGGGAGTGTGGGATGCATCGTGACGTAGTGGCAGTAGACGGAAACTTCACCCCGCTCTCCTTGGCAAACAAGAACTGGCGCAGACTTAAAATAATGAGCGCCGAGGACCGCAGGGCGGTGTGGAGGAGCAAGGAGCTTCATGGGCGGTTCTGCAAGGCCCTCACAGGGCCCGATGTGGATCTGCTCGCGTCGGTGAACTGGCTACGTTTCGGGGATCTCTTCGGGGAAACCGAAGGTTTTGTCTGTGCAATTGCGGGCGAAGTTATCATGACGAACAATTACCGGAGGTATATCCTGAAGGACGGTACGGTCGACATTTGTCGGGCATGCCGCCGTCCCGGAGAGTCACTCAGGCATATTATCTCTGGTTGTGGTCATCTTGCGAACGGCGAGTACTTGCACAGACATAACCTTGTAGCCAGAATTGTTCACCAGCAACTTGCTCTGCTATACGGTCTTGTGGTCTCCGAAGTGCCTTGTCATAAGTACACACCTGCGCCAGTTCTCGAAAATGATCGTGCCACGCTCTATTGAGATCGATCTGTCCTCACAGACAGGACTATTCTTGCCAATAGGCCTGATATCGTGCTGATAGATCGATCGAAACGCCAGGCAGTGCTCGTCGACATCACCATCCCCCATGACGAGAACCTCGTGAAGGCCGAGAAGGACAAAGCCAGCAAGTACCTAGACCTGGCTCACGAGGTGACCGCCATGTGGGATGTTGATTCGACGATCATTGTCCCGATAGTCGTTTCGGCGAACGGTTTAATAGCGAAGAGTCTCGACCGTCACCTTAAGAGACTCTCGCTAGATGGATGGATCAAGGGTCAGATACAGAAGGCGGTACTCCTGGATACTGCGCGGATAGTCCGGAGGTTCCTGTCTCTGTCGCCCTGACCACCGGTAGTTTAGGCCCTGCCTCGCTGCCGGCGGCACCCTAGGTTAGGTTTTTTATAATGTGTTTTTATTTTGTATGTTTTGTATATTTATTGTACTTTTATATTCATATTGTAAAAAACCTAATCCAAGAATGATAATAAATGAAGAGATAATAATAATAAAATCTTTATTTCGGAATACAAAAGACTCCATAGTTGTTAGTAACATAAAAAACATACAAATTATATAAAACTATGTTAGTTTAAGTACAATACAAGGTAACTTAATTAAATTAAGGCGCTATAGTATCATGGTTTTCTCTCCCTCTCGCTGAGCATAAGCGTGAGTGAGATGGAAGTGCGTGTTTGGAAGCGCGGATATCATGTTTTTTAATTTTTATTTTTTGTGCGTTTAAATAAATAAAAAAGTAATCACTAAGTTCCCTCAAACATGATATTGCCGATTTTTAGAACCAATGTTAATATGTTTAGCTATTGTGCATAATTTGCTACGAATGTTTTAAGTGAATTTTAATATGTTTTAGACCTATGTTCGTGATTTTTTTCTATCGAGCGAAAATTGCTTAATCGTGTTTCGAATCACTGATTTCCCTGCAGAAAAGCCTCAAGATTACTATTCGTATTTTTTTGAAACCATATTATTATAAACAGACGCATTATATTGTTTCAAAAACTATGTTCGCTTCACTTCGCTGAACCTATAGCGCCTTAAATACAAATACAAATTAAAATACTTTTCAGTCGATAATATGTCGAGACGGAACCTAAAGGAAACTACGATTACACTACTATCATGTTGTTGTTATAATAAGTTAAATAATACAGACATTTGATAAATCGGTTGTTATGTTATGGGAAATAAGTATTTACGGTCCTACTCCCAATCTGCCGTGGCCTCCTCACCACTCGTCTGTTTCTATAGAAAGAAAGAAACATTTATTCGAGACAAAAAAGCGTTTTGTCACGAAATTGTTCTATATATCTCAGTATAATCTTCCGATAAAACCATCGTCCATCGCGTGACTCCACGGTGGATAACAAAAACCAGCAATAACAAACAAAAGAAAATAATTAAAAAAAAAACTTAGCGTAACACGAGAAGGGACTAAAGTTATAAGCATATATAGCACTATAAAAGTATGAAATAATATTAACTCTTACTTAAAAAATACTAAAACTTAATAACTACATTTAATTTAAACCACCAAACATGATAGAAATACAAGACAGAGAAGGAATACCATACCTTAAGGAATCAAATACGATTAAAAAAAATGTGAGCTACGGTGCCATAGAAAGACACACAGATACACGATATTGTACACATGTTAAACTTATAAAGTTTGACGTCTGTGTGTGTGTGTGTGTGTGTGTGTGTGTGTGTGTGTGTGTGTCTGTGTCTGTCTGTGGCATCGTAGCTCCTTAACGAATGGACCGATCTATCGGTTCAGCCATTTTTGAGATATTGAACTTTGAAGTGAAAATGTCGGCGGTTTTTCAACTTTTCCAAGTTATAGTTATGTTATGCCCTATTCAGGGTCATGTTGTTCCAATTGTACTATAACAACTGTATAACTATCTATTCAGGGTCATGTTGTTCCAATTGTACTCTAACAACTGTAACTATCTAAATCAAACAACCAATGGTAATGCCCAACACACACACAACAATTACATTTACAAAATAATTAGAAAAGGCAAAAAACCCTTATTTAATCTGTTTCTTGGAAATGCACAAAACCGTAATTAATTTCCGGTTTTATCACCACGCACGAGGAAAAGAATTATTATAAGGAAAATGTCTTGTGAATTACCTGCCTTAAGAAACCATAAGGAAATATATCCATAAGTAAGGGAATATGTCCGATTAAATAAATAAATCTTGAATTCATGTGTCCGTTTTGGGTCAGAACTACTTAATAATGGCTGAGACCTAGTGCTAAATGAAATAAATTAACTTTATTCTGCAAGTCGCAATGGCGTTTTTACAAGTCTAAATCTAAAGGCATTTCTGGTAAAAAGGCTACTGTCAAGAGGAAACGCCGAAACAAACTCAACAGTCAGACATGTTTTGCTAAAATTAAGCTTATTACCATGATAGTACTTAAACTACTTTAGATAAGTAACGCAAAGTTTTGTGAGGATCTTTCATACTATTTCATGTAAATGGTAGGTAATATAGAGGTACATAAATATATTATATTCTGATATTTCTGATATTATATAATATCAGAATATCATATATTTATGTAGCTATATTACATACAAAATCTACTAATAATCATATCCCGGGGTTTTCGGTGCAGGAATGAATAATATAATAATATATATAATAATTTATTGATAAAACATAATGTACATCAGTATTTACTATAGACTAGGAGCTTAATATTAGGGGCAAATAACACGTGCCTGAACTAGGATACCCTGTGTTTCAGGCAAAAAAGAACTAACAATTGAATATGTTATTCACATGCAAAATATTATTCAATATGATTCTTATTGACTAGGTAGTACAAAATAATTTGTAAGTTAATAACCTATATATAAATAAGGTATAAAAAGATAGAAGATAGAACAAAATTATTTTAAAACGATAAATAACTTCTCAGTATCGTCATAGGACATATTATGTAGGGCTTCTCGTAGCGTTGATTTACATTTCATGTAGTTTAGGGGATATAAATCTAGCCGTGCATTAAGTCTTTTGTAAATAAGTGGACCTAGGAAAAGAAAAAATCTAGAAGAGAAAGCGTGTCGTGTTTGAGTATAATTAGGACAAACAAAATCTTTACGCCTTTTACTGGCATGATCAGTGTTGTAAGGGGTTTCAGCGTGCTGTTTTAAAACTGTGTGCAATATAAATAATTGTCGGACTGTTAAAACTTCACATGATTTATAAAGCAGGCTAGTGGGGAATTGATAGGGGCGGAAAGTAGAAACCTTAAGGATTGCTCTCTGGGCCCTTTCTAGGTTTAGTAATGTGGTTTTAGCCAAGCCACCCCATGAAGAGATGCAGTAAGTTAATACAGATTGACATAACGCAAAGTAAATTTGTTTGATTATGTGCGAGTCTCCGATCGTACGTATTTTTTTGAAAATAAATATTAACTTACGAACTCTAGTGCACAACGCTTCCACATGAAGTCGAAAAGAGAGAGAGTCATCAATTATGATTCCTAAATACTTTATTTTGTTTGTGGTAGCTATGCCCGGACATGCACACCGGTTATTTGTGGGATGTTTACAATTGTGAGCATAGATTTTAAGGTTAGTCGGAGCTAGTTTCGATTTGCGAATGACATTAGCCAAAGAATAGGTATTGACTTAAAAAAACAGAATGTACTTACCTACTGAATAATTAATTGAATAAAAAGATACAAGGCAAAGAAATGGGTCATTGTCAGATTTAGGTTCGCGTCTCTTCGGTGGACATGGCTAAAGTTAAGGGCTATAAAGCTTAATTTTTGGTTGAACTCTGAATCCGCGTAAACGGCGCGGCGTTGCCCCTTCTATAATAATTATATGTGATAAAAACATATTATATGTAAACGTAAGCCCTTAACTTTTGACCACCGGAAAGATGATTTTTGTTTTTGTGACTGACAATGACCCAAATAGAACTCCAATCGCAAACAAATCGTGCAAAAATCGACTTCTTCATGAAATGCAAATTTGCACCTAATTACGACTGCCGACGAAGAAAGATCGTTCAGTTTGTTGAAATGGATATTTACAGCTAAACGCCGAAGCTTAACTTTCCAAATGTAGAAAAAATATTAATTGTTTATTCTGAAAATCGTGTCAACTACTAATTGACGGCAATTAATTAACATTATTTGTATTATTATCTCGTATTCGTAAGGCTCGGTAGAAATGCTAAATTACCTACTACTTAAGTAAAAATAAAATTGTATAAATTTCGCAGGAAATTCATTAGGCACAATATGATACTTTGTCAGCATAACCTATCTGTTTATCTCTACTCTTTCTCAAGTTATTCCCGCACCGCATCGAAAACCCCGGGGTTTGCTAATAATCAACGCGTACAAAACAAAGTCTCGAGCAGAAACGAATACCTACTACAATATTAAAAGGTGAGAAATTAAATCTTTTTGGTAGGTTCTCAGTTCTCACACACAGTCATTTATATTTCTTGGTTTATTGTAGACTACCTTCTGCCCGCGACTCCATCAGCGTGGAACTCGTTTAAGTATATCGTATAGCCATACAAACTTTCACTCCCCATTTCACCTCCTTAGGGGATGATTTCCGGGATAAAAACTATCCTATGCCCTTATTCAGGATTCAAACTATCTCCGTACAAAGTTTCATCTAATCTGTTCAGCGGTTTAAGCGTACAGAGGTAACCGACAGACAGACGGACAGACACGCTTTCGAATTTATAATATTAGTACAGTAGACGGCAAACTTCGTGCGCAAATGACCTTGCCTGCGCAAAGGCGAATTGTACGTGCAAGCTGCCCCCCCCACTTCCCCTCATTTGCGCACGAAGTTTGCCGTCTACTGTATGTATTGACATTCGCAACTATTTCTATTAAAATGTCAAAGGTTAAATACATAACACAGATACAAAGGAAATAATATAAAACCGGCCAAGTGCGAGTCGGACTCGCGCACGAAGGGTTCCGTACCATTATGTATAAAAAACTATTTTATTCTGTGTTTTTAGTATTTGTTGTTATAGCGGCAACAGAAATACATCATCTGTGAAAATTTCAGCTGGAACTATCACGGTATCAGTGAGATACAGCCTGGTGACAGACAGACGGACGGACGGACGTACAGCGGAGTCTTAGTAATAGGGTCCCGTTTTACTCTTTGAGTACGGAACCCTAAAAAAAACACGTTAGGCTTTGTCACGACCCATGGACCCTGCTCAGCATGTTGCTAGCTTTACAGCCAGCGCTGGTCTTCCGTAGGGTCCATTCAGTGAGACCACGGTGGGCACACGGTTCCTTCCTCTAACAGCGACCTTAATATCTACATAATATTATCTAGTCGACCTTACACATCCTCCGCTCAGGACTTATCCATACGAGGCCACACAGTGAAAGTTTAACTCACCACACAATCCTTCAGAGCCACATCAAAGATAAATTCCCTCAATTTCAACCTCACCGCTCCGGTGTTAAAGTCGATTTTAGAATGACTGTATTGTCATATAATACCTTGTTCATTAAATGCAATTATGCATAACAATTTTAAGTAACCCAAGAGTACATTGCTGCATTACTTCCTTATGAATCTTTGAGTTTCATTGCAAAGCAAACATGTATATCGCAGTGTTACGTTAAATCTGCTTCGCGGCAAAATTGAGAATGTCATCAGTAGAAGTATAATTTAATGTGTTCACAGAGCTATATATTTTAGCAAACTGACTTGCACGTGACTTATTGCGTCAGTCGCTCGAGGCTTATAACGAAGGTGATTGACTTTTAGCCCACAAGTGTGTTAATGTCGTTTTAAACGAAAAACTCATTAAGGATTTCAAGATTCCATTGGGTTTTTAAAGTACGTCACACCAGGCCACAAAGTGGCAATTACCGCCCCGCTCGTAGCTAGTGCAAAACTGTACGTTTCTCCCTGGCCAGGAAATGTGATATTCCGCCCGGGCGGTAATTGCCACTTTGTGGCCTGGTGTGACGTACTTTAAAAACCCAATTGAATCTTGAAATCCTTAAAGAATGTCTCAAATGGTAATTGATGCCCGAGCCGAAGGCAAGTGTGACGTCACGCACGGGTCTCGAGAAAATTCAACATTATTCATCATTTAAATTGATGTCACCATCCCTACTGTTGAGTTCAGATAGTTATAATAAAAACTGAATGCCTTTACTATCGTCAAGTCAAAGTCAAGTCAATAAGATCGCCGTGGCGTCAGTTTAAGAAGATACGTTTCTGTCAAAAATTTCATTTTTGGTACTTTTCTGCATACCATCATCAACTACTCATTGAGACGATTCTAACGAGCCCAAACTCGATGGGGTTGTGTCGTTTTATTGCGGAGTTCCTATGACCACCTTCCAGCTCCAGCATCAGATCAGCTCCGAGTCATCATATGCTTGCAAAATTTCAGCTCAATTGGATAACGGAAAGTGACTGAAAAATGCAAAATTTTGACGGACAACTTACATAAGGTCAGTGTCGGCAAGTCCGTCTATAAGGCAAGCCCGTCTACATGCCATAACTCTTGTATTGTATACGCACGCCACCTATAACTCGGCCAGTAAAGGGGTGTTTCGTCCTATTAGCTCTTTTCTCTAACAAAGATGTCGCTATGACGAAAACTATGGTCGCAACTCAACTGTCAACTTCATTCGTGTTTCGAACTGCAAAAGTGAGTGCAACGTGGTCCAGAAAATAAATCGTAAAAAATATTAAAAATTGCAGTTTTTGTTATTGAGGTGAGTAATTTAGCAGTTTAATAACCGCTTTTTTTGTCTAACGCTTTTAATCTAGCCAACACGCTATATATTTGTAGTTTTTGGTTTCGAAATATCAAACCTTAAAATTTGTCTAGTTGGAAAGTCCGTCTGAAACGTTCAAGGGAAGCCCGTCATGTGCCGGTCTTGCCTTAAACCAGATCTAGCCAACCTTTTGCATTGAAATATTCTCATTTCAAATATCTTCTCGTTAAATTAGATACTTACACGTAAAACTTTTTTTAAATTACTTAAAACATATTCACTATTGTTTTTTGTGTACTACGCTACGCTACAGCACTGGCAAATAATATATAACCTTTGTGTTATTGCGTATGAATATGTATAGAGTAACCAATAGAGGAGCATTTGTTGCTATTTCTGCAATTAAATTAAAATAACTAGATGCAGAGCTGACTACTAGAGTGAATTCATTTATTTTGTAAAAGGTGTCTGCACACAAAATTGGTAGCTAGTAACTGGATTACATTTTCTTAAGTGGACAGTTATTGGCGATTTACCCTACTATTAATAACAGTAGGAGACAGCATATTATTAAAAAGCTTTTAAACTATGTAATTTTATTAAAAACTAGCTTCAGCCCGCGACTCCGTCCGCGTAGACCTCGTTTATATCGTAGCTCGATACAAACTTTCACCCACCATTTCCCCTTTAGGAGTTGATTTCCGGGATAAAAACTATCCCATAGGATACGACATATCCTTCCCCGAAACTCAAACTATCTCTATACCACATTTTATCTAAATGGGTGCAGCCATGCAGCGGTTGTATAGTAGGCAAATGTTCACCCCCCCATTTCACCCCCTTAGGAGATGATTTCCGGGATAAAAACTATCCTATGTTCTTTCCCGGAACTGTAACTATCTCTAAACCAAATTTCATCTAAATGGGTTTCATCAAAATATTCATCCCTATTTCACTCCCTTAGGGGATTATTTTTGGAATATAACCTATCTCTATACCAAATTTCATCTTAATGGGTTCCATCCAAATTTTCACCCCCTATTTTACCCCTGGGGGATGATTTCCGGGATTAAATTTATACGTCCTTTCCCGGGACTTATCCCCGGAATTCAAACTGTCCCTATACCAAATTTCACCTAAATTGGTGCAGAGCTGTTCTAGTAGCTCCATACAAATGTTCACCCCCAATTCCCCTCCTTTAAGGCTTATTTCTGGGATACAAACTATTCTATGTCCTTCCCCGGGTTTCAAACTATCTATGTACCAGATTGCATCTAAATGGGTTCCATCCAAATTTTCACCCCCCATTTCATCCCCGATAATTTTCGGGGTAAAAACTATGGATTTTCCTAAATTTCATTTAAATCGGTTCAGCGGTTTAGGCGTGAAGAGGTAACAGACAGACAGACAGGCACACTTTCGCATTTATAATATCAGTATGGAAGTATAGATTTGCGTTTTTTACATTGTTTTATTTAAGGCTTTAAGAAAAGGTTTACAACCTCTTCGTCCACGGATATGCCGATCTTGCCTTAAAAACAGAAAAATATGTATAAATTTAAATTGCAACTCTATCTCCCTGAACTCAAAACATAATTTGAAATGGCTTAAAATTACGATACCAACAATGTAATCAACATGCCTATTGACCTTCAAATAGCGCGGCAAGGAGTAGTAGACGGCCTTACCTTATACATCACGGGAAGACCGTCTACTCGCCGAGTTTTAAAAAAACCTCATTTTTTGTATAAGTTTTAGTTATTTTGTCAATTTGTTAAAGCGACATTGTAAAATATATTATGTATCATCCTATAAGTCTAGGCCGTTTATCCTGGAATAAATAATAACATTGTATAATCCGATCAAACATAACTTTAAATAAAGTATGCCGGACTTGCCCACATTGACCTTACTTACATATTTACATACATACGAACAGTGCAAGTTAATATAAAGCTTGTAAAAATAGTTAAGTTCTTCTGCCTTTATTAGATTTTATTTCCTTTATTTGCTTTTGCGTTAAAGTTTTTCTGCGGGAAACTCAACTACGATGAATGTAGGATTCGTCATGAGTTAAATATGGAGGAAGGAAACTACGAAAGACTGAGTAGTCAGGACTATGACATGACAGGTGCTCGGTCAAATGTTAGATTATACTAGCTTCCGCCCGGGACTTCGTCTGTGTAGACCCGGGATAAAAACTATCCTATATTTGAATCCAGACTATAAACTATCTTCGTGCAAAATTTCATCCAAATTGGTTAAGCCGTTTAAGCGTGATTGAGTAACAAACATCCAAACTTTTACATTTATAATATTAGTAGGATAGGTATGCACAAAAATACAATACATTCGATTTAAAAAAAAAACCGCACTCAAATCGGTTCATCCATTTGAGAGCTACGATGTCACAGACCGACACACAATGTCTATTTGTATTTTTCAGTTGTGAATCACGTTCCTAAACGTATACCGCAGTAATATACTTAGTGTTGCCAATTACATTAACGAAGAACTACAGATAAGAGTTACATGTTTTTAAGGTTCCGTACTTAAAGAGTAAAACGGGACCCTATTACTAAGACTCAACTGTCCGTCCGTCCGTCTGTCTGTCACCAGGCTGTATCTCACTGATACCGTGATAGTTCCAGTTGAAATTTTCACAGATGATGTATTTCTGTTGCCGCTATAACAACAAATATTAAAAACAAAATAAAATAAATATTTTTATTGATAATGGTACGGAACCCTTCGTGCGCGAGTCCGACTCGCACTTGGCCGGTTTTTTATATTACCTTGGCGGTTGCAAACAAGCATACACTGCAGCCAATTATGTTGTGTTTTGTTTAAGATTTATAAATGTACTAGATTCCACCCGCGACGGTCTGCGTAAACCCCGGATAAAAACTATCCTATATTTCAATCCAGGCTATAAACTGTCTTCGTGCAAAATTTCATCCAAATCAGTTCAGCCGTTTAAGCGTGATTGAGTAACAAACATCCAAACTTTCACATTTATAATAGTATACATATACAGCCTGTATGTTTAATATTACCTCAAATTTTAATTATACGTAGCTTTTAGTACTAAGAACCGATATTGTAGGAAAATTGAATGATAGTCTTAACTACCAAAGCGTAATTAATTTTTGAAAATGTATCAAGCAGCAATGTAATGCTTACAGAAGCGCGTTACTTGTGACAGTTGCGACGTCACATCAGTAAGACAATGTAGTCATACATACATTGCGTGCTGAATTATTTTGTATGAAAAAAAAAGTTTGTAGTTAAGAAAAAAAATCTTGCAATATCGGTTCATAGCCCTAACACCTCCCTCTGGTTACAATTTGAGGTAATATTAAAAATACACGCTGTATAGGATATAGGATGTAAGCACTTATTGTACACAAAACAAAACAGGTTAAAACAAACATGATATATGTAAGATTAAAGTAGTACAGTCGCCGTCACATACATCGGTACACTATAGGTGTTCAAAAATATCGGCACATGCACCCTAATGCCTTGAAAATAGAGGTGTGTTCCGATGTTTGTGACGTGCTTGTTTGCTCCGATGTATGTGATGGCGACTGTACTCGTGCAAAGGCGAACTAGGGATGTATTTCAGTCATTTTTCAGAAGAATAAAGGGACTATCTATACTTTTGCTAGAATAATTTATTTTTACCCTTGTCAATTTCAGTGGAGGCGCGTAAAAATTTTCGGAAAAAAAGTGAATGAGTAGAATATATAACTATAAACTTGCCTAAAAATAAATTTTATGCAAGCCGGTGGTAATCGGCTTGTATGGGCGCTCCGCCACTGGCCAATTGACATATTACGAAATGTAATAAATCAACTATGTTGTAAACAACTACGTAAACCAACTTACATATACTTAGTATTACACCTTGTGCGGTAATCAGTTGCAAGGAAGCTCAATAAGTCATTAGCAATAAACATCATCCGACACTGGATCAAACCGGTATTGCCCTAATGACTGCTTTATGACAATCATTGCAATATTATAATGACAAGGAACTTTGATCGTTGTCTCAATGAGATATGGTTCAATATTGCGTTAATGGTGTGATGCTATAGTATGGCATAAGTAGTGTATTAACAAGGAAATTTGATTTGTAAGTCAAGGAGGTAAGGTCCAAAATAGTAGATTGTATATACAGGAACAGCGGAATTAATTTGATCGTACAATGTGTTGAGGGTTAGGAGTCAATGGACAATTCAATAGAACGACATGATTACTCTATTATATTATCATTAAACGAGCGAGGAAACAGTCGAGAACGTTTGTATGGAATAATTACTTTGAAAACAAAGTTTAAACCGACTTCAATTCAGTACTTCGCCAAGCCACATAGATACATGAACATTTCCACATTTTCTTTTTTGACATTACCACATGCACTGCTTTCCGAGGGCAAATTAGTTGATTATTACAGAAAAAAACCCAAGTCGCTATCTGTGGGCTGATAATATTTGAGGAGTTCCGTCGATTCCTAAAGGATCTCAGAATTACCACTTCATGAGTTGCTACTTCAACGGAATCATGTCAGAATCTTTTACAAACGTTACAGATGTAACGTTTGTTAAAGATTTGAGGAGTTCCATAAGTCATCTGTGGTCTTATCATCAGTTCCACTTTCCACTTCACCAAAATTGCCATTTTTGAAGGTAAATACACGAATTATAATAGAAAATACCGAAATCACTACATGCGTGATCACATGATTAGACCCTGATTTGGTGACAATGGGGGACCACCTCTGAAGTATACTCTTTCGCATAAAAAAAGAATTTTGTAAATCGGTCCCCAATTAACGGAGAAATCGGCGAACATACATAAAAAAAATATACAGTGGAACATATAACCTCCTCCTTTTTGAAGTCCGTTAAAAATAACCACGCCAGGTACTTATCGGGCCTGGAATTCAATACCGTAATATTGTTTTTCTTTCCCATGTATATATATTTTTATTTTATTTTTTGTAACCGAGTCTTGACGAAGCATGTTGCTGATTATTGGTTCTAAGTATTTAATATTAGACGAAGTTTGTTGCGGATACTCACTCTGTGCTCATTTTTGACGAAACCTGCGTTGTGGATATTTAACTTTAAAAAAAGTTAAAAATAACCAATCATCTTTTCTTTTAATCATATATAAATATTGGCGTTATCTTGAGGTTTCACGACCGGATAGATAGCAATAAGAGAGTTGAATCTTCCAACCAGTTTTATGCAAAATACGTATTGAAGGCCGTCACGATGACTCGCAGAAATATGCTTCGCTCACGATTACATGTAATATCTTATCAACAAAACGACAAACATATATATTGCAACAACAATACTTCATCACGATTTTTATCTGTATGTCCCGCGGCTTTTCTCGCGTCTAATTAAACGCACTGCCTTACAAAAAACCAGTCCCCTGGGATATTTTCAGGATAAAAAGTATATCCTACTTATGTCCTTTTCTAACTGCAATAATCTCAGCACCAAAATCGGTTCAGTGACTTTTCAACCGACGAAAAAAACGGAGGAGGTTCTCAAGTCGACGCGTATATTTATGTATGACCACGCATAATTTTTTACAGAGTATTTAGTTCGATTTGGATAATTCTTTTTTAGTTGGAAAGGGTATAAGTTGGTGCAACCCGCCGTTGCGTGCAGTCGCCATCAGATATATCGGAGCGGCCAAAGTGCTCACAAATATGTGAACACATCTGTATTGTCGAGGCATTAGAGACGTATTCAGATATTTGTGAGCACTTTGGTCGCTCCGATTTATCTGATGGCGATCTCTAACGGAACGGAATTAACAACGGTTCCAAATTCGAAATTGCTAAGATCAACCGGGGCCTTAGCTTAAGAGGATAAAGCTCGTAATAATTTACTTTAAAAACAAAGTTTTAACCGACGAAAAATCAATCATCCCCTATTTTCCTACCCTAGGTTGGTTTTTTTTTTCAAATTTATATGGAACCAACTTCGGTAATTTCGGCAACTTCGGCCCTTTCCAATAAAAAAATAATTATCAAAATCGAACTACTCTGTAAAAACTTTTTACTAAAAAGTTATGCGTGGTCATACATACCAAAAAAAAATACACAGAAAGAAAATATTTCTTCAACCAAAGAAACTTATTTCGTTCAAGAGTTTTTCTGTTTCGTATATCAGGAAGATTTTATTTGCTTGAAATAAGACATAAAATATTTCGAAGTTTATTACTTCTTACAACTATTTCATGTCTTTGTACAAATAGCATAAAATGTTCTTTTTAAAAACGTTATCATTTATTCCAAGAGCGTGACTGTTGTTTTGTTTTATGAAAATCTTTACTCAGATACAAATACACAAATTCTCACTGAGAAAAAGGTTGTTTCTTGATTGCAATTAGTAAAAATGCTCATACTAAGAGTCTGAACGGTTCTAAATAAAGATTTATCTATGCTTTAACTAAATTGTCAAGTTTCTTGGACTGAAATAAAAAGTCTCAATGTAAACTTTACTGTAGCTTATACCAAGTCACTTTATTTCTTGGTATAGGAATTCACGTGATTGCACTGAAAATTATATTTCTTGATGTAAATTCAACTAACGTTTTTAAATAAATCTACGCATTTTCAAACTGAATTTTTAAGCATTTCATCCAAAAAATTTACCTCTTGGTTTTATGTTGAAGATTTCTTGATTAAAGATTCAATATTTTTGACCTTACTTTTTTGGTATCTTCAAATAAGATATATTTCTTTCTTGTATCGAGTTAATAGTTACTTGATGAAAAAGGTCCCAATTTTTTTTGAATCTTCAAATAAGATACATTTATTTCTTGTATCGAGTTAATAGTTACTTGGTGGGAAAGGTCCCAATTTTTTTTGAATCTTCAAATAAGATACATTTATTTCTTGTATCGAGTTAATAGTTACTTGGTGGAAAAGGTCCCAATTTTTTTTGAATCTTCAAATAAGATACATTTATTTCTTGTATCGAGTTAATAGTTACTTGGTGGGAAAGGTCCCAATTTTTTTTGAATCTTCAAATAAGATACATTTATTTCTTGTATCGAGTTAATAGTTACTTGGTGGGAAAGGTCCCAATTTTTTTTGAATCTTCAAATAAGATACATTTATTTCTTGTATCAAGTTAATAGTTACTTGGTGGGAAAGGTTCTAATTTTACCTGTAATTCTGGAAATGCTTGATTGAAGAAACAATGCGTTTATAAAAACATTAGTTTTCGGCATCACTAGATGTCGCTAAATGCTATTGAAGTTGTACTGTTGTGTTTGAGGTAATATTTTTGGACAGTTTTTATCCACAAAACATGTAAGGAGGTATTACGTTTTGTGGATAAAAAATTGTTACAATATTACCTAATAAATCAAAGCAGCAGCAGTATACGCGTCGACTTGAGAACCTCCTCCGTTTTTTTCGTCGGTTGAAAACAGCAGTGCGGCTTCCGGTGGCTTGGCAGCCTTTAAAAAACGGTTACGGTAGGTACCCGAAAAAATAAAGGTTTATATTTCGATAGCGAAATATATAGGTTCCGCTATTTGACAACCGATATGACGTCATACCGTTAAATTAGAATACTTACCGGTATTTTTCGGTTATGCAGTCTCTGGCTGAATGTATGTATAGTCTGACAAGTTTCTATGGAATTACAGCTCCCGGCGCCATATTTAACGTTGATCTGTCGGTAATCCTAAGTTGGTGCAACTCGCCCTAAGTTGCACTATTCGTACGTAAGTAAATAAATAAGTATGTAAGATGTCCTTTAAAATTTGCAAAGCATTTTTCCGCCACGAACCGAAATTTGGCGCAATATTATGGCAACCCTGACCTGATCTGATGATGGAGAGTTGGAGACAAAACCAACGTGTTTGTGTTCATTGGAACCCACTCAACGAGTAGTTGATGAACTAATTTAGCTCTTGCGAAATATCATTATTTTATTTCTTTCTAATTTCATATCAAAAAATATTTCTTTGACATTAAACCTATTATTTCGCCGTTAGAAACCCTAACTTACTTTAAATATTGTAGATTTTATCAAAATCGTTAAAGCCGTTACAAAATAAATAACATACATACATAAATAACATATATAATCACGCCTCTTTCCCAGAGGGGTAGGCAGAGATCACGGATCTCCATTTGCTACGATCCTGACAAACCACATAACATAAATATTATTTATTTAATAGCATACGATATAGTCATATTTATCGAGTCACGTTAAGGTTGCGCGATAAAACGTAAAGTAACTCCACGATTAGCACACAATACAACATACAATTATATTTACGTAGGTTAGTACAGGTGTTTCAGATAATTAACTTTAGTATTGTATTGTAATAAGAAAACAATATTTTAATTTTTAGGGTTCCGTACTCAAAGAGTCCACGTACCGGCTTGCGCACGCTAATTTAGAAGGCAAAATGAAATTGACGGATCCACCAGTAAATATCCGATGAAAGTCTTCTTCCGGTTAAATTTGAACCGGTTAAACTTCACATTAACCAGTAAATGAATATCACATACCTCATATCCGGCGAGAAATCCACAGAACACGCATACCCAGCCACCATGTGACCTGTGAAGGTCTTCTTCCGGTTCATCTTGAAACAGTTCAGCGCGCTGAACACGATGACCTTGCTTTCCATGCTCTGGCAGGCGAGCCATTTGCCATTGCCCATTGGACTCAAATCACTCTGAGCCTACTTTATTAACTAAGGACCGTACCGGAAAGAAAGTAGACAACTTTAGGCATCTCTAAAAACTGGTACGTACATAAAATCGGCATATTTTTTTTTAAATAACGAACTATATCCTTTTCTTTTAATTGCAACAAAAAACAATTACTACTTTTGTCAAACTGTCAACATGGGGCGAATGGGGAATGGATGAAAATTTTAAAAGTGCCTGATTTTTTTTTTGGTGTTAGGAATAACCTTCCTTACAACCAGAAAAAAATTGCAGACTTGTCAGGTGCTTCAATTATTTTTGAAAAATATAAACAGTTTCCTCGCTTACGTTTTGGGTTTAGGACGGCGAATGAGATATTTTCCTTGATTTGTCTCATATTACAAAAAATATCATAAAAATCCGTGGTAAACCGACACTGGCGATGATATTGACAGCTGCAGCAGCTATATTTGTCATTGCCAGGGTCAGATATTCAAAATATTTTTTGTAATATGCGACGAATCAAGGAAAGTTTCTCATTCGCCGTCCTAAACCCAAAACCTAAGTGAGGAAACTGTTTATATTTTTCAAAAATAATTGACGCACCTGAAAAATCTGCAATTCTTTCTGGTTTTAAGGAAGGTTATTCCTATCACCAAAAAAATAATCAAGCACTTCTAAAATTTTCATCCATTCCCCATTAGCTTACACGTTCGTACAAATATTTTGGACGATTGGTGCAAAATAAAAGATATGACGATTAGAAAACTGGTTAAAAAGTACGAGTTGAGTCCCGCGGGCTTGCACAAGATAATATATAAATTTGGTGACTTCTGTACTCTCCAAGATTTGCCTAAATCTGGAAGAAAACCGGGGACAACCACCTTGGCATGAGAAAAGAAAGTCGTAAGAATGTTTAAACAAAATCCGCCCTTTCAATTCGAGATGCGGCAAAAAGAGCCAAAACTTCTTCGGCTATGATACAAAGAATCAAACTAAGATGCAACCTAAAGACCTATAAAAAACTCAAACAACCAAAACGAGATGAAAATCAAACAATAGCTGTCAGAAAACTGGCAAGGAAACTATACGACCGTATACTGATCAAGAAAAATCAGTGCATTATAATGGATGACGAGACCTATTGCAAATTGGACTTTAAAGCCTTACCAGGACCTCAATTTATTACGGTGCCGGCTTATAGAAGGTTACTCGAAAACATAAGGCCATCAAAATCGAGAAATTTGGCAAAAAAGTATTAGTGTGGCAAGCGATTTTTCAATGCGGTATGCGATCGCAATACTTCTTTACTACAGGGACTTTGAACGCTACGGTATACAGTGACGAGTGCTTACAGAAAAGATAACTACCACTAATAAAGAAGCACAGGAGTAGCACTTTATTTTGGCCATACTTGGCTTCTTGTCATTACTCTAAAACAACGATGGAATGGTATAAAGCCGATAAGGTAGAAGTAATGGATAAGGAGATGATTCCTCCCAATTGCCCAGAAGTTCACCCAATTGAGCGATATTGGTCTATCATAAAACGACACCGCTAAAAAAACGTCAAAGCTGCCACCTCAGTTGAAAACTTTAAAAAAAAGTGGAACAGGGCATCATCAAATGTGTCAAAAGTGATCGTCCAGAATTGAATGAGACACATCAAAAAGAAAGTTAAGTTGCAGGCAAAATATATAAAATACGACGTATTCATTCAAAACAGTTCTCTATAAAGACCTTATTTTTCAGTTTCTTTTTGTTTCATTATCAGTTTTCACACAGAATAAAAATAATACCATTTTGAAGGCATAAATAGACGGAGCCACCACTAATAATGTCCGGCGAAGGTAATTTTCCGGTTAATATTGAACCGGTTAACCTTAACCTTTATCATGAAAAATATAAACAATCTATCACATACCTCATATCCGGCGAGAAATCCACAGAGCAGGCGTACCCAGCGACCATATGTCCAGTGAAGGTCTTCTTCCGGTTCATCTTGAACCGGTTCAGCGCGCTGAACACGATGACCTTGTTGTCCATGCTCTGGCACGCGAGCCACTTGCCGTTGGGCGCGCGGGTCACGGCCGGGAGCGAGTGCATGGACGGGTCCGCGATGTATTTCATGTCCACCGGTATGTCCCTGGGGATTTTCATTAAATTAGGGGGGATTCAGAAATATAGTCGACATTTATACCAAAGTTGGAAGGGTTGATTTCAGGTGTATCTATGAATATAGGTATGAATGGCTATTTTTTCTCGGCCGTTGTTGTGTCCCACTGCAGAATGACATGAACAGTAGGTACTCACCACTGCCACACCCGCAGGCTCTTGTCGTCGGAGGTGGTGACGAAGCGGCGGTTGTTGTGTCCCACTGCAGAATGACATGAACAGTAGGTACTCACCACTGCCACACCCGCAGGCTCTTGTCGTCGGAGGTGGTGACGAAGCGGCGGTTGTTGTGTCCCACTGCAGAATGACATGAACAGTAGGTACTCACCACTCCCACACCCGCAGGCTCTTGTCGTCGGAGGTGGTGACGAAGCGGCGGTTGTTGTGTCCCACTGCAGAATGACATGAACAGTAGGTACTCACCACTCCCACACCCGCAGGCTCTTGTCGTCGGAGGTGGTGACGAAGCGGCGGTTGTTGTGTCCCACTGCAGAATGACATGAACAGTAGGTACTCACCACTCCCACACCCGCAGGCTCTTGTCGTCGGAGGTGGTGACGAAGCGGCGGTTGTTGTGTCCCACTGCAGAATGACATGAACAGTAGGTACTCACCACTCCCACACCCGCAGGCTCTTGTCGTCGGAGGTGGTGACGAAGCGGCGGTTGTTGTGTCCCACTGCAGAATGACATGAACAGTAGGTACTCACCACTCCCACACCCGCAGGCTCTTGTCGTCGGAGGTGGTGACGAAGCGGCGGTTGTTGTGTCCCACTGCAGAATGACATGAACAGTAGGTACTCACCACTCCCACACCCGCAGGCTCTTGTCGTCGGAGGTGGTGACGAAGCGGCGGTTGTTGTGTCCCACTGCAGAATGACATGAACAGTAGGTACTCACCACTCCCACACCCGCAGGCTCTTGTCGTCGGAGGTGGTGACGAAGCGGCGGTTGTTGTGTCCCACTGCAGAATGACATGAACAGTAGGTACTCACCACTCCCACACCCGCAGGCTCTTGTCGTCGGAGGTGGTGACGAAGCGGCGGTTGTTGTGTCCCACTGCAGAATGACATGAACAGTAGGTACTCACCACTCCCACACCCGCAGGCTCTTGTCGTCGGAGGTGGTGACGAAGCGGCGGTTGTTGTGTCCCACTGCAGAATGACATGAACAGTAGGTACTCACCACTCCCACACCCGCAGGCTCTTGTCGTCGGAGGTGGTGACGAAGCGGCGGTTGTTGTGTCCCACTGCAGAATGACATGAACAGTAGGTACTCACCACTCCCACACCCGCAGGCTCTTGTCGTCGGAGGTGGTGACGAAGCGGCGGTTGTCGTCGACGAAGGTGACGGTGTTGACGGCGCCCAGGTGCCGGTCGTACTCCTGTGCGATCTCGCCCGTTCGCGTGTCCCACTGGGGAATTTAAATACATTCAAAACTGACATTTTTAGACAAAGACACGAGTACAACGATAAGCTGTAGTGTACTCACACAGATGATCTTCTTGTCGGAGGTGCCGGCCACGAAGAGGTGTTGTTTGTCCTCGTCGGGGTGGAACTTGGCGCAGTAGGGGACCTTTCGGGACGTGAAGCGGCCGGTGCAAGCGCCGGTCTCCGTGTCCCACAGCTTTATGTAGCGGTCGTAGGCTACCGTACAAATTATACTAGTCAGTTATCGTACAACCTTGAAAAAATCTGCCGATTTTAATTGGGAACTTCTTAAATACTTTATTTCACTTCCAATGCAATTTTTGGATGCGGTTCCATTCAAAATGTTCAAATAAGGCGTTTGGAAACAAGATGGGGCATGAACATAATCACCGTCTTCATCCATTTAATCAATAATTAAATAAAAATTATAATATAACGGAAAATAGAAGGAGAGGTAGGAGATTATAGATAGCAAGCTAAACAGGAAGTTAAGGAAATGTTGTAACCAAGAGCTTAAAGCATTGACAGAAAATCAAATGTAAAGGCGATTTCTTCCGTGAAAAGTGCTCCGCCTCTCAATTTGTTAATTCAATTGCAAGA
The DNA here is from genome assembly GCA_963854355.1 of Epinotia brunnichana. Taxonomy (NCBI): domain Eukaryota; kingdom Metazoa; phylum Arthropoda; class Insecta; order Lepidoptera; family Tortricidae; genus Epinotia; species Epinotia brunnichana. The sequence continues at coordinate 1,532,215 of OY977945.1, read as the reverse complement.
TTGCAACCAAGTAAACAAACAATAATGCTCAGAGAAATAGGAATTTTAAACATTAATAGACACAATTTAAAGAAAAAGATGACTATAGTAGTAGTGCACAAAACAATATGGTATAATAATTAGAATGAAAATCTCTGATGAATTGAGGTTTCCCGACGTTTCCGATGTGACACCACATTCATGGTCGACAGCGACCACACGCGTTTAGTAACAATAATGTGTAATAATCGAGAAAGTACAAATCAATATAATAATAATAAATTAATTTCGCATGAAAAAGTACACATTGCTACTTACATTTTCAGTTAATATTTCTATGGTGAAAACCAAAAGTAAGTGTCAACTGACCCCCGTACTAGCACAGTCTTAACTATTTACATGCAGTCTGCAAGCTCGGGGCTGCGCGGGCCAACCATGAGGGGTAAGCGGGGAAGCGGGAGGCGAGGAAATTAAGCGCAAACTCAAAGGGGTGTCAAGTTTGACTTTATAAAACCGACTTTTAAAAGGTGTTGAGACTAGTGCCCTAGTGTTCAGGTAGAGGGATCTCTAGTCTATAAAGGAAATAATTAGCGGACTGTAAACACTGTAATTTAATAGATTTCTACAATAGTCGCGGCGCGTACAAATGTAAGTGCGTGCGAGCACGGTGCGGTACGCGAGGTGAAGTCGTGCGCGGCGGTCGCTCTCGCTGCGCCGGCCGGCGCGTCGTCATCGGATAACCGGATTATGTTGCTGGGCCGGCATTGTCACCACCATATACTCCCGGCGTTGAAGAGCTTGAGGCTTCAACACTAAGAATGGGAAGAGGACAGATGGTGTTAAAGGCCCGTCGGATGATGCCCTTCCTTGTCTTGATATCAGCTACTCTAGCAACGCCATCTCTACCAGGCAGGACGTGTACGATGCGACCCAGGAGCCACATCAGAGGAGGTAGATTCTTCTCCTTGATCAATACCATGGTCCCAACCTTCAAATGTCCTTTAGAGCAGCGCCACTTGGTTCTCTGCTGAAGTCCAGAGACATATTCATTGGAGAATCTTGCCCAGAAGTGTTGTTTGAGGAACTCCACGCGCTGAAATCTCTGAAGGGATGTGATCTTCTTGTCGGTGATTTGCGGGTGAGGTACAGACATAAGAGACCTACCAATTAAAAGGTGACTTGGAGTCAACGACGCGAGATCAGAAGGATCGTCAGAAAGAGGTGTAAGAGGACGTGAGTTTAAGATGGCTTCAATTTGGATTAAGCACGTAGACATCTCCTCATACGTAAGATGTGTGAGGCCCAAGGTTCGCCGCAAGTGATGCTTAACTGATTTGACAGCTGACTCCCATAGGCCTCCAAAGTGAGGAGTGTATGCTGGTATGAATGAAAAGTTGATACCCTCGTTGGCCATGTTTACAGCAAAATCTTGCTGCAGTATTTTAGAGAGCTCATTGAAGGTGCCAACGAATGTGGTGCCGTTATCGGAAAAGATGGTTCTAGGCTTACCACGACGAGCTACAAATCGGTGAAGAGCTGCGATGAAAGCTTCCTTAGTCATGTCCGAGACGAGCTCCAAGTGAAGTGCCTTTGAAGCTAGACACACAAAAATGCAGATGTATGCCTTTACGAGCCTACACCCTCTACCCTTGCGATTAGCTAGCAGAATTGGTCCAGCGTAGTCAGTGCCAGTTTCATAAAACGGATATTCTAGGTGCAGTCTCTCTTTAGGTAAGTTGCCCATAATTGGCTGCACCGTTTCGCCTTTAAGTTTGACGCATCGTAGGCAAGTACGGACAACATGTTTCGCTAGGTTTTTTCCTCCTAAAGGCCAGTAACTGTGCTTAAGGGTACTCAACAACAACTGTGGACCTGCATGACACGTTATTTTGTGGTACATTTTAAAGAGCAACTTGACGACTGGGTGTTTACTACAGATAACAATGGGATGCTTAACACCGTAATCATAGAAGGAATTCCCTAGCCTGCCTCCAACTCTGATAAGTCCAGAGTCGAAGAAAGGTGAAAGTGAACAAAGCCGTCCCTTACCTGGTAAGCCTTTTCCTAACTCAAGCAGCTTGTACTCTTCAGGGAACGAGTCCTTTTGAGATGTGCGGATGAGATGACTAGAAGCAAAGGCCAGTTCAGCAAACGAAAGAGAACCGGCCAGCTTGCGGTCAGCGTTTCTACAGTTATGTATGAATCTGTATATATACGCTACTATTCTTTGCAATTGAGAGTAACTAGATTTGTTTTTAATTAATGCATGCAATGGATTTGATGAGGACGTTTCAGGTGATGAGTCAGAGCACAAAGCCAAGGCTCTATTGGTTACAGTCTCTGGCAATGGAGTAGTCCTATCAGGACTTGGAGGATTTGGCCAGAGGGACTGGTCCTGTTTCAGGAATGCCGGTCCTGTCCACCATAACTCATTGTTTAAGATGAGATCACCGCTAAGTCCACGAGATACAAGGTCCGCAGGGTTTTCCTTTGAAGGCACGTAATGGAAAGAATCATGGCTGTAGCTTTCTTGTACCTCGGAGATGCGGTTCTTTACAAAAGGTCGTAAAAGAGCTGGATTCGATGATAGCCAACCCATCACTATCATCGAATCGCACCAAAAAACGCAGCGATCGGGTTTTTGACTAAGAGAATCAAGAACCTTAGTGCACAATCTTGCCCCTAATAAGACTCCGCAAAGCTCAAGACGCGGAATGGTTGTGGCCTTGATTGGCGCTACTTTACTTTTAGATGCAAGAAGTCTAACGCGCACAGAGCCATCCCCCGCCACGGAGCGAACGTACAGGCAAGCTCCGTAAGCTCTCTCGGAGGCATCTGTGAAGACGTGATATTCTATGGTCACCGGCGACTCGCATAAGACCCATCTAGGTATATTAACGTGATTAAGGTTAGGAAGCTTGCTAACAAAACTATTCCACGACGCTAATATATCTCCTGTGAGTGGCTCGTCCCACGAACATTTATTGACCCACAATTTCTGCATTATAATTTTAGCTTGCACTACGCAAGGCATTACGAGACCAAGTGGGTCGAAAATTTGTGCTATCGCCGATAGGACGTGACGTTTGGTGACCACGGATGGTGAATTTATTTGTATTTGAAAGGTAAGAGTGTCATGAATGCACTGCCATTTAAGGCCTAATGTTTTAGACAGTTCGTTCTCACTTAAGTTTACAGAATCTGTACTAGAAGTGTTGTCAGAAATGGCCTTAATTATTTCTAAGCTATTGGACTGCCATTTCCTTAAATTAAACCATGCAGAGTTAAGAACATTGGACACATTAGAACACAGTGCAACTGTGTCTTGAATGGAATTTGAGCCAGATAAAAAGTCATCGACATAAAAGTCTCTGGCGATTGCATTTTGTGTCTGTACGTCTGGTGACTCTCGCGACAGCTGTAAGAGGCATCGTGTACTCAAAAACGGAGCCGAAGACGTGCCATATGTCACTGTGTTGAGGGAAAATATTTTGAGTGGTTGGGATGGATCTGAACGCCATAAGATCTGCTGTAAGGGGCGTTGGCTTTCATCGATTAAAATTTGTCGGTACATCTTTTCGACGTCTGCCGACACGACATACTTATGCTGGCGAAACCGAAGCAGGATGGAAAATAAGTCATCCTGTACCCTGGGCCCTACCAACTGGATATCATTTAAGGACTTTCCTGAGCCGGTGACCGCGGATGCATCGAACACTACACGGAGCTTCGTAGTGGTGCTAGACTCCCTAAAAACTCCGTGATGTGGCAGGAAATACGATGGCAGAGAAGAACGTGGAACTATTTCGCTCATGTGACCTAGTGCCTCGTACTCCTCCATGAATTCAACGTAGCGTTCCTTAAGTTGAGGGTCCCTATCTAGCCTACGTTCGAGCGATAAGAACCTGCGCTTGGCCATTTCGTAGGAACTCCCTAACGCTTCAGGAGACTCCTTTAAAGGCATTCTTACCACAAATCGCCCTTGGTCGTTCCTTGTTGTGGTATGGACGAAATTGTCTTCACACGCATTCTCCTCTACCGAGAAATTGTGTTTTTGGGATATGGTATCTAGTTCCCAAAATCGTGTTAATGATGTATCCGTTTGCTCATCATTCAGGAACAAACAAACGGGCTTAGCCGAGCTTGACTGATACAAGACGCCTGATAGGAGCCAGCCAAGCTTGGTTTCAAAGAGAGTCGGGTTATGCTTGCCTAGATCAATGCGATTGGTGCCGATAACGCTCCAAAAGACCGATGCGCCGAGAAGTATATCGACTGAAGACGGTTCATGAAATGAAGGATCGGCTAGGCAAATTCCCGACGGAATTGGTATGCTTTGGACCTGTAAGTATTTGTTAGGGATAGAAGATGTAATTTTTGGCAATACTAAGCAATCAATTTCGGTCTTGTAGCTGCCATCGTAAGACTCCAATTTAAGAGAGCAAGATTGTGCACTACTAGATTCCTGATTGCTTATCCCAGTTACCTTTGAGCTGACAGGTCGAGTGGGTAAATGAAGCTTACCCAGTAAGTCCTGCGCTATGAAATTGGCTGTACTGCCATTATCCAATAAGACCCTGGCGTTGTGCAACTGTCCCTCACTGTCGCACACCCTGACCACGGCTGTTGAAAGAAGAACGTGCTGTGATAAGTTATTGACGGTTTGATCCTTTGCCGTCAAGGCTACGTGCTCAGGAATTGATGTTGGCTCATTATGATTGTGAAGTAGGGTGTTGTGCTTGACTTTACAATATTTGCAATGGCTGAGCCTACATTTGATGTATGTGTGTCCTGGGCGTAAGCAATTCATACAAACTTTAAATTCTTTTGCCTTAGTCAAGCGTTGCTCAACTGGCAAGGACCTAAAAGCTTCACAGTTAAATACGTAATGCTGTTTCTGACAAAGAGGACATGAAGTGGTATATGTTTTAACCTTTTGAATCTCACTATTTGAGGACACTAAGAAGCTCTTGGGCTTGCTAAAAGACGTGTCCGATTTAACTTTATTATGTTTTGCCTCTTCCAATGTTTCAAGAAGATTGCACCTGTTGCTTAAGAAAGTTATGAAGTCAACGAGATTCGGGTACTCCTTTAATGAGTTTCTATGTTCCTCCCAATGCCTGCTCGTAATAGGATCTAGCTTAGATGCCATCATATGAATGATCAGTGTGCCCCAGTGTTCAGTTGGTTGGTCAAGTGTTGATAAAGCTCTTAGATTTTTATTTGTGATATCAACAATTTGTCGCAGGCCTTGGCTTGATTCTTTATTGATTGATTCTACATTAAAAAGTGCCTGAACATGATTGTTGATAAGCAGCTGTTTGTTGTCGTACCTGTCGCAAAGAAGCGTCCAGGCAGACTGGTAATTATCGCTCTTAAAATCCAAGCTTCTAATCACTAACGCTGCGCTTCCGTGTAGAGAAGCACGCAGGTAATGAAATTTATTTATGTTGTCTATACTTGCCTCCGAGTGAATTAAAGAAACATAAATATCCTTAAACTCCAACCAATTCTGATAGCCACCGCTGAAGTGAGGTAAATTGATTTTGGGCAATCTGACGTTGTGCTGTTTATGATCAATAGCTGTTTGGCATTCATTAGAGCTTACCTCGGACCGATCATCTTTGTCGCGCTTAGCGCGGTGCCTATCGATGAGCTCGCGAGCAGCCGCCAGCTCCTGGTAGTAAGAACGCTCAAAATCCTCCCGTTCTTGATACTGCGCCGACGGGTCCACGGCTAGCATCTCCAATTCGCTCTGGTAGGAATCAAAACATTCATACGAAAGATCCAATTTTTTGAGACGCATGTCTAGTTCCACCAGTTGCAAATCGGTCAACTGGTCACAAGATTTTGCTGTAGCCATGTGTGAAGTAAATTGTGTGAGTTTTGTTTTAATAGTGGCTCGCTTTTTAACTAACTCCTTGATTTTAAGCTCGCTAGCCATTATGTGCGATATAAATTGAAAAATCTGAATAAAAAACAAATCACTACTGTTTACTACTGTGTAAGTAACTTTGTAACGTCTCTACACGAATAAATTAGCAAAAATTTCGATTGACGTGAAATGTGTTGCTAAGAATATTTTACCAGGCGCAACAATTTCGTCGACTGAATTCGTGAAATTGCTAATCTATTCCATAAGGAGTGCAAGAGTGGCCATAGAAACACGATATTAGGTGTACCCACTTATTATTTGTGTGAATCGGTGTGAATTTTTTATGCACCGGCGTAATGAGTTAGCAACTAATATTGTTCTATTATGTTTTTTAGGCTTACAATTGATGACTAGAATGAATTTCTTGCGTGTTACTTGTTATGATTGTCTGATTGTGTATAAAAGTATGCCACTTAACGTGTAAATACCTACGTGTAAATTGTATTTTGTTGATGATTATGATTGTAAATGTTTAAAAACGCAATATTTATGTTAATAAATATGTTGTAATTGATTGTAATTCTTGTATAAAGATTATATTAATAATAAAATTGTGTTCATGTATATCTTATTCGAATTGGTTATTAAGATAAATGTGTAAATACGATATGAGTAATAAATACCTAGTTTAAGACTTCGTAAATAAACATGTAAATGGTGTTTACCTAACAATGAAGCTATCTTAAAAACAATTGAATTGTTATTTTCTTACGATTTCGCAAGTAAATAATTAAAAATTGTAATTAATTCAATTAAAATGATGATTTTAAATAAGAAATTGTTGTATTAATAAATAATTGGAAGGCCTCACTGTCTTTAACGCTATCCCAATCACTTTGATTATCCGACGATGTTCGAAAGGTCTCGTACTGTTCGTAGTTTTTTTTTCTGGGAATGACTTGTGAGAATTATGGCGTTTTATGCAATGTTGACTCCGTTCTCGCGTTAAGTCTGATTGTTGCTATGCCGCTCTTCTCCTGTGGTGGTGTAGCCGTTGCTTGTAATACGAAGTTGAGTGTACTCGAAGACTTCTGCATAAGAGGCCACACCCGAAGTCCACTGAAGACGGACCTCGTCGTGCTGAGTAATCCACTTGATGACGGATGCGTACTCCAAGGCGGGTGCAAATGGAAGGTGTTGAATACCGCGGCCGCGCGTAGAAATTGGTAAGGTTAAAATTAGGTTCGGATGGTTTTGTAATAATGTCACTTCAATTGTGTTCTTATGGCGTATAAAAAAAAAACTACTTACTAGATCTCGTTAAAACCAATTTTCGGTGGAAGTTTGCATGGTAATGTACATCATATATATTTTTTAGTTTTATCATTCTCTTATTTTAGAAGTTACAGGGGCGGGGGGAGGGGGGGGGGGGGGGACATTTTACCACTTTGGAAGTGTCTCTCGCCCGAACTATTCAGTTTAGAAAATAAAAAGCGGCCAAGTGCGAGTCGGACTCGCACATGAAGGGTTCGGTAAAATAAATTGCGGTTTACGATCTATGACGTATTAAAAAAAAACTACGTACTAGATCTCGTTCAAACTAAATTTCGGTGGAAGTTTGCATGGTAATGTACATCATATATTTTTTTTAGTTTTATCATTCTCTTATTTTAGAAGTTACAGGGGGGGACACACATTTTACCACTTTTGAAGTCTCTCGCGCAAACTATTCAGTTAAAAAAAAAATTTTTTGAGTTTCAGTTCTGTGTATTGGGGGACCCCTAAAACTTAATGTTTTTTTTAGATTTTTGTGTAAAAATCTTAATGCGGTTCACAGAATACATCTACACACCAAGTTTCAACAGTATAGCTCTTATGGTTTCGGAAAAAAATGGCTGTGACATACGGACGGACAGACAGACATGACGAATCTATAAGGGTTCCGTTTTTTGCCATTTGGCTACGAAACCCTTAAAAGGCCGCCATCTTGAAGTTCTTTACATACGGTCCGATTTTGTTCAAAATCGATATATGTATGAGGGTCCGAGGGGCCTCTTAACATGAATCCACGCTAGGATTTTAGAAAAAGGGTATTTAAATATGGTCCGTTTTTGTTCAAAACCGATATCTGAGAGTCCGGGGGGGATCTACAAAAAGTGGCCGCCATCTTGAAATTCTTTAAATACAGACCGATTTCGTTCAAAAACTATATCTGAGGATCCGACGGGCCTTTTAACACGAATCCGAGCTGGGATAAAAAAGGCCGCCATCTTGAAATTATATGAAAACGGTCCGATTTTGTTTAAGGGGCTCCAAGCGCTAATTGACTAGTTTTGATGAGTTTTGATGAGTTTTGATATTCCTCCGTCATAACATAGATATATTTATGGCACAAACGTTCATCGGTTCTTCAATCCTTTATCTACTTTTGCACGAGAGTTTTTAGAAAAAAATGTACATATATTTTTTTATGATTTATTTAAACATGGTCCAAAAAGCTCTGTTTTCGATATTCTTATGTTGTTTAAATGCACTTTTATATATGAAATTTACATGTAACTGTTCCTTATTGACGTATCTAACAACTCACGAGAGATTTTTATTTTTAACTAATTTTTACAAGAGTTACGTCCAAAAAACTGTTTTTTTGGCCTAAAACTGCTAAAGTTTGGTGCCATATATCTCGAAAACGGTGAGTTTTGAAGTAAATATGGGATACTATTACGGTAAACCTCGTTGTTGTTAATACGGTAAGACATAAAAAACACGAAAAAACGGACAGTAACAGATCGAAGGTCATCGGGAGCTGTGAGCCCCTTAAAATCGATATCTGAGGGTGCGAGGGGGCTCTTAATACAAATTTGAGTTAGGATTGTAACAATGTGGCCGCCATTTTTAAATTCTTGGGCCGTATTCAAAAAAATTCAAGATGGCGGCCTTTTTTTGAAATCCAAACTCGACAGGTTCGTGTTAAGAGGCCCCTCGGACTCTCATATATTGATTTTGAAAGAAATCGGAAGGATCGGAGTTTAGCTTTTTTAAGGACCATTACTGGTGCTGTCAGTTTGACAGTTGCCAGCCCCATTATAAGAAAATGAATATCTCTCCGAACATATTTTGACAACCCTGACTCTTGAGCGGTTACGCTAAGCCGGTGCGTAAATTCTAACGATGAATGAAGCTTGCCTACTGGTTTTAGTTCTTTATACTGTGCTACTAGTTTGCACTGTATCACTGTGGGTCAGGATTCACCGTCCTTATACACTGTCCAAGTGTATAGGGATCAAGTACGTTTTTTGAGTATTGCTGCAATTGAGGGTTTTTTATAGTAAAATAACTCTCTCTTACTCTCTCTCTCTCTTTTATTCTGGACTTTCAAACTTTAATTATTTCGGTATTGCCATTAACGCTACGGTCGGATGGTATTACAGCGATTGTAGTATGATAAAAACGCTAAAAAAAACCCCTAGACACTTTTGGGCAGTAAGTATCACTTTATATCTGGGTATACTTTCCTGGGTAAACAAAATATAATTATATTTAGTCCGTCATTTAGATTATCAAAAAGTATTGGACACGTATTTTTCTTTTTGTCAATCAAACAAAAAATAATGAAGATTATCCTGTCAAAGTCCCGCGTGACGTCACATTATAGGTACTAAAAAGTGTACCATAATGTGACGTAACGCGGAACTTTAAGGGGCTACCCGAGGTTTTTTGACTAGTTTTGAATCGATACAAATACTTTTGCACTACAGATAGAATTATAAGGTAAACAGCTATCGATTGTAATTGATAATTGTAATTAAAATGAATGAATATGTATCTAATGCAAAAATGTTAATAATGTTGTTATTGTATGCATGTTAGTATTAAGTTTTGTGTGTCCTTACAGGGCGTCATGGTCTGACCTGAATACTGAATGTAACACCTTAATTGCAATGTAATGTAACACATGGCTTTACAAATAATTAAAGAATAAAGAATAAAGATTCTTCAATCTTTAATCTCCATTTTTGTGTACCATATTTTGAAAGAAATGAATACCTAGTTCTTTTTTTATGATTTTTTTAAACATTGTCTAAAAAAACACATTCTTTGTTATAAGATTGCTGTGAAAGATCTAACATATACGAAGTCTACATATTTGAGTTCGTCTCTGGTGTCTCTATAAACGTGTGTAGGGTTTTGATTTTAAACTAATTAACACAAAAGTTATGGCAAATATCTCGAAGACAGTGATGGTTGAAGTGAATGTGGGATAATATATTGCTTAAGGTGGTTCGATTGCCATACAAAACGTTATTTGACATTCGCAGGCTAACGGCGTGATATTTTAAGAAACTTATGTAACATACTTCCATAAATTGGTTTCCCATTTGCGCCAAATTCCCCCTTTCCTAGAATAAACTTGTATAAACTAGATTAATTTGAGAAATTGGTTTGGGACGTGATATTTTGGGAAAATTATTTTTCTCAAATTAATCTAGTTTATAAATACAAGTTTATTCTAGGAAAGGGGGAATTTGGCGCAAATGGGAAGCCATTTGATGAAAGTTTGTTACATAAGTTTCTTAAAATATCACGCCGTTAGCCTGCGAATGTCAAATAACGCTTTGTATGGCAATCGAACCACCTTAAAACTGTTGTTGTTAATATGATAAGCTACAAAAAACATTAGAAAACTAAGGGATTCAGATTGAAGGTCATTGGCGTATGGGATCCCCTTAACGGGCTATATCTTCATAATTTTTTGTTTGATTGACAAAAAAATACGCCTCCAATATTTATTGATAATAACTGAGGGACTAAATATTTTTTTGGAAAGTACCTAGCCAATTATGCTTTAACATGCATCATGTACCGGAAGGCGCAGCGTGGGTGGACTAATGACCTGGTAAAGGTCGCGGGAGTCCGCTGGATGCGGGTGGCGCAGGACCGGCCATTGTGGCACTCTTTGTTGGAGGCATATGTCCAGCAGTGGACGTCTTTCGGCGGCATGTGATGATGATGCATCATGTATGAAGATGTTGTTCTCAGTACTCACCGGCGGAGAGGAACAGTTCCCCGCAGTTGTTGAAGTTGACATCCCTGACGGCCTGCCGGTGCCCGAAGTACGTCCTTATGCAGCGCCGCTCGCCGTACACCTCCCAGATCTGCATACAACATTTACATTCTTGTGGACTTATTCATTTATTTATTTATAAAAGCACATCCACATCATACATATTACAACATTAATTTAAAGTAGTGTTTATCATCATCAGAGCCCGGATTTTTCACGGCAAAACAAAACACTATCGTAATCTAGCCAGTGGGAGAAACATTGTTTTATCGATATCGATAATTGTAGTAGAAGAAAAAACGTCACCAAATAAAATCTATGTTTTGTATTTGGTTGTCCCGAACGGTTATTGTGGCGGTTTCTTTTCAGATTATTGTCAATATTGCATTTCTTCAGTTACGGATGTATATCGCATATAGAGCAGTATATAGTAGAGGTCACTTCATTATAGACTAATTCAGGGTGATACTCTATTCACGTTGTGAATCACAATGCACGATCGGATCACAACTTGTGATCCGATCGTGCACATTATTAATTTATTTCTTTATTAATAACTGTAATATTAAGGTATTATACGTATATGAAACACGTCGGTTTCAAAGCGGTATAAGAAATAAAAACACACTTCTATTTTTTTTATTAAAAAATATAAAAAGGATAATAATGTAAAAATATACCTATATCGGTATGTTATTTTTATACCTATCATAATCATAATCGTTTATTGCACCATGGTAAAATAAAAGTTCTTACAATATGTATGTGTCTCATGGACCCTGGACGGGTATAGCAAAAATATAGTAATACTCGATATCGATAAAATAATGTTTCTATCACTGGCTAGATTACGATAGTGTTTTGTTTTGCCGTGAAATATCCGGGCTCTGATCATCATACATATTAAAACATTATTAATAATATAAGCCGGAAATAATTTTGCTGCCTAGTGGCACAATACTACTTTTCACACCTTCTGTAAGGAAAATTGGAACGAAACAGGGAAGAAAATTACAACTTTGATTCCTTTTTTCGGACTATAGTAGATTGTACAACAAGTGCATAAAACGAGCCATTTACCCGAGATGTTTCTATATATAGTGGATAGTTAAGTCGAGGGGTTAAATGGCTAATTTATGCCCAAGTTATACACACTGCTTTTCACTTCGATTGCGAGAAAATAACAAATAATTGCAAAATTAAATTAAATAATAGCTCATTCCCGTCACTTAAATTATTAAAGTTTTTATGTTTAATTTTCGACACGTGATATTAGACTTAGGTACTTCATACTGCCAAGTCATTGAATGTATCAATACGTTTTAAAATAATAATTGACTCCTACTTTATTTGGCTTTATTAATTTAGTAATGGAAAACACGGATGTGAAATTTATTAAAGCAAATTAAATAAAATGACAATTAAGTCTATTCTACGAAGTTTTATTGTGCGTGTGGGCTGTTAGGCCCGATTATCTTAGTCTTTAAAACAATTTTACTTTGTGCACTAGACTAGAGCATAAAAGTGGCATTTTGTGCAGCATAAATCCAGCACAAAGGCGAACTTTGCGAGCATGAGAAGTAAAACAGTTTTTTTAATAGACGATTGAAAATGGTTATTTGTTATACAAGGGGGGAAAGTTGTATTTTACGTGCGAGTGTTCATTTGAAACACGAGCTAGCGAAAGGATTCTATGATTGAGCACGAGCGAAGCGAGTGGTTCAAAAATAGAATCCTGAGCGTAGCGAGTGTTTCAACACACGAGACGTAATAGTATTTTTCACAATCGTGTTATAATAGAGAGCTTTTTAGTCGAGTACCGTGTTTAGGCCACGAAGCTTGCTGAGTGGCCTAAGTAAGGTACGAGATTAAAAAGCTTGATTATAACACTATTGTGAACAATACTTTTTGTACGAGTTCATTAAAATTAATTTTCTACGAGTCAACTGAACTAATTAAACAAACTCGATACTGTTGAAACGAAGTGCAGCTCATCGCTCGTACGCTTGTTGATATCTTAAAAGACATCAACGAGCGTACGACATCAAAGCGATTCTATTGGTCCAATTCATTACAGTTCAGTAAAGCAGCCACGTGATTGGTCGAATTTATTTTAGTTGTCTGGAGCGTATCGAAAAGTAGTTATTTCGATTGTTTCGACAGTAACATGGACTACAACTATGAAAAGAGTGACGTTGCAGTATTCTCTATGAAATCTTAATACACATAATATTTGAATCGTCGAGTACAAAAAATAACTTTTCACACGTGTATAACACAAATCTTTTCACCTCACTACAGCGAGGGAAATAAGAAGGGTAAAAAAAATGTTAAAAAAAGTTTCAAAAAAAGTAAATAAAAAGAAAAAAAAATTAAAAAAAAGTAAAAAAAAAGTAAAAAAAAATTAAAAAAAGAAAAAAAAGTATAAAAAAATGTCACATAAAATATACAAAATACCAAAACTAAACATTTAACGTTCTACGTCGTAGTACTTTTAACGTTCTACGTCTACTTTTTTCACATGTGGATAAAAAGCGATTTTCTCAATAGATATCAAACATACAAAATAGTTATTTGTTATACAAGGGGGGAAAGTTGTATTTTACCTGCGAGTGTTTCAACACACGAGACGTAAAATAAATTTTCACCCGTGTATAACACAAATCTTTTCACCTCACTACAGCAAGGAAAATAATAAAAAGGGTAAAAAAAAGTAAAAAAAAAACAAAAAAAGTAAAATAGTTTTTAAAAAAGTAAAAAAAAAAAAAGTAAAAAAAAAACACGTAAAAAAAAAATTTAAAAAAAAGGAAAAAAGGTAAAAATATAAGTTAAAAAAAAATATGTCATAAAATATACCTACAAAAAACAAAAATAAACATTTAACGTTCTACGTCATAATGCTTTTAACGTTCTACGTCTACTTTCTTCACATGTGGATAAAAAGCGATTTTCTCAATAGTTAACAAACATACAAAAAGGCCTTTCCGAGCTAGTGAGGTGAAAAGGCCTTTCCGAGCTAGTGAGGTGAAAAAGTAGGTTCACCTTGACCCGACAGTCCATGCCGGCGGACAGCATGAGATGCGCGGTGTTGGGGAACCAGCGCGCCGCCGCGATGCCCTTCGTGTGCCCCTTCCAGGTGTGAATGTGCGCCTGCAACAAAACAGTACAACTCATTATACGGTTACACTCAAGTCACGTCAGCATTCGAGAAGCTATGGCACATCTATTCGTCTAATATTCCTTCCAACATATGGGCCTCATTAGACGGCTCAAAGTCACCCAAAGGGCAAAGGTGCAATGGAGAGGGGCTGAGAGTTTCTCGGCGTAGTAGCATCAGAAATCGGCGGAGCATATTGCGCGTAGAAACAACATCCGTTGAGACATAAAGGTTCTCCCGTGGCGACCATGTACCGGAAGACGCAGCGTGGATAGACCCACAAGGACTGATGTCTTGGTAAAGGTCGCGAGAGTCCGCTGGATGCGGGTCGCGCAGAACCGGTCATTGTGGGTAATCTTCCAGCCGTGGACGTCTTTCGGCTGGTAGTCAGTCGCCTTGTTGACTGTACACGACACATGCTCGCCTGGTGGCTACTGTACCTTGGGCAGGAAGCACTTGTCGGGAGGCGCGTCACTACGCAGCTGCGTCTCGGCGCGCGGCGCGGCCAGCCACGAGCGGCCCTGGTAGTCCGTCGCCTTGTCGACTAGAAGCACACAACAGAGCACATTTTATTTTCACAACGTGGCAGGCTGAGGCAGAGGTGGCGGGACGACCTGGACGCTTTTTTCAATGAGTGGCCAGAAATAGCTCCTGGCTGGGAGAGAGCGGAAGTCAAGGCGGGAGGCCTTTTCCCAATAATGGGACACAATACACGGAATACACAATACGAGCACAGTCTAACGACATACAGTCTGCTCGCCAGGGGCTGCGCAGGCCAAATTTCTGGGGGTGTCAAGTTTGACTTTACAAAACCGACTTCAAAAAAGTAAGGTTAAAAATTAGCATTAAGTGCTTTTTTTTAATAATATCACTTCAATTGATTTCAAAATCGATATCTTAGGGCTAGAAAGGCCTTTTAATATGAATCCGAGGGTAGGTAAAAAAAGGCCGCCATTTTGAAAATCTTTAAATAAGTTCCGATTTTATTCAAAATCGATATTTGAGAGTTCGAGGGGCCTCTTACTACGAATCCGAGATTGTATTAAAAAAGGGCGTCCATCTTGGAATTTTTTAAAAACGGTCCGATTTCGTTCAAAATTCGTTGTCATAAGTATTGTATCAATATAAAGACATTGACATTTTAAAACCAGCTACTTATGTATACTACAATTTTGTAGATACATTTTTTACCAAAGCTGACCGAGTCTATCATTAATGAGATCTTGAAGGTTGACTGGGTGAGGGAATTTACTTCGAAATCATTGGATGAGTGTGTCGAATATTTTTACGCAGTGTTCGTCAATGTCAGAGATAAATATGTGCCTGCAAAAATATGTAAACCGGATTCATACCCTAAATGGTAGGTACTCGCCAGATTTAAAACGCACTATAAAAGAACAGTATAAATATCACAGTACGACGCCGAGTCCTTCAACTTGTTGCGAAGTAGGGTAAAAATGCTAGAGAATAAATAAATAAATAAGTATTTGCGGACAATCTTACACAAATCAACCTAGTCCCAAACTAAGCAAAGCTTGTACTATGGGTACTAGACGACGATACAGATACTTGTATAGATAAATAAATACTTAAATACAAAACATCCATGACTCAGGAACAAATATTCGTGCTCATCACACAAATAAATGCCCTTAGCGGGATTCGATCCCAGGACCTCTTGCTTCGTAGGCAGGGTCACTACCAACTAGGCCAAAGCGGTCGTCAAATAAATGCTACCTTGACTATGTTTCGTTCGTCTGTAGGATCCGCGATTGGTTTTTTTTAAACATTTTTGGTGTTTTATTAAAACGCGCTCGTCTTCGCATGTAATGCCCAGTCATTAAAATTATGGTGGCGTCTCTGCCAACACTGGTAGTGCTATTTGCAATATATTTTCTGATTATTTTCAGTCCACTTTCTTGAATACCGTCCCTTTTTCTTATTATTATCAGCCATAACATTTTTTTTTATTACATTTATAAAAGAAAATTCATTTTGTTAAATCTAACAGTGTCGTTAAACCCTATCGGGTTTGTATCGACACAGCAGTTCGTGAACAGTGATTAGATTCAATTTTAGTAATTAATTTATACAGGAAGGTAGGACTTGCAGTGCCGCTTCTAATGTTGACACCCAAAACTGTCCACATGTTACTGAAATCAATCTAATATCTGATATATCTGCAATTGAAATCGACCAGGACGTTGTATGTAGCATGCTTCTCAAACTCATCATCCTCCTAGCGTTATTATTCCCGGTTGTGCCCCTAAAGGAGCCCGGGGTCCGCTTTGACACCTAATCCCAAGATTTGGCATAGGCACTAGTTTTACGAAAGCGACTGCCATCTGACCTTCCAACCCAGAGGGAAAACTAGACCTTATTGGGATTAGACCGGTTTCCTCACGATGTTTTCCTTCACCGAAAAGCTAACGGTAATTCCGTACATAAGTTCCGAAAAACTCATTGGTACGAGCCGGGATTCGAACCCACGACCGCCGCTTGACAGCCGCATGCCTGAACCACTAGGCTACCGTAGCTTGGTGCATGCTTCTCAAACTCGACCCTGCAAAATGTGCAGGCCCAGACCACTTGCCAGCTGTATTTTTAACTAGCTGTGCTAAAACCTTGGCATTGCCAGTAACATTATTATTCAAAAAATCGCTATGTGAGTGGAAAGTGCCTAGTCTATGGAAATCAGCTTTTATAACACCTGTGCACAAGAAAGGATCGAAAATTGAGGCAACTAAATTATAGACCGATTCCCAAATAATGTATAATTTCAAGTGTTTGAAATAATTATTCACACTCAGGTTTATGCAGCTATTTGCCATTCCCTTGATTAATCCCAACACGGTTTTCTGCCCGCTAGATCAACTGTTTCTAACTTGGTTCTTTTCAATTACTTTTTAACATTATTTATGGCCAGCGGTCGGCAAGTTGACGTCATTTACACCGATTACCGTAAGGCATTTGATCGCATACACTCAGACTTGCTCAGGTGGTTCTCGTCCTATATTGTTAATCGTACTCAGGCTCTTGTTGTGAGCAATTACGTCTCTAGCTGGGTTAGAGTTCCCAGCGGCGTGCCGCAAGGTTCTTTGCTTGGCCCGTTGATATATAGATAAACCCTTTATTCTAATTCACAACATACATGGTATTAACATGACAAAATTAACAGTAAAAGATGTAAAGTGACAAAAAATATATACAAAAGAAAAAAACATGCGACCTAAGACTAGATAGTTCGTCGCTCTTTGTTATCCACGTCAATGATATTGTTGTTGTTTTCTCACGTCAAGGCTGCTTCTTTGCTTCGCAGATGACATGAAGATTTTTGCTTCTGTGTCATCGCAGCGTGAAGCAGATGCACTTCAAAGTGACCTATCCAGATTGGATGATTACTGCTAACTCAATCACCTAGACCTTAATCCCGCTAAATGTTCGGTAGTTACTTTTACTCATAAAACTAATGTACTGTGTCTCGTTCGATTATCAACTCAAGGGTCAGTCTTTGCAACGCGAGGTTGCTGTACGGGATCTGGGCATCTTACATGATCCTAAACTTCTTTTTAATATAATAACCATATTAATAATATCATATCTAGAGCATCAAAATCACTAGGTTTCTTGTTTCGTTGCTCCGGGGATTTTAAACAGGCTAAAACATTCAAGATTCTATATTGTGCCCTTGTTAGTAACTTGGAATATGCATCACAGGTTTGGAATCCTCGTTACAAATGTTACATAACATCATCATCCTCCTAGCGTTATTATTCCCGGTTGTGCCCCTAAAGGAGCCCGGGGTCCGCTTTGACACCTAATCCCAAGATTTGGCATAGGCACTAAGTTTTACGAAAGCGACTGCCATCTGACCTTCCAACCCAGAGGGAAAACTAGACCTTATTGGGATTAGACCGGTTTTCTCACGATGTTTTCCTTCACCGAAAAGCTAACGGTAATTCCGTACATAAGTTCCGAAAAACTCATTGGTACGAGCCGGGATTCGAACCCACGACCGCCCCTTGACAGCCGCATGCCTGAACCACTAGGCTACCGTAGCTTCCTAGGCTACCGTAGCTTAATATTACATAACGAGATTGGAAAATATCCAGAAGAAGATTTTAAAGTGTCTATGCTTCAAACTACGTCTCAAATAAGCATTTGGAACTGTGTAGAAGATTCCATCTTCCTCCCACTTGAGACCCGTCGTAATATAGCTGATATTAAATAAGTACCTGTCTATTTAAAGTTACATCTAATTCAATCGACAGCCACATTACTTGGTAAATTGAACATCCGTATACCCAGCAGAACTCAGCGTACGCCGACACTATCCGTGCCACTAGCAACTACATACTAACCATAGGCAAAACAGTTTTTTGATCAGAACGAGCAACGGCTTAAATTATATGTTTGAGAGGTTTGACGACCTGGACCTATTCAGTGCAAGTGTTCCTTCAGTGAGACGACTCTTGTCTCGGCATTTTACAAGCTTTATATTAACTTGCACTGTTTTTACTTTAGGTGTTACAGACAGTCCTCTCTGCAGAGCTTGCATGGAAGAGGACGAGACAGCCGCCCACGTCATCCTGACATGTCCTGGAGTGGCGGAATACAATACAGGGCACAACACCGAGCAACACCGGGGTCACTACTGGAGGCCGTCGGCAACATAAAGGGTCTGCTAGGCTTCCTGGTGGAACTGGGGCCAAAACCCCTACGCAAAATAGGCGCATTTATGACGTCGAGTTGCGGAAACCCAGCCCGCGTACAACCTATAACCTATAACTTGCACTGTTCGTATGTAAGTATGTAAATATGTAAGTACGTATATGTAAGTTGTCCGTCAAAATTTGCAATCGATTTTTCAGTCACTTCCCGTTATCCAATTGAGCTGAAATTTTGCAAGCATATGTATATCGCATGACAATGCAATATTATGATGACTTGGAGCTGATCTGATGCTGGAGCTGGAAGGTGGCCATAGGAACACCGCAATAAAACGACACAACCCCATCGAGTTTGGGCTCGTTAGAATCGTCTCAATGAGTACTTGATGATGGTATGTAGAAAAGTACAGTCGGCAGTAAAAGCTTGTACCAAAAATGATTTTTTTGACAGAAACTTATATATATGTAAATACGCTATCGGTGAGGATCTGTCATCACTGTTTAAGGTTATTGTATAGTATTTAAGCTGATGATCTTCCTATGTAAATAAATAAATAAATTGATACCCGACGGTCCGAGGGGGCGTTTTCATTAAAATGTGCAACTTTTACTTTTTTTTTTGTCAGAATTGAGATTATTTTGGTTTTTCCGGTTCAGAATCATGAGCACTCTCGATCCCGATAAAGAAAAAGGTGTCCCCAATTTTCCATACATGTTTTAGGATTTCACTATGTGACGGTCCATACAGGATGTATGAAAAAAAGTCACATAGTGGAATGAAAAACTGGGGACACTTTTCTTATTTATCGGGATTAAGAGTGCCTATGATTCTGAACAGGAAAAACCAAAAAAATGTTAATTCTGGCAAAAAAAGTAAGTCGCACATTTTTGTGAAAATGCCCAGGGGATTTTTAATACGAATCCAAGGTTGGATTCAAAAAAAGAATTTCTTGATGGCGGCCACTTATTTAAAATCCAACCTCGGATCAGTATTAACAAACCCCTCGGACCCTCACCAGATATCGATTTTGAACGAAATCTGAAAATTAACTTTTTTTAATGGCCGCCATTTCTAAACTTAGTTCTATTCAATGATCTGAGTGACTTATGAAATGCTTGAAAATAAAACAAGTAATTATAAGAAAATTAATATCTCTCAAAACATATTTTGACAACCCTGACTCTCGAGTGATTATTGTTACGCTAAGCGGCTGTGTAAAATCTAAAGATGAATGAAGCTTGCCTACTGGTTGTAGTTCTTTATACTGTGATACGAGCTTAGAAACGAACTCGTAGCATGAAAATGATTGACTTGTACAGGAGATATGCCGCCACACTCATACAAAAAAACTCTAATTACCTACATCCATCATCCTAAAACACCGCAACACAATATCCATACTAACAAAGCGTTTTTGACGTTTCACAAAAAGAAGCTGATTTGATTTTTGTCAAATACCGAATTGAAATTATTTTGAGTTGAACATTTGCATTCAAATATCGTCGTTAAGTGCCGAGCGCGAAGGTTTAAAATGAAATGCAGTTTGTGTTCATACTTACTGTGGAATATGCTCTTTTCCTCGAGAGGTTTGTCGTCCTCCACTTTCCCTCTCTTCTGCCTCTTTGCTAATATTTCTTCTAGTTCCTTGGCCTCGTCACCTTCCGGTTTCATCACTCTAGAATTTACAAATGGAAAAATATTAATATAGGCTTCCTAATCTATGTATATTTTATCTATTAAGGAATAAGTTTGATTTTGTTCTTGTTAAACTATTTATCTACTTTTAAAATGTTATCTTTGAATGCTACATTTCGATTTGAAACCAATTTCTAAACAATAAGAGTTCTTTTAAATAAAGCGTTTTTCCTTTGTGGGCGTTTTCACTCAAATGTGGCGACTTTTACTTTTACTCTCGGAATTTAGATTTTTTTGGTTTTTCCGGTTCAGAATCGTGAGCACTCTTGATCCCAATAAAGAAAAAGTGTCTCCAATTTTCCATACATTTTTTAGGACTCCACTACGTGGCGGTCTATGGACCATCCATATGGTATTCTGTATGCAGAATGTATGAAAAAAACGTCACATTGTGGAATAAAAAACTGGGGACATTTTTTTTCTTTATCGGGATTAAGTGCTCATGAAACTGAACACGAAAAACCAAAAAATCTAAATTCTGAGAATTAAGTAAAAGTCGCACCTTAGAGTGAAAACGCGCCCTTTCCCACAATGGTACAATCGATAAAACTTCTTAGGATCCCTTCTTTACGACCCATGTTGCACGGACATAATTCATATTAAGACTCATATTTGGTTAGTGTGTGCTTATAGCTATGTTAACATCTATATTATATAATTTAAAACATTTTTTTTTCTTTTAAATTAATGTTAATGATAATGTCATGTTTCTAGAAGCACCTAAGTTCATGAGATAGAGCCTGGTGTGGTGACAGACGGACAGACAGACAGACAGCGGAGTCTTAGTAATAGGGTCCCGTTTTACCCTCCGGGTACGGAACCCTGAAAATCATTGGATACAACGAATTTACCTTTGCTCGCCCACATAACCTCCCCAGGGGCCCAAGAACCCCGTAACATCTTCCGGATTATCATTCTTGTTCCGCTTCTTCTTGTCTAGAGGTCTCTTTTTTATCGTCTCGAACACAGTCTTGCCCTCTGCCTCCACAGGTGGTGCCACCATCGCTGACACTGGAATTTGTATGAAATTAAGTTAAGATACTTTTTCAGTGCAAACTGTATGTGTGTATGTGTCTGCATGTGTGCTGTATGTGTGTTAATTGATATAACTTTTTTTCTATTATATTTGGAATATCGAAAATATTGACTTTTTCGAATTGGTATAGGTAGATTTAACATAATTTAAGGCATCCAAACTTTGGCCAGAGTAAATCTAGGCAAAAAATATAACTATTATTTAACAGTTGACATTTTCTTATTTGAAATTTAAGTGACAGGATGGAATTGTTGTTACCTTATCTCTTTTTTAAGGTGTAATTTGACTTATTGAATGTCTGACAGTATAATCTATGTATATATTATAATAATAATAATATCTGTTAACCTGTTTTGTGCGCTGTTGGTTTTCCAATAAATAAATAAATGTAAATTATATAAGCTCACCAATAACAGCATCGGCAACGTCCGCGACAGCATCCGTGGATGGGTCCATAGCATAACCATAGCTGGTGAATGTCCGCCGCTGGTTTTCAAACTGGAACTCGCTTATGTGCGCCTTCTCTACATAACCTGTAACATTAAAGAATGGAGCACAATGTAAGACACAGATAATATATATCACGACCAGGCTAAGAATGCACCTTGCTCAGTATAACTTATTTGACTCGAGGTGCATTCTTAGCTTGGTGGAGTTGTAATTTATCAATCATTTTTGACATGAATTGCCTACATAGACTTGTATGAACATGTATTTTAATTCTCCTGTGATTTTAAAAATATGTTTGATGTCTATAGAAGTCTTTGCAGGTTGATAATTTTTTTCTTGTTATCCGTTCTGTCTGCCAGGAAACAACTATGATATGTTTCAAAAATGATTTTTAAAGAGGACAATGAAATTAAAAGCAATAGCCTAAAAAAAATGGTTTTTACAATACATACTGGCCAACCATTTGTGTCAGTGAAGCATAGCTTAGAGACTAATACTATTTCTTTAATATGCAAGCACTATTACCCCAAAGAAAAAGATTAAAGTATATTTTTCTTGTTACTGACATGTTTAGTGACAATGGAACTCGAAAATCTAAGTGTATGTATCTCCATCTCTATCTCTCCAATAAGCAAGTGTGACAGAGATGGATATTTACAAACTTTAAGTGCTAACCTGCAAGTGTATTCTTATGTGCTTTCATCTGCTGTGTCTGGAATGGGTTCTCAGGTCCAAATGTGGGGGCGAACAGTTCCTCGTACTTTGGATTGTGCATCAACTCTCCGCCAGTAGGTATCAAGACGCGAGTATCGTCCTTATTCTGAAATTAACATGGTAATATTACATGCAACAAAGAGTGTTTACAATTGGCGTTCCCACCGCTGCACTTTAAAATGACTTACCGTAGGCATAACTACAGGTGCAGCGACGACTTGCATACTTTTAGCAATAGATAAACTAGGGTCTATTGGTTTTAAATGCGTTAATAAGCTTTCATTGCTCTTAACTTTGGTTCCCTCTGACTCGTTGTCGTCGTCTTCTGAGCTGCTGCCATAATGTTGGATGTTTAGCATTATGTCAGATTTAATATTTTACACTAGTTTGTTTATAAGTAATGCCTACTCTCACAGCGTTTAATATTAAATTGCATATTGCGTCAAAATACGAAACACGTTATAGCCTCGAGCGTCCACAGCAACAAGTCAAAACAAAACGTCAACGTCAACGTCTTCCATTTTTTTTTACTGTCACTTCTGTGACAATCCGCGAATGTATTTTCTTACTTTTTTCAAAATATCATTCCAAAGCGTGATTTATAAACAAAAAGAGAAATTGAGTTTACTTATTTTACTTTATTTTACTATTTGGAACGATTTGCTTTGAAAATCTTTATTAGTTCCTATTAATTATTATAGTAATCTTCCAAAAATACATCTCCACTCTTTGAGTTTAATTTAAAAAACCGGCTAAGTGCGAGTTGGACTCGCGCACGAAGGGTTCCATACCATTATCTATAAAAACGGCAAAAAAATCACGTATGTTGTTTGGGAGCTGTCGCGAACGCCCTCTCTTTATATAGGAATGTAACCGGTACAAATACAGTTAGACTGCGCAATATTAGAGGGCGCCGCGAAAGGGTTTATATGTGGACATAGGAAGGATAATCTGAATCCTACCTTGAATCATCTCTGCAGTCCACGGATATCTGCTTCGCTTTTCTAGACGATGACGCTCGCGGCACTCGCACGGTGACGCTCGCGTCTACCATCTGTGGTTATAAAGATAACCATGACACACCTGTCACGTAGGCCTTAGAAACTTAACACATAAAGTTCTACCTACTGAACAACTGGAGTTATACCACTTCTTCTCCTAAATATACGAATAGTCGTTCCTTCACTAGGGTTAGCCACATAAGGTGTGTACACTATATTACTGTATCTAGTTCTCGCCCTTCGACCGAGAAACTATGGAGGTACCTCCCTATATACTGTCATCATGACTAGGGCATACTATCTATCAGAAGTAACTATGTTCTCAGGCTACTGGTAGCGTGTTATCGCGATGGTTATAATTATCATTAAGTAACACAGGATTCAGGAAACAGTTCTAGTATAATACCTTTAGAATATGTAGATTGTAACACACAATTATAGCAGAGCAAATAAATCTTCATAGAACAAATAAAGTACCAAGAAACTAAGACACTTAGCTTTCAGAGACCACCTGCGTAGCCCCCGGCTCCTTGGCGAGAACTCCGTAGACTTCTTCGACCTTCGCTGCCGCTCCATGATAAAATGAGGCTTTTTCCACGGAACAAACGATTAAATGCTCCAAAACTCCCACTTTAGTCTACCCACAGTCACAACTATATCATAACCTTGCCAGTGCAAATAATCTTAAGGCGTCACTACACGTTCCGACCACGAGTTAAAGTCTTCGCGATATCAACTGCCAGATGTCGCGACACTCCCCACTCCAAAAGAAGTGAAGTCATCTCGAAGTGGTTGGCCGCAACACTGGAAAGCCAAAAGACGCGACGTCACAGGACGTCATCCTTTAAGACCCTCCTGACGACCATTAGAGATAAGACTAGGCAAACAACTTCCCACTGCGCTACAGATCTAGAACATTCATTTCCTATTCCTTGACCTTATTTTTCTCACTCACTACAAGGTTTTATTTCAATTCATTTACTAAGTTACGGATAAAAAACTTCAGTCTTGCACGCTATTAGCTTATTCCGATACTAGCTTATTAGCGTGGGTCTCGCCTATTACGGTAGGTACTGAAACTGAGCCTCTCTTAGGTCTGTACAAGAAAGCTTCTCAAAAGCACGGGGAGCGCATCAATTAAACACAGAGATCCAACGTCAAGCACTTAGTAGGACTTTGTTTGACAATCTCACGGCACTGTTCTCCCACGACATGTAAATATATTCATCTGTATCTCTTCGGATTTCTTATTCAGTTCACAAGCCTTGGAATATATTCTGAACCCCCTTTTCCACTTCTCTCAGGATTCACACAAATCACCCAACGTCATATTCGTCACATTTTCACAACGGAGGTGTAAGCACGGACTCCATTATTCTTTAACTCCAATTATATTCTTATTTTTTCTTATCTTATTATATCTATATCCAAATATATTCAATTGTCTTAGATTTTGTTTGTTCATGTTTTAATCACTTTACCGACTGCGCCATTTTCGTAACAAGCTCTACAAGTATGGCATTCATATTCATATATTCATTCAATTTATTCATAAATCCTGTTTACATGTCATTTAGTTAAGTAAATATTTCCCCGACAATCAACTCTTCCATCTACTTACTTTCTCCACTATCAAGAGTTCTCTGCTATCGAGAGTTCTTTACTATCAAGAGTTCTGTACTATCGAGAGTTCTTTACTATCAAGAGTTCTCTACTATCGAGAGGAGCATCACCTAGGTCTGTGCTAGAAAGCTCTATAAGCATGGTACTCTCCCGACAATCTCATTATTTCTCTACTATCGAGAGGAGCATCACCTAGGTCTGTGCTAGCAATCTTCATAAGTATAGTACTCTCCAAACAATCTCATTATTTCTCTACTATCGAGAGGAGCATCATCTTACTCGGCCGGACAAAGGTAAACATCACTATGCGGGCAGAGTCCCGAAAAGAGAGAGGTGAAGTACCCGGAGGCCAAAAGCCATCCGCACTTCGCTAAGCTGCACTATGCGGGCAGGGTCCCGAAAAGAAGGTGAAGTACCCGGAGGCCAAACGCCATCCGCACTTCGCTAAGCCCTATTCCTATGCGGGCAGAGTCCCGAAAAGAGAAAGGTGAAGTACCCGGAGGCCAACGGCCATCCGCACTTCGGTTAGTTTGTCCTATGCGGGCAGGGTCCCGAAAAGAGGTGAAGTACCCGGAGGCCAAAGGCCATCCGCACTTCGATGAGCTAATCCTATGCGGGCAGAGTCCCGAAAAGAGAGAGGTGAAGTACCCGGAGGCCAAAAGCCCTCCGCACTTCGCTAAGCTGCACTATGCGGGCAGGGTCCCGAAAAGGTGGTGAAGTACACGGAGGCCGAAACCAACCGCACTTCGATAAGCGAGCAGGGTCTCGCAACAGAACGTGAGATCACCACAGCCAAAGCTGCAGCACCTCGGTAAGCTTTACTATGCGGGCAGGGTCCCGAAAAGATGGTGAAGTACACGGAGGTCGAAACCAGCCGCACTTCGATAAGCGAGCAGGGTCTCGCAACTGAACGGGAGATCACGGCAGCCGAAGCCGCCGCACCTCGACAAGATGTACCTTGTCAGCCTTATCCAAGATAAGCCCAGACATACCCGGCCTCATCCCACCTAAGGTAGACACAAGTAAACATCGCTATGCGGGCAGGGTCCCGAAAAGATGGTGAAGTACACGGAGGCCGAAGCCAGCCGCACTTCGATAAGCGAGCAGGGTCTCGCAACTGAACGGGAGATCACAGCGGCCAACGCCGCTGCACCTCGATAAGCTTATACTATGCGGGCAGGGTCCCGAAAAGATGGTGAAGTACACGGAGGCCGAAGCCAGCCGCACTTCGATAAGCGAGCAGGGTCTCGCAACTGAACGGGAGATCACAGCGGCCAACGCCGCTGCACCTCGATAAGCTTATACTATGCGGGCAGGGTCCCGAAAAGATGGTGAAGTACACGGAGGCCGAAGCCAGCCGCACTTCGATAAGCGAGCAGGGTCTCGCAACTGAACGGGAGATCACGGCAGCCGCAGCCGCCGCACCTCGATAAGATGTACCATTTCCGCCTTACCTAAGATGAGCTCAGATTTTACATTCACAACATGGATCTCATCACGTATATCACGTGGCAATCCCTATATGTATATACATTAATTGTCTAGAGAAATCCATAAACCCATTGTAAGCTTTACTAAGATCTATAAATATACTTAGCTTTCGATGTTTCTGTATAATTGCAGGCCATCATGGCAAATTCTCTCTTAACTCATTGTTACAGTCATTCATTGTCAATGACGTCATCCATATCATTACGAAGCTTCATCTCAAATTATATCCCTTCGCAACATCAATAATTATTCTCACTTCTCGAAGTCCAAATCAACAAATCAAATCTCGTTCATTTTATTTCATTCGCTGTTAAGTCATGTACATACATTATAATTAAGGTGTTCAAATTCAGTACCTCCGAACAAACAGACCAAAAGAAATTAATTTATTACTTAAAGGGAACCAAGGCTATTTCTGTGCCTTTCTAGTATTCCCAAAATCAATGCTAAGTATGTAGTTTACTTTCACAATCTTAACACCCTCACTGTCGGATCTCTGGTAATGAAATGACAGGCTCAACATATTCGATAGACCCTCCCCAACCAAAAGAAAAACCGCCTTTTCCGACGATAACTACAACAGGTTAGGATGGTTATACCAGCTATCGATCTCTCATTTCTGTCCAAACTGATACGGTCTTATAGACATCAACAATTTTGAGCGGTAGGTATCTATCGAACCTTCATCCTTCTGTTTCTATCTATTGTTACCAAATACTTAAGACACTTTGATCAGTTGAGTTACATCCCCTGAAAAAAAATCGTGTAATATAAGACACGACCTGTAACAATTTCAAGAAACTATTAAACTATGTACCTTCAGCATCGCTTATTCTTTTACGACGGAGGTTGACTTGTCTACCCTGAAACAATAATCTCCTTCCATCACTCCGTCTAGTACAACTGACGACCAGTATTCCCACGTATCTCTCTTTAGATTAGATCAGAGGTTATTCGAACGCTGAGGACGACTATCCGATTCTTTCGAAACTTTTGCAAATGTTAAACAACCTTGACTTCCACATACCCCGACATACCAACACTTCAACTCTTACTGGTACGTTACGATATACTGATACGTCAACTTTTATTCGAATTCAAAACCACCTTCTAATTACTCGTTAGTTTTTGAACAAGTCACTGACTCATCCTTCTCGCTACTAATACCCGGTACCACATTATCAATAATTCAGTACACATCTCATAAAACAGCATGTCACCAGATGTTGATCATTAGTAGTGCAACTTGGATGTAGATTCAATAAATGTCTCCTATACTCTTAATGCCAAATGATTAACTAAATCGGCTATGTTTCTCTAACGTTCTAAGTTAGAATCCATGAGTATTGACTTCGTATGTTTAGCTGAAACGAACAAGCAATGATACTCCCGAGCACCGAATCAGTGACATAAATCGGTTGAATGATTATCGGGCCTCCTTCAAGGATAAATAGTGTTATGATCTTCTATTTAGAAACCACTATCTAGGTATTAAACCATTTCTCATCGTGAGTGCAGAATTCTACTGCAAGAGCTGACTTTCGACTAAGTTCCTATGTCTGAACATCATTCGAACTATAATACCTAAGTATTTAATAGCTTCACCATAGCTACTGGCTAAACAACCAAGTGTCAAATCAAGATTTCGATACATAATACTAGATACCATGTAGGTATCTACTTACTACTACTTATTTCAGCGACCAAAATATCTTTCTCAATAAGGTAACTGTATCTTTCTTTGTATTGTTAGTTACCAGACGTTTCAAATTTCAATACAATGTCTCTCAGAGAAAATTCTAGATTAATGTAAGCTTTACATCTAAATCTTGCAAACAAGTAATACTTAACTGTCAATTCATTCAAATAGTCATATTAAGTCATATTATAATCTTTAGACTTTATCAATGCTGGCTCAAATCCTTGACTGTATAGTAAACTTCAACAAGAAAAAATATTTAATAAATACTCGTATTAACCAAAATAGGAAAATGTATGTAAGTGATGGTACCGTCTACATCTACAAGTATTACTTAAGTAATGAGCCGTCATTACCTATATGTTAAATTGAAACTATTTAGTCATTCATGTCCATACTTTGGATACTTATGTATTGAGCACGATCTGAGGCCTATGTCCAGTACTGGACGTATTTCGGCTGGTATGATGATGATGAGCACGATTTAAGATAATCTGTGATATTATGCATTAAACGTCATTGACAAGTTAAACGAACTCGTAGTACCTAAGTACTTGAATGTATATACAAATCTCTATTGATATATACTACCTATGTCTAATATTCAGGGGTTATAGAATTATTTCCATTTCGCGTGTAACATCTAAATTGATTCGAACAATTCTTTCATCCTTTCCCACATTTCTTTTTATTCCTTTTCGTTGGATGCGGGTGGCGCAGGACCGGCCACTCCGGCACTCTTTGGGGGAGGCCCATGTTCAGCAGTGTACGCCCCTCGGCTGATATGATGATGATGACGAATCCTTTCATTTTCAGTACTGAACCTATTCATATAGAATATCAATTACTCATTTAGGTACTTCAACTGGTTGTGATCAAACGTAGCTAACGACATACTAGCTTTCTCTTATTATTCAAATAATTGCCATAATCAATAAATTTAGACTATTCCATTAAGTAAGAAGATGAAAACATTTAATAACATTTTACTGTACCTACAGTTCGCGTAGATATTACGATCAATACAGTACATGATGATGATGTCCTCCCAGTCGTATCCGGTATAGTACATAACTATTACAATAACAGTGGTAAGGCTTATTATTTGAAATAACTAGTCGAGTAGGTATTGAGCTTAAGACTCACAAAACTTCACACAACTACACACGGTTATGCACACAATACCTACCAATTCATACTTGAAATGCTCAAGTCTATCCCGATGATATAACTAGGTACACATATGTGAAAACCACATTAACTTCACGTGACTACATCATGAGTTGGTTAGGTACGTCCTAGACTGACAAACGTAACCAAAGACTATTAATTAATTTTAACGCCTACATATTGAAGTATGTTCAATGAATAACTCAGTAACTTTTACACCATTATTCACCTGCCTATATATTACATGTAGGTTAGTAACTACATACCCTACGTATTCCCATCTGTCTATGAAAATAATCGAGTACCATAGTACGTAACTATGCCATAAACAATTAATCAACAGTTGTATCAACACCAATACAAACACGCTGCAACGAGAAATGAGATTATAGACGAAGAACTCTGTTAAAAAGCTAAAACATTGTTGTACCCACATGTTTTCTTTCTATTTTCAATTGGATCTCGTACGTAGACATATTATACTACCCAATCATTATCTCATTCGTCTATAAATCACTACATTGAAAATTGTTTCGCTAGTGTATCAGAAAACTTTTAACCCGATTATTACTAAGTACCTACTTAGAAGGAACTATCACGTCATGTTGGAAAATCATATTATTTTCACTCTGAAGGCAGCAGTCGTTCTCAGAACTGAAACAAATTTTTGAGCCGTCTTCGGTTGCTCACTATCAGAAAATACAATATCATGAAATCAATTTTTCGGCATTCCATCTCCTTATATGTACGCACACGACGAACCAAAGAGACGGAACTACTAAAGACTTTAACAACAAGAGTGGAATCCAACTGCGTGAAAGAAACTGCTCGATTAGAACGTAAATCATTACTGGAATCGTTCACGACGGCACGAGTGATAGGTAAACTGTTCCAAGTAGTTTCAACAACACGCCCATCCTGCAATTCCTGGAATTTGTAGACCGAAACATTTCTATGATCTGAATATAGGCTGGACACATACCAACTCATAAAACGCGTTATATTTCGAAGTTGTATGAAACCTTCCCTTAACAATACTGTTACTCGCATGTACCTATGCTTCTGAAGTAAAACATGAAACTGGATAAATATCTCGAACGTATACTTAATGTACGCACTGAAAAATAATTAGTACCAGATAGTTATACTATATGCATCATAGCTTGTTCAAGCTTAGTATGTACGACCGTTATTAATCTTCGTCAAAATGTATGTACTATTGGGTACCGGAATAATATATATCTATTCCTGATTAATCTATGTAATCATTACTACTATGCTAGTCTGTGCACTAGGTAAATTGATTCTAAGTTCTTCCGTTAACCAAGTTTACTTACTTTAATATTTTAATCCACATAATTCGGCACTATAAATAGCAATAGTCAATTATCAATTTATCACATTAGTAGGTATTTAAATGATAGGATTCTAAAAAAAGATGAAAGCAATAAGTCAAGTCGCATTGAATTTAATTGTAAAGGCAAAAATGAATTTTTCTTTTTAAATCCATATTCATCCTCTCTGTCTGATTATTTCTCTGATTAAACGTACCCTATATGCATAATTATAGTGATTCTTTCAATAATTATCACTCGTATTTTTACTTTCTATTGCTATTTGATGATGATCTGATGATGTATAAAAGTACTAGTCCGGCATTGGAAACGAAATCCATCTTGTCGACTGATATGATTTTCACAAAAGCTATTGCTTTACCACAAAATATGACTGACCACTCTGACTCAAAAGTCTGGCAAGTTCTTTTGCTTTTACTTATACCCAACATACATACATAAATACTCCTACTATACACCTATGTATAGTCGTTCGTACGCATGATTATTAGAATAGAATACTGGTTAATCCTACGAGATCTCATACTCATTACCAAGTTAATATAGTCCAAGGAAAAATACTGGTAAATTAATTTGTTCCATAACATGTTACGTTTTATGTAAATATGCTAGTGCTACCTCTAACCTTCTCAAAAATACTTCTTCTGACTCATTAAGTTCATTGAAATCTCTTTATTGCACTGAAATGCTGGACACGAGTATACAATGCACTGAGTAACTGCAAATATTACCGTTGAATGTAAATATGTTATGGATACTTGCCATAAACGTAAACTGTAAGGACTCGTACACAACTGAAACGACATTACAACATAATTACGCAATAGGCAGCAAGTCAATCACTCCTGGAATAATAATAATGTACGTATGAAACTGAAGTTGTGTGACCTAGTTAAATTCACTTCCCTTGCGTTTTGTTGTTTTTACCCGACTGCCGAAGGAGAGAGGGTTATGTTTTTATGTCTGTAAATAAATGCTGCGTCTAACCTCACGCCTTTAATATTTTACACGGCTATATAGTTGCAATAAGTACCTACAACAAATAAAATTTGACGGCACTAGGAACTACCTAGACACGATAAATAGGTAATAATTTCTCTTTTAACACCACAACTACTGGAAGTCAATTTGTCGATTTACAATCAAAGAGCTTTTTTCGTGTATTAGCTAAAATTACGTACTCACAAGTAGCACCTTTCTTTATACTCAAATACCCTAAAATCGATTCACATATGCACGTTTGTAATCGCTCGGGGACAATAAATACTGCTGTACCTTAACATCACCACGGCTAACAATAATTGGAGCTCACAAGCTAGATCAAAACATTAGCATCAAATTGAAATATAAATTAATTCAGCAACAATTATGACGACACTCATACGCGTTGGCAGCAAAAACTAACAAATTTCACTTCGTACAGAAATCAAACTGCAACGCGCTACGACGTAGTGCTACTAGTTACTTTTGCAGATCCTGTAGGAATCACATCCTGGAAAGAAATGTTCTAGCATTTAACAAAAACAGTACCTATGCGATCATATCTCGTACTACTGCTGTTACAAACATTGTTGAAGGAAACAATCGATTCTACACTTCAAGATAATCCTCTCAAACTGAATTTAACCCCGAGATCCTCGTACTTATTTAAGCCAACTTTCTTACCGTTAACTATCCAAAGGTAATGCGCTGTATCTCTCTCAAATTAACGGTTCTTTCCAAATCACGATTATCTAAATCCTTTCCAACACTTAAGAGCGTAGTCGGTCTGCGACAAAATTGAGAAATAGGTATTTGTACAAACTATTGCCGTCGCGTTGCCCCAAGCGACCGCGTGCGATGCGCGATAGGGACAACCGCAGCTTAGACCGATTTTCACAACAAATTCTTGACAAGATCGATGCTTTGTATGGAAAAATGCTGCTAGGCTACCCTCTTAACTCGACTCACTTTGTAGAAATATTTCGTCTCATCGCCACGACTCTTCTCAACTACCCTCTTTTTTTTTTCTTTTATTATTATATAATTAGAAGTAGAAGTACTTCCACCAATATCTGAATGCAATGCAAGCACAAATCCTTGATACTCATTAAAATATGGTATCCGACATAATATAGAACAGTTTTTTCGATCTTTCACTTTTACATCATATTAGACTGAAATAAAATCATTGATCTGTGATGCTATATGATACGCAAATTTATGATGGAAACAATTAATCCGTTGCTTTTCCGTCTTATTTTATACGGTAACTGTTTCTTAGCTTCTGTAAACTGTACGTGTTCTCAAAATGTTCAAAATAGCAACGTACCAACATTAATTTTATTGAAAACATGGAAGAACTATAAAAGGAATCTTCATTACAACATTGAAGCACTGATCGAGAAGCAACTAGCCGGGGCCCTCGGCTGAATTGACATCACCATTAGTGTTCCATAGAAGCTCTAATTTATTGTATCATTATTCAACTGGTATTGTATGTAATACATTCTATACCATGTATAATTTAGCTAAAATTTACATTATTCTCAAACAAATGTAAAGTTGGGACAAATAAAATCATACCGCTGTTAGCGTGTTTCAATCAATCAAGGAATTGTATGTGCATCGAGAAATAATTGAAGTATGCTACACCATACTCCACCACAACACTAAATCGCCAAACCAAGGGTTCTCTGCTAATCCGACTGCCTACCAGCTCAATATACCCGATAGGCACGGATTCAAATATCCCAGCACCATTCACCATGTCGCGAACGCCCTCTCTTTATATAGGAATGTAACCGGTACAAATACAGTTAGACTGCGCAATATTAGAGGGCGCCGCGAAAGGGTTTATATGTGGACATAGGAAGGATAATCTGAATCCTACCTTGAATCATCTCTGCAGTCCACGGATATCTGCTTCGCTTTTCTAGACGATGACGCTCGCGGCACTCGCACGGTGACACTCGCGTCTACCATCTGTGGTTATAAAGATAACCATGACACACCTGTCACGTAGGCCTTAGAAACTTAGCACATATAAGTTCTACCTACTGAACAACTGGAGTTGTACCACTTCTTCTCCTAAATATACGAATAGTCGTTCCTTCACTAGGGTTAGCCACATAAGGTGTGTACACTATATTACTGTATCTAGTTCTCGCCCTTCGACCGAGAAACTATGGAGGTACCTCCCTATATACTGTCATCATGACTAGGGCATACTATCTATCAGAAGTAACTATGTTCTCAGGCTACTGGTAGCGTGTTATCGCGATGGTTATAATTATCATTAAGTAACACAGGATTCAGGAAACAGTTCTAGTATAATACCTTTAGAATATGTAGATTGTAACACACAATTATAGCAGAGCAAATAAATCTTCATAGAACAAATAAAGTACCAAGAAACTAAGACACTTAGCTTTCAGAGACCACCTGCGTAGCCCCTGGCTCCTTGGCGAGAACTCCGTAGACTTCTTCGACCTTCGCTGCCGCTCCATGATAAAATGAGGCTTTTTCCACGGAACAAACGATTAAATGCTCCAAAACTCCCACTTTAGTCTACCCACAGTCACAACTATATCATAACCTTGCCAGTGCAAATAATCTTAAGGCGTCACTACACGTTCCGACCACGAGTTAAAGTCTTCGCGATATCAACTGCCAGATGTCGCGACAGGAGCCCTCCTTAAAAAAATATTTTATTTTGTTTTTAGTATTTGTTGTTATAGCGGCAACAGAAATACATAATCTGTGAAAATTTCAACTCTCTAGCTATCACGGTTCTAGAGATACAGCTTGGTGACAGATTATCTACAAAAACGGCAAAAAAATCACGTTTTTTGTATGGAAGCCCCCCTTAACAAAATATTTTATTTTGTTTTTAGTATTTGTTGTTATAGCGGCAGCAGAAATACATAATCTGTGAAAATTTCAACTCTCTGGCTATGACGGTACTTGAGATACAGCCTGGTAACAGACAGACGGACGGACGGACGGATGGACGGACAAACGGACGGACGGACAGCGAAGTCTTAGTAATAGGGTCCCGTTTTACTCTTTGAGTACGTAACCCTAAAAACGACCAAATTGCTTCACACTGAATGTTGCCATGCACAACTTGTAGTACCAACCGCATAACACCAAATCTATAATCAGTCAGGTGACGAGCCTCTTGTGACAGTTCCTCTTCTCATTTCTTCCAAAATAATTCGCAAAAATATCAGTAAAAATCCTGCAAAATGGCACTGCAAGCCGCTATCAAAGGAAAACTGATCAGCGTCATCGGAGATGAGGTAAATTTAGACTTGAAACAATTAGAAATAGGGTGCATTTCGAGAATGTTTTGTTGTTCGATTCCGTTTACCTGATATTTTAGAGAATTTACGATGCGAATATGTAATTATTTTGCTTTCAGGACACCTGTGTCGGCTTCCTGCTAGGCGGTATTGGTGAAATCAACAAGAACAGACACCCCAATTTCATGGTCGTCGACAAAAGTAAGCCCCCTTAAAATATTTTGGTAAACTTGTATAGAAATCAGTACATTTTGGTTGCATTCATTTTTTGCATTTTAAGGTAAGATAAAAAAAATTAGACTGTTATATACATTGTGTGCTGGAAGTGTTGATTCCAAATATATATATTCACACTGGTGTCCCGGAGAGCTAAACGGAGATCACTATAAATATATAATTAAACTGTGAGGATACATGAGTTTGTTAACTTCTGGCAGCTGGTTAGAATGTGACAAAGGAAATCTATAATCACTAAATCAAATGAATGTAAAGGACACCACACCTAGTATGGAAAAATATTAGACTGTACAACAAGCGCATAAAACAAGCCATTTAACCTGAGACATTTATAGTATAGTTAAGTTGAGGGGTTAAATGGCTAATTCATGCCCGAGTTATACACACTGCTTTTCACTTTGATTGCAAGAAAATAACATATAATTGCAAAATTTAATAAAATAATAGCACATTACCGCAGTCCGCTGGATGCGGGTGTGGCGCAGGACCGGTCATTTTGGCACTCTTTGGGGGAGGCCTATGTCCAGCAGTGGACGTCTTTCGGCTGATATGATGATGATGATGATGAATAGCACATTCTCGTCACTTAACTTTTTAAAGTTTTTATGTTTAATTTTCGACTCATGATATTAGACTTAGGTACTTCATACTGCCAAGTCATTTCATTTCAATGGTTCAATACATTTTAAAATTATAATTGACTCCTATTTTATCTGATTTTATTAATTTAGTGATGGAAAACACAGATGTGAAATTTATTAAAGCAAATCAAATCAAATGACAAGTTTATTCTACGAAGTTTTATTGTGTGTGTGGCTGTTAGGCCCGATTACCTTAGTCTTTAAAACAATTTTACTTTGTGCTCTAGAGCATAAAAGTGGCATTTTGTGCAGCATACATCCAGCACAAAGGCGAACTTTGCGAGCATGAGAAGTGAAAAAGCTTTTGTTTCTCAAAAACTATACATAGGAGGTTTTTACCCCTTCACGAAAATTATCAAGCTTTTTTTTCATACTAAGTAGTGTGTTTATAATGGTGTGTTTTTTATTTCGTTACTAGCTTTCGCCCTCGACTTTGTTTGCATGGACCTGGGATAAAAACGATCCAATATTTTAATCCAGCAGGTCAGCACGTAACGCATTGTACGCGCGTCAGGTAGATCTAAATGTCAATTTTAGTATGGGAAAATGACAGTTAAATTGTCCCAACGCGCGTTCGAAACGTTACCCCTCAGGCTATGGCAGCAGGCAGTTTCAGATTCTGAACTAACTTTTTGTATGGGTGTTAATGATTTCGTTTCACTTTTTATATCTATTATTGTAATCTTTTTTTGTTTAATTATCTACTAAAATAAATCATCCGGTAGACACAGACATACAAATATTGAAGTCCTGGTCTGTATAAGTTAAAAATCATGAAAAATTAGATTGTAAGTACCTATAAATTTATTGAAAAGAAAACGCAACGCATCCACAACTCCTGGGAGCCAAGCATATGGATAAATAATTTCATTGTAAATTAGTACAGATATAGGACCCTCTCTGTTGCACTTACGTACGAACTCGTAAGTATGACAGAGAGGGAAAACTTCGAATGCCTTTCGCGGTAGGCCCTCTGGTTTAATCAATATGGAAGCCTATCAACAATAATGAATAATTTGTGTATTTTATTTATTTTAAATAAAATTTATCCACATAACAGCTTACACCACGGTGTTGGTAAACTTCAAGTAACTTAATAAGCACATAGTTATACATCGTACAATGAATAAAATTAAATCATCAATGTAAGGGTATTGCGCATCCTTCAATCTTATAGATTGTTAATTACGCTACGCTCGTTGCCGATAACATGCGGAAAATTGTTTATAGAGGAAAGTTCAGTCGGCCGCATAAGTTGCTGAACATCTAAGTACCTTGTCGTTTTCACTCGTTTGACAACTTCATATGGGTGTTTAACATGACGTCTAATGCGACAAGGTACAAAGGTGTTAAGCGCCTGGTGAGGCTGACCGTACCTACACGTGCAAAACGCCCGCCTAGCGTGTTCCTGGCCCTGAAAGTGTTAGAATTTGACAAAACTCAAATAAGCTATCAACACTTACCTTCTACCCCTTAACTCCAGACACGCCAGTCAGCGAGATCGAAGACTGCTTCAAGCGGTTCATCAAGCGCGACGACATTGACATCATCCTGATCAACCAGAATGTCGCCGAGCTGATCCGACATGTCATCGACAGCCACACCGCCCCCGTGCCGGCTGTGCTCGAGATTCCCTCCAAGGACCACCCATATGACGCTAGCAAGGACTCGATCCTTCGTCGTGCTAAGGTAAGGTCGTCACATCCTGATACAAGGCCCCCTGTGCTCGAGATCGGCTCCAATAACCGCCTGTATGACGCTAGTAAGGACCCCCAAAATATTGTATTACTTATTAAATGAGCGAGCGAAGCGAACGATTTTCTCCATTTCAGCTTGGGCAAAAATGCTTTCGTATGTCTGTCCGAATGTCCGGCTGTTCTGCTCTCCAGGTCGCATTTGTCAACCGTTTCTCCTGAAATTTTGAGAACAGGTTCGGTGATTATAGGTCATTTTTCTCGATTCAGATTTTTTTTAGGCAGAGTTTTTTCAAAATCTTTTATTTTAAATATATATACTCGCGAAATCTGCAGTTCATAGAGCCCCTAGTATTTATTAATTGGCGACTTTGTTACATCAGTAAAAACCTGAGAAAGATAATAAAATATAATGTCGAGAACAAGAAATCCCGCATTTCATTGAGAGAAAAATTCAAGCAAATCAACATTTTGACGTTTGCTTCTATATATTTTTGAAATTGTTTTGTATGTTAAACGAAATCTACATTTATTTAAACTAAATAGTGATTATCACTCGCTCAATACTAGAAATAAGGATAAACTTTTTTTGCCCCGTTATCGTTTACAAAAGGTGAGTTCGTCTTTTATGGGAAATTGTGTGCGTTTTTATAACAAAATTCCCAAAAATGTACAAGGTTTGTCATTAAATAAGTTTAAGTTGTTTATAAAAAGCCATTTAGTTAGTAAGGCCTATTACACGATAAGCGACTTTATAAATGACAAAGATGCCTTTAAATGATCTTTATTATTATTATTTTCTCTCTGTGTACTGACAATCTGACATACTCTAATTTTTAATTTGTTTTATATAATCCTGACATATATTTTTCCCTAGTTCTAATAATATTTTTTATTCTAATTTTGACATTGTGAAAACAGAATTCATGTTTGTAAGTTAACATGTGCCTAATTGTAAATGTAAATGAACTTTGACCTACTTATAACATATTGACATGTAAACATGTAAACTAGTGATATTTGACATTGTTATAGTTATATATTAACAACTATAATTACCCTTTCGAACTTTAAGTTTATTATATAATACTAGTACTATTCATTACTTAATCTGTGATAATTGATAATACTGTAAAAGTGTAAAAATACATTGAGGTACTAAAGAAATGAAAATATACTTTGACCTTCAAAAAGTGTTCTGTATGAATCTATTTTGAATAAAATATTTTAACTTTTGACTTTGACCAACTGTGTAACCTAACTGTACCTGTTAATAGCGACCAGCTCAGATAGCGATTTTACCGTCTTAGTAGGAAGGTTCAATAGTTATTTGTTATACGTCGCTTACTATGGGCCTAATAAGAATAAGAAGGCTCAAAGTCACCCAAAGGGAAACGCCGCGCCGGGAGTTTCTCTGCGCGATCGCATCAGAAATGAGGCTATCCGCAGCATAACCAAGGTAACCGATATAGCCCTCCGAAACGCTAAACTTAAGTGGCAGTAAGCGGGGCACATTGCACGTAGAACCGATGGCCGTTGGGGCGGAAAGGTTCTCGAGTGGCGACCACATACCGGAAGGCGAGGCGTGGGTAGGCCCACAAGGTGGACTGATGACCTGGTAAAGGTCGCGGGAGTCCGCTGGATGCGGGTGGCGCAGGACCGGTCATTGTGGCACTCTTTGGGGGAGGCCTATGTCCAGCAGTGGATGTCTTTCGGCTGATATGATGACGATCAATGGATTCTATGGTTGAACCACGAGACGTAAAACGGCACCCGTATGTAACATAAATATTTTCACCTCACTAAAGCGAGGAAAATACTACATAAGAAAAACCTATTCAGACGGGCGAAAATTGTCCCGTCTGGGCTGGCCTTTACATGTTATTATGATTAAAAAAGTAACTAATAACACGTTCGGATTTCAAATATTCTTTGCACTCTTGTGGATAAAATGCAGTTTTGCTAACTGTTTTTAAAGAATAAAAAAGTGCTTTCCGAGCTCGTGATTTTGCAGTTTATTCTGAGATGACGTATTTATGTTCGCGAGCAGGTAGTGTTGCTATTTAAACCGGGCTCTCAGTCGAGTTCGTTCTAATTACCAATATCAATAAGTATTATAATGAGGGCCATCGTTTTTGTACTCACCAGTTGGCGCATTGGCCATTGGGCGAGTAAGGTCCTGAAGTAAAGCTGTAATTTGTTTTTATTGGGGGCTTAAAACAAAGTTTACATTTAAATAATTATTTTAATAATTCGTTTTTAATTTTATAATGTACATATGTATGTATGTTAGTATTTAAGGTATTTGTAACTATGCTATTATTCATTAATTATGGTTCCGGGTTTATCTAGAAAATTTCCCCACGTCACACCAAATCACATCTCCAAAACCACCACCCTGTAAAATGGCATTTCGCAAAAAAAAGTAAAGAAAACCATTCTACACGGTGTACCCGTAATTTCCGTTACCTTCGGCATATTGCAGATTATATTGACAGAAACAAATTAGCTTTTTTTTTAAATAGTCTTAATGTGTCCCACTGCTGGGCAAAAGCCTCCCTCTTTTCCTTCCACGTATCCCTATCCTGGGCAGTCTCCCACCAGTCTTGGTCAAAGACCTCAAGCTCGTCTCGCCATCTCCGACGAGGTCTACCGCGACGCCGTGTTCGGTTGTGTGGGACCCACGCGGTGGTGATTTTAGCCCACAAGTCTTCCGGCATGCCCAAAATACTGCGTTCCATGGCTCTCTGACAAACCTAATTTTTTTTTATATTCATACAAAATAATTTAATGTATCATTAACGGATATTGTCTTATAGTAAAAGGGTCTTGAAACACATGCAATAAATAATTTGTACCTCCGAGTCAGTTCGTGCCTAAAATCCAACGAACTCACTTTGTAAACCTTCTTGTATGACGTCTTGTTCTGTTATGACGTCACAGTTAAGGCTCATTTACACTGGTTAAATCTGCAAAACTGATTAAATCAAAATATTGAATATCTTGATAACAGTAAAAGTTAAGATACTACTGGAAAAATTAATTTTATTTGATCTAAACTGTGCCCCCTTGCAATAGGGAACATTACGCAAAGCTCTGCGTAGGGGGCGACACTAACACAACCCGTAAACAAACCGCCATGACGACGCCGCCACGACGACGTACAATGTCATATTTATTTACCTAACAAACAATAAGGAATAATTGATGAAAACGCATTAAACTACAATCGTTTTATTATCATTCGTGTGTAAAATACCTGTACTGTGATATTAAAATGGCGTCCTATAGCTATTTAAAGGTGGACGAGGGCTTTTTTTTGCTTTACGACGTATTGCCGCTTCCCATAGTTTTCGTATCATCGTTTCCTTAGGAAATGAATGATGCCCTTCATTCTTGCATCCAATTACCTACGCAGCACTGGTGCATTTTATTTATTGAAATATTTTCTTCACTATTTGATTCAGAGCTTTGAAGGACTTGTCAAAGTTGTCATAAAACTGTTTACTAATTGTGTTAGTGCTGCACTCTGGCGGCAGAACATTGCAGTAATGTTCCCTATTAACGGAAACTG
This sequence comes from Epinotia brunnichana, assembly GCA_963854355.1. Taxonomy (NCBI): domain Eukaryota; kingdom Metazoa; phylum Arthropoda; class Insecta; order Lepidoptera; family Tortricidae; genus Epinotia; species Epinotia brunnichana. The sequence continues at coordinate 1,490,802 of OY977945.1, read as the reverse complement.
TCAAAAACACGTAGGTACCTAGTATATTAAGAATAATGTGAAGGAAGTTGTAATGGTTATTTTCTTTTTTTGCAGGGCATGTTCAACCCCGAGGATCTGGTACGTTAAGACAAACTTATTGCATGATGTGTGTGCCCATGTTTGGACAGGCACCTGTACATACGCCAACTAATTCTCGACATGTCCATACATATTGTCCAAATGGCAGAACTAACAGTATCCAAGTGCAATCTTAAATTAATACAGTATTACATTCCACGTGGTTTGTGTGTTAAAGTGTCATGAACTAAAAATAAAGAATTACATTGGCGCCCATTACACAATCATCATTATTTGAGATACTGATATGTCAATATTATCGTGAATGTCATATTGGATGGATATACCATCAATATGCATCAATATTTACGTCAGACTGCTTCAAATGCTTGTATCGCGTGATAATAATGATTGTTTTATATGCGCCATAAAATTATTATAAATATCTGTTTTGTGACACTTCATTACAAGCCGAAAAATACAAATGATTTTATTTTTTCAACCTGTTGTACCGTTCAATTATATGGATCTATTTAAAAAATAATTACTTATTGAATAATTATGTAATAAATATAAATTACATTTAACCTTGTATAGTTGTTGAAGTTGTATTATAGAATTATATCACGAAATAGAACCAATAGTGTGTTTCATTTCCTAACATGTTTTACGTTTGTATGCATGTTTGGTCTTATTCCCAAGACTTGATTGATTTGAAATGTGAATGATTGAATGGATTGGAAATGAAATAATGTGACTTATAATTTATTAATACTTTTCACTCTTCATTGTGAATTCATAAATTGATGTTTCGTTTGAGATACGAGTGTGACAGTGGTTTTTTACAGAGAGTGTTGTGTTACTAATAGTGTTAAAAGTGTAAATAGCGTGGAATTCCAAGGGTACGTATATTTTTTATATTATTTTAGAGAATATCATACTGATACACATTTTCTCTTTTTCAGTCGATGTTCGGATCTGATAACTACAACAACTAGATATATTACATTTTATTTATATGTTTATGTATGTATAAATCATGATTATATTCCATGTATGTACCTATTTATTTTAAAATAAAATAACGGAATAATTGAATTGCTAGTTTATTAATAAAACCTTATAATATAATAATACTATTCACACATATACAATGATACTGTACACATAATACTCTAACATTATTCATATTTTAGACCCGTAGCTTGTCATTTGTTTTTGTTGATTGTGGTTTACTCGTCGAAGTCACCAACATCGGAGTCGGCCTTCTTGTGTCCGACCCAGTCGTACTTGGAGTAGTGGAGCTTGGTCTTCTTGAACTTGGGGTTCTTGGAGGTGATGCGCACGAAGATGCGGCGACCGAAGAGGGGCTGGAGCTGACGGAAGTTGTCGACCAGGGGCAGGTTCAGGTTGGAGAGGAGACCGCGGAAGTTGTCCATCTGGGGAAGAGTAGAACATGTATTGTCAGATCCAAGAGTTATCATTGTTTATAGGGTTATTCATAAGTGAGGGTTGTATTCGATGCATGATCGAATTCTGTACTAGACAACGGAGCCCCCTACTGAAGCAGTCGCAATGAAATTGGTTTGTCAACCGAACCAAGGAACTTTTAGACCTAGATGCCATTTTCAGTTGCACTTCAGCGCAATGAGATGAACGGATTGCATTACGTGATACTTCTGTTATCATATATTATACGGTGCAGTGGTATACCTTCGGTGAATGTTAGGGAGCATAGATTAATTTAGATCTCAATTGTCAATTGAATTATATGATTGTAACGTCACACTGCTCATAAGGTTCTCAGACTTTACATCAGTTGCTAAAACGTGTCAAGACTATTCAACATTACCTGGAACACGGAGATCGGGAGGTAATCGGAGAAGACGACCCACGTGACGGCCTCAGCGCAAGGGGGGGTGGTGAGGGAGCCCTTGTAGGTGTAGAACCTCTCGGAGTCCAGACCGGAGAGGATGGAAGAGAGAGAGAAGGTGTGGGGCAGCTGCATGCTCGTGTTGTAGCTCTCGATCATGGACAGGTTCTTCACCATGGGGCTGAGGAGCTTGGCGTCGAATTCAACCACCTGGAAGTTATATCGAGCTTTAATCTCCTCAATACATCGAAAATTCTAGTTGGTATTGATTCTCTGAACCTTAAGGTGTCTTGTAGGCTGCTAGAAACACTTTGAGAAGACTAACACGTAATCGAAGGTCAGATTGACTCAAGCTGGTTTGCTTGCGGCGATGTTGGCTTTGTAAATACCAGATAAATCAACACTGCATTGATGCGGTTAATGTTAGGAATTATAAACATGTTGATATTCATTGAAAAGGACAAGAAATATTCCTAGAATGACAAACACAAAGCCTTTATAAAATTCTCATATTTATAAGGGTTAATCTTTAGGTCAATGCTAACTAGAATCTTCGTTATTACATGGGTGGGATATTTAGATTAGAGACGTTTGTACTACTCGACTTCATTCCAAATTCTTCAAAGTTATTATTACTTGTTCTACTATGTCAGCTTAAGAAGAATAAAATCCTGCCATAACTAAAAAATGGGTACACTTATCCAATTAAGGTTTTTGCTAGTATTAATTAGGTTGGTGCATTGGTAGCAAATTTATTGGAGCCGATTTTTAACATGACGAATGGACAACGTAAAAATATAAATCAGATTAGTCGAGAAACGTCAAGCGTTTAATTTACCTGGTAGAAGAAAGCAAGGACGGCAACGCCATCAGGGTGCTGCAGGGACTCGGCCAGGTTCCTGTATTTCTTGTTCCTGTGTACGATGTGCATCTCAAGGGGGAGCCTCATATCGTTCAGGGTATGCTCAGAGCCACGGTTGTTCTTATCTCCCCAGTGGAAATGAAGACCTTCGATCTCATACTCATTGTCCAACGGACCTCCGAAGATGTAAGGAAGTCTGAAGCCCTTCTTCTCTTCTTCGGAACTGTATTTCGGGATGGTCAGAGCTACAGAATGGCCGTTGTTGGTCAATGTCAGAGGGCCGGGTAGGGGGTTCTGGTAGCCGATGAGTTCCATGGCTGGGATGGAGATGGGGATGGCCTGGCGAGCCGCGATGGCGATGGGTGACTGCTGGCGGCCGCCGCACGCCGGGTGGAGCACGGCCCATCTGCGCTGATCGGAGGCTCGGTAACCCCAACCGTAGGCGAGGGAGGCTGGAAAAATTGCCAGTAAGTCTAAAACGAATGAGACAGGGTGGTTTTATGAATCATAAGTATCTGGCTTCTTGTCACTGTAATATTTTATCTTGTTTCGTTGGGTTTTATTACCTATTTAAAACAGTGGGCTCTAGTGAATATGTAGGTTTCCTTAAGAGTCCCTAGAGCTCCTTTGTAGTCCTTTTAGGTACCTAGTATATGATATGATATAGACAGATACAAACTCAATACCCAAATAGTATTACTTCTAGTGATCGTGAATTATTTATCGAAACATTCCCGAGAGTTTAAAATTCAATAAAAGCTATTGTAACTGTTAAAGCTAATAACTTGTACAACCCATTCAATGCGTAGGTATAATTAATTCTTTCCCAACTAATAAATTAAGAAAAGACGCAAGTATGTGACTATGGGTTTCGTGCGTGTCTCGAATGCCCAAGCTAAACATTGAATAGAAAAATATTTGTCAAAAGGATTGATCTTTAATTCAGATCGCGACAGGGACGCTAATCACGGTTTTTATTGCTGTTTCTGCCGAATGTCAAATTATGCAAAGTGATGCATAATGATTGAATGCACAAGTTATGGCAAAAACGATAATAGATTTTTTACACGCCTGTCTATCTTTTTGTGCAGACTATCCCGAATACATAATTATTTGAAATATTAACTAAGATATTTGTAATTTTTATTTCTTTATCCAGCTGATGTGGACAAAAATGACCATAAATTTACAAGCACATAAAGTAAACCCGCTAGTAACACCGGCAGCATAATAATTAATTTTGATTCTAAGTTAAGCAACCTATAATTTTAAGGGATTCTCGAAAGCGTGCTTATTATGGCGTTTAATACAAAATTGTAGATATTATCATGTATCAGTGTATATTATCATGTATCTAGTTATTTATCGTATTATGTAAATGGCATTTGACATAATATGATATTATGCAATGTAATAACGATAATACCTATCTGGTAACGTAGTAAGGTCTCGATACCGGGTTCATACAAAAAATACTCTAGAAACGGAAAAAGGTTGAGCATATAATTGTATTTGTTAGGTACTGCGTTGTAAAAAAAACGATTATTACGTCTTAGACAAAGTCGTGACAATTCCGGATTCCTGAAGTGCAAACTGAATTTTATTATCGCATGCGATAATGCATTTGAGATGAGTAAGTAAATACAAGATTATCCAAAGGCCATTATTATTATCGATCTCCTTAGCGAGCCTGCAATAATTCGTGCAATATCGTAGTTAGCATATTTAGGCGTACGAAATTGCTTGACAGAATTCCAGAGGAAATATAATAGTTCTGAATAGATTACGTGGGATTATATAGTGTTATTGAATATTAAAATGGGAATTGACATTTCAGAAACTTGTTAACTGTCGACGACTAGCGATAGCTACGCTTCGTAATGTGATTAAGTACATGTTCTGAAATAACAGTACTTATGCCGTAGGAATTGAGCGGCACGCACGAATAAAATCTGTTCTATATTCTCATGACTCCTAACTTTACTGTGTATTAACATTATTTTAAAATAAATTAAACAATTTAGAAATAGTTTTTCTATTGATACCGCTCCTGAAATATTTTACAGAATAACTGCAGAATTTATAACGTTGTTTTTCTTGGTTCTTAGTGAGCTAGATGTAAACAAATGCTTGAAGACTAATCTCCCAGCGACTGATTTACTAATAAGTGATTGGGTGAATGAAATTACTGAAAATGACAATATTTTGTCGGATGTTTGCGCGTTTCGCCGATACAAAGGAAGAGTCAACGTGTTTCAAATTTTCTAGTTTTTGTATGGTTTATAAAATAGGATTAGTTATATGTGAATGGACCACGAAATTAGATTAATAAATTTCAGATTGGCTTTTATTTAATTATAGATAAATTGACAAAATAAGAACTATTCAAGCTATTGTTATACCTACGTAATTTTTTTTTATAATTAAATCGTAGATAACAAACACTAACGTTTAAAAATGTCACGAAAAGTAATTTTAGATGGGCAAAACGTGCACACATTCTAATTGACCAGATATCTGCTTTAGAAATGTTTGTTTTAGGTCTTATGTATTTCAGAGTTGTTCAATTATATAATTGAATACTAGAAAATGGATAAAAATCGTGGTTGCGCAGTGATTCATTTATATTTTTTCAAGGTACGGCAATTATTAGGAAATATTATTTATGTTTAGGTACTTAATAAATAACTGACAAGTGTTATACTATATTATTAATATATAAAATTCAGACACTTTTACGATAATAATTAAGTTTTGTTGTTGTTTGGAGTTTAATTAATGTATTTAATGCCATTACTATTGTCCAATTTCAAAATCGAATTGAATATTATTTTAATAGGAATTAATTAGATTAATTAAAAGTAGTAAATCTAAATGCGTTATACTTTTTTGCGGATGCACATTTAAATTAATGATTAACTTACCGTTTGCCGCCAAGATGGCGAAAAGAGCGAGGATATTTTGCGAATACATATTCACGATTTGATTGATTGAAGATGAGATGACACGATTGTGATGCTTCCTGCCTCGCCGCCCGGCGCTTATATACTACTTGTGGACTTCTTGCACAGGCGGTTTTCAATGGGCTGAAACGTCATCGGTACGAATATTAACCCTCCGTCGCTTGCAGATTTCCCGGGCGCTCGTAGCAGTTAGCGCGAACTATTGATACCTACGCCAGTTTATTAAACTATTTCAGGATAACGAATTGAAAATTATTAAAATCGGTATATTATATTATGCTGTCTATTTTTTAGGGTTCGGTACCCAAAGGGTAAAACGGGACCCTATTACTAAGACTCCGCTGTCCGTCCGTCTTTCTGTCTGTCTGTCGGTCTGTCACCAGGCTGTAGCTCATGAACCGTGATAGTTAGACAGTTGAAATTTTCACAGATGATGTTGCCGCTATAACAAATACTAAAAAACAGAATAAAATAAATATTTAAGGGGGCTCCCATGCAAGAAACGTAATTTTTTTGCCGTTTTAGAAAGAAAGAAAGAAATTGATTGAATTGATTTGATGATAGATTTGCCCGCGCCATTCTAGAAAAAATATTGGTTGTGGAAGAAATCGGTCTATAATATTCCTCAAAAATATATTTAACAGCACAGGTCAAATTTGATGTAGGTACTCTCCGGACATGTATTTTTTTTTTATGAATAAATAATCTGTATCTGGTGGTACCTATAAAATAAAAATCGGGCGATTTTGATTACCTCTCAAAGCGTCTGGTGAGACGAGACGCTCTGACTTTTTAAGTGGCGTTATTTTCGAATATTTTGTACCTACAAACAGGCAAGATTGTTACCATTCTTGTCGAAATTGACTACATACTTACATGAACTATATTTACTTATTTTTAAATCATTAGAAGCTAATTCTTGTACCTACAACTTAAGTACCTTTAACGTTCTTCATATCTTCAAAGGAAATCGTTTTTTTTAATAAAATTTATTTTTTTAATAATTTAATGAACATGTATATATAGATTTATGATAATCCGCTACCCCAGTTGCGGATTATCATCGGGATACTTATACTAGTATTTTTTTTCTTGGTCTTCGAAAAAGTGAGTCTCCAAAGAAATTCTATATATAAAACAAACCTGCTCACAAAATTTCACGAGAATCGATTGAAAAATACAAACTGTAGAGGAGACATTTTTAAGCCGGACAGCGTGACAGACACAGGACCAACGATTTTCGGCCCAAGCTGAAGCATAGAACTTCGTGTATTACACTGCATGTGTGCGGTTTGCCATAAAAGGATACCAAATGTTACCATAACCCATGACTAAAACTGGATAGGTACCTACTAGTATATTAGTTATATTTTACCTTTTCGATATGAGCTTAAATGACATGTGTGGAAATTAAATTTCATCCTTTTACGTCAGCCTAGACTGTAAGCAGAATTTACCGCCTATGATTCGCGAATGATAAATCCCGTTTTCCCGCTCGGCAAACTGTCGGATAATGGGTGGTAATCGTACCTTGATCACGTTCGGCTCAGACAACAGATCCTGGGATTCGGTATGGTCATCCCGTTTATCCCTGTGTAACGATATGGTTACCTATATAGAAAATCATGCGTCGAATAATTTGTGAGTGTGGATGTGGTAGTCAGGGGTGGCTTTATCCATGGTGCAGGTGCTGGGTGTGCGGTGCGTTGCACACGGGCGCAGCGGTCCTAGGGGGCGCCGAGCGCCACTTGCCGGACGCGCTAAACTGTGCTAGTGCGGGCTATTAGGGGGCTATAGAGTAGGTCGCTAGGGTAATGATTGCACACGGGCGCAGCGGTCCTAGGGGGCGCCGAGCGCCACTTGCCGGGCGCGCTAAACTGTGCTAGTGCGGGCTATTAGGGGGCTATAGAGTAGGGCGCTAGGGTAATGATTGCACACGGGCGCAGCGGTCCTAGGGGGCGCCGAGCGCCACTTGCCGGGCGCGCTAAACTGTGCTAGTGCGGGCTATTAGGGGGCTATAGAGTAGGGCGCTAGGGTAATGATTGCACACGGGCGCAGCGGTCCTAGGGGGCGCCGAGCGCCACTTGCCGGGCGCGCTAAACTGTGCTAGTGCGGGCTATTAGGGGGCTATAGAGTAGGGCGCTAGGGTAATGATTGCACACGGGCGCAGCGGTCCTAGGGGGCGCCGAGCGCCACTTGCCGGGCGCGCTAAACTGTGCTAGTGCGGGCTATTAGGGGGCTATAGAGTAGGGCGCTAGGGTAATGATTGCACACGGGCGCAGCGGTCCTATTAGGGGGCGCCGAGCGCCACTTGCCGGGCGCGCTAAACTGTGCTAGTGCGGGCTATTAGGGGGCTATAGAGTAGGGCGCTAGGGTAATGATTGCACACGGGCGCTACATGGTCAAGATACGCATCTGGTGGTAATAAGGAGTTTCTCCGATCGTATGTTTATCTCCCTTACTCACAACTCGGCTCGGACAACAAATCCTGGGACTTGATATGCTCATACTTTTTTTTACCCTATATTACAATAGTTATATTAAAAGTTCATTTAAAAAAAAACCTCTAAATATCACAAACATTCACCTAAAGGCATCATTTTCTCTGAAAAGTATGATATCTTATTGAGATACCTCAATTTTCAAAGTTATTCTTTTCGCGTCTTTTCCTGTCTCTTGTATATTTGTGGTGCAGAACCCTTTGAGTGCATGTCCTACTTACACGTGGCCGATTTTTATCAATGGAATCCATTTTACGGGTAGGTATCTACTCGTTTATGTTTTTATGATATAATGGTAATTAAATGTAAATACAAATGTATTTATATCAGTTTACTTCGATGCTTGCTTGCTTTGTGCTTGGTTTTACCGACTATAAAATATGGTTCCATCGAATATAATATGTTTCGCAAAATTTTCATTTCATCGACAACATTTTTTTTCAAAATCACTACTTAATTTTTTCACGAATGTTGTAAAACAAACCTAACCTAACCTAATGTATTCTACAGAATAACCTTTTAGCTGTAGCTGTTTTAGTCGGCCTCATAAATTGCTGAACACCTAAGTACCTTGTCGTTTTCACTCGTTTGACAACTTCATATGGCAGTTTAACATGACGTTTAATGCGACACAGTACAAAGGTGTTAAGCCCCTTGTGAGGCTGACCGTGCCTACCTAAAAAGTTAACGGTCTCTGTGTAACAGAAATTCGATGAAACGAAAATTCGGCGAAACCATGCATTCGGTGAAACGAAAATTCGGCGAAACCTTGCATTCGGTGAAACGTTTGTCGGTGAAATAAGCCTATACTCTTATAAGTGTGAGTATCATCATAAAAAAACACAAAAAAAACAATATTACATATGTACATTTAATGAAAAGTCAATTAAATTAACATTAATTACCGTGCGCATTGGCAGGGTTAACTCTGATCTTAACACTATTGTCTGCTGATGATGCAATTAATTCGGCTAGTTATTAAAATATATACCATTGATAAGATCCATAACAATCAATACAACCCGGCGAAAGTATAATAAACATCTATAGTGTTTTATAAGATTAGGTACCTATAGTAAGATAATGTCAACTTTTTCCTTTCATTCGGCCATTGGCTTGGGCGGTGGTCTTTTCTGTTTCACAGTTATCTATATATACAGCCAGTTAGGTTAAAAAACTATGAGTAGAAACAAAAGTAAATCATATAAGTTTAACCCTAATGAATGCGAATTTGCGACTTTGCGACTGACCGGTAGTGAGATATTCAAGACGGATAATAACAATAAAACCCATTTATTTCAGACTCAAGAATCCAGAATGTTATAATATAGCTCCAAAAGCAAATTTAATATAACTCCAAAACCAAAATTCAGTGCTGTAAAGTCAAGTTTAGTATTGTTTTACGGGTTTGAGTAGGGAGGGAGGAGTTAGTAGTTGAAGGCTTGCAGTATTTTGGTTTGGGACGCAGTACTATTACTTATTCTGTGGTTTGGGGGAGGAGAGGGCTTGGCCTCGCTAGAGCTAGTTTTTTTTTGGGATAAGTATTGTGTTTAGCTTAGTAGGTTCGAATCCCGGTAAGGGCATTCTTTTTGTGTGATGAGCACGTAAGTATAATTTGTTCTTTAATCATGGATTTTTCTTTGTGTGTGTAGGTACGTATTCATATTGCCTATGTATACTTAAGTATCTTCGTAGGTACGTCAGTAGGTACCCATAGTACAGTCGGCCGCATAAGTTGCTGAACACCTAAGTACCTTGTCGTTTTCACTCGTTTGACAACTTCATATGGCAGTTTAACATGACGTTTAATGCAACACGGTACAAAGGTGGCTGACCGTAGCGTTGAAAATTCCGGAAAAAATCAAATGATTTTTTGGGGTATTAATGAAATTTTCGTTTTTTCTCGTTTTTTTCGAATTTTTAAGGAAAAAAACCAATAAGCGTAATGACACCACTGTGACAGCTGAACTGAACTAACACCGATGTCAATGTCAAAGTAAGACTATAATCATTCACCTATCCATCAGTATTAAGAAAAATAATCGATTGAAACCGGTTTAAAAATTTGTTTTCGGAAAAGTTGAAGCGGAAAATTTCATGGTTTTTTTCCGTAAAAATTCGAAAACAACGAGCCATTTGGAAAGAAACGGGATTTTTTCCGGAAATTTTCAACGCTAGCTGACCGTATACCTACGAGCTACGGTCGAGGAAATTGAATGTTTAGCACTTTTGGACCTGAACGTCATTCAAATAGAGTTGGTATTGGTATGTGCCAAACTTTCATTTTCCTCGACCGTATAAGCTTTGGTAAGTTCGGGATTAGGTCGATTCATGTAAGATTGTAGGTACCCGAATATTTATTTAAGTAATTTCTTGTATTTGCATTAACTACCGCCACTTCGGGCGTCTCTGTAACTTGTTTTAACCTCACCGTTCACCCCCAAATATATGTTGACGCCGCGATTCATAGTAACTAAGCATAATCAGAGATCTAGTTTCATTAGGCGTGACGGGTGATGTGAGGCGCATTATAGCGCGTTCCGATGTTATTCGGGCTCTACTAACTCTAGCACAACCGTCATCGCGCACTCCCATGCTATGTAACCCCGAAGACAGTTATCATCATGATCATATCAGCCGAAAGACGTCCACTGCTGGACATAGGCCTCCCCCAAAGAGTTCCAAAGTGACCGGTCCTGCGCCACCAGCGACAGCGACATTAAGACAGTTTTACTCGCACGATAAGGGGTACAGTACAGTCAGTTGTGCAAATTAGCTGGTATATAATTTTTCTAAACACCTAATCAGATATCTAGTACCTATTTACGCATCCCTTGCAACGCGTGTCAGATTATAATATAAATATGTGTTATATTTTAAATAGATTATTTGATTAATTATTAGAAACAACTAAGTATTATGTTATTAAAAATAAATCAAAATCACCGGAAGTACGTTTAATGCAGTTCGAATTGAGGTGGGGGTTGCATAAAAAGGGGTGTCCGCCATTGGACGGGGCATTATTATTTGCTCGATAACGACAGAAGACTCAACCGTCTACTAATATCGACAAAATCTACCCAGACCTCATGATGACTGCCTGATGGTGCTAGTGTTTCGTTATTTGTTCGTGTAAATCCTACTCAAGGAAGTAAAAGGTGTAATTTGGTTCAGTTTTGCAGAAATTGTACAAAATAAGTACATATTAATCAAATCTTATGTTTCTATTCGATTTATTTTACTCGCCATCCAAAGCAATGTCCCTTTTTCCACAATAAATATTTCATTAGTACTCGGCTTATATTCTTTCCATAATTTTCCTAACACGCGCAGCATTGCTACTGCTACGCCGAAGCGCGTAGTCTGAGTGTACTACTATAAGTAGCAGATTATCAGGCGTACCTAATGATATCGTACTTTCATTTGAGCTAAGTAGTTAATTGTTTTTACTACCGAAAACCTGTCCAATGTTGCCATTTGGCGCAGAGATTTTCCTCCCGGGAAAATACCCTTTAGTAATACCTTTACCATACCTTTAGCTAAGGTAAAACAAAACACCCTCATTGGCTCAAATTCTGTGGTTTTATGGTACACTCCATTTTAGCCCGTGAGTGTAAATTTGCCTACCAAAGAATTATGGGTAAAATAGGTATGTACCAATTATAAGTAAAATGAAACGGTTTCACGTTACTAACACAGGTTTAAGGTTCATTGAAAGAGATCCATCCTGTAGGGCAAAGTTGGATGACTTCACGGTACCTTTTTTTTTTTTTTTTTTTGACGGAGTGGAAATGCACTTACGCATCCCCCCAGCCGGGAAGCTATAATGGGGGGTATGTGGGACTCACACCCTCCAGCCATCTCTATTTAAAGAGAAGGGGGAGGGAGTCTACCCACTAAAACCACTCCGGCGTTTCCGTCCCTGCCGTTAATGGGAGCGCCATGACGGAGTGGAAATGCACTTACGCATCCCCCCAGCCGGGAAGCTATAATGGGGGGTATGTGGGACTCACACCCTCCAGCCATCTCTATTTAAAGAGAAGGGGGAGGGAGTCTACCCACTAAAACCACTCCGGCGTGACTTCACGGTACCTACATATTACTTTTGTATGTATGTATACAGGAATACATAATATGTAATTTATTTCTTATAAGACTAATCAATAAATATAAATAACAACAAGTAAGTACATATTAAACAGCATCGTAATAAATTGTAGCTTTTTCATCGGTCCCTTTGATGAACAATTCTCTAGAAGATGCCAGCCCCCCATCTTCGCATTCGAAAGGTCATGTATGTATACATATTACCCTCAGAGCATAGAATACTAGAGAGAGGACAAGCCGCCGGCGGCCGTGTCGCAGCTGTATGCTCAATGGGCATACACTGCCATACTGTGCACGCGTGCTGATCGCAGAGAATATTACGTTTTTTCCCAAAATGCCTGATATGATGCGCGTTTATTGTCAAATAAGCGTGTAGGTATACAAGAGTGTGTGTTTTAGATGTGTGCGTGCTTTGTCTTGTCAATTACTTGGGCCTTGTGTGGGTTAATGTACTTGCGACAGGCTCACTCTATACAAATCGGCCGCCATGTCCGATCTCCTTATATTCATACATCTGTGATATTACCTAACTCTATATTAACCTTCTAAAATGTATTACCTACAGACCTACCCAAATATTTACCAAATATAATTCAGTGATTTCGGAATTGTGCCACCCGCATATTATACTTTCAGAACTTTTGAATTTTTATAAGTCCTAACCTCGCATCAGTAAAATATTGTAATTTTCCAACTATTTTATTGGGAAAACTCTATGGTTCTTATTTGATCTACTCTATTTTGCTCGACAATAAGGTAATTCGAGTGTAGGTATGTAATAAAAGTATGTACAGTCGACGTCAAAGATATAAATAAATAATAAATAAATATTTGCGGATGATCTTACACAAATCAACCTACTCCCAAACTAAGCAAAGCTTGTACTATGGGTACTAGACGACGATATAGATACTTATATAGGGAAATAAATACTTAAATACATGGAAAACATCCATGACTCAGGAACAAATATTCATCACACAAATAAATGCCCTTACCGGGATTCGAACCCAGGACCTCTTGCTTCGTAGGCAGGGTCACTAGTCACTACCAACTAGGCTAAAGCGGTCAAATATGTTTACACTTTTGCACCTTATTCCATTGTAAGGCGAAAAACATCTCGTTGGCGTTGACTGTACCTAGTACAGTAGCACTGGTACAGATAAATCTAACTAACTAGCTAACTACAAACTCTTGACACAAAATCTGTGTTGTGCGCGGAAGTAGGCGCCTATCTAGAGAACATAGGTAGAACCACAGATGTATGAATATAAGGAGATCAGACACGCCGGCCGATTTGTATTGAGTACGCCTCCTGTCGCAAGTTCATTAACCCACACAATGCCCAAGTACAAGACAAATCACGCACACATCTAAGACACACACACTTGTATACCTACGCGCTTATTGGACAATATTACACGCGCATCATATCAGGCATTTTGGGAAAAAACGTAATATTCTCTGCGATCAGCACGCGTGCACAGTATGGCAGAGTATGCCCATTGAGCTAACAGCTGCGACACGGCCGCCGGCGGCTTGTCCTCTCTAGTTCTAGTATTCTATGCTCTGTGGGTAGAACCAATGGTAGAAGAGTTGCAATAAGGAAACAGAGCTGACAGAGGTTCATGAGAACGTTCCCATAAAAGGACCGATATTGTCTCTATTCCTTGTGATACGTAAGAAACTCTAAAGAGTCTAAAGTATCATTTAATTTTGTTTACTTTTGCAGGTTTAAAATATTGCCATTACTCATCCCATTGTGATATCAACCATCAATGTTGTTGAAATGCTTCCGAAGCGCACTGGCCAAAAATAACTGTATCATCATTATTGTATGTATTTCCCGCTCACGGGACAATGATGACCTTTGGGAGGCGTGCGTGGGGCTAGGTACCTACAAAGTACCAACTGAGCCAACACGTAGAGTCCCTTTTGACAATTTAATGAAATGCAAGGAGTACACCGAGCGGATGCTGTCCCTGCCCGTGTCATGGGACGCACACAGAGACAGCACCCGCTGGGGTGTTAGGGACTTAGGGACTATTGCTGGGTGATGGAATCTAAATAAAACGGGTTATTGGATGAAAATGATGGAGTAATGGCTGGGCTATTGGGTGAAACATCGGACGCCTGGCTAATAAAACTGGCTCACTTTTTATATCTGGCAGACGGTGACTCGCCAACTGCTAGGTGGACCCCTACCTCTATTATAGACCGGGCTCTCAGTGGAGTTTCGTTTGCAAAAATAGCGCACCGCAATCTGACTTCTGATATATATTATATGGATCCCAGACATCCAATAAATGGATGTTGCCAACCAGTTTCGTGGTCCAGTCTCCCCCCCCCCCCCACTCCCAAATATTAGATATTAGTTAATTACAAAAGATTTTGGGTTTTAATTATGGAATTTCATTAGAAAATAAGTATATAGGTACTTACGGGTGCCTATATTCATACTTAATATTATAAATGCGAAAGTGTGTCTGTCTGTCTGACTTTCTGTCTCTCTGCCTGGTACATCTTCACGCCTAAACCGCTGAACTGATTTACATGAAATTTGGTATAGAGATAGTTTGAGTTCTTGGTAAGGACATAGGATAGTTTTTATCCCGGAAATCATCCCCTAAGGGGGGGCAAGGGGTACAAATATAACAACAAATATCCAAAAAAACAAAATATAGCGGCGTAGATTATTTCTTCCTCTTGCAGTTTCCAAATTTGAGATTTCAAAAGTTGCTCAGCTAGGCATTGCACTTAATATAAATAAATCCTACCGGTCGCCGCATTAGGTGAACGACGCAGAGTGTATTTGCCGCTTTACGTGGTCTTTACACTTTTGCGGTCGCCGCATGCAGCATGTGGCGAACGACGAAGTGTAATTGCCGCATAAAGCTCGACACGGCGCGGCGCCCTGTCATAATGAATACATTCAACTTTACAATTAATACAAAAACTCCACCCGAAGCCCATTTATTAATTGTAGATTTGAACTCGTTGCAGTAACGTTATAATTAAGTCAGTTTTGCGTCGTTGGTACATGATATACATACATATGCATAACTACAGTACCTACATGATATACATAACTCTTTGTATTTGTTACGCAAAAAACACTAATGCATACTAAATCTCTTTTTGCAACACATACCCAGACTTTTTACCCCTTGACAGGTTTTAGATGCAAATTACTCCATTGGGCACAAAATCATGTCAATGTTAATTAAGGGCGACATTTTGTTACTGCTTACTGAACACGACACAACACAGACACACTAGCAAGTTGTTGGCTGCACTGTTAGACATCGGTTACACGGTAATTCTGGCGTCAGTTTAATCCATCATTCTGAATAGACTGACGAGAGAATTATCGAGTAACCCTCTTATCTTATCTTATCTTATCTAGGTGAGGGCCCTTTCGGATGCACTTCGACCCAGTGGGATCTTTTGTGCATTTGCCCTCTCCTTTATACCTGCTCCCAGCCTTGCTCCATCATTTCCACAAAGCGGATGATGCAGTTCGCCGGGAGCACCTTGAATTCCTTTGGTTGCGGGTAACCGTTACCAAAGTAGTTCATTCTTTGTCTGGCAAGGGCATGACATTCACACAATAAGTGTTCCATAGTCTCATCCTCCTCGCCACACATTCTACAGTCTAAACTATCAGATAGTCCCATCTTGGCCAAGAGATCCTTGACCCCGAAGTGACCTGTGAACACCTCGGACTGATGGTCGGTCTCCTGTCAGTTTCCTGTCATTCTCTCGTCAGTCCGATCAGAATGATGGATTGAACTGACGCCAGAATTAGCGTGTAACCGATGTCTATGGTGGTGATGGTGGAGGTGGATGCCTATCTTTTTTAGATGACGAGGACGTTAAACAAGCGTTCGGGCCTTGCATGATGCTACTGTCCTAGCCTAAGGGAAATCCTAACGCTTGTGACTAAGAGGTGTCCCGTCAGCTTTGCCTATCCTTATTTAGAAACTGAAAGCCTTAAGGGCATATTCTGGTGCCATTGTAGCTTTTAACACTGGGCGTCCTCGGGAGCCCTGGCGACCTTACTCTCCCCTGGGAACACAACACCACATGTAAATACAGTAAATAGTTGTGATAGGTAGGTATTATTACACTACACTGTCCTTCGGTAAGCGGGGGGTATGGTGGTAGTTACTTTCACAGTTGAATTGGGTAGTACTTTCGTGGGTAAACAATATATCATTATATATAGTTAGTCAGTTACATTTAAAAAAAAATCGACACGTATATTTTTTTTTGTCAAGCTATCAAAAAATGATGAAGCCTGTTAAAGAGCCGTGTGACGTCACATTATGCTAAAAATATACCATAATGTGACGTCACGTTAACGGACTATATATAATCTTAATAATTTTTTTGATTGATTGACAAAAAAAAATCGTATCTAATATTTTTTGATAATCTACCGGACGGATAAATATATTTTTTTAGGAAAGTAGCCAATTGTGATAGGTACTTACTCCAAATATGAGCGCAATTACATTCCAATGTGTCCCAGATCTACTAAAGAACTATGGATTATACGCTCAGAGCATAGAATACTAGAGAGAGGACAAGCCGCCGGCGGCCGTGTCGCAGCTGTATGCTCAATGGGCATACACTGCCATACTGTGCACGCGTGCTGATCGCAGAGAATATTACGTTTTTTCCCAAAATGCCTGATATGATGCGCGTGTTATAATGTCCAATAAGCGCGTAGGTATACAAGTGTGTTGTTTTAGATGTGTGCGTGATTTGTCTTGTCAATTACTTGGGCGTTGTGTGGGTTATTGTACTTGCGACAGGCGTACTCAATACAAATCGGCCGGCTTGTCCGATCTCCTTATATTTATACATCTGTGATACGAGTAGTTAGTTCATTCGTAATTACAAATAATATGTCACACACAAGTAATCAAGAAACACACACACGTAATTAAATAATTTATTAACGACCAATAACTCATTATTATTCTCATAGATGGAACCAGAACTGATCAACGCAAAAAAAACGATTGTAATGCCGAATTAAAGTCACTGACGTAATTAACACGAGTCATCGTAAATATTGTTAATTTTAATACAATGTGCTAAACATTGTATTGATTTCGGCTTGGTGCAAGAGACAGGAGGCAAACCAGAGTGGCAAAACCAATGATGTAATATAAAATATAGGGAGATACCTATGTTATAACTATAAATAAGCGCTCCAAAAGTGGCACACTAAAACCTGGTTAACTGACACGGCTTGCCATAGTTTCGCGTCGTCAATGGAAACGAATGCTGTCAGAATTTGGTGGCCATTTTTAAACACGTACGTAAACGTATAGACAACGTATCTACCTCTTTTTTATATTACATCATTTGGCAAAACTGTCAAAGAGAGGTAAGATATACCATGTGGAATGACGTTTGGGTAATTAATTAGTTCTTTCATTTTCGCTTAAGAGTCTCCGGGAAGCTCGATTCTTCATACAAACGTACAAACATCAACCATGCACACTTGTTCGCACACACACACTCACATACACCTGCACACAAACACAACCACACACCACATACTTACTGTCACAGAAGCTGAAGACAACTATTCTTTTCTGTTAATATTGGCCAACTTCTCTGCATTCCTTATGTAATAAAATAATAATTATGAATTGTTAGAATAGATATAACTCTAATAAAAGAGCGTAGATGTTAGGTACATGTAATATTGGTAAGAGCTAAATTGACACCACGAGACAGGCCTAGCCTAGTGTAGAGGTCATAGGTAAAATATTTGTGCCATGTTTCTAATAGCAAATAAACGTATTTTTTTAATTCTCGTTTCAAAACGGCATGCTGGAACAACATGAAACTTATTTGTATTCACAATGGGATCTGCCACTAGGTCGGAAACTCGTGTCTGGTGCTAAATAGAGAGCATAGAAGTTTAGTATTTAAGACTTCTCCTGTGTCGAGCGTCCTGGTCTTATCCGAGCTATGTTAGTCGCAATCTCTCGTCTTGTTCCACAACTTGTCCATTTTTTTGATACCCAGAAATATTGGTGCTGGTAGTAGCCTGTTGTCTAATGCCTGCTCAATTGCTCATCTTCTGCGCTTATCAATCAACAGTTTCGGTGCCAACTGCTCGGCTGGTACCTATATACTCAGTTTGTAGTGATTTTTCGCTACAAGGCGGAAAAATCAAGGTGTTGGTTACGCGATAGCGCTACCAGATGGATGACAATTAATGAGTGAATGTGTTAATTTTCGAATCTTATTTTGTAAGTAAATTTATACTAAGCAGAAACGTCCGCTAACGAGATTCTAAGTTTCGATCAAAGAGGAAAATTGAAAAATAAGGTTAATTAGAAGAGTGAAGGGATTGAATGATTCGTTGCCACTGGCGGGATCCACGGTAGCTCAGTTGGATAAGAGCAATGGACGGATTCCAGAGGTCGCGGGTTCAAATCCCGCTCGTGGGGACGAATTTTTCAATTTTCCTCTTTGATCGAAACTTATTTTATAAGTTAGGACGCTGTAACGAGATTTAACGGTGACATAACTGTACTGTCATATTAATTTGGACTGGTTAATTTTAACATGTTTAACCAGTTGATGTGACCGTCGTGTTATAACCATAACTGATGCTAACTCGGGGCACCTATACTAAAGTGATGTAGCAAAATATTTTATCGACAAAAAAAAATATCGATGCTACTGTCAACACCTAAATTTTATTCAACATAAACAGATATTATTTAGGTTTTCTCTTCATTTTAAAATAAAAAAAAATAAACATGTTAAAACGTGTATTTATTTGTATATTTTAAAATAGTTTTCATAGTATACAAACTATATTTTTTTCATATTCGTTGTTAATAAAAATTGCCGTCTAGATGAAAATACCCACTTAATTAATATACGTTCTCTCAACGACCAACGTCCACAGTGGTCATGGGGGGGCATTTTGTCTTATCTTAAACTATTTATATTGACTTTTGAGTCAAACTAAAACAGATATGATATGTATTCAGATATTATATCAAAGCTTTTTATATTAATCGAGAAATTTAAATGAGCACGTGTAATAATATATATCGACATCTTTTTCATCGATATTAAATCCCTAAAACGTGCCCCGAGTTAGCACAGGTATGGTTATAACAAAGTTAAATCTTAAATCTCCCAAAGTATTCCAAACCCATGACCCATACTAAATAAATTCTGCGCTTACAGGCTAATCCTTATCCGCTAGGCTTCCGCTCCCGCCTCCGCTCCCGCTCCTAACTCACGCCCCTGATTAATTCCCGTCATGTGCGCGCGTCCATCACGCCGCGCCGGACCCTATAAATCTGCGCGACAGTCGTTGGTGCGCTAACGACTTGTTTGATGGCGGTGTTATGGCCCTTTGGCAGAGGGGGCGTGGCTGCATGGTGGGCCCACTATTTGGAGGCATAAGGTTTGAATATTAAAATGCTTGGGTAGTTTTATGGAGTTGCATGGGCTTTACCGGCAAAACCTGAAAATGTGAAGGTACCAAGGTAAACGTCTCGGTACTTGAGCACTACACTTGTGCAGGGTAGACAACACTGCAAAGAAGGGTCGTACATTGGGACGTTAATTTTATTTCGGGGTTTAGTTAACACTGATCTTTCGGGCTACAAAGGGATTTTGCAAGTTGCAAGAAGACATTGGGTGCTTATTTGGGAAACAACGCATCTGCTCAGGCGCATACACTCCTCCGCAAGTCCTCCTCTCTTACTAGAGACCCTAGCTCTGTACCTACTGGTACAGAGCTACGAGTTTGCGGCGGCACTTGCAGTACCTACCTAGAAACGATGAGACCCCGGTCAGCCGACATGAAATTGAAGTCCCTTGTCGTCGGGGCTGGTCCGTGCCTCACACCCCAGACCGTCGCCGCTTACCATTCACATCGGACCAGGAACCGAAACCGGTAATAAACCCTTAGGTATTAGGGTTTTTTAGGGCTCAATATCAAGATATAGGGTTACCAAATCGAGAGGCTTAAGCCTGAAAAGGGGTTTTCCGGTCCTTGCATCCAGATCCAAAGAGAAAATGCCGTCAGCGTAATCGGGGTACATTGCCGCAAGCTCTTAGATGGAGTCATTTTCCGTAATTAGTGTTACGTATTTGTTAAGTTTATTATATCCTTAGCTGAAAACATCTTTTGTTTGATTATCTTGTCAAATGTTTAAAAAAATATATTTTTACAATATGAAAGCTAATGGTTGGTTTAATTTTACTTTATCATTACCGCAGGAACAGCTAGGAAGCCTTTAGGAAAGCTATTGAATCATCTAAAACAACTACGATTTTTTACAGTGATATTAACATTCTTGTTGTAGTTAACTAAGTTTGTTTCAACTCTAATGAAAGCATTTTATTTCGGACACACATCCATATTATGTTAGTAAAAAACTTATACTACTTTACTTATCATTACTAATGTTAGTGGAAAGTATAATTATAGTTGGCATGCACATGCATGGACATCCAGTGAGCTAGAATAGGGCTGTCCATCCTCCCAGCGATCACCCTCAGGAGAGCGTTGGCGCTGCCCCGTACGCGCTCGGCCAAGGATGTTTGCCGCTTGCGCAGCACGGCTTGGAAACCGTCGGTGCTCCACGCGGCGAACATCCCTGATGCGCTGCAGCGCCAGGGCAGCCCCAACAACCCCCTGAAGGCGTTATTGTCCTGGACGCGCAGAGCACTGAGGGTCTTTTTGGTCTAATACCTCACTAACTAAATATCTGTCTTGACCTAGCTCTACTAACCATTATCAATACTTTTATTACAGTCTGTAAGAGTAACCGGTAACTCCGGTAAGGTAGTTTTATGGCCAAAGTACGTTCTTGAAATATCAAAGAAATGCACACATGTGTTCTATAAGTAGGTAGTAGATTATAGATATTTCGAAATGGTGACTCGTAAAATGTACTAAAAGTTACGGCGCCAGCGCAGCGGCCGAAATCTAATTTCAGTCGGAGGGCCTGTGTTAGTCGCGTCATTTATTGCAAGTTTATGAAATTTATTTTTTAGGGTTCCGTACTCCAAGAGTAAAACGGGACCCTATTACTGAGACTTCGCTGTCCGTCCGTCCGTCCGTTTGTCTGTCACCAGGCTGTATCTCAAGAACCGTGATAGCTAGAGAGTTGAAATTTTCACAGATTATGTATTTCTGTTGCCGCTATAACAACAAATACTAAAAACAAAATAAAATATTTTTTTTAAGGGGGGCTCCCATACAACAAACGTGATTTTTTTGCCGTTTTTATAGATAATGGTACGGAACCCTTCGTGCGCGAATCCAACTCGCACTTGGCCGGTTTTTATTAAAGTATTGACACATTGTCAGTACCTACCTAAACCGGCTGCGCACCCATGCACTTGCCATGGCGACATTACTATAATAACATTATAAACTCTCGCGCTTTGTACCTACACCTATTTAAAATACTGTTTTACATGGGTCTAACGCGAAAACCAACGGGCATATGCTACTGTTTTTAAATGAACCTGACCTGATTCATTACACGGTACACTCCAGTTAACCCTTTATAAGGCAGAGGGAATATTTTTCCCACCATATATTTTGACGTTTTTTTTCTGTAACGAATCCATGATTGATTTTTATCTATGGCAATATTATTTGTGGAAACCCCCTTAACAATATTCATTAAGGACTTATGAACGGTCGACATCACTTTTTTAGTCTATGACAGCTGTCAGTTTGGGAATCAGTGAATTTCGGCACCTGTTGACAAATCTTTGTTAATCTCAAATTTACGGGAC
This sequence comes from Epinotia brunnichana, assembly GCA_963854355.1. Classification (NCBI taxonomy): domain Eukaryota; kingdom Metazoa; phylum Arthropoda; class Insecta; order Lepidoptera; family Tortricidae; genus Epinotia; species Epinotia brunnichana. Next base: position 1,468,647 of record OY977945.1, on the reverse strand, counting down.
GGGAAAAATGTAAGTTGCTATTATTCTTATTATGTAAGATACAAGGTACTTCAAGTCAGTCATATTTTTAATTTAGCATTAGAACTTTTTTTTATATATGATTTTTTTGTGGTGGTAAATATATTCCCTCTGCCTGTGTGGAGCATTTTGGATGGTGGTAAAAATAATCCCTCTGCCTGTGGAGTGAGCATGATGTGCATGTTTTTTTTTGCGTGTTACAGATTTTGTTGAAAATTAGTTGGAGTAGACGAATACTCAACGATTTAGGGAGTATAAAAGGATTAGAAGAGATTTTTGGCCTCTATGGTAATCATTGGTATTTTTATAATGATAAAAAAATGTTATGCTGTTTATAACTTTAAACCCTTTATAGGGCAGAGGGAATATTTTTCCCACCATATATTTTGAAGGTTTTTTTCTGAAAAGGGGACTGATTAGTACGTTTACAAGCAGAAAATGGCGGTCAATCGGTCACAAATGTATCTTGAAAAATAAATCTGTCACATCAGAGAACCGTCAAAAGGTTTTACAGGTTGTCGCACAAGAGATCACTAACGTGGCACACCACCACATGCCCACAGAAACGCCCACATATAAACGTTGCAATCCTGCACCTTTTGTAATTTTTTTTAGTGCTACACGGATGTGAAATGACAAATGGTCTAAAATAATTTTCGAGAAATGTGCATTTCCACGTGTATAGCACTAATAATAATATGACGTACTGAGGCAAAGTAGATCCAGACAGGCAGAGGGAACATTTTTATCACCGTGTTTTTTTTATTTTTTTTGATTTTTTTTTTTGATTTTCTGTAATAAGAAAAAAAAACCAATCTAGAAACATAATTAGTTTTATTTTATCACCTCTAGATGCTTATGCCTTATAAAGGGTTAAATATTAGGGTTCACACCGCGTCCAATAGTAGAAACAAACTTATAACTCAGTACACAGGTGACAGTACGTCGACAGGCGGGCCATATGTAGGCTTAACAACGCTTAATTGATAGTACCTACTGTCAACGAAAGTGTTAAGTTATTAGTATTACCCAAGTTACAGTACAAAGTACCTATAAGTACAGGGTGGGCCCTGTAACAGGAGCAAAAATTTTAACGGTAGATTATGAAGCTTGTGAACAATTATTTTAGAATAAAAATAAAATATGATTTGAAAAAAAAAAAATCTTCGGATATGTTTACTTCTATTTTTTGTACTCTTCTGGGGTGCTATAAGTAACTTTTTATTACAAAACAAAAAAAAAAAAAAACAAAAATCACAAATATATATTTTGAAAACAAAAATGCAAAAACTAATAAGACTTCATTATTATATACATATTAATATAACGTAGGAAACCCAAGGTAATCCCTGAGCCAAACACCAAGTCTGTATTTGCCAAGAGGCAGTACGCTGCTCAATCAGCCAATTTATATGTATAATAAAATTAATAATAATTATTTCGAGATATACCCCTGCTTGTATAATGATGTTACACAAACACACACACACACACACACACACACACACACACACACACACACACACACGCTCTACATGTGGTAGAGCGGTGTACTCTTAACACTTAACACAAGTATCTAGTATACTTAAAAAGAGGCACCAGCACTGTTTTAATGTAACTAAACTGATACTGAATAAATATATATATATTTTTATTACATGATGTTACCTCAAAATCTGCATTGACTGCTGTGCTATCATCTCGTGGTGTCAAGATACATTACTTGGAGGTCATAACATAACTTTAATAGATCTAAATTTCTCCGAATCCAAAAAGAAACAAAATGTACGGGACAAGGGGTAACTGAAAATGCTCTAAGGAAGCGACCTTTTGAACATTTGCTCCTGCCTAAAGGTTGGATATTTTTTATAGGGATAGGTTACCCTAACCACCCCTCATAAAACTTCACGGCAACCACCTACGCTGTCATTCCGAGGACTCCAGCATTTCATTGCTGCTCTGGAGTCAGTCACCCAAGTACCTACCTCAACCAAAACACAGACCAAAATAAACGCCAAGATCCAATACAGTGATAATCCGCATTCCTATTAAGCATTCACAAAATCATACAGTAATAGAGATATGTGTGTAGTCTTATATGTACGGCGCGCTTGGCGCCAGACAACTTTTAAATAAAAATATGGCCGTGCTTAGAATACTAAACTTTGGTTAAGGCGAAAGATCTATTAACCAATTTAAAGAATCTGTCTCCGAGAAAGCAATAACTGAAAATCAGTAGACAAATTATTACCTAAGTATAGGGTTTTTTGATGTGTGGACTAGATCACTAGAGAGACGGGGAAAGTTATGAGGAAGATAATATAATAGTTTTGCAAAGGAAAAGGTGGATTGAACTGCGCTAGTGACGATATGGGCAGGATGGATGTGAGTGAGTGCCCAGATGAGAACGATAGAGGCAGGAAAAATCATGCTGCGCCGACACCAAGTAAATGGGATAAAAACAAGCTAAGTAGGTACTTGTTTTGTGGGGCAAAGGAATGCTGATGAAGTATTTTTAAATTTTCAACTGACTTTACAAAGATGACGTACCTAGGCTCTGAATGGTAACCTAATATCGCAATCATTAATGGTAACCTAATGTCGCAATCACTAAATTTCATTTCCCAACTGTATTGTTTGTCGGAATTTTCATTTCGGCTAAAAGCCAATTATCTCGAAAACCCAAAAGTATTTGAATTTTTATTAATACTTATCGCGTAGAACCCATTAGGTTAGGTTTGTTTTAAATTCATCCTGAAAATGTCATGGCTTCAGAGAAAAACTGCTTTTAGGACAAACGCTACAGTTGGGAAACCATTTTTAGTGATTCAGATAGGTAACCGCTCTGAATACATGGATCTCCTAAACTTACCTGACTCTAAGCTGCATGGAATCCCATCGTGGGACATTTCATCAGTTTAGAGATCACTCGCCACCTCGCCAGTATGTTGGTGGAATAAAACCTCAAAATAAGGAAGGTAAGTTTTTGTCGGTTCCTCAAGGATGTAGCTCGTGATCACCAGGAGCGCAGTTTTTTACCAACTCTAGATCCATCTATTCTTAGGCTAGGCTAGTCATATTTTCCACTAAATGTCTAAACGCCAGACGGAAAATCATCAGCTTGAGGTCGTGTTTATGGTCAAACGCGCGCAAACAATATATTATAGCCTTGCCTGAAGTATCTATGTACAGGTACAGGCGCGTGAGTGTTCCCATAGGTACCTGCCTACTCGCCTGACAGCACGCGTGTCGCACCGCCGACCGCCCCGCTATTCAAAAACTCGGAATTATGCTGCAATGGAGTAGGTACCTATATAGTTAAGTATATGCTAAAAAAAATACGCTAAAAATTGGAATTCAAAAAAAAACTCCAAAAAACTTCAGGATCTCGAGAAAATTAGGGTTGACGTCATTGACAAGAACATGCCAATTAAAGATTACAGAATATCTTAATATTTTATGGGCCTGTTGCATCATTGGGCGTGGCGAGTATTTAGCATGCACTCCATACTCGCCGTTTACGAACGTCTGTCTGTCTGTCAGCGTTTATTCGCCGACGGAGATTTATGGCCGCGGGGGGCGGCGGTGCTCCAGTGATCGGGCGATAATATCTTACCTATATATTATTATACTAGCTTCCTACTCCACACGGCGTAACCTACCACTACCAGCCACGCTCTAAAAATTCAATATCTTGGCTAAAAATGTCGCTTACAAATTCATTCAGCGCGAGAGTCTATGCGGCGACAGGGATGTGCCCAACAAAGCTATATTTTTTAGCCAAGATGTAGAATTTTTAGAGCGTGGCTGGTAGTGGTAGGTTACGCCGTGTGGAGTAAGTAGGAAGCTTGGCGCTCCTTATGACGCTGAAAGCTATATGAGCTAGGGAGTCTTGGCAAGTTGGCAGTCACTTTAATACATGTAACGTTTTTGGTTGGATATCCCTTTCTGTCATCATTATTGAGATTTTGTTTACTACCTACATTCTCACTCGGTCGTGGCAACGTGGTATTATTATTACCATATAGCTTGTCCTGAATATTATAGGTCCATGGTATACCTACCTCTACCTCTAACCTAAATAGGTATACCTCATCAACTCATCATCATCATATCAGCCGAAAGACGTCCACTGCTGGACATAGGCCTCCCCCAAAGAGTGCCACAATGGCCGGTCCTGCGCCAACCGCATCCAGCGGACTCCCGCGACCTTTACCAGGTCATCAGTCCACCTTGTGGGGGGCCTACCCACGCCGCGCCTTCTGGTACGTGGTCGCAACTCGAGAACCTTTCCGCCCCACCGGCCATAGGTTCTACGTGCAATGTGCCCCGCCCACTGCCACTTAAGTTTAGCGGTTCGGAGGGCTATATCGGTTACCTTGGTTCTGCTGCGGATAGCCTCATTTCTGATGCGATCGCGCAGAGAAACCCAGCATAGCCCTCTCCATCGCCCTTTGAGTGACTTTGGAGTATAACTTGCCCCTCTGTTGTGCGTTCGTGGACTACGAGAAAGCCTTCGATTCGGTCGAAACCTGGGCTGTATTACAGTCTCTCCAGCGGTGCTAAGTAGACTGCCGCTATATCGAAGTACTAAAGTGTTTGTACGAGAACGCCACTATGTCAGTCCGACTCCAGGATCGGAGCTCGAAGCCTATTCCGCTGCAGCGGGGTGTTAGGCAAGGGGATGTTATCTCCCCAAAACTGTTCAGCGCTGCACTGGAAGACGTTTTCAAGACTCTGGACTGGAGAAGGCTAGGCATCAACATCAACGGCGAGTACATCACACACCTTCGGTTTGCTGATGATATAGTAGTCTTGGCTGAGACCATGGAGGACTTGAGTACCATGCTCGATGAGCTGAGTAAAGCCTCCGAGCGAGTTGGTCTAAGGATGAACATGGATAAGACGAAGATCATGTCAAACGTCCATGTAGTAACTCCCATTTCAATCGGACAGTTTACGCTCGAAGTTGTAGACGATTATGTATACCTAGGACAGACTGTCCAGTTAGGTAACTTTGAGAAAGAGGTCAATCGTCGAATCCGACTCGGCTGGGCAGCATTCGGGAAGCTACGGCACATCTTTTCGTCCAATATTCCGCAGAGTCTTTGACCAGTGTGTGTTGCCAGTGATGACATATGGCACTGAAACGTGGTCGCTTACAATTTGTTTTTCACCTCACTAGTTCGGAAAGGGCTTGTGCACAAATCACGCGAGGTTTTTTCGGCTACTTTTTGACCCCTCCTCCCCCTTGGTGATATTTGGTGAGGTTCTTGGCTTAAAAGTACTAAATGATTGGTTCGTTTACATTTTTATTTTCCTGACATTTTATGTGTCAATTTTTTTCTTTTTTTTTCTGTCTTACCCTTTTTCTTATTTTCCTCGCTGTAGTGAGGTAAAAAGCTTTGTGTTATACACGGGTGAAATAGTTATTTGTTATACAAGGGTGCAAAGTTGCATTTTACCCGCGAGTGTGGAATTGAAATACGAGCAAGCGAAAGGTTGCTATAGTTGAACCACGAGCGAAGCGGGTGGTTCTAAAATAGAACCCTGAGCGTAGCGAGTGTTTCAACACACGAGAAGTAAAATACATTTGCACCCGTGTGTAACACAAAACTTTTCACCTCACTGTAGCGAGGAAAGTGCAACATGCAAAACAACTTTATTTAATTTAAATAATACATTTGCACCATTGTATAAAAAATATACCAAATAACTATTTTTTTTTAATTTTGGTCAAGTGCGAGTCAGATTTTAGTTTTCCCATACATTTTGAGACCCAGCTCCAGGCAACAAGCAATTCTGAAAAAAAAATTGTATGGGAGTCCCCTTAAATATTTATTTTATTCTGTTTTTTAGTATTTGTTGTTATAGCGGCAACAGAAATACATCATCTGTGAAAATTTCACCTGTCTAACTATCACGGTTCATGAGATAAATGAGATACGCTCCAAGGTCAAATTACTTTGCCCACTAGTGGATAAAATGCGATTTTGCTCACTAGTTTTAAATGATAAAAGACGGCTTTCCGAGGCAGTGAGGAGAAAAGTTATTTTACGTCTCGTGTGTTGATACACTCGCTACGCTTAGGATTCTATTTTTGAACCACTCTCTTCGCTCGTGGTCAATCATAGAATCCTTCCGCTAGCTCGTGTTTCAAATGAACACTCGCAGTTAAAATACAACTTTCCCCCCTTGTATAACAAATAAATAACTATTAAATCTCCCTACGACATGTATAAGTCTGGCCAATTTATCAGTAAGAACCTGCAAAAATGTAGTCCAGTGATTTAAATAATTAAACCTGCGATGGACGTGCTGCCTAATGCATCGATACGAAAGATAACAATCCATAGGTAAACCATAGTTGGCAAGATGATAAAAAAACTGAGCGCCAAAGCAGTTTTGAAGGTGTCCTTTGTGTTAAGGGGCTACCCGAGGGTTTCATCGATTTTTAACTAGTTTTGAATCGATACAAATATTTTTGCACTACAGATAGAATTATAAGGCAAACGGCTATCGATTCTTCAATCTTTAATCTCCATTTTGATCTACCATATTTTGAAAGAAATTTATTGTTATTTTTTTATGATTTTTTTAAACATTGTCTAAAAAAACACCTTTTTTGTTATAAGATTGCTGTGAAAGATCTAATATATACGGCATCTACACATTTGGGTTTGTCTCTGATGTCTCTATAAACGTGTGTAGGGTTTTGATTTTAAACTAATTAACACAAAAGTTATGGCCAGAAAACCTGTTTTGTGGTCTAAAATTGTTCAACTTTGATGCCAAATATATCGAAGAAAGTGATGTTTGAAGTAAATATGGGATACTATATTGCTTAAAGCTGTTGTTGTTAATATGATAAGCTACAAAAAACATTAGAAAACTAAGGGATTTAGATCGAAGGTCATTGGCGTATGGGATCCCCTTAAGGAGACATTCTATTTTATTTACAAGCTTTAATTTAACTTTCCTTATGCCCTTAAATTGGCAGTGTATCTAATAAAAGTGCGCACATATTTTTGTTACCATTTTTTTCTAAAACGATTTTTTGCGCTTTATACAGCGCAAACGAGACTTGAACGCACGATTTTTTCTACTTTGTAAAGTTTAGGGTTAATTACTATGCGCGTCAAATCTTGCACCTGAATTTTGAGCCCCTTGCCGGTAGGTATAGTATATCCGATTGTGCTGAAATTTGGTAAATGTATGGCACCACCGAAGACCTGACTATAAAGACGTGGCGATAATAGCAACTCCTTTCTCTGTCTGTGAGGAGTAGAACTCGCGAATCCGTCCCTTCTTCAAATTTATTTTTTCTCTCTGTAATTCCAAAGTGGGCGGGGCACATTGCACGTAGAACCGATGGCCGTTGGGGCGGAAAGGTTCTCGAGTGGCGACCACGTACCGGAAGGCGCGGCGTGGGTAGGCCCCCCACAAGGTGGACTGATGACCTGGTAAAGGTCGCGGGAGTCCGCTGGATGCGGGTGGCGCAGGACCGGCCATTGTGGCACTCTTTGGGGGAGGCCTATGTCCAGCAGTGGACGTCTTTCGGCTGATATGATGATGATGATGAACTGAAACTTCGCTCGCTCGTTCAACTACACAAGATAAAACCGTCGTGTTTGGACACATTGGAACCCTATTAGCAGACAGTAAGTATACGTAACTTACCTTATGACTGTGCAAAATAGTAGGTAAGTAGTAGTAAGTACAGTCGGCAACAAAAGCACAATGTACCAAAAATGAATTATTGAATAGGGGTGTAGAAAATTTGAATGTGTTTTTTTCTGTTAACCATGAAATTTTGCTGTTGTCCTATTTATTTATTTTCAATTCTGTTTCTTTTAATTGGTGTTTAAGGAATCGCAACTATTTTATTATTAAAATCTCGCGCCTCGTACCTTTTTTTTTATTACAAAAGCGACATGACATTTGCTAATCATTGGTAAAAAGCCATTAGTAAAAAAAAATAACCTCTTGCGTTGGTTTTCTCCATTTTACTACATTTTAATCCTTTTCGAGAAGAGTGTAGACACTAAATAAAATCAATAATGTTGCATTTTCTCGAAAAGGATTGAAATGTAGTAAAATGGAGAAAACCAACGCAAGAGGTTATTTTTTTTACTACTGGCTTTTTACCAATGATTAGCAAATGTCATGTCGCTTTTGTAATAAAAAAAAGGTACGAGGCGCGAGATTTTAATAACAAAATAGTTGCGATTCTTTAAACACCAATTAAAAGAAACAGAATTGAAAATAAATAAATAGGACAACAGCAAAATTTCATGGTTAACAGAAAAAAACACATTCAAATTTTCTACACCCCTATTCAATAATTCATTTTTGGTACATTGTGCTTTTGTTGCCGACTGTACTTACTACTACTTATATTGAAAATAAATAAATAGGACAACAGCAAAATTTCATGGTTAACAGAAAAAAACACATTCAAATGTTTAAATTAAGTAATGACTTGACAAAAAGAACCTAAGGCCAGAAGGGTATCTTTTTATAATCACAAAGTTATGAGCGTCCGAAGTTTTAAGAAGGGGTATGTTCTGTCCCTTTTCCGCAAAAGGCAACTTTATAGAAAGAAAGAAAGATGCATTTATGCACTAACACACAGGACACACATATTAAACAAAAAAATAAAAAATAACAGTAAAAAAACATGTAAATTGTGAAAGGCGAGAGAGAAATAAACATAAATAAGTACTTAGTGAGATAGTACATGCACGCCACCTACATGTAGCTTCAATAAAATAATAACTACGTTATACATTAAAGTAAATAATATATTTATGTGTAACGATTGTCATTTACTATGACGCTAGACGATCGTGACGTCACGATCCCGGAGCGTTTTCTCTCTCTAAAAAGCAACATTAAAACGGTTGTAGGTTGTATTTTACTTTTTGTATAACTAAGGTCTCCATTTTTCAGTAGGTAGTATACTGAAAAATGGAGAGCTTTGTCGGCCAGAATGGCTAATAAGGTAATAAGGCCGTATTTAAGGACAAGGGACGCACGCGGCGGCGCGTCGCGCGCGCGCATTGTCTCGCATCTATGGAAACGTTCCCTCTGTACCAACTCTGTACATACACTCGCAACGCGAATATATATGTTTGTGTTTGGGCGATTACCTACGCGGAGCCCGTTCGGCCGCCTGCGTCATAGTATAAAGAGGGCAACGTATGTTACCAATATATGCTTTCAAACGAAGAATAAAAATTTCAAATCGGTTCATAAATTACCGAGTTATCGCGTAACAAACACAAAAAAAATGGACGAATTGAGAATCTCCTTTTTTGAAGTCGGTTAAAAATGGCAATCATCTTAGGTCAAGTTTCACCGCCCAAATGTAGGTCCAAAAACACGTAAAACATGGTCATAAACCCTATCATGCTATAGCTAGCCTAGCGGCAGCAGTTACAATGTTATAGCTTTGACGTCGCTGACCGCGTAGATGCCTCCCACATCTGTGCGAGGCTAGCACAACCACAGCACAACACACGCCGCAACGTAGATGCCTCCCACATCTGTGCGAGGCTAGCACAACCACAGCACTACACACGCCGCAACGTAGGTGCCTCCCACATCTGTGCGAGGCTAGCACAACCACAGCACAACACACGCCGCAACGTAGATGCCTCCCACATCTGTGCGAGGCTAGCACAACCACAGCACAACACACGCCGCAACGTAGGTGCCTCCCACATCTGTGCGAGGCTAGCACAACACACGCCGCAACGTAGGTGCCTCCCACATCTGTGCGAGGCTAGCACAACCACAGCACAACACACGCCGCAACGTAGGTGCCTCCCACATCTGTGCGAGGCTAGCACAACCACAGCACAACACACGCCGCAACGTAGGTGCCTCCCACATTTGTGCGAGGCTAGCACAACCACAGCACAACATATGCCGCAACGTAGGTGCCTCCCACATTTGTGCGAGGCTAGCACAACCACAGCACAACACACGCCGCAACGTAGGTGCCTCCCACATTTGTGCGAGGCTAGCACAACCACAGCACAACACACGCCGCAACGTAGGTGCCTCCTGTTGAGTGTTAGTGTATGGACCATTTTAGGAGATATCTATGGGATGTTTGTGTGTGGACCATTCGCGGTTAGACAATAAAAACATGGCGTTGAATAAGCAAATGTTTTATTTAATCTCAAAGAAATTAATAAAATAAGACCCAACAAAACATGGTGGCAGCGTAAAAGTGATTTAAGTAAAAGTGGTGAAAGGAAAGAAATAAGATTGTCAAGATGGAGGCTCAAGTTAGCATTATAAAACCGTTTAATTGTGCAGGCGCAGAGGTTGCTCAAGAATGGATGAGATGGAAACAAATTTTCAGCAATTTTGTTATTGCTATGAAATATGATAAAGAAGATGAAAAAAGAAAAATTGCAATTCTATTGCATTTTCTAGGTGAGCAATGTCTAGATATTTATAACTCATTTACTGAAGAAAATAAAGCGACTTACAAAACAGTCCTAGATTCCTTTGACAATTATTTTGTGCCCAAGAAGAACTTAGCTATTTCCAGGCATAAGTTTTTTACACAAACTCAAGGAGAGGATACATTGGATATGTTTTTAACCAAATTGAAAAAGCTGGCTAAGGACTGTGAATTCAAGGAATTGCAAGACTCTTTAGTCAGAGATATGTTTATATGTAACATGGACAAGAGGCATTCCAACATCAGGCAAAAATTGCTAGCTGAAAATGATATAGAACTAGAAAAAGTCATAAACATATATCGCAGCATGGAGATATCCTGTCAAAGCAACTCATATTTACAACAAGAAGAAATATTGGCTGTTGGAATTGCAAATAAGAAACAACAATTGTATAAACCACAACCAACTAGATCAACCAGTGAGAAATTTAAAGGAAGGTTACCGGAATGCACCAGATGTGGTAATGTGCATTACTCAAATTGGGTAAAATGTCCTGCCTATGGTGTCACATGCAACAAGTGCGGCAAAACTGGACACTTTGCTCAAGTCTGCAGGACACCAATCCGCTCCATACAGTTGAGTGAGTCTGATGTTACTTCAGGTAATGCTGATGAAGACTTTTTCATAGGAAATTTTAGACTTTATAATGATAATAGGTTGCGTTCCTCCATGCTGTCAGATGAATGGTTAATCAATGTCGAAATTATGAGTAATGATGTGATTTTTTTAATTGATACGGGAGCTAAGGCTAACTGCATTTCATATGAGTTATTTTGTCAATTACAACTAACAGAGAATAATTTAGAATCAAGTTCTGCTAATTTAATAGCATACAATGGCAATAAAATACCGATAAAAGGAAGCTGTGTTCTAAATTGTACAGTAAATAATAATTTGAGTAAGATTCAATTTATGGTTGTAGATATACCTTGTCAGCCGGTGTTAGGTGCAAAAACTTGTACAGAATTGGGTCTAGTAAAACGTATATATAGCAATATGACCCGAGAAAATAAAGAATTAAATGATTTATTAAGTGAATATGATGATGTTTTCCAGGGTCTGGGCTGCTTACCACACGAGTGTCATCTGACCGTGCGTCCGGAGGTGCAACCGAAGATTGATGCACAACGTAAAGTTCCATTTGCACTTCAGGAGAGGTTAAAAGAAGAGTTGGATCGGATGACAAGACTTGGTGTGATAGAGCCTGTTTCTAAACCTACTGACTGGGTCAGTTCAATTGTAATAGTAGAAAAGGCAAACAAAAAATTAAGAATTTGTTTAGACCCTAGAAACCTGAATCAGGCGATCCAAAGATCTCACTTTCCATTACCCACAATAGAAGATGTTCGGTACAAACTAAATGAAGCAAAAATTTTTTCGCATTTGGATGCTTTTTCAGGTTTCTGGATGATTCCGCTTGACTCATCTAGTTCTGATTTATGCACGTTTAATACTCCTTATGGAAGGTACAAATATTTAAGGTTACCTTATGGCCTGACTTGTTCGACTGAAATTTTCAGCAAAATACTTATAGAATCATTTTCTGACATTCCGAATGTACTATATGTTGATGACATCCTGATTTTTGCTCCGGATGAAAAAACACACACTGAAACTCTAGAAAAGGTTCTTCAAAGAGCAAAGGAGATCAACTTAAAATTCAATAAAGACAAGTGTGTTTTTAACCAAACAAAAGTTAAATTTTTAGGTCAGATATTTAGTAAACAAGGTATGTGTCCTGATTATGATAAAATAAAAGCGATAAAAGAGATGCCTACCCCTGATAGTCCGAAAGCTCTGCAACGATTTCTTGGTATTATTAATTACTTAGGAAGTTATATAGAAAATCTTTCTTCAGAAACAGAAATATTAAGAGGTTTGTTAAAAAAAGATACGCAATGGTTATGGGATGCTAATCATGACAAAGCATTTCAGAGATTAAAAGAATTAATAACTACAGCACCTGTTTTGCGTCACTATGACAATACAAAACCTTTAACATTAAGTGTAGATAGTTCATGTCAAGCTCTAGGGGCAGTTTTATTACAAGACAAGCAACCCATAGCCTATGCTTCTAAAACATTGACAGATTGTCAGAAAAGGTATGCACAAATTGAAAAGGAACTATTTTCAATTTTATTTGGTTGTCAAAAGTTCCATCAGTATGTGTATGGCAGAAGAGTTGATGTAGAAACAGATCATCAGCCGTTAGTGTCTTTGTTCAACAAACCATTGTGTCAAGTGCCTAACAGACTGCAAAGAATGATGCTCACATTGAAACTATATGACTTAAATGTAAAATATGTTCCTGGAACTAAAATGTATATTTCAGACACACTTTCAAGGGCAGCATTGCCAGAAAGTGAAGAACATACTATAGACAATGATCTAACAATTCATGCTAACATGTTTAAAATGTCACTAGCGGTATCAGAAAATAGATTACAAGTTATAAAACAGGAAACTTCAAAAGATGTTGTGTTGCAAAAGCTAGTAGAATATTATTATAATGGATGGCCAAGGAATAAAAACCAAACAGATGTAAGTGTCAGATGTTATTGGAGTTATAGAGCAGAAATTCATGTAATTAATGATCTAGTTTTTAAAAATACAAGCCTGATCATTCCTACCTCGATGCATAAAGAAATGTTACAAAGAATACATGCCAGTCATGCAGGTTTAAATAGATGTAAAAATTTAGCTAGAGGAGTCATATTTTGGCCATCCATGAACAAAGATATTGAACAACTTATTGAAAATTGTATGATATGTTTAAAATATAGAGCTTCCAATTCAAGTGAGCCGCTCATGATCTCAGATTTTCCATCATATCCATGGGAGAAAGTAGGAGCAGATCTGTTGCAATTCAGAGATAAAAAATATTTGGTAATTGTAGATTATTTTTCAAAGTATATAGAGCTAGTTTGTTTGAACACAGGGACATCTGCTAAACATGTTACTGCTCAAATTGGTTCAATGCTTGCTCGTCATGGTAGTCCATTAACATTAATTACAGACAATGGGCCTCCTTTTGATTCCAAAGAATTTGCTAGTTTTTGTGTAGAATGGGATATTGAGCACATTACATCTAGTCCACATTATCCGCAGTCGAATGGACAAGCAGAGGCCGCTGTAAAAATAGTTAAAAGAATATTAGAAAAGTCGTTTGAAGAGAAAAAAGATCCATATTTAGCTCTGTTACATTATAACAGCAATGAAAAGGAATATATGAAGTCTCCAGCCGAGTTACTTATGTCTAGAAAATTGAGATCAAATCTGCCCATCTCCAAAGACATGCTTAAACCAAAACTAGTAAATCTTGAAAAGGAGGAATGTAGAATGTACAAACATAAAGAAAACTATAAAAAATACCATGACAAGAATGCAAAGGAATTGCCTAAATTGAATGTAAGTGATTCAATCATGTATAAGAAAACTCCTAGTAGTAAATGGGAGCCAGGCATTGTCAAGGAAGTTCTACAGAACTGTCCTAGATCATATATTATAGAATCTAAAGATGGAGTAGAATATAGAAGGAATCGTAGGCACATAATAAAATGTACATATCATAAACAAGAACATGTAGGCCTATACAAAGATGAGCATGATATAAACAAGTCAAACGACAATATTGACAAGTCTATGACAGTCCTTATTCCTATGTCACATATCATGGCGAAACTCTGTATTCCTATGGCAAGTGAAGATCATATAAATAGCCAGTCTGATGAGTCAAGTGAAGAATTAGAAAGCAGTGAAAACAATATGATAATAGAGTCAAGCTTAAGGGATCAAATAACAGCAAATGAAGTAAACTTTCTAGAAACAGTCAGATTGCAAAATGAAGCTCAGGCCTTGTCATCCGATTCAAATTCTTCAATTACTTCGTATCATTACTCATCACAGAGGTCAGATGACAGCTGTGTGATCAATCAACAGACAAATGATGTTTTTGATGTTGCTAGCAGTTGTAGCAGCAATTATTTAGTTATATGTGAAAATGATTCAACTGATGACTCTTTTGTAAACACTGTAATGAATCAGGATTGTAATGAGAATTCGACTCCTTATGTAACTAGGGCAGGTCGTGTAGTACATAAGCCGAAAAAGTATGATTAAAGTCCTGTTCTAGATAGGTATTTGATTTGACGTAAAACTTAAGAAGGGAGATGTTGAGTGTTAGTGTATGGACCATTTTAGGAGTTATCTATGGGATGTTTGTGTGTGGACCATTCGCGGTTAGACAATAAAAACATGGCGTTGAATAAGCAAATGTTTTATTTAATCTCAAAGAAATTAATAAAATAAGACCCAACAAAACACCTCCCACATTTGTGCGAGGCTAGCACAACCACAGCACAACACACGCCGCAACGTAGGTGCCTCCCACATTTGTGCGAGGCTAGCACAACCACAGCACAACACACGCCGCAACGCGACGCGAGTGAGACAGGCAGGAGTTAGCAGCAATCTAATATTTAATTTAAACGGAGAATGAGTATAATAGGTAAAACGACTCAATTACTGAATTAAACGTAGTTAAATCATTTTTAAAATGTATTTCATTATAATTTTTACGGCTAAAAATATTCTCATTTAAACACAATTTTACACAAAATTTCAGCAATTTTACGCATGTGTCAATAGGGACCATTACTGCAATGTTCTGCCGCCAGAGGCAGCACTACCACTAATAGTAAACCAGTGTAGGAATATAGGGATTCACACACACATGCACAATTGATTGTCAAATGAGTGACAAGGAAGCTTGCATAGACAATACCAAAAGTGGGAACGAGATACAATGTCAACGCTGCTAGTGTCGCCACCTACGAAGAGTTTTGCGTAATGTTCCCTATTCGACATGATCATAAAAGTTTGTCCATTCAAGATTAATGTTTAACCTCAAGTTAGGGCCTGGCAACATGCCTGTGGCGCGCACGCAGCAATACCCCCCGCGTTTCTCGATACTAAACGTAGGTTTCTGCGGCGCGCTCGGCGCAGACATGTTGCCAGGCCCTTAAGGTCTTTGTCCAGTTTGTTGACACAAACACACTGATTTATTGCAAAGTAATACACCATAGTATCTAAATAAAAATATTTTAATAACTAAGGTAAACGTCCGAGTGCTCGACGCTGTACCAGTATATGGCATGGGCACTCTTTATCAAAGTGACATGGCTTCAATTCAAACAAAGAAAAATCCTGTTAGTTCGAATTTAACCCATATTGCTTTGACATAAAGTACCCATGCCATATACTAGTACAGCGTCGAGCACTCGGACGTTTACCTTAGACATTAATAATATAATGGCATTATAACATGGCAACTTTACAACTCTTTTTGAAAAAATACTGGCGTAATGGTTGTATTGAGCAAGAAAATTTTGATACCTACTACACTGAAAAAGCTTGTTTCTATTACCAAAACCGGAAATAAAATACAAGCTTTTGTTTACACAATTTTAAGTAAGAGTGAAATAAATATTTACAGTAGATATTAGTAAAACCAGTCTGAAAGTAATAATAAATTGCAACCCAGAATAGTAGGTAGCTTCACTAGAAGGTGAAATTGATGCTGTTGCATTATTATTATTATTAAATAAGTAATAGGCTAATATATTGGTGCTATCAAATAAAAGGTACCTAATGAGTGCAGTACAATTGGTCAATTTATTTCGTTTCAAACACTAATAGCCTGGATAGAATATTAATGAGAAACAATGTCAACACAGTTTAAAAAATATAATGTTTCATTACATATAATTAACATGATTAATTGTATTAAAAGCATCAAACTGTGATGTTCAAGAATGGAACTACGAGCCATCATTTGAAAAAGAACCTTATCCCAATAACAATAAGATAGTCATGGGCCCAGCCAATATCACTTACATTTTTAAAGTTGATTAGGCCCATTGACAATTTGATGTCTGTCTGTGTTGTTACAGTTCTGTAGCCATTCAATATATTTTGTACTTTTTCGGGTGCTCAAAAATATCTGAGCATGAACACTAATACCTTGACACTAAACATGTTCAATTTATCATATGGCAACTGTGCCTAAGTAAGGTAAACGTCTGAGTGCTCAATGTTGTACACTGGCATATATGGCATGGGCACTTTATGTCGAAGCACTATGGGTTAAATTCGAAATAAGAGGATTTTACTTTATTCGAATTTAAGCCATGTAATTTTGAGTGTCCATGCCATACTAGTACAGCGTCGAGCACTCGGACGTTTACCATACAATCATTACTACCAACAGTGAGCTTATTAATTTTACCTACAGGAATAAGTACAAGCTAGTGTGTAGTAATCTAGTAATGTACATCTTCAATGTGATACTCTGTATGAAACAATATTAAAAATGTAAAAATGCCCATCATGAATCTCTGATTGCAAACTGTCAAACACTTATGTTCATAAAATTTCTTCTCACTCTTGCAGCAAATGTATGAACTGGCATTGATTGCTAATCAAAACATAAGTGGGTTGAAAGATACAGATGTCACAAGATCTTCGAAATTATTATACATATAAAATTAGCATTATATTTACACAAATATCATAATCTGTGCAATATTGTGCTACAACTAGACATTTGTATTTGTAAAAGCAAGTAAAGACAAAGAAAAGAAAACTACAAGACAAAAAAGAACTAACTATAAGTGTGATTTTAAAGTTCTTAAGAATTAAAAACTATCATAATATGCTCACTCTAGCATAGTACCATCTAAAGCCAAAGCAAATCATTTGTCCCACTCACTCTTACTTTCTAGAAAGAAACAAATGGTCATTTACAATAGACTTTACCATGCTATGGTGCTAGCAGTTAAACTAAATCTAAAACTAAGTAATAATAAAATAAAAATTATAATCTCGCCACCGCTTGTTGTTTCATTAATTTCATCATTTTCATGGGCACTGGGACTCCGGAGTGTGCAGCCTTCGGTTTCCGGACCTTCTTTGCACTTTTGGTTACACTGCCGGGTGCTGCAGCCGGTTTTGTTTCTTTAGGCTTGGACGTGCAAGCCGGTTTCGTTTCCTCAGGCTTGAGCGTGCAAGGCGGTGCCATACTCGCACGGGTCCTCACTGTTGACATGTTCACTGAAAATCAAGAATGGTCACAAGATTGGTATTTTCACTTCACCATTACAAAATAAACACATGAAAGACATCTTAGTTAATGTTTCACCTTTCATTTGTGTCGTATCCACACGTTTCCTGGTAGCCATGGTCTTTTTTATCGACGCGATTGGGGACGCCTTGGATTTTGTTTTCAATACCGTGCGTTGTTGCGGCTTCGGTGTAGCTTTTATACCGTCTTGAGGGGCCATTGTTAGCTTTTTCACTAATGGAGAGCAATTACTTAATTATTATTTGCTCATTTGCCCTTAAATATACAGGTGATATATCAGCAGCACTTTGAGGGAAAACACTTTTTGAAATAACGTTTACACAAACAATATGACGCGACTTTATGACATTGACAATGACAGTTAGTTTTAGTAGCTGTACATACAATAAAAATAAAAATATTATCAGTTTACCACATTTCGGTTTGGAATCATTAAATCAAGCTCAACTAGGTAAATAAAAAAAACAGATAACTTAGATTCTTAATGTAATTTAAAAAATCAAATAATAAATTCACAAAATGAATAGTCAGCGGCGCTACCAAGAACTTCGAATCTCGAACTTCGTATATCTCCGTCTCTGTCGCACTTATAGTTTATGGTACTCGAGCGACAGCAACGGAGATATACGAAGTTCGAGATTTGAAGTTCGTGGTAGCGCCAATGATCAGAACAAGTCTACTTGAACATGAAGGGTTCAGTCTGTTTGAGATAGCTTTAAAAACTCAAATGTCGGATATTGTGAAATGCAATGCTGCCAACATAACTTTGAAAAAGAAAAGTGGAGCGAGTATTGCCATATCGTAGATAAATTATATAGATCTATCGATATTATATATAATCGATTGAGTAATTGATGTTCTTATTTTTCTTTGTATTGCTTACATTCTTTTTAGAAACTAGTCTTCAAACTATATCATTAGAAAGGAATGAATGATTATTTATTGTATTATATTTCTTCTTGATCAGTGGTTATAAAGTTAGCTGTAATCAATGATAAGTCGATAACTTTGATGAGTTTATTTCGATTGTTTAGAAACGAATTAAATCGATGTAATTGATGAGGGTCAATCAATCGCCAAAGTCCCGTAATCTTTTGACGTCCTGAATAACGGCAACATTGCTAATTCGCGTCCATCTTTACTTCGATGTGTTTCATTATTGTTGTTTTACGCAAATTATTACAAAAATATTATTATTCTTCCGTATCATCAGACATCTAATACAACATTTTTCACTGGGATTTTACCGGGACCTCATTCTAGCAAATATTAACTTGGTACGGTCAATTCTGTTGGATGTTTATCATAAGTGTCACATAGTTCCATTATCGTTTGCTCCACTAATGTTTCGTATAATGCTTCGCTGTTGACCTAGGTGCTAATTTGACATAGTCGGGGTTGTTTTTATATTTACTAGCCATTCGATTGGCAAAATGGTTGTATATTTGCGTCGTAATGGAAGGTTGATTTATGTTATTGTTTAGTTTGCAGATGAAGTGTGGGAATGGATAGAGTGAACCAGTTGCGCGGCGGCGGCGCGGGCGGTTCGCGGGACTCGTCGCTGGACGACTCAGGGGCCGAGAACTCCTTCCTGACGGCCAACGACACCCCCTCCAAGTACTACTCTCTCTCAGAGGATGACTCCTTCGACATCACTAAAGACGTGTCCCTAGCGAGCTCGAGCTCTGACACCTCCCTCAATAATGCGGACTGCTTTCCCAATCTGTCTCCAATTGGAAAGAAGGATCTGCTAGACTACAAGATAGGTAAACAAATCGAAGCCGCCAACATTCTGTCTGGTGGGGTCAACATTTTTGATGACAATGAGAGCTCCTATGATGGTAACGAGCTTGTGATCGATGATAATGTTGAAATTGATAAATCTCCGAATTTGAAGTCACCAGAATCCAGTTTACCATTCCAGGATGATAATTTTGATATTGAGGCTTCTACTTCAAAGTCACAAGAGAACCCTGATCCAGATCAGAATGTTGAAACTGAAGATAAATTATTTGAGAGTTCAGACTCTGTGGAAAATAATGTTACATTTGAGCAATCTTCTAGTTTAAAGTCACTAGAAGCTGCACCCTTAGATAAAGATGAACAATCGCTGGAGAACTTAGAGGCTGAGGAATCAGCTCCGCCATTAGACCAGGGAGAGGCTAGTCACCCAATTAATGAACAACTAGAAGACATCCATCTTCCGCTAGACAATGGTGTGGCAGATGAAGCCGAAATCCATCTTCCGATAGACAATGATGTCGCTGCCCTAGCAGACATTGCCCATCTTCCGGAGAATGGTGTAGCGGATGTAGCAGAAATTGCTCTTCCGCTAGAGGAAGCAGAGATTGGAGAGGCAAATCTCCCCAATGACATTGGTGAAGCTAATCTCCCGAACGATAATGTGGAAGAACATTCTGACAATGTTGCTGAAGAGAATGATGATAAGACCGAAGTGGTCCTGCAGATAGATGGGAATAATGTTGCTGCTATAAGCATTGGAACGGGGCTGTACTTGTACCGGAAGGAAGGGCAGGAGGAGCTGGCTGCCGTGCAGATTGTTGAGGGAGAGGAGGCTAGCTTCAAGTTTCTTAAAGTCCGGTGAGTACTACTATGATGATATTAATCATATGGAAATCATCCGTCAGACATTCTTAGACAATACTAGCTATTCTGCCTTACTTTTAAAGATGTAGGAATAGATAAGTTAAGTTCTATTGAAGCCTCACCACAAGGCACTAAGGCTGACTAATGAAAGTCACACTACTTATAGTTTACTATCTCTGCTACAGTGTGCTAATTTTAACAACACATACAACAAACTCTTAACCACCCTTATGATAGTAAGATACATAAATCTTATAACACCAATATTTTTTCAAGAATTGAAAATAACAACTATTCAACCTTGATTTATGTTATTTATTTAAGCCTTTATTATACAAACTAATTGTTCTCATTTACACATTTCAAGTTAAAAATACATTAATAGTATATATCATGTTTGTATGGTTTTTTTAAAACAATTCAATTTATTTATTTATTTATCGTATGGCGGTTACACACTGGTACATATATGTATTCGTATTGATGTCGCTGATAGAGTTCCAGTGTGCGCTGCGAGGTTCAAAAGGAACAGTGCAGCTGCCGAGTTTGTTGTTCTTTTAGCACCACCTCGAGGTCACGTGTAGGGTTTCTAGGGTTATTCCTAAGGACATAGAACAACAACGACCTCCGAACAATTCAATATAGCACCCACTTACTCAAAGATCCTATTAAATGCCATGTGAACAGAAGTATTACAGCAACTTATCTGCTATATATAGATGTGGTCAATAACCTGAGATGAGTGATATAATTAATTATCATAAATTATCCTCAACTTCAAATATGTTACGGAATCCTACATATTTATGAAGACAGTCCTTACTAAGATCAAAAAGGTGTACCAGTGAATTGAAGTACACTAATTGTAGGCTTGGATGAGAAAGGCACATGATCGAGAGTTGTGGAGGTCTATAGGGGAGGCCTATGCCTATGGAAACCAAATGGACGAAGATAAATAGAGAAACATATTAAATTAGTATTTTAGCGCCTGAGTATTCTTTTGTTTGGCTTAATGCTTGTATTTTATTCGTTTATTTTCTACCCACTTAGTTTAGTTATAAAACGATACTTACTGAACGAATGTAATAGGATAGCATAAATTACTTATTTAACTAAGTGGCACTTATAAGGGCGGTGAATCCTGACCCACCTTGACACAGTGCAAACTAGTATGGGGGTCAGTTGACACTTACTTTTGGTTTTCACCATACAAATTTGTATATTAAAATGTAAGTAGCAATTTGTACTTTTACTTATGAAATAAATTTATGATTTATATATTAAATAAAAACATTCATTAAAATTTGGGTGAATAAAGGCTATATTATATTATATTATATTATTTTTCTACTCGTCGACTTTAATCTTTGAATTAAGATTTCGTACACGAAACTAAGATCACATACTTTTTAATCCTGTAGCTCCACGAGCTCGTCACGGAGCTCGTGGTTTCATAAGATAACCGCCAGCAGTCATCTTATGAATCCAGGAGCTGTATAAGATAACTGTGAAGACATCAACGCGCAAAATTTCTAAGCTGCTGCGCTTCATTTCAGCAGGGCGATTTTCAATAGATACCAAGTTTGTTTAATAAATTATTATTTCCGTTGACTCGTAGAAAAAGTATTGTATACAATAGTTATATAATTAGTTTTTTAAGTCTCGTACCTAAATTAGGCCACTCAGCAAGCTTCGTGGCCTAAACATGGTACTCGACTTAAAAAGCATCCATTATATAATGATTGCATAAACTACTATATATTAATTGTAGGCCCCAAATCTTTGTTTATTTTTTCAGTTAAAAGCAGTTGAACAACTCAGGGGTATGAATTTCCAAAGATTACAGTACAATCCGTTTCTGTAAAATCTTTGTGTTTCTAAGAAGACTAGTGGCAAATTTACCTTCACCATAAAATGGTTGTCAATATAGCTACAACATAGAAACGTTGAAAGACCCCCAACTATTTCATTTCAAAGTTCAATGTCTCAAAAACGGCTGAACCGATTTTGTTGAAACGTAGCTAAGAACCATCTCGATCACGTCAGATAATAAAAAAAGCGGCCAAGTGCGAGTCGGACTCGCACATGAAGGGTTCCGTTAAATAAATTGCTTTTTACGATTTATTACGTATTAAAAAAAAACTGCTTACTAGATCTCGTTCAAACCAATTTTCGTTGAAAGTTTGCATGGTAATTGTACATCATATATTTTTTTTAGATTTATCATTCTCTTATTTTAGAAGTTACAGGGGGGGGGGACGGACACATTTTACCACTTTGGAAGTGTCTCTCGCGCAAACTATTCAGTTTAGAAAAAAATGATGTTAGAAACCTCAATATCATTTTTGAAGACCTATCCACAGATAGGTACCCCACACGCATGGGTTTGATGAAAAAAAAAATTGAGTTTCAGTTCTTAGTATGGGGAACCCCAAAATTTATTGTTTTTTTATATTTTCGTGTGAAAATCTTAATGCGGTTTACAGAATACATCTACTTACCAAGTTTCAACAGTATGGCTCTTATAGTTTCGGAAAAAAGTGGCTGTGACATACGGACGGACAGACAGACAGACATGACGAATCTATAAGGGTTCCGTTTTTTGCCGTTTGGCTACGGAACCCTAAAAACCGCATTCAAATCGGCCCATTCGTTTAGGAGTTACGATGCCACAGGCAGACACACACACAGACAGACAGACAGCCACAACAGATACGTCAAACTTATAACACCCCTTTTTTTCCGTCGGGGTTAAAAAGTGGCACTAAACAGAAGAAAATGACCCTAGCCCATGTCTCCCCTTTTGGTCTCTATGTCTAGAAACACTATTTTCACTGACATGAAGCCAAGTAAACAAACTTTCCCTCTTTATAATGTTAGCATACATTAACATCATCATAATAATGAAGACAAGTGTGTTCTTAATATGATTATGATTATTTATGATTATTTATGATTTGGGTCATTGTCAGATTTAGGTTCGCGTCTCTTCGGTGGACATTGCCAATATTAAGGGCTATGAAGCCTAATTTGTGGTTGTACTCTGAATCAGCATAAACGGCGATGCCCCTTCTATAATTATATGTGATAAAAACATGTTATATGTAAACGTAAGCCCTTAACTATCGACCACCGGAAAGATGATTTTAGTTTTTGTGACTGACAATGACCCATCTTCAAAAGTAAGTGATTAGAGTTTAAAGGATAGTTGGTTTGTTTACGTTTTTCGCGACTTCTATGTAACCACATTTTACATTGTACATTAATTAATACATATAAATATTAATGAATAACTGCATTTATTATGTATGATCAATGAGTGTAAATAATGATGTGATTTTTTAATGACTGTATGCTAACTACTGTATTGTAGTAGATTTATTTTTGGAAAACTAGGTATTTAAGTTTCTGTCAAAAATTTAATTTTTGGAACAAGATTTTTGCTGTAGTAGTTGTCATCAGTTATAATTATACTTGTAGGAGTGTTCCAATGACCCCAAATACTTTAGCCGTTTAGTAGTTGCTGGGTAAGGCCGTAAAATTATTACATTTATTTTTAACAAAAATCTGCTTTTGGGTATTTGGTTTTAAAAAAAAGTGATAATTTTGACAGCCTTATCCTGATATTGCCACCTTCTATCTCAATCATCAGATCAGCTCGGTGGTGCCACAATATGGCGTTGTCTCGTCACCATACTTTAAAGAAGTGTGCCAAATTTCAGCTCAATCATATACTGGCATTGGTTTGAAAATTTTGAAGGACAACTTACATATTATGTAAATCTTTTTAAAGCTTGTACAAGAGCCACAATTGGGAATGGATGAAAATTTTAGAATTGCCTGATTTTTTTTTTGGTGATAGGAATAACCTTCCTTAGCACCAGCAAAAAGTTTAGGACGGCGAATGAGACACTTTCCTTGATCCATCTCATATTGCAAAAAATATTTTAAATTTCTGACCCTGGCAATGACAAATATAGCTGCTGCAGCTGTCAATATCATTGCCAGTGTCAGTTTACCACGGATATTTAAGATATTTTCTTGTAATATGAGGCGGATCAAGGAAATAAGTGTCTCATTCGCCATTCTAAACCCAAAACGTAAGTGGGGAAACAATTTATATTTTTCAAAAAATTTTGACGGAGCTGAAAACTCTGAAACTTTTTTCTGGTGCTAAGGAAGGTTATTCCTATCACCAAAAAAAAAATCAGGCAATTCTAAAATTTTCATCCATTCCCAATTAGTTAGAAAATGTACTCGTATGTCGCAAAACAATGAATCTGAACGAGGAACAAAAGAAGTGCATTGTTTTTACTTTTTACCTATTTATTCATAATATATTGAATATGAATGGATATGTGTTTTTCACTGTCTTAATTTGCATAATAATGAAGGAACTGGAAATTGAAATAAATAGTGGTTACATTCTATTATTACATAAGTCACGGTTTTATTAGGATTAGGTAAAACTAGCAAAACGAAATGAATGAAGCTGTATGTTTTTCTAAATTTCCCGCTTATATTTGGAGCAGCTCTATCAACACAATGAATCTTCAAATCTTCATAATGAATCATAATCGAATCTTGATATTATTTTATAAAATGTTCGGCAACGCGCTTGTTGATCTTCTGGAATCGCAAGCGTCCGTAGGATACGGTGTCTGCCTACCAAAGCAGACTGTATGCTTGTTTGCAACTGTTGTAATATAAGTATAAAAATCGGTCAAATGTTTTTATTTACAGTGCTCTTCTGTTCATACTGTCATTTCCTTCTTTTTATTTTAATGTTGTTTTATCTGTTGTTATAGAGAAAACGCTGAAGGCAATTTAGAGGTATATGAAGAAATACAAGAAGTAGTTGTAGTACCTCAAGAAACGGTAAGAAACTATTTATTTGTGTTTTATTCTGTTACTATATCTAAAATATAGTTCACCGCAGATAATACAACAGAAGAGCTCGAAAACATCAGGTTTCTTTTATGGGTCATTGTCAGATTTAGGTTCGCGTCTTTGCCAAAGTTAAGGGCTATAAAGCCTAATTTTTGGTTGTACTCTGAATGCGCATAAAAGGCGTTGCCCCTTCTATAAATCTATGTGATAAAAACATGTTATATGTAAACGTAAGCCCTTAACTATTGACCACCGGAAAGATGATTTTTGTTTTTGTGACTGACAATTACCCTTATATGTTCGTATGTAAATCGTTTTGGGTTATTTTTTGTATTGTTTAATGAATAAACAAATTAAATGAAATACGAAAAATAACGTTTTACTTCAATATCAATCTTGGAACTAATAATACTGCAAAAAGTAATTGCATTGTTCCACATGTTCGGCCTGGTATTCTGCGGGAAGAAATGGTTGAATTTAATTTAGTGGCTACTAATCATGCAGACCATAATTTACTTTGAAAACAAAGTTTTAACCGACGAAAAATCAATCATCCCCTATTTTCCCACCCTTAAGGTTGGTTTTTTTTCTTAATTTATATGGGACCAACTTCGGGGTATACCCTTTCCAATAATTATCAAAATCGAACTACTCAGTAAAAAGTTATGCGTGGTCATACATAAAAAATAAAAAAATATACGCGTTGACTTGAGAACCTCCTCCGTTTTTTCGTCGGTTGAAAATGCCCAAATGAGCCTGAACAAGCCTTAATCCCTCAAAAAAACAACCATGTCCCAATTCTTCAACTGGTCCATAACGTAACTTGATAATTTCGTTTCGTATTGCAGCCCATCAGGGAAGGCAGACCTGCAGCGGCAGTCAACGTCGCCGCAAGCACGTCGAGAGAAAACAATAAACCTGTTGTAGTTTGTGAACCAAGCACAAGCAAACAAGTGGAAAAGAAAGAAAACACACCAGACAAGGACCCCGCAGTTCCATCCACTTCCAAACAAGATAATGAACCTAATAAAGACCCGGGTGAACCTAAAAATGAGCGTAACGTAAATGGCAAAATGGTTAAAATTAGCGAGTCAAGAAAATCACCTCTTATGGCATATCATTCTACACCTAATAAAGAAGGAATTCCTTTGACTAAAACAATGGTAGAACAGCAACTACACCCTAACAGGCATTCGGACAACATCAAGAAAACTATAGAAGTTCATACAGACAACTGTAAACAAAAGTCTTTGGAGACACCATCAACGTCGAAATGTAAGGATTATCTTAGTACTGATAAAAAATCTGACGAAGCATCTGCAGTAGACAAAACAAGTGATAAAGACACTCCGGAGAAAAAGCGAAGTAAATCGGAAAAGAAAATAGTGCCTGAATTAATTGAGAGGAAAACTCAAGAAGTGACTTTCAGTTCAAGAACCAAACCCAGCAAAGTAGAGGTTGCGAAGTCAAATGAAGATAACGCGAAAACTTCGGTGATAGATAAAGTGCAGGAAACAGACATGGCGCCAATTGATAGTGATGACGAAAAGAAGAAGAAAGTGGAATCTGATGACAAATCTAAGAAATCAATTGAAATTCCGAGCACAAGTAGGTGCATTAAAATGCCACCCGCAATTTTAAGTAAGGAAAATAGAGTTGAAGAAAAACAACTTTTAACACCAATACAACCTATAACAGCAACAAATAAGGATTTGAAAGATGTAAAGATTTCAACAACTTCCCCATTAGTTGTAGCTTCAATGGTGATTGACCACTCAGAAGCTAAGATTCCCGAAATTGTAATACTAAATGAAAAACCAGTGGTCGCACCTACTGAAATAATTGAATCCAATGACATGGAGGTTGATGAGGACGTTTTAGTTATAGAAGAACAAATTATTGAAAGTCAACCAGAAGTTTATGAAATGAAGAAACGTGAAGAGGACACTGTTACTCTAACTGTTGAAAAGAAATCAAAAATAATTGATGACCAAATAAAGAACGTTTTGGGAACAGGAGAATCTAAACCTACATCTTCTGTCAAAAATAGCATTAGCATTGTTTCAACTCCTGATATCAGCCAATCGAGCAAAATAGATACTACGACAGTAAATTCTGTAGAACATATCAACGTCATAAGTAACAGTGATAAGTCAGGAGTAGAAAATAAGTCTAAAATTGAAATGGAAATATCTAGTTTAAATAGAGAAGAAGCTAAAGGCACAAATTCTAAAGATGCTCAATTAAACCATAATATTAAGCCAATGAGAAATGAATCTACGGATGAAATTACAATCCCTAGAGAAAGTTTGGTACAAAATGTAGAACTATCAAAGAAAGAATTAACTGAAATTAAACCTATTGAGAAGAAACCCGAATTGAAACTTAATGCTGTAGAATCTCTGATCCCAACAGCTAAAGCAAACCATACATTCAACAACATACACATTTCGGAGACAATAATTTCAAAATTGGAATCCACAAGCAAAAACATAGAGAAAAAAGATGTAAAAACCTCGACATTACTACCTGTTAAAGAGCAACGACACACTGGTTTACCAATTAATACTCAAAATTTAGACAGACCACAATTTAAATCCGATATTAAACCTACAGTTACAAATGCTCCTGAAGCCAAGAAAGAAATGAACCATAAGTTAGCTTTTACTGCAATTGATCCAAAACCAAAATCCATTAATAACAACCACGCACCAGTTCCCTTCGGCAAATGGACTGAAGTCAATCGCCAAGACTTTTTAAATAAAATCAAGGAATCTAAGCCTGTCAACACCTCTAATGCAAACCAAATAAAGCAACCAAACGACTTAAATAGACGCGATGTCTTAAAAAAGATTGATAGTCAAAGGCAAACCTACAATGCCAATGTTAAAATTCTAGAATCACAAAATAAGGGTAATGTGAAAACAGAAGCATTTGCGAGCAAAACTGTCCCTGCGACTATAACTAAGCGGGAGACCAAAGTTCCCGTGAAATCAGAGGCTCCTGTTGTTAAACCAAAACCGATACTGGAAAAGAAACCGATACCAGAACCAATCCAACAGATCCCCGTAGAACCCACCGTGGCAGCAACAGCCACTGTATCTAGTACATGCAAAAAGGAGCAGCAAAGAAAGGAAATCAATAACCAAGACATAATCGATAAAACCGTCGAAGGTATCATCAACAGAGCAGTGTCAGGAAAAAGTCCAGAACCCGTTAGTCAGGCAGTCACAGAAACACCAATTGTTGAGAGAGTGGAGAAGAAATCGGAAGAGAAAACCAACAGCCAACCTACCCTCTTAGACGCTATAGAAATGAAAATGAATGAGCTACACGGAATCCCCTTCGTGGAGAGGCCGCCGCATGAACTACCCCGACCCTATATAACGGAACCTAAAGTTTCACCTACAGCTGAAACCCAGAATGTACCGCTAAACGTCTCCAAGATTCCTAACCTCGTGCCCCTCAATAAATCTCAGCAGAAGCTGAAAGACTGCGAGGACGATATCATGCATCTTGAGACTCCGAGGGAAAAGTCCTCCAATTCATCTCTAGACCTATCTAAACCAGAAAAGTCGCTCGTGAAAACGATTGCAGCCCCCGAGAACGCGAGCAAGGACAAAGTAATAACAGAAACAGAATTCGACAAGTTCGCCCGACGCAATTCTGTCACATACGAGAATTGCTTGACTGTGACTGATTCTCACCAGGTCATCCAAACTGTAGTGCCGAAAGAGGTGCCACCTAAGAAGATCTCGCGAAACGAGCAAATGCTCGCCGAGGCTAAAGCCAAGTCGCCTCACAAGCATCTGCCTATAAAGCAATACCATCCCAGCAAAGCTGCCAGCAAGTACGTGCCACAAGACAAGCAGTACCAATCCAAGCTCCAACTGGCGTATCAGACCGCGATAACAAAGCGGCGTATCGACAGTCCCATCACTATACTCGAGGACAAACCGGTTAAAGTCGTTTATCTAGACTCTAACGTGTCAGAGTTCACTTCAAATCAGCTGAATGTCCAAGGACGTGACCTATCGCCGGCCAAGCGACCGTTGGAAGCCGATGCGGTCACTGTCGGGACTTGCGACTCCCTCGACTCGGACATCTTAGACGCTATCGACGACAATAGACAAGACGAACTGAAAACAAAGAGCAAACATCAGAGGAAACAAGTGCTCACCCCTGTGGAGACGCCCGATTTAGAGTTGATCGAGCCGCGCGATTTAGGGATCGAAGTTTCCCCTAAGAAGAAGCGGAAGACAGAAGACCGGCTCGAGAGAAAGAATCTAGTTCCCAAGAAGTCCTACCTTCTTGGCCGAAGCGCCCCCGCTGAGATAGAAGTGCCTCGGCACACAGAAACACGGCCAAACCCGGCTCCAGCAGTAGTCCACAGCGGTGCGGTGTCGGCCATAGACAGCTTAGTGAAGGCGGCAGAGCTTCTCGAAAACCAGTCAGAGAATATGAACGTTAGTGTCCAAAGCGTGGACAGTTCTCAAAGCACTCCATTTAAACGCGGTCGTGGCCGCCCTAGGAAGAATCCTCAACCGGATATGGACATTACGGTCAGTCCGCAGAAGAAACCTAGACTCATCGACGCCAAACCTAAACATATCAGCAGCTCAGACGAAGATTCTAGCGACGATGATCTAATGATCAAGGAAAACTGGACGATGGGGAAGATAAACGAGAAGATCGTGTGCCCCATCTGCAACAAACTGTTCCGCTCCGAGAACGTTGTATTTAAGCATGTGAAGCACTGCACCGGGCCTTCGCCGAGCCGCTCCGACGGGAAATGCAGCCCGAGGCGATCTCGACTGTCGAGAGAAAGCGAGACCAAGTCGAGAGAGAGCGAGACCAAGTCGAGAGAGTCAACAAAGTCCCGCGCCTCGAGATCCAACGATCCTGACGAAGACTTGTCTCCAGTCAGAAAAACCCCTAAGAAACGGAAGTCGAAGGACTCCGCGAAATCTTCCTCGAGCGACGACGTCATTCCGGTCGAAACTGATTCCAAAGAATCTGAGAAGAATGACTTACCCGCGAAGAACGACCCGCGAAAAACCATCAAACCTAAATTAAACCTGAGAACTAATTTTAATAATCTCGTTTGTGAAATATGTGGTAAAAGCTTCAGGCAGCTTTCCTACCTCGTCAGCCACAAGTTGCAACATAAGAAAGAGGAACAGAAAAAGACTACCGAACCGACAACGGATAAATCTGTATTCAGTTGCGAGACGTGCAAGAAAGAATTCAGGAAGCTGCATCATTTGGTGCAACACAGGCTGATCCATAATCCGGTACAGTCGAGAACACTGCGGAAGACATCGTCCGAGCAGAAGGAGCTTATCAAAATCCAGGATGCCAAGTTGGAAGACCAGAGTGCCGGTTTCCGCTGCGAACCCTGCGATAAATCCTTCAGGAAACTACACCACTTGGTGGAGCACAGAGAGACCCATGACGGTATAAATCGACAGAGGTCTAACTCGATAACGCAGGTCCCCGAAAAAGAAAAGCCGACGCCTCCGCCGCAGTGTGAAATCTGTAAAAAAACCTTCAGGAAACTCCACCACCTGATTGAGCATAAAGAACAACATCTAGAGACGAGCTCGGAGAAATCCGACGACCAGAAAAGCGTGAAAAGTTCGTTGTCCACTAAAGACATTATACACGAATGCAATCTGTGCTACATGGTGTTCCCTAACGAACATTCGCTGAACAAACACGCGGTCATTTGCTTGAGGAAGAAGAAGCAATCGGCCGCTAAACAGGCAGCGGCACAAGAAGACAAAAGCGCAGAAGACGCTACAGAACCAGAACTAATCGGAGAAAGTAAAACAGAGTCTGTTAAAGAAGTAGAACCCGCGAAGACAAAAGATGAAGAAAAAGTGGAGATACCTCCAGAAAAGCCAATCGATCCTCCAAAAGCGGAAGTCCCTCAAACAAAGGAAGATCTTCCTAATCCGGTAACAGTTCAGCCTGTTCAAAAAGAAAAAAAAGAGGTTGAAAAGATGCCGCCGGCGCCTGAAACTCCGATCCCCAAAGTGAAACCAGCAGAAACGCCAGTTAAGAAACTAGTAGACGAGATTATTGTGATTGAAGACACGCCTGTGAAAAAGAAACCTATTAAAGATAAAGGCGCGCCATCTGTGACTATGCGGCAGAAAGTCGCTCCGTCCGAGGAGCGAGCGTCTTCCAGCGATGACGACGAAGTCCGCTACATGCTCAACCCCGACTTCAAAGCCACAGCGAATTCTGAGAGAAAAACCTACAAGCAAATCCGTGCGAATAAGTACGATTCGCTACAAATAGAGCGGAAACGCGTACCACAGCAGGACGTAGCGAGGAGATCGGTACTCCAACAGCCGCCGAAGATCCCGCGTGTCCGCGCCAAGTCTGGTGACGTCGCCCCTCCAAAACCGACCAAGAAAGAAGAAGTGCCTGCAACAGACTCCGATGACAGTGACGTGAAGTATTCCTTCCCACCAGCTCCTGTTAAAACGGAGAAGCAAGAAGCTTCAACGACCGAGCCGAAGCGGAGAAAGACCATAGCTGAGAAGCAGAAGGTTACAGAAATTGAGCCGAAACGTAGAAATACCAATGTTGAGAAGCAGGAGGTTACAGAAATTGAGCCGAGACGTAGAAATACCAATGTTGAGAAGCAGGAGGTTACAGAAATTGAGCCGAAACGTAGAAAGACCATGGTTGAGAAGCAGGAGATTACAGAAATTGTGCCGAAACGTAAAAATACCAATGTTGAGAAGCAGGAAATTACAGAAATTGAGCCGAAACGTAGAAAGACCATGGTTCAGAAGCAGGAGATTACAGAAATTGTGCCGAAACATAGAAAGACCATGGTTCAGAAGCAGGAAGTTCCAGAGGCTGAGCCGAAGCGAATGAAGACTATGGCTGATAAGAGGAAATCTCTCAGCGGGATAGCGAAACGGAAGTCTCTAGGGAAAGCCATTGTCAAAGCAGCAGCCAAGCCGTCACTCGCAAAACCGATCAAACGACGTAAGTACGACTTGTTTGTTCCGTTTTGACCCTAAGAGACCTTTTCTTTTGTCTTCTCAAAGATTTTTCGACATTATGAAACGATGCAAGTTCTAACAGAACTACACAAACCCGACGTTTCTTGTTGCAATTGAATAAAGGCAAAACTTGAAACCACATACACAGCGATATGGCCAATGTGGCATCATTGACTTTCTAAATGTTATAAAGCAGGATTTAACTTGTAAGAATTGGAATTACTGTTTCGAGTTTGCCCGTACTATCTACCGTACTAGGTACTTTATCAACAGGAAAACTAGATGTAAAATACTTCCTGTGTATGTGGTAATTAATTGATTATATAAATTCCATCCACTAATAAATAACTATATCTCAATTTGCTTTAAACGCCACCTAGCACCAGTTGTTAAGACTAACGTGTCAAATATGTCACACAAATTAAAATTTGTTTGATGTGCCTGGGCAAGGACTTGAGATTCCTAGAAAAAAAGGCCTCTGAGGCATATCATTTTGTAATAGCGAGATAACCGAAAACGCTTGGTCACGCTAGCTCAGATGCAATCCTGTCAATCCGGAGAAAGTGCCCCTCCTTCTCATTGCGTTTTATCATTGGTGTAACAATCTAGGTAGGACAATCTATATTAGAGTTTAAAAATACCGTATACTTAAGATGGTTTAATTTCCATACAAAACGTCTTTTGTCACTCGCAGGCTAACGGCGTGATATTTAAAAAAAAAATTGTAACTAACTTTCATAAATTGGCTGTCCATTTTATTTGAGAAAAATGGTTTTCCAAAAGTCCCAAACTAATTTCTCAAATTATTCAAGTTTTTTCTAGGAAAGGGGGAATTTCGTGCAAATGGAAAGCCAATTTATGCAAGTTTGTTAAGTACATACGTTTCTTAAAATATCACGCCGTTAGCCTGCGAATGTCAAAAGAGGTTTTGTATGGAAACCGAGCCACCTTAACCCGTCACGCGTCCGGCCCCTCAGCAGTGAAATGGCCGGTAGTGTCCCCATACAAACAAAAAAAACCCGGTTTCTCACAGAAAATCAGAATTGTACCTACCTTAAGCATAATTATATGCCATGAGTTACATATCATTGAAAAGGTAGATGAATGTTTCGTTTCATTTTGTAAAACATAATAGTTTTTCTTATATATCATGAAGATTATATAAATCTCTTTCCAAATTTTTTGTTTTTTCTGTTCACTACTCTCATTTCACACACAAATTGCACTAAATATATAGCCACCCACAATTTTTCACATAAACTTATTTGTAGCTAGTGCGTTTCCGCATTGATTTTACATATTTGTACTATCACAAAATACATAATTACTTTCTAAATAATTGTTTTTTCGCAAAAACAACGAGGACGGCTTTTGGCCGCCGTTACGGCCGGGTCGGCCGGTGCGGCAACTGACAACATGTGGCGATTTTGACCGTTGCGACGTCACCGAGTATCGTCTGCAATACAGTCTTAGTCGAGTGTTTATTTTTCGAGATATATTTTTTTGAATCTTTCATTGTATTTATGTAATAAGTCAATATAGTTATGAAATTAATATAAAAACGTGGAAGAATAAGTGTTTAGATAGGTAAGTTAGTAAAGAAGAAAATACTTATTACAAAATAATGTTTTTGATCATAATAAAGTACCTAGTTAAAGTCTTTGTTGACTCAAATTTAGACATAGACATCATTTATTGGTAATAAGGGTATTACACTGGCATTTATATCTATTTTTTTTACAATAACTCTTTATAGCGCAACAGCCATTCTCTATTTCGAAGAAGAAATTTACTATAATATCTAATACTAGCTGACTCCGCGAACTTCGTATCGTCATACCAAATGTATGAGGAAATCAAAAATTCTTTTTTGTAAAATGTTCCATGTTTTAATCGTTATTCTGCTATTCCGAGCAAGGACAAACCCAAAAAATCAAACATCAAAAAAATCGGTCCAGCCGTTCTTGAGTTATATATATACAGGGTGTTTGGTCCATCGTTTGCCAAATTAAAACGTCAGGTAGTTTTGGTCATTTGCTATCACTGCCAGCATTAAAAAAATAATTGTGGCCGCGGGATTTTTAATATTTAGGGTACACCCTTAGAATTTTTTTTTTTTAAATATTAAAAAAAAACCCGTGGTCACAATTTTTTTTTGAATGCTGGAATTGATAGCAAATGACCCAAACTACCTGACGTTTTAATTTGGCAAACGATGTACCAAACACCCTGTATAATAGATATAGATTTAGTATCGGTATTATTGTTTATGTTATCTTATCAGGTTACAAAGGACGCCGACAAAATCTCTGAGACCCGAAACTTCTGAGGTCGTAAATAGCCGTTCTGCTTTTGTTATTGTTAATTGCCTTGAACACGTGCATCATTACACTTGGTTTGCTTGGAAATTATGGTCTCAAACTAAACACACCAGGTACCTATCCTATTTTCAGTCGTAAAGGTACTTTGAAACTGTTCAATTAAAAATTATTGTGAAATTGGTTGTTTTTCTAACTTCACTCCATAAAAAATGTTTCGTTTTATAGAGTTAGCACTGTATTTTCGCCAATAAAAACTCGGATAAAACTAACAAGTTTAAAAAAAACATTAAATATTTGTCGATTGCACTTTTAACCATAACTACTACGAATACTTAATTAAATTAATTTATTCAAATATACCAACGTTTCATGAATAAGTACCTAACTAAATAAAATACGAAACTCTAAAAACGTTACATAATCATAATAAAACGACTATAATAGCCACGATGACATTATTTTTTCACCATTTGAACAATGTGTACAAAAAATATATATTTGTAAAACAAAAATTTGTTAACTTTTTTGTCAACGGTACACCAGTTCGTGGTACAGAGTAGTACTTGTTGAACAAATTATTGAATTTTTACAAATTCGTAGGTTTTTAGGCAAAACCAATAGTAAAAATCGATTCCCGATTACATTTGGAACAAAGTTATCTATTTCTCAGAATGATTGGAAATAATAAATGCTTTCAATTTAGCAAAATTCGGTGACCGCCATTATGATTTCTTGCGTGATTAAAAGTTACAACGTTTTTTTACTATATAATTTTGGTGTGCGGCTAAAACAAATAATTGAAATGGATTACGTACTCAATTATCAGTAATTTGGTGTATAAAACATGGAATAATCAACTACCGTTTAAAAGATTTCGACATTTTTTTCACACTAGATACAACTTTCACCGGCTAGAAAAATGCAATATGGCGGAGCCGTAACGTGCGGTCGGTGCACTATGACGTTTTTAATTTGTTTACTTGAAATTCTCAGTTCTCATTGGACTAAAAAGATCAAATTCGAGTCAGTGAAGAACTGTGAATGGCTCACGTATTTTTCTAGGTCAACCAATCACAAACGGACCATAGGAAAAAATACCAAAGACAACGGTCGCTCCTAGTCACCAACGTGGTGACTGGGACGCTACCGGCAAAATTTTTCTAGTCGCCAACGTGGTGACTGGGACGCTTGAGGGGTTAAAGATATATCACCCGCCGCGACCGCTTTAGCCTAGTTGGTAGTGACGCTGCCTACGCAGCAAGAGGTCCTGGGTTCGAATCCCGGTAAGGGCATTTATTTGTGCGATGAGCACGAATATTTGTTCCTGAGTCATAGATGTTATCTATATAAGTATATGTTTATCTTCGTCTTGTACCCATAGTATAAGCCTTGCTTAGTTTGGGATTAGGTAAGCTTTGCTTAGGTTGTGTAAGATTGTCCGCAAATATTTTATTTATATTTATTGGTCGTACTTCAGGCATAGCGGCGGCCGAGCATCGCTGCGACTGTGGACAGCTGTTCAGTAGCGCGGCCCTGCTCGCACGCCACGCCTCTCTCGCTCACACGCCGCCGCGCGTGCGCCGCCCCCGCGGCCCCGACGCGGGCAGCTCTAGTGTCGACACCGCCGGGACTAGTGTCGACACCGCCGGGACTAGTGTCGACACCGCAGGGACAAGTGTAAACACCGCCGGGACAAGTGTCGACACCGCCAGGAAAAATGTCGGAGCCACGAGGAAAAGTGTCGAGCAACCGAAGAAAAACATCGCGGCAGGCGCAAAACCGAATCGCAAATCCATTGTAGCGAGCAACCGCAAAAGTGTGGAGCAAGGGAAAAGTGTTGCTAGCAAGGACCTCAAGTCTAATGTCGAGATG
This sequence comes from Epinotia brunnichana, assembly GCA_963854355.1. Lineage (NCBI taxonomy): Eukaryota > Metazoa > Arthropoda > Insecta > Lepidoptera > Tortricidae > Epinotia > Epinotia brunnichana. The sequence goes on along the minus strand of OY977945.1, from coordinate 1,432,292 downwards.
AAAAGTGTAGCTCCTGTGGCTAGCAAGGACAGCGCTCGGAAACCTGCGAAGACTCTCTCCAGGAGTCGCGCACACACCGGCGTGCCGATGCCGACCACGCAGAAGCGTCCCCCGCGAAAGTAAATATATGAGAAGCGTCCCTCGCCGATGTAAATATATGAGAAGCGTCCCTCGCGGATGTAAATATATGAGAAGCGTCCCTCGCGGATGTAAATATATGAGAAGCGTCCCTCGCGGTAGTAAATATATGAGAAGCGTCCCTCGCGGATGTAAATATATGAGAAGCGTCCCTCGCGGATGTAAATATATGAGAAGCGTCCCTCGCGGAAGTAAATATATGTACCACACGGCCCGGGCCCATTGGTGCGAGGCCTATTAACCGAGGATTGCAGAGTTACGTAACTTTTGAAGCGGACTTCTAAACTGAGACTGTTATGGGGAATAGAATCTTTAATGAAATTTAAGCTAACGGACGTCCGCTTTAAAAGTTACGCAATTGCCCTACCGGTCGCCCAAACTAGTATGATTAACAATGTAAACAAATTAAACATGTAACCTCTAGACTAGATCATTCAACTTGATTTAAGTAGTTTGTTTACGTTCTAAATGTGCCGACTTTAGTCACTAACTGTTGCACTAGTTGGGGCCCGGTCGACCATGTGGTGAGGCCTTACGGTTTAGTTGTAGGGGGCCACCGCTTCACGCCGGGGTCCACTAAGGATCTTGACTGATTCTGAAGCTATCCCGAACACTAATAAGTTGTCGCCACTGAGAGCAAATTGAGAAGCTATTTGAGATACTATACAATTCCGAAGAGTAATTGGTCCGAAAGCACGTTTTTCCCGAATTTCAAGAAAACAATGTTCTGCTGAAGGAACTTTTGATTTTATAAGATATGATACTAATTTAACCTATTTACATATTTTATGAAATCACCTGTGTCCAAATTTTCCTCTAGTGGGTTTAGGCGCATAACGTCCCACTCGCAAAACGTCCCTCCACCAAAATTACTTCCCATTCGCAAAACGTCTTCTCTGCAAATGTAAAATCATTCGCAAAAAATCCCTTTCTTAAAAGGTCCCACCCCTTTCGCAAAACGTACCTTCTGAGAAAGCCCCTTTCGCTGAAAGTCCTTACTGCATAACGCCCCTTTCGCAAAACGTCCCGTCTGCGAAATGACCCATTCCCAAAATGTCCCGTCTGGAAAAAGCTTGTTTAAGTAGAGACTAGGAGTCACTCTTCTCATGGGATAAGAGATGGCCAAATAACGGGTCATTTTGCGAAAGAGACGTGATGCGAACGGGTCATTTTGCGAAAGGGACGTGTTGCGAACGGGTCATTTTGCGAAAGGGACGTTTTGCGAACGGGACTTTATTTATGTGAAGGGACGTTTTGCGAACGGAAACTTTTACAGACGGGTCGTTTTGCATAAGGGACATTTAGGAAAGGGATATTTCGCGAAAGGGACATTCTGCGAGTGGGACGTTATGCGCCCTTACCCTTTAGCGGAAATTGGCTTTTGGACAAATGACACTTAGGAATGTTTGTGTTCCTAGCTACTGGCCGCTTTTGGCAGTGTCAGTGTAATGTTACTTGTGAATTAGTCGTTTGGTAATCAAATTCTAATCTCAAAATGCGGTGTTTAAGGCTAATCAATCCGTCAACGTTTTTGATAAAGAATAATGAAGAGAATACACAGAAATTATGAACAATGTTTCACAATACGAATCACAATAGTGCACACACTAGAATCGACTATTTTGAATACTTGAACCTGACACGGCAGAATTCTTATGTGGGCTTGTTGAAATTTTTTTGAGAACAGAAACCGAACCTTACAGACTTAGCAATTAGTCACAAAAACTTGCTATAGTTAGAGTGAAAGGTATGTATTGCTGTTTCATTCCAGCTATTGCAAGTTGTTGTGACAAATTGCTAGGTGTTGTTCCTATAGCCAAGACGACCGCAGGTGAACAAGACGATATTGGTTTTGTGTCTGCGATAAGTGTTCCGGCTGTAACCTCTCATAATTCCTTAAATACCAAAGGAGACAGAATTCCTTGAATATTTATTTTTGCAGTGGACATCGTTTAAGGGTGGCCCCGGACTGATGTTGCGGGCGGCTTCAGTGGTTGTAAGCAGTCGCTAGTTGGAAGCAAACCGGTTTACGGTGAATAGCCGGTTATTCTAAACCGGGAATAACCGGTTCGCGACCCGCGCTCGCTAGGTAGGACGCGCCACGCGCTCACAATAAAACGCGCGGACCACTGTATAGAAATATTTTTACAATTTGGAAATATTTTGTTATTGTGGGCCGTCGCGTCGCGTCTAAATGTCTATATTGTACATTTGCGATAAGGTATATTTTGTCAATTTCAATTGTTGTAGAATAAGAATAACTAATCTATTTATGTTGTTCGATAGTTTAAGAGTGATTTCAGATGTTCCGTTGTGCAATCTCTATTGGCTATGTATGTAATGCATAGTCGAATACTGTTTACAATGAATGTTTTAATACTTAGTGTGTAGGAAGATTTATTTAAAGAATAGGGTTTAAGTTGCAGAGCCAAATGACCTTGTTAGGTCGTTTGAGTGTTCTCATTGTTCATTTTAATCCTTTAGGGGTTTGACGTCTGGCTCCCACCACGTCTGGTGGCTATTTAGGCCTCTTCCCAAAATGTGAACTCCCACCACGGCTTTTTCCCATTATGTACACTTCTCAAAACGTCTACTTACCAAAATATCTAATTCTCATTATGTACACTTCTCAAAACGTCTACTTACCAAAATATCTAATTCCCATTATGTACACTTCTCAAAACGTCTACTTACCAAAATATCTAATTCTCATTATGTACACTTCTCAAAACGTCTACTTACCAAAATATCTAATTCTCATTATGTACACTTCTCAAAACGTCTACTTACCAAAATATCTAATTCTCATTATGTACACTTCTCAAAACGTCTACTTTGTTACTTAATTTGCAAGGCACTAATGTGCTCAACATTTTCATAGGCTCACTGTACACTACCGATTACTGATAGTGTGTGCTACTATTATGTGCATTATGTGGTAAATGTCCTAAAATGTCTTTTTATAGTGTATTTTTTAAACTTTATTTTTGAGTAGCAACTCGCCTAAGTAGCGTCTTGTCTAAGTAGCAACTCGCCTAAGTAGCCAGTCGTCTATCCTACCTATTTTACTCTAAGGCAGGTCAGTGTAGGTACGACGACGAGCGAAGCGAGGAGGAGTGTTAGGAAGAACTGTGACCCTACAGCGCGCGAGCCGAGCGAGCGAAGCGAGCGTGCCGCGGCAGCGGCCGGCGAAGCGCCAGAACTGACTTTATACGAACAAAATTGCTAATTAGTCCAGTTGCTACTTAGTCCAACTTGACTTTTAGCATCTGGAGTAATTAGCAAAAAAGTCGGTCGGAAATTAACATCAAAGTTAACATTTTGGGAAGTGATAATTTAGGGAATAAGCCATTTTGAAAAAGTTAACATTTTGGGAAGTGGTAATTTAGGAAATAAGCCATTTTGAAAAAGTTAACATTTTGGGAAGCGGCCTAAATAGCCACCAGACGTCAAACCCCTAAAGGATTTTAATAAATGTGGAAACACCTCTCGTCACAAGTTCTATGTTTCTCAAAAGTGATATCCAGGCGCGCAATCGAATAATAACAATTGAAAATGGATTTATTGACGCGACTATGTAAGTATTTTAATTTGCTTTGTTGGCTATTGCTATAATAATAAACTGAATAATTTCACTATCCAATTTGGTAAAGTCAATAATACAATTAAGTTTTATGATTTTTTAGGACACTTTATTTTCCTTCGAAATAGTAGCTAAAATTTTGAAATGATTGCAGTTGTATTTTAGGTTGGAAATATAGAATTATGAACATATGATTTGAATGTTTGCATTGTCTGTGGATTTATCGAATCATCAGTGATACTGAACTGTATGTTGGAGGCGTAAGTTCTATATTTGGGTGATGAAGTCAAGGTTTGTTTGAGAATGTGAGAGATTGGCGTTGCCCACGCATATTGATGGAATTGTTGGATGAGAACTTCCTGCCCACATTGATTATTTAGTGCTTCTTCAATATTTTGGAATCATATACGATATTGATGTATAAACGAACTATAAGAGACTAGTTATAGTTAGATCATCGTAATGACAAATGTTTATAGATATATGTAAATGAATTTCGAGGAAACCTCAATTTGGATTAACTTTATATTTGACAAATTAGGATAAAAAACGATATTTTTGGAATCAATAAACAATTGAAAATCGAGTATTAAAACAAATTTCAAATTTGAGGATAGAGAAATAAGTAGGACCAAAATTAATGTAGTTTTATTTCCAAATTGTTGTACCCCCTAACTGTACACTATAACTTAAATGTCAAATTCTACAATAACACTAGCTGTCTCGTGAGATTTATGTTTTAGAAGCATTTAACGTAAATTTTATATTTTATGTAGATATCATTAATTTTAATATAATAATGCAGTTTTGGTTAAAGGGTTATATTATAAATAAATTGTCAGAAAATAGTTCATGTGTTTATTTTCAATCGAATATATCAATGTATGTTTATGATTTGTAATTTATGTTATGACAATAAATATTAATGCATCTTATTCCGATCCTATTTTATCCTAACCTCTTTCACATATGATGTCCACAATACTGGGTTCCATCAACTGGGGATCTACACATCTCAGTTGTGCAGAGGCCAGGGCATCCTCCAGTAGCGCATTGAGAAGCCTCTCGTCGTTGCCCATGCAGGATAGCCTCTGCTGCAGGAAGTGAATGTCCACCTGCAATTGCTGCAAGCCATGGCGTCCAAAAGTACGCAGCCTCACGCACTCCACTAGCGCCTTCAGGGCTACTTTGAGAGCGCCATTTGACAGAGCCGCCCGGTCTGCACCCGCAGGGCTGAACACCTCGATTCTCTCAGAGAATATCCTATTTATTGGAGAGAATGATGATGGGGCGCGCGACCAAATTGTTCTGCGGCTGGAGTCACTTGATTGCTTTATGCTAGTTGGGAATAGTTGAGATGCAGCACTGTCCGCACTTGCAAGAGTTTCTACAACCCTCCTGCATACAGCCCGAGGGCCCCTGGGCTCTGGAGCGCGGAGCCAATCCCTAGCTAACACAGACACTCTTAACATCTGCGCAGCAGTCTGGCCTATATAAACGACTTCAGAATCTAAAGCAGTCTGCCCTGCTGTTGATAGATGCACCATTATATTGTTAGTATCTTTGTTCTCAACTGATAACCCCGGAGCAGACTCCTCTAACAGCTTGAGCAAATGAGTGTGTAGGGTATTTACACCATTATCTTGCATTTCCAAGCAAAGTTTGGCTAGAATCAGCAGTAACTCAAATGGAATGTTATTATTGGACTGCAAGCAGGCCATTTTTTTAACAGTATCAGACAGATTTACCATGGATTCAAAAATGATAACCCAACAGTTATCAGCCACAGCATTGGCACACCAAGTCTTCAGTCCAAATGACAGGTTATTTTGTAGGAATGCCATCAAGTCAAGCAGTGAAGCCTGTATTTTCTGCATTAGATAAACTTGTAGGGAGTTGAGGATGTCTTTGAGATCGGGGCTCTCGGTGCCCTTGCTGGCGAGGGACTGCCTCACTTTCATGAGGCTCTCCTTGAACTGGGCTTGGATTGACTGGTACTGTATAGTCGCCTTATGATTGATGCATTGAATAACAGTCTCAACAGCTTTATTGGACATGCTGTCACTCAATATGATCTCAGTCATTGCCTGCAGTTTTCTAAAAAACTTATCCAAGCCTCTAATAAGAATCTCTGTGCCTATGTTCTCTGGCCTTTTGACTACTGTTTCAAAAAGGTGGAATACTTGAGTCATAACTTTGTCTGCAAAATCAGGCAAGTTTGGATTGTCTTTCTCCTGAAACATTTCATGGTAGCATGATATGACAATGCAGAGGTCAGCTAGAAGAGTGTTGTTACATTTTTCAACCCATTCTAAAATGTCTGTACTTTCCACCATGCCACTCAAAGCTTGCAGATGTTGGTCGAGTCGGCTCTCTGAGCAGCTCAAAAATATGTCCTGTAGAGATGAATCTGTCTCCTGTAACTGTCTTAGCAATCCCACACTCTCGGCTAACTCTGACGCGGTTGTGTCAGGACTCAAGAGCCTGTCCCTCAATGTTTTCTTCAGTCCATCTATTATTTCAGAACATTCTGTTTGAATGCTTTGGAATGATGGCTGGTTACCGTATTTCTGCAGGACCCGTTGAGCGTGCGTGTAGTCGTGGACGGCATCGGAGTAGCGCCCGTCCTCTATTGCTTTGTTCAGTTGAGACGGAAGAAGGAAAAGAAACTGCAGTTTATCCAACAGCTGTCGCGTTCCGCACAGCCTGCTCACATTATTACCGCTTTCTTTCAACGAATCGGATATTTGAGCGCTAAAAGACGTGATTGTATTCATGTTTTCGCTAAGCTTGTTCATCTCTTCCTGCATAATTTTAAAATCTGATCGCATTTTGCGAACCGTTTCGGTGGCCGATATAAACTTGTTGTAGTTCTCGTAGACTAATGTTTGCATCTCTGACTGAAGGAACTGGCTCTGCGTGACTATTTCGGCCTCCTTGTCCATTATTTGCCGTAAATTGGCGAATTTTAGAAGGCGCTCCAAGTACATGTCAGAGTTGAAATGACTGCCGTCGATGTCCAAAGGATTTTCCTCGTTTTCGTTTGCCTCTGCCATTGTATGTATATTTCTTGAACTGACTCTTGAATATTTATGGATCTCTTGAGCTTCAAGTAAGAACCAATTCAAATATTCAATCAAATGAATACACTTTCCTTATATTATTTTATTATGTATAGTGATAGTGCATCAACATCAACGAATGAACGTAAACATCGTGTCAGTCTGTCAGTCAAACGACCTGTCAGAAAAGCTGTTTCGGCAACAGTATTAAACTCCGATGACGATTGATATTTCACATCAATTTATTCTAACTATACCCAGTGTAGGGCAACTAGGAACAAAAATCTGATTTATGAATGACGTCCAACTGCTCAAATAGGGAACATTACGCAAAGCTCTGCGTAGGGGGCGACACTAACACAACCCGTAAACAAACCGCCATGACGTACAATCAATAACAAATAATTGATGAAAACGCGTTAAACTACAATCGTTTTATTATCATTCGTGTGTAAAATACCTGTACCGTGATATTAAAATGGCCTCCTAAAGCTATTTAAAGGTGGATGAGGGATTTTTTTTGCTTTACGACGTATTGCCGCTTCCCATGGTTTTCGTATCATCGTTTCCTTAGGAAATGAATGATGCCCTTCATTCTTGCATCCAATTACGCAGCACTGATGCATTTTATTTATTTAAATATTTTTTTCACTATTTGATCCAGAGCTTTGAAGGACTTGTCAAAGTTGTCAAAAAAACTGTTTACTAATTGTGTTAGTGCTGCACTCTGGCGGCAGAACATTGCAGTAATGTTCCCTATTCAGATCAAATCTGACAAGTTCTGAAAAGTGACAAGTTTTCTATCTGTGCTAGGTATTGCTATGGCGGACCTTTGAGTAGAGTTTAATTAGTCTGAGTGGCGGACTCATGCTATCTCCTACTTCCGTTCTTTCTCTGTCTGTCATTTTGTCATGGTGACTTTGGCCGGTTACCATGGATATTATAATTTCACGAGAGAACATGTGTGTGTCAAACAAACAATGCTTTTGACGAAATAAAATTAATAATTATCTTAAAATAAAACACGTAAGTAACGAAATATCAAGCGCCAATATTGATTTACTTTTGATAAACAACGGTTGGTACTTGGATAAAACCTACAAGCGCGAGGTTTCTTTGTTCGAGAAGAATTAATTGCGACCCGCAAAGATATGTGTAAAGATAGGTGATTTTTTGTAAATATACTGTGATTTGGAAATAAGTGTGAAATAAACTATATGAAATATTTGTTCTCCTTTTATTATTTCATACCTAAATCGGATTAGTTTTAGATTTTGTGAAGCAATTTTCTGTTCATGCACTGGGCCCAACGACGTCCCTAATCATAATTTATCGATATCGATAACGTTGGGTTCTAATATTATCGATATCGATAACGTTAAGTACTACAACCCTACTATCGTCCTCGTTCGTTAGGTTGGTAAGTCTACTTCCGTACTAGCGTTTATTTTTATTGGTATTGTGGTATTTCAGACTAGCTAAAGTTCTTGTCGCACTTAAGGTTTGCTGACGATATTGTTTTGTTTGCCGAGACCTTGGAGGATCTCCAAAGCATGATCCATGATCTTTACATTGCTTCTTTACAAGTAGGTCTCAGGATGAATATGTCCAAGACTAAAGTTATGGTGAACGTCTCCGGTAATTCGAATTCAACCATAACGGTAGGAAACAATAAACTAGAGTCGTTCGACCAATATGTACTTATATCTTGGACATATTCTATCCTTTGACAAAGAGCATCAACATAAGGAGATCTCTAGGAGAATACAGCTGGGTTGGGCAGCATTTAATAAACTGGACGACATCCTCAAGTCTACCGATGTTCCACAATGCCTGAAGACTCGCCTCTTTAACCAATGTGTCCTGCCCACCATGACGTACGGTGCCGAGATATGGACGCTAACAAATGAGGCTGTGCACAAAATACGAGTAGCACAGAGAGCCATGGAGCGCGCCATGCTCGGCATTAAACTACAAGACCGAGTGAGGAATGTTGAGATCCGACGTCGCACTAAGGTGCGCGACGTTGGAGATACCATTAACAAACTCAAGTGGGGCTGGGCAGGACACCTTGCCAGGCAGAATGATGGTAGGTGGACCAAAAAGGTGTCAGATTGGTGGCCACTTCTAGGTAAAAGGAGCGTCGGCCGTCCACCAGCTCGATGGGTGGACGATATTAGGAAGATCGCGGGTCACTTCTGGATAAGATTAACCCAGGATAGGGACGGGTGGCGTACTCGAAGAGAGGCCTATGCTCAGCAGTGGGCGATTACGGGCTGACAATGATGATTTGGTTGATTCTCTTTGGTTCGAATGAGTTGTCATGTCAAAATCAAATGACAATGTCACTGTGGTCCAAAACCTTGCTCGAAGTCCCGTCTCTTATTTATATTATTCCCTTTGATTAAAGGTATTGCCATCCCATCACCACTGATTGCTCAAATAAAATTAAATAGGTTAACTTTATGGTTTCTTTCTTTATTATACCAATATTATACAATGGCTTTTAAATAAATAAAATTTGTGTCCTATTCCAACTACAGCAAGTTGTTGTGACAAATTGTTAGGTGAGTAACGGGCATTATTATGGTGGGTACACACTGAGCTAACGAACGACCAACGAACGCGGAGCATTAATGTGACAGCTATTTGTTAGTTAAAGAGTGAGATACATAGCCGTTCGTTGGCTTGGTGTGTACCCACCATTACACAAACGCGCAACTGAACTAATAACCACGAACTTTGTATATCTCCGTCTCTATCATACTCGAGCGACAGAGATGGAGATATACGAAGTTCGTGGTAGCCCTATTTGTCGCATATGGTTCCGTTCGCAATTCGTCCCGTTCGTAATGTAAATACTACTAAAAAAATGTTCGGTTCTGGCGCTTCGCCGGCCGCTACCACGGCACGCTCGCTCGGCTCGTGCGCTGTAGGGTCGCAGTTTACCTAACACACTCCTCCTCGCTTCGCCCGTCGTCGTACCTACCCGGGACGAATTGCGAACGGGACCATATGCGACAAAACCGTGGTAGCGCCGCTGCATTGGGACACTGATATCGGCATGCTTGAATCATACCTTTGCTTTCTAGAGCAGGCTCTCAGTGGAGTTTCGTTTGCAAAAATAGCGCACCGCAATCTGACTTCTGATACTTATATATTATACTAGCTGTTGCCCGCGACTTCGTCCGCGTAGAACATGTTATCGTCTAAATGTTTGTTTAAGGAATGAATTAAAAAAAATTTGAAATTAGTTTTGTAGTCTTTACTTTAGTAAACAGTCTAAAACCGAAGTTACAAATCTCTTACCTTCAAAATGTCTTGCTCTCTATACAAACTTAGAACCCTCTTTGAACCCTCATAATATAAGTCTGAAACCGTAGTTACAAATTTCTTACTTTAAAAATGTCTTGCTCTCTACATAAACTTCGAACCCCCTTTTAACCTTCTTAGGCGATAAATTAAAAAAACAACGCTGAAATAAGTATTGTAGTCTTTCAGCAAACAGTCTACAACCGAAGTTACAAATCCCTTACATAAAAAATTACTTGCTCTCCATACAAACTTGGAACACCCTTATAATCCCCTTTAGAGGTTGAATTTAAAAAAAAACGCTGAAATAAGTTTTGTAGTCTTTTAACAAACAGGCTAGGATCGAAGTAACAAATCTCATACTTTAAAATTTTCTGACTCTCCATACCAACTTTGAACCCCATATCAACGCTTTTCAAGGAAAAATTAAGAAGAAGAGTTTTTTTTGTTGTAATAAGCATTTTTTCTACAAACTATCAAGTATCTAAGCTCAATAAAAGTGTTTTCCATACGAATCTTGCACCCTTTATAACCCCTTAAGGGGTGGAATTTTCCGAAACTACATACTTTATTTGTAAGCTTTCTACAAAGTTTTAAGTAGACCAATCAAATTAGCTTTACCCTGGACATAATTCGTAAACTCGTTGTTTTTATTGTTTTATCGGATTTTACTATTCAGTATCAAATATTAATGAAATATATTAAGTAAAAAATCCGCGATCGTAACCGTAGTTAAAAAAAACACGAGTTAACGTACACTACCTAACTTTTTCCTAAAAGTAAAAAAGGTAACCAAGTACCTTGTTAGTATAACTTTGAGGTGCATTCAAATTCGATCACTTAATAGCAAAATTAAACTGAAATCAAATTCGCATATACGTTTTGTTTCACAGTTTTCCTCTGATCTCATTATCTAGACAAGCCAAAATGGTAACTATGATGTTTTTATCTAATTAAGCTATATTGCGTCTTTTTAGACATTTAAGACAATATTTAAACATTTATTTGTAACGTTTTAATAATAATGTATTTCTCAGTAATTATAAATAGTAACTATGATTTTTTTGTTTACTAATAGCCTTTTGTGATCGATAATCATGATTTCATCAAAATCAAGCATGTTAATTTCACGCTTAAGAAATTGAAAATTTAATTGAAAATACTCGCGACCTTGTCGTGGAGCCAGATGCATGCGGTGGGTGCGAGGCGGGGAGAGAGTGGGGCGCCAGCGGGCGAGCGCACGGCGAACCCGTCTTAACGAGTTTATTTCAATTACGTGTTTTGCACCGACCGCGCCGTGTACAAATAAAACAAATATAACGGAATATCCTAATTGTAGGATTTTTAGCTCTAATGAAAAAATCACAGTTTGTCCCTTACGCCCTTTGAAAACTCTGGTCCAAAGGGCGTAAGGAACGATTGATTTGCTTTTATCATCGAAAACATAAGTAAACTCTTAACTGTTAAGTAAATGAAAGAGATGATGTCATGATCGTGGTTAGCATAAAAAAAACCGGTCAAGTGTTCCGGACCACCCCGTACAATAGAAACAGGTCCACTATAAACTGACACTCACTAAGTATGTATTTACATACTTAGTGCGTGTCAGTTTATACTGGACATCACATTTTCAGTGATGTAACTAAAAATTTACGGTTTTCGCAATTTTTCCTTTATTTGTGCTATAAATACTTCGTACCAAATTTCAAGATTGAGAGTTCACGGGATATGGGCATGGGCATTTCGTCCCTTACGCCCTTTGAGCCTACGGTAGTCGATATCCTTATTGGCAAAATTGAGCCGACAGGCCAGAACCCCAAAAAAAAGAGAAGATATGCTTATTGTCACCCACCCAGAGATGGGATAAATTTATTCGAATACGAATAACGTTTAAGAATAAATAGGATTATTTGCGAATGACGAATAAATATTTCGAATAATTATTCGCCAATATTTATTCGCGAATAACTTCTTCATTCGCATAATCATTCGTAATGCTTTTCGGGAATAATATTTTGAACGAATATTGTAGGAATGCTTTTTAATGGAATATATCTCAAAAACGTAATCATTTCCTACAGACAGAACAGAGATACCAAGTTTCTAAATTTGTTAGAAAAAGGTTACCGCTTCATCAAGGGTACCAATTAACATCGCCGTGCATGGTGAAACGGATATTAATTGTAATTATTTCACCTGTTTTATTTTTACTATTTCGGCTTTACCACGGGTGAAAAAAAAAACCGGTCAAGTGCGAGTCAGACTCGCGCACCGAGGATTCCGGACCACCCCGTACAATAAAACCAAGTCCACTATAAACTGACACTCACTAACACATACTTAGTACGTGTCAGTATATACTGGACATACAATTTTCAGTGATGTAACTAAAAATTTACGGTTTTTGCTATTTTTCCTTTATATGTGCTATAGGGCGTTGCTTCGCACCAAATTTCAAGTTTCTGAGTGCACGGGAAGTAGGTTTTGATTCCCTTGCGGGTTTCGAAAACTTGCGGAAATTTGCGGCATAAACGGCTGTATCTTTTGATTGCGTTGGCTTAGAAGTTTGATTTTTTCACAGCTCCAAAAGACAGTAAACCTGAGTATTTGATATAAATTTCAGCTTAATTCATTTATTTGTTGCAGTATGGGTCTTACAAGATGTTACATATAAATACAGTTCCAGCATAACCCTGTTAGGGCACAGCAACATTAATATAAAAAATATTAATTCTAAAATAATGTATGCTCACACTATGCACAGAAATTCAAACTTTTAATGATTGATACCTCCAAGCGTTCCTGAGAAAAAGGGTATTGACAGACGAACGGACGGACAACAAAGTGATCCTATAAGGGTTCCGTTTTTCTATTTCGAGGCACGGAACCCTAAAAACACACAGATCAGAATATAACATGATTAAGTACATACAATGTACAATTACAGGTATATAGTTGAACAATCTTACATGCGTAATCGCCTCTAATAACATAACATTGATCCAATTACAGACAGTGGCTGTTCATAAATTACGTCATTTCAAAACAGGGGGGGGGGGGGTCTATTGGATGACGGTAGTCATTTTATGAGGCGGGTAGTGTCCATTTAGGAATTAACAGGATGATGATAGGAGGGGGGGTCAAGAATTGACAAAAAACAACCGGCCAAGTCCTGAGTCATGGATGTTTTCTGTGTATTTAGGTATTTATTTATCTATATAAGTATGTTTATCGTTCGTCTAGTACCCATAATACAAGCTTTGCTTAGTTTGGGACTAAGCCGATTTATGTGAGATTGTAAAAGAAAAAAAAAACTGGTTTTTAGTATTTGTTGTTATAGCGGCAACAGAAATACATCATCTGTGAAAATTTCAGCTGTCAAACTATCACTGTTGTTGAGACACAGCCTGGTGACAGACGGACAGACAGACAGACTGACAGACAGCGGAGTATTAGTAATAGTGTCCCGTTTTACTCCTTGAGTACGGAACCCTAACAAAACAATGGTTCAGTTTCAATTGTTTTCTCGAGTTGTTGAGTTGCCGCTGAAGATGGAATTGTCCCGTAAAAAATTATTACAACTTTCAAAGTGGATGAACACAAAAACAATGTGGAGACCGGATGATTGCTGCTTTTAGTAATGAAACACCTTCAAAGACGACAATATACAGGTGGTATTCAGAATTTCAACGTGGCCGAGTATGCCTCACGGACGACGCGCGTGAAGGTCGACCAAAATCGGCAGTTACGCAAGAAAACGTCCACATTGTGAGTCAGCTGATAAAAGAAGACAGGTATGTGACATATCGGGAAATTCAGGAGTCTTTGGGGATTGGAATGAGTCAGATACAAGTTATTTTACAGGAAGAACTAGGCGTGCGAAAGTTGTTTTCCCGTTGGATACCGCACTTATTGTCTGACGAGCAGAAAACGACTCGTGTCAATTGGTGCCGCAAAACATTGAATAAATTCAACGGAAGAAGCTCAAATGCAGTTTTTAGGGTCGTATCAGGTGACGAGTCGTGGATATACGCATATGAGCCTGAAACTAAAAACCAATCTCGAGTATGGGGTAACGAAGACGAGCTTCAAGCCAACAAAAGTTATTCGCTCTCGCAGCAAGGCCAAGAAGATGGTGGCTATGTTTGTCTCCAAATCGGGTCACGTGGCTACTGTTCCACTTGAAGATCGTAGAACGGTCAAAGCCGATTGGTATACAAGTATTGGTTTGCCGAGTGTCTTTGCTGAACTTAGGAAAAAAGGCCTAGTCGCCGCATCATCCTTCACCACGACAATGCCAGCCCTCACACCGCTCGTAAAACAAATGAGTACCTGGAAGGTGAAAAAGTCGAACTACTGGACCATCCTCCATACAGCCCTGACCTAAGTCCCAACGATTTTTTCACATTTCCCAAAATCAAGGATAAGTTGCGTGGTGGGCGCGGTGTTTCAGACACCGGCAGAAGCAGTGGAGGCTTTTAAAATGGCCATTTTGTCGACTCTTTTTCAGCGTTCAATAAGTGTTTTAACGACTGGTTTGAACGCATGGAAAAGTGCATAAAATATAAAAGAGAATACTTTGAAAAACAATAAAAATACTTAAATCAATGTTACTGCATATTTTTTTTTATTCCCGAAACTTTCAGTTTGACCCTCGTAGTGACCCTGCCTGCGTAGCCGGAGGTCCCGGGTTCGAATCCCGGTAAGGGCATTTATTTGTGTGATGAGCACAAATATGTGCTCCTGAGTCATGGATGTTTTCTATGTATTTATGTATTTATTTATCTATATAAGTATGTTTATCGTCGTCTAGTACCCATAGTAGTTTGCTTAGTTTGGGACTAGATCGATTTGTGTAAGATTGTATAAGAAAAAAAAAGAAAATAAAAAATCTGTTTTTTAGTATTTGTTGTTATAGCCGCAACAGAAATACATCACCTGTGAAAATTTCAACTGTCTACCTATCACGGTTCGTGAGATACAGCCTGGTGACAGACGGACAGACAGACAGACAGACAGACGGACAGCGGAATCTTAGTAATAGGGTCCCGTTTTACTCTTTGAGTACGGAACCTTAAAAAACGACGACGTAATACTATATGGACAAGCCCACACACATGACATATTGAAACAAACCTGTTAAATGCCCCATGAAGTGACTCATTTAACTCACAAAAATATTGTTAATTAGTAGAAAAGGGTATTAATACTTGAAAATAGGTACACTTGTAGTGATCGTGTTAAATTCGTGTACGTGTTACAACGAGCAACCGCATCCTTAAATATTATTCGTGGATTTATTGGAATGAAATGAGAATAAATCATTCGTCATTCGAAAGTGTAGACGAATAAATTATTCGCGAATAAATGTTTATTCGAATAAGAATCATTCCGATAATGCCCCTTTCTGCACCTACATAAGTAACATATTTTATTTAAATAATTCTATACAGAAGACTGAGTGCTTATAAATAGGTAATCGACATTCCACGACAATTATGTCTCATGCTGAACAACTTAGTTATTATCGATCTAATGAACACAATATTTCAATAAATCTCCACCCTAGCCGAACCGTGGTAAACGCCACGTTCGTGTTTATAAATGTTTGACAATCATTGACCTATCCATAATAAATGAAGGCCGAAACGCATTGACAGCGATGGCGAAGCGGCGGCGCGGCGCAGTGTGGAGGTGGTACCGGCTGTAATGTTCGATCTAATACGAATGGGTCCGCACAGAATACCGGCCGGGAAAAAAGCGTTCGGATCCTTTCATATTAGCTCGAACATTACAAGTACCGCCTCCGCGCCACCCCGCGTCGCTTCGCCACCGCTGTCAGTGCGTTTCGGCCTTGAATGCCTGCGACTCGCGACAGCACGGTCGGTAGTTGAGGCGCAAAGCAATGACGGCCTTATTCTGCAAGAGATAAGGTTCATATTAAAACTTAAGTACGAAAAAATATGAATTAATTAATAATCGTGGATATTTTTTGTTTAATTTGTTTCTTATAGTACTAATAATATGTTGACCGCATAAATCAAACACTTTGCAAGTAGTTATGTATTTTGGTTTTCCAAAAACTACCAATTTTTGTGATTTTAGAAATCCGCAAAGAGAATCTGTTTAATTTTTAATAATTTATCAACACACATAATATACTATTCAGAATAATTTGTTAAATTGCAGTTATCTATAATTTCTGGTAAGATAAGCCAGAAAATGTGTAACTTACTGAACTTTCTTTATTATTGATAGTCCCGGTTGATTAATTAGATTAATTTTGATTTCTTTAACTGGAATGCAAGCGTTATATCATAATAGAGGCACTTTTACAAAGTTACATATTATGCTGCACTTATGAAATCAGAATTTGTTAAAAATTTAGATTTTTGGTTTTTTTACAATGACGCGGAACCCTAAAATGTTTAATTCTTTTTATTTTAACTATAACTAACAATACTTTACATCATAGAAAAAGAAAATTACAGTTATCGAATTATGTCCGGGTTTAGCTAATTTGATTGGTCTAAAGCTTCTATCTCAAAAAAGAGTTTCCCTCATACAAACTTTGCAACCCTTAGTAACCCCCTCAGGGGTGGAATTTATCAACACGCTGAAAGTACTTTATTTATATTCTAATAAGTAAGCTATTTGTTTAAAGTCTCTTAAAAAAAGAACGTTGCCTCCGTACAAATGTTGCACCCCCTTTTAACCCCCTTAGGGATGGAATTTTCTAAAACGCTGAATGTTCTTTTTTGTATTTCAATAAGTAATCTTTCTACAAACTTTTAAGCTTCTATCTCAAAAAAGAGTTTCCCTTATACAAACTTTGCAACCCTATTAAACCCCTTAGGGGTGGAATTTTCCAAAACGCTGGAAGTACTTTATTTTTATTCTAATAAGCAGGGATCGGAAACCGGTATTGTTTGTATGGGAACGAAAACGGTTCTTTTTCGTTCTTTTGATAATAATTTCATTTCTAATTGGGCAATCTAATAATACGCACTCGTTACCTCAAAACACAACTCAGTCCTACATGTGAAGTATAAAATAGTTCGAGATTTGTGGTAAACCGAGGTTTTAGCAATTAACCGGTTCCGATCCCTGCTAATAAGTAAGCTTTCTACAAAGGTTTAAGTCTCTAGCTAAAAAAACATGTTTCCTCCATACAAATGTTGCACCCCGTTAGGGGTGGAATTTTCTATAACGCTGAAAGTTGTTTTTTGCAATAAGTAATCTTTCTACAAACTTTTAAGCTTCTATCTCAAAAAAGAGTTTCCCTCATACAAACCTTGCAACCCTTTTTAGCCCCCTAAGGGGTGGAATTTTCCAAAACGCTGAAAGTATTTTATTTGTATTCTAATAAGTACATTTTCCACAAAGTTTGAAGACTCTAGCTCAAAAAATAAAGTTTCCTCCATACAAATTTTGCACCCTTATTTAACCCCTTAGGGGTGGAATTTTCCAAAACGCTGGAAGTTCTTTATTTTTATTCTAATAAGTAAGCTTTCTACAAAGGTTTAATTCTCTAGCTAAAAAAACATGTTTCCTCCATACAAATGTTGCACCCGCCGCGCTGCGAAAACGCTGAAAATTGTTTTTTTGTATTTCAATAAGTAATATTTCTACAAACTTTCAAGCTTCTATCTCAAAAAAGAGTTTCCCTCATACAAATTTTGCAAGGGGGCTACCCCTTAGGGGTGGAATTTTCCAAAACGCTGAAAGTACTTTATTTGTATTCTATAAAGTAACCGGACCCTTTGTCCCCCTTGCTATTTAATATAGCTACCATAAACATATGTAAACAACTGAGAGACATATTTGTGTCACAATACGCGGATGATTTTGTACTTTACACCAGTCGTAAGAATTTAACCGATGCAGTTACAGTCGTCCAGGGCTCCCTAAATATACTGAATGCCGCGGCGGGAGAAATGGGTCTAAACATATCACACAAAAAAACTAAAGTCTGTGTATTTACTAGAGGGCATCCCAGAAATACGAACAAATATAAGGTAGAACTAAGTATAAATAACAGTAGAATAGAGCAGGTAGATAGTGTGAAATATTTAGGTATGTGGCTAGACAGAAGCCTGAAATGGGGTCGTCACATAAATGAAACCCGGGATAAAACACAGACCTTTTTAAATGTATTTAAGGTTCTAGCTGGTTCTAAATGGGGCGTCCATCCTACGCATCTTAGACGCCTATACATAGCAACCCTACGCAGCAGACTAGACTACGGTTGCTTCCTGTACGACGTTAGTGTTAAGAGTCATTTATGTAAGCTGGATAAAGTACAAAATCAGGCTATGCGGGTGATAGGCGGGTTTATACGAAGCTCCCCAACGCACGTCATGGAAAGTGAGCTGTGCCTTCAACCACTTTTCATTCGTAGGAAATATCTAGCTGCCAAATTCTACTTAAGAGCTAAATCCTTCGACAATAACGTTACGATACAGGTCCTAGAGGAATTAAATAATTCATGTCAAAATATGTACTGGAGAAGAAAGAAAATACCACTACTCATTGAAACAAGTAACCAATATAATTGCTATCCTGTTCAATCAAGTCTGAAATTACCAATTTACTCTTTGGACAAATGGATTAGCAGCTACGATTTATCGGACAATATAAAGATATTTGTTGATGGTATTAAATGTGCGAAAAAACAGATGAATAAACAGGACTTAGGCAAAACAGTTTCCGATTTCCTAAGAAATAAGTACAGCTCATTTTATTCAATTTTCACAGATGGCTCTAAAGAGGAAAGTGGTTGTGGGGCAGCATTTTTTGACCCTCAGATAGGTCTTCACGCAAAATTTTATATACATGCCGAAATTTCCATAATGCACTGTGAACTCATAGCTATAGCCGAAGCATTGTCATTTATAGAGACTATAGAACATAAAAAATGTGTAATTTTGTCAGATGCTAAAAGTGCCCTTTCACATTTGGCTCGGCTACCTGCGACTGGTCGAGGGCATCCGATAGCCTACATTATTCTTCAATCTATCTGTAAACTTCAAGCACTAAATAGAGAGGTGATTATCCAATGGATACCGTCTCATGTTGGGATCATGGGCAACGAGGAGGCGGACCGTGCGGCGAGGCTGGGGACCCTTTGTCCCCCTTGCTATTTAATATAGCTACCATAAACATTTGTAAACAACTGAGAGACATATTTGTGTCACAATACGCGGATGATTTTGTACTTTACACCAGTCGTAAGAATTTAACCGATGCAGTTACAGTCGTCCAGGGCTCCCTAAATATACTGAATGCCGCGGCGGGAGAAATGGGTCTAAACATATCACACAAAAAAACTAAAGTCTGTGTATTTACTAGAGGGCATCCCAGAAATACGAACAAATATAAGGTAGAACTAAGTATAAATAACAGTAGAATAGAGCAGGTAGATAGTGTGAAATATTTAGGTATGTGGCTAGACAGAAGCCTGAAATGGGGTCGTCACATAAATGAAACCCGGGATAAAACACAGACCTTTTTAAATGTATTTAAGGTTCTAGCTGGTTCTAAATGGGGCGTCCATCCTACGCATCTTAGACGCCTATACATAGCAACCCTACGCAGCAGACTAGACTACGGTTGCTTCCTGTACGACGTTAGTGTTAAGAGTCATTTATGTAAGCTGGATAAAGTACAAAATCAGGCTATGCGGGTGATAGGCGGGTTTATACGAAGCTCCCCAACGCACGTCATGGAAAGTGAGCTGTGCCTTCAACCACTTTTCATTCGTAGGAAATATCTAGCTGCCAAATTCTACTTAAGAGCTAAATCCTTCGACAATAACGTTACGATACAGGTCCTAGAGGAATTAAATAATTCATGTCAAAATATGTACTGGAGAAGAAAGAAAATACCACTACTCATTGAAACAAGTAACCAATATAATTGCTATCCTGTTCAATCAAGTCTGAAATTACCAATTTACTCTTTGGACAAATGGATTAGCAGCTACGATTTATCGGACAATATAAAGATATTTGTTGATGGTATTAAATGTGCGAAAAAACAGATGAATAAACAGGACTTAGGCAAAACAGTTTCCGATTTCCTAAGAAATAAGTACAGCTCATTTTATTCAATTTTCACAGATGGCTCTAAAGAGGAAAGTGGTTGTGGGGCAGCATTTTTTGACCCTCAGATAGGTCTTCACGCAAAATTTTATATACATGCCGAAATTTCCATAATGCACTGTGAACTCATAGCTATAGCCGAAGCATTGTCATTTATAGAGACTATAGAACATAAAAAATGTGTAATTTTGTCAGATGCTAAAAGTGCCCTTTCACATTTGGCTCGGCTACCTTCGACTGGTCGAGGGCATCCGATAGCCTACATTATTCTTCAATCTATCTGTAAACTTCAAGCACTAAATAGAGAGGTGATTATCCAATGGATACCGTCTCATGTTGGGATCATGGGCAACGAGGAGGCGGACCGTGCGGCGAGGCTTGCGATAACTGATGGTATTCCATTTCATTGTTTACCTTTACACAGCGAGATACTATGCAAAGTTAAAATAAAGTGCAGACACGTTTGGAGGGAATATTTTGATGAGCGGTCCCGCACAAAAGGAATATGGTATCGAACAATTCAGTGTCAGCCACCTCGAGTCCCATGGTTTGATAAACAACTTTGTAGGAAAGAGGTAGTAACTCTCCTCAGGCTTCGCTCCGGACACATTCCGACAAACAAATTTAAATTTTTGATGCGCATCACGGACTCACCTAACTGCCATGAGTGCGATGTAGTGGAAGACGTACAACATGTGTTGATGGAATGTGTTCGCAATGAGGCCCAACGACATCAGATGACATTTCTAGTATTAAGGAATATAGGCTGTTGTAATGGCATTCTGGCTTCACCGTTGTCAGACGAGGCCAGAATGCTATGCAAATTATACTCTAAAGCATTGTTATAAATATAAACTTACCAATTTAGAATAAGTACCTACCTCTAGCATATAATTATAATGTACATTGATCTCGCCCACGGGGGTGGCATAGTCACTGCGTGACAAAACCCCTTCTCATAATAAATAAAGATTAAAAAAAAAAAAAAAAAAAACCTTTCCACAAAGTTTGAAGACTCCAGCTCAAAAAATAAAGTTTCCTCCATACAAACTTTGCACCCCTATTTAACCCCTTTAGGGGTGGAATTTCCAAAAATCCCTTCTTATCCGTCGCCAACGTTATAAAAGGTAGTATGGGTGTAAATTTCAAGTTTCTAGTTCCAGTAGTTTCGGCTGTGCGTTGATGATCAGTCAGGAAGTCTTCTTTTATACAACGTGTCCCAAAACTCAACGATAAGCCGGCACCAGAGGATGGAGCTGCTTATGATTAGTCGAGAAAAAATAAGGAAAAAAATATATCTAAATAAGTAGCTCCATCCTCTGGTGCCGGCTTATCGTTGAGTTTTGGGACACGTGGTAGATATATTTTATTTTATATATTTAGATATATTTTTTTCCTTATTTTTTCTCGACTAATCATAAGCAGCTCCATCCTCTGGTGCCGGCTTATCGTTGAGTTTTGGGACACGTTGTATAAACAGGGTATTTTTTTTAAATGGGAAATCCGAATCTAAAGGAGATAGAGGAAAAGTGTCCAAGGAGACATTAGGTGTTTTTTTATGTAAACAAATTTGGCTCATTAAATTTTTTGGTCAAGCTTGAGTTGTTCTTAAAAAATTATAAAGTTGGTCAATTTTTTTTTTGACGCGGGTCGGCGGCTCTGTTTCATGTAAGGATTATTTCATTGTATGGAAAAAAAAAATCTGCACAGCAGAAGTTGGTCAAATTTAATGAAAACTAATCTTCATACAATTGTATCGCAGTATTCGCCTTTTAATATTGTTACAAGTGCCTAGGCGTGTAAAAAAATATTTAAAATTATTCTATTTTTAAATTTCGATAATCGATAAGAGCTCCAGATGATTCAAGAGAAGAACATTTTTTTTAATCTTCGTAAACATCATGGCACGCGATAGTCTTGAAATTATAAAAAAAAGAATTGAAATTTGATTTTGATTTTTTTCTTATGGGGTACTTTAAGGGTCGAATTTATGAATCCCGATACAACTCCGTTCAAGAATTAAAAGATGCTGTTTACAACACTTTAAACACAATTCGCCATAAGTCTCTGTTAAATGCAACTAGAAGTGTCTTGAAGCGTGCTCGTACCCGCATAATACAAGACGGCGGCCACATCGAACATTTACTCTAGTAATAAACCAACTGTATGAAGATTAGTTTTCATTAAATTTGACCAACTTCTGCTGTTCAGATTTTTTTCTTTCCATACAATGAAATAATCCTTAACCCGCGTCAAAAAAAATTTACCAACTTTATAATTTTTTAAGAACAACTCACGCTTGACCAAAAATTTTAACGAGCCAAATTTGTTTACATAAAAAAACACCTAATGTCTCCTTGGAAACTTTTCCTCTATCTCCTTTAGATTCGGATTTCCCCATACTGTCCCATTTAAAAAAAACACTGTATAGATGATGAAATGACTATGACTTATGATGATTTCCGGGATAAAAACTACCCTATGACCTTCCTCGAGACTCAAAAGTACAGTACACTACAATAATATACTGTATACATAGACTTAACTACCATAGCACAGAATAAGTAATAGTACTACGTACAGAAGGTTCTCTGTTAACAAATTCCCTGTTTAGGTACGCCAAACGTGCCTAAATGTGGCCATCCCTTTCTATCGCATGCAACGCGCTGCGACCCGTGCGAGCGTCCCGTCCCAACACGCGGCAGCTACTAATGGGCCGCCGGCATGTACTTGTAGCGGCGCGACGGGATCACAGAGTGAACCGCCCCTGACCATAGTAATAAGATATGCATACATATATTTGTAACATTAAAAAACATAATTATACATCTTCGTAGTCGACTGTACCAGGCAGAGAGACAGAAAGCCAGATATACAGACACACTTTCGCATTTATAATATTAAGTATGGATATAGGCACCCGTAAGTACTTATTTTGTAATGAAATTCCATAACGCACACCATAACGGAGGCCACATCATAACGGAGGACCTGTGTGATGATAGTGATATCGAGAGAGAGCGTAGGGCGTTGTCGGTGAGGAGTAATATGCTGGCTCGCAGATTCGCTAGATGCTCAGTTAATGTTAAAATAACGCTATTCAAAGCGTACAGCCAATCTTTTTACTCTAGCGGTCTGTGGGTTCGGTATACCAAACGAGCCTACAACGCCCTACGCATACAATACAACAATGCCTTCAGAATGCTGCTGAGACTCCCAAAGTGGTGCAGTGCGTCGGAAATGTTTGCTGAGACGCGCACGGACGATTATCACGCCATAATGCGAAAGAAAACCACGTCGCTGATGGGTCGCGTCAGGGAAAGTCAAAACGGCATTCTGAAGGTATTGGCTGGTAGATTTAATTGCAACATATTGTGGCACTGGATCGAGCGGGTCAGAACTACTTTGACGTATGTCAAGTAGTACTGCAGTTCTTTTTTTTATGTATTATAATAATTGCTAACATAGTTTTAAGTTTATTTTGTTACTAACAGTATATGGATCACATGGTCTGAAATAAAACGATTGAATTGAATTGAATTGAATAATTAAAACCCAAAATCTTTTGTAATTAACTAATAATATTTGGGAGTGGGGGAGGCAGAACCAAAACTGGTTGGCAACATCCATTTATTGGATGTCTGGGATCCATCAGAAGTCAGATTGCGGTGCGCTATTTTTGCAAACGAAACTCCACTGAGAGCCTAGGCTAAATATATAAAACGTGCGAATAGGAGCTCCTATTCGCACGTTTTATATCCATTGGCATCCACTGATATCTCCTTGCCGTGCTGTTTTTTTTTAATGAATGAAACACTCTTTTAATATTTACATAAACCTATTTATTTTATAAATAGATCAACAAGTATGTAGGTATTTAGGTAAGCAAAAGATTTTTTGTCATATTTAGTTATCTGCTAATATACAATATGGAAAGCCCTGGCCCCGTAGCATGGATGGCGTTATCACGCGATAAGTGATAGGACAAGCGCGTCGTCTCATTCTATAGAACGGTGTCAGCCAGGGACGGCAGCTCTATCCTATCACTTATCGCGTGATAAGGCCATCCATGCTACGGGGCCTGGTGACAACCTATAAGTAAGAAACTTTTTATTAATTACAATTTGATCCAATGTATCATAAAATCGATAAACTTATAATTAAACTTCAACTCATACATATCATTGCCCTAATACACACAACAGCCGTTTTACCTAAAGACTATTTGTTCTCATTGATCTAAATAATAATCGGCTATATAATAAAGGTATCCATAGTGACTTATCAATGATAAGCGCGTCGTCTCATTCTATAGAACGGTATCAGCCAAGGACGGCAGCTCTATCCTATCACTTATCGCGTGATAAGGCCATCCATGCTACGGGGCCTGGTGACAACCTATAAGTAAGAAACTTTTTATTAATTACAATTTGATCATATGTATCATAAAATCGATAAACTTATAATTAAACTTCAACTCATACATATCATTGCACTAATACACATAACAGCCGTTTTGCCTAAAGACTATTTGTTCTCAGTGATCTAAATAATAATCGGCTATATAATATAGGTATCCATAGTGACTTATCAATGATTGTTGACAATTTTAAAACAAATACATCCCATTACTGCAGTTAATTTTTTTACAAGTTGAACACATTAATGCCAAGAGGCCCACGAACATACAATTTACACTCAAGTAGCGAGATATTGGTCCTGCGCCTAGGGTTGCCAGACGTACTATATTATACAGGGTGGAAAGATAAGTCGGGCCCTGGGGGGAAACTACCTTAAATCCTTAAGCTGGCTCATTTTACTTAAAGGAGACATTCCTTTATTTTTAAAAAGAAACAAAACTGCATTCAAAGATGTTCAAAAAAGCCTTACACACGGCCGGGAATCGAACTCGGTCGAATCTGTCTTAAAATCTGAATTCGTTTTCTTGCGTAAATTAATAGTTCTAGGTGTAAGGAACTATTGTTGCTAAGGAACTCTGTATCGGCAATCACAGGAAAATGTTGAATTTCATAGTTTAATGTACGGAAATGGACCTCACCATACTAACCCGCTTAGTATCTCTGTATTGTAAGTATGGGGAGATGTGACATCGGAAACTAGACGAAATTGGTAAATTCGTAGTTTTATTTATTTATTTTCATTACACCAATCTATTATGATATTAATATTAATATCTATTTTATACTTCATATGTAGGACTCAGTTGTGTTTTCAGGTAACGAGTGCGTATTATTAAATTGCCCAATTAGAAAATGAAATAATTAACAAAGAACGAAAAAAACCGGTTACAGTTCCCATACAAAAAATAACCGGTTACAATCCCTGATCTGTACAGTTCGTCAATGTCATAAACGCGTGTACAGATATTTATGCAATAGGGAACTTGCATGTTTTTATTTTATTACCAAAATCAAAAGTATAATCCAGCATTAAAACAACTGTAGCATTAAAACTTTCTTATGATTAATTTTTCTGATGTTATATGCATTTGAAATCTGCACGCGCCGGCACCCCCCGAAAACGCTCTATATTAAATATGCTTATGCTATGACGTCACACCGTATATTCTCGGCGCGTTTACTATGGAGTAAGTCATTAATTTGCAATTATCTCCACAACATTTGCGTTTAAGTCTATACTTGTCTTACAAAATATCATTTCTAATTCAATATTCGGTGTAACTGTTATGTTATAGAAAAAATAAACATTTTTTTTCGTCGTTTTAACGTACAATACCTAGTTTTTTATATTTTTTAATTTCTTTTGTACGATATCTCTACGTATATCCGCATCGATTGAGTGCAATTTATTCGAAATTTAAGTCCCATGCAAGTTCCCCATTATTTATGTAGGTACGTATTCGTTCAACCTCGACTGGCTATTTATTAATTTTTCTAGCACAAAAGAAACAACTTATCTAACATACAAGATATTATGGCAATCAACCTTTGCCCCACCCATATGGGCTATGAAAAAGTCGTTTAAGAGAATGACTTACTAAAGCATTTTCTACGAGTCATCTGCTGGGCAAAGCAGATAGATAATCTGCACCAGTACCCTGATAACTTTACGGTTTCGCTCTATGAAAACACAACAATATTTCGATTATATCAGCCGTATTTTTACACCAAAAAATAGGTTGGGTAATTTGACTAAATATTCATTAATAATCCACCTAAATGTAATACCGATACGGTAAAAAATAATGAAAAGTAATCTTCATAAATTCCGTAAAAATCAGGTGAAAATGGTATAAACTTTCTTTACTTTATAATTGACTACGTCTATATACGTTCTTTGGGATACGCGCATAATCCATTTATTTTTGTTAATGAATAAACCTTTCTATAGGCCAGATGAAATTCAATATTATGTCAAGGTCGTAAATATTTAATTAAAATGCCTTTTTGGATTCAGGTAGTAAGTCTCCAAATTTGTGTACTCAAAACATGTTTTTATTATAAAAATACTGATAGCATTTTTGCTTGCGGGTTATTTTTTTTTTCCTAACCTCCGGTCCATAGAATTATTCATTTCAATACTAAAAGTTGTTTAAAATAACATATAAAAGGCGTATACAAATAATTAGCCTGATATTGAATTATTTCCAAAAAAAACCGTAATTTTCTCAGGGTACCTACAGTATTTCTACTACCATACATAGGCTGCTACTTATGTATTACATTATACATGTGGCTACAGTGCCATTAGAAAATCGTAAAACGGTTAATTCAGAGTGGTACACGGCCATTTGTTTGCCGGAAGTGTTTGAAGAAATACGTTAACAACCAGCGACGAAGAATCATTCTTCACCATGACAATGCCAGCCGTCATACATGACGCGAAACAACTCGTTTTTTGGAAGGTCAAAATATAGAATTAACGGGTCATCCACCGTTACAGCCCTGATTTGGCACCCAATGATTTTTATTTTTTCTAAATGCGAAGAATAAATTACGTGGTCAACGATTTTCGACCCGTGAAGATGCGGTCGACGCGTTCAAACAACACGTTTTGGAGATACCTCATTCAGAATGGCAAAAATGCTTCAAAAATTGGTTTACACGTATGCAAAAGTGCATCATCACGGAGAATACTTTGAAAAACAATAAAACCATATTTAGTAACATACGTTTGTATATTTTTTCTATTCCGGATACATAAGTAGCAGCCCTCGTAGCATGTAAAAATTCAAATTCTGTTTACGTGTCCGCTATAGCTGCTATGCGAAGACAAAGTTAGAGTTGTCATACAAATTCTGTTTACGTGTCCGCTATAGCTGCTATGCGAAGACAAAGTTAGAGTTGTCATACAAATTCTGTTTACGTGTCCGCTATAGCTGCTATGCGAAGACAAAGTTAGAGTTGTCATACAAATTCTGTTTACGTGTCCGCATAGCTGCTATGCGAAGACAAAGTTAGAGTTGTCATACAAATTCTGTTTACGTGTCCGCTATAGCTGCTATGCGAAGACAAAGTTAGAGTTGTCATACAAATTCTGTTTACGTGTCCGCTATAGCTGCTATGCGAAGACAAAGTTAGAGTTGTCATACAAATTCTGTTTACGTGTCCGCATAGCTGCTATGCGAAGAAAAAGTTAGAGTTGTCATACAAATTCTGTTTACGTGTCCGCTATAGCTGCTATGCGAAGACAAAGTTAGAGTTGTCATACAAATTCTGTTTACGTGTCCGCTATAGCTGCTATGCGAAGACAAAGTTAGAGTTGTCATACAAATTCTGTTTACGTGTCCGCTATAGCTGCTATGCGAAGACAAAGTTAGAGTTGTCATACAAATTCTGTTTACGTGTCCGCTATAGCTGCTATGCGAAGACAAAGTTAGAGTTGTCATACAAATTCTGTTTACGTGTCCGCATAGCTGCTATGCGAAGACAAAGTTAGAGTTGTCATACAAATTCTGTTTACGTGTCCGCTATAGCTGCTATGCGAAGACAAAGTTAGAGTTGTCATACAAATTCTGTTTACGTGTCCGCTATAGCTGCTATGCGAAGACAAAGTTAGAGTTGTCATACAAATTCTGTTTACGTGTCCGCATAGCTGCTATGCGAAGAAAAAGTTAGAGTTGTCATACAAATTCTGTTTACGTGTCCGCTATAGCTGCTATGCGAAGACAAAGTTAGAGTTGTCATACAAATTCTGTTTACGTGTCCGCTATAGCTGCTATGCGAAGACAAAGTTAGAGTTGTCATACAAATTCTGTTTACGTGTCCGCTATAGCTGCTATGCGAAGACCAAGTTAGAGTTGTCATACAAATTCTGTTTACGTGTCCGCTATAGCTGCTATGCGAAGACCAAGTTAGAGTTGTCATACAAATTCTGTTTACGTGTCCGCTATAGCTGCTATGCGAAGACCAAGTTAGAGTTGTCATACAAATTACGTGACACAACGTGTATGTATGTATGTAAATTCTTTATTGTACATGTAACAGAACACAACAACAGAACAATTATTTATCTATGTAAATTATTACAAGAACAGATAACACATGAACAAAGGCGAGCTTATCCCTGTGAGGGATTTCCTCCGGTTAACCTTCAAAACGTGCTTCTGCCCTCTGGAAAATATTACAACTGCAGGTTTTAAAGTATTTTTACCCCACTGCCGAAGGAGAGGAGGGTTATGTTTTTCGAGCGTATGTATGTATGTAGGTAATGTATGTGTGTGTGTATGTCTTATTCTTTGACAAAAACCGTTTGACGGATTTCGACATATGAGGTGTCGTTGGATTCCTCATAATCGTGGGAGCGACATAGGGACATAATAAATATATGCAAAAAGCAGTTGGGTTTTTTGAAAAATCTTCACTTGTTAATACAGCCTGTTGGAAGCTAGGTGCATAGACTTTACACTTAGTGACTAAATACTAATAATTATAGTCCCCCGCGGCTATGAAATCAGTCCTGAGACATGCTTCTAGGGTTGAATATGTATTTTTTTCCTATGGTTGACATTCTCATTATTCAGAAACTTGATAGTTGCGCAATGTGTCAGGATTGACTTCATAGTCGCGGGGGACTGTGGTCAAGAGAAAAAAAAACGAGTACACTTTGTTTTGAATTTTCATAAAAATGTACAGGTATTTTGTTTTTAATAAGTAGTTTCGTATTGTTTCTCATTATTTGTCTAGAGCTTAAGATCGCGCTGTATTCTAAGGTATAATACATCATATATGTCATAGTATTGTTTCACAAAACATCTTTAACTACAATTTGATTGATACTTCTTATAAAAACTAAATTTGCACTTATTACTATCACTTTCCTCATAACACAATAATATAGTCTTTGTAGTTCATCTATCCATTCTCCAACCTATAGTTACGTTATTTAACTTTTCTTATCATTAATATAAGCAGCATATTTGTTTTCGTCAAACTCCGGATTGATTTGAAAAGCTAATAGTTAATTATTGCTGATTATTTAGTATTCAGTTTTTACTCTTGAATCAATGCCTTTTCATCAGACACTTCTTAATTTTTTATTTATCATTAGTCATGAGGCTTGGATGGTTTATGTACAGTCAAGTAAAAATATGGGTGCATACAACTTCCTCATAAATATGTCCCATATCTCTTATGTCAGCGGATTAAATCGATACATATTTTTGCACTGGACTGTACTAACGGGTAGTGTTGGTAATGACCAGTCATCGGAATTCTCGTAGCATTTTTGAGCTGTCATAGGGACTTCTTGTGTATCGACTTCCGATTAAACATATGTACATCGATAAATACAGAATATAATATGTAAAATAGTTATGATTACGAGTAGAAGTAAACAACATGCAGTCTTATCACGAATGAGCAATCTCTTCGAGATAACCTTTGGATACCAACTTTTAGGAAATTATAATTAGAAATTAAAATAATAATATTTTATTATTTCTTAAAAATTATTTGTGAACTGATTAAATGTAAAATTGTTAACTATTAATTTTTCATTGCTTTCATTGCAAATCTCTATTTGACATTTTCAGCCACTCAAAAGTTATCTAAAAGAGATCGGTCCTTAGCGATAAGACCGCCTGTGTTTACCTCTTACTTGTAACCTTCTTTGATATGTTGTGTTGTGCTCAATAATGTATCGACAAAATATGTATATTGGAAGTCGATTAACGAGACGTCTCTATGACATTCCGATGACTGGTAATGACACTAATGACTCAAGTTTTTGAAGTCTAAATTGCAAGAACTCGAGCAAAAACGGGACGATGAGCTTAAAAGACTTCAGAGTATTTTAAGTCGTGAGTCCGAGTCCTTTTTCGAGTCTTATCGAGTCCTGTAGTCACAACTTGGGCTTTAAAAAAGACTCAAGCCATCGGACCTTTTATAATATTTCTTTCAACTTTATAAATAATTTTGGCCGTATATATACGGCCGCGGTATAGGACGAGTTAATATTTTCTGGATTGTGATAAAACTGATAAATTAAGGAAACCATATTAACAGACAGAATTAAAAACCAATAAATATACTGATTGCTACACTACTTTACTGAATAAGTTGCGTAATCTCAAGTGTTAATACAAGTCTACTGAGTTCTCATAATAACTCAGTTGATCCAAAAGCCTTAAGCGTACACAAAACACTTGAGTCTGTATAGATGACTCGAGTCTCTATAGAAGACTACAGAAGACTCAAGTGCCCCCAAGTTGAAAAGAACTTGAGCTTCGATTCAATGACTAGAGTCTAAAAAACTGAGTCCAGTCTGAGAAATTAAGACTCCAAGAACTTGAGTCTTTACCAACACTACTAATGGATGTCCAAAAATTTACGCAAGATTTGAATTAGCCGGCCTCCTTTTGTACGGAAAAGTACTGGCCACCAAAAAATTAAAACAATTTGACTGCTGATAGTTTAGGGTTATTTAGTTATTAAAAGTCAAAGATCAAATGTCTATGCCAATAATAACATTTCATGAATTCGTAAGTGCCATTAGAGCCTTGTTGGATATTTTCTCGCTGTGCTATTTCATACATAACCCTATCCTATGTAGTTAATGTTTAAATAAAAAAATACAGTAAAAACAATAAAAAGGTGTTTTCTATTTCATACAGTCGCCATCACATGCATAGGTACTTAGGTACACTATAGGTGTTCAAAAATATCGGCACATGCACCCTAATGCCTTGAAAATAGAGGTGTGTTCCGATGTTTGTGAGCTGCTTGTTTGCTCCGATGTATGTGATGGCGACTGTACAAATCTTGCGTAATTTTTGGGACATTCATCCATTGGTGGATTTTTTCCTCCCTCACCGCCTACCGGATATCCACCCTTACGCTTAAGTCTCATCATTCTGTTTGATTCAGGCAAACGTTAATAATCTGGGGAGGTTGGCAACACTTTTTACCACGTCTCTTATAACCCCCCCAAACTCTCAAGCTCAGTGGAACACTCAGTTCTATGGAATGACTTGAGATGAGCCTTTTTAATTTTAGGCTTAGGGTGAATGTGAGGTATCAGATATATGAAACGACACATCTTCCTAAATTTCAGGTATATATTATTTATTTATTTATTTAATCTTTATTGCACAAAAGAAGAACTTATAGTAAAAAAGGCTAACTTAATGCTATGAAACATTCTCTACCAGTCAACCTTAAGGCAAAGCAGATAAATTACTCATCACCTTTAGTTTAGGCTGCGATTTGTAGTTGACCGTATGATCACTCGTCATTTAATTTTATTACGAGTTAATCTGAGCAGGTTGCTCGTATTAAAAGTTAATTGAGGGATAGTGTATGCACTTTTACCACTTTCACATTAAGTTACAACCCCCCCAAATCCCTTAATCATTCCGTCCTAAGTCTCGACGGATCTAAGCACGGCAAGTCACTATTAAAACACTCTGTTCTATATATGGAACAACTTGAGAATACCTCCTTAACTTAGCTGCTGGTTTGAGTGGTTTGTAGTTGACTATTACGTTTATTAGTCATTTAATTTTATTATTACTTATCAGGGGTGGTTATTATAAGCACATTCACTGTCCACTTTCTATTATAACCCCCCCAAATCCCTTAATCATTCCGTCCTAAGTCTCAACGGATCTAAGCACGGCAGGTCACTATTATAACACTCAGTCTTATGGAACAACTTGAGTTGCACCTCCTTAGCATTGCCTGCGGTGGGCTTTGCTTGCGGCTTGTGGTGGACGACGACGGGCACGAGCCGCCGCCGGCCGCCGCGGTCGGCCGCCGCGGCCGGGAGCGGCTCGGCCGCCTCGAGGGCGGTCTCCACGTCGATGAGAGCGTGGTTGCGACACTCGAGGAGGGCTGCCAGCTGAAGACGAATAAATTACAATAATGAACATCTTTTGCAATTAATGATGGACGTGCCTTGTCACGTGGCTGTCATATCGAGTTAATTAACCAGTTAACGTATCAAATCGGTATGACAGGTTCACTCGGTAGGGAATTAATAGACATTTCGGACCATCAGATATCAGTTTGGAACGAAATCGGACCGTAAGCAAAAAAGTTCAAAATGGCGGTCACTTTTTTCAACTCTGGCCTGTGATTGGTAGAGACGGTTCAGACCCTTAGATATGGATTTTAAACAAAATCGGACCGCAAGCAAAAAAATACAAAATGGCGGTCAATGTTTTCAACCCAGACCTCAGATTGGTAGAGACCTCAGATCATAGAATACTAGAGAGAGGACAAGCCGCCGCAGCCGCATACTTTGCCGCTAGTTCACCGTCCGTTGTTACCTAGAGTGCAAGCGTGCTGATCGCAGAGAATATTACGTTTCTTCCCAAAATGCCTGATATGATGAATGTATATTGTCCAATAGGAGCGTAGGTATACAAGTGTGTGTGCTTTATATGTGTGCGTGCTTTGTCTTGTCAATTAGTTGTGCTTTGTGTGGGTTAGTGAACTTGCGACAGGCGTACTCAATACGTCCGATCCTTCCCTCGTCGCCGATCCTTCCCTCCTCTGGCGCGAGGGTGCCCCCGGTGTGGCCGGGGCAGCAGCCGGGGGGACGTCGTGGTAGAATGCTTGCGATCCCATGACGTTCCCCGATAACGGCAGTGCGGGTGGCGCCGGTGTGTTTTTAGTGGGTAGACTCCTCCCCTCCCTCTGCCTAGTAGAGGGGGTTTCGGGAGGAGAGAGTCCCACATAACACCCGTAAGGCCTTCCCCTGGGCAGGGTGTATGCGTAATGCATTTTCACACCGTCAAAAAAAAAAAAAAAAAAAAGGCGTACTCAATACAAATCGGCCGGCATGTCCGATCTCTTTATATTCAGACATCTGTGGTAGAGACGGTTTCCGAACCGGGTCCGCCCCCAGATATGGATTTTAAACAAAATCGGACCGTAAGCAAAACATACAAAAGGGCGGTCACTCTTTTCAACTCTGACTTGTGATTGGTAGAAACGGTTCAGTTCGGACCCTCAGATATGGATTTTAAACAAAATCGGACCACAAGCAAAAAAGTTCAAATTGGCGGCAAAATGGCGGGACGCGAAGCCCTGCTGCTCGAGTGGGGGACGGACTGACGGGTGAGTTAGTACTCACTTTAAGTATCCTCTGCAGTGGCTGCGCTATCCTGGGCGGCGGGTCCCCTAGTTCCCTCGCCAGCGCGGCCGCCGCGGCCGGTAGTTGAGCCCGGAGCAGCCCCAGGGCCGCGAGCGAGCGCGCAATGTCGGCGCCCTCCGCCACGCCCTCGGAGCCCGAGTCGGAGCCGCGGGACGCGAAGCCCTGCTGCTCGAGCGCCCATTCGCTGGGGGACGGACTGACGGGTGAGGTACATATTGTTACGACGGCAGGATTATAACAGTCTCGTTACTATGGTGATGAAGCACGCCGTCATGATATTTCGAAATTCACCGTGTTGTCATAAGTCATCAGTAGCCTTAAGTCAGTACAGACGGCGGTCTTAAGAGTCGATATACCGGGTTCGAGACCAGCAACCGGCATGCATTTTTTTGGATTGGAACTTCACCCCGCTATAGTTGTTCGAGTGACGTCTAAAATATTGTAAAAATTGCAAAGTTCGAAAAAATTATGAATTTTGAAAAGCTTTATCTCGGAAAGTATTGGGTATACAGAGACAATTCTAGTTTCATATTGTAGCAAATTTAGTCTTTTTTAAGAACGTCCTGAGAAGGTACTATCAAAAGGCAGTCCTTTAAGCTACGCGCGCACTGCGGATTTCTGCCGCGCGTTTTTTTCCTTCAATATCTGTGAAGTACAGAACCTCCTTGAAGTGCGCGCACTGCGGAAAATAAAATAATAAAAGAAATTGCGATTTTAAAAACGCACCGCTACTCGCCGCACCGCAGTGCGCGCGTAGCCTTAGGGTATTCGCGGTATTTTCGATTTTGGACAAAGTTGTGTTCGGCGCTCCAGGTCACAAACTTGGATTATTCAATGGCCCAACATCATAAACAAGTCTGCAAAAATCAGAACTACCGGATTTAACGCAAACTACCCCGTACTTTCAGGCGACAAGGTTACTGGATTATTATTGTAATGTTAAAGAAAATCAGTGACACAACTAACGCGATCGCTACTAACCACTCATTGCATCTCAATCGTTGGGAGTAGCATATTCGTGTTTGAGATTGTGAGAGTACGGAAATTGTTTTTTGTTCGTAATCCACCATTTTTTTCGAGTTATCTCTTTAAGACATCATCTCGGACGGCTCGGGAATTAGCCCCCAGGACGCTTTTACACTGAACCTAACCTAGCCAGTAAATATATATAATATGTAACAGGACTTCCGATTGAACCGACAAAATGAGGCCTCTACAATTCACTGATTTGATTGACTAATCTGCCGAATTGTATAAAAGTATCAGCAAACTCGGCAAAATCATCATAAATTTAACAAAAACTTTTGTTTTATTGAACTTGTTTGAAAATGTAGTATTAATCCAGACAACGGAGGATTTGCCTTGCAAAAGGTGGAGAGGAAAATCTTACTATTTATATTGGTCGGGTAAGAGGTCATGAAAAAAAAAATAAGTTTCCGACCTCGGGCCATGTGTGCCTTTGCTACCATCTTCATTTGAAGGGGCCATTTTTTGGTGTTTTTGAAATAGAACTTTAATGGTAATACATGTATGGTCACTTGTCGACATGGTTGTCGTGGACGGGCGGCAGCGAGGGCTTCGGGTGCTCCAGGGGGCGCCGCAGGTGTAAGGCCAGTAGACACGCGTAGCCATGAATATGTAGAACAACTCACTTGTCGACATGGTTGTCGTGGACGGGCGGCGGCGAGGGCTTCGGGTGCTCCAGGGGGCGCCGCAGGTGTAAGGCCAGTGCACACGCGTAGCCATGAATATGTAGAACAACTCACTTGTCGACATGGTTGTCGTGGACGGGCGGCGGCGAGGGCTTCGGGTGCTCCAGGGGGCGCCGCAGGTGTAAGGCCAGTGCACACGCGTAGCCATGAATATGTAGAACAACTCACTTGTCGACATGGTTGTCGTGGACGGGCGGCGGCGAGGGCTTCGGGTGCTCCAGGGGGCGCCGCAGGTGTAAGGCCAGTAGACAGGCGTAGCCATGAATATGTAGAACAACTCACTTGTCGACATGGTTGTCGTGGACGGGCGGCGGCGAGGGCTTCGGGTGCTCCAGGGGGCGCCGCAGGTGTAAGGCCAGTGCACACGCGTAGCCATGAATATGTAGAACAACTCACTTGTCGACATGGTTGTCGTGGACGGGCGGCGGCGCGGGCTTCGGGTGCTCCAGGGGGCGCCGCAGGTGTAAGGCCAGTGCACACGCGTAGCCATGAATATGTAGAACAACTCACTTGTCGACATGGTTGTCGTGGACGGGGGGCGGCGCGGGCTTCGGGTGCTCCAGGGGGCGCCGCAGGTGTAAGGCCAGTGCACACGCGTAGCCATGAATATGTAGAACAACTCACTTGTCGACATGGTTGTCGTGGACGGGCGGCGGCGCGGGCTTCGGGTGCTCCAGGGGGCGCCGCAGGTGTAAGGCCAGTGCACACGCGTAGCCATGAATATGTAGAACAACTCACTTGTCGACATGGTTGTCGTGGACGGGGGGCGGCGCGGGCTTCGGGTGCTCCAGGGGGCGCCGCAGGTGTAAGGCCAGTGCACACGCGTAGCCATGAATATGTAGAACAACTCACTTGTCGACATGGTTGTCGTGGACGGGCGGCGGCGCGGGCTTCGGGTGCTCCAGGGGGCGCCGCAGGTGTAAGGCCAGTGCACACGCGTAGCCATGAATATGTAGAACAACTCACTTGTCGACATGGTTGTCGTGGACGGGGGGCGGCGCGGGCTTCGGGTGCTCCAGGGGGCGCCGCAGGTGTAAGGCCAGTGCACACGCGTAGCCATGAATATGTAGAACAACTCACTTGTCGACATGGTTGTCGTGGACGGGGGGCGGCGAGGGCTTCAGGTGCTCCAGGGGGCGCCGCAGGTGTAAGGCCAGTGCACACGCGTAGCCATGAATATGTAGAACAACTCACTTGTCGACATGGTTGTCGTGGACGGGCGGCGGCGCGGGCTTCGGGTGCTCCAGGGGGCGCCGCAGGTGTAAGGCCAGTGCACACGCGTAGCCATGAATATGTAGAACAACTCACTTGTCGACATGGTTGTCGTGGACGGGCGGCGGCGAGGGCTTCGGGTGCTCCAGGGGGCGCCGCAGGTGTAAGGCCAGTGCACACGCGTAGCCATGAATATGTAGAACAACTCACTTGTCGACATGGTCTTATGATCTTTTAAAAAAAGTTATGACGGAGCTAGACAAAAAAAGACCCGCTGTTGCTTTATACATGGACATGTCAAAGGCTTTCGACTTTGTTGATCATAACATTTTGTTAAATAAATTATATAATTATGGCGTACGTGGTAATGTTCACGATTTAATTAGATCTTATTTAACCGGACGAAAGCAAATGGTTACAATAAATAAAATGTGTACTTAATCAAAGACTGAAATATCTGTATCATCTGATTTTAAAGAAATAAAATACGGAGTGCCCCAAGGCAGTGTATTAGCCCCTTTGCTTTTCCTTATCTATATTAATGATTTGCCATAGACTACTGAGCACTCAATGATCATGTTCGCCGATGATAGTACAATAATATTTACTGGAAATAATACACAAACAATACAGATTGAAATTAACAAAGCAATTGACACAGTAATTACATGGTTAAATATGAATAATTTATGCATTAATTTAAATAAAACAAAGATAATGAAATTTAAGCAAAGAGTTGATAGAATACCAAATCTCACCGTGACACACAAAAACCACCAAATTGACGAATCAGACCTTACTAAGTTTTTAGGATTAAGTTTAGACAATAAGTTGACATGGAAAGATCAGATTGACATTACATGTAAAAAACTTTACAAATTCTCATATGCATTATATAATCTTAGTAAAATAGTAAGTCAACCAGCTGTTCTAACCGCCTATCACGCGTATGTAACTTCGACTTTAAGATACGGTGTCATGTTCTGGGGCAATTCCACAGACAGAGAGATGGCCTTTAAAGCACAGAAACGATGTTTACGATCAGTATGTAAAATACCATCAACGGAATCTTGTAAACCGCATTTTATCAGACTTAGCATACTTCCACTACCGTGCCTCTACATATTCGAGACCGCAGTTTACGTTAAAAACAATATGCATCAGTTTTCTGTTTTTAACAGTACTCGCCAATGTCATAAAATATTTACGGAATCAATAAAAACGGGTCTTCTTGCTAAAAGTGTTTTCGGAATGGCACCGAAAATCTATAACAAATTGCCAAAAAATCTATGCAAAGTAGAAGATTTGATAGAATTCAAAAAAAGCCTGTTTACCCTTTTAGTAAAAAAAGCCTATTATTCACTGAATTAATATTTTACGGATTGTGAACTATAATAATATAATACTTACTCTAAATTAGATGCATGCTCCATCTTCTCATAAAGTATTTGTATGCCATATGGCAAAACATAGTGGTACATAATTTTAAGTTTTTTGACCATCCATATACCTATGTTTGAAATGATTTTGAATTTTGGTTGTCGTGGACGGGGGGCGGCGCGGGCTTCGGGTGCTCCAGGGGGCGCCGCAGGTGTAAGGCCAGTAGACACGCGTAGCCATGAATATGTAGAACAACTCACTTGTCGACATGGTTGTCATGGACGGGCGGCGGCGAGGGCTTCGGGTGCTCCAGGGGGCGCCGCAGGTGTAAGGCCAGTAG
Source organism: Epinotia brunnichana (assembly GCA_963854355.1). NCBI lineage: Eukaryota > Metazoa > Arthropoda > Insecta > Lepidoptera > Tortricidae > Epinotia > Epinotia brunnichana. The sequence continues at coordinate 1,393,869 of OY977945.1, read as the reverse complement.
ACACGCGTAGCCATGAATATGTAGAACAACTCACTTGTCGACATGGTTGTCGTGGACGGGCGGCGGCGCGGGCTTCGGGTGCTCCAGGGGGCGCCGCAGGTGTAAGGCCAGTAGACACGCGTAGCCATGAATATGTAGAACAACTCACTTGTCGACATGGTTGTCGTGGACGGGGGGCGGCGCGGGCTTCAGGTGCTCCAGGGGGCGCCGCAGGTGTAAGGCCAGTAGACACGCGTAGCCATGAATATGTAGAACAACTCACTTGTCGACATGGTTGTCGTGGACGGGGGGCGGCGCGGGCTTCAGGTGCTCCAGGGGGCGCCGCAGGTGTAAGGCCAGTAGACACGCGTAGCCATGAATATGTAGAACAACTCACTTGTCGACATGGTTGTCGTGGACGGGCGGCGGCGAGGGCTTCGGGTGCTCCAGGGGGCGCCGCAGGTGTAAGGCCAGTAGACACGCGTAGCCATGAATATGTAGAACAACTCACTTGTCGACATGGTTGTCATGGACGGGCGGCGGCGAGGGCTTCGGGTGCTCCAGGGGGCGCCGCAGGTGTAAGGCCAGTAGACACGCGTAGCCATGAATATGTAGAACAACTCACTTGTCGACATGGTTGTCGTGGACGGGCGGCGGCGCGGGCTTCGGGTGCTCCAGGGGGCGCCGCAGGTGTAAGGCCAGTAGACACGCGTAGCCATGAATATGTAGAACAACTCACTTGTCGACATGGTTGTCGTGGACGGGCGGCGGCGAGGGCTTCGGGTGCTCCAGGGGGCGCCGCAGGTGTAAGGCCAGTAGACAGGCGTAGCCATGAATATGTAGAACAACTCACTTGTCGACATGGTTGTCGTGGACGGGCGGCGGCGAGGGCTTCGGGTGCTCCAGGGGGCGCCGCAGGTGTAAGGCCAGTAGACAGGCGTAGCCATGAATATGTAGAACAACTCACTTGTCGACATGGTTGTCGTGGACGGGCGGCGGCGAGGGCTTCGGGTGCTCCAGGGGGCGCCGCAGGTGTAAGGCCAGTAGACAGGCGTAGCCATGAATATGTAGAACAACTCACTTGTCGACATGGTTGTCGTGGACGGGCGGCGGCGAGGGCTTCGGGTGCTCCAGGGGGCGCCGCAGGTGTAAGGCCAGTAGACACGCGTAGCCATGAATATGTAGAACAACTCACTTGTCGACATGGTTGTCGTGGACGGGGGGCGGCGCGGGCTTCAGGTGCTCCAGGGGGCGCCGCAGGTGTAAGGCCAGTAGACACGCGTAGCCATGAATATGTAGAACAACTCACTTGTCGACATGGTTGTCGTGGACGGGCGGCGGCGAGGGCTTCGGGTGCTCCAGGGGGCGCCGCAGGTGTAAGGCCAGTAGACACGCGTAGCCATGAATATGTAGAACAACTCACATGTCGACATGGTTGTCGTGGACGGGCGGCGGCGAGGGCTTCGGGTGCTCCAGGGGGCGCCGCAGGTGTAAGGCCAGTAGACACGCGTAGCCATGAATATGTAGAACAACTCACTTGTCGACATGGTTGTCGTGGACGGGCGGCGGCGAGGGCTTCGGGTGCTCCAGGGGGCGCCGCAGGTGTAAGGCCAGTAGACACGCGTAGCCATGAATATGTAGAACAACTCACTTGTCGACATGGTTGTCGTGGACGGGCGGCGGCGAGGGCTTCGGGTGCTCCAGGGGGCGCCGCAGGTGTAAGGCCAGTAGACACGCGTAGCCATGAATATGTAGAACAACTCACTTGTCGACATGGTTGTCGTGGACGGGCGGCGGCGCGGGCTTCGGGTGCTCCAGGGGGCGCCGCAGGTGTAAGACCAGTGCACACGCGTAGCCATGAATATGTAGAACAACTCACTTGTCGACATGGTTGTCGTGGACGGGGGGCGGCGCGGGCTTCAGGTGCTCCAGGGGGCGCCGCAGGTGTAAGGCCAGTAGACACGCGTAGCCATGAATATGTAGAACAACTCACTTGTCGACATGGTTGTCATGGACGGGCGGCGGCGAGGGCTTCGGGTGCTCCAGGGGGCGCCGCAGGTGTAAGGCCAGTAGACACGCGTAGCCATGAATATGTAGAACAACTCACTTGTCGACATGGTTGTCGTGGACGGGCGGCGGCGAGGGCTTCGGGTGCTCCAGGGGGCGCCGCAGGTGTAAGGCCAGTAGACACGCGTAGCCATGAATATGTAGAACAACTCACTTGTCGACATGGTTGTCATGGACGGGCGGCGGCGAGGGCTTCGGGTGCTCCAGGGGGCGCCGCAGGTGTAAGGCCAGTAGACACGCGTAGCCATGAATATGTAGAACAACTCACTTGTCGACATGGTTGTCGTGGACGGGGGGCGGCGCGGGCTTCAGGTGCTCCAGGGGGCGCCGCAGGTGTAAGGCCAGTAGACACGCGTAGCCATGAATATGTAGAACAACTCACTTGTCGACATGGTTGTCGTGGACGGGCGGCGGCGAGGGCTTCGGGTGCTCCAGGGGGCGCCGCAGGTGTAAGGCCAGTAGACACGCGTAGCCATGAATATGTAGAACAACTCACTTGTCGACATGGTTGTCATGGACGGGCGGCGGCGAGGGCTTCGGGTGCTCCAGGGGGCGCCGCAGGTGTAAGGCCAGTAGACACGCGTAGCCATGAATATGTAGAACAACTCACTTGTCGACATGGTTGTCGTGGACGGGCGGCGGCGAGGGCTTCGGGTGCTCCAGGGGGCGCCGCAGGTGTAAGGCCAGTAGACACGCGTAGCCATGAATATGTAGAACAACTCACTTGTCGACATGGTTGTCGTGGACGGGGGGCGGCGCGGGCTTCAGGTGCTCCAGGGGGCGCCGCAGGTGTAAGGCCAGTAGACACGCGTAGCCATGAATATGTAGAACAACTCACTTGTCGACATGGTTGTCGTGGACGGGCGGCGGCGAGGGCTTCGGGTGCTCCAGGGGGCGCCGCAGGTGTAAGGCCAGTAGACACGCGTAGCCATGAATATGTAGAACAACTCACTTGTCGACATGGTTGTCGTGGACGGGGGGCGGCGCGGGCTTCAGGTGCTCCAGGGGGCGCCGCAGGTGTAAGGCCAGTAGACACGCGTAGCCATGAATATGTAGAACAACTCACTTGTCGACATGGTTGTCGTGGACGGGCGGCGGCGCGGGCTTCGGGTGCTCCAGGGGGCGCCGCAGGTGTAAGACCAGTGCACACGCGTAGCCATGAATATGTAGAACAACTCACTTGTCGACATGGTTGTCGTGGACGGGCGGCGGCGCGGGCTTCGGGTGCTCCAGGGGGCACCGCAGGTGTAAGACCAGTGCACACGCGTAGCCATGAATATGTAGAACAACTCACTTGTCGACATGGTTGTCGTGGACGGGGGGCGGCGCGGGCTTCAGGTGCTCCAGGGGGCGCCGCAGGTGTAAGGCCAGTAGACACGCGTAGCCATGAATATGTAGAACAACTCACTTGTCGACATGGTTGTCATGGACGGGCGGCGGCGAGGGCTTCGGGTGCTCCAGGGGGCGCCGCAGGTGTAAGGCCAGTAGACACGCGTAGCCATGAATATGTAGAACAATTCACTTGTCGACATGGTTGTCGTGGACGGGCGGCGGCGAGGGCTTCGGGTGCTCCAGGGGGCGCCGCAGGTGTAAGGCCAGTAGACACGCGTAGCCATGAATATGTAGAACAACTCACTTGTCGACATGGTTGTCATGGACGGGCGGCGGCGAGGGCTTCGGGTGCTCCAGGGGGCGCCGCAGGTGTAAGGCCAGTAGACACGCGTAGCCATGAATATGTAGAACAACTCACTTGTCGACATGGTTGTCGTGGACGGGGGGCGGCGCGGGCTTCAGGTGCTCCAGGGGGCGCCGCAGGTGTAAGGCCAGTAGACACGCGTAGCCATGAATATGTAGAACAACTCACTTGTCGACATGGTTGTCGTGGACGGGCGGCGGCGAGGGCTTCGGGTGCTCCAGGGGGCGCCGCAGGTGTAAGGCCAGTAGACACGCGTAGCCATGAATATGTAGAACAACTCACTTGTCGACATGGTTGTCATGGACAGGCGGCGGCGAGGGCTTCGGGTGCTCCAGGGGGCGCCGCAGGTGTAAGGCCAGTAGACACCCGTAGCCATGAATATGTAGAACTCACTTGTCGACATGGTTGTCGTGGACGGGCGGCGGCGAGGGCTTCGGGTGCTCCAGGGGGCGCCGCAGGTGTAAGGCCAGTAGACACGCGTAGCCATGAATATGTAGAACAACTCACTTGTCGACATGGTTGTCGTGGACGGGGGGCGGCGCGGGCTTCAGGTGCTCCAGGGGGCGCCGCAGGTGTAAGGCCAGTAGACACGCGTAGCCATGAATATGTAGAACAACTCACTTGTCGACATGGTTGTCGTGGACGGGCGGCGGCGAGGGCTTCGGGTGCTCCAGGGGGCGCCGCAGGTGTAAGGCCAGTAGACACGCGTAGCCATGAATATGTAGAACAACTCACTTGTCGACATGGTTGTCATGGACGGGCGGCGGCGAGGGCTTCGGGTGCTCCAGGGGGCGCCGCAGGTGTAAGGCCAGTAGACACGCGTAGCCATGAATATGTAGAACAACTCACTTGTCGACATGGTTGTCGTGGACGGGCGGCGGCGAGGGCTTCGGGTGCTCCAGGGGGCGCCGCAGGTGTAAGGCCAGTGCACACGCGTAGCCATGAATATGTAGAACAACTCACTTGTCGACATGGTTGTCGTGGACGGGCGGCGGCGCGGGCTTCGGGTGCTCCAGGGGGCACCGCAGGTGTAAGACCAGTGCACACGCGTAGCCATGAATATGTAGAACAACTCACTTGTCGACATGGTTGTCGTGGACGGGGGGCGGCGCGGGCTTCAGGTGCTCCAGGGGGCGCCGCAGGTGTAAGGCCAGTAGACACGCGTAGCCATGAATATGTAGAACAACTCACTTGTCGACATGGTTGTCGTGGACGGGCGGCGGCGAGGGCTTCGGGTGCTCCAGGGGGCGCCGCAGGTGTAAGGCCAGTAGACACGCGTAGCCATGAATATGTAGAACAACTCACTTGTCGACATGGTTGTCATGGACGGGCGGCGGCGAGGGCTTCGGGTGCTCCAGGGGGCGCCGCAGGTGTAAGGCCAGTAGACACGCGTAGCCATGAATATGTAGAACAACTCACTTGTCGACATGGTTGTCGTGGACGGGCGGCGGCGCGGGCTTCGGGTGCTCCAGGGGGCGCCGCAGGTGTAAGGCCAGTAGACACAACTCACTTGTCGACATGGTTGTCGTGGACGGGCGGCGGCAAGGGCTTCGGGTGCTCCAGGGGGCGCCGCAGGTGTAAGGCCAGTAGACAGGCGTAGCCATGAATATGTAGAACAACTCACTTGTCGACATGGTTGTCGTGGACGGGCGGCGGCGAGGGCTTCGGGTGCTCCAGGGGGCGCCGCAGGTGTAAGGCCAGTAGACAGGCGTAGCCATGAATATGTAGAACAACTCACTTGTCGACATGGTTGTCGTGGACGGGCGGCAGCGAGGGCTTCGGGTGCTCCAGGGGGCGCCGCAGGTGTAAGGCCAGTAGACAGGCGTAACAATGAATATGTAGAACAACTCACTTGTCGACATGGTTGTCGTGGACGGGCGGCGGCGAGGGCTTCGGGTGCTCCAGGGGGCGCCGCAGGTGTAAGGCCAGTAGACAGGCGTAGCCATGAATATGTAGAACAACTCACTTGTCGACATGGTTGTCGTGGACGGGCGGCGGCGAGGGCTTCGGGTGCTCCAGGGGGCGCCGCAGGTGTAAGGCCAGTAGACACGCGTAGCCATGAATATGTAGAACAACTCACTTGTCGACATGGTTGTCGTGGACGGGGGGCGGCGCGGGCTTCAGGTGCTCCAGGGGGCGCCGCAGGTGTAAGGCCAGTAGACACGCGTAGCCATGAATATGTAGAACAACTCACTTGTCGACATGGTTGTCGTGGACGGGCGGCGGCGAGGGCTTCGGGTGCTCCAGGGGGCGCCGCAGGTGTAAGGCCAGTAGACACGCGTAGCCATGAATATGTAGAACAACTCACATGTCGACATGGTTGTCGTGGACGGGCGGCGGCGAGGGCTTCGGGTGCTCCAGGGGGCGCCGCAGGTGTAAGGCCAGTAGACACGCGTAGCCATGAATATGTAGAACAACTCACTTGTCGACATGGTTGTCGTGGACGGGCGGCGGCGAGGGCTTCGGGTGCTCCAGGGGGCGCCGCAGGTGTAAGGCCAGTAGACACGCGTAGCCATGAATATGTAGAACAACTCACTTGTCGACATGGTTGTCGTGGACGGGCGGCGGCGCGGGCTTCGGGTGCTCCAGGGGGCGCCGCAGGTGTAAGACCAGTGCACACGCGTAGCCATGAATATGTAGAACAACTCACTTGTCGACATGGTTGTCGTGGACGGGCGGCGGCGCGGGCTTCGGGTGCTCCAGGGGGCACCGCAGGTGTAAGACCAGTGCACACGCGTAGCCATGAATATGTAGAACAACTCACTTGTCGACATGGTTGTCGTGGACGGGGGGCGGCGCGGGCTTCAGGTGCTCCAGGGGGCGCCGCAGGTGTAAGGCCAGTAGACACGCGTAGCCATGAATATGTAGAACAACTCACTTGTCGACATGGTTGTCATGGACGGGCGGCGGCGAGGGCTTCGGGTGCTCCAGGGGGCGCCGCAGGTGTAAGACCAGTAGACACGCGTAGCCATGAATATGTAGAACAACTCACTTGTCGACATGGTTGTCGTGGACGGGCGGCGGCGAGGGCTTCGGGTGCTCCAGGGGGCGCCGCAGGTGTAAGGCCAGTAGACACGCGTAGCCATGAATATGTAGAACAACTCACTTGTCGACATGGTTGTCATGGACGGGCGGCGGCGAGGGCTTCGGGTGCTCCAGGGGGCGCCGCAGGTGTAAGGCCAGTAGACACGCGTAGCCATGAATATGTAGAACAACTCACTTGTCGACATGGTTGTCGTGGACGGGGGGCGGCGCGGGCTTCAGGTGCTCCAGGGGGCGCCGCAGGTGTAAGGCCAGTGCACACGCGTAGCCATGAATATGTAGAACAACTCACTTGTCGACATGGTTGTCGTGGACGGGCGGCGGCGAGGGCTTCGGGTGCTCCAGGGGGCGCCGCAGGTGTAAGGCCAGTAGACACGCGTAGCCATGAATATGTAGAACAACTCACTTGTCGACATGGTTGTCATGGACGGGCGGCGGCGAGGGCTTCGGGTGCTCCAGGGGGCGCCGCAGGTGTAAGGCCAGTAGACACGCGTAGCCATGAATATGTAGAACAACTCACTTGTCGACATGGTTGTCGTGGACGGGCGGCGGCGAGGGCTTCGGGTGCTCCAGGGGGCGCCGCAGGTGTAAGGCCAGTAGACACGCGTAGCCATGAATATGTAGAACAACTCACTTGTCGACATGGTTGTCGTGGACGGGGGGCGGCGCGGGCTTCAGGTGCTCCAGGGGGCGCCGCAGGTGTAAGGCCAGTAGACACGCGTAGCCATGAATATGTAGAACAACTCACTTGTCGACATGGTTGTCGTGGACGGGCGGCGGCGAGGGCTTCGGGTGCTCCAGGGGGCGCCGCAGGTGTAAGGCCAGTAGACACGCGTAGCCATGAATATGTAGAACAACTCACTTGTCGACATGGTTGTCATGGACGGGCGGCGGCGAGGGCTTCGGGTGCTCCAGGGGGCGCCGCAGGTGTAAGGCCAGTAGACACGCGTAGCCATGAATATGTAGAACAACTCACTTGTCGACATGGTTGTCGTGGACGGGCGGCGGCGAGGGCTTCGGGTGCTCCAGGGGGCGCCGCAGGTGTAAGGCCAGTAGACAGGCGTAGCCATGAATATGTAGAACAACTCACTTGTCGACATGGTTGTCGTGGACGGGCGGCGGCGAGGGCTTCGGGTGCTCCAGGGGGCGCCGCAGGTGTAAGGCCAGTAGACAGGCGTAGCCATGAATATGTAGAACAACTCACTTGTCGACATGGTTGTCGTGGACGGGGGGCGACGCGGGCTTCGGGTGCTCCAGGGGGCGCCGCAGGTGTAAGGCCAGTAGACACGCGTAGCCATGAATATGTAGAACAACTCACTTGTCGACATGGTTGTCGTGGACGGGCGGCGGCGAGGGCTTCGGGTGCTCCAGGGGGCGCCGCAGGTGTAAGGCCAGTAGACAGGCGTAGCCATGAATATGTAGAACAACTCACTTGTCGACATGGTTGTCGTGGACGGGCGGCGGCGAGGGCTTCGGGTGCTCCAGGGGGCGCCGCAGGTGTAAGACCAGTGCACACGCGTAGCCATGAATATGTAGAACAACTCACTTGTCGACATGGTTGTCGTGGACGGGCGGCGGCGAGGGCTTCGGGTGCTCCAGGGGGCGCCGCAGGTGTAAGGCCAGTAGACAGGCGTAGCCATGAATATGTAGAACAACTCACTTGTCGACATGGTTGTCGTGGACGGGGGGCGACGCGGGCTTCGGGTGCTCCAGGGGGCGCCGCAGGTGTAAGGCCAGTAGACACGCGTAGCCATGAATATGTAGAACAACTCACTTGTCGACATGGTTGTCGTGGACCGGCGGCGGCGAGGGCTTCGGGTGCTCCAGGGGGCGCCGCAGGTGTAAGGCCAGTAGACAGGCGTAGCCATGAATATGTAGAACAACTCACTTGTCGACATGGTTGTCGTGGACGGGCGGCGGCGAGGGCTTCGGGTGCTCCAGGGGGCGCCGCAGGTGTAAGGCCAGTAGACAGGCGTAGCCATGAATATGTAGAACAACTCACTTGTCGACATGGTTGTCGTGGACGGGCGGCGGCGAGGGCTTCGGGTGCTCCAGGGGGCGCCGCAGGTGTAAGGCCAGTAGACACGCGTAGCCATGAATATGTAGAACAACTCACTTGTCGTCATGGTTGTCGTGGACGGGCGGCGGCGAGGGCTTCGGGTGCTCCAGGGGGCGCCGCAGGTGTAAGGCCAGTAGACACGCGTAGCCATGAATATGTAGAACAACTCACTTGTCGACATGGTTGTCGTGGACGGGCGGCGGCGAGGGCTTCGGGTGCTCCAGGGGGCGCCGCAGGTGTAAGACCAGTGCACACGCGTAGCCATGAATATGTAGAACAACTCACTTGTCGACATGGTTGTCGTGGACGGGCGGCGGCGAGGGCTTCGGGTGCTCCAGGGGGCGCCGCAGGTGTAAGACCAGTAGACACGCGTAGCCATGAATATGTAGAACAACTCACTTGTCGACATGGTTGTCGTGGACGGGCGGCGGCGCGGGCTTCGGGTGCTCCAGGGGGCGCCGCAGGTGTAAGACCAGTGCACACGCGTAGCCATGAATATGTAGAACAACTCACTTGTCGACATGGTTGTCGTGGACGGGCGGCGGCGAGGGCTTCGGGTGCTCCAGGGGGCGCCGCAGGTGTAAGACCAGTAGACACGCGTAGCCATGAATATGTAGAACAACTCACTTGTCGACATGGTTGTCGTGGACGGGCGGCGGCGCGGGCTTCGGGTGCTCCAGGGGGCGCCGCAGGTGTAAGGCCAGTGCACACGCGTAGCCGGCCGACAGGCGAGGGGGACGCATTAGGGCTGACAGGACCACGCCGGGATCTGGGTCCATTACTGGAACAAAGGAAATTGCTGCAGGGGTGTCGCAAAGGCTTTGGCTGCAGTGGGCTCTGGCACACCTCTGTGGTGACAATCGCGGTTGAAAGGTCAATCGTGGCGACCCTAGCTATAGGAAAGTTCACGAGCTATTCGTTAGAGCAGGATACCTTGATCTGAGTTTTCTAGCTGCCAAAAATCAGTTTTGCTAGACAGTGGACTTTCCGTAGGTAAGTAATATAGTAAAGACCATCTTCCAAATACTGGCTGCTGCGAAAAAATATGCACATAAACAGAGCATTTCCTGATATTTTAAGAATAGACAATTCTACATTTTTTTTAATATTTTTTTTAATTTTTAATTTTTCAAAAAATAAATGTAGATACGATAAGCTGACTATCGTAGCTGATATTTTTATTTCCTCAAATTAATATCACTTTATGCAAATAAATAATGGTTGAAATTTGAACGTTATATATTCGCGACAAAAAGGCAGCCATGCTTATCGTGACGTCATAACAACAACACCAAACCACATACTTCTAAGAATATTTAGTACATAGAAACGTCAAATAACGAAAACTTGTTTTTGGATTTGCTATTCTGACGTCACTGACAGAAGACAAAATGGCGGTCGGCGTTATAAAATTACGATTTTAACTTTCAAATTAAAAATAAATCTTATTTTTTTATAACAAAATGGTGTTATATTCGCATTTCTTATGGAAAAACAATATAAAAAAAATACTTTGATAATTGAATATTGACAGATGAAATTACCCTATTAAATCAAAACAATGTAATACAGAATTGACAACTGCCGCCACTTTAGGTCTTTTTTTTAGGGTTCCGTACTCAAAGAGTAAAACGGGACCCTATTACTAAGACTCCGCTGTCCGTCCGTCCGTCCGTCTGTCTGTCACCAGGCTGTATCTCACTGATACCGTGACAGACATATAGACGTTACAATGACAGTTATACATAATTTTTGTTTTAATTTATTTTTCACATTTTACATTTTGTCTAAATTTCACTCCGCATACGTTACGCGCCTCAGGTTACTGTCCCGGCGGCGTTCCACATTAAAATCTTCCATTCTTCTCGTTTTTCTGCAGATTAGAAGGACATCTTGGTTGACATCCCTCAATTCCCTCTCCTCTAACACATCTTTACCGAGTGTATTAAACCGCGGTGCCGCATACATAGTTAGTTAGTTATACTGGGCGTTTTCCGCAAGTCGAAATCCATTGTGCCTATTTTGCGTGAAACGGCGGTGTGGCGCTACTCTAACCACTCCAGCTCGTCTAAAAGTTGGTGAGTGCCTTGGTGTTGCTGACTGCGTCCCGTAGTGTGTTTGGAGAACCTAGGTGCTTAATTCTGTATACTTCTACCTCCTTGCAGTCCAGTAGTATATGTTTAGTCGTTTCTTCTGCCTCCATGCACGCTCTGCACATGGGGCTGTCTGTGATACCTAAGTTATAGAGGTGTCTGTTCAAGGTGTTGTGTCCTGTTATTATACCCACTATCTTGCGCAGTTGGTTTCTATGTGTCCTTAGTAGTGTGGTTGTGAGTTTGTAGTCGCGTTTCGACAGAATCTCTTTGGTCTGTCTGCATGTGTCTATCTCCTCCTAGTATCTTTGGTGTAGGTCTTTAGTGTGTTGGTCCAGTTGATTGTATATGTAGCTTTGTGGCAGGGGCAAGATTGGCTCCGGTCCGTATGCCGTTATAGTTCCAGCAGAAATTTTCACAGATGATGTATTTCTGTTGCCGCTATAACAACAAATAATATGAAATTTTACCTTCCAATAAAATTATTATTATTTTTCCTGAGATATCCGGAATCCATAACTTGAGAGGGCGCCACTGCCCACGACCGGAAGTAACCGTTTGCGTCAAACAACCCACTCCGCGCCTTCGCCGTGACGTCACATCCGCCTTCGCCAACCTGTCAACTCTAGAACCAGCGCCCGTGCGCCCGCCGCCATATTGGCTTTCTCATTGTTGCGTCGTCTGCCGAAGAGATCGGACGTACCGTAGCTATTTTTATAAAATGCGTCGAGGAATGTTAAAGCTTGATTCTTTAAATTCCGATAACTTTCAACTAGAGGCAGTCCTAAAAAATTAAGGAAAGGGAATCGCGAGTGATAACTTTTTTATTTTTTTTTATCGGACTACCCTCTTTTATAATTTTTTTTATTTTTAACTTCGTTGTTCGCGAGTGGTTTGGATCGCATTATGAACAACGAAAGTCGCTCCGCGTCGGAGGAGAAGGAACACGCTTTGCGATCATTTCTTCAGAGTCGACACCGTGCGAGGGGGAAGAAAACCCTTACTTGCGATAATCAATAAAAAAAAACAATTACTTGCGACAGGCGTACTCAATACAAATCGGCCGACATGTCCGATCTCCTTATATTCATACATCTGTGAGTTTAGGTATTGTGGAAAGGCATTGCAACTGTCTTCACAAGATTGTTCTATTAACTCACATGTGGGTTTCATGGCGACGAGTATGGCGACGATTAGGTAGTGCATGTGCGGGAACATGGGGCCGTCGGCGAAGAGAAAGCTCCACAGTTGGGGAAGTTCCGGGCGGGGGAACTCGCGCCCGAACAGCAGTCGCAGCCATCGGCTAAAAACAACATTTATTACATAAATATTAGAAGAAGAAAGAAAGGAAGGAGGCATTTATTAACGTGTTTAGGCAGGCCGTAACCTTGTTTGCCACCGTCGTAGTATAAAAAAAAACCTGACTTAATACTACGAATGACGACACAAAAAAAAAGTTTTTTTTATAAAATACATAACAAAACAAACAAACAAACAAAATTATACACATACAACATCTGCCGACTTCCAAAGTTATGCATTTTTACTGCCAGTTATTCTTTTGCAGCTGTAAGGAATAAGCCCGAATAGATTAAAGGCTTTATTTAGCGAAAATATACGACACATGAATGATTGACAGTATGAATGACATGGAATGGTCTTACTTTTAAATACCACATTCTTCCCTACGTCTGAAAGTCCTGGAGGTAGGTAGGAGGCCTACGGATGCGCTCAGATCGTCGTAGTACTGGGGAGTTGTGCGGAGTCCCCACAGCCTCTGCAGGATCCGGCTGTTCTAGTTGTTCAGGGGCGAATTCCTCACGCTGCTCTTGTCCCAGCTCCTGCGAAAGTTGCAGTTGTCCCGGATTGGGTGTGACGAAGGGATTGTTATTAGTAGCTTCTGGTTCTTCAGGGTTTCCGCTCGGAGCTAGGTGTCGATTTGATACGGTTAGTTCTCTCCCGTTTGATAGACGTACTGAGCTATAAAATCGGTTTGATTCCAATATGTCAACTTCTTCAACCAATGGGTCAAATTTGCTTATACGGTTGAATTTCTTTACGAGAGCTTTCGAGGATTGTTGCAGCCAAGATGGCATGGATTGTCCCCAAGACGATCGTCGTGGGTGGTTGAACATTCGTTCGTGAGGTGTGGTGTTTCTTGCCGTACAGAGCAGTGATCTTATGCTGTGTAGCGCTTGAGTCGTTACCTCTTCCCACATTGTTAAAGGCATATTCTTACTTTTCAGGGCTAGGCGGATGGTTTGCCATAACGTGCCATTGAGTCTTTCGACTTGGCCGTTCCCTTGGGGGTTGTACGGAGATGATCGACTGGTAGTGATGTGCTTGGAGTGCAAGAAATCTTTAAGTTTTTTTGACATGAATCCAGCACCTTGGTCTGTATGTACCATTGATGGGAATCCAAATATTGAGAAAAGTTCCGTGAGATGTTTTATGACTGTTTTTGTGCTAGTATCTGCGCAGGCAAAAGCGAACGGAAATCTGGAGTACTCGTCCACAATGGTGAGGATATATTTATTGTTCGTAGATGATGGCAGAGGTCCTTTAAAGTCCAGGGCGATTCTCTCTAATGGCGTCGTTGCTTTGATAAGCGTTCCCGTTTTATTTGTAAATCTCGGCTTAATCTCTGCACAGATGGGGCACGATGTTACCACACGCCTCACATCGTCGATAGAGAATGGCAAGTTCTTTGATCGTATCCAATGTACTAGACGAGTAACGCCGGGATGGCAAAGCGATTGGTGTAAGTCTCTGAGCTTGTCGTCAATACTCGCGGCGCATATTTGTCTTGTAAGCGTATCCGCGACAACGTTTTGTTTACCAGGGCGATATTTAATGTCATATCGATAACTCGACAGTTCAATATGCCATCTTTGAATTTTACCATTCTTTATCTTACTTGCGTGTCCCTGCAACATTAATGCAACTGATTTTTGATCCGTGATTAGGTTAAAGCGCCGACCGATTAAGTAGTGACGCCACTTCTTTAAACTTTCAATTATGGCGCATGCTTCTTTCTCTACAATGGGGTATTTCTTTTCACTATCATTGAGTGACTTAGAGAAAAAAGCTACAGGTCGACCATTCTGGGTGAGTGAAGCAGCTATTGAGTGGTCTGATGCGTCACTCTCTACTGTGAATACCCCGTTCGCATCGATAGCTGCGAGTGATGATTTTATAATAATATTCTTGAGTTCTTCAAAACATTTCACTTGTTCGGTATTCATGGGGAAAAAATCCACTTTTGTTAGTAAAAGTCAGGTACCCATTTTGAGTAATGCGAGAATAGGCCAATAGCTCGTTTGAGAGAAGCGGAGTTTGGAGGTATTGGCAGTTCGCGTAGTGGGCGCAGGCGGTCTGGGTCGGGCTTGACTGAACAACAGCAACTCGTACTCGTAATTACAATTACCATCTAAAAACATGTTTTATTGCCAATGTGTCACGAATAAAATAAAACAAGAAAACCTTAGCTATTGCATTACAAATACATGTGAAGAAAACTGAACATAAAAAAAGAAGAAAAAAAAGACTAACAGCAAATTTGTTCTCTTAAAAATAATATTCTGCATCTGGATTTAAAACTATTAGATGTCTTCAGCGCACGAATTGAAGGAGGCAAGTTATTCCGGTTCGCAGGCAGTAGTAACCCTGTCTGCCTCTAGGCTAAACCGGTATTCAAATATTATCACTACTTATACATTTCAATTTGACTTCCTCAAGGAAGTACTGAGGATGCCACACATGCGGCACGCGTCTTTTGTGTAAAGCCTGAGTGGACGCTCGAGTCGGGCGTGCGAGGGAGCGGGGCGTGCGGCGTGCATGTTAAACAAATGAGGCTCATACTGGTGTCCTGAGCAGACGCTGCACAAAGCGAATGCACGCTCGCCCGCCCCGCTGCACGCCCCGCCGAACGCCCCGCTCCGAGCGTCCACTCAGGCCTTACACTTAGACGTTGCTACTCTCGACAGTGTGATATTCCTCTTTGGACTATACGCGATTAACGACAATGGCAGGGCGGCAAAACAAAAACATAACGATGTATGAAGCACGCCACCACACGACTCGCTGCTAGAAAGGATAACGGGATCCCTATAATGTACGGCCTAATAATCCGCTTCCCCTATATATCTGTATCTTTTCATCTCTCCTGTTCTGAAAGTTGACTTTTCATGGGCATATAGCCGGGTGGAAAATTGCGTTTTCTTCCCTAGGGTGGAAAGTAATTTTTTTTTATTGTTACGGTCAGCCACGGAGTCGAGGATTATTGAGTTACTTCATATTACTAAAATAAAAGATATATGTAAAATAACATTAAAACTATTAGATCAGATACATTTTTTAAACTTTTCTAAAGTTGGCTGCATGTGTATTTTAAATTTTAACCGATTACTCTTAATATGCCTGTTTTATAAAATATACGTGTAGTATTTTACTTTCCTCACAGTCGAAATGAAAAGTAGAGTGTTTAACTCGGGTGAAATTACCCATTCCACCCTCGAACTGTTGGCGCTCTCACTTCGTTCGAGCGCCAGAAATGTCTCGGGTGTAATGGGTCACTTTCAACCCTTGGTTAACAATCTACTATTTAAACCGACAACAACAGTTATGAAACAAAGGAAAATTGTTACTATGTAAGGCCATCTATTTTATATAAATAAATCAGTTATTACCTAAGCCTCGAGTAGGCATTATATACCCTAACGTCCCACACTTCACCCATTCATAAAAATAAAGATACGTGAACGCGGACAACGTGTTCCGAGGCTCTAGTATAAGTTTTATTCATGCAATACGTTTTCGAACGCGTTTGCGTTTAGTCTCAATTTATATGGCAACGCGAACAGCGCCTCTGGTGGTAACTATTAGGAACTACGCGTTGCCATACACATTGAAACTAAACGCAAACGCGTTCGAAAACGTATATGTTTCGATAAAACTTATACTAGAGCCTCCAGGGAATTTTCATTAATTGCAAGGGGGCATAGTTTCGATCAAATAAAGTTAATTTCTCCAAGACAGTAGTATCTTAACTCCTACTGTTATCAAGATATTCAATGTTTAATTTAATCAGTTTTGCAGATTTAACCAGTGTAAATGGCTCTAAACTGTGACATATGACGTCACAGTTAAGAGCCTTTAAAATATGTAAGGCTCCTATACAGAGTGTTTTTTTTAAATGGGACGGTATGGGGAAATCCGAATCTAAAGGAGATAGAGGAAAAGTGTCCAAGGAGACATTAGGTGTTTTTTTATGTAAACAAATTTGGCTCATTAAAATTTTTGGTCAAGCGTGAGTTGTTCTTAAAAAATTATAAAGTTGGTAAATTTTTTTTTTGACGCGGGTCGGCTCTGTTTCATGTAAGGATGCGTGCCATGATGTTTACGAAGATTAAAAAAATGTTCTTCTCTTGAATCATCTGGAGCTCTTATCGATTCTTCTTCTTTAAATTTAAGAGTTATCCTCTTGTCGGTGGAATATTTTCCATTTCTCTCTTATCGATTATCGAAATTTAAAAATGGAATAATTTTAAATATTTTTTTACACGCCTAGGCACTTGTAACAATATTAAAAGGCGAATACTGCAATTGTATGAAGATTAGTTTTCATTAAATTTGACCAACTTCTGCTGTTCAAATTTTTTTCTTTCCATACAATGAAATAATCCTTACATGAAACAGAGCCGACCCGCGTTAAAAAAAAAATTGACCAACTTTATAATTTTTTAAGAACAACTCACGCTTGACCAAAAATTTTAATGAGCCAAATTTGTTTACATAAAAAAACACCTAATGTTTTCTTGGACACTTTTCCTCTATCTCCTTTAGATTCGGATTTCCCCATACTGTCCCATTTAAAAAAAACACTCTGTATACTACAAGAAGGTTTACAAAGTGAGTTCGGTCGATATTAGGTACATATTTTTTTTACATACATTTTTTTATTTCATGTGTTTCAATGCCTTTTTACAATGGGGCAATATCCGTTAATGCTTCATTAAATTATTTTGTACAAAAAAAAAAATTAAAAAAATAATCAAGCTAATTTTTTTCTGTAAATTGTTTCCGGAAATTCCCGAGAGCTACCTGTAGAAAGCCGAGCAAGGATTAAAAATGTCAGCAAAGGCGAAAGTGACTTACATTCCAAAGAGCTCCATGGAAATGTTGCACTGGACTAAGTGCGTGGCCAACTCGGTATCCAGCGGCGACAGACATTCGTCCCGCACCTTGTCGAGGTATCGCACCACCTCGTTAGGGTTCTGAAATGTGTTCCAAATAAAGGACAATGGGCAACTTTGTATGGAACGTGGACCAAAAACCAACTGAGCTATGTTATTTAATTTACAGCAAGTTGTTATCTCATTAAGTCAATTTAAGTTACTTTATAAAAAAATAAGTTAGTTTATAAAAAATATGTTTTTTAGGGTTCCGTACTCAACAGTCCGTCTGTCTGTCACCAGGCTGTATCTCAAGAACCGTGATAGCTAGAGAGTTGAAATTTTCACAGATTATGTATTTCTGTTGCCGCTATAACAACAAATACTAAAAACTAAATAAAATATTTTGATTTTTTTGCCGTTTCAGGGTGTCCACTGCAAACCCTGAAAATATTTCCCTGACTTTTCCCTGACTTTCCCTGACCATTCTTTCGAATTTCCCTGACCTGAGGCTCTAGTATAAGTTTTATCGACACAATACTCTTTAGAACGCGTTTGCGTTTAGTTTAAATTTCTATGGCAACGCGAACAGCGCCTCTGGTGGAAACTATTAGGAACTACGCGTTGCCATACAAATTGAAACTAAACGCAAACGCGTTCGAAAACGTATTGTATCGATAAAACTTATACTAGAGCCTCAGAGATGTTACAAAATATCTCGATTGATTAACCTTTAACGCCATTTCAACTTCACTAGGATGGTGACAAACAAGCGCACGGCCTGCCTGATGCTGTGTCACCGCATCGCAGCCTTTTAGACGTTTCCAAGGCCATTGGACGTATAATTCGTCTGAAGCCAGTACACCTACTCGTGCTTTCACATTATTAGCACTTAACAAATTTCTTATTTCTATTTTATGACAAAGGCGTCTATTTCATGATTAAAGATGATAAAGTGACTTAAGGCGCCGCACACGTTCATGGTCTTCTCTCCCTCTCACTGAGCATAAGCGTGAGCGAGATGGAAGTGCGTGTTCGGAAGCGCGGATATCATGTTTTTTCGGAAAATTTCAGAAAACGAGGTAAATTAAAAAAAAATTAAGTAAAGGTATGTTCATTACTTTCTGAAGAAGATTATAACATTTCATCTTTTTCTGATAAAAAGTAGAGCAGTAAAATGGTTACAAGTGGAACAAAAGGGTGTGCGTTAGAGTTTTTTCAAACTTTTTACTTTATTTTGTTAAAATGGATTTCCACGAAAACTATATTATTACTTCTCATATCTTGAAGATTATGATATATTTTTTCCGACCTGAAAATTGTTACTTTAAAATGTATAAAATGGTTACTAAACAACTCATTTTCACGTACATTTAAAAGGTAGAGCCTTACATTTTTGTCATAAGTAAATCATTTATCTGAAAACCTTAAAAAATATATTTGAGAGGGGCGGAAAAATGTGAATTTTTCCAAAGTCTCTCGTTCTAGTGTTTTTTGCGTCTAAACTTGTAAGCTTCGGATTAAAAGCATGAAATTGATGGCGAGATTTTTGCATGTTGTAACAAATCGGATTCACCCCATCAGCGCGGGAAGACGGGTTTAAATGTGGAAAAAGCAGGCGTCGTCTGCGATATGACCTCCTTGATAAACTTTTGTTACTGGGGCTTGTGGGGTAGATATAGTTATCGACTAAAACAGGGACGAGGAATTAATTTTCCACGAAACTAAGTATTGTTCTATAGAATTAAAAAAAAAACATGACGAACAAAGCAACTCACATATGACGAAAATGTAAAATAAAATATTGCATGCATGGCTTTCTTTAAAAAACACAATGCAATTTTATTTTTTTCGTGTTCCTAAAATCCAATTTCCGTATCTCGTATGGTTTCAGATTTTCATTGCCTCGATTGAATAATACACCTGTTGTCTGTAGGTATATATATGGGTCGTTATTTTGACGTGGTATAAAAAAAAACTTGGGTATTTTTTCATTTTACTACTTGCCTTTTGATAGGTATTATTAAAATGTCTTGAAGTAAGACCTACTTCGAGTAGTTTCTAGGTCTTAACTTCAAGAAAGAGGTAAATCGTCGAATCCGACTCTACTGAACAGGCGTTCGGGAATCTACGGCACATCTTTTCGTCTTATATTCCACAGAGTCTCAAGTATTATTGTATGGCACTGAATAGTGATCGCTTACTATGGGCCTCATAAGAAGGTTCAGGGTCACCCCAAAGTGGAGAGGGCTATGCCGGGAGATTATCCACTTGATCGCATCAGAACTAAGGTAACCGTTGTAGCTCTCTGAATCGCTAAACTTAAGTGACACAGGGCGGAGAACATTGCAAGTAGAACCGATGACCGTAGGGGGCGGAAAGGTTCTCGAGTGGCGGCCACGTACCGGAAGGCGTAGCGTCGGTAGACCCCCCCCGCCCCCATAAACGCGCGAGTCCGCTAGATGCGGGTGGCGCAGGACCGGTCATTGTAGCACTCTTTGGGGGAGGCCTATCTCAGCAGTGAACGTCTTTCAGCTGATATGATAATGATGATTATATAATTTAGATATTCAAAGCAATAATTCTGAACACAAAGTTCTTTTACCTTGATGCGAACAATATTGGATTTTTGAAGTTTTTGTATGGATGGCGCCCAAAAAGTACACATATTTATCAAAACTAAACGACCTTTTAGATATTGGTTTCAAAAAATTGTATTAGATATACCTCATCTTATCTTCGACAACAAGTTTTTTTTTACATTTTAGTCAGACATATTTTTTTCTATATAACTATAGCTTTTTTCACCAAAAATTAATTCCCCGTGTCTGTTTTAGTCGATAACTATTTATACCCCATAAGCGATGCACATCCCTGACGCGCAGGGTGCGAGCCAGCCCCAACGGCATCCTGAAGGCATTTGCAGCTAGGTTTGACTGTCAGTACCTGAACCATTGCCACATGATTCATCTACTGACAGGCAAACCAATTTACTGTATGTTAATATAGTGTCTTTGTTTTGTATGTCCCTTATTTAGAATTAGGATGATTATTTGTATTTTGTATTTTATTTTGTATTTTAAATGAATAATTGTAGCAATTAATTGTATATGGACTTAGTCTGAAATAAACGATTTGAATTGAATAAGCCCTATATCAATAATAGTTTATAGAGAAGGTCGTATCGCAGGCAAATCTTACTCTTTCCTCATTTACATCTATTTTCCCGCGCTCATGAGATGAATCCGAGTTGTTCCAAAATTTAAAAATACAATTTTGGTGCAAAAAACACTAGAACGAGAGATTTTTTTAAATAACTCACTTATTCCGTCCTTCACAACTTTTTTCTGTATGACTTAAATTGTATAATATATGTTGTTGTGATACATGACAACAATTTTTGGTCATTTTTATTATCCTTACACTTGGCATAGACACTTTTGTCATAGAAATAACAAATTAAGTGCTATTTCTAAAACACCAAAAAGATTGCCCCTTTGAGAGAGGCAACCACGGAATGCGAACACGCAACGCCAAGTGAAGTGCCAGCATCAATCGAAGATGGTGCCTAACCCACACATGGCCCGAGGTCGGAAACTTATGATCCCATTACTCGACCAATATCACTCAAAACATCTTCCTCTCCACCTCTTGCAAGGCAATGTATCGAAGTATCTCCCCACAAAGTGGCCTTATAAGCTCACCTGGTCATAAAATATTTAACACTGAATAAAAACAAAAATCAAACTAACCAAGATCTATACTTACTTTTCTAAATTTATTTAATGGAAAACATAACAACGATGAATCAACATATTTATAGTTCAAGAAACATACATTTGTTGATTCCTTTGATCTTTTTATTTATATTTTTTCCTTCTAGATGGATTTTTTCCCTGACCTGTCTAGAACTTCCCTGACTTTCCCTGACTTTCCCTGACCACCATGAGCTTCCCTGACTTTTCCCTGACTTTCCCTGACTTTCCAGAAAGTGGACACCCTGCGTTTTTATAGATAATGGTACGGAACCCTTCGTGCGCGAGTCTAACTCGCACTTGGCAGGTTTTTTTTTTGTTATTTTTCATTTGTTAAGTTTTTTGTTATAACAGAATAACAATAATTAAGTCGCTTAGATGAGCTGCGGGATGATTAAATAAAGAATTAGGTGTATTCTCCATTCTCCAAATGAAACCCGTTTTCTCACTCATATATTCACTCTGAATAAAATATGAATATCTCAGTTCTGCAATATGGAATTCTACTTTATGCCCATACAACGACATAAATTTGATAAGCCGACCTTTTTAATGATCTAACTTTCGGCTCTGTTGGTTTTTGGTCCATTTTGCCCATGGTCCTGTGATATTAAGTTGATGATGATGTTATGGTGATGATCATGCCACATGCCCGCAATGTGCGAGGACCTTCACGAAGAAGATTGGCTACATAAGTGACATGATCACAGTCGCTGTGGCCGAAATCGGCCGGGACTATATCACCATCAGTGTTCATGATTATGATGATATTGATGATGTGGTAATGTTAAGGGTGATTATGATAGAGCTCATTAAGATGGGGATGATGATACTCATCTCGATGTTGGTGTCTATGTTGATGGTGATATGATAATAATAGTGATAACGATGATGATATTTATTATCATGGTGATAATGTTGACGTTGATGGTGGTAATGATAATGTTAGCTATTCCCGGTTGTGCCCTAAAGGAGCTCGGGGTCCGCTTTGACATCTAATCACACGATTTCGCATAGGCACTAGTTTTACGAAACCAACTGCCATCTGCATTTGACCATCCATCCCAGAGGAAAAACTAAACCTTATTGGGATTCGACCGGTTTCCTCACGATGATGTTGATGGTGATATGATGATAGTGATATGATAATGGTGTAGTGAAAGATGATGATGATGTTTATTATGAATATTATGATAGTGATAATGCTGACGTTGATGGTAGTGATGATGATGATGATACTGATGATGATGATTGCCATTATGAATATGATGATGACACTCACGTGCACGACCCTGGAGACGGGCAGCCGGCCGCACGAGCTCGGCACGACGTCCCCCGTCGTGTAGAACTTGTCCAGCCCGCGTAGTACCGCGTTGAACAACATACTGGAATACATATTCTATTCTTAATTATACGTTTTTTTAAACCCGACGGATAAAAGGGGTGTTATAAGTTTGACGTGTCTGTGTGTGTGTCTGTCTGTGGCATCGTAGCTCCTAAACGAATGGACCGATTTGAATGCAGTTTTTTTTTATACGAAACCTGACGTGATCGAGATGGTTCTTAGCTACGTTTCAACAAAATCGGTTCAGCCGTTTTTGACATATTGAACTTTGAAATGAAAATGTCGGTGGTTTTTCAACTTTTCGAAGTTGTAATAGTTATTTATCAATCTACTATTATTGGGAAAAAAATTGAGAGGAAGTGTAACCGGCGGTCGTACGCTCCTCCTTATTTTTTCATTACTCTTTGGAATAAAAGTGAAAAAATATTTCTAATTCGGGCGTGGCACTTTGAATCCTTCACTACGCTCGGGATTCCACTTTAGAATCCCGAACGAAGCGAGGCATTCAACGCGCTAACCCTCGTTGTAATATTACATGTTGCTCCCTTGTAAATTGTACTTCAATTATTTGTTGAAATGTTTTCATAAATACGTTTAGTAAACATCTGCAATTTATACTTAAAACAAAATTGGATACGCCGACCAGACAAATTATGTTGTAGTTTATTATGAATATATTATAGAATCTGGCTAGAACGATACATTTGATAAACCAATGACCATTGCTAATCTTTTTTTGTCAATATAAATACAAAGCATTTTTAGGATGATAAGAAGAAAGGCTCACTCGAAAAACCAGAAACTATACATGGATTCACACTGCACAAAATGAGTTTAGAAATTTTACTAATCAGTAGAGATGCGCCGAATATGGGTTTTACCGAATACGAATATTCGGCCGAATTTTCGGTCCAGCTTTTGCTGAACCGAATATTCGGCCGAATAATTCGGTTCAAAGGAATGCCTTATGCCTTAATCAGCCGTTCCAAAACAGACTCATTTTTCAGTGGTAAAAATCTTGTTGATTTTTAAGTGAAACATTTATAATAAAGGTAGTTAAATAACAATAAGAATCCGTTTTAGAATAATAATTTCACAGGACAATGACTATGTTACATTCTTACAACTTGCAGACAAAAAAAACCTGCAAAATTATTCGGTAAATATTCGGCATTTGAGCCGAATAAATCGGCCAAATAACGAACATTGAAAAATGTGCCGAATATGCCGAATACCAAATAATTACCGAATATTCGGCGCATCTCTACTAATCAGTAATGCGTTTCCACTTACTAGCTGTCATGTTCCAAATATTCTTCCTCCAGAATGTATCTCAAAGTATTACTGAAAATAAATAAAAATACGCACATTAGCACCGACAGAGATTCTAACAACATAAAATAATAGATAAAGTAAGAGAAGCTGGGATTTCTCAATTTATCTGTTTAAGAGTCCGCAGTAAGCTCTTCCGAATTTCACCTTCCCCAGCAAACGGAGTTTCGTTCTCATTTTAGAACTACGTGTTGGATTGTAACGAAACTTTGCATATACAATGACATAAGATATATCTAGGTCTGTAATTAGTTTGTGTGGCTCCAGTTTATAAAACAAACGAAATACAGCAAAAACAAGTTTTGTATGAAAAACGTAAATTTGCTGTTTATTTTTTTACTATCCTATCATTATATTATCCTATACTATTAAAAGAGCAATATTTGTATATATATATTTGCAATCACGTTCTCGGAAACGGCTCTAACGATTTCGATGAAATTTGGACCCGTAGGACGAGAAATCGATCTAGATAGGTCTCATGTCCGGGAAAATTCGTTTTCTCTGTATTTTCTCCATTTTTATTTCTGGTATCTGAAGCTACATAAACTAATTACAGACCTGGATGGTACTTAACTTATTCTAAGTACAAAGTTTCATAGCAAACTAGCTAGTCGTTTTAAAATGAGAGCGTAACTACGTTTGTATGGAGAATCGAGCTTACTGCGGACTCTCAATACTCAATCATTTATTGCACATAATGGTTGTACAGGTGGTCTTAAAATAAAGTATGGTATCACATCATGTACCCTGTTGGGCGCAGCAAATAAGAAGGTGGACACTTAGGTACATATAATTCAGCATACAAAAAATTGTATTAATTAATTATATATCTTAGTTTTACTTAATTCTATTAACAAACTTATCATCTAAATATTCCTTTAAAGAGTAGAAGGTTTTCGAAAGTAACATTTGTTTTAATTTGCGTATGAAAACTGTCTCTTTATTTTCATCTTTCAATTCTTTCGGCAATTTATTATATATTTTTATCGACATTACAAAGGGTCCTGACGAATGTAGGTTTAGTCGTGATGGTGGTAGCAATAATTTGCCTTTATATCGCATCGTACGGTTTTTGATAACATCTTCCAGTTTCGTATAAAATTCCGGGTATTTACGGACAAATTTACAAATTTCAAGAATGTAGATACATGGGAGTGTAAGTATGTTGTATTGTTTAAAATGAGGTTTACAACTGTCAGTCTGTTTAATATTAGATAGAATTCGAATGAGTTTTTTTTGTAAAATGAACATGCTTGGTGCGTCTGTGCTATTGGCCCAGAGAATAGCTCCGTAGCTCAGCCAGTTGTATGCGTACGAGTAATATGTCTGAAGTACAGTTTGTAAGTCAGTCGTTTTTTTAATCTCTCTTGAGAGCGTATACAAATTTAGAAATTTTGTTTCATATATTTTTAACGTGTGGTTTCCAGCAAATGTGTTTATCTATTGCTATCCCAAGCAGTGTACAATTGTCAACAACTTCTATTTCGGTATTGTTATAAGTATATTATATATTTAGAGGTTTCTTTTGCTGTGGGTGGAATGACATAAGTTTTGTTTTCGAGAAGTTAATTTGGAGATTATGTTCGCTTAACCAGTCTGACACTTTTTGTAGTATGCTAGTTATTTTTTCGTTAAGGTTGTAAGTGTCTTGGCATGTCGTGAGGATGGATATGTCGTCAGCAAACAATACGCATGGTTCCTTCATAACTTTTTGGAGATCATTAATATATATTAAAAATAAGAGAACCAATTACACTTCCCTGTGGGATTGAGGCGTTAATGGTTTTTTTGTCAGACTGTATATTTTTTATTTCACCAGTTTTGAAATTGTAGTGTTCTAGCTCTGTAAATTGTTCCCTATCTTGTAAATACGATGTGAGCCATCTATGCGCTATCCCACGAATCCCAATTCCGTACAATTTAGATAATAAGATATCGTATTGTACTTTACGTCATACCTGGCCATAATGTAGGAATTACCGCACGCTGTGCGTGCGGAAAACCCCACTTCCTGGCCAGATAGAGACGTAAAATGTTGTACTCACCACGGGCGGTAATAAAGAAAGCATCAGAGCGCATATTTATCGCCCTTGCCTTCGGCTCGGGCGTCAAATACCTGCGATCTGAGACATTCTTTGTTTAACCGCCCTAGGTAAGTAATCGCTACTATTATCGTACGCTTTGGTCAAGTCGAGTAATATTCCGACAACATATTGTTTCGAGTTGACTATGTTTAAGATTTGTTGTTACTTAAGCAGACACCTTAGCGTATAGACACTTGCGAATCCATACAAGCGCATTGCATACATTTGTCAGTAGCTGTCAACACAACGAATCCTCAAATCAATAAAGGGTCGGCAACGCGCTTCTATGGAGTCGCTAGTGTCTCTAGGCTACGGAGATCCATAAATATTTTTTCTCTTTTTAGGGTTCCGTACTCAAAGAGTAAAACGGGACCCTATTACTGAGACTCCGCTGTCCGTCTGTCACCAGGCTGTATCTCAACAACAGTGATAGTTTGACAGCTGAAATTTTCACATATGATGTATTTCTGTTGCCGCTATAACAACAAATACCAAAAACCATAATAAATAAATATTTTTATATATTTATTTTTTCTCTTACAATCTTACACGAATCGGCTTAGTCCCAAACTAAGCAAAGCTAATTGGTACTAGACGACGATAAACATACTTATATAGATAAATAAATACTTAAATACATAGAAAACATCCATGACTCAGGAACAAATATTTCTGCTCATCACGCAAATAAATGCCCTTACCAGGATTCAAACCCGGGACCTCCGTCTTCGTAGGCAGGGTCACTACTAACTATTAGGCTACAGGAGGCTCCCATACAACAAACGTGATTTTAATGCCGTTTTTATAGATAACGGTACGGAACCCTTCGTGCGCGAGTCCGACTCGCCCTTGGCCGGCATTTTAAGATTATGAGGGGAACACATCACCACTTACCGAGAGACTCAGTAGTGGTGTTATTATAGCTGTGATCTTCTGTAAGGTGGAGGTCCAGTCAGCATCAAAAGTAGCTAAGCAAACGAAGACGTCTAAAAAGGGAAGCGTTCATAGCCCAGCGGCGCCTGCGAGCCGGAAACGATAACGCAGGTTAAGCAAAGATGGCAGCGGTCAGCCTTTGGATGGGCGACCGCCTGTTTGAGTGGTTACTATAAATGAGCGCTTCCCCGCTTTGGAAGGCACGCTAAGCAGTTGATCCCGGCTGCTGTCTATGACAGTAGTCGTTAAGCCTTCGGGCGGCTTAAGAACCTCTAACAGTCGAGTTGCCCACTCACTTGACAAAGGGGGGACAACTGTCACTCGCGTCTGCAGGAGCTACCTACCACAACCCTGCACGTGTCCCCTGGGTGGTACTAAAAAATGACATTTAAACTTTTTAAACGTTTTCGTCGAAACGGGACTAAAGCAAGGTGCCTATTCTGCAGTAGAATTGGATTTTCTATGATTGCATGTTTAAAAAATCGTAAAAAATTGAAAATAAATAATACTGGAAATATGAAAGTACCAGCGCGTTCCTCTTTTCGAGTAGAATACAATGAGCTAATCGAACTAAGGGCTAAAATTTATGAAATGTTGTCAATTGCAGTAGTATAGTGTCAAGATATTGTTTACACGACTGCTTTTGTGTATCAGTGGCATGTTTTTGCAGCAAACTGAAGAACGTACGTCAATAGAAATTGAAATGGTTTATTTCCATAGAGACAGTACAGGGATGATAGACGTATTGTTATTATAACCACTTACGAGTGCCAAGCGGTGGCGGAGTGGGAGTTCGAAAAAGCAATACTAAACACTAATAAGCACACACAATATATTTATAAGTCCATAACAAAACTTTATCACGTATTTGTATCTGACACAATTTTTTCACAGTACATGCAGCAGTCTACAGGGTGGAAAGTTAAAACGGGGCAGTAAGGGCAGTTACTAGATCCCTTGCCGCCACGCAAAAATGGCATTAGGATTTCATTCCTAACTTTTTAAGTGATGACAATCTACATTCACAGATTTGTGAAAAAAAGTACAGTCAGCGAGAAAATCGACACTTTGGACGAATTTTTTTTTCAATGCCATTCGATCCCATTCCTTTTAAGGATCAAAATATTCTTCGGGACCGACTAAGGTTTGACTACTAGAAGCCCAGAAATCAAAGAAAACTTTTTTTAGACAGTATTGATTCTTAAGTGTCGGTATGCCATCTAATAATAACCCTGCATAGTTAAATTTCACGTCTTTTGCAGATCCAGTTCCTGAATCAACATCGAAAGCACCAATACTAGTCTTCATCATTTTTGCTACAGTGTTGATGGTTTTGGGAGTTTTATGTATTCCATTTCTAGAACTTAAATTCAGTCTGCCCATAGAAGAGTAAGTTTACAAACTATCCTATCTAGATTTTAGACTATCATTATCAACAAGGTACCTCGACTTAATCCCTTTCGACATTATTACACATCATCATTTTTATTTTACGTGATTTTTATTACTCGACATTTTTATACTTTGGCTTTTTTATGCTTGCAAAGTCGGCATTTTTATACCTCGTCATTTTTCAATAAAGGCATTAGTCGCCTAACGCCTAACTCCTCTAGACTCTTGAACATAGTTAAGTACATTACATTTATATACATGTGTTAACCTGGAATACTACAATTCCAGGTTATCACATGTATATTTTATTTTATCCTGACTGACCGCTTTAGCCTAGTTGGTAGTGAACCTGCCTACGAAGCAAGAGGTCCTGGGTTCGAATCCCGGTAAGGGCATTTATTTGTGTGATGAGCACGAATATTTGTTCCTGAATCATGGATGTTTTCTATGTATTTAAGTATTTATTTCTCTATATAAGTATCTATACCGTCGTCTAGTACCCTTAGTACAAGCTTTGCTTAGTTTGGGACTAGGTTGATTTGTGTAAATCCGCAAATATTTATTTATTTTATTATTAAGGATCACCAACAGCGGCTACAACTAACACAAACGCTTAGTACAAATAAAAAATTGATTTAAATTTCATTGCGCTACCAATTACAAAACCAATCCACCACCAATTATAAAATAACTAGCTTTAGCCCGCGACTTCGTCCGCGTGGGTCTCGTTAATCGCCTTAGAGGATAATTGCTATTAAAGTATTTCAGGTGTAGGCTTAAACATCGCTCCTCCGTACAAAGTTCCCCCCACCTTTTCACCCCTTTAAGCGATGATTTCCGGGATAATAGCTATGGCTGTGGCACTGGAACACAAGTTTCATGTGCTCTGCCTCGTGATTGTATGTAGGTATGTTGTATAGGGATTGCAACCGAGTAGCGAGTTTAACCGTCGGTTTTTAACCGAATCCAGATCCGTTTCGAACTCGGTTAAAAACCGCGGTTTCGAGTTTAAAATCGGAGAAAATAATTATACAGTTTTTTTTTTCAATTTACTAAATCATCATCATCATAGCAGCCGAAAGACGTTCACTGCTGGACATAGAACTCCCCCAAAGCGTGCCACAATGACCGGCCCTGCACCACCCGCATCCACCGGACTCCCGCGATCTTTACCAGGTCATCAGTCCACTTGTGCGGGGTCTACCCACACTGCGCCTTCCGGCACGTGATCGCCACTCGAAAAATAATGCGAGGAAAAATAATGCGTTAAATTGTGAACGGTTTTGACGGTTCACAATTTTTCGTCAGTTTATAATATCGCGAGTTAGATTATAAACTGACGCTGTTCACGATCTAACGGTGACATATACATTACACAGCAAGTGAAACAACGTTGCGGTCACGACACCTGAACCTGACACCAATAGGATATTTCCTACACAGTAGCCCTTAAGGTGGATCGACCGCGTTAACTTTAAATACGAACGTTTTCCAGACTAAAATGATTAATTACAAATCATTTTTATGTTATAGAATCAGGGCCCGGAACCGGTTTCCGTTATTAGGGTTTTTTTTTTTTTAATCCTATCCATATTGGTAACCTTATGATAAGGTAACCATACTTGCCCTTGCCAGACAAAGAATGAACTACTTTAGTAACGTTTACCCGCAACCAAAGGAATCTAAGGTGATCCCGGTGAACTGCACCATCCGCTTTGTTGCAATGATGGAGCAAGCCTGAGAGCAGGTATAAAGGAGAGGGAAAATGCACAAAAGGTCAAAGGACCCTCACCTAGATAAGATAAGATAACCATACTGATTGGGTAACCCTATTGTTATGGTAAGCATATCGGATGTGGTAACCATAAGTTAACCCTAAACAAACCC
Organism: Epinotia brunnichana; assembly: GCA_963854355.1. Lineage (NCBI taxonomy): Eukaryota > Metazoa > Arthropoda > Insecta > Lepidoptera > Tortricidae > Epinotia > Epinotia brunnichana. The sequence continues at coordinate 1,364,029 of OY977945.1, read as the reverse complement.
AATTTCAATAGCGTTAACTTATGGTTACATTATGGTTACCATATCCGATATGCTTACCATAACAATAGGGTTACCCTATCAGTAAGGTTACCAAATCAATAGGCTTAAGCCTGAAAAGTCCTGTTTTCTGATCCTTGTATAGAATAAACTGAGATGCCACCTGCACCTGGTTATCTCATGGCGACCACGTACCGGCTTGCGCGGCGTGGGCAGGCCCCACACAAGGTGGACTGATGACCTGGTAAAGGTCGCGGGAGTCCGCTGGATGCGGGTGGCGCAGGACCGGTCACTTTGGAACTCTTTGGGAGGCCTATGTCCAGCAGTGGACGTCTTTCGGCTGATATGATGATGACTCTGTTAATAACCCTTACCTGGTATCCTTCGGCTGGTGTGTCCGATCCCTGTGCAGTTCGAACAAGAGTGGTGCCAGGACCTCGTGCATGCCCTGTCGGTACCCGACGTGCGCGTGCGACCGCGCCCAAAGGAACAGCACTTGCACCTGGGCACACAATAAATATAAATAAATATTTAAAATAACTAAATATTGGGGGACAATCTTACACAAGTCGACCTAGTCCCAAACTAACAATATCTCTTTCATCACACTTGCTCGTCAAGGGTGTATATAGTCAAGTTTATAGAGCAGCTACACCCGATTTACCTCCCGCGGGAGTTATGGATGTATAACTCCCTGGGGAGTTATGAGCTTGCGTGTGATCTGATTGGTTAAAAACAAATCAAACCAATTGGTTGGCAAATCTAGTTGGCCGCGCGTCACAAGAATTCTTCACTGTGATCGGTTGAAAAAATCTAGCAGGCCATGTGTCGCCACGCCCTCTCGCCTTCCACTCGCAAATATGTATGTGAAGTTGTCAATTTCGTCAACATTTAATTGGTGCGCTTGTATAAAACATATTTTTTTTGTCCTTTGTAGTTATTTATTTCCTCTCGCAAATGTGATGAAAAACCTTGTGTATAACACGGGCGTAAGAATATTGCAAACTCGAGTCATCAAAAGCCCTCCGCCTACGGCGTCGGGCTTCTGATAGACTCTCGTTTGCAATATTCCTCATACGCCCCTTGTTAAACAAGGTACTAATAAGGCGACCTAGGCTCGTGATCAACTCTCCCTCTCACTGAGCATGCGCGTGACCGAGATGGAAGTGCGTGTTCGGAAGCGCGGATATCATGTTTTCATCACACTTGCAAAGGGTGTATTATAGGCAGGTTTATAGAGCAGCTATAGCCGATTCACCTTATAATAATAAATAATAATAATAACTTTATTACACAAAAAGACACTGTTACATAATAGGAAAGCGATATCTGGTGAGTCCCAAACTAGGCTGAGCCTGTATCTTGGAACTCATGGAGTTATCAGTTACATCTGTTATCTATAATTATAATGAGTAATGAGCCACAAGAGCGAAGTTGTGTTATAAAAAAGAAAGTTTATAAACTGTGACAAACATTATTTTAAAGTATTAAACCGAAAACTTAATAAATATATTTGTACTCAAAATTTTAAAAGTTCCTAGTAGGTAATTTATTTGTAAAACAGGTAGGCAAGCGAGTTTCTGTGTGATTGTGCGTGTATGTGTGTGTATGTGTGTATAAGTGTATGGATATTAGAGCGAGTAACATACCTACTAAATAAGTGTGAGACTCCTAGATACATGGTTGTAGGAGACTTTCAGTGTCAGCATATGACAGGGTAGTAAACCATTGTTTGATAGTGGATTTAAATTTGTAAACTGTGCATTCTTTTAGATTACAGGCTTTGCAGACGGCATTGTAGATAAACGGATGTGAGTGAAATGCAATACGTTTAGCGTGTGCGGACTTAACGAGGGGCACTGGTATCCTATATATTCGTTTGTTTATTACGTGATCTTCCAAAGAAGACTTCGCAATACTGCGGTGAACTCTAACAGCTGCGCTGAGGATGAATAACTGCCTAACTCTAAGGTATCCTGTTTCTCTGTATAGCGTGTCTGTTGGGAATCGAAAAGACTTCTTCAGCATAACCTTAATGACTGCACGCTGCGCGCGCTCAAGTCCAAGCAGTATCGTCTTACCAGCGCTGCCCCAGACTCCAATGCAATATTGCATGATCGACTGGCACAACGCATGGTAGACCAAGCGCACTACATCCGGGGGCGAACAGTCCCGTAGCCGCTTAACCAAGTAGATCAGTTTCCTAACTTTCTTTGATAAGACAATTATTTACCTTAGTCTACCAATCAGATCACACACAAGCTCAGTACTTATTCAGTTATGAGCTTGTGTGTGATCAGATTGGTTAAAGCAAATCTAGTTGACAAGAATTCTTCTCTGTGATTGGTTGAAAAAAATCTAGTAGGCCATGCGGGGCCTCGCCCCCTCGCCCTCCACTCGCAAATCTGTAAGTGAAGTTGACAATTTCGTCAATTTTTACCCAACTGCCGAAGGAACCCTCCTCGGTTATGTTTTTCGAGCGTATGTATATAGTATGTATGTATGGATGTGTGTATGTTTTATTCTTTGACACGCCCTGTAGCCTAAACCGTTTGACGGATTTCGACATATGAGGTGTCGTTGGATTCCTCGTGATCGTGGGAGTGACATAGGTTATAATATTTACAAAAAAGCAGTTGGGTTTTTTGAAAAATCTTTTGAATTCACTTGTTGAGAGGTGCGATTGTATGAAACTTAGATTTTTCTGTCTTTTGTAGTTACGAGTATTTATTTCCTCGCAAATGTGATGAAAAACATTGTGTGTATCACGGGCAGTAAGGGGATTACAAACTCGACTCATTAAAAGCCCTCCGCTTTAATACTCTCGTTTAGTAATCCCCTTCTTACGGCCCTTAATGCACAATATACTATTTTTAATTTAAATTTATGGTGCGTTTTAATAAATAAAAAAGTAATAGCTAACTTCCCTCAAACATGATTTTTAGAACCAATTTTAATATACAGGGTGGAATTTCATAAACTGTACATAATAAAAGGAGAAAAATTTCAGCCTATTTCATCGGTGAAACGGTGTTTTTTTTTTCTAGTCATTAGTTTTTTTTTTACAGAATTTTGAAAATTTTTGTAAAAACTCGGGTAATACACCTAATTCAGACGGTATAACTTTTGATCCAATGGTCCTAAAATGAAAATAAAAAATGCAGAGTATTACCAAGGGACAGGTTAATAATTCTTAATAACAATAAAAAACCAACTAGAAGAGAAAATCCGCAAAAAAAATTATTGTTTTTGAAAAATGGCTACAAAAATTACGAATTTTAAAAGAAAAACACAATTTTCTGAAAAAAACGCAGATTTAGTTACCATTTTTTTTGCTTAGTATTAAACCTCACTTAATGCCGATTCTAAAACCGTTTTTAGACTGTCTCAGACTTTGAAAAATACCACGCAAATGGGTACGTAAATCAAACCATAATTTTATTAATTTTAATCCTCTTAAAATCCTTAATGACCGCTTGTTCCCAGGTAGTTGAAGGGTGTTATCGGGTTTTAGGTGGAGATAACAAATTACGTACTTAGTATTAATCCTCACTTAATGCCGATTCTAAAACCGTTTTTAAACTGTCTCAGACTTTGAAAAATACCACGCTAATGGGTACGTAAATCAAACCATAATTTTATTAATTTTAATCCTCTTAAAATCCTTAATGACCGCTTGTTCCCAGGTAGTTGAAGGGTGTTATCGGGTTTTAGGTAGAGAAAACAATAGGAAGAAAAGTAGTCCTAAAAATTGCGTAAATAAAATCATGTATTTTAATTAAAAGTCATAAATTCGATTGATAAACCTTTATTAAAGAAAAAAACTTATTCTAGTGTTGCAAAGGGCGTTCCCTGTATGGTATTAATTGTTCAAAATGACCTCCTCTTTCTTGAAGGCACAATGTGGCCCGAGCTTGAATTTGTTGCGTAGCCCGTCGAATCATTCCCGGATTATTTTTTATTTCTTGTGCTGCATTTAAAATTCTGTCGTGCAATTCTGCTTCGGTATTGACGATTCTGTGATATACCCTTTGCTTCATATCACCCCAAAGAAAATAATCCAACGGCGTCATATCAGGCGATCTTGCAGGCCATCCAACGGGGCCGTCTCGGCCGATCCACCTATTGGGATATTGCTCATTTAAAAAATGTCGAACTCTTAATGCCCAATGAGCTGGGCATCCATCCATTTGGAGAAACAGGCGTTGTCTCACATCTAACATCACATCTTCCAAAAGCTCTGGGAGCTTGTCTCTCAGTAACAGTAAAAATCTGTCGGCGTTCAAAGTATTCGGTAAGAAGACTGGTCCAATCAATTGATCGTCGAGTACCGCTGCCCAAACGTTTATGGAGAATTGGTCTTGAAAATTAGATGGTCTTACTAGGTTTGGATTATCGTGAGCCCATGTGTGTAAATTTCTGAAGTTAGTTATTCCCGTATGAGTAAATCTTGCTTCGTCCATCCATAAAATTCTTCTAGTAAATTCCGGATCCCTTCTGATATTGCCAAGTATCCAAGTCGACATAACACACCTCACGCGGGCATCGCCAATTTGCAAATTTTGTACCCGTTGATAATGAAATGGATGCAGTCCTTCCTTCTTCAAAATTTTCCAGACAGAGAATTTTGAGATTCCGTGCCTCAATGCCAAGCGTCTTAGACTCGTGGTTGGGTCCGCGTACAAGTCTCTGAGAACTGCTTCTTCTATGGCAACATCAATTATGTTTCCTGGCTCTCGGCGATCTCGGCCACCATATCCCAGGCCAATATTGCACAACCGGCGATGAACTTCTTGAAAGTGGCGAGCAGCAGGTCTTGGAACGTCATTAGGATACTGCTCCAAATAGGCGATACACGCAGCTCTTGCAGATCCATGGCACAATCCATAATAATAGTGCATGTTGGCTATTTGTAACGGCGAAAACTCTCGTAAGCGGGGCATGATGATTCAAACTGAACAAGTACTGGAGTAATCAAAGAAGTGGCGAGCAAAGACAAGCAATTGCGATTTGCGAGCGACTGAATAGTTGACCTATTGCCCAATGCCTTTATACCCCTCATGTTATCTCCACCTTCAACCCAAAAACACCCTTCAACTACCTGGGAACAAGCGGTCATTAAGGATTTTAAGAGGATTAAAATTAATAAAATTATGGTTTGATTTACGTACCCATTAAGTAGCGTGGTATTTTTCAAAGTCTGAGACAGTTTAAAAACGGTTTTAGAATCGGCATTAAGTGAGGATTAATACTAAGTACGTAATTTGTTATTTCCACCTAAAACCCAATAACACCCTTCAACTACCTGTGAACAAACGGTCATTAAGGATTTTAAGAGGATTAAAATTAATAAAATTATGGTTTGATTTACGTACCCATTTGCGTGGTATTTTTCAAAGTCTGAGACAGTTTAAAAACGGTTTTAGAATCGGCATTAAGTGAGGTTTAATACTAAGCAAAAAAATGGTAACTAAATCTGCGTTTTTTTCAGAAAATTGTGTTTTTATTTTAAAATTCGTAATTTTTGTAGCCATTTTTCAAAAACAATAATTTTTTTTGCGGATTTTCTCTTCTAGTTGGTTTTCTATTGTTATTAAGAATTATTAACCTGTCCCTTGGTAATACTCTGCATTTTTTATTTTCATTTTAGGACCATTGGATCAAAAGTTATACCGTCTGAATTAGGTGTATTACCCGAGTTTTTACAAAAATTTTCAAAATTCTGTAAAAAAAAAACTAATGACTAGAAAAAAAAAAAACACCGTTTCACCGATGAAATTGGCTGAAATTTTTCTCCTTTTATTATGTACAGTTTATGAAATTCCACCCTGTATTTAGCTGTTGTGCATAATTTGTTACGAATTTTTTAAGTGTTATTTAGAGCTATGTCCGTGATTTTTTTCTATCGAGCAAAAGTCAAAAACTCAGGATTCGAATAGCTGTTGTCCCTCGAGAAAGGCCTCAAGGGAAACCATCCCCTATTGGAACTCCATTAGGGGATGGTTTCCGGGATAAATGGGGGGTGATGGAGTGAAAGTTTGTATGGAGCTACGATATAAGCGAGTTCCACGCGGACGAAGTCGCGAGCAAAAGCTAGTAGGCTATAATTACATCACGTGGCTTCGCTTACGTTCTTAGTAATACTCCGACGAGCCGCGCAGGTAGCTAGGAAGTAGCTTAATGAAATGGGTCTCATCCTGTCATCTGCGAAGCATGTCAGGAAACCTCCTTCAATTAGTTCACTAAATCTTTTTGTTACTCATCTCCACTCAATTTCTCAAAGGTCAAGAGATCCCTTACAGGGATAAGTTCGCCTTTGTACCGATTTAACCTATTATTGTCTGTATGTTTACTTGTCTTGTGTACATTGTTTAATAAGGGGGCGTAAGAGGAATCAAACTTTGAGGAAAAGCTCGAGTCTATCAAAAGCCCTCCGCCTCCGGCGTCGGACCCCTGATAGACTCTCGATTGCAATATTCTTACGCCCGTGTTATACACAATGTTTTTCATCACATTTGCGAGGAAATAAATACCTACAAAATACAGAAAAAGGCTATGTTTTATACAAGCTCATCAATCAAAAATTGACGAAATTGACAATCATTAGTGCGAGTGGAGCGTGTAGTTTCAATATTGCAACCAATCACATAGCAGTATTCTTGCAGCGCATGGCCTGCTCGATTTTATTTTCAACCAATCACAGAGCAGAATTCATGTAGCGCGCGGCCGTCTAGATTTGCTTAAACCAATCAGATCACACACAAGCTCATTACTCCCTTGGAACCATTATTCCCGCGGGAACAATTTAGGCCATTGTCCTTCTGTATACAGGCATGAAATAACACCATTTATGAGCAAGTGTGATGAAAAGTATTTATAGTACGTTCGAAACTGTAAAAGTAAATCCTGTCAAAAAACGCAAGCCAAAACATACTTTATAGTTAAAGCACAAAATCGATTTTTGCTAGCGTTCGTTTGACAGAATTTACTCTTACAGTTTCGGATACAATACTAAATTGGTGACATACCATCATGTCCTGGACATCCTTGTCTCTGAAATAGAGCTCGTCGGGAAACGTTCTAACAACGTCCTGTAATATCAGGGCCTTCAGTTCGTTGTCACAGAAATGTTGGTTCCATGCGCTCTGGAAAAAATATATATTTTATTTTAATTACCTATTTACTTAGACCAAGATAATATAATAGACGAAGCATTACGAACAACCTATTGAAACCGGTAACTATGCCTATTAAGTTGAGCACACGCTCACGCACACATCATCATCATCATATCAGCCGAAAGACGTCCACTGGTGGACGTAGGCCTCCCCCAAAGAGTGCCAAATGACCGGTCCTGCGCCACCCGCATCCAGCGGACTCCCGCGACCTTTACCAGGTCACAGTCCACCTTGTGGGCCTACCCACACCGGTACGTGGTCGCCACTCGAGAACCTTTCCGCCCCAACGGCCATCGGTTCTACGTGCAATGTGCCCCGCCCACTGCCACTTAAGTTTAGCGATTCGGAGGGCTATATCGGTTACCTTGGTTCTGCTGCGGATAGCCTCATTTCTGATGCGATCACGCAGAGAAACTCCCAGCATAGCCCTCTGCATTGCCCTTTGGGTGACTTTGAGCCTTCTTATGAGGCCCATAGTAAGCGACCACGTTTCAGTGCCATATGTCATCACTGGCAACACACACTGGTCGAAGACTCGTCTTGAGACACTGCGGAATATGGGACGAAAATATGTGCCGTAGCTTCCCGAACGCTGCCCAGCCGAGTCGGATTCGACGACACATATACAAACTAAATTGCACTAAACTCTTAAGTACGTGTCGCAATACTGTCAAGATCATTAATTACGAGTTGGCTTGGTTAAAACTGGCTTTACTAGGTTTTTTACTTTGTCTGAGCCTATTTATTTATCAGGCAACAAGGTCCATATCAACGAATACATCTGTAAGGTATACAACATACTCGTACAGTCTTCTTCTCGTGTCGATGGTTCCCTATTTCCTGGGTTTAGATTGTGCGGCACCAGAAACTAGCGACTGCTAAAGCCCTATCTGACGCGTCCCGGAGGTCTTGTGTGGAGCATGTGTACGGGCACGCCGGACAAGACAGCATATGTGCCATGGTTTGAGGGGTCGTCCCGCACATACACCGGGCGTCGCAGGTCGCTCAGGATACCCCATCTCAATAGGTTGTCCCTACTGCGGCCGACCTGGGAGCGCAGTACTCGTACAGTCAAGGTCATCAATATGTATATACCCAAAGTTGCAAAAATATGTATACAACAACCTTACTTCCGTAGTAATAAGGTCTGTATACATATTTCTGTAACTGTGTGGTGTATAGGTACATATTGGTGACCTTGATTTATTGGTCAACCAATTAGATTCCTAGGCCATCATAGAACCTTGCCGTTGTACATGCTATGTCAATACGGGTTACTAGGATTATTGCGTCGCTATGTAGCAGTTATAATTTACTTTGAAAACAAAGTTTTAACCGACGAAAAATCAATCATCCCCTATGTTCCTACCCTTAGGGTTGGTTTTTTTTTCCAAATTTATATGGGACCAACTTCGGGGTATACCCTTTCCAATAAAAAAAGAATTATCAAAATCGAACTACTCTGTAAAAAGTTATGCGTGGTCATACATAAAAAAAAAATATATATATATACGCGTCGACTTGAGAACCTCTTCCGTTTTTTTCGTCGGTTGAAAATGACAGGGTTCTACGGTGGCCTAGGAATCAAATTGGTTGACTGTACATATTGATATATAAAACTAAAACAACAAAAAATAATAATTTGAAGTTCAGACTGTTTGTGATAAAAAACAATTCGATCAATAAGTTAATTTGATCATTCATTTACAACATTTTTTTAACAAATCACTAAACTTAATGAGCTCATTACCTTTCAAACGTAGTCGTTTAGGACATTATCTACAAGTCAACCTTATTTTTTATATTTTTTTAAATAGGAGACAACTCGCCTGGTTCGTTGATTTCGGGGCTTTTTCAGTACGTAGCGTTTTGGGATGATTTTTTTTTTCGGCAGAATTGTATAAAAGTGGAGAAGTTTGGTGGAATTCGTGAAGAATACAGTCGTGGCCAGATAATTAAGATCACGATATTTTTTCCCATACAGTTGCATACAAATATGACATCTCAAATTTGATGATAATGTATGTGTTTGATTAATCTTGTTTCTGATTATACGGATGTAACTGGGTTTAAACAGTATTTAATATATAGTGCACATAAAGCTTCTGTAAAATTTAGACTTTAAAAAATACAGGCGATCTAATCAACACTTTTTTATAAATTCATACATTGTTCCTCATTACAGTATGAACTTGGAAAAACTGTCCATTTGACCATCCGTATTTTTTTAAGCACAAATTTTACACAAGCTTTATATAAACTAAATTAAATCTTATTAATACACAAATACCCCCGATATAATCAGAAATAAAATTGGCCAAACATGTTTTAAATCATCATTCAATTTGAAAAGTCATATTTGTACTAAAAATGCCACTGATCAATCAAAATCGTAGAAAATGTGCGAATATTGTACAGTCACGTCTATAAATATGTATACCTACACGTTTACGAACGTATACGTATTTAAAGTTGAAGATTGGATACATATTTTTAGAGCTTGCAGTTCATTGTTGCGTTGTTGTTGAAGAGCTCTTGAGGTCTAGTTGCAGAATAAATATTAGAATTACTCACACGTAAAATAAAATCAATAAGAAAATAAAAATCAGCCCAAAAACGATACAACAGGGACTGCATACCTAACCGAAAAATACCGGTATTCTATTTTAACGGTATGACGTCATATCGGTTATCAAATAGCGGTTTCGATAGCGGAACCTTTATATTTCGCTAACGAAATATAACGGTACCTTTGTTTTTTCCGGTACCGTAACCGCAATTTAAAGGTACCGATATATCGACTTTGGCCTGGTGTTATTGCCAAACCGCCGGCAAAGGCTCTGCAGCTTTGTCTTTTTGTCTTTAAATGTTTAGTAGCCAATGCTTCCTCTGTAGAGTGCCAGCTTGCTTACTTTTCTCGATAACCTTTATAATACCGGTATTATAAAGGTTACGGTATCGTTTAAAACTGATACCGCTAACCGTTATTTCAAAACGGTTACGGTACCGTTATGTTCGCGCGCCGCGCATAACCTTTATGACACAACGGTACCGTAATGGAATACCGGTTTCATACCGGTATAACCGTAACCGAAATCAGTCCCTGCGATACAAGTTGCGCATGAGTAAAAACAAATCTATAGTTCGTAGCTTAGCAGTAAAAAGTGCCTGCCTTGTTACCTCGTCGTTCTGCGATAATGGATCGTCGCCGATCACATTCCGTGGGTCCATCGACAGCTTCATTCTCAAGTCATTGTAGAAATTCCTGTGTATCTTTAAGCTGAAACAAAAACATCATAATTTTATTAAGAGTTGGTGGATTTCGATAGAGCTGGTGTCCCAAAAAGATTGTTTCAAGCAACAAAAGGAACACCTTTTTAGGGTTCCGTAGCCAAATGGCAAAAAACGGAACCCTTATAGATTCGTCATGTCTGTCTGTCTGTCTGTCCGTCCGTATGTCACAGCCACTTTTTTCCGAAACTATAAGAGCTATACTGTTGAAACTTGGCAAGTAGATGTATTCTGTAAACCGCATTAAGATTTTCACACAAAAATAGAAAAAAAACAATAAATTTTGGGGTTCCCCATACTTAGAACTGAAACTCAAAAAAATTTTTTTCAACAAACCCGTGTGGGATATCTATGGATAGGTCTTTAAAAATGACATTGAGGTTTCTAACATCATTTTTTTCTAAACTGAATAGTTTGCGCGAGAGACACTTCCAAAGTGGTAAAATGTGTGTCCCCCCCTGTAACTTCTAAAATAAGAGAATGATAAAACTAAAAAAAATATATGATGTACATTACCATGCAAACTTCCAACGAAAATTGGTTTGAACGAGATCTAGTAGTAGTTTTTTTTTTAATACGTCATAAATCGTAAAAAGCAATTTATTTAACGGAACCCTTCATGTGCGAGTCCGACTCGCACTTGGCCGCTTTTTATATATTTGTCATTAAGAAGACAGACATTTATCTCACCAATATTGTGTCAGCACTATGTTATGCCCTGTACATTTATTTATTTATTTATTATTAAAAACATAAGTAAAAACATATATAAGTTTTTATGTAAGGGATTTTTTGTTTTGCAGCAGTACAGTCAACCAATTTGATTCCTAAGCCACCAGAGAACCCTGTCATTTTAACTGCAACATAGCGACACAATAATCCTACTAACCCATATTGACATAGCATTTACAACGGCAAGGTTCTATGATGGCCTGGGAATCAAATTGTTTGACTGTACAATTGTACACAGAGACTATTACAACTTAAAAGGAACAAAGTTAATTCATCTAATTGAATGTACCTGCCAGCAATGTCAGCATTGGGCGGAGGCAGGGTGTTCAGCAGGATGCCCCAAGCGAGACTCCTCGGGTGCTGCAGCCGCTGCTGGGTGGCTGCAGTCCTGAGGCACTCCACACTCCATGCCGGGACCTGCAGGCTATAACAAGTTGTTTATTGTCATGTGGTACACTGGAAGAGATCCTTTACAGGGATAAGTGCGCCTTTCGCCTGAGATACCTATACAGGATGGAAAGTTGAAACGGGGCAGTAAGGGCAGCTACTAGATCCCTTGCCGCCACGCAAAAATTATTACGCATTAGGTGATGACAATCTACATTCACAGATTTTTGAAAAAAAGTACAGTCAGCGAGAAAGTCATAAATTTTGATGAATTTCTTTTTTAATGCCATTCGATCCCATTCCTATTAAGGATCAAAATATTCTTAGGGACCGACTAAGGGTTGACTACTAGAACGCCCAGAAATCAAAGAAAATATACAGGAGATAAACAAAGGAATGAATTCTCTCATTTCTATATATACAATAGGGAACATTACTGCAATGTTCTGCCGCCAGAGGCAGCACTAACACTAATAGTAAACCAGTATAGAAATATAGGGATTCACACACACATGCAAAATTGATTGTCAAATGAGTGACAAGGATGCTTGCATAGACAATACCGCAAGTGCGAACGAGATACAATGTCAACGCTGCTAGTGTCGCCACCTACGAAGAGTTTTGCGTAATGTTCCCTATTGTGCCAAGTTTGGTTGTAAAATTCTTAAGGGTTCCGAAGAAAAAATAAAAAACTAAATTAATAGGGAACATTACTGCAATGTTCTGCCGCCAGAGGCAGCGCTACCACTAATAGTAAACTACTATAGGAATATAGGGATTCACGCACACATGTACAATTGATTGTCAAATGAGTGACAAGGATGCTTTCATAGACAATACCGCAAGTGGGAATGAGATACAATGTCAACGCTGCTAGTGTCGCCACCTATGAAGAGTTTTGCGTAATGTTCCCTATTAAATACGGTTTTTCTCTAAAACGAATGAAGTTAAATAAACCATTATTTTTTTCATTTTGTTAAGCTTAATCTAATACATGTTCTAAGCAAAACACAACTCTTTATCTTTAATACTTACGCAAAAAACAGGTAAGTCAACATTTTGATTTTTTTTTTTTACTTCTGTTAGAGATACCACTCTAATTGTTACTTCTACATAAGCCTTACTTAACGTTTTGTCACACATATTAATTAATTTGATGGATAAAATCGGGAAGCAACTGTGTCAAAATTAAATAAATAATTGGGTTGGATTTTATTACATTTTATTGGTTGGCTATTCTGATACCGCCAAAGAACTAAGGGATAAAATACTCTTTATAAAAAATATATTCGAAACCAATTTTGACACTTAAAGTGACATCAGTCTATAATTATTACTAGCTAGATTAGGCTTAACAAAATGGTAAAAAAATGGTTTATTTAATTATTCGTATTAGAGAAAAACCGTATTTAGTTAATTTAGTTTTTATATTTTTTCTACGGAACCCTTAAGAATTTTACAACCAAACTTGGCACAATTTCACTATTAGATGTAAGTAACTGTAGAAAAATGAACCAGCCCATTATCACAAAAGGGCACTTTTCCTTCCCTTATCCTGCTACGGCCTTTGACACTAATCTAGTGAATACTTATAAAATTATGTGAGTCATTTAATAATTTAACAATGTTTCTTAATTACTAAAATTAATTATACCTCTTATTGAACGAACAAGAAAAGCAAACAAAGTTCTCTATTTCAGCTTGAGAAAAAAATCTTTCATACGCAGACTAACGTCTGGCATCTGTCCGGCTATTCTACAGGTCGCATTTCTCAACCGATTCTCATGAAATCTTCTGAGCAGGTTCAATATATCATCATCATCATCATTTTCAGCCTGTAATCGCCCACTGCTGAGCATAAGCCTCTCTTCGCGTACGCCACTTATCCCGGTCCCGTGCTAGTCTCATCCAGAAATGACCCGCGGTCTTTTTTATGTCATCAACCCATCGAGCTGGTGGACGACCAACGCTTCTTTTTCCTGCAATTGGCCACCAATCCGTTAACGTTTTGGTCCACCTACCGTCACGCTGCCTGGCAATATGTCCTGCCCAACTCCATTTGAGTTTGGTTATGACTTCGCCGACGTCACGCACCTTAGTGCGACGTCGGATCTCAATATTCCTCACTCGGTCTTGTAGCTTAATGCCGAGCATGGCGCGCTCCATGGCTCTCTGTGCTACCCGTATTTTATGCACAGTCTCCTTTGTGAGCGTCCATGTCTCAGCACCATACGTCTATATACGTATGGTTCAATATATATGTAAAATATTTTTGAAAATACAATTTTTCGTTTTTTTTTTTTAAATAACCGTTCACAAGTTTGGTATTTCACAGAACCACTAGTAAAGCAAAGTAAAAGAAAATGGCCTCGCTGTTAGACAGGGTGCGCGGGAGTAGCAACAGCATTCTAAGCATAATAGCTAACAGGCTAGATTGTCCTCTGTTGTGACAAATGGGTCAGAGGACAAAATCTCTTTTTTGCGTTAATTATTAAGGAACTAACATCAGATTAGGTAAATACTAATAATGTTTGGACCTAGTGTTGTCATTAAATAAAAATAAATAATAAAAAACCGGCCAAGTGCGAGTCGTACTCGCGCACGAAGGGTTCCGTACCATTATCAATAAAAATATTTATTTTATTCTGTTTTTTGTATTTGTTGTTATAGCAGCAACAGAAATACATCATCTGTGAAAATTTCAACTGGTACTATCACGGTATCAGTGAGATACAGCCTGGTGACAGACAGACAGACGAACATCAGAGTCTTAGTAATAGGGTCCCGTTTTACTCTTTGAGTACGGAACCCTAAAAAAGCAGGTATAAGTTCAAGCTCCATGTATGGACCCTATCTGCTCATGCTTAGAATGAAATTTGCAATGCAGTGTTCTTGTATAAGGGTCATCCTCAAGTAATATAAGTATTAATGTTCAATTAAAAAATCTAATAAGTTATTGTAATTTCATTAAATAACAATTGGTGTTTACAAGAAATGAGAGCTTGAGGAAGCAACCTCAAGAATCCATGTGTACCTACATTATTAAACTTGTAGTTAGTAGTAAACATTGTGACTCATTTTACAAATAAGGATAGATAAATGCAATAGGCATTATATCTTATCAACATAAACACATGACACGTTGTGAGGATCATTGCCTAAATAGTACTCCAAATAAAAAACTTAGTTTATCGGCCAGTGTCCAATGTATTAAACAAAGAAAAACAACTGATAACAATTGACATTTATAACTCACTCATAATCCGACACCGGAAAGTTATTCTGCGTCGGTGAACCGTCACCATTTTTGTGATCCTGGAGCAAAACAAATATCACATTAGCATATAATAACAATAAATACGTTAATTTACTAAATGACTTCTCCGTCGACCTTACCATAATTCGTCCGTAATTTACAACATTTCCACAATATTGAATACAATTGGTAAGAAACCTAAACCACGAGTATGTGGCAAGGTTCTTAGATTACTTAAATTAAATTTTTAATATCCTAGACGTATCATCGAACGAATTTAAATTTGTTTCTCTCTCGAGCGCGATCTCGCGATTTGACTATATGATTTGTTGTTTGACATTTGCTCGATCGAATCGAACAAGAATCGAATGACAAATGACAACTCAGCTACAGTCTACAGTCTACAACTAGTGTTGTATAATATTAATTCATAGTATTCATACTTAGAGTATACAGGATGGAAAGTTAAAACGGGGCAGTAAGGGCAGCTACTAGATCCCTTGCCGCCACGCAAAAATGGCATAAGGATTTCATTCCTAACTTTTTAAGTGATGACAATCTACATTCACAGATTAAAAAAAAAAGTACAGTCAGCGAGAAAATCATCACTTTTGACGAATTTTTTTGTAATGCCTTTCGATCCCATTCCTATTAAGGATCAAAATACTTTTCGGGACCGACTAAGGTTTGACTACTAGAACGCCCAGAAATCAAAGAAAACTTTTTCCATACAGTTAGTATGGGAATCCCAAAGTGTAATTTTTTTTAATGCCATTCGATCCCATTCCTATTAAGGATCAAAATACTCTTTGGGACCGACTAAGGTTTGACTACTAGAACGCCCAGAAATCAAAGAAAACTTTTTTCATACAGTCAGTATGGGAATCCCAAAGTGCAAGTAGCGTTAGTAGTAGTGATCGTCTAGATTGTATGGAGACGGAGATTATACAATTTGATGATCGTCTAACTAAAGTACTACTTGCACTTTGGGGTTCCCATACTGACTGTATGGAAAAAGTTTTCTTTGATTTCTGGGCGTTCTAGTAGTCAAACCTTAGTCGGTCCCGAAGAGTATTTTGATCCTTAATAGGAATGGGATCGAATAGCATTAAAAAAATTTTTCGTCAAAAGTGATGATTTTCTCGCTGACTGTACTTTTTTTTTAAAATCTGTGAATGTAGATTGTCATCACTTAAAAAGTTAGGAATGAAATCCTTATGCCATTTTTGCGTGGCGGGAAGGGATCTAGTAGCTGCTCTTACTGCCCCGTTTTAACTTTCCACCCTGTATAATATACCTACAGAGGCGACGCACAGTGGGCTGAAAATCGACTTTTATAGACATAGGAATCGAAATTAACATTTTAAGTTTTTTTTGCTTGAAATGGCTATCACTTGCCATTATTATGCCAAATTATGACCCTGGCATGATTTGGCACGAAAACTTATTAGGTATTTATAATTTTTTTCCGAAAAACTTGTATGGAGCTGGACCGAAATAACTGGATATCTCGGTAACAGCTGTCTCTTTCTATAACGTGCAATAGAAAGAGATAGCTATGGTGGATCATCAGTATTTAATCACCGTGTACCTATTGGCCGCCAATGAGGGATGGCAACAAAGTAGATGATTCCCGTGGGGTGGCCATGTAAAGAAAAATTACCCCATCGCTTCCAAATGTTTATTTTAAATAATGCGGTTTTTTTACTGAAGCTTTACACATTCACTGCCACGAACCCGCCTAGCAGGCGCTATGTTCGCAGGCTCTAGATTACTACTAAATCGATTATTATCAATTCCTACACTTCTGCAATAACCGCGCAAATAAAGGCTAGAATAGGTGGGCGTTAACTCGTTAATCCGTTAATTAACGGAGTTAATATTTTGAGTAACGTGTTAACATTTAAGTTAACTTTAAAAACGGTTAACGAACTCACTAACTTCCGTTAACTATCCATAATTCCGTTAATCGTTATAAAGTACCTATTAATATTTCCTCGCTTCATTGTTCGATATAATTTACAGTTTACATTATTGTAGTTTATTTAATCTACTGGCAACATTTTGCACGCTTATTTTAGAGATATAAAAAAAATAAGTATTTAATTTGATTCACTACTCCCCACCATGACCGGTGGCGCCATTGCCGTCAGTCCCCATTATTTTTTCGTGCACGGCAACAGACGCACGCGTCACTACGTCTTAAAGAAATTTCAAATATTTTTTCGTAGTGAATATTCTCAGCTATGCCAAAACGCAAGCTTACAAACGACGAAAAAATCGAGCGTTACCAAAGAAAGTTGATAAAATTACAATGCATTTCGCAGAATTTGGAGGACAATTATCGTAAGTAATTCTATACTGATTATGTTAAATTCAACGACTGTAAGTCGTTTTACACTTGTAAAATGTTATGAAACATATTTATACATATAACGCGTACTTCTTGTAAGACGCGAGCCTGGGGGTTGTCCGTGAGTCAACACGAAGGCATATTACATGTAAGACGTGATAATTCTAACGAGAATTCATGTTGATATGTAAACATCATCGCTTTGGTATTATCCGTGAGATAAAACTAAGGACGAAATGCTCTGAGGCAAATCTACCCTCTTTTATTTTTATGTTTTGTTTTACGTTTTATAAAACGAAATAACGGTTTTATGTGTTATATTGTTTAGAAAGCGATGACTTTCTGGAACCGGAAGTACCAGAGACCGAGCCGGTCCTGAACAACCTGTGTGAGGGGCAAGACCCGACTTTGCTGAATAACGCAGATTTATCAGAGGTTCCATCTGACGTATTTGCAGAAGGCTCTGCGGAGGACCCATCTCCAGCGCCTGCTGCAACAGGGTCAGCGTTGACTCCAGAAACAGTACAAGTACCGGATTTAGACCCAGAGCTTCTTTCGGCATTAGGAGAAGTTACGGATGATTCACCCAAATTTGGGGAAAAAAATCACAGCAATTTGGCATCCCTATGGCTGCCACTGCTCCGTAAGGGCTTGACGAAGGATGCAAAAGACAAGATGGTAAAGGAATACCCTATCCCTGAAAACTGCACTTTGTTGCAAGCTCCAAAATTAAATCCGGAAATATCCGCAGCAATCATGGAATTGGCTCGAAGTCGCGATAAGAAGATTGAAACTGCTCAACAACAACTAGGTAGGTATAGGAATTACAGCGGTTAATCGAGCAATGACATCGCTACTGACGACTGACGATAAAGTCAAAGCTATCAAGCTATTGAGTGACAGCTGTGTCGCATCTTATCGGACCTACATTATAGTGAAACCCAAGTTCGCACAAAACTAGTAACACCTTGCTTGGCGAAACCCTTCTTGAATATTATTCAAGATAGCGAAAGGGATGAGATCTTGTTCGGTAGTAAACTCCCGGAGAAGATCAAGGCCTCAAAAGTCATTGAAAAACAGGGTCTTCAGATAAAGAAGTCTTTTCTCGCTCTTAAAAATACGGCGACGCCGTCAACCTCGACTCCTACGCCACCGCGCAACTACCAGTATCAGGGAAACTGGTCAGGCCCTTCGCGTTATCCGTCGAACAGGGGGGGGCGTGGAGGGCAGAGGAAGCCAGCGGTGACCCTCAAACAATTTGCTCCGAACCCATCGTCCAGGCCAGTGGGCCAGGGCAAGCCTCGTGCCACGACATCGACACCGCAATGACTCAGGTAGAATAAAAACACTTTTATAATTGTTGGCGTAAAATCACATCAAATGAGGTTATTTTAAACTGGTTAAAATATGGATATTCTATACCATTCGAAAAGCAGGTTGTCCAGGATTTTGTCCCTCAAATAAACTGGTCAGCTACTGAAAAAGCCGATATGTACGTGGCTATCCAAAATGTATTGCAGTTAGGTGCAGTTACACCTTGCACTCCGAGTGATGACCAATTAATTTCAAGGACCTTCCTGGCACCAAAATCGAATGGAGGCAAATGCTTCATCTTAAATTTAGAGAAATTAAATACATTTACTCCTAACGATCACTTAAAAATGGAAGATCACCGAACTGCGGCTAAGCTTTTTCCAAACCACGGGTACATGGCTGCAGTGGATTTGAAAGAAGCTTACTTATTAATCCCAATCGCGGCTCATAGCCGAAAATACCTAAGCTTCCATTTTAAAGATACATACCGTATGGCAAGGCTGTCCCCTTAGCCCCGAGGACCTTTACAAAGATTATGAGTGAAGTAATTACGCACCTGAGAGGTCAAGGTCACAAGTCAGTTTTCTTCCGGGACGATATTCTTTGCATTGGGGTCAATTATAAAGAATGTTTACACAATGTTCGACAAACGGTTAACTTGCTAAAATGCTTAGGGTTCGTAATAAATACCCAAAAGAGTATGTTGGAACCTCAGCAGGTTTGCCGATTTCTAGGATTCATGTTTGATTCGGTGCACATGACATTGTCCCTAACCACCGAAAAACGCGAAAAAATCGCCGTTTTGGTTAACAAATTTTTGTCATTACCCATTTGCACCATGTCTTAAATATTGGGCGGCGTCCAGTTCCCTCATCTAAATGATCTTTCCAGACAAATATGGCAGTGGTGCGAGGAACGAAATATCTGGATTTTTGCGTCGTAGGCTAAATCCTCTAATCGCAAAAGCTCAATCCAGATACTGAATGGGAGCTGTCTAATGACGCTTTTCGGCGAATAATATATAAATTCGGACACCCAAATATTGACCTTTTCGTTTCTCGCGCCAACGCCAAATGTCAAACTTACGTCTCATGGCGAAAAGATCCAGATGCGATAGCAGTAGACGCATTCACTTTGAACTGGAGCCGAGATTTCTTCTATTGTTTCCCACCGTTCTCTGTCATGTTAAAATCTTTGCATAAAATAATTCACGACAAAGCTACGGGAATTCTGGTATTTCCGGTGTGGCCATCTCAAGCGTGGTACCCTTTATTAATGTCTTTGATACAATCTGACATCATAGTTATATATGAATACCGATGAACATTTGGTATGTTCTGATTACATAACCAGAAGTCCGTTCCTGAGACACCTTATCCTGGGTGCAGCGGTGCTATCAGGCTAGCATACCAGAGGCGCGGTGCGGTATTCCTGCAACCGCATGGGAATTGATGTTGTCCTCCCTATTAAAAAATACCATTCTACAATATAACGTTACATTAAAATTATGGTGGAAATTTTGTACACGCCTTGATAAAGACGTTTTTGATAGTTTTATCAGCCTGGTTTTAACATTTTTAACTGATCAGTTTAACCAGGGTGCGTCTTATGGTTCAATTAACAGTCACAGGTCAGCGTTGTCCCTGTTCCTCGGGGATAACATTGGGAAAGACGAACAAATAGAGCGTCTTTTAAAAGGCGTTTATAAAATGAGACCTAGTTTACCAAAATATACACACACATGGGATCCAAAAATAGTACTGGATCATATTGCAGAATGGTATCCTAATACGACCATCTCTTTAGAGAAAATTACTAAAAAGCTAGTAGTATTGTTAGCCTTATGTACGGCTCACCGCGTGCAAACGCTATCGCTAATTTAAATCCATAATATACACTTTTGCCCTAATGGCGTGAAAATTGTTGTATCAGACTTAATCAAGACCTCTGCTGCCGGCAGAGAGCAGCCAATCTTGTTCCTCCCTTATTTTGAGGAGAGAACAAATATTTGTGCAGCTACGGCTCTCAGAGACTATCTGTCAATAACGAGTGATAAAAGACCCCAGAACTCTGAACGCCTCTTAATAACTGTAAAGCGTCCTCACAGGGACGCGACAGCACAGTCAATAAGCAGGTGGATAAAACAGGTTCTGGCAGAGAGTGGTGTGGACGTGGCAACGTTCAGTGCTCATAGCACAAGACACGCTGCCACATCCACAGCCGTTTCAGCAGGTGTAAATGTCGAACTTATCAGAAAGACTGCCGGCTGGTCTTCTACCTCTCAAACATTCGCAAGATTTTACAACCGTCCGATAATTGACGATGGTATATTTGCGAGATCAGTGTGTAATCAACCTGACGATAAGTAGTTGATTGATTGTTATGGAAAGACTGATTGTTTTCCAGTAAATTAAATAACATTCGTTATGTGATTATTGTATGTAATTAAAATTAAAGACTGAAAATAAATATTTTTCATAAGAAATTGATTTTAAAAATAAAAAATATACATGCAAAACTTTATCTCTAAACAGCTACAATAATGTAAACTGTAAATTATATCGAACAATGAAGCGAGGAAATATTAATATGTGATCAAACGAGCTTCGCAAGCGAAGTTCGATCAATATTATATGACTCGCTTCATTGGAAGATATAATTTCCCTCCCTCCCATAAAACCCATTTTGAGGAAAGTTTCGCATTAAACTATCTCTTAACTTAATGAGGACTGACGGCAATGGCGCCACCGGTCATGGTGGGGAGTAGTGAATCAAATTAAATACTTATTTTTTTTATATCTCTAAAATAAGCGTGCAAAATGTTGCCAGTAGATTAAATAAACTACAATAATGTAAACTGTAAATTATATCTTCCAATGAAGCGAGTCATATAATATTGATCGAACTTCGCTTGCGAAGCTCGTTTGATCACATATTATTTGCCTAAAGGACACCACGTGGATAGCGTCACGCTGCCAAAAACACGTTCTGACGAGTACTTGCAGGTCGGTCAGCGGTCATCACACGCTGGTGCGGTGCTGGTTAGGCTAGCTAGCCGCTAAGACAGAAGATGCAAGAAATCAAAGAAATGTGTTGTGCGTCGCGAGTTAAACGAAACTGTGTTGTTTTTTCGGCGCGTGAGTGACTGATAAAACTGCGAAGAAATTTGTTTGATACCTATGAATCATCCGTGAGCATGACTACCGGCGCTGAATTTGAATCATTGGCATCGTTCATCGGCAATGCAAGATTTAAATCATCAGCCAAAAAAAGGCATGTTGAGAATCTTACTGACGTTGGCAGGTCATTGACGAATATGTCGAATGATTTGTGGAGTTATCGTTTGCGTTACCATTTTTGCTAATGACGTTATGGGTAGTTCTACCATTTCGTGCAAATCACATGTTCGTAGAAAAAAAAGCATGCATTGAGTGCTAAATTAAATTCAAATATTTTTTTATATTTTGTGTAAGGTACGTAGGTATACTTCACATGTAAAATATATTATATTATTATATATACTTGTTATTTACCTCCACTGCAGCAAAATATTCTTGTCTGCGATGCACAGTGTTTTATAGAAGCCGAAAAAGTGACATCCCCGTTTTATTACAAATTACTGTAGCTTAGAGCAAAAAAAATGCGAGACTAAAACTCCCGCGTTTCTAATGTGTGTAGTTTTTGAGAAATATATTTTTGAAAATCTTGTTTCTGACACCTAAGTATTACGAAAAACATTTATATATTGCAAATTATTAATTATGCTTCTCTGTTGTTTAAAGTGTTGGATAAACCTACAAAGACATACATTTAGAGGCAACTACGACCTCTCTAGGTACATTTGTTACAAAGATATTAATGATTTTATTGATTTTGGTTTTTATTTTTTTTCTTCCATGTTCCGCCGTAGTAGGACGCGATATTTGTATGACAGCTTTATTATTATGTCTTCTATCTAGCCTATTTTTTACAAGACCTAATTCCATGGAACATTTAAGTAATAACCTAAACACTTTATATCCGGTTTATCCGGCCACTAGGGTTGACACTTCGGTATTTTGAAAATCCCATAGCAAATACAATACTCATAAAACAAAACAGTAATCAGTGAAATTACACGTAACTAAAAAAACTAGACAATAGCTCTTTCTTCTGTATTAAATAAAAAAGACTTAATACTTAACTCTTACACGTTTTGCGAACATCAGAATCAAATATCAAAGAGTTCTCTCAATAATTATTTTTTAAGCCTTGGCGATCCAAGAAAACCATACATAATGGGATTTTCAAAATACCGAATTGTCAACCCTAGTGGCCGGAAAAACCGGATATAAAGTGTTTAGGTGATTACTTAAATGTTCCATGGAATTAGGTCATACAAATATCGCGTCCTACTACGGTGGAACATAGAAGAAAAAAAAAAAAAAACAAAATTTATAAAATCATTAATATCTTTGTAACAAATGTACCTAGAGAGGTCGTAATTGCCTCTAAATGTATATCTTTGAATGGATTATCCAACATTTTGAACAACAGAAAAGTTTATAAAATAATTTGCAATAAATAAATGTTTTTCGTAATAACCGGGTATCAGAAACAATATTTTCAAAAAAATATTTCTCAAAAACTACGCATATTAGAAACGTGGGAGTTTTAGTCTCGCATTTGTAATGATCTAAGCTACAGTAATTTGTAATAAAACGGGATGTCACTTTTTCGGCTTCGATAAAACACTGTGCGACGCCCGTCTCAGTCGACCAGTGAACGGTGAAAAGGGCGAAAGCGTGCCAGAATGATAAAAAAAAAAATAGTGACCGAGTTTGAATTTGTTACGTTTTTTTTATTACGATTAATGCTGATGTGATATTAATGCGTTAGCGTACTGTGCGACTGGTGTCGGATGATACAAGAATGTTATTAATATAAAATATAATCTATCTATACATATAATAAAGCTGCACCCTTAGCGTGGGATTGAAGTGAGTCGCGTTTACTACCGACGCTACCGCCTATCGTCAAGATTTAGTATGAAAAGTCTATACACCGCCCCTGGTGGTCACTCATAGAACTAAAAATCCAAACTGTGACGTGAGTCACTTATACATTACTTAACTCGCGATCGACTTCACGTTCGTTCGTATAGTTTAATCGATTTTCCAATATTCAACCTTATATCACTAGCATTTATCGTTTTAATTTAAATGTTTGTCGGTTATGACATTACAGAATACGCGCATCGCGACGTCGACAGTGTCGACTGTCGATACAATATGGCGGCGCGTGGGCCATTTATTTGCATTTTTAAATACAAAATACGCGGCAATCCGAATTTTGCGGATATATGTTGTCAATTCAAAACCCTTATTTTTATAAGTTCTTTAATTTGAGATAAATTTCGATCGGATCTACGGTAACTCTTGACGGAATAATACGATATCACTGGCCATTTTGCAAGTGAAATAGTAAACTACAGTCGCGACGGTATTCTTCGATTCGAAATGTCTCACACTACCGATTGGTAGTTCGAACGTTAAATTACGCATCGAAAAAAACGCAAAGTGCCTAACGTTTTGCAGTTTGTTTCGTAGTACAACGGCAGTGTGAGTTTCAAGTTTGACGGGTCGAATAGAAGAATACCGAAGCGAGATCGAAATCTATTCGAAGCGCGTTTATTCGATCTCGTATGTAGTTACTTATCGTAAGGTTACGATTGAAACTCACGTTAGCCGTACTCAAGAGGGTCGAAAGTCTGTACATGGAAGATATACGAAAAAAAATTGGCTAGGGATTCTTAGAATCGATAACAAAACACGTTCCAACAGTTTTTAGAATGTTTGTCTGTTTGTCTGTTTATCTGTTTATCTGTTTGTCTGTTTATGTGACTGCGCATCACGTGAAAACGGCTGAACCGATTAAGATGAAATTTAGTATAGAGATAGTTTGAGTCCTGAAAAAGGACATAGGGTAGTTTTTATGCCGGAAATGAATCCCTAAGGGGATGAAATGGGGGGTGGAAATTTGTATGGAGCTACTTAAACAGCTGCACCGATTTGGATGAAATTTGGTATATATATAGTTTGAGTCCCGGGAAAGGTCAAAGGATAGGTTTTATCCCGGAAATCTTCTCTTTAGGGGTTCCAATGGGGGGGGGGGGGGGTGAAAATTTGGAAGTAACCCATTTTGATAAAATTTGGTTTAGAGGTAGTTTAAGTTCTGGGAAAGGACATCGGATAGTTTTAATTCCGGAAATCTTCCCCTAAGGGGGTGAAATGGGGCGTAGAATTTTGGATGGACTCCGTTTAGATTAAATTTAGTATAGATATAGTTTGAATCCCGGAGAATGACAATGGATAGTTTGAATCCCGAAAATCATCCTCCAAGGGGATAAAATAGGGATGACAATGTGGATAAATCCCATTTAGTAAAAATTTGGTATAGAGATAGAAGGAGTCCCAGGTAAGGACAATGCATAGTTTTTATTCTGAAAAATCATCTCCTGAGGGGGTGCAATGAGGGGTGAAAATTGGGATAGAACCCATTTACGGAATAGCGAGTTGGAGTCTTGGGGCCTTGCATAGGATAGTTTTATCCCAAAAATAACACCCCCAATTACACGCCCTTAGGGGATGCCCTAAGGGGGTGTAATTGGGGGTGAAAATTTGTTTTTGACCCATTTTGATGAAATTTGGTTGAAAGATAGTTTGAGACTGTTCTAGGGGAAAGGACATATGATAGTTTTAAATTCCAGAAATCATCCCCTAATGGCGTGAAATTGGGGTGAAAATTTTGATGTAACCCATTTAGATGAAATTTGGTATAAAGATAGTTTGAGTCCCGGAGTATGACAACGGATAGTTTTAATCCCGAAAATCATCCCCTCAGGTATAAAATAGGGAGTGAAAATTTGGATAGGACCCATTCAGATGAAATTTGGTAAAGAGATAGAAGGAGTCCCAGGGAAGGACAATGCATAGTTTTTATCCCGAAAAATCATTTCCTGAGGTGGTGAAATGAGGGTTGAAGATTTGGATAGAACCCATTTAGATGAAACTTGGTATAGAGAGAGGTAGAGTCCTAGGAAAGGATAATTTTTATTTCGGAACACATGAAAGGAGGAAATCATCCCCTAAGGGGATGAGAAATGGTGGATGAAAATTTGGATTGAACCCATTTACGGTATAGCGATAGTTGGAGTCCTGGGGAAGGACATAGAATAGTTTTATCCCGAAAATCATCCCCTAAGGGGGTGTATTTGGGGGTGGAAATTTGTTTGTGACACATTTTGTTAAAATTTGGTTGAAAGATAATTTGAGTCCTGGAAAAGGACTTGTGATAGTTTCTATTCCGGAAATCATCCCCTAAGGAGGTGAAATGGGGGGTTAAAATTTGGATGGAACCCATTTACGGTATAGCGATAGTTTGGAGTCCTGGGGAAGGACATATTATAGTTTTTATTCTGGAGATCATCCTCTAAGGGGGTGAAATGGGGGTGAAAATTTGGATGGAACCTATTTACGGTATAGCGATAGTTGGCAGTCCTGGATAATGATATATGATAGTTTTTATTACGGATATCATCCCGTAGGGGGTGAAATGGGGGTTAAAATTTGGATAAAACCCATTTACGGTATAGCGATAGTTGGGAATACCTATATAGAGATAGTCTGAGTCGCGGAGAAGAACAATGGATAGCCTATGTCCCGAAAAAAATCCCCCAAGGGCATAAAATAGGGGGTGAAAATTTGGATGTACCCTATTTAGATCAAATTTGGCATAGAGATAGTTGGGGTTCCGGGGAAGGACAATGTATAGTTTTTATCCCAAAAATCATCTAAGAGGGTGAAATGAGGGGTGAAAGTTTGGATGGAACCCATTTAGATGAAATTTGGTTTAGAGTTAACTTGAGTTCTGGAGAATGACAACGGTCAAAAAGTAGCCGAAAAAACCTTGCGTGATTTGTGCACAAGCCCATAGCCGTGCTGGAGGCAGACATATTTATAGCAATTAGTCAGCTCCTGTATATACCCAAGAACGCAGCACATTAAAAAGTATATTTATATGTAGTATATTAACAGCAGTATGAGTTGTACTTAGTTATTAATTATTATAACAAAGTACATTAACTGCTTTCCCATTCTATCATTTAGTCGCATGGACACTAAGCAGAGTTTACGTTATTTTATAAGGTCGTATGGAATAATATATATATATTTATGTATATATGTGTATAATATTTTTTTTTTGCGATCATGTATGCTATTCTTCAACGAGTTTTAAGCTCCTTCGTAAATCAAGTCTCGAAAATATTTTTCACAGAAATGAGACCTAGCTAAATCGTTTCTTTGTAAACACCTTTATTCAAAATTTCATCGACATTATCAATGCCGTTTTCGAGAACGTGATTACCTACAACTATTGCTACAGTATGGGACTAATCAAGTGAAATTCAGTTGCAATTGATAATTAAAACCGAAACATTCATAGTGCAAGTGGGGACAAAAATCTATGAGGCTTTGGTTTGGTTTGGCTTTGGTTCGCAGAATAAGCAAAAAAAAGAGAAAAAAAACAGCGTCGAAACTCTTCGTAGTGGTCTCGCTCGGCGTCTCCACCCAAAGATGGCCAACACTAGTTGCATCACATAGATATAACAAAACGCAGACATGTTTTGTGTTATTTTACGTTTAAAAAATATACACGTATAAAATATGAAAATCTTGTCGATTGTTGTGATAAATTAAGAGAACTAATTAGTTAAATATATTCCATAATTTTCCATTTTAACGTTTAATGCTAATAATCGAAAGAACTATCGTGTGGTTGGCGTTTTGTTCACACTGCGTCCAAACCTACGTAACAAAGATCTATGGCTATGGATCTCTTTCTCTCTATACGTATTTAGTTAACGAACGCGCTTCACTTCACGGAATTGTGTGATATATGCCGCCGAGATATCAATTTGTTCTTTTTATTTTTATTTTAGTCAACAGTGATATGTTTCAAATGTGATGCCTGTTCCTTCGGTTTCGATCTGCGAGCCGTATAGAGGCGAATTAACCGTTACGATGGTTCCGTGCGGAGCGACATCGCAAGCGCCTCCCTCGCGACTTCGATGACCGTCTGTGACATCGCGAGCCATGATCGCGAACCTGCCGCTGCTGTTCGCCAACGGCAATCCGACAGGGCTGTCGACGGTGACGGCGGAGGAGCTGGAGCGGTTCATCACGTTCATGGTGGCGTGCTCGTGGGGCCGCGACACGGCCAAAGACATCCGGCAGCCGCCGTGGTGGCCGGCCGACGTCGCGTTCGCGCATCCGTTCGTGCGGCCGGCCACCGTGCCGGACAACTGGGAGGGCCGGCTCAAGGGTCTCGTGAAGCGATGCTACGACTACCACAAGAGTGCGTTCCTGCTAGTGTTCTCTGCGCAGCTGGCGCGCTACCCCCGCCGCCGCCTGCGCTACGTGGACAACCGCGACCGCACCACCTCACTGTACTTCCGGCCCAACGGCCGCCTGCTCGTCACCTTCCGCAACGAGAACATGTTCTACGACCGCCCGAAGAACTTGGATTCCGCTGAGCCCCAGGTCAAATCAGATATCTATCTCTGTGATAATTGTGACAGTCATTTCGACAATGTAGAGATTCTGAGAGTTCACGAGAGACTCTGCAACAATGTGGAGATCCCAACAAGTTCGGAACCCACCGGGAGGCTGCCAGAGTTTCTCTCGGCCCTAAAACTCAAACCCCAGAATGACAAAACTGAGGCTTCATCAAAAAATGTGGACGGAGACAGTCGCCAGAGAAATGCAAGATCAGCTTCAAACATGGATCGGGGTCCACCATACCCCTTCTCCTCGCTAGCCTACCTGAAAAATGCAAAAACAAATGTGAACCGGGACACAAGCTACTCTAGAGAAAGAATCGAAAGATACTGCTGCACATCAACACCAATAAATAACAAGCCGTCAGCCCTGAAGAGCAAAAACCAACAGTTCCCGATCAGATACCGGCGGCCCATCGACTACTGGCAGAGGCGGCACATCTTTCCCGACCAGAGAAACAAGGATGTACTAGATCTGAAGGGCCAACTCTTGCGCCTGAAATGTAAACCGATAACGGTAAACGTCGACCGTATGTCGCTTGAGAGCATGAACGAGTACATCGAAAATCTCCAGAA
Source organism: Epinotia brunnichana (assembly GCA_963854355.1). Lineage (NCBI taxonomy): Eukaryota > Metazoa > Arthropoda > Insecta > Lepidoptera > Tortricidae > Epinotia > Epinotia brunnichana. The sequence continues at coordinate 1,335,347 of OY977945.1, read as the reverse complement.
GGAGGCGGAGAGCAAGATGGAGGACATAGTGTTTGTGGACGGGGACGAGCTGATGGACTCAGACCCCCTGAAGCGAGACGATGAAGTTATAGACTTGTGTTCTGACGATGAGTCGCCGGTGAACGAGAATTTAGACCCGCGCGCCGGTGTGGCGTGCGTGGTGCGCGGTGGGGCAGTGCTGCGGCGCACGGCGGCCGTGGCGGCGCCGGCAGAGCTGCCCGCGGAGCCCTGCGGGGCGCGGCAACGCCCGCTCGCGCGCCCCGCCGCTTGCCCGCTCGCGCGCCCGCTCGCGCTCCAGCTCCCCGCGGTCCTCAGCCCCGCGCAGCACCCGCACCCCGTCATCCTCATCGCGCACACGCTCAACAATATACAGACAATTTCCATCGATTGACTCATGTAATCGTTTATCCATAGTAGGTATAATGACTATTTATTTCTTCTTAATTAAATCAATTAATGAACTGTGCCATGTTTCATTTCAGAAGTTGTAGGTGAGTGGATATTTGGGATGTATGAACTTGCAGCAGCACCATCTTTTTCTTAAAAACTCTGTATGCAAATTGTTCAGGATAATGAATTCAGCAGCTCATTTACCCCAAATAATCACCCACATAAGTTGACTCGTCAATCACACCTCATTTCATGAGAACTAGCACAAAATGATAAGTCTACTACTTTGACAAATTAGTACAGAATGGCAAGTCCACTAATTTGACAAATTACCTAATACCAAAAGGCAAGTCTACCAATTTGACAAATAAGTACAGAAAGGAAAGTCAATTAATTTGGCAAATTAGTACAGAAAGGCAAGTCTACTACTTGACAAATTTGTACCTACAGAAAGGCAAGTCCACTAATTTGGCAAATTAGTATTGAGTTGCAAGTCCATTCATTTGGCAAATTAGCACAGACAGGCAAGTCTACTCATGTTACTAATTAGTACAGGAAGGCAAGTCCACTTTACAAGTACTTTGACAAATTAGTACATGATTGCAAGTCTACTAATTTGAAAAATTAATACGGAAAGGCAAGTCTGCTACTTTACAAATTAGTACCTACATAAAGGCAAGTCCGATAATTTGGCAAATTAGTACAGAGTGGCAAGTCCACTCATTTGGCAAATTAGTACATAAAGGCAAGTCTACCAATTTGTCAAATTTGTATATGATGACAAGTTTACTAATTTGAAGAATTAGTATGGAAAGGCAAGTCTGCTACTTCACAAATTATTACCTACATAAAGGCAATTCCACTTATTTGGCAAATGTGTACAGAGTGGCAAGTCCACTAATATGGGCAAATTAGCACAGAAGGGCAAGTCTACTTATTTTACTAATTACTACATACAGGCAAGTCCACTAATTTGCCAAATTAGTACATGATGAAAAGTCTACTAATTTGAAGAATTTGTACGGAAAGGCAAGTCTTCTACTTCACAAATTACTACCTGCAGAAAGGCAAGTTTTTAAATTTGTACAGAGTGATAAGTCCACTAATATGGCAAGTCTACTAATTATTACAGACAAGTACACTAATTTGCCAAACTAGTACAGAGTGGCAGGTCTACTAATTTGCCAAACTAGTACAGAGTGGCAGGTCTACTAATTTGCCAAATTAGTGGACCTGCCTGTCAGTAGTAATTAGTAAAATAAGTAGACTTTTTGTACTACTAATTGAAATAATCATTGTGTACTAATTTGCCAAATTAGTGGACTTGCCTTTCTGTACTAATAACTAGACTTGCCTGTCTGTACTTACTTGCCAAATTAGTGGACTTGCCACTCTGTACTAGTTTGGCAAATTAGTGGACTTGCCTGTCTGTACTAATTAGTAGACTTGCCAGTCTGTGCTAATTTGCCATATTAGTGGACTTGCCACTCTGTACCAATTTACCAAATTAGTGGACTTGCCTTTCTGTTGGTACTAATTTGTGAAGCAGCAGACTTGCCTTTCCGTACAAATTCTTCAAATTAATAGACTAGCCATCATGTGCTAATTTGTCAAAGCAGTGGACTTGCCTTTCTGTGCTAATTTGCCATATTAGTGGACTTGCCACTCTGTACAAAGGGTATAGCCGTGTTTGTATGGCGAAACTGCCTTTGACGAGGAAATGGTTTTCCTTTTGCTCGGATAATTATCTTTATATACGTTGTTATTTCACCAAATATCAGCCCCAAAATCGTCGTGAATTTTGAGATAATTAAAAAAAAAGGAAAATGGTTTTTATTTATTATCTACTAAAGTAGCAGCCCGATTTTTTTGAAATTTGTATATATTATGTAGATAATAGAGGACTTTTTATATAAAAAATTACCCATAAAAATTTATATCTAAGTAAAAAAAAGTTTTTTTTAATGTTTCAAAAAAAAATTTTTGACTTGCAGGGTGGCGACACCTTCCAATATTAGATATTTTATAAACCATTTAATACTCTACCACATACACTCGGCGTCAAAAAAATCGCACATTTCGAAAATTTAGTTTCGAGCGAATATAGCTCTTACGGAATGTACTGTACCCCATTAATATGTATATCATTTTAAAGCTCAATCAACAACCTTTTAAATGAGTGGGTGTTTGTTTTTGTAAAAACAATGACCATAAAAAAAACGCATTTTAAATCAAAAGTCCCCAAGTACGCGTTTAGTGGGTCACTAATTGGGCACCCATGGACGGGTATAAAAGGGGGGGTAAAGATCGATTAAGGGTCATTCGCTATCCAGACGTCACTGAGATCACACCTGAAGAGCTACAGCAAGAAAAAAAACATTAAAAAATGGATACCACGCCAGAAGAAGCCGCTCAAGTGATTGCACTACTGGAAACTGGACTACGACAGACTGAAGTTGCTCGGCGTCTGAATATCAGCCGTTTTCGAGTGCGTCGAGTGTTCCAGCGGTTCGAGGAGACTGGTGGCTACATCAGAAGGCATGGATCCGGGAGGCGACGCTGTACTTCCGGTTCAGACGACCGGTACATTGTGACGACTTCCTTGCGGAATCGTTTTTTCAACGCTGTTGAGCTCCAGCAACAGCTTCGAGCAGCTCGTAGAACGTCGGTGAGCGTCTCCACGATCAGACGAAGACTACGGGAGAGGAACTTGATGCCCCGCAGGGCCGCTACGGGCCCCCAGTTGACTGCGCAGCACCGGAATGCCAGAAGAGGATTTCGCACTAGCCATGAGAATTGGACGTTCACCCAATGGAGGAATGTCCTCTTTTCTGACGAGACGAGAGTGTGCCTTTACACCAACGATAGACGCAGAAGGGTGTACAGGAGGCAGGGGGAGCGGTATACAGAAGCCTGCACCGTAGAAACCGTCAGCTACGGGGGTGGATCCTGTATGTTCTGGGGCGGCATTTCCGTCGACGGGAAAACCGAACTTGTTTGCGTTTCCCGGACTGGAGGTGGCCGTGGCCAGGGATCCCTGACTGCTCAACGGTACATTGCGGAGATCCTGGATCCACATGTGGTCCCATATGCTGATGTAATTGGACCTGGGTTCCAATTTATGCACGATAACGCCCGCAGCCATACAGCGTTGATCGTTCGGGACTACCTGCATGCTGCTGGTATCAACGTTATGGACTGGCCAGCAAGGAGTCCCGACTTAAATCCCATCGAGCACCTCTGGGACCAGCTGAAAAGGCGGGTACGATCGCGTGATCCTCCTCCTGCCACACTTGATGAGCTTCATGATGCTGTCATTGAAGAGTGGAACAACATTCCTCAAGAGAACATCGTGACGCTGATCAGGTCCATGACCGACCGCATGGAAGAGCTTCGGAGGGCTAGAGGAGGCAACACTAGGTTTTAAGTTTAGTTTTAAGCTTTATTTTATTGTTATTGTTGTGTTTTATTTTTTTGTAATTTTTGTTAAATAAACGATTTTTCCTTTTTCCTGTTTTTTTCCTTACGGGGTTGATTTTCAATTGACATTTTCCGATAGAAGGTTTCATTACCTTTCAAATAAGACCCCATAGTCATGGGGTACATTACATTCTGTAAGAGCAATTTTCGCTCAAAACTAAATTTTCGAAATGTGCGATTTTTTTGACGCCGAGTGTATATTTACTCAAAAAAATATCACTCAATTAACAGGTTAAAAAAAGCGAATTTGTAACCTCTCATACATAGGTTTCCCTTTACTAGGTAGGGTAGACACAACACTCTTTATGTACTAAGTCATTGGAAATATAAAATTAAAGTCCTATAAATCTTTGCTGTTAAGACAAATACAAATCGTGTATTTGTTAGACTCTGATATTATATACATATATATAAAAAATATATATATAATGGAAATAGATTTTGGGTCAGTGAGGGCAGCTACCAGATCCCGTGTTGCTAGGCGAAAAGGGTCTTAGGAGACCTTCCTTCGATTTCATATTAATGAAGATTGGCGTGTACAGATTTTGGAAAAAACATACAGGGTGCGAGAAAATGGTCATTTTTGACAAACTTTTTTTTGATGCCAATAGGTAGGTAAGTCGACTAATTTGGCAAATTAGTACAGAAAGGCAAGTCCACTGCTTTGACAAATTAGCACATGATGGCTAGTCTATTAATTTGAAGAATTTGTACGGAAAGGCAAGTCTGCTGCTTCACAAATTAGTACCTACAGAAAGGCAAGTCCACTAATTTGGTAAATTTGTACAGAGTGGCAAGTCCACTAATATGGCAAATTAGCACAGACTGGCAAGTCTACTAATTAGTACAGACAGGCAAGTCCACTAATTTGCCAAACTAGTACCGAGTGGCAAGTCCACTAATTTGGCAAATAAGTACAGACAGGCAAGTCTAGTTATTAGTACAGAAAGGCAAGTCCACTAATTTGGCAAATTAGTACACAATGACTACCTATTTCAATATTTCCCATTTGTACAAATTCCCCAATGATCAGATTCCTATTTCTAAAAGTTCCCGTATTAACAAATACAATACTAGAACTAGACACGCGGCAGCGTGTCCAGCCAAGTTCAAAGCCAAAAGGAACTGGCGACGCAGCAGCCGTGTGTAATATTACACGAACCAGTTGGAGCTAGTGTTGTGGATAACGCTCATTTCGAGGCTTATAGACTCGAGCCTTAAAGACTCGATGCTGTTTAAGAACCGTGTTGGTTTATTTTACGCATTCATATAATGCAAAATATTGAGTTTTCGTCACTTGAGTCTTTACGCCTCGGGAGTCTTTAGGGTTCGAGTATTTAAGCCTCAAAATGAGCGTTATCGACAACACTAGTTGGAGCCACTTTTGACTCCTTAATAACTCAAAATCGATTTAACTTAGAAACATGAAATTTGGTATATGTATTAAAGTCCCTTAGATTAACTAGAATCCCAAATTTCATACATACAGGTAAAACGGTTATTAAGATATTAACGTCCGAAAATCGCCATTTTTATCACTGACTTATTAGCTGACGGATATACCAAAAACCTAACCTACTTCCAGATGACCTAGAGAGTTGAAATTTGGCGTCCAGCTGGGTAATTGTGTTTACAAATAAAAAAATCAAAGCACGGGGATTTTTTAAGTATTATTATTATTTATTTATGTTTTTTACCTCAGAACTCCTTCATTTTTAACTGCTTCCAAAGTGATGGGACTACTGTCATCAGGTCAGGATCAGGTTGATGGGGTCCTGGAGAAATCGAGGGACATCTTCAAATATTCTAGGGACACCTATAGAGATTTGGGCATTTTGTATATAACTCGTGCATTTGCTCTTGAAAAGCACCATTTAGTGAAGTAGAATTGTCATCTGGTCAGGATCTGATGATGGAGTCCTGAAGGGATCGAGGGAACTCTTCAATTATTATAGGCAAACCTATAGGGCTTTGGGTAATTTGTATAGTAAATCGTGCATTATTTCTTGAGAAACACAATTATTTGAATAATAAAAAAATCTTTACAAAAAGTAATGATATCCCACCAAAAACATAAATGTGAAAATGGGAGCCAAGTTCAATATTAAGAATATGCGTGGTTGTCGACTTCGTCGACAAAAGAATTGAGATCTAAATGGGTGCCAAGTTCAGTTGATAATCCTAAAATATAATGTATTCTTAAGAACATACCGAAGATGAAAAATGGATTTGGAAATCTGTAGAAATTTAAATCCTTAGACTGGAACAGTCCCATGAAGCCTAACTTTGAACAGTTACATCTGTCATCCAGGGTGAAATCCAGGCGGAAAGGAGGAAGTCAAAGCAATCCAGACGATGGATTGGGAATTTGGGAAGTGAGTGAAAGAGGTCTGTTAATGTACGGCCCAACAGTCCGCGTTCTCTTTTTCTGACCCCTCAAAAATAGAGAATGATAAGTGAACGCGTATTATTGGGCCGTACATTAACCGGAGCCAGTAAAAGATCTAGAGAGGTATTCCAGTCCACGTCAAAGATGTATACCTACACTTTTGCACCTTGTTTGATTGTAATAAGGCGACACTTACCTAGGTATATGCATGTCTTTGACGTTGACTGTACATATTGAAAAAAGCAGCTGTACAGTCACAGGCATAAATATATGATGGAACAAAGACCGCAAAAATATCTGATGACAACTCTATTCCTAGAGCCGTAAGCGCGTGTCAGATATTTTTGCGGCCTTTGATTCATCAATTCATCATATATTGATGCCGGTGACTGTACCTCTCTGCTTATCTCTGTTGGTGTTTCGTCTAGCTGACATCAAAATGGCGGACTGAATTGCGCAATTATACCTACTTAACGCAAGTTTACAGCTATTATTTCCATTTCCTGCTGCTAAAACTTATTATTTCAGTATAAAACTGAAACGACCTGATTCATCTTCCGACTGATGACGTAAGTGCAAAAATGGCGTCTTCACGAATGATACTGACTCATCATGGCGCGAACGCAACTGAGATATAATTATATTTTAACATTTTAACTTATCGATCCGGAGAGCTCATTGACATCTGGATGAGCTGCAAAACTAGATAGGTATGTATGCCACTAAAACTATCCATTTGGTGTCAAGGGGTATTTGTTTCCCAGTAAATGTACGACTTTTTTTTTTTTTTTTACGTTGGGGAAATGCCTTTACGCATCCCGCCCGCCACGGGGAAGGGGCCGGGCGGGGATGACGGACTAACCGCGGCAAAAGCCTTGTACTACCGTCTAAAACCCCAACGATTGCCAGCTCCGCCTTAAGAAAGGGGCGCCGCGGGATCGCTTTCCGCATTCGACCGCGTACGTCCCGACGGGCGGCCTACAGGGTAGCAGGCTGCAGACATTGCGCGCCAGGTCAGCGCATTCAGTCCAGTGGGATTACTTTTTGCAGGGTATCCCCCGAACCCCGCACCATCCCACTACGGCGGAGGAGGCAGTAAATGCGCGTAGCGCCTGGCTCTGCCTCACGCCCGTCGCCGGCGGAGCGGATCCGCGAGGGGATCATTCTCGCGTGACCGCTCCGCGGCCTCCTTCTGTGACCAGGTCACTGAAGTAGGCCATCGCCTTCCATGCTTCCTTATTGTCAAGCATGGCCCTAATAACACCCGACAATGAGAGGTCCGACCGCGTCACTGCTTCTAAAGCAGCCCGTTGGGGCCTCCAAGCAATGCATTCTTCTAAAGTGTGACGCGCCGTGTCTACAGGCGCGCCACACTCATGGCAGCAAGGGGAGGATTCCCTCCCTATACGATGCAGATACTTACCAAAGCAGCCATGGTTAGTACGTATCTGCACCATATGGAATGTCAGGGTTCCATGCTGCCTCTCAACCCAGCGTTCTAAGTGAGGCAGTACTGCCTCTACTGTTACTAAGCCATAATCCGCAGACCCCAACTCCTCTTTCCACTGGCGAAGTGATTCGTTCTGGGCAAACGCTCGAACGCGGTCCAACTCCTGCCAGTCGGGGAATTCCCCTGCCGCTCTTTTATCAGCCCTATGTTGATGGACCTTAGCGAGCACATGTGCTTGGAGGTCCCAAGGAGAGTCCCCAGCCAGGATCGTTGCCGCGGAAAATGATACCGTACGATATCCTCGAATGGCCCTTAACTAAATTGCCCTTTGAGGTCTGCGGAGTAGGGTCTTATTTGTCGCCGAGAGGGCATCAACCCATATGGGAGCACCGTATAGACTATAGAGCCATGCTCCGTATGACCCTTGAATACAGGAGCCGGCACGTGGCATTGGGCTCACCGATGTTGGGGAGCAGCCGGCTAAGGGCAGCGGCTGTAGACATTAACTTCGGAGCAAGCTTGGCAAAGTGTGCCCCAAAGTTCCATCGTCCGTCTAGAATACTTCATGTGAGGTTTCAGCGTCACTACCTCCCTATTTACCCTTATTCCGGCATTTCGAGGAGGGCTTCTCCTAGGACCATGGAATAGGAGAGCTTCTGTCTTTGGAAGGGACACCTTGAGACCCAGCTGATGAATTCAGTCGATCATAAGTGATGTCCCGACCGTGGCTCTTCTGGCAGCCTCCTCATAGGAGTGACCTCTGCATGCGATGAGGGTGTCGTCGGGGTAAGCGAGTACACTCATGCCTGGCAGGACTGGGCCTCGCAAGAGCCAGTCGAAACCGACGTTCCACAATGTGGGACCTAAAACAGATCCCTGTGGGACGCCAAGTTTAACCTGTCGCTGGAGCATTGATCCACTTCCGTCTTCCCACGCAACGTAGCGGTCTTCCAAGTAGCTTCCGAGCAGTGTCCTCAGGTAGACAGGCACTCCAAAGTACTGAAGGGCTTCCTTGAGCGTTTCAGTTTTTCTTGAGAGACTGTTGAGAGCATTTTTGACGTCTAGGGAGACCGCCAGCATTACATCTCCTCCATCCGTAGCTTCTTTGGAGAGAACTTTCAGGTAGTCTATTGCGTCAATAGTAGACCGGCCTGCCCGAAAGCCGAACTGAACACTAGAAAGGTTCGGTCCTACTTCCTCGAGATGTCGAACGAGGCGGTCAGACAAGATCTTCTCAAGAAGTTTACCCACCTCGTCCAACAGCACGATAGGTCTAAATGCTGAGGGGTGGCCTTGAAGGCGTCCCTCTTTAGGAATTAAGCAAACTCTACCCGTCTTCCATAGGGTTGGGAACTGGCCAGTACGCAGACACTTGTTAAATAGTTCCCGAATCCAGTCTACCCATGCTTCTGCCACAGCAAACAGTAGCCGACCTGGCACGCCATCTAGCCCGGGGGCTGTCCGTCTTCTACGGAGTCGTTCTAAGGCTTTGGTCATTTCCCTATCCCTAATTGGGGGAAAATCTACTCCGTTTTCAGGTTTTCAGTAACGGCGGGAAGTGGAGGCGCCATCGTAGGAGGATCGTGTCCCACAGATGCCGGGAATAGTTCTCCCATGACTACTGATATGCCGTTCCCGGGAATATTCCCATAGTGGGAATATTCCCGGGAACGTTCCCGGGAACATTCCCGCAAGAAGGGAACATAGGGGAACTTTGAAATTGTGTATGTTTACATATTTTGTTATTGGCGATTCTATCAAAACCTTAACCTTTACACAGTTTACCGAGACATTAAATAGTGTAACTCATCTGCGAAAGTAAATTCCCTATGTTCCCGGGAATATTCCCAATGTTTCTGGGAATATTCCCATCCTTCATGGGAATATTCCCATAGTGGCCGGGAATATACCTCTAGTCGAAATAAAACCATTGTTAGAAAACTACTTCTTTAATTGACAAAAACGATACAAATCATCACAGTTTCATTAAAAATCATTGTCTCTTTTTTCGTGACGGTAATTTTTATAAAGGATTCACTTTTTGGAATGCTTCTCTCCACAATGGATGCTCAAACAGCGAAAATGGCGAGCTAGATAAACAAAACCGCACTTGCAATAGCTTGGTGGATTCCAACCTGAGAAAAATAATAAATAATGTTACAATTGGACCTTAAAAAACACGTGGTTTCAAAATATTTGTCAGAAAGCCAGTGCAACATACTCGTACTTAGTAAGTATAGGACTTTTCTTGTATTCCTGAATAAAGTAACATGCTTTATTTGTATTAAATATATTATATCACGTACGAATACTTTGTATTAAATGTTTAATTTTAAAAACTTTACATTGGCATTATCACAATAAAGTATCGTTCTATATTTTAAAACACAGTTAAATTACCACGTGTTGCACTGCCGTTTGCATTTCACTATCGTACAATACAATTGATGTAACATTACTCATATTCTATTGACAACTTACTGTTTCTGCGGAGCTCATGCTGGTCATAGAGGTGCTCGACATATCTGCCATTAGTTATACTTAGCGTTTTCCACAAGTCGACATCCATTTTGCGTGAAACGGTGGTGTGGCGCTACTCTTACCACCCCAGCTCGTCTAGACTAGCCTTATTCTGTATACTTATACCTGCTTGCAGTCCAGTAATATATGTTTAGTCGTTTCTTCTACCTCCATGCATGCTCTGCACATGGGGCTGTCTGTGATACCTAAGTTATAGAGGTGTCTGTTCAAGGTACTATGTCCTGTTATTATGCCCACTATCTTGCGCAGTTGCTTTCTATGTGTCCTTAGTAGTGCAGTTGTGAGTTTGTAGTCGCGTTTCGACAGAATCTCTTTGGTCTGTCTGCATGTGTATATCTCCTCACAGTGTCTTTGGTGTAGGTCTTTAGTGTGTTGGTCCAGTTGATTGTATATGTAGCTTTGTGACAGGGGTAAGATTGGCTCTGGTCCGTATGCCGTTGTTTCTGAGCCTTTCCTGGCCAGTTCATCCGCTGCATCGTTTCCTCTTGAGCCACTGTGCCCCTTGATCCATTGTATAGTGATTTTGCTATTATCTGCGCACACCTCTGTGAGGTTTTGGTGGCATTCGTATATCAAGCTAGATGGGATGTTATCACTGCTCACTGCTTGTAGTACCGATTTACAGTCTGAGAGTATCCGTATGTTTGTGTTTTCGACTTATCGTCTCTTTATGGCATTGCAGGCTTCAATTATCATTAACATATCTGCCATAGTATAATCTCTCGACATAATATACTATTCTTCGTAATACCCAAATGTATTAGCAATTTCCGGGATCCTATCATAAAAATATCGACATCCAAATATGACGATTTTTGCGATATCTCGCTCCGTTAACGTTGTTTTTTTCATGAGTTTTTACGAGTCCGATTTAAACCTGGTAACGTGTTTTTTTATTACTTTTATTTCTGCTGTTTAGATGTAAATTTAATAAAGATCATGACAGGATTAAAAAACTGTACAACCTTGCACTATTTTAGGAAATATGACGGTATTTCACTGACCCGAAACTTTTGCTCTTGAGTGTATATCAATCACTATATTTGTAAAACATGTATACTTCGCATAAGTCATTTTATTCTTCGGAGTACTATTCCCTGTAACTAACTTTAATAAAATTTTACGTTGCCCAATATGTAATCCAATATTCCCCTGTTTTGGGAATATTCCCCTGTTTTGGGAATATTCCCGGGCACATGGGAATATTCCCGGGAATGTTCCCGATGGGAATATTCCCGTTCCCGGGAATATTCCCACGGCACATCACTACCCATGACCCGATCCAAAACTTCTCTAGGAAGTGTTTCTGTCGCAGGGGGGCCTTGCACTCGGAGTTTCTTCCGTGCTGTTTTATACGGACGCCCCCAGGGGTCCCGGCTCAAACTGGCCAGAATTTCATATCTCGCCCTAGCCTTGGACTGACTTATGGCAGCCTGTAGAGCTTTCCGTTTTTCCCGGTAAACGCCCCTCAGTTGCTCCTCCTTTGTAAGGTCTAAGCCGTAGCGCCTTCGAGACCGCACATAATCTCGGCGTGCGGAGTTGCACTCTGCCCGCAATGCTGCAACCTCCGGTGTCCACCAGTAGACCTGTCGTCTGGCCGGGCGACGTTTTATCCTAGGCATGGCCGCGTCACATACTTTGACCAACGAGCTTCGTAAATGGTCGGCCAGTTCATCCACCGAAGATGTCTCGATAATCGCGCTGGGAGTAACCCAGCGCTGCACGAGTGCTGCTTCACGAGCAAACTCTCGGTCCATCTTAGTACAGGCCCAGCGAACGAATCGGCTAGGCTCTCTAGCTCGTGATAATGATGTAGAATGGTGAGAGACCGCAAATCGGATGTAAAGGTGATCCGTAAGGGTCTCCACCTCTTTTTCTACTCTCCAGTCCTGTACTCGGCGTGCGACAGCTGGAGTGGCAAATGTTACATCCACTACGGACCCTCCCTGATATCGTACGCAGGTCTGCGACGTTCCTTGGTTTAAAAGAGACATGTTGGCCTGAAGAGCCCAGGCTTCTAGGGCCCGGCCACGTGGATTGGTGATGGTGTCCCCCCATGCACTGGACCTCGCATTGAAGTCTCCAAGGACCAGCATGGGTCTCGAAGACCACCTACCTATTACTGCTCTGAGGGAGTCCAAAAACAGTTCAAACTCAGCTAGATTGCGATTGGGAGAAAATTAAATGGCCAGAACTACATATTCTTTCCAACCAGCAGCAACAAATCCTGGACCTCTTTCAAGTGATGTGAGGGGAGACTGGCTGTCTGAACTAGTAGTTATCGCTACCAGACCGTCTAAGTCGCCCGCCCAGTGAGGTTGGGATGGAACCAGATATGGCTCGCAGGCTACTCCTATATCGACCTGCCATTCCGCCATAGACTGCAGGAAAAGGTCCTGAGCCCCGGCGCAGTGGTTAAGGTTACTCTGGAGAAAACTGGCATGCAGAGTCTGATCCATTACTCTTGCATGTCAGTTTCCTCATTCTCTTGGACCGGCGAGCAGCCGGTGTTGGTTGCAGAACCGGTCCGTGGAACCACCTTCCCCATTCTGGACGGAGGATTGCATTTTAGGCTACCCATCACGTGACCATGGGGTCTACCAGACTGAGCGCATACAGCACATTTAGGCACCTGCACAGAGCAAGTCGAAGACCGGTGGCCTTCTTCACCACACCGGTAACAGAGTTGCTCCCTGTTCAATGCTGACGGACACATTGGTTTGGTGTGACCAAGACCCATACAGCGGTAAAACCTTCTAGGAAGCTGCTCTAATGCGATCACACGGGCATAGCTCCAGCCAACCAAGACGCGACCCTTTGTCACCAACTCCTTCGCTGCTGCCACAGGGCATCGTACAACTACGGCGCCCATTCCACCAGGGCCACGTTGTATTTCTCCGGTCTTCACTAGGCTTAAGGAGCAGCCACCGAACTTCGCTACTGCAGCCATCACGCTGTCTGCTGTAACCGAGTCATCCAGGTTCAAGATTCGCAACGCGGCGCATTTAGTAGGCCTAGTGACAATGGCAATTCCATCCAGCACGGGACGAAGCCTGTCAGCTAGTTCATCGGCTTTGCTGGCGTCCAGCTCTTTCGGGAGTTCAGCCATCCTTGCTCCAGAGGCCGTTTGACGGAACTTGAGGGAATGAATCCCTATTTCCTGCAAATTAACACCCGCTACGGCCTTGCCCATTACATCTAGGTAGCTCACTCCTTTTTCAGCGGCCTCGGGCTGCAAGGAGATAACAACGGCAGCGGTTTTCGGCGGAGTGAGTCGGGGTTTGTTTGACTTCTTGACCTTTTTGGCCTTTGGCTCGCCAGCATTTTTCTCGGCAGCAGCATCAGATGTTGCGGCCTCTATTAAAGCCTTCTTCTCCTTCTTTTTGGACTTTTTACTTTGGACCAATTTGTACTCTTCTTCGTGTTTTTCGCTTTCAAGGGCTTCAGGTGCATGACCCGCAGGCCCACTCATATGTGGCGAGGCTGGTCCCGAAACAGTCACCTCCCGTGTAGTGCGTGCTCCGGTCTTTGCTGCCAGAGGGGCAGAGGTAACTTTTGGAGCAGTTTTTCGTCCTGACGCTGGAACCATTGGATTCAGCGTTTCTACCACCTTAATTTTGTCCGATAATAATGGCGGACGGCATGGCTTTGCAGAGAGGAGACGATCCTCAATCCCCTCCATTAGCGCACTAATGATCTCCCCAACGGACATGATAATTGAGCGCTTCAGTTCCTCCAGCAGGTCACTGCCAGTCAATACCTCTGGTATAGGAGCCGGCACTGGCGTCTTATTCTTTAAAGTTCGCATCTCTACGAATTCCCGTCGGTAAGACGTCAATTCAGCCCTCATATTTTCGACTTCTCGTTGTAGTCGATTATTATCTGCTCTTAGTCGATGAATCTCATCCGCCCCTGACCGGGAAAAGGCGGCATCTACCACGTTCATCAGGGCAGAACCTGCTTCTTTGAGATCCTTGACCTTTTTCTGCCCTTTTGAGGTCTTTGCAACGTCAAAGATTTTGGCCATCTTTTGTTCTGCAAGAGCTCTCAAATCTTCAGTGGAAAGACTACTTGGATCCACTTCCCCCCCGGGTATCGCACCTTTTTCATTATTTAGGCGCTTATTCCACTTCTCATTTGCGGCTTCTTCTCGAGCCTCCTCCTCCATAGCGCGCAGTTCTGCCTTTGCTCGGTTTATGTCTGAGCTACGGCCAACCAACTGGTCTTACCACCTCTGCAGTGAGTTGATAAATTCGCAGCCAGCGGTTGCTCGGTATCTAAGTCGGAGCCATCATCAGAATCTAAGATCAGTCTGATCGATGCATCTTCAGCGGGCCTTTTTCGCAGAGAATGCCCACCTATCAATAAGGGTGCCTCGAGGGTATGTTTCACTGAGGTACCCGCCGTCGGTATCACCGAGGTTTTCGGCTCCTTGGACAGGTGCCCACTCCTATCTGATGATACATCTTCTACCGTATCATGGACACTGATAAGCATAAGGATATGCTTATCAGTGTCCATGATGAATTTGCCAGAGTCGTCGTTTATTTCTTACACCCCTATTACTTATTTGTGAGAATAATTTGAAAGTCAAAGTTGCAACGGCTCGTAACGAGAGACATGCTTATGCGCATATGAGCATATGTCATTTTTATTGGAATTAGTAACTAATCAATGTCTTTTAATATCGGCCCCACTTTCGTCTGTTAGTTGATTGCTCTAAGATCTAAACAAATCTATTATTTAACGAGCGAGCGAAGCGAATGAAGTTCTTCGTTTCAGCTTCAGGGCCAAAATTCTTTCGTATGCCCGGATGTCCCGCTGTCTGGCTGTTCTCCTCTACAGGTCGTATTTCTCAACCGATTGTCATTCATGTGTGAACAGGTTCGATAATTAGGTAGGTTATTACATATAGTTTCATTTGTCGATTTAGCTTTAGGAAACTTAAAAAAAAGACGATCAACACGCGAGTTATACAGCCACTAGTATACTGGTTGTGGCCTGTAATAGGAGCAAATATTCAAAAGGACGCTGCCTTAGAGCATTTGCAGTAACCCCATGTGTCCAATTCATTTTTTTTTTTTTGGATTCGGAGAAATTTTGATGTAAAGTTACGACCTCCAAGTAATGTATCTTGGCACCACGACATAATAGCACAGCAGTCAATGCAGATTTAGAGGTAACATCATGTAATGAGTCGAAATAGTTTTTGCATTTTTGTTTTCAAAAGATATTTTTATTTTATTTCATTTTTTTAAGTTTTTTTTAATAAAAAGTTATTGATAGCACTCCAGAAGAGTAAAACAATACAAGTAAATATATTTTTAAGAAAAAAAAAATTTTTTTTTTTTTTTTCAAATAAAACCATGTCGAAATAATTTTTCACAAGCTTAATAATCTTCGGTTTAATTTTTTGCTCCTATTACAGGCCACACCCTGTATATTTTATGCAGTGGCAGTTAAACCCTGCTGGGTTTTGTCCGCTGCCTGGCCGTGTATTGTAAAATAATTATATATATAAAATATATATACATATATATGTGGGTCATATCATGGATAATAAATAGACAAAACTAGTCCTCAATATAACTTTATAACAAGAAAAAAATACATTCACTTTGTTTATTGATTCATATATCCTCGTTCATCCGGTGGTGCGAGTTCAGGGGTCGGCGGCTCTCCTCATCCGAACCATAGATCACGTCTTCGTCCGAATCGTTGATCATAGAAAACGCTGGGTTGTCTTTGGTTATGGCTGTTTCTGAAAAAAAAAAGAAAATTTGTTTTTAATATCTCGGCTTTGGCAGGCCTTAACTTCGGGGCGATGATTCATCCGAACGCGACTGACACCACCATCCGGTGACACAATAGGCAAGATACAATATTTTTATTTTTGCTTTCATTTGAAAGCATTGCATGTAGACCACGAGTGTATTAAAAAAATGAAAATACTATAATTTAAAGTAATAAATTCTGTTACAAACTGACAATTTAAACTTTCGCGCCTAAACGGATCTACAGTTCCTGTGACGTCACTCGTGTTTGTCACTCGTCATAATTTACGACCATGTCGACACTTACTTTTGGACGGTTTCTAGTCTGCTTTAATAAAGCCTACTTCCATTTTTATTCAAAATTCTTCAATTTTTTTTGTGAAACAATCTTTCCCTTAACAATTATAACCTTTCATTAGTTGTCATAACAGAGGGCCTACCGCGAAAGGTATTCGAAGTTTTCCCTCTCTGTCAGACTTGCGAGTTCATACTTAAGTGCGACAGAGAGGGAAAGCTTCGAATGCCGTTCGCGGTAGGCCCTCTGGAGTGACGTCACCAGCCGCTGATCGGCTGAATAAAAACACGTTCCGTTTCACATTACTTCAAATCGTGTTTATTGTTTGAAATTAGTATAAATTAAAGTAAAAACGTTTCAGAACCAATTATTTTATGTTTATTCAACATTTTCACACAAAATAATGGTAAATATTAAAGTTGCATCTTCCTTATCGTTTAGTGACACAAAGTCAACACGTTTACTTTAAGGGGACGTAGATTCGTGGTCTTCTCTCCCTCTCACTGAGCATAAGCGTGAGCGAGATGGAAGTGCGTGTTTGGAAGCGCGGATATCATGGTTTTTAATTTTATTTCTTTGCGCGATTTAATAAATAATAAAGTAATAGCTGATTTCCCTCAACCATGACCTTGCCGATTTTTAGAATAAATTGTTATGTGTTTAGCTGTTGTACATAATTTGTTACGATTTTTTTAAGTGTATTTTAGACCTATGTTCGTGATTTTTTTCTATCGAGCGAAAGTCAAAAACTCAGGATTCGAATAGCTGATTTCCCTCAAGAAAGGCCTCAAGATTGCTAATTAAATTTAAGGCAGCCGTATTATAATCCAAACAAGAGCTACGATTTTTTTAAAATCCTTTTTTGGAGCTCACGTCGCCTTGGTGACGGCATTGACGTGGCATTGACGCACAAGCGAGGCTACCCTAACTAGATGACGGAGCTCGTGCTATCCGGTAGAACACGATAGCATGATTCGGTGTTTTCTACTTAGTTGTCAAACATAATTTTTAGGGTTCCGTACTCAAAGAGTAAAACGGGACCCTATTACTAAGACTTCGCTGTCCGTCCGTCCGTCTGTCTGTCACCTGGCTGTATCTCAAGAACCGTGATAGCTAGAGAGTTGAAATTTTCACAGATTATGTATAAATTTCTGTTGCCGCTAAAACAACAAATACTAAAAACAAAATAAAGTAAATATTTTTATTGATAATGGTACGGAACCCTTCGTGCGCGAGTACGACTCGCACTTGGCCGGTTTTTTATTTAATGACAACACTAGGTCCAAACATTATTAGTATTTAACAAACATTATCAGATGTTAGTTCCTTAATAATTAACGCAAAAAAGAGATTTTGTCCTCTGACCCATTTGTCACAACAGAGGACAATCTAGCCTGTTAGCTATTATGCTTAGAATGCTGTTGCTACTCCCGCGCACCCTGTCTAACAGCGAGGCCGTTCGCGCGCGAGTCCGACTCGCACTTGGCCGGTTTTTTTTTCTCTTTACCCAAGTGCTATTAAGTAAGTATTCTGTGGCTTTGGTCTAAAGTCTTGGGAGAGTGTGTAATGTCTGCTTACTCTAACCTACTTACTTCTCGAATATTGACCGTGACCCAGATTTCTCCAGTGAGAACATAAGTAGTCAAAGGTTAGCTTCATTGGCATGAATTTGGTAAAAAGGTGGCGTTAATGCGAATCAATACGTTCTTTTGCTCTAACCACAGAACCGAGGAGAGTGTTGTAATAGGGGTGTAGACACTAAATAAAATAATCAATAATGTTGCATTTTCTCGAAAAAGGATGAAACATGTAGTCAAATGGAGAAAAAAGCAACGCAAGAGGTAAAAAAAAACACAAAGTTATAATCGTCCAAAGTTTAAAAAAAAGGAGTTCTGTGCCTTTTCCGCAAAACGCACCTTCATATGAAACGATTGTCATTTACTATGACGCTAAACGCTCGTGACGTCACGATCCCGTAGCGTTTTCTCTCAGGCAACATGGAAACGGTTGCAGCTCTGCGGCCTGCCTAATGGAAAGCGGAGACGGAAAATGATCTTCGCTTGGAGTCTATGGAGCCTATGGCCCATTGCTACTCGAGAGGAGCCATAATGTCTTTGACGACCCTTTATTGATTTGAGGATGCACCGTGTGGACAGAGACAAATGCAGAATAACATCTAGGTATTGCGATAAAATAAAGAACAAGCGCTGCAGCAAGATCTTCTACGATTTACTATAAAAATTTCTCAATCCCAACCTAAACATGTCCCATAAATATAAAAACTGTGCTGTGCTGGCACGAAGATGTCCCAACCGAGAAGAAATATTTTTGAGTTAAAAATCTTCCAACATAAAAGTGTCCTAGTAATAAAAATGTCCCAACAATCAAATCAAATCAAATCGCTGCCTTAACACTTTCACTGCCAGGAACCCGCTAAGCGGGCGCCTACGCCGTAGTTTTTTTCCGCTACATACGAGGAAAACCACGGGATCAGCACGGAAGAGGCAGTAGAGTGACAAAAAATGTCCCAAATTAGGACCAATGCTAAAAATGTTTCTAATTGAAAGTGTCCTAACCTAACCTAAAATGCCCCAAAAAAGCGACTTAACATAAAAGTCTCTCATCGTTTAACTATCGCTAATTAAAAATGTTCCAAACCTAACACCTATAAATTCTACAACTTGACCTAAAATAACCGTAAAAGGCTTCTTAACATGAGAATGTCCCATCCTCCAAAAATCCCACAAAAATCCCAATCAAAAAATGTCCTAACCTTAAATGCCCCAAGATGTTTAAACATGAAAGCGTCCCATTCTCAAAATATCCCGGACTGAACGTGAAGGAAAATATTATAATTTAAAAGTGACCCCAACCAAAAATGTCCCTACCCCCTTACCATGTATCATAGAATGCGGCGAGAACAGATAGGTTAGTATACTTCGTATATTCATGCTGAAGTTTAAAACAGTCCCAACTTAAGGAGAAATACGACAGCAAAAAATTAACCAACAATCCCTGCCGCACATTTGAATTTCTTACCGTAAAAGTGTCCCTACTCCCTAGTCTCCCCCTATGTACAGTACCATAACAAAAGTGTCCCAAAATATCTCAAATTGTAATTTCTCACCATAAAAGAGTCCCTACCTAGAATGCCCCAATGAAAGTGTCAAATCATAAAATGTACCAACAATCCCTACATCAAATTAGAATTTCTTACGTTAAAAGTGTCCTAACTTAAAATGCCCTAAAAAAAGTCCAATTTGAAGGCCCCCCCGTCTTAACATTGCACATAAGTGTCTCATCACTAAATATCACAAATTAAAAATATCTCGTTCCAACAATGTATAAATCTAAAAAAAGACCCAATCATAAAAGTTCCAACCGCCTTACCATGTATCTTAGCATGCGGTGAGAACAGATTGGCCAGTGTGTACATGCTGAAGTTGAAGAGGCCGTAGAGCGCCATGAAGGGCGCGGAGGTGTCGTGGCGCCGCTAGCAGCGCGGTCAATGGCCGTGCCTTCTACAGTCTACAGGTGAGGTGAAACAGCTACAAATGTGCTAAACAACAACTAGTCCTAGTCAGAAAATGTCCCAACTGAGGAGAAAGGTCCCAAACTAAAAATGGTCCAACATGAAAATGACCCATTTTCAAAAAAAATAAAAAATGTCCCAATCCGAAAATGTCCTGACCTAAAACGTCCCAAACGAAAGCGTCTTAATATGAAAGCGTCCCATCCTAAAAATATCCCGGACTGAAAATGTCCTAATCCGAAATGTAACGTCGTAAAGTAAAAGTGACCCAACCACAAATGTCCCAACCCCTTTACCATGTATTTTAGCATGCGGCGAGAACAGAAAGGTCAGTGTGTACATGCTGAAGTTGAAGAGGCCGTAGATCGCCATGAAGGGCGCGGAGGTGTCGTGGCGTGGCGCCGCTAGCAGCGCGGTCAATGGCCGTGCCTTCTACAGGTGAGGTGAAACAGCTACAAATGTACTAAACAACAACTAGTCCAAGTCAAAAAGTGTCCCAACTGAGGTGAAAGGTCCCAAACTAAAAATGGTCTAACATGAAAATGACCCATTTTCCGTAGCCAAATGGCAAAAAACGGAACCTTTATAGATTCGTCATGTCCGTCCGTCTGTCTGTCTGTCTGTCTGTCCGTCCGTATGTCACAGACACTTTTTTCCGAAACTATAAGAGCTATACTGTTGAAACTTGGTAAGTAGATGTATTCTGTGAACCGCAATAAGATTTTCACTTAAAAATCGAAAAAAAAAACATTAAGTTTTAGTTTTATCATTCTCTTATTTTAGAAGTTACAGGGGGGGGACGACACATTTTACCACTTTGGAAGTGTCTCTCGCGCAAACTATTCAGTTTAGAAAAAAAATGATATTAGAAACCTCAATATCATTTTTGAAGACCTATCCATAGATACCCCACACGTATGGGTTTGATGAATTTTTTTTTTTGAGTTTCAGTTCTGAGTATGGGGACCCCTAAAATAGTGAAAATCTTAATGCGGTTCACAAAATACATCTACTTACAAAGAGCTCTTATAGTTTCGGAAAAAAGTGGCTGTGACATACGGACGGACAGACAGACAGACGGACGGACATGACGAATCTATAAGGGTTCCGTTTTTTGCCATTTGGCTACGGAACCCTAAAAATAAAAAATGTCCCAATCTGAAAATGTCCTGACCTAAAACGTCCCAAACGAAAGCGTCTTAATATGAAAACGTCCCATCCTCAAAATATCCCGGACTGAAAATGTCCTAGTCTGAAATGTTGTAAAGTAAAAGTGACCCAAGCCCCTTACCATGTATCTTAGCATGCGGCGAGAACAGATATGCCAGTGTGTACATGCTGAAGTTGAAGAGGCCGTAGAGCGCCATGAAGGGCGCGGAGGTGTCGTTGCGCCGCTAGCAGCGCGGTCAATAGCCGTGCCTTCTACAGGTGAGGTGATACAGCTACAAATGTACTAAACAACAACTAGTCCTAGTCAAAAAATGACCCAACTGAGGAGAAATGTCACAAAATAAAAAGGCTCCAACATGAAAATGCCCCATTTTCAAAAAAAAATATATCCAAAAAATGTCCCATTCCGAAAATGTCCTGACCTAAAACGTCCCAAACGAAAGCGTCTTAACATGAAAGCGTCCCATCCTCAAAATATCCCGGACTGTAAATGTCCTAATCCGAAATGTCGTAATGTAAAAGTGACCCAACCAAAAAGTCCCAAACCCCTTACCATGTATCTTAGCATGCGGCGAGAACAGATATGCCAGTGTGTACATGCTGAAGTTGAAGAGGCCGTAGAGCGCCATGAAGGGCGCGGAGGTGTCGTGGCGCCGCTAGCAGCGCGGTCAATGGCCGTGCCTTCTACAGGTGAGGTGAAACAGCTACAAATGTACTAAACAACAACTAGTCCTAGTCAAAAAATGTCCCAACTGAGGAGAAATGTCACAAAATAAAAATGATCCAACATGAAAATGACCCATTTTCCAAAAAAATATATCCAAAAAATGTCCCATTCCGAAAATGTCCTGACCTAAACCGTCCCAAACGAAAGCGTCTTAACATGAAAGCGTCCCATCCTCAAAATATCCCGGACTGAAAATGTCCTAATCCGAAATGTCGTAATGTAAAAGTGATCCAACCAAAAATGTCCCAACCCCCTTACCATGTATCTTAGCATGCGGCGAGAACAGATAGGCCAGTGTGTACATGCTGAAGTTGAAGAGGCCGTAGAGCGCCATGAAGGGCGCGGAGGTGTCGTGGCGCACGCGCGGCTGCGCGGCCCAGTGGTCCTGCAGCGCCGCCGGGCCCCAGTGCTGCGCCGCCAGTAGCGCGGTCACTGTGCTGACTGTGGCCACTACTGTGGTGATGCAGCGGAGTCGGACGTCTGGAATTTGGAGGTTGAGTTTTAGGGATGTGCCGTCCTGGTTACTGTCACTGGCCTACTTCGTTCGTATTTCGGCGGAAGTGACGTTTGGTTACCTTTCAGAGCATAGAATACTAGAGAGAGGACAAGTCGCCGGTGGCCGCATTGCAGTTGTTAGCTCTATGGGCATACTCTGCCATACTGTGCACGCGTGCTGATCGCAGAGAATATTACGTTTCTTCCCAAAATGCCTGATATAATGCGCGTGTATTGTCCAATAAGAGCGTAGAAACTGTGTGTGGTTTAGATGTGTGCGTGCTTTGTGTGGGTTAATGTACTTGCGACAGGCGTACTCAATACAAATCGGCCGGCATGTCCAATCTCCTTATATTCATACATCTGTGGGTTACCTCTATATGTAGGTCTATGTTGTCGAATCGACTATGGCACAACCATGTTAGTAAAATTGAAATGCCTACGATGTGTGTTCTGATATACTCGGTTTAATACAATAACCATTACAATTTAGAGTCTCAATTTTAGACCTATATATGTATAGGGACACCAGAAAAGTGTTATTTCACTAGAAATGCGAGTAGGACACTTAGGAAGAGCTATGCTGGAGTGGGGAGGGTAATAAATAAAATTATAAATAAATAATCTTTGTTGTTTAAACCTAAACCTGACTTTAAAGGTCTCGGTGGATTGGATTATCTTCCTATAACGGCCTAGGTACTAAGAGTCACAGTATACAAGGGTATAGTCACGGAAACGGTCCGTCTCATTTTAACATTACCGGTATAAAGTCGAAAAGGGGCGAACCTTTTTATTGTTCGTCCATGTCAGGGACGCGAACCTTCTTATTTTTTGTCCATGTCTGGGACGTTTCACTATGCTAACTTGAACCAACGACCATTTTATGTTCATTACTTGTTTCAAAAATGCAGAGTTAGTATGTAAATGTAGAGTCTCACTGCACATGTTTCGCAAACAATACAAGATGGCGGATGGCGGGCGATGCGCACACTTCTCCTGCAGGATAACCGCATTAGGCCTCTCACAGAGGCGCGGCCTGGCCGCGGCGGACAATAGAAAACTTGTCATTAGCTGTCAAATTTACTATGGCCCGCCACCGCAGGCCGCGCCAGTGTGATGCAGGCCTAACGAATTAGCAAATTATCGAAAAAAGCGACAGAGATCTAGCTATAGTGGTAATGTGATACGTTTATATAGGTACCTAACGATAGAGACCTGCATCTCTGTTGGTTGTTGTGATAAATTGCTACATTTATAGATGAGAAGGAATTCTCATTACTCGTACCTACCTAAATATTTAGTCGGTAAACTAAGAAAAATAATTGTTTCTTACAGTTATATCTTAGAAGCTCATAGGTACATTCGCTAAAAAAATATTTAAAAGAGCACACATAATTCAGTTTGACGCCTCTAAGCGGGGCCATAAATAAACTTTGTAAGTAGGGTAGATAGGTAGGCCTACATCTCCACCTTTGATTGCGAAATGTGCATTCATTTAAAGATTGTTCAAAAGAACGACATTTACATAAGATCATCGGGAGACAAATCTCTCCAAATTCGACAACACTTCGAGTTCTGCGAGATGGCGGCAATCGCTGATACCTAAAATGGCGTAGACGACGCTGCAGCTGTCCCACTAACAAACGGAACCAAATTAGGTCAGCGGTAGACTAAGGAACAGATTAGAACTAAGGACCGATTTTTGACTTTCGAGCGCTCGAATCTTTCACTCGTAAACTGACAAAAATTACGAAATGCTCTTTTAAAATAGCGATGGAAAATTTTAAAGCGAGTGTTGTTGACCACTCGTATTAAATTATATCGGTAGAAAGTTAGTGCCTGCAATTTTGACACTAAAATAGTATTTACTTTTATTTAATTTTCGAGCGCTAGAAAGTCAAAAATCGACCCCCAGTCGGTTCTTGCAGTTTTTATAAAATTATAATAGCAAGCAATTTAAACGCTAACTACCTACTTAAATACTATACAGGGTGACTGGTAATTGGACCTATTCCTTGACAGGGTTTATACTAGAGCTAATTTGCAACAATTTATGTCCAGTCAACCAGGGGTCGAAACTCGCTGGTTTCCGAGATATTCGAGTTTTTAGTTTGTATGAAAAAAATCTCCTTGCAGCTTGTTTAAGCTGGTGATTGTGACTGAAGTACTTCCATTTGGATGGTAAAAAACATTTTTGTCACAATCAGCACTTTAAGGCTGCAAGGTGATTTTTTTTCAAACAAACTAAAAACTCGAAAAATTAAAAAACATCGTGTTTTGACCCCTGGTTGACTGGACATAAATTGTTGCAAATTAGCTCTAGTGTAACCCCTTTCAAGGAATAGGTCGAATTACCAGTCATCCTGTACTAAGGGTTTTAATTACTTGAACCTACTATAATAAACAACGCGTTAGATTGATATCGCAATCGAAAGCGATTGTTTTTTTATCACGTCGGTGGCAATCGAGCGTATGTGTGATGGTAGGCGATTGTTTTTAACCGACTTCAAAAAAAGGAGGAGGTTCTCGATTGGCCTGTTTTTTTTTTGTGTTTGTTACGCGATAACTCGGTAATTTATTCTAGTAACTTTTTGGAGGCTGTGATTTGTATATTCTGCATGCACAATAATATTAAGATAAATATATCTTCTCTAATATGTATATAACATGTATAATATCATTAATATCGGTTCTACGTGCAATGTGCCCACTGCCACTTAAGTTTAGCAATTCGGAGGGCTATATCGGTTACCTTGGTTCTGCTGCGGATAGCCTCATTTCTGCACGTAGAACCGATGGCCGTTGGGGCGGAAAGGTCGGGGAAGGAGTGGCGACCACGTACCGGCGCGGCGCGGCGTGGGTAGGCCCACAAGGTGGACTGATGACCTGGTAAAGGTCGCGGGAGTCCGCTGGATGCGGGTGGCGCAGGACCGGTCATTGTGGCAATCTTTGGGGGAGGCCTATGTCCAGCAGTGGACGTCTTTCGGCTGATATGATGATGATGATGATGATGTATAATATGTACCTACTTATCCGAATTTATCTATTCTGCTAGTTTGTGTGTTATTTCCTTATTTCCTAGAAGAATATATGCTACCTATCTGCTATATGCTTTGTGTGTGTCAGTGACTCACTGATCATTGATCAATATAAAGATGACTACTTACTTAGTGCGTTTCCAAAAAACGGTATGTTCTGATGTACGGCTTCACGATCAGGAGTTTCAGGAGCAGCAGAATTCTTTGAACCGGACAAGCCGTTCGATCCTGAGATTCTTGAGCCTTACCTGTCTGGACTCTTGGTAGAGACCAGGTAAGCTTAATGCAGAAATGTTAGCTCGAACAAGTCGAGGGAATGCTTGTCCTTTTATGTTGGTCCTTCGAACCGGATGACACCTTCATCTTCAAATTGATTGCCTCCCTGCCAGAGACCATGGCAGTGTAACCATATCATCGGCCCTCTTTGGAAAAGATCTTCGATACTGAGATTCCTGAAGCTTATTACGTCCAAGTTAAAGAGCGAGCCACGACCACGACCGCATGACGCAGGCAAGGAAGCTTATGATTTGTATGTGCGGCGGGTTATTGACTGAATTGAAGGTGACTACTTAGTATATTTACCAAAGAACGGCATGTTCCTAAGGTCGCTGTAGGCTTTGACGATGAGGATCAGCAGGTACATGAAGTAGACGGCGATCGCGCTGAAGAACATTATCTTCACCACCTGGAAACATGAAACCATTCAGTTTACTAAATCGGTCTCTAGATTTTGCTAAATGCAGTGCACTAACTGGGGGAGGGCAGATAAACCATCTCGCTTTACTATAATAGTCTGTGAGTGTGATTGCATGTTAGTGCACTGCTTTTAGCAAGTTCTTAAGGCCGCTTTACGCCTTGGCCACGACTTTGGTCTTAAGCGGCCTGCGACCAGCGTTTTATCTGTTCATTGCCTATCTATAAGCCAAGTATATTGTCCAAGCTGTACTTATTTTGTGTTTTGATCATAGCGTAGGTAGGAGGAGAGAGCGCTTCCTCGTTACGTGGGTTAAATTTACGTTCAACGTCGTATTGGTATTGCATTTACCTTTCCGCCATCGCTCCGCTAATAATGCTGCAATAATTGCACATTTTTACTTGCCGCTCTTGTGTATCAAGTATTTGAGAACCTATCTATATTTGAATAAGAATAAGAATAAGTGCTCCTGGGGGTGTCCTGTGGTCAGGCTGAGCCGATCGGGTGGTTGGTTGGACAGGCCCCCCACCTCTGGCTTGCCTTAACTGTCCAGAGTGGAGTCGCAAGAGCTGTTGCTCGAGGGTAGATGTGGACACCTAAGTGGCGAGTTGGCTATATGTTTAAAGTCCAGTGCCACCTCTCTACCCCCCCAGCCTCTCTGACTGGTGTTGCCCTTAGGCCATTTTTTAATGTCGCTATTAATAGGGGCCCATCTAGTAGTTGGCGAGTCACCGTCTGCCAGAGATAAAAAATGAGACAGTTTATTAGGCAGGCGTCCGATGTTTCACCCAATAGCCCAGCCACTAGTCCATCATTTTCACCCAATAACCCGTATTCTTTAGATTCCATCAACCAGCAATAGTCCCTATACACCCCAGCGGGTGCTGTCTCTGTGTGCGTCCCATGACACGGGCAGGGACAGCATCCGCTCGGTGTACCCCTTGCATTTCATTAAATTGTCGAAAGGGCCTCTACGTGTTGGCTCAGTTGGTACTTTGTAGGTACCTAGCCCCACGCACGCCTCCCAAAGGTCCGGGACATCATTGTCCCGTGAGCGGGAAAGAATAAGAATAACTTTATTGCTTTCATGTTGGCATACAGGTTCTATTGCCTTATGATTGCCTTCAGCACCATCTATGCAAATTATGCTATGACAAACCGCATACGTTTGCATTTTACCTACTTATACTCCTTTACAGCAGTGATAGTTAAGCACAGACATATACTTAACTATCTCTTTCGAGTAAGTACGTCAGCACAGCTCAAGTTACGGCATTTGCGCCAAGCGAAAGGACACGATTTAAGCGCGCCCACGGACAGAATTACCTACCAGTCAATTAATGCGTGGGTTCTCAAACGTGTAAACGATTGCACCAACGTACCATCTTAAAATACGATTACTTACAGAACGATCAACGGTAAATATAGCGCCCGGCAGCTGACATTCCATAGAAAATTGTTAAACTTTACATGCATTTAGATTGTAACGAACGAAAGGTAGCGGATAACGAGAACCCTCTGGTTCTGACAGCATCACAAGGTGGACTAATGACCTAGTAAAGGTCGCGAGAGTTCGCTGGATGCGGGTGGCACAGGACCGGTCATTGTGGCACTCTTTGTGGAGGCCTATGTCCAGCAGACTTATCTTATCTTATCTAGGTGAGGGCCCTTTCGGATGCACTTCGACCCAGTGGAATCTTTTGTGCATTTGCCCTCTCCTTTATACCTGCTCCCAGGCTTGCTCCATCATTTCCACAAAGCGGATGATGCAGTTCGTCGGGAGCACCTTGAATTCCTTTGGTTGCGGGTAACCGTTACCAAAGTAATAATATAATATTATAATATAATATTTTGCGGACAATCTTACACAAATCAACCTAGTCCCAAACTAAGCAAAGCTTGTACTATGGGTACTAGACGACGATATAGATACTTATATAGAGAAATAAATACTTAAATACATAGAAAACATCCATGACTCAGGAACAAATATTCGTGCTCATCACACAAATAAATGCCCTTACCGGGATTCGAACCCAGGACCTCTTGCTTCGTAGGCAGGTTCACTACCAACTAGGCTAAAGCGGTCGTCAAAAGTAGTTCATTCTTTGTCTGGCAAGGGCATGACATTCACACAATAAGTGTTCCATAGTCTCATCCTCCTCACCACACATTCTACAGTCTAAACTATCCGATAGGTCCCATCTTGGCCAAGAGATCCTTGACCCCGAAATGACCTGTGAACACCCCAGATATAATTCTGAGTTGCTTCCTACTGGATTTCCAGAGTTTTCTGGTCCAGCCCGAGTCCACTCCTTCTATGAAGAGCTTAGAGTGCCTTAAGCCAGCCTCATTCCTCCACTCGTGTTGGTGTTTGGTTTTGGCGTAGGCTTTAAAGGCCGATATTATGGTCCCCTGCGAGAGTCCCACAAATGGTTCCGGATCTACAAAGTGATTTGTAGAGCCCCCTCTTGCAAGCTCATCTGCTCTTTCGTTGCCGATGAAGCCCTTGTGCCCTGGTATCCAAACAAGTTGCAGCTTATTGTGCCTTCCAAGCTTGTTTAGTGCTTGGAGGCCATTGTAAACTAGTCTAGAGTCCACTTTCGGCGCCGTAAGCGCTTTAAGGGCCGCTTGACTGTCACTGAGTATATAGATAGTCTGCCCTTTGGTTTGCCTGTCTATATTCTCCTGTGCACAGGCAATTATGGCATATGTCTCCGCCTGGAAGACAGTTGCCAAACTACCCATGCTTACACTACTGCTATAGTCATTTGCATAAATGCCTGCTCCCGTACCGGATCCCATTTTTGATCCGTCCGTGTACCATATATTGTCTTTGATACCAGACTTTGGTGGTTCTAGACCTTCGGCCCACTCAGCCCTGGTTGGAACTTTTGCTGTGTAGTTCCTATGGAATACATACTTGGGTAGCATTTTGTCGCTTCCCATGTTTGTTATTCTGTCTAAGAAACCATCAGTCTCCATGTTTGTGTGCTTAGTCTTTGGCTTGCTATCGCTCCACAGTCCAAGAGTTCTCAATCTGTAGAGCGATTTGCGCGCCTCTGACTTAATCACCATGTGAAGTGGCGGTAGGTCTAGTAGGACTTCTAGCGCCGCTGTAGGCGTGGTACGAAACGCCCCTGTTATAGCCATGCATGCCGTTCTCTGCACCTTTCTCAGGGCCTCTCTGCATGTGCTCATTAAAGTCCTTGGCCACCATACCAGGCTACCGTACAGTATTATGGGTCTCACCATCATGGTGTAGACCCACTTCAGTACCTTAGGGTTCAGTCCCCATGTTTTGCCATACGCTGATCTACACATTCCAAATACCCTCAGGGCCTTTGTAATGGTGAGATCTGTATGCTTCTTCCAGTTCAGTTCCTTATCCAGTGTGACACCTAGATATTTCACGTCATTGGACAGTTCTAGTACCCTTCCGTACAGCTTCAACTGCTGTATGCCGCGAAGAGTCCTTTTCCTAGTAAAGGGTATTACTACAGTTTTGCCTGGATTAATGGATAATTGGTGACAGTCGCACCATCTCTCCACTTTTCTCAGTGCCTTGTTCATGATTTCTGATACCGTACTTGGGAATTTCCCATTAACCAGTATCACTAAATCATCAGCATATCCTACCATGTGGATGGGACCTTTATTGAGTTCTATCAAGAGTGAGTTCACCACCAAACTCCATAGAGTTGGTGAAAGTACCCCACCTTGTGGACATCCCTTTGTGGCCGTGGCCATTATCTCATCCCCTAAAAGAGATGACTTTATCAGTCTGCCATTTAGCATGTTGCCTATCCATTTACATATGGTCGGCTCTATACCATGTTTTGCAGCTGCTTCGCTAATAGCTTTATACGTGGTACGATCGAACGCTCCCTCCACGTCTAAGAAAGCTGCCAGACATAGTTCTTTATTCTCTATAGCCTGTTCAGCCCTGGTTGTTACCAGATGAAGTGCCGTTTCCGTTGACTTCCCTGGCTGATATGCACATTGTAGTTCGTGCAGCGGATGTCTCCTTAGTGGGCCATCCCTTATGTGTCTATCTACCAACTTTTCCAATGTTTTGAGGAAAAATGACGATAGACTTATTGTCCTATACGATTTGGCCTCGCTGTAATCCGCCTTACCCGGTTTGGGTAGGTAGGTTACTTTTACCATCCTCCACACACGCGGCACGTGTGCGAAGGCTAAGCACGCCCTGTACAATCTGCTAAGGTGCGGGATTAGTACAGTAGCGCCCTCCTGTAGTAGAATGGGGTAGATTCCACCTGGGCCCGGGGCTTTGTAAGGTTGAAATGTCGAAAGTGCCCACTTTATCTTTTTATGATCTACTTACTACCTTTTTAGACGTGTCCCAATTGTGCCTCCAGCAGACTGATATGATGATCGTGTTGTGCTTACCGAGTAGTTGGGGTTCATGGTGTAGTTGTAGGTGGGGTCCTGGTAGCCGCGGTACTTCTGCCACACGGCGAGCACGGTGGCCGGCGCCCACGCCGCGCCCACCACCAGGAACACTTACCGAGTAGTTGGGGTTCATGGTGTAGTTGTAGGTGGGGTCCTGGTAGCCGCGGTACTTCTGCCACACGGCGAGCACGGTGGCCGGCGCCCACGCCGCGCCCACCACCAGGAACACTTACCGAGTAGTTGGGGTTCATGGTGTAGTTGTAGGTGGGGTCCTGGTAGCCGCGGTACTTCTGCCACACGGCGAGCACGGTGGCCGGCGCCCACGCCGCGCCCACCACCAGGAACACTTACCGAGTAGTTGGGGTTCATGGTGTAGTTGTAGGTGGGGTCCTGGTAGCCGCGGTACTTCTGCCACACGGCGAGCACGGTGGCCGGCGCCCACGCCGCGCCCACCACCAGGAACACTTACCGAGTAGTTGGGGTTCATGGTGTAGTTGTAGGTGGGGTCCTGGTAGCCGCGGTACTTCTGCCACACGGCGAGCACGGTGGCCGGCGCCCACGCCGCGCCCACCACCAGGAACACTTACCGAGTAGTTGGGGTTCATGGTGTAGTTGTAGGTGGGGTCCTGGTAGCCGCGGTACTTCTGCCACACGGCGAGCACGGTGGCCGGCGCCCACGCCGCGCCCACCACCAGGAACACTTACCGAGTAGTTGGGGTTCATGGTGTAGTTGTAGGTGGGGTCCTGGTAGCCGCGGTACTTCTGCCACACGGCGAGCACGGTGGCCGGCGCCCACGCCGCGCCCACCACCAGGAACACTTACCGAGTAGTTGGGGTTCATGGTGTAGTTGTAGGTGGGGTCCTGGTAGCCGCGGTACTTCTGCCACACGGCGAGCACGGTGGCCGGCGCCCACGCCGCGCCCACCACCAGGAACACTTACCGAGTAGTTGGGGTTCATGGTGTAGTTGTAGGTGGGGTCCTGGTAGCCGCGGTACTTCTGCCACACGGCGAGCACGGTGGCCGGCGCCCACGCCGCGCCCACCACCAGGAACACTTACCGAGTAGTTGGGGTTCATGGTGTAGTTGTAGGTGGGGTCCTGGTAGCCGCGGTACTTCTGCCACACGGCGAGCACGGTGGCCGGCGCCCACGCCGCGCCCACCACCAGGAACACTTACCGAGTAGTTGGGGTTCATGGTGTAGTTGTAGGTGGGGTCCTGGTAGCCGCGGTACTTCTGCCACACGGCGAGCACGGTGGCCGGCGCCCACGCCGCGCCCACCACCAGGAACACTTACCGAGTAGTTGGGGTTCATGGTGTAGTTGTAGGTGGGGTCCTGGTAGCCGCGGTACTTCTGCCACACGGCGAGCACGGTGGCCGGCGCCCACGCCGCGCCCACCACCAGGAACACTTACCGAGTAGTTGGGGTTCATGGTGTAGTTGTAGGTGGGGTCCTGGTAGCCGCGGTACTTCTGCCACACGGCGAGCACGGTGGCCGGCGCCCACGCCGCGCCCACCACCAGGAACACTTACCGAGTAGTTGGGGTTCATGGTGTAGTTGTAGGTGGGGTCCTGGTAGCCGCGGTACTTCTGCCACACGGCGAGCACGGTGGCCGGCGCCCACGCCGCGCCCACCACCAGGAACACTTACCGAGTAGTTGGGGTTCATGGTGTAGTTGTAGGTGGGGTCCTGGTAGCCGCGGTACTTCTGCCACACGGCGAGCACGGTGGCCGGCGCCCACGCCGCGCCCACCACCAGGAACACTTACCGAGTAGTTGGGGTTCATGGTGTAGTTGTAGGTGGGGTCCTGGTAGCCGCGGTACTTCTGCCACACGGCGAGCACGGTGGCCGGCGCCCACGCCGCGCCCACCACCAGGAACACTTACCGAGTAGTTGGGGTTCATGGTGTAGTTGTAGGTGGGGTCCTGGTAGCCGCGGTACTTCTGCCACACGGCGAGCACGGTGGCCGGCGCCCACGCCGCGCCCACCACCAGGAACACTTA
This sequence comes from Epinotia brunnichana, assembly GCA_963854355.1. Taxonomy (NCBI): domain Eukaryota; kingdom Metazoa; phylum Arthropoda; class Insecta; order Lepidoptera; family Tortricidae; genus Epinotia; species Epinotia brunnichana. The sequence goes on along the minus strand of OY977945.1, from coordinate 1,302,954 downwards.
CCGAGTAGTTGGGGTTCATGGTGTAGTTGTAGGTGGGGTCCTGGTAGCCGCGGTACTTCTGCCACACGGCGAGCACGGTGGCCGGCGCCCACGCCGCGCCCACCACCAGGAACACTTACCGAGTAGTTGGGGTTCATGGTGTAGTTGTAGGTGGGGTCCTGGTAGCCGCGGTACTTCTGCCACACGGCGAGCACGGTGGCCGGCGCCCACGCCGCGCCCACCACCAGGAACACTTACCGAGTAGTTGGGGTTCATGGTGTAGTTGTAGGTGGGGTCCTGGTAGCCGCGGTACTTCTGCCACACGGCGAGCACGGTGGCCGGCGCCCACGCCGCGCCCACCACCAGGAACACTTACCGAGTAGTTGGGGTTCATGGTGTAGTTGTAGGTGGGGTCCTGGTAGCCGCGGTACTTCTGCCACACGGCGAGCACGGTGGCCGGCGCCCACGCCGCGCCCACCACCAGGAACACTTACCGAGTAGTTGGGGTTCATGGTGTAGTTGTAGGTGGGGTCCTGGTAGCCGCGGTACTTCTGCCACACGGCGAGCACGGTGGCCGGCGCCCACGCCGCGCCCACCACCAGGAACACTTACCGAGTAGTTGGGGTTCATGGTGTAGTTGTAGGTGGGGTCCTGGTAGCCGCGGTACTTCTGCCACACGGCGAGCACGGTGGCCGGCGCCCACGCCGCGCCCACCACCAGGAACACTTACCGAGTAGTTGGGGTTCATGGTGTAGTTGTAGGTGGGGTCCTGGTAGCCGCGGTACTTCTGCCACACGGCGAGCACGGTGGCCGGCGCCCACGCCGCGCCCACCACCAGGAACACTTACCGAGTAGTTGGGGTTCATGGTGTAGTTGTAGGTGGGGTCCTGGTAGCCGCGGTACTTCTGCCACACGGCGAGCACGGTGGCCGGCGCCCACGCCGCGCCCACCACCAGGAACACTTACCGAGTAGTTGGGGTTCATGGTGTAGTTGTAGGTGGGGTCCTGGTAGCCGCGGTACTTCTGCCACACGGCGAGCACGGTGGCCGGCGCCCACGCCGCGCCCACCACCAGGAACACTTACCGAGTAGTTGGGGTTCATGGTGTAGTTGTAGGTGGGGTCCTGGTAGCCGCGGTACTTCTGCCACACGGCGAGCACGGTGGCCGGCGCCCACGCCGCGCCCACCACCAGGAACACTTACCGAGTAGTTGGGGTTCATGGTGTAGTTGTAGGTGGGGTCCTGGTAGCCGCGGTACTTCTGCCACACGGCGAGCACGGTGGCCGGCGCCCACGCCGCGCCCACCACCAGGAACACTTACCGAGTAGTTGGGGTTCATGGTGTAGTTGTAGGTGGGGTCCTGGTAGCCGCGGTACTTCTGCCACACGGCGAGCACGGTGGCCGGCGCCCACGCCGCGCCCACCACCAGGAACACTTACCGAGTAGTTGGGGTTCATGGTGTAGTTGTAGGTGGGGTCCTGGTAGCCGCGGTACTTCTGCCACACGGCGAGCACGGTGGCCGGCGCCCACGCCGCGCCCACCACCAGGAACACTTACCGAGTAGTTGGGGTTCATGGTGTAGTTGTAGGTGGGGTCCTGGTAGCCGCGGTACTTCTGCCACACGGCGAGCACGGTGGCCGGCGCCCACGCCGCGCCCACCACCAGGAACACTTACCGAGTAGTTGGGGTTCATGGTGTAGTTGTAGGTGGGGTCCTGGTAGCCGCGGTACTTCTGCCACACGGCGAGCACGGTGGCCGGCGCCCACGCCGCGCCCACCACCAGGAACACTTACCGAGTAGTTGGGGTTCATGGTGTAGTTGTAGGTGGGGTCCTGGTAGCCGCGGTACTTCTGCCACACGGCGAGCACGGTGGCCGGCGCCCACGCCGCGCCCACCACCAGGAACACTTACCGAGTAGTTGGGGTTCATGGTGTAGTTGTAGGTGGGGTCCTGGTAGCCGCGGTACTTCTGCCACACGGCGAGCACGGTGGCCGGCGCCCACGCCGCGCCCACCACCAGGAACACTTACCGAGTAGTTGGGGTTCATGGTGTAGTTGTAGGTGGGGTCCTGGTAGCCGCGGTACTTCTGCCACACGGCGAGCACGGTGGCCGGCGCCCACGCCGCGCCCACCACCAGGAACACTTACCGAGTAGTTGGGGTTCATGGTGTAGTTGTAGGTGGGGTCCTGGTAGCCGCGGTACTTCTGCCACACGGCGAGCACGGTGGCCGGCGCCCACGCCGCGCCCACCACCAGGAACACTTACCGAGTAGTTGGGGTTCATGGTGTAGTTGTAGGTGGGGTCCTGGTAGCCGCGGTACTTCTGCCACACGGCGAGCACGGTGGCCGGCGCCCACGCCGCGCCCACCACCAGGAACACTTACCGAGTAGTTGGGGTTCATGGTGTAGTTGTAGGTGGGGTCCTGGTAGCCGCGGTACTTCTGCCACACGGCGAGCACGGTGGCCGGCGCCCACGCCGCGCCCACCACCAGGAACACTTACCGAGTAGTTGGGGTTCATGGTGTAGTTGTAGGTGGGGTCCTGGTAGCCGCGGTACTTCTGCCACACGGCGAGCACGGTGGCCGGCGCCCACGCCGCGCCCACCACCAGGAACACTTACCGAGTAGTTGGGGTTCATGGTGTAGTTGTAGGTGGGGTCCTGGTAGCCGCGGTACTTCTGCCACACGGCGAGCACGGTGGCCGGCGCCCACGCCGCGCCCACCACCAGGAACACTTACCGAGTAGTTGGGGTTCATGGTGTAGTTGTAGGTGGGGTCCTGGTAGCCGCGGTACTTCTGCCACACGGCGAGCACGGTGGCCGGCGCCCACGCCGCGCCCACCACCAGGAACACTTACCGAGTAGTTGGGGTTCATGGTGTAGTTGTAGGTGGGGTCCTGGTAGCCGCGGTACTTCTGCCACACGGCGAGCACGGTGCCCGGCGCCCACGCCGCGCCCACCACCAGGAACACTTACCGAGTAGTTGGGGTTCATGGTGTAGTTGTAGGTGGGGTCCTGGTAGCCGCGGTACTTCTGCCACACGGCGAGCACGGTGGCCGGCGCCCACGCCGCGCCCACCACCAGGAACACTTACCGAGTAGTTGGGGTTCATGGTGTAGTTGTAGGTGGGGTCCTGGTAGCCGCGGTACTTCTGCCACACGGCGAGCACGGTGCCCGGCGCCCACGCCGCGCCCACCACCAGGAACACTTACCGAGTAGTTGGGGTTCATGGTGTAGTTGTAGGTGGGGTCCTGGTAGCCGCGGTACTTCTGCCACACGGCGAGCACGGTGGCCGGCGCCCACGCCGCGCCCACCACCAGGAACACTTACCGAGTAGTTGGGGTTCATGGTGTAGTTGTAGGTGGGGTCCTGGTAGCCGCGGTACTTCTGCCACACGGCGAGCACGGTGGCCGGCGCCCACGCCGCGCCCACCACCAGGAACACTTACCGAGTAGTTGGGGTTCATGGTGTAGTTGTAGGTGGGGTCCTGGTAGCCGCGGTACTTCTGCCACACGGCGAGCACGGTGGCCGGCGCCCACGCCGCGCCCACCACCAGGAACACTTACCGAGTAGTTGGGGTTCATGGTGTAGTTGTAGGTGGGGTCCTGGTAGCCGCGGTACTTCTGCCACACGGCGAGCACGGTGGCCGGCGCCCACGCCGCGCCCACCACCAGGAACACTTACCGAGTAGTTGGGGTTCATGGTGTAGTTGTAGGTGGGGTCCTGGTAGCCGCGGTACTTCTGCCACACGGCGAGCACGGTGGCCGGCGCCCACGCCGCGCCCACCACCAGGAACACTTACCGAGTAGTTGGGGTTCATGGTGTAGTTGTAGGTGGGGTCCTGGTAGCCGCGGTACTTCTGCCACACGGCGAGCACGGTGGCCGGCGCCCACGCCGCGCCCACCACCAGGAACACTTACCGAGTAGTTGGGGTTCATGGTGTAGTTGTAGGTGGGGTCCTGGTAGCCGCGGTACTTCTGCCACACGGCGAGCACGGTGGCCGGCGCCCACGCCGCGCCCACCACCAGGAACACTTACCGAGTAGTTGGGGTTCATGGTGTAGTTGTAGGTGGGGTCCTGGTAGCCGCGGTACTTCTGCCACACGGCGAGCACGGTGGCCGGCGCCCACGCCGCGCCCACCACCAGGAACACTTACCGAGTAGTTGGGGTTCATGGTGTAGTTGTAGGTGGGGTCCTGGTAGCCGCGGTACTTCTGCCACACGGCGAGCACGGTGGCCGGCGCCCACGCCGCGCCCACCACCAGGAACTTCAGCAGGTAGAATGAGACGAAACCTCGCTCGTTCTGACAAAGACATTGTTAATTATTATTATTTGTCATATTTTGATCTACGTTCTACTGGCTTTTGCCCGCGAGTTTGTCCACGTGAGTACAGAAGTATGTATGAATGATTTTCGGGTTTACAGGTATCCTAGGTTTTAATCCTGGCTATACATTCTTCGTATACGAAAGTTCATGTGTGATTGGGCAACAAATGTGAAAATAATTCAAAATTTTGCATTACTTAATAATATTATACACATAACTTAAGAAAGTTGGTCCTTCCAACCAGATGAGACATTCATCTGCAAAGTTATTCTCCACGCGCCAGAGTCCATGGCAGTGGAACCATATCACGTCTATGGTCTTTCTAACCTGACGAGACCTTCGATACTGAGATTTCATAGCATGACGCACACCAAGAAGGTTGGCAGGCACAAGGAGTCGAGCGAAAGCTTTTCCTTATGTGTTGGTCCTTCGTACTGGATGAGACTTTCATCTTCAACCTGATTGCCCACTTGCCAGAGTCTATGGCAGTCGAACCATAAAATATCATAAGCCATATGTGGTCCTTCTAACCGGACAAGTTCCAGGATAACTAAGGCTAGAGACCTGGGATTCCTGATCCTTACTTGTCTAAGTCCATGGTAAAGGGCCAGCCAGGACAGCATGACGCAGGCAAGGAAGGTTGTCTGGAACAAGGAGTCGAGCAGCGGCGCGAAACAGCTGCCGGAGACCAGACGGAGAGGGAAGATCGGATCTGTGGGTATGGACGATACAATCATTCCTTTCATAATATCAATTAGTATGGGGATCTGCCCGTTTCACGAAGATACTATAGTTACACTTACAAGTCTAAACTAGCAACAGTGGTCAAATAGCCATTCATCACCATCATCATCATCATATCAGACGAATTAAAAAAAAAAAAAAAAAAAAGTTCCACTGCTGGATATAGGCCTCCCCCAAAGCGTGCCACAATGACCGGTCCTGCGCCATTACATTGCGGGGTTTGATGGAATTCGTCGAATTTCGGTTGCGGTTGCATTGTAATGTTTATGAAGATCTATGATTAATGTAAATAAATGATATGACATGATATGATAATGAAAATGGCATACGAGTTGTTGCACCGCGTAAATGAATTAATGATTACGTTTATTTCAGTACCAGGTCCATATTGTTAGTAAATATTATCTTAATATAATGTTATATATTACTCAAAATAGGTTTTCATCATTTTGTTTTTAAATTTCACGTCAATGACAATACCCTGCCAATGGCCGTTAATAATTGTGGGACTACATAAACTGGTAATTGTGTAAAGGAAAGAGAAAGACTAAAAAAATACCGTTGTACAGCAGCAGCATTGGCAGTAGCAGTGACAGCCACTTCTGCTCGATCGCCCAGTCGTGTGTCGAGTACTTTCGAAGAGAGTGCGCGAACCAACACTGTAAATTAACAACATATTTTTAGGTTGTGTAATGTTTGATTACTTCAGCGTAGAATATGGGCAGAATAAGTTTCTGTCACAAATTAAACTTTTGGTACAAGCTTTTATTGCCGACTGTACTTTTCTGCATACCATTTTTTTTTTTTTTTTTTTTTTTTTGTTTACCCAGGGGAAATCCATTATGGATCCCACCCGGCTCGAGAGAAGCCGAATGGGTATGTCCGACTCACACAGACTAAAACCCCTGGGGTGTTCCACCACTCACTTTAAGACAGAGCTCTGGGAACGCATCTGCACACATCCGGAACTCTGTCAGCGTTGTCCTTGCGGGCCCACGTAGGTTGTAGGGAATGCTGCCCTACACACTCCACTGTCAGCACCCCAGAACACCATGGGGACTTTCCAGCTAGGGACCGCTTCTAGGCGGATGATGGTGCTCCCGTCCCATCACCCGCAGGTCCTCGTTATGGCGGCAGCATGCGGCCTGCGAAGGCCCTTCGCCGCCTGCCCGGCCTCCTGCGGCGCTGCGGGGCCGAGTTGGCATCGTCCTCGCGCGTCCGCTCTGCTGCCTCCTTCTGCGTCAGGACTGTGACGCTGAAGTTGGCCACTGCCACCCACGCCTCCTCACTGCAAACCATTCGGCTGATTAACGCCGGGAGTGAGAGGTCTCTTCCTAAAGCCGTGGACAGGGCTGCGCGGGGCTCCACCCATGCCGGGCACTCCTCACGCGTGTGTTTGGCCGTGTCCACGGCTCTTCCTCCACAGTGGTGGCACGCTGGTGACTGCTCCCTACCCACCACCTCACACAGGTATTTGCCGAAGCAACCATGCCCGGTCAGGAGCTGCGTGAGGTGAAATGTGGGTGCGCCGTGCTTATCTTATCTTATCTTATCTAGGTGAGGGCCCTTTCGGATGCACTTCGACCCAGTGGGATCTTTTGTGCATTTGCCCTCTCCTTTATACCTGCTCCCAGGCTTGCTCCATCATTTCCACAAAGCGGATGATGCAGTTCGTCGGGAGCACCTTGAATTCCTTTGGTTGCGGGTAACCGTTACCAAAGTAGTTCATTCTTTGTCTGGCAAGGGCATGACATTCACACAATAAGTGTTCCATAGTCTCATCCTCCTCACCACACATTCTACAGTCTAAACTATCAGATAGTCCCATCTTGGCCAAGAGATCCTTGACCCCGAAATGACCTGTGAACACCCCAGATATAATTCTGAGTTGCTTCCTACTGGATTTCCAGAGTTTTCTGGTCCAGCCCGAGTCCACTCCTTCTATGAAGAGCTTAGAGTGCCTTAAGCCAGCCTCATTCCTCCACTCGTGTTGGTGTTTGGTTTTGGCGTAGGCTTTAAAGGCCGATATTATGGTCCCCTGCGAGAGTCCCACAAATGGTTCCGGACCTACAAAGTGATTTGTAGAGCCCCCTCTTGCAAGCTCATCTGCTCTTTCGTTGCCGATGAAGCCCTTGTGCCCTGGTATCCAAACAAGTTGCACCTTATTGCGCCGTGCTTACGTTCAACCCATTCTTTCAGAACGGGCCGAACAGCATCCACCAAGTCCCGGCTAGCTCCCGGGATCTCGAGTCTCTCCGACCACCTGCGGAACATGTTGTCCCGAGCTTCAACTCGCCACAGCTGGACCTCGCGTGGTGCAGGCCAGTAATTGTCGTCTTCCCTAGCCCATTTCACCCGCCAAAAGACTCCTGATAGGACCTTGGCTTCCAGGTCCCAGGGTGGACTACCGGAGAGTAGACAGGATGCAGCGTACGACACTGTGCGGTACGCTCGTGCCGCTCTGAGTGCTATGGCTCGCTGTGGACGTCGTAGCAGGGTCATATTCCGAGCACTCATTGCGTCCGCCCATATTGGTGCCCCGTAAAGCGCCATTGAGCGCACAACACTAATGTAGAGGCGTCTGGACGCTCCTCCTGGTCCTCCTAAGTTTGGGAGTATTCGCCCGAGCGCTCCGGCGGCCGCGATGAGTTTTGGAGCCGAACGCCGGAAGTGTTCATCAAACCTCCATCTACCGTCGAGGACGAGTCCCAGGTACTTCATCGTGGGCCCGACGGCGATGGAGGTTCCTCCCACTGTGATTGCGGCCCCGGGTGGTGGTGCATTTCTCGAGCCATGAAACACCATGACTTCGGATTTATTAATTGCCACCTCTAAGCCCAGCGCCCGGATCCTTTGCACAGTTTGTGCTACTCCAGCTGTGGCCAGATACGTGGCCTCCCTGTGGTTCCTTCCACGGGCCAACACGAGGGTATCGTCAGCATAGCAAGTAAGACTGACTCCACGCACCATTGCTCCACGCAGCACCCAGTCGTATCCGATGTTCCACAGGATTTTCTGCATACCATCATCAACTAGATATTGAGTAGATTCTAACGAGCCCAAACTCAACAGTACTAAATTCCCATGGCCACATTCTGTCTCGATCAGAATCAGCACGATGGTAGCTTTACCCAAAAATTCTACTCAATCGATTGAAGATATCTGCTTCAAAATTAAGTTGCAAGATTCCACCCGCACAAACATACATACAAAGCTTGGAATAAAAAAATACCACATCATAGGTATGATATTTAACAGAGTGTAGACATTTTTGTATAGCGTAATGAACACATTCGCCACTATTTAACTGTCATTCGTAATGACTGGAACAGCCTTAAAATATTTGAATAGACACGTATTGGAATTACTTAGTATCTGGATATTCCGGGGAATCTAGGTATAATTTGATAGATCCAGATTGTGATCTCAATTGATTACTCACGGCGACAGTGAATGTGGTCAGCAGGAATATGAAGCGGAACCATGTCTCCATTTGCGTGAAGGCCGGATTGTATGTTTTAAACTGAAAACAAACAATATATCCTATCCATTATAATTGTTTCACACTGAGCCAAAAACCTAAAAGTCGTTCATGTGGTCGATATAAGGCCTTCCGTGAAAAATGGTGAAGCTTAAACACTCGTTTCGAATGAAAGATTTTACCCTACTTTGGCAATGTCCACGGGTAAGACGAAAATCTAAATCTCTGTATAACCCATTGATAGAACACTGCACCTCGCAGACTTGGTTGCACCTCATGTGCTAAACTCACATAGAACATGACCTCCTTGATGAAGTACCGCTTGTGGAACTCGCGAAGCCCGTAGAAGTGTATGTGCAGCATGTAGTGTGTGTACTGCAGCGAGCCTAGGTGCAGCACCTGCACCTCCTCGCAGACCTGCTGCTTGCACTTTAGGTGCAGAGTTCTGGAATGTTAATGGAGCATTAGGCACACCAAAAGTGACACGTGATTTTCAATATTTTGTTTTTGGTTGTACGCTCTTGTCCCTCTGCTTTTAAGGGTCGTTACACACCTAGCAATTTTTTGCAACAACTTCCTTTAGTTGGATTGTGACAGCGATACATGCTTTTATTCTAATTATAGCAAGTTGGTGTGAATTGCATCGTTTGTGGTTTGCTTAACTCTTGCATGTAACAAGCATGCATGTAAGCATGTAGTATGTAACATGTAACTACCGACTTATTACTCCTAAGCACAAATTGGCAAAGTCTGCAAAATCTGCCTACATAATGGGTCCATCCATCTATAATATACTTCCCGCAACGGTCAGAAATGCAACTCCCACCGTCGCATTTAAGAAGAAGCTACGCATTGTGGCTACTAGATTTAACTCTGTACAGTGTCGAGGAGTTTCTGAAACTACCGTGTACATAACTAATGACATAATTACTTATTATTCTTAAATTTGACTTGTAACTATGGTGTTATCAATAAAGAATTGTAGGTGCAGCGAGGCAGAAAGGCTGCTATGACGGAGTGACTATCTTTTTTCGAGGCCGAATACAGGTGATAGTATACGCCTACTGACTCTACTGAGCAAGCGGCCGCGGCGCGGCGGTGGTAGACCGACCAAATTTGTTTGGATTTCATTTATGATAAAGATATCAAGGTCTGGAGGATAGGTATATTTAGAAGGAATTTAAAGCTGGAAATACCTGTTAGTTAGCTCGCTCTCTGGTATCAAGTTGAACGTCGTGTGATCACTTAGCACTCCGTCTATCGATATACTTATTTGAAAACTCTTGTCGAAGATTTCTTCTGCAATAAAACATAATTTACACATGAAATTAGGCCTAACGCATAACTACTAATCATATTCCATCAAGGATCTTTCCGAAATACCTTCCAAGTTTATTCTACACGTAAATATTGTGGAACCAGCTGGTCGATCACGTAACGCATTGTACGAACGTCGGGTAGGTCTAAATGTCACTTTTTATATGGAAAATTGACAGTTAAATTGTACCGACGCGCGTTCTGAACGTTACGTGATTACCCCTCAGCTACATTTAGCAAATAAAATTGTATACAAATCACAATCAAATGACTGTGTCAATCGCTTGCTGCTTGAGTTTGCCAAATAAAAATGAGTCTTACCGTCATTGTTATTAGTGAGTATTTCAGCTAGCAGCCATAGCTGTTGCACTGTAGTGCCCAGCGAGGGGCTGTGGAGGTGAAAGGGGCCGCTGTAGATGGCGCTCGCGTTGGCGAGGATACTCGAGGCGGCGATAGATGTGGTTGATGTCGGCGACGGACCTGTGGACCGATATCTAGTTATACATTGCTTTTAGTAATTTTCTGTCAGAGGTGTACCTATACTATACCTACACATTTTGGGTCGTCTTGTCAGCCCAGATAGTAAGTCAGATTTGCTAATTAAACATCTAGCTATCTAAACGTCTATTAAAAGGCATCCTCCTCTTCAATGGAATTTATAGCATTCGTAAGTGGAACAGATTTGCATTTGTTTTGTTACGATCCTTTTTAAATCAGTAAAATTCTACTCTACTTCCTACTCCTGAGAATTTAATTGCTGACTACATTACAGACTGCAGAAAATGTCAATTGTTTTCGTCCTTTCAGCTCAACCGAGACGCAACTTGCGAACGGACTCTGTGTAGGTATAGTGACTTTTACACCTTTTAAAAGCTTAATAATGTGAAAAAATCGCAAATCAAGCCCAACGCTAAGAAATCAAATATCAGACTCATACTACTGAAGTAGGTACTCACCAGCTAATCCTATGAAAACTCCCAAACCAAAACAAGCGAAAAACGCTATGAAAACCATCACGAACTCCCCTTTGTGCATAGAGTAAATCCTCATTTGAACTGATCTGGAATAATACAAAAACCTTGAAATATTGTGAAAGAGAAATTCAATTCATTTTGTTATTTCTTCCACATCTCATCGCATTTCAATATGTTTTGCGTGCTCGTGTGACACGTTTGCTCGACGCACGGGAAGCGGACGCGCGAAACAGATTGCAATGTAATTGGAAGTGACGACAGTTCCCAGAAGGTAATAGTGACATATTATAATTGGGTCATTGTCAGTCACAAAAACAAAAATCATCTTTCCGGTGGTCAATAGTTAAGGGCTTATGTTTATATATAATATGATTTTATCACATAAAATTTTAGAAGATGCAACGTCGTTTATGCGGATTCAGAGTTCAACCAAAAATTAGGCTTTATAGCCCTTAACTTTGGCAATGTCCACCAAAGAGACGCGAACCTAAATCTGACAATGACCCAAATTCTAATTTTTGACATTTTTACTCATACCTAAATATTGTTATGTTATACTAGTTGAATAATCAAATTCATTTGACATATTATAATTCTATTTTTGACATGTAAATTTTTATATTTTATGAATAAATGAGTATGAGTATGAGTATTGTCGGACCGCTAATATTTTATAGGCAATTAAGCAAGTTCATTATTATTCTAAGACACCATAGTGTTGACAGCTTCACTTAGGTTTGATTAAATTGGTTTACCCTTCTATCAACCTTGATATTAAAAGGTAGCGATACCGTTGTGGAGATTTTATTTAGGTACGTAAATAAAATAAAGCTCTAGTAAGTTTTCGTAACACAAACATAGTCCTGTTTTATAGGCTGATTTACAACTCTTACCTTGCGGAACTCTATTGCAAAGTAACAATTTGACACATTCCGTTCCCTATCAATCCATATGTATAGGTATCAACGATCATAAGTAAACACTGTAAAGAGGCACTTACCTCTCACATCGATCGTGGTGATACGCCGGAGCGATATACTTATTGAATTCACTGAACAAATCACTGAACTGCGAGAGCGTGTTCCGAATTTTGTAATTCCAGCCTCCAGCTGGTAAGTGGTACGAGTAACCCACATTCGAATCCATGGTTATATTGGTTATATCTAGACCTACACGCTAATAGAAGATGGGTAAATAATTGTAATAGTTCTTTATGTAGAAATAAACACACAGAACATTGATGGCGGCGTTGAAAACGGTTTGATAACAAAATAGTGAGCGCCACATGTAGTGGTTGTTTACAAGCTTGGTATTGATTTTTAGTGCTGCGCGGAGGTGCCGGCGCGGCCCGGGGCGGATGACTCGATTCTATCGGTACCGGTATCGTTTCGGTTTGTTACGAATATAAAGAGAATAAATATTATTTTTAGTCGCTTTCGTAAAACTAGTGCCTATGCCAAATCCTGGGATTAAATGCCAAAGCGGACTCCAGGCTTCTTTTGGGGCAGAACCGGGAATAACGCTAGGAGGATGATGATTATTTATGGTTGTTGTTTTTGACTGGTTAGAAAATGCCTTGAGGCATTAGAGAGGGAGGCATAGGCTTTGGGGGAGGCATATGTCCAACAGTGGACGTCTTTCGGCTGATATGATGATGATGATAAATATGTATATCGTCGTCTTATAATTGTATTTATTTATGTATTTATTTGTACCTACGATAGTGTAGTTCAAGTACCTACTTCATAAGACAGTCTTATGGACGCTCAGAGACCTTATACATCTCTGGGCTCTGGGGTGCTAAATTAATATCATAAACTTATTGTTAATTCTGATACAGACCTTATATTGAATGTAATTGATAATAGGTATTTTACAATTTTGGATTTTTTTGTTTTCATTTAGTGACATTTAGTTTGTTAACCGTTTTGGTACTTATTGGTTAAAATCTGTTATTTTTAAATGATTATTGTGTAAGATTATTAATATTATATTGTAAAATACCATTTGACATGTAAAGGTGCCCTTGTGGCCTATTTGCAGAATAAATAATTGATTTTGATTTTATATTTCGTCGTTTAACTTACTACGAAAATACGATGCACTGTGAATTAATGCTTTTGAAACAAAATTGTTGGGTACCTTATCTACGTTCAGAAATATTATAGAAAGTAGCATTTTTTTTAAATTAGCGCTTATACCAGATAAGCGTTACTTAATATTCAAATTTAGTTGACAATTTCATTTATATGGAGGTTAATGAAGATTTTGCATTTTGTTTCTATTTTCTCAGGTTATTATCAGTATCTAAAATAGATATATTTTCTGTTTCACACTATTCGATATCTCAGAGTAAATATTCGGAGTAAATATTAATAATAAAATAGTCAATAGGTATTGAATATTCTTTATTAAAACATACAATATAATTATCACACATGCAAACATTTATATTGATTTCCTGCTATCTATAAATAAATAAATATATAAATAGACAACACTTATTAGGGATTTGACACTTATATAGGAACTCGAGTTACATAGTAGAGGCTCTAGTATAAGTTTTATTGATATGATACGATTTCGAACGTATTTGCGTTTAGTCTACGTTTCTATGTCAACGCGAATAGCGCCTCTGGTGGTAACTATTAGGAACTACGCGTCGCCATACAAATTGAAACTAAACGCAAACTAAAATTGATAAAACTTATACTAGAGCTACAGCTGTGACAATTTCACTTTTACATTAAAGCACCGTACAAACGATGCAATTTATCACACCAACTTGCTATAGTCAGAATGAAAGGTAGGTTAGAATGTTTATATCAGCTGTGGTAAATTATATGCAGACGCCTAAAGGCATACAAGTGAAGGCAGGGAATAACTAAAGGCATGGACAAAAAAAATCTAGAAGACCGCTACTTACAATACATTGTCTTGTTCCTCTAAATTAGAGAACTAGATTTATTATTTTAGAGTCTAAAATAATAAGTCTACTATAGCTTAGGTATGACTCTTAGGTATCTTGTGTATCCATCAGAGGTGAGCGAGGTAGCGGAGCGGTGTGCGTGCCAAAACTCAGGCAATAGCATTGCTAGCCTCGCACAGCTGTGGATACCCCCCCTAACACATTGGCGCCATAGCTCATCACACGTTGAGTAACTTATATAGTTCTATGTTCAGTTCCATTTATGGAAATAGTTTCAAACACAGGTAAAGTCACCTGCAAGAATAGTGCGCTTTCTGTTCTCCGAAAAAGATTTTCCATGTGTTGCCTGATATTTTAAACATTTTTTACTGGCCACAATTTGAGAATGTTTATGGTCGTTTTATAACCGTTCGTTTTCTCTGGGAATAAAGGTACTAACTAAAACTAAAATAACACTAAGGCGACAAAATTATACATTTAAAATCTTTACAATTATTCATTTTGAATGTATAAAGGAGATTCTATTAATATCATTTCAAGCCTCATTTACATTATATTTTTATTGATAGATGCAACAAATTCTTCTAAGCTAACACATAGTCATACTTTCTCATAAAGAGAGCCTAATTTTTTCTTAAGTTTAATAACATTCAACAAAATTTCAATAAGTACATTTCTTATGTATAAAGTGATGTTTAGATCAATATTTGGTTTAAAAACTTCGGCTAAGGAATGTATGTTTAAGAAAGCCGTAATTAGACATGACATACATTGTTTAAAAATACGAAACATTAATCAAAAATACAAGTGTTTTATAAAAGTGGCAGAATGACTAAATTGCCTTTCAGTAGGCACTAGAAAAAGCTCTTGTTTTGACAGTAATGTTTCATATTAGGTTACTATAGTTTACCACTACACAGATACCAGTTGCGTTACCGGTATTTTTCTGTAAATACCGAAAAATACACAAGTGTTATAATATAAAAGTGGCGGAAAAAACAAGAACTGTCTTTAAGTAGATAAAAGCATTTGGTTTCCAAACGAATTACATTTTAAATGACCACTATATAGATTCCTGTTTCGGTACCGGTATTTTACACAATTACCAGAATAATACCGGCATAATTGATAGCCATTCTATTTAAATTAGAGGCGTGTTATTGCCTATTCAGAAAGGTTGGCGTATATTTGTTTATCCTGTGGACCAGGTATACGCAGCGTGCTTATAATGTGCCCTACGCATACAGTATAACAACGCATTCAGGAAGCTGATTGGGTTGCCTAGGTGGTGTAGTGCGTCGGGTATGTTTGCGGATGCCCGAACAGACGGATTCCACGCTATAATCCGCAAAAAGATCGCCTCACTGCTAGGTCGAGTCAGGCATAGCTCCAACAGGATCCTGAATGCGGTCGCAGATAGCCCTATAATTAAGTTTTGGGTAGGGCAAATAAAAAGTGTAGCCCAATTTGAACTCTACTAACCTTAATAAGCCTTTACTAACAAGCTATGGATTTGTACTGTCCGAAATAAAGAATTTTATTTTATTTTATGGCAGTGTAGAAATTATAGAGCAAACAAAAAGCAGATGACAAAAAATATTTCCTTTCTTAACCATTTTTTTTTAAATACCATGTCCAATATCAAGCATATTGTCTTGCTTATACTACTAAGCTAATGATGACAGAATGTGAAATTGACATGTATTTATAAACATACCTTGGATTCGTAACATCAACAGTTTTTACAACAGTTTTTTTTTGCCGCGTGTTTGGAATACTAATCTGCTTACACTACTTTTTCAGGACTAGTTGTTGTTGTACTATTCGTATCAGGCGCTATATCTGTACCGTTTTGAACTACAGTGCCGGTAATATCGTTGGCGGTACCGGTTTGTGTCGCATTTCCGGTACCTGTTTGTGTCGCATTTCCGGTACCGGTTTGTGTCGCATTTTCGGTACCTGTTTGTGTCGCATTTCCGGTACCGGTTTGTGTCGCATTTCCGGTACCGGTTTGTGTCGCATTTGCGGTACCGGTTTGTGTCGCATTTCCGGTACCGGTTTGTGTCGCATTTGCGGTACCGGTACCGGTCGTAGTCGTTGCCGGTGCGGCGGTCGATGGAGTTTCGGACTCAGAAATCATGTGCTCTGTAAAAAAAACATTGGATACATTTCACATTTCAAATTAAAGGAAAAATTGAAAAAAATAGGCTCCGAGCCGGATTCGAACCGGCGACCACAGGCATACATGGCCCGTCGCTACTCCCTAAGGCGTTGTAAGAAGAAACTGATTGAAAGATTTAGGGGCTGACACAAATTGTTCCGATAGCTCAGTTGGTTAGTAGCGACGGGCCATGTATGCCTGTGGTCGCCGGTTCGAATCCGGCTCGGAGCCTAATTTTTTAAATTTTTCCTTTAATTTGAAGTTTATAAATATGGTTAGCAGGCGTAACTGCATCATACAAAATGAATTTAGTATGGGGTGGCGCATCGTTACTGACTTCTCAATACAATTTGAGACGTTGGTGTCGTTAAAAGAAGCATTTGTCTTCTAGGTAGATGTCGCCTCGCCACACGTCTCCCTAAAGCGTTGTAAGAAGGAACTGATTGAATGATTTAGGGACTGAGACAGATTGTTCCGATAGCTCAGCTGGTTAGTAGCGACGGGCCATGTATGCCTGTGGTCGCCGGTTCGAATCCGGCTCGGAGCCTAAATTTTTAAAATTTTCCTTTAATTTGAAGTTTACAAATACCGTTAGCAGGCGTAACTGCATTATACATTCATACAACATTGATGACCGTGTTTTAAAATGGTACAACCGTCGATATTTACGGCCGAAAAACGTGGGGATTACAAGCACTCATATTTACAAAAATGTAAGAGGAACGATTCGTAACACTTTTCATGCAAACGTTGTTCGGACAACATTGCACATATACATACATTACATGTATATTTTTCACCTGTTATTGTGTACAATAAAGTGCTTTCATACATACATTGCTTTGTTACAGTCGCCATCACATACATCGGAGCAAACAAGCACGTCACAAACATCGGAACACACCTCTATTTTCAAGGCATTAGGGTGCATGTGCCGATATTTTTGAACACCTATAGTGTACCGATGTATGTGATGGCGACTGTACAAAACATTGTCATGTTGTTATTGTTTTATTTATTTATTTAATTTGAATTGCACAGAAGAACAACTTAATGTACAAAGGGCGGAATTAATGCCATTCTCTACCAGTCAACTTTGGGCAAAGCAGCCAAATTGTGGGCGGCGCAACTTGAGATATAACACACAGCGGGTATACATGCATAATAAATAACAAAAAAGGTATATAATACAAATACACAAATAATGTAAAAGTCCATTATTTAACTCCCGCAAGTAAAAAAACCGTATTTGTTGTTATAGCGGTAACAGAAATACATCATCTATGAAAATTTCAACTGGAACTATCACGGTAATATCAGTGAGATACAGCCTGGTGACAGACAGACGGACGGACGGACAGCGGAGTCTTAGTAATTGAGAACGGATTCCTAAAAAAAAATTTAGTTTTATAAACAAGCAATGTAGCCCGGAAAAAATGCAAAAGATCTAGAGGACGGTCTCCTGCTGAAATCACTGACCAAATCATCCGTGGCCGAATGTTCTCGCAACGTGTACAACCTCCAGAAATGGAGAGACATCGCGAAGGAAAGCGTCAAGTACATCAACAAAACTTCCGAAACTGAAGATCAATCGCAGACATCTAAACAGCCATGACCATGGGGAAATGCCTTTGCGCATCTCGCCCGGCCAGGGGAGCCAGGGCAGGTATGTCGGACTCCCGGGAACTGCCCGAAGTACCGACTAAAACCCCACGGTGTTCCATCTCGTCACCAAGGTGCCGGGTTACGGGCACGCCGAAGCACTCTTCCGCGACCCGACGGTGACTGGCCTTGTTGGGGGCCCACACTCTGTAGCAGGTGGTAATCTGCACCAACGCAACGAGTGGCGCGCGGGAACACGCGCAACGCCGTCTCGGGCCAGTTAGTGACGCGGTCGACAGACTTAGCCATGACCACCCTGACAAGAATGCACAACTGACAGGAAGAGAGTCCGGAAACCGTTAGTATGGAAAGTGAACTGTGACGTTCATCCCATAACGCAAAGAGACTAACTTCCCTTTGCGATGCTAAGGTCAGTCTGTGGGTTATCGTACTGATCTATAAATCCATACTTAATATTATAAATGCGAAAGTAACTCTGCCTGGCGGTTATATTCTTAAATTTAACTGAAAGAGATCTTACCCTTACAGGGATAAGATCGCCTTTGTACCAACTCAACCTATTTTGAAATGAAATGAAATGAAATGAAATTTGTTTATTTGCTTAACATTATGTACGTATAAAGATGGTGAGGTAAATGGTAAATAATGTCCATATAATGTCAATACCTTATTAAAGTAGGCATGCAAATTTATATATAATCTTTGTCTGTATTTTTGCCAAAGTTTTGTGTGCAATAAAGTATTTACAGACATAAATACTTCCTTACCGCTGAACCGAATGAGATGAAATTTGGTATGGAGATAGTTTGAGACCATGGAAATTATTCCCTAAAGGTGGCATTCGGATCTGGGCAGTCGCGGCCCGGCTGCCGCCACCCATTGTCGCTACTGAGCAGCGCTGCCAGAACCTTACGGATAGCAGCGACCGCGGTCGGGCAGCGACTGCCACGCGCACGGCTGTTATTCATCATCATCATCATATCAGCCGAAATACGTCCACTGCTGGACAAAGGCCTCCCCCAAAGAGTGCCACAATGGCCGGTCCTGCGCCACCCGCTGGGCTGTTATTCGCTACGCGTTAATGCGGCTCACCCGTTACGAAACTACGCTTAGTTACTACGCATCGCGGTGTCAAGGTAAAATTGTGGGTGAGCTTAAAACATGTTACAGAATAGGGGGGCTGTAGTCTGCGAACAGTTGTGCGTCCCGGTCGTGTATCAAACATTAACTATGTCTGACAATTTAAATAAACGCGAGCGAGAACTCGTGAAGAGACTGATAAAATAATGTTGCTCTTACTTTCATAATTTACTTGCAATATGCGCCCATATATTATCTCGAACAACATTATCCTTATAGGTTTTGAGTGGCGAATCGTTAAGCGGTGGATTTTTAGCAATGCACTCTACTAAAACCTCGTCATTGTCTTCGATAAACGTTGCCATTTTCAACCACCCGCGCTGCACGGTCGGAAAGCGTTTCAAACAAATCCCAACAAAGCGGTGCGGCGCGACCACGGTCGCGACTGACGGGCCGCGACTGTGGGCAGTCGCGATCTGCGGATCGGAATGCTACCTTGGAGAGAAATGGGGGGCGAGAGTTTGTACGGGGGTACAATACAAAGTAGTTCCACGCGGACGAAGTCACGGGCAGTAGCGAGTTTGATAATAAGTGTGGACTTACTAGTGACGTAGTCCCGGAGCCAGTCGTTGACGGTGTTCTTGTGGCGGCGCAGCCACTCGATGCGCAGGCGCGCCGTGTCCATCATCTTCTGCAGCGTCTGCGACATCGGGAGGAGCTTCTCTTTGTGTTGCGCGGCGAACGATTTCAGCTGGAATATGGAATTTTCATTGAGGCTTTTGTAAACAATGGTTAAGTTTCGTCACACAACTGACAGTGGCAGACTGACAGACACATACGCGATAAGTTAGGATTGACAGTCCAAGATAAATGAAAATGCCTGAATATGTACCTAGCCTATACCTGCAATCTAACTGATACAAGTTAGGCCTGGCTCCTAAGTAGTTACTGGTATCTACAGGACAAGCCGCGCGAACAGAAGAGGCCGCGCGCGTGGCCTAATCCTCAGATGACTCTCGGTCGGTCTCGATCCCCTCCATTACTGAGGTTGATTTTAGAGTGGCAATGCGAAGGCTCAAACCGCGGCCTTCTGGTCCCAGTGTTTTTGGCCAAGGATTGTGCGTCCGCCTTGGTGACTCCCTTGCTGTACGTCTTTAACCTCTCGCTCAAACAATCCGTCTATCCTGGTCGTTGGAAAAAACCTAGACTAACGCAAGTTCCCAAAGGAGGATCCGATATGGACGTCACTTTTAGACCCATAGCAGTTCTATCAGTATTTCGTAAAGTAAGGCCTGATTCGTAACAGATTTGCCAAATTCATAATGCTGGCACCTAGCAGTCATGAAACTTATCTCGTTTTTGTTTATAGCATTGACATAGCCAATGTCACCAAATTATGTAGGCATCGTTTCTTTATGTGTAAAAGCTGATAAAACGAAATAAAAATGAATGAACGTGAACGCCGTGAGCAGATAGTCGCCAAATGGATGGAAAATACACAGCGTCCTAACCATTTCATCGCAAGAGATTTAAAAATCCCAAGAAGAACCGTTGATACGGTCCTGAAACGATACTTAGAGACCTTGTCTACCGCTCAGAAGCCTCGAACCGTAGAACATGGTGGTGCTCGTGATCCTGGGCTAGATAGGAAAATCATTAAGACGATTTGCAAAAACCGCAGCATGTCGGAGCGAGACATAACTAAAAAAAGTTCTACAAGTCAGTCAATGGTGAGACGTGCAAAGGAACGGGCTAGTATGAAGACAAAGAAGAAACGGAAGGTGCCGAAAACTTCGGAAAGACAAAGATGCACTATCAAAACCAGGGCTCGAAAGCTGTATGACTTAATGGGTACCGAAAATTTTCATTTGATTCTGGATGACGAAACCTATGTGAAGGCAGACTTTTCGACACTTCCTGGTGATCAGTTTTATACGATAGCTGATGGAGAAACTCTTCCAGATTCGGAAACCACCATAGGAATGGAGAAATTCGGCTTCAAGTATCTGGTTTGGCAGGCAATTTGCCCATGCGGTGATCGCAGCCGTACATATGTTACAACTGGCACAATTAATAAGAATATTTACATCAATGAATGCTTGAAAAAACGGCTACTACCGTTCATTCAAAAACACAATAATTCGGCCTTATTTTGGCTACAGCCCACTATGCGAAGGATACCCTTAACTTCCTCAAACAAAATGATATCCAGATCGTGCCTAAATCACTGAATCCGCCGAATATTCCACAGTGCCGTCCTATAGAAAGATATTGGGCTATCGTCATCGAATCTTGCGTAAGATAGATAAGACTGCCAGTAACCAGCAAGACTTCCTGAGAAAGTGGAACTCAGCTTGCAAGAAAGTTGCTAATGACACTGTCGCAGGGCTGATGGAGGGCATTCGACAAAAATTGCGGCAAGAGTGGGAGAAAAAGTAGAAATCTTAATTATAGACGTAAAATGATAAATTTACAGTTTTTTTTTAAATAAAATCATACAATTTAGACAAATAAACCACTTGGCTTAAAAAAAAAAAAAAGTAATTTATTTAAACAGAATGAGTTTTACATAGTTACCAGCGGTCCCCACACTAGGCTACGCCTGTATCGTGGAGAACCAGTTAATTTTTAAACATCAGAAATAAGTTACCACAGATATTTATTACATTTGGAGGAGTAAGAAAAAATATTTTACATTGAAAAGTTTATACTTAGAGACTAACTTAGATATTAAAGATAGCTTCAGTCTTGGCATAATTTAACGAATGAAGAAATTTAAAAATAAGTGATTTGGCTTCATTTTTTGTGCTGCCCGTTAGGTTACAATATTTCAGTAAAGTGTTATATACTGCTACCCAACTGCTACCCTAATATAATCGCCAAAACGTTTACCAAAGCTGGAAAGAACTCTAGGAACTGGTAACCTAAAGACGCGTTTTTTAAGTAGTGTGTCGTAGCAAGTCATATATTTAGAGGTTTTGTGTGTACATAATGAAATTTTAAGGATATAAAGTTGACGTACGGTTAAAACGTACAGCTTTTTCAATTTGGCAGATCCGTTACGAATCGGGCCTTATTTGAGACGCCCCTTAACCGATACATAAGTGAGCAGGTTTCTAATCGTTTGCACTCCAGTCAACACGGTTTTCGTAAAGCCCGATCTACCACCACAAATCTAGTTGCCCTCGCTGACTACGTGTGTAAGGAGATGGCCGCTAGACGCCAGGTCGATGCTGCGTATTTCGACTTCAGGAAGGCATTCGACCTGGTGGACAACGATATCTTGCTGGGAAAGCTTGCATTACTGGGCTTCACGCCAAAGCTTTTAAGTTTCCTTTCCGGCGCTGCGCTGCAGAACGACATCAATGCGGCAGCTAAGTGGAGTGCCTTTTAATGCAGCAAAATGCAAGGTCATAACGATTTCACGAAAGCGCTTGCCACTTTTAACCAATTACGGCCTGAGGGACGCTTGTTTGGAAAAAATCGACGAAATCAGCGACCTAGGTTTAGTTTTTGATACAAAACTAGATGTCCATAAACACGTATCTAATATTTTGACGACCTCTGTAGCCTAGTTGGTAGTGACCCTGCCTACGAAGCCGAAGGTCTCGGGTTCAAATCCCGGTTAGGGCAATATTTGTTCCTGTGTTTTCTATGTATTTAAGTAAATATTTATGTATATCGTCGTCTAGTACCCATAGTACGAGCTTTGTTTAGTTTGGGACAAGGTCGATTTGTATAAGATTGTCCGCAATTAATTATTTATTTGCAAACGGGCTAGCAGAACCCTAGGTTTCGTCATGAGGACGTCGAAACAGTTCCATGTCAGAGTCGCCATGGTTTTCTACGGTGCCTATGTCCGTAGTAGGTTGGAGTATGGGGCTGTTATTTGGGATCTCTACGAGGATAAATACTCTCTGTTGGCGGAAAGAGTCAAGCGTAAATTCGCCCTCTGGTTGTACCGCAAATCCTACGGGTATTACCCATACATGTACCCTTCATTGTCTGTCTCCGGGATGGTCGGGCTAGACACGCTTCGGAGGTTGTTAGTCCAGTATCTGTCTGTTGTCCATCACAGAGTGGACAGCCCGGCTGTGCGAGAGAGGATCGAGTTGGTGGCCCCGACGAGGATCCCCCAGGTTTGATGCCGTGGCGATGGAGCAAAATCTTTGTTTGCAAATGCTCACTCAGCACGAGGAGGCTGATACGTTTGCTGATTGCTATACTAAATTATGCCATATTTCCTTGACAATTTTAACGAAAAATGATTTATTATTTAGTTACTTATATTGTATAATTTTAATGTATTTGTAGCGGCCTGCTCGGCACCACGGTGCTAACTCCGCGCGCCTGCGCGCTGCAGCGCTCCGTTGCCGTGCAACGCAGTTAACAGTTCTGTCATTCCTTCTTTATTTTCACACGGCCTTAATATTCTATATGCTATGTATATTCTATATAATTCCTATGTTGATATGTAAATTATTTGTTAATAAAACTCTGTATATAAATTGTCAGCCTTTTCTATCATAGGTAGAAGTGAAGATACGCACCTACCTATATATTCTTTGTCTCTGTGTGTCTTTTGTGTAGTAAATAAATGTCATCTTTCTTTTTTTCCTTTCTTTCTTAATTATCAAATACAGACCCGGTACCAGAATAAAGTATCGAAAACATATATACACGGTACCGGTACCAGGTGTAAGTATCGGTACCATACATGACGAGTACCGATACCAGAGTGGTTTTCACACATTATCAAGCTCGTCATCTTCGGTGATAAAGCCGAAGGCGCCGCTCAAGCCCGAAGCTCTTAATGAGGTGTTGCGCTACCCGCATAACTGTGGGCTCAACGCGCTTCCGGTCCTTCGATACTGGTATCTCCCAAATAAACGATACAACATTTTATAGCCATATTAAATTTGATCAGTACCAAATATGGTACCGGTACCAAATAGTAATTGTACCGGTACCAAATATAAATGGTACCGGTACAAAATAATAATGGTATCGGTACCAAATATAAATGATACCGGTACCTAATATAAATGGTACCAACTTTTTACCGTTACCAATTATGAAAATGACAAAATATATACCCGGTACCAATTAAGCTTTTGGTACCAAGAATAAATAGTACTGGTACCGGAATATGGTACTGGTACCGGAATACCTTATCGAGCTCGTCATCATCGGTGATGAACCCGAAGGCGCCGCTGAGCACGCTCGGGAACGTGAACTCGTCCATGGCGGTGAACTTGCTGTAGACGGCCTCGAAGTTGTTCATGAGGAAGTCTTGCGCTATGGGAGTGCCCACGGAGGGCTCCACGCCCCACACGGCCGATGCGTACTGGTTCGGGATGTCGGTTAGACTTCTTTCTAGGAGGCTGTGTAGAAAACAAAGGTATTATTCTTCAATAGGTAAAAAATATCAGTAAACCTTAAGCAAAGTAAGTACGCGGCCAGTTCTTAGATGGGAACGCTAGTAGTTACTAACCGAGCGTCTTCGTGCTTTGGAAGACGCCATCCCGGTTGTTGTGTTAAGAGGCTTTGGGATGCTCAATACTTTGCCAAAAACTTAGGGAGAAATTAGACCTTATGTCCTTATTAATCTTATTTAATAAGGTCCAGTATCGTCCCTGTGATAATAACAGCACTACTTGCTCGACACGTATGTCGTGTTGTGTTCCTGGCGGTGAGGAAAGCTGCCGAGGATGCCCTATGTAGAGAGCAACCGGCATTTGTCTCTAGCTTTCGATACAACGAATCCACAAATCAATAGGGTCGGTAACGCACTTGTAACTTCTCTGAGCTTCAGAATGTGGAGTCACAAGCATATGGATGCTTGTGACTCCACATTCTGAAGCTCAGAGTAGCTACGTTGCCTATCGTGTATTGGTGTAGGTATTGAAAAAGGGATAGCCGTCGTTTCCGCAGAAACGATGCCAATTCTCAACAAGCAAATTCCGGATTCCTTCAGGATGACGATGGCAATGGTAAATGATGACTTACAGAGTGATCAGAGACGGCTCCCTGGTAGACGGCAGGCTGTTGATGATGAGGGTCCGCACGTTGGGGTCGGTGGCGTTCTGGAACAAGTTCCAGAAGAACTCGAAGGCTGGACGACCGCCGTGCTTTATCGCCATGTTGTACACCAGGGAACGGAGGTACGTTGGTATGCTGTGGGAGAGTGTTATAGTAATATAACTATGACTGTAAAATCATCACATCATCATCATTATTATCAGACCCACTGCTGAACACAGACACAGGGTGGACACGACGTACAAATCAGTTAGTTCCGGTAAATATGTGTGCGCGCCTTGTCGGTGCACACGTCAATGTGTGCGTGAATGGCGTAGGGTTGGCACATTCGCTGTAGATGTTCAAGTCGCTAGACGGCGTCATTAAAAACAAGTATTCACACGGCTGAATATTATTAAACCCATATAAATTGACAAATATCATTTCGTACACTGTATTAACAAATAGTAAAAAAAAGCGTAACTACGTTTGTATGGAGAACCGAGCTTGCCGCGGACTATTAAACAAGAAAAAGGTTGTTTCAGATTATACTATGTAATATTTTTTTCCTGTGCGTCACGCGACAGGTATATAAAAAAACGGCATACAAAACTGTGACGATCTGGAATGAAATATTTGGGACACTTTTGTTCTTGTTTGAGGATCGTCAGTATTAACGATTCTGAACGTATTAAGTACCCCTTTTTTGAAAAACTACTAATCTATCATATTTTTCACTCCGTGACAATGTCAATTAGTTTTGGTATTTTACAGTAAGTATTATAAAATATTTTTATCACAGATTCCACCTTGTGTTGATTTATTTTATCATAATCCATATTGTATCCTATTCCGATTTGCGTACCTATCTACCGAAACAAGTCCGCGTGAGCCTTGCCCCGCCTGCACCTCAGCGGTACTACTCGTACCAAGAAAATCGAAACTCGCAATATCTCCCTCTCTGTCGCTTGAACATGAAACGATTGAAGCCTGCGTATATGTACCTAATTAATTAAAACTTAAATCATACTTAAACCTAATTCGTCCGGCTAAATCTGATAGTAGTTTTAGGATGTGTTCCGTTTGTAACTTTTTTATTTTTTTTATTTTAAGTACAGATTTTTAATTAAACTTATAATTACAGAAATTAAAATCCTATTTAAACTTAACTCATCCGGCTCAATCTAAAAGTTGTCTTAGTTAGATTACCATGTGCTCTATTTGTTTCAAATTTTTGTTTTGGTACAGCTTTTTATTTAAATGAATAATGACAGAAATAATTTGTGCGAGTAAAGTAAAAACACGGAACCAATTCATTTTCTTCGGGTCATAATTAGATTGTACCTATTATACTAATTGAATTAACACCTACCTAAGATTCGAAAAACGTACTTACCTATTTGCATCGAGTGGGAACTGTGCGTGGATAAGCACCCAAACAGTGCACAATATTTACCCATCGCCGCGAACGTTATTAGGTACCCTCTTATTTATGCGCGAACGTGCACACGGCAGAGCGGTGGGCGTCGCACTGGGCTACCCGTCATCGCGCCCGGGAAATAACGCCCATCGGCGCGACGCGAGGCTTTTTCGGCTACTTTTTGACCCCCCCCCCCCCCCCCCCCCCCCTTGGTGGTGTTTGGTGAGGTTCTTGGCTACGTAAAATAGGCTCGCTATTTTCCCCCAACGTGATCTGTCGTGATTTTTACCCGACCCCCTCCCCCCCTATCGAACCTCGCGTGATTTATGCACAAGCCCAAGAACCAAAGCGTATAATATTCAAGAATTGGATTTAACTTAGTAAGATTTGGGAAAGGTTAATGTGGGTTGCAAAAAAAATGTAAATGGTTAAGTTACGTAACTTACCCATATATATATTTTTTAAACTAAATTATAACAGTGTAAGATAAAATAAAAAAGCCTTCTGAAATGGAAAAAATGGGACTTTTTCGTTTAGGTTATCTGTGAGAACGCCTCGTTGTCACAGCCTCGTACTCACGAGTTGTTGCTGAGGTCGTCCTGTTGCGACCAGTTGGCGAACTCGTCCTGCGCCCACTTGAGGCACCGCGGGGCTTCGACCCCGCACTCCCACATGACGAGGTTCTCTATAAGGAACGCCTTGTTGTCACAGTAATACTCACGAGTTGTTGCTGAGGTCGTCCTGTTGCGACCAGTTGGCGAACTCGTCCTGCGCCCACTTGAGGCACCGCGGGGCTTCGACCCCGCACTCCCACATGACGAGGTTCTCTATAAGGAACGCCTTGTTGTCACAGTAATACTCACGAGTTGTTGCTGAGGTCGTCCTGTTGCGACCAGTTGGCGAACTCGTCCTGCGCCCACTTGAGGCACCGCGGGGCTTCGACCCCGCACTCCCACATGACGAGGTTCTCTATAAGGAACGCCTTGTTGTCACAGTAATACTCACGAGTTGTTGCTGAGGTCGTCCTGTTGCGACCAGTTGGCGAACTCGTCCTGCGCCCACTTGAGGCACCGCGGGGCTTCGACCCCGCACTCCCACATGACGAGGTTCTCTATAAGGAACGCCTTGTTGTCACAGTAATACTCACGAGTTGTTGCTGAGGTCGTCCTGTTGCGACCAGTTGGCGAACTCGTCCTGCGCCCACTTGAGGCACCGCGGGGCTTCGACCCCGCACTCCCACATGACGAGGTTCTCTATAAGGAACGCCTTGTTGTCACAGTAATACTCACGAGTTGTTGCTGAGGTCGTCCTGTTGCGACCAGTTGGCGAACTCGTCCTGCGCCCACTTGAGGCACCGCGGGGCTTCGACCCCGCACTCTCACATGACGAGGTTCTCTATAAGGAACGCCTCGTTGTCACAGTAATACTCACGAGTTGTTGCTGAGGTCGTCCTGTTGCGACCAGTTGGCGAACTCGTCCTGCGCCCACTTGAGGCACCGCGGGGCTTCGACCCCGCACTCCCACATGACGAGGTTCTCTATAAGGAACGCCTTGTTGTCACAGTAATACTCACGAGTTGTTGCTGAGGTCGTCCTGTTGCGACCAGTTGGCGAACTCGTCCTGCGCCCACTTGAGGCACCGCGGGGCTTCGACCCCGCACTTCCACATGACGAGGTTCTCTATAAGGAACGCCTTGTTGTCACAGTAATACTCACGAGTTGTTGCTGAGGTCGTCCTGTTGCGACCAGTTGGCGAACTCGTCCTGCGCCCACTTGAGGCACCGCGGGGCTTCGACCCCGCACTCCCACATGACGAGGTTCTCTATAAGGAACGCCTTGTTGTCACAGTAATACTCACGAGTTGTTGCTGAGGTCGTCCTGTTGCGACCAGTTGGCGAACTCGTCCTGCGCCCACTTGAGGCACCGCGGGGCTTCGACCCCGCACTCCCACATGACGAGGTTCTCTATAAGGAACGCCTTGTTGTCACAGTAATACTCACGAGTTGTTGCTGAGGTCGTCCTGTTGCGACCAGTTGGCGAACTCGTCCTGCGCCCACTTGAGGCACCGCGGGGCTTCGACCCCGCACTCCCACATGACGAGGTTCTCTATAAGGAACGCCTTGTTGTCACAGTAATACTCACGAGTTGTTGCTGAGGTCGTCCTGTTGCGACCAGTTGGCGAACTCGTCCTGCGCCCACTTGAGGCACCGCGGGGCTTCGACCCCGCACTCCCACATGACGAGGTTCTCTATAAGGAACGCCTTGTTGTCACAGTAATACTCACGAGTTGTTGCTGAGGTCGTCCTGTTGCGACCAGTTGGCGAACTCGTCCTGCGCCCACTTGAGGCACCGCGGGGCTTCGACCCCGCACTCCCACATGACGAGGTTCTCTATAAGGAACGCCTTGTTGTCACAGTAATACTCACGAGTTGTTGCTGAGGTCGTCCTGTTGCGACCAGTTGGCGAACTCGTCCTGCGCCCACTTGAGGCACCGCGGGGCTTCGACCCCGCACTCCCACATGACGAGGTTCTCTATAAGGAACGCCTTGTTGTCACAGTAATACTCACGAGTTGTTGCTGAGGTCGTCCTGTTGCGACCAGTTGGCGAACTCGTCCTGCGCCCACTTGAGGCACCGCGGGGCTTCGACCCCGCACTTCCACATGACGAGGTTCTCTATAAGGAACGCCTTGTTGTCACAGTAATACTCACGAGTTGTTGCTGAGGTCGTCCTGTTGCGACCAGTTGGCGAACTCGTCCTGCGCCCACTTGAGGCACCGCGGGGCTTCGACCCCGCACTCCCACATGACGAGGTTCTCTATAAGGAACGCCTTGTTGTCACAGTAATACTCACGAGTTGTTGCTGAGGTCGTCCTGTTGCGACCAGTTGGCGAACTCGTCCTGCGCCCACTTGAGGCACCGCGGGGCTTCGACCCCGCACTCCCACATGACGAGGTTCTCTATAAGGAACGCCTTGTTGTCACAGTAATACTCACGAGTTGTTGCTGAGGTCGTCCTGTTGCGACCAGTTGGCGAACTCGTCCTGCGCCCACTTGAGGCACCGCGGGGCTTCGACCCCGCACTTCCACATGACGAGGTTCTCTATAAGGAACGCCTTGTTGTCACAGTAATACTCACGAGTTGTTGCTGAGGTCGTCCTGTTGCGACCAGTTGGCGAACTCGTCCTGCGCCCACTTGAGGCACCGCGGGGCTTCGACCCCGCACTCCCACATGACGAGGTTCTCTATAAGGAACGCCTTGTTGTCACAGTAATACTCACGAGTTGTTGCTGAGGTCGTCCTGTTGCGACCAGTTGGCGAACTCGTCCTGCGCCCACTTGAGGCACCGCGGGGCTTCGACCCCGCACTCCCACATGACGAGGTTCTCTATAAGGAACGCCTTGTTGTCACAGTAATACTCACGAGTTGTTGCTGAGGTCGTCCTGTTGCGACCAGTTGGCGAACTCGTCCTGCGCCCACTTGAGGCACCGCGGGGCTTCGACCCCGCACTCCCACATGACGAGGTTCTCTATAAGGAACGCCTTGTTGTCACAGTAATACTCACGAGTTGTTGCTGAGGTCGTCCTGTTGCGACCAGTTGGCGAACTCGTCCTGCGCCCACTTGAGGCACCGCGGGGCTTCGACCCCGCACTCCCACATGACGAGGTTCTCTATAAGGAACGCCTTGTTGTCACAGTAATACTCACGAGTTGTTGCTGAGGTCGTCCTGTTGCGACCAGTTGGCGAACTCGTCCTGCGCCCACTTGAGGCACCGCGGCGCTTCGACCCCGCACTCCCACATGACGAGGTTCTCTATAAGGAACGCCTTGTTGTCACAGTAATACTCACGAGTTGTTGCTGAGGTCGTCCTGTTGCGACCAGTTGGCGAACTCGTCCTGCGCCCACTTGAGGCACCGCGGGGCTTCGACCCCGCACTCCCACATGACGAGGTTCTCTATAAGGAACGCCTTGTTGTCACAGTAATACTCACGAGTTGTTGCTGAGGTCGTCCTGTTGCGACCAGTTGGCGAACTCGTCCTGCGCCCACTTGAGGCACCGCGGGGCTTCGACCCCGCACTCCCACATGACGAGGTTCTCTATAAGGAACGCCTTGTTGTCACAGTAATACTCACGAGTTGTTGCTGAGGTCGTCCTGTTGCGACCAGTTGGCGAACTCGTCCTGCGCCCACTTGAGGCACCGCGGGGCTTCGACCCCGCACTCCCACATGACGAGGTTCTCTATAAGGAACGCCTCGTTGTCACAGTAATACTCACGAGTTGTTGCTGAGGTCGTCCTGTTGCGACCAGTTGGCGAACTCGTCCTGCGCCCACTTGAGGCACCGCGGGGCTTCGACCCCGCACTCCCACATGACGAGGTTCTCTATAAGGAACGCCTTGTTGTCACAGTAATACTCACGAGTTGTTGCTGAGGTCGTCCTGTTGCGACCAGTTGGCGAACTCGTCCTGCGCCCACTTGAGGCACCGCGGGGCTTCGACCCCGCACTCCCACATGACGAGGTTCTCTATAAGGAACGCTTCGTTGTCACAGTAATACTCACGAGTTGTTGCTGAGGTCGTCCTGTTGCGACCAGTTGGCGAACTCGTCCTGCGCCCACTTGAGGCACCGCGGGGCTTCGACCCCGCACTCCCACATGACGAGGTTCTCTATAAGGAACGCCTTGTTGTCACAGTAATACTCACGAGTTGTTGCTGAGGTCGTCCTGTTGCGACCAGTTGGCGAACTCGTCCTGCGCCCACTTGAGGCACCGCGGGGCTTCGACCCCGCACTCCCACATGACGAGGTTCTCTATAAGGAACGCCTTGTTGTCACAGTAATACTCACGAGTTGTTGCTGAGGTCGTCCTGTTGCGACCAGTTGGCGAACTCGTCCTGCGCCCACTTGAGGCACCGCGGGGCTTCGACCCCGCACTCCCACATGACGAGGTTCTCTATAAGGAACGCCTTGTTGTCACAGTAATACTCACGAGTTGTTGCTGAGGTCGTCCTGTTGCGACCAGTTGGCGAACTCGTCCTGCGCCCACTTGAGGCACCGCGGGGCTTCGACCCCGCACTCCCACATGACGAGGTTCTCTATAAGGAACGCCTTGTTGTCACAGTAATACTCACGAGTTGTTGCTGAGGTCGTCCTGTTGCGACCAGTTGGCGAACTCGTCCTGCGCCCACTTGAGGCACCGCGGGGCTTCGACCCCGCACTCCCACATGACGAGGTTCTCTATAAGGAACGCCTTGTTGTCACAGTAATACTCACGAGTTGTTGCTGAGGTCGTCCTGTTGCGACCAGTTGGCGAACTCGTCCTGCGCCCACTTGAGGCACCGCGGGGCTTCGACCCCGCACTCCCACATGACGAGGTTCTCTATAAGGAACGCCTTGTTGTCACAGTAATACTCACGAGTTGTTGCTGAGGTCGTCCTGTTGCGACCAGTTGGCGAACTCGTCCTGCGCCCACTTGAGGCACCGCGGGGCTTCGACCCCGCACTCCCACATGACGAGGTTCTCTATAAGGAACGCCTTGTTGTCACAGTAATACTCACGAGTTGTTGCTGAGGTCGTCCTATTGCGACCAGTTGGCGAACTCGTCCTGCGCCCACTTGAGGCACCGCGGGGCTTCGACCCCGCACTCCCACATGACGAGGTTCTCTATAAGGAACGCCTTGTTGTCACAGTAATACTCACGAGTTGTTGCTGAGGTCGTCCTGTTGCGACCAGTTGGCGAACTCGTCCTGCGCCCACTTGAGGCACCGCGGGGCTTCAACCCCGCACTCCCACATGACGAGGTTCTCTATAAGGAACGCCTTGTTGTCACAGTAATACTCACGAGTTGTTGCTGAGGTCGTCCTGTTGCGACCAGTTGGCGAACTCGTCCTGCGCCCACTTGAGGCACCGCGGGGCTTCGACCCCGCACTCCCACATGACGAGGTTCTCTATAAGGAACGCCTTGTTGTCACAGTAATACTCACGAGTTGTTGCTGAGGTCGTCCTGTTGCGACCAGTTGGCGAACTCGTCCTGCGCCCACTTGAGGCACCGCGGGGCTTCGACCCCGCACTCCCACATGACGAGGTTCTCTATAAGGAACGCCTTGTTGTCACAGTAATACTCACGAGTTGTTGCTGAGGTCGTCCTGTTGCGACCAGTTGGCGAACTCGTCCTGCGCCCACTTGAGGCACCGCGGGGCTTCGACCCCGCACTCCCACATGACGAGGTTCTCTATAAGGAACGCCTTGTTGTCACAGTAATACTCACGAGTTGTTGCTGAGGTCGTCCTGTTGCGACCAGTTGGCGAACTCGTCCTGCGCCCACTTGAGGCACCGCGGGGCTTCGACCCCGCACTCCCACATGACGAGGTTCTCTATAAGGAACGCCTTGTTGTCACAGTAATACTCACGAGTTGTTGCTGAGGTCGTCCTGTTGCGACCAGTTGGCGAACTCGTCCTGCGCCCACTTGAGGCACCGCGGGGCTTCGACCCCGCACTCCCACATGACGAGGTTCTCTATAAGGAACGCCTTGTTGTCACAGTAATACTCACGAGTTGTTGCTGAGGTCGTCCTGTTGCGACCAGTTGGCGAACTCGTCCTGCGCCCACTTGAGGCACCGCGGGGCTTCGACCCCGCACTCCCACATGACGAGGTTCTCTATAAGGAACGCCTTGTTGTCACAGTAATACTCACGAGTTGTTGCTGAGGTCGTCCTGTTGCGACCAGTTGGCGAACTCGTCCTGCGCCCACTTGAGGCACCGCGGGGCTTCGACCCCGCACTCCCACATGACGAGGTTCTCTATAAGGAACGCCTTGTTGTCACAGTAATACTCACGAGTTGTTGCTGAGGTCGTCCTGTTGCGACCAGTTGGCGAACTCGTCCTGCGCCCACTTGAGGCACCGCGGGGCTTCGACCCCGCACTCCCACATGACGAGGTTCTCTATAAGGAACGCCTTGTTGTCACAGTAATACTCACGAGTTGTTGCTGAGGTCGTCCTGTTGCGACCAGTTGGCGAACTCGTCCTGCGCCCACTTGAGGCACCGCGGGGCTTCGACCCCGCACTCCCACATGACGAGGTTCTCTATAAGGAACGCCTTGTTGTCACAGTAATACTCACGAGTTGTTGCTGAGGTCGTCCTGTTGCGACCAGTTGGCGAACTCGTCCTGCGCCCACTTGAGGCACCGCGGGGCTTCGACCCCGCACTCCCACATGACGAGGTTCTCTATAAGGAACGCCTTGTTGTCACAGTAATACTCACGAGTTGTTGCTGAGGTCGTCCTGTTGCGACCAGTTGGCGAACTCGTCCTGCGCCCACTTGAGGCACCGCGGGGCTTCGACCCCGCACTCCCACATGACGAGGTTCTCTATAAGGAACGCCTTGTTGTCACAGTAATACTCACGAGTTGTTGCTGAGGTCGTCCTGTTGCGACCAGTTGGCGAACTCGTCCTGCGCCCACTTGAGGCACCGCGGGGCTTCGACCCCGCACTCCCACATGACGAGGTTCTCTATAAGGAACGCCTTGTTGTCACAGTAATACTCACGAGTTGTTGCTGAGGTCGTCCTGTTGCGACCAGTTGGCGAACTCGTCCTGCGCCCACTTGAGGCACCGCGGGGCTTCGACCCCGCACTCCCACATGACGAGGTTCTCTATAAGGAACGCCTTGTTGTCACAGTAATACTCACGAGTTGTTGCTGAGGTCGTCCTGTTGCGACCAGTTGGCGAACTCGTCCTGCGCCCACTTGAGGCACCGCGGGGCTTCGACCCCGCACTCCCACATGACGAGGTTCTCTA
Source organism: Epinotia brunnichana (assembly GCA_963854355.1). Classification (NCBI taxonomy): domain Eukaryota; kingdom Metazoa; phylum Arthropoda; class Insecta; order Lepidoptera; family Tortricidae; genus Epinotia; species Epinotia brunnichana. Next base: position 1,269,114 of record OY977945.1, on the reverse strand, counting down.
TAAGGAACGCCTTGTTGTCACAGTAATACTCACGAGTTGTTGCTGAGGTCGTCCTGTTGCGACCAGTTGGCGAACTCGTCCTGCGCCCACTTGAGGCACCGCGGGGCTTCGACCCCGCACTCCCACATGACGAGGTTCTCTATAAGGAACGCCTTGTTGTCACAGTAATACTCACGAGTTGTTGCTGAGGTCGTCCTGTTGCGACCAGTTGGCGAACTCGTCCTGCGCCCACTTGAGGCACCGCGGGGCTTCGACCCCGCACTCCCACATGACGAGGTTCTCTATAAGGAACGCCTTGTTGTCACAGTAATACTCACGAGTTGTTGCTGAGGTCGTCCTGTTGCGACCAGTTGGCGAACTCGTCCTGCGCCCACTTGAGGCACCGCGGGGCTTCGACCCCGCACTCCCACATGACGAGGTTCTCTATAAGGAACGCCTTGTTGTCACAGTAATACTCACGAGTTGTTGCTGAGGTCGTCCTGTTGCGACCAGTTGGCGAACTCGTCCTGCGCCCACTTGAGGCACCGCGGGGCTTCGACCCCGCACTCCCACATGACGAGGTTCTCTATAAGGAACGCCTTGTTGTCACAGTAATACTCACGAGTTGTTGCTGAGGTCGTCCTGTTGCGACCAGTTGGCGAACTCGTCCTGCGCCCACTTGAGGCACCGCGGGGCTTCGACCCCGCACTCCCACATGACGAGGTTCTCTATAAGGAACGCCTTGTTGTCACAGTAATACTCACGAGTTGTTGCTGAGGTCGTCCTGTTGCGACCAGTTGGCGAACTCGTCCTGCGCCCACTTGAGGCACCGCGGGGCTTCGACCCCGCACTCCCACATGACGAGGTTCTCTATAAGGAACGCCTTGTTGTCACAGTAATACTCACGAGTTGTTGCTGAGGTCGTCCTGTTGCGACCAGTTGGCGAACTCGTCCTGCGCCCACTTGAGGCACCGCGGGGCTTCGACCCCGCACTCCCACATGACGAGGTTCTCTATAAGGAACGCCTTGTTGTCACAGTAATACTCACGAGTTGTTGCTGAGGTCGTCCTGTTGCGACCAGTTGGCGAACTCGTCCTGCGCCCACTTGAGGCACCGCGGGGCTTCGACCCCGCACTCCCACATGACGAGGTTCTCTATAAGGAACGCCTTGTTGTCACAGTAATACTCACGAGTTGTTGCTGAGGTCGTCCTGTTGCGACCAGTTGGCGAACTCGTCCTGCGCCCACTTGAGGCACCGCGGGGCTTCGACCCCGCACTCCCACATGACGAGGTTCTCTATAAGGAACGCCTTGTTGTCACAGTAATACTCACGAGTTGTTGCTGAGGTCGTCCTGTTGCGACCAGTTGGCGAACTCGTCCTGCGCCCACTTGAGGCACCGCGGGGCTTCGACCCCGCACTCCCACATGACGAGGTTCTCTATAAGGAACGCCTTGTTGTCACAGTAATACTCACGAGTTGTTGCTGAGGTCGTCCTGTTGCGACCAGTTGGCGAACTCGTCCTGCGCCCACTTGAGGCACCGCGGGGCTTCGACCCCGCACTCCCACATGACGAGGTTCTCTATAAGGAACGCCTTGTTGTCACAGTAATACTCACGAGTTGTTGCTGAGGTCGTCCTGTTGCGACCAGTTGGCGAACTCGTCCTGCGCCCACTTGAGGCACCGCGGGGCTTCGACCCCGCACTCCCACATGACGAGGTTCTCTATAAGGAACGCCTTGTTGTCACAGTAATACTCACGAGTTGTTGCTGAGGTCGTCCTGTTGCGACCAGTTGGCGAACTCGTCCTGCGCCCACTTGAGGCACCGCGGGGCTTCGACCCCGCACTCCCACATGACGAGGTTCTCTATAAGGAACGCCTTGTTGTCACAGTAATACTCACGAGTTGTTGCTGAGGTCGTCCTGTTGCGACCAGTTGGCGAACTCGTCCTGCGCCCACTTGAGGCACCGCGGGGCTTCGACCCCGCACTCCCACATGACGAGGTTCTCTATAAGGAACGCCTTGTTGTCACAGTAATACTCACGAGTTGTTGCTGAGGTCGTCCTGTTGCGACCAGTTGGCGAACTCGTCCTGCGCCCACTTGAGGCACCGCGGGGCTTCGACCCCGCACTCCCACATGACGAGGTTCTCTATAAGGAACGCCTTGTTGTCACAGTAATACTCACGAGTTGTTGCTGAGGTCGTCCTGTTGCGACCAGTTGGCGAACTCGTCCTGCGCCCACTTGAGGCACCGCGGGGCTTCGACCCCGCACTCCCACATGACGAGGTTCTCTATAAGGAACGCCTTGTTGTCACAGTAATACTCACGAGTTGTTGCTGAGGTCGTCCTGTTGCGACCAGTTGGCGAACTCGTCCTGCGCCCACTTGAGGCACCGCGGGGCTTCGACCCCGCACTCCCACATGACGAGGTTCTCTATAAGGAACGCCTTGTTGTCACAGTAATACTCACGAGTTGTTGCTGAGGTCGTCCTGTTGCGACCAGTTGGCGAACTCGTCCTGCGCCCACTTGAGGCACCGCGGGGCTTCGACCCCGCACTCCCACATGACGAGGTTCTCTATAAGGAACGCCTTGTTGTCACAGTAATACTCACGAGTTGTTGCTGAGGTCGTCCTGTTGCGACCAGTTGGCGAACTCGTCCTGCGCCCACTTGAGGCACCGCGGGGCTTCGACCCCGCACTCCCACATGACGAGGTTCTCTATAAGGAACGCCTTGTTGTCACAGTAATACTCACGAGTTGTTGCTGAGGTCGTCCTGTTGCGACCAGTTGGCGAACTCGTCCTGCGCCCACTTGAGGCACCGCGGGGCTTCGACCCCGCACTCCCACATGACGAGGTTCTCTATAAGGAACGCCTTGTTGTCACAGTAATACTCACGAGTTGTTGCTGAGGTCGTCCTGTTGCGACCAGTTGGCGAACTCGTCCTGCGCCCACTTGAGGCACCGCGGGGCTTCGACCCCGCACTCCCACATGACGAGGTTCTCTATAAGGAACGCCTTGTTGTCACAGTAATACTCACGAGTTGTTGCTGAGGTCGTCCTGTTGCGACCAGTTGGCGAACTCGTCCTGCGCCCACTTGAGGCACCGCGGGGCTTCGACCCCGCACTCCCACATGACGAGGTTCTCTATAAGGAACGCCTTGTTGTCACAGTAATACTCACGAGTTGTTGCTGAGGTCGTCCTGTTGCGACCAGTTGGCGAACTCGTCCTGCGCCCACTTGAGGCACCGCGGGGCTTCGACCCCGCACTCCCACATGACGAGGTTCTCTATAAGGAACGCCTTGTTGTCACAGTAATACTCACGAGTTGTTGCTGAGGTCGTCCTGTTGCGACCAGTTGGCGAACTCGTCCTGCGCCCACTTGAGGCACCGCGGGGCTTCGACCCCGCACTCCCACATGACGAGGTTCTCTATAAGGAACGCCTTGTTGTCACAGTAATACTCACGAGTTGTTGCTGAGGTCGTCCTGTTGCGACCAGTTGGCGAACTCGTCCTGCGCCCACTTGAGGCACCGCGGGGCTTCGACCCCGCACTCCCACATGACGAGGTTCTCTATAAGGAACGCCTTGTTGTCACAGTAATACTCACGAGTTGTTGCTGAGGTCGTCCTGTTGCGACCAGTTGGCGAACTCGTCCTGCGCCCACTTGAGGCACCGCGGGGCTTCGACCCCGCACTCCCACATGACGAGGTTCTCTATAAGGAACGCCTTGTTGTCACAGTAATACTCACGAGTTGTTGCTGAGGTCGTCCTGTTGCGACCAGTTGGCGAACTCGTCCTGCGCCCACTTGAGGCACCGCGGGGCTTCGACCCCGCACTCCCACATGACGAGGTTCTCTATAAGGAACGCCTTGTTGTCACAGTAATACTCACGAGTTGTTGCTGAGGTCGTCCTGTTGCGACCAGTTGGCGAACTCGTCCTGCGCCCACTTGAGGCACCGCGGGGCTTCGACCCCGCACTCCCACATGACGAGGTTCTCTATAAGGAACGCCTTGTTGTCACAGTAATACTCACGAGTTGTTGCTGAGGTCGTCCTGTTGCGACCAGTTGGCGAACTCGTCCTGCGCCCACTTGAGGCACCGCGGGGCTTCGACCCCGCACTCCCACATGACGAGGTTCTCTATAAGGAACGCCTCGTTGTCATCCTTCGGTTTGTTGAAACCAAAATTGAGACGTTCAAGTTGCTTTTGTAGAAGGATTTTCATGTAGTCCTGTGTGAAGAGCAAATTGTGGTCAGTTGCTGAAACACTCTTTTACATGAAAACACTCGGAATTATCTGCACAAAGCTTAACACGTTTTATATATTTATTATAACAAAATTTTAAAACTTAAGTATGAGTAGTAACTATTTACTGTAAATGTATGTTTTACCAGTTGGAAACATAATGAATTTTGAAAAACCTCATTCGGCAGTCAGAATAAACATATTGTACCGATTCCGGTATTAAATGGTAACATATTGTGTACCGATACTTAATATAAATGATACCAAATGCAGTACCGGTAACATTTATAAACGGTACAGAATGTGGTTCTGGTACGAAATACGAAAAGTACCAAATGAGGCTCATACACTAAATATAAATGTACAGTAGGTATGAGGTACACGCTATACGCTATAGGCACGCTTTTAATGTCAGCCCGCTCTTGAAAACAAATGTGGCGAGGGTGGACGATGCTGAGCCGATCGTGAATGTGACCTCGGGTAGATTTACTTCTAAAGAAGTGGAGAAAATCGTTAAAAGTATGCAAAGGGGTAAATCGCCGGAGCACGATGGTCTCGGCATCGAGCACCTCAAGCATGCCGGAAAACACTTGCCTCGCATTGTGGCCTTGTTTTACACCTTGTGCCTGAGTCACACCTACCTGCCTAAGCAACTCACGAATACAGTGGTGGTGCCAATAGTTAAAAACAAGACCGGTGATTTGTCAGACCCGAGTAACTACAGGCCCATCTCTCTGGCAACTATACTTGCTAAAGTGCTTGACAGCTTGCTTAATGGACAACTTTGCAAACACATCAAACTTCAGGACGCTCAATTTGGCTTCAGGCCGGGGTTGTCAACAGAATGCGCGATTTTGTGCCTTAAGCGAGCTGTCAGGTATTACAAGGACAGAAACACGCCCATTTATGCGTGTTTTCTCGACTTGTCAAAAGCATTTGACGTGGTTGTGTACGACAAGTTGTGGGGTAAACTAGTGATGGCGGGAGTACCGAATCAATACATTGCGTTGCTTAAGCATTGGTACAGCAGCCAGGTAAACCGGGTGAGATGGGGGGGAGAGGAATCGGTCGAGTACAGGCTACAGTGCGGAGTGAGACAGGGAGGGCTGACATCGCCTATCTTGTTCAATATTTATATTAACGAGTTGATTGAGCGGCTCAGCAGTGCACATGTCGGTTGCCATATAGGCGGGGTGTGTTTTAATAATATAAGTTACGCGGACGACATGGCACTGCTGGGACCCTCAGTTGACTCGGTGAGGAAGCTAATCAACATCTGTGAGGGGTATGCCGAGCAGCATGGTCTTAAATACAACACTTCGAAAAGTGAACTGCTAGTTTTCAAAGCACGTAAGTATAATCCGATTACGGAACCTAAGATCATGCTGTGCGGGGTACCACTAAAAGTAGTCGATCGTTTTAAGTATCTGGGACACATGCTCTCAGAAGACTTAAATGATGACCTTGACTTGGAAAGGGAAAGAAGGGCAATGGCAGTTCGAGGTAATATGCTCGCCCGCAGGTTTGCACGGTGTAACGAATCAGTTAAATTGACGCTCTTTAGAGCTTACTGTCAGACATTCTACACATGCAGCCTGTGGGTGAGGTTTACACAAAGGGCCTGTAATGCGTTACGCATACAATATAATAACATCTTGAGGATGCTGTTGCGGCTGCCGAAATACTGCAGTGCATCTGGCATGTTCGCGGGAGCGCGGCTCGATGACATTTTGCCATTAGGAGAAAAAGAGTCGCCTCCATGCTAAGGCGAGTGCGCAGCAGCAGCGACGGTCTTCTCGGGGCGTTGGCTGAAAGACTCGACTGCCCGATGATGAAGTTTTGGGTTGAGGTGGCTATAGGGAGACTTAAGTAGCCTTGGTGCTCTCTTCACTCTCTCAATAGCCAACTCTCGTTAGAAAACCTAAAAATTTTATGTATTTTTTAAAGCTTTTATTTTCTTACTTTATTTTATTTTTTGTTCCCAATACTAACATAACACGTAAGATTTTACTAACAAAACTATGGATCTGTATGGTCTGTAATAAATGTTTTTTATTTTTTATTTTATTTTTATTTATACTTTTTGTTCCTTATCAATTACTATGCTTTTGTTATTGTATGTTCTAAGATACTAGAATAAGCTGTAGTTTCCTATAATTAGATGAACATCAACCGAGAATATTACCTAAGCTTGTAACTTATTTTTTTTGTAATTTTTTTTTTGGTATTTACTCTTTATTTTTTTAACACAGTATGTGTCATCTGTAAGAGCATCTTACAATGATATTTGTACTAGGTTAGTTTTTTAGCATATTGATGTATTATCCTTAAATAAATAAAGTTAGATATGGATATTGTTTAAGATATTGTCTGTTGGTGATCCTAAATAAATAAATAAGTAGCAGATGTGCCTAAATAAACCAAGCCTATAACAGTCGTTTATATGACTGTACATAATGCCTAATCTAATTATGTACAGTTATATTCACTACTTTTTCTACTCCTGTACCGTTATCTGTCATTTATATAGGCTGTAGCTCAAATACAATGACACCACTAATAAGTCGTCGAAAAACTCTATGCTCTATGGCCCAAAAATGCACTGTTTAGCGTACTTTTTTGGTTCATACATTTTTCATAAAAGCACTGTTTAACTTTTTTTTAAATCGGCCGCTATATTGCAGTAGTGCCAACTTCATAAACAAATATTTCGAAATAAAAGTATTTATTTACGATTTGACATTTGTATATTATAAATTATTTACTACAATTGTGTGTTAAATTACATGTTTTATAAATTATTGGTATTATTTATAAAAATAAACAGTTCGAATTCGGTCCGGGTCTGAGGGCCTACCGCGAAAAGCATTCGAAGTTGTCCCTCTCTGTCATACTTACGAGTTCGTACGTAAGTGCAACAGAGAGGGAAAACTTCGAATGCCGTTCGCGTTACCCTCTGGATTCGGTTTCGTTCGGATGTCAAGTGCAAACAAATTAAAAACAAAACAAACCATAAGCAAGAGGTGTCACATTTCCGATTTCCCACCAAAATATATACAGTTCAAAATGAAAAGACGAAAGATGATAAACTATTAATCCTAAACTATTAAGATTTTAATCGTGTTTGTGAAGACAAAAGTGTACGTTACTTTTAAAATGGTCGAAGAAATGAATAACTGCACTCCTGAAGAAATTGCGTGAGTAGCAAAAGTACGAATAGAAAGGCTCACATCACAACACACGCCACTCGCGTTTTAAGACCCTTCTTATACAACAGTTGCATAAAATACTATTATCTACCCACATAATATAAATCCTCAATGATGTGTTCGGGAACCATTAGAATAACCGCCATTGCACCGCCATGGCCGACTAGGTTTCAAATCATGACCAACTAGATTTCCATAATAACATCGATATCGATACATTATAATAACACTGGCACAGACAAAACGCTGATGTTACGTTACTGGTTACATTTTATATGTATTATTTAAACGTAGTGCATTACACTTTCGACATTTTTGTCAGCACTTCATCCACAGTATAAAATGGCATGTCAGCCAATAGTTTTTTTTTTAATTTTGAAGGGAAGGTGATGTCACTGGGCGCTTTTTTTATTTCATTTGGGATAGCGTTATATATTTTTGGTCCCATGACCCGCAAAGATTTGCTGGACTTGGTCAGCCTCCTCGCAGGTACATATAAGTGATTCCGTTTCCGACTGTTGGAATTGTGGTGTTCGGCGTTTGTGGTGTAGATAAATACATACGAGTAAAACCCCTTCTCTTTTCTTTATATAGGGTTGTTGTAATACTGGGTAAGAATATAACTGTAATGTATGTAATGATATCGGTTATAGTGATTTAGTTGTGTAATTAAATAAAAATAAGGAAACTGTAGGTCTAGTAATATCGTTATTGTAAAGCTTCTAGCTAATTACTTTGTATGTAATGGGGAACTTGCATGGGACGTCCATTTGGAATAAATTGCATTCAATCGATGCGGATATACGTAGAGATATATACAAAAAAAAACTATTGTATTAGTTATATCTCACGTTAAAATGACGAAAAAAAATTTATAATTTTCTCCAAAAAATAACAACAGTTATACAGAATATTGAATTAGATATGATATTTTGTATGACAAGTGTAGACTTAAACGCAAATTTTGTGGAGATAATTGCAAATGAATGACTTACTCCATAGTAAACGCGCCGAGAATATACGGTGTGACGTCATAGCATAAGCCGCTTTAATATAGAGCGTTTTCGGGGGGTGCAGATTTCAAATGCATATAACATCAGAAAAATAAATCATAAGAAAGTTTTAATGCTACAGTGGTTTTAATTCTGAATTATACTTTTGATTTTCGTAATAAAATAAAAACATGCAATTTCCCTATTTAAGCCAGTTTGTTTCAAAAAAAAAACATCCTCACCTGAAAATAGACATATCCCGAGCTGGCCCTAATATTATACTTCAAGAAGGCCATATTGTTGAGCAGCAGCTCCCACACGACCCTCGAGTCCTCGCCCTGGATGACGCAGGTGGTGAGGCCGAGGGCCTGGCTGTACTCCAGGAGGGAGAACTTGGCCAGGTTGAAGGCGTCGTCGATAAGTTGGGCCGTGGAGATGGCCGACTTCAAGTGTCCGGCCTTGAGGGCGGCGCTGAGGAGATCCCAGTTTTGCTTGTCGTAGTTCACGCGGTAGTAGCCTGGGAGACCAAGGTATCATCATCATCATCATATCAGCCGAAAGTAGTTCACTGCTGGACATAGGCCTCCCCCAAAGAGTGCCACAATGGCCGGTCCTGCGCCACCCGCATTCAGCGGACTCCCGCAACCTTTACCAGGTCATCAGTCCACCTTGTGGGGGGCCTACCCACGCCGCGCAAGCCGGTACGTGGTCACCACTCGAGAACCTTTCCGCCCCAACGGCCATCAGTTCTACGTGCAATGTGCCCCGCCCACTGTTACTTAAGTTTAGCGATTCGGAGGTATAAAGCAAGAATAAATATATAGGGTAAATCTCCTTTCTTTCTTTCCATGATGTAATATAAAAAAACCGGCCAAGTGCGAGTCGGATTCGCGCACGAAGGGTTCCGTACCATTATCTATAAAAACGGCAAAAAAATCACGTTTGTTGTACAAGAGCCCCCTTATATAATTATTTTATTCTGTTTTTTAGTATTTGTTGTTATAGCGGCAACAGAAATACATCATCTGTGAAAATTTCAACTGTCTAACTTCAGTTCATGAGATACAGCCTGGTGACAGACGGACAGCGGAGTCTTAGTAATAGGGTCCCGTTTCCGTCACGAAAAATGGTTGTCTACAGCGTCGCAACCCAATACGAGCAAATAATTAAACCAGATTGAGACACAATCGTTAATAGGGAACATTACGCAAAACTCTTCGTAGGTGGCGACACTAGCAGCGTTGACATTGTATCTCGTTCTCACTTGCGGTATTGTCTATGCAACCATCCTTGTCACTCATTTGATAATCAATTGTGCATGTGTGTGTGAATCCCTATATTCCTATTCTATTAATGCTAGGGGCCAGCCAAGTGATGACTTTTCCATGCGAGTGGGTGTACAGAATGATGGGAGTAGTTCTACGGCAAGCAGTGCTAGTATTCTTGAACGTACGAACACTATTAAATATCTTGGCGTGCTGCTAGACGCGCACCTAACTTGGCGTCAGCACATTGAATCCCTAAAGTCTCGCGTTCGGAAACTCATGTTTGTGTTTAGGCATCTGAGACACGTTGCGTATCCCGAGCTATTAAAATCAGTGTATTTCGCGCTCGGGGAATCTATACTAGGGTATTGTAACTCAGTATGGGGTGGAGCAGCAAAGACCATCCTTATCAGCTTGGAAAGGGCGCAGCGATCTCTTTTAAAAGTCGCATTCCGAAAACCATTCCGGTACCGCACTACAGACCTCTACATGGAAGCGAATGTCCTGACGGTCCGACAGCTGTTCCTTAGAAAGGTCATGCTTGCATACGGCAAAAGACACGACAAAAACTTTGACGCAGACACAAGACGACGTCAACGCTGGAAAACGCCCAAGTATACATCCAGATTTGCCCAGCGTTTCAGCCAATTTATCTCCCCTCTTGTCCTAAAGACCTTCTGCAAATTTTATACAGCCCGTCGCCCCCCCTAGTAGAAGCACTCTAACCAAATGGCTGCTGCAACACGACTACAGTGAGACTGAACTGCTCTTAACTGTTCTCTGTTAATTTAAAGCTATATTATATTTTTAATCTCACGAGTAATCAATTGTTTATTTATTTATTTACTTACTTATACCTTCACTTCAAAATACTCATGATCACACACGCACTCTCAGACTCTCACACACACTCACGCTCACACATTACACTGACAGAACTAAAATTATTGTAGCTTTGTAATTTGTAAAACATCTATTCTATTTTTTTTTTTTTTTTTTTTTGTAGCCTAATTTGTGTCCCACTGCTGGGCAAAGGCCTCCCCTTTTTTCCGCCACTTGTCTCGGTCCAGTGCTAGTGTTCGCCAATCTGTACAAAATGTGTCAAGGTCGTCCCGCCATCGCCTTTTCGGTCTGCCTCTACTTCGAAAGCCATCTTGTGGGGTCCATTCGGTGGCTAATTTGGCCCATCGTTCTGCGTGCATTCGGCAGACATGTCCAGTCCAGTCCCACTTAAGCTTCGCGGTCTTGGCACCCACATCTACGATGCCAGTTTTGGTACGCAGCTCCGTGTTCCTGATCCGATCGATCCTACGAACTCCGAGTACGCTGCGTTCCATTGCTCGCTGGCAAATCTTGAGTCGGGACTTTTGGGCTTCTGTTAGTGACCAAGTTTGGGCGCCATAGGTTAGGATAGGCAGGATGCACATATCGAACAGCTTGCGCTTCAGTGCCAAAGGAAGGTTGCCCTTCATTAGCGCCTTCATAGACCAGAAGCTCTTCCAGGCGTTTGCGATACGTCGATCGATTTCTTTAGACTGCCTGTTATCGAAGGATGCTGTCTGGCCCAGGTAGGTATACTCGTCGACATATTGCATATCCTGCCCATCTACCTTAACCCTATGCTTAACGCCATTGGTCATCAACTGGGTCTTTGCCCTGTTCATTTTGAGTCCGACTTCAAGACTGGCTGTGCTCAGATCTTGGAGCATTTGTTCTAGATGGGGTGCAGTGTGGGAGAACAAGACAATGTCATCGGCGAAACGCAGGTTAGTCAGCCTTGTGTCGCCGATGTCAATGCCCATTGCTTCCCATTTAGCCGCAAGCTTCCGAAAAATTTCTTGTAGGCAACTAGTGAACAATTTCGGAGAAAGCGGGTCTCCCTGCTTAACCCCTTTTTCGATGCGAAATTTAGGACCGGAACTATTAAACTTGATGCAGGCTGTGCTTTGTTCGTAAATACTTCCAACGAGTGAAATGTAGGTGTTGTCGATCTGTTGTTGACGCATGGCTGAGAATACAGCAGAATGCTTGACGCTGTCAAAAGCCTTGCTGTAGTCCACAAATGCAACGTAGAGTGGCTTATTGAACTCGTTGGACTTTTCTATGATTTGGTTAAGGGTGTGAAGGTGGTCTGTGGTGGAAAAACTGGGACGGAAACCGGCTTGTTCCGGAGGCTGATGTTTGTCAAGCAAAGGGGCAATTCGGTTTTCGACAACTTTAATAAATAATTTATAAATGTGAGAAATTAAACTAATTGGTCTGTAGTTTCCAATATCGGATTTGTCACCTTTTTTGTGCAGAAGAATGATATTTGAGTGGCAGAAGTCTTGAGGAAATTGACCGGTATGTAGAATGGAGTTGAAAAGGTTTGTTAGTTATCTATTCTATACTTGTCTGTTATTTAATATCGTATGCTTGCTGTTCTACTGGGTCCCGTAACACAGGGAATCCTAGCTCGGGACCCAATGACTTTGTATCCTAGTGTATCATGTTTTTGTCGAATAAATATTTCTATATTTCTATTTCTATACTGGTTTACTATTAGTGGTAGTGCTGCCTCTGGCGGCAGAACATTGCAGTAATGTTCCCTAATGACGGGACTTTTTAAGTTACACTTAATTCTATTAACATGTGTTTTTTTAGGATTCCGTACTCAAAGAGTAAAACGTCCGTCTGTCTGTCACCAGGCTGTATCTCACTGATACCGTGATAGTTCCAGTTGAAATTTTCACAGATGATGTATTTATGTTGCCGCTATAACAACAAATACTAAAAACACAGAATAAAATAGTTTTTTTATAGATAATGGTACGGAACCCTTCGTTTTTTTATAAATTAGCGCCAAACTGCATAACATTTAAATACCTAAAGCGTCCACATTGACATAAAGGGCTTGGCTCGCATCAACTGGCACGTTGGCGATGACGGAGCGTTCTTTCAGCCACAGTTTAGGTTTCGCCGATTTAACTGCTGAGCCACCCGTGCCCACAGCCATGTAGCTGAGGGGGATGTGCCACAGCTGGTCTACCATGGCTTGGTAAGGGTCTTCGGAGCTGGTGAAAAGTTTCTGTAAGAGATCAAAATTATATTGGTTATTTTGCGAATTGAAATCGGTAAAAAGGATAAAGGGTAGAAAAAACACATTCTAATCAACAAGCAAGGTTCGAAAAAATACATAGTGTAGTCACTCTTAAAATCGAGGCAAACCAGTTGATATCTAATATGCACGTAGAACCGATGGCCGTTGGGGCGGTGCGGTTCTCTCATGGCGACCACGTACCGGCTTGCGCGGCGTGACCATGACTGGTAAAGGTCGCGGGAGTGTGCTGGATGCGGGTGGCGCAGAACCGGCTTTTGTGGCACTCTTTGGGAGAGGCCTATGTCCAGCAGAACGTCGCCTTGGTCACAGAACAAAAGACACCAACGAACGCTGAATCGGTGGGCTGCGCTTCGTTTCAACAGGGCTTAGATTGTCATCAGATACCAAGTTTTTTTAATTATTTCAGTTAACTCATATAAAGAGTATTGTACACAATAGTTACACAATTAGCGCTTAAATTCTCGTAGTTGAGCATTTTCAATCATTCGTGTACCCAATTAGTGTGAGCTGTTAAATAAAAATTAAATCAGTGTACATAATTATTTGTGTTTTCAAATTTTTAAAATCTTTTTAGCTTTTTTTATGTTTTAGTATTTTGTTATGTTAACATAGTTTTTATGTATTAATGAACCTCCAGGTCTTTTGATTTATGTCTATTGGTACTCTTTGTGTGCCCTTTATATTTTTTTTTGTGACTGTTTATGTTCTAAATAAATGAAAAAAAAAAAAAGAAAGTTAATCATACAAATGATGTGAAAATTAACTTGTTTCACATAACGTGTATATGCATATCATTTATAAATTGAAAAGAAAAAGTTATTTTTTATACAAATTGAATACTTAATTATCGTCACAAAACTGACGCTGAGTTAATTTTGTTTAACAACTTACGCTAATTGGGTACACAATTATTGAAAATGCCAAGTTACACAATGAGGGCTTTTAAAGTCGAATACTGTGTTTAGAATGTAGTGAATAAGGTACTCGACTTTAAGAACCCTTATTGTGTAACGATTGTATAAAATACTATTGAAAGCCAGCCCAGTCAGCTGGTGACGTCACAAACCTGTTCAAACATGACGTCACCCGAGTCGTAGTTCCTCTGCACGTTAACGACCGGATATCCGGCCTGTCGCGTCCACGAGTTCATGAACTGCACCACGGAGAGCTGCTCCAGCCCAGGGTCTGACTTGGTGGCCGAGGACATGGCTGTCCAGAGGTCGTTCTCTTCAGCGTTTGTGTATTTCCTGGGGAAATATTGGATTTATACAAATACTAAAAGTTTATTTCCAAAAAAGAAGCGGGTTGTGTCAGAGATACAACCGTTAATTAAGTTTAAGTGGATACTTCTTCGTTGGCTATTGGAACCCTAATATATCTGAATTAATTCACTAAAATCTGTATAAGTACAGATAAATCAGTAAATAGCTCATCGGAAATATCTGCGAACCTCGCTTCGCCAAGTCCCAAGCTGTCAGATTTTTCTGGTGGTCACCTTGCCGGCCTCTATAAGACCCCATCAAAATCTGACCCCCACCATGTCTCCTTCCCGGAGATCAATTCTATCAGGAGAAATCAGTCGTATTGCAGCTTTATAGTATGCTCAAGCCAGGTTCGCACATATTTCCGACGAGTTGTATATGGCAACATTGACTGACGTAGCTCATTTGACTCGCGATTCATTGAAAATGCCATTTCAGCATTTTTTTTAAGTCCGCCACATAAACTAAATACTTAACATTTTGTAATTAACAACTAATGGCAAATAAAGAAGGATTAAAACATGTAACAAACAATTATTTGAAATCAGATTAGGCTTCTCTACAAAAAGTTATTCCGGAAGTCACATGATACATTTTGAACTGTACCCCTATACAAGAACGCGAGCAAAGAAGCATCCACTTCAAAATATTATACAGTTATTTTAATGCTGACCCCCACAGTAGGCGTAGCCTGTCCCGTGGGGGAGTCAATACGGTTCACTTAAAAACATATTACATAAACATTAAGTAAGCGGTTATTGGCAAGCACGTTTGAGACAGAAAGAAGGAATAAAAATTTACTAAAGCTTAGTTCTAATGTATGTGTGTGTGTGTGTAGGGTTATTATGTTGTCCTTTTTGCTTCGAAAACAGAGTATTATTTAATAGTAGTTTATGTCACTGTACATAATGAAAGGCATCAAATAAGAGTGCGGGTTTATGAAACGAGCGCGAGCGAGTTTCATAATAGGATCACACTAGTGTTTTAATGCCTAATTATGTCCAGTTTTACACCATCATCATATCAGCCGAAAGACGTCCACTGCTGGACATAGGCCTCCCCCAAAGAGTTCCAAAGTGACCGGTCCTGCGGCACCCGCATCCAGCGGACTCCCGCGAGGTTATCAGTCCACCTTGTGGGGGGCCTACCCACGCCGCGCAAGCCGGTACGTGGTCGCCATGAGAGAACCTTTCCGCCCCAACGGCCATCAGTTCTACGTGCAATGAGCCCCGCCCACTGCCACTTAAGTTTAGCGATTTTGAGGGCTATATCGGTTACCTTGGTTCTGCTGCGGATAGCCTCATTTCTGATGTGATCGCGCTGAGAAACACCCAACATAGCCCTCTGCATTGCCCTTTGGGTGACTTTGAGCCTTCTTATGAGGCCCGTAGTAAGCGACCACGTTTCCGTGCCATATGTCATCACTGGCAACACACACTGGTCAAAGACTCTCGTCTTGAGACACTGCGGAATATTGGACGAAAATATGTGCTGTAGCTTCCCGAATGCTGCCCAGCCGTGTCGGATTCGACGATTGATCTCTTTCTCGAAGTTGGTAGTTTTACATTTACACACAGTATTATAAATCCTCAATGATGTGTATAGAGGATTTATGATATGGGTGTAGGTAAATGAAGTAAAGTGTTACCAATGATTGAGATAGATGAGCAGCCCCTTATGGAAGAGTTCCTCGGACACGGTGTGGTTCAGCATCCGTATGAGATTGGCCCCCTTGGTGTAGGAGATCTCGTCGAACTTCTGCGAGATCTCGGACGCGTCCAGCACGCGCCGGGACACGGGGGAGGTGTTCTTCAGGGAGTCAGAGCGGAGAAGCTCCATCTTGTCCATGGAGAACGACTCGAACATGTTCCATTCCGGTTCAATCTTTAAAAAAGAGAACGTACGATATTAAAAGCAAGTCTGACGTAAGTTTAAACCTACAGTACCGGTCAAAAGTTTAAGTTCACCCTTTGTTTTTGGTACAAATTTGTACTTTTGTGCGATAATGTTTTGCAGTTCAGATGTCGAAAATTGTTTCCAACTGATTCGTTATTGTTTACAGAGATGTGTTTGATTAGTCAGACACAATTTACGTAGATTTCTAAACAACTGATTCCCTAAAAACCAACATTGTATCTGATCATTGTACGTTTTAAGTGGCAAGGCCATATATGGCCCAGTCTTTGCCGTCATTCCTATAAGATTTTAGTGAATGCGTTGTTTAGAAATGTACGTGAATTGTGTCTGACTAATTAAACAAATCTCTGGAAACAATAACGGATCAGTTGGAAACAAATTTCGGCTTCCGAACTGCAAAAAAATATTGTCCAAAAGTACTCATTTGTACCTAAAATGCAACAGAGCTGTGACGAGTTTAACATAGGGCTGCTACGAGAAGGGTTGTCACATGCCATAAAATCTTTACGTCATACCTGGCCATGAAGTAGGAATTACCGCACGCTATGCGTGCGTAAAACCCCACTTCCTGCCCAGATAGAGACGTAAAATTTTGTACTCATCACGGGAGGTAATAAAGAAAGCCTCAGAGCACATATTTATCGCTCTTGCCTTCAGCTCGGGCGTCAAATACCTGCGATCTGAGACATTCTTTGTTTAACCGCCCTAGGTAAGTAAGTAATGTACTATTATATCATACTTGTCCATAAAGTAAGAATTACCGCACGCTATACCCGCGGAAAATCCCACTTACTGGCCAGGGAGAAACATACATTTTTTACTCACCACGGGAGATAATAAAGGAAGCCTCAGTCAGCTCACATATTTACAAATACGCGATGTAAGACATTTTTCGTTTTATCGCCCTAGGAAAGTAAAAAAATAATAATATTGAGAATTTTTTGGGGTTGCTGAAGTAAATAAGGGTTCGCAGCAAGTTGCTTCCTGGGTTTGTGCAAAATCTTGTCGGAGGGTGGGGCTTAGTAACCCACGGACCGTGGGTGACCAGTCCAGTTCCACGGTGGGCCACGGCGAAGCTAAGAGGCGCACAGGGCCGGCTGCCGGCTGGCCCGAGGAGAGCGCTCCTAGCGAGCCCGCTTAGGATGCGTTGGGGAGGGACCGCAGAACAAGTTCTCACGCGATATCTTCTGCGGCCGAGGTGGGATCGCAGGGGGAGATGCGTGTTGGTATAACGGTGCGCCACTCTCCCTACCCCCTGCGAATTTGGCGGGGCCGTTCCGCTGAAACGGCATCGGTGGGACCGCAGAGGAAGAGGAATGCCGGTATACGGTGCGCCGCTTTCCCTATCCTCTGCGGCCGAGACGTGGTCGGTGGCGGAACCACAGACCTGATCTGCTGGATTTCCCGCACCCATGATCTCCTCGTAGCGGACTCAGGACGGTCCGCTACTGAACAGGTGGAGATCGAGGAGGCAGGCGCGCCTCACGTGGAGGGCATCCGCGCAGGAGCCGCTGGTGGGCGGGGTCGCGGATGTGCGCGCGCGCCCGTGCCCGTGCCATCGCCACCAGGCGGCGAGGCGGCAAGTGGGGGGGTTGTTTTAACCTAATTTAAACCAAAAAAAGGTTGTCGGTTCAGAACTAGTGTCACATGGTGACGACGTTAGTTCACTGTTACTAGGGTTGTCATGTCACTCACATGGTCGACGCCGAGGTACTCGATGTAAGTAGCGAAGCCCTCGTTGAGCCAGAGGTCGGTCCACCAGCGCATGGTGACCAGGTTCCCG
Source organism: Epinotia brunnichana (assembly GCA_963854355.1). Lineage (NCBI taxonomy): Eukaryota > Metazoa > Arthropoda > Insecta > Lepidoptera > Tortricidae > Epinotia > Epinotia brunnichana. The sequence continues at coordinate 1,251,365 of OY977945.1, read as the reverse complement.
AACCACTGGTGCGCCAGCTCGTGAGCCACGTCTATGGCCACGTTCTGTTTGTCGCGTGGCCCGCTGGCTTTGGCATCGAAGAGGAGAGTGGTTTCTCTGGAACAATCAACGAAAAAGCATTTTTTTTTGTTTTTGATTTGTCATCATCATCATTATATCAGCCGAAAGACGTCCACTGCTGGACATAGGCCTCCCCAAAAAGAGTGCCACAATGGCCGGTCCTGCGCCACCCGCATCCAGCGGACTCCCGCGACCTTTACCAGGTCATCAGTCCACCTTGTGGGGACCTACCCATTTTGATTTGTATTAAGTAGAAACATCAGAAAAACTGGCAAGGAATGATGAGTAGTAACCTGAATGTGACCAGTCTCAAGTTGTCCATACTTAGCTCCACTCGAGAAGTCTGGAACTCTATGATCTGTATAGTGTTCGGAGCCTATGGAAGCTCTGACCGTGATTGAGAAACGCTATAAGACTAGAATAATCATCATAACGCTAACCTGAATGTGATCAGTCCCCAGTTTTCCATAGCTCCACTGGAGAAGTCAGGAATAGCGATTAGATCCAATTTGTCGAGCACGTAAGGCAGCCCGAACACCTTCTCATAGAATTCCAGAAGCTTCGGCGTTATGGTCAGCGCGTAGTCAGCCTTGTTGATGAGCTCGGGACGGGTCCACACTCGTATGGGCTTCGTGATGTTGTCCTAGAACATTTAAATATGACTTGAGACGAGTGGCTACGGCGAAACGCTTCCTTCGTTCGTTCGCATGTCTCCCTCTCTCTAGCTTGAATTTGCAAATGCGATAGAGATAGAGATACTCGTGCGAACGCAGTTGGTGTATTGCGTTAGCCACGAAATGAAATTTTCGGAATAAGGGCATTTTCAATAATTCGTGTACCCAATTAGCGTGGATTGTTAAACAAAAATTAACTCAGTGTCAGTTTTGTGACGGCAAATATGAATACACACGTCATTTAAATGTGAAACAAGTTCATTTTCACATCACTTGTATGCTTAATTTTCGTCACAAAACTGACACTGACTTAATTTTTATATAACAGTTCACGCTAATTGGGTACACGAATGATTGAAAATGCCCATAATCAATGGATATTGTCTTTCAAAAGTTTTCGGATGCGATACAACCGTGATTTAAGTTTGAGTGTATCTCTAACTGTTAACTACCAAAGGCCTGCCGAGGACCGTGACAAATGGCGCAAACGGATATTTAACAGGCGTTAAGTCCACGATGAAGCGTGGTTTAAGACACTCACAGATATAATTCAATTCAATTCAATTCAATTCAAAAATTTATTTCGGACATGTACATCCATATTTGTGGTTAGTAGCAATAAAAACACTTATTATTAAACTAATGTTAGTGGACACAAATTACAATGATAACTAAAATATTAACTTAGTACTAAAACTTGCGCAGCCTAGATTGCCCGCATCCCATTCACATGAAGTTGCATGTTGTGGTGCTGGAACGGGCAATCCAGCCTGCCGGCCACAACGCGTAGGAGGCTGTTGGAGCTGGCGCGCACGCGTCTCATCAGGGATGCCGCACGTTTACGCAAAATGGCGTGAAAACCATCAGTCCGGGCCTCCGCAAACATACCTGATGCACTGCAGTAGCGCGGCAGTCCCATCAGCATCCTGAACGCGTTGTTGTACTGTACCCTTAGGGTATTAAGGGTACTAATGGAATATCTGACCCACAGGCTGCACGTGTAGAAGCTTTGACAGTATGCCTTAAAAAGTGTTACTTTAACTTGCTTCGTACAACGTGCAAACCTGCGGGCCAACATATTACAGCGGACTGCCATGGATCGCCTCACCCTCTCCATATCCAATCCATCCGACAGGTCTTCGGTCACCCAGTGTCCCAGGTATTTAAACTTTATAAAGGAAGCTAAACGACATCAAAACTTTTTCGCCACAAACATATTACACCTAGGCTTACGGCCGTGTATGCCACTCCTGCGTTGGCTTACACAACCATGAAAGACGTTGTCTCCCTTGACACTGCTTGAGTCTATAATAGACTTCAAGGCTTGATGATGATGACGATGCAGAATACTGGAAATGTAGTAGAGATTTAGAGCGCCCGCACATTACAGTCCAGTTTAGCTGCCACTAAATGCGGCCACCTTGCTGCACACTAAGCCACTAGTGGCCGGCGCTAGTCGCGGCCACCAGTAGCTCGCGCGGGCCACTCCTAGCACTAAGCGCCCGGTGTGCGCCGATGCTATACAAAATGTATGAAAGAGCTAGTTCGCAACTTGTGGCAGCAGCCAGAAGTCTCCTTTCTGGATATATTTTTGAGCGGCCGCATATAGAGTCACTAGTGGCTGCATCCAACCACCAGCGGCCGCGACCGGTGGTGGCGCGTGGTGGCGCGATTGGACCACTAGCGGTCGCGTTTAGTGGCGGCCACTAGTGGCCATAATGTGCGGCCGCTCGAAATGTAGTCGAAATTTAGACGAACCTTGCTGACGTAAGTGGTCTCTACGGAGCGGAAGTCGGACACGACGTAGGCGACGAGGTACGTGGACATGTTGACGGAGGGCTCGAAGTGTGTCCAGCGCCAGCCGGGGGACTCCAAGCTGGTCAAAATCATGTTCAAATAAAAATAAAAATACATTATAACAAACAAGAGTGTTTTTCAACCCTTGTCATGGCAGCCCCCTAAGAAGATATAGTAGGGGAAAAAACCCTCCTTGATATTTTACAAATATTAATTAATTCCTACGTCACTTTTATTATTACACCTGCGAACCCCAAGGTTCCTATTGTACCAACTTATCAAGAACAATAACAATTTGACGTGCATTGCTGGGTTGACAAGCAACATTACTATCCATCGACCACCTTAACTCGTTCACCCAGCAATGCACGTCGAATTGTCATATCGTCAAGTTGGTGAAACACTTACCATCAGTACAAATGCGTAACTATAAGTAATAAAACATATATATAGGGGCTAGAGGATCCCGACTCACAGGTTGAAAAACAACTGGCATACAACAAATTCAATGGTAAGCCCGTCGAGAAGTTTAGGCCTTTTTAGGGTTCCGTAGCCAAAGGGTAAAACGGGATCCTATTACTAAGACTCCGCTGTCTGTCTGTCTGTCCGTCTGTCACCAGGCTGTATCTCATGAACCGTGATAGTTAGACAGTTGAAATTTTCACAGATGATGTATTTTTGTTACCGCTATAACAACAAATACTAAATAACTAACAACTTAGAAAAGTTGGAAAACCCCCGAAATTTTCATTTCAAAGTTCAATATCTCAAAAACGGCTTAACAGATTTTGATGAAACGTAGCTAAGAACCATCTCGATCACGTCAGCTTTCGGATAAAAAAATCGCATTTAAATCGGTCCATTCGTTTAGGAGCTACGATGCCACAGACAGACAGACAGACACGTCAAACTTATAACACCCCTCTTTTTCCGTCGGATGTTCAAAACAGAATAAAATAAATATTGAAGGGGGCTCCCATACAACGAACGTGATATTTTTGCCGTTTTTTTAGGGTTCCGCACTCAAAGAGTAAAACGGGACCCTATTACTAAGACTTCGCTGTCCGTCCGTCCGTCTGTCTGTCACCAGAGGGCCTACCGCGAAAGGCATTCGAAGTTGTCCCTCTCTGTCATACTTACGAGTTCGTACGTAAGTGCAACAGAGAGGGAAAACGTCGAATGCCGTTCGCGGTAGGCCCTCAGGCTGTATCTCAAGAACCGTGATAGCTAGAGAGTTGAAATTTTCACAGATTACGTATTTCTGTTGCCGCTATAACAACAAATACTAAAAACAAAATAAAATAAATATTTTTATTGATAATGGCACGGAACCCTTCGTGCGCGAGTCCGACTCGCACTTGGCCGTATAACACCGGCCAAGTATATAGGTAATGGTATGGCAAGTCCGACTCGCACTTGGCTGCTTTTTTTATTTAAGGAGCTTGTCACATATCTGGTCATGTCACTCCATTATTATCAATCTGTCATTTTTCATAAATCTAGCTACAGAGGTATAGGTACAGTCGGCCGTATAAGTTGCTGAACACCTAAGTACCTTGTCGTTTTCACTCGTTTGACAACTTCATATGGGAGTTTAACATGACGTCTAATGCGACAAGGTACAAAGGTGTCAGCCTCTTGTGAGGCGTACATTGCTGCATTATTAGTTCGTATTAAGTAGATATAACTTTTAGACGTAATAGTCCAAATTACTGATAACATCGGATGACCTATCTGGAGACAAATTATTAAAAAAAACTTTATAATTTAAACCTTATATCCACTTCAATAGATACCATCCATCCCTTATCTAGTATATATACTAATAACATTGCAGATCAACTTAAAATTTATTGCAACGAGTTTAGGTTGCTATTCGTTTGAAGCAGGGCGATGGATAAACCGTAAAAGTCCGTAACGCCTCGTAACATTAAATTTCAACTTTATGACAAGGTCTTAAGGTAGCAATTGGTGTGGTTTGAACCGGTCTAAATTAACAATCGTCTGATAGGGTTGTCAGGTCAAGGCAAGAAACACGTCGGTCGGTAGTGATGCTTGATTTTTTTCTGGCATTGTACATACATACATACATACATATAATCACGCCTCTTTCCCAGAAGGGTAGGCAGAGATCACGGATCTCCATTTGTTTCGATGCTGACAAACCACTTTCGCTTCACTCACTTTCATAACATTTCTCATACATGCTCGTCGGTTCAGGGTACTTTTGATCTGGCCTTTCTGTAAGATTTCTCCAATTTGATCGGAGAAAGTTCGCCTAGGTCTTCCCCTTCCAACTTGCCCTTCCACTCTTTTTATATACACTCTCTTCGTTAATCTTCTTTCATCCATCCTCTCTACATGCCCAAACCACCTTAACATACCCTTCTCAATGTTCGTGACTATATCTCCATCCATTCCACACTTATCTCTTATCACACTGTTTCTGACTCTATCACTCAATTTCACTCCACAGATACTTCTCAACGCTCTCGTTTCTACTGCATTCACTCGACTTTGATGTCTTTTCTGCCACACCCAACTTTCGCTACCATACATAAGTGTGGGCACCAACACTCCCCTATGCACAGCCACGCGTGCATTTTGCGATTCAAATTCAAATTCAAATCATTTATTGCACTCATGTTAGTATACAGTTCTTAAATTATATATTACAGTTCTACATGAACCCTATACCCTGCCCATAAAGGCAGCCAGAAAATTTTCAGTGCCCCATGCACTCGATTCCCTGCATTCACTCTCCTTTCAATATCTTTCTCATGCTTTCCGTCTCCAGTAAATAGTGGCATTGTGTCTTGCGAGATTGGCCTTGAGAGGTCAAAGAAGGTCTTTTTTGACAAGTTACAAGGTCTTAGATTTTGTTTGGTATGTATTGAACAAAGGTCGAAAACAATTTAAAATAATCTTTGGTGTAGTTTTAAATTTTATTTTGTATTCCTTGTTGATTTTCCGCGGCAAAGTGGGTTTACCAATTAAGCTATAAAAGCCTAGGCGTACATAATTAAATGGCTGTTCCACCAGTAAGACGAAGCGAGAATTGATACAATTTTATCGCCGAAAGGATATTTCCTATGATCTAACCTATTGCATGCGGTCACGACCCTTGGTCCTCGGGGATCGACTAAGAAGAAGAGAAGGATATTTCCCGCTCCGTCTCGCCAATCGACATACACTCTTTAAAAAATTGCTATTGTTTTGAAGATAAGTAGATAATGCCCCGTAGCATGGATGGCGTTATCACGCGATAAGTGACACGATACGAGCGTCGTCTCGGTCTATCGAACTTCAACAAGACTGCAAATGCAAAGTGGACGACAGAATGGTGCTCTAAACCACCCGAGAGTATGGGAGCCAACATCAATCCGACCACAAAACCGATGGGTTTCTCGCTATCTAGAAAGGAATGGTGCCAGCTTAACAGAGTGAGAACTGGATGCGGACGGAGCAACGACTTTATGTCCAAGTGTGTGGGGGGAGTCGCCGGTCTGCGCGTGTGGAGCCACCGTGCAGGACTTTGCGCAAATTTACGAATAAATAAATCGAACGGTGTCAGCCAGGGATGGATGCTCTATCTTGTCACTTATCGCGTGATAAGGTCAACCATGCTACGGGGCCTTATCTACTTATCTTCAAGACAATACCATTAAAGTGAAACAATACGATTGTGTGGTCGGACGCGTGCATTTTTTTGCAAGAAAAAGGTTAGCGCCCCATAAAATGTGCATTGAATAATGAACTCTATCGTCTTATTCAATAGATTCAAAATATTCAATGAACATTTTGTACCTTCGCCTATGGACACTTGAGACTCCAGAAGAATCACAAGCGCGTTGCCGACCCTTAATTCACTTGAGGATTCGCTGTGTTGGCAGATAGAGACATGCAGGTCCCTCACTCCCAACACAGCGCATCCTAGGGAGCTCTGGCGACCTTACTCACCACCAGGAACACAACACCACATATTTCATAGCATGCAATAATATAGCAACACTACAAAGCAGTGGTGCTATTATGGCTGCGGTCTTCTGTAAGGTGGAGGTACTTCCCCAGTTGAGCTGCTCCACATACGAGCGAGATGACATTCCGCTGTGCCCTATCTCTCTTAAATCCTACCTCTCTTTATTGTTTCACTTGATTGGTATTGTTTTGAAGATAAGTAGGTAGATCAGCTCAGTTTAAATAATTTCAACTATACTTCCTCCTGAGCAGCCACCTTAATGTTGGACAAGGCTGTCAGGTTCCGCGCATGCGCGATGCTGATCTCGAACGCGGCCTTGAACTATACTTACATATCCTCCTGAGCAGCCACCTTCATGTTGTACAAGGCTGTCAGGTTCCGCGCATGCGCGATGCTGATCTCGAACGCGGCCTTGAACTATACTTACATATCCTCCTGAGCAGCCACCTTCATGTTGGACAAGGCTGTCAGGTTCCGCGCATGCGCGATGCTGATCTCGAACGCGGCCTTGAACTATACTTACATATCCTCCTGAGCAGCCACCTTCATGTTGGACAAGGCTGTCAGGTTCCGCGCATGCGCGATGCTGATCTCGAACGCGGCCTTGAACTATACTTACATATCCTCCTGAGCAGCCACCTTCATGTTGCACAAGGCTGTCAGGTTCCGCACATGCGCGATGCTGATCTCGAACGCGGCCTTGAACTATACTTACATATCCTCCTGAGCAGCCACCTTCATGTTGGACAAGGCTGTCAGGTTCCGCGCATGCGCGATGCTGATCTCGAACGCGGCCTTGAACTATACTTACATATCCTCCTGAGCAGCCACCTTCATGTTGGACAAGGCTGTCAGGTTCCGCGCATGCGCGATGCTGATCTCGAACGCGGCCTTGAACTATACTTACATATCCTCCTGACCAGCCACCTTCATGTTGGACAAGGCTGTCAGGTTCCGCGCATGCGCGATGCTGATCTCGAACGCGGCCTTGAACTATACTTACATATCCTCCTGAGCAGCCACCTTCATGTTGGACAAGGCTGTCAGGTTCCGCGCATGCGCGATGCTGATCTCGAACGCGGCCTTGAACTATACTTACATATCCTCCTGAGCAGCCACCTTCATGTTGGACAAGGCTGTCAGGTTCCGCGCATGCGCGATGCTGATCTCGAACGCGGCCTTGAACTATACTTACATATCCTCCTGAGCAGCCACCTTCATGTTGGACAAGGCTGTCAGGTTCCGCGCATGCGCGATGCTGATCTCGAACGCGGCCTTGAACTATACTTACATATCCTCCTGACCAGCCACCTTCATGTTGGACAAGGCTGTCAGGTTCCGCGCATGCGCGATGCTGATCTCTAACGCGGCCTTGAACTATACTTACATATCCTCCTGAGCAGCCACCTTCATGTTGGACAAGGCTGTCAGGTTCCGCGCATGCGCGATGCTGATCTCGAACGCGGCCTTGAACTATACTTACATATCCTCCTGACCAGCCACCTTCATGTTGGACAAGGCTGTCAGGTTCCGCGCATGCGCGATGCTGATCTCGAACGCGGCCTTGAATTATACTTACATATCCTCCTGAGCAGCCACCTTCATGTTGGACAAGGCTGTCAGGTTCCGCGCATGCGCGATGCTGATCTCGAACGCGGCCTTGAACTATACTTACATATCCTCCTGAGCAGCCACCTTCATGTTGGACAAGGCTGTCAGGTTCCGCGCATGCGCGATGCTGATCTCGAACGCGGCCTTGAACTATACTTACATATCCTCCTGAGCAGCCACCTTCATGTTGGACAAGGCTGTCAGGTTCCGCGCATGCGCGATGCTGATCTCGAACGCGGCCTTGAACTATACTTACATATCCTCCTGACCAGCCACCTTCATGTTGGACAAGGCTGTCAGGTTCCGCGCATGCGCGATGCTGATCTCGAACGCGGCCTTGAACTATACTTACATATCCTCCTGAGCAGCCACCTTCATGTTGGACAAGGCTGTCAGGTTCCGCGCATGCGCGATGCTGATCTCGAACGCGGCCTTGAACTATACTTACATATCCTCCTGAGCAGCCACCTTCATGTTGGACAAGGCTGTCAGGTTCCGCGCATGCGCGATGCTGATCTCGAACGCGGCCTTGAACTATACTTACATATCCTCCTGAGCAGCCACCTTCATGTTGGACAAGGCTGTCAGGTTCCGCGCATGCGCAATGCTGATCTCGAACGCGGCCTTGAACTATACTTACATATCCTCCTGAGCAGCCACCTTCATGTTGGACAAGGCTGTCAGGTTCCGCGCATGCGCGATGCTGATCTCGAACGCGGCCTTGAACTATACTTACATATCCTCCTGAGCAGCCACCTTCATGTTGGACAAGGCTGTCAGGTTCCGCGCATGCGCGATGCTGATCTCGAACGCGGCCTTGAACTATACTTACATATCCTCCTGAGCAGCCACCTTCATGTTGGACAAGGCTGTCAGGTTCCGCGCATGCGCGATGCTGATCTCGAACGCGGCCTTGAACTATACTTACATATCCTCCTGAGCAGCCACCTTCATGTTGGACAAGGCTGTCAGGTTCCGCGCATGCGCGATGCTGATCTCGAACGCGGCCTTGAACTATACTTACATATCCTCCTGAGCAGCCACCTTCATGTTGGACAAGGCTGTCAGGTTCCGCGCATGCGCGATGCTGATCTCGAACGCGGCCTTGAACTATACTTACATATCCTCCTGACCAGCCACCTTCATGTTGGACAAGGCTGTCAGGTTCCGCGCATGCGCGATGCTGATCTCGAACGCGGCCTTGAACTATACTTACATATCCTCCTGAGCAGCCACCTTCATGTTGGACAAGGCTGTCAGGTTCCGCGCATGCGCGATGCTGATCTCGAACGCGGCCTTGAACTATACTTACATATCCTCCTGAGCAGCCACCTTCATGTTGGACAAGGCTGTCAGGTTCCGCGCATGCGCGATGCTGATCTCGAACGCGGCCTTGAACTATACTTACATATCCTCCTGAGCAGCCACCTTCATGTTGGACAAGGCTGTCAGGTTCCGCGCATGCGCGATGCTGATCTCGAACGCGGCCTTGAACTATACTTACATATCCTCCTGAGCAGCCACCTTCATGTTGGACAAGGCTGTCAGGTTCCGCGCATGCGCGATGCTGATCTCGAACGCGGCCTTGAACTATACTTACATATCCTCCTGAGCAGCCACCTTCATGTTGGACAAGGCTGTCAGGTTCCGCGCATGCGCGATGCTGATCTCGAACGCGGCCTTGAACTATACTTACATATCCTCCTGACCAGCCACCTTCATGTTGGACAAGGCTGTCAGGTTCCGCGCATGCGCGATGCTGATCTCGAACGCGGCCTTGAACTATACTTACATATCCTCCTGAGCAGCCACCTTCATGTTGGACAAGGCTGTCAGGTTCCGCGCATGCGCGATGCTGATCTCGAACGCGGCCTTGAACTATACTTACATATCCTCCTGAGCAGCCACCTTCATGTTGGACAAGGCTGTCAGGTTCCGCGCATGCGCGATGCTGATCTCGAACGCGGCCTTGAACTATACTTACATATCCTCCTGAGCAGCCACCTTCATGTTGGACAAGGCTGCCAGGTTCCGCGCATGCGCGATGCTGATCTCGAACGCGGCCTTGAACTATACTTACATATCCTCCTGAGCAGCCACCTTCATGTTGGACAAGGCTGTCAGGTTCCGCGCATGCGCGATGCTGATCTCGAACGCGGCCTTGAACTATACTTACATATCCTCCTGAGCAGCCACCTTCATGTTGGACAAGGCTGTCAGGTTCCGCGCATGCGCGATGCTGATCTCGAACGCGGCCTTGAACTATACTTACATATCCTCCTGAGCAGCCACCTTCATGTTGGACAAGGCTGTCAGGTTCCGCGCATGCGCGATGCTGATCTCGAACGCGGCCTTGAACTATACTTACATATCCTCCTGAGCAGCCACCTTCATGTTGGACAAGGCTGTCAGGTTCCGCGCATACGCGATGCTGATCTCGAACGCGGCCTTGAACTATACTTACATATCCTCCTGAGCAGCCACCTTCATGTTGGACAAGGCTGTCAGGTTCCGCGCATGCGCGATGCTGATCTCGAACGCGGCCTTGAACTATACTTACATATCCTCCTGACCAGCCACCTTCATGTTGGACAAGGCTGTCAGGTTCCGCGCATGCGCGATGCTGATCTCGAACGCGGCCTTGAACTATACTTACATATCCTCCTGAGCAGCCACCTTCATGTTGGACAAGGCTGTCAGGTTCCGCGCATGCGCGATGCTGATCTCGAACGCGGCCTTGAACTATACTTACATATCCTCCTGAGCAGCCACCTTCATGTTGGACAAGGCTGTCAGGTTCCGCGCATGCGCGATGCTGATCTCGAACGCGGCCTTGAACTATACTTACATATCCTCCTGAGCAGCCACCTTCATGTTGGACAAGGCTGTCAGGTTCCGCGCATGCGCGATGCTGATCTCGAACGCGGCCTTGAACTATACTTACATATCCTCCTGAGCAGCCACCTTCATGTTGGACAAGGCTGTCAGGTTCCGCGCATGCGCGATGCTGATCTCGAACGCGGCCTTGAACTATACTTACATATCCTCCTGAGCAGCCACCTTCATGTTGGACAAGGCTGTCAGGTTCCGCGCATGCGCGATGCTGATCTCGAACGCGGCCTTGAACTATACTTACATATCCTCCTGAGCAGCCACCTTCATGTTGGACAAGGCTGTCAGGTTCCGCGCATGCGCGATGCTGATCTCGAACGCGGCCTTGAACTATACTTACATATCCTCCTGAGCAGCCACCTTCATGTTGGACAAGGCTGTCAGGTTCCGCGCATGCGCGATGCTGATCTCGAACGCGGCCTTGAACTATACTTACATATCCTCCTGAGCAGCCACCTTCATGTTGGACAAGGCTGTCAGGTTCCGCGCATGCGCGATGCTGATCTCGAACGCGGCCTTGAACTATACTTACATATCCTCCTGAGCAGCCACCTTCATGTTGGACAAGGCTGTCAGGTTCCGCGCATGCGCGATGCTGATCTCGAACGCGGCCTTGAACTATACTTACATATCCTCCTGAGCAGCCACCTTCATGTTGGACAAGGCTGTCAGGTTCCGCGCATGCGCGATGCTGATCTCGAACGCGGCCTTGAACTATACTTACATATCCTCCTGAGCAGCCACCTTCATGTTGGACAAGGCTGTCAGGTTCCGCGCATGCGCGATGCTGATCTCGAACGCGGCCTTGAACTATACTTACATATCCTCCTGAGCAGCCACCTTCATGTTGGACAAGGCTGTCAGGTTCCGCGCATGCGCGATGCTGATCTCGAACGCGGCCTTGAACTATACTTACATATCCTCCTGAGCAGCCACCTTCATGTTGGACAAGGCTGTCAGGTTCCGCGCATGCGCGATGCTGATCTCGAACGCGGCCTTGAACTATACTTACATATCCTCCTGAGCAGCCACCTTCATGTTGGACAAGGCTGTCAGGTTCCGCGCATGCGCGATGCTGATCTCGAACGCGGCCTTGAACTATACTTACATATCCTCCTGAGCAGCCACCTTCATGTTGGACAAGGCTGTCAGGTTCCGCGCATGCGCGATGCTGATCTCGAACGCGGCCTTGAACGCCGGCTCGTCGAAGCAGGGGAACGCCGCGCGCGCAGACGTCGGCTCGAACTGGGTCACCCCTATACTCCTGCGGACGAATTTACACTTTAAACAGAAAACTTAGGGTTCAAATTTGGTTGTAAGTAAGACAAATCAGTTTGGACGCCCGCGATTCTTAGGCTGGAATAGGTGTTTTATTGTTAAGGGTTAGAGTTCAAATTAGGTTGTATGCAGGGCCTTGAACGTGGGTTTAGGGAAGCAGGGAACGCCACGCGCAGTGTAGACTCAAAATTTATTAATACTCTAAAAGAAAGAAGGCAAAAAAATATGACTAGTGACGAAAATCCCATTCAGTTATCTCAAACAATTACGAAGCTTTAACCGTTTTAATATTACTTGTTAGAGAGAGAAAATGCTAGGGGATCGTGACGTCATGATCCACGAGCGTCATAATAAATGACAATCGTTTCATATGAAGGTGCGTTTTACGGAAAAGGGTTAGAATATACCTCATCTTAAAACTTGGGTGAGAGTTCAAATTAGGTAAATTATCGCCTGCGCTTTTGAGGCTTCCTACAATCTAGATGAAACTTTACAGAGAGGGAATAAAGTTCCAATTAGTTTGTATAAATAAACATTAAGAACTGGAAGAATTCCTAGCAAGGATTTTGAAACCCCTAGACTTTTGTGAACTAGTCGCGACTTCAATTTCGCAAAAATCACCATTCGTTTTAATTGTACTGTCTTTAAGGTCCAAAATAGATGAATCTGTTCATTCGACTTTATACCTTAAATCAATGCAGTAAGGTAAAAAATGCAACGTTTGCCGTCGACTGATGCATTACGTGGACCTATATCACAAATAATACTATATGCTATGTTTTAATTGATGACTGGTGATTATTTCTCAAGAGTAATGTGATGTGGTGAGGAAATTGTGTGAGAAAATTACCTATTATTGTGGATATTGAAATTTGTAGGTATTCTATAAATATCAACGTAAGATTGTTTTAGTCGTCAATCGTGTGTACTTGTGTAATAAAACATAAAACGATAATTATCTCTAAAGTTGTGTGAATTAATATCATACACATAACATTGACATTTTTTATCAGTCATCCTCATCATCATATTAGCCGGAACAAGTCCACTGCTGGACATTGGCCTCCCCCAAAGAGTGCCACAATGACCGGTCCTGCGCCACCCGCATCCAGCGGACTCCCGCAACATTTACCAGGTCATCAGTCCACCTTGTGGGGGGTCTACCCACGCTGCGCCTTCCGGTACGTGGTCGCCACTCCAGAACCTTTCCGTCCCAACGGCTTTCCGTTCTACGTGCAACATTGCACGTTTTATCAGTGACTTGTATGAATTATTTTATGTTAGAATACACTTTTTAGCTGTTACAGTCAGTGTCCTCAAATCAATAAAGGATGGGCAGCGCGCTTGTACCCTTTCTTCTGGAATCGCAAAGGTCCATAGGCTACGGTGTCTGTTTAACTTCAGGCAGACCATATGCTTGTTTGGCACCATCGTTGTATTAAAAAAAATGTTGTACTGTAATCGCCGTCGCGTCGCCAATCGCTCAACCAGAGCAGCCCTTGTCAGTTTTCAATGTTCATACAGTTTTCGCAACATATCTACGAAAGTAACTCTACGAAACTATGACATAACGAAACTATGAAATTGAAGTTAATAGATACATAGGTTTACAATAGTTAATATAGTTATTTTATTTATTATAATATGGAATCTGTATTCTTGACGATCATATATAAATTCGTATAAGTTTGATCTAAGGCAAATTTATATTGAATATTATATAAGAATAAATGATCTTTATCTTTATCATAATTAAAAAAAATTGCTCACCTCACTTGCCCATCACTAGTGGCATATGTGCTCTTATAGAAGCCCGTCATAGCATCAGAGATCTTCCCTTCAAAGTTCAACTCGAGAGTGTAATCCACACCAGGTTTCAGCGTAGAAGCCAGTTTGATGATCAACCGGTCCCCAGACCCGTGAGTGATGGAGTCAATCCCTATGTTCCTCGCACTGCTGTGGGTGACATGGGTGTTAGCTGTTGTCACCATTGTGTATACAGTATCAGTGGAAATTGGGACTTCTGATGGAGCTTCCGTTGCATTTGTTGATGGTGCATCATTGACAGGTTCCCTCGGTGATGTTACATTTGTGTTTAGCTTTATGCTTTTGTTTGTAGATGTTTCAACAGTATTGTTTTGAACGGGTTCCTCTGTTACATCTGAGCTCTTTTCTGTCGGGTCGACCATGTTTTTCGCAACTGTAGTAGCATTTTCGGCTGGAGCTGTATCATTAGATGGTTCCTCCCGTTTATTCCTATGCAATGTTGGAATCTCTTCATAAGTCTGTTCTGTTAGTTTAGCCTTACTATGAATACGGAGTCCTTTAGAATGAAGGATGATTTCCTTGACATTACTTTTAGCTTTAACAGTTATATACACTTCTCCTGTAAAGCTGGAGTTGTCTAAATTCGTTCTTAATTTTAAGCGGTAGAAGCTTGGGATTATGTCTGATGGAAGCCGGAGATCAGGAGATGGTGGTCCGTTGTGACCAAATGGTTCAGCTTCGTTCCAGACATCATTGGTACTGATTGATTGTGATAGCTGGAAAGATTAATTAAAATACAATTTAGTTAGGTATGTTCACTAAATTGTAATTTGGAGCCAAGGCTGCTTTTGCAATATAGTTAAACTGGATATGCTTGCATACAAATGACAGAAAGCTCCATAACTTATTTGAGCTTTGATGGAAAAGCTGTGCAATATGTTAAAACATGTTACTTTCATTAAACATCACAAGACCGAATATTTATCAAGTATCTAAACCAATTTTTTATTATATGTATATAGTTTATACTGGACATATGCCTATTAGACAAAGGTTAGTATTTGATTGTATTTACTGATATCGTTGCCGAAATTGACAGGCGTGAAGCTAAACTACGAGCGAATTAAAATTATATTTTTGGAGATATCCGTAGGAATGTATAAGCTTAATTTGACATTATACCTAAATGGTTGTTAAAGATAAAATCATAACGTACACCTTGGTCACTCATTCATATTAGTTAGTAATTTTAAAAACTTACGGTTTCATTTCCATTGGTAACTATCGTGGATATTAAAACTAAGGCGACACACAGTTTTAAGCACATTTTTCCTTAACAATTAAAAGATGATATCACAGAACTTAAATGCACGTTCAAAAAACAAGATTTGATAAATTATAATAAATGCGTCATTTTTAACGAAATATGGTAAATATTAGATACTAAAATTATTAGTTTATTCAAATAATCACGCGATTTCCGCGCAGATAGCCATTCTCAGCGAGCTGTCATTACGACGTAATGGTTTTTTAAAAGCTCGAGCTAAGGTCTTGATGATTTAATGTGCCAACCGCGAATTGTGAGCACTGAGCGATAAGGTGGTACTGCCGGAATCATCCTCAATGAGACAGATAATTATGTTTATATTTTTTTTAACTCATTCTGATAATACTATTGTATACAAGTAACAAGTTCAGCAGCGATAAGGATGACTTCCAGTAAAGATAAAGTTATAAGACTTATAAGACTAAGTATAATTACCTTGAAGTATGTAATAAAGTACACTATTACGCCAACTAGAGCAGCCACTAAGACCGTGCAGAGGATGAAAGAGACGCAAACACAGGTGGTGACGAAAATTCCGCCTTTTCTTTCATACTGAATATTGTCCTGATTTTGGGATTCGAAGGCTAGGAACTGGTTGCGGCTGTTTGACACGCTCATGGCGTCAAATCATTCTGTAAAATAAGAAATAATTTGGTTTAAGTAACGGGTGTCTCAATAAGAATGCACAATTAAGTACCCTAAGAATAATATTTAATTTCAGGGTTATTTATCTTTAATCGAAATAGTGCACTCTTTTTGAGACACCCGTTGTTTTCATTTCTAAGCTATGGTTTAGGTCACAGTCAGCAACAAAAGTAGCTACGCAATCGAAGACGTAAGCTAAGTACTTTTGATGCTGACTGTACCTACTGTGGTTGTATTGAGAAATTCCTGCTTTCCAATTAACCATCTTTGATATTTATGTACCTATTTATTATTTAATTAGGTACTATTTTAAGTAGCTACCTATTGCACAAAATCGAATTTAAACTTTCTTGAGACATGTCTAAAATACTACCTACTAATAATTTACTTTGAAAACAAAGTTTTAACCGATGAAAAATCAATCATCCCCTATTTTCGTACCCTTAGGGTTGGTTTTTTTTTCCAAATGTATATGGGACCAACTTCGGGTTATACCCTTTCCAATAAAAAAAGAATTATCAAAATCGAACTACTCTGTAAAAAGTTATGCGTGGTCATATATAAAAAAAAAATATATACGCGTCGAATTGAGAACCTCCTACGTTTTTTTCGTCGGTTGATAAAACCAAAATCCACAGTTAAACTCACGTATTAAATGTCAAGACAGGCGACATGTTCTTCCTTCAGGAGTTCTTCTTCAGGATGTGTGTTTTCGCGGCAATGCCAATTTAACCGTGGTTTTATAGTAAGTAGTACCTACCTATTGCACAGTTTACAAATAACATTTAATATACCTTTTTTTTTGTTGACGCAGAGGGAGAGGCAATGCCTTTACGCATCTCCCCGGACCCGGGGAAGGCCCAGGCAGCAATACCGACTAAACCAATCTGCGGCGTTGACCCTCACTGCCGTTAAGGGGGGCATCATGGGATCGCTAGCATACCTACTACCACGATGCCCCCCGAACATATATACCTACCTATATAACCTATATACAAAAGGCATAGGCGAACATCATAAATAAAAAAGAAAAGCGAAAGGAATATCATAAATGCAGTTAGTCAACCTTTAGGCCAAACAGAGAATAATCACATCATGTGGGGTTTAAGCACCCCACATGATGTGATTATACCACCGCTCTCACCGAATGGACCCTGCGGAAGACCAGCGCTGGCTGCAAAGCTAGCAACATGCGGAGCAGGGTCCATTTCGTGACAAATAGTGTATTATATTATTTATCTATCCAAATATCATAAACCCTCCATGATGCGTTCAAGAACCGCACATTATGACCACCATAAAAATAGACTGTTTTGTTAGAACAAATTTCTTATCTGTGTAAATGTTATTATTGCTAAATAATAACATCGATTTCGATAATATTATTTCATTCGAATTTCGAACGTTTTTTTTTAATTATTATATTATAATTTAACCTCTACTTATTCTAATATCAGTCGAGATGACGTTTAGTTCGAAATGAATTGTCAATTTGCATACAAATTTGACAAATGTCACACGTAAGTAAGATATCGAACGATATGACAGTTGGATCCGAAAACAACGTCGCGAAGCCGGTCATAATATGCGGCTCCTGAATGCATCATGGAGGCTTATGATATTATGTGGATAGATAAAAGTAGTGTATGTATTTATACATAATTAGGCATTAAGATAGTCGTGTGATGTACACACTCGTATTTGATGACCTTCATTATCTACATAATGAAGGTACCTACGTACAGTCACATGAACTACTATTCTTTTGTATGTGTAAATTGTGTGTCACGAATATATATTTGAATTTGAATTTGAAGCAGGTACCTACAGTCGATGTCAACATGTGTTTACAGTTTTGCACCTTACCTATTGCTTTGTCATCATCCTCCTGGTTGTGCCATAAAGGAGGCGGGATCCACTTTGACATAGGCACTAGTTTTTACGAAAGCGACTGCCATCGGACCTTCCCATCCAGAGGGAAAACTAGACCCAATTGGGATTAGACCGGTTTCCTCACGATGTTTTCCTTCACCGAAAAGCTAACGGTAAATATTCTGTTCATAAGTGCCGAAAAACTCTTGGGTACGAGCCGGGATTAGAACCCACGACCGCCGCTTGACAGCCGCATGCCTGAACCACTAGATTACCGTAGCTTTTTTACCTATTGCTTTGTAATATGGTGAAAATGTACACTTATCTTTGACGTCGTCGGCTGTACGACACAGAAATAAACACGGACATAACTATTACTGGTCTTCGTACAAATAAGTTTCTGTCAAAAAAAACATTTTTGGTACAAGCTTTTATTGCCGACTGTACTTTTCTGCATACCATCATCAACTACTCATTGAGACGATTCTAACGAGCCCAAACCCGATGGGGTTGTGTCGTTTTATTGCGGAGTTCTTGTGGCCACCTTCCAGCTCCAGAATCAGATCAGCTCCATGTCATCATAATATTGCATTGTCATGCGATATACATATGCATGCAAAATTTCAGCTCAATCGGAAACCGGGAAGTGGGTGAAATTCAACTTGCAATATTTGATTACAGACAGACAGACGGACAACGGGACTTACGGGACAGGTGAAAGTAAATAAAAGCTTGTAATATGTACCTACGTGAAATAGTATAAGACTCAGAGTCATAACGAATACGCACAACGCATTGAAATCGCAATGCGCTGCGAAGTGCTGCACCAAAGACGTCTCTCAGAAATATGAGCAATTACGTTCACAACGCTCGTATTTTGTCGTCCTTCTCTAAGGTCGACGTCCAATTATTAGCCCATCACTTGGGAATACGGCAGACGAACATTACGAGTCACCTCACATATTATCTTTATTTCGCAAAGCTGACGGTAATTGCGTGGGCATGTCCGCGACGATAGCTTATCGCGTTCTTCCTTGCAAATGTTATACTACAAATGGTGGCAAACAGGCTTACGGCCCTGATGGTGTTCCTGATGAATTTCATCGAAATGGGTTCTTCCAAAATGTTCAGCCCTCATTTCACCCCCTCAGGAGATGATTTTTCAGGATAAAAACTATGCATTGTCCTTCCCTGGGACTCCTTCTATCTCTTTACCAAATTTTAACTAAATGGGATTTATCCACATTTTCACCCGTATTTTATCCCCTTAGGGGATGATTTTCGGGATTCAAAGTATCCGTTGTCATTCTCCGGGACTCAAACTATCTATATACCAAATTTGATATAAACGGAGTCCATCCTAAATTTCACCCCCCATTACACCCCCTTAGGGGAAAATTTCCGGGATAAAAACTATCCAATGTCCTTTCCCAGAACTTAAACTACCTCTAAACCAAATTTTATCAAAATGGGTTACATCCAAATTCTCATCCCCCCCGTTTTACCCCCTAAGGGGAAGATTTTCGGGTTAAAACCTATCATTTGACCTTCCTCGGGACTCAAACTATTTATATACCAAATTTCAGCCAAATCGGTGCAGCGGTTTAAGTAGATCCATACAAACTTTCACCCCCCATTTCAACTCTTTAAGAGTTGATTTCCGGGATAAAAGCTACCCTATGTCCTTCTCCAAGACTCAAACTATCTCTATACTAAATTTCATCTAAATCGGTTCAGCCGTTTTCACGTGATGCGCGGTCACATAAACAGACAAAAAACAGATAAACAGACAAACAGACAAAAATTCTAAAAACTGTTGGAACGTGTTCTGTTATCGATTTTAAGTATCCCTAGCCAATTTATTTTCGATTATCTTCCATGTACAGACTTTCGACCCTCTTCAGCTTTATTATATGTATAGATAGATTAATTGACAATGACAGCAATGTCCCCTCCCCTTACAAGTCTAAATTGGCAGCGCAGCATTCGTTAATGGTCATTGGTCAACTTCTTCAAAATCCAAGTTGTCGTGAAATGAGCCACTATTTTGGAGTTTGAGACGTATCGCCCCCTTACCGTACCCTACCTATAATTTCCGGGATAAAAACTATCATAATATCCTTCCCCAAAATTCAAACTATCTCCATACCAACTTTCATCTCAATCGGTTGAGTGGATTAAGCGTGAAAAGGCAACAGACGGACAGACATACAGGGTTTTTTTTGCATTTATAATATGCGATGGTTACGCGTGTTTAGCACCACCATTGTAGAGGAATAGAATAAATTTAATACATAGGTAGTACTTATTCTATGCGCATGCGTTACCACTATATGCGATGCGGGCACATCAACACACGGCCTCTTATCTCTTTTTACAAATGGAGGTTGAATGAGGGCTAAACTACATGTTGTTTGTTTATTATTATTTGTGTAGTTATGGGTTTCTTCCGTATTCGTCCATCCATGTCCATATTAGAAATTGGATTAAATATTGTAAGTGAGGTAGGTATTGTAGGTTAGTACTATTGTTTCCCGTTTCATGCGAGCTTGACTCGCACAATTATTAGTGCATGTTGTTAGGGAAAAATACTTCACTTTCGGATACCGGCGTCATATATATGTATCTTGTTAGGCATGTCCCTTGGATTCCAAAACTGCCGGGAGACAATCTCTAAGGAGTCAATCTCCCCTGTAATGACGTCATCAAAAACGCTGCGGCTGCGCTTGGAAAATTGTAAATTACACTCAAACCATGTCACGTACATACACATGAGAGGTACCAAATGAAAGCTGAATAAATTGTCAATAATTTATGTACACATTATATTTCAATATATACCCTAGTTAAAGTACTATTAGCAAAAGTATAAAAAAATCAAGTAAAAATCTAAGGACTTTCAGACTTTGCGGCAAAACTAGAATAGATACACGAAAGTAATGTATGACACAACTTTACATTTTAGGTTTTTATTTTAAGACAAGAGTAAAATTGGGAGAATTCTCAAAAAGCCAACAACGCAAAGCGAGTTACCCTACAAGATTAATTTTATAACGAAATTACTATTTTCCAGAAACCAGCACGAACTTTTAGTATGTTGTTAGACATGTTATGTGCACCGCAAAACTGCAGAGAGACAGTATATAAAGTGTCTAGTTCATCAGTAATGACATAATCGTCATTGCCGCGGAAGCTTTTGGAATACAGGGAACATGCCTAACAACATAACATACCAAATTATGGCGCCAGTATCCGAAAGTGAAGTATTTGTTCGACGGAATCCCCTAACAACACGCACTAAATAGCTGGTTTTAACATTTGTGCATAATCCAAATATCCGTTCTTTTTTCTATTGTTCGGATATGATAATTTAAAAACCGGCCAAGTGCGAGTTGGACTGGCGCACGAAGGGTTCCGTACCATTATCTATAAAAACGGCCAAAAAAATCACGTTTATTGTAGGTATGGGAGTGCCCCTACAAAAAAATAAATGGTTTTTAGTATTTGTTGTTCTAGCGGCAACAGAAATACATAATCTGTGAAAATTTCAACTCTCTTGCTATCACACGGTTCTTTGAGATACAGCCTGGTGACAGACAGACGGACGGACAGCGAAGTCTTAGTAATAGGGTCCCGTTTTACTCTTTGAGTACGGAACCCTAAAAAGGAAAACTATGTAAGGTACACCTATAATTTCCCAATGCCCGTCACTGGTCTAAAGGAGACGCCCCACAGGCCGATTTTGTCGGACGGCCAAGCAAGGTCACAGAACATCTAGTATGGAGTGACCTTGATTTGGTTGGAAGCCGTGCTTCCGACACGTATCCACACGAGCCGAATCACGCTGCAGGACTGCATGTAGGCCTGCCGATTTCGCTCGTGTAGTGTCTCTTAATACATGACACTTGCAATCTTATATGAAAACAATAGAGGTGAACAATAGGTGTCAACGATTAGGCATTAAAACCATTTACTTTACCTACTTATTTTGAACTAGCTGTTGCCCGCGACTTCGTCCACGTATAACATGTTATCGTCTAAATGTTTGTTGAAGGAATGAATTAAAAAAAAAACATTGAAATTAATTTTCTACCTAGACTTTAGAAAACAATCTAAAACCGAAGTTACAAATCTCTTACTTTCAAAATCTCTTGCTCTCTATACAAACTAAGAACCCTCTCTGAACCCTCATAGCAAACAGTCTGAAACCGTAGTTACAAATTTCTTACTTTAAAAATGTCTTGCTCTCTATACAAAGTTCGAACCCCCTTTTAACCTTCTTAGGCGATGAATTAAAAAAACGCTGAAATAAGTTTTGTAGTCTAAACAGGCTAAGATCGCAGTTACAAATATCATACTTTAAAATTTTCTTGCTCTCCATACAAACTTTGAACGCTTTTCAGGGAAAAATTCAAAATAAAACACTCGATTTTTTATTGTAATAGGTAAGTATTTTTTCTACAAACTATCTAGTCTCTAGCTAAAAAAAAGTGTTTCCCATACGAACCTTGCACCCCTTTTTAAACCCTTAAGGGGTGAAATTTTCCAAAACGCTGGCAGTAGGTATTTTTTTGTATTTTAATAAGTAGGTACTTAATCTTTCTACAGAGTTTTAAGTTTCTACCTAAAAAAAAAATTTCTTACACAAACATTGCACCTCTTTATCCCCCTTTTAGCGGGTGGAAATTTTCAAACCACTGAAAGTAATTTACCTATGTATTTGTATTCTAATAAATAATCTTTCTACACAATTTCAAGACTCAAGCTCAAAAAAAAAGTTTCCTCCATACAAATTTTCACCTGTTTTAATCACCCTTAGGGGTGGAATTTTCCAAAACGCTGAAAGTTCTTTATTTGTATTGTAATAAGTAATCTTTCAGCAAAGGTTTGTCGCTTGCGATCTTTTTAAAAAGGTTTGAGATTCTAGCTCAAAAAAATCCCCTTTACCAACATTGTACCCCTTTTTCATACCCTTAGGGGTGGGA
The DNA here is from genome assembly GCA_963854355.1 of Epinotia brunnichana. Taxonomy (NCBI): domain Eukaryota; kingdom Metazoa; phylum Arthropoda; class Insecta; order Lepidoptera; family Tortricidae; genus Epinotia; species Epinotia brunnichana. The sequence goes on along the minus strand of OY977945.1, from coordinate 1,228,478 downwards.
TTTTCCAAAACGCTGTTTTTTTTTATTTGTATTGTAATAAGTTATCTTTCTACAAACTTTTAAGCTTCTATCTCAAAAAGAAGTTTCGCTCATACAAACTTTGCAACCCTTTTTAACCCCCTAACAGGCTGAATTTTCCAAAACGCTGGCAGTACTTTATTTGTATTCTAATAAGTAAGCTTTCTACAACGTATTGAGTCTCTTGCTAACATAATAAAGTTTCCCCCATACAAAATTTGCACCCCTTGTTTACCCCCTTAGGGGCAGAATTTTCCTAAACGTTGAAAGTATTTTATTCGTATTCTAATAAGTAATATTTATACAAAATTTTAAGTTTCTAGCTATAAAAAATAAAGTTTCCCCTATACAAACTTTGCACCCCTATTTGACCCCTTTAGGGGTAGAATTTCCAAAAATCTCTGCTTATCCGTTGCCTACGTTGTAAAAGGTAGTTCTGTACTTTTAGCGTGGGATTGACGTGAGTTGCGTTTACTACAGGCGCTAGCGCCTATCGTCAAGATTTAGTATGAAAAGTCTATACACCGCCCCTGGTGGTCACTCATAGAACTAAAAATCCAAACTGTAACGTGAGGCACTTATACATTACTTAATTCGCCATCGACTTCACGTTCGTTCACGATTTTCCAATATTCAACCTTATATGACTAGCATTTATCGTTTTAATTTAAATGTTTGTCGGTTATGACATTACAGAATACGCGCATCGCGACGTCGACAGTGTCCACTGTCGATACAATATGGCGGCGCGGGGGCCATTTATTTGCATTTTTAAATACAAAATACGCGACAATCCGAATTTTGCGGATATATGTTGTCAATTCAAAACCCTTATTTTTATAAGTTCTTTAATTTGAGATAAATTTCGATCGGATCTACGGTAACTCTTGACGGAATAATACGATATCACGGGCCATTTTGCAAGTGAAATAGTAAACTACAGTCGCGACGGTATTCTTCGATTCGAAATGTCTCACACTACCGATTGGTAGTACGAATCGAACGTTAAATTACGCATCGAAAACTAAACGCGAAGTGCCTAACGTTTTGCAGTTGGTTTCGAAGTCCAACGGCAGTGTGAGTTACAAGTTTGACGGGTCGAATCGAAGAATACCGTAGCGAGATCGAAATCTATTCGAAGCGCGTTTATTCGATCTCGTATTAGTTACGTAACGTTAGGTTACGATTGTATCTCACAATAAGGGTACTGGTGTAAATTTCAACTCTCTAGCCCCAGTAGTTTCGGCTGTGCGTTGATGAGTGAGTGGGTGAGTCAGTCAGGGCATTTATATGTAGGTATAGATAGATAGAAGATGACGAAAATCCCATTAAAATATCTCAAAACCGTTTTAATGTCGCTTGTTAGAGTGAGAAAACGATCGGGGACTGTGACGTCAAGATCCTCGAGCGTCATAGTAAAAAACAATCGTTTCATTTGAAGGTGCGTTTTGTGAAAAAGGGACAGAACATAAAACTTTGGAACTTAGTGATTACCTATACATATACCTAACCTCTTGCGTTGATTTTTTCTCTATTATCCTTTTTTCGAGAAAATACATTATGATTATTTTATTTAGTGTCTACCTAATGTTTAATATTTTATAATGTTTTCCATGTTTTTAAACATCTAACATGTTTTTAGTCAGGTTCGGCAAACAAATAGGGTTTTGTTTTGATTGGCAAAACATGTTTGACGTTTAAAAACCACGAAAACATGGCGCAGCGGACGCGGCTTACGGGGTGTAGTTTCGATTCCTGAGCTATAACCACGAACTTCGGAATTCGAAAATATTCGGGTAGGTATCTCTATCTCTATCGCACTAACTATACTCGAGTGACAGGGATGCAGTTATACGAACTTCGAGTTTCGGTTTTCGTGGTAGCACCGTAGGCACTTTGGCAGAATGCACAAAGAACGCGTGCCATTGCCATTCAAAAAAAACAAATTCGTGTTAATTATATTGTTCAAATTTGTTAATACATTTTTTTAAATTACGCCATAATGCGACATTTGCGCATATAAGTTCTCATATCACAATCGAATATTTTTTTATGGTTTAACTTTTGGCATGTGTATCGTAAAGGTCTATCGTAGACTGGATTTAAATTATTAATAAGTGGACGTAGTTACGCGAAAACGTTCCAACCCACAGCGACCCCATTTTGAGATAAACGCAATTTTGTGTTTTAGCGGTACACTTTTTCCCTGTAATTATTTCAGGCAAATACTATTGGTTTTACTGTGGAATGCCAAACTGGTTATTGAATGATATGCATATTTTTTGTAAATACATAATACAAGGGGCATATAAATAGGTAAAACGAGTTTGAAACGTTTTTGCTAAATTTAATTTTGTATGAACCTTGTTAAATAGCAATTATGCATAAACGTTCCAAAACGAATTTAAGTGTATTATAAATATATCTAAAATAAATTAAATATGTAAAATAATAAATAACAATGAGGAACATACAAACACAACCAAAAAAAAATTGAAAATGTATTACAAAAAAAATAGGACGTGATTTTTTGAGCTTAGACCTACTTATGCCAAAAATTAGCTGATATGGTTCCAAAAGTTATCAAAAACTTATATTAAACATTCAATCATCATCGTATTCTATGATCTCGAAGTCCGGAACTCCACCAAACCCATCAACATCATCAGTAGCTTCTTCAGAACTTTGAAGCGTTTTATAAAATCGAAGGCAATCCTTAGGTATTTTAAGTCTTAGATTGTAAGTCCACTAATTTCGCTGGAGCAATCGGTTTGCCATTAGGCCACAATAAACAAATATCAGATTCTTTTATGTATTGCAGTTCTCGCTTTATTCTTTTATCAATTTTCTACTCATTGAAATCGTCTTCCATCGTAGACCGCATAAAAATAGAAAAAAAATATCTTTATCCAACTTAATTTCTTTTGTATGTAGTCAACTAACTTTAGATGAGTCTGTAAACTTCTTCCTATTGATAATTTTCTTTTACAGTTTAGTTGTACTAAAAAAATCAGTCTTTGTCATTTTGTAAACTTGAAGAGGTTTAACTTTTTTACAGGTTTTAATAATATTGATGTATTCTTCAGGTGTATATAATTATGTGTTGATGGTGCTTGAGTGCGGTTTAAATTTTAGAGAAATCAGTGTCATTTGGTAAGAAAGTATGGCCAGACTCAAGGAATCGGAATGATATGGTTTTCAGGGTTGGATGAGAGCTTAAGATGGCTTTCATCATTAGGACGATTTTGATGTTTCTATTCTGACCACCACAGCAATCACTCCATAGGATTAAATGTTCAGCCGTGGGTTTTAGTTTTTGATTAATATATTTTATTAAGCACGAACCTACTTTCTGTGCACCTCTTCCTGCCTCTCCTTCTACCCATACATAACAATGCCCAGTATCATGAGATGCACTATGGATACCACTATTGTATAACCATAACTGCCTTTTGTAAAATGCAATATTCGTCGAAATGCGGGGTAAAGGCAATGTTTTCTCCAAATCAAAGGTTAAGCATTCCACTGAGGGTGAATTTTGTGCTTGCTCAAAATCTCTCTTCATTTGCTGTCTCAAATGTTCAGCCACGCTTAAATGTTGTGTTTTTTCTTCCTCTACTTTTTCGTCGGCACTTTTGGCATCACGAATTTGAAATTTATCGCACTTGTTACACGTCTTTTTTTAACCATTTGCATCTTAAATTAAATTTAGTAAGAAATACCTTTTTTACATATTCGAAAGAAACACATTTTGTGCTCATCGTTATATTTAAGTGTAAATTCCTGTTTATATATATCATACATTTTTGCTACTGTCATTCCTGGTTGCAGGTATAAAGCGTCGTTATTTTTATCTCTCCTATAATGAGATTCATATTTAGGAAGTTTGTTAATAATCTCTACAATGAAATCATTATGCTCATCCGATACTTTATTATAGCCACCTGTGCCACCTCTTCCATCTTTTAACGACTCATTGTGGTGATCTGAAATGTTTTTAAAAACATATCGCGACAAACCTGTATACCACTGATTTTATAGACCCGATGGAATTGTTTGGGTTTTTTCTTGTGAGCAGGAACATTAACCATGGTATACGATCGTTTTTTTTGGCTTCCTTCACACATGACCCGATGAAAACTAACTGGGCAACGTAGGAACCCAGACACACAAATTTATCAAATTCTTCTTTTCTTTTTTCTTCCGAAACCAAAGTAGCACAATCCTTAGAACAAATACATTTATAATTTACAAACACCTTTGGTTTCTTTCTTTGATTTTGAGTTGTACGAGTAGTATACTCTTTGTTATTATATTTATTATGAAGTCTCTCAGATCTGCTCTGGGGATGTTTACGTTTTCGACCTTGTTTTGGTCTACCCCCGGGTGTGTTAGGTTGAGTTTCTACTATTTCAACCGCTTCTTGTTCTGGATTTAGTACTATTTCTTCTGCTACATTTGAAATTGACTCTTGATGGGATATCGCTATACTTTCGGCAACAGACGAGCAAACTGGTGGACGAGTCGTCTATTATTGTAACCTTGTTTGGTATATTATAATCTGGGCCTCTAACGCTATCGTCGCTGTCAGGTACTTCATCATCTTGAGCATATGTGGATCGTTTATAGCAAAAAATTAGAAAATAATATATTATATTAAAACGTTCCAATTTATTTAGAACAGTCTTCGCAGCTTAAAAAAACAGTATGGATTAATCTAAAAGGTTTCAAATTACATGGAACATTTTTGCAGAAATAAAAAATGTATAAAAAATTTGCAAAAACGTTCCAACCCACATGGATCATTTAAGAAACAATTAAATGTGCGTTTTATGAATTTAGTATAATGTTCCAAGACAAGTGGAACATTATAACGATATGTTATTCTATTAAGAGTTTTTAACAATATGTTTCAGTATGCATGTAATGTTTTTACTTTATTTTGAGTACACGTCCTTGGCATAATGGTGGGTTGGAACATTTGGGTCAAACTTTATTGATGAAACTAACCTAAAAATACTAGCATCTTTGTGTGCACAATGATGTAATATGTCAAAAATAGTTATGGTAACTCATTTATATACTCCCTGGTTATGGTAACTCATTTTCGAGTGACTTGTGGGTTGGAACGTTTTCGCGTAACTACGTCCAAGTGAAAGGCAAAGCAATTCCGCCATTATGACGACAATTTGACGTTTCTTATAGCTGACAGTTGGAGCAACGTTTGATTTCAATAAAAATAAATGAAAAATTAAATGAAGTCGTATATTTCGGAAAATTAATTAATTGTCGCAGTCGGATAAAAACTATCCTAAGTTGCAGCTAGAATAAATAATGTACCTATATAAAATGTTTCATTTTTTTCCGTCCATGGGATGCTGAGAACATTCGTACCACACGAAGCTTAGTTTCAAACTGGCTGATTCTTTTTTTAATTTAGAGATTTATTATAAGTGGAGATTATAAGTGGAGATGGAGATAACAAATTAACAATGTTGACATTAAATATGCACGGTACTTCATCAGCTTTGATTTGATTTCCGCAACACGTGTAAGTACGTGCGTTGTATGGATTGTGTGTGGATCATGCGCAGAGGCAGCCAATGGTGTGACGCCATTACTGCCCGATAAATTTTAGAAGCGTTCATAGTTCATAGCCCAGTGGCGCCTGCGAGTCGGAAACGATAACTTAGGTTAAGCAAAGATGGCAGCAGCGGCCAGTCTTTGGATGGGTGACCGCCTGTTTGAGTGGTTACTTTAAATTAGCGCTTCCGTGCTTTGGAAAGCACGCTAAGCAGTTGATCCCGGCTGCTTAGCGTGCTTCGCGAAGGCCTCTAACTCGGCTTAACGACTACTGTCATAGACAGCAGCCGGGATCGGAACTCGAGTTGCCCAGTCACGTGTTCGCTGGGTGGTACTAAAGAGTGACAAACTGAAAGACCAAAATAATGTATGCCATACGATTAAATAAACTGCCCGGTCTCCATATCTGGATATATATCGCTGAAGTACAGAGCTACTTGCATCCTTCCCTCTCTACACTTACACTACTCACACTCTCTTACTCTCTCTTTACATGCACTGTATCTAAGAACATTGATTCTTATTCTTATTCATTATCACCTCCCCGAATTAGACGCCCCTTCCGCTTCCCCTTTTAACTCGCGCGCTATGCGCCCTTCACGCCGTGCCCAGAGAGCCAATATGACGTCACGTGACGAGATATACTCCATGGCTGTATGTATGAACGAGCGAGCGATGCTAGAGAAGTTGTCCGTTTCAACTTCAACTTGGTCCAAAATTCTTTCGTATTCCGGCAGGCCGGCTGTTCTCCTCTACAGCGGCGCTACCACGAACTTCGAATCTCGAACTTCGTAATATATCTCCGTCTCAGTCGCTCGAGTACCATAAGCGATAAGTGCGATAGAGACGGAGATATACGAAGTTCGTGGTTATAGCTCAGGTAGCATTTCCCAACAAATTTAGTGAGCAAGTTCATTGATTATATAGTTTTTAATGGCGATTCAGTTTTAAATTTAAAAAAATATATAGGTACAGTCGCCATCACATACATCGGAGCAAACAAGCAGGTCACAAACATCGGAACACACCTCTATTTTCAAGGCATTAGGGTGCATGTGCCGATATTTTTGAACACCTATAGTGTACCGATGTATGTGATGGCGATTGTATACCTATTCGTATAAATGATAAGTTCGAGTTCTACATCTCACAGAACAATTAGTTTAGAAGTTATTCTACATATTTAAACCGCCATCATTCCTGTTCGAATGACATAGTATTTTCCCGCGTAACAAATGCGATCTTCGCCACACATACCTACCACTTACAAAAACAACATAATATATTTCAAACAGCGCAGCTTATACGCCTGTTGGTCACTGAATTGTTTTTACATTTGTGTTATTTGAAAATGTGGTGTTTATATTAGAAAATGCCGCCACATGGGGCGTTTTGGAAACGAGTGCAGCGTAACCAATGCCGGCTCGTATGCGATAAGCCTCGATTAGGCGTGTTTCTAATCACGATTATTTTCATAGAAATACTAGATGAATGTGTTTGTTAGATGCGTTAGAGAAGAGAATAAGAGAAGAGAGAATAATTTATTATCAGACAAGCACATGATTACAAATTATACTGACATTATCCGTTGGGCTCCAAACTAGGCTGAGTCTATACTTATCTTGGGACCCACTGAGTCAGTTAACAAAATCCGCTGAATCCGACCCGACCACAGAATAAGTAATAGTAAAAGACCCGACACCTACAGTTACGGATTGGTGAGAACATGGCGCTAGTGCGGAGGCGGTACCTTTTTGTGACACTTTGTTACCTATAGGACCGGTAATTGTGGCACTCTGATTATGATGGTGATGATGATATGTATAGATACTAGCTGCCCGCGCGGCTTCACCCGCATATTGCAAATAACTTAGGTAAACCCGCGGTATCAAATATAGCCTGTGTACATCCAGAAAGTGCATTCTATACACCGGTGAAATAATGTTTGAAATCAGATCAGTGGTTCCGAAGAATACCCCATACAAACAAATATCATCCTCCTAGCGTTATTCCCGGTTGTGCCCTAAAGGAGTCCGGGGTCCGCTTTGACACCTAATCCCAAGATTTGGCAAAGGCACTAGTTTTACGAAAGCGACTGCCATCTGACCTTCCATATACAGATGCCGTCAAACTTCTTGAACAAATGACCTTGCCTGCGCAAAGGCGAATTGTACGTGCGAGCTGCCCCCCCACTTCGTCCCGCATGTTCAAGTTGTTTGACGGGAACTGTACTTACAAACATACAATGTCACAGACAATTTCTCTTTATTTGGTGAATTTCTACTTTTATAAACTTATTTTAGTCACGAATAAATGATATATATTATATACATATAGGTATATTATGTCCCATTGCCTTATTTGTCTTGTCTAGAATATTTTATAGATCTATTTAATAATGGCAATCAAAATGAAGCTGGTCGTAAGCGTAAATAATTGAATTTATTTCTAAAATGCCCAGATAAGTAACTTCGTAACTTTAATTTCCATATTTATCTGATATTATTTAATGATGGTAAGTGTGGGTATGCAGGCCTGATTTTATGAGGATTAGTCAAGGTTATTTTAAAGTTCAAGATTAGAACCACTAGGCGTATGGATACTTACCAATAGTTATATCCTGTACGAGTTAATTTCAGACTTGAGTAACGTACTAACGTCATAGGTACTGAGCGAGGTCTCAAATTAACTCGCACGAGTTGTAGGTAGGCATTTTGTTTCTATAGTCTGACTAGCCATCCGTATGAGTAGCAGGGAAGTTGAAAAAATATAATTGATCACGTAATAAAGATACTATAGTCGAATGTTTTCAGAAATGTTATAATAACAAGAAGAGATATACTAATTTAGTATTACTAAATATAACTGAGGTAACATATCATTTAACGGATTTTCACTCAAATCAACACTCAAGAATAACCTCAATTGAATATCGAAGAATACATACCGACCAATTCCAAAAATGCAACTTCATCAATTAAACAAAACACTGGCAGTCAACAATTCAACACAAAACACCACTAAACGAAATTAAAAGGAATAAAAAATTCAAATTCTTAAAACCGTTCGAAATACGAATGCCACAAGCGAAGCATGCCTCGATCTGCGCCTTTATGAAAACTCGCACGGTATTTCACACTTTACTCCATTTTATAAAGATCCGTTGCACTTCTTTGCGTCGTTCCTCGGCCGGTCCAAACTCGGTACTCCCAGAGGGGGGGAATGGGTCTTGGCACGTTGGTCGTTATAAGAAAATCCTACCTACACCAATGACGTTTTCGACCTTGTCGTAAATGTCTGGTTTTAAAGACAACCTGCATGTTAATAGGTAACACATTTTCTATACGGCATTGTGCTATTGTTAATTGAATCTGTATAGATATTTGATACCCATTCATCGCTCACAATTAACAGATGCGAATGATTCATCGGTCAGTATCAGCAGATAATTAGTACAATGTTTAAATTAAACGCCGTGTCATCGAATGTTTTAAGGATTAAAATAATTTGCGGGAGGCGTAAAGAACGAATACATTTGGTGTTATTTGGTCGGATGGATGTTGGGTATAGAAAGATCTCATAGACGAATCTAGAGGAAGGCAGAGTGATTCCTTCAGTTTGAATTATCGTACCTACGTAACTGCCAAATGGCCATTAAATGAGCGTTTCTCATAAAAACGCCACTATTACTTATTAATAAATTGTAAATATTTCTAGTAGTTTATGTGTTTTCCACTGAGAATCACGAGTTCTTTTGATCCTAATGGGACAAAAAAATCTGACATTTTTTAGGGTTCCGTACCAAAAAGGTAAAAAAGGAACCCTTATCTTATGGTGTGACTCCGTCCGTCTGTCACAAAGTTAAATATCTCAGGAACTACTTAAGCTATCCATTCGAAATTTGGAACAACTGTTAAGAGGGTTCTTCACTGTTAAGAGGGTTAAGGCACGTGTATGGAAAATGAAAAATTGCAATATACATTTTTATTTTCTGTGTAAAAGAAAAAAATCTAGTAAATAGATAAAGTGGGGTATCATATGAAAGGACTTGAGTTGCACTTTCTAAAACCGGTCTTATTTATTTCTACAGTGGTTAAATTTGGGTTTATTAAGGAAAATGTAGAAAAAAATACCCCCCCCCCCCCCAATAATTTCTTAATTAAATTTGTAATTTACTTACTTTTGTATGTAATTTTATAACTTCAAATTCCTATCGTATTATCTTTGAAGTCCCTTCTTTCAAATAAAAAAAATAAATACCTAATCGAAATCGGTACGCGTGACAAAACGCTATCGCTGATAAGCAAACATATTCTAACATGACCATATTGTTGAAAAAACATACAGATTATCAGGATTCATAGAACCATAAAACCCTTCAAAAATATCAATTGTATGTTAGCCATATATTTCGCATTAATTAGAAGCTGTCTAGAATATTGTTCCACTGTTTGGTCACCCTATTATAATAACCATATTGATCGTATAGAATCGGTTCAAAGGAAATTTATGCGTCATTTAGTGTATAAATTACGACTCAAACGAAAACTACCGACATACGAAGACAGACTACAACATTTCAAAATTGAAAGTTTGCAAAATAGAAGAAGAGTAAATTTATTGGCAATACTATATAAAATTATTAGTTAGACTCTGATCTCATTTGTAATTTACAGTTTCGAGTATATTCTAGACCAAGTCGCAGTCCTGCTCAGTTTCTATTACCAGTAGCTTCCAACAATGTCACCCTACACAGTCCCCTGGCTCGTATGTGATATGTGTAGGTACATCCTACAATAATATCTGTAATGATATTGATATATTCCATTTAAGTTTCAATAAATTTAATACTTGCGTTGCAAAATTGTCCCATAGTTAGATATGTTTATTTTTATTACACGATCTCATTAATGTACTGTATAATCTCAAATACTTAAGTTAGTTTAAGTTAATTACAATAAGTTAGACTCTTGCTCAATTACCTCATTTCGATTTGTTATTTTAGTAGCTAGTATTTTGTGCTTGGTTGTTATAGAAATGTAAATTTAATATTATTTTCTTAGAACTATGCTAATTATGTGTATAATAATTTACATTTTGTTACCTTGCCTGAATAAATAAATAAAATAAAAATAAAATGACGGGTATGGTGTATGAAAGTTTGTACGAAACCCTCGGTGCGCGAGTCAGACTCTTACTTGACAGGTTTTTTTTCCTATTTTGTTACCATTTTCAATATAGGTACTTTGTATGGTGGTAACACAATAGGCAATTTCAAAATGTACGGGGCACGAAAACCTTCGAAAAGGTTCTTGGCTACGTTTCAAGAAAATCGGTTCAGCCGTTTTTGAGATAAATTGAACTTTGAAATTAAAATATCGGGGGTTTTTCAACTCGGTTTTAGATTGTTTGTTTAAAAACCAGAAAAAAATATTTCAACGTTTTTTAAAATGTATTCGCCTAATGGCCTAAATGTAAAGTATCCCTTAAAAGATGGTTGAAAGTTGGTATGGAGATCAATAATATTTCTAAGACGATAAAAAGTTCTACGCGGACGAAGTCGCGGGCAACAGCTAAGTAGTACTTAAGTAATATAATAATAATGTATGTATGATATTTAATGTTATGTAGCTACCTATATCAAATGTACAAATTAATATTATGTAAAAACTGTTATCAATAAAGATTGTATTGAATTGAATAATTATTTTGATATTAAAAATTCCGAACGCCATTTTCCGCTTAGCTAAAATTTGGACGCAAATGATAGGTCCTGTAATAAGGTATATCTATCAGCGACATCGATACGAATACATATATGCACCAGTGTGTAACCGCCATACGATAAATAAATAAATAAGGTATACTTAAGGTGGTTCGATTGCCATACAAAACGTTATTTGACATTCGCAGGCTAACGGCGTGATATTTTAAGAAACTTATGTAACAAACTTTCATAAATTGGCTTCCCATTTGCGCAAATTCCCCCTTTCCTAGAATAAACTTGTATAAACTAGATTAATTTGAGAAAAATGGTTTTCCCAAAATATCACGTCCGAAATCAATTTCTCAAATTAATCTAGTTTATACAAGTTTATTCTAGGAAAGGGGGAATTTGGCGCAAATGGGAAGCCGATTTATGAAAGTTTGTTATATAAGTTTCTAAAAATATCACGCCGTTAGCCTGCGAATGTCAAATAACGTTTTGTATGGCAATCGAACCACCTTAATAGAATACAGGGTGTAGATATTATTAAAACGGGGCAGTGAGGGAAAATCCGAAACTACAATAAACACGTCATATATAAATAGGTTAGGTAAGTATAATATCCTGAAAAATCATAAATTGGTTCACCAGAACAAGGTTTTAAAAATTATGAAATTCGGAAAAAAAAATTTTTCGGACAAATGAACGCTTCGGAAATTATGTGTTGTAGGTACAACTACAACCACAATAAGTACAGAATGGGCCCCGAAAGACGGCCACCGGAGCAGAGGCAGCGGCGCTACCACGAACTTCGAATCTCGAACTTCGTATATCCCCGTCTCTGTCGCTCGATTACCATAAACCATAAGTGCGACAGAGACGGAGATATACGAAGTTCGAGATTCGAAGTTCGTAGTTATAGCTCAGACCAAAAAGGAGATGGCGGGACGATTTGGACGCGTTCTGCTTGGGTTGGCGAGAGCATGCCAATTGCCAGCAATAGGGCCGAGTGGAGGAAAATGGGGGAGGCCTTTGCCCAGCAGTGGGACACCCAAACAGACTAAGAAAAAAAATAAGGTATAACTACAAGGTACCCATAAAACCAAACATATGCAGCCAACACACAATATGACGATGAACTTTACGAGCATGAGAAATTAAAAAAAGCCGGCCAAGTGCGAGTCGGACTCGCGCACGAAGAGTTCCGTACCATTATCTATAAAAACGGCATAAAAATCACGTTTGTTTTATTTTAAATTGATTATTTATTTTTAATGTGATTATTTAACTAATTATTCTGTGAATATTTCAAGCGTCTAACAGTCGCCGTTATCAATATCGAGCAAAAACGAGTAAAAAAATTATGTTTGTTGTATGGGAGCCCCCCTAAATATTAATTTTATTCTCTTTTTAGGGTTCCGTAGCCAAATGGCAAAAAACGGAACCCTTATAGATTCGTCATGTCTGTCTGTCTGTCCGTCCGTATGTCACATATGTATCTATGGATAGGTCTTCAAAAATGATATTGAGGTTTCTAACATATTTTTTTTCTAAACTGAATAGTTTGCGCGAGAGACACTTCCAAAGTGGTAAAATGTGTCTCCCCCCTGTACCTAACTTCTAAAACAAGAGAATGATAAAACTAAAAAAAATATATGATGTACATTACCATGCAAACTTCCACCGAAAATATTGGTTTGAACGAGATCTATTAAGTCGTTTTTTTTTAATACGTCATAAATCGTACACCGCAATTTATTTAACGGAACCCTTCATGTGCGAGTCCGACTCGCACTTGGCCGCTTTTATAGTATTTGATATTATAGCGACAACAGAAATACATCATCTGTGAAAATTTCAACTGTCTAACTATCACGGTTCATGAGATACAGCCTGGTGACTAAGTGGTGACAGACGGACAGACAGACAGACAGACAGACAGACAGACAGACAGACGGACAGCGGAGTCTTAGTAATAGGGTCCCGTTTTACCCTATGGGTACGGAACCCTAAAAAAGTAGTAAGTCATAAAAAAATAATTTGTATGTTCTGCATTTCCGATCTCCCTTTTGTTTTATGTTTATGTTATGAGTTATGACCCGGGGCGTAGGGACGTGGGATAATTGAATGGATCAGTACGAGTACCTACTTAATCAAACTTTTTAGCATTCCTCTCAAAATATTTCCATCATATAGTTAGGAGATACCTACTCCGTATAAGGACGGGTGCCTGCTGTTGCCGAAAAGTGTAGTGTGTCCTTTCCTAAGAAAGATGACGAAGAAATTCTGAAGCTCAGATTAACACTTCCCGAGGACCTTGCACGACAAAAAACCCCACGCTCCTAATTCGATTGCAGGGAAGGTTCTACAATCGAATTAGGAGCGTGCAGGGGTTTACCGCTAATACACTGATGACACATATAATAAATTCGTCAGTATCTATGGAACTAAATTAACAATTTCCTTATTAACACCCTGGTTTATTGTATATAAAGCCCAAACATCAGTAGCACTGCCATTGGGACCCAAATATACGAACGTGTAGGATTAAAATATGTCGTACCTCAAGTTTTTCATATTTTTTGCCTTAGTGTGTGTTATTAACTGTCTTGAAATAGACAGAGTGGCTGATGTGGGAGAATGGCCGTTTAAACAAGAGGTTGCTGCCCCATTTACCATCGAAGGAAAACAATATTTCTACGGCTCATACGGAAAACATTGGTTCATAGAACAGTTGTTGGAAAATAGAAAAATGGGTTTAAATACGGATAACGGTACGTGGCAAGATTTCTATACCCAAGCATTCCCGTATACCATCGATCTTAGACACTTTTTATTTATTATCAGTGACCAAGGTGGTTATGTTATCCGGGAATTATTGCCGAGTGGAAAAATGGGCGATGAGACAGATCATGGAAATTTCGAATCGAACCCTACAGTCATATTCGCATACAATATTGATTGTAATCACTTCATCCACAGTGTGAGTGGTGCGGACTGGTCCATTCGGCAATTGCTACCAGATGGAAAAATGGGCTCACTGACAGACAGCGGGACAAGGAAGAAGTATTATACCATAGGTTTCACATTTTCTATTCAAAACAAGCAATATGTATATGCCGTCAGTGGAAAATTCTGGTTTATTCAAGAACTTTTGTCGAACGGTAAAATGGGAACAGAAACTGATTCTGGAAATTGGCTTTACAATCACATACAAAGTTCACCATTCAGAATGGGCGATAAAACCTACTTTTATGGTTTGATATCTAAAAATCATTATTTCATACATGAGCTGCTGCCGGGTGGAAAAATGGGTTTAGTGCACGACTGTGCATATAGAACCTTGTTTTATATGTTTTTTGTTCCTTTTTTATGATTAGTACTATTGTTTTTGATTAAGTCGTTAATGTCAAATAGAAAATAAAAAGATTTGGTTACAAATGCTAACATCATTTTATAATTTATATTAGTAAACCAAATAATGGTCCTTCTCTAATTATAACAAGTATAACCAGTGTAATACAGTGCATATTATAAATCCTACAAAATGGTTGTCACACGTAGCCAGTTTACCATTCAGAATGGGCGATAAAACCTACTTTTATGGTTTGATATCTAAAAATCATAATTTCATACATGAGCTGCTGCCGGGTGGAAAAATGGGTTTAGTGCACGACTGTGCATATAGAACCTTGTTTTGTATGTTTTTTGTTCCTTTTTTATGATTAGTACTATTGTTTTTGATTAAGTCGTTAATGTCAAATAGAAAATAAAAAGATTTGGTTACAAATGCTAACATCATTTTATAATTTATATTAGTAAACCAAATAATGGTCCTTCTCTAATTATAACAAGTATAACCAGTGTAATACAGTGCATATTATAAATCCTACAAAATGGTTGTCACACGTAGCCAGTTTACCATTCAGAATGGGCGATAAAACCTACTTTTATGGTTTGATATCTAAAAATCATTATTTCATACATGAGCTGCTGCCGGGTGGAAAAATGGGTTTAGTGCACGACTGTGCAGAACCTTGTTTTGTATGTTTTTTGTTCCTTTTTTATGATTAGTACTATTGTTTTTGATTAAGTCGTTAATGTCAAATAGAAAATAAAAAGATTTGGTTACAAATGCTAACATCATTTTATAATTTATATTAGTAAACCAAATAATGGTCCTTCTCTAATTATAACAAGTATAACCAGTGTAATACAGTGCAAATAATAAATCCTACAAAATGGTTGTCACACGTAGCCAGTTTACCATTCAGAATGGGCGATAAAACCTACTTTTATGGTTTGATATCTAAAAATCATTATTTCATACATGAGCTGCTGCCGGGTGGAAAAATGGGTTTAGTGCACGACTGTGCATATAGAACCTTGTTTTGTATGTTTTTTGTTCCTTTTTTATGATTAGTACTATTGTTTTTGATTAAGTCGTTAATGTCAAATAGAAAATAAAAAGATTTGGTTACAAATGCTAATATCATTTTATAATTTATATTAGTAAACCAAAACACACACACATCTATGTATATATACGATTACACAGAAAGAGAATAATAACAAAACTAAATTAAAACTAAAACTAAATTAAAACTAAAACTAAAAAAAACAAGGTTCAAATAAAGAAAATGAAATATATATATATATATTTTATGTCCGGCTCCCATCTGGTCCAAAGGTGCCATAAATACTGGCTGCATTGCCCCGCTGAACTGCCACCGATATTTGTTGGACCAGGTAAGAGCCGGAACGAGGGTCGCAGCCCTTGTCTCTTAGACGCCGGCCAAGGTCCCAAACAAGCCTCCTGCCCTCCGAACACCAAGGACCAGCCGTCTCGATAGCGACCGGAACAAAGTCGTACGCTGATTCAAGGTGGGCGTATTTGCCGTGTTTTAGTTTTGCCGCATTTTCGGCAGCCGCGCCTGCTAACCTCATGGTGTGGTGAAGATGAGTGGGTGCAAATGTGCTCACACAAGTTGCATCCCATAGCAGGCAGCGGCCTTTTGACCAGGGAATCAGCGTGAGACCGTCCGGTCTCTTACCATCGGTACGGCTTAGCCCCTGGGGCTCCAGAACGCAGGGAACGTTTGCCGAGACCATGGCGCGGCGCAAAAGCTCGTTTATGGCGTGATGTCTAGGGATACGCCCTGCACACCGCAGACAACTTAGACCATGATGCCCGTTCGCTTCAACCATTGCTCCACATATACAGCGATGGGGCTCGCACACCTTGCTTCCAAGACGTAGGGCTACCGCTGTCCTCAATGAATCATTGTCGAGCAATGTTCCCAAGTTTGGTGAAGGCAAGGCGTGCAGCCACGCCCCAGACTCGGGAGCTCTGACAGCTTTTAGACGAGCCACATCTACCCCAAGGGCTACATTTAAAAGGTTGGAATAAATTTCATTACAACATAAGTCGTCCCAGAGTCTTTGTGATGCGGGGTTGTCTGGTTGCGTTACGTCAGAAAAGCGAGATGACCACTCAACTATAGCCTCTTCCACAAACGGTGGACAAATATTGCCACCATTTAAAGAAAGTATCTTAGTGACAAGATTTGTCGACGCATGGGAAGAGGCGAGGAATGCAACGATCCCGACGTCTTTTATGCAACGGACCCCTAATCCTCCATACCGAATTGGGAGTGTTGCCTGGCGCCACTGAGCCTCATTGAATTGAACGTTCAGAACAGTCTCCAGACATTGTTTAAGTACATTGTCATACGTCTCCATCTCCGGCTTAAACAACCAAGTAGGCGCAGTTCTTAGTGTGTAAGTCACGCGGGGCAATGTGAAACAGTTACGGAGCAGCACGAGGGACACGTGCGCTGACAAGTGCTTCAAATGTTCCCAGGAGGACTTCAGAGCCGCTGTCTTAGCCAGGAGAACTGAACTTACACCATCAGGAAAAATTGGTGCTCCGAGAAGACAAAAGGATGACTTGTTTATGACTTTAATGTCTGGCAATAAAGCTTGGAAATGAGATAATGAATTTAACGAGCAGGAACTACAAGGATAAAGTTCACACTTTGCAGTATTTATTTCCAGGCCGATTGACCGCAGAGCTGGTAAGAGCGTACTGATATCATTTAGAACAACGTCAGAATCACCTCCTATGGTGCCATCGTCTAAATACCAGACATTCAGAGGTGATTCTAGCGTTGTAATCAAGCTCTGCATGGCTAGGCAAAACACAAGAGGGCCCAAAGGGTCGCCTTGTTGAGCACCGACCTGTGATGAAATGGTACAGTCATCGTAGAAGAGATTACTTGGAGCAGAATAACACTGAAAAAGAAACGGGTAGAGGGCGGGAGTGTGATCTCTCACTTGATTTAAAATTACGTCCCTTTCAACAGAGTTGAAGGCGTTTTTTATGTCAAGTTTTACGATTACCTTGTCGCTATTATCGTGTGCTAACACAAAATATCTCGTTGCATGGATGGCCGCCTCGCAGCCAAGAGGCGTGCCAAAACCCATCTGACGTGGCTGAAGGAAGGCTGCCATCTCCTCTCGTACCGAACGGCATCCTAACTTAGCAACTAGTCGTCTTAATGCAGATCCAATCGCAATCGGTCTAATGCCCCCATCTTTCTTTTCTAGAGCACACAGAGACGCACCGTAGAGGTAAGGGCAAACTTGAGGATTAAGCATACCACGCAAGAGAAAATTGCAAAGCTTAGTCAATGATTCCAGTAATTTAAGTCCGTTATCGCCGGCACTAGAAGTAGTCAGTTCTTTTAAATGCTGTGGGCGAAGGCCATCCAAGCCAGCTGCAGAGCCATTGTAAAAAGATCCGATAGCGTTGGATACGTCCGAAACTGAAACTGTAAGAAAAATACTTGAGATATCAGGTTCCGGCGGGAACGTAAGTTGTCTGGACGGTGAAGGGTGTTTATTTTTCAATGCATTCAAAGTTTCGGCATTGGACGGAGCAAGAGATGAATCAGAAAGAAGGACACGAACTGCTCCCCTTAAATCACCATCGTAAACTTTAGCCTCAATTGTGCGGTAAACTGAATGAGGCTTTTTGTTTAGCCCCTCTGAGAAATAATAATTCAGGTTGTCAACATTTTCTTTCACTTTAGTGGTCAATGATTTGCCTCCAGGCCCCCCAGGCACCCTTAAGGCAGAGAAAGAAAAAGAAAGAAGCTTAAACCAATCATCAGCGTCGTTGGAACGCAAACAAGACTCGATTAGAGTCGACAATTTGCCAGCCGCAAGGTTCCTTGCTCCTTTGGGAATGTGTTTTAATACTGGGACATTTCTCTTCAAGGCCGGAAGACTCTGGAGCCCTAAATTGCATGGATTTGAGCCGGGTCCAGCTGCTGCAGCCGGTGTTGAATAGAGAGCATGTGGTGCAGTGGTTGCAAGGCTTGGGCGAACGGTCGGCGTGGGGCCGCCAGAGGCCCCAACATTCACATTTCCGTGGGCTCGGCTAATGTGAATGTTCAGGCCACGTTGTCCTTTGTAGTGACGGATTTGGGGGCAGTGTGGGCACTGTACGAATGTTTCCGGAGCCCTTGTGGAAGAGGGGATACTTCGACAAGAGTTCTGTTGGAGAGACATAAAAATCTTACCACATAAAACACAAACACTAAACGCTAAAATAAATGTTGCTATAAAAACACCACTGAATACACTGATACCCACAAAGTCATGCATATGTAGCACTTCTCACGTTGTGGAAAGAAAGGACGGTATACAATTAAAACTATAACGTCTTCACAATAATGATATAAAATCCAAATAAATAGATTAACACTGTCATTTATTGACAGAGCTTGTCCGCTGTACAGTAGAACTCGCCGCGCGCAGGCGATGTTTTAGCGTTGCCTGGGGGACGAGGGCCAACGGGCCAACGGGATGGCGAGTAGTCGGTCCAACGGCTGGTTGCCATGGGATACCACGACAGCTGCCTATGGCGTCCCATCAGAAGCCGTGGCATGAAAAAAACTGAATGAAATATCCGCTGACCGTGCACTTGCCAGGGTCTACCAACACTTGTGATGGTGAATCTCACGTTTATGAGGCAATTGCGTAAAGTTTAGCTCCGAGAACCTCGTTTAAATATTTTTTGTGAATAATTTCATGGTACTAACGACATGACATGACATGTTACATATCCAGGTTTGGAAAAGGTGAATAAATTATGGCCAAGTTATTATTCGGTGGCTTTTCCGTTTAACATTAAAGGAAGGCAATTTATATACAGTGTAAGCAACTACTATTGGTACATTCGAGAAATTGTATAAGATCGCAGACCTATGAAACGACCGCGAACGAAAAATATTGTGACAAAGAAGTTTAAAAGGCATTTTAATACGAGTTACTTACGTTTGTCATCGCAAAAGACACGAATGTGACGGATAAGTCACCGCTGTTTTGAAGGAGTCTACCTACTGAACCCTTCCTAATGCTGCCACCAAATGTTTTTTCTGACCTGTTTGCTGCAATGTATAGAGACGGCGACTGCATCAAATACTTTACATAGGTATACCGTTATATGTGATGGATGACTGATGACAAATACATTTGAACTTTATTTCGTAAGCTACAAGACAGTTTTTGAGTTGGTAATCTCCACTTATAATAAATCTCTAAATTAAAAAAAGAATCAGCCAGTTTGAAACCAAGCTTTGCGCGGTACGAATGTTCTCAGCATCCCATGAACGGAAAAATATGTAACATTTTATATAGGTACATTATTATTCTAGCTGCAACTTAGGATAGTTTTTATCCGACTGCGACAGTTAATTAATTTTCCGAAATATACGACTTCATTTAATTTTTCATTTATTTTTATTGAAATCAAACGCTGCTCCAACTGTCAGCTATAAGAAACGTCAAATTTTCGTCAAAATGGCGGAATTGCTTTGCCTTTCACTTATTAATAATTTAAATCCCGTCTACGATAGACCTTTACGAGACAAATGCTAAAATATAAACCATAAAAAAATATTCGATTCTGATATGAGAACTTATATGCGCAAATGTCGTTTTATGTCGTAATTTCAATAAATGAAATCAACAAATTTGAACAATATAATTAACACGAATTTGTTTTTTTTGAATGACAATGGCACGCGCTCGGCGCATTCAGCCAAAGTACCTGGGGACCGATTTTTGACTTTCGAGCGCTCGACTCTTTCACTCGAAAACTGTCAGAAACGATGAAATACTATTTTTGAAATCCGAGCGATAGAAAATTCAAAAACGAGTGGTATTGACCACTCGTATTCAATTCTATCGGTAGAAAATAAGTGCCGACAATTTGGACACTTCACTTGTATTTAATTTTGGACTGACAATGAACTTAGAAAGAGATAAATAAAGATTAATATATTTTATATTATTTTTCTACCGAATTTTGTGAACTTAGTCTTTTGGCGGGTTTGTTTTAAAATTAAATAATTTAACTTGTCTGTCTCTCTCTCTCTCTCTCTCTCTGTCTTTGCACAGGTTAAAAAGAGACAGAGATATAGTAATATGTAAAGGCCTGGCAATGATTCACAACAACTCGCTATACTTAGAATGAAAAAAATGAATTGCTGTCTCATTCTAACTAAAGAAAGTTGTTGTGACAAATTGTATCATTTGTAATTTGTATTAAGCCGGGTCCGCTGCACCAATGTTTTCCATGTTTTTAAACAACTAACATGTTTCCGTCAGTTTCGGCAAACAAATAGGGTATTATTTTGATTGGCAAAACATGTTTGACGTTTAAAAACCACGAAAACATGGCGCAGCGGACGCGGCTTTACTTTTATAACAGACGGGAAATGAAACGTTTCGTTTACTAGGTATTATTTACTACGTTCTTAGTTTTTTCTGTTATGTAACGCATAAAACACAAAAAAAACACTTAAACATTAATATTATAGCCTAAAATAGACCTTCTAATGATGTTTTATTTTTATTCCATGTGTAGAATACAATTTTAAATAACCAGTACTTATCGAATTTCTGCGTACAACGAAGCGCAAAAGTATAAATAGCCAAACCACTAGCTTTCGAGTGATGAATGTCAAAAATACCTATTATTGGGTTCATGCGAAAATAATCGTGACAAATTTTCGCATGCGATTATTTTCTACCGCTCGCTTTTGATTTCGAGCGCTCGAAAGTCAAAAATCGGTCCCCTGCGGCGCTACCACGAAAACCGATACTCAATGTTCATATATTTGCATCCCTGTCACTCGAGTATGGTTAGTGCGATAGAGATAGAGATACCCGAATATTTTCGAATTCCGAAGTTCGTGGTTATAGCTCAGGAATCGAAAATATGGTAAATAATCATAATGTATTTTCTCGAAAAAGAATTTAAAATAAATATAGTCAAATGAAGAAAAAAACAAAGCAAGAAGTTATATAGGTAATGATTAAGTTATAAGAGTCCAAAGTTTTAAGAGGGGGTATGTTCTGTCCCTTTTCCGCAAAACGCACCTTCATATGAAACGATTATTTTTTACTATGACGCTCGAGTATATTGACGTCACAGTCCCTCATCGTTTTCTCACTCTAACAAGCGACATTAAAACGGATGTAGCTTCATAATTTTTTGAGATATTTGAATGGGAGTTTCATTATCTTCTATCTATTTATACATAATAAATGCCTATGTCCTGACTGACTTATTCACTCACTCACTCACTCATCAACGCACAGCCGAAACTACTAATCTTAGAGAGTTGATTTTTGCAGAGTATGTTGCTTTTATAACGTGGGCTAGGGATAAAAAGGGATTTTTGAAAATTCTACCCCTAAGGGGGTAAAATAGGGGTGCAAAGTTTGTATGGGAGAACCTTTTTTTTTTGAGCTATAGACTTAAACTTTGTAGAAAAATTAGTTATTAGAATACAAATGAAACACTTTCAGCGTTTTGGAAAATTCCACCCCTACGGGGGTAAAATAGGGGTGCAAGGTTTGTATGGGGGAAACATTTTTTTTTTAAATAGAGACTTAAAACTTTGTAGAAAGATCAGTCATTAGAATACAAATAAAGAACTTTCAGGGTTTTAGAAAATTCTACCCCTAAAGCGGTAAAATAGAGTGCAAAGTTTGTATGGGAAAAACTACTTTTTTTTAAAATAGAGACTTAAAACTTTGTAGAGAAATTATTCATTAGAATACAAATAAAGTACCTAGATTCAGTGTTTTAAAAAAATCTACCCCTAAGGGGGTAAAATAGGGGTGCAAATTTTGTATGGGGGAAACAATATTTTTTTTAAATAGAGACTTAAAACTTTGTAGAAAGATTAGTCATCAGAATACAAATTAAGTACTTTCAGCGTTTTAGAAAATTCTACCCCTAAAAATAGGGGGCTAAAATAGGGGTGCAAAGTTTGTATGTGGGAAACTATTTTTTTTAGCTAGAGTCCTAAAACTTTGTAGTAAGATTATTTAAATACAAAGAAAGTACTTTCATCGTTTTGGAAAATTTCACCCCTAAGGGGGTAAAATAGGGTGCAAAGTTTGTATGGGAAAAACATATTTTTTTTAATAGAGACTTAAAATTTTTAAGAAAAATTACTTATTAGAACATGAAAAATACTACATTCGGCGTTTTACAAAAATCATTCCCTAAGGGGGTTAAAAAAGGGTGCAAGGTTTGTATGGGGAACACTTTTTCTGAGCTAGACACTTAAAACTTTGTAGAAAGATTACTTATAAAAATACAAAAAAAAAAAACTTTTAGCGTTTTGAAAAAATCTATCCCTAAGGGGGATAAAAAGGGGTGCAAAGTTTTTATCAGGGAAAGTTTATGTTTTTGAGTTAGAGACTTGAAACTTTGTAGAAAGATTACTTATTAAAATACAAAAAAAGAACACAAATCGTTTTAGAAAATTCCACCCCTAATAGGGTTAAAAAGGAGAGCAAGCTTTGCATGGGCAACACTTTTTTTGAGTTAGACTTAAAACTTTGCAAAAAGATTACTATTAGAATACTAAAAAAGAACTTTCAGCGTTTTAGAAAACTCCATCCCTAAGGGGATCCTTAAGATCCTTAAGAAGGGTAGCCAGTGTTGTGTGGGAAAAACTTTTATTTTTACTAGACTTAAAACTATTCGAAATGTTACTTATTAAAATTAATAATAAAGTACTTTCAGAGTTTTAGAAAATTCCACCCCTAAGGGGGTTAAGAAAGTTTTGTATGGGCAACACTTTTTTTGAGCTAGAGACTTAAAAGTTTACGAAAAAAGTTCTTCCAGCGATTAGAAAAATTCAACCTCTAAGGGGGTTTAAAAGGGGGTTCAAATTTTAAATGGCGAGCAATAAAATTTTAAAGTGTGAGTAAGAGATTTTTAACTTCGGTCTTATTCTGTACGTTAAAATACTACAAAACTGATTTCAGAGTTTTTCCAAATTCATCCCCTAAGAGTGTTAAAATTGGTTCAAAGTTTGAGTATTTCAAGGCATTTTTAAAGTATGAGATTTTTAACTTTGGTTTTAGACTGTTTGTTCACAAACTAGAAAATGAACATCAACTTTTTTTTTGATTATCCCCTAAAAGAGGGTTCAAATTTTGTATTGAGAGAAATCATTTTCTAAGACGATAAAAAGTTCTACGCGGACGAAGTCGCGGGCAACAGCTAGTTGCAAATAAAACTGCATAAAGTAATGTCAAAGTTCCCTCCACTCAAAAGGTATATAATTTATTATTATACAAGATATTCAGTGTTGCCATTTACAAAAATGTATGGCCCACCATGTACTTGCCGTATTGTACTTAGTAACATTGCCTCTCATAGAGCTCATCTATACATATAATAAAGCTGAAGAGGGTCGAAAGTCTGTACATGGAAGATATTCGAAAAAAAATTGGCTAGGGATACTTAGAATCGACAACAGAACACGTTCTAACAGTTTTTAGAATTTTTGTCTGTTTGTCTGTTTATCTGTTTATCTGTTTATCTGTTTGTCTGTTTATGTGACCGCGCATCACGTGAAAACGGCTGAACCGATTAAGATGAAATTTGGTATAGAGATAGTTTGAATCCTGGGGAAGGACTTAGGGTAGTTTTTATCCTGGAAATCAACCCCTAAGGGGATGAAATGGGGGGTGGAAATTTGTAAAGAGCTACTTAAACCGCTGCACCGATTTAGATGAAATTTGGTATATGATTAGTTTGAGTCCCGGAAAAGGTTAAAGAATAGGTTTCATCCCGAACATCTTTCTTTTAGGGGGTAAAATGGGGGGGTGAAAAATTGGATGTAACCCATTTTGATGAAATTTGGTTAGGAGGTAGTTTAAGTTCTAGGGAAGGACATTGGATAGTTTTTATTCCGGAAATCTTTCCCTGAGGGGGTGAAATGGGGGGTGAAATTTTGGATGGACTCCGTTTAGATCAAATTTGGTATAAATATAGTTTGAGTCCCGGAAGATGACAATGGATAGTTTGAATCCCGAAAATCATCCCCCAAGGGGATGAAATAGGGATGAAAATGTGGATAAATCCCATTTAGTTAAAATTTGGTATAGAGACAAAAGGAGTCCCAGGGAAGGACAATGCATAGATTTTATCCTGGAAAATCATCTCCTGAGGGGGTGAAATGAGGGGTGAAAATTTGGATAGAACCGATTTAGATGAAATTTGGTATGGAGATAGTTCAGAATCCTGGGGAAGGACTTAACATAATTTAAGTCCAGAAATCATCTCCTAAGGGGGTGAAATGGGGTATGAAAATTTGGATGGAACCCATTTACGGTATAGCGAGTTGGAGTCTTGGGGAAGGACATAGGATAGTTTACTCCTGAAAATAATCCCATAAGGGGGTGTAATTGGGGGTGAAAATTTGTTTGTGACCCATTTTGATGAAATTTGGTTGAAAGATAGTTTGAGTCCCGGAATATGACAACGGATAGTTTTAATCCCAAAAATCATCCTCTCAGGGATAAAATAGGGGGTGAAAATTTGGATAAAACCCATTTAGATGAAATTTGGTAAATAGATAGAAGGAGTCCTAGGGAAGGACAATGCATAGTTTTTATCCCGAAAAATCATTTCCTGAGGTGGTGAAATGAGGGTTGAAGATTTGGATAGAACCCATTTAGATGAAATTTGGTATAGAGAGAGGTAGAGTCCTAGGAAAGAACATAGAATTTTTTTTATTCCGGAACATATAAAAGGAGGAAATCATCCCCTAAGGGGGTGAGAAATGGTGGATGAACATTTGGATTGAACCCATTTACGGTATAGCGATAGATAAGGAAGGACATAGGATAGTTTTATCCCGAAAATCATCCCCTAAGGGGGTGTTATTGGAGGTGGAAATTTGTTTGTGACACATTTTGATAAAATTTGGTTGAACGATAGTTTGAGTCCCGGAAAAGGACATATAATAGTTTCTATTCCAGAAATCATCCCCTAAGGGGGTCAATTGGGGGTGAAAATTTGGATGGAACCCATTTACGGTATAGCGGTAGTTGGGTTGGGAGTCCTGGGGAATAGGAACATTAACATTACATAAGTAAATTGACGTTCCAAGGGTAAAGGTACCTTATGGCAGCCTTAGTTTTGAAGATGTTTTCTAAAACGGGGTAAAAAAGACGTTTGATTATGGCTATTTTGAAAACTATTAGATGTAACATATGAAATGTCTAAATTACAAGTCAGTTAATTTAATCCTACGGTTTAGTAGAGAAGGTCCTTACGGCCGTGTGATATGAAAATATGCAAAATAATACTGAAAAAAGCCTACACGCATCGATACCCTTTCCTTCATACAATCCATACTAATATAATGCGAAAGTAACTCTGTCTGTCTGTTACCTTTTCATGCTTAAACCGCTGAACCGATTGAGATGAAATTTGGTAAAGAGATACTTTGAATTCCGGGGCCTTCCCAAAGAGTCCTTACTAAAGATAGTTTTTATCTGGAAATTCATCACCTAAGGGGGTGAAAAGGGGGGAGAAAGTTACGATATAAACGAGTTCCGCGCGGACGAAGTCGCGGGCAAAAGCTAGTATAATATATATGTTTTTTGTCATCATGTTGAGATTAATTATTAAAATTATATATGTCATGCATGAATCGGTTTTTCATTTATTTTAATTATCTAGATATAATAAATTTTAACGGCCTCCGTAGCCCAGTGGGTAGTGACTCTGCCTACGAAGCTGGAGGTCCCGGGTTCGAATCCCGGTCAGGGCATTTATTTGTGAGTTTATCACGAATATTTGTTCCTGAATTATGGATGTTATATATGTATATAAGTATCTATATGTATTTATCTATTATATATATCATCGCCTAGTACCCACAACACAAGCCTTACTGAGCTTACCTACCGTGGGCCTAGGTTGATTTGTGTAAGATTGTCCCGTAATATTTATTTATTTATTTAATAGGTACTCAAGTAGAACTACCATGGCGGCATTCGCGCTTGGGCTAGCCATTAGGCTAGATCCCTAAGTTTTCTTTATTATACCATCCGAACCAGTTTTTAGAGAAAATTTGCATTTAGATGCATAGTTGTTATACTTACATTTTTTTATTACAGCGTAAGGTCCTAGTGGTAACTTTAGGTAAATTTACTCATGGGCAATAAAAAAAAGTCCATCATTTCAAGTTACATTATCTTTTTATGATATTGATAATATTTTGAATTTACACTTTATTGCAAATAATTTGGTGGTCTACTGTACAAGTAACTACGCAATCGAAGACGTCAAAAGCTCTTATTTCCTTTTGATAAAGAGTTTTGACGTCTTCGTTTGCGTAGCTACTTTTGATGCTGACTTTACCTACGTTATCAATTTTGACATGAGGAAAGTAACCTATTAAAGCTGCGACACGACGCAAGTCGAGAAAATCTTTCCTCCTCTTTCTAGTTTGGTCAAGTGAGACAGGAGTCGCGCTCAGTAGCGCGCGACGCGACCCGGTCGAACTTGTTCTAGACCCCCGGGTTCTAACAATCATATAGTCAAGAATTTTATAATATCAGTCTTTATTGTTTCTTAATTTGGTCGGAACGGCGTTTCAAGGAACGCAATATTTACCAATGCACGCCCAATGAACTCATCGTTTGACTTTCATGTAGAACATTAACACTTTCACTGCCAGGAACCCGCACAGGCGGGCGCCTACGCCGTTGTCGCGTTCCGCTACATACGGGGAAAACCAAGGGATCGGCTACGAGCGTAGCGCGCAGCGATTCGCGGCACTTAATGTGATACTAACTAGGTACGTCAAAACAAATCTTGAACAAAGGCTGTTCAAGTAAAAATTTGCTGCTGTTTTAAATAACAGTTTTTATTACACCTATTCCATATAAAAATATCCATAAGTGCATAACGCATGCGCAATGTGTGTATTTGTTTCTAATTTAGCTCAAATTATCGATTTATGGTGAATTATAACCTAAAAATGTTACGGGTAACGTAGATTGTATTGGAAATTCAATACAAATCCTGCAATTTAGTGTAGGTACTTCTATGTTACCGTAACATATAAGTTATTTATGTTACTAAGTGGCAAAATATACGACCTTACCCACATGTGGTATTATCCTGGTTCTTTCGAAAAATATTCGTAATTCATTTAGGTACCTACCTATCTGAAAACTGAACGTTTGATATTTCGAAACTAAAGCGTCAACACGCCGTTGTAGTATGAAGTTTTGCTGCAAATAACTGTCTACACCAGGGACTGATTTCGGTTACGGTTATACCGGTAATGAACCGGTATTCCATTACGGTACCGTTATGTCGTAAAGGTTATGCGCGCCGCGCGAAAATAACGGTACCGTAACCGTTTTGAAATAAAGGTTAGCGGTACCAGTTTTAAACGATGCCGTTACCTTTATAATACCGGTATTATAAAGGTTATCGAGAAAAGTAAGCGAGCTGGCACTCTACAGAGGAAGCATTGGCTACTAAACATTTAAAGATAAAAAGACAAAGCAGCAGAGCCTTTGCCGGCGGTTTGGCAACAACTCCAGGCCAAAGTCGATATATCGGTACCTTTAAATAGCGGTTACGGTACCGGAAAAAATAAAGGTACCTTTATATTTCGGTAGCGAAATATAAAGGTTCCGCTACCGAAACCGCTATTTGACAACCGATATGACGTCATACCGTTAAAATATAATACCGGTATTTTTCGGTTATGCAGTCCCTGGTCTACACGGTCCGTGCGGTGCGGACCAAGGTCGCTCGGTCGGAAGGGCTTGTTGGCGACCGTCTAGCAGACGCTTATCATTCATTTTGACAATATGAATCTTTATGCTCATAAGTTGGTCTGGGTGCGAGCCAAAAGCACAAAATTATCGACATACTTAATTCAATTCAATTCAATTTATTTATTTTTCCAAGATAACAGTGAGCTCATTATTGTTAGTATGGCTTAAAATGTTAGTACTTAAAATAAAAATAAATAAATATTTGGGGACAATCTTACACAAATCGACCTAGTCCCAAACTAAGCAAAGCTTGTACTATGGGTACTAGACGATGATATACATACTTATATAGATAAATATATACTTAAATACATATAAAACATCCATGACTCAGGAACAAATATTCGTGCTCAACACACAAATAAATGCCCTTACCGGGATTCGAACCCGGGACCTCCAGCTTCGTAGGCAGAACTAAGTTAAGTGATGCTGTTAATACCGAGCGTGACAAAACTTTGGGGGGTATAGTCATATGGCCGGGTTGGGCCGTAAAGGATCGTCGGTCAGATAGAGCTTGTTAATATGGTTTGATATTGCCCCAGTACAACTGATAAAATCAAAAGCTAATCGTCGTCAGTCCAAACGTCGATATAAAATGTAGGTATTATTCATTAAAACTTAAAATTAATTAACGAGTTACACAATGGGCTCATATTTTGAAAATAAAGCAAATAATAACAATACAATACAAATTTAATAGGTACTCCTTATTGCACACCTCAAAAAATAAAACAGTACAGAACATAAAGATTACAGTAGATGTAGACAACAGGCAAATTAATACAGCAAACAACAGCAGAAAGCAAACGACGGCAGGAATAACAATACAAATACGCACCGCACCGTAGATATTATGTAATCTGTCTATTGAAAATATTAGGAACAAAAATAAAATATGAAATAAGTATAACCTAATGGTACATTAATGCAGACGCCGGCAAAGAAGGTCTTGCCGGTTGAGTAGGTATAGAGATATATAGGAGTAGATATAGGATAGTGATACGAAGCCGGCAAGCCCTTTTCACGGCATGTATAGTGCTTTTTTCAAACATGCAATGAAATAAATAAAAAAAAATTCAAGAAATCAAACAAATGCTGAACGCCGTGATGCTGTGCCACAAATTGTGGAATGAAAATAAAAAAAAATACTTCCCGGCCTAGGCCTTCAATTACGTATAAAATTCCTTTACGGTTCTCTCAAATTGTTCCGCCCGAAACGTGATACTTTGAAGCCTGTTATTATAACGCACGGAATCACGACATTTCATTGCATGTTTGAGAAAATATACCTAAATTGTCTTAAACCTAGAAAGTTATTCTTAAATCGTGTCGAGTTATTACCATTGTTATCAATAAAACCACAGTAAAACAGTCTGCAGAACACTGGTTAATGAACGCATACTGCGACATTTCTTGGTAGAATCGGAACTTCTTAAGCACCTTACACACTTCAAGCATGATGGCCGTCCGACAACGGACGCAACTATATGACGGATTCTGACATTAGCTGGACTCGGCCGCGACTCGGAGCGGCGGTGGGGTAGCGATGGACCATATACTGCAACTAGCTTTTGCCCGCGACTTTGTCCACGTGGAACTGTTTTATATACCTTCATACAAACTTCCACCCCCCTTTTACCTTAGGAGATTTCCGGGATAAGAACTATCCGATGTATCCTCTGGGTTCAAACTACCTCCATGTCAAATTTCATCTCAATCAGTTTAGTGGTTTAAGCGTGAAAAGGTAACATACAGAGTTACTTTCACATTTATAATATTTGTCCATACTCCCTCGCTCCCATCCATACTTCCATAAGTATGGATGGGAGCGAGGGACGCGTTCTATCTCGCTCCCACGTCATATCGCTCCAAGTCATGACCGAGCCGTCAAACTCCGTTGGCTCTCTCACTCAGTCTCACTGCTGCGTACCCCGACGACCTTGAACAACCCCCGAGCAGGACGGACGTGTGTAAAGCGCCGTACACACATCGCCTCCTCGGCGCCCGAGCACTGTCATCAGGGGACGAAGCAATGCAACAGAATAGGATAGACAAAGTACATTTATTGCTATCTGGACTTCATCATATAGTTCAATTGAAAAACATGCCCGACGTATGTAGGTAGCTTAAGGCGCTTGAGGACCAACTCCAACGATTTTTGAACAATCGGAGACATTAATCTTGTAAATTACACTAAATGACATGGATAGTCTCTGACTGACTACTACAAACAAATTGATCATAGGCAAGTATAAAGCCTTTATCCGATGTATCAAGTCATCTCTACAAACAACCATAAATTTGTCATTACGATCTGCTGTAAACGTAATTTATCAATTACTACGTTTTTAAAGCTCTTTACAAACGTGATATTATTATTTAATTATGTACATACCGTAAGTTCTTAGAACAGTCTTCGGCTTCGTTTATTTTTGCATAAGAATGTGTAAGTGCAAACGAGAGAGAAGTACACAACCAAAGAGAGAAAGAGACAAGTATAGAACTGCTCACAGACTGTATCTGTGTATATATTTGAAGTTGAACCGCCCACAATTTGTTTGCTTTGCCCTAAGGTTAACTGGTAGAGAATGCTTACGACATTAAGTCCGCCTTTTGTACGATATATTCTTCTATTCTGCAACAATTAAATAAATAACACACGTTGGACATGCCTTGAATTTGAATACGACATGAGTGGAGTGGGGTGGACGTCCACTTTTCCCTTGATTTGGTCCATACATGTATTTTCTTGGCTTCCATCTTTTTCGCCTGAATTCCACTTTTTCTTACACAATGGTTTTAATGTATTCGTAGTGTACTTAGTATTTATTCAAACATCTTTCCTCGTCTATTTTCATTGATTTTCAGCAGGCTTTTCTTTTCTTTCATCATGTTATGCACTACTTCGTAAAAAAAACCTCAGTCTAGCTAATCTTTTCCAATTCTCCATCCGCCGCCAGTAAATACCACATTTCAATGGCTTCTAGCCTTTTTCCCTCAGCGCGGATTTCCTCGTTTCAATGTTGATGATTGAGATATGTACACCATCTATTTTTTTTTGATATAGCCTGATATTTTCTTTCTTTCTTTCTATAAGTAGAATTAACTTTCCGGATAGACATTTTAATATATGATTACTTATTATGCCAACGTCGAATCGGTTCTGTTGTCCATTTTGGCTCCAGAGTTCTTAATTGAATCAGGAACCTTCACTTGTGGTGTATATTGCCTTCCTTGAATCGAAAAAGCGGATCCTATGGTAGGTTTACAACCGGTAGTTTTCCAAGAACCACTTTCTGTTTGTATCACTTTTCCATCCCATAATGCCAGTCTGCAATAGATGTAATATTTTACTCGAATAGAATACGGAAATCATTACACTCCTTTTCGTTGGGCAGTCGTTTAAAAATCGCCGCTGGTTTAGTTTTGCAAATTCCACGGCTATAAAATATATATCTCTTCACCCATTCTTCCAACACGAAAAATACATCTGATGCTCCAATTTGATTACAGATAATATATAAAAGCTGGCGACAATAAGTTATTTTAAATGAAAATGCTCGTGTAGGTACCTTATATTTTTGTTCCTGGTACCATCCTTTTCCTTTCCCATTTTTCCTTTTCCCGTCAACTGAACCAATGTTTTCCATATGAGCCGTAAATATATTTATTTCCTTCAGTGGTAAACGGGATGGAAGCTTCATGTTTAAATGACCAGTGTCCCCTATCAGTCACTTCTTTGACTATAAACACAAATAATGCCAGTGATGTTAAAGCACATCAACACATTGAAGTATAACATTTTTGGAACTAGTTGAATGTCAGAACTGCTCGAATATTTGGATGCAAATGATTTGTATAGTAAGGCTAGACCATTAAAGGACTGATTGAAAACTGAAATAAACGATTTCCGTTTAGATACCCAAAAATAATGTGTCACTACACTAGCTAAACATGCATTCATCAGTACCAACTAACTAGGGTTGTCACAAATGGTTACCTGGTGTTAGCTTTGCTCACGTATTGTAGGTGTAGTCTGGCCAAACGCTAGTTGAACACACTTGATCTTAGAGTAGATATAGTTAAACGTGCCCCCTCGAGGGTGCCTGCCTTGTCGGGATGGATGGTGGAGGGGCTTAGTAACCGTGGACTGGTCACCCACGGCGAAGCTAAGAGGCACCCAGATCCAGCTTGTTGGGCTGCCGGCTGGCCCGAGGAGGGCGCTCCTAGCGGGCTTGGCTAAGCCCGCGTAGGATGCGTTGGGGGGTTACAGCAGAAGAAGAGGAGTGCCGGTGTTGCGGTTCACCGTTCTGCCTATCTTTTGCGGCCGAGGTGGGATCGCAGGGGGAGATGCGTGTTGGTATAACGGTGCGCCACTCTCCCTACCCCCTGCGAATTTGGCGGGGTCGTTCCGCTGAAACGGCATTGGTGGGACCGCAGAGGAGGAGGAATTCCGGTTACGGTACGCCGACAGACCTGATCCGCCACCGGGTGCTGGATTTTCCGCACCCATGATCAAGTAGTGGACTCAGGGGGGTTGATGGCGAGAAACGCTCATGTTTTATACTATAATAACTTAATAACCTATTTAAATCTAACAATTTTTAATGTGATTTGAGCTGTCAAAAAAGCTCGTCGACACAACTGGTGACCAAAGAGCTGGCAGCTTCCTCGCTCAACGCTTAAGCATTGCGATTCAGCGAGGTAATGCTGCCAGCATCTTTGGCACGATGCCGCGGGGGCCTTATTTAGATGTTTTTTAGTTTCTAAGTTTAGTTTTGAGATTTTGTAAATATTTATTTAAGTAGTTTCTTAATTCGTTTTTTATTTAGGTTTTTTTTATACTTAGTTTTAATTTAATTTACCATTACTTAGGTATGTCAAGTGTATTTTCATATATAAAATTAATATTATAAAAAATAAAATTAATGTGATTTACATTCTAATTTAGTAACATTTCCCTTATAGGGATAAGTTTGCCTCTTATACAATCAAGTGCTTACGCCATGCATTTAACTTAACAAAAAAAAAAAAAAACAACTGAGCATGCTCGTACGTAGGTAACAGTTTATCCTTAAAGTTTCCTTTTAGCTAGCTAGTCAACGGTGACTCGCTATCCAGGGGGAACCCTTTAACTTTGATTTTAACACAGTTTTGCTTACTTTGGGAGTTTCTCTTAAGATATTAATTTTGTTAAATATTTTTGGTACAATATATTTAGACATTCTTTCACCATAATAGTTTCTAGTTTTCTGTTGTAAGTACTAGTTTTTTTTTCTAATCCTTCTTGTATTATATTTATTACTAACTTCTATTTTGTGATCATCATTATAATAATTCTAACCCTATTAAATATTCAACCTTTTTATCAACCGGTAAGATCTTACATAAGGGAAATAACTTGTCATATTCTTTGTTGCATTTTTTCCTAACTTTTTTGCTAACGAGGCGAGGAAGAGGTTGTGCGCAAGTGGGTCTCTTTAGCCCATACGGGAGTCCTACATAACCACTCGGGTCACCCCCCCACTCGGGTCCCGCGGAACTATGACAAAGACAACAAATTAAATATCTAATAAGGTCATAAGTCCTTACGGGCTGAACCGTGGCCAAGGTGAAAAGGAGAAAGAGAAAGTGAAAACATAACAAAGAACAGAAGCCCACACCAAAGATTGTCCTCAACTTCCCTAGGATCCCATCATTAGATCCTGACTCGGTGACAATGGGACCACCTCAGGAGTACAGTCTTTCGAATAAAAAAAGAATTTTGGAAATCGGTCCATAATTGACGGAGAAATCGGCGAACATACATTAAAAAAAAATATAAAAAAATACATACAATGGAACGTATAACCTCCTCCTTTTTTGAAGTCGGTTAATAAAGCGATAAGGGAATGCAATCAAAGTTAATATATTTCCTATTCCTATGTCTACAATCCATGTACTGTCTGGATGCAGCTTAAATCTTCCTCCAAAGATTCAACCATGGCAAGTTGATTTTTGTAGAGGCACAACCCTGTGCTATCAAATGTCGTACAAGTATGTCATAAACACGAATTTAATACAATTTGTTTTCCTAATCATTCTTAATCTAAATAAACGCATATACCTTCTCAGACCCGTCGCGGGTAAAGCCATAGTAACAGACTCCCCGGTGAGTCAGCAACAATTGACCATCTTCTTAGACAATGCCCTAAATTTAACCTGAGTAGAATAGACCACGAAATCGTGTGTAACAATATAAATATAGACCCATACGACATCAAAAGTATAATTAAAAAAGAATCTTCAATTCAATCATTCACCAAATTCATCAACAAAATCATAGACAGCCTTAAAAAATTCAATAACACGTAAACTATATTTCATAGTACCAATATATTTTAAAGTTACATATATTCTAGTCTCATATGTCATAATAGTTAAAAGAACCAAAGTTCGCCCGTATTCCTGGCGGGGTCTTTGGATCATAAAACCATAGTTTATTTAAAAAAAAAAAAAAAAAAGTCACCTAAGGACGCAACGGGTTCGTAGCAAAGTCAGGTAAACGCCCGAGTGCTCGACGCTGTACCAGTATATGGCATGGGCACTCTATGTCAAAGTGGCAAGGCTTACATGAAGAAAAATCCTCTTATTTCGAATTTAACCCATATTGCTTCGTCATAAAGTGCCCTTGCCATATACTAGTACAGCGTTGAGCACTCGGGCGTTCAGAGAGCTAATTGTGGCTCTCTTTGGGGGAGGCGGAGAGTCTTTCGGCTGATATGATGATGATGTGCGAAATTCCTAAAGACAATACTTGATAAGTAAATCAAGTTAGCTAATGTATGAATTACTAGAGTGGAGTTCCCTAAGCAAGTGCAAGCAAGCAGTATAAATTCACGGCAATGATACTGATGTCAATATTTCTGTTAATTCTAATCAATTGTGTTTAAGCTTCTAAAAGCTATATACCTAGTCAAGACTCGTACTTAACCAAAAAAAATACAGAAAAATAAACCCTCATATCTTTAGGGTTCCGTAGGTACCAAAAAGGTAAAAAAGGAACCCTTATGGTGCGACGTGGGTAGGCTGATCAACAAGGTGGACTGATGACCTGGTAAAGGTCGCGGGAGTCCACCGGATGCGGGTGGCGCAGGACCGGTCATTGTGGCACTCTTTGGGGGAGGCCTATGTCCAGCAGTGGACGTCTTTCGGCTGATATGATGATGATGATGATGATGGTGCGACTCCGTCCGTCTGTCCGTCCGTCCGTCTGTCACGACGTTAAATATCTCAGGAACTGCTTAAGCTATCTATTCTATGGGTGTGTGTATAACGTGTATAAAAATAAACATTTAAATATACATTTTTATTTTGTGTGTAAATGATGAATATATGAGGGGGGTTAAAACCACAAAGTCTAGTAAATAGATCAAGTGGAGTATCATATGAAAGGGCTTGAGTTGCACTTTCTAAAACCTTTTAATTAATTAAGGATAATGTAGAAAAAAATACCACCCCCCCTTATCTACGAAGTTTACTAAGCAAAAATTCTGAAATTATTACATATGATTAAGAATAACATAAATAATACAGGAAAAATAAAACGATATCTCTAACTAGCGTATTTGTTTTTATTTTTCAAAAATGATTTCTTAATTACATTCGTAATTAATTTATTTTGTATGTAATTCATATCAGATTATCTTTAAAGTCCCTACTTTCAAATAAAAAAATAAATAATCTAAATCTATACGTGTGATAAAAAGCTATCGCTGATAAACAAACATACTCTGACATGACGGGTACCTATGGTGTATGAAAGTTTGTACGGAACCCTCGGTGCGCGAGTCAGATTCGTACTTGACCGGTTTTTTTATGCCTGTTTGAGAACAAACGAGCAAGGCCTTGTCAAGCATGATTGGTATCTCAATAACACCAGGCTCTTTAGGGAATAAAGGCTAATTTTGCCTGTAGAAAATATCTTAGATATGACGGTGTCTATTACGGGAAGATAACGGGTTAATTCGTATGTTCTCAACTGTGGTGGGTAGTGGTCGAGGATTTTCCGGGTTTGTATCATAGAGTATAATGGTTTGTCTGTTCTGAGATAACTTATTCTTCCTCAGGTGCATTCTTTTGACGACACGTGTATTTATTGTTTATTTGTTTTGTTTATTTGTTTATTTATTAAGGACCTTCAACAATAAGCATACCATTACATAATATAGCACAAGCACACATTAAAACCAAGTACCTTATTAATTACAGAAGGACACAGCATGCACCAATTAATAGTGAAAATAAAAATAAAAACAGATAACAATTAGTTTGACTCCTAACCTATTCTATGTCAGATTCAAATTTTAAATGAGATAAAATCATAAAATTTGTGCCAAGTCAGGCTACAGACCAAGTCTTGCTAGCAACCGTGGCTTTTATGAATGGGATAGTTGACGAGTTGAGATCAATACAATTCTGATGTTTCTTATAAGCCGTAAACATCCGTGACAGGGGAAAGTGTACCTTGAGGTTAGTACGATGAGTAGCTAAACTGAATAGCTTAATATTACATGCTCTAGGAATTCTAGAGGGTGCGTGGACATTTATTTTCTGCAATAAATCTGGGCAATCTAATGCACCGGTAACAATTCTCTTCAAAAACACTAGATCATTTAAGTATAGTTCTTCTGTCAGCCAACGATCCCATCTCATTCTCATTTAGATAAGGTAAACGTCCCTATGGTTGGTACCCTTCATTTTGATTATGAGTCTGTTCGTCACTTGTATTGCTTGGATTAAGAATGAATGTGTCAGATTAGGTCCCTGTTGAGTACAAGAATATTTACATTACTCTGCTTATATTGATAGTTATTTGAAATTCAACAATTACGTTTTTCGAAATTAAAAAAAAAATTGTTTTGCGAGTTCTACAGGTCACAGAGCCGGTAGTAATATTACCGATAGATATAATAATATTAAGTAGGCTTATTTTCTAATGCAACGTTTCTTAACCTTCACTGGAATGTTGTTTTGGGCATTCAAAACACAAATATCTATTCGTATCTCCGCATCTTTATAAAACCTGGTCTATCAATCCCACCAAACCTTCAAATAAAAAGTTATCTTCACAAAACCTCACTAGACTTTCAGGCTCCATGATTTATTACCAAATAACCAGCATAACGTGCATGTTTCAAACGAAAATCTACCTTAACATTAAGGTATTAAGAGCCATTTCCAGTTTCGTGGTATAGCTCTCAATAGGGGCACTATCGTTGTGGTTGAGATTATTAAATGAGGCCTATTTTTTATAAAATTGTCATTGGAATTGAAGTCTTATATCTAGGGTTGTAGAGTTGCTTTTCAAATGGACTACTTTGATGCAATTCGGCCAACTCTAATCTCAAGTACCTATACTAACGACAGTCCAATATTAACATAGATTAGTACTTCTCAGCTGTTGCGGGTAGCCTCGAATCGAAACAAGGGAATATATACTGTCAAACATGCCTACTTTGCCACCGGGGGGAACTTTGCCCAAGAGGAAAATTTTAAAATTTGCTTCTTGGGCAAAGTTCCCTCTGGTGGCAAAGTAGGCATGTTTGACGGTACTCTATTCTATTAACGCAAACTTCATTTTAGTCATTGATGAAAATAATGAGACAAATAGTTCAGATTTGCGCCATCGCCTATTTACGAAGGTCAAGTATAATCGTTTCCACTGCATTATCGAGTCAAATAGTGGCGTAGGCTGAATGTAAGATTGAATCCTATTTTCTGAAATTCTGAATAAATATTAAATGATCTACAATATCTACATTATACCCACATAATAGGGAAGAATAGTGTCATAGGTACTAGGTACTTAGTTACCTATTCTTACGGTCTCGGAAAATCCTTACTATTGTATTTTAATTGGCAATTGTATTTACAAAGCAGATCATTTTGGCAACCGTATTAAAAAAAAACCGGCCAAGTGCGAGTCGGACTCACGCACGAAGGGTTCCGTACCATTTCTCCTCCTAGCGTTATTCCCGGTTGTGCCCCTAAAGGAGCCCGGGGTCCGCTTTGACACCTTATCCCAAGATTTGGCATAGGCACTAGTTTTTCGAAAGCGACTGCCATCTGACCTTCCAACCCAGAGGGAAAACTAGACCTTATTGGGATTAGACCGGTTTCCTCACGATGTTTTCCTTTACCGAAAAGCTAACGGTAATTCCGTACATACGTTCCGAAAAACTCATTGGTACGAGCCGGGATTCGAACCCACGACCGCCGCTTGACAGCCGCATGCCTGAACCACTAGGCTACCGTAGCTTCTTTTCGGTTCCGTACTATTATCGATAAATATTTATTTAATTCTGTTTTTTAGTATTTGTTGTTTTAGCGGCAACCGAAATACATCATCTGTGAAAATTTCAATTGTCGGGGGCCTCCTTAAATATTAATTTTATTCTGTTTTTTTAGTATTTGTTGTTAAAGCGGCAACAGAAATACATAATTTGTGAATATTTCAACTGTAAACTAACACGGTACATAACCACCTAACCTAACCTAACCAAACACCAACACGAGTGGAGGAATGAGGCTGGCTTAAGGCACTCTAAGCTCTTCATAGAAGGAGTGGACTCGGGCTGGACCAGAAAACTCTGGAAATCCAGTAGGAAGCAACTCAGAATTATATCTGGGGTGTTCAAGATGGGACTATCTGATAGTTTAGACTGTAGAATTGTGGTGAGGAGGATGAGACTATGGAGCACTTATTGTGTGAATGTCATGCCCTTGCCAGACAAAGAATGAACTACTTTGGTAACGGTTACCCGCAACCAAAGGAATTCAAGGTGCTCCCGGCGAACTGCATCATCCGCTTTGTGGAAATGATGGAGCAAGCCTGGGAGCAGGTATAAAGGAGAGGGCAAATGCACAAAAGATCCCACTGGGTCGAAGTGCATCCGAAAGGGCCCTCACCTAGATAAGATAAGATAAGATAAGATAACACGGTTCATAAGATACAGCCTGGTGACAGACGGATAGACAAACGGACGGACAACGGAGTCTTAGTACCTACTAGGGTCCCGCGCGGTTTACATACCCTTTGGGTATTACGGAACCCTAAAAACACGCTGCCTTAAAGTGTTATGTTTAATTATTTGATTGTTATTCTGTAAGATAGTTGTAAAAGAGTCAAAAAATACAAGTAAACTTATTTTGAAGTTTTCTTATTTAAATATGATTTTTTTTCAAATAAAACCACTAGGAAATAATTGTTCACAAGCTTAATAATCTACCGTTAATTTTTTTTCTCCTGTTACATGCCACACCCTGTATATACTGGTCCTTGCAAATAAAATAATAGTACATTACTTACCTAGGGCGGTTAAACAAAGAATGTCTCAGATCGCAGGTATTTGACGCCCGAGCCGAAGGCAAGGGCGATAAATATGCGCACTGAGGCTTTCTTTATTACCGCCCGTGGTAAGTACAAAATTTGACGTCTCTATCTGGCCAGGAAGTGGGGTTTTACGCACGCGTAGCGTGCGGTAATTCCTACTTTATGGCCAGGTATGACGTAAAAAATATAAATTATCCCCCCCCCCTGATTCAGTGTTTTTCCCTGTTACACTATTCCTGTGTTAACGATCATCAAGGACGGCATACATCGGAATTTAGACAATTTAGATGATTCATCGGTGAATCATCATCATCAATTCATCACCCTACCCACGCTGCGTCTTCCGGTACGTGGTCGCCACTCGAGAATCTTTCTGCCCTAACAGCCATCAGTTCTGCGTGCAATATGTGACTCTGTCCACTGCAGATAATCTCTGTTAGTGGTTGAATGTGTCACACTGTTAATATAAGTCATTCAAGTCGAATATATAACAGAAAACCAAATTGACCTTGCAAGTCAAACAATGCGCTCATATCATATGTTTTCATTATAGTTCACCACGTTACCGTTGATGCCAAAGATGTGTTAATTTTTGTGACTGCGATTATTATCGAATCTGCTGACAAAAACTTTGAACGTGAACATATTTTCAAACTCGACTGTGTACCTACTAGACACAAAAATATACCAACTGAATCATGTCATGTCTTTGTAAAATTTGACACTTTGGTGTTGTTTTAGAAGTGGTAATAACTTCGCGGTAGATGTCGCTACGAGGCATAAGAAGACATCATTAAAAAGTGTGGTAAGTATAATTGAAAGATTCGTTGATACGAGTGGGACTCACGATAGCTCAGTTGATAGAGCAGCGCACGTAATAAGGTCGTCGCAAATAATTGATAATGTTTTCAATTAGATTAAAAACCCTTTGTAGTTGAAGTTTATTTATGTATTTAAACATTATTGCACATAACAAATAAATTATCTACAAAAGACGGACTTATTGCCTCAAGGCATTCTCTTCAGTCAAACATAGGACCAAACCGAGACTTTTTTCTTTGAGATTATTTTGTGATTTCGTGAAATTTCGCCTAAATGAGTGCTTGGTCTGATGAAATAAAATTCTGCTTTAAACTCTATAGTCCCATGAAAATGTACACTTAACACTTAACGACCTTTAGAATTAGAATATATTTAGATAACAACGTAGTACACGTCGCTTTTATTACAGCTCAATGAAAACATTGTTGCAGACACCAGATGTGACCGCCCCGGCGTCAAATCCTGTTTCATTCCTTGTAACTACATCCGTACATAACCCAATGTTCACATTACATCACCGCCTCCCTACATCCTCGAATTCTCCAATCAGATTCCCCCAGCGATGGATAACGAACAGCTTTGGAATCACGGATCGGGGCATAACATCCAGCCCTGAGTAACGACGGTGGAAAATGATATTGTTACCATAATCGTCCCGGTCCAATCTTTTTCGGGATTCCGCTTCCATAGCAAATTATTTTCGGGTCGTAGGTTGGAGGATTTTAATCGAATCGTATATAATCGCGGGTCACGATTGACTGGGCAGCGATAAAGTAGGTTTTCATTTATTCTGATCATTACGGATAAATAAAATGAGGAGATTTTCAACGTTTGCACAAATCATATTTAGGGGCTTGTCGCTATCTGCTTCCCTTTCGTCGATTATACACATAAAACAATGTCTTTTCGGCCCTTGAAAGTTGTAAATTAACCCCTCGTATGGGTACGGATCCTTGCCAAGCATTTCAACCCATTGTTTTACATCTCAGTCTTCATTTGATTGGACATTTTTGAGATCCACATCCCCTAGGGGTTAAGCCTATTTTGGATTGATCTTTGGAGTGCATTAACACATCGTCTGCTTATAAGCGCGGATCCACGCTAAGCATTTGAGCCTATAGTTTAAAATATCAAGGTTATTTTTTGATTATATAATTTTGACATCCACATA
The DNA here is from genome assembly GCA_963854355.1 of Epinotia brunnichana. Classification (NCBI taxonomy): domain Eukaryota; kingdom Metazoa; phylum Arthropoda; class Insecta; order Lepidoptera; family Tortricidae; genus Epinotia; species Epinotia brunnichana. The sequence continues at coordinate 1,186,613 of OY977945.1, read as the reverse complement.
CGAGAGGTTTAAGCAAGATTTCTGCTTAGAACTAGAATCGTTCAGTGAAGAAACGCTCAATAGACTACTCGCGAATGGGGTAAATTGATAGTGGGTTTCATCGGATATTGGTAGATGGACTACAAAGATAATCCAGTATTGTGATTCAGATAACGTCACCATTGTAAAAACTGTGCTTAGAGGGTAAATTTGACTGTCTTGTAAATATTTTGATCAGCGCTGTGAGGACAAACATTAATTTGGTCGCAATAAATGGATTCGTGTACCTAAGTCTGTTCCCTACTATGAAGAATTTAATTCTACAGTCTAATTGCTAAGGGAACCCATTGCCACCGATCAACATCCAGGCGACAAACCGATTATTTCAAATGATAGCCAGAATGGTCTCAAAATAAATCTATTCACAGAATCGTTTCTCTAGGCCTCTTCCTAAAAACAACAATGACGTCACATTTTGCTTAGATCACAGCCCTCCTGTTCTCTGTTGACATAGCTAAACAAGATTAACAATTACTATCAAGCCAATCTCAGCTCGAATGAGGCATATCCTGTGTGTCGAGGGGCCTGTGTGTCGGACCCCGGCTCCAGGCAGTGCGCCGCCGACCAACCCAGTAAGTACACCTGCAATTTTATATTATTCTAATGGTTTTACCATATGACCGAATTTCTGATTTCTGAGATGTCTAAGAGACATTGCGAGCTGCGTTTGCTATTCGAAGTGGATTAATGACGATATACCCTAAATTTGAACCCTGAAATTGAACGTTGTCTACTTCCACAGACTTCGTAATAGGTGCCCTTCGAATAGCATTTAAAATTCGAGGATAACATTGATAGTTTTCGCAAAAGAGTTCATGTGGTCATCAGATATTTATGTGGGAAATCGTTCGAACAGCTTGACTTCTTTTACATCATTTCTTGTGGACCTTATGAACTGGGCAGTGGTAACATCGGTGACGTAACGGAATTGAAGACCGTCAGAAAGAAAGAAAGAAAGAAATTTATTTGCTAGAGACATGGTACAACGATATATGGAGCAGTGTTTTAGTCATGATCAGCACATCTCGCCAAAATTTTTGGTCATGCAAATTCTTTTGAAACTTATATTTACATAAATATTATTTGTCATTTTTTATACAAAATTACAATTAGCATACTTAAAGAATAAATACAATTAAATGACATCAATATTAAGTAATAATTAGGTTCTAAAATAATCTTGCACTGAATAAAAACATTTTTCTAGTAACCAATTGTATGATTGAGCTGTGAAAGGTTTGAGAGAAAGTGGCCTTCAGATTTCTAAATTATTCCCCTCGTGTTCAGCAAGACCGATAAACTACCGATTTCTTTCTAGTGTTCTAATAAGTATGAGACGGATAGTCTTATCTCGCGCGCGACACAGTTCGAGTGGTCTTGTGCTATCCGTGCTGAAATGGTTGGATGGCTATACATAGCCTAAGCCATTGTACCAACAGCCAGCAGCAAAATAACTTGTTCAAAATACAACCACAATCATTCGTGCCAACGTCTTGATCATTTGAGCGCTTCGTCCTCGTTGCTATAGCTTGTTCTGCTGTGACCTGTACGAGGAACTCAATATTTCAAATATCAAGTTAAACAATCTCCAATTATGGGTGAATACAAGATTTGTGCGAAGCTGTGTTTTCCTGTATTTGCTAAGCATGCTAGGTGTCAAATATATGAAAACACGTCTTCGCATGTCTCTGCTGAATATTTAGCGCTTTGAATCATAACATCCTGCAGTGGCCTAAATTCGCAGTTTGTATTGTATGTCCTATTGTGAAGTTGTACAAGAAAGATAAGAACAGAAGAAAAGAACAAGAAAGTAGGTACTGTATACTTAATGTCAATGTCACCTTTGTCGGAGAGTGAAAATTAGGTAGGTACTGTGGTTTGATATAATGGACTTTCTGTTCTTTGTATATAAATGGACAATAAGGTATCATTGGGTATTTACTAGTAAAATCACCTTAACGGATCTAAGCGTAAATATTTAAAGTCTGAGAGATTTGTGTAATGAAATCCGTTACTTCTTAATAGATTTAATAACATGAGTAATCCTATATTATTAAACGACCAACATTTGCATATTTACTTATTTTGTTTTTTTTATGGATTCTCGAAATAGGTTCTAATGATTTGGATGCGATTTACCTTACAGATTTTTACGGGGGCGAAAAATCAATATAGTTCACCACAAGAATACATTTTGTTTTTTTACTTAGACATTGAACCCCAATCTTGCCCTGATATTACGCATGTCCTTATATCTCTTACCGAAACAGTCACGTGGATGTCTGAATCCTTGAGGCCAATTGAGTGCGACAGGTCATACACTCGACCATACAATGATCCGTTCTGTTGGAACGAAGTTTTATTGGTTAATGCTGCTTAATGTTAAAATACGTGCGGGCTACGTCAGTGCAGAGGATAAATATGTACCTTACTGAATGTTAAAGTTACACTCATGTCACTAACCAAAGTAGATATATAGCTAGAATCAGTAAAACAAATCTGTATAAATGAACGTCCGATGCGTCGCACCCACACAGACACGCGTCGTCGCGTCGATACAGTAAACTTAAGGCACCGTTGGTTCAGCGAAGTTAAGCGAACAGAGTTTTTGAAACAATATAATGCGTCTGTTTATAATAATATGGTTTCAAAAAAATACGAATAGTAATCTTGAGGCTTTTCTGCAGCGAGATCAGTGATTCGAAACATGGCTAAGCAGTTTTCGCTCGATAGAAAACAATAACGAAGAAAAACGACGGCGTTTTTGCGCGGCCGAGCCACGGACGAGGCTCGGATGCGGCTCGGTGTTGGCACGGCCCGGCCGTAGCTCGGGCGGGCTTGGGTATGGCTCGGCCGGGCTTGGGTATGGCTCCGCCCCGAAAAAACGCCGACGTTTTTCTTAGAAAACGGCCCGGGCCGGACACGGCCCGTTCTAGCGTGAGTCATCCTTAAAATACACTTAATACAACTCAAAAGAAAATAGGGGCCACTAAGTATTTTGATTGCTACGTGAAAAATATAGTAAACGGTAATGTATATTTATTAAAATAACATGTAACAAGGCTTTTGTTTTAACTTATGCTAATAACCATTTAATTGTGTAGTCATTGTTTCACTTATTTCAATAACATGAAATTAGTCCATTGTCAACAGCAAAAACTAAACAGAAACTCTTTGCAAAACAAAACAAAAACTGACACAAGCTGTTTTTTTTAATGGTTTAGTAACGGGTGTGTCCTCCTCTCCTGTTTTCACACTCCTGGAGCCTTGAATGCATACTCTCGATTAAGTTTCTGATGTTTTCATTAGGTATCTCTTCCCACGCACGTTTCAGAGCATCCATAAGCTGTTGCTGGTTGTGAACCTCTTGCTCATGCTCCCTAACCCTTCGTTTTAATTGGTCCCACATATTCTCTGTTGAATTTAAATCCGGACTATATGCTGGCCATGATGGTAGGACACGAATATGGGAGTAATCCAGTACAGTCTGAGTGGCCCGAGCTGTGTGTGGGCGGGCATTGTCATGCATTAACCAGAACCCTGGCTCCACTCTCTGTGAGAATGGAATCATATGAGGCCTGATGACTTAATCGATGTACCGTTGTGCAGTTACTGTGCCTTGATTTAAGAAAACCAGCTCAGTTTTGCCTTGTAAGCTAATCCCAGCCCAAACCATCACACTAGGACCTCCAAAGCGGTCAATTTCCTTGATGCAGACATCGGAAAATCTCTCACCCTGTCGTCTCCATACTCTAATCCGCCGATCATCACTACAAAGCTTCACTTTACACTCATCTGTGAAGAGCACCATACCCCATTGATTCATGCTCCAATCTGAATGTTCGCGGCAAAAACTTAAACGATTTCCACGTTGAACCCTAGATAAAGGAATTCGTACTACTCGGCGTCTGGACCTTTGCTGGTCTTCATGCAGTCGATTACGTATCGTTTGGTCACTAACACGAGTCCCCGTTGTCAACTGTAGGTGATTTTGTAACTTACGTGCCGTCACAGAGCGCTCTCGACGGGCACTCAATCGGATGTAGCGATCCTCTTGTGCCATAGTCGCTCGCACTCTGCCCGATCCAGGCCTTCTTGCAACACTGCCAGTCTCTTGGAACCGATCCCACACATTTTGGATGGCTCGGCGAGAGAAACCTAACGAAAAAGCTACAGACCGCTGTGAATGACCTTCAGCAATTAATGTAACGGCTCTGGTGGCAGTAATGGTATCCATATGCCTTCGTTGACGTGGCATTATTAACAAAAGATGTTAAAAGAAGCAAAAGATGGACAGAAATAGTTTTTTAACAGAATAAAATTGTGATTCCATCTGAAAGGAATTTGACCTGAAACTCGTTTTTTTTATTTGCTTCAATTTCTGGCCAGCTGTAAGACTTAAACACCAGCATTAAAGAGGTTGGATACTGAAGGAGGCCGGACATCATTAATTAGTCACTTATTAATTAGTTAACATCTAAAAATTTACTCAAAAACAGAAATATGTAAGTGACCCTTATCTTAGTAGGTAGGTATACATTCGTAGCAAATTATGCACAAAAGCAAACATTGGTTCTAAAAATCGGCAATATCATGTTTCTCTGGAACTTAGTGATTAATTTTAATATATTTAAACGCACAAAAAATTAAAATTAAAAAACAAGATATCCGCGCTTCCGAACACGCATTTCCTTCTTTTAAACTTTTAAAACCAGTCATATGAGGCGATCGGGCGGCAAACGGACTGCGGCGCTACCACGAAAATCGAAACTCGAAGTTCGTATACCTGCATACCTGTTACTCGAGTATTGTACATAAGTGCGATAGAGAGATACCCGAACTTCGAATTTCGTTATCCAATTTTAAAATGATTAGGTACTTGTCAAATTACCGTATTAATAAATGAAATAAATGAATTTTATTCTGCAAGTAGGCCGCAATGGCACTTTTACAAGTCAACATTCTAACTACTGGCGTTTCTGTTAAGAAGAACCAAGACCACTGTTAAGAAGAAACGCCGAAACAAACTCAACAGTCAGTACCTAATTTTAAGAATCAAAAAAGTAGCTTAAGTAGTACAATGATAGTATTTAACCTACTTAAAATAAGTAAACCTTAATATGAACACAAAAAAAAACATAATACAACTATTAGCTAAATTGTTGGGAATGCTTACTTGTAGGAACCGAGTCATCTAGTTCCCTAGGCGTGATGCAATTACCATTAAATTATGAATGATTAAGCTATTTTGGGCTCTGGTTTGGGCCATGAATTTCTGTCAGTTAGATAATTCTCAACCCTGTAATAAGCCTTTGACATCAATATTTTTTTCAGGTCTTAATTGTTAAAACTTGCTCACTTCAAAAAAACACTTGATACTTAGGTAAAGAGAAAAACACGATTAGGTATAATCTAGTATTAAAAAATAAAGACAGCCACAGAAGAATACACTAACTTTGAAACAATAGACCCTCAGACCTCCATTGAAGCCGTTACAGGAGTGAGTTACTACTCACCTAATTACTCCGTCGTTTAATCAGGCGTGCGTTTGTGCCGTAACTCAGTGCAGCGAAATTCAAACCTGAAATTAGGCGGAGTTAGGCCCCTACGTTGGGCGCCAAATAAGGCTACATTTTGTTTTGCCACAATAGTTGTTATCCAGTCTGGATTAGCAGAATGCAATAGTCTAAATTGCACTTACCTGCCATGATTGGGGCGACAGAGAGCTAAATGAGTGTCCCGTTCCCACATTGTATGCCCCGAGCGCAGCTAGCGTTTGCAATCCTAGTAGTTTAATGGCTCGCTTTGTATTTGATTTTTGTTCTTCTATTAACATGAATTATTTTATTTGGCAGACATAACCAAGCAGAATGTTCGTCGCCGTGCTGTTCTTTAGTCTGTGCGTGGTCGCACGCTCAATGCCTCCGGACAAGGTATGTTAAAACAGCCTCTCACCCTAAACGCATATACATTCTCCGTTCCGTCGTCACAGAGGGATAGACATCATCATCATTAACATTTAATTTATTTTTATTAAATTTAAGAGCTTGGCTCTTGTCGGTGGAGTATGCGCCAGTTCTCTCGGTCCTCGGCTACTTTCTTTAGGTCCCGGTAAGACAAGACATTTGCTTTTACTTTTAGTTGCTGTACAAAGCTTATCCTTGGTCGACCTCTACCCCTTGATCCTTCGATCTTACCTTCTATAATATTTCTAAAGAAAATGTCGTATCTTATCAAGTGACCTATCATTTTGCCTCGTCTATTTTCAATTGTGTTCAGCAGGTTTCTTTTTTCTCCCACCATTCTCAACACTTCTTCATTTGTCATTCTGTCCGTCCAGCTTATTTTCTCCATTCTCCTCCAGAGCCACATTTCAAACGCTTCAATCCTTTTTCTATCTCTTTGAGTCATTGTCCACGTCTCACACCCGTATAATGCAAGATAGAGGGATATACATATGATTTATTTGTTTAAATATAGATATGTAGGCACATTATAACTTAACCTTATTATTTTCAGCAGCTCAGTCCGATCCACATAATAAAAACTCGCAGCATAGACCTGAACAATGCGCACGCGTTGACCATCGAGAGCAGACTCGACAGGATCCTCGAGCCTACTGGATATAAGCTGGAGCTGGAGCCCTATCTCGAAGACGGCGTGTTTAAGGTACGCCACAATTACTGTACCCTGGTCTTTTTATCATGAATTGTGGGCCTGGGAAGGTAAAATTTGACGTTGAGTGATATACCTTAGCATGAAGTCGCTGACAATAGTTTTACGTTCAATCGACATGAGAGCTGCATGACGAGGTTATAAGACCGCTGAACCTCTCAAAATATTCTAGACACAGACAGTATAATTATAATACTAAATACAGTCTGGAGTAAAGTTGGAGTTTAATTCCCAGAGCAGGATTGGACTCTGCAACTTTCCTGCGACTTTGAGAAGCTCAGTAAGATGCCAATTGCTTCGGTGTAGAAGGTCGCACGCTCAATTTTTACGCCTTATTATATGATATTTTATTTTGACCCTCTGTACATTCTTTGTACCGCTTGTTTGAGAGTTTAGCAATATAGGATATTGTATCGTATAATATTTTGAACTGTGTAGGGGCACGTAAGCATCAACGTGAGCTGGCTGCAGGACGCAGATGAGCTGCAAGTGCACTGCGCGCACGAGATCGTGATCAGTGACGCGTCCGTCATGGCGCATGTGCCGGCTGACAAGTGAGTATACAATAGCCACAGTTAAATACATATATTAAGACCTTTAAAGACCCTTACGCTCATACGACCTTTTTATGCGTGCGCTGCGCTCCATTAAAAACCATTACGTCACAGATGCACATTTGAGTCCGCCGAAGCCCGCTTACGTTTATTGTGGCGACACGCGTGTCTGAATGAGTGCGTCAAACGGACGCTTATACGGTTTTTAGGGTTCCGTACCAAAAAGGTAAAAAAGGAACCCTTATGGCGCGACTCTGTCCGTATGTCCGTCTGTCCGTCCGTCCGTCTGTCACAACGTTAAATATCTCAGGAACTACTTAAGCTATCAATTTGAAATTTGGAACAACTGTTAATAGGGTTAAGAGTTTAAGACACGTGTATGGAAAATGAAAACATTTTTATTTTCTGTTTAAATGACGAATAAGAGGGGGGGTTAAAAAAGCAAAGTCTAGTAAATAGATCAAGTGGAGTATTTTATGAAAGTACTTGAATTTTACTTTCTAAAACCGTTTTTTTTTCTACAGTAGATAAATTTTGATTTATTAAGGAAAATGTAGAAAAAAATACCATTTCCCCCCCTTATCTCCGAAGTTTATAAAGCGAAAATTCTGAAATAATTACATATGATTAAAAGTAACATAAATAATACAGTAAAATAAAACAATATCTCTATCTAGCTTGTTTTTTTTATTTATCAAAAATAATTTCGTAATTTGTAATTTACTAACTTTTGTATGAAATTTTATATTTTTAATTCCTATCAGATTATCGTTAAAGTCCCTTCTTTCAAACAAAAAATAAATAATGTAAATTGGTACCGTAACATGGGGTGAGTAGGGTTCGCGGGGAGAGTTGGGTTATGAATAGGGAGAGAAGGGTTAAAAGGGGGGGTGAGATGGGATTTTAAGGCTACTGCTACAAAAATAATGTATTCCAATTTAAAAAGGAGCTATAGTAATACACATAATAAAAAAACGATCGAACAAACTTCCAAAATCACCTTTGTATGAAAACCCATCTCACCCCAATTACGAGGGACTAGGTGGGTTTTCCTGTTTATCGTCAAAATGATAAAATGGAACTACCCAAAATAAAATAAAAACTAAAATACAAGCGTCCGGAACGGAACACTTATTATACATATACACCATTCAGTTTGCATACCTATGTAATAATAAAATGTTATCGAGGTCAGTTTTGACCCTACTCATCCCAATTTTTCGGGACGCGTGATAAAAAGCTATCGCTGATAAACAAACATACTAGGTTGTAAGTTGTTAGTACCTACCTACCAAAATGCAGAAGGCGCTTTGCAACGGTAACTGCTACTATGAGCTGTTTAAGATTGTTCAATAATGAATTAGGTCCTGACATGACGGGTATGGTGTATGAAAGTTTGTACGGAACCCTCGGTGCGCGAGTCAGACTCGTACTTGACCGGTTTTTTTTTACTGCTCGTGCACGCACGCCGTGTGTGAAGCCTTGTTTATTGAACAGCAGGGATCGGCGGCGTGGATAAGTAAATAGATCCGTGACGAATACGTGTCCTGATACGCGATGGATAGATTGAGGTTTAAATTGCGCACTTGAAAAATAAAGCGACAAAAATATTTCAGTAGTGCTGCAATTGCTGCTAATGTAGTCCACAATAATCGGAGTTATTTCTAGTTTAGAATCATGATTATTTCATCATTTTATCAATTTGGTTTCAAGATTCAGGTGAAATAATTTGACCTCGTATAGGTCAGTCAGGTTTGACTCGGGTTAAATAATGTGAATATATAGCTGCTCCGAATTTACTTAAGAAAAAGAAATACAGGCTTCTAAGTACAATCGAATAAAGCAGACAAACAGAACATTGATTGTAATGAAATACAATGAACATTAACTAGTTAGACAAGCAAACAGCTGCGAGCGATGCCAGCTTGAATTCCAAGAGAAAACAGTAGCGTTTCTAAGAGCACTGCTTTAAAAATACTGGGTAGATACTCAATGAAAACACTAGATAGGTAACATACTCGCCATTTTCTTGTATGTTCCACGAATTATTTCTTGTATTTTCTTGCCATACGAGATTTTTAATTGATGATTCCTTAGCGAGTGCTAAGTAATGTACTTTTCGGTGTAAAAAATCCTACTAAAGCCGTTCTTTTGTCAGCCCTGTCGAGATGGAGTTGACCTTGTAAATTACAAGCCTAGACATATTTTCTGACGGAAACTGCGAAATCCGTAACCGTCAGAGTACGTAATAGTACATTATGATACAAGTGAGGTATGTTGATCATTACATCAGAGGCGGAATTGTCACGCGAACCGCAGGTGAGCGTGATAATAGAGCCGAGGATGTAATTATCAAAGCTCACACGTGTCATACGACGTTTTTCAACACATTTGCGAGGAAAAAATCCTTTTCATAAAATGGACATGTTACAGGCTCCTGAGTTGTTTCCTTTAGTTATTGATGACAACAGGTTTTTACTCACATATTTGTACATCTCCAAGAATGTTCAGTGGCGTCAATTCTATTTATTACTTTTCTATTCACTACGAGTCAACATTTTTAACAATAACCGAACACGCATCATCAATGTTTACAAATATTGGCGCGCAACTATTTTTTTTCGAGAAGTTCGCGCAGTGCGCCCGCAGCGAGGCTTAGATGAAATATCTAAACAGCCAATGCAAAATAACATAAATATTTTCTTATTCAATATAAATTCATGTAAAATGTTATCAAAAGTAAATAGTTTTACTAAATGAAACGTTTCTATATCATATCCAACAAGAAATAAAATAATCCACAAGAAGGATTTAATTTGTTTAGACGAGTGTCGTTGTGGGCGACAGAATGTAGTTTGTGAAATGTAGGACCTACGGGTCACGAAGAGAAAGGGTGTTGTATAGTATGTGAACGATAAGGCCTACGGGTCACGAAGAGAAAGGACGTGTAACTATAATTCCTTCACATAAGGACGGCAATTGTGCCCAGATTAAGCTCCTAAAGCAAACGGCTCATATAAGAAGCGCGTGATTTATTTAGGACCTAAGTACAATAGGTACAGACGAAAAAAATAGCTTAAAGTAAAGATAAAGGTACCAGGTACCTCCAGTAATTATTTCATAAAGATCGATAGGGGGAGAGCCCCTGATAAATGAGGGAGAGATAGCCAAATTATTTGTAAAGAAACCAACTTGAGACTATATCCAGATCTAGTCCGTCAACAAGGGACATCGGTAACTAGAGTTACATAAAATGTGAAATAAAAATGTACACTACGTATGCATAGAGTTTTATTGCATATTATGGTGCAAGAATGGTCAAGGTTCAGGTTGATTTCTCTGATTGGCTAAAAAGACGGGAGCAAAGTCAAACTTATGCTACCACGTTAATGTAAATGTGAAAATTGACGGTCTCACCCGGCCATAGCTTCGTAACCAGATGAGGTACGAAATCAATTAAGATATCATTAGAAAGGTAAGGTAAATGCCCTTACGTATGTATACTCACTTTTGATAATCAATGTTAATTAAAGCCACTAGGGCCTGGCAAAGCCATTTCATGTTACCAAACTTAATAATTTTACGTAAATATCGATTTTCCCAATTTAAACGGGAAAAGTAGGAAAACTAATAGACATTGTAATGTATAGCCCACAAATAGTTCTTTTAAAGGAAAATGTGTAAAAACCCTTAAGGTTCCCCTAAAAATCAGGAAAACATAAAAACTAGCTTTTCCATAGTGAAAGTGGGCGAGGTCTTCAAAATTATATCCCCACCACTTTTAATGCCTTAGGGGTATAAAAGAGGCTATAATCGCCGGATGAAAGTGTGTTCGCTCAGCCCCACCAGTGGGAGCTCCTAGGAAGAAGAAGAAAGGAAGAAGTAGGGAAATTGTGATAGGAAGTAGGAAATTGTGATAGGGAAAGTTTAATCAGTAGTTTGTGTCTCATTATTTTATTATACCGTTTCATTTATATTTCGCCAAGTATTATTTTATCGTCACCCCCACCCCATTCTTCAACAGTGCAGCTCAGTCTGCGGGATTAGTGCTCCCCTAGAGCACCTGCGCTATCAAAGCGCGTTACGGCCGTTTAAAAACACGCTGAGCGGTTCAACCGCCGCGGTTCACCCGCCGCGGTTGAAACGCGCGGTTCGCCCGCCGCGGTTTTTAAACGCCCCTTGTTAGGTGACTGTGAGGTCGCGAAGGTCAAACCCAGGCCTGTCGCACATCGACCACGTCGGCGCCACGCGTCGTCCACAGTCGTTTTGGTCCTTCGAGCCGGATCTGGAGATCCAAAAAAGTGAAAGTTATAAAAAGTGATAGTACGTGTGGGTACTCAAAGAAAGTCGTTTGGGGGTTATAAAAGCAACAACGATAGTAAAAACAGTGAATCTTGAAATTTGTCGCCGTGACGCGACCAAAAGTGGTGAAAAAATTATAAATTGTGAATGCATGTATGTCACTACGGTGTGACAGCATAAACTGTATACAATACGTGCGGTGTATTGAGTAGAAGCCCTTTCATGCCTGTAGTGTAGGTTGCCCAGAGCGCAACCGCAGGCATTCGAATAGAAGAGTTCTAGTAGAAGTACTTATTCGGTCACTACGGTGTGACAACAGTGTTATTAAGTGCGCGTGCACTGAAAAGCCACAATGAGAGTGGTATAAAAAGGCAGAATTAAGCCAACATTATGAACGGAACGATTCCAATGAGGCCAGTCGGGAGCGAGCGGACACCGTATCACAAATACAGCCCTAGAACATGGCTCGCCGAGCCAGCGGCGTACGGCGCACACACTGCGCACGCCGCACGGGTTGCCAGGAAAAAGCAACCGGAAAAAGATGCCCGAGACGCGGTCTGGGAGCAATGGCTGAGGAGAAGAATGCCAGCCCCTATGAGTATCGACGATACTAGAAGAGCCGACACCCAAAGAGGGGCGGCCCCCGCAGTTTTATCAAACATGGACGTGACAGAGTCCCCATATGAGAAAGCGGATATTTCGTGGCGCATAAAAGCAGAGAACCGGCTGCAGCGGCAGAACGAATATGAGAGCATACCCCTTGGAACTTACCAGAGAGGGATCCTCAAATACCCCCTGACGGGGGGAGCGCAGGTCGGCAAGATGAGAAAGAGAGTCACGTTCGCTGAACCACTGACAACATGCCGGCCGGAATCGCAACAGTCAACCGAAAGTCGGTTATCGGCGACACGCCAGCAGGAGCTCGAACAAGAAGAAAGCGAGCAACTAGCCAAGTTACGGCAAAAAGAAATGCTGCAACAAACAGCACACCAGGAAGAAATAAGGAAAATAGACGCCGTTCTTAGACAAGAGTTACTAAAAATGGAACAAGAATCCATAAATAGGCAAGCCCTATTAAAGAGAGCACAGCAAGAGGAACATAAGTGCTGGCTAAGAAATGCCAACGAGAGGCTTATAGCCGCTGCAGAGCGTCGCCGACGCGATGCAGCATCAACGTCGGAGCCCGTCCGGCCAAAAGAACCGCGATGGCGCGACCAGTTGCCGGAAGTCGTCGACTTCGGCACGTCTAGGAAGCCCCAACAACGGGGGCCCCACACGACTGACACTCAGTCATACGGGCACCTACAGACCGCTGGTTGCGGTGCCCCACCGTCCGGACCACCACCGGAAACCTACATCACGCTCGCCATGGCTGAGGAACATCGCCTATGCGACGCGATATCCACGCCAGAGCCCGCCCGGCCGACAGAGCCGCGACAGGGCGACGCCTTGCCGAAAGTCGCTGACTTCGGCATAGCTACAAGGCCCCAACAAGAGGGAGCCTACTTGGATGACAGCCAGTCGTCCGGGCACCCGCAGACCGCCAGTCGCGGTGCCCCGCCGTTCGAAGTTATAAATACAAGCGCCGAGGTGGCGTTCGCCGTGCACAGCAGCACAGAAGACATCACAGTGTCTACAATCATGGCCCCAGGAGGCGCCATGGCCCGCCTCATCACTGAACCGACCCGCGGTCGCCCGGGGTCGGTCACGGCCACTCTTAACATATCGGCCCCCGGACCAGCGGGGTCGATCTCCACCGCGACGCACGAGAGTGCTGCGGTCGCCAGTTGCGGAAGGGCGAGCCAGCTCGCCATCACAAGCACTGCACACAGCGGGACATCGTCGGCGGCACAGCGCAAACGGCGCCCCGCCGACCCGCCAACCTTCGCGACGCGAGAGGCAGCGACTAGTAGTGTCGCTAACACGAAGAAGATCCGCCGGGACGCGCAGTTAACACTGCATACCGGCAATAATGGACAACCCCCGGCTCCGCCGGAGCCGCCGGATGACGCAGCGCCTACAAGGCCTGCTCAAAACAAGAAGAAGAAGGTGAAGATTAAGATCGGTGTTTGCAGGGTCATCGCCGACCCCGCCGACCCACCACGCGATGGGGGGTACCGGCTACCAAGTGAAAATGTGTTGTGCTGGTCGCTCAAGGGCCACATAAGGTAATTAAAGAAAAAATGTTAATGGTAAAGACAGTGAATGAACATGACAGTGAAAGTGATTAAAAGTGTTATTAATGACGAATCGTGCCGTAAGACTTTAATGTAGACTGTCGCTTACCCTTGCAACCCAGTATGTATCTGCGATACATACCGGCGGGGGCATTGTGGGCGACAGAATGTAGTTTGTGAAATGTAGGACCTACGGGTCACGAAGAGAAAGGGTGTTGTATAGTATGTGAACGATAAGGCCTACGGGTCACGAAGAGAAAGGACGTGTAACTATAATTCCTTCACATAAGGACGGCAATTGTGCCCAGATTAAGCTCCTAAAGCAAACGGCTCATATAAGAAGCGCGTGATTTATTTAGGACCTAAGTACAATAGGTACAGACGAAAAAAATAGCTTAAAGTAAAGATAAAGGTACCAGGTACCTCCAGTAATTATTTCATAAAGATCGATAGGGGGAGAGCCCTTGATAAATGAGGGAGAGATAGCCAAATTATTTGTAAAGAAACCAACTTGAGACTATATCCAGATCTAGTCCGTCAACAAGGGACATCGGTAACTAGAGTTACATAAAATGTGAAATAAAAATGTACACTACGTATGCATAGAGTTTTATTGCATATTATGGTGCAAGAATGGTCAAGGTTCAGGTTGATTTCTCTGATTAGCTAAAAAGACGGGAGCAAAGTCAAACTTATGCTACCACGTTAATGTAAATGTGAAAATTGACGGTCTCACCCGGCCATAGCTTCGTAACCAGATGAGGTACGAAATCAATTAAGATATCATTAGAAAGGTAAGGTAAATGCCCTTACGTATGTATACTCACTTTTGATAATCAATGTTAATTAAAGCCACTAGGGCCTGGCAAAGCCATTTCATGTTACCAAACTTAATAATTTTACGTAAATATCGATTTTCCCAATTTAAACGGGAAAAGTAGGAAAACTAATAGACATTGTAATGTATAGCCCACAAATAGTTCTTTTAAAGGAAAATGTGTAAAAACCCTTAAGGTTCCCCTAAAAATCAGGAAAACATAAAAACTAGCTTTTCCATAGTGAAAGTGGGCGAGGTCTTCAAAATTATATCCCCACCACTTTTAATGCCTTAGGGGTATAAAAGAGGCTATAATCGCCGGATGAAAGTGTGTTCGCTCAGCCCCACCAGTGGGAGCTCCTAGGAAGAAGAAGAAAGGAAGAAGTAGGGAAATTGTGATAGGAAGTAGGAAATTGTGATAGGGAAAGTTTAATCAGTAGTTTGTGTCTCATTATTTTATTATACCGTTTCATTTATATTTCGCCAAGTATTATTTTATCGTCACCCCCACCCCATTCTTCAACAGTGCAGCTCAGTCTGCGGGATTAGTGCTCCCCTAGAGCACCTGCGCTATCAAAGCGCGTTACGGCCGTTTAAAAACACGCTGAGCGGTTCAACCGCCGCGGTTCACCCGCCGCGGTTGAAACGCGCGGTTCGCCCGCCGCGGTTTTTAAACGCCCCTTGTTAGGTGACTGTGAGGTCGCGAAGGTCAAACCCAGGCCTGTCGCACATCGACCACGTCGGCGCCACGCGTCGTCCACAGTCGTAATGTTATTAAACACGCGTGTTTAATACCCAGGATTATGAGCCCAAAAGCGGCACAATAAGAGGCACGTTACGAGCAAATGTGTTGAAAAAATACTTATTATAGTATATAGTAGGGTAGACTGCCGGAACAAATTGTCGTAATGCGGACACGTCGGACAAAAGCACCAAATTTTGTCCAGGTACTGTTTAGGTAAATATATTTAAGTTTTTGTAGGAACCAACTCCTCCGTCGGCCATCTTTTTTTATGGGGTCATTTTGAATTATAGGTATATAATTAATATCTCGGGTTCTAAATCACTTAGAATCGCATATTATCTAAATATACATATTTGGGGCCAGGGAATTCAACTAGATATTTTTTTGTTCCCAAAGGATACCAAACGGGACCCTGTTACTAAGCCTCCGCAGTGGGTCCGTCTGTATGCGTGTCAGTAATAGCTAGACTGTTAAAATTTTCACAGAGTTTGCATTTCTATTGCAGTTATAACTAAAATTAATAAAAAAAATTTTTTTTTTAATTATTAGCAACATACATTGAAAGTCATTTTAAGGCGTTTTTTTTCTCGCCTATTACAAACGATCTATCTCTAGAACCGTAGGTAATAGATAGACACTTGAAATTTCCGCAGACTATGTGTAACTATATTTACTATATTTACAAATCACAAATGTATAATAAAGTTAACAGTCTAGCTATTCCTGACACGCAGACAGACGGACCCACAGCGGAAACTTGGTAACGGGTTTCGTATGGTATCCTTTGGGAACTCGACCCTAAAACATAGTTATCTAGTTGGACTCCCTGACCCCAAATATGTATGGCACCAAATTTGTGATTCTAAGTGATTTAGAACCCGAAATATTAATAATATACCTATAATTCAAAATTACCCCAAAAAAAAAGATGGCTGACGGAGGAGTTGGTTCCTATCAAAAACGTTAAGCTATTTACCTAACTAGTACCTGAAAAAAATTTGGTGCTTTTGTCCAGTGTGTCCATATTATCACGTGAAACTGCCCTATTTACTAGTATGTATTTACATTTAGTAGTAAGCGCTCTTAAACTGCCTTTGCACTGGCGAGGTGAACATTGACAACATAATGAAATAAATAATTTTATCGCCAATTGTATAAAATAAATAGAAACACAGCTTAGCCATATATCAAGCTTCCTACAAGTTACAATATAGTGACTGACCATTTGATCTGTGTTGCCTATTTAGACGTATAAAATTGTAACTTGCAACTGCGTAAAGCGAGCCACTTTTGGATGCGTGGTCATGTGTCCTCTTAAACTCTAACAATATCTGATGATTTCAGCAAAGACCCCCAGAAGGTAACCGTCAAGAAGATCACGACCGACCCCAAGAAGCCGATCGTGTCTCTCCGCCTCGAGAAGATCATCCCCAAAGGCTGCAAGGGCACTCTGCACTTCAGTTTCAACGGGAATATGGAGACGGGGCAGACGGAAGCCTTCTTCAAGTCCACTTACCAGGCTGACGAGGTTGAGAGGTAGGTTCACTTACCAGGCTGACGAGGTTGAGAGGTAAGTTCACTTACCAGGCTGACGAGGTTGAGAGGTAAGTTCACTTACCAGGCTGACGAGGTTGAGAGGTAGGTTCACAGTACAATACGCGGGGAAGGTGGAAGGGACATGCCACAAGAATGCCACTTACGTTTATAAACTCAATGATAGTTGAATGCTGGACTCGTAAATACATTTGACTAAGTCGGATTCATATTTGTCTGACGACGATATCGACTCCATACATTGTCGAAACACAGATAATCTTTCAGGCTCTTGTACTTATAACCGTTAGTATAACATTTTAGCATATACCTAGTCAAATGTCTGTAATAGTACATTTGACGCCCTTGACTTCGGCTCGGGCGTCAAATACCTGCGATCTGAGATTTTCTTTATTACCGCCCGTGGTGAGTACAAAATTTTACGTCTCTATCTGGCCAGGAAGTGGGGTTTTCCGCACGCATAGCGTGCGGTAATTCCTACTTTATGGCCAGGTATGACGTAAAATAATTTTTCAATCATTTATTCTTATTCTTAAGCTTTGCTTAGTTTGGGACTAGGTTGATTTGTGTAAGATTGTCCGCAAATATTTATATTTATTATTTATATTATTTAATACTTACGGTTACTTAACAACGACATTAAGAAGAACTAAACGGTTATGAAGGATTCACACGCATTAGCCAAATAAACATTATTTCGTTAATTCATATAATTTGTTTCCAATCTGAATTAAGTGGATAATTTTTATAGTGGCTTGGACGGGACTTTTTCGAATTAAAGCACATTTACACAACTTGTACCTATCTAGACTAGAGTCGTAACTGAATGTAACACTATTATGCGTTTGCTTTCAGACTGCATTGTCAAAGTTTGCTTGCCACACGGGGTTTTGTATCACATACGAGTAGGTATCTGCGACACGAGAATTTAGCTAACAAAGTTGGGGAAGTCTGCAAAGTTGATGAAGTCTGCAAAGTTTCAATTTAAAATAGTGTGCAAAAACTGCAAATAGAATATAGGCATGTTTAACTAACATTTCCCAAATTGATTGTGGCAACTGAGCGGAGTATGCAATATGTTTTTTTACAGTAATTTAGGCTACTATAAAAAAAAACAAGTCAGCGGTTTTGATGTCGACGTGAACAAGACCTGACCTTTTACTTCCCAATTCCTAGGTTCTTTAGGAGTTTGCAGCCTCCTCTTTCGTTTTGGATCAAGCTTAATAAGCCAACAATAAAGCTCATCCTTCGTCCATGCCATCAGGATAGTGGCAGCGACCCAGCTGCGCCCCAACAATGCTCGCCGCATGTTCCCGTGCTTCGACGAGCCGGGGTACAAGACCCCGTTCCAACTCAGCGTCGTGCGTCCCAAGACTATGATAGCCCTTAGCAACACGCCTGTAGCCAGGACTGAGGAGATGTAAGTACTAGCCTGACTGCTGAACATGTCCTGCCTATATTTACTAGCTTTCTATTAATTTGCAATGCCTAATAACTATGTTTGTTCGGGTGGAATCTTGCAACTCAATTTTGAAGCAGATAAATCTTCAACCGATTGAGCTGACATTTTGGGTATAGGTAAAGTTTGGATAACAATTCAATATTATGGTATACATTATGCCGATCTGATGATGAAGACAGAAGGTGGCCATGGGAATTCAGTACTTAACCGACGTAACCCCGTTGAGTTTAGACTTGTTAGAATCGTCTAAATGGGTAGTTGATGACGGTATACAGAAAAGTACAGTTGGCAATAAAAGCTTGTACCAAAAATGTTTTTTTTTTGACACAAACTTATGTGATGTATTCACCAACAGTGGCATAGCATGAGTGTCACCCAGGGAGGAGGAGGAGGAGATAGTGTGAACATAAGCGAGGCGCTACACCACCGGGGTAGTCCCATCAGCACTCTGAATGCGTTGTTATATTGCATTATAGGCTCTTTTGGTATATTTCACCCACAGGCTGCTCGAGTAGAAGGACTGGCTAAACGCCTTAAATAGCGCGATTTTCACTTCGGTGGAGCATCGAGCAAACCTGCGGGCAAGCATATTTGACCTTGCTGCTAATGCCCTGCGCTCACGTTCAATATCTAGGTCATCTTGTAGATCGTGAGTTATAATGTGGCCCAAATATTTAAATCTATCCACCAAAGACAGGGGGGTACCCTGCAGTACAACTTGGGGTATAAAGGTCGTTTTTGTCCTTCCCGGCCTAAACACCATAACCTCACTCTTCCTGGGGTTATACTGCAGCCCATGATCCCCAGCATATGCTTCACACACCACTACTAGCTGCTTCCTCAGCGCACTGATAGACGGACTCAGCAGCACTATTGATGCCAGGCTGAAGTGGAGAGAACATGTAGACCACTTGTGTGAAAGGTTGGGCAGTGCTGTATTTGCACTGCGCAAACTAAAGCTGCTCGACAGGAGCCCGCGCGTGGCAGGCCCGTCGATGTACGAGCCACCCGCCACTATAAAAAATGAGACCTCAAACGACGTATTTGAACGCCGACTAAAGGAACTTTTATTATCAAAATCGTTGTATTCCGTAAAGGAATGCAACGAACAAACATTATTCTCTATTTAATGACATGTTTAGTTTTAAAATGAAATGATTATTTTATTATGAATTTTGTATAGCTATTATATTTTTTCAAATTTATCAATTTTGTAGGTATACACATTATATTTTTTCCACTGTTGACAATTTATATCTAGGATGCCCTAGCTTTTATGAATAATTTGACATTGAAACACATTTTACTTCCTTGACATTGTACCATTTTAATATTATGATTATTTTGTTTGTTTTCATTTTGCACTGTATTTTGATTTGACTATTTATATTATTGTTATTCCTATACACTCTGACGATCTTTTTGTGAATTCATGCTATTTTAACTTATAAAAATGACATGTAAATTTTCAAAATGAAATAAATGTATCTAATCTAATCTAATCTAAATCTATCTATGCACAGCACTGGCGAACCGAATGCCGTGTGGGACCACTTCGAGACCACTCCACCCATGTCCACCTTCACCCTGGGGCTGATCATCGCTGACCTCAAGCAACTCAACTCCAGCAGCTTCTATACCGACGACAAGGGGAATAAGATTGGTAAGAATTGGAATTGAGCATACTTACACCTTAATTACATCTCTTGAAGTGTTACTTACCGTGCCTTCACTGAATGGACGCTGCGGAAGACCAGTACTGGCTGTAACGCGATCATGCCAAACTGAGTCCATTTCGTGACACGGCCTATACCATCTCATTTCATTATAATTTGTGTGTAACTTATAACTGTTTATCTCCATCTCCACTTATGATAAATCTCTAAATTAAAAAATAATCAGCCAGTTATAAACTAAGTTTTGTGTGGTACGAATGTTCTCAGCATCCCATGAACGGAAAAATATGAAAAATTTTATATAGGTACATTATTATTCTAGCTGCAGTTTTTATCCGACTGCGACAATTAATTAATTTTCCGTAATATACGACTTCATTTAATTTTTCATTTACTTTTATTGAAATCAAACGCTGCTCCAACTGTCAGCTATAAGAAACGTCAAATTGTTTTCAAAATGGCGGAATTGCTTTGCCTTTCACTTATTAATAATTTAAATCCAGTCTACGATAGACCTTTACGATACACATGCCAAAAGTTAAACCATAAAAAAATATTCGATTGTGATATGAGAACTTATATGCGCAAATGTCGCATTATGGTGTAATCTCTATAAATGTATCAACAAATTTGAACAATATAATTATATTGTTTTTTTTGAATGGCAAACACACGCGCTCTTTGCGCATTCTGCCAAAGTGCCTGCGGCGCTACCACGAAAACCGAAACTCGAAGTTCGTATAACTGCATCCCTGTCACTCGAGTATTGTTATTGTTAGTGCGATAGAAATAGAGAAACCCGAATATTTTCGAATTCCGAAGTTCGTGGTTATAGCTCAGGAATCGAAACTACACCCCAAAAGCCGCGTCCGCTGCGCCATGTTTTCGTGGTTTTTAAACGTCAAACATGTTTTGCCAATCAAAACAAAACCCTATTTGTTTGCCGAACCTGACGGAAAACATGTTAGATGTTTAAAAACATGGAAAACATTGGTGCAGCGGACCCGGCTGTAGGTAGACACTAAATAAAATAATCATAATGTATTTTCTCGAAAAAAGGATAATAGAGAAAAAATCAACGCAAGAGGTTATATGTATAGGTAATCACTAAGCTCAAAAGTTTTATGTTCTGTCCCTTTTCCACAAAACGCAACTTCATATGAAACGATTGTTTTTTACTATGACGCTCGAGGATCTTGACGTCACAGTCCCCGATCGTTTTCTCACTCTAACAAGCGACATTAAAACGGTTTTGAGGACAGGACATATAAATGCCCTGACTGACTCACCCACTCACTCATCAACGCACAGCCGAAACTACTAGGGCTAGAGAGTTGAAATTTACACCAGAACTACCTTTTACAACGTAGGCAACGGATAAGAAGGGATTTTTGGAAATTCTACCCCTAAAGGGGTCAAATAGGGGTGCAAAGTTTGTATGGGGAAAACTTTATTTTTTGAGCTAGAGACTTAAAAGTTTGTATAAATATTACTTGTTAGAATACAAATAGTGTACTTTCAACGTTTAGGAAAATTCTGCCCCTAAGAAACAAGGGGTACACATTTTGTATGAGGGAAACTTTATTATTTTAGCAAGAATTTCAATACATTGTAGAAAGCTTACTTATTAGAATACAAATAAAGTAAATACTGTCAGCGTTTTGGAAAATTCAGCCTCTTAGGGGGTTAAAAAGGGTTGCAAAGTTTGTATGAGCGAAACTTCTTTTTGAGATAGAAGCTTAAAAGCTTGTAGAAAGATTACTTATTACAATACAAATAAAAAAAACAGCGGATTGGAAAATTCCACCCCTAAGGGTATGAAAAAGGGGTACAATGTTGGTAAAGGGGATTTTTTTGAGCTAGAATCTCAAACCTTTTTAAAAAGATTACATAATAAAATAAAATAAAATACTTTCAGCGTTTTAGAAAATTCCACCCCTTAGGGGTGTATAAGGGGATGCAACGTTTGTAAATATATTTTTTTAGCAAGCGACAAACCTTTGTTGAAAGATTACTTATTACAATACAAAATAAATTTCAGCGTTTTGGAAAATTCCACCCCTAAGGGTGATTAAAACGGGTGAAATTTGTACGGAGGAAATTTTTTTTAAGCTAGAGAATTGACATTGTGTAGAAAGATTATTTATTAGAATACAAATATATAGGTAAATTACTTTCAGTGTTTTGAAAATTTCTACCCGCTAAGAGGGGGATAAAGAGGTGCAATGTTTGTATAGGAAAACTTTTTTTAAGTAGAAACTTAAAACTCTGTAGAAAGATTAAGTACCTACTTATTAAAATACAAAAAAATACCCACTGCCAGCGTTTTCGAAAATTTCACCCCTTAAGGGGTTAAAAAGGGGTGCAAGGTTCGTATGGGAAACACTTTTTTTAGCTAGAGACTTGATAGTTTGTAGAAAAAATACTTACCTATTACAATAAAAAAACCGATTGTTTTATTTTTAATTTTTCCCTGAAAAGCGTTCAAAGTTTGTATGGAGAGCAAGAAAATTTCAAGTATGATATTTGTAACTTCAATCTTAGCCTGTTTAGACTACAAAACTTATTTTAGCATTCTTTTTAAATATATCCCCTAAATGGGATTATTAGGGTGTTCAAAGTTTGTATGGAGAGCAAGATATTTTTAACGTAAGGGATTTGTAACTTCGGTTTTAGACTGTTTGCTAAAATACTACAAAACTTATTTCAGCGTTTTTTTAAAAGAAGGTTAAAAGGGGGTTCGAACTTTGTATAGAGAGCAAGACATTTTTAAAGTAAGAAATTTGTAACTACGGTCTCAGACTGTTTTCTATGAGGGTTCAGAGAGGGTTCTTAGTTTGTATAGAGAGCAAGAGATTTGTAACTTCGGTTTTAGATTGTTTTCTAAAAACTAGGTTCAAAATAAATTTTAATGTTTTTTTTTTAAATTCATTCCTTTAACAAACATTTAGACGATAACATGTTATACGCGGACGAAGTCGCGGGCAACAGCTAGTCACGAATAAATGTTTGAATTTGAATTGACTGTCGATGAAAGAAAAGATGAAAGAAAAGAAAGGAAGAAGATGTGAAGAGTGACAACGGCAAACTCAATTATTCTGATAAACAAGACCAATTAGGTCAAGCCCGTAATCGAGGTTTGGATATATATTTATGCGGTATCCGTTTATTTTATGGTCATGGAACCTTTACAAGCTGTGTGCAACACGCAAACTAACCGACTCGGCACTTGACGCCGATACATTGATTGACGCCCTCTCTCTTTGTCCAGAGCTCCGCGTCTGGGGCCGCCCAGAATACCTAGAAGCCCTCAATGGAGTGAACGAGAAGCTGGCCCGAGTGTTCAAGGAGATCGCTGGGTTCTGGCAGGTGCCGCTACCACTGAAGAGGCTGGACATCGTCGCCTTGCCTAACTACCAGGGGGTGAAGCCTGCTGATAACTGGGGATTGATCGTATTTAGGTAAGCTTGTGTAGTGTTCCTGGTGGTGAGTTAGGTCGCAAGAGCTCCCGAGGATACCCTGTGTTGAGAGTGAGACGAATCCTCAAATCAATAAAGGATGGGCAACGCGGATGCGAGTCCCCTGGTGTTACAGCTTTAAACCAGCGTCCGGCCCGCCTGATGAAGCAGTTACTATAGCCTATATTGGCACATTTATCTCCAGAGGGGTAATCACGTAACGTTCTGAACGCGCGTCGGTCAATTTAACTGTCAATTTTGAATATAAAAAGTGACATTTAGACCTAACTTCCCGCAGGGAACTCGCATTCGCGATGCCGAACCTTTCGAAAACCTGTACAAATGCCAACACAGTTAACATCCATCCTGTATTTGAAATGAAATGAAATCTTATTTATTTACGTTAAGTGCGGTTATATAAAGCTCACACACACATGAGATGTCAAGCAAGATGTGAAATTGTCCAATACACTTAGCTTATTCCAGCATGCAAACATTACGGCGTCACAAAATTATTACAATTCAATTTAAAAACAATTAATGTCAACACGTCAAATTATTATTTCATTTAATTATATTAATTACATTATATTGAACCTTATTATAATGCATATAAAGTGCACGGATGGCCAGTTAACTATGTTGGCTATGCATGACACTCCTTTCCTGAAGAACCCTTAAAAAAAACCACGCCAGTGATTATTTATTATATTCTTCAAAGGTTTAACATACTTTAATTTTTCCCAATTATGTCGGATGTTCGAGGTTTATTCTCCAAGCCTGCATTTAACTTTGGCCAATTAATTTGTATTAAGTGTTTGTTTTGAGTTTTTATGAAGGTAATTTGCTCTATGTATGAAGTGCCCACTATTTGTTAAAATGAAAAGTAAATGGGATAAGGGCAAGGAAATGATGATGATGATTTGTTAAAATGAAAGCCAACGGAGTATATACCTACTATAAATAAAACAGTTTTTTAATCCTTTTTTAATTGAAAAAGGTATACTTAAAGGCAAATTTGTGCTGACACAACGCATCATCAAATCAATAAAGGGTCAGCAACGTACTTATGTCTCCTCTGGAGCCACGTCACACGCATCTTTAGGCTTACTTTCCCACCGTCCAGGTATTAAAAAATAGTCCTTTTCCTAGTTGAATGTACTCACGGCCGTTTACTAAAATACCTGTTTGTTGTCCAGGGAGAGCGACCTCAGCAGCCGCGGCTACATCCAGCTAGCCCAGGAACTGTCCTACCAGTGGCTCGGCGCCCTGACCACGCCCGCTTGGTGGTCAGACGCTCACCTCAACAAGGCTCTCGTTGGGTATCTCGCTGCTGAAACTGCTTTCAAGGTAAGACATTTCTTCTTTTTCCATGGTCATCCCAGGAAACCCTTTATTGGTTCTTTGCCAATAGCTTTCAGATATATTTTATGTAGCACGTACGTACGTAAACTACGTATGTTGTATATATACCAAGGTAACCGATATAGCCCTCCGAATCGTTAAACTTAAGTGACAGTCGGCGGGGCACATTGCACGTAGAACCGATGGCCGTTGGGGCGGAAAGGTTCTCGAGTGGCGACCACGTACCGGAAGGCGCGGCGTGGGTAGGACCCCACAAGATGGACTGATGACCTGGTAAAGGTCGCGGGAGTCCGCTGGATGCGGGTGGCGCAGCACCGGTCACTTTGGTACTCTTTGGGGGAGGCCTATGTCCAGCAGTGGACATCTTTCGGCTGATATGATGATGATGATATTTTATGTGCTTTGCTAATTGTTATTGCTAGTGCTGCTAGTAACTTTGTTCACAATACAAGAAGTATTGACCTTTTAGGACTCAGTCATGACTTCAATCGGCGGCAGCGACGACAGCGGTGGCGGTGCACCATACGTGGGAGCGAGATGTCGCGCTCCAATCTCTCACTTCCACGTATGCCTGCCGGCGCCGGTCGAAGTCGGGGCTGAGACATTAGACTCCATTTTAAAGACAAATCGTGTATCACTCCAACCTCTAAGTACGAAGAAACAATTCCGGGCCATAACTTATATTCAGCTTTAATCCAATTTGAGTACGTTCAAGCCCCCCCTAAACAGATCGAAGTCCACCGAAACCAAAATCCTGGATCGGCGACTGGGTCTGACAATGTAGGTACGCTGATTTAAACTAACTGGTCTATCATTCAACTCTTTCCAGATCAATAACGGCTCGGAAATGGAAGGAAAATGGCCGATGACGGTCCTCTACTCGCTGTATTACGAGTTCAGTAAGCGATACCCTCACTCCCGCATCACGGGCATGAAGCAGGAAACGGCGTGTACCAAGATCGAGTTGCTGTTCAGGATGTTCAACTACACTCTTGGAGGGGACACCTTCAGGAAGGGGTTGAGGATGTTCATTGAGGATCAGTAAGTGGCCTATTAGACATCAACATGTTTTTCAAGCATTGTCATTAACATTTTTTTTTCAAGTATTTATTATGCATTAAATTGAATATACAAATTTACCCAAAATTGTAGTTTAAATAATCAATATACACAGGAAAATATAAATAGTAGTGAGTAATAACTTAATAATAATAATAATAGTCACAATGTCAAAATTTATCGGCTTTCATAGAGCTCAAATAATAAATGTCAAAATACCTGTAAATACTAAGTAAATTCAAACATCAACATTATTAATTAAACGAGACAATACATAATAACAATTCATAACACATCATTAACATTACTAAAAAAATCATTCAAACTTTAAGGACATAAGACTAACAGGTACTTCTTTAAAGCTAAGAAAAAAATTGTGCACGTCAAGGTTTTTATTGTACTGGGTAAAGCGTTATAGACTTTAGCAGCAGCAAATCTAGGACATCGACGGTAGCCGCTCGTCATGGCAACAGGACATGGAATATCATATTCGTCGTAATCCAATCCTGGTGGTTTTTGACCATGGTGGCTGGATAAAGCCGCCTAGTGAGAGCATAATATAGAGTAGATTTTTCACACTTTAATTAAATGAACTGCTTTTATATTCAACTAATTAGTTAACTAACTCAGTTTCAACACTTTTAACACTTCGAATTGCAGCAAATTCAAAACGTTCACTGGCGACGACATCTGGTCCGCCCTGAACGCGGCAGCTGCCGCCGACGGCAGGATCCCCAAGAACGTAGACGTGAAGACTGTTGCCAACAGCTGGATCGAGAAGGACCGGCTGCCGCTCGTCACTGTCGAGAGGAACTATGAGGCTAAGACTGCGGTGATGAGACAGGTAAGTGGTTCAGAAACACTTCCAAAATTCAATATGTCTCACATTTATCTTACTTTCAGCAGATAAATTTCTCAAAAACGTGTGCGAATATTGTATCGAACAAGTAAATAATTCAATCTAATAATACACACACACACCAATTTTAACCTGATGACCTGGTAAAGGTCGCGGGAGTCCGCTGGATGCGGGTGGCACAGGACTGGTCATTTTTTGGGGGAGGCCTATGTCCAGCAGTGGACGTCTTTCGGCTGATATGATCATGAAACCAATTTTAAACAAAAATGAAAAATTACAGCAAAATCAATGTCATCTCTTTTATGTTAAAGTTTTTGTATGTGACTTAAATTCAGCTTTTAAAACTGCCACTGTTTAGTAGTTTTATGACAAAGCAATATACTTAGTGCAAACTTATCAATTTAATCTAGTTACGTATGCCATTTCACAACGCGCCGCGCCCCAAATTCTATTCACGTCCAAAATAAATTTCACGCACATTTAACCAATGAAAAGTGTCCATTAGTCTTTTGGATTGGAATCTGATAGGTGCCCGGTCAACTCGATCGGGCACTTGATAAGCCGGGACGGATTTTTCAATGTCAGGACTTGGCAAAGGGTTACTTCAAATGTAGGTCGATCATGCGTTTAAAACATTTTGGATAGTGGCTATTGAATCAAGTTTGAGAAAATTGTTTCTTGAATTCTCAGTCAGTTATTAGTCAGCAATTCTACTATGTGCACATCGATAAAAACCGTCGTTTATGAAAGGAGACAGGCAGATAGAATGAACCATTTTCTTGTTAAATAAGTGACAGCTAGGTGCTTTAAACAACACTACTGCGACTTATGTGGAAGTTTGTTTAGAACAAAGTCACATTTGAACAGACTTCTGCGGGTACACACAGGAGAGAAACCATTCTCTTGTTAAATATGTGAGAGGTCTTTTAGTCGTAATTCAAATTTAACCACTCACATGCGAACTCACACTGGAGACATGCCTTACGGTTGCGATATGTGTTCAAAGCAGTGTACAACGAGCAGTAATTTATCAAGACATAAGCGACAAGCTCATAATAGGGAACATTACTCACTCGATAAACCCCAGTCATGTGTCTATATTTCTAAATAAATTTACAGAATCAGAAATATTCAAAATTATTACACAAGACATAGTTTGCAAAAATACATGTGATATTTACAATACTTCCACAAAATTATTGAAAGTCGCACTACCTATGTTATTATCCCAACTAGTACAAATTTTTAATTATTTACTAAAAGTTGGTTTGTATCCACCTATTCTTAAAAATATAAAGGTGGTACCTATATACAAAGGTAAAGGACCCAAGGATCAGCTTTCTAGCTACAGGCCTATCAGTATAATCCCGGCTATTGCAAAGGTGTTTGAAAATGGGCTATCAAGGAGACTATCACTGTTCTTAGAAAACTCTGCACTCTTAAGTGATAAACAGTACGCTTATAGAAAACATAGATCCTGCGTTAAAGTCGTTCGCGAAGTCGTCCAAAAAATCATGGCGGCCAAAGAGCGCGCGACACAAGTTGCCATACTGCTATGCGATATGACGCGAGCATTCGACCTATGCGATCATAATGTTCTAGCGCAGAAACTTGAACATACTGGCATACGCGGCCCAGCGTTAAAATTAATGCTAGAATTTTTGGCCGGTCGTCAACAAGCCGTGACACTGAGCAACGGCAAAGTGCAATCCAACTACGGCGGCGTCGACATAGGCGTACCGCAAGGTTCTTCACTCGCTAATCTGTGCTTCCTTATCCAGGTCAATGACCTGCCTACAGCCGTAGATGGAGATATGTATATATTTGCTGATGACGCGTGTGATATAATAACAGCTGATACCGCCCAACAGTTGGAAGTCTCTTTGAAATCCGACATTTACAAACTACTGAATTGGTTCCGCGCAAATGGCCTAGTTTTAAACTTGTCAAAGACTCAGATTCTGCACATTAATCTAGGCGGACGACCTCCAGATCCACTAAATATAAGCATCCTCGGTAATTTGTTGCCACAATTAAGACATACCAAGTTCCTCGGTATAACATTAGACTCTGGACTCAGATGGGATGCACACATAGACAGTTTATGTGGTAGGCTGTCTAGCGCATGCTTCGCTCTAAGCAGATTGGCACACGTTTTACCCAAAAAACAACTCAGATCATGCTACTATTCACTATTCCACTCAGTTATGAACTATGGTCTCGAATTGTGGGGTACGGCCGCAGAGTGGCAACGTGTATTCATACTACAAAAGCGTGCCGTACGTATCATCTCATTTGTCCCTCCACGCACTTCAGCTCAAAATCTCTTTAGAGAAAACAATATACTCACCCTGCCCTCGCAGTACATATATGACGTCGCTAAATTCGTCAAAGAAAACATTGACACGTTTCCCCGCAGAAAGATAACTCGCACAAGACAGGGGTCCCAGAACCAGCTCCTCACACAAACCACTCGACTGACCAAGTCAAGTAAAATCATCTCTCACGTGGGGCCAAAAGTATTTAACAAACTACCAGTAAATGTAAAATGCGCGGGTAGTAACTCAACTTTTTTAAGAAAATTAAAATCGTGGCTTCTCACGCACTCTTTTTATGACATTAAAGATTTTTATGAGTTACCAGAATAAGAATGTTATATGTTAACACACTTAGTATATAAATTTAATTTAAACTAATACAATGACATGTAATATTAATAATATTATAAATAAAAGACTTATGACTTATGACTTTACTGCAATGTTCTGCCGCCAGAGTGCAGCACTAACACAATTAGTAAACAGTTTTTTTGACAACTTTGACAAGTCCTTCAAAGCTCTGGATCAAATAGTGAAGAAAATATTTTAATAAATAAAATGCTTCAGTGCTGCGTAATTGGATGCAAGAATGAAGGGCATCATTAATTTCCTAAGGAAACGATGATACGAAAACTATGGGAAGCGGCAATACGTCGTAAAGCAAAACAAAGCCCTCATCCACCTTTAAATAGCTATAGGATGCCATTCTAATATCATAGTACAGGTATTTTACACACGAATGATAATAAAACGATTGTAGTTTAACGCGTTTTCATCAATTATTCGTTATTGTTTGTTAGGTTACTAAAAATGACATTGTACGTCATGGCGGTTTGTTTACGGGTTGTGTTAGTGTCGCCCCCTACGCAGAGCTTTGCGTAATGTTCCCTATTAAGCTAGGTAGGTAAATAATGAGTATGTGAATCAACAAACTTTTTTGTGGTTATTCTGCCCTGACAGTGTCCAAGAGACGTCTCTCATAGTGACAGAATTTCTTAGAAATGGCTACTATACATCCCACCGATGCGGCTTTTTTTCTCTAGCCTACAGCGCGCAAAAGCAACCTCCCTTGACTGTCCAAACTTTATCTATATCTGGGTTTGCCCTTTCCGTCTACTTGGGGTGGACGAAAGTTAACAATAACTGAAAGCGTAGCGGCGTCGCTCGCCCCTCTATACAAATGCCTGAGTTCCAATGGCTCCCAGCTTAAATCCACTTAATACCACTATAATACTATCTAGTGATCAACCTGTGCCACATTTCAGCGCGTAGTCAAAAATGCAATATGCATTTAATGCACACCAACTAATAAAGGTTTGACCTTGGGACCTCGACTATGACACGTTCTGCCCAGTACCCTATTTCCATAACAAACTTCTCACTTCCAAACGTTACAGAAAGTGTACCTCCGCGAGCGTCCTCATGATGTTCCGGACGCGGACAGCCTGGTGTGGCGCGTGCCCGCCGTGGTGGTGCGAGGGGACCAGCTCGACTTCACCAAGTTCCCGGCTTCGTGGATGCATGAGAAAGAACTGACGGTACAGAACATGCCGGGCAGGAAGCACTTCATCATCGTCAACCCGGAGGAGATCGGTAAGTTATAGAAAAACGTCAAGTTCCCGGCTTCGTAGATACGAAGTCAGTTCCTCATGCATCTGTATGAGGAACTGACGGTCCAGAACATGCCGGGCAGGAAGCACTTCATCATCGTCGACCCCGAGGATATTGGTGAGTCAAAACTGACAAGTTTGCCACCGCCTGAATAGGTGAGGAGCAGACAAAACACAATATGCAGAGCAAGGAGCATTTCGTTGTCAACCTAGACCCCAGAGGAGATTGGTTAGTCCAACTTGCAATGCACCAACGAGAAGTTTTCAAAGTTGCAAAAATTTATATGTGGCAAGTTCTCCGTAATTGCAGAACAATTAAAAATATCCTTACAAAATTTAAAGATCTTTTCAGGGAACCTAACCGAAAACTTGCCTTAAGTTCTCGTGAAAGTTTTCAGAAAATTCCAACCTTTTTAAAAATATTCAGCAACCTGTTTTAAGTACACTGCTAAGTCCGACTGTTGGACGAGCGCTGAGTTCATCAAAATCCAGAAGATTCAGATTTAGATACAGATTTGTTTATTATCATAATATACAATTAAAATTATAGTACAATTAATATACAGATAAAAATTTGTTAAAATGATGAGTTGTCAAGTTGTCAGTTACAATTAGAACCAAATTAGAACTGTGTAAAAATCTCAGATTTGTATAATGATTGATATATGAGAGAGTACGTAGAAAGAAAGTGATGTGAAGTCGAAAGAGAGAGATGACTAGTTGTTTGTTAACTACTGCAAAAGATTGTACCTCGAACTAAACCTCTTCTTTTTCATTTTGTTGTTTTACCAATAGCTGTTTTAAAATCCCATATAATGAATACATTTCATTCCAGCACCCTTCCCTGTGAACTACGACAAAGAAAACTGGAACCTCCTCTCAAAATACCTCCAAAGCCAGGACCGCACCAAGATCCCAGAACTGACCAGAGCCAAGCTCCTACACGACGCGTGGAACCTGGCGTATGCTGGAGAACTGTCCTTCACAACTGCGCTCAATATGACATGGTTCCTTAAGGAGGAGAGGCACCCTCTTGTGTGGGACCCTGTGTTTACAATGATTGACCACATTGGAGGGCATATTTGCCAATGCATGCATACTAAGTTCCAGGTGAGTGACGCTGAGATACTATTTTAGTAACCACTAAACTAATGAAGGTAGGCTTACCTATTTAAATTCCCGTTCAAATGACAAAAATATGTTGCCATTGAATGTCTTTTTAGTCTCCATCGGAATGAAATTTGCATTTCAAAATTGTATGAGGTCTGCTGTCGCGAACTTTACTCGTTTTTAATGGGTACACATAAATAAAATAATGAATAAATAAATATAAGACTAATTTAACACAGATTGTAAATAGTAGCTTTCAAGAACACTATTCTTTTTAACCGACTTCAAAAAAGGAGGAGGTTCTCAATTCGTCTGTATGTTTTTTATGTGTGTTTGTTACGCGATAACTCGGTAATTTATGAACCGAATTGATTTTTTTTATCTTTGTTTGGAAGCATATACTTCCAGATTGATCCTGTTGTCACCAAACCCCACTTCTGATGATGGGATCCTGGAGAAATCGAGGGAACTCTTCAAATTTTATAAGCAAACTTGAAGCAATTTGATTTGAAGTCTGTTAATACTTTGCTTTCACACCCTCTATTTAGAAAAGATTCATTGTTGCCCTCAAATAAGGGAGTAAAATTTTCCTCTTAGAAGATGGGATAATCTGTATGTGCCACTCGGTACCAAACACATGCAAACAAATACAACAAACCACTACCATCATCGCCTCGTCGTCATCTTGTGCACCACACGATCTTTAGCGGAATAGTAAATATGTAGTAGATGGTGTCTCTAGTGAGCAAAATTATACATTTACGGCGACGGTGGAATGCTGAATCCTGAGCAAAAAGAATTATTCTACAATAGAATCTCGAGCGTAGTGAGGTATTCTAAAGTAGAATCTAGAGTAGAAAGTAGATTCTACTTTATAATTACAATACCTCACTACGGGGGCACATTAACCTCATGCAAAAATATGCAAATGGATGCATCGCATAACCGTTAATAGACCTACAGATCGTAGCGTCTATAACACACAATGGAACATTTACAACTTGAAGCCCTAAGACTCCGCCTCAAGTCAATTGAATTTGTTCGTCGACCTATGCAACAATACTCCTTACCCTTAGACAACAATGTTACGTGCGAAACCACTTATCACAGGAGGCGGATCGTGTGAGATACGCCCTATTGTGAGAAACTCTATCGCACTGGCTTGCGATATTCACGATAAGAAGCCACAATACATCCTCATGGCATTAAGTCCCTAGTCATACTAGTATTATTATGCGAAAGTAACTCTGTCTGTTACCTTTTCACTATTATACCGCTGAATCGATGATGGAGATAGTTTGAATCCAGGGAAAGGACATAAAATAGTTTTTATCTCGGAAATCACGCTCTCTAAGGGGGTGAAATAAGGAGAGAAGTTTGTATAGAGATATACGATATAAATGAGTTCCACGCGGACGAAGTAACGGGCAAAAGCACTGCAATATGTGTACTATAAGTTATTGTTACGTGCAACAAAGAATAAATAAATGACTAAATTAATAACCACTTATCTCATCACAATAATTTGTTCCATATGTTAAATATTGTTTAATAAGTATAGTGGTTCAGGCATGCAGCTGTCAAGCGGCGGTCGTGGGTTTGAATCCCGGCTCGTACCAATTAGTTTTTCGGAACTTATGTACGGAATATTTACCGTTAGCTTTTCGGTGAAGAAACACATCGTGAGGAGACCGGTCTAATCCTAATGAGGTCTAGTTTTCCCTCTGGGTTGGAAGGTCAGATGGCAGTCGCTTTCGTAAAACTAGTGCCTATGCCAAATCTTAGGATTAGGTGTCAAAGCGGACCCCGGGCTCCTTTAGGGGCACAACCGGGATTAATAACGCTAGGAGGATGATGAAGTAGTCATCAACATAGTAGGAATGTTCTTAAATAATAACAAAATCAATCATAGAACTCCATCTTCCCTTGTCGGTGACTAGGAAATTTAAACATTATACACGACACGAGCGAAATAACAATTTATATGGATGACTATAACTTTCCAACCCCACTGGAGCAAGGTTACCAAGTTCTTTTTACTTTTTAACGAGTAAGGGTTGAAAGTATACCTTTTTCTTTTTCTATGTCATCAGCTCATTATACTTGCAAACATTCTTTATCGTGTGTATGTGTGTTCCAAAGGTGAATTAACATGAATGGTGCTCCATACTCCACACTCGTAATCATGAATGAAATCTGAGATGAATTATTGCAGTCCCACATCATCATCATCCGTTTATTATCACATCCAATCAATTATCCGTTATTTAATTTTTGGTACAAGCTTTTATTGCCGACTCTACTTTTCTGCATACCATCATCAACTACTCATTGAGACGATTCTAACGAGCCCAAACTCGATGGGGTTGTGTCGTTTTATTGCGGAGTTCCTATGGCCACCTTCCAGCTCCAGCATCAGATCAGCTCCATGTCATCATACTATTGCATTGTCATGGGATATACATATGTATGCAAAATTTCAGCTCAATCGGAAACCGGGAAGTGGGTGAAATTTCAATTACTAAATTTGACCCAAGAAAAAAATAACACAAACGGGGTGAGCTAAATAAAAGCTTGTAATAAAAGCTTGTAAAAAGGACGTGTCGTTTGAAACCATCGGGAGTCGTAAGTTATGTTCGATAAAATGTGATCGTAGGTATGGAAAGTTTGACAGTTTTGTTTTTTTTTTAATCGTATGGCATACATTATTTGGCCTTTGAGTTTGTCACTGTTTAGTACCACCCGGGGGACACGTGCAGGGTTGTGGTAGCGTTCCCGTGGCTCCGCCATAAAGCAGTGCGCAGAGCACCGTGGGGTTTTAGACGGTAGTCCGGGCGGTTCCCGGGAGTCCGTCATACCCGTCCTGGTTCCCCAGCCAGGCGGGATGTGTAAATGCATTTTCCCCACGAAAAAAAAAAAAAAAAAAAAAGGTAGCTCCTGCGGACGCAAGTGACAGTTGTCCCCCCTTTGTCAAGTGAGTGGGTTCTTAAGCCACCCGAAGGCTCTTACTCGGCTTAACGACTACTGTCATAGACAGCAGCCGGGATCAACTGCTTAGCGTGCCTTCCAAAGCACGGAAGCGCTCATTTATATTAACCACTCAAACCGACTCGCAGGCGCCGCTGGGCTATGAACGCTTCAGTTTTGTATGGGATGGGATGACAGCAGGTCCCGGCGCCATTTTTAACGTTAACCGGTTTGTAAAATGGGTTTGATGCACCAACCCTTAGTCAATTGCGAGCAAAGCTACGAACCAATGGAGGGTTCCACCACACTGTCTGTAATGGTGAGCAGGGTTCGTTAAAATCGGAATGTATGGAAAGTTTGGCAAGTTTCTATGGAACGATAGTTGCTGCAGCGTGGGTCCTCACAAGTTGGACTGATGACCTGGTAAAGGTCGCGGGAGTCCGCTGGATGCTGGTGGTGCAGGACCGGTCAGTGTGGCACTCTTTGGGGGAGGCCAATGACCAGCAGTGGACGTCTTTCAGTTGATATGATGATAGTGGCTGGCGCCATATTTAACGTTGATCTGTCTGTAATCGTAAGTTGGTGCAACCAGCCCTAAGTTGTAATCGTTTGTTATGCTGCAATGTACACAACAGTTTACTTTTGTGTAGGAACTGTATCTTTTAAGTTTTTTTTATATAGAATATTTGGTAATTTACACAATATACCAGATATCAAAAATTTACGTAGAAACTTATTAACAAAAAAGTAAACCTCGCAGGTGTATTTAGTGTGACAATAGGAGTGAAATTAGACAGACTAGTAGCTAACAGCGCTGGTATTAATTGCACCCCTAATGACAACTAGCTTTGCAATTTTATGTTTGTTGTATTTTTTCTTGTCGTAACTTGTATGTATACATTTTAACGGCCTCCGTAGCCCAGTTGGTAGTGACTCTGCCTACGAAGCTGGAGGTCCTGGGTTCGAATCCCGGTCAGGGCATTTATTTGTGTGTTTATCACGAATATTTGTTCCTGAGTTATGGATGTTATATATGTATATAAGTATCTATATGTATTTATCTATTATATATATCGTTGCCTAGTACCCACAACACAAGCCTTATTGAGCTTACCGTGGGCCTAGGTTTATTTGTGTAAGATTGTCCCGTAATATTTATTTATTTATTTATTTTTATTTATATAGGAAACAAATACAAGCTTTATCTATCTTACTATTTAAAAAACATCGTGCTCTTGACTACAGAACATATTCTACCCTTCGCCACAGAATAAATAATAGTACCTACTGTCAGCTTCACTCGGGGTTTACCTTTGTACCGTGTCGCATTAAACGATATGTTAAACTGCCATATGAAATTGTCAAACGAGTGAAAACGACAAGGTACTTAGGTGTTCACAAACATGGCTGTACTACGTCGTCAATACTAAAGAAAATTAATTCACCAGGCTTACGTCCGCACCCTCCTCACCCCTCTCTACGAAGAGCTGGTGAAGCAGGAGAAGGAAGGCGAGGAGCCCTGGCGCAAGAACCTGCGAGCCCACACCAAGGCCTTCCTCTGCAAGGCTGGCTACCAGCCCTGCGTCACGGAAGCCCAGGAGCAGTACAGCAAGTGGATGAAGGCGCAGAACCCTGATGAGGGTAACCCGTAAGTCTATCTGGGAAGGGTTACTAATTCAATTCAATTCAATTCAATTCAAAAATTTATTTCGGACATGTACATCCATATTTGTGATGAATTCCATAATTGTATTAATAATAATAATCATTTATTTCAGTCAAGGTCCATACACATTTGTTAGTAAAAATTAATTAACTGAAGAACTAAATGAGTGTTAGTTAATAATAATACTTAGGGTCTAGAAAACTCGTGCGCGCGTCTTTACCATGTGCAATTGTGCATGGACGTCCAACGGGCTAGCATAGGACTGTCCCAGCGATTAGCGAACACGCTCATTGGCCATGAAGTAATGTAAGCCATAACCATCATTTGCCCTAAGTTGTTTGTTTCGGAAACTGTAAACTTTTCAATATTGTTGTAATATAAACCTAACCTAACCTACAGTTTTACTTTTGTGGTGAGTTGGTGACCATTTTTATTTAAGGTGACCTAAAATTGTTAGAGTTAAAAAAATACTTTCATAACAATGACGGTTATTTATTTACGTCATACCTGGCCATAAAGTAGGAATTACCGCACGCCATGCGTGCGGAAAACCCCACTTCCTGGCCAGATAGAGACGTAAAATTTTGTACTTACCACGGGCGGTAATAAAGAAATTCTTTGCTTAACCGCCCTAGGTAAGTAATGTACTATTATTAAATACACACGGCAATCCTTACAGGCTAAAATAATCCAAATGCGACAGTGTGGATTTTTTAAAACATGTTGGTTTGTTTACATATTAATGTATGACTATCAGTTCATAGCATTATGGCAAAAACTAGTGTTAGCGCAAATGAAATTCTAGTCTAGGAGGAACCTGAGGCTTCACTTGAAGGTTTTCTCAAGTTATCTTTAAGGAAGGTTTACGTAACGAAACCCAAAAGCATGCAATAAAGGCGTATAACTTGAGCAACTTGTACGTACGAGTGTATTTACCTAATGGTAAGCAGAAACTATGGACGCATTGAGGGCGAGCCTAGAATACGCCCATGAATGGACGCTTGCGACTCCGGAAGAACGGTTTATACAGGCATAGTAATTATTATATTAACGAGTGTACGCGGTTAAATTATGTAAATACGCGTAGCCGATTCACTGACTCGTAAAATCCGTTAGACATCTTCCAAATCGTTTGCCCCAAAACCCTATACGTTTGAACCATTTGGAACCGTATCCGCTCAATTGTCACATGAACATATCATTTGACACACCTTATTAACGGTTTCTTCCCCCGTTTCTTTGTGGCATTATGGCCGGTAATCGCTCGCCTATCTGCAGAAAAAAAGTTATAACTCTGTACGAATCCTGTAGCGAGTTACTCCCATTTTTGCTGGCTTTAGCACTGTGATCGCCCGGTGGCACTAATATCACAAACGGTTGAGCGTTTCAATGCGCTTTGCTTATGAGATTTGGATATCAAACACTAACCCTCCCAATATCACATCTCTTTGACTCACCAGTCAAGATTAGACCTTCTTAAACATTAATAAAGCTTAAATTGCGAGAAAGGGTTGAACGAGGTAAGTTATTGCGGAAATTCCTGACATGGGATTATAATGATCGCTTTCTGTTTGCAAAGAGTTTGTCGCGACGAATTACTTAATTTCTATTCTTAGCGGCCTCGTCGTAGAGTCTAGTTTTCTCTGGCTAGTTATAATTAGTGTCAAAAACGTTTCGGCAGAACCTGCGGACTGATATCTACTATAAGGAATGACGTTTTTTGTATTGTGAATAACATTTTACTTATAGAATTTCATGATGCTATATGGAACGGAGACTTGTTTCATAAAACGCGATTTAGTGAAAACCCTTCTGTTAGCAGCCATTATAATTTAATCGTTTTTCAATTGATTGCATTCTCTTGCAAGCTACGACGAATACATACTTACCTATAATACTTGTAAGTTATAGGTATAGGTACATGTAAACGAGCTTTGCCTGCGTATTGCAATGAACGCAATCAATGATGCGGGATAAAACATGTCCACTCAGAATGTCTAGTCGGGTACACAAGTGTTTTTAGGGTTCCGTACTCAAAGAGTAACACGGGACCCTATTACTAAGGCTTCGCTGTCCGTCCGTCCGTCCTTCCGTCCGTCCGTCCGTCCGTCCGTCTGTCTGTCACCAGGCTGTATCTCACTGATACCGTGATAGTTCCAGCTGAAATTTTCACAGATTATGTATTTCTGTTGCTGCTATAACAACAAATACTAAAAGCAAAATAAAATAAGTATTTTTATTGATAATGGTACGGAATGCTTCGTGCGCGTGTCCGACTCGCACTTAACCGGTTTTTTATCAGATAAGGTTTACTCGACGGAGGCATATTACAAAATATTAAATTATAGAATTTTAACTATACCTATCTAAAACTAAACTACTTATAAAATAAAATAACTTTATATCTAAAACTAAACTACTTATAAAATAAAATAACTTACAAATAAAATATTTGTCCCAGTTCGCCGTCGCTGGGCAACGAGCCCAGAAGGCTTTTTTTTTTTTTTTATCTCTGATATACTCAGAAACAGTCCCCGCGAAGGATACGGGCGACTGAATCCGCGCTTACTTTATGATAAAAGATTTCTAATGGAATTAGTGATTCTGTGTATCAATGATGACGATAAGTGATGGTTGTAATGGATGATGGGTGAAATGGAGAGTGAACTATGTGCCATTGAACTTTTTCAGGTTATTAACTATGGAGGAGGCGAGTTTGCAAAATGAGGCTATTGTAGTTTCTTTACGAATGATTTCCTGCAGGTTGTATATGGAGATTATGGCAGGTGATTTCGTGGTTAAATCTCTGGTTTGTGAATTTCGGGCAGTATTTTAAAAGGTGGTCGATGGATTGTGCGGTGCTTCCATCGCACGGGCAAAGGTCATCGGTGGTTATCTTGAAGCGGCATAGGTAGGATTTGTGGTAGCCGTGTCCGGTGAGAATTTGGGTGAGATGGAATGAGATAATGGTCTTGTTCCGTAGATCTTGGATATGCTGCAAAGTCGGTAGCCAGTTTTTCAGGTGTGATCCAGTGGTAGATGTTGCGTAGAAGTTGCTGCTTAATTCTTGCGTATTAATTTTGCAAAGTATTTTTATGTAGGAAATGGGGTCTTTACACCTTTGTGAAAGTCGGGTGCTTTATGAAGGGTGGCTGCAATTTTGGCTTCTTTGTCCGCCTCCTCGTTCTATTAATATATAATAATTCTATGGTTCCATTTGTTTGAATGTTCTGAATTAAAGAAGGCTGGCAGCATTGCCACGTTGGATGGCAATCCTTATCCTCTGTGCGAGGTGTGAGCCAGCCCTCCGGTCACCCGTTATTTTGGCGAGTCGCTTCGAGCACTCTTTAAAGACCCTGTGGGCACTTTCCCCCCAGGGTCCTAAGGTCTCAACCCCAAACGGCTCAAATATGCAACCAATGTTAATGTTTGCATACTTGCGCCGTTTGAGAAGCTCGGCCGAGTTGGCTGCAGCGCCAGCCTTCACGGAGGTGCCACGGAGATGGGAGAGCGCTAGGGTGTCGGCACATATCGCGTCCCATACTAAAGGCCGTCCCATCTTCCATGGCACGAGGGTCATACCGTTGGGCCTTTTGCCATCATCTCGGGCAAGACCGGATGGCTCCAAGATGGCAGGTGCTCCTGCGCTGGTTAGGGCCCGACGGGTGATATCGTTCAGGCTAGCATGTCGATGTGCACGACCTGCACTTTTGCAGCAGGATAGACCATGGTGGCCGAGCTGGTCGACTCGGTCACCACAGCGACAGCGATGTGGGGCAACGCAGGTCACTCCCAGGCGAAGAGCGACGGAAAAACGGAATGTGGAGTTGTCCATTACTGTACTAATTTGCGGGGAAGGCAGAGCTTGGAGCCACTGTCCAGATTCCCATTCAACAACGGCAAGGAGCCGAGCGCGCTCTGGGAGACTGGTTGCCGTTTGATGCAAGTTATCCCGTACCAGTCTACAGAGCGGCTCGTCCCACAGTCGCTGTGAACTTGGGTGTCTAGGCAGGTCAGTGCTCGGGCAAGCGGTGGTCCAGGCCTCTATGGCCTCAGACATAAAGGGTATTATGAGTTGTTGGGGCGGAGTTTTTTAAATTTTGGAGGAATGCTCTAGTGAGCTGTGTACGGAGGACAGATATGCGGGGAGTGAACCACTGGAAATTTTTCGGATACCCAGGCCACCATGCCTTAGGTATTGGAAGGGAAGCCTGGGTCTATGAGCGATCGTCCAAATGGATATTTATTATTGTCACCAAGAGGTTTTGAATTATTTGGTCAATTTTGTTTAAAAGGGTATGAAATCTCCAAAAATGGCTGCAACTTAGTACGTACGTAAATTTGGGTACGAAAAGCCAATATCTAATAATTGTATACGCTACGTGAGCATTTATGTTGGACAAGCGGTCCAAGATTTCGTTTAAATTTTGAATTTTACTGTCTACAAAATCAGAAAAGGATTCTGCTAAAACGGGTGCTCCAAGGAGGTGAAGTGAGTTTTTCTCTGTAGTTTTAATATTAGGGGCAAGGAAATGGAATTTGGTTAGAGCGAGTTCGTTGTCTTTATATGTATCAGTAAAGAAAAGTTCGCATGTAGAGAAATTCAATTCTAAACCAATGCTTCGAAATTCTTCAATCAAAACGCGCAGGTCGTCCAGAACTTCGCTCTCATCACCTCCCAAGGTGCCATCATCCAAATATCATACATTGAATTTGCTATTTAACTTTGTTATGATAGGATGGATCGCTAGGCTGAAGAGCGCTGGCCCAAGCGGTTCACCTTGTTGGCAGCCTACAGCCGAAGATAGAGATGGTTTTCCCTAAAAAGTAATAAAGAAGACTCACTATAACATTGCCAAATAAAGTTGTAGATTTGAGGTAGTTTTTCACGTATCTGTGCCAAAAGGGCAGTTCTATTGACGCTGTTAAAAGCAGTTTGGACGTCGACCTTTAGAATGACCTTCCCGGAAGTTTTTGAAATGTAGGTTCTAAGTGCGTGAACTGCTGCCTCGCAACCCCCTTTACACCCAAAACCCAATTGGGTCGGCTGAAAGCACCGACTTAGGGGGTCGGATGCAGCGGCGCAGCCAATTTAGGCCACAAGATGGCGATAGGTTGTACCCTCGGCGATATGTCTAATACCACCGTCTTTTTTTACTAATGCGCATAAATTTGCGCCGTATAGTGTGCTAGTGATTCTGGGATGTACTTTACCTGCAAGCATGAGGTTACTCAGGTCTGCCAGTGTCTTTAGGAGTGACTGTACCACTGTGACGTGTACGGTCAACCAATTTCATTTATGGGCCATTTCGTACCTTGTCACAGTTAAAGTCAATATGAAAGCCCCTAGAGATCTCATATCATTGTCATTGTGACAAGGTACGAAGTGGCCCAGAAATCAAATTGGTTGACTGTTGTACGAGGTGACTATCGAGTAATATAGCTAGTATAGATAATACTTCCCTGAGTAAGTACGTTTTAACCGTTCCGTTCCGTTTGTAACGTTAAGTTCGACAAGAGTGTTTCACATTCCCTTTGAGGGATTGAGCCCTCTAACTTTGCTCGCATTTTAAAATCCGAAAGAGTACAATATTCAAAAGCTTGCATTCATTTCAAAACATGTTTTATACTTAGGTAAATACGTATCGTTGGAAACCGAGACGATTTTGCACTGAAGAGATAGTGCGATTGTGTAGCGTGTGTGGGCCGGACCAGCCCAGTGACAAAACCCTTAGTCCAAGATCCGCTTAGAGTCTTCGAACTGGGGCGTACTGGTATTAAACGTAACGTTAAGCCTTCAATAACTCCATATGACAGAAAAAAATGAATAACTCCTCTTTATATTATCTTATTGGTATGAGGGCCTTTTCGGATGCACTGCGACCCAATGGGGTCTATTGTGCGATTATCCCCACATTTGGGCCTAGTCCAACGGTCGTTCCATAGTTTCCACGAACGAGATGACGGAGTGCAGCGAGAGAACTTTGAATTCTGGGCAACCATTGCCAAAGTCATCCAGTATTTGTCTGGCAAGGGCATGGCATTCACACACACCACCCCTTTTTGGCACAAACGGGCTACTGACAGTATAAACGCTCGTTTGCCCGATCCATACCACGAATAAATGGATAACGATGAACTTTTAAGTGCTTTAAGATTATTTATACAACCTAAACGTTACACTTCACATTTTTGCCTGAAATAATTAGATTACGTATTCAGAGCCACGAAACGGAGCGATCGCGGATTTTTGATGCCTATTTATAGGCTGAATCGATATTGATGTTCGTCGGGGT
Source organism: Epinotia brunnichana (assembly GCA_963854355.1). Taxonomy (NCBI): domain Eukaryota; kingdom Metazoa; phylum Arthropoda; class Insecta; order Lepidoptera; family Tortricidae; genus Epinotia; species Epinotia brunnichana. The sequence continues at coordinate 1,143,904 of OY977945.1, read as the reverse complement.
TGGTAACTTGAGTTAGGTTCGGTTTTATACAGGGTTTGTTATGATAATTGTCCACTGGACGAGTTGGGACGAGGATAGAATTAGATTTCAAACAACTATGATAAAATATATGACTATTTCATGAACGGTTGTTGAAATTTCCCGCTCCGCCTTGCCGGGCTCCTAGCTAACCAGTATTTAAATACATCATATCTATCCTATGTCTATTTCGAAGCCATGGTTTCTCATCTATTTATAGCACCAATTTAAAGTGCCTCTGTTTGGCCTTATGGTTTACTGGTAGAGAATGCCATTCGGCATTAAGTCCGCCATTTGTAAATTATTTTGGTTTTGTGCAATAAAGTTTAAATAAATAAATCTACGGTTAGTCTGAGACTGCAATCAAATTTCAATGTTTTGCGCACTTATTCTTCTGTTCTTTAACTCGGCACGCCAAGCGAAACACATTAAAATCAACTATACAACAATATGTGTTAAATTGCAATGTATGTCTATTCCCTTTGTCTCTGTGTGTCTTTTGTGTAGTGAATAAATGTCTTCTTTCTTTATTTCTTATCTTTAACTTGTAACATAACAAAGGGTCATATTGGGCTTTTGTCCACAGAATCGCCAACCAGTACATCTGCCCCGTCTTCAAATGGGGCACCAAAGAGGAATGGGAGTTTGGCTTCCAGCGCGTAATCAACTTCCCTCCTTCAAGGAAACAGAGTGAGAGGACGTACCTCCTCAAGACCCTGGCTGGCTGTCCCGTGGAAAGCTACAAGATCAACAGGCTCCTCAATGTGACCATATTGGAGGGGAACGGGAATTTTACGGAGACAGACCTGTTCTTGATCTTCAGTATGCTGAATGGAAGCCCGCAGGGGTATGAGACGCTGTTCTACTTCTTGGACAAGAATTGGACTGTGCTGAAAGAGAAGTAAGTTCAGACTAGTAGTGAGAATGTAATTATACATTTCAAGTTAAAGGAACATAATTGTTGCTTTGAGCAGGATTCGAACCTTGGTATCATACTTATTCGCCTGACAGCGTTTCGTGCCACCGCACGCGACGTCTGTCTATATATACAGTATGTCAATTTACTACAACCATTTATTTTAATCCGGGCATATCTAGGCGATAAATAAGGTTGAGGTACACAGTGTATTAAATGCAAACGCTTTTTTAGAATTTATACAGTATGTCAACTTACTAAAATCGTATCTGTAAACCAACCAAATAAATACCTAAAAGTGTTCAATGGCCGGAAATAAACGTAGGCATTTTGTCTTCTTCTTCAAATGACATACCTACCTATTATAGGATGTGGCATTGTAACGATAAAGCTGGAAACGCACTGAAAGCGATGGCGGCGCGGTGCGGTGCGGTGTGGAGGCGGTACCGGTTGTAATGTTCGAGCTAATATGAAAAGGTCCGCACAGAATACCGCGCCGCGCCGCGTCCCGCCGCGGTATTCTGTGCGGACCTTTTCGCATTAGTTCGAACATTACAACCGGTACCGCCTCCGCACCGCGCCGCGCCGCACCGCCACCGCTTTCAGTGCGTTTCGGCCTTAAGTGTAACGGAACGTTCCATACAATCTTTCAGGCTAATCACCAATTCAAAATTTCAAATTGAAATACCTACTCGAATTCCACGTATATCACAATATAATTGTAAGCAACAGCTGAACTTTATCGATCTGAGTTCGGGATCGAACTGAACCGTCAGGAAAAAGCTGCGCACTGTAGCTTTTTCCTGACGGTTCAGTTCGATCTAGCAATGCACTCACGAGAACTTTCCAAAGTTGCGAAACTTTCCACATGAGAATTTCTCGGTAACTTCTGAGAATGTTCTCGAGAACGAAAACTTATCTGAATAAGTACTTAATTTATTCGTATTTGTCAATAGGAAGTAAGTATGCGTATCGAAGTAATTATGTTAAATATACATAGTCATATAATTGAACTACCACAATAAATACGTATCCTGTGGTATTTAAGACTATGGTGTTGAAATTATAAAGAATATTTTTATCTATACATATAATAAAGCTGAAGAGGGTCGAAAGTCTGTACATGGAAGATATTCGAAAAAAAATTGGCTAGGGATACTTAAAATCGATAACAGAACACGTTCCAACAGTTTTTAGAATTTTTAGTCTGTTTATCTGTTTATCTGTTTGTCTGTTTATGTGACCGCGCATCACGTGAAAACGGCTGAACCGATTAAGATGAAATTTGGTATAGAGATAGTTTGAGTCCTGGGGAAGGACTTAGGGTAGTTTTTATCCTGGAAATCAACCCCTAAGGGGCTGAAATGGGGGGTGGAAAATTGGATAGAGCTACTTAAACCGCTGCACCGATTTGGATGAAATTTGGTATATAATTAGTTTGAGTCCCGGGGAAGGTCAAAGTATAGTTTTTATCCCGAAAATCTTCCCTTTAGTGGATAAAATGGGGGGGTGAAAATTTGGATGTAATCCAATTTGATAAAATTTGGTTTAGAGGTAGTTTAAGTTCTGGGGAAGGACATTGGATAGTTTTTATTCTGGAAATCTTCTCCTAAGGGGGTGAATTGGGGGGTGAAATTTTGGATGGACTCCGTTTAGACCAAATTTAGTATAGATATTGTTTGAGTCCCGGATAATGACAATAGATAGTTTGAATACCGAAATTCATCCCCCAAGGGGATGAAATATAGGGATGAAAATGTAGATAAATCCCATTTAGTTAAAATTTGGTATAGAGATAGAAGGAGTCGCAGGGAAGGACAATGCATAGTTTTTATCCTGAAAAATCATCTCCTGAGGGGGTGAAATGAGGGGTGAAAAATTGGATAGAACCGATTTAGATGAAATTTGGTATGGAGATAGTTAAGAGTCCTGGGGAAGGACTTAAAATAATTATTAGTCCAGAAATCATCTCCTAAGGGGGTCAAATGGGGTATGAAAATTTGGATGGAACCCATTTACGGTATAGCGAGTTGGAGTCTTGGGGAAGGACATAGGATAGTTTACTCTTGAAAATTTGTTTGTGACCCATTTTGATGAAATTTGGTTGAACGATAGTTTGAGTCCCGGAGTATTACAACGGATAGTTTTAATCCCGAAAATCATCCCCTCAGGGATGAAATAGGGGGTGAAAATTTGGATAAAACCCATTTAGATGAAATTTGGTAAAGATATAGAAGGAGTCCTAGGGAAGGACAATGCATAGTTTTTATCCCTAAAAATCATTTCCTGAGGTGGTGAAATGAGGGTTGAAGATTTCGATAGAACCCATTCAGATGAAATTTGGTATAGAGAGAGGTCTCAGTCCAAGGAAAGAACATAGAATATTTTTTATTCCGGAACACATGAAATGAGGAAATAAGGGGATCACATAAGGGGGTGAGATATGGTGGATGAAAATTTGGATTGAACCCATTTACGGTATAACGATAGTTAAGGAAGGACATAGGATAGTTTTATCCCGAAAATCATCCCCTAAGAGGGTGTAATTGGGGGTGAAAATTTGTTTGTGACACATTTTGATAAAATTTGGTTGAAAGATAGTTTGAGTCCTGGAAAAGGACAAATGATAGTTTCTATTCCGGAAATCATCCCCTAAGGGGGTGAAATGGGGGTGAAAATTTGGATGTAGCCCATTTAGATGAAATTTGGTATAGAGATAGCTTGAGTCCTGGAGCATTCTCCATGATTTTCGGGATAAAAACTACCCGTTGTCATAACAACGGATAGTTTTTATCCCGAAAATCATCCTCTAAGGAGGTGAAATAGCGGGTGAAAAATTGGATGGAACCCATTTACGGTATATAGCGGTAGTTGGGAGTCCTGGGGAATAGGAACATTATATAGGTAAATATATGTATGTGACGTTCCAAGGGTAAAGGTACCTTATGGCGGTAGTTTCGAAGATGTTTTCTAAAACGGGGTAAAAAATACGTTTTATTATGGCTATTTTGAAAACTATTAGATGTAACATTTTGTTGACGTATCTTTATTTTTAATATAAAATATTTTAATTACAAGTCAGTTAATTTAGTCCTACGGTTTAGTAGAAAAGGTCCTTACGGCCGTGTGAAATGAAAATATGCAAAATAATAATGACAAAAGCCTACATGCATCTATTATGGTGAGGCGGGTCATAGAAACCAAGTTTGCGGCGGAGTCTATTTTGTAAAAAAAGGCGTTCGGAGTAAGCTAATCTATAAAATCATGCAACTCAGCCATAATGACCCTTTCCTTCATACAATCCATACTAATATTACAAATGCGAAAGTAACTCTGTCTGTCTGTTAACTTTTCTTCCTTAATTTGGTTGAAATGAAATTTGGTGTAAAGATACTTTGAATTCCGGGGCCTTCCCAAAGAATCCTTACTAAAGATAGTTTTTATCTGGAAATTCATCACCTAAGGGGGTGAAAAGGGGGGAGAAAGTTACGATATAAACGAGTTCCGCGCGGACGAAGTCGCAGGCAAAAGCTAGTATAAACATAAAAATAAAACAAAAAGGCTACAGTCACCAAGAATCAAACCCGGGACTGTTGCTCTGAAATTTATGCAAAAGAATGCATTATATATCAATGACAATGTTGTGAAAATATCGTCTTATTTGCAACATTTTTATTGTAAGCACATTAAAAAATTTAAACGATAAGTTTCATGTTGCAAAAATGTTCTGAGAACATTCTTGAGAATGTTTCCGCGTTTTGGGAATGTTCTGCAACTTGTACATTGCTAGTTCGATCCCGCTCAGATCGATAAAGTTCAGCTGTTGCTTACAATTATATTTTTACCATTTGTTTCCTCAATCATCTGCGCTTGCGGGTCTAAGGCTGACAAAGTTAGCTTGTATTGTTTACACAACTACAATGTTTACTCTAGTCGGCGTATGTTATCAACTTATGACTAGCACACTTTAACCTACTCACTCAAGTTAATTTCCGTGAACTGCATTTATACATTCAAATCAACTCAGGGATCAACAGTTGTGAAAACTGGGACGTATTATAAATCATTCCTAAATTATATAATTAAGTTATGTACCTATAATTTTCATCTAACACTATTGGAATGATTCGTTAATTAAGATACGGAAAACAACAGAGGGTTCGACCTCTGTGGTTTTCTGTATCTTACTATTTTTGAACAAGTATATTCCAGGCATTAATTAAAACCTGGGAACGGAAATTAAGTTTCGTATAGACACGCTCGTTGCGTCCGGTGCGGCGATTCATTGTACTGTTTCGCAAAACCGGAAACGTGCGTACACACACAGACCGCCTGCTTAGTTTATGTTATACATGTATAAGGTTCCTAAAATTGGATACGATTGAATAGCATTGTCGTGGAGTGGTCGGGATTCGTATGGGTTTTTGTAATTTAGCAAATTCACGTTGCTTAAATTAAAACCTTTCAAGTAGGTAGGGCAAACCTTGGCTAATCTGTGATATGAAGTTATTCGGTGATAATTACTTTAAGGTCCAATAGCGCAGTTACTCTATATCTATACGGCTTGTAATAATTTCCAGTAGGTGGCGGCACTGTCATTCAACTTACTTACGTGCAGCAAGTATCCGAACGCATCCGTCAAAATTAAGAAAAACAAACTAAATAAGTTTGTGTCAAAAATTTCATTTTTGGTACAAGCTTTTATTGCCGACTGTACTTTTCTGCATACCATCATCAACTACTACTTAATTGAGACGATTCTAACGAGCCCAAACTCAATGGGGTTGTGTCGTTTTATTGCGGAGTTCCTATGGCCACCTTCCAGCTCCAGCATCAGATCAGCTCCAAGTCATCATAATATTGCATTGTCATGCGATATACATATGCATGCCAAATTTCAGCTCAATTGGATAACGGGAAAGGACTGAAAAATCGATTGCAAATTTTAACGGACAACTTACATACTTACATATTTACATACTTAGGTACATACTTACATACGAACAGCTTGTAAAAAATACTCAAAACCTAACTTGTTAGTTAACCGATTAGCCAAGGTTTGCACTACGATACATTACCAAAAATATAAGCAGATACGTTTTGATGAAAACGTGAACGTGTTCTAGAAAAACTTCGATTGCCATACAAAACGTTATTTGACATTTACTAACGGCGTGATATTTTAAGAAACTTATGTAACAAACTTTCATAACTTGGCTTCCCATTTGCGCCAAATTCCCCCTTTCCTAGAATAAACTTACATAAACTAGATTAATTTGAGAAATTGGTTTGTCACGTGATATTTTGGGAAAACTATTTTTCTCAAATTAATCTAGTTTATACAAGTTTATTCTAGAAAAGGGGGAATTTGGCGCAAATGGGAAGCCAATTGATGAAAGTTTGTTACATAAGTTTCTTAAAATATCACACGCCGTTAGCCTGAGAATGTCAAATAACGCTTTGTATGGCAATCGAACCACCTTAAGACACATAATAAGTAAATTAACTTTTTCGTCTAGCGTTAAATCGTAAATCCTTTAAAATCAGGCTGGCGGCCTCGCCACTGCATGCATACGAGTGCAAATACAGCCGGAGGTCTACTTTTATGTGTCGCTTCCGATGTTTCGCGCTCTCCCTTACTCACGTGTCGTGCTAACGTGTCGGAACGAGAAGGCAGAACATTAAAAAATAAATTGGAATGTGAAAAAGGTCAACAAAGTCGAGCTCCTGCAGTGTCTTTTTTTAAATCGAAATTGCAACAGGTTTTGCAATATCCGAACCACAAATCAAAAGATATTAAACGTGCACGGTTCGGAAATATTTGAAAAAATACTCATTGGATTTTTTGTACTGACCAAATGAGATTTCCCTGGGCACTTGGGCAGTTTTGAGATATATTTTCAGATATTAATTGCATGGGGATCCATTACAGGGATTTATATGAATGGCTCTCTGATAAAGCTGTTTGTAATATACGGTATACATGCGGCAGTCAGTCGATTCGAATTTCTCTGCCGCTTTATTTGGGATACATTTCTTGTTTTCTCGAAATGATGATGTATGTCGAGATCGATTTTGTTATTCTGATTTTGAAAGACAGATACTTACATGAACAAATGGCAGAGCGGGTGTTTCGTCTTTTGTCAAATACTAGTACTTACCGCGGATAGAATACTCGTACTAATATTCCGTACATTAAACTATGAAATTCAGCACTTTCCTGTGATTGTAGATACAGGGTTCATTAGCACCAAATATTCCTTACATCCAGCACTATTTCTTTACGCAAAAAAACGAACTCTGATTTTTAGACAGATTTGACCGGGTTCGATTGCCGGCCTTTTATGAGGCTTTTTTGAAAATCTTTGAAAGCAGTTTTTATTTTTTCTAAAATCGGCCTCGTGACTCCTAAGAGCACATTTCCGTATCAAAATCAAAATCAAAATCAATTATTTATTTTGCAAATAGGCCACAAGGGCACTTTTACATGTCAAATGGTATTCTACAATATAATATTAATAATCTTACAAAATAATCATTTTAAAATTGCAGATTTTAACCAATTAGTACCTAAATGGTTAACAAACTAAATGTCACTAAATGAAAACTAAAAAAATCCAAAATTGTAAAATATTATCAAATACATTCGATATAAGGTCTGTATCAGAATTAACAATAAGTTTATGATATTAATTTAGTACCCCAGAGATGTATAATGTCTCTGAGCATCCAAATACAATTAATAATTATTCTAATGTTCTTATAGAGATGTATACTGTCTCTAAGCGTTAATATCTCTTATAGTTTCAGATTTTTCCTCACTGCCCCGTTTGAATAATACACCCTGTATAGCATACAAATATTGAACTGAGCCAGATTACAACGTAGTACAGCGAATACTACACTCTTTTTATTACAAGCTTTATATTAACTTGACCTGTTCGTATGTAAGAATATAAGTTGTCCGTCAAAACTTGCTATCGATTTTTCAGTCACTTGTTACTATCCGATTGAGCTGAAATTTTGGGTATTAGTATAGTTTGGATGACAATTCATTATTATGATACCATCGAGCTGATCTGATAATGGAGACAGAAGGTGGCCATGGGAATTCAGTACTTAACCGACGTAACCCCGTCGAGTTTGGGCTCGTTAGAATCGTCTCAATGAGTAGTTGATGATTGACGGTATACAGAAAAGTACAGTTGGCAATAAAAGCTTGTACCAAAAATGAAATTTTTGACAGAAACTTATTTATTTTTTTTTTTATTTATTCTCAAAAAAAACAACAATGGCAAGTACATTCCTTTCTGCTTCGCCAAACTGAGAACAGTTTGTCGGTGAATGTGCGCTCCCTTCCAAAAGTCAAACATTGTTGTGATTACCTACTTACTAAATTACCTACTTAATTTACTAACACTAAACTTAGTGTACCATCGACGACACACTCAGCCGACCATTTTCCTTCAGCCTTTCGGTCACTCGACTGATGGCTATGATCTGCCCTTAATAACTATAATATGTGCTTGCAAGGTACAATTGTTTGTATGCATCTAAATTTTACTTTATTGTACAAAATGCCCCCTTTCTTCCCGTGGGTGTCGTAAGAGTCGACTAAGGGAACAGGGTTGAAGTGTGTTGTGGGCGATGGGCTAGCAAAGCAACCTATCCCACATTTATGCTAAAAGTAGCACTGGAACATAAGTTTCATTTGCTATGCCTACCCCTTTTGGGAATCAAGGCGTGAATAATACACGTACACAATATGTAATATACGTACACAATGAAAACTAACAAAAAAACCGGCCAAGTGCAAGTTGGACTCGCGCACGAAGGGTTCCGTACTGTTATCTATAAAAACGGCAAAAAAAATCACGTTTGTTGTATGGGGCTCCATACAACAAACTCGATTTTTTTTGTCCTTAAAAAAATATTTTATTTGGTTTTTAGTATTTTTTGTTATAGCGGCAACATAAATACATAATCTGTGAAAATTTTAACTCTCTAGCTATCACGGTTCTTGAGATACAGCCTGGTGACAGACAGACGGACGGACGGACGGACGGACGGACAGCGAAGTCTTAGTAATATGGTCCCGTTTTACTCTTTGAGTAAGGAACCCTAAAAAGGGATCCCTTCCAGCTAACCTTCGAGCAAATATGTTAACAAAAATAAATGGGAGATGTTCACAGCATTTTGTTTTGCAGATTTGGCAGCAAAACCAACCTCTGGGACAACCTCGTCACCTCGGCCACCTCTCAGTTCACTACTCAAGAGGGCCTAGAGCTGGTCTCCAACCTCTACGTAGCCCACCAGGGCGAGTTCGGCTCGGCCGAGCACATCATCGAGAAGTCCATGAGGAACGTTCGGGAAGAAGCCAAGTGGTCCACAGAAAACCTCCCTGTCATCAGCGCCTGGCTGGACATGTACCTCGCTAACTCGAAAAAGATGTAATCCATCCAAAAGGGCAACTTTTAAAATAAATAACAGTAAAGGATGACTCTAGTTCTAGCCGTTCGGGCCGTGTCCGGCCCGGGCCGTTATCTAAGAAAAACGTCGGCGTTTTTGCGCAGCCGAGCCATACACAAGCCCGGCTGAGCCATGGCTGAGGCTCGGAAGCGGCTCGATGTTGACACGGCCCGGCCGTGGCTCGGCTGCGCAAAAACGCCGTCGTTTTTCTTAGAAAACCGCCCGAGCCGGAGACGGCTCGTTCTAGCGTGAGTCATCCGTAATGCTGAGTTTTAATCTGCTTACAATGAAAAGAAGGCTAATTGTTATGTCTAGTTAAGTTGGACCAGTCTTTTATAGTTTTGAATTACCGAAGTTAATGCAAATCCTTCGCCGAACTCTCACAACTGCATAAATGGTTTTTAAAAGAAAGAATACATGAAAAATAATATCGTAAAGTCTCCGAATTTAAACTTTCAAGAGACATGTTAAATTACTACTAATAAATCCACGGTTAAACTCACCCTATCTACCCTTCCCGTGGCTGTCGTGATATTTAATACGTCAGTTTATTCGTGGATTTATTAGTGGTATCGTAAAGTCTGTTGAGGGACGAACGCTGCTAGCTATCTGTTAATCATGCATGTACAATCTCATCTGCAATGGCCTTTAAGTACATTACAGACTATACAGGCACTGTCAAGAATGAAAACAACGTCTTTCATGCCTGTGTAAGGCTTGGCAGGTGTGTAATTTGCTCTTTTAACTATAAACGATGTAGTAAAGTGTTTGGTCTCGCAAATGTTCCTTTCACTGTGATTTGATGTCATTAGTAATAGTGAAAGTAAAAGACGATCAGCAAGGGTACGTGAGGTTGATGTAGCCAGATGCTCTGATGATGCTCTCTGATCTATTTGTGTAACGGAAAGCAGGTAAACTAATAGTATTAATAAAGGCTTTAATTTTCGTCGTGTGTTTATTGCTATCCTATTGTAACACATATACCTGGCCTGTGCCAGGAAATTCAATCTTAAATAAATGTCATAAAAAAATAACATCAAAAAAATATTACTTTATCTGTTAGACATTTTTTTATCAAAATATTTATTTATAAACGGTAATCGATGATATAATAGATGCTTTTTAGTTTCCAGTATGACGACAAATATGTTCACTTTAGCCACTTAAGGGTTAACGAATTAAATAAATGTTTTTTATTCTACAAGTAGGCCGCAATAGCACTTTTACAAGTCAAAAATATACTAGCGTTTCTGAAAAAAAGACCACTGTTAAGAAGAAACACCGAAACAAACTCAACAGTCAGTATTTTTTTGCCAAAAAGAATCTTATTACAATGATAGAACTTAACCTGGGTAAAATAAGTACCTAAATCTGAATATAAACACAAATGGTTACTGGTGAACGCCATGATTCACGTACGAAAGTGTCACTGACACGCTAACCTTTTTTAATGTTCCGTAGTTATAGTAAGAGATGAGTAATAAGAGAGTGACTATGAACTTTATATGAAAAACTGCAGGTTGCTTTGTCAGCGGACGTCATAAAGCCTATATGTGTGGTGGGGGATCCTGCCGTTTTACCAAATTTATTTTGGTCAAATTTTATTTCCCAAACAAATTTTAGCGACTATTTTGTTTGCCAATGCAAACTTTGGCCTAATTTTAATACGAATATTTTCATTACGTCAAATTTTCATTCAGCAAAATATTATTACGAAAAATTACATTATGGCATTTGGTTTTTTAGCAAATGCTTTAATAAGGCAAAAAAAAAACATTAGACAATAAATATTTAGTCAAGTTAATGTTATGGCAAACCATAAATAGACAAAAATCATATTTGTATGGGTTATGAAATTTTACCAAAATAATATTATTAATAAAACGGTGCGGTCCCTTAAAAATAAACAGCCGTAATAATTGTATTTTAAGTAGGTTAGGTTAGGGTTCACTTCTGTCCCTCAGAGCGGAAATAGGCATCCCGCGAAGCGGGGTGACGTCGACACGCTGGCGGTAAGGTTAGGTTAAAATAATTCATTTTGTATTTTAAGTAACTCAAATTATTGTTTGTGGGTTAGGTTAGGCTTCACTTGTGTTCCTTAGAGCGGAAGTAGACGCCCGGCGTGACATGCTAGCGGTCCATCAGAAACGTACAACCAAAGATAGTACGAGTACGATGCATAATCAAGCGACATTGAACGTCATTTATACATATTATGCCAACTAACGTATTTGACTGAATGAAATTTGGTCAAAGTAATTTTATTTTTATTTATTTTATTTTATTTAGTTGTACGGGACACCAACAGAGTACATGTTAACAAATCTTAATTTAAATATTTGCTTTTATTTGGGTTTACATGCACCCCAATTACAGGTGAACACATCATTCGCAAATATAAATCATGCATAATTTAAAACAGTTAAAAGGATATAATCGCAAATCTTAAATAGCTCTTCAACAATCATAACGCTTGGACAATAAAAGAATAGAATATACATTAAGAATTCATGAGGAAGATATTCATATAAGGTTCTAAATTTTTGTTTCTTTTTTGTTGTTTTTATAGTTTCATTAAAATGATTTAAATAAATTTGATCTAAAAACGAAAATTAAAAGATATATAAGTAACATGCAATATTTAAAACAAGATTTCATAACATTATAACATTATACATTGTTATAAAAAAGTAATAGTTGGTAAACGAAATATTGCTTAAACATGAACATGCCAAACATCAGGTTTGCATAAGAATTATTTGGCAAACGATTATTTGGCAAATTAAATTCTACGAATAATTTTTTGGGAAGTGATAATTTGTCAATTTTTTTTTGACAAATCATAGGTGACCCGTGTGGTGGTCGTGGTTTCATGATGATGTATGGGTATATTCCTCCATTTATTGTGGTCTTCAGCATCACGGGAACTCTGGACTATGGTGGATGGTGTCGCAGCTTTTATCGAATCCGTCCAGCAGCAGGAGAACGACCGCGCGATCGCTTTCCCTCCACCCGTCCCTGGACAACGAGTCGTTCCATGGAGTTTTGGTTTCGAGTAATGTGCCCGAAGTATTTGAGGATTCGTATTTGCTCAGTCGACGATAATCTCTCCTCAATTTAAATTCCTCCATGATCGCAGCAGTCGACACCAGCACCACATTTCGAGTGCGTCAACTTTGCGTCTGTCTTTCAGGCGGACCGTCAATACTTCTGCTACTCCTGTCTACTAAAGTTATAGTATAGGTAGATAGAAAACATTGCAGCTGAATTGCCCTAATGCTTGCTCAAAAAGTAGGCCAATTACCCCTCATGCCCATAAAAAGTTATCTTTAAGATTTAAGTTTCATTTGTCGAGTAGTATTAGAAATGTTTTAAACTCCGTCTAGCCTTTGATGCCAAGCATCCGACCACTACTAAACACGCCTAAACTACTTGAAAACCCCACGCTTGGATTATGCTTTCAAATACTTTACAAGCCTAAGATCAAACACAATTTTCAAACCAAATATTTACAGGCGACCTTAAGCACTTCGAGTCTCGAGATAGTTGGATTGGTTTTTGGACCTAAGTCACCTTTAAGTATAGTAAACTTTTCAGATACCCTCAACAAAACACTTTTCATTTCTCATGCTTGTAAAGTTTATATTTATGTTGTGTGTAGCATAAAACGGCTTTTTACGCTCTAGTGCACATTATAGTATACCTGCATAATCTCACGAGGGCGAGCCGCAGGTGTTTTGAGTTTGTTAATATAACGTTAATCAAAGTGAAAAGCAGACCTCGTATATAAAACCAGTTTGTAGTCGACTTTAATTTGTTTCAGTTGAAACGGCTTCTTTTACGCATCTGTTGTACACTTATAAAGCCGACCAAGAGTACGTATAATGTCGTATCTTTTTTTTTTTTTTTTTATGATGTACGTGGGAAATGGGTACAATTTGCAGTTACAGTTGCAGTAGATCTGGTGGCCTCACCACACCCTACCTTTTCAGGTGTACATACATTTAATTAAATTACACATATCAAAACCCTACTCATTTCTAACCTTACTAATTCTTACTTCTTTCTCTAACCCTACTAATTTAAACAAATAGGAATTTAAGCTCATTTTGAGTCTGGAAAATTTAAGTACATTCAGTGGGAGACAAAATTATTCTTCTCCGCGAAACTAACGGTATGGAAATCTAGGCACTTGACTTAAGTCACTCTTATCCTACCAATTTCCAGGTTCTATTAAGGTGGATATAAAATACTCTCCGGGAAAATGGAGGATAAAGTCTAGTTAATCTAAAATAGGTAGCCAAAGGCAGTGAATAGTAAGAATGGACACACGTGTAATTAATGGTAACCTGGAGATATCCAATTAACTATTGGATAATATAAGGTTTAGTTCTATTACAAGTTTCGGTCACTTTAGTTCAGTAATGAGTCTTTGGCAAAATATCCACAGAAATGTTATATGTCGAGAATAATGTATTGTAATTCTCTTTCCGTTCAATATCATAATCGTTGTACGTCTGTTTTATGCTAGTTGACCTCTCTGAGCAGTATTGTTGGCAAAATTTACAACAATACAATACAGTAAATTCTCACCAAAATATTACACTAAAAGTAAAATTAATGATAGTTGACCTCTCTGAGCAGTATTGTTGGCAAAATTTACAACAATACAATAGGTACAGTAAATTCCCACCAAAATATTACACTAAAAGTAAAAGAAAAATTACATTAAGTAAACATTGGTGGAGAACACGTGGTTTTATCGCTAAAAAGCGATCTCTTCCAGACTAATTGGGTAGTGGAGATGATGCAAAGCAAACCATAAAATTTTTATTGCAAATAAAAGTGGAACTTAGAGTGGCGGACTCCGTGCCGTAAAGAATGCTCAACCAGTCAACCATGGGTCAAAGCAACATTAAGGACAATACTCCCAGGGCGACACTCCAACCTGTTCCAGAGATTTATTGTCGGACCAGGCCGAAGGTGGACCTTTTTCCGCTTCTGTGCACAATTATTTGGACCCGTTGTTTTGATACGAATTGAAATTTATTATTGAAATAAACCGTGAGTCCTTCGGGTCAACCTGAGATATACTTTTGGCATTCTAATTTGACTCCGATGCGCGCTGACACTTTAGAGAGCTAGGGCACACGGGAGTGTCATTCCGATGATATTTGGAGCAGCCTAACTGGGGAAGTATCTACACTTTACAGAAGATTATTTCACCAATCTGTACTTATGTGGTGGTATGTTGCTGGTGGTGATTGCCAGAGTTCCTGAGGATGCGCTGTGTGTGTGGGGGACCTTAATTTATCTAGGCGTCAACATAACGCGTCCTTAAATCAAAAAAGGCCGCGGACTGCCACCCTATTCTGTAACTTGTTTAAAGCTCACCTCAACGCTCACCTTGACACCGCGATGCGTATTAATTAAGCGTAGGCAGAGGTCTAGTTTCGTAACGGGTGACCGGTGGGGTGAGCCGCATTAACGCGTAGCGAATAACAGCCCAGGACAGGACGCCTGTGGGCAGTGGGGCGACGAGTGGCAGTTCATAAATTCGACTTCGAGCGACTTCAATGTATGGCTCGTCGCCCCGTTGCCCGCTCGCGACCAGTCCGCAGCCTAAATGGTCGCCATGTGCGCTTGTGGTTTTCCTGGAATCGCAAGAGTCCATAGGCTACTCGGTGTACTAATTCAGCCAGTCCGTATGCTTGTTTGGCATTGCCACCGTCGTAGTTTGAAAAGTTCCAAGTGTAATTAAGCGAGTAAGCCATTTTTTTAAACTAGTGGCTTTATGAGCTGTAAAAATCATGAGTTTGTTATGAAAAAAAAACTGAATCAACAAAAAAAAACTATACAGTTATCGAACCTGCTCACAAAATTTCACTAGAACGGTTGAGACAAGCGACCTTTTAGGGGAGAACAGCCAGACAGCCGAACAGCTGGATATCCGGAGATACGAAAGGCTTTGGCTCAAGCTGAAACGGAGAACTGCTTTCACTTCGCTCGCTCGTTCAAATCGGAACGATAAAATGTATTTCTCAGCTTGACCCTTTTGTAACGAAATGTGTCCATCCTACAGAACAGTTCCCGAGAATTGATGTCATTACCTGTTGTTACATATCTGATACTGTTTGTTATAGATATAAATTAACGAGAGCATGGAATTGCATATGTAGTAGTATTGTATGTTTACAGGCATTCTATATTTGAATTTTCTATTTTATCATACTATCAGCATAAAAAGAGGTTTGTTATATATTGAAGAAGTAAATACCAAAATAATGTCAGTGTCAAATTGTGAAGAAAATTTAAGAGAAAATTATCCTCCTTTTGTTGCAAACGGTACAACCACTACAAATGCAATCCCATGTTCTCGATAATTCATCTATAGGTACATTGAAGGATTTTGTGAATAATATCCGAGTTTTGCGACAGTAGGTACACGGACAAAATAAAAAAAAAAATATTCTTACATTTAAAAATGATTTCGTTTAATTGCAAGTCTATCAAACGCTCTAGAAAGCACATTCAGGAATTATGTGAGTTAGCGGATATCCTTGCACTACAAGAGACCTGGCTTCTGCAACATGACCTGGAGTACACGAACGACATTGACGAGAAATTTGCATCGCATTCTAAGTCGGCAGTGGACACGGGAGCCGGTATTCTTCGAGGGCGTCCGTTTGGAGGTGTGTCGCTTTTGTGGCGAAAGTCACTGTTCAATAGTGTAACGGTTGTAAACTGCAGTAGTGATAGATTGGCTGGTATCCAAATTAACTTGGGTGACCGTCAATTGTTGGTATTTAGCGTTTACATGCCTGTCGACATCGAAGACAACCTGCCCGAGTTTACGGATGTCCTTGCGGATCTCAGTGCGATTATAGAAGAGAGGGATGTGGCGGCGGTGTACATATTAGGTGACCTTAACGCGCATCCGGGTACAAGGTTCGGTGAGGAGCTACAATCATTCTGCACTGAACAGCTGTGGGTGTGGAGTGATCTTAGCATACTTAAGGAGGATACGTTTACCTTCTACAGTGAAGCCCATGCAACAGGGAGGTGGCTAGACCACTGTATCACCACAGCAGCTGCGCATTACACAATAACCAGCGCCAATGTTATGTATGACGTTAACTGGTCCGACCACTTCCCGCTTGTGGTAAACTGTAACGTTACTACGAGACTAATGAGCCAACTGCCCTCTGTGCCTACAGATAATAGTAAAATAAAGTGGGGGCATAGAAATAGGCATCAGATAAATAAATATGGTTTATTTTGCCACTCCAAATTGTCGTTAATGAAATCTAGTCAATGTATATGTAAGGAGTCTTCCAAGTGTGATAAAATAGTATTTTTCACAATCGTGTTATAATAGAGAGCTTTTTAGTCGAGTACCGTGTTTAGGCCACGAAGCTTGCTGAGTGGCCTAAGTAAGGTACGAGATTAAAAGGCTTCATTATAACACTATTGTGAACAATAATTTTTGTACGAGTTCATTAAAATTAATTTTCTACGAGTCAACTGAACTAATTAAACAAACTCGATACTGTTGAAACGAAGTGCAGCTCATCGCTTGTACGCTTGTTGATATCTTAAAAGACATCAACGAGCGTACGACATCATAGCGATTCTATTGGTCCAATTCATTACAGTTCAGTAAAGCAGCCACGTGATTGGTCGAATTTATTTTAGTTGTCTGGAGCGTATCGAAAAGTAGTTATTTCGATTGTTTCGACAGTAACATGGACTACAACTATGAAACGAGTGAAGTTGCAGTATTCTCTATGAAATCTTAATACACATATTTTAATCGTCGAGTACAAAAATGTTATTTTAGAGTATATTAATAGTTTTTATGACAATATTGTTACCGTCTTACAAAATGGAGCCAAACAATGTGCGGATTGGGGTGCTGATGTGCGAGGGAAGAAAAAACCAGTAATTGGATGGAATCACCACGTGAGGAGTAGCCATGAAGAGGCAAAGTTGGAGTTTCAAAATTGGATTTTATGGGAGGCCTAATAGTGGGAGATTGTTTGAAACGATGCGTGATGCCAGGAAGCGTTTCAAAAACAAACTTAAATGGTGTCAAACTAACCAAGAGACTATAAAAATGAACATCCTGGCTATTCATAACAGTACTCATAATTTTGGAAAATTCTGGAAGGCAACCAAAAATATGAATCATAAACCTAAATTGCCCACTAGTGTTAACAATGTACACGATACCAAAGAAATAGCAGAGTTATTCGCTAGCCACTTCAAGGCTACTCCTCAGCACCTGGAGAATGTGGTGGATGCTGAGCCCCAGTCGGCGCCACATGACACCAACTGGACGATAACCCCGGAGGAAGTAACTCGCGTAGTGAAAACTATGAGACGTGGGAAATCTCCGGGGCACGACGGGCTCAGCATCGAGCACATTGTCTATGCCAGCGATGAAATATATAGGAACCTAGCTATTTTGTTTAACCTTTGCCTTAAACATGGCTGCCTCCCCAGTGGATTGATGAAAACGGTGGTGGTTCCCATACCTAAAAACCGCACGGGTGACCTATCCAACTTAGGTAACTACAGGCCTATATCCTTAGGTACTGTAATTAGTAAAATTTTGGAGCGGCTTTTGCAACCCGAATTGATGAGGGATGTAGTTATTAACGACGCTCAGTTTGGTTTCCGCAAAAGTGTTTCAACCGACTCGGCCATATTGTGTCTAAAAAACACGGTTAACTATTACGTGCAGAGAGAAACCTCCATCTACGCCTGTTTTCTTGATTTGAGCCGGGCATTTGACCTTGTCAACTACAAGGTGCTTTGGGGCAAATTACAGAATGCGGGCGTGCCACATAGTATGGTCGAGTTGCTCAAGTTTTGGTACGGGGGCCAAACAAACAGCGTAAGATGGGGCGACTCACAGTCTAGTGAATATAGACTAGAGTGTGGAGTCCGTCAAGGAGGCTCACCTCTCCGGACCTATTCAACATCTATATCAACGATCTGATCGATGAACTGAGGAGAACTCGTGTCGGCTGCCATATTGATGGCGTCTGTTATAATAACTTAAGTTATGCGGATGACATGGTTCTCCTCAGTCCATCGATTAGTGCCTTACGTGAACTCTTGGCGGTTTGTGAGAACTTCGCCTTAAAAAATGGCATGAAGTACAATATCGCTAAGACTGAAATGGTTATTTTTAAGTATGGTAAAGGTCCGGAGAGGGTGCCGCCGGTGTTTCTAAACGGTGAGTCAGTTCGGGTTGTAAAGCAGTTTAAGTACTTAGGTCACATACTATGTGAGAGCATGCAAGACGACCTGGATATCGAGCGTGAACGTAGGGCCCTGGCTATACGCAGCAATATGCTGGCACGCAGATTCGCAAAGTGCTCTAAGGATGTTAAGCTTGTCCTGTTTAGATCATATTGTCAAAGTTTTTATACCTGTCAACTGTGGGCAAAATATACACGGAAGGCTTACAGCACCCTTAGAGTACAATACAATGATGCATTACGTATTATCACCAAACAGCCTCGATTCTGTAGTGCATCGGCAATGTTTGCTGACGCCAGGGTACCCGATTTCTATGCCATTATTAGAAATCGAATAGCGTCGTTCTGGCAAAGAATACGCATTTCTAATAATGTGCTAATTGAGACGGTCAGTAACAACTTGTACCGAAATGCAATCTTCCTGCATTGGTTATCTGCGCATCGGCACCCGAATCGCAAATAATTGTACGTATTTGTATTAGTTAAGGATTTTATTTTTATTTTATTTTATTTCTTTGTATCATATATATTGTAATGTAGTAATGGGTTTATTGCCTGAAATAAAGAAACATTCATTCATTCATTCATTCATTCATTCATTACCCCTGAAACTCAAAAAATACTCAGAAAATCATAACGCTTCAATTTATAATTGCTAACTTATAGATTTTGAAATACATAAAGATCAAAATATGGCCGCTGGTTGGCCATTAAAATCGCGATTTAATTTGTCTCTTCCTCTTTTCCTATTATATGTACATGAAGTACTTCATACTAACATAGCGTTTTTGAGGTTCCATAAAACATACTAATTTGACTGAAATGCCGAAGCTACCTATCTATCAGGCAGGCCGTAGCCTTGTTTGCCACCGTCGTTGTAAAAATATAGTTTACAATGCACTTGCTCTGAAACTGCCCCTTTATATGGTTTAACATAAACACGGGAAGTGCTCGATGCCAGCACGGCGGCCGCAGGGTGGACCGCGCCCGTGTGGAATGGATTTCAGTACAATATTCCCGCACACTATGCGGGAATGAGATTTTTCGTGACAATTAAAATTTCATCTTTTATGCATATTTTTTTTTATTTCCTCGCATGATGCATTTTAAAATGTTGTATGATACACGTGCGGATAGGTAATTCCCAACTCGTGTCGGTCGTGTTTTTGGTCATCGCCACTCGTTGGGAATTACCTACTTTCCGCACTTGTATCATAAATAACAATTTCCTTGCAAAGTGGTGACTTGAGGCGCTCAAGATAATTATAAAAGTTACAAAGTCCATGAATGTTCCTGCTACCATCTGGTACCATCAAAATGATTGCTCGTAGATCAAGTCATTAAAACTTACAGGCATCCAGTTTAAGGACCCAGTGTATGAATACCTATCCACTTAAAAGGGACATCTCGAAAATGTCTTCGAGAAAGTTTAACCCTGAAAATAGTTGCGAGTATTTCGGATGAAAATCCGACAACGATTTGTATCTATTCGCAAGAGGTATTGATTATTCAGGATGATTGAGGGTTTGTGATCACAAATCGTCTTTTGCGATCGTTGAATTTGTAAAATAATGGTTATTCCAAGACGGGAGTAGTTTTAATTCTTCTACGTTGTTTTCATTCTTGATAGAGTGTTCGTGGTCATTATTTCAGGTGTTGGTAGCAAGCTTTAAAACACGCCGCCATTCCTCTTTGGTTAGGGTCATGCTGAGTGAAAAAAACATAAGTTCCTGTAAACAGTAGTTAACAGCTTTTGTATATGTCAGTTATCATTTAATCGCACAGATTAGTCTAATATAAGCGGAGACGACGTTTATGCGGATTATGAATACGGCTAAAAATTTAGGCCTTAACTTTGGTTATCATCATCATCATCATATCAGCCAAAATACGTCCACTGCTGGACAATGGACATATACCTCCCCCAGAGAGTGCCACAAAGACCGGTCCTGCGCCACCCGCAAGCAAAGCATAACTTTGGTAATGTTTAAAGGAAATTCGTGAATCTAAATCTCTGCAGTCCTAAGGTCATAATAGTAGAGAATTAATACTGAGAAAATTCAGTATACAAAAAATGTCATGCTCGACACTGACATAGAGTAAATAATAATTTCTAACTAGGAACGTAACTATTTCTACTTCGGGACCCATTTAAAATCTAGGCAAATTCCTGCTAATGTGTGTCCCTACTTTGCGTTGCGCAGTCGGGTAAAAAAGAGGAGGTAAAAGTTTAAGAGACATTAAATTTTACATGAAAAGGCAACGCGATAAAGGCTGACCCTCAAGTATTTGATAAACTCTTTTATTTATTTGCCTGTTATTCACAATCCCTAAACCTTTCACGACCTTCGTCTTTTGACCTGGGGGCCAATTTGAGTTAACTTATTAGATTGCAATCAAATATACATTAGTCGCTCGCGATCGCTTCCAAACCTTGTATTTCAACGAGTACTTGAAAATGTCAATTTGATTTCAAACCAACACGTTTAGAAAGATATACCCCTTTTTGTTTATCTTCAATCATCCTTTCACTCAATAAATAAGATAAAATGTCACCGATACGGCTCGAATAATTCAAACGCTATCTCACTTCTTCAAAGACATTTCCTTGTTTATTTTTCCTACAAAAACATTGGCAAATTCAACAAGCAGATGAATTTGTGTTTATGGACAAACGGGGCGACTAGCTGGATCAAAATGCGCAAAACTCAAACATATGGCGTTGCTCAGCCTATCTAGCACACTAGGTTTTATGTCGGCGAAAATGTACTGAAACGTCACGTAAAACGCGACATAAAACCTAGTGTGCTAGCCCCCCAGGAGTGTTTAAATGTTGGTTGCAAGGTAGCGGATTCTCGATTTTTGACAAAGTTGCGTTCGGCGCTCGAGGTCATCCAACATCATAAATAAGTCTGCAAAAAACAGAACTTCCGGATTTGACGCAAACTACCCCGTACTTTCAGGCGACAAGGTTACTGGATCACTTATGGTGGATTATTTCTCGGACACCGCTCAGCTCTCAGCTCAGGTAGCGACCTCGCACAGGGGACCGATTTTTGACTTTCGAGCGCTCGAATCTTTCTCGTAAACCGACAAAAATTACGAAATACAATACAATACAATACAAATTATTTATTCACCATAACAACGTTACATGCGATTAAATTAAACTATTCTGTTAACATACACATTTTTAACAAACAGAGAAAGATGCTCTTTTGAAATAGCGATCGAAAATTTAAAAGCGAGTGTTATTGACCACTCGTATTAAATTGTATCGGTAGAAAGTTAGTGCCTGTAATTTTGACACTAAAATCGTATTTACTTTTATTTAATTTTCGAGCGCTCGAAAGTCTTAAATTGGCCCCACCTGGTGGACCCGCACTCTTAGTAGGCGAGTACCTATTGACTTGAAATTGCATAAAATCGGGGAATGAACTGACAATTTTACTACCGATAATACAAAAGTATGAAAATCTGCTTCACCTCGCCTAGTTAGGCGGTAAAAAAACCTACCGTCCGGCTATTCCTCGGCCATTTCTTACTAACTAATTCGTCCGTATTAATTGACTGAAAAACAAACGCAATTAAACTATAGATATGACGTACTATCAAACCATTAACGACAAAATATGACCCATAACTTCGTGGAATTATATCTCATTTATAATTATGTATATAACAATTTATATCTTCGACATTTCGCGATAACCTCGTGACGTCACGGTCGTTAAATGAAAAGTTTGATTGCCTATACAATTCGTATAACGTCTTTTGGGATAATCTGTCTTGGAAATCGTTACCTTTTTATACCCAGATGATGGGACACAGGCGTACCTACAGCGGACGGTCACCGAACTAGACGTTTGCAACTTCACGAGGTGGACGACTTTTCTAAACCCCGTAGCACGGATGGCCTTATCACGCGATAAGTGACACGATAAGAGCGTCGTCTCCTTCTATCGGACGGTGTCAGCCAGGGACGGATGCTTCTAAACCTGTGACTATGCCGCAAGGGCGCAAATTTTAGCAAATTTTTAATTTTAATTTTAAAGAGAGTCATAAGTTTATATTAAGTTAATACTTCAATTGCATTGTGTGGTTTGTCTAATAAATTTATGTTTTATAAAATATTAGGATTTTAGTTTACTTAAGTTAATTTGTAAGTATAAAAATATTTATAATGTGATATATTACACACAATATTAATAATATACTGTAGTACCAATCAAGCTCCGCTGGATGCGGGTGGCGCAGGACCGGTCATTTTGGCACTCTTTGGGGGAGGCCTATGTCCAGCAGTGGATGTCTTTCGGCTGATATGATGATGATGATGATGATGACCAATCAAGCCTCGTGTATCTTCTAAGTATATTTACGTATTATCAGGGCATAATTGCATTCAATTTGTTTCGTCTCGTTTGCGATTACCTACTACCGCTCATGCATTAATTACTAATGCCCGGTTTAACGAAGCGAATGAACACGATTTCTGAACAGCGATTCCTTTGACAGAAGGGGAGATCCCTAGAATATCGCCTTTTTTGCATGTCGCCCCTAAGTAGGTATGACATGTCGATGACGTGTCACATTTAATTCTCGAATCGGGCCCCTGGTGTTTTCTGCTAAGGTTATTGACACTATTTGACATTCGCAGGTTAACGACGTGATATTTTAAGAAACTTATGTAACAAAATTTCATAAATTGGCTTTCCATTTCCGCGAAATTCCCCCTTTCCTAGAATAAACTTGTTCAAACTAGAATAATTTGAGAAATTAACGTGATACTTTGGGAAAACTATTTTTCTCAAATTATTCTAGTTTATACAAGTTTATTCTAAGAGAGGGGGAATTCCGCGCAAATGTCTTGTGTTAACCGTGCAGCTCTAATATCTGTGACAACCACAACGAAGCGCTTAATTATTTAACATTTGGTTTTTTGTTTATTTTATGTGACATATTTTCTCTAACTTTTTTTAAAGTTTTTTTAGTTATTTTAAAACTTTTTTAAACGATTTTTTTACTTTTTTTTACTCTTTTTTTTACCTTTTTAATACTTTTTTTAAACTTTTTTTTGACTTTTTTTTTACCCTATTTCTGTAGTGAGGTGAAAAGATTATACACGAGTGAAAAGTTATTTTACGTCTCGTGTGTTGAAACACTCAGGATTCTATTTTTAAAATACAACTTTCCCCCCTTGTATAACAAATAACAATTTTCCCGCTTTGTTATGGCACATAATATTAATGTCTGTGACTATACATACAGGCAATACAGGTATCTATGTACATTGCCGTAAGAAGCTCACAGCTACAAAGACACAATAAACGAGATTAAGTCAGAAATATGGCTGCATTAGCTCCAGACACTCGTAATTTGATTCTATTAGCTGCACCTGCTACACGTTCAGCTTAGAACCGCGTTGTATGATGTATTTGAAAAGTTCACTGTAAGTATGCGTCGTTTGTTTTCCGACGATACGTAAAATAAATATTACCTGCTGGGATATTAAGATTATCAGTAGGTAGTTATAATTGATTTGTGTGAACGACTTATGCAGGGAAGTATCAATTAGGGATGTTTCTATGGTTAGCTCAGTGATTGACTGGTAGAGAATGCGATAAGGTAAAGCCTATTTACTTGTTGCTTACTGTTAATTTTATGATAATATATTTAGGAATACAGCTTTGAATTTGTACAGCATTTAACTTCTGTACTCTATTAATCTAAGTAATTTTTGCCTGCAGTGTTTGCCTATAGTTAGTTGTGGATTTAGTTTATGAACCAGCCCATGTAATATATATTTAATGATAAAATGCAACAACTGTTGGCGAACCTTTTCAAATAAATAAATCAAAATCATTCGTACTTTTGCATTGGAATAAGGTATTTTCTAAAATAGACTAAATATTTATGCTATGAATTTAATATTTTATTTTAATACAACGACGGTGGCAAACAAGCTTACGCTGCCTGACTTATGTTAAGCAGCTACCGTAGCCTATGGACACTTGTAAATAATTATTTGAACTCCAAATTCAATTATAACCGAGAAATCTTGTTTCACTGTGCACTATTCAATTGAAAACCAACGGCAAAATGTTATATCTCGTAGCGAGATCAAGGAATCAATTATATGGTAATGGTCCTTGTCACCCGCCTCCCGTAGGCCACAGTTTGACAAATCTTACAAAGTCATGCTTATGAAGATAAATGGATTATTTCACTGCTTGATTTCCGGCTACATACTTAGTCGAAAGCGCCTACGAAGAGAGCGCCCGCTAGGCAGTTTCCTAGCAGCGTATGTGTTAATACCAAATGTTCGTGGATTGTACTCCATATCTAACATGCCTAAGGTATAAATTTTAATGCGATTATGCGAATTAAAATTTCATCCCTGATGGCTCGAGTGAGGAAAAGTACTAACAGCATCCTGAAAATGATGGCTGGTAGGTTTGACTGTCCAATACTTCAGTATTGCATTGGACAGGTCAAATCTACCTTGCAATATATTAAGTAAGTGTATGTTCTCTGTATGTCAGTTTATGTTGTATGTTAAATTGTATGTAAGCTTGGTATTGTGTAATCTAACCTTATAATTAAAATGTAACTAACACCTCTTATATGGGTCGGTGAAGATCAGAAATAAAATATTTCATTCATTCATAAATCGCCCCCGGACATCATTCATTAAAGGAGTGAAAAGAAATGGAAGTGCGATACTTGATGCGCGTGTGAGATGTCTAATAGCACATTTGCTATTAGATTTCGTAAGGCGTTTAACTATATTAGACAGTTACTTTGGTAAGTATCCAACCAAGCTGTGCGAGGTCGCGAGGCGGTGAGCGATAAAAAAAAACGGCCAAGTGCGAGTCGGATTAGCGCGCGAAGGGTTCCGTACCATTATCTATAAAAACACTATTTTATTCTGTGTTTTTAGTATTTGTTGTTATAGCGGCAACAGAAATACATCATCTGTGAAAATTTCAGCTGGAACTATCACGGTATCAGTGAGATGCAGCCTGGTGACAGACAGACGGATGGACGGACGGACAGCGGAGTCTTAGTAATAGGGTCTCGTTTTACTCTTTGAGTACGGAACCCATATCATCGCATTGCTGCACGCGCTCGCGCATCACTTACTTTTGGCGTATTTTTTCTACGCTCACCACCTTGCAACGTCACTGGCAAAGGCTAGTAATGGAAGACAAGTTAGTATAAGTGAGTTTATTCTGGATCAGGTTTCTGGCAGGCGTTGGCGCCGCAGCGGTTGGGACAGCACTTGAGGGCGCGCGGGCAGTCGGAGTCGCTCGAGCACACGTGCGCGCACACCCACACGCCGCGGGGGTTGGCTGGACAGAGGCCGGGCTTCGCTGGAACATCAGAACAACACAATTAACACCAGAGATTGAGAGAGAGGGAGTCGTAGCTTACTCTCTTAAATAAATAATAAATAAATAAAATAAATATTTGCGGACAATCTTACACAAATCTACCTAGTCCCAAACTAAGCAAAGCTTGTACTATGGGTACTATTAGACGACCGACGATAAACATACTTATATAAAGAAATAAATACTTAAATATGTACATAGAAAACATCCATGACTCAGGAACAAATATTCGTGCTCATCACACAAATAAATGCCCTTACCGGGATTCGAACCCAGGACCTAATGCTTCGTAGACAAGGTGACTACCAACTAGGCTAAAGCGGTCGTAAATAGATTCATAAATCGCTTCGTAGCTATGCGTTTGTTCACGATTTACATCCCTAATAGCCTACAGCAGTAAGCGAAACCGAAGACGCCTTGTGCATCCACGGCAGCCGACTATCACCAGCTGCGAACCGTTGGACTGTGTTGGAGTGAGGCCAGAGGCGTGACGCGAGCTAACAAGGGTCTTTTCACCTCCGGAATTCCTTAGGAAAGCAACAACAAAAGTCGACAAGAATAACTCGTCTGCGTCTAACGAAGGTCCAGGTATATGGCGTAACGTATTTGAGTGGCTTAGACATTGACACAAGGCAGGGTTTCTCTACAACTGCTATACGGCAGAGCTGAGTGATGCTGGCAGTGATGATGAGGTCGTCCCACCTGACCGATCTTGGCAACGGTGACATCCTAGATTATAATCGTACTCGCCCTCAACCCGAAAGACGACTGAGGCCATAAAACGCTCCGTGCAATACAATGGGAATACAATAACGCGAGCTCAAGGGTTTTATTGCCCTCGTCGTCTTTTGGGTTGAGGGCGAGTATAGGTATCAATGATTACCAATATGACTAGAGCGTTTTGTTTTTCTACTCTTTGGTGTACTCTCAAGTGGCTTAAATATTCTATCTTTCTTACAAAGATAGGTACTGCATGATTACACTTTGGGCAAGTTAACACCCCACCAACGTGGATTGGTACAGACAGGGCAAAAAAGTCAAGGTATTGTCGTTGCGCCACTGCTGGGCCTTTATGCCGATTTCACACGAGGGCAGATCAGTGAGGCAGTGGAGTAGGAGAGAACAGTTAAGACAGTTGGCGTTCAAACATAGGTCAGTCTAGTACAGACTCACTGTTGTGCCCTCGTGTGAAATGGGCATTACAGTCTGTGGGGCAGCAAACCTAAGCATCGCCTGACATATCTCATAGTAGGGTTATCACTACGACTGCTTACCTAAGTCAACGAAGTGCCGCTTCGTTACTGGGTCTACACACATATAGCCCCCGCAATCTGTCGAACAGCAGACCTGAGTGGCGTTTACACAGGGCAGGGCGGAGCCGCAGAGAGGCTCACACATGTCCACTGATAGTGGTGGGGGACAGGTGTCATTGACGATCTCAGATGACGTCAGCGCCAGAAGGGCTGGTACTGAAACAAATGAAAGGATGCGAGGTAGTGTGGCGGTGTGGGAGGAGAAACCCCACCAATTAGAAGTGATGCATGAGCGAAGCTATGATGCATTTGGTGGATTTTTCCTCGTATACCTCTCCGCTACCTCGCACAGTTCTTACCTTCGTCGTCGTTGCCTCGTCACCGTTAAGAGATATTCCTTTCCAATTTCGAATCATACACTTCCAAAAAAAAAGAAAGTGCAAATTGATATAAATTAGGGAGATCTGAGGTAAAAGCATTTTTTTAAGGGAATCAAATTGAGAACCTGCTTCTTTTTTTAAGTACGTAAGTTTAAAGTTAGGAGCGCAAGTTCAAATTAATTTATTCAACGTTGTAAATACTTTCATTTCAAATTAGAACTTAGATATAGTGGCAACGTGTTATGTTGAAAATATATGTACTATTAAAACTGGTTAGTACATGTATAATATCTAATATTAGACATCTAAATACCTGTGTGTGTATAGTCTAGAACACATAAAAAGCTGATGTCACCGCTAAACGCAGGCAAAGTTAAAAAGCGCAAACATTTTTTGTACGAAAGGCAAAAACTGAGTGTAAGTAAATATTATTTTAATGGCTTATTATTATACTTACATTTGGGCGTTTTATTCCATTATAATTTGTGAATTTAGTGAATGTTACCTACATTGCTATTGTTAGATATTTTATGTGATACGGACAGCATGGAACTTGGCCCACAAATGGTCTCGCCGGCAGACCAGCGCTGGCTCACGAGCCAGCATTACGCCGAGGCGTGACAAACTGCTTACTTAGTAATACTTAGTATTTTATTATAGATCATACTGTATTATATGTTTTATTTAGTTACATTTAGTTCTGTTAAACTGCAACTTCCAAATAACTATACAATAGTATATATAGGTATATATATGTATATTGGAAACATAGAGTATTTAATTAAGTCGATAATCTATAACTTATATGTTTATGTCACGAAATAAATATTTCATTTTCATTGATACAATATCTTTATAGCTAAAAAAAAAACACATTTTTTATACCGTCTACTATTTGTTGCGTTGAACTTATTTCTGTACACATATAACGATAGCTGTGTAATGCAAAACACCAACCAAATATTTATCACTATAATAACATCACTATACGTCGACTGATAGTAAATATATTTATTACATATATAATTATAATAGGATATATAGATTAGTAATTATATAATAAAATAGTTCAGATTTCCTACGACTGAACTATATAAGACTTGCGATCTCCTGTCTGTACGCAAACTATATCTATTAAATTTAATAACAAAGAAACACAAAACCACGACTTTTATACCAGACACAACATACAGAAGACGAAGGAAAATTGAAGTTGTTCCCGTTCCGTTCATGCGCAGTGCATATGCAAGAAGGCAACATGTATCACAGTCGGCTCGACTGTATAATATAGTTAATATATATAACGACATATACCCTACCACGTTATACGAGTGTAAAATCAGAGTAACGAAATGGCTAAAATTAAAAAACTATGCTGACGTAGAGAATATAATGCAGAATGTTACTTAGTAATATTGTATGATTAACACGCTCACACAGTCACACACACGTACACACACACACACACACACACACACACACACACACACACACACACACACACACACATACACACACTACACACACACGCATGCACGCACGCATGCACACAAGTATACACACAAGTATACACAAATCAAATAACTTTTATCCTTTGTTAGTTTTAGATTTTCAACATGTACCTAATACTTAATTTTTATATATGTCAGTTACCTTTCTTATGTATACGTTAGTTACCACAGTGGAAGAGCGGTGTCTCTTAATACAGGTATTATAAATACTTACAAAGAGGCACCAGCCTATATTGTTATATAGTATAAGTTACTGAATAAATCATTTTTCATTTTTTTTTTTTTTTCAAATCACAAACCTGACAAAAGAACCCTAAACATAGAAACGCTAATTTCTACAAAAAGGCCTACTCAACACCATTAAAAACCAGTAATTGAACAATTAATTATTGTCGTACTCACCGAGCAGCGAGTAGGAGAACATTTCTGGACAGCGTGACAGTTGACAGCGAGACAATGGCAGTGACAACCACGCACGCTGCCGTCAGCTGCTTTATAATTCTCGGTAGAATCGGACGACGTAAACAAGGTGACACAGTGCCGTCAAGGATGAACAACTAAGTAGTAGAAGGAGTGGACTCGGTCTGGACCAGAAAACTCTGGAAATCCAGTTGGAAGCAACTCAGAATTATATCTGGGGTGTTCACAGGTCACTTCGGGGTCAAGGATCTCTTGGCCAAGATTGGACTATCTGATAGTTTAGACTGTAGAATGTGTGGCGAGAAGGATGAGACTATGGAACACTTGTTGTGTGAATGTCATGCCCTTGCCAGACAAAGAATGAACTACTTTGGTAACGGTTACCCGCAACCAAAGGAATTCAAGGTGCTCCCGGTGAACTGCATCATCCGCTTTGTGGAAATGATGGAGCAAGCCTGGGAGCAGGTATAAAGGACAGGGCAAATGCACAAAAGATCCCACTGGGTCGAAGTGCATCCGAAAGGACCCTCACCTAGATAAGATAAGATTAGATAAGTAGTTAGCGATTTTTGGTAACCATATGACTCTTCTTCAAAAAGTAAACAAATTCGAAAGAGCAGATTTAAAGTTTTACATCCGGCAAAAGAACTTCTTGTCATATGTCTGCCTTAATTCAGCTCAGTTTGCTTTTAAATATCATGCATATATTTTTTTTCTTTCTTCTTTCTTTAATTACAATTATTACAATACATAAACTCAGTAATAATTATAAGCAATACGAGTAAACAGGTTAGCGTCACTTACGACTATATATCATTGATCTCATCGCTCTCGTGTATTTGCCACACGCGTTTCATATCTTAAACTACACATTACCACCAGTGGGCGTCAGACTCAGTAAATACATTCCTGTCAAAAACATAATTTTTAGTACAAGGCTGACTTGCAAGTCTGTACTTTTGTCGCAGTCAGTAACTCATTAACTATTCGTTGAGATGGTCTCCATGTACCTAACTTTCCGTCTCACTCAACCATCAGACTAGCTTTACAATGGTATCATAACAATGCGTTGTCAACATGATGCATTGCAATTTACATAAGTGTACGAAATTTCGACAACGGGAAGTTGACTCGAACATACTAACGAAGAAACGAACGAACCCAATTAATAATACAATATAATATAAAGTTTCTAAAAACTAATAGTAACTAAGTATTGTAAGTACCTACCCATAAAATTACGTATAAAATAATGTTGTTCAGGCTGGGGGGCGGTGTGTCCGAAGATTTGGTGTCACGCAGATAATTCCGGCCCCGGAGGAGTCTCCATAATTACTGGAACTCAGCTACTGTCCAGCTTGTTTATTTCGATAACTGCCATTTTATACGGCGTTTTCCTTAGTGACAGATTTCTTTTAATATCTATACGATGTGAATTAAATTAAAAAGGTGATAGGAATATATTTAAAATAGGAGAAATAAAACTCGACAGTGGCAAATTTAAACCCAAGAGAAATAAATATGTGGTACCCGTTTTAAATGTGTCTAGCAAATAAAAATAAAGCGACCTAAATATTGCTTAGCCATAACACGGGAATGTAAAATAATAGAATATTGTATTGGTAATGATCATTATTCAGTCTAAGATAATGATCAACGCCATAACGCCATAAGTAATCTTGGGAATTAGTAAAATTAGACTGAACTTCAATGATTTTTTATTTTTTTTATTTATTTATTTATATATTTGTCTCAGGCAACAAGGCCCATATTTACACATACCTTACATACTAACATACGTATCAATATACAAAACAAAAAAATATAAGTAACAACATTTCAGTTATAAATAATATTAATAGGTATTCATTAAGGTGGTTCGATTGCCATACAAAACGTTATTTGACATTCGCAGGCTAACGGCGTGATATTTTAAGAAACTTATGTAACAAACTTTCATCAATTGGCTTCCCATTTGCGCCAAATTCCCCCTTTTCTAGAATAAACTCTGATAAACTAGATTAATTTGAGAAATTGGTTTGGGACGTGATATTTTGGGAAAACTATTTTTCTCAAATTAATCTAGTTCATACAAGTTTATTCTAGAAAAGGGGGAATTTGGCGCAAATGGGAAGCCAATTGATGAAAGTTTGTTACATAAGTTTCTTAAAATATCACGCCGTTAGCCTGCGAATGTCAAATAACGCTTTGTATGGCAATCGAACCACCTTAAAATATAATCCATAAAAATAAAAACATGTCAATTTAGAATTTAGAATATATTTATTACAATAATAAAGAGATTTGTTACAATAATCTAGATGCGTAATGCCAGCGTGAAAGTGGAATACAAAATATAGTGAAAGTGACAAAGTGGTTTACAAATACATATGCGAAAATATGTACATGAATAAGCTGATCAAAACATGTGTACACGACTTGTAAAGGGCATAAGGTTGCTCACATATTTTAGAACCTTTGGGAACGTACATATTATGTTTATGTACTCGACTGTACTTGGTGTGATTTATTTGCATGTGTCTTTTGTATAACCTTAAGCCTTTGCGCCTCGTTTGCCTTGACGGACGAGCGCACGTAGAAGGTTCATTAAATCCATTGATCCTTGAAAACCAGAGTCATGACAATATTCTAATGCTAAGTGGCAACCTTTTTGTACATTGTTTTCATTATTGTAACAAAGATAAACATAGCCGCAACCTAGTGGGAGTAGTGGGACTTAAACCCACGTATCATGTTATTGCCTTACCGGCGCAGAGCAGATGCCTTTACCTAACAGGCTATAGGTAGGTTCAGTTATAAAGCAGACAATTTTTTGTAATTTTGTCATTTAATTTCATCATATAATCCGAAAGAAGTCCACTGCTGGACATTGGCCTCCCCCAAAGAGTGCCACAATGACCGGTTCTGCTTCTCCCGAGACCTTTACCAGGTCATCAGTCCATCTTGTCTGCCCACGCTGCCACTTCCGGTACGTGGTCGCCACTCGCCATGAATTTATTTATTTTGAATAAATGATTTTGAAATTGAAATTGAACCTTTCCGCCCCAACGGCCATCGGATTCGGAGGGCTATATCGGTTACCATTTAATTTCCCTTAACGTATTTTTTTTATGTGTTGCACCAAATAAACGTTTTTGTTCCGATTCTTAACCCTTGCATCTCCTTATACAGGGTGTGGCCTGTAATAGGTGCAAATATTCAAAAGGACGCTTCCTTAGACCATTTTCAGTTACCCCTTGTGTCCCATCAATTTTTATTTTTTTTGGAGAAATTTTGATCTAAAGTTATGACCTCCAAGTAATGTATCTTGGCACCGGGACATCATTGCACAGCAGTCAATGCAGATTTTGAGGTAACATCATGTAATGAGTCATAATAGTTTTTGCAATTTTTGTTTTCAAAAGATATTTTTGTGATTTTTTTTTATTTTCTTTGTGTTTTTAAAATAAAACGTTACTTACTTTAGAAGAGTAAAAGAATACAAGTAAACTTATTTTAAAGAAAAAAAAAAAAAATTCCCAATTAAAACCACGTGTAAATAATTGTTCATAAGCTTAATAAGCTACCGTTTAATTATTTGCTCCTATAACAGGCCACAACTTGTATACCTACTACAACTCAGTCGTCGTCATGCAGTGTAATTAGGTTCTAAACACGTTCAAACTTGCCTTCGAAATTAGCATTTTCGTCATGTACTTTTCTAACCCCATTACCGCCCAGGGGTTGGATATTTCACACGAAATAGGGCCTAGTTAGGCCAATTTTGAGTTAATTAGCAGACGGTGGAAAAATTTAATTAAAAAAGGCTGACTATAAATTTGTGGAAGGAAATAAGTGAGCGTTTTTATGTTCAGCTGAGCTTTACAAAGTTATCGCCGGTGAACAACATTTTTAAAAGCTTTCCTTTTATCACTTATCCAATTTCGATGAAATTTGATAATTACAAAGAAAGAAGCGTTGTAGACCGAGTATACCTGTAGATAACACCTTCCTTATAACCAATCAATTATGTCTAAGTCTATGTCTATAAAAATCTTTTCGAGTTCTCGTAACTCGAACTCAGTGTCTCTGGATTTCCGGTCCATTGCGGATGCCACTCCACCACCGCTGCGCTAATAGGGAACATTACTGCAATGTTCTGCCGCCAGAGGCAGCACTACCACTAATAGTAAACCAGTATAGGAATATACGGACTCACACACACATGCACAATTGATTGTCAAATGAGTGACAAGGATGCTTGCATAGACAATACCGCAAGTGGGAACGAGATACAATGTCAACGCTGCTAGTGTCGCCACCTACGAAGAGTTTTGCGTAATGTTCCCTATTATTCTGCCGATTTTTTCCTTGCCACTCTTGTCATTTAGTGTATCGATCTATCAGTCATCTTCAGCATTTTGTAAAAAAAAAAATAGGGGTCAATCGTACCCAAATATAAACTAGTCCCAATGGTAAGCTCAATAAGGCTTGTGTTAATATGGGTAGGTGCGCGGGTGATGGGACGGAAGCTCCATCATCCGCCTAGAAGCGGTCCCGAGCTGGAAAGCCCCCATGGTGTTCTGGGGTGCTGACAGTGGAGCGTGTAGGGCACCATTCCCTACAACCTACGTGGGCCCGCAAGGACAACGCTGACAGAGTTCTGGATGTGTGCAGATGCGTTCCCAGAGCTCTGTCTTAAAGCGAGTGGTGGAACACCCCAGGGGTTTTAGTCCGTGGGAGTCGGACATACCCATTCGGCTTCTCTCGAGCCGGGTGGGATCCATAATGGATTTCCCCTGGGTAAAAGAAAAAAAAAAAAAGTGTAGATGCTAGACGACGATATATTTTTACGTTTATCTGGTCTTTCAAATTTAAATGCCTGCACCAAATGTTTCTGTTTAGCCCTATGGTTGACTGGTAGAGAATGCCTTATGGCATTAAGTTCGCTATTTTTACTTTATTTGATATTATGCATATAAAGTTTAAATAAATAAATACTTAAAATATAGTATAAAATATTCATGGTCATCACACAATGCCCGCAATATCCAGCACCGGAGCTTTGTAGGCAATACATATAGCAATCTACAATATCAATTCAAATCAAATACAATCATGTTACTCAACGTTAGGTCTTCAAGCCCCTCCAATACTTTGCGTTTTCTCGAAAAGATTTTCATAACTTTGTATCACAGGTATTCTTTTATAGCTCTCTTGATACAAACGTCACTTCGCAGAATATTCTCGACTTATTTACTTTTACAACACTCTTTATTGCCTCGATCTAAGCAGGAGAGCTTTGCGACACGAGCTCACTAAATGTAAGTCGAGAGAAGAATATAAACTTTTCTACTTATTCGTTAGAAATGTTGGAGTTACGATTCATTTTATTTAATACGTCGTAATTTTTACATGTAGAGTGTGTCATTCAGTGTGGGTTTTTCTTAAAACAGCACGTGAGTTTGTGACTACACGATGATTTTTAATCCGTGAACAGGAACCATTTTTTCTTACTCAGTAATTGATGGGGATTACGTTAAAGTAATCATAATTTTAATTTTATCATAAAATCCTTGTCACTCTACTACCTTATCGGTTTTAATGAGTTTGTATTTGTAACCTCTTTACAAACTTATTAGCAATTGACAATTTATGAGTAAACCCTGTCCTTGACATTGTCAATCACTTTTGTCCCGCTATATTGATGGCACTTGACGTATCGTAGTTAAACTTTATTATACTGTAGGATGACCATGTATTCAATGGTTACTTGTTTTAACTATGTTTTCACTTTTAATTAATTAAACAGTGAAGAAATAACGCCAGACCTCGCCGAATATGTTTAATTTGGGGTAAATTTTAATATTTTCTCACTCCTGTTCACGGATTAAAAATCATCGTGTAGGTATACATGAAAATCATGCAAATCCATTTTCGGTGGTCGAGGCTTGAATAGTAATAGTAATCTATCTATAAATCAGCAGATCAGGAGGCAATGTAAAAACCAGCCAAGTGAGAGTTGGACTCGCGCACGAAAGATTCCGTACCATTATTAATTAAAACGGCAAAAAAAAAACACGTTTGTTGTATGCGAGCCCCCTTAAATATTTATTTTATTTTGTTTTTTTTAGTAATTGTTGTTATGGCGGCAACATCTGTGAAAATTTCAACTGTCTAACTATCACGGTTCATGTGATACAGCCTGGTTACAGACGGACAGACAGACAGACGGACGGACAGTGAAGTCTTAGTAATAGAGTCCCGTTTAACCTTTAGGTACGGAACCCTAAAAAGTACCGTTTGTAAAAGGGCTCGGATAAAATCTGTTTGACAGAGCAGTGCATGTATTCCATCCTCGATATTTGACAAAGCGAAAACGTCCCTACATTAAGGATACTCGGAAGGAACATGCCCAGTCACATATTTTTTAAATGAGATTTTAATGACACATAATTCATAACGAGCTGTACATTTTGAGATTACAATTTAATAAAGTAAAATGTGACTATATACGTGTTTCTTTCGAGCACCCTTCAATTGCAAAATTTGCAGAGATATCAAAGTGGAAATCCTGTACTAGTTAGTATCCCTTCTACACAATAAGTATGACACATGGAACAACGGCCCAGTAGATATTCCTCGGTACGCTACGGAACATTTCCTTCACTTGTGTTGTATTTTCGTCGAATAGCTGTTTGACGACAAGATTATTTCTATAGTCAAACCCAGTGAACGATAAATGTATGGAAGTCTAACTAGCACCGAAAAGTGGCCCCACAGAAAGGATGCACTTATAGGCGGGGATTAAAAAGGATGCCTGGCAGCCGTTCAGTTCAAACATGGCCACCGTGTCAAACTGTTAAATAAACCAAACGTTCGGTTTCAATAAATATGCCTTGTTGTGCCGTAAAATGGTGTGTGTAAAATCACTTTTCACAAGTTAATACAGCGATAAACATATTATTTTGATTTTATTGTTATGACCCGAATCCGGTTCGGAACCTAAACTTTTAAATTTTCTTTTAATTTGATTTTTTTAATCGAAGACTTATGTTGTAATTGGAAATAATTCCATATGTAAAAATATAGATAGCAAGTATCTCTGCTCACCCACCGTGTGGCCTACTGTTTGTATAATATTGTAAATAAAAATAAATAATTAAAAATTTGGTATTTTTAAGTATAGGCGACTCAGCCCTAATTCTTAATCAAAAAATATCACGCGAACAAAACAAAAAATAAGTTTCTTCTTGTTGTATGTAACCATTCAACAATTATCCGTTTTCGTTGTATCACATGACGGCTAATCACAGCAATGCATTCCTAAATTGACCAATCGCATCCATTTGTGTTGGGTAATTGAAAATAGGCTGACATTTTTGGTAGCTATGATTGGATGCGCAGTTGACTATGCGCATACCGGGTTTTGGGCACGAGTTTGGGTAGAAATTTGTAAGGAGCTCGCCTTCTAGATACTTTTATCATCCACTGGTCAAACCATAACATTATCATACCTCGGTGCTCGCTGCTTCTTAATATCTTTTTATAGTCTTTATTTATCTCTCACGCTACGAACGTGCAGGGAATCTTAGACTGATCAAACCTAAATTATTAACGAATTGAATTTATTTTAGAAACGGTACAAATAACCTTTGGTAGCTGATAGTGGTAGGTTTTTACGAGCACTGAAACTACTCATTATATTTCAAAAATTCTCAACAAGTAGGTATGTAGAAGGGATCTTTGGGATGGATATAGGCTATTTCCCCAGGCTCCGTTTGCTCTTTGTAATGAACGGATGAAAATTATAGAACTGCGATTATTTTTTTGTTGATTGGAATAACCTTCCTTAGCACCAGAAAAAAATGCAGACTTTTCAGCTGCGTCAATTATTTTTGAAAAATATAAATAGTTTCCTCACTTACGTCAAATCCTCAGAGCATTCAAATCTGTGCTTACGTTTTGTGTTTAGGACGGCGAATAAGACACTTTGCTTGATCGGTCTCATATTACAAAAAAAATATCTTAAAAATCCGTGGTAAACTGACACTGGCAATGATGTTGACAGCTGCACTGCAGCTATATTTGTCATTGCCAGGGTCAGATATTTAAAATATTTTTTGAAATATGAGTCCGATCAAAGAAAGTGTCTCATTCGCCGTCCTAAACCCAAAACGTAAGTGAGGAAACTGTTTATACTTTTCAAAAATTAGTGACGCAGCTTTTAAGGCTGCAACTTTTTTCTGGTGCTAAGGAAGGTTATTCCTAACACCAAAAAAATTATCAGGCACTTCTAAAAATCCATTCCCCATTGTCAGATAGGTAAGTATTTTGTCAGACCTTTTACACGTGCAGCCTGTGGACAAATTATACTAAGAAGGCGTTCAATGCCCTGCGCATCCAATATAATAACGGGTTCAGGATGCTGTTGGGGCTGCCCCGCTTTTGTAGCGCATCAGGTATATTTGCGGAGGCACGTACTGATGGCTTCAGTGCAATAATACGTAAGAGAACCGCCTCCCTGATGCGCCGCGTGCGTGACAGCTCCAACAGCCTCGTGCGGTCTGGTGCTGGAGTCTCCTGCCTGCGCTGTGTGGAAGCACTGGGACTCGGTGCACATGAGAGGCTCTGTGTATAATATAGTGTAATATTAGATTTAGGTACCTGACTATCTTAGGATAAGCAATTGTATACTAATCACTATGGACATGGTCTAAAATGTTTTTTTTTTTTTTGAGTTTGAATTTTGAATATTAATTATATGATCATAAATTGGCACCCAGTTACGCAGCGTCAATAACGTCAGGTTTCAAATTGTATATAAGGTGTACAAAATTAAAATAATAATGAAATACTGTGTCATTTCAATTTCCGTCCATGTCTGAATTTACAAATTTATACCGAAATCACAAACATTTTCATATGTAAAAAATATTAAAATTCATCGCGTGCAATCAATGGAACGGCGAAAATAGAGTTAAGTCTGACGTGCCAATTACCGGTATGCTCCGCTAAATTGGTACATGTACTGATTAAACCCGCACCTGCGCACTGGTTTCGGGGTACTTTTTGGCTACGATCTTCTTTTTAACCGACTTCAAAAAAGGAGGAGGTTCTCAATTCGTCGGAATATTTTATTTATGTACAAATACAAAATTATTTATTGTTCGAATGTGAGTGGTTATAAATGGTGTTAGGGTTAGTATTTTGGTTACATCACAATCAGCCAGAGTTTGGCGTACAATATGTTGATTCTCAATATGCATGTCATTGAAATTATTTCATTATTATTTATTGTTATATTAATATCGAATTAAATTAGTAAAAAAGTAAAAAATAAATAAAATAGAAATCAAAATGTAGCAATGTCAATATACACTGGGCTCAAATAAGTATCTAATCTTAAGGACATAATAAATTACAAATGTACTACCTACACAAGAAATTCCCTCAGGCCATGCATGCAGTTGTTATTATATTATTAATTGTAACACTAAGAATTTAAATTTGATGTACTCTCCTGACATGTAAAATATTTTTATTTTATAAATAAATAAATCTGTATCTGTATCTGCTGCAAAAGAAGAAATAATAGTTTTACATGCAAAAAGGAAAGTGGTCAGAGAATATAATAAAATTCATTAGGCATGACTGTGTGGTTACAAAGTTTTTATTAACAGTATAGAACATTCTTTGTAGACACCACTTAAATAATTTGGTTTTGAAACCTTGACAATCCAAGGATATCCATCAGGGCCAAAACGGGCTTTAAACACACAGTCAAAATAGAGCCTGTTTTTTACAACATTACACACAAATTGTAAACAACGCTTTCTTCCAAATATTAATTATATTCAGTATACAAAACATCAATTTGTAGCGGAATAAACTGGGGGTCAATCTGACTTAACATATTGCATTCTAATATGTTAGCAATCTGTCGCGCCGCACTCTTATCCGCGCGCGCCTATAGTAACGTCTCAGAGAGAGCGCCCTCAAAACATTGCTATTATATCGGGATGCGAAATGTCTAGTCAGATTGACCTCCTGCCTAAAGCAGCCGAACCCAACAGCCGCAGTGAAATATTAGCCCACTTTATCTTGTTTTCAGTACGACCATATTTTATTTCCAGTGTGTTCAGCTGTTATTAAAGATTAGGTTTAGTACATCTAAAACTTCTCTCTTGCCAAAGAAATATGGGGTGGGAAGTCCGAGCTTCTCGTTCATATTATACATCACCGCCTGGAGTGAAACAATATAAATTAAAACGAGGTTTGTCCTCAAAGGTAGCTTATAATAGTACATTATGATACAAGTGTGCTAAGTTGGTCATTACACTCGAGTCGGTTTTTAAGCCTGAGCCGAAGGCGAAGGCTTAATGGAGACGAGAAGTGTAATGACCAATGCTCACGTGTTTCATACGACGTTTTTCAACACATTTGCGAGGAAAAAAATAAAAAATGAAAATGTTAAAAGATATGTAATGAAAAGGCACTAGTGCGATAATGTAATGTAAAAGTCACGGCATGGGTAATATTCTGCATTATTTTGTTAATATTTAAAAAGATATGTAATGAAAAGGCACTAGTGCGATAATGTAATGTAAAATGCACGGCATGGGTAATATTCTGCATTATCAGTGTAAATACGCTGTAATAAGACCTACTTTACGAGCAGGTGTGTTGAAAAAATATGTATTTAAGGTATGTTAGGACAAACGTACTCTAAAATAGCCATTTTACATACATTTATAGTAAATATATAGTAATTCTTGGCTCAAAATAATTAGAATAAGTAATTAAATAGATATCTATTTATTATATATTTAGGTTAAAAAAATCGCCGACATCTTCATTTCAAAGTTCAATATCTCAAAACCGGCTGAACCGATTTCGTTGAAACGTAGCTAAGAACCATCCCGATCAGGTCAGCTTTCGGACCAAAAAACCGCATTAAAATCGGTCCATTTCTTTATAGGGAGCTACGATGCCACAGACCGACACACCGATACACAGACACAAAGACACGTCAAACCGACAAACACCCTTTTTTCCGTCGTGGGTTAATAAAGAAATATAAGCACTTCACAACAACAAAAAATCTCCGAGCAATTTAGATTTAAAGCGGATTGTTGTTTGTCTATCCATCCATCCCCAGCAGAGTTGTTTGTCGCGAAAGGGTTAATCCAGCCCCTTTATTACTGGCCTGCACCACGCGAGGTCCAGCTGTGGCGAGTTAAAGCTCGGAACAACATGTTCCGCAGGTGGTCGGAGAGACTCGAGATCCCGGGAGCTAGCCGGGACTTGGTGGATGCTGTTCGGCCCGTTCTGAAAGAATGGGTTGAACGTAAGCACGGCGCACCCACATTTCACCTCACGCAGCTCCTGACCGGGCATGGTTGCTTCGGCAAATACCTGTGTGAGGTGGTGGGTAGGGAGCAGTCACCAGCGTGCCACCACTGTGGAGCTTCCTCCAGCTCTTCAGCTGGACACGGCCAAACACACGTGTGAGGAGTGCCCGGCATGGGTGGAGCCCCGCGCAGCCCTGTCCACGGCTTTAGGAAGAGACCTCTCACTCCCGGCGTTAATCAGCCGAATGGTTTGCAGTGAGGAGGCGTGTGCGGCAGTGGCCACCTTCAGCGTGTGACGTCCTGACGCAGAAGGAGACAGCAGAGCGGACGCGCTAAGACGATGCCAACTCGGCCCCGCAGCGCCGCAGGAGGCCGGGCAGGCGGCGAAGGGCCTTCGCAGGCCGCATGCTGCCGCCATAACGAGGACCTGCGGGTGATGGGACGGGAGCTCCATCATCCGCCTAGAAGCGGTCCCGAGCTGGAAAGCCCGCATGGTGTTCTGGGGTGCTGACAGTGGAGTGTGTAGTGCACCATTCCCTCCAACCTACGTGGGCCCGCAAGGACAACGCTGACAGAGTTCTGGATGTGTGCAGATGCGTTCCCAGAGCTCTGTCTTAAAGCAAGTGATGGAACACCCCAGGGGTTTTAGTCCGTGGGAGTCGGACATACCCATTCGGCTTCTCTCGAGCCGGGTGGGATCCATAATGGATTTCCCCTGGGTAAAAAAAAAAATCGAGGTAGTAGAGCGCTGTCCGAGGCAACAATCCAGCTATAGGAAGAGATGCATGAGCAAGGCTGGCATCTACTGCTTTTAAACTATAGGTAAGTGTGCCTGTTCTTTCGGGAAAGTAATCAGAATACATTAAAGATTAAATGACCAGTTTTTGAAAAAAATACCATCTGCTTTTATACCGACTTTGACAAGCGAGCGCGAAATAAGAATACATTTTAGGGTGACAGTCCCATATCGAGGGGCATCGTGGTGACATGTTCGCGATCCCATAGCGCTCCCATGAACGGCAGAGACGGAAACGCCGGAATGGTTTTAGTGGGTAAACTCCCTCCTCCTTCTCTTTAAATGGAGATGGCTGGAGGGTGTAAGTCCCACATACCCTCCATTATAGCTTCCCGGCAAGTCAAAAAAAATGGGTGACAGTCCTATGCATGCATGATATCTACTTACATATAAGTACATATCGAGTCAGGTAAACTTGACTTGACTTTAGGAATGAGATAACGCATACCTAACCATAGCTTGATGATAAGGAGAATTTGGTAGTCTGTTGACAAAACCGAGCAGTTAAATAAATAATTAAATATTAGAGGACAATCTTACATTAATCGAACTAGGCCATATTAAGCTCTATAAGGCTTGTGTTGTGGTTGCTAGACGACGATATATTTAATCTATCTATCTATATTATTATTACGCGAGCCCGATTTTTGTAACAGCCATCAGATCTACAGTGTTGGTCCGATTTTGATAAATGATATGTCACTGGATTCGTCTCATGCTGCAGATTTGCAATAAGGTCTTCGTTTTTTAATTTTTTATCGGTAAGTTACTAAAATATAAATTTAAAGAAACTACTGTGCGTTGACCACGTGACTTTGGCTGCGTGACGTCACGTGGCGTAACTTCTGTTTTGACTCGAGATGACAATGTAAAATGATAAACAAGAATTAAACTCAAACCTGTACTAAGTTCTTCAGCATGAAAAATTATAAATGTTGAGTCGGCCACATATGGATACAACACTAAGAAAATTAAGAAAAATAGAAAGTAAACGGCTTTTTGTAAATATTATTTATTTACATAAACTGACAGACGTATTGTGTCAAATCTGTTTTTTTTTATTGACAGAGACGTCAGTATTACTTGCCATGTTCTTTTTTACTTCAGAAAAGTTTATATACAAACTTATTTTCCCATATTCGAGATGTTGGGAGAAGAATGAGGTTTAATTAAATCCATTCATTGTCGTGGACCTCATAGACGGCTTTGTTAACCTTACTTAGTACAATGCCGTATAGGCGCCGATAGGTTTCGCCTAATTTCCAGTACTTATAAAGATGTAGGTAGAAAACGAAACTCGATTACAAAATTTTCTTTTCGGATGGCCGGGGTCTCCCATTGGTGACTTTGTTGACCTGCCTTGAATACCATCTAAATTATTTCAGGTTCAGATAATTATATTTTGATTACAGGTAGGAGGTTGGTTATATAAATTTTGTAATTAAACGAGTAATACTTGTACATATATATATTTGCAATCACGTTCTCGGAAACGGCTCTAACGATTTCGATTAAATTTGGAATACAGGGGTTTACGGGGGCGAGATATCGATCAAGATAGGTCTCATGTCCGGGAAAATTCGTTTTCTCCGTATTTTCTCCATTTTCACCCGAGCAGAGCTCGGTCGCCCACGGACTAAATTGTAATTTGTCAAAACGATATGACTTAATACTGGAAAACATAAATTAGTAGATATTAAACTATTTAGCGGTACCGTGAAATGGGGTTAATTTGATCAATTTCAGAATTAAAACGTCTGTAGGTACCTCCCTAAACGTTAATCCAAAAAAATAAGGAAAAAAATGCAAATATCAGTTTTTGGTCCTCTATCGATTAAACCGACAAAAAAAAAGATTATTAATGTATCTCTAAAAAAAATATTAATTCTGTGATCAACTTTAGGGTTACTTTAAAACCCCCCTTATTTTTAACGGATTATGATAGTGACAGCAATAAGGAAAAAAACCGGCCAAGTGCGAGTCGGACTCGTGCACGGAGGGTTCCGTACCATTATCTATAAAAAAACCATTTTATTCTGTGTTTTAGTATTTGTTGTTATAGCGGCAACAGAAATACATCATCTGTGAAAATTTCAGCTGGAACTATCACGGTATCAGTGAGATACAGCCTGGTGACAGACAGACGGACGGACGGACGGACGGACGGACAGCGGAGTCTTAGTAATAGGGTCCTATTTTATTCTTTGAGTACGGAACCCTAAAAACACTAGAACATAAAAAAAAATCCGTTCAGAGGCTTAGGATTTATAAAGGTTTATGTGCCTTTGGGGTTACTTTGACAAAGAAAAAAAAGGGTATTTATTTTATATTAAATAAGGCTATCATTCACATAAGGATAACATTGCACATTGCACGTAGAACCGATGGCCGTTGGGGCGGAAAGGTTCTCGAGTGGCGACCACGTACCGGAAGGCGCAGCATGGGTAGGCCCCCCACAAGGTGGACTGATGACCTGGTAAATGTCGTGGGAGTCCGCTGGATGCGGGTGGCGCAGGACCGCTCATTGTGGCACTCTCTGGGGAAGGCCTATGTCCAGCAATGCACGTCTTTCGGCTGATATGATGTTGATGATGATGAGGGTATCAGTGATCAAAGTAAACCCTCAGAAGTGATCAATGACACCCCATGCTACAAATATCTAAAAAGCAAATGGCCGTCAATGTGAATACATGCCTGATTTAGTGAACTAGATAAAATTAGTGTATTTACTATACTGAAAGTTTTACCTTAGAAGTTATACAAGCTATTAAAAGTCCGTAAAATGAGTAAGCACGTATTTTAATTTTTTTTTTCATCGATCGGCGTGCCCGATCCCACGACTGGTAAAGAAACACTGAAAGTGACGTTCAATGCTTCCAATCGTAAAAAAAAAAAACCAAACGATGCGTTCAGAAATCGTATAAATTAGAGTTTAAACATGAAGAGAAGTTTTGATCAATGTAAACCAAGGATTTAAAGTAACCCCAATTCACGGTACCTATTATTTCGTAAGTAAAAAAAATTTATTTCGTAAGTAAAAGTACAAATTGCTACTTACATTTTAATTTACAAAAAAATTAATTTACCTATAAATTGCATGTGCCGATACTAATAATAAAATAAACAGGTGTAATGTCTGCAAAATGTAAGTTTGTATGTTGGGGGTAATCTCTGAAACTATACCCATCCTATTCTAAAAAACTTCTTTGTTCAGT
This sequence comes from Epinotia brunnichana, assembly GCA_963854355.1. NCBI lineage: Eukaryota > Metazoa > Arthropoda > Insecta > Lepidoptera > Tortricidae > Epinotia > Epinotia brunnichana. Next base: position 1,098,909 of record OY977945.1, on the reverse strand, counting down.
AGGTAGGTTATATGTATGTATGTAAAAGCACTTTATATACAAAACAGGTTAAAACATAAACATGATACTTATGAAGTTTTAGAAGAAGATTAAAGTCGGTACAAAGGCGAACTTATCCCTATAAGGGATTTCGGGGGGAATATAAGGGATGTGTAGAATGGCCCTACAGGATTAAGTATGTGCTATATTTTATATCTTCGCTCCGCCTAGATTCTTTGTATACGCGGCGAAGCCGCGCGGGTAGCTAGTATATATAAATACTTAAATACATAGAACATATCCAAGACTCAGAAACAAGTATTCAAGCTCATCACACAAACATTTGCCCTTACCGGGATTCGAACCCAGGACCTTCAGCTTCGTAGGCCGCGTCACTACCCCTATTTTTTTTTTTTTTTTTTTTTTTGGAGAGGAAAATGCTTTACGCATTCCTCCCGGGTGTGGGGACGGACCCGGGGGGATATGTGGGACTCCTCGTTGTGGGCTAATGAGGCCCCGAGTCTACCCACTAAAAACCTCTCCGTCTGCCGTCTTTATGCCTTAGCGGTGGGCTGAAGGAACGCTTGCGCTTTACTTCTTCAGCACCACCAGCGCCGCTCCGATTTTCGGAACACCGCCTCCGGAGGTCCTTGTTGACCTCGTTCGTTTTGTGCCACTACAGGCACCCACTCAGTGACCTGGTGCGTGAGGGATGGCAGGCGTCGCGTCACTACCCCTAGGCTAACCGGTCGTCGTACCGTTATAGTTACAGCTATAACTTCAGCTTAACAATCAATTAAATCAATCGGTGATCTCGATTTCAAATCGAATAAACCAAATGCAGCAGAGCAAATAAACAAAACGAGTACCTAGCTAAGTGAACAAAAGTGCCAATTAGGCTCGGTCTTGCTTGAGTCACGGGTAATCGAGAAGCCTGCAACCATTTCGAGCACGTTAATTAAATAAGATTAAATTGGAATCGCATTGTAACTTTCGCGCTTTACACTTTTTCTTAAAGACATATACCTATTTTCGAAGGATAATTGTTCAATGGTCTAACGCAACCATTATTTAAATTTATTTCAGACGTTACGAGCGAAAAGAGTATTTCAGAAGGTTATCATAGTTAGTTACATAACCTTGTGTGCTTAGAGCAATTCAGTGAAGTACGATTTCAATAAGCGATTAAACAAAATTTCGATTGGATTTAAGAGTCTCAATGCTCCATTTTGTAGATAATTAGCATCTTGGCCCGTTTGTTACATGGTTGCAAAAAGGTACTCTATAACCCTTCGCTCCTAGTAATCAGTGAGTGACTTTATGCTGCATTTTCTACACACTGCGGCCAAATGATGTTTTTCAGAAACTGATTCATAATTCTCAGAAAATAAAAATTATTACAAAAAATATGTACCTACTTGCCTACTACCGATGCGCGCCCGAGCGGTGCACAAATTATGTAATACCCTATTTTTAACTACGATTGTAAAACGAGCGACAATGGCGACAGATAAACCGCACGCGGTTTTCGTTCGCTGTTCGAATAATTTGTAAATAGTTTATAAGTATATTAGATAAATAAACAAAAAAAAAAATCTTGACAAAAAAACCTTAATATTTTGAGGGCTGTAGGCTCTTAAATGAGACGACAAACAAGCTGAAAAGAAGGGATAATGATTCAATATTAATCTGAGCCACTGAATTTTTACTAGGACACTCAATACTGTAAAATAGGACTCGAATTAAAGCTGTTATCAACTTATGTTTAGCTACTGCTTCAAAATTAAACTATGTAGAAGTGATATTCTCGCGGTTATTTCGCAAAAGTTTTTTTTATATTCGTTTGTAGTCGTAGTCGACGCCAACCCCAGCCACGAAACCCCGCGTAGGTATCCAGTCCGCAGCGCGCGCGCCGGAAAGTTACCACTCGTGTCGCACAGGCTGGCGAAATCAAATAAACTGACTCATATCATGAGCCGTAAGATTTACAATCATCTCCCGCGTGAAGTTGTCGGCGCTCATAGTGCAGCAATTTTTAAAACTAAACTTAAAATATGGCTTCTTGAGCAGACGTTCTACGACCATAAGGAATTATTTATCAGAAGTAGCTGTTAAGTTAAACTTGGTTAAACCTACAGTTTATAAATTATAAATATAACGTTGTTTTTAAATGTTTCCATATAGCTATTGTGTGCTGATAATTTGACATGTAATTTTATATTATCAATAAATTATTATGATTATGATTTGTTTTGACAATATTACAATACTAAAATGTTGCAAGTTGGTCCGTAAAAGCACAGCTAACATTAGGGAGCAAGAAAGAAAAAAACTGTGTCGCGCTTTATATCAGCTGTTGCGTTTGTCACCCATTTCCATGCTAGCCGTGCTAAACCGACATTCAAATCCAGTGCACACACGAGGGACCCCTAGACAGGCATAATTGGCAGCTGGTAATTAATTCCAGGGCTCAGTCGAGCCGTGCAGCCATTAACGGCTGGCTTCTATTAGGCTGCGTTTCCACCAGATACGTGCGAGAATGCGATGCGAGGGATTTGTCATGAATCAATAGGAACACTTAATTTACCTATCCTCGCTAAGCTTAGCTCTGGTGGAACCAGTTCAGCGGAGCAAGGTTTTTGTACATACAAAAGAAGGGAAAGATGTGTGCGAGGAATGTGTTGCGAGGCGGCGTCTGGCTGACGGACGCGAGCGCAGTCACTGGACAGTGTCAGAGTCCTCGCTACGCATCCTCGCACCGCTTACCTACCTCGCACATCTCTGGTGGAAACATTCACACCGTAACACCTCCTCGTTAGACAGCCTCGCACCGCTTAGCTACCTCGCACATCTCTGGTGGACACATTCACACCGTAACACCTCCTCGTTAGACAGCCTCGCACTGCTCAGCTACTTCGCACATCTCTGGTGGACACATTCACACCGTAACACCTCCTCGTTAGACAGCCTCGCAACGCTCAGCTACTTCGCACATCTCTGGTGGACACATTCACACCGTAACACCTCCTCGTTAGACAGCCTCGCACCGCTCAGCTACCTTGCACATCTCTGGTGGACACATTCACACCGTAACACCTCCTCGTTAGACAGCCTCGCACCGCTCAGCTACCTCGCACATCTCTGGTGGACACATTCACACCGTAACACCTCCTCGTTAGACAGCCTCGCACCACTCAGCTACCTCGCACATCTCTGGTGGACACATTCACACCGTAACACCTCCTCGTTAGACAGCCTCGCACCGCTCAGCTACCTCGCACATCTCTGGTGGACACATTCACACCGTAACACCTCCTCGTTAGACAGCCTCGCACCGCTCAGCTACCTCGCACATCTCTGGTGGACACATTCACACCGTAACACCTCCTCGTTAGACAGCCTCGCACCGCTCAGCTACCTGGCACATCTCTGGTGGACACATTCACACCGTAACACCTCCTCGTTAGACAGCCTCGCACCGCTCAGCTACTTCGCACATCTCTGGTGGACACATTTACACCGTAACACCTCCTCGTTAGACAGCCTCGCACCGCTCAGCTACCTCGCACATCTCTGGTGGACACATTCACACCGTAACACCTTCTCGTTAGACAGCCTCGCACCGCTCAGCTACCTCGCACATCTCTGGTGGACACATTCACACCGTAACACCTCCTCGTTAGACAGCCTCGCACCGCTCAGCTACCTCGCACATCTCTGGTGGACACATTCACACCGTAACACCTCCTCGTTAGACAGCCTCGCACCGCTCAGCTACCTCGCACATCTCTGGTGGACACATTCACACCGTAACACCTCCTCGTTAGACAGCCTCGCACCGCTCAGCTACCTCGCACATCTCTGGTGGACACATTCACACCGTAACACCTCCTCGTTAGACAGCCTCGCACCGCTCAGCTACCTCGCACATCTCTGGTGGACACATTCACACCGTAACACCTCCTCGTTAGACAGCCTCGCACCGCTCAGCTACCTCGCACATCTCTGGTGGACACATTCACACCGTAACACCTCCTCGTTAGACAGCCTCGCACCGCTCAGCTACCTCGCACATCTCTGGTGGACACATTCACACCGTAACACCTCCTCGTTAGACAGCCTCGCACCGCTCAGCTACCTCGCACATCTCTGGTGGACACATTCACACCGTAACACCTCCTCGTTAGACAGCCTCGCACCGCTCAGCTACCTCGCACATCTCTAGTGGACACATTCACACCGTAACACCTCCTCGTTAGACAGCCTCGCACCGCTCAGCTACCTCGCACATCTCTGGTGGACACATTCACACCGTAACACCTCCTCGTTAGACAGCCTCGCACCGCTCAGCTACCTCGCACATCTCTGGTGGACACATTCACACCGTAACACCTCCTCGTTAGACAGCCTCGCACCGCTCAGCTACCTCGCACATCTCTGGTGGACACATTCACACCGTAACACCTCCTCGTTAGACAGCCTCGCACCGCTCAGCTACCTCGCACATCTCTGGTGGACACATTCACACCGTAACACCTCCTCGTTAGACAGCCTCGCACCGCTCAGCTACCTCGCACATCTCTGGTGGACACATTCACACCGTAACACCTCCTCGTTAGACAGCCTCGCACCGCTCAGCTACCTCGCACATCTCTGGTGGAAACGGAGCCTTAGAAGTGGCTTTTATGCTTTTAGATTGGATGTAGATGAGAATCATTTTTAGTAAGAGGGAAAATCTATTAGAAGGCATGAGGTAAAAATATTAGATAAGGTTTTCTATGGGTTTGAAGTCTTTATTAAAATTCCTAGCATAAAATATATATAAATATAAAATTTCAGCCTTTTACCTAACACTGAGAACATACCTATGTGTGTAAAGAAGACCAAGTTTTTTCATAGGAACCACACATTTGTCGTATGAGAAAAGATGGCAAGTTTGAAACTAGATCGGTAACATTCTACCTCACCTCTTTATTAAATAATATAATATACTGTCGGTAAAAAAAATAATATATCGTGATGACTGAGTGAGTCAGTGTCAAAGCGACATATTTTAGAATATAAATCATTTTTTAACTGATGACTGTAGGTAAATTTCAAACTGGCCTAATTAGTATTATTATTATTCTTTCTTTAAAATAAATTTATGTGTGCTATGAACTTTATAATAAGGCCGGGAACCGGCTATTGGGCGCCTACGCTGTAGACGCTTTCCGCTAAATACGAGGAAAACCACGGGGTCAGCTATGAGCGTAGCGATTCTTTGCACTGAATGTGTTAAGCTAAGTATTTACTAACAATAATAATCCATGTTGGTCTCTGAATAAATGAAGTGAATTGAAATTGAATTGAATTGGAGGTTATGGGCCTCAATAAAACATCGTTGCTAGTTGAATGAAAATTTAATCATCGGTCGATTTTTCAAAGTTGGCGAACTCCCAGTAGTGTGCCAACTTATGCTAACCTAGAAACAGCACGCAACCAGGTTATAAAGAGTTTATTGTTATATGACTAAGTGGTAGAATGATATCATCAGCATCATCAATATCATCATATTAGCCGGAAGACGTCCACTGCTGGACATAGGGCATATCATGCATATTTAGCTATTATTAGTTACCAGATTTTTTGCTATCCACGCCCTAGTCTAATTGAAACAAAACGGCCTAGCTGCTCGTGATTTAGTTATATTTTAAGTGGTAACGTCTGACGAAGAAGATTAAAATTAAAATACTAAGTAGGTAGTTTTCTTTTATCAGGATATATTATTGCTCCGAGATGGCCAGGGTTGGAACCGTTTCGATACGTAGTTCAGTTAGTTGGGAACAACTAGCTTCGTATGCCAGAAGGTCGCTGGTTCGAGTTCGAACTCACCTCGCAGCAATATTTGCCTTTCATTTGTTTTTAATTATTATGTTATTTTATGTATTTATATCACTGCTGTGTGAGTTTGCAACGAGCCGTGTCCGGCCCGGAACGTTTTCTGAGAAAAACGCCGTCGATTTTGCGCGGCCGAGCCATACCCAAGCCCGGCCGGGCCACGGCCTGGCTGTGCCGACACCGAGTCGCTTCCGAGCCTCAGCCGTGGCTCGGTCGGGCTTGGGTATGCCTCGGCCGCGCAAAAACGCCGTCGATTTTGCGCGGCCGAGCCATACCCAAGCCCGGCCGGGCCACGGCCTGGCTGTGCCGACACCGAGTCGCTTCCGAGCCTCAGCCGTGGCTCGGCCGGGCTTGGGTATGCCTCGGCCGCGCAAAAACGCCTACGTTTTTCTTAGAAAACGTTCCGGGCCGGACACGGCTCGTTCTAGCGTGAGTCATCCTTAAACCTGTCCCAGTTTTTTTTAATTTAAATCACACTTTTATATCTTACTGAACCATTTTTGCACACTCATCAAATACTCGTTAAGAGGGCCCCTATGAGCCCACAATTAAATTATTGCTCATAAATAATTTGACTTTTTGTAATCTTCTTTTCAGTGTATAACAGGATTATTTCTATCTAAAAAGCTCTAAACCTGCTAAGCACTGGTCCATCAAAGACGGATACAGTAGCCAAGAGGACGATGTATACCCCAAAAGAGGGCGAGTGATCGTACGTATCAATATTACTTTCAATACACACAGTAGCTTTAGTATACGTTTTATCCATACATATACGTTTTCGGAATGCATTTGCGTTTAGTTTCAATTTGTATGGCAACGCGAACAGCGCCTCTGGTGGTAACTATTAGGAACGTTTGCGTTTACATATAAATTGAAACGCAAACGCATCGATAAAACTTATACTAGTTGGTCGATCACGTAACGCATTGTACGAACGTCGGGTAGGTCTAAATGTCACTTTTTATATAGAAAATTGACAGTTAACTTGTAACTACGCGCGTTCGGAACGTTACGTGATTACCCCTCAGAGCTACATAGCTTAATTGTAAGCTAAAGTTTTCCCGCTCCTATTTAATAGAACATGCAGATCTGCTGGTCGATTGCGTAACGCTTCGTACTTCGTAGGTATTATCGTTAGGTTATGTCTGGGAAAATGTCAGTATAGTTGTTCTAGCGGCCGATCGAAAGGATTTATGTCAACTATACCTGATCTTACGCAATAAAATGGACTTGCTTAAATCTTTGTCCTTCTTCTTAGCCTCGTGCTGTCATTCTTCTCGTCTGCATGAGAAAGACTGCATTTTACTATATGATGATGATGATTAGTGCATTTTGTCTTCCAGGGAAACAGTGCCTATCCTGACATGATCGTCACCCTGAAAGAGCTGCCAATAGACAAAGATGGACTATGCTACGGTATAAATCACGGTTACAAGGTATGTAGTTACTATGACTTTCATAATTCATGATAGGTCGTGGATCTGGGATACTTTGCGAGGTTTAACAGTGAATACCCTCTCAATACGTTGCTCTCATATGTTCAACCTTACAAATTAACCAGTGTAAATTCACAACTTATCATATATTTTGCACGTTATTAAGCCTTCGTTCTCACCATTAAAATTGCTTTGCCATCATCATCATATTTTCCTCAGTATCGTAAATTTTCTCTTAAGTATTATAGATATTGAATTATGATTATTTAGAGCATCGATTTATTAATACTATTTCGATTGATAGTATAGTCAACAGCAGAAGTAGATGATTATTTTAGTACGTTGTCACTTTCACTACTTTGACACATTCCAACTGTCGCAGTATTGTTACGTTATGTGCGACAAATTACTAAAATGATCATCTACTTTTGCTGTTGACTGTACTAGCAATGCACCGACGAGAAATTTCCAAAGCTGCAAAACTTTCTACGTGAAAATTTCTAGGTAATTTCAAATTATTGTCCCTACAAAATTAAATGTTTCTTTCAGGGAGCTTCAAAAACGGAAACTAGCCTCAAGTTCTCGTGGAGGTTTCCAGAAATTATTCAGAATATTTCATTCTTTTCAGGATTTTTTCTGCAACTTGTAGATTGTTAATTCATACACTGGTGTTTTAGGTATATCTACAGCATCCAGCAGACATACCACTGCCGGGACAAACTTCATCGTTTGCCCTCAAATTCAGCGTCACAAACACTTAGCACAGCCTGATGAATTATTCCCCGGAAATGTAAGTCATATTCTTTAATTATTATTCACACGTTGGGATGATGACTACCGTGTGCGCTCTATTTTTCATCGCCACTTTTCTTTAAAGACCTGTTTTGAGTTAGGATGAATGAGGCTTTCAATTTGACAGATGCTTGAATCTTTGAGGTCAGTGCAGTGCAGTTAATTTACCTGTATATTTACCTTTAGTTCAATTAATTATAGTTAAACTTCATGGTATTGACGGTGCACTTGATCTCTGATTATGAAGCCAACTTTTTTACTTAAAAAGTGGAATTTGGCCTCCCATCAATAAATACCACCAGGCCCTGTTCAGTGCATTTTAGCCAAGTAATTTAAGAAAACCAAATATCAAAGAAATTGATAAAAAATCACTCCACCTCCTAGGGTCGCCCGTTTTAGAAGAATCTTTTCCCTCTTTCCTTGAAAACAAAATTGAAAATTTTAACACAGTCTCAGAACGCCTACTCCAAATTAACGCACATTCAGCTTATACAATCATTCGTTTCTGCCTTTTTGTACCCAAATTTACCTACATCCTGCGATGCAGCCCTCTTTGGAAACACCCACGTCTACCGTGGACCAAATTATTAAAGACACCATTTCGGCTGTATTTAATATCACCCTAGACGAACCCTCATGGATCCAGGCATCACTTCCGATCCGGCATGGAGGCCTTGGCATTAGAAAAACCGCAGACATTGCCCTCCCTGCCTTCCTGTCATCGGTCTATGGTACCCAAAATTTAGTTGCCAAAATTTTAAACACTTCCCCAAGTTCTGCTACTGCCAATACCACTGCCGAGGCCAAGAATGCTTGGATCACAGCTTGCCCTAACGCAACTTATCCACAAACCCTACACTCCCAGCGTCAATGGGATGAGCCGCTCTGCAGGCTGGTACGGAAAAATCTGTACCAAACGTCTACCAGCCCTGCCGAGCGTGCCCGTCTCCTTGCGGCTGCGGAGTGGGAATCTGGTATGTGGCTGCATGCTGTTCCTTCTAAAAACCTCGGCACATTAATGGACAACAATACTTTCAGGCTCTCCGTATCTCTACGTCTGGGAGCGACGTGTGTCGCCCCTCATCGCTGCCACTGCGGAGACGCTGTCGATCGTCTCGCCCACCACGGTCTCTCGTGCTGCAAGAGCGCGGGACGCATCCCACGTCATGCCAGCCTTAACGACATCATCCGTCGGGCCTTCGTCAGCGCCGGTGTCCCTGCAGTCCTCGAACCTACTGGTTTGACACGGGATGACGGAAGAAGGCCCGACGGAATGACGCTCATTCCCTGGAAGATGGGTCGACCCCTAGTGTGGGACGCCACGTGCGTCGACACCCTGGCGTCGTCACATCTTCCGGGGACTACGTGTAGGGCTGGTGCCGTTGCTGACAGCTGAGGGTCTCAAACGGCGCAAGTATGGAGCCATCGACAGTGGCTTCATATTTGAGCCGTTCGGCGTAGAGACCCTCGGACCGTGGGGACCAGGTGCGCACAGAATCTATAATGGTTTGTGCAAGCGCCTGGTCGAGGCTTCACGTGACCAGAAGGCTGGCTTTTACCTCGCCCAGAGGATCAGCATTGCCATACAACGTGGCAATGCTGCCAGCCTTCTGGGCAAATTTTTTACCTTTAGTTATTTTATTTTATAAGTAGTTTAGTTTTAGATATAGTTATAATAAGTTTTGTGTTATTTTTTTCTATACCAGATGTAAATAAATAAATAAATTGTGATATATTAAAAAAAAAAAAAAAAAAAAAACCTTGTTTTGTTTTTGTAGTGTACTTCTGTAAATTATTGTCTAAATAACATACGCTTTTTCCAGACGCCAGTGCTACTTTCCCGAAGAGCGACAGCTAAAGTACTTCCGTACCTACACGTCCAAGAACTGTCGACTGGAGTGCCTGTCTGAATACATGTTCGAGAGTTGCGGCTGCGTCTGGTTTCATATGCCCCGTGAGTAACATAGTGCAAGGGCCTGTCCCATTCAGTATAATGTACTAAGATGTTGGGCCTCTAATAGGTTAAATATAACTCTGAACACCTACTGTAAAAACTTTGAATCGTTAAATATCAACCTAAATACGCTCCAAGGCTGGGCATAGAGTTTAGCTCTCAAAAAGACTTAAAAGGCTACTTTTTAACTACAATTTATTACACACAATATCAGTATCAGTCTTTCTATACGTCCCAACGTTGAGTTATTCTTATAAGAGAGTAGGTCTAGGTTAGTTTAGTCTAGTAGTCTAGGTAGGTTTTTAGAGAGGTAGGGCATAGCGGAATGTCATCTCGCTCGTATGTGGAGCAGCCCAACTGGGGAAGTACCTCCACCTTACAGAAGACCGCAGCCATAATAGCACCACTGCTATATTATTGCATGCTATGAAGTATGTGGTGTTGTGTTCCTGGTGGTGAGTAAGGTCGCCAGAGCTCCCTAGGGTGCGTTGTGTTGGGAGTGAGGGACCTGCATGTCTCTATCTGCCAACACAGCGAATGTACAGCTAATGTTTTCGAACGGGCTATTCAAAATCATGTCCACAAACCTATTTTATAGGTTTGGTGAAACCTATTTTAGTTAAAATGCCCCTAGTATTCGTTTGTCTTTAAATTTCACTTTGTCTTTAGAATTTATCAGCAAGTGACAAAACACATTTTAGGGTTAACAGATTTGTTAAGTTTTACGAATAACAGGCTTTCTATCATCTAAAAAATAGATAGTGCAAAATATGTTCAACACATTAGATTAGATTACATTTTTTATTACATAATATACAATTACAATATATGTAAATTAAAGTTAACTTAATCTATATGAATTAATATTATGAAACATTTAACATAAAAAAAACATTTAAATAATGTCATAATTTAACTAATTGATGACCATACTAAAATAAATATAGGTATGTCTAAGTTAATATCACATAAAAGATCGTCAGATTACAGAATATACCAAAATAACAAGAAAAAATTAAAGAATTATTTGTTTTTGATAAACCATTATTATCGTGTATTTTTTTCCAGATAACGAGAGTAAAACTATATGCAGGGAACAAAAAAGAAATTGCGTTATAAAATCTATGGGTAAGCCTTCACTAATTATACTTAAATTAATTTTGGGTAACTAGAAAGATGCGGGTGGCGCAGAACCGGTCATTGTGGAACTCTTTGGGGGAGGAGTATGTTCAGCAGTGGACGTCTTTTGGCTGATATGATGATCATGAAGTAGAAAGAAAGAGTGGATAGGTTTTTAAAGGGTTGGAAAAGCTCACAAGTGTCCACTGAAGTCGCAGGAGTCCATCGGCTATGCGTCCATAGGTAACCGCTAACCGGATTTATTCTAATTTGTTACTTAGCATTAAAAAAAATGCAAGTAGTACTCAATCGAGAATTTGTATTTTCTTAACTACCTATACAAGAAAATAAAATATTGATTTCAGAGAGATACGCCGAAGAAGAAAGTCAAACCAACTCTAAAGTTGAGAGATGCAGATGTCTTCCGTTATGTACCGGCATCCAGTACGACGCAGATATTCTAAAGACCAAGTTTGATATCCACAGTTACACATAGACGCAGTGAAACTAATACATCCAGAGTGATATAGGAGTGGGGCAGATGAAGACGAAGGGTATGACTTCAATTTTGAAAACCACACAAATTCAGAAAAGTAGAACTCCTAACAACTTTTTTTTCGCAATCATTAGTCGTTGACGGCCACCAATGAACCCAGACACGACGGGTTCATGTTGTAGTTTAGAAGTTGCTATGGCCACCTTTCGTTGCCATCTTGAGATCAACCCGGCAACTTAAATATGCCCAGCTCAATCGGATACCGGTAAGTGGCTGCGAAATATTTAGCAAATTTTGATGACAGCTTACATGCGAACATAGTGAGTTAAATAAAAGCTTGTAAAATGAAAAGACGATTAACAACAACATCTAATTTTTCGTCCCACCTCCCCTAGAGAGTCCGTGTCCTACATCTTGGTTTCTGATTTTGTTGATAAAACATAATTATGTGTCTATGGCATTTTATGAAAGCAATACGAGTCACGGCCAGGCCTTGCCGACACCGAGCCGCTTCCGAGCCCCGGCCGTGGCTCGGCCAGGCTTGGGTATGGCTCGGCCGCGCAAAAACGCCGACGTTTTTCTTAGAAAACGGCCCGGGCCGGACACGGCCCGTTCTATCGTGAGTCATCCTTAATCCCGTCAAAGGCCCGGGTGGGGGCACAAACCTGAAAGAGGCATTCAGTCTTGGAAATACATAGAAACAAATGCTTCTTTTCACAGGTACCAGTTCACAAACATAGAGTTGTACTACAAAGAGCCTCAGTACGTGTCAATGCGGTGATCGGAGCTGTTCGGGCTGACTGACTTCCTGGCTAACAGCGGTGGGCTTCTGGGGCTCTTTCTTGGCTTCTCCTTCCTGAGTCTCGTTGAGATCTTCTACTTCATATTACACTGAGGTAAGGAGATAGCTTTCACACTAACTATATTTATTATTCGTATCATCCATATTTTTAATCTACTTCGCTTCTCTTGTTGATCGTGGATGTTTACTTTATAATTAACCTTTTACAGTTGATACAGTAAAGTTAATATTCATTAGCATTTTTTACCTTCTTAGTCTTCCTTCTTCCTTATACTAAACGCAATCCAGGATATATTTTAGCAAAACAATATGTTGTCCAATTCATAAGTATCACAGTCATCAGTTCTCCTTTTTCAAACTTGTTGAGACCCTACTTTCATATGCCGAATTAAGACTACTTCGTTAGCTTCAACAGTATCATCCGTAGTTCTAAATAATCCGCTGAAGCTCTTTGTTGGTTTCGCTTTTCTTTCACTGACATGTCCTTTACTTAATCACGCTGCATGCTGGCCGTTGTCATTTTAATCTTCATCGTCACGATTATCCTCAATAAATAAAGGAGTTGCTGGTACTCCTGAAAGGCTTTGCTTATTACAGTTATCATATCTAGCTTGACTTTTTAGTATTTTTCCGACTACAGCAGAGCAGAGGAAGGGATTTGTTTTCAGCAATCTATGTTTGTATTTACGTGTGTTCCACCGTAGCGTTCAAGCTACTGAACCGATTTTGATAAACGAGGTGTCAATCGATTCGAAATTATACTCCGGATGAGTAGTATTAGTGTTGTGTACATACCTAGCAGTAGTATATACCTTTCGTATAAAAAAAACTGTGTGATTTTTCAGTTAGTTTTCCGTAGTCGTGCTAGAGTTTTTTGAACATTTTATGCTTGTTCTTTCCAGACTGGGCTGTACCCTCTGCCGAGACAAAGGAAAAGAAGAGATTAATAAAAATGGAGTCCAACTTAACTAACATAACGATATAGATAAGCCACCTCTTTTAACTTGTTTGAATCCGTTTTATATATAAAATAAACAATTCAGATATCTTCTCCGTTGTATTGTAAATAGACAAACAACTAAAAACTCTTTAAATTGTAACCTATTCTTAAACCGCCCGACAATCCAACTTGTCGCTGAAAAATTGTGACCGCAAAATGGAAGTATCATTTTAAAATTGCGCAAAACAGCGTCCACCGGCCATTGTTGTGACGGCCTTTGTTGCGATTATTGTTTGTGAGTTGTCTTGAATGGGCCGTGTTGACTACAGTTGCTTTTAATGAACAGATGAGTACGAAATAAGCATTTGTATTGCCAATGGAAACTTGCCTATACGGGTCGTAAGACCGTAGAATTTTTCAAACTTTTATTTACGATACTTCATTCATTTCACAATTTGAAGGGGAATTTGATATAAGAGCAAAAAAGAGGTTATATTATGATGACTAATTATTGATGGTGGGGTTGGTGTTGTGGATAGCTTTGAAAAGAAAAACCTTTATTTAAGTATAGGTGAAGCGTGCAGCCACACGAGACATAGAGTTGTACTCGTAAGCCCAGTATGGAAAATTCGCATGTACACGAATTATCCTGAAGCAGCCTTATTTTTGTGTTCAGGTGACTTCTGTCGCGTCAAGCGCTTCGTAAACGCGGCGACATCGCGACAGTCGAGTCGTATTTACGCGCGATTAATGCGATACCAATGAAAAACCCTCGTTTTTAGGGTTCCGTAGTTCATTTATAAAATACTACGATCAGCGTATAATAGAGGACCCAGGTATAGCAGTGGGATAAAATATAGTGTAATATATGTGAAGGTGAATTTAATATTTGATTAGAGTAATTTTTGAGTAGTTCCAGAGATTACCCCGTACATACAAACTTACAATCTCATACCTTTCCTATTTATGATATGAGTATACACGTCTGCTGTGCTCATCTAGAATATATTTATAAATTTTCATGCTTCATGAATTAACAAGGTTGATTTTTTAAATTAAAATTATTAATTATTATTTTAATTACTTTTTAATATGTATCCTTATGTTTACCTAATGCTTTAAAATTGTTCCTAACACCTAACCTTTATTGATATATTTAAAAAAAAATCTGTTCGGAAGACATATAAAATAATGTGGTTGACAACACTTTGCAAATGCAAAGTGCTGTCAACCACTTCAAAAGCTTAATAAAAACACCTAAATAGCACAATAAAAGCACTCAATGCTCAATGACATCCGATGAAAATCCATTAAAAGTGACAATTCACTATCACGTAGCGCCATAAAATTAGCTCGACTTGTTTCGAATGCTTCGAGAATAACTTCAATAGTTTTAATTAAAAGTGAACGCTATGACGACCAAAAGGTAATGAAAGTTTGGTCGTGACAAAACTTTAAGTTAGTGTCGCTTGTGTGGAAGATAGTGCACTTATTCTTAACTCTTCGGGGCTTGATTAAGAACTGTTTTAAATTGATCCATTTTTTGCCCGACTACGGCATAGCCGAAAGTTAGGAAAACGGTGTTTAGCAGTTTGTATTTACGTGTTCCATGGCGTTGCAAGTGCCGTGTAAAAGGGGAAACAGGAGACTGACCAGCGCCACCCACTGTACGGTCATAACCCGCCATCTGCCCGTCTCAAGAGCCGCAGGAGTTTCATGCGGAACACTAGCCCCCTGCAAAGCGACCCCTCAGATGCTCGCTGCCTGTTGTGGCGGACTCGATGCCCCCCGCCTGACGTCTTCGTGCTAGCTTCGGAACAACTGCCATCCGGCCACAAGGAGTCATGGCCCATCTGGAGGGCGCTAAATAGGCTCAGATCTCTAGTTGGCCGCTTTAAAGAAGACATGGTCAGATGGGGACTGCATCGTGGCCAATCAAATGCCCACACTCCTGCTCGGAACACGACCTGAGGGATGCGACTGCCAGAGCTGTCCACACCCATTGGGCATCTCTTATTTGAGGAACCTCGACACGAAGAAGAAGAAGAAGAAGACCGTAGCGTTAAAGGTACTGAACCGGTTTTGATGAATGATGTGTCAATCGATTCGAAATTATGCTGCGGGTGAAAAAGGGTAAAGCCTTGGTCAGACACACGGCGCGACGCAGCGCCGCGGTCGCGCGGCGCGACCGCGACACATGTTAACAGGTTAGCGACGTCAAACAGACTGCGTCCCGCCGGCATCGCGCCCCGCTTCTGTCGCGCCCCGCGCCGCGCGGCCCCTTGCGTTCACCCGGCGCGAGCGCAGCGCTGCGCGGCGCGGACGCGGCGGCACGCTGCGCCGCGCTGGGTCACACACATCAGTCGGACGTTAGGCAGCGCGCAATGCGTAGTTCGAGCGTAGCATAATTATTAGTTATTCTGTCATTAGGTATGGATATAGAAAAATTAATGATTCCGGTATCCTGTATCCGGGCGCGAATCACGCCCGCATCGCGCCGCGCATCACGCCCGCATCGCGCCGCGGTCGCGCCGCGTTCGCGCGCGCGATGAGGGCGTGTTGAGAGCGCGAGGCCGGCGCGATCCGCGCGCGCCCTGTTTGAACAGGCATCGCGTCGGCATCACGCGGCGCGACCGCGGCGCTGCGTCGCGCCGTGTGTTTGACCAAGACTTAAGGGTTTCCGTTGTCGGGGTACAGTTTTTTAACTGTTTATGACTGTATTAGTCATCAGTCATCCGCGCGGACTCGCCCGCGTATAACACAGAACACGAGCGAAGCTGCGGGACAAAATATAGCCTCCGTCCGAAGGTCGCTTGGCGCTTTGTTAACCCATTGTAGAGCAACTCACATAAGTAATTTCCGTGACAGAGCAGGAAAAACGCTGCTAGGGACTCCGTCGTAGCACACACGTAGTAGCGATGCGTCGACTCGAATGGTATTCACGACTGAATTGTACAGTCAGGGGTATTAATATACGTGCATAAATAAGGACATAAATATCTGTGCATGACTCTTTTGTCAATGTCATAAAGGCGTGTACAGATATGTATGTCCTTATTTATGTACGTATATTTATTAATCTGTACTTAGATTGATCCCCAGTTTACCAAACAGATCTGGGACAAAATATGCAACAGATTTATTTTATTTGTACAGTCGCCATCACATACATCTGTACACTACAGGATGTTCAAAAATATCTGAACATGCACCTTAATGCCTTGAAAATAGAGTTCAGATGTTTGTGAGTTGCTTGTTTGCTCCGATGTATGTGATGGCGACTGTACCTAATTGATTGTCAAATGTCAGAATGTCAGAGCAATATGCGTTTGATTCGAACTAAGAGAATTTTTCTTTATTCGAATTTAATCCATGTCACTTTGACATAAACTGCCCATGTCTTACACTTGTTCACCGTCGGCGAATAAGACGTTTACCTTCATCATATCAGCCGAAAGACGTCCACTGCTGGACATAGGCCTCCCCCAAAGAGTGCCAAAATGACCGGTCCTGCGCCACCCGCATCCAGCGGACTCCCGCGATCTTTACCAGGTCATCAGTCCACCTTGTGGGGGGCCTACCCACGCCGCGCCGCGCCGGTACGTGGTCGCCACTCGAGAACCTTTCCGCCCCAGCGGCCATCGGTCCTACGTGCAATGTGCCCCGCCCACTGCCACTTAAGTTTAGCGATTCGGAGGGCTATATCGGTTACCTTGGTTCTTCTGCGGATAACCTCATTTCTGATGCGATCACGCAGAGAAACTCCCAACATAGCCCTCTCCATTGCCCTTTGGGTGACTTTGAGCCTTCTTATGAGGCCCATTGTAAGCGACCACGTTTCAGTGCCATATGTCGTTTACCTTATTAAGATTAATTTACTCTAGCACAAAGGTAAATACTTCTCTGAACACGTGTTAGTTTGTCTATCCTTTAGTCCCTGATGTCCACTCAATTGCTCAAAGGTTAATTTTGGAACTGAAAGAGGTCGGTGTCCGCGGGTAAGTATGAAGTACCTCGGGTTGATAACTATTTTGGAGACCGTACTTTAGCCAAGAGACTTTCGTACTTCTTAAATACTTTACCCGAACATATCCGACATGAACCAAATAAACATAAATTTAAAAAAGCACTAAAAAACACCTACTGCATACACTTAAATAACGTTTGCTTATTTTGCAAGCAAGCGTTATCAGATCACACTCATATTTATAATAAGATTAATAAGTTAGCATTTAAGTATAAAATAGGATTAAAAACGATGTTATTATTATGCTATGTATATTAAGCATAAAAGAGACTTACCTGCAGGCAAACTGTTCAAACAGTTTTGCAGGGACATGTTTTAGAATAAGTTTTTTTATATCTTTGGTTAATAAAAAAAAATGCCTTTGCACCGACTCGACTGATCAATTTTGCCTGTATTTTTACCTGTGTCTTGTAAACAATAAAGTATTTACATACATACATACAGTATCACTAGTAACCAACTGTATTTCAGCACCTTATTACATCAACATACTTCGCAAATTCAATCCACACTCACTGGAACTAAGTTACCTGTGAGTCCTGTGACCTACTCCGCGTTTCTAAAGGATAACGTCAAAGGGAAACCACAAGTCCTGTAGCAATGTAGAAAATGTTTCACAGAGCAACGGCGAAGCGAACTTTTAATAAGTTCCTTGCCTTCGTCATCCTGCGTGACTATTTTTTAGCTATCTATGAATATATGTGTGTGTGTGTGTGTGTTTGGACGACTGGTTAGCCTATTGGGTAGTGACGCTGCCTACGAAGCTGGAGGTCCTGGGTTCGAATCCCGGTAAGGGCAAATATTTGTGTGATGAACTTGATTATTTGTTTCTAAGTCTTGGATGTTTTCTACCTATATGTATTTAAGTATTTATATCTATTAAATATATATCGTCGTCTAGTACCCATAACACAAGCCTTATTGAGCTTATTATGGGACTAGGTCGATTTGTGTATGATTGTGCTCTAATAATAAATAAATAAATAATAATAAATATTACGGGACAATCTTACACAAATCAACCTAGGCCCACGGTAAGCTCAGTAAGGCTTGTGTTGTGGGTACTAGGCGATGACATATATAATAGATAAATACATATAGATACTTATATACATATATAACATCCATAACTCAGGAACTCGTGATAAACAAACAAATAAATGCCCTGACCGGGATTCGAACCCAGGACCAGGTATATTTATTTATTTATTATTTATGTAAAAAAACAGCCTATTTAGGTCCCACTGCTGGGCACAGGCCTCATCATGAATGAGAGGGAACGGGCAGTAGGCCCCACGCTGGCCCGGTGCGGGGGGACTTCACATACACCTTTGAATTTCTTCGCTGATGTATGCAGGTTTGCTCAATATGTTTTTCCTTCACCGAAAAGCTAACGATGAACATCAAATGACATTCCGTAAACGAGTTCCGAAAAACTCATTGGTACGAGCTGGGATTCGAACCCACGACCGCCGTTTGACAGCCGCTTGCCTTAACCACTGGGATACCTAAGCTTCTAAGAATGTACCTAAAAAATGTGAACTCTACCCATTCAACGCCAGTCACGACACTCATGCGTAAAGGCGCTAGGGGCGCTTTTCGCAACATACCCATTAAGGCCAATTTACGAAACTGAGTCATGCCTCTACGAACAATTCCCACTTCAATGCGGACAAATGGGTCATTCTCAAATAAGTACCTAGTTAACGTCACTTGTCACGACCATGTGCAAAAGTTAAGAATTTCCCAACAGTAAAATATTATATTTATTTATGACAATACCTGTCCTCATCAACCTGTTGGTCCGTATATATAAAAAGAACAATTAAGTATTAGTAGCGTTAACTTTTGCACATGGTTGTGACAAGTTAATCTTATTATTTGAGAAATACCCTATTGGAACCACGGTGTAGCACACGTGTCGTGCAGTTTGGCCTCAAATGGGTTTAGTTGCTACGGACTATGAGCATAGCGTGTGGTGATGAATAAGTCCTATACTAAACAATGATGACATAATAGTGGATGGTGTCTCATGGGAGCAAAGTTATATATTTACGGCGAGGCGTTATATTGAAATCAGAAATCAGAAATTTTATTTGTGAAACATAGGTACATTTAAGCTGGTATATTATATAACAAATCGTTCTCTATGTTTTACCCACTAGTGTAGGTGTACAAATATTTATAGCATGCATATTATAATTGCAGTATGATGTTAAACATTTAAAATATGAGCGCACCTGGCAATTACGAAATACTTAAATTTAAACATTATTATTACGCAATTACAATTATAATAATTAATTAATAATATAACAGAAATTTATAAATAACAAATTTAGGTCAAAACACTCTTATCATTAAGAATTTTTTTTACAGAATAATAACATTTTTTTAACAACAAATCTATTATTTTTTTCTTGAATAATTTAGAATTTAACTGTAATATGTCATTAGGTAATTTATTATAAATAAGAGGGGCCATATTTATTACGCTCTTACTTAAAAGAGCTGTTTTCCTTGCTGGACAACGGAGTTTGTACATGTGTTGTGACCGCGGAGGCCGCTGTCGCCCTTGAGACGCTGGTACAAATAAGTGCATGATACGTTTTACAAATAGTGCTAACTCTAAAATATATAATGATGGAAAAGTTAATAATTTTAAAGATTTAAATGCAGGGACACAGCTTTCATTAGACTTTAAGTTCAGCATAGCTCTAATACATATTTTTTGGGCTTTAAAGATATTACCTGTACATGTAGAATATCCCCAAAAAATAACTCCATATCTTAATGTTGACCCTACTAAGCCATGGTAAGCTGTTATTAAAGCTTTTCGGTTTACAAGTTTGGTGTTGAATATGTCATGCTCGCTTAAAGGGCTTTGCTTACGGTGGCGTCGTTGATCGGGTCGCCACCTTCCCTAACATATGGTTGAGGGAGGCGATGGCTGAGATATGCGTCATACTCGTGATCGGGTGCTGTTTGTGGAGTCCGGTCTGTTCATGCTTGCAAGGGCATAGTAACTACCTAAATACTAGTGTTATTATCATTATTTTGACGAGAGACATCATTCTGTTCTTGACACGTTTTATTGTTATTAACCCTGTACATCTCTGACAATATTACATTAATGATACTTTTTTTTTCTGTTTTAACGCTTAGGGACAGTATACATCTCTATAAGAACATTAGAATAATTATTAATTGTATTTGGATGCTCAGAGACATTATACATCTCTGGGGTACTAAATTATATCATAAACTTATTGTTAATTCTGATACAGACCTTATATCGAATGTATTTGATAATATTTTACAATTTTGGATTGTTCTAGTTTTCATTCAGTGACATTTAGTTTGTAACCATTTAGGTACTAATTAGTTAAAATCTGCAATTTTAAAATGATTATTGTGTAAGATTATTAATATTATATTGTAGAACACCATTTGACATGTAAAAGTGCCCTTGTGGCCTATTTGCAGAATAAATAATTGATTTTGATTGATTTTGATTTTGGACAAGTTTCGTAGGGCATAAGCTGTGTCTGTTGTAATCCCGAGTGAAGTGAAACATTCTACAATCCAAAAGTAGCATCTTGTGCGTAACGAGAGATTCCAGTGTTTACGCCTAAGAAGGAAATAATTTTGCTACCGAATACAGTCAGGGGTATTAATATACGTACATAAATTAAGACATAAATATCTGTACACGCCTTTATGACAATTATGACATTGACAATAGAGTCCTGTACAGATATTTATGTCCTTATTTATGTACGTATATTATTACCCCTGACTGTAACTATTGATTTTCATACCTCTTATGAGAAAAATTGAAATCCCTTAATTGAAGGCAACAGTGACTGAATAGCAGGATCAGTGAAGGAAATAGCAGGTGTGAAAAACTGCTTTTTAGGGTTCCGTACTCATAGAGTAAAACGGGACCCTATTACTAAGACTTCGCTGTCCGTCCGTCCGTCCGTATGTCTGTCACCAGGCTGTATCTCAAGAACCGTGATAGCTAGAGAGTTGAAATTTTCACAGATTATGTATTTTAGTTGCTGCTATAGCAACAAATACTAAAAACAAATAAAATATTTTTTTAAGGGGGGCTCCCATACAACAAACATGATTTTTTTGCCGTTTTTATAGATAATGGTACGGAACCCTTCGTGCGCGAGTCCAACTCGCACTTGGCCTTTTTGCAACTGTAGTCTGGAAAACGTTTGTATAGAAAATTCACGCCGTCCTTCCACCCTAATGCGCTCCCTCTTACGTAAACACATAACTACTTGTGCATGAAATAAATGCCCTGACATTCTAATGTCGTTAAGATTTACCGGTTTTTTAGCGAAGTCTTAGTAATAACTAAGACTTCGCTGTCCGTCTGTCACCAGGCTGTATCTCATGAACCATGATAGTTAGACAGTTGAAATTTTCACAGATGATGTATTTATTTTGCCGATATAATAACAAATACTAGAAAACAGAATAAAATAAATGTTTAAGGGGACTCCCATACAACAAATATTTTTTGCCGTTTTTATAGATAATGATACGGAACCCTTCGTGCGCGAGTCCGACTCGGACTTGGCCGGTTTTTTTTCTAGCATGCCTCTTGTCTACAAACACCGTTTGTTCTCAAACTAATTCTGAACGCGTTTTCAATTTACGCCGCAAAACAGGAACAACCCCAATAATCCAAGAGAGCCAGCAAAAACTCGATTGATACAAAACCTGCGTAGCCCAGATACTGCGGAGTAAAAAGAGTTCAAGATGTTATTTCCCGAGGGCACCGACGGAAACGTTTAGCGGATGTTTTGTGGCCAGTTTTATTGCCGTCACCGGGGGAAAAGTTTATTAGAAAGCGGAGAGTATTTTAGATGTTTGCTTAAGCTGTTCGTCAATTTATTTAAGTATTGTATGCTTACGAGGATGCGTTATGCTGAGAGTGAGGGACGCGTATTCGTCTGTAGCTATCGACACAATGAATCTTCCAACATCCCTTCTACATATTGGTGAAAGAAGTACACTACATACAAGCTATTTTCCACTGAAGCCAATGCAGTTTGATTAAAACATTGTTGAAATTTGATATACATCATCATAAACTTAAGAGCCGGGCTCTTGTCGGTGGAGTAATCGCCATTCTGTTCTTTTCTCTGCAACTGTTTTGAGCTCTTGCATTAACTTTCTCTTTAGCTTTGTCCATAAACGCACGTCTTGGTCTTCCCCTGCCTCTGCTTCCTTCTATCTTTCCTTCAATTATAGTTTTTATGTAATTGTCATGTCGTATCAGGTGCCCCAACATTTTTCCCCTTCTGTTTTCAATAGTTTTTAGTAGACATCTCCTTTCTCCTATCAGATTTAAAACCTCTTCGTTTGTTCTTCTTTCTGTCCAACTAATACCTTCCATCCTTCTCTATGCCCACATTTCGAATGCGTTCAGTCTCTCTCTATCACGCTGGGTCATAGTCCACGTCTCGCTTCCGTACAACGCTATGCTCCAGATGTAGGTCTTAATAAATCGTTTACTGATATTTCGAGATATTTTCGCCTTTAATATCTGCTTTTTGGCATTGAAAGCTTTTTTGGCCATGGCTATGCGTGCGATGATATCCGAAGTGCATCTGGAGTCACAGGTTATAATGCTGCCTAAGTATTTAAATCTTTTGACTTGTTCGATGGCTGAATCTCTAATTGTTATGGGATCTATTATTTGATTTGTCTTGGATGCAATTAGTCCAAAATCTGTGAAAATAAGGTCCATTTCTGCTACCAGCTGTTTAAGTTGTGCAGAGTTTTCGGCTACCGCTGCGATGTCGTCAGCAAATCTTACAAAGTAAAACTTCTCATACATGAAATAATAATATTATAATTGTGCGGTATTTTTGGCACTCCTTGGGGGAGGCCTTCTGTCCAGTAGTGGACGTCTTCCGGCTGATATGATGATGATGATTATGATTGTGAAAGTTAATCTGTCTGGTTGGCTGTTTGTAGCATTTTGACGATTAAATCACTGAACCAATTAAGATGAAATTTTGTACGGAGGTCATTTGAGACTCTAGAAAGGATATAGGATTGTTTTTATTCCGGATATCATCCCCTAAAGGAGTGAAAAGGGGAGTGGAAGTTTCTATGAAAATACGATACTAAATAGATGCTGCGTCTACTAGATATTGTTGATACCTTAAAGCGATTATCTCAGGTAAATGCTAGTTATCTTACGAAGATTCACTTGCCACGCTGGCCACAGTGTCAGGTTTTCGAGTGTGCTCAATCGATGCGGGCAGGTACTGAGGTTTTTTAGGTGGTGCTCCAAGGAGTAAGGTTAGAGCGGCTCAACATATGAAAATGGCATCGACTAATACCTACCAGAATAAAGGGCAAAATTTGGGAACGTATTTTGAAAACTGAACGTGCCGTAAAGCGTTACCTACGTCACGCATATAACTCAGACGCAAACTTAAAATAAACGTTACGGAATATGAATAAAGTTATTTTACCCAATGTACGAGTCCGATTTACTTCACATAAATGCACTTTGAAATGGAAAATCATAACACATCGTTGTTATCATAAAATCATAATTACTTTAAAAACAAAGTTTTAAACGACTTCAAATCAGTAGCCAAAATTGCTTCAAGTTTGCCTGCAATTTGAGGAGTTCCCTCGATTTCTCCAGGCTCCCATCATCGGAACTGGATCGTGGTGACAACGGCACCAATCTGGAAGTATAGCTTTGAACCAAACAACAATTTTTGAAATCGGTTCATAAATTACCGAGTTATCGCGTAACAAACACAAAAAAAATACAGTCTAAATGAGAACCTCCTCCTTCTTTGAAGTCGGTTAAAAAGTGTCCATAACTGTCATCAAAAGGCGTTTATGTCTAACTGTCATCAGAGGAGTCACATGCGTGTTGCCGATCCTTTATTCGGGGAGATTTTCTTCCCACCAGGAATACAACACTGCATAGGAATTACTTAGTCGTGAGTAATAAGACTGCGGTCTTCAATAAGGTGGACACATTTCGCCGGTCGAACTGCTCCAAACGTGAGTGAGATGACATTCCACTGTGCCCCACTCGTACCTCATTTTAGGGTTCCGTACCCCAACGGTAAAACGGAACCCTAATAATAAGACTCCGCCGTCCGTCCGTCTGTCTGTCACCAGGCTGTATCTCATGAACCGTGACAGTTAGACAGTAGAAACTTTCACATGTGATGTATTTCTGTTGCCGCTATAACAACAACTACAATAAAAACAGAATAATATAAATATTTAGGGGGGCTCCCACACAACAAACGTGATTTTATGCCATTTTTATAGATAATACGTGCGCGAGTCCGACTCGCACTTGGCCAGTTTTTTTTATTTTCTGAGAGCTGTAGAACTCTCGAGCTTGTCTTTTTTATTTAAAGTATATTTCGAAAAACTGAATGAACTAAAATCTACAAAATTTCACGAGAATTGGTTGAGAAATGCGACTTGTTCAGGAGAACATACGAAGTAATCTTTGCCCAAGCTGAGACGGAAAACCTAGTTCGTTCCAAAACAGTGTTGAACCAGGGGCAGCTCCCTTCATGAATTCGTCGCGCGATTCGTCTTGTACAGTTCGGCCCCGGCCGGTATGTTAGCGCTGCTACGGCACACATGCGTTCCATCGCAGCGCGTTGCATCCGATAGAAAGGGATGGCCACATTTATGTTCGTTCAGCATTTGAAGGGGATTTGTTAACATAGACATATAGACATCATTTATTGGTAATAACACATTACAGGACAAAATATTTCATACATGAATCACATAAAAAAAAAATTGCATTGCATAATTAGATTGAAAATTAAATGAAAAATGTTTTTATTTCATAAGTTTTGTTCTATTACAAAGGTCCTTTGGGGCTACGTAGTAAGTAAATATATACTTGTGTCAGGTATATAGTCCCGCTCTTCCATCGGTACAAGTTGCTTTAAAATATATGAAATAATTTACTTAATTTATTTTTTTGTATATTTAATGTATTACTTATTACTACTAACTATTGTAGTGTGTAGATTCGACCAAACAGGACCAGTCTATTCCAGAACTAGTCCGTACAATTTTGACGGCGAAGCGTCATCCTTATTCCGGCTTTGTCGTATCTTAAGTTTCTAAACCAAATAAGGTGATACAAAGTAGAAGTTTTGTGTGTGTGTTCGCGTGTGTGTATGTGTGATATTATATAAAAATTACATTAACATCATTGGGTTGACAGAGTCAGAGAACCTTCTGTATGTAGTACTATTATTTATTATGTGGTTGAACCTTGATTGGCCATTTAACAAAAATCGCTAACCGTTTCACACTAGGTCAGGCCATGCTTGGCATCTAGGGCGCGTTATTTTGGTTCCTGCTCGTAATTACGCGTCGGTTCGCCGGCTGCAAGCTAGGGGTCCTTTCAAAACTTATGTCACGTATTCCAATTTGAGCTATATTGGCCTTATTCATAAACGTTCATCAATGCGTCATTTAGCTAAAATGTCATTACAACAAGTGACTTTGTAAAACTATTCCTATACTATTAAACGAGCAATATTTGTATATATATTATATTTGAAATAACGTTCTCGGAAACGGCTCTAACGGCGAGAAATCGATCTAGATAGGTCTCATGTCCGGGAAAATTCGATTTCTCCGTATTTTCTCCATTTTCATCCGAGCAGAGCTCGGTCGCCAAGGGTCTAAGTACTAAATCGACACAAAAATCTATATATTTAATTATTGAACATGCTTACAAAACATCATCAGTTGCTAAATACCTCACCTCAGTGCCTTGTCGTTTTCACTCGTTTGACAATTTCATATGGCATTTATGCCTATAACCCAATGAGGTAATATAAAAAATAGGTATATTGGTATAGGTGTTATAAGCGCTCCAAAAGTGGCACACTAAAACCTGGCTAACTGACACGGCGTGCTATAGTTCCGCGTCGTCAATGGAAACGAATGCTGTCAGAATTTGGTGGCCATTTTTAAACACGGAATTTTGTAAGACAACATATGTACCTATTTTTATATTACATCATTGCTATAACCTTTATAAGTTGTAACACGGTACAAAGGCGCCCCTTGTGAGGCTCACCGTACTATTTATATACTAATAATAGTAATAATATAAAGAGGAAGGTCTGTGAGGTTGTTTTTTTTTTCTTTTTCCAATTTTTTTTTGGAGTTTAACTCCACTTTATATGTCCTAAGGGACGCGCCAGGGGAACTGTGAGGAGGATTTTGTATCATCATCATCATCATCATATCAGCCGAAAGACGTCCACTGCTGGACATAGGCCTCCCCCAAAGAGTGCCACAATAGCCGGTCCTGCGCCACCCGCATCCAGCGGACTCCCGCGACCTTTACCAGGTCATCAGTCCACCTTGTGGGAGGCCTACCCACGCCGCGCCTTCCGGTACGTGGTTGCCACTCGAGAACCTTTCCGCCCCAACGGCCATCGGTTCTACGTGCAATGTATATAAGTATTTATTTCTCTATATAAGTATCTATATCGTCGTCTAGTACCCATAGTACAAGCTTTGCTTAGTTTGGGACTAGGTTGATTTGTGTAAGATTGTCCGCAAATATTTAAATATTTATTTAAGGTGCTCCGCCCACTGCCACTTAAATTTAGCAATTCGGAGGGCTATATCGGTTACCTTGGTTCTGCTGCGGATAGCCTCATTTCTGATGCGATCGCGCAGAGTAACTCCCAGCATAGCCCTCTCCACTGCCCTTTGAGTGACTTATGAGATAATTTTGTATGTTTTGGGTAATCTCAGGAACTGCTTATTATCCGATACCAAAACTTTGTTCACCTGCGTGTAGAATAAACTTTCTGGATGGTTATAGGCTATATTTTATCCCGCGGGTTTGCCTACGTTCTTTGCAATACGCAAGCGTAGCCGGGCGGACAGCTAGTCGTGGTATAAAATTGGAATGCGTATCGTATATTTATAATCGACCCTCTGGCTGGAGGAAGGTTGACGGCCTGTAAAATGTATGGGACGTGAGTGAGGGACTTGGAGGCTGTCGTTTTGTAGATTTACAAACGTTTAAGATAAAATTAACGGTGGGTGCTATAAAGCTTTGAATTTACCTCGGAAAACAACTTTGGGCCCTATGTATTTTTCTCAATTTCTTAACCTAAGAGTAAATAAACTGATAGTGTATAATTCAATTTGGAATGCATACTTCGAGGTATGCATATGCTGCACGAGTCCACAAATAAGCAAGCATATTTTTTTTCAGAGTAATTGGAACGAACATTGTCTTAATGCTTGTGTATACTCGTACTAATAATAGGTACTGACATGGTTGATGTATATCATTGATGGTTTTTTTTTATCTTTATTGAAGAGCTTTATCGCTTAGCGATTATGACATGGTTCTTGTTCTGTGAACAAATGTAAAGACATGAACTAACAAGAGCTACCTAACCTCCGATCCCAATCACATGAAGTGTTTCGCGTGTTATTTACCATACGCGCCAAGCTAATATTGTTTTTTTCATATTACGATCAAGTGAAATCGAAAGATTTCTCAAAAAACCCAACTTATTTTTTCAATTATTATATAAAAAAAAAAAAAAAAAAAAATTAAACTGTTTATTGCAGCACTTTAATTGTTACAAGTTTGTCTACTAATTGCTTAGCGCAATCTCAAATTTTCAAGATTATTTGCTAAGCTTAGCTATTATCTATCACATTTCTAAGTTTAATCTATATAACTTAACTTATTTATATAATATAAGTGTTCGCATAACAATATTTATTTATTTATTTTCTATTATTTTACTTATCACACATGATCTTCTTCAGGGTACATTTGATCTTCTGTGGTTTATTCTCTATAATACCTATCACCTCACTGGGTAAACTATTTAGGATATGCGGTAAGTGACTGGACCATACTCTTTGCCATATAGCTTATGTCATTGTCACGATTATGATTAATTCAACGACACCTCATATGTCAATATCCACCAAGTCGTTTGGACTGTAGCTCGTGAAATAGAATTTTCTAGTCCAGATACATACATACGCTCAAAAAACATAAACCTTCTTCTGGGGCAGTTGGGTAAAAATAAATCTAAATGCTAATGCATGTTAAATAGCCAAAATTAAATACCTATTTTGTGAGTTTCATCTATAAAATAGTACAAATACTGAACGTACACACGATACGGGCATTTTTCTATACTCGGCTAAAATCTTCGTCCGAGATAGTCTGAATTCCGCAAACAAAGTCGATTCCTCGACTCCCAATCGGAGTATTCGATGCACATTCTGATGAAGAGGAAGAATTTTGTATGCAGGGTTTTATTCGATTCAGTGCTTTTGCAAACGTTCCTGCTTGCAGAATTTCAGCAGTCAGCTGTACTGTTAATTTAACCTTTGTAACTTGTAACCATATAAGGTAATACTGAATGTATTATTTAGAATATTTTGTATTTCTAACGATGACAGTTTTTCCCCATAAATTTTACTATGGAGATCAACTAGGGGTCAATAAAAAAAAACTTTTCAAAAATTACTACATAGGTACATACCTAGAAAGATTTTGCCCCTTCACTATTTTTAAAAATATACTTACTCTAAATATGAAAAATTGAATTTTTCGAGAGAATTCACCAAGCTTTTTTTTCCATACTAAGTGTGCGGTGTCCTGTATTGTTTGGGACGTGAGGTTGCGAACGAGCCGTAGTATTACGCAAACCGTTACCTACCTTGGGTAAATTTAAATGAGTTGCGGACCTGGACACTGCTACATTTAAGAATCATATAATTTTAATGGCACGATGTTGAGTAGTTAATCAATCAGTCAATCGGTCTAGCCATAACGTAACTGTCGAGCCGATCATAATTTGAATAAGTTAAGCCGCGTCCGCTGCGCCATGTTTTCGTGGTTTTTAAACGTCAAAAATGTTTTGCCAATCAAAACAATACCCTATTTGTTTGCCGAAACTGACGGAAAACATGTTAGATGTTTGCAAATACCGAAAACACGGCGCAGCGGACCCGGCTTTATAGTAACAAATTTAGATCTGTGGTAACAACTGTTTTATTTGGCCAATTTAATCAGTCGCCGTAAACCGTTTAACAAAATATTCGTTTTGTTCGAGGAAAAGGCCGTGAAAATAATCACGCCAATTCAATTACATCAAGAGTGACCCTCAATAATCAAATTGCCTTCATGTTAAGTAGCAGTATTTAAAGGGAGCCCGAGGTGAGGTAATTTGTACGGTTATTTGCCGCCGTTTGCTGCCGCACTAGATGCCTCTTGACTAGGGTTTGCAGAACCGGTACCTACAGTTTTCAAAAACCGGGATTTTTGGTACCTGTCAAAAATGGAACCGGGATTTCCAGGTATTTTCGGAATTTTCGGGACCGCTCTAAAGAGTTCAATAAATCGGACGGAATTGGAGAAAGATCATCGTTTTGACTCATAACGGAAGCTCTGAATATAAAATATCTCCTAATATAATTGCTCGGGTTTTAAAAGTTTTATAGATAATTTTAAGAAAATTTCGGCATAGTCCTGCCTCTCAAAAAATTGAGAATAGTGCTTTAAGTAATTTTTTTTGGTATCGTTTAAAGGGTCGTTATGATTTAATTCGCAATTTTAATTATACATGTAGCAAGATTGGCGTAGATTATGATTTTTCTCTAATTGGAGGATTGCAAGGAGCGGGAGCCACGATATAGTATGTAGGTAACGTACTGAATATTGCTCAACACTATGAGTAAGCACAAATGTATCTGGATTTATACTCTACTGCTTAATGTGTTGTGCTTTCTTTTCTGTTTTTTTCTCTACATGGCCGAAAATATAACTACAAAATGATTTCCCGAAAATCCCGAAAGTACCGGGAATTTATTTTGCGGTCCCGGTTCTTTGGTCGGTTTAAAAAACCGGGAAATCCCTGTACTTTCGGTTCTGGTATTCCCCGGGAGCTAACCCTACTCGTGACCGTTTATAGGCTCGTAACTATGGGCTGACCTAGCGATAAGGAGGATGGCCCAAGGGGAAAAGTAAAGGCAAATTCTTATAAAATGCTTTTTAGGTGTAAGTACGTAATGTAGGTATTATGCTTCAAGTCAGCATTTGAATTGGGTGGTTTGCTCATGTTACAATTCATAAAGCAGTGTTGCTATATTGATAGTAAACCATCAAATTATTACATTAAAGTGTAAATTACAAA
Organism: Epinotia brunnichana; assembly: GCA_963854355.1. NCBI lineage: Eukaryota > Metazoa > Arthropoda > Insecta > Lepidoptera > Tortricidae > Epinotia > Epinotia brunnichana. The sequence continues at coordinate 1,068,243 of OY977945.1, read as the reverse complement.
TTTAATAAAATTATAAAAAGATGAGTCTTGAAAAGAAAATTTTTTTTTTATCTTCCAAGAGCAAATTTAAAGCTACTAAGTAATAGAATTCTTACACTTTAATTAAAACGTAATTATACAACTCATTATCATCATGGGCCTTTCATACGTCCCACTGCAGGGCACGGCCTCTCATTTATTTACTCATGCATGAGAGAGAATTGTATAACATATATCCTAACAGGCTAACATACCATATTATGGTTCAGGAAGGTGATGACTGAGATACGCGTCATACTCGTGATCGGGTGCTGTTTGTGGAGTCCGGTCTGCGCATGCTTGCATGTGCATAGTAACTACCTAAATACTAGTGTTATGTCTTTCCCGCTCACGGGACAATGATGTCCCGGACCTTTGGGAGGCGTGCGTGGGGCTAGGTATCTACAAAGTACCAACTGAGCCAACACGTAGAGGCCCTTTTGACAATTTAATGAAATGCAAGGAGTACACCGAGCGGATGCTGTCCCTGCCCGTGTCATGGGACGCACACAGAGACAGCACCCGCTGGGGTGTATAGGGACTATTGCTGTTGATGGAATCTAAAGAAAATTTGGTTCATCATGCTCCTAGCGTTATTCCCGGTTGTGCCCTAAAGGAGCCCTGGGTCCGCTTTGACACCTAATCCCAAGATTTGACATAGGCACTAGTTAAGAGAAAATTTGGTTATTGGGTGAAAATGATGGACTAGTGGCTGGGCTATTGGGTGAAACATCGGACGCCTGCCTAATAAACTGTCTCATTTTTTATCTCTGGCAGACGGTGACTCGCCAACTACTAGCGACATTAAAAAATGGCCTAAGGGCAACACCAGTCAGAGAGGCTGGGGGGTAGAGAGGTGGCACTGGACTTTAAACATATAGCCAACTAGTGTTATTATTATTATTATTTTGTAATGACGACAAACATCATCCTGTTTTTGACTGGTTTTATTATTATTGACCCTGTGCATCTCTGACAATATTACTAATGTAGGTACTTTTGTGTTTTGACGCTTAGAGACATAGATCTCTAAGATCATTAAAGTTATTATTATTAATTGTATCTGGGCGCTCAGAGACCTTATACATCTCTGGGATATAAAATGATTTCATTAACTTCTTGGTAATTCTGATAGAGACCTTGTATCTGGGCATTTTCAATAATTCGTGCACCCAATTAGCATAATTTGTTAAACAAAAATTAACTCAGTGTCAGTTTTGTAACGACAATTAAGTATTTAGTTTGTATATAAATTTACTTTTTCTTTTCAATATATAAATCATATGCATAATACCTTATTTAAATGCGAAAAAAGTTCAGTTTGACATCATTTGTATGCTTAACTTTCGTTACAAAACTGACACTGAGTTAATTTTTATTTAACAACTCACGCTAATTGGGTACACGAATTTTTAAAAATGCCCATCAAATGTAATGGTTTTTTTGTAACATTGTCCAAATAATTATTGTTGTAAGATTTTTTTTATTGTAAATTTTTGATTGACTTTTATAATAACTATAATAAGTGCCTATTTGCAGCAGGGATCGGATACCGGTATTTTAACAATACAAAAATATCGGTATGAATACGTTCGGTTGTATTTAGGTCGTGGGAGTCCGCTGGATGCGGGTGGCGCAGGACCGGTCATTTTGGCACTCTTTGGGAGAGGCCTATGTCCAGCAGTGGACGTCTTTCGGCTATTATGATGATGATGATGATGATGATTCCGTTATTTGGTTTATAATATCATTTTTGATCGGGTAAATCCAATAATACGAAAATGTTACCTAAATACATTAATACCCTAAAATAATTAAAAATATTAGACCACTTCGGGGATTTTTGAAAAAAACCGGTTCTGACCCCTGATTAACAGAGTAAATGTTTGATTTAGATTTTTCAACCGACGAAAAAAACGGAGAAGGTTCTCAAGTCGACGCGTATATTATATATATTTTTTTATGTATGACCACGCATAACTTTTTATAGAGTAGTTCGATTTTGATATTTTTTTATTGGAAAGGGTATACCGCGAAGTTGGTCCCATATAAATTTGGAAAAAAAAACCAACCTTAAGGGTAGGAAAATAGGGGATGATTGATTTTTCGTCGGTTAAAACTTTGTTTTTAAAGTTTATTATTTGATTTTGACCTATCCAAATGCTATGAATTCCATTTAATGATTGTCAACATGTGAAACAAAAATAATTATGATCTGCATGTAGTGCAAAAAATCAAAATAAAAATTTCAAAACAATTTTTTGATTATTATTTATTTAACCTTAGGTTTTAGTTTATTTTAAAGTAATAAAATAAATATCGAAAAACAGTAAGTTTTAATTTGTCAGTTTGATGAAACTTTTGTCATGTAGTGTTTTATTATGAAATGTTCCATCTCACAATCTCGCGAGATCTCGTACAAATGTTGTACGAGACTCCGTCTCGTAAAATATGGTCGGGATCGAGTTTGCATTCCCTAGGTTTAGTAGAGGTTTAATTTTAGTTTTATGAATGAACGTACGTTTAATCGTCGTAATTGCTTTGTGTCTTGTGTGTTGTGATATGGGCAATGCCTGAAAATAAAAAAAACAATAATAATAATTAACTTGAGTAAGCGTGATATGCATTAGGTTAATCCCATTATTACTATGTATTTTTTATACAACGAAAAAAAACTAACGAAATAAATATGTTTACTAAAAACTGTACTCTTTAACGATAATCGCTAACGCTTGACGTTTAAGGCAAAACCAATTCAGATGGAATTAAACTAATTTCCTAACTAGCCCGGCGGGGCATAAAAACCAAAGCGGTAGACGCTCTTCTTTTTCTAACAAATAATCTGAGAGATAGAGAAATATAATAATAAATCCAAACGTAAGGAATGACTGCCATGATTTCTTGAATTGGATTAGCAATGATGGGTTGGCGGAGGCATGGTAGGTCCAGCAGTGGACGTCTTTCGGCTGATATGATGATGATGGTAATGATGAGCAATGATGCTCTCGCTCCAGCTTGCCCGTAAAAGTGACACCAATACCAATGCCAAGTCGTATACAAACATTAAAAAAAACTATCTATTATATAAACCAACTCTTAAAAGATGTCTTCATTATTATAAAAAAAAAATTGACCCTACTACTTTTTCCCTGACTATAAAACTTCCACATGGGAATCGTGCGAGAATGCTCGCCGATACGTGCGGGCGATACGTTAATTACTTTCTTCAGTTTATATGTACTCGTACCCTAATTAAAAGTTATCGGCGCCGCGCCGTTACTTGTGCACGAAATATAGGTCACATTTCTTCAACGAGCAAAAGAAAGTTTGGAATACTAACGTGTTCCCGACGATTTCCGTTCATTGCGATACATAGTTAAGGTCAAAGAAAGTTTATATCTCCAAGACACTGGTATCAATCAACTCTTATCGTTATCAAGATATTCAACATTAAAATATTACCAGTTTTGCACATTGCATAAGCACACAGTGTGAAGAATGCATAAACTGTGACATCAATTTGGTTTTTAAATTTTAAAGTTACAAGACTTTTCTTGACGTGCATGCCATATGATGTCATTCAAACATTACCACCTTCGATAAAGACTTTTTGTTAACTTTTAAGGTTGTTATAGATTTGCCTTTAATGTATTTTAAAAACATTGTGTCTAGAAAAGAAAAAAATATGCAATAACACCGAAGTTTAAGGGAAAATCCAATGAACATGCCGTACTAATTTTAATGATCATATAAATGCCCATACCATAACTTGTAAATATGAAAAGAGAATGTGTAAACAAATAACTTTGAGACATAAGCTCTTTTTAAGACAATGAAATTTAAATAAATAAACGTTAATCATATCAAAAGAAATGTCCTGCCCGCCTCTTATGACGTAGCTTATAGTGTCTGGTTTACACTTTCCTATTTTTCTATAAAAGTCATCCCGAGAGAACTAAGCGGTCCCTTGCCCAAACACTTCTCTTTCTGAACAAACATGTGATTACAGCTTCAGAGAGCATTGTCCACATTGCAGTTGAAATGAAAACAGGGGCCGATTCGTCTTGATATAACGTCAACTGGTGCTATCGTCATGAGGTCAGTTTTGTAATCGATAGTCAGACGGCATTGTGCATTAAGGGAAAGTTTCAACAGCATTCTGAGTGTCATTGCCGACAGATACGACTGCCCTATGTTGGCGCATGGGATCGGTCAAATTAAATCGGTCGCAAAATTTAGATCTAAGTAACTATAGAAAGAAAGAAAGTAAGAAATATTTACGAATATTTATTTATATATGTCAAACTATATTTTATACCTTTAAATTATCATTGGTATACTAAAGAATTCTTCGTACGAATAGAATGACTCCTGCGTCAACCACTTTTTCAGCCTGACCTTGAATGCTGCGGTGGAAGTTGCATCTCTTACTGAGTCTGGCAGGCGATTGTAAATAGAGGGGCCTACAAAGTACGCGGATCGCTCTGACTTGGCAAGTCTGTGTGATTCGGCGATCAGCCTTTTATGGTGTCTATTACTGCGCAGGTTGTAGTTTGTGTTAATGCCTCTGCGCTTGAACATATCCAAGTTCTCGTGTGTGAACACTGAGATCTGGTAAATGAGTAAACAAGGCAGGGGCAGAATCTTGAGATCGCGAAAAAGGTCACGCGCTTGGGCATCCCTTGGCTTACCGGCCATCGCGCGGATGGCGCGCTTTTGCTGCGAGAACACACGCCTCCAGTCGGAGACACGACCCCAAAACTCCACGCCGTAAGTCAGGAGCGAGTGCACTGTCGCGTAATAGCACTCTCGCACAGCAACCCTTCCCGCGGTGGTCGTTAGTCTCCGCAGCGCAAAGCACGCACTCCCCACTCTCTTGCACAGTTCATCGATGTGCGCCTCCCATGTTAGCGCACTGTCTAGATGAAACCCTAGAAGGCGTGTGCCTTTCACGTGCTGTATAGGGGCACCGCCGGCGCACACCCTCATGTTTGGCCTTGAATGGCCGTTTAAGAGGCTAATACCTAGGTTAAGAGTATACTAACAATATATGGATGTATAAAAAAAAATGTCTGAAATAAATAAATCTATTCTATATATTCTATTGTACATTTTGTATCCTTTTCATAACGTACTGGTGTTAAAGTGGATTGTCTGGGATTTAGTTTTCTTTTAAAAAATTATCAAATCTTATACCAATTAGGTACTAATTAATCCCACTAAAAACATTACATGTCAAGTGATTGCCAAGACTCCCTTGCTCATATAGATTTCAGCGTTAAAAATATATCAGATCGCAAGTAGCACCAAGCTTCGTACTCCACAAGTCCACACGGCTTAACTGAGTTAACACTATCAGCCACGCTCTAGAAATTCTACATCTTGGCTAAAAAGTATAGCTTTGCTGGGCACATCCCGATCGCCACATAGACTCTCGCGCATGCATACGGTATGAATTTATGATGATATTTATTAATAATTATCGACGGGTCTACAGCTAGCTCACAGCTATTTAGCCTGACGAAAATCTGAAATAATTACAATGATTCTAATAGAATATAATACACCAACTAATTTACCTAGCTATAACTTTGAAATCGCCCGTAAAGCTGACTACGAGTAGACATCTAATTATCACGTTAAATTAGATTTTAATTGAATTAACTATATTTTGATTTATGATCTCATTACTAAATGCCACGTTGTGGCTAATTGCCTACGTGGTAGCTGTTTAATTTCATGTATATTAGTGTTAATTATCACTAATAAATGTAAGAGTAACGGTTTTTACTACGACAATTTTACAATTAAGTTAAAGTATTGAATGTTTATTTAACAGGGTCCAATTAAATAGGTCATTTGGCATACCTACGTTACATAAGTATTTGTATTTGATTGGTTTCAACAAAGTGTTTCGCTTGTTATATCGGCTACTGACATGGCCAATCGTACTTTACTGTAATTTTATTATCCACTGGGAATATTTAACATGCTACGGGCTACAGCGTACCACACTATACTCTGAGAACAGAGTAAAATTGTTAAAAAACATGCACTTGAAATTGTACGATTTTTTCAAAAGCAATTAGCACCCGGCTACAGTTGCCGAATGCATTGGAGCAATTTAGTGGAGCAATCAAGAGCAATTTTAAAAATGTGCCCCAATTATTTTGTCGTTGATTTATCTAACTGCTCCTCGTAATTTCGAGTTCGTAATTCAGTATTTGAGACTAGAGAGGTATAAAAGTATGCTAAAATTAAATAGACGACCCGGACTTTTAATGAAAATGGAGTACGGGTTTGTTACGAGCAAACAAAATATAAAAACAAATGCACACGATGCGTATCCAATATGCATTACGTACACCGGCCCCAACCCGCTGCCCGGCCCCAAACTACTTACTTACGTGCCTAGCAAAGCCCTTTTTAAAATCCGTTTGCTCTTTTGTTCTAACTAATTTCAAAAGCAAAATAATGGCGTGCGAGGAATAGTTTATAAATGGTTCCAGTCTTACTTGAGTAACCGGAAACAATGCGTTGAAATCGAGTACACTGATAAACAATCTAAAGAAATCAGCATTGTAAGGTCAAATATCCAGACTGAGTCGAGCTCAATCCCACAAGGAAGTGTGATCGGTTGCGCGCTGTTTATTATTTACATTAATGACCTTCCAATGTCAATCAATGAGTCGTGTGTTATGTTTGCGGATGACTTTTCTTTATTGTTGTCTTATAAAAATAATCCGAACCTTAATGAAAAACTATACAATATTTTTACTAATATCGTGAGCTGGATGAATGACCATAGTTTAGAAATAAAATTTTCCAAAACAAAAATCATGAAATTTAGGCCTTATCAAAAACCGGATATAGATATCGATTTCTCTTTCGAGGGCATTAAGCTAGGATGCGTTCCGACGTTACCCACTTCTTGGCATAATAATCGACTCCCACATTAATCGGAAAGAACATGTACAAAAAATTAAAACAAAACTTAGTCAGTTCATTTATGCGTTAAGGCAGTTGAAAAAGACTGCCAACTTACAGGCTGCTCTGTCAGCATACTACGCTTTCGCCCACGCTTGGCTTTCCTATGGTGTATTTTTATGGGGAAACAGCACTGACGCACCAGATTTACTGATCCTACAAAAAAAAATGCATCCGTATTCTGAAAAACATAAAGCAGACTGAAAGCTGTAAACCTCATTTTAAAGACCTTGCGATTCTAACCGTACCTTGCATTTATATATTGGAAGCGTGTAAATTTATAAAAAAACACCCGGAATTCTATTCTAAGATCGGAGATGCTTCCCGCCGGTATGAATCTCGGTTCAAAAGCAATTTAATCCAAACCGCATCAAGAATAGAGATGCATAATAAAAGCGGCCAAGTGCGAGTCGGACTCGCACATGAAGGGTTCCGTTACATAAATTGCTTTTTACGATATATGACGTATTAAAAAAAAACTACTTCCTAGATCTCGTTCAAACCAATTTTCGTTGGTAGTTTGCATGGTAATGTACATCATATATTTTTTTCAGTTTTATCATTCTCTTATTTTAGAAGTTACAGGGGGGGGGGGGGGGACCACTTTGGAAGTGTCTCTCGCGCAAAATATTCAGTTTAGAAAAAAATTATGTTAGAAACCTCCATATAATTTTTGAAGCCCTATTCATATATACCCCCCCACACGTATGGGTTTGATGTAAAAAAAAAATTTGAGTATGGGGACCCCTAAAACTTAACGTTTTTTTTAGATTTTTGTGTGAAAATCTTAATGCGGTTCACATAATACATCTACTTACCAAGTTTCAACAGTATAGCTGTTATAGTTTCGGAAAAAAGTGGCTGTGACATACGGACGGACAGACAGACAGACAGACGGACGGACGGACATGACGAATCTATAAGGGTTCCGTTTTTTGCCATTTGGCTACGGAACCCTAAAAAGGGACCCTACTCCATGTCTATAAGAATCTTTAACAAATTACCTACTGATATAAAATATGAGGCTAATCAAAATAAATTTATAAAAAATCTAAAGAAATTCCTTATAAATAAAGCATACTACACTATTAACGAATATTTACAAGATAACAAATAAAGAACTATTAAATAAACAATCATACTTACTGAAAGTCTGTCTCTCTCTCTTCCATCCTCTTACAAACAGTACTAATACCTATTTACGTAAAACTATATTACACAGAATGCGGCTATAGAATAATTAGTGATTATAAAGTGATAGTTATTAACTTAATTTAATTGGTAAAATGTAATAAATATACTATTGCAGTGCCCTTGCAGGGTTGTGTTGATACCTACATACTTATTACATAAGATAATAGTGATAAGACCTTTTTGAACACACAAAGCAATGATTAAATGATAATTTGAAATGCATTTAACAAAATCCAATTTACTACAACACGGACAATTTTATATCAACCAGTACATGTATGTATATGTCACCGTTAGATTGTGAAAACCGTCAGTTTATAATCTTACCCGTTATATTGTAAACTGACGGAATATTGTGAACTGCCAAAATAATTCATAATTTTACGCATTTATTTTCGTTTGTTTATAAACTAACAATGTCATATCGTCAAATTGTGAACTGAATCAAGTTTGTCTGATTCGGAACGCAACCTGGGGACCGATTTTTGACTTTCGAGCGCTCGAATCTTTCACTCGAAAACGGACTAAAATTACGAAATGCTCTTTTTTTAAAATAGCGATAGAAAATTGAAAAGCGAGTGGTATTGACCACTCGTATTCAATTCTATCGGTAGAAAGTTAGTGCCTGCTATTTTGACAATAAAATCGTATTTACTTTTATTTAATTTTCGAGCGCTCGAAAGTCAAAAATCGGTCCCCTGTGCGCTGTTTCGTTGAGCGAATTATTTCACTTGCATCAGTTTCTACTTACGTCAGAACATGATTGTTTTTTTTTTGTTATTCCGACATTTTATTCCATTTATTTCGGCATCCAGCAGTGTCGACGGAGCCCCGCTGCGCGGGGCTCCTATTTCTGGGCGCCTTGCCCTTTGGGCAACTGAAGATACCTAACTAACCTATCCTACCTAGTCTTTGTGTACGTTCCGTAGCAAGCCGATTTGATCTCAGTTTACAATTTGACGATTCGACATTGAAAGTTTATAAACTAACGAAAAATATTGCGTTAAATTGTGAACAGTTTTGACAGTTCACAATTTTTCGACAGTTTATAATATCGCGAGTAAGATTATAAACTGACGGTGTTCACAATCTAGCGGTGACATATACATCCCATATGTACACAGTCCTTTTGAGGCTAAAAATGCTCCAGTTTGCACCAAACGCCTGACTGAAGTTCCAGTACAAGTACAGATAAACAGAGTAAATATCAGCGGTAAAGTTTCCAATTCGAGATGAAACGAAAGTTACTACTTAGTACTTTGCAGGCAATTGAAAGTAAACCGAGTTTGCCGAACACCTGTGGAATTTTATGTGTACCTACTTGTATTTATTTACTAGAAACAAAGCTTAAGAAAAATACATCGACAACCTTTATTTTCGAAGACTACTTAGTTACAAACAGTACAAGGGTCGATCAGACACTTTCATTTCACAATCTAGTTGTCACATACATGTGGGGTACAGTCGCCATCCGATATTCAGGAGCGGCCAAAGTGCTCACAAATATCTGAACACGTCTCATTACTCGTAGAGAAGCACGAGGCATTATCCTCGACAATAGAAACGTGTTCAGATATTTTTGAGCACTTTCGCCGCTCCTAAATATCTGATGGCGACTGTACCTACGGTACACTACATAATTCTGAAAAGTCATTCAGGTTTTTTTGTTTTTCAGAATAAAATTATAACTTAACCAAATCTACTTCCTTACTCGTATATATTCCAAGCGTGCGCTTAGCGGAAAATTGATTACGGAATTTTGAAATTTCAGAATAATGATACATTCGGAAAAATTACTCTTTGGTCTTTTTGTTAGTTCCCACCAATATGATATCGGTACGTCGAGCGAAATATACATCTAGAACAAACAGCAGCCGCCGACGGGTTATGAGTTGAGCTGAAATGACGTGGTTTGCCCAAATCGCCTGTAATTATGTGCAGCCACAAATTCGCTCGACCTAGTTCTGCTATCTAAATCTAAGCGTAGCCCGTTTGACTGATGTTTAAGTGACAATGTAAATTATACAATTACCAAAAAAACTCACAATACAAAACCATACTAAACAGCAAAATAACTTTTAACTATTGGGTATAAGTATTTTATGCAAGCGAAACTAACTCGGTATTTTTGTTTGCTGTCTTTTTCTACTCCTGTACCGTTATCTGTCATTTATATAGGCTGTAGCTCAAATACAATGACACCACTAATAAGTCGTCGCAAAACTCTATGCTCTATGGCCCAAAAACGCACTGTTTAGCGTACTTTTTTGGTTCATACATTTTTCATAAAAGCACTGTTTAACTTTTTTTTTAATCGGCTGTTATATTGCAGTGGTGCCAACTTCATGAACAAATATTTCGAAATAAAAGATAATCATTTATTTACAATATTATAAATATTACATGTCATCATTATGCAAATATCAATGGTACTTAACTACTAGTATATATACCCTCTCCAAGGTCACATCCCTTGGGAAGGGTGCCCATAAGGCTGGCCACATCTCCTCGTTGAATTGCAATTCCAATCCGTTGGCCGAGGAAGTAGCCAGCCCTATGGTCAGCCATATTATCTACAATTTTTTTCTTTATTTCTTTATAAAGCCTATGGGCGTCAGGACTCCACGGCCCGAGAGTTTCAACCGCGAAGGCCGCAAATAAGTAGGTGTTTGTCAGGCCCGCATATTTGGGCAGCGGTGAGGTACTACGATATCCGCGCCTAGACGGAGACCGACAGCCAACCTTAAAGAATTGTTGTCTAAGAGAGTTGCACAGTAAATAGAAGGGTAAGCGTGTAGCCAAAATCCGGATTCGGGTTGCGATAAAGCCAATAAACGGGCTTTTTCAGACCTCGTAGAGGCAGAGTTTAAAAGCCACTCTGATGCCTGGCGACAAAGAGGTTCATCGCAAGTTCTTTGTACTGCTTACTGTAATAAAAGTATTTATTTACGATTTAACATTTGTATATTATAAATAATTTACTACAATAATAATAAATCATCATCTATTGTGTGTTAAATTACATGTTTTATAAATTCTTGGTAGGTATTATTTACAAAAATAAACAGTTTGAATTCGGGCCGGGTCCGGATTTGGTTTAGTTAAAGTTAAAAACAAAACAAACCATAAGCAAGAGCTGTCACATTTCCGATTTTCCACCAAAACACAGTTCAAAATGAAAAGACGAAAGATGATAAACTATTAGTCCTAAACTATTAAGATTTTATTCGTGTTTGTGAAGACAAAAGTGTACGTTCCTTTTAAAATGGTCGAAGAAATTATTAACTGCACTCCTGAAGAAATTGCGTGAGTAGCATAAGTACGAATAGAAAACTTGCTGCCTGAAAAGTTTAACTATTCTGTAGTTATTGCTATTTATTTTAAATTTGTCGTAGAAAAAGTATTGTATGCAACGGTGTATAACTGGTCTAAAAACGCTCGTGGCGCCTTTAATTGCGATGCTCGCCAAGGCTCGCATCGCAACCCACGCCACTCGCCTTTTAAGACCCTTCTTATACAACAGTTGCATAAAATACTATTTCGCGCTTTAACCATTGAGCCCATTTTAATAAAGTTTGGTACGGTGGTGGAAATGGACATAACATTTTTTTAACACCGATAGTTCTTAATACTTTGAGTATTATATTAAAAAGCTACATGTATTCTTACTTTACCTTTTAGTTAAATACTTTTAAATAATCCCATATTATAAAAAAAATTTAAGCTGATTGTAATTATGCAGCCTTCATATCAATAATACCTACCGCAATAATACGGACGTAACAGTTATGTAATTATTTTCGTGGAATGTTCATATTTCAGTAAAATTAGGAATTTCATCAAACTACGGAGTAGAAAATAGGAATCGAATATTTGCATTTCCTAATAATGCCGGTATTGTTGAAAGTTTCACGTTTCAGCCTGCAGTTAATTATTTCGCAAAGCGTAATTGGTTTGCACTCGTATGTATGACTGAGGGCCGCTGAAAGAGAAGTGATTTATTTCTTGAATTCCATTTTTTTTTATTAAAATTGACATTGCTTTGACAATGGAAAAGTTGGTAGGTATTCCTAGTTTTTAATTCAGTGCAAAAAATAAAAATTGAGACAAAATTGTTTTTGTGTGTAATATGTATTTGGTATACATGACCTTTTTCTTTGTTTATTATTTTCTGATACTCATATTTTTGTTTGCCTGTCTAGTCCTTGTGCTATTTTTGTTTCTTTTGGGGAACAATAAAGAGCTCCTGCGTCCGATTTCCACGAGAGAGTACATATTTTTACAAGCTTTTTATTAACTTGCAATGTAAGTATGTATGTAATTTGTTCGGGTGGAATCTTGCAACTTAATTTTGAAGCAGATATCTTCAACCGATTGAGCTGTAATTTTGGGTAAAGGTATAGTTTGTGTGACTATTCAATATTATGGTACCATCGAACTGATCTGATGATGGAGACAGAAGGTGGCAATGGGACTACAGTAAGTACTTAACCGACGTAACCCCGTTGAGTTTGGGCTCGTTAGAATCGTCTCAATGAGTAGTTGTTGACGATATACAGAAAAGTACAGTCGGCGATAAAAGCTTGTACCAAAAATGACATTTTTGACAGAAACTTGTTTGTAATATTGTTTTTAAATTAGTGACATTTAGTTATGTTAAACTGCAACTTCCAAATAAATATTGTTGTAAGATTATATATTTTTTATTGTAAACTAGCTTTTGCCCGCGACTTCGTCCGCGCGGAACTCGTTTATATTGTAACTTTCTCCCCCATTTTCACCCCCTCAGGTGATGAATTTCCAGATAAAAACTATCTTTAGTAAGGACTCTTTGGGAAGGCCCCGGAATTCAAAGTATCTCTATACCAAATTTCATCTCAATCGGTTCAGCGGTTTAAGCATAAAAAGGTTACAGACAGACAGAGTTACTTTCGCATTTGTAATATTAGTATGGATTGTATGAAGGAAAGGGTCATTATGGCTGAGTTGCATGAGTTTATAGATTACCTTACTGACAAACGCCTTTTTTACAAAATAGACTCCGCCGCAAACTTGGTTTCTATGACCCACCTCACCATAATAGATGCATGTAGGCTTTTTTCAGTATTATTTTGCATATTTTCATATCACACGGCCGTAAGGACCTTTTCTACTAAACCGTAGGACTAAATTAACTGACTTGTAATTTAAATATTTTATATTAAAAATAAAGATACGTCAACAAAATGTTACATCGAATAGTTTTCAAAATAGCCATAATAAAACGTCTTTTTTACCCCGTTTTTTTTTTTTTTTTTTTTTTATTTATGTATTTATTTCAAGTAACTTAGACTCATATATCTTATATTTATGGTTAGTGTGTACTTATAGCTGTGTTAAAGTTTAGGTCAGACATAGTATGTACTTCTAGAAACATGCATGTCATCGCAGTGCCTCAAATATGGGCAGTTAAACCCCCCAGCCAACAAACGCAGGATGGGGTTGGGGCTGGCCCGCACCCGACGCACCAGAGATGTGCATCGCTTGCGCATAGTCGTATAAAAGCAATCTATGCGCGCTTCAGCAAACATCCCTGATGCGCTACAGAAGCGGGGCAGCCCCACTATCACCCGGAACGCATTGTTATACTGGTCCCGTAGGGCCTCATAGGCCCGCTGCGTGAAGTTTGCCCATAAGCTACACGTGTATAGGGAAGTGCAATATGCTCTAAAAAGAGTTATTTTCACCTCCCCATTACAGCGCGCAAATTTACGTGCAATCATGTTTGCCCTCACCGACAGGGCCCTCCGTTCGCGTTCGATATCCATGTTGTCTTTTAGGTCTGAAGTGACAACATGGCCTAAATATTTAAAAGTCCCCACCCTTTCCAGTGGGCTACCATTCAAATTGATGGGGGGTACCCTGTGTATGCGGTAACCAGTAGGTTTTAGAAAACATCTTCGAAACTACCGCCATAAGGTACCTTTTCCCTTGGAATGTCACATACATATATTTACCTATGTAATGTTCCTATTCCCCAGGACTCCCAACTACCGCTATACCTTAAATAGGTTCCATCCAATATTTCACCCCCTATTTCACCTCTTTAGAGGATGATTTTTGGGATAAAAACTATCCGTTGTCATTCTCCAGGACTCAAACTATCTCTATACCAAATTACATCTTAATCGGTTCAGCCGTTTTCATGTGATGCGCGGTCACATAAACAGACAAACAGATAAACAGATAAACAGACAAACAGACAAAAATTCTAAAAACTGTTGGAACGTGTTCTGTTATCGATTTTAAGTATCCCTAGCCAATTTTTTTTGAATATCTTTCATGTTCAGACTTTCGACCCTTTTCAGCTTTATTATATGTATAGATGTTTGATTGACATGTATAAGTGCCCTTGTGGCCTATTTGCAGAATAAATGTTTGATTTTGATTTTATGATTTTTGAAAGACGAATAGTTGTTGGGCCTGATCAGCTGCAGCGCCAGCCTGTGAGCGGGTTCCTCGAACGTGGGACGGTGCGAACGTGTCGACGCAAGTGGCGTCCCACACAGGGGCCCTGCCCAGTGCCCAGTTTCCACGGTACCATGGTACTTCCGTCGAGCCGCTTGCCATCGTCTCTGACCATACCACCAGGCTCTAAAATCGCAGGTATAGAGGCGGTAACAAGCGAACGCCGGATGAGGTCGTTAATGGCACCGTGACGGAATAAACGGCCGGCGCTCCTTATTGAGCACGACAAGCCATGCCGACCCAGCTCATCAACACTCTTGCCGCTGCCGCAAGTGTGGGCGACACAGATTCTGGAACCCAGCCTCAAGCAAACCGCTATTTCTAAGGCAGCTAGGGTCCAAAACTGGGGGAGATGTTAAATTATCTCGAATAAAGCGAAATTGTCCTGACTTAAGATTTTTTTTTTTGGTTCAAAATAATAATCTTATTTCATAACTAAAATTTGATTATACTCAATTTGGCTCATTATTGAATTTCGATGTCTATGTCGATGTCGGTGCCTTGTGAGATGAATATTTCAGCTGCCGTTATCTCATGTAACTCGATTGCGTCTCAGCGTAATCCACCAAATGAACTTAATTCTAATTTTGTGAAAGACTGGGGCCGACTACACACGGTATCTTCAAAGTGTAAAGACTGGATCAGGACAATAGTAGGTAGCGAGAAATTATTCTTACCAATAAGTTTACGCTAAAAGATCATTTTTGATCCTTGCTGCAGTTTTTTATATTACTTTGCAAATTTTTGAAACTACAACCTTAATCCTAAACAGACCTGTTTGTACGTAATTCAACGGTAAAACTCTCTCTGTAGGCGTTGAGAGCCTTAGGTACTGTGGATCTAGATGTATTCAAATATTTGAAGACCTAAAATTATTAACTACAGGGAATAATTTTTAGCTAAGTGTGCAGAATTCATGAATAGGGAGTAATTACGTCAGATGATTATATAAGGAATCTTTTCAATGTGTTCCATAAATAACCCAATGGTTTGTTCCCAGAACTAATGATACATAAGTTTCCCTGCTTTTATTTTCTTGAATCACTTCTTAACATGTTTCTTTCAATTTACGCAACCTAAACAAAATAAGGTTCCTACTACTTTTTCGAAACAGGGGATTTCACTGTTCAAGAAATTCATGTTTTTGGTCTAGCGAACTTGGAGCTCATTTTAGAGAAGTTGATCGACGGGAGGAGACATAACTAAGACAATCGATCTATTTGGTGTATTTGTTATTTTGTTTATAAAAGACAGGTACGAAAGTGTATAATTATACTCCTAGACATGCTGGCGTTGTCACATTTTGCCGTCTCGTTTCAGCTCCATCATGTTTTTAATCTGTTGAGTTTTGAGTTAATGCATATTATGTAATTATGTACCTACCTACAGGGTGACTGGTTATTCGACCTATTCCTTGAAAGGGGTTATACTAGAGCTAATTTGCAACAATTTATGTCCAGTCAACCAGGGGTCGAAACTCGCTGGTTTCCGAGATATTCGAGTTTTTAGTTTGTATGAAAAAAATTCTCCTTGCAGCCATAAGCTGGTGATTGTGACAAAAGTACTTCCATTTGGATGGTAAAAAAACATTTTTGTCACAATCAGCACTTTAAGGCTGCAAGGCGATTTTTTTTCAAACAATCTAAAATCTTGAAAAATTAAAAAAAAAACGTGTTTTGACCCCTGGTTGACTGGACATAAATTGTTGCAAATTAGCTCTAGTATAACCCCTTTCAAGGAATAGGTCGAATTACCAGTCACCCTGTATATTAAAATGTTGAGTTCCTCTTATTTCCTTTGGCTAATAATCTCTCCCTCCAACTACTTTCATTCAGATTCAGATTCAGAACTTTGTATATAAAATGTCATATTTTACAGGTCAATATCATGCATGTCAAATACATTTTAAAATTTCTTATTGTCTTAGATGTTATATACCTATCATTATTGAACAATTTTAAAGAAGGAGACTTCCGCTTGTGTCATAAGTTGGAAATTGTTTTACTATGGGTGCATTTACTGAGAAACTGTAAAATGTTTCCTGTCCGTGTGTCCGTGTCGCAACTCAATTCGCATTCCATGAGCGCCGTGTAAAGAACTCCTATTTGTCATTAAACAGGCGCGCGAGACCCGCGTCCCGCATACCTGGGCTTTGCCTACATACAACATTATACTGTTATACTACGGTTATGTTTTTGTATCTGTGGTCGTGTACACGTAGGTATGTGGGATATGATCTATTTCATAACCGTATTCCAGTGGAATTTCGTTTTGTTTAGCTCTGTGCCCTGAAGTGTTGGCTCATGAAAAGGCCTTTCATAACATGAGTGAGTTTTAGACAGACGTGCAGTACCTAAATAATTATAAGTGCGTGTAATGTTATGAATACCTATACCCTATTTTATATTGTATGTCCGTGATGGACAAACGGTTGAGTTCAACAATAAATATAATTCTATTATAACGTACCTACATCACATTAGCTGGCAAGCCTACGGCTTTGTTTGTCACTACGCCGTTTAAATCATTTAAATCTACTCTTATTTCGTCATGACAGAAGCTACGGCAACCAAAATACTGATGCGGTAACTCATAAATTCTATAATACTTCACTCTTTCCACTCGCTTGGAACTCAAAACTTTTGAAATAAGAACGCGGACAGGTCAGTCACATACGGCCTTACAGTTTCGAACGGCCTATCGTTTCAACAAGCAATTTGGCCTTTTGTAGCGTCATGCAAGCGGTTGAGGTACAAACAGAAACAATTAACTGACTATTAGAAGACCTTATGTCCGAGCAGTAAGGTTTATAACTGGTTAGTCACTTGTGTCGATGGTGCATGTACAGGCCGGGTCAGTTTGCCCGATTAGCATGTCAGAAGCGCAGCAGGCGAAAGGTTAATCAAACTGGTGTTTTGTTTGAGCCGCGCCACAGAGTGCACAGTGATGCGCGGGTTAAAATAGCCCGATTAGGCTGATGTTTGGTTTATACGGGGCTTAGGTACTTATCAAATAGATTGGCCATAGTAGATATATGCCTACAAGCAGTATAACAAATCCGTACAAACGTCAGGTGCGATGCATTCAGACAGACCCGCAGTACAGTAAAATTAAGTGCTAGTCGAGGTAGTCGGCGGTACATCAGTCCCCATGCTGTCCGTGCGCCTCATAATACTGACTTACTTACTTACTACGCTGGCTCGATGATCCAAAGAGGATCTTGGCCTCTGACACAAGAGAACGCCACTCTTCCCTATTTTGCGCCACCTCACGCCAGTTAGGTGCTCCAAGGGTGGTCAGATCTTTGAGGGCTTCGTCACTCCAGCGGTAATTGAGCCGGACCACCGGGCGTTTTCCATTGGGCCGACCCACATACGCTCTCTTCACTGCACGATCGTCTCCCATCCTTTCCAGGTGGTGGACTTCGCCAATTATTTTCGACATGGCTACTTATCTCCCTATTTTTTCTCGGCTCCCGATTCCCGTCTTCATTCCTGATTGGTCCTAAAATCTTCCGCCATATTTGCCTCTCTGCCACTAAGCGCTTGCTCTCTTCCTTTAGTGTGCGTGTTTGAGCCCAAGCCAATAACTGGATTTAAAAGTACCGCAGATAGATTAAGATACTGATTTAGGTAATATTTACTTAACTCAGTGTTTTTCAACCTGTGGTTTGGTGCCGGGATCGCGTTGAGGAGAAAAGTATTATTTACATACTTTTCTCCTGTAAGCTCGCTGTAAGCTTCGATTTCATTAACGAAATTCTCTAATGAAAAAAATAATCTAATCTCTAATTAATATAAACAATGACCAGTCAGGGGTGTTAATATACCTACTAAGGACGTAAATATCCGGACAGGACTCTTTTGTCAATATCATAAAGGCGTGTACAGATATATATATCCTTATTTATGTACGTATATTACTATCCCTGAATGTTCAAGTAAACGTCGCGTCTGTTAACCAATTTAAGATTTCTTGGCCAGTCACATACTTTTTATATAAAAAGGGGACCAGTAATTGTCCCTAGTCTCAAATGATGGTAAGCGACACAGAGCCTAGGATGAAGCTCACTGGTTCAGTAATATTTAGCCTATTCACTCTTGTTTTGAAGGCACCTAGATCGTAATTCACACGGAATACAGACGGGAGTGAATTCCATTCCTTAGCAGGTCGCTTTAGGAAAGACGAGACAAATCGCTTCGTACGAATATATAGTAAGTTGACAACATAAGGATGCATTCGCTCTCCAGGCCCTGACGTTCGGTGGTGGATATATGGGGCCATTTTGTATCACAGTGAAACTTGTTATTTTTAACTCTAAAAGGAAGCAAGACCTATCAATCTGTACGTATTCATATTACATCAATTTGATATTTAACACCCGCGATTGCTTTACATTCGAGCAAAATTTGAATGTGTTTTGCACACTCGCATACAAGTACGTCTATCTAGTGTATCAGAAAGAGTCCGCATAACAAGTTATAAGTAGGTTTATATATACAGGCAGAAAAGTTGTTGAGTATGGAAGGGGAGTGGTCACTTTCTGTGCGCTGACTGTAACTATTTATATTCCTCCTATTGATCTTATTTAGGGTCCTCTTGGGGTTTTCTCTGTGGGATTTCTATATTGCACTCTCGCACAGTACAAATTAGAAAAATTCGAGAGTACAAAGTTTCTCGTGTCCGCCACCTGTCATAAAAATATACAAATACGACGAGTGAAATAGACCTCCAGTCTGAGGGAATCACAAAGGAAACTTCGCCCGTGTCCCAGGCAGCATTGATGTAGTGTTCCAACTACGCGCAACGTTAATAAATAGGTTTCGCAGGCCCCGGTGACATACAGTTTTGTTCTCGAATGTTCCATTCAGCGACGCTCGGAACAACTGAAACTTTTTAAACGAGAAGAAGACTAACGACGACATTGTTTATTTTTGGAATGCGAAACGAAAGTCTGTGATTGACCTTCTGTAGCCCGTTTCACATCCATCCACTGACACGCTGAGTAAATCGCTAAATGGTTACTTTGCTCCGTCGCTCAAAGAAAGAAAGAAATCACATCAGGTACGAGTATTTCGTTTCGTAAAACCTTCACACATTTCTCTTCAGGTTTGTTGATTTGCAACGCAGTCCACTCCTTGCCGCAGCATAACCCAGCTTCAACTGCAAACAAAAGTTTATCACATGACTTAGTTTAATAAAACGATGGCTGACTCTCTGACTGTTCTATCTCAGTAAGTAAGTGGTTTTGTACAACTCTGCTGCAATTTCTACAGCTCACAAGAGCCACTATAGTTCACTTCACTATAGTTACCGACAACCTGAAACCTCGAAGTTACAAAAAAGTGCTTTAATCTGTCATCGACGAGTGCTAGTGACAGTGACAAAAGAACAACGAGCAGTACCCGAATAGTTACTGGATCCTTCACTACTGCCGTGCTTAGAAATATCCTCCCACTTGCTAAGTGTTAACAATTTCACACAATGCATGTTTCCTACTCTTCTGTCTTACCGTTTTCTTGTCCTATTTATTTTCCCTTCTTTCCATATTTCGCCCTTTTTCGGCCTAAAAAGTAGTAAGTAACTGTAAACTCGCGAATTTCCTTTTTTTTTTTTAATTCCGAATTCTGAATCTACGCAAAAACGATGTAGTTATTGCATCTGCTCAAACAATTTGACTAGAATAGGTTGAGAAATACGACCTGTAGAGGAGAATGGCTGGTCAGCCGGACGAAGAACTTCGTTCACTTTGCTCGCTCGTTCAATTAGAATTATAATAATGTTTCAGTGCATGCCCTTCATTAAAAGTATAAAGTTATAGGCGGAAATACATGTTACCGGGAGAACGCTGCGATGAGGAGGGAGAAGAGTTGTGAACAATCGGAAAGTACGTGAACTTAATAAAAATTATCGGAAAGTGTATGAATTTTAAAGAGTCGGCGACGCATGTGACACCCCTGGAGTTGCAAGCGTCCATAGGCTAAAGGAATCGTTTGACATCACGTTGCACGTAATTTTTTCACCAACGAGGTTTAAAAAAATACGGGAGAAAATTAATTAGGCACAAGATCGGCTGACGAATGGTGGTTTAGTTAAGTGGGTCATTGTCAGTCACAAAAACAATAAACATCTTTTTGTACTCGTCGATTAAAATCTGTGTATTAAGATTTCATAGAGAATACTGCAACGTCACTCTTTTCATAGTTGTAGTCCATGTTACTGTCCAAATAATCGAAATAACTGTTTCGATACGCTCCAGACAACCGAAAAAAATTTGAAAATAGAACTAAAGTAAATTCAACCAATCACGTGGCTGCTTTACCGAACTGTAATGAATTGGACCAATAGAAGCACTTTGATTATTGAGTTTACTCGTTGATGTCGTACGCTCGTTCATGTCTTTTAAGATATCAACGAGCGTACGAGCGATAGGCTGCACTTCGTTTCAACAGTATCGAGTTTGTTTAATTAGTTCAGTTGACTCGTAGAACATTAATTTTAATGAACTCGTAGAAAAAGGATTGCTGACAATAGTGTTATAATCAAGCATTTTAATCTCGTACCTAACTTAGGCCACTCAGCAAGCTTTGTGGCCTAAACACGGTACTCGACTAAAAAGCTCTCTATTAAAACACGATTGTGAAAAATACTATTCCGGTGGTCAATAGTTAAGGGCTTACGTTTACATATATTATGTTTTTTATCACATATAATTATTGAAGGGGCAAGGCCGTTTATGCTGATTCAGAGTTCAAACAAAAATTAAGCTTCGTAGCTCTTAACTTTGGCAATGTCCACCGAAGAGACGCGAACCTAAATCTGACAATGACCCAAGTACATGTTACGCGCGCCAACACAATACCAATCTCAATTCAATAAATTTGGCCAAATAGATCTCAGACGGCTGTCAACTCTCCCTGTACCTTCTAAACTCGACCTTAACACCATTTTACGCTGACCGCATTTTTTGTTAAATCCAGTCTAAACTGACAAAACAATTAGAGAACACTATCAAAATTGCATCACAGCTTGCACCGCTTAAATTCAATATCGTGCTTGTAACCAAAACGCAATTTTAGACCTTGTTACAACCGAGTAATGTCCATTTATGGCTACCAAAAGTCTTCACTACCAGACAGTTATCTACAAAAGGAGGGAACTTTAATTAAAAACGTCTCATCTTGTAAATAGCGGGCCGTAATTGGATTTTTCTATGACTTCATGAAGCTGTCATTAGATACTGAGTCTGAAAGGAAATGAAAGCGAATAGAATACTGTGAAACTGCGATTTTAACGTTCAAAGTGGAAATACAGTCACATAGGTCGATCACGTAACGCATTGTACGCGCGTCAGGTAGGTCTAAATGTCACTTTTCATATGAAAAATTTACAGTTAAATTGTACCGACGCACGTTCGGAACGTTACGTGATTACCCCTCAGGAGCCGAATTCGGGCCGATGGACATTATCTCTACTGACGTAATGTCTAATGTAAAATCTCACCAAAGTGTCGAAGACAGCAAACTAAATATTTTATTCTGGAGCATTGAACGATTATCTCAATGTCTATTACAACATGAGTTTCGTTTTTCTGGATTGTGTTTGATTAAGTAAGTACAATCTATTGTAAAATATAAATCAAGTATTTCTACTGAATTAAATATCAAGAACAAAAGTATTACTAGTTAATCCACGAAAGTGTAACATGATTATGGTGATTTTACTTATCAAAAATATTTAATTATTTGCTGGATAAAGCAGGTACTACTTAAAGTGAAAAAGAACGCATAAAAACTGTTCGGAATTGGCAGTTTTAAGTCAAAGACGTGAGTATTTGTAAGGCCTCTTACAGACTGGCGCGGCCTGACCGTGGCGGACAATAGAAAACTTGTCATTAGCTGTCAAATTTACTATGGTCCGCCACCGCAGGCCGCGCCAGTGTGTTGCAGGCTTAAAACCTCTCACAGACTGGCGCGGCCTGGCCGCGGCGGTCAATAGTTAACTTGTCATTTGCTGTCAAACTTACTATTGACCGCCACCGCAGGCCGCGCCAGTGTGTTGCAGGCCTAAGGCCGAATCTCACTGGCGCGGCCTGCGGTGGCGGTCAATAGTAAGTTTGACAACTACTGTCAAATTTACGCCTTACTATATTTTCTGCCATTACGCCACTACTGACAGATCTAATGTTAAAGAAAATCATTGTTGCTACCATGCTGAAGCCGTATCCGCTGCGCCATGTTTTCGTGATTTTTAAGCGTCAAACATGTTTTGCCAATCAAAACAATACCCTATTTGTTTGCCGAAACTGACGAAAAACATGTTAGATGTTTAAAAACATGGAAAACATTGGTGCAGCGGACCCGGCTTGATACATACCGACCACTCGTTGCATCTTGATCGCTGGGAGTAGACATAAATACCTTGAGTGTGATATTTTGAGAATACGGAAATTGGTTTTCGTTTGAAATCCCCAATTTTTTTGGAGATATTGAGAGCTCCATGTAAATTGAATGCTAAACTGTCTTTAAAGTGGTCAGGTAAGGCATAATGGAATCTCGTTTCTTGAGTAGGGCAAGAAGTACCTCCGCTTTACAGGGGAACACAGCCATAATGAAGTATGTATTTTTTTCTCTGTTAGGAGCTACCTGCCATATCCTATGTGCTATATCCCGCAATAGTTAACTTGAGACTCGAGCGTGTACTAACGTGATACTCGAACGAAGTCTCGAATTAACTCTTGTATTGCGGGTTATACCTAAACTACAGTAACGGGGGATTCTAAAAGTCACAGCTCACTACATCCGCCCGGCACCGCCTCGTCGTTCGGCGTCCACTCGTTGTCGACAGCTGGTCCACGGGTGGACGCCGCGTTGTCACCAGTGAACCTCGCGTCGTCAATGAGTGGACACGAGCGTGGTCAAGGAGACCACCCCTTCTCGCACCCCCCTAATTGTGTGTCCAAAATATGAAAGAATGCGTTGTTGGCATATGGTGGATAAACCAGTTTTTATTTTGAGCTGATTCGATCCATTCATTCTATACTGTGGGCACTAAGCTGAATTCCATGGCAGAATTGAGTTAAGCTTATAAGAAATATAAATATTTATGTACAGAAGTGGCGGCACGTAAGTAAATAATATACACATCCAATATAAATTAAACACCATACCCAATACACAAGTTATTGTTTTATTTAAATAAATAACATCAGAATTCTGTGAAAACGACGGCATAATCCACAAATCCGTCAGTCCAAGTAAGATGTATAATATGAGACTCGACATTATAGTTATGATATTTCTATGACATTTGTTTTACGAACGCGGGTGAATCAGCCGATCAGATAAACTGCACGATTTATGGATGGTGGCATGCTTACCGAGATTTAACAGCGTCACGATGGGAATGTCATATCGACTGGACAAACTAATTGCTATATTAACCAACCAGCTATATGTTACATCACTGTTAAAACTCCTAAAGCATTCTAAACACACGATCCATTAAGTGCAAATTATGTCATCTAATGCAACCATCCGAATATGTAGTTCCGGGCAGGTTTGCATTTTTTGGTGTGTATTCTGGTGATTTCTTCATTTATATTTCTCTGGCATGTCATTCCAGGTCCACATTGGCAACTGAAAATACAATAAGTTACCTTAACAACAATGTAATAAAGGATTGTTGGATTTCAATAAACGAGAATCGGGGGCCAGTCCAGTCAACAGCGCCATAAGCAAACATTGTTTTCACCTCACTAGCTCGGAAAGGCCTTTTTGTATGTTTGTTAACTATTGAGAAAATCGCTTTTTATCCACATGTGAAGAAAGTAGACGTAGAACGTTAAAAGTAGGTAGGTACTATGACGTAGAACGTTAAATGTTTATTTTTGTTTTTTGTAGGTATATTGTATGACATATTTTTGTTTTACTTTTATTTCACAACACAAGCCTTGCTGAGCTTACCGTGGGCCTAGGTTGATTTGTGTAAGATTGTCCCGTAATTTTTGACTTTTTTTACTTTTTTTTAAAAAAAAATTTACGTTTTTTGTTTTTTTTAACTTTTTTTTTTTAACTTTTTTTTTAACTTTTTCTTATTTTCCTCGCTGTAGCGAGGTGAAAAGATCTGTGTTATACAGGGGTGAAAAGTTATTTTACGTCTCGTGTGTTGAAACACTCGCTACGCTCAGGATTCTATTTTTGAACCACTCGCTTCGCTCGTGGTCAATCATAGAGTTGTCAAGGGGTCCCAAAAAATATACACTGAACTTTCTACTTTGCAACAATTTATTACTATAAGTATAAGTAGGTACAGTTGTCTGAGGTCATACATGCAAGCCAACCTCGATCACTATACGGAAACTATAACAACCTAGTGTTAGCTAGTTTGTCGCCAGTACAGCGACATCTAGGAGAAAATTGAGTAACTACAAATTCACATGAAATAATTAACTTTGAGCGGTTTTGACAAATGGTACTTAATTGTAATATTTTTATGGATATTATTGTGGTTTTTAATACTAAAATATGTTAATATCATTTCGCAGAATCAGTCCTACTAGCGCCATCTGTTGGCGAGTAGTTTCAAACTTTGACATACACATGAACGCTTAACATTCCGCCCGCCAAGGACCAAATGAGACAGTTGTCCTTAAACCGCCCGCCATGACATGTATATAAAACAAAGATGCTAAACTTCAAATTGACACATGAAAACACATGATAGGTTGACATTTAACCATGTAAACTATATTAGGAACAGTGTTAATTAAATTAACTTAAACATAATAGAATATCTGTGACTTAATTCACAGGCAAAAAACAAAGTTTATTTACAGCCCTTTTGATAATAGAATCTTTACATTTTAAACTGACCACTCGTGTGATGTTGTCTGCACCTGGATGTTTTTGTACTATAACATCATACAACCATCTAGATGGAGGGAGAGCATCTTCCTTGACCAAAACTACGTCCCCCACACATGGCTCAGGAGTTTGATGAGCCCACTTGTATCTGTGGTAGAATTGCGTCAGATTCTCACTCGACCAACGGCGCCAAAAGTCTTGAACGAGATTTTGAGTCAGTTGCCATCTTGGAATGCTGAACTTTGCAATTTGGGTTAGGGTTTCTCTAAAGTTCAGCCATTTAAGTATCAGCTGTGGTGGAACCTCATCGTCCCAGTCAATCCTGGTTAGCCACAGCTTTTGTATATAGATTTTTGCTCGAATAATGACTGGCACGACCCAATCATGCGGGTCGAACAACCGGCATATGTCGGAGATTATCCGTCTTTTGGTTATGGGAACCTGAAGCGGTGGTAATTGAACTACAAACTCAAACGTATCCGCTTTCGTATTCCAGGTTAGACCCAACACCTTTTTTACTTCCGTATAACGCGCCTTTAATTGAGGGTCTTTATCAAATCTTCTTTTTAATTGACTAAACCGTTTAGTCGCTATAACTTCGAATTTCCCTTCCTTGCATTTTGGACTTTCTTCACAAAAGGGCAATTTCACAATATATCTGCCACTACTGTCTCGTTTAGTAGTAGCAGCGTAGATTTCTTGACATCTTCGTTCTTCATCGTTGTAATCTTCTTTAGACGCCAAGACACTATTGTCAGCTTCCAGCTCCCAAAATTGTTTCAGGAGTTCGTTATCGTTTACGTTAACGTGATTCACTCTGACAGTGTCCTGTGGCGTTGTTTCCTCTCTCAGAATTGGACCTGAAAGAATCCAACCCAAGGCAGTCTTCTGAGCTGTTGGCGCTCCTGGTGATCCCTTAATGACTCCTTCTAGCAATATCTTACCATAGATATCTGCTCCCAGAAGCAAGTCGATTTTGTTCGGTTGATTAAAGGAAGGATCTGCTAACTCAATATTTGTGAACTCCGACCATAACTGTACGACGATTCTCCTTTCCGGCAAAACCGACGTAAGCTTGCTCAGCACAAAGGCACTAACTTCTAACTCAAACGAGGCATCAAGGAGTGATTGAATTTTTAAATTTACCATCGACTTAGAGGCTATAGCAGCGCTCTCGTCACTCCCTAACCCTGATATAGTGCTCTTGTGCCCTATTTTCTTAAGTCCTAACAGTTGGACTGCAGACTCCGTTATCAGCGAAGCCTGTGAACCTTGGTCGAGTAAGCATCTAAGCGTGATAATTTTACCAGATTTCGACGTGGCATTCACTAGTGCAGTTGCTAACAAAACCTGACTGCATGATGTCGAAAAGTGGGTTTTAATGTTGGTAGTGGACTCATCATGGACCTCATGAGCTGATGAGTGGGACGCAGCTGTTGGTACAACTACATTCGCTACAACTGAGTGAGTTTTCTCCTGGGACTCAGCTGTTTGTGTAACATTTTTGGGGTGTAGTAAGGAATGATGCTTCCTTTGGCAGATTCGGCATCTAGATGATTGACGACATGAATAAACTGAGTGATTAGGGCCTAAACAGTTAAAGCATAGACTATGTGACTGGACAAAACCACGACGAGCATCAGTATCAATTTTAGAAAAATCTTTACAATTACTTATTTTATGATCTTGCGAACAATAAGCACAGGATAAGGTCATCACATGATAAACCTTTGACTGAGCAGGGGCATTGAAACCTTTTGGTGTGTTATGATTATGATAGGGTCGAGAAGCCTTGGGATCTATGAACTCTAAAGCGCGAAATCTTGTTTCCAAAAATGACCTGAACTGTTCATAGGTTGGCAACTCGTTGCCTGATTCACTTGACTTCAGTTCCCATTGCTTCCGCGACTCAATATCTAACTTTAAACAAATTAAGTGCACTATTATAATGTCCCAACTCTTAATATCTATGCCTAAAGTCGTCAATGCTTGCAGACATTCGTTTGTGGTATCCAACAGTTCCTTCAGGGCAGTTGCAGATTCTGTAGGTAAGTTACGTTGACTCAACAGTCTTTTTAGAATGCAGTTTGATAAATATTTCTTATTATTGTATCTGTTCTCCAACTGCTCCCAACTGGTGCTATAATTTTCTTGGGTTATCGGCACGTGTCTAAGTAACCGTTCTGCTTCTCCAGTTAAATGACTTTTTAAGTAATAAAGCTTTTGGACATTATCCAAGGACTCATTTTTGTGGATGAGGGAGACGAAAAGATCCCGAAAACTAACCCATTCCGAGTATTCGCCTGAAAACATCGGAATCGAAATCTTTGGCAATTTGACGAGATCTACCGCTTTGTCTGCCCGGTTACTGGTCTCGCCAGACTTCCCACTCGGTGCTGTAGTTGTAGGACTGACTTTGCTTAACTGAGACTTAAGATGACACTTGTATTCTATGTACAATTCTTCTGTGTCTTCATAAACAGTATCCTCGACATAACTAGTTTTGAGTAATTCATCTGAGTCACTATCCTGTACTATCAGCGTGTGTGTCTGTAAAAACTGAGTCCATACCTCTTCTAACAAGTCCAGTCTAGCCTTAAGATAGTCTACAGAATTCCGCCGCTCCTTAGGAGACTTCTTAAAGTTTTCAAATGCGCGATCAAGTCTGAACTTTGCATCTTCTTGGACTTTGATGAGTGCTTCCATCGCAATTTTTCTAAGTGTTTTGCAACTTGGGAGAAATCGGGCGTGGATTCCCCGTCAGTTCACTTTTCTTAAAACTATTCTAGTCCTGACTACTGAGTTGATGAATTTACTAAGTCCGAATTCTTTGAAATATTCTAAGTCCATCACTCAATATAAAATAATAAAGTACTCACAATTGTCCACTGGCACTCACACTTCACCATTCGTGACGTCACTCCGTCGTCACCGCCGTCCTCGTTGATGACGTCACGCTGCTGCTGCTCGATGACGTTGCTCGGCTCCGCTGCACTTTTAGCTGCGATCCACAGCTGTGCCAGCTGGCGCCCTCTGTCGTACAATCCTCGCGAAACCGAAATAATCCGGTTCGAAGGACCATGTCAAGGGGTCCCAAAAAATATACACTGAACTTTCTACTTTGCAACAATTTATTACTATAAGTATAAGTAGGTACAGTTGTCTGAGGTCATACATGCAAGCCAACCTCGATCACTATACGGAAACTATAACAACCTAGTGTTAGCTAGTTTGTCGCCAGTACAGCGACATCTAGGAGAAAATTGAGTAACTACAAATTCACATGAAATAATTAACTTTGAGCGGTTTTGACAAATGGTACTTAATTGTAATATTTTTATGGATATTATTGTGGTTTTTAATACTAAAATATGTTAATATCATTTCGCAGAATCAGTCCTACTAGCGCCATCTGTTGGCGAGTAGTTTCAAACTTTGACATACACATGAACGCTTAACAGAGTCCTTTCCCTGGCTCGTGTTTCAAAAGAACAATCGCAGGTAAAATACAACTTTCCCCCCTTGTATAACAAATAACTATTGTCACCACTGCAGTACACATAGCTAGGGCTCCATAATAGATTAGTCAAATCAGAATGAACATGAAAAAGTTTTTTGAGGGCGTAAAAACATTACAAAAATTCCATTGAGGCAGTGGATCCCAAACTAGGCCGAGCCTTTATCTTGGGTCTGTAACTAACTGACCCTGTTTTTCTGTCTTAAAATGTGAAGTTCGGGGACCACGGTGATTAACGGTGACCCTAAAAGACCTTATTTTTTTAAAATTAGTTTTCCTTCCAACGGCACGGCCACATGTCTGCGATGCGGCGCCAGGGCAGTAAAACCCGCGTTTCTCTGTAATTAACACGGGTTTCTACGCAGCGGCGCCGCGCCGCATTTAAACAAAGCATGAATTTACAAAACAAAACATGTATGACAAAACGAAAGCTTATTACGTTCATCATCATCATATCAGCCGAAAGACGCTCGCTGCTGGACATAGGCCTCCCCCAAAGAGTGCCAAAGTGACCGGTTCTTATTAAGTTATGTACCAAAAAGTTCTATGACACTGCGAAAAAAGAAAAGGTTTCAGAAAGGAACGTCAATAGCAGGTTATTCAGTGAAACGTCCAATGTCCTACAATGAGGTAACTACCTATCTTTTTTGGGCATAGTGGCTATAGGACAACAGTTTCCCATCGGCAAACTTAAGCTCGGCCCGGACTTAATTATTAGTGGGCAAAAAGTTCGTTACTCGATTTCTGTGATTAACGAGTATTTTAAATAAATACCTAAATATTTTGTATGGTGCGGACTTCGACACGCACTTGGCCGATTTATAAAGTTAGATCGATGATTTTGTCGCCCATCATAATACATTTTGACTAAACATTAACGGAACCACTTAAACTTGAAATGAAATTAGTATAGGTATTAGTAGAGGTTTTTTGACGAAGGGCGAGCATGATTTAAAAGCGAATATTTATGCAAATACTAACAAATCGTATGCTGCTGAGGCTGTTATGGTTATGGTATCTTGGTCAAAAAAATCATAACCACATGATTCATTCACGTTGCAAACTTTTGACGTCTTTTGGGGGTTTGGTGGAAAACTAAAGTCCACTAACCTCTGAAACAAAATAAATAAAACATTAGGTTGGTACCGGAGTCTAAGTAGGTATCCCTTTACGCTGGTTAGATTAAAAAAAAATTATGCCTTAGTTCTTTACAGAATCGTAACATGAGGTTTTTCAAAAAAACTGATATTTTATATGACACAATCTTTTCGACGAAGGAAAACATCGTGAGAAAACCCGTGTAATCTCGACAAGGTCTACTTAGTTTTCCATCTGGCTTGGACTTGGATTCTCTAAATGGTTCAACGTTATTCAAATAGCATCACTCTGGGAAAGCTGTTACAACAAAGAAATCTATAAATAAATAAATTAACTCAAAATTTTATTTTAGTAAAAACGAAACGCATCGTGCTACGTGAATCGTAGCTTTTTTAAAACTCTAGCTAGGGTTTGCATTTCTCCATAGTAAGATTTATTTTTATTTTTAACATTTTACTATTCTAATAAGCTACACTTGATGATAGGAAATTAAGAATATTGAAAAGATCAAGAAACTTCACTTATTTTCAGTCAGTCATTCAAAAATTATTTTTAATGTGCTAAAATGATAAAAAAGGACTCTACGTTGATTTTAAGACTTAAAAATTTTCAAATTTGCGTCGAACATTTAGTGAACGAATTCCGTAATTTCTCGATTAAGTAATTATTCCTTATTTATCAAATGTAGCTCATTAGAAGTGTAAAATGTTAAAAATAAAAAATAAACTTACTTACTATGGAAAAAAGCAAACCTTAAAACAATTTTTCGTTTTTACTTAAAACTTTATATTAACTTAAATATTATACAAAAATAAAAAAACGGCCAAGTGCGAGTTGGACTCGCGCACGATGGGTCCCGTACCATTATCTATAAAAACGGCAAAAAAATCACGTTTGTTGTATGGGAGCCCCCCAAAAAAAAATATTTTTTTTCTAGTCACTTTTTTTTTCAAAATGAGATTTTGATGTCAAAATGTTGCGCTCGTTATGAACTATTGCGTGACATTAAAATCTCGTTTTGAAAAAAAAAGTGACTAGACATGTTCTTTCCGTAGACCCTCATATTATTTTTTATTCGTCAATGAAGATCTATAGTGGTGTATTTTTATAGGTATTATTTATTTAATGAATTAAATAAATGAGGATGAGTATGAGTATAAATTTAATTTTAATGCATACAACGACTCCATAGCATACTTTAGTCTTACCGCGCTACAAATACTCCGAGGCCTGCTTATTAGTACTTAAATGTCAGTCTCACCTTCTCTCGGGTCACCATGGCTGCAGCGAAGGCGCATAAGAACACTAAGAATAGAAGTGACTTCATGTTAGTAGCAGTTGTAGACCAGAGTCAAGTTCAGATGAGACGTGTGTCGCGCAATCGTCTTTTACGAATAATCTGAACTAAATCATTTGAATGGCATGGTTCAAGCTAATGATAACTTTTCTGGGAAGAGCGATAACCAATAATGATTAAAAGATCAGGGTCATCGTCATAACCCAGAAAAAAAACTGTTCATACGAATTATACAAGAAACTTTTAATAATTGCGTCTTAATTTTACATCATAATAATAAAGTAAAGGAAACGTACTAGACCATAACTGTAACACTACACTATAAATTTATGAATTTTTACTTTAAACCACCACCATGTAACGAATTGTCCACTCCGGTGGACTGTTCGGATTCTACCTTTCAATAGAATGTAGCTTTTAATAAATACGTGTTTTTTATTATTTTACAAAAAATATATATTTTCCTAATCAACGTATGTTTTCCATTTAACGTTAAAAGTATTAAAAAATTTGATAGAAATAAAACTCACTTTTTGCATAATTTAATCTTGTTACAACATTTTTTGTCTTTCCGGTGGACATTACTTTCGATAATGATGGAACGAAACGTAAAATTGAACGCAGCCAATATAAGAGGCCAGGGTGTCAGAGGCCATTTTGCCGCGACTCGTGCGCAGAAAAAGTTGTTGTTGTACTAAGATAAATATTTAGTGGTGTCAAAGTTGAGTTGTCTTTCCGGTTACTTCTGTATTTTGGTAAGTAAATCACTACAAATACATCAAACATTGTTAATAACTAGTTAAACAATGAAACTTTATGAATATCCCTTGGCTTTTGACATAACCTATAAACGGCGCAAGGTGTGAATGATTTTGCAAAAATAGTCCATTCGGTGGACATCTTTTTGGTGGAACTTTTGTCCACCGAAACGACAGATGTCCACCGAGTAGATTTTTTTCTTGAATGCTGGTTATTTAATTATTATCTATACATATCATAAAGCTGAAGAGGGTCGAAAGTCTGTACATGGCAGATATTCGAAAAAAAATTGGCTAGGGATACTTAAAATCGATAACAGAACACGTTCCAACAGTTTTTAAAATTTTTGTCTGTTTGTCTGTTTATCTGTTTTTCTGTTTATCTGTTTGTCTGTTTATGTGACCGCGCATCACGTGAAAACGGCTTAACGGATTTAGATGAAATTTAATATAGAGATAGTTTGAGTGCTTAGGAAGGACATAGGGTAGTTTTTATCCCGGAAATAAACCCCTAAGGGGATGAAATGGGGGGTGGAAGTATGTATGGAGCTACTTAAACCACTGCACCGATTTGGATGAAATTTTGTATATAAATAGTTCGAGTCCCGGGGAAGGTCATAGGATAGGTTTTATTCCGAAAATCTTCCCCTTAGGAGGTAAAACGTGGGGGTGAAAATTTGGATGTAACCCATTTTGATAACATTTGGTTTAGAGTTAGTTTATGTTCTGGGAAAGGACATTGGATAGTTTTTATCCTGGAAATCTGCCCATAAGGGGGTGTAGTAGGGGATGGAATTTTGGATGGACTCCGTTTAGATCAAATTTGGTATAGAGATAGTTTGAGTCCCGGAGAATGACAACGGATACTTTGAATCCCGAAAATCATCCCCTAAGGGGATGAAATAGGGGTGAAAATGAGGATAAATCCCATTTAGTTAAAATTTGGTAAAGAGATAGAAGGAGTCCCAGGGAAGGACAATGCATGGTTTTTATCCTGAAAAATCATCTCCTGAGGGGGTGAAATGAGGAGTGAAAATTAGGATAGAACCCATTTAGACGAAATTTGGTATGGAGATAGTCCAGAAATCATCTCCTAAGGGGGTGAAATGGGGGATGAAAATTTGGATGGAACCCATTTACGGTATAGCAAGTTGGAGTCCTGGGGAAGCACATAGGATAGTTTTATCCCGAAAATCACCCCCTTAAGGGATGAAAATTTGGATGTAAAGTGACCTATTTAGATGAAATTTGGTTAATTCAATTTAATTCAAATTATTTATTTCAGACTAAGTCCATATCATGTGAGTAACAATAAAAACTTATAAAACTTAAGTTAACAGTTAAGAGATAGTTTGAGTGCCGGGAAATGACATATGATAATTTTGGTTTTTGAATTTATCCCTTAAGGGGGTGAAATGGGGGGGTGAAAATATGGATGGAAACCATTTCGATGGAATTTGGTATAGAGATGGTTTGAGTCCTGGGCAAGGACATAACGTAGTTTTAATTCCGGAAACCATCCTCTCAGGGGGTGAAATGGTGGTTTAAATTTGGATGGAACCCATTAGGATTAAATTTGGTGCATATAGAGATAGTTTTACTCGCGTAGAAGAACAACAAATAGCTTTGATCCCGAAAAAAATCCTCGAAGGGCATAAAATAGGGGGTGAAAATTTGGATGTACCCTATTTGGATGAAATTTGGTATAGCGATAGTTTGGGGTTCCGAAAAAGGATAATGCATAGTTTTTATCCTGAAAATCATCTAAGAGGGTGAAATGAGGGGTGAAAGTTTGGATGGAACCCATTTAGATGAAATTTGGTATAGAGTTAGTTTGAGTCCCGGAGAATGACAACCGACATTTTTAATTCCGATAATCATCCCCTAAGGGGATGAAATAGAGGGTAAATATTTGGACAAAATCCATTTTACTGAAATTTGGTATAGAGATGGTGGGAGTCCCAGGGAAGGACAATTCATAGTTTTTTCCTGAAAAATCATCTCCTGAGGGGGTGAAATGAGGGGTGAAAATTAGAATAGAACCCATTTAGATGAAATTCGGTATAGAGATAGTTGGAGTTCCGGATAAGGAAATCGCATAGTTTTTGTAACGAAAATCATCGCCTGAGAAGATGGGATGAGGGGTGAAGATTTGGATGGAACTCATTTAGTTGAAATTTTTATTCCGGAGATCATTCCCTAAGGGAGCCTAAGGGGGTGAAATGGGGGTGAAAATGTAGTAAAGCGATAGTTGGGAGTCCTGGGGAAGGACATAGGATAGTTTTATCCCGAAAATCCTCCCCTAAGGGGTGAAAATTTGGATGTGAGTGACCCATTTAGATGAAATTTGGTTAACAGATAGTTTGAGTTCCGGAAAAGGACATAGGATAGTTTTTATCCCGGAAATTATCTCTTAAGGGGGTGAAATGGGGGTTAAATATTTGTATGAAGCTACTATACAACCCATTTAGATAAAACTTTGTATAGAGATAGTTAGTATGCGCGGCGTTGGTAGGCACAAGGTGGACTGATGACCTGGTAAAGGTTGCGGGAGTCCGCTGGATGCGGGTGGCGCAGGATTGGTCACTTTGGAACTCTTTGGGGGAGGCCTATGTCCAGCAGTAGACGTAGATATAGATATTTATATATATAATGATAAAGATAGTTTGAGTCTCGGGTAAGGACATATGATGGAGTTTTTATATCGGAAATCCACCCCTAGAAGGGAAATGGAGGGTGAAAGTTTGTATTGAGCTACGATATAAACGAGTTCTACGCGGACGAAGTCGCGGGCAAAAGCTAGTAACTTATAAATCTGCTTCAGATTACTGATGTTTTTATCAGTTAAGAGGCTGACAAGACCAAATTTGTTGAAATTGATATTATTTGAGCAGTTGTATAAGAAAAACTATTTGTTCTAGCACATTAAAAAATATATAAGTTAATATTCATCATATTTCCAAGACCGTAGATGGACTCGAAACATAATTGGATGAAATCGGCTTGAAAGAAAATAATTGCAAAGATTGGTCTTAATATCATCTTAAACGATTCTATGTCCTTATTTTTTTGACGTATGGGTCTGCAATTAAAAACATGAAGTCCACATATTCATACCTAAACCCTAGACGAGCCATATTTCACAAATAATCCACACTTTTTTATTTCAATATTTATTCATTATTTTCGTCTAAAACCTGGCCGCTCAAGTAACACTCGCTCTCGCTTACTCCGATACAAATAGACAGTGTGCGCGTTTTTGGTGTTGACAGCGCCTTAAGGACTAACGACCTATTTTTGTTTCATTTTCGCTTTATTTTTATGAGTAAATATCTCAAACCTTTCTACACCATGTCGACTTGTAGTTAATGTAGTTATCCATACTCGTAGCTACATACTATAAGTTAACTTTACAATGATTGGTACGTGTAATGCATTTCTAACGACATGGGAAACAGTATTTTTTCATAAGCACGGTCGTTTTCCCTATGCAAATTTATTTACTAACAAAATCTCCTGCTCTTCCTTTGCACAGCTTTACTTTATTTTCGTTTAGTGCATTGCTTGTTGTGATTTTACAGACGATGGCGAAAACAAGAAGTAAACTTACTGATAACCAAAAAAAAAACGACGCCGTGAGCAAAAAACACTGAGTATGAAGAAGGCACGTGAAAAACTTAACATTTGTATTAACATTGTATACATTTGTATTCCGTTGAAGCCTATTATAGCTTCAATGAAGACCCTTGTTCCAAATTTGAAACGGATGCATATTTTGAGTGACGGACCTTCACACTCAGTACAGAAACAAGACGATGTTCCACCTAATTGCTGCTTACTTGAGCGAGGAGACTAAGGTAGATGACATAATCTGGCATTACAGTGAGAGTTGACACGGAAAAGGAGCCCCTGATGGCGTGGGTGGATGTCTTAAGCGAACGGCTGATAAGCACATCGCTCAAGGAAACGATGTCCATAATTTGGATGCCTTCATGGAGTGTGTTCTTCAAAACTGTAAAGGCATTGAAGTCATTAGAGTAGATGAGACGCACGTGGAGTCTATTGAAAGTAAAATAAAAAACAGCAAAATTACGCCTGTTTAGGCCGAAGAAAGCATTTTTCATTACTTATCGAATTCTAGACACTCTCGCTGAAACTGATGCAAGTCGGTTTTCGAATGCATGAGGGGCATCACTAATGCTCCTGTTTGCGGCTGGTGCAACACTAGCTGTCAAAATCAGTTGGAAAACAAATGGCCGGCTGCGGCTGCATCTAATTGCGCGACGCTCGCGCCGTTTCCTTCTAAAACATTCCGTTGGTGCCACGGGTGACTTCTGTGCTGTGTATCGTGCTTGCTTTTGGATTTCCTGAGGCGCTGAAGTTCGGGAGGTGCTTTTGGTTTTCTTTAAGTGTGAATAGTGCTTTCAAGGTATACCTACCACCGCCCGCTCGCATCAGGATTTAGGGAAAGGACGACCGAACGCGTTTTTGAAACCTATGGAAGTCCACTCAAAATCAAAGCCCCATCATATTTTGATCCTGTTGAACCGCGTGTTCGGTAGAAATTTCCCTTAAATCATATTTTTTCGTCACGTTGTGTACCAACATTCCGCCATATTTACGTAATTTATCGCATTACATCTCCTAAATTCATCGCAATTTCATACCTATAAGCCATCGAGGCTTGGGTTATACCGCATTCTTATCTATTTCTAATAAGATTTTAATAATAACCCCGCATTTTTCAACAACTTTCCATATAAAGTTAACCTATAACGCTGCTCATTTGAATTCTGTGTACGGTAGAATATATTACACGACCAGTTTATGTTGCGCTTGGTTCGCCTAGAATACCTATACTTCGTCTCGCTCACACTTGTGGTCACGGCCAATCTTCTCAGTCTGTGCAAAGTCGTTCCAATATTAAATTAACGAACTTTCGTATTTTCTGTGGTTATAAAGTGTTCCATTTTTGAATATCGCAATAAAAATGGAGGATGAAATGAAATTAACTTTGTTAGAATCTAAACGTGATTCTTACTTCGGGCGCATTCAAAGTATTTATGATTCCATTCCGAAGACAAGACGAGACAAAATTAGTTTGTTTTTACTGCAAGCTGAAAAAGTAACGAGTTTACGCGACGAATTTATTACACTGCTCGATGAAATAAATTCAACTGCTTTACAGTTGGATGAGAACTTTAAACCAAACTTCGAAACGTTA
The DNA here is from genome assembly GCA_963854355.1 of Epinotia brunnichana. Classification (NCBI taxonomy): domain Eukaryota; kingdom Metazoa; phylum Arthropoda; class Insecta; order Lepidoptera; family Tortricidae; genus Epinotia; species Epinotia brunnichana. The sequence continues at coordinate 1,030,778 of OY977945.1, read as the reverse complement.
TGGGAATTCGATGATATGTACAATGCAATTAACACCGCCTACAAAAAATTGAGCGATTCAACAAATGTACAAGTACCCACCAAGCCGGTCTTTAAACTTCCAGACATACAAATCCCCGATTTTCACGGAGACATACAGGCATTTCCGCTGTTTATAGAATCGTTTTGAACGACAGTTCATCATAACACTGCGTTATGTGACGCTCAACGCATTCAATATTTGATATCGAAGTTAAAAGGCAAAGCTCAGAGCATTTGTGTAGGTATTACTCCTAACTCAGAAAATTATAAAATTCTGTATGACGCCTTAGTGCATACATATGAGGATAGCCGCGCGATTGCTATTTCATATTTAGAAAACATAATAAACTTGAAACCTTTAACAGGTAAATCTAATGCGACTAGCTTGGACAGTTTGATCGATCAATTTTCGACGTCAGTGTCAGCACTACGTCAGCTAAACATCAAAGAATTAGCCGATTTTATATTTGTACATTTAGCATTGCGCAAAATGGATACAGAGACGTCCAAAGCATTCGAAATGTCTCTCAGTAGTACAACTGTGTTTCCGAATTACGACGAATTCGTTCATTTTGTTCGTAATCATGCGAAAATATTGCAGCGCACTATGACGTCATCGTCAGCTGTTGTATCGCCGCCGCAGACTTCGTACGGGCGCGACTTGCGCGCTGATTCGGCCGCACCGAAGCGCGCGCAATGTAATATGCAAACTTTTCTCGTTAGCAACAGCCAGTCTTCGGGACAAGTTTGTTGTTATTGCAACAGTAATAAACACATTCAATTGTACCAATGCGAACGATTTTTAAAATTGTCGCCTATCGAAAAATATAACGTAGTTAAAAAATGCAACGGTTGCGTTAACTGTTTAAGTGTTCATCATACGTGTTCCTTGTGCAAGTCAACTTCGACTTGCAAGTTCTGTAACAAGGCTCATTATAGCCAGTTATGCCGCAATCAACTCGAGGGTCAAATGCATTCGCACTCGCGACCAACCGCTTTGGTGCCGCGCGAATACGCTCCACCGTCCGCGGCCGCTGCGCCCTCCGCGCCTGTGCACTCGCCCGCTCCCGCTGCTCCCGCGCTTGATCAGCGCAATAATAATAATATGCCGGTAGGCTTTGCGGGCGATGCTACTACTAAACGAGATTCTCGCAAAACGGTTTTATTAGGTACCGCGATGGCACAGGTGTTAGATGCGTATGGTAATCGCCGCGATATAAGAATAAGAATAACTTTAAGAATAAGAATAACTTTATTACACAAAAAGACACTGTTACATAATAGGAAAGCGATATCTGGTGAGTCCCAAACTAGGCTGAGCCTGTATCTTGGAACTCATGGAGTTATTAGTTACATCTGTTATCTATAAATATAATGAGTAATGAGCCACAAGAGAGAAGTTGTGTTATAAAAAAGAAAGTTTATTAAACTGTGACAAACATTATTTTAAAGTATTAAACCGAAAACTTAATAAATATATTTGTACTCAAAATTTTAAAAGTTCCTAGTAGGTAATTTATTTGTAAAACAGGTAGGCAAGCGAGTTTCTGTGTGATTGTGCGTGTATGTGTGTGTATATTCGAATTTTAATTGATTTAGGTTCGCAAAATCATTTCTTAAGCTCGCGGTGCTTACGTAATTTAGGGTTTGACGTCACGCCTGACGACAAGAATACCTTGGTTCACGGAATAGGAGAAAGCTCTCAACCGATTAAGGGTACAACAAATTTAACTTTGTTTTCGCAGTTCGATCCGACTTTTAAGTTTGATTTGCAAGCGTTAATTATTGATAAAATCTCCGGCAATCTGCCTGAAGGTCAAATAGATACCGAGGCTCTCGAATATTTGAAAAATATTTCGCTTAGTGACAAACATTGGTACCTGCCGGGCAAAATTGATTTGCTTCTAGGCGCCGAAGATTTTATTAAATGCATTTTGAAAACTGACCGCATTATAGGGCCGTCCGGTTGTCCTGATGCTATCGAAACGGTGTTCGGATATATAATTTCAGGTTCCGCGTCTATCGCAGGACCTACTACAAATGTAGACGCTCTTCTTTCCAAATTTTGGGAAGTCGAAGAAGTACCGATCCGCAAACATCTTTCCGCCGGCGATAAGGCGTGTGAAGAGATTTATACACAACAAACGACACGAGACTCTCTTGGTCGTTATATCGTGCCTTTACCGTTCTGCCGCGACCCGCGAGAACTAGGCGATTCACTTCCGACCGCGACGCTTAGGTATAACGCTCTAGAAACAAAATAATATCCTTCATAAACAATATGATGAGATTATCCGCGATTACTTAAAACAAGAATATATTTCCTTGGTGAAGGACTTGAATAATAATTCCAGTTCTTACATTATTCCTAGTCACCCTGTAGTTCGGGACGATAAACTAACTACCAAGGTCCGTCTATGCCTTGACGCTAGTGCCGCGACTACGTCTAACTTGTCTCTCAATGACTGTTTATACGCTGGACCTAATCTGCAATCAGATTTGCTCGCAATAATATTTCATTTTCGATTATTTCCGATCGCAATAACTTCCGATATCCGCCAAATGTTTTTGAGAATTTTAGTTTCTCCGGAATGCCACTTTCTTCGCATCATCTACCGCTTTTCTCATGAGGATGAACCGCAGCTTTACGAATTTAATCGCGTCTGCTTTGGTCTTAAGTGCAGCCCGTATTTGGCAATGCGCACGATCAAGCAACTTATACAGGATGAAGGAAAATCTTTTCCCGCCACAGCCGCTGCGGTATCCCGCGATTTATATATGGACGACTTAGCTACTTCCGTTATAGATGAGTCCACCGCTATTAATCTCTCCCGCGATTTAATTAACCTTTTTCTGAAGGCTGGTCTAGAGTTGGTTAAATTTTCTAGTAATTAACGTGCGTTACTAGAACACGTGCCAGAACAAAATCGATTGTCTGCTACGGTTGACATCTCCGATAAGGACGATTTAAAGATTTTAGGTCTACGGGTGTCATATTGAAGACCAGTTCGCTATAACTGTAAATTTAGACCCGCGTAACGTTGTCACGAAACGTACAATTCTATCTACTGTTGTCAAGATGTGGGATATAGTAGGTATCGCCGCGCCGATAATTTTGTACGCGAAATTACTTATTAAAACCCACTGGTTATTAAAACTAGGTTGGGATGAAAGTCCTCCCGCGGAGATTTGCACTCAATGGTTAAAGTTCAAAGCCGAACTTCCGCTTTTAGGGAATCTTAAATTTCCGCGCCACCTCGGCATCAATTCGGAGGATTGCGAATTGACGTTGGTAGGTTTTTCTGACGCAAGTATGGTTGCGTATAGAGGCGTGGTTTATCTTGGCGTGTCGCACCATGGACTTCCTCATAATATAGTAAATATTGTGTGCGCCAAGTCAAATATAGCACCCGTGAAGGTTTTAACTCTCGCGCGGTTAGAACTATGTGCAAGTTTGCTCCTTGCGAAACTTATGCACTATGTCTCTGATAATATATCAGATCGATGCAAAATTTCGAACATCTTTGCATTTACGGACTCAAGTGTCACTTTGCAGTGGATACATTCTTCTCCGCATCGCTTTAATGTTTTTGTCAGCAATCGTATCGCGCAAATTAATGATTATTTACCCGCGTCTCATTTTTTACATGTCTCGGGCAAAGAGAACCCGTGCGACTGCTTGTCACGTGGTCTCACCCCCAGCCAGCTTATTGAGCATCCGCTTTGGCTCCACGGTCCCTCTTGGACCAAGCTACCGATCTGTCAGTGGCCTCTTGACCACTTTGTCTTTGACAGGCAAGATGACCCACCAGAAGTAAAGGCAAATGCCCAAACATTCTTAACGACCGAAGTTAATGAACCGTTCTTGTATGAACTCGCTACTCGTTTCTCTTCGTGGAGTAAATTGCTTCGTGTGATAGTTTACGTGCTACGCTTTGTAAAAAAGCTACCTCGGTCATGTCGCATTATGCCTCCTGATTTACAAGCCGCTGAAGAGGCAGTTCTTGCTTCAGTTCAGTCTGTGCATTTCGCTGAAGACAAGGATAATATTTTAAAGAATAAATCTCCATCTAAACGCACGAGACAACTTTATCCAATTTTTAAAAACAACTTACTTCTGGTCGGGGGTCGACTCGATTTTACTTCTTAACAACGACCATGTCGTGAACTTAATCATTGACGCTTATCACAAAAGGTTTTTACATGCCGGGCCCAATCTTCTTATGTCTCTGCTACGTCAAAAATATTGGATACTCTCCGGTAGAAATATTGTTCGTAAACGGTTTCAGTTGTATAATCGCTGTTATATCGCTTCTCCTAAAGTAGATTCTCCATTCATGGCTGATTTGCCCATTTGCCGCGTCATCGAAGCGAAGCCTTTTTTGAATACTGGCGTCGACTACGTGGGCTCTATTCCTGTCTTGTTAAGTCGGTATAGAGGCACACGACAGCAGAAAGCCTATATATGTCTGTTTGTCTGTCTCGTGCGTGACTAGCTGTACTCATATTGAGTTAGCGGTAGATTTGAGTACATCTGCCTTTATTAACGCGTTTAAACGATTTGTGTCGCGCAGAGGCACTTGTTTAAATTTATATTCCGATAATGGAAGCAATTTTATTGGAGCGAAATCTCACTTTGATAAATTGACCCAACATAGCATGACAAACGAGTATAAAACCGCGCTTTCCGCCGAGACCCTTGAGCAAGGCATCAGCTGGAAATTTAACCCGCCAAGTGCTCCATATTTCGGTGGATCGTGAGAGTCTAATAAACGTAGTATAAAGCTACATTTAAAACGCGTAATCGGTGACCAACTATTAACGTACGAAGAAATGTTGACTGTTTTAACGCAGATAGAAGCAGTTTTAAACTCGCGTCCGTTGACTTTATTAAATGCGGATCCATCAGAGCCGACTGCTCTTACTCCCTCGCATTTCTTAACCCTCGCGCCGTTAAACTCTTTACATAACGCCGACGTGTCAACCCTACCTATCAGTTTAGTTAAACGTAAATATCTGACAGACAAAATCATTCAATCGTTTTGGAAACGATGGAAAACGGAATATTTGCATACGCTTCAAATGCGACAAAAATGGAATACTCGAACCAAACCTGTAACCAAGGGGACGGTAGTTTTACTAAATGTAGACAACGTTCCTCCTTTGAAATGGCCACTAGGTGTGATCGAAGATGTTTTTTCGGGTAAAGATGGTATCATCCGCGTGGTTGCCGTACGCACGAATTCATATAGAAATAGTATGTAACAAACTTAGATCTATCCTATGTAAAATTGTAAGTCTTAAACATGTAGTCAGTAAGAAAACACTACGTATGTTATATCATGCACTGGCAGATGCTATTATTGATTATGGAATGATGGCTTATGGACGCACTTTTAAAACATACCTAAATAAAATATTACAATTACAAACTAGACTGTTAAAAAATTTGGTGGTTAAAAAAACTAAGGATAGCTGTAGTACTGATAACTATAAGGCACTATTTAAAAAACTTAACATACTGCCGGTGCATGAAAAAATTAGGTATCTAATAGCAAGTGACCAATTCAAGGGAACGGAATTTAAATCACGCCGAGTGTATACCCGCACACTGAGAGCTACGACGCGTCGAACTTACACGGAACCCGTAGCTAACAATTACTACGGAGAAAGAACATTAAAGTACTTAACACCTCGTATTTACAACACAATCTTTCCTGAACAAGAATGTACTAGCAAGGATATCTTCAAAAAGAGGTTAAAAAAACTGCTAATAGATACCCTCTAATTTAATCTAGTATAAGGTTTTTATTTTTATTCTTAATTATAAGGTAATAAATAAGATATGTAGGTACACAAAACAAAAGAATATTGTAAAGAAAGTGAGTGCAATCGTCGCCAATAAACAATATGTTTGGCAAACTTATAAGTAATAAAAATGTAACTTATTATTTTTGGAAAAAAAAAATCCTTTCCGTTGGTGCCACGGGTGACTTCTGTGCTGTGTATCGTGTTTGCTTTTGGATTTCCTGAGGCGCTGAAGTTCGGAAGGTGCTTTTGGTTTTCTTTAAGTGTGAATAGTGCTTTCAAGGTATACCTACCACCGCCCGCTCGCATCAGGATTTAGGGAAAGGACGACCGAACGCGTTTTTGAAACCTATGGAAGTCCACTCAAAATCAAAGCCCCATCAACGCCGTTTCGGGGAACCATTAAAGTCCATCAGGTTACTTGGAGTCGCCGTGAACCTATGATGCTTCAGTTTCGTAGGTTGAGTTGTATGAAATGTAGTCCAGAAAATACTTGTATACATTACCGTTTAGGTAGCAAAAAACTTGACATAGCACTATGTCCCAGACCACTCCAAAATAATGTCCCAACTCTATCAAGTCCAGTCTTGATGACTCCTCTGCAAAGTCCTACTCGGAATGCCACACCAGTTCCCGCCGAGAGGATGAATTCACCGACTCCAACCTTGACTCCTATGCACAGTCCAGTGGCAAGCCGATGGTCAAGTCTAATTGCGAGTGGCTCGATGCAGCAACCATTGAAAATTGGCGAACGCAGTCCATCACTGCTGATTGGAGGTAATATCCATAAGCGCATACAATTTTCGGACGTACATTCGGACTGCTCAGATTCGTCAACGTCAAAACCAGAGGAGCCAGTAATCCCCCTTTCTCTGGCTGAACGGATTGATCGCTTCTGGTCTTCTGACAACAAAGACATATTTTGACCACCGAAATGAATTGTCTTTTCGGTAGACAGTCATAAAACATTTTTTATTTACGTTTTGAATGCTTTTAACTGATTGATTTGTTTGTGATTATGTGAAGATAGCATTAACGTTATTTTTGTTTAAACTGTTATACACTTTTTGTTTTGTTTTTTATTCAATAATTAACATTTTAGTCCACTCGGTGGACATATTAATATTTTCGGTTGAACTGAAATGTTGTTATTTCTTTATAAATCGCCTTCATCGAATTATTGATCTCAGACTGATACTCACTTTTGTTGTAAAGTAAAGTAAGAGTCACCTTTGATTTTTATAAATTACGTGTTTCATTTTTTCGCAAAAAAAAACCCGAAGCTTGACAATGACCCCACGCTCGGTTCAGGGCTAAGACGAGAGGCGAAGATAAGAAAAATGTACGTACGGTACTACTTACATCGCAGAACCAAATTACCAATTTATAAAAAACACGATAAATGATCGGTATCAATTGGTCAAATTCAGTGCTAATATCTCTATGTAAACTCATTTCCATTCAACACTACGCAATAGGTAAAGTTAAGGTGATTATTAATAATTTACTTTAAAAACAAAGTTTTAACTTTAAACCGACTTCAATTCAGTACTTCGCCAAGCCAATCATGGTACATGAAAATTTCCACATTTCCTTTCCAATTTACCACATGACCTGCTTTCCGAGAGCAAATGCGTTGATTATTACAGAAAAAACCCAAGTCGCTATATGTGGGCTGATAATATTTGAGAAGTTCCGTCGATTCCTCAAGGATCTCAGAATTAACACTTTAATAGTTGCTACATCAACGGAATCATGTCAGAATCTTTGACGTTCTTTACATCTTTGAGGAGTTCCATAAGTCATCATTATCTGTGGTCTTCATCATCAGTTCCACTTCACCAAAAGTACCATTTCCGAGGGTAAATACACGAGTCTTAGGAAAAATCTGAATAAAAACGTGAAGAAATCAGCAAATTAACTTTTAATTACAAAAATTACAATCGTACTACAAATCACAACGCAAAACAATAAAACCATACGTCCCGCAACGAGCCTGAGCCAAAAGTGAGTTTTCTCGGCTCTGACTCGTTCAGAGTGACGCCACCGCTGCGAAGTTGGCTGCATGCGGCGCGGCAGGAGGTGCCCTGGTACTAACTTCGTGTCAACACAGCTTCTCCTGACTCAAGAACGCCCTCGTTCTCCTCTGACGTCTCTTGGCAAGTTGAGTCCCGGCCTGCTGAGGTGAGCTCGCAGGTCTCATTGTCTGCACCTGGTTAAAATGAACAACATGTGGGTGATTTGAATCAAAATTGTCAAGGAGTGAACATCGATTAAAACCAAGGAGATAATTAAGGATCTGTTCACTTGTATGATGTAGATTTTAAAACAGGCGAGTAAGTGCAACCTAACAAGCGGGGTCTGCCCACAAGTTACACTAGTTAGTTAGTTAGTTAGTTATACTGGGCGTTTTCCGCAAGTTGACATCCATTGTGCCTATTTTGCGTGAAACGGCGGTGTGGCGCTACTCTAACCACCCCAGCTCGTCTAAAAAGTTGGTGAGTGCCTTGGTGTTGCTGACTGCGTCCCGTAGTGTGTTTGGAGAACCTAGGTGCTTAATTCTGTATACTTCTACCTCCTTGCAGTCCAGTAGTATATGTTTAGTCGTTTCTTCTGCCTCCATGCACGCTCTGCACATGGGGCTGTCTGTGATACCTAAGTTATAGAGGTGTTTGTTCAAGGTGTTGTGTCCTGTTATTATACCCACTATCTTGCGCAGTTGGTTTCTATGTGTCCTTAGTAGTGTGGTTGTGAGTTTGTGGTCGCGTTTCGACAGAATCTCTTTGGTCTGTCTGCATGTGTCTATCTCCTCCCAGTATCTTTGGTGTAGGTCTTTGGTGTGTTGGTCCAGTTGATGGTATATGTAGCTTTGTGGCAGGGGCAAGATTGGCTCCGGTCCGTATGCCGTTGTTTCTGAGCCTTTCCTGGCCAGTTCATCCGCTGCATCGTTTCCTCTTGAGCCACTGTGCCCCTTGATCCATTGTATTGTAACTTTGTTTTTATCTGCGCACACCTCTGTGAGGTTTAGGTGACATTCGTATATCAAGCTAGATGTGATGTTATCATTGCTCAGTGCTTGTAGTACCAATTTACTGTCTGAGAGTATCCGTATGTTTGTGTTTTCGACTTGTCGTCTCTTTATGGCATTGCAGGCTTCAAGTATCCCTACGCATTCAGCCTGGAATACCGTGTTTTGTACACCCAGTGGTTTGGATATGTGTATGTTTAAATCCTCTGAGATTACACTACTCAGTTAACATACGCAAGGTCTGCTTGCTAAAGGGGTGTGAGGTCTGCTCACGCAAGGTCTGCTTGCAAAGGGGTTTGAGGTCTGCTCACGCAAGGTCAGCTTGCAAAGGGGTGTGAGGTCTGCTCACGCAAGATCAGCTTGCAAAGGGGTGTGAGGTCTGCTCACGCAAGGTCAGCTTGCAAAGGGGTGTGAGGTCTGCTCACGCACGGTCTGCTTGCAAAGGGGTGTGAGGTCTGCTCACGCAAGGTCTGCTTGCAAAGGGGTGTGAGGTCTGCTCACGCAAGGTCTGCTTGCAAAGGGGTGTGAGGTCTGCTCACGCAAGGTCTGCTTGCAAAGGGGTGTGAGGTCTGCTCACGCAAGGTCTACTTGCAAAGGGGTGTGAGGTCTGCTCACACACGGTCTGCTTGCAAAGGGGTGTGAGGTCTGCTCACGCACGGTCTGCTTGCAAAAGGGTGTGAAGTCTGCTCACGCAAGGTCTGCTTGCAAAGGAGTGTGAGGTCTGCTCACGGAAGGTATGCTACCCTCGAAAAACGCAGCACACGCATCTGGAGTCCACTCGCCCTGCCAAGGTACCGCGGCTTGGCTGGTCTTGCCATAAGAGCCATTCATCAGCTGCAGCTCGTATCTCCCATGAGGCAGCGCCTTGACGACACGGTAGGGGCCGCGCATTCGTCGATTTTCCCGGTAGCTTGCGCCTTTCTTATAACAAAAACTAAACAATGGGCTTGTGACCTTAAATTTGTTTACGATGCCATTCGAACCAGTTTTTGTAGATGTACAAATGTTTGTATGGAAGTAACTACTCTTCGAGTACTTTTCGTTTTACTCTTCGAGTACGGAACCCTAAAAAGAGGGTCAAAGGCGGACGCTCGCTGGCAAAGCGGCTCATGCCTCCACTACACGTCCGCAGATGCGTCCGCGGACGGCATCTCCGGATGCATCCGCGGACGTGTAGAGGGGGTAATTTGGTCATCTGTGGTAGGTATTTGACGTCCGCTGACGCATCTGCCACCGATCCGTTTGTTGTCGGTTTTTCTGGCACTGATCAAAGATATAGGAGGAATTAGACTGAACGATCAACAGACGTGTGGTCGGTTGGTGGAGATTCGTCTGCGGATGCATTTGCCGACGTCCGCGGATACATTTGCGGACGTGTAGTGGAGGCATCATACAAATTGACATAGTCGAACGAGCGAGCGAAGCGAACGAAGTTCTATGCTTGAGCTTGGGCCGAAAATCGTCCGTATGCCCGTTGGCTCTCTTCTAGGTGCAGGTCGCATTTCACAACCGATTCTCATGAAGCAGGTTTGTTTATTTAGTATAATAAAGTTTTTTTTGTCGAGTCACTTATTCGATACACAATTTTGTTTTTTTTAAAGACAGGCTCGCTAGGTCTACATCTCGTAGAGCCACTAGTATTATGACGTCACAGCGTTATCGTTGTATGGCGAATCACGTGAAATACTTCTTTGGTCGTGAAATAATGTGTTTAAGTAGGTATGTAAACATCCCTGCCCTCGACGGTGTACTAGTGTATGACATGGGCACTTTATGTCAAAAAGACGTGGCTTAAATCCGAATGAAAAAAATGGCATTATTTCTGATAAAAAAAAAATATTTAAGGATTCTATTCTATTGGTGTCTTGGTTGACAAAAAATACATATTTCTTTGAAACATTCAAGTCTTATATCCTATACTATTAAACGAGCAATATTTGTATATATATATTTGCAATCACGTTCTCGGAAACGGCTCTAACGATTTCGATGAGACTTGGAATCCAGGGGTTTACGGGGGCGAGAAATCGATCTAGATAGGTCTCATGTCCAGGAAAATTCATTTTCTCCGTATTTTCACCATTTTCAGCCAAGTAGAGCTCGGTCGCCCAGGGACTATTTTTACAAGCGTTATATTAACTTGCTTTGTTTGTATGTAAGTATGTAAGTTGTCCGTCACAATTTGCAATCCATTTTTCAGTCACTCTCCGTTATCCAATTGAGCTGAAGTTTTAGTTTGCGATATACATAGGTATGTATATCGCATGACAATTCAATATTATGATGACTTGGAGCTGATCTGATGCTGGAAGGTGGCCATAGGAACTCCGCAATAAAACGACACAACCCCATCGAGTTTGGGCTCGTTAGAATCGTCTCAATGAGTACTTGATGATGATTGCAGAAAAGTACAGTCGGCAGTAAAAGCTTGTACCAAAAATGAAATTTTTGACAGAAACTTATTATGATTTGAATTAAGTATATTTTGTAAGTTACACTTTATTGTAATAATTTGATGGTGTACTATCAATATAATAAGTTATACCTTGTAACATGAGGAAAGTACCAAATTATTTCGATTACGCATTGTATGAAACCTGTAAAGATGTAAAGTCAGTCATCATATGACCCTAATGTGCAGGCAGACGGTCTCACGGGTGCAAGCGCCACGATAAAAGTTTCCATTTGACCGGAACGAGTAACGAGCCCTTCTTTGCACTGAATGAAGGGGCTCTTTCGTATTCATGCGATCCGACCTGCTAAGGAGAGTGTCTCAAGCGACAGAAAAAAACACCTTTAAGAGAGGTATGCACGTATGGCACAACGGAATCTCAGCTCGCTTATACGAGTATTTGGAGCAACCCAACTGGGGAAGTACTTACGTCTGCCTTACAGTAGATAATAATTGTGGCATTGAAATGTTTTTTTTTTTTTTTTTAAACTACGACGGTGGCAAACAAGCTTACGGCCTGCCTGATGTTAAGCTGGTACCGTCGCCTATGGACACTTGTGACTCAAGAAGAATCACAAACGCGTTGCCGACCCTTTATTCACTTGAGGATTCGCTGTGTTGGCAGTTAGATACATGCAGGTCCCTCACTCCCAACGCAGCGCACCCTAGGGAGCTCTGGCGACCTTACTCACCATCAGGAACACAACACCACATACTTCATAGCATGCAATAATATAGCAACACTACAAAGCAATGGTGCTATTATGGCTGCGGTCTTCTGTAAGGTGGAGGTACTTCCCCAGTTGGACTGCTCCACATACGAGCGAGATGACATTCCGCTGTGCCCTACCTCTCTTAACATGTAGGTATTGTTGAGATTTTCTCAAGTGGACTGTACTTCTTATCGTCAGAACAATAGCATTCAAGTCTAACAATACGACTGTGTGGTCGGACGCGTGCCATTTATTGCAAGAAAAAGGTTAGCGCCACATGAAATGTTCATTGTACTTATAATGGACTCTGTCGTCTTATTCAATAGATTCGAAATGTACTAAAATATACAAAAACTCGCTCCTAGCGTGCCAGATAAAAGGCGCTGCCGCTGTGTCTGGTATTTCATCTCGTAGCTAATTTGGAACCCATTGTAAAGAAGATAGAGTTCATTATTCAATGAACATTTTACGTGGCGATAACATTTGTTTTGCAAAATTTGGCACGTGTTCGCAAACAATGTCTATTTAAAAGCTCAGCACAATGGGCATTCATGAGCTCAGTTCAAATCGGTTTGACTATAATGTGGTGTTGTGATCTGATGGTGAGTAAGGTCGCCAGGGCTGCCGAGGGTGTGTCGAGTGGGGGAGTAAGGTCGCCAGGGCTGCCGAGGATGTGTCAAGTGGGGGTGTAAGGTCGCCAGGGCTGCCGAGGATGTATCAAGTGGGGGAGTAAGGTCGCCAGGGCTGCCGAGGATGTGTCGAGTGAGGGACCCGCGTTCGTTTCTATGCACCCAAAGAGTCCTCAAATCAATAAAGGATGCCGATCCGCTTGTGATTGTTCCGGAATCGCAAGCCTCCATAGGATACGGTAACTGCTTAACATCAGGCAGACCGTATGCTTGATTGATACACGAAGTATATAAAAACCGGCCAAGTGCGAGTTGGACTCGCGCACGAAGGGTTCCGTACCATTATCTATAAAAACGGCAAAAATATCACGTTTGTGGTATGGGAGCCCCCTTAAAAAATATTTTATTTTGTTTTAGTATTTGTTGTTCTTATTATTATTCTGGTAGTGGCTTTCGGGCTGTCAAAGCCCTTATATCACTGCGACCATCGCTGATCTATTGTGATCGCCACTTACTACAATTCTTGGTCAAGTACTGCAAACTCGAAGAATTGCAGGATTTTGTTGAACTCAAGAAATTTGATCTCCTCCGGGCACATGATGTGTTTGCCCAGGAAGGAATTACGACTGCGCATGAGGCAAGGGCAATCGGTTAGGATGTGTGTAGGCGTCTCCTCAGCTTCAAAGCAGAATCTGCACTGCCTTGTGTCACACAGTCCTATCGTTTGCATGTGCTTATTTAGGTGGCAGTGCCCAGTAAGCACCCTGACCAGCATGCGTAGGCGGTTCCTACTTAGCGCCAAGGCGTCAGAAGACGCCTTTTTGCTAAAGGCTCTAATAAGTGCCTTGGAATGTTTCAGTCCTGGGTTAGCTCTCCAGGCTTGAATGGTCTTGTAGAAACAATAGGCTTTTAGAGTGAGCTTGGTTAGACTTTTAGGGATACCACAGAACGGCTCTGGTCCGCAGTGTGTTCCCTTCGCCCCCGCTCGTGCAAGCTCATCAGCCTTTTCATTTCCCTCGATACCTGCAGGGGACTTAACGTAAAATTACCTTGTTTTTGGCACCCAGGTCATTCAATAGTTCCCGGCAGTTCTCGACCAGCTTCGACGTTGTGACGTTAGAGGTAAGAGCCAAGAGAGCCGCCTGGCTATCCGAGTGGATATAAATAGTATGATTGAGGAAGGCGCTTTGCAGATTCGTTGTCGCACATTCTAGAATGGCGTATACCTCTGCCTGGAATATAGAAGTGTGCTTACCCAGGTTCAGACTGATCGCTGCCCTGGGTGCCTCCCCATATATTCCGCATCCTACCTCCGATCCGGATTTGGAGCCATCAGTGTACCACTTCAGGCTACCTGGTTTCCAATCTATGAGGCAGTTCAACCAGTCCTCTCTCCTTAGGAGTTCCACAGAGTAGTTTATCTGCGTGCAAAGTTTTGGGGGCATTGTGTCAAGTGGCATCCCTAAAACAGGAATATCGTATACTGAGTCCTTGAGTGTTCTCAAGGCTGTGGATAGCCAGTCGCCTTTCCTCACGGACGCTACTCTAAGCATGCTGGACTTCGCCTCATTTTCCAAGTGGAGGTCCAGGGGCGGCAGGTTCAGCACGGCTTCCAGAGCAGCTGTTGGAGAGGTTGACATGGCTCCAGTAACGATAATGCAAGCAGTCCGTTGCAGACTGCTGAGCTTAGTTATTGTTGTTTTCTGTGTCGTTTTCCTATACCAGACCACAGAGGCGTATGACACCATCGGCCTCACAATGGACGTGTATAGCCACAGGGCAATTTTGGGTTTTAGACCCCATCTATTCCCCGCTAAACGACAGCAGATTGAGAGGGCTACTTTAGCCTTCTGCAAAATTCCGTTAACGTGCGGATTTCAGGTCAGTTTCTGGTCGATTGTAACGCCCAGATACTTGACCTCGGAGGAGAACGGAATTGTTCTGCCGTTCATAGATGCCGTATTTGTTGTTATAGCGGCCACAGAAATACATAATCTGTGAAAATTTCAGCTCTCTAGCTATCATTGTTCTTGAGATACAGCCTGGTGACAGACAGTCGGACGGACAGACAGTGAAGACTTAGTAATAGGGTCCCGTTTTACTCTTTCAGCACGGAACCCTAAAAAACACACACACAAAGACTCGTTCTCTTTTTGCAAAGTACGTAAGTGTGAGATATTGAGGTAGGACAGCGAAATGTCATCTAGCTTGTGAGAACTTGAAGTCTTTCATGTTGTATTGTCTGTGGCGCCTCCAGGGGCCGTTGCTTAGTGACTGAACATAATAACATTGTTCTGGTACCGATTGTCATTCAAAGAAATATAATAACTCCAATTAATTAATTTGGTAGTTTTATTTGAAGATATAACAATTGGCGACGAGGATGGGATTAACGAACGCTGTGACATAAATATACACTCTCTGTGTGCAGATGCGGATTATAGTGTGTTAAATTACACTAGCGATTCTGAATTGAAAACGTTAGATTGGAAAAAGATTCAAACCGAATCAAAGAGGGATGTAATATATTCTAAAATATTAAGATATATGTCTGATGGATGGCCAGAGAAAAATTAACTAAATAAGGAACTTTTGCCATATTATAACAGAAGAAACTAATTAACAGTTGACAGAGATTGTATATTTTGGGGATATCGTATACTTATACCTTACAGCGTTCGGGAATCAGTCTTATTCGAATTGCACAAGAGCCATTTCGGAATTGTAAGAATGAAGGAAATCGCACGTTCATACTTTTGGTGGCCTAACTTAGACTCTGAAATAGAAAACATTTCTAAGAAATGTTTAGTTTGTCTACAAAACTGTAAGGCACCCTCTAAAACACAGAAACCATGGCCTGTTCCTCCTTCAGTGTGGTATAGGAATCATGCTGATTTTCTGGGACCATTTTACAATAAAATGTTTTTGGTAATAGTAGATAGTTTCTCCAAATGGGCAGAAATATACGAAATGGTAAATATAACGAGTTCCCGCACAATAGATGTACTTAGTAGTGTATTTAGTCGCTTTGGGTACCCGGTGCATTTAGTTACGGACAATGGTCGCTCGTTTACGAGTGAAGAGTTTAAAAACTTTTGTAGTATAGACCACATTAAACATACAATTTCACCGCCGTACCATCCAGCGACAAATGGAGCCGCTGAACGATTTGTGGAGACTTTTAAATCAGCAGTGACTAAAATAAAAGAGAGTGGACTTGATTTGAGATCTTCAGTTAACCTGTTCATGTTTGATTATAGAAGTACGGCACATCGCACAACTGGAGTTTTACCAGCACGTCTCATGTTAAGTCGAGAAATACGAAATAGATTTAGTTTACTGCGCCCGCCGCCCCTGTTAGAAATAGTGCAGGAGAGGGTAGGAAAAAGAGAACAGGGCAAAAGGGAGATTACATTTGAAATCGGTCAGAAGGTAATGGTAAGAGACTTTAGGAAGGACAACAGGCCCTGGGTTCAAAGTTTAGTGATAGAAGAGTCCATACCAGGAACTACTTATGTGGTAGATGTAGAAGGTTTAAAATGGAAGCGACACATTAACCAGATGTTATATTGCTCAGATGAGCTAGAAGCGTTATGTTAATTTAGTTAGTTGTTTATGTATTATTTTGAAAATATATGTTAAAAATAAGTGGGGAGAGTGTGAGAACTTGAAGTCTTTTATGTTGTATTGTCTGTGGCGCCTCCAGGGGCCGTTGCTTGGTGACTGAACATAATAACATTGTTCTGGTACCGATTGTCATTCAAAGAAATATAATAACTCCAATTAATTAATTTGGTAGTTTCATTTGAAGATATAACATAGCTCATACAATGCAATACAAATATTTTTTGTTGTTCACCAAAATTATTAGGCAAATTCTTCATCTAAGTTTCAAGATACCAGTTAGTACTTTAAGGTGCTTATATTATTTGTAACTAGTAGACTCTATTCTGAGTTACGCCCTTGACAGCTATGTACTCACAACTAAAACAAACATTGATAAGTTGAAAAACATACAAGTTAGATTTATACAATTATTAGTAAACAGTAAAACTAGACAAAAATGTAAAGGTTCTACTCTAAACTTCTTTTCAAAATTTGTAAAACACTGCCTGTTAGTCTTAAACATAAATATCTACCTACTTATTATAAACTATCCATTTATTATAAGACTGCTATGCAACAATGTAGACATATTTTTATTACAAGACAATTTATGTAAGTAACTTGTCCTATATTTGCAGAAAAATTTTCAGCTACTAGCTGTTATCCGACAGATTAGAGTTATGACTATGCAAAAATAGTAGTGTGGCGTCACTCCTGTCAAATCCGACGAGTACTGCATCGCACTATCGAAGTTTCTTAAATCAGTTGCATAAATATAACATCCAAACAACTCTCATTGGACTTCGGTCCCTGAGAAATCTCTCTATTGCCGTATCTTCTACATTGGTGACCCCGACAATGGACATAAGCGCATCTCTGAAGATCGTCACTGACGCCCGACTCTTCTCAGCAAGCCAGACTCTCTCTCTCTCTCTCTCTCTCTCTCTCTCTCTCTCTCTCTCTCTCTCTCTCTCTCTCTCTCTCTCTCTCTCTCTCTCTCTCTCTCTCTCTCTCTCTCTCCGCTCGCCACCCTGGCCCTGAGCGCTCGCTCGCCACGCTGGCTCTGAGTACTGGCACGCTGCACTCTTCTCTTCATATATCGCTGACCCCTCCGTCTCAAAGGGGGGCTGATGTGGCGTCACTCCTGTCAAATCTGACGAGTTCTGCATCGCACTATCGAAGTTTCTTAAATCAGTTGCATAAATATAACATCCAAACAACTCTTATTGGACTTCGGTCCCTGAGAGATCTCTCTATTGCCGTATCTTCTACAGTAGGTACAGTCGAAATAAAAGCTTTGTCGTTGCTTTGCTTTTTTTCAGAAATTAATTCCTAGATACATTGTCTAATCATTTTTATTTTAGCGTATATGTAGGTACTTGTCCCCCACGGGAGTCACTGAGTGGAAGCCCCACGAGCCCACGACTCAAAACGGAGACGTGGTAGACCTCGTAGGCGATGACGCGTTAACTTGGACTCGTTCTTAAAATACTGGTGGCCAGATATTGCTCCAGACCGCGAAGAATGGAAAAAAGAGGGGGGAGGCTTTGCCCAGCAGTGGGACATAACGGGCTCGATATAATAATAACTACATGTCGTAATGAAACTTGTAGGTACTACTGTCGCAACCTTTCATTTCTCCTATGACTTGCAACTCGCTGACTCTTAGCTTTGGTCCGACCTAAAGATGAGCGGAATATGAACAGAGTGTAATCTCACCACACGACGCAGCTCCCAGCTCAAAGACACAAAAACTGCAATCAAAACAACCCTTACCTCTACTAAAATAAGGCCGCTTATCCCTCGGCTGAGCGCGGGTATTAACGTGGCTTTAAGACTTAAATGTATGTTTTTTACTGAATAAAGGTTTGTGGGATATCAAATGTGCGCTGTGTTGATTGTGGTTGAGTGTTGGGAAAGATAGCCTTGTCTGTAATGTTTTAAAAGTAAATTCTGGCATGTTTTCATTACTTCAATTTGAAATGAGGTTGCGTTTGTGTTTGTGCTTGTTAGAGGTACAGTCGCCATCACATACATCGGAGCAAACAAGCACGTCACAAACATCGGAACACACCTCTATTTTCAAGGCATGTATATAAAATTTTGCCGAATTCCTTATAATTAATTTAAAATAAATATTTTTATTAAACATATTTATTTATTTTAATTTATATACTAATTTTATCATTATAACTAAAATTATTAAATTAAAGTTTTATTTTATTTATAAATAATTAAATATCAAATTAAATTTTATTTTTAATGAAATTATTTATAACTAGCTATTGCCCGCGACTTCGTCCGCGCGGAACTCGTTTATATCGTAACTTTCTCCCCCCTTTTCACCCCCTAAGGTGATGAATTTCCAGATAAAAACTATCTTTAGTAAGGACTCTTTGGGAAGGCCCCGGAATTCAAAGTATCTCTATA
The DNA here is from genome assembly GCA_963854355.1 of Epinotia brunnichana. Lineage (NCBI taxonomy): Eukaryota > Metazoa > Arthropoda > Insecta > Lepidoptera > Tortricidae > Epinotia > Epinotia brunnichana. The sequence goes on along the minus strand of OY977945.1, from coordinate 1,012,092 downwards.
CCAAATTTCATCTCAATCGGTTCAGCGGTTTAAGCATGAAAAGGTAACATACAGACAGAGTTACTTTCGCATTTGTAATATTAGTATGGAATGTATGAAGGAAAGGGTATCGATGCATGTAGGCTTTTTTCAGTATTATTTTGCATATTTTCATATCACACGGCCGTAAGTACCTTTTCTACTAAACCGTAGGATTAAATTAACTGACTTGTAATTTAAACATTTTATATGTTACATCTAATAGTTTTCAAAAAAGCCATAATCAAACGTCTCTTTTACCCCGTTTTAGAAAACATCTTCAAAACTAAGGCCGCCATAAGGTACCTTTACCCTTGGAACGTCAATTTACTTATGTAATGTTAATGTTCCTATTCCCCAGGACTCCCAACTACCGCTATACCGTAAATGGGTTCCATCCAAATTTTCACCCCCAATTGACCCCCTTAGGGGATGATTTCTGGAATAGAAACTATTATATGTCCTTTTCCAGGACTCAAACTATCGTTTAACCAAATTTTATCAAAATGTGTCACAAACAAATTTCCACCTCCAATTACATCCCCTTAGGGGATGATTTTCGGGATAAAACGATCCTATGTCCTTCCTTATCTATCGCTATACCGTAGATGGGTTCAATCCAAATGTTCATCCACCATTTCTCACCCCCTTAGGGGATGATTTCCTCCTTTTATGTGTTCCGGAATAAAAAAAAATCTATGTTCTTTCCTAGGACTCTACCTCTCTCTATACCAAATTTCATCTAAATGGGTTCTATCCAAATCTTCAACCCTCATTTCACCACCTCAGGAAATGATTTTTCGGGATAAAAACTATGCATTGTCCTTCCCTAGGACTCCTTCTATCTATTTACCAAATTTCATCTAAATGGGTTTTATCCAAATTTCACCCCCTATTTTATCCCTGAGAGGATGATTTTTGGGATTAAAACTATCCGTTGTCATATTCCGGGACTCAAACTATCTTTCAACCAAATTTCATCAAAATGGGTCACAAACAAATTGTCACCCCCAATTACACCCCCTTATGGGATGATTTTCAGGAGTAAACTATCCTATGTCCTTCCCCAAGACTCCAACTCGCTATACCGTAAATGAGTTCCATCCAAATTTTCATACCCCATTTCACCCCCTTAGGAGATGATTTCTGGACTTAAATTATGTTAAATCCTTCTCCAGGACTCTGAACTATCTCCATACCAAATTTCATCTAAATCGGTTCTATCCAAATTTTCACCCCTCATTTCACCCCCTCAGGAGATGATTTAGGATAAAAACTATGCATTGTCCTTCCCTGGGACTCCTTCTATCTCTATAGGTACCTAATTTGAATTAAATGGGATTTATCCACATTTTCATCCCTATTTCATCCCCTTGGGGGATGATTTTCGGGATTCAAACTATCCATTGTCATCCTCCGGGAGTCAAACTATATTTATACCAAATTTGATCTAAACGGAGTCCATCCAAAATTTCACCCCCCGTTTCACCCCCTCAGGGAAAGATTTCCGGAATAAAAACTATCCAATGTCCTTCCCCAGAACTTCAACTACCTCTTAACCAAATTTCATCAAAATGGGTTACATCCAATTTTTCACCCCCCCATTTTACCCCCTAAAGGGAAGATTTTCGAGATGAAACCTATTCTTTAACCTTTTCCGGGACTCAAACTAATCATATACCAAATTTCATCTAAATCGGTGCAGCGGTTTAAGTAGCTCCATACAAATTTCCACCCCCCATTTCATCCCCTTAGGGGTTGATTTCCAGGATAAAAACTACCCTAAGTCCTTCCCCAGGACACAAACTATCTCTATGCCAAATTTCATCTTAATCGGTTTAGCCGTTTTCACGTGATGCGCGGTCACATAAACAGACAAACAGATAAACAGACAAACAGATAAACAGACAAACAGACAAACATTCTAAAAACTGTTGGAACGTGTTCTGTTATCGATTCTAAGTATCCCTAGCCAATTTTTTTTCGAATATCTTCCATGTACAGACTTTCGACCCTTTTCAGCTTTATTATATGTATAGATAGATAGATAGATAGATAGATTAGATACTATTACAGGCTTAGACCTATTATAATTTAAACTGGATAGCGTATTTCGATTTAGTGAATATTTTAATAGATTTTATAAATTTTGTTACATAACTACCTACCTATTGTGTGTACTACTGTAATTTATAAGCTATAGGTTATAGGTTGTACGCAGGCTGGGTTTCCGCAACTCGACGTCATAAATGCGCCTATTTTGCGTAGGGGTTTTGGCACTACTGTTATTCGTGCCAACCCAGTTCCACCAGGAAGCCTAGCAGACCCTTTATGTTGCCGACGGCCTCCGGTAGTGAACCCGGTGTTCCGAGGTGTTTTGCCCTGTATTCCGCCACTCCAGGACATGTCAGGATGACGTGGGCGGCTGTCTCGTCCTCTTCCATGCAAGCTCTGTAGAGAGGATTGTCTGTAACACCTAAAGTAAAAAGATGTTTGTTTAGTAGTGCATGACCAGTTATAGCTCCTGTCAGAAGACGGAGTGCCGGCCTCTTTAGCTGTTTTAGCTTCCTTGACAATCCGGGGTTGATTGTCGGGAGGGCCTCCCTGGTTTGCCTGCAGGTTCCTAGGGTGTTCCAATGTTTTTGGTGTTCTACCTTGGTGTTTAGTCGCAGTGTGCTCCGCAGCCATGCAGAGGGTAGAGGAATTGTGGGTTCCGGTCCTACAGCTCTTGACTCTGAACCCTCTCTAGCCAGTGCATCCGCTGCATCGTTACCGCGTGAATTGCTGTGCCCTTTGATCCATTGCAGGGTTATGTCGCTGTCATTACATACCTCTGATAGGACCTTGTGGCACTCGTGTATCAGCCCAGAAGTTGTTGCGTGACCTTGCAGGGCTTGCAGTACGGATCGACTGTCAGAAAGTATGCGGATGGGATATCCCCTTACCTCCCTGGAGGCGATTGCATGAGCAGCCATTATTATGCCCATACACTCTGCCTGGAAGACGGTGTTGTGGGTCCCTAATGGTGTCGAAATGTGTATGTTTAGGTCCTCCGAGAATACTCCTGATCCGGTGCCTGACCTTGTCTTGGACCCGTCCGTGAAGATTCTTAACTCTCTGGGGTTAAGTCCTTCCTGGGGGGTTTCGTAAAGTTCCACTTTGTACTTTTTGTCAAAGACGAACTGCCTGGGAATAATGTCTGAAGTTGCCTCTATAAGGGGTTCCCTACCTACAGCCTCGTAGAGTATTTCGGTGTGTGGAACCCTGGGCGGTCTCCAGAGATGTTGTCTTTTGAGCCTTATGGCTGCTGCCAGAGCCTCTTGCCTGATGAAAATGTGAAGCGGCGGAATGTCCATGATGGCTTCCAGGGCTGCAGTCGGTGTAGTCCTCATGCAGCCACTTGCCGCCATGCAGGCCAGTCTCTGGAGGCGTTGTAGTTTAGCTTCGACCGTGGTTAGCGTGGTACGAGGCCACCACACTATGGCACCGTAGCTTACTATTGGTCGGATTACTGCCTGGTAGAGCCATAGAGTGATTTTGGGGTTTAGTCCCCAGGTCCTACCTACCATTCTACGGCACTGCCAGAAGACGACTGTAGCTTTTTGGATTTTATTGTCTAGATAATTTATAAGCTATTTTGTGTAGGTAGCTTGTAGTGCTTACCTACCGATATAAACGTTTTGTAAAATTAGTTAAGTTTCTCATAAGTGAAATGTATAATTTCTTAGAGAAAATAAAGTTCTTTAAACCTAAATTTCAACTGTCTAACTATCACGGTTCACGAGATACAGCCTGGTGACAGACGGACTGACTGACGGACAGCGTAGTCAGTAATAGGGTCCCGTTTTACCCACTGGATACGGAACCCTAAAAATCGTGCTTTAATCGTCATGCGATTTAAACGATTTTTTTTGTATTTTTTCGTTTAAATCGCATTTTTACAATATTTCCCTTGAGTATCCTAGATAACCGAAAAAACGTAGGCGAGTCTGTTCGTTAAAATTGTATTGTTATATGGAATGAGGCAGGTATGGTATAGTCTTATTTTATTACGGCACGTTTCTAGTAAATTGAGTTTTTGATTTATAAATTATACCTACTTCGCGGCGTTCACCGTAATGTGTGGCTGTGTGTACCTCATCATCATCATCATCATATCAGCCAAAAGACGTCCACTGCTGGACATAGGCCTCCCCCAAAGAGTGCCACCTAATTTAATTGTGTGTACCTAATTTAATTTAATTGTATTTGGAAATTATGACTTGTAAAATGTACTTTTACCAATAAAAATCTGTATTCTGTTCTGTAAGTATTCTGTTCTCTGATCCCTGCCTACCCCAATGGGGTACGGGCGTAAGCATACGTATGTTTTTCATACTATATAGGATACATTGGGTATATAGACGCTGTATTAAATAATATTAATGTAGTAAGTATAATATTTCATATATCTGTTAATTCATGACAAACACTGCAAAAAGGTTCGAATACGAAACATTCTTGCCCCTTTTTTTAACAAAAAGTTGAATTATAATATCAATATTTAATTATCTGTCAACAAAATCACCTTATGAATCGGTTCGAAGGACCAAAAATGTATTAAATAATACTAATGTAGTAAGTATAATATTTGATATATCTGTTTATTCATGACAAATTGAGAGAGTCTGACAGTTCAAACCAATTATGTGTCTTTCAGCCAGAGACACGGCAAAAAGGTTCGAATACGGAACAGACGCATATTATCCAATTCTCATAAATTTTAAATCTTAACCTCATTTTGAATTCAGAAACGTGCTTGTTATCGGATTTATTATTATTTATGAATCGATTTAAAGACATGGGAATCCACTCAGAAATATTCGATGCACGCCTGCGGCTCCCACTTAAATATTATTTCTTTCACAATGTCTCATCGCCTCAGTTCAGTTTGAACAAAAGCTATCGTATAGTGTATGAAGAAGGTTCAATTTTAAAAGAAGGCTGTTAAGGAATATAATGCTTGGAAAGTTACGGGAATCCCATAGGTACGAGTACACTCATAATCAGCTTCTTTCAAAATCTCCTATATTCAATCAGCCTATTCTTGCAAAGTCGACCTTACAGGGTTGGAATTAAGCTCCATTTTCCAAGTAAGGTAAAGATAGATGTTGGATGAAAAGCGATTGGTTTTATAGGTACGAGTACTCGATGCATTTTGAATTTAAATGTGATTTCCGATCCGCTACAACCGCAAACAAGAAGACAATGTTAAAGCAATTTCGATCCTGGGACGCGATTCGACTGAAGTCATAAGGATGAATACCCCACTGAGTTGTGCAGAGCTACGTTTTTGTTTGACACCTAGGTACTTGTCAAGCATGCAAGGTGTCAAATACGCTTGCAAATGAATTGAAAGCTGTTCAAGTGAAGATGTGACGCAAGATGTAGCATGGTTAAGTATTGTACAGTCGCCATCACATACATAGGTACACTATAGGTCTTCAAAAATATCGGCACATGCACCCTTCATTTTATTTTTTTTATTTTATTAAAATTTATATTGTTTAAAAATTATAATTTATCTATCTATCTATACATATAACTAGCTGTTGCCCGCGACTTCGTCCGCGTAGAACATGTTATCGTCTAAATGTTTGTTTAAGGAATGAATTAAAAAAAAAACCGTAGTTACAAAAGTTTTACTTTAAAAATGTCTTGCTCTCTACATAAACTTCGAACCCCCTTTTAACCTTCTTAGGCGATAAGTAAAAAAAAAAGAAAAATAAGTTTTGTAGTCTTTCAGCAAACAGTCTACAACCGAAGTTACAAATCCCTTACATTAAAAATTACTTGCTCGCCATACAAACTTGGAATCCCCTTTAGAGCTTGAATTTAAAAAAAAAACCGGCCAGGTGCGAGTCGGACTCACGCACGAAGGGTTCCGTACCATTGTCTATAAAAAACTATTTAATTCTATGTTTTTAGTATTTGTTGTTAGAGCGGCAACAGAAATACATCATCTGTGAAAATCTCAGCTGGAACTATCACGGTATCAGTGAGATACAGCCTGGTGACAGACAGACGGACGGACGGACGGACAGCGGAGTCTTAGTAATAGGGTCCCGTTTTACTCTTTGAGTACGAAACCCTAAAAACGCTGAAATAAGTTTTGTAGTCTTTTAACAAACAGGCTAGGATCGAAGTTACAAATCTCATACTTAAAAATTTTCTGACTCTCTATACCAACTTTGAACCCCCTATTAACGCTTTTCAAGGAAAAATTAAGAAGAATAGTTTTTTTTGTTGAAATAAGAATTTTTTCTACAAACTATCAAGTATCTAAGCTCAATAAAAGTGTTTCCCATACGAATCTTGCACCCTTTTTAACCCCTTAAGGGGTGGAATTTTCCAAAACGCTGAAAGTAATTTATTTGTAAGCTTTCTACAAAGTTTTAAAAAGAAAGTGCTTTTTTTTCTGAAAGTGTTTTTTTTTATCAATAAGTAATCTATCTACACCTTTCAAGCTTTTATCTCAAAAAAGAGTTTCCCTCATACAAACTTTGCAACCCTTAGTAACCCCCTCAGAGGTGGAATTTTACGCTGAAAGTTCTTTATTTATATTCTAATAAGTAAGCTATCAAATACAAAGTTTAAAGTCTCTTGCTAAAAAAAGAACGTTGCCTCCATACAAATGTTGCACTCCCTTTTAACCCCCTTAGGGGTGGAATTTTCTAAAACACTGAAAGTTCTTTTTAGGGTTCCGTACTCAAAGAGTAAAATGGGACCCTATGACTAAGACTCCGCTGTCCGTCCGTCCGTCCATTCGTCTGTCTGTCACCAGGCTGTATCTCACTGATACCGTGATAGTTCAAGTTGAAATTTTCACAGATGATGTATTTCTGTTGCTGCTATAACAACAAATGCTAAAAACAAAATAAAATAAATATTTTTATTGACACGGAACCCTTCGTGCGCGAATCCAACTCGCGCTTGGCTGGTTTTTTTGTATTTCAATAAGTAGGTAATCTTTCTCCAAACGTTTAACCTTGTATCTCAAAAAATAATTTCCCGCATACAAACTTTGCAACGATTTTAACAACCCATAGGGGTGGAATTTTCCAAAACGCTGAAAGTGCTTTATTTTTATGCTAATAAGTAAGCTTTCTACAAAGGTTTAAGTATCTAGCTAAAAAAAAATGTTTCCTCCATACAAATGTTGCACCCCCTTTTAACCCCTTTAGGGGTGGAATTTTCTAAAACGCTGTAAGGCGTTTTTTTGTATTTCAATTAGTAATCTTTCTACGAACTTTAAAGCTTCTATCTCAAAAAAGAGTTTCCCTCATACAAACCTTGCAACCCTATTTAGCCCCCTTAGGGGTTGAATTTTCCAAAACCCTGAAAGTGCTTTATTTTTATTCTAATAAGTAATATTTCCACAAAGATTAAAGACTCTAGCTCAAAAAATAAAGTTTCCACCATACAAACTTTGCAACCCTATTTAACCCCTTAGGGGTGGAATCTTCCAAAACGCCGAAAGTACTTTTTTTTATTCTAAAAAGTAAGTTTTCTACAAAGGTTTAAGTCTCTAGCTAAAAAAACATGTTTCCTCCATACAAATGTTGCACCCCCTTTTAACCCCCTTAGGGGTGGAATTTGCTAAAACGCTGAATAAGGTTTTTTTTGTATTTCAATAAGTAATCTTTCTACAAACTTTTAAGCTTCTATCTCAAAAAAGCGTTTCCCTCATACAACTTTGCAACCCTATTTAACCCCTTAGGGGTGGAATTTTCCAAAACACTGAAAGTGTTTTATTTTTATTCTAATGAGTAAGCTTTCTACAAAGGTTTAAGTCTCTAGCTAAAAAAACATGTTTCCTCCATACAAATGTTGCACCCCCTTTTAACCCCCTTAGGGGTAGGATTTTCTAAAACGCTGTAAGTCTTTTATATGTATTTCAATAAGTTTTCTTACTACAAACTTTAAAGCTTCTATCTCAAAAAAGAGTTTTTCTCATACAAACCTTGCAACCCTTTTTAGCTCCCTTAGGGGTTGAATTTTCCAAAACCCTGAATTCTGTATTCTATAAAGTAATCTTTCCACAAAGTTTGAAGACTCCAGCTCAAAACATAAAGTTTACTCCATACAAACTTTGCACCCCTATTTAACCCCTTTAGGTCGGACCCCTGTCAGGAAGTCTTCTTTTATATATATAGATAAGTAAGCTATCTACAAAGTTTAAAGTCTCTTGCTAAAAAAAGAACGTTGCATCCATACAAATGTTGCACTCCCTTTTAACCCCCTTAGGGGTGGAATTTTCTAAAACACTAAAAGTTCTTTTTAGGGTTCCGTACTCAAAGAGTAAAATGGGACCCTATTACTAAGACTCCGCTGTCCGTCCGTCCGTTCATCCGTCTGTCTGTCACCAGGCTGTATCTCACTGATACCGTGATAGTTCCAGTTGAAATTTTCACAGATGATGTATTTCTGTTGCCGCTATAACAACAAATGCTAAAAACAAAATAAAATAAATATTTTTATTGACACGGAACCCTTCGTGCGCGAGTCCAACTCGCGCTTGGCTGGTTTTTTTGTATTACAATAAGTAGGTAATCTTTCTCCAAACGTTTAACCTTGTATATCAAAAAATAATTTCCCTCATACAAACTTTGCAACGATTTTAACAACCCTTAGGGGTGGAATTTTCCAAAACGCTGAAAGTGCTTTATTTTTATGCTAATAAGTAAGCTTTCTACAAAGGTTTAAGTCTCTAGCTAAAAGAACATGTTTCCTCTATACAAATGTTGCACCCCCTTTTAACCCCCTTAGGGGTGGAATTTTCTAAAACGCTGTAAGTCGTTTTAATGTATTTCAATTAGTAATCTTACTACAAACTTTAAAGCTTCTATCTCAAAAAAGAGTTTCCCTCATACAAACCTTGCAACTCTTTTTAGCCCCCTTAGGGGTTGAATTTTCCAAAACCCTGAAAATGCTTTATTTGTATTCTAATAAGTAATATTTCCACAAAGATTAAAGACTCTAGCTCAAAAAATAAAGTTTCCACCATACAAACTTTGCAACCCTATTTAACCCCTTAGGGGTGGAATTTTCCAAAACGCCGAAAGAACTTTATTTTAATTCCAATAAGTAAGCTTTCTACAATGTTTGAATTCTCTAGCTAGAAAAAAAATGTTTCCTCCATACAAATGTTGCACCCCCTTTTAACCCCCTTAGGGGTAGAATTTGCTAAAACGCTGAATAAGGTTTTTTTTGTATTTCAATAAGTAATCTTTCTACAAACTTTTAAGCTTCTATCTCAAAAAAGCGTTTCCCACATACAACTTTGCAACCCTATTTAACCCCTTAGGGGTAGAATTTTCCAAAACACTGAAAGTGTTTTATTTTTATTCTAATGAGTAAGCTTTCTACAAAGGTTTAAGTCTCTAGCTAAAAAAACATGTTTCCTCCATACAAATGTTGCACCCCCTTTTAACCCCCTTAGGGGTGGAATTTTCTAAAACGCTGTAAGTCTTTGATATGTATTTCAATAAGTAATCTTACCACAAACTTTAAAGCTTCTATCTCAAAAAAGAGTTTCCCTCATACAAACCTTGCAACCCTTTTTAGCCCCCTTAGGGGTTGAATTTTCCAAAACCCTGAAAGTGCTTTATTTGTATTCTAATGAGTAATATTTCCACAAAGTTTAAAGACTCTAGCTCAAAAAATAAAGTTTCCACCATACAAACTTTGCAACCCTATTTAACCCCTTAGGGGTGGAATTTTCCAAAACGCCGAAAGTACTTTATTTTAATTCCAATAAGTAAGCTTTCTACAATGTTTGAATTCTCTAGCTAGAAAAAAAATGTTTCCTCCATACAAATGTTGCACCCCCTTTTAACCCCTTTAGGGGTGGAATTTTCTAAAACGCTGAAAGTTTATTTTTCGTATTTCAATAAGTAATCTTTCTACAAACTTTTAAGCTTCTATCTCAAAAAAGAGTTTCCCCATACAAATTTTGCAACCCTTTTTATCCCCCTTAGAGGTGGAATTTTCCAAAACGCTGAAAGTACTTTATTTGTATTCTACAAAGTAATCTTTCCACAAAGTTTGAAGACTCCAGCTCAAAAAATAAAGTTTCCTCCATACAAACTTTTCACCCCTATTTTACCCCTTTAGGGGTGGAATTTCCAAAAATCCCTTCTTATCCGTCGCCTACGTTATAAAAGGTAGTATGGGTGTAAATTTCAAGTTTCTAGTTCCAGTAGTTTCGGCTGTGCGTTGATGATCTGTCAGGAAGTCTTCTTTTATATATATAGATAAGTAAGCTATCAAATACAAAGTTTAAAGTCTCTTGCTAAAAAAAGAACGTTGCCTCCATACAAATGTTGCACTCCCTTTTAACCCCCTTAGGGGTGGAATTTTCTAAAACACTGAAAGTTCTTTTTAGGGTTCCGTACTCAAAGAGTAAAATGGGACCCTATGACTAAGACTCCGCTGTCCGTCCGTCCGTCCATTCGTCTGTCTGTCACCAGGCTGTATCTCACTGATACCGTGATAGTTCAAGTTGAAATTTTCACAGATGATGTATTTCTGTTGCTGCTATAACAACAAATGCTAAAAACAAAATAAAATAAATATTTTTATTGACACGGAACCCTTCGTGCGCGAATCCAACTCGCGCTTGGCTGGTTTTTTTGTATTTCAATAAGTAGGTAATCTTTCTCCAAACGTTTAACCTTGTATCTCAAAAAATAATTTCCCGCATACAAACTTTGCAACGATTTTAACAACCCATAGGGGTGGAATTTTCCAAAACGCTGAAAGTGCTTTATTTTTATGCTAATAAGTAAGCTTTCTACAAAGGTTTAAGTATCTAGCTAAAAAAAAATGTTTCCTCCATACAAATGTTGCACCCCCTTTTAACCCCTTTAGGGGTGGAATTTTCTAAAACGCTGTAAGGCGTTTTTTTGTATTTCAATTAGTAATCTTTCTACGAACTTTAAAGCTTCTATCTCAAAAAAGAGTTTCCCTCATACAAACCTTGCAACCCTATTTAGCCCCCTTAGGGGTTGAATTTTCCAAAACCCTGAAAGTGCTTTATTTTTATTCTAATAAGTAATATTTCCACAAAGATTAAAGACTCTAGCTCAAAAAATAAAGTTTCCACCATACAAACTTTGCAACCCTATTTAACCCCTTAGGGGTGGAATCTTCCAAAACGCCGAAAGTACTTTTTTTTATTCTAAAAAGTAAGTTTTCTACAAAGGTTTAAGTCTCTAGCTAAAAAAACATGTTTCCTCCATACAAATGTTGCACCCCCTTTTAACCCCCTTAGGGGTGGAATTTGCTAAAACGCTGAATAAGGTTTTTTTTGTATTTCAATAAGTAATCTTTCTACAAACTTTTAAGCTTCTATCTCAAAAAAGCGTTTCCCTCATACAACTTTGCAACCCTATTTAACCCCTTAGGGGTGGAATTTTCCAAAACACTGAAAGTGTTTTATTTTTATTCTAATGAGTAAGCTTTCTACAAAGGTTTAAGTCTCTAGCTAAAAAAACATGTTTCCTCCATACAAATGTTGCACCCCCTTTTAACCCCCTTAGGGGTAGGATTTTCTAAAACGCTGTAAGTCTTTTATATGTATTTCAATAAGTTTTCTTACTACAAACTTTAAAGCTTCTATCTCAAAAAAGAGTTTTTCTCATACAAACCTTGCAACCCTTTTTAGCTCCCTTAGGGGTTGAATTTTCCAAAACCCTGAATTCTGTATTCTATAAAGTAATCTTTCCACAAAGTTTGAAGACTCCAGCTCAAAACATAAAGTTTACTCCATACAAACTTTGCACCCCTATTTAACCCCTTTAGGTCGGACCCCTGTCAGGAAGTCTTCTTTTATATATATAGATAAGTAAGCTATCTACAAAGTTTAAAGTCTCTTGCTAAAAAAAGAACGTTGCCTCCATACAAATGTTGCACTCCCTTTTAACCCCCTTAGGGGTGGAATTTTCTAAAACACTAAAAGTTCTTTTTAGGGTTCCGTACTCAAAGAGTAAAATGGGACCCTATTACTAAGACTCCGCTGTCCGTCCGTCCGTTCATCCGTCTGTCTGTCACCAGGCTGTATCTCACTGATACCGTGATAGTTCCAGTTGAAATTTTCACAGATGATGTATTTCTGTTGCCGCTATAACAACAAATGCTAAAAACAAAATAAAATAAATATTTTTATTGACACGGAACCCTTCGTGCGCGAGTCCAACTCGCGCTTGGCTGGTTTTTTTGTATTACAATAAGTAGGTAATCTTTCTCTAAACGTTTAACCTTGTATATCAAAAAATAATTTCCCTCATACAAACTTTGCAACGATTTTAACAACCCTTAGGGGTGGAATTTTCCAAAACGCTGAAAGTGCTTTATTTTTATGCTAATAAGTAAGCTTTCTACAAAGGTTTAAGTCTCTAGCTAAAAGAACATGTTTCCTCTATACAAATGTTGCACCCCCTTTTAACCCCCTTAGGGGTGGAATTTTCTAAAACGCTGTAAGTCGTTTTAATGTATTTCAATTAGTAATCTTACTACAAACTTTAAAGCTTCTATCTCAAAAAAGAGTTTCCCTCATACAAACCTTGCAACTCTTTTTAGCCCCCTTAGGGGTTGAATTTTCCAAAACCCTGAAAATGCTTTATTTGTATTCTAATAAGTAATATTTCCACAAAGATTAAAGACTCTAGCTCAAAAAATTAAGTTTCCACCATACAAACTTTGCAACCCTATTTAACCCCTTAGGGGTAGAATTTTCCAAAACGCCGAAAGAACTTTATTTTAATTCCAATAAGTAAGCTTTCTACAATGTTTGAATTCTCTAGCTAGAAAAAAAATGTTTCCTCCATACAAATGTTGCACCCCCTTTTAACCCCCTTAGGGGTAGAATTTGCTAAAACGCTGAATAAGGTTTTTTTTGTATTTCAATAAGTAATCTTTCTACAAACTTTTAAGCTTCTATCTCAAAAAAGCGTTTCCCACATACAACTTTGCAACCCTATTTAACCCCTTAGGGGTAGAATTTTCCAAAACACTGAAAGTGTTTTATTTTTATTCTAATGAGTAAGCTTTCTACAAAGGTTTAAGTCTCTAGCTAAAAAAACATGTTTCCTCCATACAAATGTTGCACCCCCTTTTAACCCCCTTAGGGGTGGAATTTTCTAAAACGCTGTAAGTCTTTGATATGTATTTCAATAAGTAATCTTACCACAAACTTTAAAGCTTCTATCTCAAAAAAGAGTTTCCCTCATACAAACCTTGCAACCCTTTTTAGCCCCCTTAGGGGTTGAATTTTCCAAAACCCTGAAAGTGCTTTATTTGTATTCTAATGAGTAATATTTCCACAAAGTTTAAAGACTCTAGCTCAAAAAATAAAGTTTCCACCATACAAACTTTGCAACCCTATTTAACCCCTTAGGGGTGGAATTTTCCAAAACGCCGAAAGTACTTTATTTTAATTCCAATAAGTAAGCTTTCTACAATGTTTGAATTCTCTAGCTAGAAAAAAAATGTTTCCTCCATACAAATGTTGCACCCCCTTTTAACCCCTTTAGGGGTGGAATTTTCTAAAACGCTGAAAGTTTATTTTTCGTATTTCAATAAGTAATCTTTCTACAAACTTTTAAGCTTCTATCTCAAAAAAGAGTTTCCCCATACAAATTTTGCAACCCTTTTTATCCCCCTTAGAGGTGGAATTTTCCAAAACGCTGAAAGTACTTTATTTGTATTCTACAAAGTAATCTTTCCACAAAGTTTGAAGACTCCAGCTCAAAAAATAAAGTTTCCTCCATACAAACTTTTCACCCCTATTTTACCCCTTTAGGGGTGGAATTTCCAAAAATCCCTTCTTATCCGTCGCCTACGTTATAAAAGGTAGTATGGGTGTAAATTTCAAGTTTCTAGTTCCAGTAGTTTCGGCTGTGCGTTGATGATCTGTCAGGAAGTCTTCTTTTATATATATAGATAAAGCTGAAAAGGGTCGAAAGTCTGTACATGGAAGATATTCGAAAAAAAATTGGCTAGGGATACTTAGAATCGATAACAGAACACGTTCCAACAGTTTTTAGAATTTTTGTCTGTTTGTCTGTTTATCTGTTTGTCTGTTTATCTGTTTGTCTGTTTATGTGACCGCGCATCACGTGAAAACGGCTAAACCGATTAAGATGAAATTTGGCATAGAGATAGTTTGTGTCCTGGGGAAGGACTTAGGGTAGTTTTTATCCTGGAAATCAACCCCTAAGGGGATGAAATGGGGGGTGGAAATTTGTATGGAGCTACTTAAACCGCTGCACCGATTTAGATGAAATTTGGTATATGATTAGTTTGAGTCCCGGAAAAGGTTAAAGAATAGGTTTCATCCCGAAAAATCTTCCCTTTAGGGGGTAAAATGGGGGGGTGAAAAATTGGATGTAACCCATTTTGATGAAATTTGGTTAAGAGGTAGTTTAAGTTCTGGGGAAGGACATTGGATAGTTTTTATTCCGGAAATCTTTCCCTGAGGGGGTGAAACGGGGGGTGAAATTTTGGATGGACTCCGTTTAGATCAAATTTGGTATAAATATAGTTTGACTCCCGGAGGATGACAATGGATAGTTTGAATCCCGAAAATCATCCCCCAAGGGGATGAAATAGGGATGAAGATGTGGATAAATCCCATTTAATTCAAATTAGGTACCTATAGAGATAGAAGGAGTCCCAGGGAAGGACAATGCATAGTTTTTATCCTAAATCATCTCCTGAGGGGGTGAAATGAGGGGTGAAAATTTGGATAGAACCGATTTAGATGAAATTTGGTATGGAGATAGTTCAGAGTCCTGGAGAAGGATTTAACATAATTTAAGTCCAGAAATCATCTCCTAAGGGGGTGAAATGGGGTATGAAAATTTGGATGGAACTCATTTACGGTATAGCGAGTTGGAGTCTTGGGGAAGGACATAGGATAGTTTACTCCTGAAAATCATCCCATAAGGGGGTGTAATTGGGGGTGACAATTTGTTTGTGACCCATTTTGATGAAATTTGGTTGAAAGATAGTTTGAGTCCCGGAATGTGACAACGGATAGTTTTAATCCCAAAAATCATCCTCTCAGGGATAAAATAGGGGGTGAAATTTGGATAAAACCCATTTAGATGAAATTTGGTAAATAGATAGAAGGAGTCCTAGGGAAGGACAATGCATAGTTTTTATCCCGAAAAATCATTTCCTGAGGTGGTGAAATGAGGGTTGAAGATTTGGATAGAACCCATTTAGATGAAATTTGGTATAGAGAGAGGTAGAGTCCTAGGAAAGAACATAGATTTTTTTTTATTCCGGAACACATAAAAGGAGGAAATCATCCCCTAAGGGGGTGAGAAATGGTGGATGAACATTTGGATTGAACCCATCTACGGTATAGCGATAGATAAGGAAGGACATAGGATCGTTTTATCCCGAAAATCATCCCCTAAGGGGGTGTAATTGGAGGTGGAAATTTGTTTGTGACACATTTTGATAAAATTTGGTTAAACGATAGTTTGAGTCCTGGAAAAGGACATATAATAGTTTCTATTCCAGAAATCATCCCCTAAGGGGGTCAATTGGGGGTGAAAATTTGGATGGAACCCATTTACGGTATAGCGGTAGTTGGGAGTCCTGGGGAATAGGAACATTAACATTACATAAGTAAATTGACGTTCCAAGGGTAAAGGTACCTTATGGCGGCCTTAGTTTTGAAGATGTTTTCTAAAACGGGGTAAAAGAGACGTTTGATTATGGCTTTTTTGAAAACTATTAGATGTAACATATAAAATGTTTAAATTACAAGTCAGTTAATTTAATCCTACGGTTTAGTAGAAAAGGTACTTACGGCCGTGTGATATGAAAATATGCAAAATAATACTGAAAAAAGCCTACATGCATCGATACCCTTTCCTTCATACATTCCATACTAATATTACAAATGCGAAAGTAACTCTGTCTGTCTGTTACCTTTTCATGCTTAAACCGCTGAACCGATTGAGATGAAATTTGGTATAGAGATACTTTGAATTCCGGGGCCTTCCCAAAGAGTCCTTACTAAAGATAGTTTTTATCTGGAAATTCATCACCTAAGGGGGTGAAAAGGGGGGAGAAAGTTACGATATAAACGAGTTCCGCGCGGACGAAGTCGCGGGCAAAAGCTAGTACAAAATATTAACAAAGGTATTTGTTGAACTAATTTTGTTCCTAGAAGTAAGAAAGTGTAATACAAATAATACAAAATTCGCACACTGAGGGTAGGGACATACGCTTGTTTCCTGGACTTGTCCAAGGCATTTGACCTTGTGTCATACGATGTCCTTTGGGACAAGTTGAGGGAACAAAACGTGCCAGCAGAGTTGCTCCGAATATTTCAGTATTGGTACCTTGGCCAGGAAAATGTCGTGAGATGGGCTGGGAGGCTTTCTCACGCGTACGGTTTGGATTGCGGGGTGAGGCAGGGTGGTATTAGCTCCCCCAAGCTGTTCAGCCTGTACGTGAACGATCTGATTGTGGAGCTCAGCAACACAGGTGTCGGATGCAGAATTGATGATGTTAGTATTAACAACATCAGTTACGCTGATGATATGGTGTTGCTGACTCCGTCAGTCAGAGCGTTGAGAAGGCTACTTAAAATGTGTGAGGATTATGTATGCAAGCATGGATTACTATACAACGCTAATAAAAGCGAATTTATGGTGTTCAAGGCTGCCGGAGGCAAGTTACCAGAACATGTGCCCGCCATTAAACTCAATAACAGGGAGCTTAAGCGCGTCTATAAGTTTTAATATCTTGGGCACTATGTCACCGATGACCTTAAATACCAAACAGACATAGAGAGGGAACGCAGAGCCCTGGCGGTCCGATGCAATATGCTGGCCCGAAGGTTTGCACGGTGTGATGAGCAAGTAAAAATATCACTTTTTAAATCATATTGTCAAGTTTTCTACACGTGCAGCCTTTGGACCAGTTTTACGCAGAAGACCATCAGCACTCTGCGTGTCCAATATAATAACGGTTTCAGGATACTGTTGGGGCTGCCCCGATTCTGCAGCGCATCGGACATGTTTGCGCAAGCTCGCACAGATGATTTCTACGCTATAATGCGAAAAAGAACCGTCTCGTTGCTCTGCAGGGTACGGGCCAGCTCAAACCCCATTCTCGCCACTATGCCAGACAGATACAACTCTCTTTTCATGCGGCATTACAATATTATTATGACCGCTAGGCGGTAAGTAAAACAATACCTCTTTAGTTTAAGTACTAACCCCTAGGCTAAGTTTTACTAAAGATTATGGACCATTGTAATGATGTCTGATATTGAAAATAAATAATAAATAATAATAATATTCGTCATTTACACAGAAAATAAAAATGTAAATTAAAAATTTTAATTTTCCATACAAGTGTCCTAATCCTCTTAACAGTTGTTCCAAATTTCGAATGGATAGCTTTAGTAGTTCTTGAGATATTTAACGTTGTGAAAGACGGGCGGACGTTTTTACCTTTTTGGTACGGAACCCTATTTATTTATTATTTTTACGGAATCCTAATAACACCAAATCAAAATTTTGAAGGCTCATTTGTGTAGTGCCCATTTAGACAAGAGCGTATGATTGATAACATAATAAACGAGAAACCAAATACAACTTGGCTTTTAATAACTAAGGAAATTAGGATAGGTTTTTTTCATGTCAAGATAATAGACAATAGCGTCAACGTCTAGAAAGCACATAGGATATTATATGTCATTCTCCCCCTCTATGGTTTCATCGCCGAGGATGTAGTCATTCAGACGTTGCGGCATTATCCGTGGTCTCGTGGATCTTCTAAAAACCTGTGAGGGACGAGGAACTTGCAGTGGAATTCCATAAATCTCTTTTTCATGAACGCCGTCATTTGTAGGCTTTTCATCCATTTCTGCTGGTTGGTCTACATCGTCGTTGCCTGGATTTGAACTATTCATATTTTCATCACCCGACATAGAAAGCGGCGCCTAATGCCTGTTGGATACTTGAGACTCCTGGCCATTACGTTAGCCATTAGAGTAAGTTGGATTACTGTGAAGTAGCTCAACTTCTTCGACATACGGGTCGGTTTTCGATCGAACGATTTTTTTAAATATAATGGGCCCTGGGACGGGCCACGATGGGAGTGATTCTCCGACAGGTTTTCTTCGTGGAAAACTGAATAACTTCTCATGTGGAGTCGCGTTTATCGATGTGCATAGAAGTGATGTTTGTATCTCTCCTGACATGAAGGAGGATCCTCTGTCACTGTGTATATATAAAGGTGTATTCATAGAAAAGTTCTCTGAGACACTCGATAACAGTGGTAGAAGTCGTATCAGGACATGGGTATGCGAATGGATACCGTGAAAATTCGTCGATTATTGTACTTAATTATATATTTGTTATTAGTATTCGAAGGTGAAGGTCCTTTCAAATCTATGTTTAGTCTCTCGAAGGATGATAAAGCTATGAATAATGTACCCTTTGCTTTAGCGTAACGTGGTTTTATTAGAAATATAAATAGTAAAGTTTATTTCTCCGAATATGGTACAATTGTTGGTATGTCTTACAAATTTCAGTTTCACATATCCTGCCGATATCGGCGTAGAAATATTATTGAATTTAAGTAGTTAAATCATAAATATTCAAATTATCGAGACATAAATATTAATTAAATACAACATACAATACGACAAATTCGTCTGTAGATAGCTTCGGCCACCACGGGCTCGCCTGCTCTTCGGGTGCCGGCCGCCTGTCTCGTCATGCCGCCCTTAACGACATTCTGAGAAGAGCGCTCGTCAGTGCCGGAGTTCCCGCCGCTCTGGAGCCCCAAATAGTGCGGAACGATGGCAAGCGCCCCGACGGGATGTCGTTAATTCCCTGGAGGATGGGCCGTGCGTTGGTGTGGGACGCCACTTGCGCCGACACACTAGCGGCGTCCTACTTTCCATCGACCAGCAGGCGTGCTGGCGCGGCGGCGGACGCTCGGGAGCGTCTAAAGGTTGCCAAATACCGCTGTCTCGGCGCCCAATACGAATTCGTCGCATTTGGCGTCGAGACACTTGGTTCGTGGGGCAGGGGCGCACAGCTGCTCCACAGGGCGCTTGGCAAGCGGCTGAGGGAGGCAACGGGCGACCCTCGCGCGGGCAGCTTTCTCGCGCAGAGAATTGCAATCGCAATCCAGCGCGGGAACGCTGCCTGCGTGATGGGTACCCTACCAAGGGCACCAAATTTTGATAGGTATTTTTAGTTTTTAGCTAAAACTAAACTCATAACGTTGTTAATGTAATTTTACGCAAGTAAAATTAAGTTTTGCGTCTAAAATCCTCATTAAACTGTTTATACGACAAATTAATAATAAAAGTAATAATTAGAAAATCAATAATTTCAAAATTCATTTACGGAATAAAAGCAAATGTCAAGCAGCCAGTTAAATAATTTCCTGTCAAATTGAATATTTGGTAAACATTTTATGTCATTTGGAACATTATTGTACAATTTTATTGCCATAATATAAGCATTCTTACTAAAAAATTTCACATTCTGTCTAGGCTCATAAAGCTTGTGCGGATATCTACCATTTGTTTTATTAAGGACAACGTTATACAAAGGGAACATGTGCGGATGTCTTTTTACAAATTTAGTTATCTCATATATATATAAGCAGGGCAAGGGGGGAACCTTTAGCTCCTTAAATATTGGTCGGCAATGGGCCAAATAATGGGCTCCATAGGCAGCTCGGACACATTTTTTTTTGAGATAAAAGCTCTCTGTACATCAACCGAATTACCACACATGATTAATCCGTAACGAATCACAGATGATACGTATCCGTGATATGCGGAAAGTGCAGCCTCCCTAGATGCAACGGTTCTGAGATGCCGTAGGGCGAACACGAATCGGTCTAACCTAGAACAAATATTATCTATGTGGTTTTTCCAATTGAGATGTTTGTCAATTGTAAGGCCAAGGAAATTAGCTGAATCTATAGGTTCAATTATGGTGTTGTTCAGGTTTATTTTAATGTCTGATTTGGGATTATTATAATTCTGGAAATGTATTATTTTTGTTTTGTTTATATTCAGTTTCAATTCATTATCTTCTAACCATTTGACAGCATTATATAGATCATTATTTGTCTCTATTTCTAGTCCTTCCTTATCCTTACTTTAAATAATTAGAGTAGTATCATCCGCAAACAATATACAACTATGTTTCAAGGTTGACGGCATGTCATTAATGTATAACAAGAAAAGTAGGGGACGTAAGACGCTGCCCTGCGGAACGCCACTTTTAATTAAGTCTGGATTATATAAATAATAATAAATATTACGGGACAATCTTACACAAATCAACCTAGGCCCACGGTAAGCTCAATAACGCTTGTGTTGTGGGTACTAGGCGACGATATATATAATAGATAAATACATATAGATACTTATATACATATATAACATCCATAACTCAGGAACAAATATTCGTGATAAACACACAAATAAATGCCCTGACCGGGATTCGAACCCGGGACCTCCAGCTTCGTAGGCAGAGTCACTACCAACTGGGCTACGGAGGCCGATTAGATTTGTATGTCTGTTTTTTGTGGTCTTTTATCCTTGTTATTTCAGTGTATTGTCTTCGATTGCACAATTTGTAGCCAGTGGTGTGCGTTACCCCTTATTCCATACTGGTCAAGTTTGTCGAGCAGTGTTTTATGACAAACTAGGTCAAAAGCCTTACTCATGTCCAGTTAAGCGCACAATATTGATTGCTTGTCATTTAGATGCTTTGTTACATTTTCGATCATCGCAAAACACGCAAGAGACGTGGAGCAGTTTTTTCGGAAACCAAATTGATATGGATTTAGAACCTCAGCTTTTCTAAGGAAAGTTTCTAGCTTACTATACATTGCCTTTTCGAATACTTTTGACATTATGGGTATTAAGGCAATGTGTCTGTAGTTATCCATCAATGTTGGATCGCCTTTTTTAAATAATGGTTTGACTATTGAAAGCTGTAAGCGTTCGGGGAAGCACCCCTGTTCAAATGATAGATTAATGATATAGCTAATAGGTAGAGCTATTTTATGTGCACATAATTTTATTATTTTAGTAGTAATTTCATCATGTCCAGTTGAATTTGTATTATTTAAAGATTTGATAATTTTGACAATTTCGTATTCATTCATCGCAGTAAGAAATATACTATGAGGGATATTTTTTATACTGGATTTATTATTGTTGGAATACGTGCTGTCGTGAGATTGATTAATAAAGAATTTATTAAACAATTCACAAATCTGTTTAGGTTGACTATATATGTCATTGTCGACTTTTATTTGATTGATTTGAGTATTTTTTGAATTAGTTTTATTTAATTCACTTTTAATAATATTCCATACTACTCTGCCTGTATTCTTTGAATTATTTATGTATTTAATGTTATTATTTCTCTGAGACTGTACACTTCTTTAGAAGTCTGGAGTATGTCTTATACAATGTATTTATTATATTTTTTGTTTTGATCGTCTTTATGGTACTTAAAGTATAACGTTCTTTTTTTGTGGCACGATCTCCGCAATCCCTTAGTAATCCATTTATTTCTTATAGGTTTATCTCTCAGTTTGACTTTAATTGACGGAAAACACAAATTGTATAAAATGATTAAGAAATCATAGAATGCCTCAAAGGATTTGTTACAGTCTGGTTCTTTATACACATTATTAAAAGTAAGGCTTGATATATGATTGCAGAATTTGTGTATGTTTTCCTGACAGTAATCGCGCCTTTCCTCAATCCAGTATTCAATTATCTGTTTAGGCTGACCTGTTTTTGGGATGGAGAATGATATATACTGTCCAGTATCATGATCGGACAAGGCAAGCTTAAGTGTCTCACTTACTACGCAGGATACGTCAATATTTGAGGCTATTAGATCGATACACGAATTCTTTCGCGTTGCATTGTTTATATGAATATTAAAATTAAAGTTCATCAGAAATGATCGCAACTCTTTCGATTGGGTATTGGTTTTAAGTGTATCTATGTTCCAGTCACCGCAGATTATAATTTTTTTCTTGTTGTTTAATGTCAATTTAATAAGAATTCTTTTTCACTTATTTAAGAACAATTGAATATTAGGTCCTGGTACTCTGTAAATACATATAATGATTATGTTTTGATCATTTAGTTCTATCCCGCAACATTCGAAATAATATGCGCTGCATAATTTTTGAGAAATTTCCAACTGTGTAAATTCTATCCCATCCCTTATTAGTATACAGGAGCCACCCCGTCGATGATTGCTCCTCGAAAAATGTGCAGCAAGTTTGTATTTGGATATTTTTAAGTTATTTTCTGTCCCATTCTTAATAAAGGTTTCCGTCAAAAGTCCGTTTTGGTGTAGTAACCGATAAGACACCATATGTTCAGCATGGTGGTTAACATTTGACAAAGAGGCCTTCCTACAGGTCACGAAAAAGCTCATTGTTAGAATTATTAGCGGTCTCTGATTGGGTTAAATAAACAAGATTATTAGAATTAACATGATTGCCAGCACGTGCAACATTCAATAAGTTGTTGCAGCTAATATCTAGTTCAGAAATGAATTTTTTTAGGTCACTTAGAGCAATTTGAAGTGCGGCATTATTTATATTACCTATAGAAGGTATGAAAATTTTCTTAATGTACGGTATATTCTTATTATCATCGAAGACATGAGCGTATTTGTACAAAATAACATCGGAGTGTAGAAGTCTGTTAAATGATTCGATACGCCTATTAAAGAAATTACAATATTTACTTAGTTTATAGCTAGGTACACAGATTATTACATTCGTATGGTATATGTCCTGTAATTTCGATCTTATGAAAGCTATCATGCTATAGAAATCCACGGTATGATTAAAATCCGAAGCACCAATCAATATGATGCAGTAGTCTTCCATGGTGAATTTTTCAAGTTTCGTGTCAATTCCTTCCAACATGTTGTAAATACCACAGTTAGGTTTTACATAATGGCAAATTTGCTTCTGACGAAAAGTTTTTATAGATGTTTTGAGAATTGTATTACTATTATTGTCGCTAATAATGCAAATTTTCCTCGCTGCTGTTGAATTTTGCTGTTGATGATCGGAGTATATCTCCTTCTCGGCTTCTAGTGTTGTCGCCGACTTTGGCGGTGAAAATGGAGAAGTTGGTGAGGATGCAGATGTAGGTATAGGTGCTGGCGTAAGTGAAGGTACAAGTATGTTAAGATCTCCCTGGGGCAAAGCCTGGTCATTGTTGTCAGGTACCATCGTCAGCGACTCATCATACCTTAGACGTTACGGAGTTAGGCTTTGGGGTGTATCGTCATCACTATCGAGGTCTACTATACACTATTTCTGCGCATATACGGCACGATGCCGTCATCTGTTTGACATCATTAATAGTATTAATTCCAGGGTGAGAAAGAGCGTCGTGCAGCTCGTACAATTTGCTCATAAATGCGCATACTCTTGATAGAGCGTCTGCGGCAGTATTTTCAACACCCGGTCTGTAAATAATGTCATACTTGTTATAAATAGTTAAATGATATTTATAAATATTTAGATATTTATACAAAGTTACATAATTAAAAGTAGTTTTATTGACTTCTTGTGATTGGTCGAGATATTGACAGTTATCAACGACCAATCACAAGGGAGCATAGTAGTAGGGATCAGAATTAACAGCGGGCATTGCAGTGCCATGCTGGTCATTCGTTTCTCGGCATCGGTGATAATCACTTGTTGTATTGCTGTTAGTTAGCTAATTTAAATTGTACTGCTGTAACTGTGGTAATAAATCTGATCATCAAATTCATGAAGTTTTGCATTCATCGCCCTTACTTCTTAGTTAAACTATACGGTTGTCACATACTTATAACATGACAGGTCTAACCTCCATCTTTCGATTTTTTAATTTTTAATTTTGCTTGAATGATTTTGATCGAAAATAAAGCTTACGGATTTTTGATCAGTTATAAGGAGAAAATGCCTGTGTACGAGGTAGTGGCGCCATTTTCAAAGACTTTCGACGACAGCGCAAGCTTCTTTTTCGACAGAAGCGTGTTTGCGTTCGATGTCTGACAAAGTTCTTTAAAAGAAGGCAACGGGGCGACCCTTTTGTGATATTGTTACAGCTATAGTGAACTCAGACGCGTCAGTTTCTACCGTCAAGGTTTCTTTGTCAACAATAGCAGCCAAAGCCGCCTTTTCGATATCTGATTTCAAAAGTTAAAAACTTCGCTGGCCAATTTCGTTGAGAGTTGCAACTTCATGCTGTCTCAGCCGACGATGTAGACCAACCAGCAGAAATGGATAAAAAGCCTACAAATGACGGCGTTCATGAAGAAGAGATTTATGGAACTCCACTGCAAGTTCCTCGTCCCGCACTGGTTTTTAGAAGATCCACGAGACCCTAGAATAATGCCGCAACGTCTGAATGCCTACATCCTCAGCGATGAAACCATAGAGGGGGAGAATGACATATAATCTCCTATGTGCTTTCTAGACGTTGACGCTATTGTCTATTATCTTGACATGTAAAATACCTATCCTAATTTCATTAGTTATTAAAATTGATACATAATAAACGAGAAACAAAACACAACTTGGCTTTTAATAATTAAGGAAATTAGGATATGTATTTTACATGTCAAGATAATAGACAATAGCGTCAACGTCTAGAAAGCACAAAGAAGATTATACGTCAATGTTGCCGCAAGAAAAATGTGAAATGCCACATATTCAAAATAATATTAGAGTTGCGGGGACACAATATCAAAATAATGATAATTGCGGTATAATAAAGATGAAAACTATATAGTATTGCTAAAAACGGTGACATGAAAATCATGAAGTCATATTGTCCACAAAATTTAATATAAATCCAACGTAACCAAACTCAAGAAATACATAAAATCAAGGTCTAGCGCAATATATTTATGTACTAGCTTCCGCCCGTAACTCGCTGTCGGCGTGGCTCCGGGATAAAAGTATCCTATATTTTTATCCAGGCTATAAACCATCTTCGTGCCAAATGTCATAGCCGTGGCGCTCTTATTAGACGATATTTAGGTATTTGCGGAGGTGAGGCAGACGGAGCGGGAGACGCGCGTCCCGCGCACCCCGCTAACGGCCTTATTCTGTTGGCATCCGTATTCGGCTCGTTTTTGCGGATCATACGATCAAATGTTTGTCTTCTTGAATAATTGTTTTATTTTTCAAATCTTGGTTGATTTGTGTAAGATTGTCCCCAAATATTTATTGTTTATTTATTTATTTAAATCTATTTTTTTTAAAGAAAATAAGGAATAATAGGTAGTTACAGTTCTTAAGTACATCGTAGTATGATGACATCAATTATGGACACTTACTTTCCAAAGATATGTTAGTACAGATTTCTTCATCATCAATCCACCTATCGTTTTCCCAGTTCCTATGTGGGTGCTTCCGTTTTCCAAATACGTAGAACTGATAAAATAATAGTACATCTTCACTTCCTAAGGGTGAACGTCACCAATTATGGATTGTACTAATATATTACAGGTTTTTTAAACCGAAATAAAATCGATTACTTCTAGGTAAAGTTATAGCGCCGGTTAACACCCGCTTAAGAAACCATCAAAAATAATAAACAAATAGCTATGTTCATCTATTTATCTCCTGGCAAATTATATTATTACCATGTATGTCTTTCCCGCTCACGGGACAATGATGTCCCGGACCTTTGGGAGGCATGCGTGGGGCTAGGTACCTACAAAGTACCAACGGAGCCAACACGTAGAGGCCCTTTTGACAATTTAATGAAATGCAAGGAGTATTATTACCATAATTATTACCTTTGTTACATAAGTATGACTGACTGATCAAAAACTGGATAATTAGACCACTGTTAGTCAGAAGAGCATTTTATTATACAGGGTGGTTATTTTAAGACCAGCAATTTCTTCAGTACATGACTATGTATATTAAAAAATGTAATTTGACCAAACATCATATAAAAATAACAAATTCAATTTGTCTCTTAAATACCTAAAAGTGTTATGTCACTGCGCTCGCGCGGCGCGTGCTGCCTACCATGCTACCTCGACCAGCGGCCACACCGCGATGGACCTTGATACTCTCAACAAGCCAACAAGATTGGACTTATACTTGGCTCTATACTCCAGGCAAAATACGGTTTCGAAAATCATTAATTTATAATAGCGTTTTTTTGTATATTTCATTTTTAATCGTTATTCTAAGATGCTTTACACAAGAATCCAACAAATTTTTCAACCGGAAGTAATTATATAAATATAAATTAAGCTTTAATTGTCTTTTTTTGTTTGATTTATGTTGAATTTTTTAAAGCAAATGTAAATTTAGGTAAAAGCCTCCTCGATCTCATGCCATTTTTTTCGGTCTTTAGCCAACTGCATCCAGCTAGGTCCGGCGACCTCAGTTATGTCATTGGTCCAACGTCTTCGTCGTCTACCTTTCCTTGTTTTGCCTTTCGGCCCTGACCAGTTTGTTGCTTCCAGTGCCCTTCTTTTCTCCTAATATCTGGCGATATATGGCTTTTACCCGAATGGGGTCCATATAAGAAAGAAAAAATTGCATAAATCTTTTAGATTTAGTAAATATGTACTAACACAAACAATATGGAATAAATAAAGCTAAAATAAATATATATATATAAACTAGCTGTTGCCCCGCGACTTCGTCCACGTATAACATGTTATCGTCTAAATGTTTGTTTAAGAAATTTAAATGTTTGTTTAATAAAAAAAAAACATTGAAATTAGTTTTGTACAGTCAGCATCAGATAGTTAGTAGCAGCCTAGGTAACCAAATATATCGCAACACGTCTTTGTTACTATAGGTGTAAGGATGTGTTACGATATATTTGGCTACTTTGGCTGTTACTAACTATATGACGCTGACTGTACCTAGTCTTTAAGTAAACAGTCTAAAACCGAAGAAACAAATCTCTCTTTATTTCAAAATGTCTTGCTCTCTATACAAACCTTGAACCCTATTTGAACTCTCATAGTAAATAGTCTGAAACCGAAGTTACAAATTTCTAACTTTAAAAATGTCTTGCTCTCTATACATAATTCGAACCCCCTTTTAACCTTCTTAAGTGATTAATAATTAAAAAACCGAAGTTACAAATCCCTTACTTTAAAAATGTCTTGCTCTCCATACAAACTAGAAGAACTGTATATCCTAGAAGTAGGTATTTTTGTCAAGACCAATCCAAGCATGTTCAGTAACGTTTCAGAAGGCCGCAGATTTCCGACACGTAAACAATACAAACAAAAATTGAAAACTTTGCAGGGTAGCAACAACACCGCGCTAATCAGAGGCGGAATCTTGGGAATGGCACTAAACATTTTCAATAAAATTCCAGACCGAATTAAACACTGGTTATTAATAAATTTAAAAGACAATTGACTTCAGATTCAGATTTGTTTATTATCATAATTTTACAATTGAAATCATAGTACAATGAATATACAGATAAAAATGTGTTAAAATTATAACTTGTCAGTTACAATAAAATACAATAGATGTGTACAGTTGTGTACAGAATTGTTATTATTTGCAAATAGTTTAATAATACTTATACTCATAGCATAATACTATTACATAAAATAGAGAAAGAAAACATAATACAAATATTAACGTCAAGCTTTTAAGATCTTGTTATTTAGTCATTTGAAAGAAATTCTTGTAAACTATACAGTGTTTTTTCAAGCAATAGTTGTTTTACATGGAAGCGAAAAGAGTTGTCGTTCGTTATGGTTTTAAGGTTTGAAGGTAGCCGGTTAAAAAGTATTTGTCCTATTAACTTCGGAAGTTTTGTGCCTATTCTAAGTCTGGGCGAGGTTGTTTTGAAGTGGATACTTCTTTGCTCGCGTTCTTGTATAGGGGTACCGTTCAAAATGTATCACGTAACTTCCGGATTAACTTTTTGTAGAGAAGCCTAATCTGATTTCAAATAATTGTTTGTTACATGTTTTAATCCTTCTTTATTTGCTATTAGTTGTTAATCACAAAATGTTATTTAGTTTATGTGACGGGCATGAAAACTATGCTGAAATGACCGCCATTTTCAATGCCTCGCGAGTCAAACGAGCTACGTCAGTCAATGTTGCTATATATACCGATTTATCTGTGCTTATACAGATTTTAGTGAATTAATGCAGATATATATTTTACGGGGACAACCAACAAATAAGTATCCACTTAAACTTAATTAACGGTTGTATCTCGGACACAACCCGCTTCTTTTTTTCTTAGTTATTCGCATTTCTCATTGATCTCGAACTATTTTCACCTCTCCTTTGAGGTATAACTTATATATTGGAAGTTTTGATGTATGTTAAACGTTGGATAACGTTTAACATACATCAAAACTTCCAATATATAAGTTGAAACTGATGTTAAGATACTAAGTTTTCTTAAATGTTCGCGACACGTGTATCTGTCCTTTGCATAGGGAAGTACTCTAATTGCACGTTTCTGGATCTTTAGGATGCGCTCATAATCCGTACTGTTGCCCCAAAGCATTATCCCGTATGAAAGTTGAGAGTATATGTACGCATAAAACAGCTCTTTTAAGCAACTTTCTGACACAAGTGGTCTAAACTGTCTTAGAGCATAGATCCCTCTTGCTAACTTACTGCATAATGTATCTATGTGATCTTTCCATGACATTATTGGATCAATCATTTCAATCAATAGATCAATATTTGATTGAAAAGTGTTATTTTACCATTAAAGATTACTTAAACGACCCTACGACATAACATGGTTCCATTCCAGACATTCCTTAGTTATAATATTCTTTAGTTATAGTATTTTTTGAGAGTTTTTGACATGTGTTTGAAGTATTTAACACCAATCACTGTATTGACATTTTTTTTTCATTTTTATAAATATATTAGCTGGCTGAAATATTTTGTAAACCTACATTGTGGGTAATGCACAGAAGTCTTATATTTTGTATACCAACAATACTTATAAACGTTGTTACCTATGTTTAACAAAATAAATTTAATTGAATTGAAAGTACTTAATTTGTATTCTAATAAGTAATTTTTATGCAAAAATTTAAGTCTCTAGCTCTAAAAATAAAGTTTCCCCCATACAAACTTTGCACCCCTATTTACCCCCTTTAGGGGTGGAATTTCCAAAAATCCTTCTTAGCGTTGCCTACGTTGTAAAAGGTAGTTCTGGTGTAAATTTCAACTCTCTAGTCTTAGTAGTTTCGGCTGTGCGTTGATGAGTGAGTGAGTGAGTGAGTCATATCAATAACTCCATACCGACAAAAGATATGTTCACTTAGATAACGTCACATTTATTTGCTTTAGTGGGCTTATTTTTAAAGGGGCGTGGCGGGGGAGGCTTTCTTGGTTGTTATTTGGAGAAACAGCGGTGGCAGAGTGAGTGCGAGATGTGAAACGGCATACTTTAGTGTTTTGTGATGGGTATCATGTGCACAAACAGCTGGCAAAGTTTTGCAGCTGTATAGGGGAACACCCTGTAGTACTTTGTACCCGACTGCCTCAGAAGGAAGTTTATGTTTTTCGAGCGTATGTATCATCATATCAGCCGAAAGACGTCCACTGCTGGACATAGGCCTCCCCCAAAGAGTGCCACAATAGCCGGTCCTGCGCCACCCGCATCCAGCGGACTCCCGCGACCTTTACCAGGTCATTAGTCCACCTTGTGGGGGGCCTAACCACGCCGCGCCTTCCGGTACGTGGTTGCCACTCGAGAACCTTTCCGCCCCAACGGCCATCGGTTCTACATGCAATGTACCCCGCCCACTGATACTTAAGTTTAGCGATTCGGAGGGCTATATCGGTTACCGTGGTTCTGCTGCGGATAGCCTCATTTCTGATGCGATCGCACAGAGAAACTCCCAGCATAGCCATCTCTATCGCCCTTTGAGTGACTTTGAGCCTTCTTATGAGGCCTATAGTAAGCGACCACGTTTCCGTTCCATATGTCATCACTGGCAACACACACTGGTCAAAGACTCTCGAGACACTCTTGAGACACTGCGGAATATTGGACGAAAAGATGTGCCGTAGCGTATGTATACATGTATGTCTATAACGAAGATGAGGAAGGGCCGTGGCCTGCTGCTGGTGGAGTGGCAGGGTCTTTTTCCGCACTCGTTTTTAATAGAATCTACTAAACAGCAAGTAAATATACTTCAGTTCACCAACTCGTTTAGGACTTTAGTCTAGGTAGTCGCTATCCGGCGCAATAGCCCTAAATGCTTTTGATATATTTCTGTATGAATAAATAAATCTATTATTCGTACAGTCCATAATTGGTACCATTACCCCCCCCCCCCCCCCCCAACCATGTGCTCGTGTCCGAATCCGATTTACACCCGACTACTTACTACCTAACAGTTCTAAATACGTATTCAGGATAACTGAAGATTTTTATTGACATCTTGTCAATATGCTCCAGCTACCTATTAATACGTTTTAGGTGCGGATGTAGAAACGCTTTAATGTAGTAAATATCGCATACCTTATATTTGTTATTCTATCATTTCGAATGTGTTCTCCAGCATGTATTAGCGTTTCCTATTCCTTTATATATTTTTATTTACCTTGATAACTCGAAATAATTGCTGCAAAAAGGCGTATTTGCGTGCCAGGTAAACATTCACAGGTCCGTCGTCGGCAGTGGCCACGGGCGTACTAAATTGTACTCGCCACCGCGCATGCATGACGCGGACACCCGGTTTTTCAGACAAATGACCAAATGTATTGAATTATCAAACATATTGAAATTCTAAGAAGCCGGTAGATAGATCTACCAAAAAGCTACCTATCACAACAAATTTCATTGTAATATTCCAAATAACTTTTGAGATATTTCGAGTTTGGTGGTAAAAAAGCACTGTTTTGAAAGGCAAAATCTATCGAGGTTTTTGTAAGCAATCGTGATTTTACGAAGTACGAACATAGCCAATGAACTGAAGATATACATATCAAAAATTTGGATCTCTAGCAATAGTACAAGTATACTAATAATCGGTTTGGAAAAGGCACTTTTTCGATGCGCAGCTGCATACAGCGCCTTAAGCGTGATTGAGTAACAAACATGTAAACATCTAAACGTCGAAACATCTAAACATCTAAACCTCGAAACATCTAAACATCGAAACATCGAAACATTGAAACATCGAAACATCTTAACATCTAAACATCGTAACATCTTAACATCGAAACATCCAAACATCCAAACACCGAAACATCGAAACTCCGAAACATTGAAACATCCAAACATCCAAACATCTAAACATCTCAACACCGAAACATCGAAACATCGAAACATCAAAACATCCAAACATCTAAACATCTAAACATTTAAACATCTAAACATTGAAACATTTAAACATCGTAACACATAAATAGCTAAACATCTAAACATCTTAACATCCAAACATCTAAACATCGAAACATTTAAACATCAAAACATCGAAACATCGAAACATCGAAACATCGAAACATCGAAACATCGAAACACCGAAACATTAAAACATCTAAACAACGAAACATCTAAACATCGAAACATCGAAACATCTTAACATTGAAACATCTTAACATTTTGACACTTAAACATCTCAACAGCTAAACATCTAAACATCTTAACATCGAAACATTGAAACATCGAAACATCTTAACATCTAAACATCGTAACACCTAAATAGCTAAACATCTAAACATCTTAACATCTAAACATCCAAACATTGAAACATCTAAACAACGAAACATCTTAACATCGAAACATCGAAACATCTAAACATCTTAACACCTAAACATCTGAACAGTTAAACATCTAAAGATCCAAACATCTAAACATCCAAACTTTCGCATTTATAATATTGAATGAATGTTGTTTATTCACTATAAACATAATATGGTACAGGTACAGGTGTTAAAGAATTATATATAGAGTTCCTTATATACAGAGTTTCTAGTACGATTAGCCATCATGGGCAAATGAAAGTTATTAGATAGTTACAATGAAAAAAGTCAAATAGAATTTAACATAAATATAAAGTCCAAGTCAAATTAAATTATACATATATATGTTAAATCAATCAAATTAACGCATTTAAATTCAAGTTAAGATACTTATGTCATCAAATTTTAAATTATAACTGCATTTCATCATTGTTAAGTAATAATTAAAGTATACTCGTAAAATAGTCAAATTGAAATAAAAGTTAGCTAAAAATAAAAAGAAGTACCTACCTAGGGCGGCACATAAATCTGAAATTTCCTGGAATTTCCTGGAAGCAACGGGACATAACGGTGAACTCTAAAGAAAGGGCTGCCACAATAGATCACTTGCTGGTCGAAGCGGCACATTAAGGCCCACAAACAAAATAATAATAATAGCTAAAAATATTAGTCAAATAAAATTTGGTAAGATAAAAATAAATCCGTACAATTATACATTATTCTCGAATTTAGAACATTAAAATAAAATATAAAAATTAAGACATCCCTCAAACTTTAGTACCTATTTAATTTATTAGTAGGATACAATACAATATACATAATCTTTATTGCTCACCAGAAATATTACATAATAGAAAAAAAAGGTAAATTAAACAAAGACAACAGGCGGTCTTATCGCTAAAAAGCAGACATCTAGACAGAGATATATCACGCGAGCCATTTCTCGTAGACACCTGTCGTAGCCATGTGTATGTTCAGTTGTCCAAGACCGTGTTGGCGAAGATGAACGTCTGCGCAGAGATGAAGCCGAGCGCGCGCAGCACGAAGCGCGCGTCGAGCTGCAGCGCGCGCAGCACGCGGTACCGCGCGCCGCGGTGCTCCAGCATGCGCAAGAATTCGCGCATGCGCTTTCGCTCCGAGGCCGCTGCAACCATCAACGACAATCAAAACTTGACGAACACCAGCAGCGTAATGGCGTCATTTTTCTTTTCGAACAAAAAGTAGTCATTCGACATCATTATCATCATATCAGCCGAAACAGATCCACTGGCTGGATATAAGCCTCCCCCAAAGAGTGCCAAAATGATCGGTCTGGCGCCACCCGCATCCAGCGGACTCCCGCGACCTTTACCAGGTCATCAGTCCACCTTGTGGGGGGCCCGCAGTAGTCATTCCAGAGTATCAACTGTCATTTTGGGATGGTCCAACGCTCGTTTGAAAAGTTATGTGATTACCTCACACGAAATCTATCTGACGTGACATATCGCATTGAAATAGAGAGTCATTTTCTCAACAGGTGGTGTGGTCTATGCGGTATCGGTAACCTGTCATCCGTGAGTGTCAACAGCGCAATGCAATACTCCTGCGCAAGTACTTCTGGTGAATATAAAGTGGCCTTACTTGGGGTCTTAATGAGCTGCGTGGCAGTAAAGATTTCCATATCCTTGCAGTGTGAGGCGGCCGATTCCAGCTGTATGATGTGCCCATAGGTAAAAAATAGTAGGTTGGGCACGAACACGACTAGATACATTACGAAAGACGGAGTTGTGAGTACCTGAAATATAACACCAAAATAACACTATTAATGAATGAATGAATGAAATTTTTATTTCGTGTAACCATGGACACATGTTGTTAGTAGAATTTACAAAACTAGGGGGTTAGTAGTTACAGCTAAACTTACATTTAAAACAAAACAACACTAACATGGGAGTGTAGTCCCTCGCAGTGTGACATGTAGGGACAGTCAACCCTGTCCGCTATCATGCGCAGAATGCTGTTGGGACTGCGGCGCACCCTGCGCACCAGGGATGCTGCGCGCGTACGCATGCTTGTATAAAAACAGTCCACGCGCGCCGCCGCGAACATCCCTGATGCGCTACAGAAACGACGCAGTCCCATCAACACTCGGAACGCATTATTATACTGGACCCTAAGGGCCCCATATGCCCGTTGCGTATACTACTCCCATAGATTGCAGGTATAGAGGGAGGTGCAAAACGCCCTAAACAGTGTTTCTTTCACCTCTTTAGAGCACCTTGCAAAGCTGCGGGCGATCCTATTCGCCCGGACCGACAGGGCCCTACGTTCTTTTTCCATGTCCAGGTCGTCTTTGAGGTCGGTCGCGATCACATGGCCTAAGTACTTGAAATGGTCCACTCTATCCATAGGGGTACCATTGAGGCAAATGGTAGGAACTTCCACTGTTTTCTTGCGATCGCACTCAAATACCATGAACTGGCTCTTAATTAAGCTAGCACCAATTTCTTTATAAAAACATGACTGTGTTGATGAAATATTTGCGTAATAAAAAGATATGTACTTATTGATCAAAAAATATAAAAGATTCACTTACCTTCCCCTGGAATCCCAATATGACTAATAGAAACATGCCCGTCACTTTAAAGATGGAGAAGATCATATCGAAGACCAACTGTAAAAAAAAGTGCAAAACATCTAAGTTCAAATAAATTTTACAAAAACCCTACAGCTTTTTAAGATGAAATAAAGTAGACGCTTATGTATTATTTAAAATCAAAATAAATCCTAGCTTTATTGCTGCATATCCTTCTAAAATGTTAATGTAATGGATCAATACCCTAATAAACAGTTTATTTATTAATATTAAAAACAAGTAGCTCTATCTAGGTCAGATCCCGTAAAACGTAATAAATCTGTTTACTTTGAAGCCCATTTAATCTTTTATTCCGTTTTTTCTATTGAATATTTAATTGGGTACTTAAAATACAATTTTGTCACCCTTACCAACAATTTAAGTGGATTGTCTGTAGCGTCGAGCATTTCCAAGATTTCTTCATAGATCTGGCAGTATGGCTGCGGCGGCTGGCGCCCCACCACCCGGAACCCGTATCGCTGTAGCCTCCTCTTCAGCACCAGCATGCGCGCGTTGAATAAAGATAACACCAGAAACTTTCCCGAATAACTGAATGCATTAAGCAACTCTGACAATGTCGTTGCGAAGGTTGTTATTGCTGCCACTATCTCCGAGTGATTGAAATTGAGAAACGCCCAGCAAAATACTCCGGCATAACTGAAAACGTATACTGAAATGTAAATTAACGCTTTCATCAGTCGTTTCTGCAGACTGTTGAAAACAAGAGACGAGTCAAGCGTGACGTCAGTCATCCTGTTTTGAGTGAAGAATGTGTATATGTATTCATCTCCACCCCACAAGGACACGACTTGAGCAGTGATGAATTGCGCAAAACCAGAAAAATAGATAATGTGGTTCATCGTGTCCTTTAGGTATTCTGTTGTAATGAAATATATGATGTAGGTGAAGGTGGCGGTTAGAGTGAGGCAGTAGGCCTGTGCGAGGCGGCGCCAGCGCGGCGGCACGGTGCGGCGGCTGTACATGCCGCAGAGCAGTCGCGCGCGCATCATCCACCGCAGGTCGCACACGTAACGCTCGTCGGGCGCCGACATCGCACAACTTGGACACGTCTTCCTTTAACAACTCCAAAACGCACTCTGAATATAGTTCTACTCATGCATTACATACTCGTACAATGCCATCACATTATCTGTGCACTCCATCATATTTGAAGTATAAATAATACCGAATCAATATTTCGATACCTGACTGCACGGTGGTCATTGAGCTTTAAAGGAACGTATGTTACCTCAAGAGTAATGTAAAATGTCACGTTTTTGAAATACTATTTGAGTTGCGGAGGCGAGGGTATAGGATTTCAAATGCAAAACTCATTTAATTCCTGCGAGCTGTGCCCCTAATTCATCTATAGAATAAATTAAATTTATGTTACTCAGTGGATATTTTAATAGGAATTAAAAATGACTCACGCGAGAACGGGCCGTGTCCGGCCCGGGCCGTATTTTCAGAAAAACGACGACGTTTTTGCGCAGCCGAGCCATACCCAAGCTCGACTGAGCCACGACCGGGCCGTGCCAACAACGAGCCGCTTCCGAGCCTCACCCGTGGCTCGGCCGGACTTAGGTATGGCTCCGCCGCGGAAAAACGCCGTCGTTTTTCTGAGAAAACGGCCCGGGCTGTGGACACGGCCCGTTCTAGTGTGAGTTTACTTAAAGAAAATACCAATAATTGCAGCTAGGCAAAATTAGTACGTAATCCTATGTGGATATCAGATTTTATGTCCAAAAAGGAACGCGGCCATCGTAATTTTACATAAACTCTACTTATCTGCTGTTAATTTTTTAGAAATAAAGGCATTAAAATCGGGTGCCTGCGGGCGTAACATGATTGCTTTGTATCACATCACGCTCATTCTTTGAATCCATCACGCTCTGACGAGTACGTGAGTGCGAGAGTAACGGATGTGTTATCCGCAACGATAAGTGATAAAATGGTAACCATAATACATGTGTACATACATAATACTGGTGAATGTATAGCCACAGAAACCAAGGTGACCGACTCAATCAGACTGCTAATTGCTCCCGATCTCGTCAGGACATTGGCAGTTTGCAGCGGCGAGGTTGGAGGCGCTGATTACAAATTATTCGGATCAAGCAATCGAAATCGAGTGAGGTTTCCGGAACAGTACTATGCGTTGAGATTGATAGGTCGATCGGATACTTAGTTTTGCATTCCGATTTGATATGAATGTCCAATCTTCAACCTGTCCGCGAAACACATTCATAACAAACCTAGCAGTAAACCTCAATTTTAAACATTGTAGGATTTTTGTTGGAATAGAAAATAAATACTTAAATCCATATAAAACATCCAAGACTAACTACTGGGGGCCGATTTTTGACTTTCGATTTCGAGCGCTCGAAAGTTAAATAAAAGTAAATACGATTGTGGTTGCAAAATTGCAGGCACTTAATTGCTACCGATAGAATTGAATACGAGTGTGGTCAATACCACTTGTTTTTAAATTTTCTATCGCTATTTCAAAATAGCGAATCGTTATTTTTGACAGTTTTCGAGTGAAAAAGTCGAGCGCTTGAAAGTCAAAAATCGGTCCCCAGGTCGTGCTCTTCAAAATCTGGGGGCACGGGTGTGCCCCCGCCAAGACGAGCCTAGCGAAGCGCTAGGACACTACGTACCTTTTCTCGAAGCTCTTCGTCGTTTTTTTGAACCCTCATAACTAGGGGTTTGGATTATAGATACCAGATAAACAAAATTCTCGAGATATGATGTCATTAGTGGACTTACTCGTATTTAAAATATTATTAAGTTTCAATTGCATAGCCCTTAAGAAAAAATGTAAATGAAAGCATTTATTTCTGACAATTGCACATCTATAATTATGTTAGTAAGACCTATACCTCACTTTACTTTAGATTTTATTTATATCTAAAAAACGCCGATTTCGTCACTAATTCACTCACTCACTCACGTTGATCATCAAAAGGGCACTTTCCGAAGTCCTAGAAAGGTGCAATTTGGTATGTGGGCTAGTATTATAGGCCAAACAAATTAGATCCAAAAAAACGTTTTGAGGAATCATTCGGTCCTAAATGCGTGTAATCCCAGAAGGTGTGCATAACATTTGCGAGCCCAATAACCACGAAATTTTAGCTCTTTTTCTTCAATTTTCCGCATGTAGCACAAAAACAGTACGATGGACGGAAAATGCAGAACTATTGTATATAATGTAATGTGAAATTTTATTTTCTACATTACACATCTATCACATTTTTTGGGTTCCGTAGCCAAATGGCAAAAAACGGAACCCTTATAGATTCGTCATGTCTGTCTGACTGTCTGTCCGTCCGTATGTCACAGCCACTTCTTTCCGAAACCATAAGAGTTATACTGTTGAAACTTGGTAAGTAGATATATTCTGTGAACCGCATTAAGATTTTCACACAAAAATCGAAAAAAACATTAAGTTTTAGGGGTCCCCATACACAGAACCGAAACTAATTTTTTTTTTTCATCAATCCCATACGTGTGGGGTATCTATGGATAGGTCTTCAAAAATGATATTGAGGTTTCCTATATGATTTTTTTCTAAACTGAATAGTTTGCGCGAGAGACACTTCCAAAGTGGTAAAATGTGTGTCCCCCACCTGTAACTTCTAAAATAAGAGAATGATAAATATAAAAAAAATATATGATGTATATTACCATGCAAACTTCCACCGAAAATTGGTTTGAACGAGATCTATTAAGCTCATTGCACTGAGGCTAAGAATGTTTGGTCAGTTACCTGTCCCAATGCTGACCCGCCTGCCAATCCTCGTTCCCAGAGGCAGTGGGACGAGCCGCTCTGCCAACTAGTACGGAACAATCTAGTAAACACGTCAACTGGTCCGGCAGATCGAGCTCGTCTCCTTGCCACGGCGGAGTGGGAGTCGGGTCTGTGGCTACAGGCTTTGCCTTCACCGTCCATAGGCACACTCTTAGACAACTCCACTTTTAGACTGGCGACTAGTTTGCGAATAGGGGCAAAAACAAACGCCCCACATCGGTGCCAATGCGGGGCGATGGTGGATCGCCTGGGTCACCACGGTCTCTCCTGCAGTAGAAGCACTGGGCGCATACCCCGTCACGCCAGTATAAATGATGTCACCCGAAGGGCCCTTGTCAGCGTCAAAGTTCCAGCCATCCTGGAACCCGTTGGTTTGGCAAGGGACGACGGCAAGAGGCCCGACGGCATGACGCTGGTGCCTTGGAGGATGGGATGGCCCCTGGTCTGGGATGCTACATGTGTAGACACCCTCGCACCGTCCCATCTTCCAGGTACCAGCAAAAATGCCGGCAATGCTGCTTCTACAGCAGAAGACCTCAAACGCCGCAAATACAGCACCCTCGGTAGCGGTTACATGTTTGAGGCGTTTGGGGTCGAGACTCTGGGGCCGTGGGGACCAAGCGCACGCCGCATTTATAAAGATTTAGCGGCGCGCCTAAAAGAAACCACTGGTGACCAGAGGGCTGGCCAATACTTTGCACAACGTGTCAGTATCACCATACAACGTGGCAATGCGGCCAGCCTTCTGGGCACACTACCGATCGGCACTGATTTGGGAGATATTTTTTATTTATAGGTAGTTTTTAGTTTTTTATTAATGTCAGTTTAAAAAAAATAATTGTTCTAGTAAGTAGTTTTTTTTAATACGTCATAAATCGTAAACCGCAATTTATTTTAGGGACCCCTTCATGTGCGAGTCCGACTCGCACTTGGCCGCTTTTTTATTCTATGGATTTTTCAGCAGGTTCAAACGACAACACAGTTAACTGACCATTCGTGACCCTTATTACAATGCACATAAAGTGCACGGGTGATTAGTTAATAGTGTTGGCGATGGTACGAGTATATTTTTTTCAAAGATGTAGAATTAGTAGAGTTTGGCTGGTAGAGTTGCCGTGCCGCGTGGAGTAACGCATTGTACGAACGTTGGGTAGGTCTACATGTCACATTTTTAATGGAATTCAGCAGGTTCAAACGACAACACAGTTAACTGACCATTCGTGACCCTTATTACAATGCACATAAAGTGCACGGGTGATTAGTTATTAGTGTTGGCGATGGTACGAGTATATTTTTTTCAAAGATGTAGAATTAGTAGAGTTTGGCTGGTAGAGTTGCCGTGCCGCGTGGAGTAACGCATTGTACGAACGTTGGGTAGGTCTACATGTCACATTTTTAATGGAAAATTTACAGTTAAATTGTACCGACGCGGGTTCGGAACGTTACGTAATTACCCCTCTGATATATTTTTAACGCTGAAAGCTATATGAGGTCAATACCAAGATACCAACCAGGCCAAAGTAGTCTTCTAAGGTTCGATACAATAATAAAAGTAAAACAATTGTGGGTAATGTGCTTCGAGGTCCTTAATTAAAAAAAAAAAGTATTTTCTGATTAAAATTGCGTATAAACTATACAGAATTAAAGATACAGAACCAAGTTACTCTCAAGTTAAACACACCACACGCTGATAACATCAATTCACCTACAAATGAAGTTAAGGGCCCAAATGCAATTCTCGCCGAATGTGCGCGCTAAATTTCCTCCCCTAAGTTAAGGCATTTATTTATGTGATTTTTCATTACGTTCAATTTGCCGTTCTTGAACGTATTCGTTGAGTTATGTCGCCGAATTACCTCTCCGGAGGTTTGTATGGATAGGAGGCGTTTATTTATGAGCGTGGCATTGGAAAAACGATTGGCAAATTTTACTTTTACCTACTCTAGTACTGTATGCCGAACGAATATACTCGTATAAATGAGTATAAAACAATCGAATAATTATTTCAAATGATACTGATTCGGGTAACATTTTTTGCGATTTTTTTACTTTCAATGGGATAGATTAGCAGGGTCTAACATCACTCTTCGAACGCGCGTTAGGATATAATATAAATGTAATTTTCAGCTCCGAGAAATGTTGTTTTTAATGTTCGTAATGTTTTTTTTATTTAAGAGTTATCCGCTTGTTGGTGGAGGTTTTTCCATTTCTCTGTGTCGTACGCCAGCTGTTTGATTTGCTGATACGACAAGGCATCAGCTTTTTCCGTTATTTGCTCCATATAACTGCACCGTGGTCTTCCTCTGCCTTTCCTTCCTTCTATCTTTCCTTCCAGTATGGTTTTAAAGAAGTTGTCCTGCCGTATCAAATGAACCATCATTTTCCCCCTTCTAGTGCTGATGGTGTTCAAGATCTCTCTCAGCGTTTTCGTTTTCTGTTTGTTGATCCTCAAACCCAATTCGTTGAAAGTTGATGTATACGTCACCATCATCATCATATCAGCCGAAACACGTCCACTGCTGGACAACGGCCTCCCCCAAAGAGTGCCACAATGACCGGTCCTGCGGCACCCGCATCCAGCGGACTCCCGCGACCTTTACCAGGTCATCAGTCCAGCTTGTGGGAGACCTATCAACGCTGCGCCTTTCGGTACGTCGTCACCACTCTAGAAGGTAGGTCCCGCTCCCGGTACCTTTTTTATGTATGCGTAGTTGAAATTAATTCCGGTTCCGGAATTATGGCGAGGCCGTTCACGATCTGACGAAAAGATTGATTTTTGAGCTTCCAGTGTGAAGAAATAATGAAGAATTCTACTACAGAAAAATTACTGTAGACTGAAAAAGAAACAAAAAAGTTTTATAACCAAACATAATAACAAAAAAATGTTTAGTAACTCTGTAAAAAAATCTAGAATATCACCATAAAAATAAACTTAAATGTTCGCGATCTCGTAACTTTCAACGACAATCTAAGTTTTTTTTTTATAAAAAGGATAGCTTTTTTTATTATTTTAGTTTAAAAACCGGATAGATTTTTAATAAATTATCCAGTATTCCAAAAATCAATTAATATTTGTACTAAAAAGTGATGTGATACCTATCCCATTGCAAATAAAAAGCTTCGCGAAAAGTTACTCGATTGGCTGAATACCATTTGATTTGCGATAATAGTTTGATTGTGTCTTCAGCTCTTCAGTTAAGTTGATTTTATATACATAGAGCTAGTTTTTTAAACAGCTATTGGAGGCTGGTTTTACGGTTATTTTATTAAATCTTTATTTCGGACTTGTATTGCATCCATATACTGTTAGTATTTTACTTAACCTAGGTATGTTAGTCTTAGTCTATACTAGTTACACATTATTTATAATATTCAATTTACTCTTTTTGCACACCAATTGTGCAACGGACTTAGTCTGCCCAACCCAGTGCGACAAGATAGGGCAGTCATACCTGTCTGCAATGACACTTAGAATGCTGTTGGTACTTCCCCTGAGTCGGCCCAGCATCGACACGATTTTTTTGCGTATGATCGCTTGAAAACCGTCCGTGCGGGCCTCGGTGAACATACGCGAGGCGCTACACCACCTAGGCAGTCCCAACAGCATCCTGAATGCATTGTTATAATGAACATGCAGGGCATTATACGCTCTTTTGGTATACTTTACCCACAGGCTGCTCGAGTAGAATGATTGACTATAAGCCTTAAATAGAACGATTTTGACATCGGTGGAACATCGAGCAAACCTGCGGGCCAGCATATTCGACCTGACTGCCAATGCCCTGCGCTCACGTTCAATATCCATACTAAGACACTCGATATAACGTACATATATCATATCCCGTCAATATAACGTTCAATTTGCAAACATTCCGGTTTTCTCTTGGTGTTCCGAGCAAATGTTGGCGTTCTTTCCCTGACGCGAACAAATGATACGCCATGTGACGTATTCTTGAACAGTATGACTATGAAGTGCCTACATTAATTGTTCACCGTTCCTTTCGTTTTAATTGAAAAACTTAAAAAAAAAAGCGGCCAAGTGCGAGTCGGACTCGCACATGAAGGGTTCCGTTAAATAAATTGCTTTTTACGATTTATGACGTATTAAAAAAAAACTACTTACTAGATCTCGTTCAAACCAATTTTCGTTGAAAGTTGAAATGAAAATGAAAATTAATTTTATTTGAAGGATAATAACTAAATCAGTAGGTACAATTTCCTTACATACTACTTGTCTTATTGCTAATACATATGTGTGAGCTTTTATGTATGCTCGGTTGCGTTGAGGTTAGAACACCCGAACTAGGTCTCAGGGTCCTTTCCTCTCTGCAACCGGACGATATGGACATGTTGTATTTAAACAAGTGGTTGCCAAGGAAGCAAATACTAACTTAAATTACCCTTCCAGCCCGTAAACTAGAGCAAGCTGTGTTTTACGGGCCGGGGTAACTAAGCCTAAACCTGAACTAATGCTCTTACCTTTAGTTGATAAGAGTAGATATTCGTAGGTATGTTAGTAGGAATATATATATATATATATATGATAGATATAATTGTATGTGTAATTGTAGTTTGTGTAGGTAAGTGTGTATGGGTCTACGGATTAAAGCCAGTGAGTAATTTTTCAGTTTCATTATAATTGAGGAGCTGTAGCCAAT
This sequence comes from Epinotia brunnichana, assembly GCA_963854355.1. Taxonomy (NCBI): domain Eukaryota; kingdom Metazoa; phylum Arthropoda; class Insecta; order Lepidoptera; family Tortricidae; genus Epinotia; species Epinotia brunnichana. The sequence continues at coordinate 969,171 of OY977945.1, read as the reverse complement.
CTTTTACCTCCTTTTTGCATTTAAAATATGTCAGTGGGTAAATATTGAGATGTTTGTTCAGCAAATTATAAAGGCGGATGCTTATGTGGCGATAATGGCGGGCAGCAAAGGTGGTTTTGTAATTTTCTAGTTTGCATAGCTGGTAGTTTCTTCGTCTTTGATTGAGGCTGTCACTATTAAATGGTGTTTGTTTGTGTTTCCGAAGTACAGTTTGCTGGACAAAAGCTTGTCTTAGTGTTAGAACATCGGCGTCCTGGCGTCAAAATCTTTATTAAGCATCACTTTAAGTACGGCTCTGTGTGCACGTTCTAGTCTTAGGAGTGTTTTTTTGTCGGAGCCGCCCCAGATTGTGATGCAGTAAGTGATGAGGGAGTGGCACATCGCGTAATATATTTGCATGGTAATGTACATCATATGTTTTTTTTTAGATTTATCATTCTCTTATTTTAAAAGTTACAGGGGGGGACACACATTTTACCACTTTGGAAGTGTCTCTCGCGCAAACTATTCAGTTTAGAAAAAAATGATGTTAGAAACCTCAATATAATTTTTGAAGACCTATCCATAGATACCCCTATCCATAGATAGACCTATCCACGTATGGGTTTGATAAAAATTTTTTTTTGAGTTTCAGTTCTTAGTATGGGGAACCCCAAAATTTATTGTTTTTTTTTATATTTATATTTTTGTGTGAAAATCTTAATGCGGTATACAGAATACATCTACTTACCAAGTTTCAACAGTATAGCTCTTATAGTTTCGGAAAAAAAGTGGCTGTGACATACGGACGGACAGACAGACAGACAGACAGACATGACGAATCTATAAGGGTTCCGTTTTTTGCCATTTGGCTACGGAACCCTAAAAAGGGAACCGCCCTCAATACACCTACCCACTGAAAAGCACAAATATTTTGTATACCAAAACCTTCTCCAGAATATAACAATTTTTTTTGAAAACCAAAAAAAAAAAAAAAAAAAATCGGTTTAGCCAAACGCGAGATAATTGTGGACAAACATACATACAAACATATGGGTCAAACTGAGAAAATTCTTGTTTTTTGGAAGGTGGTTAAAAAAGTCTTTATCTTGAAAATGATAGAAAATAAAAAGAATTTAAGTAACTCTTTGTCAAAGAGCCTCATGAAAGTGGGGATTATCTAAATGATAGGCTGGGACACGTAACAAGAATAACAATTGTATTGATTTTAACACTTTATTTTTTCGATACTAAAATTCGTCTTTATCAGAATAACGATGATAGACGATGATCAAGCTATAGTAATAGGTTTTATAAAAAAAACCGGTCGAGTACGAGTCTGACTCGCGCACCGAGGGTTCCGTCCAAACGTTCATACTCCAACTACACCATACCCGTCACGTCACGACCCCATTTATTCATGAAAAATCTTAACCATTTTCGTTACTAATAAGTTGCAACTAGTATGTTTGTTTATCAGCGATATTTTTGTATTACCGAAGAAACGCGTACCTACCGAATTCGATTATCATATTTTTATTTGAAAGTAGGGAATTTAACGATAATTTTATAGGAATTTGAAGACATAAATTACATACAAAAGTAATTAAAATGCAAACTTAGTTAAGAAATGATTTTTGATAAATAAAATACGGTAGATCTATCGGTAGATTTCATTTCATTTTTCTTGTATTATTTATGTTACTCTTAATAATATGTAATAATTTCAGAATTTTCACTTTGTAAACTTCGGAGATAAGGCGGGGGAATGGTCACTGTATCATCACTGTACTCGGCAAGTCTGTGGTTCAAGAATACCCAAAAGGCATACAATGCTCTGCGCATCCAATTTAATAATGCCTTCAGGGCGCTGTTGCGGCTGCCGCGCTTCTGCAGTGCGTCTTTTATGTTTGCCGAGGCGCGTACAGACGGTTTTGACGCCGTTTGGCGCAAAAAGTCTGCCTCTCTCCTGAATAGAGTGCGCGGGAGCAGCAACAGCATCCTGAAAATGATAGCTGGTAAGTTTGATTGTCCCTTGACAAAAATACTTACTGACCGTACCAAATCCCTTTTTACCATAAAGTACTAACCTAGACTAAGAATAAATAACACCAGTGGACCTCATAGTTGTCTTGTAATTAATAAATAAAAAAAAAATAAAAAAATGATATTTTTTTCAACAGTTTCCTTAATAAATCAAAATTTAACCACTGTAGAAAAAAACTAAAAACGGTATTAGATAGTGCAACTTAAGTTCTAAGCCCTTTCATATGATGGTTATCATATGCATTTGATCTATTAATTAGATTTGGGTTTTTTACCTCCCTTAATATTCGTCACACAGAAAACAAAAGGTATATTTAAATTTTTAATTTTCCATACTCGTGTCTAATCCTTCTTTACAGTTGTTCCATATTTCAAATTTATAGCCTTAGTAGTTCCTGAGATATTGAACATTGTGACAGACGGACAGACGGACAGAGTCCCACCATAAGGGTTCCTTTTTTACCTTTTTGGTACGGAATCCTAACTAGGGCACACGCGTAGCTGAAATAAAATCCACGCCAAAAACGAATTTAAGCAGTTCATTTAAATTGAGTGTAACTTAAGAATTATTTGAGATACATAGGGGAGATGTGTGCAAAATAATCCTCTTAAGGGAAAATCTTTACTGTATTCAAATTTGAAGACAAAAACATTAGATTTAGATGTTTATGAATACTCAATTTTCTTACCTAAGTAACTGCATACTTATTTCTCATGTTTTGTACGTAGTTAATTAATTACGTTACGTTTTCTAAAAGTTTGGTAAAGGATCATTTTATACATACGTATGTATAAAACGAACCCTAGGGTTGGGTTAAAATGATCCCAGGGATCATTTTGTACTTAAGATTTGTAATGTAACAACGCAGAAACTGTCTGCTTGCTGTTTTATAAGGCATTCCTTCTTTAACGGCATTAAGAGCCTTTAGAATTTCTTCCTCATGCCAATTTTGGCGAGTGGTTTTATGTTTATAAATTCGCGCCATGATCTGTAAAAATAAAAATACTAATGGGGTAAAACGATTCCAGGGATCATTTTACACGCCCAAAAAGGGATCATTTCACCTCAAACACCAAATTTGAAAACATCGATCAAAATATAACATTCAAATTCAACGTGCGTCGGTATAAACATCGTTAAAATATATCTAAAGATCATTGTAATCCGACAATGGAACACAATATCAATAAAACGTAACATGAATAAAGTATTGGTATTCAGAAAATAGGCTTATCGTAGATTAGAGACACATTTTTTAATTATTTTGTAATAAAACCACACTGCGTACTCACACCGCCATGACACTTTGAGAGGCAACTGGCGGGGTCGCGGGGCAGACGATTATTGTATATTTAGATAGATGGTACTAGTAGTCGCTCGGATAAGATGGGGAATCATTTTACCTCGAGGGATCGTATTATACACATGTATGTCCCCTATATCTGACGCCATCTGGCAAGATTTGATTCCTTAAAGTGCGAATTTGTCTACAAGTTTTGTAACGGGATACTCGCCCGTGGGAAATATGATGGGTGAATTTATCACATTTTAATACGTAGGATAACGTATAACTTAGCAAGTACATTAGTGGCTGGCACATGAGGCAACTGCTATGTGAAGTGTTGAAGTGACGATCATTAAAATAAATAAAGAAAATAAATAAATAAATAAATATTACGGGACAATCTTACACAAATCAACCTAGGCCCACGGTAAGCTCAGTAAGGCTTGTGTTGTGGGTACTAGGCGATGATATATATAATAGATACATACATATAGATACTTATATATACATATATAACATCCATAACTCAGGAACAAATATTAGTGATAAATACACAAATAAATGCCCTGACCGGGATTGATCATTGTCCCGGCAGTTATTTCAAACGGTCTAATAGAGGCTCGACCGACACCTTACGAGACTCGCTATACATGGCTAAGCCGAGTCAGAACGATACCCCGAAAATAATATGACTCTTTCTAGGGTATCCATTAGGATACCCCAGAAAGAGTAATATTATTATCCATTAGGATATAATTTTGTTCACTAAACTCACCCAGGGGATCGTGCTGGATATGACGTACAATAGGATCACCTGGGTACTGGATAAGTTTCTCCACTAGAATCACTTGCAAAGTAATATTATTTTCTGGGGTATCCTACTGGATATACTTCTGTCCACTAAAATCACGTAGGGGATCGTGCAGGATATGGCGTACAATAGGATCACCTGGGTGATCTCATAGGACACCAGACATCCAGGGCTTCTCCAGCAAGGAATTAGAGGTGGGTCTTTTCTTGGACTCTTTTGAAACTGACATTTTCTGTGTGACCGAGCACTGGCTCAGGGAACATCAGTTGTCATTATTTAGATTTCATAACTACGACATAATTAGTTCGTTTAGCAGAGAGAAGGCCATCCGCGGAGGCTCATTCATAATAGTAAAAAGTAAAATTAGATGTAAGGAAAGGAAAAACATAGTTCAGCTATCGATTGAGCGAACAATAGAAATGTCATGTGTGGAATTGGAAAATTATATAATAATATGTGTGTATAGGCCACCTTCATCAGATTTTAGCCAGTTTGAGGCAGTAATGGAAGATGCTCTCAAACAGGTCTTTGATACCAGCAAGTCTATCATAGTTTGTGGAGATTTTAATATTAATTTACTCGATTCCGCACATACACAGACAGGAAGATTATTGAATTTATTTAAATCTTTTGATTTGTTTCCTTTATTTTATGAACCCACCAGAATTACAGCTAGTACAGCAACTTGTTTGGACAATATTTTTTGTAACTGTGAGTCTACAGACAAAACCATATTGAACTGCTTCAACTCAGATCACAGCGGACAGAAAGCCTGTTTTAAAATGAATATTCAAATCCAACACGAAGTAATTACTTATAGTCCCGTTACTGTCAATCGCATGAAAAGTTTCAAACATATTTTATCACACGAAGTTGCCGTACTCCCTACGCATAACATTGATCCTAACATGCTGTATAAAGACCTGTCTAATGTGATACATGGCGTGCACAGAAACATAATTATTTACACCTAGGACTTTCAAACATGATACACCGAAAACAAGGTTTAGTGACTGAGCTACAGTTGGTATTCATAGAAGTAGGAATAGACTGTATGAGCTGTATGAAATGAAGAGTTTTAATCATGAAAAAAAATTCGTTGAACATGTAAGAAATTATTCTAAAATATTTAAGAGAGTCTGCGCTGCAGCTAAGGCTATTTATATAAGTAACAAAGTTCGGTACGCGGATAATAAAATAAAAGCAGTCTGGAATGTAATACGAAATGAAACTGGCAAAACGAAACCCCGTGATAGTAATTACAGATTAAAAATTAACGATCGGATCCTGACTGCAGACCTTGAGGTAGCTGGCGCCTTTCAAGACTTCTTTACGACCATAGCTTTGAATACTACACAGTTTCTAAGCTCATCTGTAGCGAAGACTGTTTCTTACTTAGATTCTAATACAAACGCCAAATATGACAAAGAACTTCACTTTGAACACGTTGAACCCCATGAAATCATAAAGGCATTTAAATCCCTGAAGTTAAAGAAGACCGCAGATCTCTTCGGTATGTCTGTAAGAATTATGCAGCCCGTCATCAATATCGTGGCACCTTACCTTGCAGTTGTGTTTAATGCATGTGTGGACGTGTGTGTGTTTCCCGATTTGATGAAACTTAGCAAAATCATTCCTTTGTTTAAATCAGGTGTTAAGAATAATCTTGGAAACTTTCGCCCAATTTCCATATTACCGGTTTTGAGCAAAGTGTTTGAAAAGATCCTACTAAACCAGTTGCTTCGACATTTCAACACAAATAATTTACTCCACAATCAACAATTTGGTTTTACCCGGGGCCGTTCGACGACTGATGCCGCCTCTACACTTATGTGTCACGTTTATGACACATGGGAACACTCGCAGGACGCTATAGGCGTTTTCTGCGATCTCTCCAAAGCTTTTGATTGCGTAGAGCATACGACACGCGTACACAAGCTCAAACACTACGGTCTGTCAACTGATACCCTAAACCTTCTTGAGTCTTATTTAAGTCAAAGGATCCAGACCGTCGTTGTCAATCAAACTAAATCTAATAGTTCAACCGTCAAACTTGGAGTACCACAGGGATCAATTCTAGGACCTTTTCTCTTTCTCATATATATAAATGATCTGCCTGATTTAGTGAAGAACAAATGTGAGATAGTGCTTTTTGCTGATGATACTTCGCTAATTTTTAAGGTTGATAGGAAGCTAGATGACTATTGCCATGTCAATGAAACTATACAGGAAGTACTTGAATGGTTCACAGCAAATAATCTACTACTGAATGCGAATAAAACTAAATGTGTAAAGTTCTCGCTACCTAATGTAAGACAAGTTGACACAATTATAGAATTAAATGGAGATAAACTTGAACTGGTGGACCACACGCTATTTTTAGGCCTCACGCTGGACCACCAGTTACAATGGACGCCTCAAATATCTGTTTTAGCGAAGAAGCTCAGCTCTGCCGCATATGCATTAAGACGAATAAGACAATACACAGACGTGGAAACAGCCCGTCTGGTGTACTTTAGTTACTTTCACAGCATTATGTCTTACGGCATAATAATCTGGGGGAAAGCTGCTGACATCGATACTATCTTCGTCCTGCAAAAGAGAGCAATTCGATCTATCTACAACCTAGGCTCTCGAGATTCCTTGAGAGAACGATTCAAAGATATAGGTATCCTTACAGTAGCATCACAATACATACTAGACGTGATAATGTACACACATAAAAATATCAAAAATTTTATTAAGCATTCTGAAGTCCATAATTAAATAATACAAGAAATAAACACAAACTAGTCATGCCCAAATTTCGACTGCAGAAAGTAAAAAAATCTTTCATGGGTAACTGTATAAGCTTTTATAATAAAGTACCCTTAGACGCGTGGGAGCTGTCTTATGGTTCATTCAAGCGATACGTTAAGAATGCTCTTCTGAAAAAAGGATTTTATAAGATCAACGACTACTTGGAAGATAATGAAACATGGCCAACCGTTCAGTCTCGATAGTCTTCGCTTACAGGCTATTGGTTTAATTTTATTTATAATCTGACATTAGAGACTCTATACATCTCTGTATACTTAATTATTTTTCTTTTTAATTTTAATTCTGACATTAGAGACTATACATCTCTGTACATTAATATTTTTTTTTTTCAATTTAGTTCTGACAGAGACTATACATCTCTGTACCTTATTATTTTAGTTTCTAATATTATTTTATTTCTGACTTTAGAGACTCTTTACATCTCTGTAACAATTATATTTGTAATGGTCGTCGCTGAGGGCGAGCCACACAAATCCTTCCGCCTGAAGGGCGTTGCGAAGGTTTCCTAGCTAGCTCAGGGGTAGAAGGGATTTCCACTAAATAAAAACAACAATCAAGTCAGAAGTAGGTCGGTGGGACTGTGATGCCCTTTATTTATAAGCAATCTTAATATTACGGAATCTAAAGCGGGGGTTGCAACCCCGTTGCAAAACGTAGTCGGTAATCGGCAGCGCGGGAGCGCTGAGGTAAACGCGGGGGACCCTTCGGGAAGAGCCTCGGGTGACGGCCTGGACGCCTGGTAAGGGTGCCGGCGCAAACGAGGACTGTTCCTTCGGGAACGGCAGCGCGGGAGCGCTGGGGCAAACGCGAGGGAGCCTTTCGGGAAGGGTCTCGGGTGACAGCCTGGATGCCTGGTAAGGGCGCCGGCGCAAACGAGGGCCTTTCCCTTCGGGAACCCTAACCTGTGCAGCTGACGCGAAGAAACACACCGCGCACAAGGTGGAGTCAACCCTTGCGACCGTATCGGAGCGGAGGCAAAGACTGACTGGCCGGGCCGGGGCGCGCTCGCTCTTTTATACGGTCGGTCGCCTGCGGTGTGTGCGCGCGGGGCGTGAAGTAGCCGGACCCTCATCTTGATCTCGGTGGTGTAGCCGGACGCCGCTTGGTGTGCGCCGTGGCTTGTTATGCGCGGTTGGACCGTCGCATATTTATATTTGTATTAATCGAAGATTGGGGACCATTTGGGAACTATACATCTCCCGGTGCACACGTGCCCAGGTTTGTAAGGCTGTTGCTCATAAAATAAATGTTATATTGTATTCATGCTTATTGTTGTGTTGACTTGTGAAAGAGCCCATGTGGCCAACTTACAGAATAAACATTTGAATTTTGAATTTGAATTTTTTGAATTTGGACATATTCGTCCAATACGATCACCTGGGTGATCGGGTCAGGTGATCTTAAAGGATGTGTGCCTAAACATTTTACTTCTGGCATTACATTCCCATAAGGCTCGAATACATTTGACAACACGCTCTCGAATCTATTTCAATACCTTTACCACAGGTTTGACGTGAGTCGCATTTACTTTCCTCGCAAGCGACTATCGAGTATCACTAGTATGAAGAAACTACACGCTGCCCCTGGCGGTCACTCACAGAACTAAAAATCTTAACTTTACCAGGAGTCACTTAGACTTTAACTTTACTCGCGATCGAGTTAACGAACGTTCGTATAGTTTAATTGATTTTTCAATATTCAGCCTAACATCATCTTTATCGTTTTAATTTAAATGCTAGCGTTTGTCTGTTATGACATTACAAAATAAGCGCATCGCGACGTCGACACAACATGGCGGATTGGCAGAACGTGTGCCATTTATTTGGATTTTTAAATACAAAATACGCGACAATCCGAATTTTGCGGATATAGCTTGCCAATTCAAAACCCTTATTTTTATACGTTCTTTAATTTGAGATATGTGTCGATCGGATCTACAGATAACTTTTGACAGAATAATATGTTATCACGGGCCATTTTGCAAGTGAATTTATAGTAAACTACAGTCGCTACGGTATTCTTCAATTCGAAATGTCACATGGTAGCAATTTGTAGTACGAATCGAACGTTAAATTACGCATCAATAACTAAACGCTAGCGAATAACGTTTTGCAGTTGTTTTCGGAGTACACCGGCAGTATGGATTACAAATTTGGCAGAACGAATCGAAGAATACCGTTGCGAGATCGAAATCTATTCGAAGCGCGTTAATTCGATCCCAAAAGTAGTAACCGAACGTGATTTTTCGACACTAACCCTACAGTTTAAGAAAGGACAACAAAAATAAAAAAATGTACAAATGTTATTTAAGTGCATCTCCAAAACGACGCAATTCGAAACATGTCAAGTGATATTCGATCTTAAAGACGTGACTGACCAGCATCACTATATTTTAATGTCTGAAACTCACGAAAGTTTTTAACATTTAATTAAACGTAAATTTTTCAAACATTTTCATAAAACGATCCACATGGCATAATTATATAGAGAAAAATAGGTCAATTTAATGACACGTGCCGAAATTTTCGTCCAGTAACTCTAATTCAAAGCCCCAAGTTCACCGGTCCGCGACCAAAACAAACGAAGAACATAATTCAGGAACAGAAAGCACTTCCTCTATTTGCGTACACACAGAACTTAAATAAAAAACGGTAAAACCTCCTTTCATCACCGGTTGCGGTTGGTTTGGCGAAAACCGCGCGCTTTCGTTTTGTGGCTTAATTCTGGCTGTTTCCGACGTGTTTTATTTTGGGATTTCGTGATTTGGGAAACGTGTTATTTTTGTGTCATATTTATGTATTTAGCGGTGTAGCGAATGTATGATATTGTGTTCGTACTCGTACCTACAGCAGGTTTAACAGTACTCTTGAAGTCTGGCATTATTTAATTTATATTATCGTGTCACGTTTCGTACGTTCTAGCGTGAGTCACGCTAGAACGGTCCGGGCCGGACACGGCCCGTTCTAGCGTGAGTCATCCTCAATTCGGTGTGCATGGTAATGAATGCTTGCAATTCATATTAAAGATTGACGACCGCTTTGGCCTAGTTGATAGAGTCTGGCTAATGAAAGTTGAGCCTTAGTTTTAAATTAAACTTTTTATATGGCAACAGTAAAATCGTTGTCAAATGTGTCAAACGCCTTAAATTTGTATGATGTCTCATCTTGATACTTGAAATGGTAACTAAGAAAGTAACTGTTCGATAATAAATTGGACCATTTTTGCTTTTTAAGACAATTAAGGAGTGGCTTACTGCTAATATTATTCACATTGAAGTATATCATACAAAGTTCAATTATTATATCTTGTCAAAATTACAATTTTGGAGAGTGGTTTTGATTATTCTTCTTAAATATATAAGAATGAAGTTAAGAGTATTACTCCATATAACTTTACTTCCTGAGTTCCTTCTGCTTGATCAGTTGCATTGTGTGAATTGAAGAAAAATTATAATTGTTCAAGTATCATTATTATTTTATCGCGCTATACACAGTGTTGCAAGGTTGCGACACGCTGTTTTTTTTTCAATTTGCCGCTCTTTTCAAGGCTCAACTTTCATTATTAGCCAGACTCTAGTGACCCTTGGGTTCGAATCCCGGTAAGGGTAGTTATTTATGGGATGAGCACGAATATTTTGTATCTGAGTCATGAATGTTTTAATGTAAGTACTCGTATATATGAGTATTTATTTAGCTATATGTACCAACTATAAGTATGTTTATCGTCATCTAAAACCCTAATACAAGCGTTCCTTAGTTTGGGACTTAGTTTGCGTTGTTTCTGTAAGATTAACCCCAAATATTTAATGCGTGAAGAATTGTGAACGTGTAAAATAATGCATCAAAATGTTTTGTTTTTCAAAAACAATTTTCTTGGTTTCCAATTACTACAGTAATGTAAGTCTTTGTGGGTTCACGCACAGAATAAGTAATAGTACAAGTTTACGTACGTATTCTATACACCCACTCACTAGTACGTAAACGTATTACAGTATTTCCTAAAATTACACTTCCTGTCTTCAAAATTTTTTGCAGTTTCCGATTCAATCAACTTTCTGAACGGTACAGCAAGTTTCCGCCAAATACGAGAAAAAAGTCTCTTTTCACTTTGCATAGGGATTAGTTGCCCAAGAAAGTTAAACGGACTGAAGGCGTTCCGTCTTCACGTTTAGTTCCTGTTTTAGCATTGAAGAGTCAAATGAAATAGTCATTTAATCTATCCAAATATCATAAACCCTCCATGATGCGTTCAAGAACCGCACATTATGACCACCATAAAAATAAACTGTTTTGTTAGAACAAATTTCTTATCTGTGGAAATGTTATTATTACTAAATAATAACATCGAATTCGATAATATTATTTCATTCAAATTTCGAACGTGTCTGAAAAACAAAGAAATTTGATTTAACCTCTATTCTAATATCAGTCGAGATGACGTAGTTCGAAATGAATTGTCAATTTGCATACAAATTTGAGAAATGTCGCACGTAAGTAAAATATCGAACGATATGACAGTTGGATCCGACTCTAGTTTGTCTCTGAATCAAAAAAAAACTATGACAGCTGCCAGGAAACGACGCTGCGATGCCGGTCATAATATGCGGCTCCTGAATGCATCATGGAGGCTTATGATATGTGGATAGATAAAATAGTGTATGTAACTGTACATAATTAGGCATTAAAACACTCGTGTGATGTTACTAACCCTCACTCGTGTTTAATGCTCTTCATTATGTACAGTCACATAAACTACTATTACATGTAATAGTAATTACAAAATAAATAAATAAATAAATAAATAAATATTATGGGACAATCTTACACAAATCAACCTAGGCCCACGGTAAGCTCAGTAAGGCTTGTGTTGTGGGTACTAGGCGATGATATATATAATAGATAAATACATATAGATACTTATATACATATATAACATCCATAACTCAGGAACAAATATTCGTGATAAACACACAAATAAATGCCCTGACCGGGATTCGAACCCGGGACCTCCAGCTTCGTAGGCAGAGTCACTACCCACTGGGCTACGGAGGCCGTTAAAAAAATAAAATATATTATAGTATTATGTTTTAGTGGGAACTGTCGAGGAGCTAAATGCATGTTTATTTGTAATCTAGCTTGTAAGTAACTACAAGTATAAAATATATAATATCAGTAGGTATTATAACATTGAATTGCTAAAGGGCTTGTGCACAAATCACGCGAGGTTCGATAGGGGAGGACCGGGGTCAGGAAAAAATCACGACAGATCACGTTGGGGGAGGGGGGAGTATAAGGAGACCTCACGTGTATTTTTTTACAGTGAACGAAACTAAGAAAAAATATCTACCACACGAGTACCTAAATACTTTTTCTCGGGGTCGTTAAACATAAATTTTTACTTAGCACTTCAAAACAGTGAGTTTATTTTACTAAGATAAAAAAAAATACTATGTACTACTACTATACTAAAAAAATATACGTGAGGTTATGTTGGGGAGGGGGATTAGCCAAGAACCTCACCAAATATCACCAAGGGGGAGGTCAAAAAGTAGCCGGAAAAACCTCGCGTGATTTGTGCACAAGCCCAAAGTAAAAAGCTTATTTATTTATTTTGCGATAGATTTGATCGTGCAGGACGTTAACACTGCCAAATATATGTCCCTATCCACGATGTAATCGATTGTCATAAAATGCTTATGCTTTTGAAATGTCTCTTTTATAAACATTTTAAAAGCAATAATGACAAATGTAAAGATATTAATCTGTCATTAGTCCGATAGACCCTTGATGTGATAATATTGTATCCTGCAACCTATTACGTCGTACAATGAATCCGTTTCTCATCAGGTACCACAAAACGCCGCAATCTAGTTTCGACACCGTGCATGCAAACCATGAGGGTCTACCGCGAACGGCTTTCGAAGTTTTCCCTCTCTGTCCCACTTGCGCACGTATTCGCAAGTATGACAGAGAGGGAAAACTTCGAATGCCTTTCGCGGTAGGCCCTCAGTTTAAAATGAAAACGTAATGCACTATAAGTACAGCCCATTTAGTACAGAACTTTGATCATTATTTGCCTCTCAGTTGCTCTTACACGTTCTTAAGAATGTGCGGGATATTGAATTGAATTGTGCATGTCGTTGTGTACACAGTTGTCTAAACAGAGCAAAAATGTAGTAAACATAGGGGGAAACTGTTTTGGCTTCTGTATTAACTATATTGCTAACCTAAATATCGTACGCTGTTCGTTTTCCATTGCAATGAATAATAATAGAATGTTTCCCGAAACTCATGCGGGCAACCATTTTCCCTGGTCAACAGCGCCCACGGGAAGGTGCGGAAACATTTTTCCAGAAAACGCTCAGAAAGTGCATAAACTTATTTAGTCATTGTAAAAAATATGGGAATATTGCGCGTTATTTGCAGTCACTTGCAACTGCTAATTGAATTCGGTTTAAACTAATTATTGACTCGGATCTGAGAGCACAGCCTCGTCACAAACCCGGACCTAGTTTTATAACGTCTTTTTAGGGTTCCGTACCAAAAAGGTAAAAAAGGAACCCTTATGGTGCGACTCTGTCCGTCTGTACGTCTGTCCGTCCGTCCGTCTGTCACAACGTTAAATATCTCAGGAACTACTTAAGCTATCAATTTAGTTAGCTACAAACTCAGGAACTACTTAAGAAATTTGGAACAACTGTTAAGAGAGGGTTAAGACACGTGTATGGAAAATAAAAAAAATAATAATACATATGACGAATATGATGGGGGGTTAAAAAATCAAAGTTTAGTAAATATATCAAGTGGGGTATCATATGAAAGGGTGAGAATGAGTTGCACTTTTAAAAACCTTTTTTTTTACAGTGGTTAAATTTTGATTTATTAAGGAAAATTAAGAAAAAAATACCAGGGCCCGGCCCTTGTTCTGAAATAATTACATATGATTAAGAGTAACATAAATAATACAGGAAAAATAAAACGATATCTCTATCTAGCTTATTTTATTTTATTTATCAAAAATATATACTTACTTTTGTATGAAATTTTATATCTTCAAATTCCTGTTAGATTATCGTTAAAGTCTTTCAAATAAAAAATAAATACCTAATCAAAATCGGTACGCGTGATAAAAAGCTATCGCTGATAAACAAACATACTAGGTTGTAAGTTGTTAGTACCAAAATGCAGAAGGCGCTTTGCAACGGTAACTTCTACTATGAGCTGTTTAAGATTGTTCAAGAATTAATGGGGTCCTGACATGAAGGGGAATGGTGTATGAAAGTTTGAACGGAACCCTCGGTGCGCGAGTCAGACACGTACTTGACCGGTTTTTTACAAGCATTCGGTCTGCCTTTTGGTATGTCATCGCCTTTATCCGTGCGTTTTTCTGCGTCTGATAAACTGAAACTCAAAATATTCTTTATTCAGGTAGGCCTAGGTAACAAGCACTTTCGAATCGTCAATTTTTTGATACATAATATTGAACAATTTTTTTAGAGCTAGGTATTTATAAATTCAATTGTAATGCGTCAAATATGTAGGTACAGTATAAGTGTCAAAATAATTAATAATAATTTCACAATAAGATCGTCACAATATAAAAGAAATTATAAAAAATACTAGTCTAGAACGAAATATATATTTTTCGTAATATCCGGGTGTCAAAAACAAGATTTTCAAAAAATATTTCTCAAAAACTAAGCATATTAGATACGCGGAAGTTTTAGTCTGGCATTTTTTAGAATCTAAACTACAGTAATTTGTAAGAAAATGGGGATGTAATTTTTTTGGCTTCTGTAAACACTGTGGACAGGACACTCATCCTGAAGAAGAACTCCCGAAGAGTTCGAAACATGTCGCCCGTAGTGCCATTTAATACTTGAGTTGAATCGTGTAATTATTAGCATTAATTATAACTATGATCAGAATAATGAAGACATGAAATAAAAGCGATACCTACCGATGTCACCTTCTTTCAATGTGTGTAACACAGGTGGAATTACGGCCTATCACTCTTATTCCGTACCGGACAGAACCACCCTGTTTGTTACCGACCCAGTTTCAAAAAATATGCCTAGGCTGTTCCACCGTCTACCACACCGCGGTTTATTGGAAATTTTAAGTCAATTAAAATGTAACTTTATTTCTAGGAGCGATGCGGTTAGTGAAACCTGTAGCGGAAACAGTTCCGTTAATGTAATATAAACAACACAACTAAATAAATGGACGCAGTTTAGGGAAAAGGATCCAACCCACACTATGTAAAATTTGAGATTGGAACCTTCTGTCTAAAACAAAAGTCATACATTTCTATGGTGATGTCTTGTTCCCTAAACTACGCCCAATGTAGGTCAGCAAATAAACATCCACCGAAACTGCAATCGACCTCAAAAGGGGCTCATTTATTTATCGTATGGCGGTTACACACTGGTACATATATGTATTCGTATCGATAGAGTCGCTGATAGAGTTCCAGTGTATGCTGCGAGGTTCAGAAGGAACAGTGCATCTGCCGAGTTTGTTGTTCTTTTAGCACTGCCCGGAGGTCACGTGTAGGGTTTCTAGGGTTACGTAGAACAACAACGACCTCCAAAAGCTAACGAAGTTGTCTAACGGAGGAAAGTGATATCAACAATAAAGGACTGTGCTTCAGACTCGCCACAGTTATAAAAATACCACTACCGAGCAAAAAGGTGGTATAGAAAAAAAATAACCTTGCTTTATACATTCACACATCATCGACATTGAGTTTTGTCCAAAAGAATCGTTCTCGAAGAGTATTGCATCTCTTTTTCTCGTTCGTCCAGACTGCTTTTTCTCGTGCGTCCAGACTGCTTTTTCTCGTGCGTCCAGACTGCTTTTTCTCGTGCTTCCAGACTGCTTTTTCTCGTGCGTCCAGACTGCTTTTTCTCGTGCGTCCAGACTGCTTTAAAACAATTAAAGTTCGCGGTAAAGAGCCCGCGATGTGTCCTCCTGTCGTCATCATCACCTTCTCTCATTGTACAATACAATTAAGTAGTAGGGCAGACTGCCGGAGCAAACTGTCGTAAATGCGGACACTCCGAACAAAAGCACCAAATTTTTTTGAGGTACTATAGTTAGGTACATAGCTTTAAGTTTTTGATAGGAACCAACTCCTCCGACGGCCTTCTATTTAGGGTTCCGTAGCCAAATGGCAAAAAACGGAACCCTTATAAATTCGTTATGTCCGTCTGTCTGTCTGTCCGTCCGTATGTCACAGCCATTTTTTTCCGAAACCATAAGAGCTATACTGTTGAAACTTGGTATGTAGATGTATTTTGTGAACTGCATTAAGATTTTTACAGAAAAATCGAAAAAAAACATTAAGTTTTAGGGGTCCCCATACACAAAACTGAAACTCAAATTTTTTTTTTATCAAACCCATACGTGTGGAATATTATTGGATAGGTCTTCAAAAATGATATTAAGGTTTCTAAGATCATTTTTTTCTAAACTGAATAGTTTGCGCGAGAGACACTTCCAAAGTGGTAAAATGTGTGTCCCCTGTAACTTCTAAAATAAGAGAATGATAAAACTCAAAAAAATATATGATGTACATTATCATGCAAACTTCCACCGAAAATTGGTTTAAACGAGATCTGGTAAGTAGTTTTTTTTAATACGTCATAAATCGTAAACTGCAATTTATTTAACGGAACCCTTCATGTGCGAGTCCGACTCGCACTTGGCCGCTTTTTTTTAATGGGCTAGTTGAATTCCCTGACCTCAAATATGTATATGTATACTTAGAGCATTCAGGCATGGCTGTTTAAACCTGAAACGACAACCGACCAAATACGTAAATTTCTCTGCAAAGTAGAAGAGTCAAATGACTATGTTGTCGAAAAACGCAACATAAAAACGGATAGGCACGCAGCCTTTGTTATTGGCATGCCCGAGAGCATGTACACGCGACTAACGACGCCGACTGTGTGGCCTCCAGGCGTGAGGCTCTCGGACTGGTTTCTTGCTCGCCCCCGCAAGTGGCGGGGAGCCGCTCACAGTCACACTGCCGCCGCCGTGCAATGAGGAAGGTCCGCGCGCGCCGCTGCCGCCCGCTACAACTCGTAACATGACGTATGACGCACCACTTACACGTAAGCTTGTTATTTGTCAACAAAATGTCCAATCACTCAACAATAAAACTGAAAAGTTAGAAGTACTGTTAAAAACCGAGCTAAGTTGCGATATACTGGCAATAACGGAACATTGGTTAACAGAAAATACAATTTCATGTATTCATTTAGAAAATTATTGTTTAATATCTCGGTTCTGTAGAAAACAGTCTATTCACGGTGGTTCGTGCATTTTTGTTAAAAACAACTTAAAAACTGTAGAAGTAAATGAGATACAGCAACTGTCAAAAGAACTTTTTTGCGAACTATCCGCAATAGAACTTATAGATTTTAACCTAATTGTAGTTTGTGTTTATAGAACAAATATGATAAACGCTAATGAATTTATGGTTCATCTAGAAAGTGTGCTTGCTAAGATCAATGACTTAGACAAAAACTGCATTATTGTCGGTGACATGAATATAGATTATTTAGACTATACGATTATTCAAAAACAATTGATAGATTTGTTGTCCGTGTATAACTTCAGATGTGAAGTAGATTTTCCTACGAGGATAACCAGTCACTCGGCGACATGTCTAGATCACGTTTATACTAATTGCCAAGCCGGTGTGACGCGTGCATCCTCAGTGACCACAAACGTAGGCGACCATCTCGCGGTGCGCTGCGAGGCGGTATTCCCGCGCCGCGCGCCAAACGCGCCGACGCGGCTGGCGCGCGCAAACACTCACGCCAACCGAGCTAGCTTTGTTGACACCATGTGTAGCATCGACTGGGAGGAAATATGGAACCGTCGCGGCCATACGGCAGCCACGATGGCCATGTCCATAGTAACCGTAATTAGTAATAAGTTTGACATTTGTTTTCCTTTAAAATATATAAGTAATCGCAATAATAATTCCTGGCTATCAGATGACATTATGAATTCTAAATTATTAGTATTTGACATGATAAAAATAGGCAATCAATTTCCGAATAATGAACATGTAAAGCGCATAATTGAAATAGCTCATAAAAAATATAGTGAGCTCATCAGAATGAGTAAGTATGACCATTATCAAAATATTATGGAAAATAGTAAAAATGCGAGTAAGTCGATGTGGCAAATCGTAAATAAGGAACGAGGGCAAATGTCTACCTCATTAGCTGACTTCACAGATATCGTCATCGATAAGGACGGGACGAGGTTCAAATCGACGCACGATGCAGCAAATGCGATGAACCATCGTTTCGCTCGCGCAGCCGCGGCGTGCGGCGCGCCGAATGCCAACTTGGTGCTAGTGCGTGCTGCGCTGAGCGCCGCTCGTGCTCCGGCAGATCGTAGCTTACGCTTCCGTCAATTTTCCGCGAGTGAGGTATATCACATAATTACTAAAATCATCCCACACAAACCATCGAAGGATCTGTACGGCGTCTCGATGGAACTTTTATATCTCGCTGCAGCTCCACTATCACCGGTGCTGGCGGATTTGTACAATCGATGCATCTCTGAAGGAGTATACCCCTCCGCTCTAAAAATTAGTAAGATTTCTCCATTATATAAGGGCAAGGGAAAAAGAGATGACATCGATTGCTACAGACCCGTCTCCATCATACCAGCGGTAGCAAAGGTAATGGAAAATGGATTGAGTACGCGAATAACGGAATTTCTGACGGCAACCGACGCCCTGTCCGCGCGGCAGTATGCTTACCGGGCGGGACGCTCGACAACCGCGATAGCGCGCGAGGTGGTGCGACGGGTGTTGGACGGGCGCGAGCGGGGCCAGCACGTCGCGGTGTTATGCTGCGACCTGTCGAAGGCATTCGATGTCGCCGACCATGACGTGCTTGCTATCAAACTTCGTCACTATGGCATCAACGGTGGAGCGCACGCACTCGTATCGGATATGATGCATGGGAGATCACAGGTAGTCGTGGGCGCCAGAGGAAGTGTGAAGTCAGTTCCAACGTCAACCGCAATGGGCGTGGCACAAGGATCGTCAGTGTCGAATATACTTTTCTCGCTGCTTCTCAACGACCTTCCAGAAGCGACACCGGCGGGAGAGGTGTATATGTACGCTGACGACGTTGCTGCTGTAGTGTGCGAACCTGACATCGACACGCTCGAGCAACGTTTGAATGAAGTCGCAGATCAGGTGTCACAATACTTCCGGAACAATGGCTTGGTACTTAACTTAAAAAAGACCCATTTCATCCACTTCCATCTGGGAGGTAAGGTTCCGAGAAGCCTTGAGATTCTTGTCGATGGCACCAAATTAGAGCAAGTGCAAAATACTACATTTCTGGGATTCGAGCTGGACAGAGGGCTTAAGTGGGAATCGCACATCACTAAACTAAGTAAAAAGCTGGGGAGTGTCTGCTTTGCCCTACGACGCTTGGCGAGGATAATGCCCAGAGATGTAGTACGCTCATGCTATTTCGCCACTGTGCACTCGCTTCTACAATATGGTACAGAGTTGTGGGGCCGCGCCGCCGACTGGGAGCGCGTATTTCGCATGCAAAAGAGAGCCGTACGAGCGATTGCACAGGTAGGCCAAAGAGTCTCTGCAAGACCTTACTTCCAGTCCCTCGGGATACTCACGCTACCTTCCATCGTTATATTTCAGGTGGCTACATACGTGCGGTGTCATTTAGACGAATACTCGATACACGGTCGTAACCTGCGTAACGCTAATAAACTTGTTGGTGTTAAACATAGACTGGCGAAGTCTGGCAAACTAACACATGTCATGGGACCAATGGTGTACAACCAATTACCGGCACATATCACAGATGCACCATCACTGGCCAGCTTCAAATCACGACTCAAATTATGGCTTATCGAGCACACTTTCTATAGATTTAGCGACTTTAGTACGCAATAGGTCGCACTTTATTTGTGTAATGTGTACAATTATGTACATACAATTCGTTGTACCTATGCTTTAATTTTATTTTTTGACTTTTATAAATAAATAAATAAATAAATAAAATTGATTTATTTCAGGCAAAGACCCATATTTTAACACAAGGAAACAAAAGCAATAATAATAATAAAACAATCGACACAAACACTTACTTAATATTACATATTTGCATATTTGCAACACTGGGCAAAGATCATTACCTTATTTGGCCAGTGATGATCTTTACCCAGTGTTTTGTCATCGGGCAGTCCAGGCGCTCAGCAAACATATTCAGGATGGTGTTAGAACTGCCGCGCACTCTGCTCAACAGAGACGCAACTCTCTTCCTTCTGATGGCGTGGAAGCCATCAGTGTGCGTCTCTGCGAACATACCCGACGCGCTACAGTGTCGCGGCAGTTTCATCAGCATCCTGAATATGTTATTATATTGGACCCTGAGCGTATTGTACGTGCGCTGCGTATGACTCACCCACAGGCTGCTGGTGTAGAAGGTCTGGCAATAAGCCCTATACAATGTGACTTTAACTTCTTTCGTGCACCGAGCAAACCTGCGGGCTATCATGTTGCCTCTTACGGCCAAGGCCCTCCTCTCTCTCTCTATATCCGTATCATCTCTCAAGTCCGGCGTGACCATATGCCCCAGATATTTAAACTGGTCTGCCACCTTTAGAGCAACGCCGCCCAACACTACCGGAGGCACAACTGTCGGGTTATATTTACTTGTTTTAAATATAACAACTTCACTCTTTTTAGAGTTGTACCTCAGGCCATGTTTCTCTGCATAGCTCTCGCATTTGCTTACCAGCTGCCTTATTGCATTGATGGAGGGACCCAGCAGCACCATGTCATCAGCGTAGCTAATGTTATTGACACTGACACCGTCAATATGACATCCCACATGCGTACTGCTGAGCTCCTCGATCAACTGGTTAACATAAAGGTTGAACAGAATAGGCGACGACAGCCCCCCTTGTCTGACACCACACTGAAGCTTATACTCTTCGGACATTGTATTCATCCATCTCACATGATTGACCTGGTTACCATACCAGTATTTTAAAAGTGTAACACATTCTGCTGGCACGGTCGTACGGCTTAGTTTTTGCCACAACAGATGGTTGGCAACCAGGTCAAACGCCTTGGACAGGTCCAAGAAGCAGGCATAAACCGGTGTTTTCCTGTCCTTGTAGTACCCGACAGCCCGCTTAAGACACACAATCGCCGTTTCCGTGGACAAACCGGGTCTAAACCCAAATTGTGCATCATGCAGTTTTATGTGAACTTTAAGCTGTTCATTAAGCAGGCTATCGAGCACCTTAGAGGCAATAGTAGCTAGTGATATGGGTCTATAGTTTGTGATGTCAGACACGTCCCCCGTTCTGTTCTTGGGTATAGGTACAACAACCGTCCTCATGAGATGATCCGGCAGATACGCATGTCGCAGGCACAACGTAAAGAACATAGCCAACACGCGAGGAAGATGGACTCCAGCATATTTGAGATGTTCAATGCTGAGACCATCGTGCCCCGGAGACTTACCGCGCTGCATAGCCTTAATGACCACTGCCACATCTTTGGCAGATATTCTAACGGTACTGCCTCCCACAATGGTCCCACCATCAAAAACCTCCTGCGGTCCACTTACAAGAGGTGATTTTACTGTGAACAGCTCTCTAAAGTTGTTGGCTATGTCCTTCGAATCAACCACGCCACCGATGCTCACAGGGACCCCGGGTCCTACGTTAAGTTTCTTGGTGTTCTTCCAGAAGCCTTTGAAGTCCTTCGCCGCATGGTTCATTGCTAGGATGTCTGCTTTTATTTGAGCCTGCCTATCCTGACACCATTGCAGCTTGGACTTAAAAAGCCGCCTACTCTGACACATGACTTCATAGATAGGGCCCGAGGAGGGCTTCCCAGCTTCTACCCACGTTAGGAATTTTTGCCGCGCCTCCCTGTGAGCACAAGCTACGTGTCTATTCCACCCCACAATATATCCCTTCTTCCTTTTACATTTATTTTTCTTGCTTGACCGCCTGGCTGCGTTGGTAATAATATCAATTATTTCACTATACAATTTGTCCAATACTAATCTATGTTCTAAGATACTACACATACTATCAGCACACAACATTAACTCAGGGGGAAAGTGCAACCCCTTCAGTCGATCATGACAAAGGTTATGATACATTTCAACCTGATCACCCTGCCTATCTCCCCAGATTACACCGTCCTGGGGTGGGGTTTGTTTATTATTATTTTTAATAGGCACGTTACCTATATCACATTCAATGACTAGCGGCAGGTGGTCGGACCAATACACGTCTTGTTTCACCCAAACATTTAATACGGTATCCCGAGCGGATCCTGTGACGATGCAGTGATCCAGCCACCTGTTACACCCATGTGCCTCACTCACGAAAGTGTATGTACCAGATGACACACCTAGCCTCTCTAAGTCAATACAATACCAGTTCTGATCCGCACAAAATTGTACTAACTCATTGTAAAATAGCTCTTTCGGATGCGCGTTAAAGTCGCCAAGTACATACACCATTTCCGTGTCTGCGTTTTCTTCCATAATTGCATTTATTTCCCCTAAGCATTCCGTAAAAATAGGCAAATTATCCACCAAATTAACTGGCATGTAGACACTAAAAATTATCATACATTTATTATTTAAAGATATTTTGATGGCCGACAACCGTACATTGTCACTTTTAAGAACAGTGACCGCCTGAAATGCACTCTTTCTCCATAGTATAGCGACACCCCCATGTGGTCGGCCCGTTAGTACTCCTGCTTCGGTGTCCACTGCAGAGGTGCCCGTACACGCAAAGTCATTGTGAACCGAGCCAAGCAGCGGCAGGTCGTGTTGTAACAACCAGGTCTCCTGTAATGCTATAATGTCCGCCTCTAAACACAACGACCTTACGCCCTCAATGGATCGTTTGAAAGATTTACAATTGAAGCTAATTAATTTACACACTGACAAATCAGCTGTAGTGCAACTCATATTTAGTAGGTATGTATTAAGGTTTAGAATTATGTATATAATATTTCTTATACTGATTTAAGTTATTTAATACAGATATTAAATTAATTTCAATGCAACAAAATATATAGAACAACAATAATAACGGGATTATGCAGACAAGACCTCATTCACTCGATTAGGGCTCACGACCCCATCTTTAGAGTCTTTAAAGTTAACAAAACGCCGAAAGGTAACACCCTCCGGCCACAGAGAACTGTCCATAAACGTTTCCAGTTTACTATTACAAACAAACAACTTGTACGATTGATAATCCTTCGGACGCCGCATTTTAATTTTAATAAGGGACACTTTTTCGGACGTCATTTGAAGTATGTACTCCTTGATGTCATCCTCAGATACGTCTTTGTGCACGTTAGAAATAAACACAGGAGTTTTGCTTTCAGCCGCCTTAAATTTATTTTTAAAGCTAATTTTCGCACGTCCCGGCTCACCAGTAAAACGATTCCTTAAGCGCCTACGTTGCCCTGATTCCCATTTTTCATCTCTGTTCTCTGATTTCCATTCTTTTCCATTACCCACCATTTCAGCAAAAGACAACCGCTTCGATAAATGATCAGCTTTGTTTACATTCGTCGGTGCATGTATATTAGTTATCTCGTTCAAGTCAGTCTGTACCCGATTGTCCACGGAAATAGCACCCGTATTGTTACTGCATTCGGGTGATAATCGCTTGCTTACATCCTCACGCGGCTCACTCCGCGATACGTCATCTTCGTGCTCAGTGCGCGAGTGAGATAACAATGAGGCATTATTCGCGAGCGACTGAGACGGAGCATTCCCCGTCCGCCACACAGCATGCGGCTGCGTCGACACCGACTGCCGTTGCAACTCAAATGAGTTATGATGACTCAACGCTTGTCCTGTGAGCGTGTTATTATCATCAACTGTAGATCGACAATTACTCGGCGTTAAGAATGCCATTGGGCCACTGTCGAGCAAATAAGCACCCCTCTTTTTGTTTACATTATCATAACTCGATACTAATGATCCATACCTATTTTCATAACACTTATTTTCCAAGTCCTCTAGTTGTTTTGTTGTTGCAAATGTAGTCTTAATGTTATCTACCTCTGTCTTTAATCGCACAATATCCTTAAGTAAGGCGGTCACATCTACATGATCGAAAGATACAGGCGGCAACTTACTAAGGTCCCTTGCAACAAAGATCGGTAATAATTCTGGGTCAACCTCCTTAAGTACCGTGATGATGTCCTCTAGGTCCCGATTTATTTTACCGTCCTTCCTTCTGGATATTTTCTTTCTTTTTGGTTTTATTGTGTCATAAAGCAGAGTTTTCGCTAGTTCCACCTCCTCTGTTTTGAACGCTGTTGAACATATTCGAATTAAGCTTTCGTTGTCCATAACATCATATTTATTCTGAATATATGCAAGCACTTCACAAATAACTATATTGCAGTTTGCACACTTAACGGTCCTCGACGTATCTGTCATTTTCAATATCTATCGCACGCACAAAAACAACGCACACACCCACACTCGACTGCGTTCGCGCGGACAATTTTATGATTATTTATTATTTTTACAATTATGATTAAAATTTTGACATGTAATATGAAATATTATGAATAAATATGATTATGATTATTATGATTATGATTATTATGATTAGACACCAAGTTTGTGATTCTAAGTAATTTGATTTAGAACCCGAGATATTAATAATTTACATATAATTCAAAATGACCCCCCATAAAGAAAAAGATGGCCGACGGAGGAGTTGGTTCCTATCAAAAACTTAAAGCTATTTACCTAACTAGTACCTGAAAAAAATTTGGTGCTTTTGTCCAGCGTGTCCACTTTATCACGTGAAACTGCCCCACTAAATACAAACATACTCTTTACGTCACCCCAGGCCGTAAGTAGGATTTACCGCCCACTACGTGGGCAGATAATCCTACTTCCTGGCCAGGGAGAGACGTTAAACTGTGTACTTACCACGGGCGGTAATAAAGAAAGCCTCAGATCGCATATTTATCGCCCTTGCCTTCGGCTCGGGCGTCAAATACCTGCGATCGGATACATTCTTTGTTTCACCGCCCTAGGTAAGTAATGTACTATTTCTGACTTTTCAGGTAGGAACCTACTTATTTAGTTAAAAGTTTTTTTGAAGTCTGATATTTTGATATTTTTTCTGTTTTTTCAGGTACTAATTTTGTTATAAGTTTATTGAAGTCTGATACCTATTTTGTTGGATTTTATTTTTGGATAATTATTTAAATGATTATAATATGTCCGTTATACAGAAAAAACAGCTACTATAAATTGGCCGTATAATACCAAGCCCGGGAGCAGGTATAAAGGAGAGGGCAAATGCACAAAAGATCCCACTGGGTCGAAGTGCATCCGAAAGGGTGCTCCTCTCATCCCTCACCTAGATAAGATAAGATAATATAAATTATTTCCAAATTTGTATTTTTTTTCCATACTAGTTGTCAATAAAATGACTGGACTATATGCATAACTATTTGTACAATATTATGTCCACCTGTAACTATATTATTTTTTAGTCAGTGTCCAAATATTGACTTCCACCATTTTCTATAACATTTCTCTGTGTTCCAATTACAGCGATATAACGCTGTTTGCCGGTGATATTGACACGTGCCCTAATGGCCGTTCCGGGAATCAATCAGAGCGAATTTCGCATTTCAAATGGATTTGAATGTGTTTGGCGTCCTTCTTTCGTCGGTGAAACTACAGCACAGTAAATATAGGTATCAGCTGCGCGTACTGGGCCAGTACCCGTACTGGTCACGGCCGTTGCGCTCAATATAAACATCGCTGCGGGAGGGTGGAGTCACCAGCTTGCCCCTGCGGTGCCGATGTACAGACCATCCAGCACATCATCGAGAACTGCCCTACAACCCGCTACGCTGGTGGCCCTCCAGAAGACCCGGTCGTCCTTAGCGACGAAGCCATCGAGTGGCTGATCAGCATCAATATTAATTTATAATTGATATGTATATTTTGTTATTGTTTCGTCCTGTTCGCCATACGATTAAATAAATAAAAGCTATAGCGACAATTTTTACAAATCTCTGCTTTCTGCAGGTCGAAAAAGGCAATGCTAAGATACTTCTTAACGAGAGTCCTTAATACCTTTGTAGACCTGCGTTCCATTGAAAACGAGTTCGATGCTGAATATTTTTATATTTCATTTTACATAGGCTGCGCACGTTATTTTTAAACCGTCGACTCCGCCGAAGTTTGCTAAGTTTATTGTAGGGACACGTATCTGACGTTTGCGAAGATTCGTTTTACTGCTTTAAGCGACATGTTTACTGTGGCTTACTTAGGTTACTTACTTACTTACTTGGCTTACTTACTTACTGTTTACATTCAAAAAACGAGCGAAATACACATTGAAGTCAAATTGGAATATGAAATACACGTCGAAAAAAGACTCTGGTTAGAGGCGCGTAGTTATGCTGTCAATAATGTTGAATCACCTCAAATGTGACCTAATGAATTTGACAGTGTAGTTTCAAAGCCACGAAAGAACTTCTTGAGAAATGTGTCAGGACTAGCAATGGACCTACAGGTTGCAAAACATTATAAACAATATATTTAGGCACATTTGATTTCGACTATACCACTGAACCGAACTTGAAGTTTAGATATTCATTCGATGAAGAATTTGACCCTCTTTAATATTGACTATCATATTTACATTTTCTGTCAGAGTTACCGTTTTTGTGCTACATGAAAAAAGAGCAAAAATGTATGCACACCTCCTGCAGGTCGATCACGTAACGTATTGTACGTGAAATCTACCAAACTAGAAGGGTGAAGTACTTTATAGAAACAAGCTCCACACTTAAAAGTTTATTTAAAAATGAATCAAAAATATATTACAAATAATTCAACACTTAGCCTTTAAATTTATAGCCTATTCCCGCCTATGCTTTCCCCGTGACGATTCAGAAAAGAAGAGAGCTCCGTAGCCCGCGTTGGCCATTTTATTAACCCGGTTTAACCCCCTCCTCTGCTACTAAACGTCATGACGAAGTTGATCGCGTAGCCTGGTAGATGGCGCCGTTGAGCCATCAATGAACTGACGTAGTTCCGGTGCTGTTGCTGCACTCGGTTGCCAACACGGCTGTCCTGCTAGGCGGCTGCCCCAGGCGCCTCACGAGTTAAGATACATGCTGAAACATGACAAATATCCATGTGAGTGTTATGGAAGGGTAAAGCAAGTTAAGCAGAATCACTCAACTCTTGAATGTGACAGTGCTGTTTTGTTCGTACTTTGATGATAACCACAGTGTAACTATTTTTATTGACCCCCTATGTTCAAAGAGGATTTCTCACTTGAACACGTTCGTCTTGGGTTTAGATCGGTTGATACCTACTTAAAAGCTTGCCACGCAACGATTAAGATTTTATGTGTATCCAACTCGATTTCCACCATTAGCTAACACTTGGGTATCACAAAGTTTAGATATAGGTACAGCACACATGTCATCACACAAGAATATCAAAACATTTTGAAGCATTTATCTTAACTCTGACCTTTAATTAAGCTACTGCAACTTTATATTTAACATGTATTAAAAGGTTAATTCAAACTTTATTACTTCGAAATTCATGTCATATAATTTGAAATAAAGAAAAATATATTAAGTATATCAAGGTTGTTTGTTGTTCTTGTTTTTCTGGTTTCACTGAATTCTTTTTGTGAAAACACATGGTTTCTTCATGCCCCCTCTTGCCACAAAATTCACATTTCCGATTCAACTTTTCACAATTTATCTTTTTGTCATTACCGCCACATACATAACATTCAAGTGGTTTTCGTTGTGTTTGGTTAATAACCTGACTGTTATTGGAAGGAACGGTTTGCCCTGAGCCACCCATTGTAGATGTTTTTGCAAAAGTTGGCTTGCTTTGTCCATCGCGTATATTTAAACTCAATTGTTTGGAGTGTCTAGATTTATACACACGTCCATGAAGGAAACTAGCCAAGCTATCGCACGTTATGTATTTACTAGCTTCGATTGGTGCCCCTATCCCGGAGTCTCCTATATTACCGACAATTATAGATAAACGATCTATTTTACTTTTTTGCTCAAAATAAAACTCGTACAGTGATTGGTTGTCAGTCGGTTTCCTATCTACTATTTCTTTTAGAAGTTGAAACATATCACGCCGTATCTGAAAGCTAGAAGCTAACCTTCATCGCCAAACCGCCCAACGCCACGACGGCCATTGGTTTTCGGTGCGCAAAAGTGAATCGTACCAGGTCTTAGCGGACCCTTTCAATTTGTTAAGTGCCTGATATCTAACCACGTCATCTGACCATGCAAACGTTTTAGCGTAAGATTGAATAATATTAAGCCAAGCACTTATATCGTCTCGTAAGGGGTCAAAATCATGTATAATATTGTTTAGCACAGTTGAAGCATTTCCTGTACTCACAGTTGAAGTATCAGCATTACGTGATACCTTTGCCTTCTTCTTTCTATGTCTCGGTGGAGGTGACGGAGTTCTCGTCCGACTACTGCTGCTGCTCGAGGTGGAAGTTGAACGTGCACGTGCACGTGACCTTTTTGACCGTTTACGTTTACCCATGATGGGCGGTCTTTTATCCCACTTCTGATGAAATCTACCAAACTAGAAGGGTGAAGTACTTTATAGAAACAAGCTCCACACTTAAAAGTTTATTTAAAGATGAATCAAAAATATATTACAAATAATTCAACACTTAGCCTTTAAATTTATAGCCTATTCCCGCCTATGCTTTCCCCGTGACGATTCAGAAAAGAAGAGAGCTCCGTAGCCCGCGTTGGCCATTTTATTAACCCGGTTTAACCCCCTCCTCTGCTACTAAACGTCATGACGAAGTTGATCGCGTAGCCTGGTAGATGGCGCCGTTGAGCCATCAATGAACTGACGTAGTTCCGGTGCTGTTGCTGCACTCGGTTGCCAACATACGAACGTCGGGTAGTTCTAAATGTCACTTTTTATATGGAAAATTGACAGTTAAATTGTACCGACGCGCGTTCGGAACGTTACGTGATTACCCCACTGGGATTGGGCAAACTCAGATTACACGTATTTAGGACCAAATGAAGATAATAAAACGATTTTCAGCTTTATGGGACTTAATTATTCGAACAATTCTAATTTGATTGGCCTATTACGCACCCAGTGCGCCGTTATGACGTCACGTGGCACAGATATTGTGACAGAAGGAGGAGGAGACGGTACGGTATCAGTAAACTATCAATGTCAACTGGCAGTGGAGTCACTACCGATGCATTACTCGTCATCATCATCATCATATCAGCTTAAAGAGGTTCACTGTTGCTTCTCCCAAAAAGTGCCAAAGTGACCAGGGGACCGATTTTTGACTTTCGAGCGCTCGAAAATGAAATAAAAGTATATACGATTCTAGTGTCAAAATTGAAATGAAAAATGAAAATGAAAAAAGTTTATTGGACAAAAAAAGAAACACAATATGTTAATCACGACCCTGCGTCCTGAGCTAGGAAACCCTGTGTTACAGGATTCAGTTTCGTATCAAAGTTTTTACACAAGTATAGTTAGTAATAGGTACTTATTATAAAGTGGTACAGAGCAATTGTTGGCACTTACTTTCTACCGTTCGAATTAAATACGAGTGGTGGATACCACTCGTTTTTAAATTCTCTATGTCTAGTTCAAAATAGAATTCCATAATTTATGACCGTTTTCGAGTGAAAGAGTCGAGCACTCGAAAGTCAAAAATTGGTCCCCAGTCCTGCGCCACCCGCATCCAGTGAACTCCGGCGACCTTTACCAGAGAGGTAATCAATCACGTAACGTTCTGCGCACGTCGGTCCTATTTAACAGTCAATTTTCCATATAAAAAGTGACATTTAGACCTACCCGACGTTCGTACAATGCGTTACGTGATCGACCTGCTGGTCATTAGTCCACCTTGTGGTACGTGGTGCGTCTTCCGGTACGTGGTCCCCACTCGAGAACCTTTCCGCCCAAACGGCCATCGGCTCTGCGTGCAATGTGCCCACTGCCACTTACAAATACAAATCTTTATTTTACATAAAAAATGTGGTACAAAAGCTGGTACAGAATTATGTCATGGTTTCACACATTCCACCAGAAACTATGAAAAAGACCTAAGTATCAAGAAACATGCTTAAATTTTGCGATTCGGAGGGCTATATCGGTTAGGTACCTTAGTTCTGTTTTGGATAGCGTCATTCATTTCTGATGCCAATAATTACTGCACGCCAACTTTTAAGACTGCCGTGAGATACGCGGAAGCAGGGCGACAGGAATGCAGTATTGTTTCCGTGCATAATAATGCGCTACTGCACAAATGACCGACAAATGAAGAAATCTGTGCGACATCACCATCAGTAAACTACCTGTCCCGCCTACCCAGTAAGTATGTTGAGAATACTCTACCCATGCGAGGAATACGTACGTACGTACGTACATTAGTGTATGCACACACGATCGACGTGGCTTTGTTGATCGTGATAGCCCGTATTTACATAGGGTCCGATTTGCTTCCAAGTAATACAGTCAGCACGAGCTGGGGAGACAGGGTTGACTACAAAACTTACTTTACAATTTAGTAAATAATATAATTTACTATACCTAATGGTTTTATGTAATCCCTTCATTATTTTTTATAAAGGATAAAAATTATTATATTTAACGTGTTTACGAGTGTTCTGTATGTCAAAGGTAATTTGCGTGATGAACTTGAGAATTTTCGAAATAATGCGTTCCGTCTATCGAATGTATTTTTATGCATATTTTATGTATTGTTCTGTCCAAATTTATAAATGTATACTTTAGTAGATAAATAAGACGTTCTGTATTTATTGCAAATCCATTATTACCTGTAAATTGATATTTACTAATAAAGAAACTGAAACTGAAACTGATTGTTTGTATTTTGTATGTACAATATCGTCGTCTATAATGTTATGCATACCACAGGCCAAAAAGCTTACAACGGGAAATGATCGATTTGTGTAAGGTTATCCCAATAAATAATTTATTTGTACATTTTTGCTACAATGTCCGTTCCAAACTTAGTATTAAATGCTGACTGCACACAGAAATAAATAAAACAACGTAAATAAATAAATGTAGGTCAGCAAAAAGCATCCACACTAATGGGACTGCACCTCAGTATTGAAACGGCTGGCTTTTAACGGAAGGACCAAAGGCTAACCAAACTCGCCACAGTGATAAAAATACCATTACAGGCCCCGTAGCATGGATGGCCTTATCACGCGATAAGTGACAAGATCCGTCCCTGGCTGACACCGTTCGATAGAACGAGACGACGCTGTTATCCTGTCACTTATCGCGTGATAAGGCCTCCATGCTACGGGGCCTGATCGAGATGGTCGTATATAAAAAACAAAAAAAACACTTTTAAAAATACGTTGAAATCGTTATATCTCATTTTTATAAGCTTATAAAATTTCTAAAAACAGTTATATTTATTTTATATATTGTACAGTAAACCATATTGATTCCTAGGCCATCATAGAACCTTGCCGTTGTAAATACTATGTCAATTCAATACGGGTTACTAGGATTATTGCGTCGCTATGTGGTAACAATGATAATTAAGACAAGGAAGATTGCTAACTCTTTGGAAACGTCGTCGTAGTTCACAAAGTAATTCGAGATGGCGCTACTAGGCTCTCAATGAAAAAAGTAGCGTAGAATTCGTCAAAATAGTTCATTTTAGTGTCCTAAATCATCACATTAACCTTGTCTTAATTATCTTTGGTGGTAGTTAAAATGACAGGGTTCTACGGTGGCCTAAGAATCAAATTGGTTGGTACCTATCAGTGACGGCGCGTGAGAGTTTTCACTGGACAACCCGGCGCAACAAGAAGGGGTGTTTTTTTAATGATTTACGAGTTTGGTAATATGCAGCAAGAAATTTAAGGCAAGCCAGTGGGAATCGGCTTGTATGGGCGCTCCGCCACTGGTACCATTTTCACCACTGAAGCCAACCGCTAAGGCAGTCTGGAAACAGTTATGAGTTCCAATGAAAAAAAGTTATGTAAGAAATATTATTTGATATTTAACAGTATCTTTTCATTAAAGGAAAACATGGTGAACAAACATCAACAAGGTTTAGTTTTTCCTCTGGCAACTTCTGATGGCATTCGCTTATGTAAATAAAACTAGTCATCATCATCATCATATCAGCCGAAAGACGTCCACTGCTGGACACAGACCTCCCCCAAAGAGTGAGCGGTCCCGCACCACCCGCATCCAGCAGACTTCCGCGACCTTTACCAGGTCATCAGTCCACCTTGTGGGGGACCTACCCACGCCGTGCCTTCCGGTACGTGGTCGCCACTCAAGAACCTTTCCGACCCAACGGCCATCGGTTCTACGTGCAATATGCCCCGCCCACTGCCACTTAAGTTTAGCGATTCGGAGGGCTGTATCGGTTACCTTGGTTGCGGATAGCCTCATTTCTGATACTATCACGCAGAGAAACTCCCAACATAGCCCTCCCCATTGCCCTTTGGGTGACTTTGAGCCTTCTTATGAGGCCCATTGTAAGCGACCACGTTTCAGTGCCATATGTCAGTAAATGCTTACAATTAATGTTGGTGGGTCATCATGTCATAAATTACTTACAAGCATACACAATGGGGAATGAACAAAAATTTTTGATACAATCACGCGGAGAAACTTCCAACACAGCCCTCTCCATTGCCCTTGGGTGAATTTGAGGCTAAAACTACTGCCTACTCCAAATCATGGAATTAGTTGCCAAAGCTGACTCCTTGACAAAACTAAGAAAACACTAGAAGGACGAGGGGTTACATTACAATTTGATAGTCCCAAGGATAATGAATGAATGACCTATTTCACATTCCAAACTTCGTATTTTTTGCTAACTCTACCTGCAAAAATCGTTTTCATGTTAATGTTATATCAAGGACGTTACCTGGGCTATACATTTTACGGCAAATCACGAGCGTTGTATATAATAAAAAAATATGTGGCCTATAAACTCTAAACCCGCCGTTACATGGCATACAATGCCTATTCGCGTTTTTATCCCGGAGGGTGTAATCGAGACTGTAAATTCAGAACCCACCTATGCAGTGTAATTCACAAGAAATCCATATAGGCTGTGTGAAGAATCAGTATTTTGTATTGGAAGTAAGTGATATTGACTTTGGTTTTCGCGATTATAAATACAATGATTTCAACAGATTGTATTGTCATCTCGATAGATATTTAGGTAAGACATAAAATAATTTCATTTTACTTTTCTACAATTAACTTCTAAAATAAAGGATATAATTTATTTTAAAACGAACGCCCACCATTCTAATAGTAGGTACCTACAAATCGATCGCGTAACGCAGATTAGGTCGATCTAAATGTAATTTTTTATGGAAAAGTTATAGTTGAATTGTTCTAACGCGCGTTCGAAACGTTACGTGATAACCCCTATTCCATCTAGTAGTAAACAATATTTTCTTCTTTTGTTTCGTCTAGCGTTTCTTCCGGTAGTGCTCAAACGAGCCCAGGGTCTGCTTTAGCGCCTAATCCCAAGATTTGGCGTAGCCACTAGTTTTACGAAAGCGCCTGCCATCTGACCTTCGAAACCAGATGGAAAACTAGACCTTATTGGGATTAGACCGGTTTCCTCACGACGTTTTGGTTCACCGAAAAGTCACTGTTTAATCATCATCATAAATTTAAGAGTTCCCCCCCCTAGTAGCTCCCTCCATCGGACTCTATCTAGGGCCGCCTCTTTGACCTCTCTATACGACGTGAATACTACTTTTTCTATTATTTGTTTCATGTAACTTATCCTTGGTCTTCCCCTTCTTCGCTTGCCTTCTACCTTTCCTTCCATGATGTTATTAATAAAAGCGTCATGTCGTATAAGGTTGTAGAAAATACGACAATAGAGAGATCTCTCAGGGACCGAAGTCCAATGAGAGTTGTTTGGATGTTATATTTATGCAACTGATTTAAGAAACTTCGATAGTGCGATGCAGAACTCGTCAGATTTGACAGGAGTGACGCCACATCAGCTCCCCTTTGAGACGGAGGGGTCAGTGATGTATGAAGAGAGAGTGCAGTTTGCCAGTGCTCAGAGCCAGCGTGGCGAGCGAGCGCTCAGAGCCAGGGTGGCGAGCGGAGAGAGAGAGAGAGAGATAGAGAGAGAGTCTGGCTTGCTGAGAAGAGTCGGGCGTCAGTCAGGATATTCTGAGTTGCGCTTATGTCCATTGTCGGGGGTCACCAATGTAGAAGTTACGGCATAGAGAGATCTCTCAGGGACCGAAGTCCAATGAGAGTTGTTTGGATGTTATATTTATGCAACTGATTTAAGAAACTTCGATAGTGCGATGCAGAACTCGTCAGATTTGACAGGAGTGACGCCACAAGGTGATCAATCGTTTTCCCTCTCCTATTCTCTATCGTTTTTATCAGTTTCCTTTTCTCTCCCACACTTCTCAGCGCTGTTTAATATCGAATGATCTTTCGTACATACATTTTTTGACAAAACTCAGTGGTACGAGCCGGGGCTCGTACCCGTGACCCCCAGATTTCAAGCCGCGTGCCTTACTCGAGCCTACAGTGGCTTTCAAAATAATGATGTGTGTAGTTGGATTTTCAAAATAAACCGTGCATCAAAAACGAAAGAATTCAATAACAAGCGCAAACTGGGTCGCCACGCCACGACTCAATCCGAGATGCATTGTGGCATGCGATACAATGCGGAGCTATCATTGTTGGCTGTAGCATTGTATATTATGCGGTGAATTTGATGGGAATCACACGGAGATGACGTGACGCGGGCTTGGCGGTATGACCTGGTTTTAGGAGCTTACACGCGCATTTCATTTAGTATTTTGGCAAACCTGAAAGAATAGTTATTGACGTCACCGGCATAAATATATGACGGAACAAAGCCCGCAAAAATACCTGATGATAACTCTAGGAATAGTCCTAGAGCTGTAAGAGCGTGTCAGATATTTATGCGGCCTTTGATTCATCATATATTGATGCCGGTAATGTACGGCCATCATTAACTTTCACATTTTAGTTTCGTTTTGACCCTAGCCAATCGCGATGTCAGAAAGCTTATTTTGAATATAATCAAATATTTACAGCAAAAAAGATTGCCGCATTGTCTAGTATTTCTATAAACAATGTCTTGAAATGGTTATTGACACGACCGCTAGTGACATTTTATAGTGCGGTCGTAGGTATTGATTAAACTGGTTAGTTTGGTTGAATTTAACTAGTATTTTTTTTTTTTTATTCTAACTAAACTTGAAGACGAATATAGAAAAAAGGTCCTTTAGTGCGAATCCCAGACTGGACGTTTTACAATTGAGGTCAGCGGTCTTGAAAGCGACACATTAGAGTCAGAGCTTTTGGAGTCACAATCTGAAGAATATTTAAATAACGACTACGTACTTGGAACCGATATGGATAAATAAGTTGGTATTTATTACCCACCAAAAACATAAGGTCAGTGCGGCCAATTCCGTCTGCGGGGTATTTCCGTACAACGGCTTTTGCGGCAATTCTAACCACAATACGCACTAGCCGACTCGATCGATAAAGCAGCGACTGTATTTGCTACCAACGGTCAAAAACAGATGGCGCTCTGTAGGCAGCACATGTAATAAAATGGCCTTGAAAGTTTCGTTGAGCTCCGACGTCGAAACACGAGTTGGGAGCGTTGCTCCTTTTTTTGAAATTGCGATCAGAAAATGCGGATTACGGTTTAGTAAGTATGTTTATTATTTGGTTCGTTAGTCAGGCTTATTGGTAGTTTGATCCATTTTACACTATCGTTACTTGTTGTGAAACTATAGGTTGTTAAAAATTTTCAATTCCTCAAATCTCAAGTGGGAAAAAGCCGTCCGGTATGAATCGGTCAAAACCGTCATATGCTGGAATATCCCCATTTCATATATTGCCAACCTTTTTTTAAATTTACCTATATAGTCCGAAACTATGTGTTGATTATATTTTCTAAAATTGCAGAGGTGATCGAGATCTAAGTATCAAAATTCTGTATTTTTATTCTAGAATTGTAAGCTGATTCGACTTGTAAAGGCAAAATTGCACCATGTCGCACGCGTCGTTGTTTTAATAAAAAAATAGACGTTGATTTTTAAACTTCAATAAAAGGTTTATTACTTCTGCTTTTCAAAATAGGCCGGAATAGCCCCAAAAAATATATTTGGCCATAAAATGAAAAATGAACCTTAAATTGAATTCGCTAAGGTTTAGTTTCGATCAAAAGTACATTTACATTTGCTTACTTGACGTACAGATTTGTAATACGTCGTGGTACACGAAAAGTAACTGCTAGACGGAAACGCCCCAAACCCTAGGGAAAATCCGTCTGCTGACATGTTTAAAAAAAAACATTTTTAAATAACCTGAATAACCTGTATTAGCAATTTTACACAAATATCCTCAAAAAGTTAAATAAATGCTTAAACTATTATAAGCATCAAGTTCATTACAAAGTGAATAATAACATAGTTATGGCCAACCAAATTGAACTTAAACAAAAAATACGACGGTTTTGCCCTCATTGACCTTAAATGTGAAAATGAGAGCCAAGTTCAATATTAAGAATAATATACGTGGTTCGTAGATCTAAATGTGTGCCAAGTTTAGTAGATTATCCTAAAATAAAATGTAGGTAGAAATTAACAACATGTTCATAAGAACATGCACTTTCTTATTATTAATGCTACAAAAATGTTTGTTATGTAAAAGTATAACTTCTTAAAAGGCCATGCCAGGATAAGCTAAGTGAATCTGCCCCCAGCGAGTTTTGGCTTGTAATTTTTGAGTATGCCAAATTTCAGCTCCCCAAACTTAATACAAAATCTGACCTTTCTTTAATAATTAAGAAAATAATTAAGAAAACAGACGGACAGACGGACAGACGGACAGACAGACGGACAGACGGACAGACGGACAGACGGACAGACGGACAGACGGACAGACGGACATACGGACAGACGGACAGACGGACAGACGGACAGACGGACAGACGGACAGACGGACAGACGGACAGACGGACAGACGGACAGACGGACAGACGGACAGACGGACAGACGGACAGACAGAGAGACAGACAGCGGAGTCTTAGTAATAGGGTCCCGTTTTACTCTTTGAGTACGGAACCCTAAAAACTAGATGTTGATGTTGTTGATTGTTGTTGTCGTTCCGTACTAAGGCTACGTTATTGGGGTAACCTAGTACCTACTATCGATTCTGTGCTCGAGGAAATAGTTGTAAGTTTAACGTCCGTCCGAGTCCTCCACGCTGCACTAAGACGATACGAGTATGGCATGGGCACTCTAAATATGTCAAATCATCAGAATTATCATTGAAAACCAAACCATGGAACTAAAATGTATTAACCAACCTATTTAAAAGACGTGTAGGTTTCTCTGTGTGCATTAGATTTATATGTTTATCCAAATAAAACGGCTATTAATTTAATTAAGTTCGGATGAGCAAACCCTTTTACGGCCAGCCGGCAGCCTGGGACATAATAATAATATATTTTATATCTCTCCCTCGATATGCTTGGAAAGATCGCGTTCTGGAAATAGATTTGTCTTGCCGGCATATAGGGTGGTCGGGGAAGAGTGGGTACTTGATATTTGACGTCAACTAATTTATAATATTGCCAAGCTATTCCCGCAGCTTTGTCCGCCTATTGCAAAGAACTATTTTGTCCATCTTGAAACCACGATCTGCCGCAATACAATTCGGCCCTATTTTGTAAAACAGCGAGCTGTAATGTAAATCGTAATACGGCGGATTGCCGAGCTATATTGTAAAACGGCTAGCTGTAATGTAATACGTCGGATTGCCGAGCTATATTGTAAAACGGCTAGCTGTAATGTAATACGTCGGATTGCCGAGCTATATTGTAAAACAGCTACCTGTAATGTAATACGTCGGATTATAATATATGACTGCGACATAGATACTAAGTAAATGGGAAGCAACCTATTATTTTTGAATCCTTTGCGTACTCGCAAACGCTTGAGTATTTGATATTAATTTCAACTTTATTCCTCCACGCGTTCGAGAAAATTTCTTCACGAAGAAGATTCAATTGAAATTAATATCCACGAGCTTCACCAACCGTGGCTGTCAGTCAATTAAAGTAAATAAGGACAACTGCCAAAATTTGAGCGTATCACTACTGGATAGTTCGAAGTCTTACTCTAAACATTGTCAAGATCTGTTTGTATTACAATTCCTTACAGTTAAGTTATCACTACCTATGTAATTAAGGTTTAGGTAAACTATCACTAATTGATTGAGAAATGCGAATCCTATGCTATATTATTAAAGTTTATTGTAATACTCACCTTTATGGAATATATTGTCTGAATTAAATGCTTTTTATTTTACTTTTACTATAAAGTATCCACTGACTAACTTGATTAAGAAAATAACAAAACAATTATCATTTACGCGTTCCTGTCTACGGGCACAGTAACCACGTCAGCTGTACGGTACAGTCCACAACACAATTCTTCTATTAGCCGATGGCGAGTCAGAGCCCCGTCCGTCAGCTGCATTCGATCCGAGTTGCATCCGACCTTCTCTAGTGAGTGACTTTGTAGTAATAATATGCTTTCATATTATAAGCGCAAAAGCGTTATCTGTCAGCTTAAAACATACATACATAAATCGACGCCTATATTCCTGAAAATTGTAACAAACTTGATAGGTTTGTTCCTGTTTAGTTTAGTTTGTTAGTTCGTTCTTTAGTATGTGGGGGTCAAATTATGCAAGTCAAAATTGACCAATTACCCGTAGTCCAATTGAATTGAATTTTTTTACACTTGTGTAAGTCTAAGGTATAGCATCTTCTCAATTACACAAGATACCTAGACCCTTGTTCCTTAACAAGTTCATTGGAACCCTCCTAACGAAATGTTGATGACAGTGCTAAAAGTACTACAGTCGTCGTAAAAGGCTAAGTGACAAAAATAATTTAATTTGCCATATTTTCAACGTGTGTTTAGTTAGTACAACAAGATTAACGTATTAACGAGATGATATCCCGCTGCTCTATCTCCCTCAATTAACTGTACTTATTGTTCAATAAATAATGGGGTATGACTAACAAACAAATGTTGGACCCTTTTGGATGAAATGCACGTCGACGTGGATAATACTGCAGTTCTTGAATGATATATATTATTTATTTATTGCGCCAAGTTTACGCTAGTGAGCGTACAATAGAAAGTTACTTAAATATCACCGAGTGTGGGGCGCTTATGGCGCCATATTGTGCGCGTGGTGAGTGTCAGCCTTCGACCGAGCAATGTGCAGGCCGCTGACGCCATCCTATTGTGCGCGTTGAGCTCGCACTGAGTGGGGTCTTCGGTCGAGCAAAGCGTGGACCGCTGACAGCGCTCTTTTGTGCGCGTTGAGCGCGCGCTGAGTGGGGCCTTCGGCTGAGCAAAACGTGGACCGCTGACAGCGCCCTTTTGTGCGCGTTGAGCGCGCGCTGAGTGTGGCCTTCGGCCTAGCAAAGCGTGGACCGCTGACAGTGCCCTTTTGTGCGCGTTGAGCAAGCGCTGAGTGTGGCCTTCGGCCGAGCAAAATGTGGGCCGCTGACAACGCCCTGTTGTGCACGTGGAGCGCGCGCTGAGTGTGGCCTTCGGCCGAGCAAAGCGTGGGCCGCTGACAGCGTCCTATTGTGCACGTAGAGCGCGCGCTGAGTGTGGCCTTCGGCCGTGCAAAGCGTGGGCCACTGACAGCGCCCTATTGTGTGCGTGGAGCGCGCGCTGAGTGTGGCCTTCGGCCGAGCAAAGCGTGGGCCACTGAGAGCGCCCTATTGTGTACGTGGAGCGTGCGCTGAGTGTGGCCTTCGGCCGAGCAAAGCGTGGGCCGCTGACAGCGCCCTATTGTGCGCGTGGAGCGCGCGCTGAGTCTGGCCTTCAGCCGAGCAAAGCGTGGGCCGCTGACAGCGCCCTATTGTGCGCGTGGAGCGCGCGCTGAGTGTGGTCGTCGGCTGATCAAAGCGTGGGCCGCTGACAGCGCCCTATTGTGCGCGTGGAGCACGCGCTGAGTGTGGCCTTCGGCCGAGCAAAGCGTGGGCCGCTGGCAGCGCCCTATTGTGCGCGTGGAGCGCGCGCTGAGTGTGGCCTTCTGCCTAGCAAAGCGTGGGCCGCTGGCAGCGCCCTATTGTGCGCGTGGAGCGCACGCTGACTGTGGCCTTTGGTCGCCCTATTGTGCATATGATACGTAGCGCGCGCTGAGTGTCAAACTTCGGCACAGGATAGCGTTTTAGCTGTCTCCTCCTCTTTTATATTTTTTAATGAATGATATTCGATATCACATGGTACTTTTTGCGTACAGTACAATAGTTATTAAATACAAAGATAAAATAGTATAATTTATTTTTAATAAACAACAAAAGGATCGTGTTTATAATAAGCGGGAAAAAACACGAATACAGTTTCAAATCATGGAATGTCGAAAAAAAAACCTTGCGTACGAGTATGTTTCGATTTTAAAACTCTTGTATTTATCTATTTATAAGCATACTTTTATGGAGGATGGATGGATGGATGTTTGTATATACACCCTCTACAGAGTTAATCCATTAGAGTAATAAAGGCTCAAGTATAAATAAATTGCGGTTTTTATCTGAGAACATTTCATTTGTCAACGAAGCCACATGGCTACGTACTAGTAATTACCTACTATAGAATGTAATTGGCTCGACTACTTAGTTATACCGACACTTTTTATTCGAGTATGTACCTAATTGAAATTGGTTTTTTTTTTTTTTTTATTAGTTAATTAATTTTATTCTATATTTCAGTACAGCATTTTAATATCGTACCATTAATCTTGTAACTGGTTATTAGATTTCTCCACATGCTCATATCTTTGGCTAACTGCGCCATTAATTTTAAGTTGTACAATTAAAACTTGGGGCGTTATGCGCACTAATAATTATGGCACCACACGTACTGTTGTCACCGCACGCATTATATTAGGCAGGCAGAGGATACATTCGAGCTACTACCCTTAGGCTACAAATGCCAAGTTTCCGAACTAGGCGCCCCTCTTGCAAATTGTGACGTGTCCCTTTTTTGTCCCCTGAATTTGTCTCCGTCATTCAGATTTCAAAAACAGATGGGAAGGAGAGGACGACATGCTGGGCATGTGTCAAATTTTGAGAGTCAAGTCGCGAGTGAGAGTTAGTGCGCCAAATACTAAAGCCTCAACGATGTTTAAGTAGAATAGGCAAGAATAGGTCTACGGTCTCCCCCGCCTGTCGTCGTAGAAGGCGACTAAAGGGGGTCATCGGGGTCGCAGTGTTTCTGGCGGGGGCCGGGGCACTCACCTAAAAACCCCAGGGTAGGCGATCCTAGGACGAGCCAAATGTGGCGAGGCGCGAGGAGGGCTCCAGTGCGTTCAGTATGAGATCCTGGAGTCCTCCGCATGAGAGCGCAGATGCCGGCCGCCGTGGAATTTTTAGTGGATAGAAATACCACATAACCCAGTCAGCCCCCGATGATTGGATACCTGGTTCGCAGGTTTTTTCCACGTACAAAAAAAAAAAGAAAAAAAAGGTCTAGATCTTAATATCTTGAATTAACTTATCAATTATTTAATCTGTGTAGCACAAAAAAGAACTTATAGTACCTACAAAAGGCGG
The DNA here is from genome assembly GCA_963854355.1 of Epinotia brunnichana. NCBI lineage: Eukaryota > Metazoa > Arthropoda > Insecta > Lepidoptera > Tortricidae > Epinotia > Epinotia brunnichana. The sequence goes on along the minus strand of OY977945.1, from coordinate 927,448 downwards.
AATTATTGCCAAAATAATTCACAACCTTAGAGCAAATCAAGTAAGTTGTGAGCGCCAGCTTTATTTAGAGTAAATATTATCACTATTATACATTTCATATCATTGCAATGTGCAGTTTCTAAACCTAATTTACTCCTCTGATAGTAAAAACTCATTGTGCAAATGTTTTTTTTAAAGTCGAATTCAGTTACCATCCCGAACTTTGATTTTGGCGACGGCCCTAATTTTCCTTCTCTTTCTGAACTCGGACGTTAAGCGCGTATAAGATCGCCTAAGTTCAGGTGATTCCAACAAAATGAGTTTTTTTTTATCGTCTTGCCAAATAAGTTGGCAACAGTTGGCACGCAAGTTTCTTAATTCAGTAAGCAGGGCGCCCCTGAGAGGCTGATGACGAACTTGTGTAATAACAATATTTAGTTTTAACGAATGTTGTTTGTTTAGAAGTTGCAGACTGCTTAGGTTTTGTGTGTGTGTATTTGACAAAATATGTTGCTGATTCATAGTTGTAGACAAAAGTTATACATTACTTTCAAATAAGCTTGTGTTCAACTATCAAAAACATTCATGTATATATCATTTTGCCTTTTATCTTCATCGTCATATTATTATCAACCGAAAGACTGCTAACAGATTTAGGCCGATGATAAAATATTTAAAGAGGTACATAAAATGAAATTAATTTGTTTATTGAGGACGTAAACACGTTACAGTGACCAATTTAGTCAGTGGCTCGGAAACTAGGAAGAATAGGGAAGACTGTTAGTACTACAGAGGCGTAATCACGCAACGTTCCGAACGCGCGTCGGTACAATTTAACTGTTAATTTTCAATATAAAAAGTGACATTTAAACCTACCCGACGTTCGTACAATGCGTTAGGTGATCGACCTACTGGACTTATAAATATAACAAAAATAACATTTGTTGCTTTTAGTACCTAACAAAAGTGTGTTTATTTAAACATTTACGACAAAAACTAAAATTGGAAAGTAGTTACAGACAGAGATATAATAATTAACAGAGACCACAGTACACAATACAGAGAGATAACATAGGTAAGTACATACTTTTCACTAGGTATAGAAAATGCGACTACACGCCACGGAGATAGAGGAGGGTAAATATAGTGGAATAGTGAATGTAAATTTTAGTTTATCATATTACTCTTACACGGGACGCTCGTGTTAAGACACGACCTAACCGGGTCTCCCTTTTGCAACTAAAAATTCAATTTAAACTTGATATCAATCCCACTTTAATATAATCACATTCCATTCGTGTGAATGCACACTACATAGATATCCTCTTGCAAAAGAGGGTATGGTTGAGCCCGGATGATTCACATATTATTTCAATGCTTCAAAAACCTGTCGCGCAAATGGGTTACCAGTATCAATAGCAATACATGCACGATTATTGATAGGTACTACTTGGGTACTGCGACCAACGCCTATTGTAAATGCGATCGGTTTATAATGCAACGTGTAAGCCTGCGCAAGGTATCATAGGCGATCCCGGACTGCTGGAGATAGATCAACATTATTAGAGATTCATCATCGTTGGAGTTTAAAAGATGATTTAAGCAGCGTTCATAAAAGTGCGGCACTTGCGTACGTGACTTAACCTATTTTGTCTGTATTTTTACCAATGTCTTGAGTACATACAAGTATTTACACACATACATACTTTTCAGGCCAATACGAGTGCAACGTTGACACCCACATAGACAGGGTGAAATCGGGGTTGTGTAGCTAGAAGATCAAAAGCTAATAAGATGGTAACACTGAACAACTTTTCCCAAGTAACCGACTACGAAATCGCAAAAAAAACAGGAGTCTCATACGTGAACTCTTAATAAACTCACAGTTAACTCTTAATTGGCTCTTCTTTTTTTGCGATTTCGTGGGTGGTCCCATGGGCAAAGTTGTTCAGTATGACCATCTTATTCGCTTTTGGTCTTCTTGCTACACGACCCCAATTTCACACTGAATATGACATCATCATGATGATCATTATATCAGCCGAAAGACGTCCACTGCTGGACATAGGCCTCCCCCAAAGAGTGCCAAAATGACCAGTCCTGCGTCACCCGCATCCAGCGGACTCCCGCGACCTTTACCAGGTCATCAGTCCACCTTGTGGGGGGCCTACCCACGTCGCGACTTCCGATATAACATGTTGCTATATAAATGTCATACTTACAGATTGGTTCACCATTATTTTAAAAGCTATGTAATAACAGGGAGGCTATGGTTGTAATAAAAATAGAACAATTTCAGCTCATCGTTGACTAGCAACACAAAATAGGTACATAGACACGATATCACGAACTCTCTTTAATTTTGTTAAAACCGCATTTACAGTCGCTGGTCTCTGTCAATAATGAAACGGAACGTGCCTTTTGGTATAACCAAAGCCTCAGTCAAAATTCAACCTTATTTCATTAAAATAAGGTTGCAAACACGTGATAATATTTGACGTTGGTCTTACAAAACCACGCAAACCACTCACTAAAACTGGAAACTGTATTCCCGCTAAGCGGAAGCCTAGTTATCGGAACTAAGGGTCAAACTGTGACAGTTAGTTCGCTTTTCAATTTGATATCAGAATGTTTCATGCGTTCGCTTCCACGTCGACCTAAATAACATGTCTATAATTCCGAGAAAGGACCAAATAGGTATGGAAAATGGAATATTAAGTCAAATTTTGAAGTGCCAGAGTTGTATTTGCTTTCTTCTTCTTCTTCTTTCCGTGCCTCTCCTCATTCTTTGGAAGCCCCCTCGTGTGCCAGGTGGGGTGATCCTGAGTTGTATCTACGTTAACTGGGCCTGTTTCAAGTCCTTCGTGGTGGACCACCACGTAGCAAGCGGGCGACCTCTGTCTTTCTAGTTGTCCAGTAGTGCGAGGGCTTTCTTCACGACATGGTCTTCGCCACGTCTCATGACATGCCCGTACCATCTGATGCGAGATTTTTGACCTTGTCGGCGATGGGGGTGACCTTATAACTTCCTGTGATGTGTTCGTTACGCAATTTATCGATTCTCGTTATACCGACACCGCGCCACCACCGTCACCGAGTTTTGCTTTGTTTAATGTAATATTCAAACCTTTTATCCAAATTGTTAGGTTCAAATTAGATCATTTATATTATGTCTGGTATAAGGAGAATCTTCATATTTGAATGTAATGCGTAAGTGTCAGGTGGAAACCTGGTTATCGGAACTCGTCGGTCGGTGGTTATTATTCAATCAGTGACTAATGGACGCTCACAACAAGCCGTGTTTACGTATCCGCTGCACTCAGTTTTGTTATTAGGTTACATTCACATTAGTTACTATGAGTGCATAACGTTAGCAAAGGCCTAATTCGTTATTTGGATTTTATATACCCCCCTCTTGAAAAACAAAGGTAGCGTATTTTGTATCAACAATTGAAATCAGTGTTCCACTTGCTACGGAAACCTAAATGCATGTTCGCTTCCTTATGCGCTGACTTAACGTGTCGGTATGAGTTCACACAACACATCGATACCTATGATGTTATTTATGTGATACGATATGTGAAATGTCGAGTCAGATTGACCTCCCGTCTCGTTTCAACTTATATATTTTAGATATTTATGATCATCATTATTTAAAAGTTACGCAGTTGTTAGTGCTTCGTTACTTCACGACAAAATCAGCAATATGTGTAAGAAACATTATAAGTCAAAAACATCTCTGCAAACCTGCAAAAGGGCAATTACGTAACCTTTTGAACGCGTTGAGACAAATCTACGGTTATTTTTCGATACAAAAAATTACATTTAGATCTACCTATGTACATCATACATACGTTAGTATGAAACGTTAAATCGACCAGTAGGTCTCCATTGCTACTGATATATGGGTCAGTATATATATTTTGGCATTGGTTTTATTCATTTATTCAGACGTTAATGTTGCTGACTGTTCCTCGAACTCGATTCGACTCGAACACATTCATTTGTCATGTTGACCAACGTGTCAACATCAAGTGCGCCGTGTCAACGCTACAAAAAAATAGGCGGCAAGGAAATAAATCAGGGTAGGCACCGCTCATGTGGCACCTTTGTAGTTGCAAGCACCCATAGATAACGGTGTCTGTTTATCATCAGGCAGACCGTACGTTTGTTTCCCATCGACGTGGTATTCAATTAAAAAAAGGTCAAAGTCAGAAACAGATAAGTAACATTATTTCTTCTGTGGACTATAAAAATTCAACACCATCATCATCAAATCAGCCGAAAGACGTCCACTGCTGGACATAGGCCTCCCCCAAAAAGTGCCAAAATGACCGGTCCTGCGCCACCCGCATCCAGCGGACTCCTGCGACCTTTACCAGGTCATCAGTCCACCTTGTGGTGGACCCACGCCGCGCCTTCCGGTACGTGGTCGCCACTCCAGAACCATTCCGCCCCAACGGCCAACGGTTTTACGTGCAATGTGCCCCGCCCACTGCCACTAAAGTTTAGCAATTCGGAGGGCTATATCGGTTACCTTGGTTCTGCTACGGATAGCCTCATTTCTGATGCGATCACGCAGATAAACTCCTTACATAGCCCTCTCCATTGCCCCTGTGGCTTTGAGCCTTCTTATGATATGAGGCCCATTGTAAGCCAATAAAACTTAGATGCATAATATAAACTGGGTTCCAAGCATACCTGCATCGTATAGGCATGGCACTTTATATGAGTCCAGCAACAATATTAAACTTTAAAACTTTCGATCCACATTAGTTTTTGTTGCACCACAAGTTAACTGTTTATTTTCTCTCCGCTTCCCAAAGGTTGTCTGGAGGATATCGCTCTTTAGCGATAAGAGCGCTTGTTGTTAGTCTCTACTCTTATAGTTGCTGTTTTCTGTACTACTACTTTTATTACTATTGAGGTGTGCAATAATAGTAGATTGTACAACTAACAGGCGCATAAAACGAGGCATTTAACCGGATACGTTTATATCCACCTGAGCCACCGGCGAGGGTGGATAAGTTAGTCGAGGGGTTAAATGGCTAATTTGTGCCCGAGTTATACACACTACGTTTCACCTCGATTGCGAGAAAATAACAAATAATTCCAAAATAAAATAAAATAATAGCTCATTCTCGTTACTTAACTTTTTATAGTTTTTTTATGTTTAATTTTCGACATTTAGGTACTTCATACAACCAAGCCATTTAATGGTTCAATACATTTTAAAATAATAATTGGCGCCTATTTTATCTGGTTTTATTAATTTAGCAATGGAAATCACGGATGTGAAATTTATTAAAGCAAATTACAAGTTTATTCTACGAAGTTTTACTGTGTGTATGGCTGTTAGGCCCGATTATATTAGTCCAAACAATTTTACTTTGTGTGTGCACTAGAGCATAAAAGTGGCATTTTTTGCAGCATACATCAAGCACAAAGGCGAACTTTGCGAGCATGAGAAGTGAAAAGAGTATTGGTATTATATTGTGTTTCTTCACAGACACTGTCAGTGGAAAGTAAAGTAAACTATTTAGTATGAATACTGGGTAAAAAACCGACCTGAATCTTATAACCCCAGAACGGCCAGTTCCGATAAAAACATCCAAATGAAAGAGCTACTTAATCATCGGTTCCACTCGGTCAGAAAGGAGTGTCGTAATCTTATCGGCCTTATCTCGGCATTAGGGCATGGTGAAGGCATTACGTTCCTTGATGGTATTTCAGTGAGATGTCTGAGCATCAAGGTTTCTTTTCGTTACCGAAAAAGTGCGGTAATATTTAATATGCCATTGTTATCATTTTACTTCTGATATACTAATATATATAAAGAGGAAAATTTTGTAAGATTGTAGCTTTGTGAGTTTATAAGTTTGTAGGTATATTTTGGGTTATCTCCGGAACCACTTATTTTATTAATCAAAAATTATTTCACCTGCGTGTAGAGTGGACTTTCTGGATGGTTTTGGTAAGGCTGTATTTTATCCCACGGATTTGCCTGCGTTCTTTGCATTAACGTATGCGGACATGCGGAGTGAAATTTGGACAAAGTTCAATGTCGTATTAAATTAAAAAAACACATGGTTATTTTTATAAATATTAATGTTTTTTAATAGTGTATTTCACGACGTTCAGTACAAAAAGTTTACTCCTATGCGAAATTATTTACGGCAGTTTTGTGGTACTTTAGCATTTTTTTAGGTGCAATTTTTTCCTTATTAAGAAAACTTTTTTAGGGAACTTCGTATGCTCGACATATTTCACGTTCTCGTCCGTTGGACCATTGGTGTTCTCAAGATAAAAGTTATCTTGCCACGAATTTCCATTTTAAGTGAGATATGATTCGTCACCCATAAATCCCATAACGTAAAAACCGCTAGTTTTTAAATTTTTTGACCAAATGACGTAGCCGTATTTTTCGAGTAAGTTTATCATTTTCGGAGACGGCGGGCTTAACTTTTCTTGAACGATTAAAGATGCCTATTTCTTTTAGATATATTTTTACAGTTTTGCTGTCATATTTGATTTTCCTCTGAGCTATTTGTAAGATTTTGCGACTCGGCCAGCCGTATGTTTCTTTTTTCGAGCCCCCTCAGAAAACTGGCTAAAGCTGGAATGTTTCCCTGAACCAGTCCTTCTAGTAGTACTTTTTCTCAAAGGAAAGGACACAAAATAATATAAACAGAGCATCGGCTCTCACCCATTTGCACAAAATGTTTCACTATCTTCAGTTTCGGCCGTAGGGAATGTGTACTGTAGAAATTACAAATAGTTTCGAGACGTCGTTCTTCTCGATTTGCCATAATTTCAATGAGAAAAAATCCTATGCCCATGAAACTTACTCGATTGATTGACAGATGCGAGCTGCTCCGTAGAAAAAAAAATGTGATTATAGTTTAGTGTAATTGAAATTACAATAATTTTTATTTACCAGGGAACACGAATGCAAATTCATTAGACGAATTTTTATATTAACTACTTACTTTTCAAGAAATAACTGGTTCGCGTTTATCATGGTTTGTACGGTATACTTATGTAGACTATCATCATCATCATATCAGCCGAAAGACGTCCACTGCTGGACATAGGCCTCCCCCTAAGTGTGCCACAATGACCGGTTCTGCGCCGCTAGCATCCAGCGGACTCCCGCGACCTTCGGGGACCATCAGTCCACCTTGTGGGGGTCTACCCACGCTGCGCCTTCCGGTACGTGGTCGCCGCTCGAGAACCTTTCCGCCCCAACGGCCATCGGCAATGTGCCCCACCCACTGCCACTTAAGTTTAGCGATGTAGACTATGCAGAGGTATATGAAGAAAATTATGTGTTCTGATGACCTATGTTGTTCAGCTTTTAAGAGTCAGTCAGACGTGGTTTGATTTTCAATTTAAAACGGCATACACGAACAATATTTTTAATACACAATGGGATCCCCTATATCTAGGTCGGGAATTAGTTTCTGTTGCTATCATCATCATCATCATCAATGGCCTTTAAGTCTATTACAGACTATACAAGCAGTGTCAAGAAAGGAGACAACGTCTTCCATGGCTGTGTAAGCCAATGCGAGAGCGGCATACACGACCGCAAGCTTGGCAGGTGTAATTTGCCCGCGGCGAAGAGGTGCCACGTTGATGCCGCTTGGCTCGCTTTACTGCGAGTGTTTTAAACCACGCCTCATCATGAACTTTACGGCCATCAAACACCAGTTTGCGCCATTTGTCTCTGTCCACGGCAAGGTCCTCCCACTTGTGAACCGGGATGTTGAATGCTTGCATATCTCGCTTGGCACAGTCCTTATGCCGCAGCATCGGCCGGCCGACGCTTCTTTTGGCATCAGCTACGGCCCCAAGCAGAACACGCCGCGGCAAACGCGATGGATGCATTCGATGCACATGCCCCAGCCAGCGTAAGCGTCTCTGCTTAAGCAGCGCAAAGAGACTGGGCAGCTGTGCAACCTCAAGCACCCTCTGGTTTGTGACCCTGTCCTTCCAGTGTATGCCCAAGATGTTTCGGATGCTTCGGTTTCTGTTGCTATAAATTATAATAAAAATATCATAAGCAATTAGAGACTTTGTATGAAAAACGTTCAACTCACTCAATTTTTTATTCATTACAATTTCCAGCAACAGAAACTACACTCAAGACCAAAAGTTTGGGGTCGTGATATACCGTTATATTTCCTAAAATAGTGCAAGCTTGTACAGTTTTTTTAATCCTGTCATGGTCTTTATTTAATTTTACATCTGAACTGCAAAAATAAAAGTTGAAAAATAACGTTACCAGGTTTAACAGGGGGAAGGTTGGCTATCACCACAAAAATAGTCGGGTACTTCTGAAATTTTTGTTCATTCCCCATTGTGTATGCTTGAAAGTAATTTATGACATGATGATGTACCCACCAACATTAATTGTAAGCATTTACTAACATGATTAATCCAAGTTGGTCTTTGAATAAATAAATTAAATTAAATAGGACTCGTAAAAACCCTTGAAAAAAACAATGGTGCGAGACATCACAAAAAAATTCATTTTTGGATGTTGATATTTTATGATAGGACCCCGGAAATTGCTAATACATTTGGGTATTACGAAGAATAGTATATTACTAAGACTAGTGTAAAATATTATAAAAAACCTGTTGCGGTTATTTAATTTAGGGTGAACTGAAACTTTTGCTCTTGAGTGTAGTTTCTGACCTTGATATGGAATCCCCATTGTGCATACCAGGTTTTATGTTATTCTTCTCATGGACATCCATGTCTACCAGAAGCAAACTACGTGTGTATGGAGAGTAAGGGCCATGGCAACCCTTGAAAAATACACTAATCAATTACAAACCATACTTGAATGATGTTTGAACATTGCCATCTTACAATACTCACTGAAGTAAATTGATTAAACTGTAATTCATCAACTGATATAATAAATGACAAGGAAGAATATAAATACATTACCAACTTGAATGAATACCACCGTTACAATATAGGCTAAGGAATTTATCTAATGCACACAGATTTTTATTACCAGCAATGAAAAACGTTTACGGTATGAGAGCCAATCATTACATGCTTCCAAAAATAATAAATAGTCTCCCAAAACACATACAAGATTTATACCTATCCAACCCTATATCAGCTAAAGATGTAAACAAGTATTATATGTCAAGCAACAACTATGATTACGCCTTGTAACCAACCAAGTTATTGTTCATCAGTGATACAGTAAACGGAATGTAAGTACATATATTGATGTAAACTAACATACCTACTTAAATAGTAAATAGTTAGACCGAACTATAGCTGTAAATAAGCCACTAATGGCTTTAGCACCTAATTATGAAACTCTGCGATAAGTATGAATTATTTGGAATTTTAAATAAAAATAAAAATAAATAAAAAAAAACATATGCAATATTCATACATGAATAAAACATCCGTACACGTGTATATATTTTCAGTCTGTGCCTCACGTACGGGCTGTCAATGGAAAGACGTATTATTCGGGATATGGGACAATGACAAATGCGACCGCATATATTAACGTACACGATATGTAAAACCAGGTAAATACATGTAACATCACGTTACCCATACTAGTCCGTAATTTATACTTACTAATATTATATAAAGTAGGTAGTTTGTTAGTCTGTATACAGGGTGTGGCCGGTAATAGGAGCAGACATTCAAAGGACGCTTCTTTAGAGCATTTGCAGTAACCCCTTGTGTCGCATTCATTTTATTTTTTTTTGGATTCGGAGAAATTTTGATCTAAAATACCCTAAGTAATAAGTACCTCAAAAGAAAATAAGGGCCACTTACATATTTCTGTTTTTGAGTAAATTTTTAGATGTAAACTAATTAATAAGTGACTAATTAGTGATGTCAGGCCTCCTTCAGTATCCAACCTCTTTAATGCTGGTGTTTAAGTCTTACAGCTGGCCAGAAATTGAAGCAAATAAAAAAAACGAGTTTCAGGTCAAATTCCTTTCAGATGGAATCACAATTTTATTCTGTTAAAAAACTATTTCTGTCCATCTTTTGCTTCTTTTAACATCTTTTGTTAATAATGCCACGTCAACGAATGGATACCATTACTGCCACCAGAGCCGTTACATTGATTGCTGAAGGTCATTCACAGCGGTATGTAGCTTTTTTGTTGGGTTTCTCTCGCCGAGCCATCCAAAATGTGTGGGATCGGTTCCAAGAGACTGGCAGTGTTGCAAGAAGGCCTGGATCGGGCAGGGTGCGAGCGACTACGGCACAAGAGGATCGCTACATCCGATCGAGTGCCCGTCGAGAGCGCTCTGTGACGGCACGTAAGTTACAAAATCGCCTACGGTTGACAACGGGGACTCGTGTTAGTGACCAAGCGATACGTAATCGACTGCATGAAGACCAGCAAACGTCCAGACGCCGAGTAGTACGAATTCCTTTATCTAGGGTTCAACGTGGAAATCGTTTAAGTTTTTGCCGCGAACATTCAGATTGGAGCATGAATCAATGGGGTATGGTGCTTCTTCACAGATGAGTGTAAAGTGAAGCTTTGTAGTGATGATCGGCGGATTAGAGTATGGAGACGACAGGGTGAGAGATTTTCCGATGTCTGCATCAAGGAAATTGACCGCTTTGGAGGTCCTAGTGTGATGGTTTGGGCTGGGATTAGCTTACAAGGCAAAACTGAGCTGGTTTTCTTAAATCAAGGTACAGTAACTGCACAACGGTACATCGATGAAGTCATCAGGCTTCATGTGATTCCATTCTCACAGAGAGTGGGGCCAGAGTTCTGGTTAATGCATGACAATGCCCGCCCACACACAGCTCGGGCCACTCAGACTGTACTGGATGACTCCCATATTCGTGTCCTACCATGGCCAGCGTATAGTCCGGATTTAAATCCAATAGAGCATATGTGGGACCAATTAAAACGAAGGGTTAGGGAGCATGAGCAAGAGGTTCACAACCAGCAACAGCTTATGGATGCTCTGAAACGTGCGTGGGAAGAGATACCTGATGAAAACATCAGAAATTTAATCGAGAGTATGCATTCAAGGCTCCAGGAGTGTGAAAACAGGAGCGGAGGACACACCCGTTACTAAACCATTAAAAAAAACAGCTTGTGTCAGTTTTTCTTTTGTTTTGCAAAGAGTTTCTGTTTAGTTTTTGCTGTTGACAATGGACTAATTTCATGTTAATTGAAATAAGTGAAACAATTGACTACACAATTAAATGGTTATTAGCATAAGTTAAAACAAAAGCCTTGTTACATGTTATTTTAATAAATATACATTACTGTTTACTATATTTTTCACGTAGCAATCAAAATATTTAGTGGCCCCTATTTTCTTTTGAGTAGTATATCTTGGCACCACGACGTAATAGCACAGCAGTCAATGCAGATTTAGATGTAACATCATGTAATGAGTCAGAATAGTTTTTGCATTTCTGTTTTCAAAAGAAATGTTTGTATTTTTTTATTTTTTTTATATAAAAAGTTACTGATAGAATTCCAGAAGAGTAAAACAATACAAGTAAGTAAACATATTTCTAAGAAAAAATAATAAAAAATAAATATTTTTTTTTCAAATAAAACCACGTGGAAATAATTTTTACAAGCTTAACAATCTACGGTTTAATTTTTTTCTCCTATTACAGGCCATGTAATGGCCGCTAAACCAATCAATAAGAAAACCATTATCCAATTTCAAAAACTCTTTCACGTGCGTGTAGAGTGTACTTTCGGAATGGTTAATAGGCTTTATGTTATCCTGCGGGTTTGCCTGCGCTCTTTGCAATTCACTCATTATAAATGCGAAAGTAACTATTCTCTACCTGTCTGTTTATACCCTGTCAGGGTTAAACTATTAAACGGATTTAGATGAAATTTAGTATGGAGATATAGACTCCGGGAAGAACATAGGATTTGTATCCCTTCTATGGAAGTGCGATAATTGACGTTGCGTCTGTGGAATGTCTAATAGCATATTTGCAAGGCATTACTTTGTCAGGCATTTACCAAAAAAAGGCGATTATCAAGTATACGCGGACGAAATCTCGGGCAAAAGATTTGTCTATACCGACATTTGGTAAGACCCTTGATCGATAGTGTAATGTTTTGTACCTATGTTTTAAATTATTAAATGTGGCAGCCTTTTTATCAATCAATCAATCAATAATTTTATTTCGAAATAAATCCATATTCGGTTAATTACAATAAATAACTTAAATGTAATGTACACTTTACAAAATTATCCACTTATATTAAACATTAATACATATATGACAAACTAAAAGGCATGCCTGGCTACAAGGATATCACATGCAATTTATTCCAGTGGTACAGAAATGGGCCATCGTTCCTTTCTGCCACTGTCTCCAGGAGGCTGTTGGGGCTAAGGCCGATACGTCTCTGCAGAGATGCAACACGTTTTCGCAATATTGCGTGAAATCCATCCGTGCGCGCCTCCGCGAACATTCCTGACGCGCTGCAATGTTTCGGCAGCCCCAACAGCATCCTGAAAGCGTTGTTATACTGGACGCGCAGGGCGCTGTAAGCTTTTTGCAGGTGTAAAATGACTGGCAATAGGCCTTAAACAGAGTGATTTTTACTTTATAACACTGTAGGTAATTGGATTCGGCATTTTCTTGGATGGTAGAATTGCCTTTTGAATTGACTACTTTGATGTCGGCCAACTCAAATAATCTCGAAACGTATACTTCGGGTAGAAATAAATGTATTTTTTTTATATAGGAGACGACAGTACATGTCTTCACATTCGCAGTTACCCCTTTATGCCTCATTCTTTATAACATTGACGCAGGGATTTAAACTTCATTGGGAATACTCGAGGTTCCCACGGGAAAACACAGTAAAGCTGTCCATTTCAGAAGTCCGAGGGACTTGCCCGGTAAACCGTTGTCAATTCTTCGTATTTGTACAGGAGCCAATATAATATATCCGGATCATGTTCTTTGATTTATTTCAGCCAGTGTTAGGTATTGCAGGGTATGTGGGGAATTTATTTAGGCTTGATTTAGGTGAGGGACGACAGGTGGTGCTGACACAATTGGGTAGTTTTCTCGCCTCAAAATGTATTAAAGTGTAAAATTGCATAATATATGTAATCGTAAAAACATATGAGACTTCAAAATCTCGAAGGAATATGTATTTTTTTACCGTCCGAAAGAATATTTAAGGCGGTTTCCCAAGTTTCATTAAAAACTAAGTGATCTATAAAAAGCTACAGACATAAATATATCTACCCCTGTTGGTAACCAGGAGATCTATTTTTCGACCCCGCATTTCACGCGGTAAACTGAGAAGATGGTAAACGAGTGCGAAACATATTGAAAAGGGAAGCGGTCGCGAAAGCGATGAATCGACTATAAGTGTCCAGAACACATATTTCACATTCAATTACTCCTCTTACTTAGGTCACTACAATACTCCTTTGTCCTTACTGTGCCAATTTCTTTTTGCAAAAAGATAAACTTTGTGACAATGGCCCTCACTCCATAAAGTGACCTTTTGTTTCGTTATCACGGAATCTTTCCCGTCGCCTATGACAAAAGGTCTGCGTTTAAGAGGAATCTATTCACTGATGCGAGTCTAGTTTGCACTGTGTTGAATGGGAACTTTATTTTATTGATGGTGTACAAATTAGTGGCAATGGAGGTAGGTAACCAAAGAGCAAATTATTTAAGTACTAAAAATGCTTTGCAATCATGTTCGTCGAAAAATCTACTTGTCATCGGACCATGACGTTGGACGAGCGGATTGAAATGAAATGTAACAAAATATAATGAATTACACTGTGTTGATTAATTCTTTTTGTTTCAAATAAAGCACTGGATTTGTACATCTTAAATAGTAACGCACTTAACAATCGAACGATTAACTGGTCGAGATTGGAAATCGCACGAATAAATCGAATCGATCAGGAATTATAAGCCTTTAGGATAAGCCTGCAGGACTTTTCAGGAAACGCATTCTGCGTTTAAGTCCCTGCGCCGGGCTCAAAGTCAGAATTAAACAAGAGCGCCACGACACGGGGCCAGCGCCTTTATAACGTAGACGTCTCAGTAAAGAACTGGGTACTGGTAAGTTATTACTGCAACTGTTAGTAAATACCCGCACGGACTAAACAGAGACTTCCCCCACGCGTGCTTGACGTTTCCAAACTTGATAATTAACGTAGTAGTCGTTGGACAACTAGATGGCGTTGTAATAAATGGACATCGATTGATAGTGTCTAAATAAACATTAACGGATGGTGCTGCATGTTCCTAAATCTAGTACATCTTATGATGTTGCTGTACTCAAGACGCTGCAGAGAATGAACCCTCGAGAGAACTAATGGGCTAGGTTCTACACAAAATTTTTTTTCCTACTCACTGTTTTTAACCTTCACACCCCTCATCTTCACAAAAAAGGGAGTTCCTATATGCAATTATTCATATAGGCCTAATTGCCCTTTTTATTTATTTAATCGTATGGCAAATATTATTTTGGCCATTGAGTTTTCACTCTTTAGTACCACCCAGGGGACACGTTGTGGTAGGTAGCTCCTGCGGACGCGAGTGGCAGTTGTCCCCCCTTTGTCAAGTGAGTGGGCAACTCGACTGTTAGAGGTTCTTAAGCCGCCCGAGGACCTATAACTCGGCTTAACGACTACTGCCATAGACAGCAAGCGGGATCAACTGCTTAGCGTGCCTTCCAAAGCAACCACTCAAACAGGCGGTCACCCATCCAAAGACTGACCACTGCCATCTTTGCTTAACCTGCGTTATCGTTTCCGATACGCAGGCGCCGCTGGGCTATGAACGCTTTGAAGAAATTTCACTACGGCAAATCAGCACATTCGTGATTTTTCACAGTCCTATATTTTACTTTTGTAGCCACTGTAACGCTTTGGATTTACCCTAGGGAGTTCCGCTACATTAGTAGGGTCGCAGGTCAATGAAACCAAGTTTACACAATAACCATATAATGTCTGTTCCCAAATAGCACCAGGTAGGTTGAGTAATTGCGCACTGATAAAAATAACACTGGCCTGACAAGGAGTCGGCAACGAAGAGCTTCCGTCCAGTCAGCCACCATCAGCAAGATGGTCTCAGGCCGTAGAGGTCTCAGGCCGTAGAGGTAGCCACAGCTTCCGTCCGCTTCCGAATATGATGAATTATTGCTGTAGTTAATAAAAATCCCGTATGTAAAGAGGAAGACAATATTTGATTGCGACAAGGAAGAAACGGTACCTATTCGGTGAAAGATAACAAATGAGAGAACAGTGAAGAATTTCGTTGGTGAAAATTTACGAATAAAAATTAACGTTTTTATGCCAAGCCTGGCAAAATACTCCAGAAAGTTATAAGCATAGCCTTACCCCTTACGGCCTTATGTATGCCTGTCAAATAAACTGTTAAATGCAGAAAACACGGTTAGCACGATAACCTTATTAAAACCTGACGTTGACGTTTGCTGTTAACCGTGGCCAGTAGACTGCACCCTTAGCGTGGGATTGAAGTGGGTCGCGTCTACTATCGACGCTACCGCCTATCGTCAAGATTTAGTATGAAAAGTCTATACACCGCCCCTGGTGGTCACTCATAGAACTAAAAATTCAAACTGTAACGTGAGGCACTTATACATTACTTAATTCGCTATCGACTTCACGTTCGTTCACGATTTTCCAATATTCAACCTTATATCACTAGCATTTATCGTTTTAATTTAAATGTTTGTCGGTTATGACATTACAGAATACGCGCATCGCGACGTAGACAGTGTCGACTGTCGATACAATATGGTGGCGCGGGGGCCATTTATTTGCATTTTTAAATATAAAATACGCGACAATCCGAATTTTGCGGATATATGTTGTCAATTCAAAACCCTTATTTTTATAAGTTCTTAAATTTGAGATAAATTTCGATCGGATCTACGGTAACTCTTGACGGAATAATACGATATCACGGGCCATTTTGCAAGTGAAATAGTAAACTACAGTCGCGACGGTATTCTTCGATTCGAAATGTCTCACACTACCGATTGGTAGTACGAATCGAACGTTAAATTACGCATCGAAAACTAAACGCAAAGTGCCTAACGTTTTGCAGTTGGTTTCGTAGTCCAACGGCAGTGTGAGTTACAAGTTTGACGGGTCGAATCGAAGAATACCGTAGCGAGATCGAAATCTATTCGAAGCGCGTTTATTCGATCTCGTATTAGTTACGTAACGTTAGGTTACGATTGTATCTCACAATAAGGGTACTGATGTGGCTTTTAACCACAGACAGTTTAAAACACGCGCACAATGTTATTTATAGCACCTGTTCTGAACAGTGAAGAGTTACCGAACTATTTTGATTCAGCCCCTATGCGATGAAAAAATAGTTCGGTAACTCTTCGGTTCATCGAAAGAACAGTATCGATTCTTCATTACGCTTCGATGCGAAAAGTCTGAAACTCAACGCCAGTGATGCGGAAAAGCTAGTACCTAGGTAATTGCGCATCCTACTCATATTATAAATGTGAAAGTTTGGATGTTTGAATGTCTGGATTTTTAGATGTTTGGATGTTTGTTTACTTGTACGGAAACGTAGCTTAGTCGACACTCCATACAAAAGTATATTGGTCCTCATTTTAAAGGATGACTCACGCTAGAACGGGCTGTGTCCGGCCCGGGCCGTTTTCTTAAAAAAACGTCGGCGTTTTTGCGCTACCGAGCCATACTCAAGCCCGGCTGAGCCACGGCTGAGGCTCGGACGCTTGGCCGGGCTTTGGTATGGCTCGGGCGCAAAAACGCCGTCGTTTTTCTTAGAAAACGGCCCGGGCCGGACACGGCCCGTTCTAGCGTGAGTCATCCTTAAAACGGCATACTGGAATACGAGTAGCATGAAAGTTTTTATACACAATGGGATCCGCGATATCTAGGTCGGTAATTAGTTGTAGTAGTAGTATAACGATGATGATGATGATGATTAGTGTAACTCTTTATTGTACAAAATAAATATATTGGACAATTAACAACAAGATTATTATAAGTTATGCATAAAGGCGATCTCTTCCAGTTAACCTTTGAGTAGATGAGAGTAGAAACGAGAAGAGGTAGACAAATGCAAATTGTACAACAAGGTACAAGAAAGGCTATAGATAAAGAAGAAAGGTAAAATTATGATGGGAATATAAAGGAAAAAACTTAAGCGATTAGAGATCTACTATCTCGCGTTTAATTTTAATCTCTAACAACAAAAACTTGTTTAACGGCGTAGTATACATGGCGTATCCCAATGTGAACATAAAGTTTAATGTTTTTCTTGTATTTTGTTTTAAAATGAGAACTAAACCACGTTTAATTAAACTGCTTACACAAGTGCCGGACGTTTAATTTACACTATCATCATTCATCACTTTACTATAAAATGAGATAATATTCGTCAATAATATACTCACCCGAAGAGATTAAAATGAACTTTATCCTACTATTCGTTACGAGTATATCCCATTTAAGTTAAGCTTACATTATACCCACTTCAACGGACCTTCCCATTTCCATAAATCGTTCCCAACTGCAAACAATTATTAAGTTTACGAATTAAAACAAAGCTTATTTAAATCTACTTAACCATCTACAATGCATTTTCAACTTTGAGATCAAGGGTTAAGGTTGGAATTGCTTTACTTATATTTAATAGACAGAAAATTTGCAATGAACCTATCGATTGCCGATTCCATTGAAGTGAATGGAATGAGTATTGTATGTGAATTGTTGATGTTTCCTGGTAGAAGTCTTTATCGGGCTCGACATTTATTGCTGTGTAAACGTAGGTATGTACACCTTAGGGCCTGGCCACATGTCTGCGGTGCGGCGCCGCTACGCAAAATTTTGCCGCAAATCCCGCGATACTCGATAACTAAACGCAGGTGTCTGTCAAAATTTTGCTTTCCAGCGCCGCACCGCAGACATGTGGCCGGACCCTGACATGGGCCTCACAAGGGACTGAACACCTTTTTACGGTGTCACTTAATATATAACGTCATTTTAAATTAAAACAAACCGGTAAAAGCGACAAAGTACACAAGGTGTTCAGCTACACTAGAAAAAACATTTCACTTTGCAATTAAATTCTATAAAAAATCTCCAATTTGACGAAATTAAACTATGAAGTATGGGAAAGTCGAATGGTGAGACCAGACCGGGGGCGGTTCACTCTGTGATTCCGTCGCGCCGCTACAAGTACATGCCGGCGGCCGCCAAATTGGCGGCCCATTAGTAGTTGCCGCGCGTTGGTACGGGACGCTCGCACGGGTCGCAGCGCGTTGCATGCGATAGAAAGGGATGGCCACATTTAGGCACGTTTGGCGTACCTAAACAGGGAATTTGTTTAGTACGACGTCATACACCTAGTACACTGAAGGTTCGGATTTTGGAAATTTAATTGTGCAGTTAATTTACATAGTTATGATTTAACGTGCAAACGATTGTTAACGAAGCATATTGTCATCAGTCTTAATAAAAGCCCGGGTCGTAGACACACACTGTATATTAAACTGGCTTATGCTATGACGTCACAACATTATATTCACGTCGCGTTTACTATGGAATAAGTCATTAATTTGCAATTATCTCCACAACATTAGCGTTCAAGTCTATACTTGTCATACAAAATATAATTTCTAATTCAATATTCTGTGTAACTGTTATATTATTTAATCGAAAAAAAATTTTTTTTTAAGTCATTTTAACGTGAGATGAAACTAATATAAGCGTTTATTTTCTTTTTTTTTCTTCTGTATGATATTTCTACGTATATCCGCATCAATTGAGTGCAATTTATTCGAAATTGAAGTCCCATGCAAGTTCCCCATTGCTCGTTTCGTTACATTGCTCGCTAGAATAGAACTCTTACTAGAATGCACGCTAAATTGCTCCTGTTTATTTTGTGAGCTTTTGTCTGTAATGTAACATTCGCTAGAATACTCGTTACTTTTTTTCTTACACAGCTTCATGTTTTTCCAGACTGCCGCTTTTAAAATGAGATTCAAACCGGGTTTGTATGGATTCGACTTGATTCAAGCGTGGGGACTATTAAATTAAAGTTCATGCATTAAGTACATACCATACAAAAAACTAGGAAAAAATGGTCCCAAACATCCGTGACGTCAGCTGTGTGAAACATTGCACTCATGACAGTATTGTCACGATTTTCATTTCATCGTTGAAGACAGAAGTCACTGTCACGTACCTAGCTACCTCCGAGTTTCGGCAACCACGAGTAGATCCACCATTATTGCTGTGTGACCATTTCATGTAGGTGCTCCAGAAATCCCAATCCTAACCCATCCAGTACTTTCCTATCCCAACCGTGTCGCGTTCTTCATCTTATTTGGCTACTGGTACATATTTGACAAATTTATTACATTAATTATTTATTTATTATGTGTATACAATAATTATGTGTTTATTAAGTATGTGTCTTATGTTGTTGCGTTCCGTGGGTCACGTACGGTGCTGTCTGAAAATCAGCGCTGTAGATGGCTGTCTGATACCTCGGCATAATGCTGCGACAGCGACCGATTGACTGCCGCGAAGACACACACAATATGTATTAAATTGTAATGTATGTCTACTCCCTTTGTCTCTGTGTGTCTTTTGTGTAGTGAATAAATGTCTTCTTTCTTTCTTTAGGTAAGTAGTCAATAACAAAACTATTCAAATTAATTTTGAATTAACGGTTTAATTTCGGATTAGAATGTCTTTCTATTGATTTTGCCTAAGTTTCAATTCTCATGCCAATTTTTTTCTAATACCTACTGTACCTAAATCTTTCACAAAAAAATTGATTCGTCTGGCGCACGAATCTAAATCTTGCACATTGCATTAATTTACGTGGAAAAATGTCAGTTAAATTGTCCTAACGTGCGTTCGGAACGTTACGCGATCACGCCTCTGCTGGTAAACGTCGCGCGAGTCCACTGGATGCGGGTGGCGCAGGACCGGTCATTGTGGCACTCTTTAGGAAAGGCCTTTGTCCCGCAGTGGACGCCTCCGGCTGATATGATAATGATGAACTGGGGAAGTATCACCACCTGATAGAAGACTACAGTAACAATACTAGTACTACTAAGTAGTTACTTGCTCTGTATGTGTTATGTTTCTGGCGATGCGTGAGCTGTGCTGGAAAATGAGGGACGTGCACTTGTATCTAGTCCGTAAAATTATTTTTTCAGGTCAATTAAGGGTCGGAAACAATACCCTGGTCCACATACATTATAATGCTAAAAAGTTATTGAATTACCCTGCTTGAGCAACGGTCTTTGTAAGTTTCATCTGGATACGCGTATAAATCATTATGATATGTTGACACCATTTGTCCCACCATGCATGTGTATTAATTATTGGAAGCCGTGGTTTGTGAATTTACCCTCATTAAAGCACGATGTTTGAGTACAAAAACTTCATTAAAATGTATCAAACGTGTATCAGTCGTTCATCATGTCATGAACCATTGAATTTTAATTTGACCTAGTCAAAGAAAGCTGCCTTGAGCCGTGACAGACGGCCTTCCGTTTCGTGCAACTGGCTTATTTCCTTGATACAATCGACGAATGTGTACAATTTGTGTACAAAACAGTGGCATGATGGTAGCTCTAATCGATACGGTGAACTTCATCGCATGACGAACCCGTTCAAGGCTGCGCGGGTCTTGCTCGACTCTACCGAGCCACGGCACGGAGGCTCTAGTATAAGTTTTATCGATACATATAAACCGTGTTTTTTTTTATTTCCGTTAACTTTAAGGGAAGAATCCTCAGGTTAAATGGAACTAATTTCTCTAAGAAACTAGTGGCTTAAGTCTTACTATTTTTCAGATATTCAATAAATCAGTTTAATGACCGAATCAGTGTGAAGGGTCCTTTATTTTATTTACATTTTAATTTTCGTTAAACGAAAAAGGGAGTTATTGGGATTTGAACCTGGGACCCCTCACTCCATAAGCAAACTATTTACCACTGAGCCATGTGTTGACAAGTGCGGTCGTAGGTGAAAATTAAATTTGTGTTAATTGAGATTAAGTGTTAGAGCCCTCCCACACTGTAATATTGATTTAGTTTGTATGAAAAATGAAAAAAAAAGCAACATACCAGGTAGTTTCTGTTAATGAACCGAACATCGTGTCAAAATAACGGAAATCAAAAAATACACGGTGTATTATATGTTTTCGAACGCGTTCACGTTTAGTTTCAATTTGTATGGCAACACGTAGTTCCTAATAGTTACCACCAGAGGCGCTGTTCTTGTTGCAATACAAATTGAAACTAAACGAAAACGCGTTCGAAAACGTATTGTATTGATAAAACTTATACTTGAGCCTCTGTAGATATTATGTAGCTTAAAGCAGTTAAACAAATCTGTACAACCATCCGATGCGACGCCCTTAAACAAACACGCGTTTCCACAATAAACTAAAGCGCAAGTTAATCCAGTACACTACAGAGAAAATTCTAGTCTCATATTGTAGCAAAGCCAGTCTACTTTAAAAACGTCCTGAGAAGATACTATCAAAATCTAGTCCTTTAGGGTTATAATAAAAACTTTCGCGGTATTTTCGATTTTAGACAAAGTTGCGTTCGGCGCTCGAGGTTACAAACTTGTATTATTCATTGGGCCAACATCATAAACAATACTGCAAAAAGTCAAAACTACCGGATTTGGCGCATGCTCTTGATGTATAAAGTTACAGGATTAAAGTAGGAGTAGTCGACGGTAATACACCAGTACGCGTGCCGCACGTGCTTAGAACTAATTATAAATAAAGCGCAGGTCTATAACGTCTCAAGAGACTCTAGTTGAGATACTATCTCCTCAATTGATCCCTCATTGCTGAGGACCGTGGCTTTGAAGACGTAGCATAACCAGTATTCTTCTCCAGGACTGTTCTTGGAGGGCTACATTAACCGGCATTATCAGATGCTCAGACACTGGTTGAGTAAACGTTTCAGGCTTCGGTCTTTTGGTCTTCTGCCTTCTACTGTGCCGGTTACCACCATTTTTTCCAAAGTCTCGGGATTCCGGCGAGCTAAGTGGCCATAATTATTGGCCAATACGACTGTCGCTGTTTTTATCTAGGCCAATCTCTTTAAGGATGTATGTGTTTGTACGAAATGCAGTCCATGGTATCCGAGGCAATCGCAGCTAAGTTAAAAGAAAAGTATATACTTATAAATTTTATATGCATAAAAGACTGTTCAATTATAAGTATCTATTTGAGCTGTACGAGATACTGGTGTGGAATTGATAAGCGAGGCTAGCAATGCTATTGGTGGATCTTACGTTGCACAACGTTATTTTTATAAATCAGGCAACAAACACATATCGCGCAATTTCTTGGTGTCAGGTAACGGACCGCGAAAACGCTGGAAATCGACTCCCTGCGGCCAAAAATCTTCCTAAGTGAAGATCAGATACATGGTCTGTTGGAACTCTTCATCATCATTCATATATTCATATTCATATACATATATTTTATTGGTAAAAGTATAAGTAACATTTTACAAGTCAATTTGTTAAAATTGTTAGCTACAATAATTATATAATATGTGTTATTTTCTTAAAATAAATTCTTCAATGCTATAGCATGCTTGGTCAACTAATAGAGATTTTATCTTATTAATAAATATTGCATCGCTTTCCGAGTTAACTATTTCAGTTGGGAGAGTGTTGTATATTTTCGCACCAATGACACCGAGTGACTTTCGTGTTTTTTCGAGTCGACGAAACGGGACGTTCAGGAGGTTTTGCCCGCGTGTGTTTCTGCCGTGACTTTGTCCACGGGTTGTGTATCGGTCCATATTAGCTCTTACGTATTTGCAGGCCTCCAATATGAAGACGCACGGTAGTGTTAGTATTTTATGTTCTTTGAACAAGTCCTTAGCCGGGTGGTCATATGGTTTGCCCGACATAATACGCAAGGCTCGTTTTTGTATTTTGAAGGGCCTATCGCGGTCTGCTGCTGTTCCCCAAAAACCTATACCCTGAGTTAGGATGGAATGAAAATAGCCATAGTAAACTGCTTTTAAATTTTCGATTCTCAAGCTGGGGGCTAATCTTGATAGTGCGAAGCAAGCTGAGGACAGCTTGTCACATGTCGAGTCAATGTGGAGTGACCACGTCAGTGCCGAGTCTATAATAAAGCCCAAATACCTCACGTGGTCAACTTGTGGAAGGGTGATGTCGTCTATTCCTATGTTAAACTCATGGTAGGTGGTTTTTCTTAGTTGGAAGTGAATTATATTTGTCTTATCTATGTTTAAGACCATTGCGTTTGCTGAAAACCATTGATGTATTTTTTTCGTGACAGTATTTGCCTTTGCTTTCAAGTTTTCAAAATTTTCTCCGTTTATTATGATTGCTAAGTCATCGGCGAACATTACAAATTCAGCATCAGAACAAGCCGCTGTTATGTCGTTTACTAATATTAAAAAAAGGTAATTTCCCATCGCAGAACCCTGGGGCACTCCACAGTTACCTATCGGTTTAAGATCCGATTTGGCGCCAAGCACGTAAGTACTCTGTCGACGGTTATTTAAAAACGGAACGATCGTTTTGTACAGGCTGCCTTCGTAACCATACCGTGCTATCTTTTTTAGAAGTAGTTTATGGTCGATCATTTCGAAGGCACGCGACAAGTCGCAAAATATTGCTGCGACCTGTCGCCCGCCCTCGATATGCGACATCACTCGAGTGACAACATCACGCGCCGCGTCAGTTGTGGACCTACCTAATTGGTAAGCATATTGTTGTTTATTTAACAGACTGTTAGAAGTTAGATGCTGTATTATTGCCGTGCACAATAAACGCTCAAATACTTTCGAGATTATAGGTATGAGTGATACTGGTCTATATGATCATCATTACTTAAGAGCCTTGCTCTTGTCGGTGGAGTAACCGCCACTTTTATCTGTCCATTGCCAGCCTCTTGACTTCCTCATATGACTCGACACCAGCTTTATGTTTTATTTAGCTAGAATATGTTAGCCTAAATAGGCGTTCCTCTGCCTCTCTTGCCTACAATTTTACCCTCCAGGATGTTTAGGAAGAAACTGTCGTGCCGTATCAGGTGGCCCACCATCTTGCCTCTCCTATTTCTTATACATCCTAGCAAACATCTTTTCTCATCTACAATCCTTAAAACTTCTTCGTTTGTCTTTCTCTCCGTCCAGCTAATCCTAAGAAATTTAAATTCACGTTATACTACCTCGCAACGCTCTTGGGGATACTCACCTTTAACACTATACTTGACAGTGTATATTTAAATGCACACTGTAGGGCGACGTATAGTTTATAAAGAAAACACAACACTGACGCTAAGACATATATTGTCACGAGTTAAACACATAAACTACACAAGTCACAAACCACATATAAACAACATATCTCAAGACGTTAGGGCAGAGCGTATCCGTTAGCGAAGCTGTCTAGTAACCCACTGAATACCGACTATCGCGCGGACTCGCAACATGGCGTGCGCGCATACCGGCTAACGACTGTAGATCCGCGGCTCAATCCTTTTGATAGCGAGCCGGGGGTCTACCTCTATTGGCCCTAGGAGGTAACGTGCGAGAAATAGGGCTATCCCTGTCACACGCTATAGACTCCCCCTCGAGTTCATGAGGACGCCCACGTCCATGGACTCGCACAATATCCTGATCTCGACAGCGTGGACGACCTCTTTTCCTTTTAGGCACTACGGGAGAAGGAACCACGTCATCCCTACCATTAAAACGCACGAGCTGTGAAGCGTGGTACTTGCCCAGCACCTCCTCGGGTGCATTGAGACCAGAGACCAAGTAAGTTGTAGGACTAACTTTCTTAACGACCAAGTAAGGACCATCCCTCTTTGGAATAAACTTGGCCGAAACGCCCTTAGCTGCGTTGCTAAGAACGTGAGACGTAATGAGGACCTTATCCCCGACGTCGAATACATCACCTGGCTGACGATGTTTATCAGCATATTCTTTACGTTTGTCCTGCTGTGACTCCACGCGATCTCGAACTGCTGGCAATGAGCTGATAAACGATCGCAGATATGGCGTGATCTGAGGGACAAAGTTTTCTTTGTCAAGTATGGCTCTTAAATCATAGCTGACCTCTGTTGGAGACCTCATCTCGCGCGCAAACATGAGATATGCAGGAGTAGCTCCGGTGGTGCGACACATGGCACTGTTCATGGCAAACCGGATGATAGCAAGCTTAGTTGGCCACGACGAGTGTTCGTTTTCAACTAACCGGGCAAGCTGCGCTTTCAAGTCTCGGTTTTTGCGCTCAGCGGGATTAGCTTCAGCGTGGTACAGTGGCACGAGGCTCTGCTTAACTCCAAGAACAAAGAGACACTGTTGCATAACCGCTCCGACGAACTGCACTCCGTTGTCCGATACCACCCTGCGAGGGAAACCATACCTTAAGAAGTATTCTTCCACGAGCGTACGAGCACATGCTTCAGAAGTTGCTTCCTTCAGAGCATAAAGCTCAACCCAGCGTGTAGCCGTGTCTTCGACCAGCAAGATCCAGCGCTCACCGTTCTCACCTACTGGCAAGGGACCAAACAAGTCAATCGCCACCACCTCGTTGCGCCGACTTAAAACGGGAGTCTGAAGAAGACCGGACGGCTTTTCGTTAGATGCTTTGTACCGCTGACAAGGTACACACGTCTTAATGTACTCAGCAATGATACGACGCATACCTGTGAAGAAGAAGCGCTGCGAGATCTTGTAAAAGGTCCTCTCAATCCCCTGGTGCCCCGATAACGGAGAATCGTGGCATTCCTTCAAGATGTCAAGATGAAGCGAAACGGGAACCACCAGCTGCGGCTCTTCGCTTTCGACATCGGGATTGTACCTGTACAAGACGCCTTGCTGCATGAAGTACCCTCGTTCCGACCAACGCTTCACTCCAACGGCTGCAGCATCTGACACACTTTCTAACTCACTTATAATCTTTTCCAGTTCCGGGTCATCGAGTTGAGCCTGTCGGAGATCAGCGGGGCTGCGAGCAGGGAAGTCCACGATGACTGAGCATACACCACACTGATCCTTATTTACCTCTTCACAGGTAGGACGGCTGAGCGTGTCGGCGACGACATTCGCTTTACCCGGAGTGTACTGGAATATTATGTTAAAGGCCTGCAATTTCAAAGCCCAGCGAACTAACCTTCCTGACGGTGACTTTAAGGTTAAAAGCCACTTTAACGGTTGATGATCGCTCCCTATAACAACCGTTTGCCCTTCTATGTAACCTCTAAATCGCTCCACAGCCCACACAACAGCAAGCGCCTCACGCTCCGTTGTGCTGTAATTTCTTTCAGCTGGAGAGAGCAAGCGGCTGGCATACTCTATTGGACGTTCGTCCTTACCTTCACCCTGAAGTAAGACGGCACCAAGTGCATAATTACTGGCATCAGTCCTCAATATAAATGACATCCGATAATCTGCTTGTATGAGGATTGGAGCAGAGGCTAAACAACTCTTAAGCTTTTCAAAAGCTTCCATCTGCTCGATCTGCCCGCCTACTGAAGAAGAATCGACCTTGGATGTGGATCCAAGGTCGATTCTTCTTCAGTAGGCGGGTCAATGGTTCGGCAACAGCAGAGAAGCGCGGCACAAACTTGCGGAACCACGAGCAAGTTTGTAAAAAGGTTCGCAAATGGCGCAGCGAAGATGGAGCCTTCATTTCGAGGACAGCGCGAACTTTGTCGTCATCCGGTGAAATGCCATCTTGTGTGATCACATGACCTAAATACTTCACCTTATCACGTGCAAAGACACACTTTTCGCGATTAGCGCGCAAACCAAACATCCTCAGTCTTTGAAATACTGCGCGAAGATCTGCAACATGCTGCTCGAACCCTTCAGATATCACCAGCAAATCGTCCTGATAAGCGAGCAAGGTCACGTTCTGGAGAGAGGATCCAGAGCGGAACCTGTCGATGAGCCGCTGGAACGTGCTTGGGGCATTCTTGAGCCCAAACGGCATGCGTTTAAAGCGGTACGTACCTAGAGGACAGACGAACGCACTCTTATCTCGGTCTTCTGGTCTGACAGGCACTTGCCAAAACCCACTTCGCATATCAAGCGTGCTCATGAAGCAGTTCCGTTTCGTTGACTGGACGAGCTCGTCGATCAGGGGCATCGGGTAAACATCGGTCTTCGTGACAGAGTTGAGCTTCCTGTAATCCACACAGAAACGTACCTTGCCATTGGCCTTGGGCACCAAGAGAACAGGAGAGCTCCATGGAGACTCACACTCCTCTATTATATCGTCCGCCAGCATCTTCTCGATCTCCGCCCGCATGACCTCCCTCTTGGCAGGAGTGACACGATAAGGCGGCACGGCAATAGGCGCATGATCGCCCGTATCGATCCTATGCTCGGCAAAAGGAGTTGGTCCTCCCCCTGGCTCGAACAAGTCCTGGTTCTCAGTGAGGAGCTGCGCAAGCACCCCGCGTCGCTGTGCGCTAAGCAACGTAGCTTCGTCCTCCCTAAGTGCCTCTACAGCTGCTACACATGAAGTGAGAGGTGACACGTTCTCAAAGTGTAACTCATACTTCTGGTTATCATTTTCACCAAAGTGCCAGCTTTTATTACCAAACTCAAAGTTAAGGTTAAACTCCCTCAAAAAATCAATCCCCAAAAGAGACTCATTATTATCCGCGTCAGGAAAAATCACAAAACTGACTTTTTTTGTTTTGTGTTTGAGTGTCACCTCTACCTCAGCGGTGAGTACAATCATTTCCCTACGTACACCGTCAGCCAACCTAACAACCTTTGTTGACGACACTAACGGGTGTCCTTTCTGTTCGAGGAGAGCATACAACGTGTGACCAGCGATGCAACTTTTAGCCGCAGTATCAACAAGCGCCGAACCGTTCGCGCCAAGAATACTAATATTTAAAATAGGGCGGCGAGAAGTTTCAACAGCACGCACCTCTACATTGTCACAAAAAGTTTTACAAACATTGTCTTTAATGCAAAAAGTTTGACAAACATTGACTTGTTCCGAAAAAGTTTGAGATTCATTGACTTTATACTTATTGTAAACGTTATCAACATTATCAACGCCCTCATAAACACACTTTGAAATGTTGCATATATCACTCTGTGAAAGTTCAGAAAAATCCCCCACGGCACACGTAGGGTTACCTGTAGTACCAAGCGCAGGCGACGGGTTAACGGGACGTTCGGCGCTTAGCGACAGCGCGTCCGACGAGCGCGCCGCCTCGGCGCCGTGAAAGGGGGCATCTCGCGCCAGTGAGCACGCGCGAAGGCGCGCGCGGCTCCCGCCGACGCGCGCACGCGTGTTGTCGGCGCGCGCAGGTGACGCACGCTGCGATGTAGGTAGCGAATCAGGGCCGACCGCACCGCCCCAGTGCGCGACGGCGGCGGCGTCGGCGGCCGCGGCATCGGCGTCGGCGGCAGCGGCATCGGCGTCGGCGTCACTCGAATTTACGTCAACGGAATAAAACGACTGTCCCTGGTTACAGTTCGGACACTTAGAACGAATAACATTAGGGGCGCCGCAGCCGTAACACTTTACTTTCGAACTATTTTCAACAAACTTATCACTTGAGTCTTTAATAACTTTCGCGTTATTTTCTTTTAACTTTTCACAAGAGTCTTTACTGTGACCACTACGTTTACAGTAAACACAAAATTTACGCCGAGGTTTGTCATACGAAACCGAAGTTCGTGAAGTACAGGCGTCGGTGGCCTCGTTCGCAGTCGTACGATTCTCGGAACCGGCCGCGCTCGGGCGGTTCTTGGAAACGGTCGGCGAACTCGCGCGATCGCGCGCTGTTGCTACGGGAACATGATTCTCTCTTCTGGAGTCTTCAATGCTTTGACACTGTTTTATTAAGCTTTCAAAACTATCAACGGCTTCTCTCTTTAGCCTTTTTCTGATGCGACGATTTAAAAGACCAAATACCATGTCCAGTTGAACTCGTTCACAAAGGTCATCCGCTGGCAATTTAGCTAACAAAGCTCTCACTCTTGATATGAATAGTTCCGTAGACTCTTCTCC
Organism: Epinotia brunnichana; assembly: GCA_963854355.1. Classification (NCBI taxonomy): domain Eukaryota; kingdom Metazoa; phylum Arthropoda; class Insecta; order Lepidoptera; family Tortricidae; genus Epinotia; species Epinotia brunnichana. Next base: position 898,388 of record OY977945.1, on the reverse strand, counting down.
CTGTACCATAGAAAACAACTCCGTGTAAATGACGAAAGGGGGGCGGCGTTCGCCGAAGGCACTTCTTAGCCTATCGAGCGCCTCTTCCCAAGTCCTGACCTGAGTCTTCACACCCTGCCACCAGACGCCGGCTTCGCGCGTGAGTAGCAGCGCCAAGCCGCGGATGGCGTTCTCGTCGGTGATGTGCACACAAGACTTGCTGCCGCTGTAACGAGCCGTGCACTGCGCGAAGTTACCATTTATTGAAGCGAACGTAGCGGCAGCGGCGACGGCGGCAGCGGTAGCGTCGGCCTGCGACGGCGTCGATGACCTCACCTCGCGCAGCAACTGCTGGCAGAACTCATGCTGCGTTTGCTGGAGCGTGGTTAGCATCGCTGTTAGGGCTTCGCTGTTCATAGTAATGTTCCCATCTGAATTATCATGAGACCCTAACGAGCCACGTCGCGGTCTTCTTGACCTTGACATTTCGAATAACGGCGAAACAAAACGACTCAGACCCCCAAACGTTGGGCGCCAAATATGTAGGGCGACGTATAGTTTATAAAGAAAACACAACACTGACGCTAAGACATATATTGTCACGAGTTAAACACATAAACTACACAAGTCACAAACCACATATAAACAACATATCTCAAGACGTTAGGGCAGAGCGTATCCGTTAGCGAAGCTGTCTAGTAACCCACTGAATACCGACTATCGCGCGGACTCGCAACATGGCGTGCGCGCATACCGGCTAACGACTGTAGATCCGCGGCTCAATCCTTTTGATAGCGAGCCGGGGGTCTACCTCTATTGGCCCTAGGAGGTAACGTGCGAGAAATAGGGCTATCCCTGTCACACGCTATAACACACTTTTTTGACTTACACTAATGGAAAATCGTCAACGCGAAATTGCCATTTTCAAATGGACCAAAAGTAATACCATCAATATAATGAATTTGTCGAAAATGTAATGTAATAATTGTGTCTATACTTTTTTATGTCAATTTTTTTCTTATTCTAATTTTATTGAATCTAGCCCAATCGGAATTAAGTCCGGTATGAAATAGGTTCATATTTAAATACGTGCAATCGTTAATTTTGTTCAAAATTCATGTATATGAGGTATTCTCGATTGGTCATATTTTTGGAGTGTACGTAATTCCACATAGACATATTTCTGGAGTGTACGTAAGTCCACATAGACGTATTTCTTTCGACCTACTCGTATATATCAATTTTACATTTACGACGTACCTAATTAAAATTAAATATTCAGGCTGGACAATTTTCCATGTCGAGGATTTTAAATTGACATTATTCAGATTCCACCAATAATTTCGAGTTGTCAATTTTCTATTTGTGCTGAATGACAGTAAATCATTTTTAGACACATTTTTGCATTTTCTTCTGGAACAATTTTTAAGTAGGTATCTACTTATGTACCTGCAGTGCTACAAGGCTGGACTTTTGCGACTTTAGATTAAAAAGAGACTTGGGAACACACCGTTAATGCCAGTGTTTCGTGCAGCAAAATTAATCGAACCAATGCCTCTGGCTACTAGAAATATTTCAATAGAATAATAAGAACCATTCAAAAGTCTTGGTACGTGTATGTATAACTTTGTACGTAGACAACATTAAATTGTAGTACCGCCGTCGATCACGTAACGCATTGTACGCGCGTCAGGTAGATCTAAACGTCACTTTTTGTATGGGAAAATGACAGTTGAGTTGTACTAGCGCTCGTTCAAAAAGTTACGGGTAAACACGTAACTTCTCGACAATGCAATAACAAAGTTCGTGGAATAAACTCTTAAAGGGTCGGCAACACACATGTGACACCTCTGGAGTTGTAAGCGTCCATAGGCTTCGGTAATTTTTGCAATCAGGTGGGCGTACACTCGTTTGCCACAGACGTGGTTTAAAAAAAAAGCTAAACGTCTCAATATTTGACACCTTAATTCTAATAGTCATCTTGCCGTTTCTGTTGTTTACTTTTATTGCTATGCATTGAGTTTAAGGTGCCAAGTTTAAGGCCGTTGTCAAGCACTAAAGGCCCATTTAGATGGTGCAACAACTCGTATGCGATTTTAATTACATTACGGGCTGCGGATAGCCGATATACTTCGAATTCAATCAAACTCTGCAATGTAATAAAACTCGCATGCCAGTTGTTGCACTATTTAAATGACCCTTAAGACGTTTGCCTTACCGTTATATATTAATTTTTTTTCTTGTATAAGTATCGATAGTTTATAATTATCAACTATTCTGAATAAGACCAAAAAAAATTCAGAAAAAAAATGTTCTTGTACCTACAATTTTATTTCAAAAACACTCTTATATCGAAAGGGTATCTGATATTTTTATCTTTTTTTATCAAACTTACCTCATAAAGCACGATTTAACTTTTATCAATACAATACATTTAATATGGGTATTTGCCGTTGACGAAATTAACTATGTACCTAATTTTTTTGCGTTCCATCCATTTGTTTTTTCCCACTCGCATGATCAGTCATCATTATTTGTATTCGAATACAGGGCATTGGTCTTCTACGAAATCATTTCAAACATTCATATAAAAAGAGAAAACCGTAAGACACTCCTCCATTGCCGATGCTTTTAGGTCACGAAAATTCTGAGAAAAGTTACTTATTTGACGGGATAGCACTTAGATACTTTAACATTTTATATTTTCAATGAGATTTTTGGTACAGTCAAGTGGAAAAATATGTATCGAATTAATCGTCTCATAAGTCTGTTTTGTGAGCTGTTGGTTTTCAAATAAATAAATATGTCCCGAAACCAATTCAACACCAAGTCATGGGACATATTGTTGAGTAGGTAAATTGTATTAACCCCTATTATTGCACTGACACTTGACCTGTCCTAAAATAATCATAAAATCACTTAACTCGTTTCAGAAAAGGATTATTGAACGTTATTGAATAAAATTTCATAATACCCTTTTTCATAATCTGCAGGAAGGTCGAAATTTCAATTCAATTTTATTAACGAGGTGTTTCATTTGACTTTTAAATCAGTAACCGTTATTAATAAGTTTGTTTTTACAGTTTGATAGAGGCCAGCGCCTGTGAAAACCCCGCTAGGCCTATATTGGTACTCGTAATGGGGAATATAACTCTTAGGTTAAACTAGGACATTAAATTAGCCCCCCCTCCCGAGGGTGCTCGCCTTGTCGGGGCGGGGGGGCTTAGTAACCGTGGACTGGTCACCCACGGCGAAGCTAAGAGGCACCCAGGGCCGGCCTGTTTGGGCTGCCGGCTGGCCCGAGGAGGGCGCTCCTAGCGGGCTTGCCTAAGCCCGCTTAGGATGCGTTAGGGAGGGATCGCAGAAAAAGTTCTCACGCGCTATCTCCTGCGGCCGAGGTGGGATCGCAGGGGGAGAGGCGTGTTGGTATAACGGTGCGCCACTCTCCCTACCCCCTGCGAACTTGGCGGGGCCGTTCCGCTGAACCGGTATTGGTGGGACCGCAGAGGAAGAGGAATGCCGGTATTACGGTGCGCCGCTATCCCTATCCTCTGCGGCCGAGTCGTGGTCGGTGGCGGAACCACAGACCTGATCCGCCACTGGGTACTGGATTTTCCGCACCCATGATCTCCTCGTAGCGGACTCAGGGGGGTCCGCTACTGAACAGGTGGAGATCGAGGAGGCAGGTGCGCCAAAACATCTGGCGTGCCTCACGTGGAGGGCCCCCGGGCATCCGCGAAGGAGCCGCTTGTGGGCGGCTGCCGCCGGCGGGGTCGCGGATGTGTGCGCAAGCGTTCCCGTGACCTCGCCATAAGGCGGCGAGGTGGCAAGTGGGGGGGTTTTTAGTGGGTACACCGTGGGTCTCATTAGCCCATACGGGAGTCCCACATAACCACTCGGGTCACCCCCTGCACCCGGGTGGTATGCATAACGCATTTTCCCCCCTAAACAAAAAAAAATAAAAAAAAGTTCATTAAATTAGGGCTTACACTGTATAATTACGCGTACCCGTGACAAATTCTTTATTTTTGTTAATTTATTCCTTTTTCTCGTTTTAACATTGTAAGAGACATACCTAATAAAAATGGTTGTAGATATAGTTCATATTATAGTGTAAATTTTTACTGAATGATGGGGAAATACACGGTAGTTTCACCCCACATCACCGTATATTTTGACACTGACTGAGAAATAGGAATATTTAAAGACAGTATGCCCTGCGAATCCCTTAAGTGGGATTGGGTGGGGAACATTGCACGTAGAACCTGTGGCCGTTGGGGCGGAAAGGTTCTCGAGTGGCCACGTACCGGCAGGCGCATCGTGGGTAGACAATGTGGACTGACGACTTGGTAAAGGCCGCGGGAGTCCGCTGCTTGCGGGTGACGCAGGATCGGTCATTGTGGCACTCTTTGAGGGAGGCCTATGTCCAGCAGTAGATGTCTTTCGGCTGAAATGATGATGATGATGATGAGGTGTATGCCAACAAGCACGAAGCCCCGCGCATTGAAGGAGGACATTCAGAAACTTGTATACAAATTGGGCAAATGCAATTCTGAAAAAAACTTCTTTATATCTTGCGTGATTTTTGGAACATCCTAATACTTATCTCAGTTCCATCGTAAATTACATGTCATTATTAATATAATTGAACTATTGAGCGAAGCGAACGAAATCTGTTTCCCCAAAAAAGCTTTTGATGATTAGGGTAAATCGAAATATACCTCATGCTAAAAATATATCCTACCTATAGTAGATTTCATTCAAGTATAAGGTTTCAATTACTGGCCACCCTTCAATAACTGGCCACGTCATACTAAATTGAATTCTGTTTAGAGGGGAACAGAGTTCATTTTTAGTATGACCCGGCCAGCTATTGATGGGTGCAAAGCTAATGGCGATTTACCCTATGTGGTTTTCTTTCGTCCATCCAGTTTTGCGAAAACATTTTTTAAAGTACAGGGTCGCCAGTAGGTCAATCACGTAACGCATTGTACGCGCGTCTGACAGTAAAATCACAATCTAACTGTCATTTTTCCATATAAAATTGACATTTAGACCTTACAGACGCGCGTAAGAAAAGTTACGTGATCGACCCACAGTTCTACAGCCCACAAAGACACTTATAGTCACTTGTTTTGTTTATATTGAAATGAGACATCCTAAATAACAACTACTAATACAGTCGATATTATACTCGTGCTTCGTCCTCGAGATTAGTATCCTGGAATATTTGAGATATGTAGTAACACGATAGTGACACCACTCCGACACTATAGTTTAGATTTTTTTTTTTTTTTTTGGTGGGTAGCTGTGCCTGCATCGCCTCACCCTTGACCGCGGACGCCATTCACGTTTTAGTGTGCAACCACTCGACATCTTTAAAAACAAATCCAATAAAATCAAAGTAATCCTTAATAATTAAGAACAATATACAGTGCATAACGTGTTAAAATGCCGAAACGTAAGTACCACCATAACGATTACGATGAAATACGCCATAAAATAAAAAAGTTGGAACGGGACCTACATCGCGCTCGGGACAGAAGAAGTGTTGGCTACAGCAGGGATGATCGGTACCGTGATTACGAGTGTAGTGATCATCCGGATGCAAATTCAAGTAAGTCATTCTACTTCTTTCGTAATTCGTGCAGTTGGCATTCTACTAAAGTACCTACATAAAAAATGTAAACAAACCGCATACCATTCCCGGATACTTAGACCGAATTACATATGCGGTGATAATTAACGCATATTTATGTCATGTAATCTGAACGGTTTCTGGGACCGTATCGCACACTCTTATAAGGCGCTAATGTAAACAAAGCACATTCAGAGCAGTTTTAGGGACTGCTTCGCATTGGCTTAACTAACGACACTGGCCTTCTCAGTTTATGGGACTGATCCGACATAAGGCGCGCACGCAAATTTGGACAGTTTCTGGGGCTGATCCGATGCAATTTTATCACTTGGCACTCCTTGTTTAAGTTGTAAACAAACCACATTCAGAGCAGTTTTAGGGACTGTTTCGCAGTGGCTTAACTAAGGACACCGGCCTTCTCAGGACAGTTTATGGGACTGATCCGACATAAGGCGCGCACGCAAATCTGGACAGTTTTTGGGGCTGATCCGATGCAATTTTATCACTTGGCACTCCTTGTTTAAGTTGTAAACAAACCACTTTCAGAGCAGTTTTAGGGACTGTTTCGCAGTGGCTTAACTAACGACACCGGTCTTCTCAGGACAGTTTATGGGACTGATCCAACATAAGGCGCGCACGCAAATCTGGACAGTTTTTGGGACTGATCCGATGCAATTTTATCACTTGGCACTCACTTGTTTAAGTTGTTTACACACAGTAGACATACCAATCTTTCTAACAAGCGTCGTATTTATCGATTACAGTTTGATATGATTCGGAGCACTCCTTAGAGGGGGACATATATGGAGACTGCCCAGAATACCCACCGCCGGAAGACTCCGTGGAGATAATAGACTATGACGCCCCTGTACATACACTTATGCCTAATGCCGCGTACACAGCTGCGTCCGTCGTCGCCGCGCCTACCGCTGCGGCCGATGCCGCATCTACCACTGCACCCATCGCTGCGCTTATCGATAGCGCTGCACACACTGCCGTATCAACACATGTACCCACACCTACAACAAGTGCGGCTGAAGTCGTGGCGGCAGTAAACCAAGTCACCGACTTAACAACGAAGGCGCTGCTGCAGAAGGACAGCCCCGTGGCGCTAGACAGCTCCATACTAGAAATCCTGGGTGTAGATCCCATGGACTGTATCGGGTATGGTAAAGAGATACGTAAATAATTAGCAAGCAGATTCGAACATGTCGCCACGACGGGTTTTTCAAAGCGCAAAGAATTACTAGAGAGATACATACTAAAATCGGAGCGCCCCTAATAAATGCAGAAATCAAAGCTGCCTTTACTGATATAACAACCAAGCGCGATAAGAGCCTCGAGCTTAGACAAAAACAGCTCGCATCCGCAATATCAGGGCTAGCCGGACTTATAAGCAAAGACCACATAGTGAATGTTAAAATAGACATATACCTTTTCGGTGAGGGCCTGGCGGAAACTCTGAAGACCGCCAAAACAGTCTCAAAATCCGGCACAGACTTAAAAGTAAAAAGCCAAGTAAGAGCCGTTAAACCATACACTATTATGTACATTCACCGACAAGCAACAATTTAAACTGGAGAGCACCGACCCCAGCGTACGGGCAGCAGGGCCCTCAGCGGGGGCGGGGGCCTGCTTACCCACCGAGGCCGGGTCCTTCAGCGAGATATACACGAGCTCCGAGGCACGACAACTCGTCGAAGACATCGCAGCCTCCGCAGAGACATCATCAGCGCCGTTAGATACGGTAATGTACGCTGGCCAATTACCTAAGTTCCGTGCACAGTGGTCAATGTTAACGAATGACCAGACAATCTTATCATGGATAAGTGGTTACAAGTTAAGGTTTACAAGTCCAGTAGTTCAGTACCATATTCCAAGCACAGCACAATATTCCAACGCCAAGAAAGCCCACTATAATGAAGCGATACAAAACCTGCCTAACATGGGGGCTATCTCAGTATGTACCTACACCGCGAAATGACCAGTTCTTGTCGAATAGTGTTGGGTAACTCACTCGTGGGGCACCTCGTTTGTAGTACTCATTTCATTAAATTGTCACATCACTTCACGATTCAAAAATGTACCAACTCACTCCACACGAGGTACCAACTTAGTCCTCACTCGCTACTTCATCAACTCACACTTCATTCATAACTCAAAAACCTCAAACCCTGTGCCAACGAGCTCCACAACTCGCCACTCGCGCCTTACTTCATTTGTCTCACCGCTTATCTATCACCTCGAAAATGAGTGCGTGGACGAGGTAGTTTGTCGAACATATTTCTTCGACCCAAGACAAATGGAAAAATGAGGTTCATCTTAAACCTTAAAAATCTTAACAAATTTATAGAAGTTTATATCAGCCATTTTAAACTCGAAGATTTCCGTACTGCCATTAAATTAGTATCAAAGAACTGTCATATGTCAACGGTAGATCTTAAGGATGCTTACCTGCTAATCAACATATCACTAAAGAGCTAACACTAATGATGAAGCTCAAAAGATGCAAGATCAGAAAGTTTGCACAACTCGTAGGAACCTTAATAGCTGCATGCCCGGCAATCAAATACGGTCTTCTCTATACAAAAGAGTTTGAAAGGTGTAAATATCTTAATCTGAAGGACAATGACAATCACGACAGACATATAACTCTACCTGACACACCATTGCCGGATCTTCAATGGAGGCTCGCGGCTGTCAAACATTCCGTTCGCCAAATCAGGGTTGATTACTATTGTCGTGAAATATACACTGACGCCTCAACTACTGGGTGGGAAGCCGCCTGCGGAACTGAAACAGCTAGTGGAGTGTGGTCGCGGAAGGAGCAAAAACTGCACATTAACTTTTTAGAACTGTTAGCGGCATTTTTCGACATTAAATTTTTTGCCAGATCTTAATGCGCATAGATAACTCCACAGACATTGCATACATAAACCGCATGGGTGGAATTCAATACCCACATCTTACAAAGATCACCAAAGATATCTAATATCTATATCTATCTATACATGTGAATCTCGGAGCATTTATATATTTGCCTCATACATAAAATCGGCTGAGAATGTAATAGCCGACGCAGAATCTGGGCGCACACATCCAGGCATTGAATGGGAATCACAAATAAGTTTTGACATCCTCAAGTAAGTAGACCTATTTGCTAGCCGGGTAAATGCTGAGTGCGCAAAATAAGTCTCGTGCCATCGGGATCGGGACCCTGATGCACTCACAATCAATGCTTTCACCCTAGACTGGTCTGAGACATACTTCTACGCCTTTCCTCCATTTTCAATAATTCTGAAAACTATAAGGAAAATAATGCCTGACCGGGCAAGGGGAATAATGATCGTCCCTATGTGAAAAACACAACTTAGGTACCCATTATTCCAACAACTTCTCATTTCAGAAACCATAACGTTCAAGCACAACACAAACATACAGACAAGTCTTACCCTGGTTGCCGGCATATTGTGCGGTTAGCGCTAATGCGACGCAGCGTACCAACATAATCAGTGAATATAATGCTGGCATCACTGTCCGAAAATTCAATTAAGCAATACGATACTGCGCTTAAGAAATGGTTTAATTTCTGTTTGGGCAACAACGTAGATATGTATAACGCACCTATTGCATCAGTCCTCGCGTTCCTTACAATGCAATTTGACAGAGGTAGTCAATACGGTAAGCTTAACTGTCTAAAGTCAGCCATTTCTTTAGTACTAGGTCCACATGTTTCCAACAATGATTTAGTATCGCGATTCTTCAAGGGTATATATAGACTGCGGCCCCCGTTACCCAAATACAACGTAACATGGGACCCTTCCGTTGTTTTAGACCAACTAAGCAACGAATCTCCAAACGAAACTTTATGACTTGAAGTCATAACTAAATAATGTGTAACTTTACAGCACACAGGGTACAAACACTTTCTAAAATGTATATCAATAATATCGAAAAACAAGATACTCAATTGATCATTAAAATACCCGACTTGATCAAGACATCTAAACCAGGTGGTAAACAACCAATGTTAGTGCTTCCATTCTTTCTATCAAGGCCAGAAGTATGCCCTTCTGCAACTTTGATTGCATACCTAGATAATACTAACCACGTTCTCAAGAATATCTATAACTTATTTATAAGTTACAAAAAACCACATAAAGCGGTGTCAGGACAGTCACTCAGCTGCTGGATCAAATCTACACTAAAAAAAAAAAAAATTGCGGAATAGATGACTCAATATTTACAGAGCACAGTACACGACATGCCGCTACTTCGAAGGCTTAAAGATGCGGTGTCACGTTCGATTTGATTCGAAATACAGCAGGTTGGAGTGACAGCTCTAGCACATTTGGAAAATTTTACAATAGGGTCGTAAATAATAATAACAATAGCGCTCTGGCAAGCGGTTTTCTCTTCGCACTCTGATTGATATATTATTTCTTATGTAATTTACACAACTACTAATTGTGATTATTAGTATGAAACTGTGTTACTAATTAAGAATTGTTGATCATGACCTCTTTGATCTCTTGTCTCATTGGATAATTATAAATTTGGAGTAATAAACATACAAATATGATTTATATGATTTATACTCGGGTCTTCTTCATTGCCGACATTCCCTGAGTTAACTCTCAAAATCTACATATCTCAAATATTCCAGGATACTAATCTCGAGGACGAAGCACGAGTATAATTAATGATTAAACGAACTTACCTGTAAGCGAAGTTCTATCATAATTATACGAAGTGCTTCGTCCGAAGAGATTAGTAGCACCCTCCCACCCTTAACAAGGTCACGCCCACATACAGAGAATGTCATCAATGACTTTTTAATTACTCTAAACTAAATGACGTCCGCGGTCAAGGGTGAGGCGATGCAGGCACAGCTACCCACCAAAAAAAAAAAAAAAAAAATCTAAACTATAGTGTCGGAGTGGTGTCACTATCGTGTTACTACATATCTCAAATATTCCAGGATACTAATCTCTTCGGACGAAGCACTTCGTATAATTATGATAGAATTTCGCTTACAGGTAAGTTCGTTTAATCATTAATTGTTCAACCTCGAAATTTCGGGGAGTTTGATGAAATTTGGTACGAATGTTCGTTGGAAGCCCTGTTTTCGTCTCCCAAAAGTCCCCGGGTCAGGACCTTGTAGAACGGTCGCTATCTTGGGAAATGTACTCGATTCGTAAGAAATTCAGGTTTTGTTCGAAAACTGCGTACTCTATGAAAACATGGTCTACAGCAACATTAAAGCTGAATAAATTCTGCACAAGCCTGTAGTACACAACCTTGACGAGAAAACGTGTCTTCGTGGAGATAAATGCATTCACATGTGAGATTTTCCCTCAATATCCTTCCAGGGAAGATTCTCCGAATTTGGAGGTCGGGAGGATTTCAAATCCACTTTGAATTGCACAATAGGATATGAACTACATTAATAATAACATTTTACGCGACCAGAAAAAAGTTGCAGACATTTCAGTTGGGTCGTTAATTTTTGAAAAATATAAACAGTTTCCTCACTTACGTTTTGGGTTTAGGACGGCGAATAAGACATTTTGCTTGATCCGTCTCATATTACAAAAAAATATTTTTAAAATCCGTGGTACACTGACACTGGCAATGATATTGACAGCTGCTGCAGCAGCTATAATTGTCATTGCCAGGGTCAAAGATTCAAATTCAAATCGTTTATTTGTAAACATAGGTCGTCAGGGTGTTACAACAGTATTCAAAATATTATTTGTAATATGAGACGGATCAAGGAAAGTGTCTCATTCGCCATCCTAAACCCAAAACGTAAGTTAGGAAACTGTTAATAATAATCACAATTTATTTCAGATAAAAATCCATAGTTGCATTAATATTAAATATCATTCTTCTATCATTTAAAATTAAATATATTTATATTTAAAAATAATAATTGATGTGGCTGAAAAGTATGCAACTTTTTTCTGGTTAACCAATCACCAAAAAAATAATCAGGTAGGTTTTTAAACTTACATCCATTCCCCATTACCAGTTTTAGCTCAGTTCGCTCAGCAGCCTCAACGTCTGTGCATTGTCGAAACTACTCGAGCCTAGTGAGTAGCCAATTGAGCATTACACGATCAAAGTAAGTGATATCTCGCTCGCCAAACAAACGCACTCTTCCATGAAACGTGGCACGTGAAATGAATGGAGGCAAAGTAACCTCAAATATATGAATAACTAGGTGCGCGAGTCTCGGCTCATATTACACCACACAGCTAAATTTATGTTTATTATGGAGCTGGTGGTCCATTCTATAAATACCTAGGTATACATTGTTGAAGTCGGATAAGTGGTTCTGGAGACCTCCTACATACAAACATACAAAGCTACAAGTGTCTTCTACTTTTCCTCTTTAGAATATTAAGTAAAGATTTGAAATCACCAGAGCTACGTGGGACCTGCATTTGCCTCTATCTATTCTATACAACGAATCCTCGAATCAATAAACAGTCAGCTACGCGCTTGTGTTTTTTCTGGAGTCGCAAGCCTCCATGGGTTACGGTGTATTACTACCAGGCAAGATAATATGCAGGTCTTGCCACCATCGTAGCATAGGTAAAAAAAATGTTCAAGAGAACATATTATTATGTGTGCATACAACTTCCTCATAAATATGTCCCATATCTCTTATATCAGCGGATTAAGGTTTCGGTACATATTTATGAGAGGATTAAATCGATACCTTCATATTTTTGCACTCGATTGTACCCTCAGAATGAAAACGGGTACAAACTGATGTCCCTTTTAATTGATGTCCTTTTACCAAAGTTATATCAACTAGCGAATGGAATAAAATTATATTCATCAATATGACGACCGCTTTAGCCTAGTTGGTAGTGAACCTGCCTAACGAAGCAAGAGGTCCTGGGTTCGAATCCCGGCAAGGGCATTTATTTGTGTGATGAGCACGAATATTTGTTCCTGAGTCATGGATGTTTTCTATGTATTTAAGTATTTATTTCTCTATATATGTATCTATATCGTCGCCTAGTACCCATAGTACAAGCTTTGCTTAGTTTGGTACTAGGTTGATTTGTGTAAGATTGTCCTCAAATATTTATTTATTATTTATGTATTATTTATAAACTGAGGTACCTACTGTAAAATTAATTGCACATAACAATGATCAACAAATAGGTGGTCAATATTAAACCGAGGTGCTGTAAAATTAATTGCATATAACGTTGGGCTACGCATAATACAACTAATTATGTAAATCGTTGTATAGAAATTAATAGAATATTAAATTTCTTTGGCCAAACATGATTAATTTGAGATTACCTATGTTTTTAATTTTTCTATCGTATTTGGAGGGTTCGTACTATGTTTTGTTTTTCCATCGTATTTTGAAGGAAAAGTTCGTATGGCTAATTACGTAATTCAAATCTTCGCCGCAATTTTGTTTTTTTATTTCAAATTGGTTGTAAAACAGTTGAATTACCACGCTGAAACCTAAAAAAGCGGCCAAGTGCGAGTCGTACTCGCATATGAAGGGTTCCGTAAAATAAATTGCAGTTTACGATTTATGAATGAATGAATATATTTTATTTCAGGTCTTCACCGACCCATATAAGAGGTGTTAGTTACATTTTAATTATAAGGTTAGATTACAAAGCTTACATACAATTTAACATACAACATAAACTGACATACACAGAACACAGAACATACACTTACTTACTATATTGCAAGGTAGATTTGACCTGCCCAATCCAATACAGAAGTATTGGACAGTCAAACCTACCAGCCATCATTTTCAGGATGCTGTTGGTACTTTTCCTCACTCGAGCCATCAGGGATGAAATTTTATTTCGCATAATCGCATGGAAGTCATTTGTGCGTGCCTCTGCGAACATCCCCGAGGCACTACACCATTTGGGCATTTCTAACAGCATCCTGAAAATATTATTATACGTAACGCGTAGGGCGCTATAAGCTCGCTTTGTGTACTTAACCCACAGTCCGCCAGCGTAGAATGATTGGCAGAAGGCTTTAAAAAGTGCAATCTTTACCTCTGCGGAACACCTAGCGAACCTGCGGGCAAGCATGTTACCTCTGACTGATAACGCCCTACGCTCCCTTTCTATATCCTGGTCATCACTCAGGTCTTCATCAATACGTAATGTGACCAAGATACTTAAAACTTTGTACAACTTTAAGTACAACTCCACCAAGAGTGACAGGGGGCACAAAATAAGGCTTGATTTTGCCCGCCTTGAAAACCATTACTTCACTCTTTGCGGAGTTGTACACTAATCCATGCTGCTTAGCATAAGCTTCACATCTTCCAACCAGCTGTCTGAGAGCTCCAATGGAAGGGCTCAGCAGCACCATGTCATCGGCATAACTTATATTGTTGAGACAGGTATCTTCAACATGACATCCCGCATGCATGCTGCTGAGTCCCTTCATCAGGTCATTCACGTACCAGTTAAACAGCAGGGGAGATGTTAAGCCACCCTGACGCACCCCACATTCCAGCCTGTAACCTTCAGACAGAGCACCAGCCCATCTCACATGGTTCCACTGATTTCGATACCAGTACTGAAGGATATTAACGCAATCCAGTGGAATACCAGCCTCACGCAGTTTACCCCAAAGTATATTATAATCAACCCGGTCAAACGCCTTAGAGAGATCCAGGAAGCAGGCATAAATGGGCGTCTTTCTGGCCGTATAATACCCGACAGTATGCTTCACACATAAAATTGCACTTTCTGTCGATAAACCTGCCCGAAAACCAAACTGGGTTTCATGGAGGTTGAGCCGTTTTTCAACTCGTATTGAGTTGAGCATACTGTCGAGTACCTTGGCAGTGGTGGTGGCCAGTGAGATAGGGCGGTAGTTTGCCTTTTCCGATAAATCACCAGTCCTGTTTTTGACTACTGGAATCACCACTGTTTTCATTAGCGCATAAGGCAGGTACGAGTGACCCACACACAGGTTAAGGAACATGGAGAGCAGTCTGGGCAAGTGAACTCCTGCGTATTTAAAATGCTCAATACTCAGGCCGTCATGACCTGGCGACTTACCCCGTTGCATTTTCTGAATGACATTTGCTATGTCTTTGGCAGAAAAATGCACGTCACGCAGGTTTCCGACGGCCCCAGTAGAGGGCACTTCGGTTCGTGAACTATCGAGCAGGGATTTTACTGAGAAGTGCTCCCTAAACACCTCAGCAATTTATTTTTCAGTACACTTGCCACTAACGCTTACAGGCAAGCCGGGTCTCACGTTCAATTTATTGGTCATCTTCCAAAATTCTTTGAATTTTTTGTTCGCATAGGCCGTGGCAAGTCTGTCCATTTTAAATTGGTCTTGGCGATCTTGGCACCACTTTAATTTGGCTTTGAAATATCTCCTACTCTTATTCATTGCCTCAAAAAGCTTACCACGACGCGGTCTACCAGCGTTTTCCCATAAAAGAAAATGCAACCTAGCTTCCCTGTGCGGTTCGGCTACAAACTTATTCCAGCCTGCAATATATCCACCCTTTTTACGCTTATTACTTCTATGAGTTTCTTTCGAGGCAAGTGTTAGGGTGTCTATAATGCCGGCATACAACCTATCCAGGATGCGCTGGTGATCACGATCTCTACATGGACCATCGCAGCAGGCACGTAGTTCGTCCCGGAAATCAATATATTTAAGTTGGTTATTACATAGGTCATGATATGCATTTATTTGATCATTCTGCCTCTCCCCCCACAGTATCCCATTATCCAAGGCACGTGACATAATATGCACCTTTTTTATTACACTTATGTCACATTCTATTACCATAGGAAAGTGGTCCGACCATAAGACGTCGTACATAACTCTGACACTACTGATAGTAGGCAAGGCACTCATCGTCACCACACAGTGGTCTAGCCACCTCCTACAGCCATGAACATCGCTCACGTACGTATAGGTATCCATGCCGGGACCAATTCCATCCACATCCGCACACACCCATTGTTGATCCGAACAAAAGTTTATTAGTTCGTTGTAAAATGGCTCATTTGGATGCGAGTTAAAATCTCCCAGCATATATACCGCTTGCACGTCAGCGTTGTCCATGACTATTGACGATAAAGCCCCCATACATTCACTAAAAGCAGGCATATTCTCGGTGGAGTCGGTAGGCATATGTATAGTGCACACTATAAACGACTTTCCCTGAGACTCGATCTTAATAGCTGCGATCCTATCATTATCACATTCAATAATAGACACCGACTCAAAAGCTTGTTTACGCCACAAAATACCTACCCCTCCGTACGGTCTACCCCTGAGTAGTCCTACAGATAAGTCCATAGCAGACTTTCCCGTCCAGCCAAAGTTACTATCCACTGTACCCAGCAGCGGTAAATCAAACGAAAAAAGCCAAGTCTCTTGCAAAAGTACCAGATCTGCACACTTACACAAAGATCTAACGCCCTGTATAGAACGCTTAAATGATTTACAGTTAAATGTAATCATCCTACACTTATTATCGTTCATACTAGCGTTGTCATCCATTTTTGATTGTTTTTTTCGCTTGACTTGCCTCACTCCACTTTACAAACCGCCTGAATTGAATGCCAGCTGGCCATAAATTGTTATTTAGGTATGTGTCTACTTTATTTCTATTTACAAAAACCTTATAAGCATTATATCCCTTGTCTATTTTCATTTTAATTTGATACATGTACACTTTTTCCCTAGTTTTACTATAGATGTATTCAGAAATGTCATTCACTGATACCTCTTGATCAACATTATAGATAAATAACGGCACTTTAATGTCGGCCGCCTTGAATTTTGCACCCGGCGACTGTGTAGCTAAGCCCGTACTGCCAACAAACTTATTTCTCTGAGACCCAGACGTCCTCTTCTTACTTTCTTTCACCCGCCATTCGACCTCCTTTTTAGCAGCATCAGCATAAGAGCCTCCTGAACCGTGAGTATCCGTAATTATTGGCCTAAACTGCAATTTATTCGTGTTTACGTTGTCCTCGCATCCCACATCCATCTCACCGTAATCACCGCTTAGACTGGAGACCGGTTTGTTGCAATACGGGTCATTTTGTTTTGGCTGGACCGCCCTCCGTTCAGTCTGTGCGCGCGAGACCGGGACAGCCTCGTGGATCGGCGCGCGCGACGAGGACGCAGAATCTCGCCTCACCGGTTCGTCGCCCGAATCGCCCGATTGCTCTGCTACTGCGGGTGCGACAGAGATAGTCGCTTGACACGGTGCGTGCAACGAAGAGGAAGTACTCAGCTGACTCAGCTGAGCGAGTTCATTGTCCGATTGTTCCACAATAACAGGTGCGACCGGGATAGCGGTTTGATACGGCGCGTGCGACGAAGAAAAACTATTCAAATGTGCAGAGTCATCGTGCACCTGATCTGTTATCGACGCCTCGGAGTTATTAAAGGTCATGCCATTAGGTCCACTATCTAATAAATATGCTCCTCGTTTGGGATTCACATTCATACTCGAATGATATGAGCCGCAATAGTTGACACGTTCATTTATTTTGGTATTAACCGTGATTTCTTGTTTTAGGTTATTTAAATCGTCAACGGTCACATAACTGTCTTTTATTAGCCGTAATTCCGATTGCAAAAGTCGTATGTCCTTAAGCAGCCTTGTCACATCCACATGCCGAAAATCCACAGGCGGGAGCTTGTGTAGATCCTTGGCCACAAAAATAGGGATGTTTTCCGGGTCCGTATTACGTAGAAGTGTTGTCATATCTTCTAGGTCCCGCTGAACCCTATCCACTCTCCTCGAAATCATCCTGCCACTTCCTTCAATGGATTCAAAAAGTAGTTTTTTTGCTTTGTTGACATCATCTTCCAAAAATCCGGATGCACATAGTCTTATGAGGCTCTCATTATCTAGCACTCCCAATTTATTTTGCATAAAAGCCAGTAGCTCGTTGATTACGATGTTACACGAAACACATTTTACTGTAGCCGTTAACGCCATATTCTCAGCGAGAGCGCCGCAGGTACTCTCACATGCGCATGCACTTATCGCACGGCGACTGCGCGACGACTGACGAACTAAAAAAAAACTACTTGCTAGATCTCGTTCAAACCAATTTTCAGTGGAAGTATGCATGGTATATCATATATTTTTTTAGTTTTATCATTCTCTTATTTTAGAAGTTACAGGGGGGGGGGAGGGACACACATTTCACCACTTTGGAAAGTGTCTCTCGCGCAAATTATTCAGTTTAGAAAATAAATATATTAAAAACCTTAATATCATTTTTGAAGACTATATACCCCACACGTATGGGTTTGATAAAAAAAAATGAGTTTCAGTTCTAAGTATGGGGAACCACCAAAAAATTATTTTTTTATTTTTGTATGTGAATCTT
Organism: Epinotia brunnichana; assembly: GCA_963854355.1. Taxonomy (NCBI): domain Eukaryota; kingdom Metazoa; phylum Arthropoda; class Insecta; order Lepidoptera; family Tortricidae; genus Epinotia; species Epinotia brunnichana. The sequence continues at coordinate 880,370 of OY977945.1, read as the reverse complement.
AATGCGGTTCACAGAATACATCTAATTACCAAGTTTCAACAGTATAGTTCTTAGAGTTTCCGAAAAAAGTGACTGTGACATACGGACGGACAGACAGACAAACAGACAGACATGACGAATCTATAAGGGTTCCGCTTTTTGCCATTTGGCTACGGAACCCTTAAAAAAAAGAGAAAAACGTTTAGTTCTTAGTGATATTTCTCAATATCTTTCAATAGAGCTTATGTTAACTTAAGAGAGGCGGTTTATTCTTTAACTAATTGAACTGAATAAATTTGTATTTTTGGAAGGGGTTACATTTTATATGGTAAGTAATTGATTGACACTACTAATCGTGTTGCCGAGTTTTTCCGATGGAAAAACATTATATACTACATCTATAAACACATACCTACATGATATAGTAGTTTTAAACAAAGTTCTCACCTACTCTAAAATGTGGTTCCGGCAGATTTCATGCAGTAAGTATAAAGTTAAGCTTACATGCAGGTTTCTACGCCAAACTTCTCACAGGGCGGATAACAAAGTTTCCCAGAATTGAACAAAGGGGATTAGGGAATAATGTTGATTATGATATACAAATCTATTGTATGTACATAGTCACTATCTTGATAAAGTAAGTTTAGTACTGGTTAATCCTTCCCTTCAATTCAGTGCAAGCCATCATCTTTTTAGGGTTCCGTACCTCAAAAGGAAAAAACGGAACCCTTTTAGGATCACTTTGTTGTCCGTCTACCTGTCTGTCTGTCTGTCTGTATGTCTATCTGTCTGTCAAGACCCTTTATCCCGGGAGCGCGTGGAGGTATCAAGTTGAAATTAAAACCATATACTCAAGTCTACAGTCCCTTGAAGCTGTGAAAAAAGATACGGCTCTTATGCTGCAAAACATGTATATTTCGACACTCTCAAGGGAATCAAAATGTATAGGGTACTTCCGGTTCCGTTGACCGAGAACTGAAATTTACTACAAGTACAGAGAAAAATCTGAAAACTATACATTTGTAATTTTGTACGTAACCCTCGGTGGGCGAGACCGACTCGCACTTGTCCGGTTTTTTTTATAAGTACTACAACGGCATATAATCATACGGTCTAGATGTTAAGCAGACACAGTAGCCTCTGTATAAGAATTATACGAACGTTTTTTTTTTTTTTTTTTTTTATTTATTTCTCACTCAACAAAAAATACGATAAACTTAATCTAAATCTTCGCCAAACTGCATAACAGTTTGTTGGCGAATATACACTCTTTATAATTATGTTTTGGTATCTATATATAAATATTATGTGTACAATCTACATATGATTTTATTTTTATGCTTATTATTAGCGGTAACAAGGAATAGCAAGTGATGTGTGTTGCCGACCCTAATTGTTCATTTCTTATAAATCCACCTGCACTTTTTCAGAATGCGTGTTTATTAGCTTAGATTTGTTTTAATTGATGTACCTATAGAAATATCTCGGAAATAAACCCAATTTCAGAGGAAACCCTAAGGTCAAACGAACATAAATTTATGTCAAAAATTTAATATTTGGTACAAGCTTTTACTGCCGACTGTACTTTTCTGCAGACCATCATCAAGTACTCATTGGGACGATTCTAACGAGCCCAAACTCGATGGGGTTGTGTGGTTTTATTGCGGAGTTCCTATGGTCACCTTCCAGCTCCAGCATCAGATCATCATAATATTGCATTGTCATGCGATATACATTATGCTTGCAAAATTTCAGCTCAATTGGATAACGGGAAGTGACTGAAAAATGGATTGCAAATTTTGACGGACAACTTACATATTTACATACCTACTTACATATTTAGATACATACGAACAGTGCAAGTTAATATAAAGCTTGTAATAACTATGGCAAATTTAATTATTTTATATTTTTTTAGTTGTTATTTGAGAATAAAAAAAAAACATGCAAAACATTAGTAGTTAACCTATATCAAATAAAAACCAGTAGGTCGATCACGTAACGTATTGTACTACAACAAACGTCCGGTTAGGTATAAATGTCACTTTTTATATGGAAAATTGACAGTTAAATTGTACCGACGAGCGTTCGGAACGTTACGTGATTACCCCTCGGAACTCACATTAAATTACCAAACTTGCCAAAGTAAGCTAAAGGTAAGATGGCCATCAAAATGAAAAGCAATTTAGTTTCAAGATGCATTTTAATTGGTTTTCAAGATAAATTAAAATAGATCGTCCTTTCTTCCCTATTTCCACTTTGTTTTTTCCTGTTGTCCCGCTTAGAAACTCAGGAAGAGGTTAATTATGTTTGTTGGAAAGTATAGGTGTATTTATTTTTAAGTGTAGGTACATTTTATCCTTTGTTATGATAAAAACAGTACTTTTAAAAACTATTTGGTCTACTGAAAAGACTTATTATTTAAAAGGAATTCAAATAATATTCAATTGGAACAGAGAACTGGTTTTGGTTTTGTCGCTCTTTGAAACAAATAGTCAGAGATACGAATATGGACGACCTTCACCCATCTGTTTTATGGATGAAAAGTATTTTGTATGGAATTTAGTACATTAAACAATAATTTGCCAATGGGTTGGCAAAAAAATCCTGGCCGGAAAAAAAAGCTTTTTCACTTCTCATGCTCTAAAAGTTCGTCTTTATGTCGTGCGTAGGCGACATAAAGTCGCTTTTTATGCTCTAGAGCATAAAGTAAAATCTTCGTCGAAGACCAAGGCAATCGCTGCAACAGCCACACGAACATCTTTAACTTCATACAACAACCTCTTTATTTTATTTCGTTTCGTTCGTATTCTAAGACCAAGGCAAAGATACCAACAGCCAAAGTACACAATAAAACTTCATGAAATAAACTTATAATTTGTATTTCGTCTCATTTATTATTTTACGTGTTGCTGTTTCATTTCCTCGCAATCGAAGTGAAAAGTAGAGTGTACAACTCGTCCATAAAACCCATTTTACACTCGACTTTATATCTATCCTCGCTCGCAAGCTCGCTCGGATGGATAAACGTCTCGAGTAAAATGGTGCGTTTTATGCACTTGTTGTACAATCTACTATTTTTACATTGCACTTAATACCTAGTTAAACGAGCAAATTTTATACTAATCGAAAGTATTTAGTAGTGGTAGTAGTTGTAAATTACTAGTTTCGACTTACCAGTTTATGCCTGCCAGAAAAAATATGACAACACATAGCGTGTGTAAATCAGTTAAACAATACAGTGCAATATTTAAGAAAAAAAGAGAATTTTAATGTCGACATTTTTTTTTATGTACCTACTTAATTCGATATAAAATACTTCCCATCAGTGAAACAGATGGGCGACACTAGGGCCTTTATTCGTATCTCCGACTAAAAATAAATTTAGCTTTATTTCCGACACAAAATTATTCATATTTCAATGCTGCAATGTATAGCGCCTTAGGAGTCTTATAGTTCAATAGTCGACGAAAGTCAAAAGGCAAAAAAAACTTCAAATGAAAACACTTACAGAAGGCCAGGTCAAAAGTACCCTAAACCGACGAGCATGTATGTATGAGAAATGTTATGAAAGTGAGTGAAGCGAAAGTGGTTTGTCAGGATCGTAGCAAATGGAGATCCGTGATCTCTGCCTACCCCTCTGGGAAAGAGGCGTGATTATATGTATGTATGTATGTATGAAAACACCTTAAGTTCTCTCAGTATAGAAGCATTTGTTAAATGGGATGTACAAATTACATAAAAGTTAATACGCATCCAAAATTTGTCTCATAATGCATTCCTTTAGCACGGAGACAATTCTACGATTTGTAAAAACGTCACGTCTCGGAGGATCAAACTTTCCTTACCACGGGCTTACATACAATCTTCTAGGGCACATTCAGAACGCGGTACTGATGTAATGGGACTGGAATGGAATCGTTTTTTTTAATACACGTTTCCGGAAATTATTAAGTCTGTCGGTCAGTGTCACCTTATGTACGCGCTGTATGTTAAGATTGTAATTACAGTAGCGTATGTCTGCGCCTTCGTCCACGTAAACTTCCAAGTCCCATATCGATTTCTGGCCCCTTGGGTAATGATAATAAGTATGCTATGTTTTAATCCCAAATGCAAACTGTTATGTGTGCCGAAATTTCATCAAAATTCATTGACTCACACACAAAGTTTCACATTAATAATGTTATCTAATTAGTAAGTTCTTAGAGTGCAGATTTCTACAAAGGAGCTATGGTAATTATACATAATATATAAAACCACCACCGAGCGAGATTGTAATAGTATATAAATCTCAATAAGCGGAACAGAAATGGATATATCATTCGTTGTCCTGGTCATCGATCCACTTTTTTATATATATACATAGCCTGCAACTGAGTTAGTATGAGGTTGCGGGAAGTAAACTATTACCCGTCCAAATTAAGTAGGTTGTTTATGGTAAGCCATCAGCCATTTTAAGACCAGATGTATTATAAGGGGGGTTCGGCTTCTGATGGGGTACGTATAATATGTTTAGTGATCATTTTCAATCTGTATTCGAAATTTCTGCCATGCCATCGCTGGATGTCGGATCTTTGGTACCACCTTTAAAGCCAGTTCTTAATCTTAATACAATAAATTTGTCCAAGGAAATGGTACTTAAATACTTAAAATTTGTTGATTATTCCTCCGATTCGATATATACATCCCCTATTAATTCGTAAATTTGCAAGTGCATTAGCTAACATTTATAGTGGTTCTAGTCACCAAGATCTTCTCCTTGTCTATTACTGAGGGTCAGGTTCCACAAATTTGGAAGAAAGCGTGGATCACACCAATCCCTAAGGGAATTATAAGCAAACATCGAAGGCTCGTGGCATCTCAGGTAGCATAGTGATGCGACACAACGTTTTTCATGCGGTATTTTCGATACGATAAAATAACCAATGAGTAAGTTTTGTATTTCAACCTTCATAGTTATATTTATCAAATATCTGTGAAGTGTGAATGTCAATTTGTCAATATGAAATATGTCATTGTCATTTATTCAATAATTATTAAAAGACGTGTCGCGAGTGTTGCGTTCGTGAAATATTTATCAAATAATGGAGGAAATCATGAAAAAACATCCAGAAATCGTGCTAGAATGTGATAAAGTAAAATGCACCCGTTGTGATGTTTTTCTGGTCTGCAAAACACATAACGTAAACAAACATTTAAAATGTATGAAGCACAACAACGAATCCTTAGGCAACTCATCTTTAGAGGATTTGGTTTTAAATGTACCGGAACTTGAGATAAGGGAAGATAAGTGTTTTTGTTTAACATGTCAAACGTATTTAAAATCAAAAAAGTATAATATACGGAAACATTTAGATTCGGACACTCACAAAAATAAAAACAAAGTAATGCAAAAAGAGGACCTTAAGGACCTTACAGAGTTTATGATCACGTGTAATATTCCATGGTCACAAGCAAATAACCCGAACTTCAAAAAATTTATTGAAAGTTGTATTCATAATAAATATGGAAGCAATGTAGCTATACGATGTCTACCGATACAACATTAAGAACGAATACCTACGTTGTTCAATGAGAAAAAAATAAAAAATAAAAAAGAGTTAGAAAATGCATATATATATTTAAGTGTGGATGAAACAACTGATGGAAATGGTAATGATGTTCACAATGTTATAATTGGAAGCCTACAACAAACGTCATCAATGCCACATATTTTTGCATCAAGACATTTCGGGGCAACAAACAATCAAACAATTCAAAATTTAGTAAACGAAACATTAAAAGACTTGTGGGGTGAAAAATATGAAAACAACAAGAACAAATTTCTTTTTTTTTACTACTGATGCTGCCGCGTACATGGTCAAGGCGGGGGAAAAATTAAAAAAAATGTATCCTAATTTGACCCACTTGACATGTCTAACCCATGGATTGAACAGAGTTGCCGAAACGGTTCGCTTGATATATCCAAAAGTAAATGATCTAATAAACACTGTAAAAAATGTTTTTGTCAAGGCTCCACGTCGAATCAAAATATTTAAAGAAAAGTTCCCCAACACACCCTGCCACCTAAGCCCGTTATAAGCAGATGGGGCACCTAGCTTGAGGCAGTCAAGTACTATGAAAATCATTTTGATAAAGTGAAGGAAATAATTTTGAGCTTAAACTCCACAGAAGCCAGTTCAATTAGAAATGCAAAGAGATTATTGACACTGGGAGGTTTACAAAATGATATAAGTTTTATCAATCAAAATGTTGGTATTTTGGCCACGTCAATTAAGGAATTAGAACGTAGTAGTAACGTTAGAAGCCTTAAGCTAAACGAGTCTTTGGAAATCGTTTTTAAAATTGAAAAATTATTTTCGTTACTTAGGCTGCACCCAAAAGGTAAACTGGTTTACCAAAAACTAAAAATAGTGTTATTAAAAAATCCAGGATATCAAACAATAGTAGGTACATATCAATAACTTGTTACAAAACAAAGAAGTTGAAATCAAGGAAAACATTAACAAAAATACACTGCAACATTACAGAAGAATGTTTTTCTTACCCATTACGTCAGTCGAAGTTGAGAGATCATTTTCGTACACCAAGTGGATTTTTACAGATAGAAGACGTAGAATAACTTCTTACAATTTAGAACAAATATTAATTGTGTATCACGAATGTCACATATTAAATGGTTGAATTGAAAACAATTTTTTTTTTAATTTGGGTCCTTTATCGACTTGGCTACATCACTAGTTTGTGATAAACGTCAAATGTTACCTAGATGCCACGAGCCTTCGATGTTTAATTATAAGTCAAAATATTGAAATATGTAGACCAATTTCTAAACTAAGCCAATTCGGCAAGTTATTAGAAAAAATAGTTACTGACCAGCTTTCATATGCTGTCCGCCGCCATATCAATCCAAACCAGCACGGGTTTTACAAGGGTCGTAGAGTTGAAAGCAATCTTTTGTCCTTTAGTGAAGTGGTTCGTGACGCAATGGATAATCAATACCAAGTAGATGCAGTATATACAGATTTTGCAAAAGCTTTTGACAAAGTTTCTTATAATACGCTTATGCTGAAACTTTGGGACCTTGGGATACATGGTGACCTCTTTTGGTGGATTAAGTGATACGTGGAAAATAGGTTCCAAGCTGTTGTACTGGGAGGCTTTTCATCTGATTATAAACAAACATATTCTGGTGTCCCACAGGGATCCCATTTGGGGCCTTTAATATTTATATTGTACATTAATGATATAACGGAATGCCTAATTAACTCAAAAGCTCTTCTATACGCTGACGACACCAACATTTTAGGGTTATTAAAACACACACTGATGGCATATTGCTACAAAATGACTTGCTCAGTTTCGAGAGTTACTGTGCACGGAATAATTTATTCTTAAATAATGACAAATGCTCAGTAATTATTAGGTTTTAATGTGTATATTATTTGATACTGGCTATGCGACTGCCTATAACAGATTTAAATGTATAGAACCATGTGTTCGAATAAATGTCTTAACTGACATTGTACTGTTGTTTATGTATTTGACAAACATGTAGCTTAAAATATATTTCATTATGTATTAAAACTCGTGTTATTTGCATATTGTACATCAAGCGTCCTCTGCAACCGCCCACCCTCACAATGGTTATGGGAGCCCAGAGTTATAAAATTGCAAACGAGTTTGTTCCAGGTCAGATAATTTAAGATACGACTGACGAAGAAGTTAATGTTTGGGTAAACGAATAACAAGATGAGTACTGTTAAAATTGAACCACTAACGCAAGAAAATTATGAAACTTGGAGGATTCAGGCTGAAGCAGTCCTGGTAAAGAACGATGCATGGTGCTACGTAGATGGGAGTAGCGTGAGGCCTGCTGAGCCAGAGGAATCGAAGAAGTGGGATATTGGAGATGCCAAAGCTAAGTCAGACCTTATTCTTGCCATTAGTCCATGTGAATTGCGACACTTACGTGGATGCAAGACATCGCGGGATGTATGGTTGAAGCTTGAAAGCGTACATGCATCAAAGGGACCCGCCAAAAAGGCAACGTTGTTGAAGGAGCTTTTACTCCACAAAATGAAGGAGGACCGTGACGTTAGAGAGCATGTTATGCGATTCTTTGACGTGAGAAGCAAACTGGCTGACATGGAGATTGAGATGCACAACGACTTAGTTTCCATAATGCTTCTCTACAGTTTACCACCAAGCTTCGAGAATTTCAGATGCGCTATCGAGTCAAGAGATACGTTGCCTGATCCTGAGGCTCTAAAAGTCAAAATTATTGAAGAAGTGTGTTCTAGAGGACAAAAAGAGAACGAAGGAAAAGCTTTTCTTATTAGGTCGAGGAGACCTTTCAATCCGGCGAGCGGTGTCATTGGGACCCACTTTAAAGGCAGATGTTGGGAATGTCATCAATATGGGCATAGAGCGTGTGACTGTTAGATGAATAAGGACAAGGAACAGTACAAGGATAGTGCTAACTATGTGTCAGAATCAGAAAACTATTCACAGAATGATAGTTTCGGTCTTGTAACATTTAATTGTTTTTCAGGTGATAATGCTGCCTGCGGCGGGAATGAGGACTGGATAATCGATAGTGGGTGCACCTCACATCTGTGCAACGATCCTAGTAAATTTGGCAACTCATTGATACCTCTATCCGGTAAACTAAATTTGGCAACAAATTCATGCACAAATGAAATGAATGTCTCCTGAACGTGGTGGCCGACAGATGGGACGGTAGCCTACTGAGGCACTGGTCCTCCCTACATTTAAGTTTAAGGCCTAACATAGTTATATAAGTCTTCTAGTACATACTAACAACCTATGGATCCTTTTTAAGTTGTCCGAAATAAATGCATTTTATTTTTTATTTTTTTAAATGTACGAGGTAAGGGTACTGTAAGGTTACTTTCATGCAAAGAGAATCTCAAAACAATCGTGGAATTGCGCGACACTTTATTTGTTCCCGATTTGAGGTGTAATCTAATTTCAGTTGCAAGAATGACTAAAAGAGGGTATAGTGTTGCATTTGATGAAAAGACAGCACGTGTTAGGAATAGTGACGGCAACACTGTACTTGTAGCAAATCGTTCAGGTAATCTTTATTACGTTGAGGAACAAATGGGTACCGTTTCAGTTCTGTCAGGGGTAAGTGATGACTTAAAGTTGTGGCATGAACGATTGGGGCATCTAAATAGGAGAGATCTTGTGAAACTTTTAAACAAAAGTGGTGTGAAAGTTATGATGACGGATGCAAACCAATTGATTGACTGTAGTATTTGCGCGAGTGGAAAAATGAGTGCATTACCTTTTTCAAGGAGTGATGGCCCATGTAGAGAAAAATTGAGAATTGTCTATTCTGATATTGTAGGCCCTATGCGTCATGAGGCCATTTATGGAGGGAAATATTTCATCACCTTCATTGATGATTCATCAAGGTGGTGTGAGGTGTACTTGTTAAAGAAAAAGAGTGAGGCACTGAATTATTTCAAAATTTATAAAAACCACGTGGAAAATTTGACTGGTAGGAAAATTACTTATCTTCAGACAGATAATGGTGGTGAGTATTGCAGTCGAGAGTTTGACGAATATTTGCAAAATGAGGGTATAAGAAGAAGGTTGACCATACCTGGAACTCCTCAACAGAACTCCGTAGCTGAAAGAAAAAATAGAACACTAGTGGAGATGGCGAGATGCATGTTATTTGCGGCAAATCTCTCACCAGGCTTTTGGGGTGATGCTGTACTAACTGCATGTCATATTCGAAACCGATGTCCAACAACTAGCCTGGGAGGCGATACGCCATATGAAAAATGGTATGAGCGACCTGTCAGATTAGATTACTTACAACCATTTGGAACCAAGGTACACGCCTTAAACAAAGAGGAGGGTAAGGATAAGTTCGCTCCCCGCAGCGTAGACGGAATATTTGTAGGCTACCCTAAAGACAGAAAAGGTTACAAAATTTGGCTGCCACTTGAGCGAAAATTTATCGTTTCGCGAGACGTCAGATTCCATCACCACGTGGATCAAAATAATGAAAATGCGATACCTGAGGCCGATCCTTTTGAGATTAAAAAGGAAGAGTTGCGGACCTACTTCAATGAAAAATCAAACCCCAATTTAATAGAAATAGTTTTTCAACCTGAAAGTAATTTTGTAAAACCCGTTGAAGTGCCCAACACTTTAGAACATAGAAATGAAGAACCAGGAAGTATGCAAGAAGCTACAGGTGATTTGGAACCGGCGGAAGTGAATATAGAAAACATTCAGGAAATGACTAACAACCTAGTGCCAATAATTGCTGGACCATCTCGACATTCCCAGGAAAATATCAGTCCTCGCAACAATGAAAGCAAAGCAATGAAAAGAGGTCCAGGTAGACCACGGCTGGAAAGAGGACAGGTTGGACGGCCAAAGAAAATCTATCATATGGTTGAAGAGGAATCAGAAGTTCAAGAAGAAGTTGGCATGGCAGAATTTTCTGATTGCCAAGATTTTGTCGGTTCTGCGGAAGTATCATTAAAGCAAGCGCTGTCAGGCGTTGAGCGACATGAATGGGATGAAGCCATCTTGTCGGAGATAAGAAGTTTGATAAAAAATGACACTTGGGATATAGCTAAACGACCCGTAGGCCGTAGTGTCGTTGGTTGCCGATACGTTTTAACAACCAAGATGAATATTGATAAGACTGAAAAGAAAAAGGCGAGGCTCGTAGCAAAAGGTTACAGCCAACAATATGGTATTGATTACCATGATACATTTGCACCTGTCGTTAGGCTGGACACGATAAGGTTACTGACAGCACTTGCAGTTGAACTTGATATGGAAATTCATCAAATAGACATCAACACAGCTTATTTGAACGGTTCACTAGACGAAGAGATATACATGGAGATACCGGAAATGTTAAAAGAAAGTTTGCAGAAGCTTCTAGCGTTAGAAGAGGAAGGATCCATCGTACATGTACGGGCTAAGCAAATGTTAGCCGATATGGAGGCGGGAGGTGAGGCTTGCATACTAAAAAGATCCCTTTATGGTTTGAAACAAGCTGGACGCCAATGGAACGCTAGACTCGATGAGCAACTAAAACGGATGGGACTACGGCCGTCGTTGAATGAGCCATGTCTTTATTTTCAAGAAATAGATGGTGACTCCAAGCTCTTTGTTGCCGTATACGTCGACGATATTTTAATAGCATCGCAGAAAAGAGTCTACATAGAAAAGTTCAAGAAGGAACTGGCCAGCGAGTTCGATTTAAAGGATTTTGGCATCGCGAAATATATATTGGGGATTGACATTGAGCGAAGTGTCAACAAAATCAAGCTGTCACAACGAAAATATATTGAAAATTTGATTAGTAAATTTGGTTTGGCAAAATGTAAGGTAACAGTGTCAACCCCAATGGAAATAAATTTGAAATTACAATCGAGACAACAAAACACAAATACCGATGAACGATACCCGTACCGCGAATTAATTGGAAGTTTGTTATATCTATCCGAGGGAACAAGAGGTGACATTTCAAATACCGTTTCAAAACTTGCACAATTTGTAAATGCCCCAAGTAAAGAGTGTTGGACGGCCGCAAAGCGTGTATTGCGGTATTTACAAAGAACGAAAGAATACGGTATCGTATTCAGGAAGACAGGTAAGTCGTTACAAGGGTATTCTGATTCGGATTGGGGTAGTTGCTTGCTGGATAGACGGTCTTACTCTGGTTATGCTTTTATATAAGGTGGTGCGAGTGTGTCGTGGAAGTCACAGAAACAGAAATGCGTTTCCACAAGTTCTTGCGAAGCGGAGTATATTAGCTTAGCATCGGCAATGAAAGAGGCAATATACCTGAACAGCTTACTCACAGAAATTGGTTTAGGTAAGTTTGCGAAAGTAACCTTAAATGTTGATAATCAAGGGGCTATCTACTTAGCCAGTGATCCAGTGTTTCATTCCCGTAGCAAGCACATTGATATACGATATCATTTCATGAGAAGTGTATTGAAGGAGAACGACAACATTAAGTTGGAGTATCTGTCGACAGACTCCATGTTGGCCGATGTACTGACTAAGGCTTTGCCAAAAGTAAAACATTATGCATGTATGTCTGGTTTGGGCATTAGCTTATAGATTATTATTTTAATTTGTTTGGTTGCTGTTGTACTTCTTCTTAATATACACATCAAGGGGGTGTATTAGGTTTTAATGTGTATATTATTTGATACTGGCTATGCGACTGCCTATAACAGATTTAAATGTATAGAACCATGTGTTCGAATAAATGTCTTAACTGACATTGTACTGTTGTTTATGTATTTGACAAACATGTAGCTTAAAATATATTTCATTATGTATTAAAACTCGTGTTATTTGCATATTGTACATCAAGCGTCCTCTGCAACCGCCCACCCTCACAGTAATAACATTTACTCGTAAAAAGCTACCCATTTTGTATCATTACAATATATGTGGAGTAATTCTAATGCGACAGGACAACATACGTGATCTAGGTGTTACAATGGACTATAAATTTTTAACCTTCACATCTATAACGTTTTAAATAAGGCGTACAAACAATTAGGCTTCATACTTCGCCGTGCAAAACCTTTTCGAAGGCCATTAAAAGTTACTGTATAACAGCTATGTCCGTTGTCGTTTAGAATTCGCGTCGGTAGTCTGGAACCCCTGTTATGGTGTACATAAAACTAGGATCGAAAGGCTGCAAAAAAAGTTTATTACAGCACTTGAATTCCGAGTAGGTGGAAATTACGATGATTATGCTTCCGCAGCTAAAATATATAATTTTCAAGGGCTTTCACTTAGACGCTCGTGTGCTGATTTACTTTTCTTGTATAAAATAATCAACAACTTTATAGATGCCCCTGAATTGTTATACAATATAGACTTTCGTGTGCCTCGTAGAACAGAACGTAGTTGCCGCAGTAAAGCATTGTTCAGCATTGCATATAGCAGAACGAATCAGAACGAAAAAAAAAAGAAAAAAGTATTTTGTAAAAAAATGCTTTTTCCGTGTATTTTCTTTACTTATTTACTATACTTAAGGTAGTTACGAGTAATACTGTATAAGATTATAGGTAAAACTGTACTAATGTATATAATGATAACGGTTATAGTATATAACTAGTGATTTAGTTGTTTAATTTAATAAAAGTAAGGGAACTGTAGGTCTATTTATATTGGTACTGAATAGCTTCTAGCTAATTAATGTGTATATAATTTAAGACCGTTTGTTTCTAAAAAAAAAAAAAAAAAAAGATCAGTTCTCAATTTAGCTGTATAGAAGCCTTTCCGTCTCTTATGGTGGCATATTATATTGACGACCGCTTTAGCCTAGTTGGTAGTGACCCTGCCTACGAAGCAAGAGGTCCTGGGTTCGAATCCCGGTAAGGGCATTTATTTGTGTGATGAGCTCGAATATTTGTTCCTGAGTCATGGATGTTTTCTATGTATTTAAGTATTTATTTATCTATATAAGTATCCATATCGTCGTCTAGTACCCATAGTACAAGCTTTGCTTAGTTTGGGACTAGGTTGATTTGTGTAAGATTGTCCGCAATTATTATTATTATTATTATTCTCTTCATTTATTTTCATTCTTGGATTAGGTTTTTTACAATATGAATATAAAAGTACAATAAATATACAAAACATACAAAATAAAAACACATTATAAAAAACCTAACCTAGGGTGCCACCGGCAGCGAGGCAGGGCCTAAGCTACCGGTGGTCAGGGCGACAGAGACAGGAACCTCCGGACTATCCGCGCAGTATCCAGGAGTACCGCCTTCTGTATCTGACCCTTGATCCATCCATCTAGCGAGAGTCTCTTAAGGTGACGGTCGAGACTCTTCGCTATTAAACCGTTTGCCGAAACGACTATCGGGACAATGATCGTCGAATCAACATATACATATCATATTATTATTATTATTATATATGTATATGGCTTCTGTAGATATGCAAACTCTAAAAATTAGTATGATGTACTTTATTATTTTCGATTCTAGTGCGATGTTTAAGCGCACGAGGAACAAAATAATTATAATATACCTATTATTAAAGCCAAAGCAACACGTAAAAGGAAAACAAAGCTTTGGTACGAATACAAATGGCCCTCGAATTGAGTTTACCCTTCAAAAGAAACTGTTTATTCCTGTTTATTGAATTCAGAGACATAACACATTTACGTCTAGGTAAATATTTGTTACTGTCTTGTTTTTCATGTTTTTGTTAAAAAGAGAAATGTGAGATTAAAAAAAAAACGAAATCTTGTACAGTCGACGCCAAAAATATGTTTACAGTTTTCGCCTTATTACAATGGAATAAGGTGCAAAAGTGTAAACATATTTTGGCGTCGACTGTACCTACGTTAAATCTATATTGTAAAGAGAAAAAGTCTATAACTTTGTAAGTTCGTATTAAGGGGGTAAGCAAATTATAACTTGAACAAACGCACAGATTAACAATAAAAAGAAAGAAAGAAAACTTGAAGAATATGTATAGTATTCTTGTTTTTCGCCGGCGCATTTAAAACACTTCAAAATCCAGCGTTTTGCATACCCACTCCCCTGAAATTGTTGTAACACGGACTAACTACGAATGTCCTATATGCGAATTCAGCATCCGATTCGAATTACTATTGTTCTCAAATTCGCAGCTTCAAAAAGCATGAATTCACGGAACTGCATTGGTTCGAATTTGCACACCAGTCATTACGGAATGCATTGTACTCGGCGAGTGCATGGGTGAAATAAATTCGTTCGAGGGAGATCGCTGATAATTGTGTATTCATGGATTATCTTTTGCTTATATTCGCAGAAAAAATATTTCACCATATCTATCGACTATTATGTGGCCAATAATTGGACTTACAGACTCGCAGCAACGTGCCTAAATAACTCGAACATTGCGCATCGGCAGTTTTTTATACTTACCTAATTGTATCGCAATAATTAAACTATGTCGTAGGGTTTAGCCACATATCTGCGGTGCGGTGCCGCAACGCAATATTTTGCGGCGCGCACGCCGCAGAAAGCCACGTTTAGTAGGTACCGAGAAATGCGGGTTAAGCGGCGCGCATGCCGCAAAAGTTTGCGTTGCGGCGCTGCACCGCAGAATGTGGCCAGGCGCTAAGGACGTTGCGGCGCTGCACCGCAGAATGTGGCCAGGCGCTAAGGACGTTGCGGCGCTGCACCGCAGAATGTGGCCAGGCGCTAAGGACGTTGCGGCGCTGCACCGCAGAATGTGGCCAGGCGCTAAGGACGTTGCGGCGCTGCACCGCAGAATGTGGCCGGGCGCTAAGGACGTTGCGGCGCTGCACCGCAGAATGTGGCCAGGCGCTAAGGACGTTGCGGCGCTGCACCGCAGAATGTGGCCAGGCGCTAAGGACGTTGCGGCGCTGCACCGCAGAATGTGGCCGGGCGCTAAGGACGTTGCGGCGCTGCACCGCAGAATGTGGCCGGGCGCTAAGGACGTTGCGGCGCTGCACCGCAGAATGTGGCCAGGCGCTAAGGACGTTGCGGCGCTGCACCGCAGAATGTGGCCAGGCGCTAAGGACGTTGCGGCGCTGCACCGCAGAATGTGGCCAGGCGCTAAGGACGTTGCGGCGCTGCACCGCAGAATGTGGCCAGGCGCTAAGGACGTTGCGGCGCTGTACCGCAGAATGTGGCCAGGCGCTAAGGACGTTGCGGCGCTGCACCGCAGAATGTGGCCAGGCGCTACGGACATTGCGGCGCAGCACCGCAGAATGTGGCCAGGCGCTAAGGACATTGCGGCGCTGTACCGTAGAATGTGGCCAGGCGCTAAGGACGTTGCGGCGCTGCACCGCAGAATGTGGCCAGGCGCTAAGGACGTTGCGGCGCTGCACCGCAGAATGTGGCCAGGCGCTAAGGACGTTGTTTGATAATGACGTCACAACCAAATAATTAATCCCTACAAATTGCATACTAACGGAGACTTTTTGACGTTTCAAATAAAAAGAAGCTGATATGACTTTTGTCAAATACCGTATTGTATTATCGTATCGTATTGCATATATACAAACTTACTTAAGGAATCTCTTCTAGTACTAGCAGTAGTCTTCTATACTTTGAGTTTATTCAAATAGTGTATATAATATACGGTGTCAGATCCTGCAAAACGCGCCGCATTACCCGCATTTCTCGGTATTAAACGTGGCTTTCTGCGGCGTGTGCGCCGTAAAATTTTGCATTGCAGTGCCGTACCGCAGACATGTGGCTAGGCCCTTATTGTTAGTTTCTATGAAAAATCTTAAATTACCAAACATAAATGAAAGCTTGATACTTTCCGAGTATTTTCGTATTGTTTATCTGTTGCTACTGAAAAAACAATTTATTTTCACTGTTACCAAATACCTAATTACATGCTCAATCTGAATTACAGTTAATTATAGTATTTTAAATAGGGAAGTTACCCATTCAATTGGGTGTACTGCTCTAATTTGCATGCATTTTTTGACTAAGAACAATTTTAATTTTTAATTTAGCCATACGAATAAATAAACCTATTCACTGCCACGCTACGCGCGTAGCTACGCCGTTACGTAGTCCGTAGCAGCCTACACATTCACTCCCACGCTACGCGCGTCGCTACGCCGTCATCCGTAGCAGCCTACACTTTCACTGCCAAATATTTCATAGCGCACCGTGTGTAGAAGAAATCGGCTACCAGAAGAGCCTAGCTAGCTGGTTACTGGCGCTGAAAGTGTTAATTTATTTACTTATTTTTTTATTTACCGGCAGATGCAGCATTGGTACCCACAAGGTGGACTGATGACCTGTGATCCGGCGGGAGTCCGCTGGATGCAGATGGCGCAGGACTGGTCAATGTGGCACTCTTTGGGGGAGGCTTATGTCCAGCAGTGGACACTTTTGGCTGATATGATGATTATGTATTTATTTGTCTATTCACAAATACTTTACAGACTCATCATCCTTCTAGCTTTATTCCCGGTTGTGCCCCTAAAGGAGCCTGGGGTCCGCTTTGACACCTAATCCCAAGATTTGGCATAGGCACTAGTTTTAGCTGCAATGGACATTTTAAAGCTTGTTTATACCTCGATGTGCGAGTCGATACTCTCATACTGCATTGGGGTGTGGGGCGGCGCCTCCAGCTCTGCGCTCCTGCCTCTCGAGAGAGCCCAACGGTTTGTCCTTAAGGTTATGCTCAGGAAACCCCGGCTATTCCCAACGATCGCTCTCTATAAGGCCTCGGACGTCCTAAGCGTGAGGCAACTAATGATCCTACGAGTTGCTACTCACGTGCATAAAGATACGGTACAGTCTGAAGATTATACCACCCTATTCCGTAGACGAGTTTTTAAAATACCGGTTCCACGCGTAAAAACCACACATGCCAGACGTCTTCCAAATTTCTTGCACCCTTTTATTTATAATAAAGTGGTAAAGGCCTGCATGATATCGGATAGTACTCCACGCGAAGCAAAATCCAAAATTGTAAGATGGCTAAAGGGTCTTAGCTATTTTGAGACGGAAAAACTGTTAGAGGTCGCAAGATAAGTGGTTGTTTTGATAATACTCAACCCTGTAGCCTTGCATACATATCACTCAATTAAACTCAGTTAAAGACACACACACACACACACACAAACACACACACACACACACACACACACACAAACACACACACACACACACACACACATACACACACACAAACGCGCGCATATAAAAA
The DNA here is from genome assembly GCA_963854355.1 of Epinotia brunnichana. Lineage (NCBI taxonomy): Eukaryota > Metazoa > Arthropoda > Insecta > Lepidoptera > Tortricidae > Epinotia > Epinotia brunnichana. The sequence goes on along the minus strand of OY977945.1, from coordinate 862,655 downwards.
TTATTGTTTATTTGTTCATAATAATTTTAAGTAACTTTTGTAGCTAACATGACTAATGTTGAAACCGAATCTGGCCACCACGTGTCAGGCATAGCCTAGTGTGGGGCCGCAGGATAAACTGTATTGTAAAAAGGTTTTCTTTTAATAAACAATTTTTATTTTTATTATTTTTTTTTTATTTTTTACGAAAGCGACTGCCATCTGACCTTCCAACCCAGAGGGAAAACTAGACCTTATTGGGATTATACCGGTTTCCTCACGTTTTTTTTTTTTTTATATATCACGTCGGTGGCAAACAAGCTTACCTGATGGTAAGTGGTTACCGTAGCCTATGGATGCTTGCAACTCCAGGGGTGTTACATGCGCGTTGACGACCTTTTAAGAATTTATACACTCCTTTTTTGAAGAACCCCACTACTGCATGTAGTCCCTTGGGGAAACCTCGGCAGGGAGCTCATTCCACAACCTGAGCGTCCGAGGGAGGAAATTTCTCTGAAACCGTACGATGTTTTCCTTCACCGAAAAGCTAACGGTAAATATTCCGTACATAAGTTCCGAAAAACTCATTGGTACTCAACCTTACTCAACCGCTTGACAGCCGCATGCCTGAACCACTAGTCTACCGTAACTTCAACGTAGCTCAAATACCTTACAGACTAACTAACATATATAGAAAACTTATAACACAATAAAATTAATGTCCATATGTAGTGAAAAGGGCCCACAGTGCTCTGACGCATGTATGTCGTGATTGGCTCTGTATAGGTTAACATACAAATATAATGCTCTTTTATTAAACCTGACATGTTATCGTAAAACTTCCTATATTAAACCTATGTTATGGTTAAAATTTCCTATAAAACATATTTCACCCTTTTTGGTACCCTTCCATTAGTTATATTATTGCAAATGTCAAATAGAAGAAATACTTTGTTATGAACTTATTCCACTTATCACGCAATAGTTTAAGCATAACTCACATCCGTTGTTAACTTACCCTTTTTCTCAAATATCTTCCCAACTTATTATACCTACGTTTGACAAAACTTCTCACAAAGGAATCGCTCAGTCTAGGGTATCGTAGTCCGAGTGAGCGCGGTCAATTGTGAACAGGTCACCGCATATTACAAATTCGAAAATCTTAAGCCCTAGACACTCTAATAACTAGTGGCCATGTTAGCTGTAGAACTCGCAAGCCTGTTTTTTTAAACCTCGTAAGGCCCACTGTACATCACAATGTACAAAGTAAAATTTATAACTAAGACCCAGTCAGATAGGGCTATACCCTCAAGTAAACGCCCAATGTGCATTGCGATGTACATTTAAGTTTTACCTCCATCGGCCATTTTAATTAAACGCTCTAAATGACAGATGACAGGAGTGACGTTTGACACTTGATGACATTTTTAGTAATGAAGTAATCCATAGACATCGGCCATTTTGTCTCGAATCCATTGATATCGGCCATTTTGTCTCGACCATGCCATAAGTCTTGGGCCGCAGGAACATGTGTAGTCAAATAGTTCGGTACACCATATATTTAGTATGGTGTACCGAACTATTTGGCCACTTTGACTGCTACAGAGTATTTGACGCTGAGTGTACATTAGAATGAACATTGGGCGTTTAGATCTCGTGGCATAATTTGAGCTAGGACCTTACGAGGTAAATAATATTTTTTAAATTTCCTAAATCTTACGTTTCACGAGAATCGTCTGAGAAATGCGACCTGTAGAGGAGAATTTAAAAATAAGTTAAATGCCTTTTTGTTGAAGAAGTGTTTTTATTCTGTACATGAGTTTTGTCAGCATAAAACAGTAGACGCAATGTTTTAACTTTAAGGATATAGCATTTGTGACTTATCATCATCATTACTTAAGAGCCTTACTCTTGTCGATGGACTAACCGCCACTTTTTTCTGTCCATTGCCTACCTCTTGACTTCCTCATATGACTCGACATCAGCTTTATGTTTTATTTGGGACTTATAATTATTTAATATTTAATTATGTTTTGAATTGACTCATGTTTCGCCTAATTATATTTATTAGAATTTATACATACTTTTATAATTATTATCTAAATTAATACACTTGAACATTTTTGTAATAAGATCATAGTTGACATTTGTATATAATTTTTAAATCTTTAATTAAGTATAAAATGTATTTAGCTTCAAAAACTCAAACATAATTTATATTGTTTTATGAATAAATGACTAACTTATGATTTATGAGACCTTATACATCTCTGGGGTAGGTACTAAATTAATATTATTAACTTCTTGTTAATTCTGATACGGCCCTTATATGGAATGTAATGGAATATTTTGCAATTTTGTTTTGTTTTCATTTAGTGACATTTAGTTTGTTAACCGTGTATCGGTCATTAATCTGCATTTATTTTATTTAGATGATTATTATTATAAGATTATTATTATAATTTTATTGAAAATTACCGTTTGACATGTAAAAGTGCCCTTGTTGCCTTTTTGCAGAATTAATAATTAATTTTGATTTCGATTTTTGCTGTGAATCCGATTAACTAGGTTGTACCTTATTTCAGATATAAAATACAAAATGATATAGTATATGATAATGTTGCTTTATAAACCGAAGGAAACAAAGCAAATGCAACTTAGCTATTTCACTGTAGAACATGCCTTTTCATTACTCTTTGGGAGGCTAGAGGTTAAACGCTTTTCTAACTGTCCCTGCCTAGTCAGAATGAACAGGAGTGGTACAGCTGCTATCAAGATACAGTAACACGAATCTGAAAAAGATCGAGAGACAGTACAGAATGGCGCTGAAAAATGCTGGCCAGTTCCCGAAACGTTTACATACAGAGACGCTATGGGAAATATCGGACCTTGAGGCGTGGCACCTCCGAGCTGCCGACCCGAATAATAAAATGCTGGACAAAATCGCGACACTGGGCATAGAAGACCTCGACACTCCTGGGGACGCGTACCTGGCGCACGGCGAATTTAACCCTTTACTAAAAAACAATAGAATAGGCGAAATCTTGTATACTTCGAATAAAGACATGAGACGTTGGCCCCGAGAGGCTGTGGCGCCTCGCCCGCTTAGAATAAAGTAGTATTACGAGTAGATAAATGCAAAGTTTGTAACCTAGCAATATTCTACCCACATCTTAACTTATCATCTGTGACTAAACACCTTCAGCTTACACAGATCTTTTTTAGACACAAGTTAGCTGACACAATCCTGCGGGAACTCAAAGATGTACCACACTAATAGGCAATAAATGTATTCTCATTCTCATTCATTCATTCTCATTCTCATTCAGAATGAACCACTTGAGGGGATCCCATGCCCAAATAACCTTCGACCTGAATCCCTTAGTTTTCTAATGTTTTTTGTAGCTTATCATACTCATACTCATACTCATTTATTTATAATATTATAAAAATATTACACGTCACATATTATTCACAATTTTATATTAACAATGACAGCTTTAAGCAATATGGTATCCCATATTTACTTCAAACATCACTGTCTTCGGGATATTTGGTATCAAAGTTGAACAATTTTAGACCAAAAAACTGGTTTTCTGGCCATAACTATTGTGTTTATTAGTTTAAAATCAAATCCCTACATAAGTTTTTAGAGACATCGGAGACAAACCCAAATATGTCAATTTCGTATATGTTAGATCTTTCACAGCAATCTAGATACGAAAAAGGTATTTTTTTGACAATATTTAAAAAAATAACTATTCATTTCTTTCAAAATATGGCAGACAAAATAAAGATTAAAGATTGAAGAATCGATAGCCGTATAATTCTATATGTAGTGCAAAAGTAGGAGATACGATTAAAAACTAGTTAAATATCGATGAAAACCTCGGGTAGCCCCTTAAGAACGCCTGCCCTCCGACTATCGACTGTGACATCGACCCTGATATATTCTCGAAACATATCCCCGATTTATATTTAACCATTTCTGGGACATGGGATTTATCGGCTAACCACCTCTCCAAACTCCCTGAGCTAACCAGTTGGAATATCGACCTTGCGACGTAGCAATAAGATTGAGATTAGCTTGGGATTTCGTAGGGCAGTTTCAGGTGATAATGTGGACACGCCGCACAAAAGCACTTATTTTTTTTTCAGGTACTAGTTAGGTAAATAGCTTTAAGTTTTTGACAGGAACCACCTCGTCCGTCGGCCATCTCTTTTTATGGGGGTCATTTTTAATAATAGGTATATTATTAATATCTCGGGTTCTAAATCACTTAGAATCACAAACTTGGTACCTATCTAAATATACGTATTTGGGGTCAGGGAATTTAACTAGATATTTTTTTACGTTCGAGTTCCCAAAGGATACTATACGGAACCCGTTACCAAGCCTCCGCTGTGGGTCCGTCGGTCTGCGTGTCAGGAATAGCTAGATTGTTTGATTTTAACAGGGTTCCGTTTGGTATCCTTTGGGAATTCGACCTTAAAAATATCTAGTTGAATTACCTGACCCCAAATATGTATACTTAGACACCAAGTTTGTGATTCTAAGTGATTTAGAACCCGAGATATTAATAATATACCTATAATTAAAAATTACCACCATAAAAAAAAGATGGCCGTCGGAGGAGTTGGTTCCTATCAAAAACTTAAAGCTATGTACCTAACTAGTACCTGAAAAAAAATAAGTGCTTTTGTCCGGAGTGTCCGCATTTACGACAATTTGTTCCGGCAATCTGCCCCACTAATTCACATGTAGTTTGGTAAGGGTAGCTACGGCCCAAATGGGAACTTTGCCGGTGGTTCGGTGTAGTTGTAAGATCTCAATTTGTACAGGACTATAAAGAGGAATAAAAATGTTTATTTATCTTATATATTATTATGATAAAACAATTATTACTTATTTATTGACAAAAATGTAAAGTTAGATACAATATAAATTAAAAAATATGTACACTAAAACTAAAACAATATTAATGCTAATCCAATAAATTCCCGGGATGGCAGGTACCTAGCGCGAATGTGCCCAATATGCTGGCCGCGTTACCCCGCTGCACCGCCAACGATATGTGCTGCACCAGATACGAGCCGGACCTGGGATCGCGACCTCTCTCCCGCAATCGTTGTCCTAATTTTTTAATGATTGTTTTTGCCTCGGAGCACCAGGGGCCACTCGTCTCCACAGCAACCGGGACAAAATCATACACTGGTTCCAAATTAGAATACTTTGAATGCTTAAGTTTTGCTGCGCATTCGGCGGCCGCTCCAGCCTTGCGTACCGTGTGGTTGAGGTGCGATGTAGCAAACGTGCTTACACACGTTGCATCCCAAATCAGACTTCGACCCCTCACCCATGGAACCAGTGTTAACCCATCCGGCCTCTTACCATCTGTCCTGCTTATACCTTGAGGCTCTAATACGCAGGGCAGATTTGCGGAGACTAATGCTTGACGTATAATTTCGTTAATCGAATGATGTCTCGAAAATCTACCCGCACAGCGCCCGCAGCTTAAACCATGATGGCCATTCGCCTCGACTGTAGCTCCACAAATGCACTGATGAGGTTCGCACACCGAGCACCCCAGTCTTAGCGCGGCCCCAATCCTAAGGGAGTCGTTGTCTAGCAGTGTACCTAGATGCGGCGATGGTAATGCATGCAGCCATGCCCCAGATTCAGGCTCGGCCACTGCTTTTAACCGGGCCACATCAACAGCAACAGCGACCTCCACAAGACCATCATAGATTCTTTTGCACAGGAGATCGTCCCACGTTATTACCTATGTGATTAAAAGAGTGTGTGGTTTATTTTTTTTATTTTACAATACAAAACAAAATCAATACTTTTTAGTGAAAACCTCAACAAAAGAACACTGAACAGAACATAATCAAATACAAGACAATTTCGCTACACTATGGTTGTCTTCAAGACAACCATAGCGTAGCGAAATCTTTAACCATTTGGCGGACTACAATCTGTAGGTGTATACGGTATTTTGCATTACCGAGAGTTTACTGATGCCGCCTAGATTTCCTTACTTGTTGATACCTACATACGTACATAGGCTACGGTGACAGGTTACCACACAGAACAACTTACCAAACACAACAGCTTACCACACAGAACAGCTTACCATACAGAACAGTTTACCACACAGAACAGCTTACCACACAGAACAGCTTACCACACAGAACAACTTACCACACAGAACAGCTTACCACACAGAACAGCTTACCACACAGAACTGCTTACCACACAGAACAGCTTACCACACAGAACAGCTTACCACACAGAACAGTTTACCACACAGAACAGCTTACCACACAAAACAGCTTACCACACAGAACAGCTTACCACACAGAACAGCTTACCACACAGAACAGCTTACCACACAGAACAGCTTACCACACAGAACAGCTTACCACACAGAACAGCTTACCACACAGAACAGTTTACCACACAGAACAGTTTACCACACAGAACAGCTTACCACACAGAACAGCTTACCACACAGAACAGTTTACCACACAGAACAGCTTACCACACAGAACAGCTTACCACACAGAACAGCTTACCACACAGAACAGTTTACCACACAGAACAGCTTACCACACAGAACAGTTTACCACACAGAACAGCTTACCACACAGAACAGCTTACCACACAGAACAGTTTACCACACAGAACAGTTTACCACACATAACAGCTTACCACACAGAACAGTTTACCACACAGAACAGCTTACCACACAGAACAGTTTACCACACAGAACAGCTTACCACACAGAACAGTTTACCACACAGAACAGCTTACCACACAGAACAGCTTACCACACAGAACAGTTTACCACACAGAACAGTTTACCACACAGAACAGCTTACCACACAGAACAGTTTACCACACAGAACAGCTTACCACACAGAACAGTTTACCACACAGAACAGCTTACCACACAGAACAGTTTACCACACAGAACAGCTTACCACACAGAACAGTTTACCACACAGAACAGCATACCACACAGAACAGCTTACCACACAGAACAGCTTACCACACAAAACAGCTTACCACACAGAACAGCTTACCACACAGAACAACTTACCACACAGAACAGTTTACCACACAGAACAGCTTACCACACAGAACAGCTTACCACACAGAACAGCTTACCACACAGAACAGCTTACCACACAGAACAGTTTACCACACAGAACAGCTTACCACACAGAACAGCTTACCACACAGAACAGCTTACCACACAGAACAGTTTACCACACAGAACAGCTTACCACACAGAACAGCTTACCATCAGACAGGCCGCAAACCAATTGCCACCGACGTGTATAAAAATAAAAGATTCAAGTAATTGGACAAGTGTGTGTATTGAGAAGTTTACCTTACGTATAACAAATTCTCCTCACAGTAAAAAAACTGAGGTGTTCGTTCGTTTATTGAACTCTATGAGCATATAAGCGGGCATAAAGCCTAATACCCTATTTCGATAAAAACTCGTCTAACGGCTTAGCGTTTTAATCTTGTCGACCTAATTGCATATAAAATGTGTCGGAGCTAAACGGGTGTTAATGAAAAATCGATATCTTGTTCTCATGCGAGCGTGGATGAACGAAATGTATGGACAGGTAATATTATATACTATGATATCAAATAATACAGATCGCAGAGTTCACCAGACAGGGGTTCACGACTAAGGCATTATTTTTTTTTAGAATAAACTTTTTATTAACATTCATAACGATTTATGTTTTAAGGAATTCATGATTATATCTTCACTATTTGCGCTGTAGCATGGTGCGGGTGACAGCTGTCATCTCAGTACAATTTTACGTTTTAAGGTTATAAATTGTACTGAGATGACAGCTGTCACCCGCACCATGCTACAGCGCAAATAGTGTAGTATGTGTGTAAGCGAATAGATATGTTGTGAATAAATAAATAAATACGCAATCGTCACAATTATTTGATTATCTATCGAGACATTAGATAAATACATTTATATTTATTATTCTAGACAAAGCAAGGATGTTGCAATGCATCCAAAACGCCGAGTGACCTCAAAGAAGTAAATTAATAAATTTTTCAACACACCTGCTCGTAAAGTAGGTCTTATTACAGCGTATTTACACTGATAATGCAGAATATTACCCATGCCGTGCCTTTTACATTACATTATCGCACTAGTGCCTTTTCATTACATATATTTTTAAATATTAGCAAAATAATGCAGAATATTACCCATGCCGTGACTTTTACATTACATTATCGCACTAGTGCCTTTTCATTACATATCTTTTAACATTTTAATTTTTTATTTTTTTTATTTTTTTCCTCGCAAATGTGTTGAAAAACGTCGTATGAGACACGTGAGCATTGGTCATTACACTTCTCGTCTCCATTAAGCCTTCGCCTTCGGCTCAGGCTTAAAAACCGACTCGAGTGTAATGACCAACTTAGCACACTTGTATCATAATGTACTATTTCAACACACCTGCTCGTAAAGTAGGTCTTATTACAGCGTATTTACACTGATAATGCAGAATATTACCCATGCCGTGCCTTTTACATTACATTATCGCACTAGTGCCTTTTCATTACATATATTTTTAAATATTAGCAAAATAATGCAGAATATTACCCATGCCGTGACTTTTACATTACATTATCGCACTAGTGCCTTTTCATTACATATCTTTTAACATTTTAATTTTTTATTTTTTTTATTTTTTTCCTCGCAAATGTGTTGAAAAACGTCGTATGAGACACGTGAGCATTGGTCATTACACTTCTCGTCTCCATTAAGCCTTCGCCTTCGGCTCAGGCTTAAAAACCGACTCGAGTGTAATGACCAACTTAGCACACTTGTATCATAATGTACTATAATTATACGCGATAAATTCCGTTATTGATTAGTCTCCAACCCGCACTGGGCCAGCGCGCAGTTATGCGTTAGAGAGAAAAAACGCTCCGGGATCGTAACGTCACGATCGTCTAGCGTCATAGTAAATGACAATCGTTTCATATGAAGGTACGTTTTGCGGAAAAGGGACAGAACATACCCCTTCTTAAAACTCTGGACGCGTATAACTTTGTGATTATTTAACCTCTTGCGTTGCTTTTTTCTTCATTTGACTACATTTTTAATCCTTTTTCGAGAAAATGCAACATTATTGATTATTTTATTTAGTGTCTACTCCCCTATTCAGTGAAATGAAATGTGTCAGATTAGTCTCAATGTTTTAAGTCTGAAAGCCAAGTCTATACTATTAAAGTCTTTGCTCACAGGTGAGTCCCTAATTATAGCTCATTCGAGAGCCGAGCTCGGCTGATGAGCTCCGCTCCCATCATCGGTAATAGTGTTATACAGTTAGTTGTTTACCCAGTCTGATCCCGAAGCTGTTAGTAATAAGACTAATATATCATTCAAATCACTCGACTACCCGGCTAAGGAACTTTTCCAAAAATACAAAATACTTACTCTACCTAGTGTGTATATAATAGAAGCATGCAAATACGTGAGACAAGATCTTTATCAGATTCCCACTTATAGTCAACTCCTGGGTAGGGTGACGCGTAGGCGTAATCAGCTGGTCGAGCCCGCGCACCGCCTGGCCAAAACTAGTAAGTCTGTGCATGTAATGGGGATCAGACTGTACAATACACTGGACGACGAAATAAAGCAATCTTCTAGCGATGCAATATTTGTCCGCAAACTAAAAGCTATTCTACTGGAAATGGCTTGCTATACCATCGACGAGTTTTTTGATGGCCACAAGACATTAGCTCAGTCGCGCACCTAACTTAATGCAGCCCCTTATTAAAATGTTAGTACTTTACCTATGTAGGTATATAAATTATTAATGCATAAATTAATTGGATAGTTATTCACTTATTAAATAATTATATTTATATAGAATTGACATGTAATGTGATACTTTTTTGATTGTAAATGACTTGTAAATGACAATATTTACCAATAAATAATACAATACAATATACAATAATACAATACAATTCACCGAAAAGCTTATGGTTAATATTAAATGATATTCTGTACCAACACATAACTTCGAAAAACCTCAAGTTGCTGGAAACCCATGTACCGTGTCGTTTTCACCCTTTTGACAACTTCATATGGCAGTTTAACATGACGTTCAATGCGGTACAAAGGTGTTAACCCTTTAACGGGCAAGAATAAAATGTATCCATAATGTAAGTGTCTTGATATTGCATAAAACTAAAAATTCTGCACCGTAAAAAATACAAATAGATGACCATAACAGGTGGTCAGTTTTGCCTTATTTTTTTTAAGTTGCCCTTTATAGGGTTAAACCCCTTGTTAGGCTGACCGGACGGGCGGAGAGTCGAACCCACGACCACCGTTTGACAATCACTTGCTTGCAAGGTTGAAGTAACTTATGAAGGTGCTAATAGAATAGCGTTCACATGTAACAGAAAATCGAGCATCCGCCGTTTTTAGGGTTCCGTACTCAAATAGTAAAACGGGACCCTATTACTAAGACTCCGCTGTCCGTCCGTCCGTCTGTCTGTCACCAGGCTGTATCTCACTGATACCGTGATAGTTCCAGCTGAAATTTTCACAGATGATGTATTTCTGTTGCCGCTATAACAACAAATACAAAATAAAATAGTTTTTTTATAGATAATGGTACGGAAACCTTCGTGCGCGAGTCCGACTCTCACTTGGCTGGTTTTTAAATTTGTCGAACTGTCGTTTCGCCAGAATGCTCGCAAACGCTCCTGTTTAATTTGTGAGCTTATATTTTACCTATTATGTAACTGTGAGGTTACCTTTATGTGTAACATCCAAATTGTGAGGCGTAGCCTGACTGAGTGTTTCTTTGAGTGAGCGTGCCTTATACCGACTGCATTGATATTGATATTTTTTTATCTCATAATATTACATTGCATTATATAAACTACATTAATGTCAATCTATAATAATGAATACTATGATCGTCAAGGGTACAATAGTTGATAATTAATAATTTAAAAATACATAAAACACCTCACGAACTCCTCAGCCTTACGGCTGCATGAATTCGTCCATGTAATATACTGTATTTTCTAAAAGTAGTTTTTTTAATTGGGGCTGGAATTCCGATACACTGACCACGTCTTTCAAACTCTTCGGTAATGTTTCATATAGGGTAGGCCCCATTACTTCAGGGTCTTTGTCACACAACGCTAGCCTTTTTCGAATTTTTATGAGCCGATGTGCATTTGGAGAGTTGAAGTTATGAACTTCATCGCCTCGTTTAAAAGTTTTTAAATTTCGTTTTACATGCATCACTGTGTCGTGTATGTACAATGTGCTTACAGTTAATATTTTTTGTGTTTCAATATTTCAAAGTGTGTCCACATTATCACCTGAAACTGGCCCACTATAAGGTTTTTGTGCCGCAGCGTGTAGTGCTAGCCACCCGTTTTTTTTCTATCATTGCCTTTGTTTTTTTTTTTTTTATTATTTATTTATATGTTAAAATTACATCTTACAAAACATGTATATTCTCGCCAAACTGTTACTACTGGTGAGAACCGGTAATTGGCTTTTTGTATCACTAATGTTAAAATCTTACGTAAATTGTTGTAGCTAGCTATTGGTTTTCCGAATAATAAATAAATAAATAAAAGTAACATTCGCTGGAAAACTTATTCAAGTAAATACTTGCAGCTTATAAAACCAACTTTACGAAAATCGATTAACGCAGGCTGTTTAGTTTATCTGTATGTTAGCTTTTCAAATTTTTAAACCACCGAACTATTTAGATGGATTTGAAGTTTGATATGGAGATAATTTGAACATAGAATACAAGTATTATCCTTTAAAGGGGTGAAATTGGAGTGGACATTTATATGAGGGTGCGATAAACGACACTGCGGGAAGTCTTTTTTTAGTATATTTGCGATACATTTTGTAGTCGTAGTATTATTCTAACGATTAACGCGGACGAAGCGGCCGGAAAAAGCCAGTGAAAATATAAAACATAGTTGCAAAAGCCGAACTAACAAAAAGTTAGTTTTGGTAAAGAAGCGTGGTTCTTTCAGGACGTTAAAAAAACATGATTTATGGTCTGAACAAAAAGCCCGTGTGAGAAAAAATCTCAGCGCGTTTTATAGCCCTTGTAACACAAGCGCTTTAAAGTCAAGACACGCAGTCACAAACGTGTATACACTTTTCCTCTTATTAGAAGGAAGTAAAGTACAAAATTGTAGACATATCTATGAAGTCTCTTCAATAGTAAACGTCGCTGCCAATTTAGTGTCGTTGATATAAGGTCGTTTTCCTTTGCTATATGCGTTATTATACGGCTCTTTGGATTAGTGAAGGTCCGGTCCCCTACTGAAAGTGGTTTTATGGAGGTAGCCTTTAAAGAGCGGGTGTAAAAATACGTCAAAAGTTGTTGCGATTACTACGAGCAATTTTTGTAGACTAATTTTATTGGTTTATTTTATACTTGTTTTAGTTTTGTTTAGCTTTTAGGGTTTTGAAGTAATATCAATATTTTAAGCCTTAATAGTTGCCACCTATTGTTTACCGCGTTTAAAGTGTAAAGCCTTATTGAGCTTATTATGGGAATAGTTCGATTTGTATAATATGATTGACCCCTAATATTTTTATTTTTTTATTTACCTTATAATAATTATTAACTCTAATTTTCTCGGGTAACTAAACTGGTCATTTATGATCAGTTGTATGCTATTGAATTGATTTTTTTCTCAAAAAATCTAAGTAAGTACTACCTTATTCAAAATATATTCCAAATATGATTAAAAAATCGTGCATTCATCGTCATTCGATTTCAAGGAAAACTATTTTTAAAAGCAACAGTACCTATAAAGGATGACTCACGCTAGAACGGGCGGTTTCCGGCCCGGGCCGTTTTCTAAGAAAAAATGACGGCGTTTTTGCGTGGCCGGGGCATACTTACGCCTGTCTGAGCCACGGCTGAGGCTCGGAAGCGGCTCGGTGTCCGCACGGCCCAGCCGTGGCTCGGCCGGGCTTTGGTATGGCCCGGACGCGCAAAATCGCCGTCGTTTTTCTTAGAAAACGGCCCGCGCCGGATACGGCCCGTTCTGGCGTGAGTCATCCTTTAGTATTGTTATGTACCTATATACAAAGCACTTAATGATCAAAATAAGTTAAACTAATACAACATTTCCTCCTAGATAACCAAAGAAACCTAGACGAATCTGTCCGTTAAAATTCAAATTTTATGGAATGAGAGCTCCTTTTTTAAATCGAGCAACGTTACCTTAAATATACACGGCTGACAGACATTGAGTTTATTCAAATAACCTGCCAAAACAAACTTCCTATTTACATGCCGTATTATACATATTTCCCTCAGTTTGACGTTTCCTTCGCATACGAATCACTTTTATCCCAGAGCTAGAATAAATGCAATTCACTTCCAAATGTCCCAGTGGATACAATTCAGTTATGGTAGGGATATCTAAATATTTCTTTTAAGAATAATAATTTATTTATTTAGCTTTTGACTCGAGATGTAGAAAAATAGGCCAAAATTGGTTTGTTTACAGGTTTTCCGTAGGTACTGATGTAATTTATTTTGACTTCATTTGTTCCTTTTTAGGGCCAAAGTACGGATCTCAAAATTGGAATCTTATATCGTACATTGGATGGTAGAGTTGATTTTTTAATGGACAACTTTTTTGCAATAACAAATAATTTTAAGTATACTTCAGGTGTAACACTTTAAACTCTCGCGCTTATTTCGGGTGTACCCTCCATGTTTTTATCGACTTTTGGAGGGTAGTGAAATATTGTAAACCCATATCTCTGTTGCCAACTTGCTGGGACGACAGTTATCTGCGAGCATGACCGGCAGGCATGACCGGTGCAACCCGTGTCGAAACGTCAGAAATAAAGGTAAATAATTATCGCGTTAGACCCGGATTAAACAGTATTTAAATATGTATACTTCAGGTGGTTATAGGTTATATTTAATGCCGCGGCTTTGTTTGAGTTCCGAGTAACACGGAGATGGTGTTGCGTATTAATAAAATAAATAAATTGGACTAATATGAAACTTCGTGCAAAAGTGAAAATTGTTTCATACAATCAAAAAAAACACAAATAACCATCTTGCTCTAAGTGAATAAACTATGAAAGAGACCCCTTACAGGGGATAAGTTTGCCTCTGTAGCGACTGAACCTATTTTGTCTGTATTTTTACGAATATCTTGTGTACAATAAAGGGTTTACATGCATACATGCCCTCTGAATCGCTAAACTTAAGTGGCAGTGCATGGGTGTGCCACATTGCACGTAGACCCGATGGCCGTCGGGGCGGAAAGGTTCTCGATTGGCGACCACGTACCGGACAGCGTGGTTAGGCCCTCCACAAGGTGGCCTGATGACCTGGTAAATGTCGCGGGATTCCGCTGGATGCGGGTGGCGCAGGTCACTGGACCGGTCACTGGCACTCTTTGGGGGATACCTATGTCCAGCAGTGGGCGTCTTTCGGCTGATATGATGATAATAATGATGATACATGCATTAATAAAATCGGATACGTCCCTGTTTAAGTACATATATACAAAAACTACAAAGAATAAATTAGCATAGGGCAAGATAAACTTTGAGCAAACTCGCAAAAGCACACACTTAAGTGGCATAAGAACTAAAACAACGGCCACGAAACTTCGACAAACGAGACCGCAGAAAGAAAGCAAATGTTCTCATGCAAACAGCGGTAATTCTCAGACTTACTCTTTTTAAACACCAGCGCCTTAAGAGAGAACGAGAGTTTGTTTTGGCTAAAAATACTTACTTAATGTTGTTGTAGCACTCAATTGTTCATTAATTAGAGTAAATACCTTGTTTTTACTACGACGGCAGAATACAGATAAGCAAATAGCGTAGCCTTTATAATAACAAGGTTGAAAAACCAAATACCTAAGGCTTCGATTCCGTCGAATTTAATTGATAAAAGAGGAGGTCCTAGGATATCGCTTTTCTTTCATATTATCTCTTTAACCCTGGATTTGAAAGACAGACATGGAAAGAGGATTTAATTCCAAATATCAAATTGGTCTCCAGGTATCAGTTTAATTAAATACGAGTATTTAAGCTACTTCACTTTGGAACTCTTTTAGGCTTATGTCCAGCAGTGGACGTCTTTTGGCTGATATGATGATGATGATGATTTCAGCTAACATCAACATCTCATAATTATACATCCATTAAGCCATTTTTACAACACAGTGCGAAATAAATAAACATAACCAAGTGATATGCAAACTCAAGCATTACCCTCCTTTCTGTGGCTATTTAAAGAAGAATCTATAACCTTGCGATGCTCAGGTAACTAGGTAAACACTGCACAACTCACCCCATAACATTATATTGAGCAGATAACGGACATATAACAGTCAGAAAGGAAACTATTTCATCTAGAACGAGCAAGAGGGCGCAAAGTTTATTGCAATGCGGACATTTATGCCAAAGGAAATAAATAAAAATAAATAAAATAAAATAAAAATTGTTTAATTCAGACCGAGATCCATAATAGTGTTAGTAACAAAATGGGGCTTACAAGACTATATTAGTATTACACGACTAAGTTTAGTTTAAATACAATTTTAATTACATTTACATTTCATTTAGGTACTTCTTTTGGTTACCTATGGCAGAAAGGTAGGACCAAGTAGTGAATATTTTATTCCCTACTTGGCCCAACCAATGACCACTTCAACCCAATATTTGGTGACCGGGCAGTCGAGGCGCTCTGCCAACACCCTCAGCATACTGTTGTTGCTACCGCGCAACCGTGCTTAAAATATTGCATTATATAAAACATCTTTTTAACTTTTAAAGCTCAGATACACATCTTTAGTTGGTTATTTTATACACTGGCCTGCAAAAGAAGGTATAACACTCATATACGTGACGATAACTAAAAACTGTTATACCGGCCACTGTGTATCAGATAATTTGCCATTCCCAAAATCTTAGTGGGCTATTAGCTCATCGCTTTTAACTTACTTTCGAAATTCAATTTGACGCTTTAGCTTAAGGTGTGCAAGTCTATCAATTTGAGCATTCATAGAACATTTAAGCATTAGCCGTTTTAATTTTTGTCGAAGTAAACACCGAACAGAGCCAAGCATAGAGCCAAAAATCACTACGACAATGTATACTGATAAGATAGGAAAAAATAAGGTAATTGTGAGTGTGTGAGTGTGTGTGAGTGTGTGAGTGTGTGAGTGTGTGAGTGTGTGAGTGTGTGTGTGTGTGTGTGTGTGTGTGTGTGTGTGTGTGTGTGTGTGTGTGTGTGTGTGTGTGTGTGTGTGTGTGTGTGTGTGTGTGTGTGTGTGTGTGTGTGTGTGTGTGTGTGTGTGTGTGTGTGTGTGTGAGTGTGTGTGTGTGTGTGTGTGTGTGTGTGTGTGTGTGTGTGTGTGTGTGTGTGTGTGCGTGCGTGCGTGCGTGCGTGCGTGCGTGCGTGCGTGCGTGCGTGCGTGCGTGCGTGCGTGCGTGCGTGCGTGCGTGCGTGCGTGCGTGCGTGCGTGCGTGCGTGCGTGCGTGCGTGCGTGCGTGCGTGCGTGCGTGCGTGCGTGCGTGCGTGCGTGCGTGCGTGCGTGCGTGCGTGCGTGCGTGCGTGCGTGCGTGCGTGCGTGCGTGCGTGCGTGCGTGCGTGCGTGCGTGCGTGCGTGCGTGCGTGCGTGCGTGCGTGCGTGCGTGCGTGCGTGCGTGCGTGCGTGCGTGCGTGCGTGCGTGCGTGCGTGCGTGCGTGCGTGCGTGCGTGCGTGCGTGATAACTTGAATATTACCCATTTCAATCAGTCTTCAATCCCAGTGAACTTCTACTAGCTTCTTTAATACCCCTTATACGCCCCTAATACACGCGTCAGGTATTAATCAGCACTTATTCGGCTTATATGATCTACGACGAGACTCCGGCGAGCTTACCTCGCGATAAGTGCAGAAGGTATCTGATGCATTATGGTGCCACTTAAGCGTTACTAGGTTGAAATGGTCTTATTGTAGTACAAGTATCTATGCGTTAAAGTGACTATGAATGTTGATAGTCGTGTTTGTTCTTTCTGACTAGGTCTGCTTTTGTTCGTGCCTTTGCTTTTTATTCGTACCGTAAGATCGCACGTGCACTGTATCGCTACGTAGATGTACACTTATCCATCTCTTTTTGTAAACAAATAGTAGTTTATGTGACTGTACATAATGAGGGGCATTAAACACGGGAGTGGGGATAACAAAACTAAACAGTAACCGCTTCCTAACTATAGGATATGCGAATGACATAGTGATACTGGTCAACGGCCTGCAGGTCGATCACGTAACGCATTGTACGAACGTCGGGTAGATCTAAATGTCACTTTTTATATGGAAAATTGACAGTTAAATTGTACCGACGCGCGTTCGGTACGTTACGTGATTACCCCTCTGGTCATAAACACACTGTGTGAACTCACACAAACAGCACTGAAAATAACAGAGAAATGGTGCAAGGAGAATGACCTATCGGTAAACCCAAAGAAAACCGACACAATTCTCTTTACAAATAAACGAAAATTGGGTACCTACGAAATGCCAACTCTATTCGGCACCAAACTAACACTCTCGAAGGAGGTAAAATACCTAGGCATAACACTAGATGATAAACTAAACTGGAGCAAACACCTAGACAGCAGACTAAACAAAGTAACAGTAGCCTTCTGGCAATGCAGAAGGATGGTGGGGAAAAGATGCGGCCTGGCCCCCACATCATACTTACTGTGGCTATACAGAATGGTGATAGTACCAATGCCACGCACCAAAACCACGAGTGCAATTACCAAAATTCAGAAAACACAAAGACTAGCATGTGTCGCTGCTACAGGTTGCATGAGAACAACCCCAACAGCAGCACTAGAACTCATGCTAGGGCTACTACCTTTACATATGCACATACAAAAAGAGGCGGCTGCGACGGCAATACACCTAAAAAGCCTCAACCTATGGACGAAACTAGACATACCCCACACAAAGATCCACAACAAACTGATCACAAGCCTACCTATGATGAAAGCTTCAATCGACAAAATACCAAAAACTGTAGTCTTTGGGAAAGACTATGGAATATTACTGACGGAAGACTCCAAAGAGGGGTTAAACCAAACAGACCTCAGAATCTTTACAGATGGTTCAAAAACAAATGCGGGAACAGGATGTGGTGTGTTCTCAGAGGATTTAAACATACACATATCCAAACCACTGGGTGTACAAAACACGGTATTCCAGGCTGAATGCGTAAGGATAATTGAAGCCTGCAATGCCATAAAAAGACACAAGTCGAAAACACAAACATACGGATACTCTCAGACAGTAAATCGGTACTACAAGCACTGAGCAGTGATAACATCACATCTAGCTTGATATACGAATGTCACTTAAACCTCACAGAGGTGTGCGCAGATAAAAACAAAGTTACTATACAATAAATCAAGGGGCGCAGTGGCTCAAGAGGAAACGATGCAGCGGATGAACTGACCAGGAAAGGCTCAGAAACAACGGCATACGGACCGGAGCCAATCTTGCCCTTGCCACAAAGCTACAGCTTCGTGTGCCTGGTCGATAAGCAGATCTGTTAGGCGACTGTCGTGAGGGATGATGAGTGGATGTTTCATTTCCCAGCTGATGTGCGCGTTATGAAGTCGGCCGCGAACTCGTAACAGTCCATTTTGATCTAGGAACGGTCTTAATTTCAATATGTTACTTTTTGAGTCCATTGATTGGTTTGATTTCAAATCTCTGATTTCATTTGAGAATTCTTTTTCTTGGATGTACTCAATGATTTTATTTTTAGCTCTACTTAACTCGTCAGCTGTTAAGTAATTTGAGCGTAGGTGTGCACGCGAGGCGAGGCGTAGTATCCACGCGAGTATTCGCGTGCAGCGTGTCATGTTGCTATGCTTGCATATTATGTCATTGATAACGTCGTTTGTTTGATTAGACGTTGCCAGGTGACATTGTTTTGATGATTTTATTTCTTGATCTGTAGTGAAAGTTGGTTTCTCTTGATTTGGGCTGTATGATGTTAGCCATTTGGGACCATTCCACCACAGTGGATGTTTCAATAAATTTTGAGCCGTGATTCCGCGACTCGCGCAATCCGCTGGGTTTTCTTCTGATTTAATGTAGTTCCAGCAGGTCGGTGGTATGATTTTGGTGGTCTTGGCAACTCGATGGGCTACGAAGGGTTTCCACTTGCTAGGTTCCCCGTTTAGCCAACCTAAAACTGCGGTCGAGTCGGACCAACAGATGACTTTTATGTTGTTATCTGATAGCGATTGCGTCACCTTTTTCATCAACGTAGATAAAAGTTGAGCTGAGCAGAGTTCCAGCCGGGGCAAACTGACATCTTTTTTCGTTGGCACTAGTCTTGTTTTAGCTGCTACTAATACCGGCGGCGGCGAAGATATATTTTGATCGACACCTGGGAGGATGACTCGACAGTAAATAGCGCATGCATACGCTTTCGTGGATGCGTCACAGTACCCATGCAGTTCAATATTTTGATTTTTGCTGCTATTTAGCCATCGTGGTACCTTGATATCCTTGATATGTTGTAGATCTTGATAGATTGTGTGCCATTCTTTTTTGATGTTGTCTGGTACTTGATCGTTCCATCCGATGTCATTTGATACGACGTTTTGAAACAGTAGCTTTAGCTTTGTTGTAACAGGTGACAGCCACCCAAGAGGGTCGAATACTTTTGCTATATTCGACAGCAGGTCTCTTTTTGTCATTGTCTTACTTATGGAGGGCGGTTTAATCTTAAGTTGGAAAGTAAAATGATCTTCCCATGGGTGCCAGCGTAGTCCCAATGTTTTGGTTGTTTCCTGATCTTTGAACTCGAAAGTTTGATGTAATTTTTGAGACTTGTTGACTTCTTGTAGTAGCTCCGGCCTATTTGATGCCCACTTACGAAGGTTGAAGCCCCCTGATTTCAGTAAGTTGATAAGATCTGCGTGCAATTTCTTCGCTGATTCAATGTCGTGACTGCCGTGTAAGAGGTCGTCCATGTAAAAACTCTCTTCTATGACGCTAGCTGCTTCGGGATAGTTCTTGCGTTCATCACTTGCTAGCTTCTTTAGCGTCATCATCGCCAGAAACGGGGCGGCCCGGGTATCATAACTAATGGTAGTTAGTGCGTATTCACGTAGAGGTTGATGTGGGTCCTGTCTCCAAATGATTTTTTGATATTTTTGGTCTTGAATGTTCACCATGATTTGCCTGAACATTTTTTCGATATCTGAGATCATTCCGACTTTATATTGTCGCCACTTAATAATGAGTGACATCAAGTCCCTTTGTAAATTCGGTCCGGTGTACATGGTGTCGTTAAGACTGATCCCCTTTGAGGTCTTAGCAGCAGCATTGAAGACCACTCTAAGAGAAGTTGTTGTTGAGTCCGGTCGCTCGATACAGTGGTGAGCTAAATAGCATTCTTCGGTTGAATTGCGTTGACCTTCTGATTCGTCAGTGCAATCCCGCATGTGACCCAAATCGATGTACTCTTGTATGAAGTTCTTGTAGTCCCTTTCGATGCTTTCGTTCTTTTTAAACTTGTTTTCAAGTTGTTTGAATTGAGCAATGGCGATATTTTTTGAGTATCCCAAAGAGTTTTCCATCTCAGGCTTGAACGGTAGGCGTACGACATATCTTCCATCCTTCTGGCGAAATGTAGTTTCATGATAAAGGTCAAGGCAGTATTGATCTTCTAAGGACAAGGTCGAAGAGTCATTGATATCTTCTATGGTCCAGAAGCGCGTGAGATCATCTATGTGGTTGATGACAATGTTGCATTGATATGATGGCACGTTTCCACAAAGTATCCACCCAAGGTGTGTCTTCTGTGCAAGTGGCAGGGCTTCGTTTACATTGATAATACCATCTTGAATGATTTTGGTGTAAACGTCGGCTCCTAATAATAGATCAATAGGGCGCCTGACGTGGAATTCAGGGTCTGCAAGTGGAACGCCTTCCAGGTAAGACCATTCAGGCTTAGGGAACGTCTTGTTCGGCAGGTGATTTATCAATGTGTTCATGACATACAGGTTGGCATCAAATTGATAATCGGAATGCAGTGATGAAGCGGTGACGTTGATTACACCTTTGCAAGTTATTCCTTTGGCGCCAATGCCGTAAACAATATCGTTGCATCGTTGCCGCGGCAGTTGTAACAGTTGCGCGGCGTTCTGAGAAATCAAGCTCATTTGTGATCCCTGATCTATAATTGATCTCATGATATGATAACTTCCATCTGCTGCTTTAATCTTGATAAGAGCAGTTGCTAATAAAACATCCATGATATTATTTGATTCTTGCGTAACATTTGCAATATTTTTCCGCTTGCTAAATAGAGCGGAAGTGTCCTGTTGCATTGTGTAGGCATCATGCACTAAAGTGTTGTGTCTTTCGTTACACGTGCGGCATCGACTTGTAGAAAAACATTCTTTATCGTAGTGATTGTAGAGGCAATTTTTGCATAAATTTAATTTTGCAATAATGTTGCGTTTGCTTTCGGGCGCTGCCCTTTGAAATGTTTCGCAATGAAATATTCCGTGGCTTCTATTACACACGGCGCATTGTTTTCTTTGTAAATGACTTGATTTAAAATCGTTTGATTTGGCTGGTGATATGCCTGATTCTTTGGTGCCTCCGAATGACTTGTAAAATGGGTTTTTTGATGTTTCAGGTTGATGATGTTGCTTCGGTGTGTCCAACTTTCGGCGGCTCGCCTCAAATGACGTGAACTTCATTTCCAGGAATTCCAAAAATTCCTTTACGGTCTCGAGGGTTCTTTAGAGATTCAACATATTCAGTATGACTCTCGGTATCCATTTTTTGTGATAAAATATGGACTATGAGTGGGTCCCATGACTTGATGTCCACGCCGAGGTTCCAGATGGCATTCAAACACTCGTTGGTGGTATCATGTAGACGCTTGATCAGTGGGTATGATTGTTGCTGCATTGATGGCAGAGAGAAGAGGTTATTGAGATGGGCCGTGAAAATGAGTTTTGTGTTATTGTACCTGTGGTTCAAGATTTCCCAACAGGTTTCATAGTTTTCGGAGCTGATGTTGAGATGTTGAATGAGTTTTTCTGCTTCTCCTCTGACCTTGTTCTTTAAAAATTGCATCTTCTGAGCTTTCGACATCGAATGGTTATAATGTATGGCTTCATTAAATAAATCTTTAAAAGAAGTCCATTGTTGATAGTTTCCACTAAACGGTGGTATATCCATGACCGGGGTTGATTTCTCCCGATGAGTCATAGACCATATTTTGGTATTGATTGACCTTTTAGTATCCTGGAACTTCTTCTCATATTTGTAGAAAGTTTGATTATAAACTTCATTGTCTTCAAGGAGTTCACTGTCGATGTCCCAGTGAAGAGCGTCGATAGTTTTCCAGCGAGATTGAACCGACTTGAGTAAATCTTCCAACTCCCATTTCTCATTGACGACGGGAAGATCGATGTAGTATATAGTGCGTGCAAACGTCTTGAAGTTGCTTTGTTGTTTTCTCATTTTTTCTGATAATTTGTTTGTATCCACGCTGGATTTATTTAAGGTATCGAAGATCGGTGGAATTGCGAACCCGGGATTAATAGGAGCCCGCGGGATGTTGATTTTTTCCTGATTGTCTTGAGATTCGGATTTAGGGGCACTTTCGTTTTCTTGATGAGTCGAAAGGCTCGGTTTACTGACCTCTATTTTACTATGAGTTGGAGTTTCAGGTTGCCCCTCTTGAATTTTAAAGTCTTCGGTCGCGTCCGACGCCCAGTTGGGCGCTCCATCTGATGTTGTAGGGATGGTCAAACGTTCGGCTGGCTTCGGTGATGCTGACCTGGGAGATAAAGGACCCCGCTTCGCTATCTCCAAATGAGTCTCCAAGACGGACCGAGATGATTCGTAAAAGGCTTTGGTTTTTTCATAGCTTTCTTCGGCAAAACAAGTGTAATCCTCATTTTTGTATGCCAGTAACCTTTCATGATTGATTTGAAATTCATGCCAGAATCCGTCGAGGCCTCTCAGCTTATTAGTTATATTAGACACAGTTCGACGATTTTGCCCATCTTTTTTGTAATTCTCATACAGCCTGTTCATGTTTGACATAAGCTGGTTTTGATCATTGATAATCATCTCTATCTCCTTGTTCAAACTCATCTTGAGTTATTGATGGCGGTAGATATCTTAATTTATTTATTGATGAAATTGATTGATAGAGCTGTGGCCACTGATATTGATGTTTGATGTTGATAAAATTACCCTTGGTTTATTGATTTATAACTGATGATAGTTGTCGCTGCAGCTGATGACAATGAGGAGCTTCAAGTGCCAGGAAGCTTCCCCTGAATTGATTTAGTAGACGTCTCTTGATATCTTGATGTGGAACTGATGATGTCCTCTTCTGATAAGTATGTGTTTGGATTTGGTGTGACTTACTGCGCTTTTTCACTCCGCACGGTGAGACCCGCTTGTGGGAGGCCGTTTGGACGAAAATTCCTGTTACTCTGTCACTGAGGATCCGGTTCGAGTACTTGTTACTCGTAACTCTCACATTTACTTGATAGTCGCTTGCTTGCTGACAGGTAAACAGTGCTCCTGCACTCTATATGCGATATATGTGCCTTCTCAATTTACTGGTGGAACCCGCTTGTGGGAAGCCAGCAAACCGATTCACTATCACAATATAAGTACAGAAACACCAAATACCTGCTTAGGTTCGAAGGACCATAAGATGTACGGGTTGTACAACTGAGATGATTTGATTCTTGATAGTTGATTGTAGACTTGATGGAAACACTGATCTAGTTGAATGATTTTATTGATAACCAAGGTAAATGTATAGGTACTAGCTAGGAGCACGTATAAACGTAGACTGATTCATAAGTGGCGTAATCGCCGATACAGTAATTAATACAACTTCATTATATTTAACGCTGACACGTGAAATGTGCGATGCTTGGATCGTACAACACTCAACTGGACCAACACACTAAATACCTACACCAAAGATACTGGGAGGAGATTGACACATGCAGACAGACCAAAGAGATTCTGTCGAAACGCGACTACAAACTCACAACCACACTACTAAGATTCAGATTCAGATTAAGAAATTTATTGATAAAATGTCATATTTTACAGGTCAATATCATGCATGTCCAATGCATTTTAAAATTTCTTATTGTCTTAGATGTTAAATACCTATCATTATTGAATAATTTTGAAAGTGTTGTTGATTTATGAGTGGGTCAATGATAATGATATAAGGACACATAGAAACCAACTGCGCAAGATAGTGGATATAATAACAGGACATAACACCTTGAACAGACACCTCTATAACTTAGGTATCACAGACAGCCCCATGTGCAGAGCGTGCATGGAGGCAGAAGAAACGACTAAACATATACTACTGGACTGCAAGGAGGTAGACGTATACAGAATGAAGCACCTAGGTTCTCCAAACATACTACGGGACGCAGTCAGCAACACCAAGGCAAGGTGTGTGCGTGCGTGCGTGCGTGCGTGCGTGCGTGCGTGCGTGCGTGCATGTGAGATGGGCCGATAGTTAGTCACTTCCTTTCTGTTTCCTACTTTGAATATTGGCACGACTGCAGCTATTTTAAGGGCATCGGGAAAGGTGCCGGACGTTATACTTAGGTTGCATAGGTATGTAATGGGTTCGGTCAGATGATTTATGCACATTTTAATAGGTCCGGGGTTATGCCGTCCATGCTGGACGCATTTCCTGACTTTAAACTTCTGATAAAAGATGCCATTTCGAACACGTCTGTAGGTCGAAAGTAGAGTGACGAGGCTGGAGGTATTTCGGAATCTTGGTCCAAACTGTCAGGCCTTCCCTCATTGCATCCCTTCTTTGCAAGAGCTATTTCAGCAAGGTTCTTACCAACTGATGTGAAGAAAGTATTGACCTTGTTAAGGGATTTCACTGGGTCCTCTTCCAGTTGGAGTAGTGCCGTTGTTTGGTCTCGTTTAATTGGAATGTTGCAAATAGACTTGATTGTCTTCCACGTTTTCCTTGCGTCTGGCCGTGCTGCTATGAGTTGCTCCTGTTGGTGCTTCATCTTAATTGACTTCAGCAGGTCTGAGCAAGTGTTACTATATCTTTTTCATGCTCTAAAAGTTCGTCTTTATGTCGTGCGTAGGCGACATAAAGTCGCTTTTTATGCTCTAGAGCATAAAGTAAAATCTTCGTCGAAGACCAAGGCAATCGCTGCAACAGCCACACGAACATCTTTAACTTCATACAACAACCTCTTTATTTTATTTCGTTTCGTTCGTATTCTAAGACCAAGGCAAAGATACCAACAGCCAAAGTACACAATAAAACTTCATGAAATAAACTTATAATTTGTATTTCGTCTCATTTACTATATTTACGTGTTGCTGTTTCATTTCCTCGCAATCGAAGTGAAAAGTAGAGTGTACAACTCGTCCATAAAACCCATTTTACACTCGACTTTATATCTATCCTCGCTCGCAAGCTCGCTCGGATGGATAAACGTCTTGAGTAAAATGGTGCGTTTTATGCACTTGTTGTACAATCTACTATTGTACTTACATTGAATTGCAATGTCATTCGGATTTTTTGTTGCCAGCAGGTGCAGTCTGCTTCTTTCACGAACACATTTGAGCAGCCCAGGTGTTATCCATTCCTTAATCGTGAAGCTTTTTTGACACACGTCATAGGCTACGTTGTCTTCTTAACATAACCTACCATCGTGGTTTAAAATAAATGCGGTAACTTGGTCAAAGACTCGCACGATTTGGTCTAAGTAATCACAATACAACTTGTGATTGTAATGATTGGTGTTGGACATGGTTTTGCCACTTTCCGAACTAAGGCGGAGTAAGCACGGTGAGCGCGCTCCTTTGCGCAGGCTCGTTCACAATTACAATGTACATTTTAATCACATAGATATATTTGGCTTTAGTATTAGTTCATACAAAAAACAAATAACAGATGTACTCAAAAACAATACAAACTAACTGAAACACTTTGATGTTGTTTAAGCACTTAGTTTAACCATATTAACTTACATACTCAATTATCGCTCTTAATGTCATCGGGCATGTTTTTTATTTTATTATTTTTCTTTCTCTTTTTATATTTTGTTAGTATTTAACCCCCCGGATTCACAACACTTCAGGGGCTGCACCCCTGACTTATTCCGCATGATGATGTAATATAAAATAAGTAATAAGTGGTGAACGGTGTTGGCCACACATATTGTATTTATTTATAAGGCTAATAATTTAAGACTCCCTTGTAGTGGCTGTTTGTTTACCTAAAAAAAAAAATAATAAAAAAAAGCATTCCCTCTTTAATGAGTACGTTCAGTCTCGAAGAAAACGAGTTTGAAGTTAGATTACAAATATTTTAATCTTAACGGAATTTCTCGTGAAGCGACGCGATCAAAAGAATATTTTTGAGGGTACTGAACCCTTTGGGTGAAAGTTTGCAACTATCTAACAAGGTTTAATCGAAACTTAAGGTTGCAGTCAGCTGATAAAGTATTTAAGTACAACACAGGCTTAAAAATATTTGATACCAGTGACTACTGGCGAGAATACTCGCCAGTGGCGAGTATTAATCGAACGAGCGAGCGAAGCGAACGAAGATGTATGCTTCAGCTTGGGCCGAAAATCGTTGCTTGTCCGTCCGGTGTTTGACCCGCTGTTCTCCTGTAGGTCGCATTTCTCAACTGATTATCATGAAATATTATGAGCAAGTTCGTTAATTATGTAGATTTTACTGTCGCACCGCTTGCACTACGCATGGATAATGCTTCTACCTAATGAGTTAACTTAGCAACATGAATGCATTCCTACCGACATTATTTTTATTTTAATGCAGTGTTTATTCTAATTACACCCAATTCCATGTTAATTTACCTAATTTATATTTAGTATATTCAAGGTGATATTAATTATGATCACCATAATGTGTACTGTTAGTACTAGGCTAATACTTAGTATTGGCTTAGGCTGAAAGTAGGCATTATTGAATGAATACCAACATGTATGCAACAAATGCGAGCTTTTCTAAACAGGCATAAAAATGTTATTCGTTATTGTACATAAAGTGTACACTAATATTGATTAAGTGTAAATAAAAAATAGCTAAACGCCTGGTTGAGCGTATCAAAAAGTTTAAAATGAGCGCATTAGCTCACTAAACTGTTCGTGTATTATGTTTTTGCTGTCTAGGATCTAAATGTACACTAGATAAGTAAGATACTGTTGTACTTATTGTTATTAATAAAGACATTTTATAAAGAAAGAAAGAACTGTCGAGCCACTTTTTGCAAAAAAAAACGCAAGTTTGCGTTTTCTACACTGTGCCACTGTTAAAGTATAACTATGACCATGTTTGTTAGATATTTTTTTAGGTGAGAAGAAATATATACATTGTGTTCAATCAAATATATACAGTAATGGATCTCGTTATCTGAGTAATAAATGAATTGAATTGAATTGAATTGAATTTATATGCATAGCTAACATACATTTTACGTTCGCATCTCTACTAAAAACAACTTTTAAATGAATTACTTTAACAAGACCGTAGCTTCGAATACCAGCTCCAATAAGTTTTTTGGAGCTGAAGTATGTTCATTATTTGATATACCATTAGCTTTTCGGTGAAAGAAAACATCTAATTGTATATATCTACGAAGAAATTCACTGGCGTATGCCTCCAATCCACACTGGGCCTGCGTAGGGAGTGTAGGGACTACTGCCCACTCTCTCTCATTTAAGATAGGAGGCCTGTACTCCACAGTAGGGCGTAGATAGATTTATGATATAATAGATTATTTTATAATGTCAGTATCAATCTAGACTCGGCTATAATAAAGATAGTGGCAGCATCGCGCTCAATTAGGCGTTTATCATTGTGTTTATCACGCCACGCATATTTTTTTACATAAAAACCCGGATCAATCCTATAAAAGATATTTTAATCTATGAATATTGCCAAGAACACTTTTAAAATCCGTTAGTTTAGGTACGGCCTGTAGGTCGATCACGTAACGCATTTTAAGCGCGTCAGGTAGGTCTAAATGTCACTTTTTATATGGAAAATTGACAGTTAAATTGTATTTATTTATTTATTAATCACACACAAGTTTACAGTTTCTAACCAAAACACTTATGAGGTAGGTACACATTCATAGGAGGTATCATCACTATAAAAAATACAACAATTTAGGTAGGAACAATTCAAAAAGAAGCAATCATAAAAATAAACTAAATATACCTAAATTACCTAATCAATCAAAGATTGAACTGAGCAAGCATTGTACAGACTCGTGAAACTAGGAAAGTATGGCTAAAACTTTTCTACAAAATACGCCAATACTGTCGGCAAATATATCAATGTCGTCGGTTTCCTTCATGATCTTGTTTAGGACGGTTCGCGCTCTAGCAGTGGGAGCGTTCGCTCCGCGCCGCCCGCGCCGCCCGCCGCACCGACCGCCGGCCCACTCGCACGCGGTACATGCAAGCCCATTCGCTCCAGACCGTTATAGTCAACATAACATATTTTCCTAATGATGAATAATTCTGTTAATAACACACTTTCCAGCTAACTGCAATAGTGGTGTGGCCGCGTCTGACAACGGGGTGGCCACGGCAACATTGCAGGTCCCGACATTATAACTGGTGTTAAATGGCAGACTTCTCCTGAGAGCTTCGTTTCGGACAAATTCCATCATAACATGGTATACATCTTCTGGTACTTCACATTCATCACAATTTGGAGATGCCACTTTTCCCATCAAATATCCAAACTTGTTTAATGGTATATGTCCGGATCGCAATCTCATCATCAATATTAAGTCGCGTCTACTTAACGAACACTCTATTATCCATGAAGTTATCTGAGGACGAGGGGTTGGATCGTCTTATACTAAATGCCTTTTTCTTTTGATCTCTTATCAAAGTATTCTTTCCACAAATAATATGTTTGCCGTTTTACTAAAGCGATACAGTCAGAGTAAAAAGGTAACATGTTACATTCAACACCCTCACAACAAGCTTGCCTGGCTAAGGTGTCCACGGCTTCATTTCCGCGTATACCCACATGAGAGGGAATCCATTGCAGTTCTACATAACTAAATATGTTTGAGGCTGTTACGAATTACCTCACTCACTTGACATTTGCGTAAAGGTTACGTACTTCAGGCGCTGAAGGACAGATGTTAATTTGGGTCCAACACTACGCATATCATAGTGGTTTCAATTTGTATCTCTGCTCGTTTTGATGCGTTCGGGTTGCGCGAATAGAAGCGAGCAAGCACTAGTTTTTCAATCATATTGACATGACAAGTGCAAGTGTCGGTACTAAAAGTTCGTGATTGTTATAAAGTCATTAGAGGGTAATAGCGGCATTGAAGAGAGAAGCCATGGACATGAACCGCGTGAAATTTACCATAATTTTTATATTAACGAGCGAGCAAAGCGAAGAAAGTTCTCCGTTTCAGCTTGATATTTTTGTTACTCAGAAACAGTAAACTTTTTACGTACAGCTAAAGTGTCATTAGAATAGAATAGATTCATTTATTTCAGACATTTTTTTTTATGTACATCCATATATTGTTAGTATAATCTTAACCTAGGTATCCGTGTCCGGTACGGATCCGTGTCCGGTGCGTGTACACACATCCATTGTAAGCCATACACCACCGCAAGTCCGGCATAAAAACGGTCCGTTATCCGGTGATAATAACGGACGTCTACAAGCGGCCTAGGATACAATCTATAGTTGTTACTTAGATCTATATGTTGCGACCGCTTTAATTTGACCGATCCAATGCGCCAACATAGAGCAGTCGTATCTGTCGGCAATGAATCTCAGAATGCTGTTGGAACTTCATTGCTACACCAAAAAAAACATGTAGACCGGTTGCTTTTTAGACCAGCAGATATTTAGACCAAATGCGACATAGACGAGTTACCCCATAGACGAGTTGCTAATTAGACCCCGAACCCATTAGATTAGGTTAGGTTGGTTTTATAACAATCCTGAAAGTTTACTGATTTTGAAAAAAAAAAGTTCCCGGTTAAATGCAAGTTCTGCGAAACTTACATTCGATGGGACATTTGTCGGCAAAACAAAGTACAACCGACCGGATGTCCTGGTGTCGCGTTGTCCGGCTGTTATTCTCTACAGGTCGCATTTCTCAACCAATTCTCGTTAAATTTTGTGAGCAGGTTCGATAATTGTATAGATATTTTTATCGACTAAGTTTTTGTAAATTTTTCAAAACCAAAAATTTTTTAAACAGTCCCGCGCTTACGACTGCTCACAGACCCACTAGTTTAAAGTTCACAAATACTTTAACGTGAAGCTTTTCTCATTTAATATTTACCCGCAAGTGTACCGCTAAATGCTGGGTTTCCACAACTCGACGTAATAAGTGCGAGTAGCGAATCTGTACGTTTTCGGCCAACCCAGTTCCACCAGCAAGCCTGGCAAGCCCTTTATTTTGCCGACTGGTAGTGACCTCGGCGATGCGAGGTGCTTTGCCTGGTATTCTGCCACCCAAGGGCATGTCAGGATTGTCAGGATGACGTGGGCGGCTGTTTCTTCGTTTTCATGCATAGCTCTGCGAGATATACCCGTCTCTTTGTAAGTGCTCTTATTAGAAAGAGACGGGTATCTCGCCGCGAGACAGCTAGCGTGCCGTCTTGTGCTAACCCTGCAGAAATTTGTAACAGCATCCTGTGCTGATTAATGAATGTGAATTGATGTTGTGAAGAATTACGTTGGTGAGGAAGGACGAATAGGATGAAATGCTTTGGCGTAAAATCATCAAGCATCCTTTTCATCCACTACTTTGAGTTTCGTCCGTAGCGTAGGAATTGGCGACATTTACGTAGATAAAGATTTATAGTTTCAAAACGTTGTGGGAAAGTAACAATGTAAGATAATGTTGTATTTGGAAAACGTATTTATAATCATTTATAGAAGGGGTCAATATTACTACCTAGCTGTTAGCTTAAAAATAATTAAATCGCGGCGCGGCCGGCAAAGCATACCGGTCGTATTACGAAATGCCGGTCCGTTATTGATATTTTCCACCACAGCGCATTTTCGGGCCCCTGGATTACCGACCGGATCGGACCGGGTTTGGGCAAAACAGAATTAAGTTGAGTTAGTATAACGTGTGGGGTAAGGTAGGTATCCGTTTACCTATAATTTACCTACTTTATGTAATCTTCAGAGGGATCATTTAAGTATGTAATCGGTTTTGGAACGAGCGTTAGGACTACAGAACTGTAATATTGCCAGAAACGTTACGCAAACGACCAGCTCAATTCTGTGCACCCGTGTAACATGCTAACGTATTTCAAAAAAAATCTGCGTGCTTGGACTGCGAAAAATATTCAAAAGTGATTAAAATTCGAGGCGACGTTTAAAAAATAAAGATCTACGAATATAACAAAGCCTCCTCTAAACAACCTCTCGGACATATTTTTAGCCGCCATACTATCAACTAATGACTAACACACTATCTCTCGAATAAAACCTGTTCTCCGCAAACAGTCGAGTAATGAGCGGGCAAAGACCGTCCATTATGCGGTGAATGGGAGCCGCTATCTGAAACATTACGGCGATGGTTCTGACGGCTCTTCACTTGGTTACAGAAGGTCAAGACGGGCAGAGAATAACGATCATTACTAACAGAGGGGCACATGATCCATCTCATCGTTTTACTACCTCTATTTACAGCGGCTTGAAACAAAAGCGTCTGTGTCTCTTGTATCAGATATAGTCTCTTCCTATTTTCTTTTTGAGCACCGTGGACACAATACCGAGGTGGTTAGATCAAATTAAAAACACATTTTGCAAAAAAAAAAAAAGCTAGTATTATAAATGCACGAATGATGTTTGTTACTCAATCACGCAAAAAGTGCTAAACGGATTGAGATGAATTTTGGTATACATATAGTGTATAGCCTGAATTAACACAAAAAATACTTTTTATCCCGGGAATCATACCCTAAGGGTGTGAAATGGGGGACAAAAGTTTGTATGGAGCTACCATATAAACGAGTTAATAAATTATTTAGCTAGTGCTTGACATATAATTTTGTGATACCGCCATTTGGCTTATGGGGGTAGTATTTACGCTGCATAAGCTGATTTGACGCTTCTCTGCCCGCCTAGTCTTCGGAGTGGCGATGCCCTTCTACACTCGTAGAACAAAAGCCGAACTCAATTCACACGCTCAATGTTATGGTACCCTGGTACCTGCAATGTCAATCATCGTTCTATATATAACAACTAGCTGTTGCCCGCGACTTCGTCCGCGTAGAACATGTTATCGTCTAAATGTTTGTTTAAGGAATTAATTTTTAAAATCATTGAAATTAGCTTTGTAGTCTTGTAGTAAACAGTCTAAAACTGAAGTTACAAATCCCTTACTTTAAAAATGTTTTGCTCTCCATACAAACTTTGAACACCCTTATAATACCTTTTAGGGGATGAATTTCAAAAAACGCTGAAATGAGTTTTGTAGTCTTTTAACAAACATACTAAGATCGAAGTTACAATTCTCATACTTAAAAATTTTCTTGCTCTGATAGTCTGCATACAAACTTTGAACCTTTGAATTAACGCTTTTCGGGGAAAAATTGAAAAGAAAACACTAAGTTTTTTTATTGTAATAAGTATTTTTTCTACAAAATATCAAGTCTCTAGCTCAAAAAATGGGTTTCCCATACGAACCTTGCACCCCTTTTTATTCTCATTAGGGTTCGAATTTTTCAAAACGCTAAAAGTACTTGATTTTTATTGTAATAAGTAATCTTTCAACAAAGTTTTAAGTCCCTCGCTAAAAAAATATTTTCTTCATTCAAACGTTCTTATAAACCCCTAAAGATCGACGTTTCTAAAATGCTGAAAGTATTTAATTTTATTTTTAAGTAAGCATTCTACAAAATTGTAAATCGGCTAAAAAAATGTTTCCTCCACACAAATGTTGCACCCACTTTTAACCCCCTTAGGAGTGGAATTTACTAAAACGCTGAATATCCTTTTTTTTGTATTTCAATAACTAATCGTCCTACACACTGTTAAGCTCCTATCCCAAAAAGAGTTTCCCCATATAAACTTTGCAGCCCTTTTTACTCCCTCTTATTATATCGAGCCCGTTATGTCCCACTGCTGAGCAAAGGCCTCCCCTCTCCCCTTCCATTCATCGCGGTCTTGAGCAATAACTGGCCAGTCTTTTAAAAAGGAGTCCAAGTTATCCCGCCATCGCCGACGAGGTCTACCGCGTCTCCGTTTTGAGTGTTGGGGCTTCCACTCCGTGGTCCCTTTGGCCCACAGCTCATTCGGCATGCGGTAGACGTGACCAGCCCAGTCCCACTTTAACTTGGCTGCCTTCCGAGCTACATCTTCTATTTGGGTTTTGGAGCGCAGCGTGGTGTTCCGGATGTGGTCCATTAGCTTTACACCTAATATGCTGCGCTCCATAGCTCGCTGGCAAACCCCAAGTTTGGACTTCTGCGCTTCCGTCAAAGACCAAGTCTGTGCACCGTAGGTGAGAACTGGAAGTATGCACATGTCCATGAGCCTACGTTTAAGTGACAGAGGTAGGTCGCCCTTCATTAGGTGTTTCATGGACCAATAGCTCCTCCAGGCGTTTTCGGTCCGTCTATCGACCTCTTTCTCTTGTCGCGCCTGGAAAGAGACTAATTGGCCCAAATAAAGATACTCATGGACATATGCTATATGTTCTCCGTTTATCTCTACCCTACGTTCTGTGCTATTGGTCATGACTTTGGTCTTTGACATGTTCATCTTTAGGCCAACCTCGATGCTTGCGGTGCTGAGATCGTCAAGCATATGACAAAGCTCGGAAGCGGTTGAAGAAAACAAGACGATGTCGTCGGCGAAACGAAGATTGGTCAACCTTCTTTCCCCGACGACTAACCCCTTCTCTTCCCAACGTGGCGTAAGTTTGTGGAACACGTATTCTAAAGTGCTAGTGAATAGCTTCGGCGAGAGCGGACTCCCTCTTAGGGGTGGAATTTTCCAAAACGCTGAAAGCACTTTGTTTGTACTCAAATAAGTAATGTTTTTACAAAGTTTTAAGAACCCCCTCAGGAGATGATTTTCGGGATAAAAACTATGCATCTTCCCTGGGACTCTTACTATCTCTATACCAAATTTCATCTAAATGGGTTTTATCCAAATTTTCACCCCCTATTTAATTACCTTGGGAACTGTTTTTGGGATAAAAACTATCCGCTTTCATTCTCCGAGACTTAAACTATCTCTATACCAAATTTCATCTAAACGGGTTCCATCAAAAGTTTCATCCTCCATTTCACTCCCTTAGGGGGTGATTTCCGGAATTGAAACTATCCTATGCCCTTTCCCAGGACTTAAACTATCTCTAAACTAAATTTCATCTAAATGAGTTCATCCAAATTTTCACCCCCATTTCACCCGCTTAGGGGATGATTTCCGAAATAAAAAATATTATATTTCCTTCCCTAGGATTCTAACTATCTCTATACCAAATTTCATCTCCATGGGATTTATCCAAATTTTCAAAACTATCTAATGTCATTCTCCGGGAATCAAACTATCTCTATACCAAATTTTATCTAAACGGGTTCCATCCAAAGTTCAACCCCCCATTTCACCCCCTTAGGGGTGATTTCCGGAGTTAAAACAGTACTATGTTTCATCCAAATCGGTGCAGCGGTTAAGTAGCACCATACAAATTTTCAACCCCAGTTTCATCCCCTTAGGGGTGGATTTCCGGGATAAAAACTACCCTTTATGTCCTTTCCCAGGACTCAAACTATATCTATACCAAATTATATTCATATAGGTTCCATCCGAATTTTCACCCCCTTAGGGGATGATTTCCGGGATAAAAATGATCCTATGTCCTTTCCCAGGACCTAAACTATCTCTAAACCAAATTTTATCAAAATTGCTTACTTATAAATTTTCACCCTCTCATTTAACCTCTTTAAGGGATGATTTCCGGATTCAAACTCAAACTATTTATGAACCAAATTACATCCAAATCAGTGCCGCGGTTTAAAAAACTCGATATAAATGTTCACCCTCAATTTCACCCCCTTAGGGGTAGATTTCCGGGATAAAAACTACCCTATGTCCTTCCCCGGGACTCAAACTATCTCTTTACCAAATTGTATTGAAATGGGTTTCATCTGAATTTTCACCCCTGATTTCAACCCCTTAGGGGATGATTTTCGGGATAAGAACTATCCTATGTCCTTTCCCAGGATTTAAACTATCTCTGATACAAATTTCGTCAAAATTGGTTATGTCCAAATTTTCACCTCCTCATTTCACCCTCTATTTTACCCCCTTAGGGGATGATTTCCGGGATCAAACCTATCCTTTGTCCTTCCCCGGGACTCAAACTATTTAAATACCAAATTTCATCCAAATCAGTGCAGCGGTTGAAGTAGCTCCATACAAATTTTCACCCCCAATTTCATCCTTTTAGGGGTGGATTTCCGGGATAAAAACTACTCTATGTCCTTTCCTAGGACTCAAACTATATCTAAACCAAATTGTATTCAAATGGGTTCCATCCGAATTTTCACCCCTTATTTCACCCCCTTAGGGGATGACTTCCGAAATAAATACTATCCTATGTCCTTTCCTAGGATTTAAACTATCTCCAAACCAAATTTCATCAAAATTGGTTACCTCCAAATTTTCACCCCCTCATTTCACCCCCGTAGGGGATGATTTACGGGATCAAACCTATCCTTTGTCCTTCCCCGGAACTCAAACTATTTAAATGCCAAATTTCATCCAAATCGGTGCAGCGGTTTAAGTAGCTCCATACAAATTTTCACCCCCAAATTCATCCCCTTAGGGGTAGATTTCCGGGATAAAAACTACCCTATGTCCTTTCCCGGGACTCAAACTATCTCTATACCAAATTTCATCTAAATCGGTTCAGCGGTTTAGGCGTGAAGAGGTAACAGACAGACAGACAGACAGACAGACAGACAGACAGACAGACACACTTTCGCATTTATAATATTAGTATGGATTACGAGTACGCTTATCTTGGGTGGTAAATAGTGAAATAATGATAGCACGTCATACCTAAATACTAATTCTAATAATGAGGCACTCAGGGAGGTCCTACCTAGTTCCAATTTGCTTTCATTATGTATTCGGTATTCAGATTTATTGCAATTAAGCATGCAGTATATTGTATGGTTAACACAACCTTATTACTTCCGCACAGGATCGGCACCGCCTCGGGTTGTTCAGTATTATTTATATATGCCACACACACTTTTAAACTCCGTATCGGCATCGTTTCGGCAGCTAACAGTGTGTGAGGAACGCGCCGTCACCGCGTTTACATCGTATATACACCGCGATTGCAGTTAGTGGAGTTGTGGGCCCGCGTTTGCGGTGCGTGGGCGAGGCAGCTGACGTGAAGGTTAACGCACACTTACCGTCTTGGCACCCTAAGCCGACTCTACTCCCTCACCCACCGTCAACCCAACGTTACGCAAGAAAGTAACGCAGCGCTAAGGTACGCGGCTATGGCGTGGCAACGCCATGCGTACCGCGGGCCGTCCGCTAATTGACTGTTTATTTTCTTTTCTGTTTCTAGCTTATTTTTTTATGCGTAACTTCAAAGATACGAGTATTTTTGTCCATTCGGCGGTGGAAACAGCGGAATGTTGGGGAGCGGACGCGAAACAGTTTGTTCGCGACATAGGCCGTCGGCTCAGACAAAAGGGGGAGGACCCCCGCTCTGAGTCATTTCTGGTGCAAAGGCTTTCCATGGCTATCCCACGTGGAAATTCCGCCAGTATTATGGGGACTTTTGCATCAGGAACGGCTAGGGGCAACTAAAGTTAGAGTTAGGTAATTTTATTGTGTGTTTTGTTGTTGAAGTCATTTTTAAATGTTTCAAACACATTTCAAAATAAATTTATTGCAATATAAAACAGCTAATAAAGTTTTATGAATGCAATTTATGTTCAAATGAATCAAAGAAAAAATCTTTTCCATCGCACTCCGTATTCAAATAAACCAATACAAACCAATTCTAGTCAAAAATAAAACTATTTTCAAACATCAAATAGAACTAAATTCAGTATAAAAAGAATTTCATGCGTTTGTCGATAGAAAACGTGTTTTTTTAGTGATTCGTTGCAAATTTAGTTATGTTCACTCGGTTTGTGTGAAATAAAGCGTGTGGCGTATTTATATGAAGATTATTAACAAGATATTTGCTGATCGAAGCGAGAGAACCAAATATATATGTATGCAGGATGGATTATTCAAACGGGGCAGTGAGGGAAAATCCTAAGAACTACGGAACTACTTCCTAAGAAAACTATAAGAGATACGGAAATTTGCACTTAATAGTCACGAGGCCGATTTTAGAAAAAATATAAACTGCTTTCAAAAATTTTCAAAAAAGCCTCATACACGGCCGGAAATCGAACCCGGTCAAATCCGTCTGTAAATCAGAGTTCGTTTTTTTGCGTTAATAAATAGTGCTGGATGTAAGGAACAATTGTTGCTAAGGAACCCTGTATCTACAATCACATGTAAATACCGAATTGCATAGTTTTATGTATGAAAATGGATCTTTATTATTTTTTTCTTTTTAAGGGTTCCGTATACTCAAAGACTAAAAAGGAACCCTATTACTAAGACTCCGCTGTCCGTCTGTCTGTCTGTCTGTCTGTCTTTCTGTCTGTTTGTCTCTCTGTCTGTCTGTCCGTCTGTCACCAGGCTGTATTCCAACAACCGTGATAGTTAGACAGTTGAAAATTTCACAGATATTTCTGTTGCCGCTATAATATACAAATACTAAAATCCAGATTTTTTTTTTCTTTTACAATCTTACTGAAATCGGCTATGTCACAAATTAAGCGGAGATTGTACTATGGGTACTAGACGACGATGAACATATTTATATAGATAAATAAATACTTAAATACCTACTTATAAAACATCCATGAATCAGGAACAAAATATTTGTGCTCATCACACAAATAAATGCCCTTACTAGGATTCGAACCCGGGACCTCCGGCTTCGTAGGCAGGGTCACTACCAACTAGGCTACAGGAGGCTCCCATACAACAAACGAATGATTTTTTTTGCCGATTTTATAGATAATGGTACGGAACCCTTCGTGCGCGTGGCCGACTCGAACTTAGCCGGTTTTATTTAGTAGGTAGATCTGAATGTAATTTTCGGCATAGGAGCAGTGAAAAGTTACCCATTTACCGAGGCAGGTCAATCACGTAACGCATTATACGTAGGTACGTTAGGTATCTAAATGTAAAATTTTACATGGAAAAATTAAAGCTAAATTGTCCTAACGCACTTTCGAAACGTTACAGTGACTATTACCCCTCTAGTTCAGTTGACCTTTGAGAAGTCTTATAATATTCCAATACTTGTCCAAAAAATTAACAATGCATTGCTTCGAGCTTATTGCTTCATTCGTAGACGCCAAAATTTTACCTATACAAAATTTATTTTGTGTCGGATTCGACCACTATGCAGTGAAAATAAACAAAAACCTTCCGGTGAGGGGAAACATCTTTCAAAAAATACAAAGGTGAATGTGAAGTCCCCAATCAGCATTGAGCCACCGTATCATATATATATCCATGAGAATAGGCATGGGCCCAGCCAGTGGGGCGTATATAATAATGATAATTTAATTTCTTTATTCAGACAACAAGATCCACAGTTTGTTAGTTAGTAGATTTCTTAATCCTATGTTATCCTATGTGAGTAAATATATGTAAAGATATGGTATATTAGTCTGACTACCATACCAAATAGAGACCAAGTCGAACGCCTTCGAAAGATCTAGGAAACATCCATATACCGACGTCTTTCTCTCTGTATAACCTTTCTCTCAGTATATTATGTAAAGTCACGGGTAAAAATCGAACAATTACATTTATCAATTTAATTTATCGTACATCCAATATTCGATACAAACTTAATTACTTATGACAACACGATTTATTGTTTTCACCACCTCAGCAAAGTTAATAATTCTTCCAATCCCAAATTAATACTGTATGAGCGCTGAAATATACACCTTATTTCCGACTACATACGATCTAAAATCGAAGGCAACGAAGGTGATATCACGACGCGGAAATACTTCCGCAACCTCTTATCAAGGGTTAGCGTAATTTGGAAATATAAACATATTGCCCCGTAATAAAGTGTAGTTTAGAAAATTACAATTGAGAAAATGCAGCATTTTAGGAGTTGTGAGATTTGTTACGAAAAAGGGCTTAACTTAGTTGAAAAATATGTCACTTAGGTACGTTATTATTTAACAAATGTAGTATTGTTATTGGACACTAATGGTGAAAGTTATTGGTGTAACGGAATTTAGTAATTTCCAAGCTCCTAAAATTGTTGTTAGGGGTTCATACATAATTGTTCAAAAAGGTAATAACACACAATCAGTCCCTCATGTAGGTTATTCCTTTCTCGTAGAGGTACATATTATTTTCCGAGGGTCCTTTTGGTAAACGAATTAATGACCCTAGTGAGGCCTTTTCAAGCGGACCTTTCCTTACTTTAAATTAACTTATACTTAAACAATGTTAATAATAAAATTACACAATCAATTAAAAGAAAAAAAATTACAAAATTAATTAATTTTAACTAGTCTGGATTTAAACAGGTTTAACTTAACATTATATGTACCTATTAGGGGTGCCTCTTAGGACATAAAGTAAAAAAAAAAGCGCACGTAGCTACTCGTAAAGCTAGCTTGCCAATAGTACAGGCGACAGTACTATAAGAAAAGTTAGATAGCACTAGTGGACTGCGTGCAATAGGTTGATCTAAAAATTACATTGTATGGTAAAATGACAATTGAGTTATGTTATAAGTTATAACACTTTAAATTAAACTCTCGCGCTTTGTATACATATTTTAATCAATTATTTCACATGGGTATAACGCGATATTTATTTAAGTACCTTTTTAGGGTTCCGTACCAAAAAGGTAAAAAAGGAACCGTAATGGTGCGACTCTGTCCGTCTGTCCGTCTGTCCGTCTGCCCGTCTGTCCGTCTGTCCGCCCGTCCGTCTGTCACAAAGTTAAATATCTCAGGAACTACTTAAGCTATCAATTTGAAATTTGGCTACCCCCCCCCCCCCCCCTTATCTCCGAAGTTTACAAAGCAAAGATCCGAAATAATTACATATGATTAAGAGTAACATAAATAATACAGGAAAAATAAAACGATATCTCTATCTAACTTATTTTTTTTTATTTGTCAAAAATTATTTCTTAATTAAATTTGTAATTTACTTACTTTTGTATGAAATTATCTTCAAATTTCTATCAGATTATCATTAAAGTCCCTTCTTTCAAATAAAAAATAAATAATCGAAATCGGTACGCTTGATAAAAAGCTATCGCTGATAAACAAACATACTAGGTTGTAAGTTGTTAGTACTAAAATGCAGAAGGCGTTTTACAACGGTAACTTCTACTATGAGCTGTTTAAGATTGTTCAAGAATGAATGGGGTCCTGACATGACGGGTATCGTGTATGAAAGTTTGTACGGAACCCTCGGTGCGGGAGTCAGACTCGTATTTGACCGGTTTTTTCTGACGGTTCGACATGGGTTGCGCTGCACCGGTCATTGTCGCAGATGATTGCCGTCCCACCAAGTTGTCAACGAAGATAATTATGGGTGCATAATATATCTCTACCCTAGAAAAGTCGATAAAAAATCTCTGTTGACAACTTCCTTTTAGACAATTGAGTTGTCCTAGCATTCATTTGAAAAGTTACGCAATTACCCCTCATGTCGTCACAAAACTGACATGACGCTTAAATAAAGTCGCTTGGCAACCCAGTCGAATCTCAATCTGTTTCGTTCTGACACGTAAGGTCGCAATTAATATGCGATGGAGACGTAAAAAACGAAAGAAAATGTAGCTCTTTTATGTTCTCTTGTCTGGTTAAGGAGAAAATCTACTGCAGCCTGCAGCTGCAGCTATTGCATTACGTAGTAACTGCAGACGGTAATGGATACCGGTCATTAATTGGCTTAGATTTACAGCGGGAACTTGTTGCTGCGAGCAACTGAGTGGTGTTGTGTTGCAGAACATTGTTTTTCTACTCGTCGACTTTAATCTTTGAATTAAGATTTCGTACACGAAACTAAGATCACATACTTTTTCAGCTCGTCACGGAGCTTGTTGTTTCCTAAGATAACCGCCAGCAGTCATCTTATGAATCCAGGAGCTGTATAAGATAACTGGGAAGACATCAACACGCAACGATACTAAGCTGCTGCGCTTCATTTCAGCAGGGCGATTTTCAATAGATACCAAGTTTGTTTAATAAATTGTTATTTCCGTTGACTCGTAGAAAAAGTATTGTATACAATAGTTATATAATTAGCTTTTTAAGTTTCGTACCTTAATGGTACTCGACTTAAAAAGCATACATTATATAACGATTGCATAATAGTATTTTTCACAATCGTGTTATAATAGAGAGCTTTTTAGTCGAGTACCGTGTTTAGGCCACGAAGCTTGCTGAGTGGCCTAAGTAAGGTACGAGATTAAAAAGCTTGATTATAACACTAATTTTCAATTTTTTTTCGGTTGTCTAGAGCGTATCGAAACAGCTATTTCAGTTGTTTCGGAAGTAACAGACTATTCAACGATGAAAAGAATGACGTTGCAGTATTCTCTATGAAATCTTAATACACATATTTTAATCGTCGAGTACAAAAACTACTATTTGAGGAAGTGGGAGTTTTGTAGAAGTAAAAAGCGTAGTACCTACATTGCATAAAATATCTTGTTTATTTAACGTAGTGAACTAAGTTCTCTGTTTCAGCTTGGGTCAAAATTCTTTCGGTTGTCTAGCTGTTCTCCTCTACAGGTTGCGTTTTTAATAATTCTCGTGAAATTTTGTGAGCAGAATCGATTCAATAATTATAATATAGGTAGTATTTTTTTGACAATAAGTTGTTTATTTTATTAATTCATTAAAAGACATGCTTGCAAGTTCTACAGCTCACATATCCACTTGGTTATTAAATTAATCTGTAAAAAAGATAAGGGACAATAAGGGCTTAAAAAATAAACTGTTAGCGCACGATTTTAAAATAAAATTATATGTATTAGTCTGTTTGGTATCGATACTTTTTCGAAAAACCAATTTGAATTTCAATGTCTATTTCTCAAAAACATGGTTTACCACTAGTTCAAATTAGGAACGTTTCGGTCGATATGCGATCGGTATACCTAATGGGTAAGTCCAAACGAGTCATTATTAAAAAAAATACAAATATGTTTTGCATTAATGTTGATCATTTTACCAAATAACAGGCAAAATTATAACTTAGAGTTTAGAAGTTAGCGAATTTTAATCTATAAACTGCCAATTTTTTCTGACACTATATACGTATCTAATACCTATCTATAAAGCCATAAAAAAATTTGTGTACACAATTAAATAATAATGTGATATCAATGATTTACTTACTTACCTTTATGTGTTTGTCCAATGATGTAATGTAAAAAAACCGGCCAAGTGCGAGTCGGACTCGCGCACGAAGGGTTCCGTACCATTATCTATAATAACGGCAAAAAAAATCACGTTTGTTGTATGGAAGCTTCCTGTAGCCTAGTTGGTAGTGACCCAGCCTACGAAACCGGAGGGGCCGGGTTTGAATCCCGGTAAGGGCATTTATTTGTGTGATGAGCACAAATATTTGTTCCTGAGTCATGGACGTTTTCTATGTATTTAAGTATTTATTTTTCTATAATAAGTATGTTTATCGTCGTCTAGTACCCATAGTACAAGCTTTGCTTAGGTTGGGACTACGTCGATTTGTGTAAGAATGTAATAGAAAAAAA
Organism: Epinotia brunnichana; assembly: GCA_963854355.1. Lineage (NCBI taxonomy): Eukaryota > Metazoa > Arthropoda > Insecta > Lepidoptera > Tortricidae > Epinotia > Epinotia brunnichana. The sequence goes on along the minus strand of OY977945.1, from coordinate 819,653 downwards.
AAGGAAAAATTAAAAAAAACTGTTTTTTAGTATTTGTATTTTCCGCCGGCAACAGAAATAGTGAAAATTTCAACTGTCTAACTATCACGGTTCATGAGATACAGCCTGGTGACAGAAGGACAGACAGACAGACAGAAAGACGGGCGGAGTCTTAGTAAGAGGGTCCCGTTTTACTCTTTGGCGGAACCCTAAAAAGAGGAAGGTTACAAGCACTCCACAAATGGCACACTAAAATTGTGTCAATTGCACCTTGCCTCAGGTTTTCGCGTCTTCAATTAACTGTAAATTTTTAGTTAGGTACATCATAATATATAATAAAAATATTTTTAATTAAAAAAAGGTTTGTACGGAACCCTCGGTGCTTGAGTCCGACTCGCACTTGGCCGGTTTTTTTTATATTGCATCATTGTTTTTGTCTGTCAATATCTGATAATTCGCCCGACCCGAATATTGGCTTCAAAGTGGCTTCATTATCCCGGCGAGCATGACCCAGGGTATGTCATACCCTGACAGTATTAAAAACGTTTGTTATTTTTTAAATCTTCGTCTTGCAACACTAGCTCGCTCAGTAGCTGGAGGCAAGGGAGTGCGAGAGGGGATAGTGGCATGATCGCAGTGCGACGTGAGGCGTCGGCCGAAATATTTGTGCACAAACCTGTTTCGGGTATGTCACACCCTGCGTCATTTTAAACGTATTTTTTTATGCATGATTTATTAATTATTATTTTATTATTCTTAGTGTTTTTTAAGGTTTCAATGTACAAGCTTGAGATTACTTTATTTATATTAGTTGTTTTTCTTTTATTTTCCATACAAGAAGGACAGAAAAACCAAATATTCGCCATGCTCGCCGGGTTATAATTGCCTGTACTCACCAACCTAAACATACACTCCGCCACCATATCGGATAGCTGTAAATTCCAATAAATCTTGATTATTAATTATAACGCTAACTGGGCAGTAATATCCACCATCCATTAATTGGTGTAGGGTTCCACGAAATACGTGTAGCTTGCTCCGTTATACTTGAGAATATTTGAGTTGGCCGAATTGCATCAAAGTAGTCCATTCAAAGAGCAACTCTACTGTCCAAGGTAAAGAATTGCAATTCTAATGACAGTTTTATAAAAACTAGGGCGCATTTATTACTAGTTGGATATGTTGAGACGGCAGGTTTAAACGCTAGTGGGCACTGGGCAGTGACACTGTCTATAAAGCTGACGGTCTTGGGTTCGAATCCCGGTAAAGGCAATTATTTGTGTCATGAGCACAAGATGAGCATGGATGTTTCTGAATCTTGGATGTTTTATATTTAAGTATTTGTATCTATTAAATATATCGTCGTCTAGTACCCATAACACAAGCATTATTCTAGTGTGATTTGTGTAAGATCCCCTAATATTGATCTATTTATATTGAATGGACTCAGTTTAATATTTTTAGGGAGATTGGCAGAACTATACAGGGTGACTGGTAATTCGACCTATTCCTTGAATAAGGTTATACAAGAGCTAATTTGCAACAATTTATGTCCAGTCAACTAGGGGTCGAAACTCGCTGGTTTCCGAGATATTCGAGTTTTTAGTTTGTATGAAAAAAATTCTCCTTGCAGCCTTATGCTGATGATTGTGACAAAAGTACTTCCACTTGGATGGTAAACAAACATTTTTGTCACAATCAGCAATTTAAGGCTGCAAGACGATTTTTTTTCAAACAAACTAAAAACTCGAAAAATTAAAAAAAAATCGTGTTTTGACCCCTGGTTGACTGGGCATAAATTGTTGCAAATTAGCTCTAGTATAACCCCTTTCAAGGAATAGGTCGAATTACCAGTCACCCTGTATAGTTATATATCTACGACCTACAAACCTAAAAACATGGAATCATGTCATTTCCGTGACAGCTCGTGACGTGGACGTAAGTTGCCTACGACTTCAGCATCTTAAAAATGGCGGCCTGTCAGTATGTTGCCACTGCGTATAACTCGTATAAGTAAATAATCCGAGAAAATTGCATTACTTCACTTACGTGCTTTCAATCAATATTGACATTATAGGCCAAGCAAATTAGATCCAAAAAAACGTTTTGAGGAATTAATTCCCATAAAGCTGGAAATCGTTTTAATACCTTCATTTCGTCCTAAATGCATGCAATCCGAGTTTGCACCATCCCAGGAGGTGTGCATAACTTTTGGCAGCCTAATAACCGCGAAATTTTTGCTCTTTTTTCAGTATTTTGCATGTATTAAAATAAATAAATTTCATTTTCTACATTTTTTATTCTATGGGTTTGTCGGCGGGTATATTTTTTTCAAAGATATGTCGGTCTTGGAAAGTCGCAAAATGGAAGTTTGCACCTAAACGACAAATAATTCCCAGTTTCTATCCTTTGATTTCGACTATACCACTGAACCCAATTTAAATTTTAGATATTCATTCGACGCAGAATGTGACCCTCTTTAATATTGAATAGAATACATTTTCTGTCGGAGGTACCATTTTTGTGCTACATGAAAAAAGAACAAAAATTTATGCACTCCTCCTGGGATTGGGCAAACTCAGATTACACGTATTTAGGACCAAATGAAGGTACTAAAACGATTTACAGCTTTATGGGAATTAATTCTTAGAATTCTTTTTTTTTTTTTTATGAGTCTATTGTGTGTCCCACTGCTGGACAAAGGCCTCTCACCGTGAACTCCATGCGTCCCTACTAGATGCCTCTTCCGCCCAATTGCTGAGGAATACATCCAGGTCGTCCCGCCATCTCCGTCTAGGTCGGCCCCGTCTGCGTCGCCCGTCATGTGGCACCCACTTGTTAGCTATGCTTGTGTTTTTACTCCAAATAATTAGTTAAACTAGCTAACATGAAAAAAAAATACTAATCATGCATTAACCAGTTACTCCTTCTTTGTAATGTCAGTCAATGGTAACATTGTGCCAACTTTTTTTTTTGTAAACGTAGTTTTATTTGTGTAACGTAGGCAAGATACATCGTTGGGTGGGCATCGTTTGATACGTATTAGGGTTACGTACCCAAAGGGAACGCGACCCTATTACTAAGACTCCACTGTCCGTCCGTCTGTTTGTCTGTCTGTCTGTCTGTATGTCTGTCTGTCCTTCTTTGACCAGGCTGTATCTCATGAACCGTGATAGTTAGACAGTTGAAATTTTCACAGATGATGTATTTCTGTTGCCGCTATAACAACAAATACTAAAAAAAAGGAATAAAATAAATATTTAAGGGGGCTCCCATACAACACACGTGAATTTTCGTGCGCGAGTCCGACTCGCACTCGGTTTTTTTTCTACCATGCTATTTCTCATTGCGTACAACACGGTAGAGTTAAGTCCGTACCTAGACTCGTACCTACATTACAATGATTGTGTAACTTTTTAAACGTACGTTAAAACAACGCAACTGTAATTTTCCCAAACAAAAAATTACCATTTAAATCACTTTTATTACTTGGTAACGCCTGAAAAGCTGAAATCACAATAAACTATAAGTTTCGATCAAAGAGGAAAATTGAATAATTATTCGCCACGAGCGGGTTTTGAACCCGTGACCTCTGAAATCCGTCCATTGCTCTCATCCAACTGAGCTACCGTGGGTCACCCTTCTAATTAACCTTAGGAAGGCTCGTAGCGACATCTACCGTGAAGTTGTTACAAACTTCTGATACGGCACCAACGTCCCAAGTTACATTGAGAATCGTTAGCAACAATGCGCTACTCCATTTTAACAGTAAATTTATACTTAGCAGAAACGTCCGCTAACGAGATTCTAAGTTTCGATCAAAGAGGAAAATTTAAAAATTATTATTCGCCACGAGCGGGATTCGAACCCGCAACCTCTGGAATCCGTCCATTGATCTTATCCAACTGAATTATAAGTTACTGTTTTATATGATCGGAACAGAAAGAAAGAAAAAAAAGTGCCAATAACAAGTATCTGACTTTCAAACTTTTAATAGAGTCAAGCTTTCCCTCCCAATCCCAATGCCTCAAGCGCTTTGCAAACTACCTACAAGTTTTTCCACCCTCGAGTTATATTCGACATATTTTATAACAGTAGGTAGTGTCACTGGTAACCATTTTTTAGGGTTCCGTACTCAAAGAGTAAAACGGCACCCTATTACTAAGACTTCGCTGTCCGTCCGTCCGTCCGTCCGTCCGTCCGTCTGTCTGTCACCAGGCTGTATCTCACTGATACCGTGATAGTTCCAGTAAAAAAAATCACAGATGTTGCCTTACTAAAAACAGAATATAATATATTTTTTATAGATAATGGTACGGAACCCTTCGTGCGCGAGTCTGACTCGCACTTGGCCGGTTTTTATATATAATGGTACGGAACCTTTCGTGCGCGAGTCCGACTCGCACTAGGTTTTTTTTTCTACCATGCTATATCTCATTGGGTACAACACGGTTGAGTTAAGTCCGTACCTGGACTCGTTTATTTCAATGAGCTCTAGGACGATTGCGTCACTTTTCAAACGTACGGTAGAACAACGCAACTGTAATTTTCCCATAAAAAAAATACGTGGACACGTGTAGGTCAGGTAGATCTGACCTACACGTATCCACGTAACAAAGCGTTACGCAATCAACCATGCTGCTGCGGAGTTAATTCGATTGGGTTGTATTTATATGGGTGTAATATTTAAATCAATTTTATTAAATAGTAACGACTGAAAAGCTGAAATCACAATAAATTATAAGTTACTGTTTTATATGATCAGAACAGAAAGAAATAAATAAACTGCCAATATGAAATATGAAATGAAATGAAATATTTTTATTTGCGGAATACGGGTCACATTATGTTGGTACAAATACACGGTACAGTCCGCCGTACTCTACTTAAATAAGCATGCAAAATAATAGCCTTTATTTTGCTGTCGGTTAAGAACAGGCAAAATAGAGGGATTACTTATTACTAGTTTGTATACTTAGAAATTCATTAACAGAGTAGACACATAGTTCGCATAGCTATATAAACAGTTTCTTCTTGAATTTTTTCAGGAGTAGGTCTTTTATGTCTCTAGGAAGCTTGTTGAATATTTTGATAACAAGTATCTGTCTTTCAAACTTTTAATAGAGTCAAGCTTTCCCTCCCAGTGCCTCAAGCGCTTTGCAAACTACCTACAAGTTTTTCCGCGAGTTATATTCGACATATTTTATGAACAGTAGTGACATATATGGCTGTAGTGATAATATAACCGGTAAGCTGTGTTTTTTTTAATTTAATGAAATTGAATAATGATGTGGCGAAACATGTCTATCAGTATCACCACGGTACACAGTCAGTATCATCTTTGAGTGTCCCATCACCAAAAGCGGGATTTCGGCTGATCTCAAGACTCTCTCGACGGATGCAGTTGCTTACCTCAAATCTAATATTATAAACATTTAAGTAGATATTGAAATCACATGATATTATTCGTCATGACTGCGAGTAAATCAGGCATGTCGCTAGCTTTCATTAAAACAAAATCAATCAAGCCTCTGATTTAATTGCAGTGCCTCACCCAGTTTTTAGGGTTCCGTAGGTACTCAAAGAGTAAAACGGGACCCTATTACTAAGACTCCGCTGTCCGTCTGTCGGTCTGTCTGTCTGTCTGTCTGTCACCAGGCTGTATCTCACTGATACCGTGATAGTTCCAGTTGAAATTTTCACTGATGATGTATTTCTGTTGCTGCTATAATAACTAATACTAAAAACAGAATACAATAAATATTTTTAAAGATAATGGTGCGGAACCGTTCGTGCGCGAGTCCGACTTCGCACTTGGCCGGTTTTTACTAATACATTCAAGTGCGCTTAGTAAAAAGCTAGTACATATTCCATAAGCGAAGTAAAATGAAATTGAAACCACGGAGGAGCAAACAACCGCGTCGCTCCACGCTGTTTGGATCGGGTAGATACTCGTAAACATTTTTCCAATATTCCGACGGCATATAGATTAGGAGCATGTGTCGTTTACGACGACACGGCTTTGCCGAGATTACGGGTGCAATCTCATAAGAAGTTAGGTGCAAAATGTATAATTTTGCTTGCAACCCCTGTCTAACAACCAATATTTCGAGAGATAGAATACTGAAATGATGGCAGCCCGTGCTCTTCGTCTATAGGGTAGTCACACGTTGCTAGGAGTTGATTTTTCTAATCACGGATCGCTCGAGTTGTTTCAGCCACTAATTCTAATCGAAACTCGAGTAGTCTCGACTCGGATTGATCGGAAGGCGTTCGCGACAGCTGTGAGTCGAGTTGAGTTAAGCGTAGGTATTCGTGATTCGATTTGACTTGACTTAGCGTGTCTCCGCTACGCCGTCGCCACAAGTCTATTTGAAGCCAGTGTAGGTATTGTAAGTAACCGAGTCAAACGCAAACATATGACGTTGCTCAGAGAATATGTATGTACATTAAAATATTAAATTAAATTAAATATTACGGGACAATCTTACACAAATCAACCTAGACCCACGGTAAGCTCAATAAGGCTTGTGTTGTGGATACTAGGCGACGATATATATAATAGATAAATACATATAGATACTTATATACATATATAACATCCATAACATGTGTGAGGGTTTTCTATAGTCGCTGGACGCGTCGCATAAACAATGTCCAAGGCGTTAATAAGTGAATAAGTATGATTCGTACATCTTCAGTTGAAAGAACTTGATAGCTTAGCTAGTTACGATTGGCCTGGTCTGCTGAAAGGTCGCAGGTTCAAATCCGGCTCGAAAAGATTTTGAAATAGATAGACACGGCTGCTACTAACGTAGTTTTGCACAGCCAGCTCGACATACCCTGTTGCGGTATTTTGAGCGCTCACTGCTGGTACTGACAGCAAATTCAATGTAATAAAAACATCAATTTGATTTTACTTTTATAGCAACCAGGTATATGAACATCACTACTTTCTCTGTGTTGTGTATCTGGTGGCTGTTTTAGCAACACACATAACACAAATTGTTATGCCTCACACGGTACTGTCGAATTTTAGTTGTTAAGTGACGTGATCATACTTGAGAAGACCAAATCTCCACTTATAATAAATCTCTAAATTAAAAAAAGAATCAGCCAGTTTGAAACTAAGCTTTGTGTGGTACGAATGTTCTCAGCATCCCATGAACGGAAAAATATGAAACATTTTATATAGGTACATTATTATTCTAGCTGCAACTTAGGATAGTTTTTATCCGACTGCGACAATAAATTAATTTTCCGTAATATACGACTTCATTTAATTTTTCATTTATTATTCTTAAAGTATATCGCCGCCACATCTGTCAGCTACAAGAAACGTCAAAATCACAGACTAATAAGAAATACTACGGACAAAATGGCGGAATTGCATTGCCTTTCTTTCGCCTATTAATAATTTTAATCCCGTCTACGATATACCTTGACGAGACACATAGGTACCAAAAGCAAATATAAAATTAATCGATTTTGATATGCGAACTTATATGCGCAAATGTCGAATTAAGGCGTGATTTCAACAAATGTAACAACAAATTCGAACAATATAAACTTGGTTTTTTTGAATGGCACGCGCGCGCGCTCTTTGCGTATTCAGCCAAACCACGAAACTTCGTATATCCTGTCATTTGTTAGTGCGATAGAGATAGAGATACCCGAACATTTTCGAATTCCGAAGTTCGTGGTTTAAAAGAAAATACGGATGTCGGATAGATCTAAATTAATATTTTATGTGTAAATATGGTTAAAATTATTTGGAAATACTATTTATTGTTGTTATTGTTTTAGTATATTTGACTAGCTTTAAGTTTAATATTGTACGTCCGAAATGGGCAAGCTGTTGGACTTTATTTTACCCAAAACAACTAAATGTACACAGTTCTGATAATAAAGAAATCTTATTTTATCTTATCTTATCGAAAATAGGGATGTAGACACTAAACAAAATAATCATAATGTTGTATTATCTCGAAAAAAAACAACGCAAGAGGCTATATAGGTAATCACTAAGTTATAAGTGTCTAAAGTTTTAAGAGGGGGTTTGTTGCGTCTCTTAAAACGCACCTTTATAATGAAACGATTGTTTTTACTATGACGCTCGAGGAACGTGACGTCACGGTCCCTGATCGTTTTCTCACTCTAACAAGGGATATTAAAACGGTTGTAGCTTTGTAATTTTTTGAGATATTTGAATGAGTTTTTCGTTTCTTCTTTCTTTTGAAGTGAGTCTACAGCTACACCTCTATTTGGAAGACAAGCGGAAATAATCCATACTATCCATACTAATAACCCATACTTCCATACTAATATTATAAATGCGAAAGTGTGTCTGTCTGTCTGTCTGTTACCTCTTCACGCCTAAACCGCCGAACCGATTTAGATGAAATTTGGTATACAGATAGTTTGAGCCCCGGGGAAGGACAAATGGTAGTTTTTATATCTGAGGGGCTGAAATTGGGGGTGGAAATTTGTATGGAGCTACTTAAACTGCTGCACCGATTTAGATGAAATTTGGTATATAAATAGTTTGAGTCCCGGGGAAGGACATATAGTAGGTTTTATCCCGGAAATCACCCCCTAAGGGGGTGAAAAGGGGGGGTGAATATTTGGATGTAATCTATTTTGATTAAATTTGGTGTAGATATAGGTTAAGTCCTGGGAAAGGACATGGGATAGTTTTTACCCCAGAAATCATCCCCTAAGGGGGTGAAATTAGGGGTGAAAATTCGAATGGAACCCATTTTAATAAAATTTGGTATAGAGATAGCTTGAGTCCTGGGAAAGGACATAGGATAGTTTTAAGGCGACGTGAGCTCCAAAAACTGATTTTTAAAAAATCGTAGCTCTTGTTTGGATTATAATACGGCTGCCTTAAATTTAATTAGCAATCTTAAGGCCTTTCTCGAGGGAAATCAGCTATTCGAATCTTGAGTTTTTGACTTTCGCTCGATAGAAAAAAATCACGAACATAAGTCTAAAATACACTTAAAAAAATCATAACAAATTATGCACAACAGTTAAACATATTAAAATTGATTCTAAAAATCGGCAATGTCATGTTTGAGGGAAATCAGCAATTACTTTTTTATTTTTTAAAACGCACAAAAAATTAATATTAAAAAACATGATATCCGCGCTTCCAAACACGCACTTCCATCTCGCTCACGCTTATGCTCAGTGAGAGGGAGAGAAGACCATGAACCTACGTCCCCTTAATTCCGGAAATCACTCCCCAAGGGGGTGACATGGGGGGTAAAATTTTGGATGAATCCCGTTTAGATGAAATTTGGTATAAAGGTCGTTTGAGTCCCGAAGAATGACATTATGTAGATAGTTTTTATCCCGAAAATCATTCCCTAAGGGTATGAAATAGGGGGTGAAAGTTTGGATAAAATCCATGTACCTAGATGAAATTTGGTATAGAGATAATTTGAGACCCTTCGAAGGATATATAGAATAGTTTTCGCCTCGGAAATCATCCCTTAAGATGGTGGAAGTTTGTTTGCATTATATTTTCTAAGTAAAAGTTCTACGCGGACGAAGTCGCAGGCAACAGCTAGTACTTATAATATTTATATCGGATGCATACATTCATTTCGATTAATTTAAGTCGCAGTGTCGCAAACAGAGACGAGCTCATCTGACAACATAAGGCCTAATGAAATGAATAATCATTCGTAATACATATTTACATAAGTATTATTGTCGCAGTAGATAATACAAGTTCTCCCTTTCGGAGAAAATGTACACTAAATTTAGCGTAATTGTACATTTTGCTCTGAACGATTGAATAAAAACAGTGTATACGCAAAAAAATACATTGCAGTACCTATGCGTACACAAAATGTATGCCTTTATAAATAATATTGTAGATTTTTGTTTCTCAATATAACAGTTTGCAAGAAAGAAAGAAACATTTAGTCAAGACAAAAAAAGCGTTTGCTAACGCTACTAAATCAATCTGGACGTGCATGTCTGCGTAATAACCAGCCCCAAGGTTAGGACAAACATACAGCCAAACAGACATTCTGACGGACAGGCGGGATGACGAACGGATGGATAGACGGATGGGCATGACGATATTTTCAACTTGCTTTTGCTCGCGAAGTCGCGTCCACGTGATATTTCATACTGAATGCCACTCCCAATTTCTACCCTTTAGAGTTTACATCAGCCAAATTTCATCCAAATCCATTAAGCCGTTCTTGCGTAATTGAGTATCAAACATCTAAACTTTTAAATTCACGCTTCATTCGCGTAGTTATTACAAAAAACACACGAATAATTCTGCAATTAGCCCGTGCTGTAAATAACACGACACACGTATGTACATAATTCTAGCCGCTGAATACTAGTGGCATTACGATTCGACGTGTTTTAATTGAACTTGACTTACTTGACTTAAGTTCCTAAGTCCCCTGGACTGAGGACGTCCACAATGCGTCGCCAACCCAATCGGTCTTGAGCTTCACGCTTCATTTCACTCCAGGTCTTCTTTATGGCTTTCGCTTCTGCAATGATCGTCCGCCGCCAGGTCTGCTTAGAGCGGCCACGTTTGCAGAACTGCCTTGGGCATTCCAGTACAAGGCTTGCCTCGGTATATGGTCCGGGTACCTTCGGAGGGTGTGGCCAATTCATTTCCATTTGCGGCGTTTGATCTGCTGGTCGATCGGATTCTCATTGCAGCGTTCCCAGAAATTGGCGTCTGATATATTCTCGGGCCAGTAAATACCGAGAATCCGGCGGAGGCACCGGTTGATGTAGACCAGCAGTAGGCGTGAGATGTCTTTTGTGACCTTCCACGTCTCGCAGGAAGCAAGTCTTCTGAAGAGTTCGAAACACCTCGCCTGTTCATACCCGCATTTTATAGTATTATTTTAAACACGACCCACATAGTTTAAATTCAAGGGATAGTGCACTTTTCCGACGCTACTGAACCAATCTAGACGTGCATGCTCGCGTCATAACCAGCCTGACGGTCCCATTTCACGGATAATTTTGCAATTAGCCCGTGCTGTTAATAACACGACACACGTACAAAATTCTAGCCGCTGACTACTAGTGGCATTACGTTTAGACGTGTTTTAATTGAACTTAGACTTATTATTATTTTTCAAACATAAACAAGATGATAACTTACATTAACTAAGTTAATCAAAATTAAGATTAATCTAAGGAAGCCCCTCGAGACATGGGCCGGGCCCTAAAAGAGCATCACCTATTCAGTGTCATGCCTCGTAAGGCCCATAGGCCTAAATTTCCAGCTCCTAAAATTTCTGGAATGCAATTTGAACCCTGTTTTTGGGAAAGAAAATTCAAACTATTTTTACAAGCTTTATATTAACTTGCACTGTTCGTATGTATGCAAATATGTAAGTTGTCCGTCAAAATTTGCAATCCATTTTTCCATCCAAATCTGAAATTTTGCAAGCATATGCATATCGCATGACAATGCAATATTATGATGACTTGGAGCTGATCTGATGCTGGAGCTGGAAGGTGGCCATAGGAACTCCGCAATAAAACGACACAACCCCATCGAGTTTGGGCTCGTTAGAATCATCTCAATGAGTAGTTGATGATGGTATGCAGAAAAGTACAGTCGGCAATAAAAGCTTGTACCAAAAAGGAAATTTTTGACAGAAACTTATTTATTTATGCCCTATTTTAGGACACTGGGCAGTTATTACAATTGTCCCAAATATAGCTTGGACCTTATGAGGTTAGTAACCGGCGTCATTCTTGATGCTTTCCAACAATATGGATAGATGGACTGATTGATGGAGAGGTTAAAAACGTGTAACAAAGGAGTCATAGAGGCACAATCTTTAGCCAAAAATACAGGGATGCCAGGTCCTCCAGTCGAACGAGGCTTAAGCTTCTATACCTACATCTCTTGGAAAATGTGTGCCCAAGTATTGCCTATGTTTTTATTGTCGTAATGTATTGATGTCATTTTAATGATACCATCATTCTTTGAGCGTTATTCCCAGTTGTGCCCCTATAGGAGCCCGGGGTCCCCTTTGACACCTAATCCCAAGATTTGGCATATGCACTAGTTTAACGAAAGAGACTGCCATCTGACCTTCCAACCCAGAGGGAAAACTAGAACTTATTGGAATTAGACCGGTTTCCTCACGATGTTTTCCTTCACTGAAAAGCTAACGGTAAATATTCCGTACATACGTTCCTAAAAACTCATTGGTACGAGCCGGGATTCGAACCCACGACCGCCGCTTGACAGCCGCATGCCTGCACCACTAGGCTACCGTAGCGTATTTTCCACTAGGTGTCATTTATTGATACTATTGTTAATTAATTGTATTTGTCAGCTCTGACATGTGAGACCTACTAGCAGACAGACAGACAATACAAAACGGCACACGGAACAAAAAAAAAGGCACAGAAACTATAAATAATGTAGACGTTAGTTAGTTAGTTACACTGGGCGTTTTTCCGCAAGTCGACTTTCAAATCCATAGTGCCTATTTTGCGTGAAAGGTGGTGTGGCGCTACTCTAACCACCGCAGCTCGTCTAGTAAGTTGGTGAGTGCCTTGGTATTGCTGACTACTTCTACCTGCTTGCAGTCCAGTGGTATATGTTTAGTCGTTTCTTCTGCCTCCATGCACGCTCTGCACATGGGCATGTAATGTAGACGTATAAGCTTTTAATTTGGCTATGATATCCTAAAAACGCCCGTGACAGTACATAATCGAGCAAGTGAGCGAAGCGAACGAAGTTCTATGCTTCAGGTTGGGCCGAAAATCGTTCGTATGTCCGGTATCTGTCCCGCTGTCACGCTGTCACGCTGTCCAGCTGTTCTCCTCTACAAGTCGCCTTTCTCAACCAATTCTCGTGAAATTTTGTGAGCAGGTTCGGTAAATATAGATTTTTGTGTCAAGTAAATTATTCGAAAAACAAAAAGCGGCCAAGTGCTAGTCGGACTCGCACATGAAGGGTTCCGTAAAATAGCTTGCGGTTTACGATTTAACGTATTAAAAAAAAACTGCTTACTAGATCTCGTTCAAACCAATTTTCGGTGGAAGTTTGCATGGTAATGTACATCATATATTTTTTTTAGTTTTATGATTCTCTTATTTTAGAAGTTACAGGGGGGGGGGGCACACATTTTACCACTTTGGAAGTGTCTCTCGCGCAAACTATTCAGTTAAGAAAAAAATGATATAAAAAACCTCAATATAATTTTTGAAGACCTATCCATAGATACCCCACACGTATGGGTTTGATGAAAAAAATTTTTTTGAGTTTCAGTTCTGAGTATGGGGACCCCCAAAACTTACTGTTTTTTTTTATTTTTTGAGTGAAAATCTTAATGCGGTTAACATAATACATCTACTTACCAAGTTTCAACAGTATAGCTCTTATAGTTTCGGAAAAAAGTGGCTGTGACATACGGACGGACAGACTGACAGACAGACAGACAGACAGACAGACATGACGAATCTATAAGGGTTCCGTTTTTTGCCATTTGGCTACGGAACCCTAAAAAGAACTGGCTCACGAGTTTTGCAGCTCACATAGTCACTAGTTGTAAGAAGTTCCGCATGGTTGTGCGAAAACTGCAAACGTTAAACTTCAAGTAATCAAGTAATTTATTAGCATTCATGTTGTTACATAAAGGTGGTAGGTGTAACAATATGGACGTATCAAACATTGAAATTAAATACTAACTTAAAAACTAACAAAGCTTAAAGTAATATAAAATTAGCTATAACAAATCTCTTTGAGCCGAATTGTAGTTAATGTTTGTTTGTGTTAGGTTACTAGTAGTTATATAATAACTTACTTTGTTAAAGTAATTTGTCTTCTAAGTATTCACTAATAGAATAATACGCTTTATTTAGAAGAATTTGTTTTACTTGGCTTATAAATTTATTTTCTTTACTTTCTTTTTTAATTTTTTCTGGTAGTTTATTATATAATTTTATGGACATTATTATAGGGCCGGATGAGTGGAGTTTTAATCGGGAGGGTGGTGCTATTAATCTGGTTTTATTTCTTAATGCATATGGTACAGGTGTGTCTTCTCGTAGAATTCTGAGTATTTGCGAACAAATTTACATATTTCTAAGATGTATAAGGATGGTAGAGTGAGTATTCTGTGTTTGATAAAGTGCGGCTTACAACTGTCTATTTGTTTTAGGTTCACTAGTATTCTTATAAGCTTTTTCTGCAGGGTGAATATGGTGGAAGCATCGGTGCTATTTCAACTTGATATTGTGTTAACCACCAAGCAAACTGTATAATTCGGACGCGTACTTACGGCCGAACCGAACCACTCTAGAAGTACAACAGTTTGTCACGCTATAAACAATAAAATTACAATCTATTTCTAAACGATTTTTATCCTACGACCGATTCACAACCTAACGGCCTTGGAATAAGACTCATTTACATTCCACTACGTTTTAGCCGTCGATAATCTTATTTGGCGTGCAGCTTGCAACTTTCAAGGGTCACATAGTAAAAGAGCGTAAATCGCAAATTATCCCAATCAAAAATCGATTTTAATGGTGGCCGATTAAAATCCTAAATAGAATGGAGACTATTTGGTTTTCTGTCTTTAATAACACGTGGGTGTAGATGCGTATTCGGATAGGCAAGTTTCGCACGGACGCGACTGAGGCGAGTGCTTTTTGAAACAGATTGATATTGTATCATATTGTTAGGAGTTACAATTTATTGAGATGAAACTTTGTAACTAGATCAACGATTCTGAGCTCTATACGTTTAAGAGTACACGGTGCACAGCAGTGAAGGCTTTATGACGTGAATGACGAAATACCTAAATATGAGCTTAGCTGGAATAGTAGATTGTTATCAAGGGAGGAAAAATATGTATTTACGGCGAGGGTGGTATATTGAATCCTGGGTAAAGCAAAACATTCTACAATATAATCTAGAGCGTAACGAGGGATTCTAAGGTAAAATCTGCAGCGTATAGTTTACGCCCAAGACGGTAATAATTTTGCTACCGAGTGCGTCGCATATTGCTTTTCACGCCTACTATGAGAAAAAAAAATTATGAACTGTTATTTCAATAGAAAAATTAGGGACTGAAGTACAATCAACCAATTTGATTCCTAGGCCACCGTAGAACTCTGTAATTTTAACTGCTACATAGCGACGCAATAATCCTAGTAACCCTTATTGATATCGCATTTACAACGGCAAGGTTCTATGATGGCCTAAGGAATCAAATTTTGGTTGACCGTACAACTTTGATGTTGGATGACTCTTTTTGAATTACAGTACTCATCTAGGGCTGTTAAACCTCAGGTGGCGAATAGAACATTTTACGTCTACGGCCAGAGTGGCAATGTGTAACTTTTCGAACGAGAGTTTTACTCAACTGTGATCTTTTTCATCCAATAAATAAATAAATAAGTATTTGCGGACAATCTTACACAAATCAACCTAGTCCCAAACTAAGCTAATAAATGACATTTAGATCTACCTAAAGGACGTACCTACATAACGTTACGCAATTAACCAGCAGGGAACGGGTTATACCGCACGCGTCGTGTGATTCGATTATTTGCATGGTGAAAGAGCTGACAGACAAGTTGAGGAATGAATGGAAAACTGATAGTTACTAAACTTGAGGATTTTGTTAAGAATACAATTATATCGGCTTCTTTAGAGTTTTAATTCGAAAGGGATCTCACATCACTTTCGTTTTAACATGTAGAGAATATTATCATTATTTTGCGGTTTGACTGTGGAGAGCAGTTTAAATCTCTGAATTTAATACTTTGAACTTGAAAACATGCATTTGTCTCTTGTTGGGAATACTCTGTCTAAAGAGCTATTACAACTCGAAAGGCACAACACCTGCACAGTGACGAGAATCCTGACAGGACATTGCAAATTGGATAAACACCTGTTTCAAATGGGTATGAAGCAGGACGCAATTTGCAGGTTCTGCCAGGAGACAGAGGAGACAGCAATGCACATTCTCTGCCCCTGCGGACCACTCATGCACAAAAGAAGTACCTACCTACCTAGGGCGGCACATCGTGTATACCCAGAAGAGGTACAACACAATCACTGCCCAAATAATCTGGAATTTCCTGGAGGCAACGGACCTTAACGGTGAACTCTAAAGAAAGGGCTGCCACAATAGATCACTTGCTGATCGAAGCGGCATATTAAGGTCCACAAATCAAAATAATAATAATAATTAGGTGAGTTCTATAACCAATTAGGGTTGGCAATGAACACGTTACTCCTAAGTAGTTGCGTCCATAATCATATAGTCCGGTACGTAAACAGAATGCACCTTCGATAATTCACAAGAGCGCGATTTTTTGTTAATATTTAGAATATAATGAGTACTACTAGTAGTAAAAAGAGAAAGTGAATTTTAACGTGGATTTAGGTATGACACAGCATTTTCTTAGTGACCCTTGTAAATCCAGGGAAAGATTATACAAGTGGTATTTTTCTTCAATAGAGTGTCGCATTTAACTGTTACAACCTTCCCTATAAATTACTAAAACTTTCGCCAATGGATAACGTCAGTATAATCCAAAACGAATAAATAAAAATATTTCCTCTAAAAGATTATTCAAGTGAGTTTTGGTAACTGAATTGTGTTAAACACTATCAAAGATAACGACAGTTTGAATTAATAATATATTCATCAATAGGTTAAATTTATATGAATTAAATTAATTTTGAAAGCCTTCCACTAGTCACTTAAATATTTTTTTAGGAGATTTATATTTTTTTAAATCGTATCCGGTTTTGCTGACGTAATCTATTAACAAAATTATTAGAAAACGATAGGTCAGATTTTGAATAATCAAATGCGTTGCATTATTGGAGAAAACAATGACTTGTATAATCTTTTTGAAGTTTTACACGTGTTCCTAACAAAAAAAATCTGACTTGTGAATTATGTTAGTTTGACGACCATTTACAGTGTTCGCGTACTGGACTAATAAGTTCGACACCTAAAACGCACGGATTGCTTCAAAATGTACTTTACCCTGTATACTTTTCGCGTTTTGTTAAATAAAGTAATACAATGACAGAGTAGCAGACGTTTATTCAATTCAATTCAATCAATTTTATTTCGGATAAAGTCCATAAATAACAGACCTCATTATACGGATAGATCCCTGTGTGCTACGGCTTCATTACTTGCACTCTTCGCATTAACACAGAATAAATGCTTCCTCAGCTAAGAGATACAATTTTCAAGGGCTTTCAATCAGACGCTCGCGTCCTGATTTACTTTTCCTGTATAAAATAATCAACATCTTTATAGATGCCCCTGAATTGTTATACAATATAGACTTTCGTGTGCCTCGTAGAACAGAACGTAGTTGCCGCAGTAAAGCATTGTTCAGCATTGCACATAGCAGAACGAATCACGCACAAAATTCATATGTTAAACGCGCATGCCAGCTTTACAATAAAAAAATAAAATAAATAAATATTTGCGGACAATCTTACACAAATCATCCTAGTCCCAAACTAAGCAAAGCTTGTACTATGGGTACTAGACGACGATATAGATACTTATATAGAGAAATAAATACTTAAATACATACAAAACATCCATGACTCAGGAACAAATATTCGTGCTCATTACACAAATAAATGCCCTTACCGGGATTCGAACCCAGGACCTCTTGCTTCGTAGGCAGGGTCACTACCAACTAGGCTAAAGCGGTCGTCAAAAAGTGTATGAATGCAGATTTATTTGGCAGTTCGCTAGTAACATTTAAAAAACAAATTTATTCCTTGTTAAAATAATGTTAATATAGTGTAAACATAGTGTGTAATATAAAACATTAGATAATGGTAAAAGTTAAAAAAAATGTATTTTCTTTACATATTTACTTTACTTAAGGTTGTTGTACGAGTAATACTGTATAGGAATATAACTGTGCTAATTTATGTAATGATAACGGTTTTACCTAGTAATTTCGTTATGTTTATTTTAATAACAATAAGGAAACTGTAGGTCTAGTAATATTGTTACTGTATAGCTTCTAGCTAATCAATTTGTAAATAATATAAGACCGTTTGTTTCTAAATAATTAAAAAAAATTACGTACAGAAACTTCTCTGTCTAACAAAAGCGATGTTTGGCAGCTAGAAAACTCAAATGGCATCCCACTAAACCGCGTATATATACAGCCTGTATTTTTAATATTACCTCAAATTGTAACCAAACGGGATATGAACCGATTATGGAAGATTTTTTTCTTAACATCACTACTTTGTCTTACTGACGTGACGTCACAACTGTCACAAGTGACCCGCTTCGTCCAGGATGTGCCGAATGAGTGACCGCAATATATTGATGCACGATAAATTTACAAAGATTTATTCCTCGTTGGCTGTTAAGACTAACTTAAAATTTTCTTGCAACATCGGTTCATAGCCCTGAGCACCTTAATAAGTCTGGTTACAGTTTGAGGTAATATTAAAAATACAGGCTGTATTATGTTCTTTGGTCGTTATGTTTGTGTTTTATCGCTTCTGATGGTCAATCACGTAACGCATTTCTACGCGACAGCCGTCAGGTAGATCTAAATGTCACTTTTAGTATGGGAAAATGACAGTTGAATTGTCATACATAACTTACGTTCAAAAAGTTAAGTGATCATCCCTCGGCTCACGTATCACGCTAACTTGAACCGGGTTCGATTCCCAGCCCTGTATGAGGCCTTTTGAAAATCTTTGTATGCAGTTTTTGTTTTTACCCAAATTTTTCATATCTCTTGTAGTTTAAAATGTTCCCAGTACAGCCCCTTTTGAATAATACATCCTGTGTACAACTTAATAGTTTTTACGTTTATTGTTTCCATTCAAGGAAGGTTACGGTTATTGAACCTGTTCATAAAATTTCGCGAGAATGAGAAATGCGACCTGTAGCTGGACAGCCGGACATACGAAATATATTTTCCCAAGCTGAAACTGAGAACTTCGTTAACTTTATAAATGCTCATTTCAACAGTTTAATCTTATTTGTCCAAATCAGATGACAACGCCCATTATTCTGCACCTCGTTAAATAAATTTAACGTATTTTTTTTAATCAAGCCATATTAAAAAAAAACGGAACATTGTGAGTCAGACTCGACCACCCTGACCTTGAAAAAAAAAAAAAAGACAGGAGCCGGCAGCTCAGCAAGCGAGCGACCGCTCACGTCCCCATAGATTATAGAAAATTAGTTTTAAGAATAGTTGTAAGACAGGACAAAATGAAACCACTTTTAAATTTATATTAAATTTATTATGTACGCACACACTAACAAGCACACAGCACAAACAACATGACACTTATACAGATCTTTCAGACAGACATAGGTAGATTGTAAGTGGGTCATTGTCGGTCACAAAAACAAAAATCATCTTTCCGGTGGTCAATAGTTAAGGGCTTATGCTCATATATAATATGTTTTTATCACATAGAATTATAGAAGGGGCAACGCCGTTTATGCGGATTAAGAGATCAACCAAAAATTAGGCTTTAACTTTAGCCCTTAACTTTGGCAATGTCCACCGAAGAGACGCGAACCTAAATCTGACAATGACCCAGGTAGCTGACACACCCACAGGCCGAACACACCACCTGCCTGATGGACATATTTAATGTAACATATAAACTAGAGAAATAAACACCTTTCTAATTTCTAATTCTGTACTTGTAGAATAAGACGATATTACTTGCCAAATTCCAATTTCTAGGTTAACGGAGAGTACCCTCTATAAATTTTGATAACCTTGTGAGTGTCGAAATAATACAGGTTTTATGCGGCATAAACGGCTGTGTTTTTTTTACGTTAAATTAGAAGTTTGATTTTCTCACAGCTTTAAGATATTGTTGACCTGAGTACTTATATGGTTTTAATTTCAAATCGTTATCTCGACGCGTTGCTGAGATAAAGGGTCTTGACAGACAGACAAAAGGACAACAAATAAAATAAATAAATATTTGCGGATAATCTTACACAAATCAACCTACTCCCAAACTAAGCAAAGCTTATGTACAGTCGCCATCACATACATCGGTACACTATAGGTGTTCAAAAATATCGGCACATGCACCCTAATACCTTGAAAATAGAGGTGTGTTCCGATGTTTGTGACGTGCTTATTTGTGACGATGTATGTGATGGCGACTGTACTATGGGTACTAGCTAGACGAAGATAAACATACCTACTTATATATATACCTACTTATATAGGTAGGTAAATAAAATACTACAAAGTGATCATATAAGGGTTCCGTTTTTTTAATTTTGAGGTAAGTACGGAACCCTAAATATTACAAAAGAGTTTTAGGTAGCCTACTGGTTCAGGCATGAGGCTGTCAAGCGGCGGTCGTGGGTTTGAATCCCGGCTCGTAGGGTCATTTCGCCGGTTACGCGACCACCTTCGGTTAGCGACCACTTGAAGAACATGGTTTTTTCAATTGAAGATAACATCAATTCTACAGAGCCTATTGAAACAGTCAGCCGTATGCCTTGTTGTTTGTAATTATGGAATAGGAATTTGCAAAAAAAACGAGAAAATGTGCTTTTAGTCCACCAAGTCAGCTAAGTGATCGCTAACCGGCACATGAAATTAGGTGGTCGCCAACCGGCGAAATTACCTACCTACCAATAAGTTATTTGGAACTTATGAACGGAATATTTACCGTTAGCTTTTCGGTGAAAGAAAACATCGTTAGAAAACCGATCTAATCCCAATAAGGTCTAGTTTTCCCTCTGGGTTGGAAAGACAGATGTCAGTCGCTTTTGTAAAACTAGTTCCTGTGCCAAATCTTGGGGATTAGGTGTGAAAGCGGACCCCGGGCTCTTTTAGAGCACAACCGGGAATAACGCTAGGATGATAGCTATACTGTTTTTGATGAAAGTGGTTACCTTTGTCTCACGTTGTTCATATAAGTAGTTTACTTTTACGATATGTATACATTTTTCGCCTTAAAATAGGAATAAGGTGCAAAAGTGCTTACATATTATTATCTAAAGTCAACTGTACGTATCTATATAAACAACATAAGAACACAAACACGATAGCGAGATCGTTAGCCACTGAATAGCGGAACTCTGAATACGAGAGCGCTATCTTCAGTGGCTACAGCGAATGCGAATCCACTGCAAAATATCCTAAATGCCTTACAAATCGAAGGGTCTTACATTGTTCTGCACTTGAAGTAAAGAAATACAGTATCAACTTGCTCCGATTTATGATATTTCGAACAAGACTGAATGCAAAATGGGATATATTGTTCCAGTATATTAGAATATGTATGCTTATGACTAAGATGTCAGCAGGAAGGTCAAATTGAAATTAAAAGGGTCAATGTCAGGGTCAGGTAGACTTACTTTACATTCCAAATTGGTTTCAGTGCTTCGCGCGCTCTAATATTCCAATTAATACAATGCAGTATTATGAATTATGTTCCGATCATGCCAGTCACATAGTCACTTTACATACCTATGGGTCCAGTAGCAAATTAAGGCTTGAAAATTAGGCTTAGAATAAGCCTTTCAAAAAAGTGTACAGCTTTTTAATACTTTTTGAAACCTATGTCACCAACTCAGCTCAAGAAAGAACTCCATAGCTTTATAGTTTGGGCTTGAGACTCCTTTAAAGCCTTTTAAGGTACGAGTCTTTTTTTTTAGTCTAGGAACACTTTTTAAAATGCCTTAAAAAATTGGATGCCGTCTTTTTTTCTTATCATGCATAAACATACATTAAATAATACCTTCTATTAGTGTTTAAAGCCGAAGCGTAAAGCGTTTCAGCCCTGATCGTTACAAGGATTAGGTGTGTCTCTGAGAATTCTACAGTAACAGACATTTTCCTTAGCTGGGTTCTCTGTCAGTCAGAGCCGAGAAAGTTGAACGCAACTAACAAAATCGTATGGAGATGCGACTTTCTGGCTCAGCGGCAATTTCGTCCTCTTAGTTTATGCCCCGCACCACACATATATCGTCTTGCCAACAATCGTAAAACGTAAGCCAAGACAGGTAACTACAGAGCCAGCCGTGTTTCTGTCCCCGCGTATTTATAATTAGTAAACAAGAATGTCTGGAGTCTTAACCGATTTTGCAAATAGTACTTTGTACCTGACCTTTGCAGCGGAGCACCTTTTCCTATGGTGAAAACGTGCAGAATACAGATCTTTAATATTGATAAAAGTACATTTTACAAGTCATCATTACCAAATAAAATAAAATTAAATTAAATTAGGTACACACAGTCACACATTACAGTAGATCTTTCCGAATGTGCAAAACTCGTCAATTGAGTAACATGCCTGTTCCATAAGCAATGATTTAAGCTGGTTCTTGAATATACTATTGCTGGTTGAGTTATTTATGTCAGTCGGGAGCGAGTTGTATAGGGTGGGCCCCATGATGGGCCAGCGGCTCGGAACGATCAGCAGAGGTCGCCTACGGGACGAACTCAGTTTGTAGTGATGCATGTTGTTTCTCAGGCAGTCAGTACATACATGCATGGTAAGGTGAAAATGTTTTTTTAAATAGCGTCTGTGCAGAATAGAACATCAATGTGTATAACGATCTCGTTCTTTAATATTAATATAATAGGTATAACAATCTATATTTATGTAATGTAAATATTTCTAAAAAGTGATCGGCGCTGGCGCTTCGCCGGCTGCTACCGCGGCACGCTGGCTTCATTCGCTCGGCTCGCTCGCTGTATGGTTGCTGTTCTTCCAAACACTCCTTATCGCTCGTCGTCGTACCTACCTGAGATCTTCATTATGGTAGAATATGCTGTAAGTTGAGGGTTATTACAAGTGAATTCTTAAGTCTATCAGCACCTCTACGTTCGAACGCTAGCGCCATTCAGTGAACTCCTGGCTTATTCACAGCATTCTAGCTTATCTTGCACTTGGAACTCATGCTACGCATAATCGGAGGTCAGACTAATTTTCTGATTCTCCTCAAGCGAGAGGGTTTGCCATAGTTAACATTTGGCCTGAATTCGAAAGTGTCAAATTTTTACGATTATTATACAAACAAACCTTTATGGGACTTTATGGCGCTCTAACACATAGATCACACGGATCTTAAAAGTATTTTACTTCGAAAGATAATATTATGGATATTGATAGGATCCCGCTTACACATAACATTTGCCCTTACCGGGATTCACACCCAAGACCGCTAGCTTTGCAGGCAGACCTACCAACTAGACTAGGCCGTTAAACAAAACACTATCATTCAACCATTAACTAATCGTGATGTGCAAGTATATGTGCGCTTATAAAAATCTTATTCGGGGGCACGGCGTGCCAGTCATTTGCATTTTAATGTGGTTCTGATCTCGTATGTACCTACACAATATTAACAGGAAGTGTATACAACGCGTTAAAAATACAGTACATTATGCTTTTACCAGCATTTGATGGGAAACTCGAACCACTACTGGATTTTATATTACGCTCCTTTACAGTAGCGATAAAAATTGCACATCGGCCTTTGGAAAGTGACAATAGTGTGACAATGAGTGTGACTATGACAACGCTCTTCAAAGCCGAAATACCCGATGTGCCATCTTTATCGCCGGGTACTATAGGTACATAGTGTTTTGCGTCGCTTCATACTGAGTGCTGACATCCTGTTTAACGTCCTCATATTTAGCCTATTCTACTTATTGTTTTTTGATTGTGTAAATGTAACGATAAATTAAGTGTACCTATCTTCTTTTTTAGGGTTCCGTACTCAAAGAGTAAAACGGGACCCTATTACTGAGACTTCGTTGTCCGTCCGTCTGTCTGTCACCAGGCTGTATCTCACTGATACCGTGATAACCAGGCTGTATCTCACTGATACCGTGATAGTTCCAGCTGAAATTTTCACAGATGATGTAATTCTGTTGCCGCTATAACAACAAACTAAAAATACTAAAAACAGAATAAAGTAAATATTTTTATTGATAATGGTACGGAACCCTTCGTGCGTGAGTCCGACTCGCACTTGGCCGGTTTTTTCGCAATTAAAGGATGACTCACGCTAGAACGGGCCGCTTAGAAAACGGCCCAGGCTGGAGACGGCCCGTTTTAGCGTGAGTCATCCTTTAATCTTATTTTAAAAAGGTGAAAAATGTACACATCCTTTACTTCGACTGTACGACATGATAATATTACGAGTATGTTGTTTGGATATGGATACCGTTTTCATATTATTTTTCATTTACGACGCAACACAAGATGAATACCTTAATGTGGTTATCATACCTACTGGCTGGCTGGCTCGTGTTATCATAATTCGATCCGACAAAACGGAACCGGAAGGCGGTATGGAACGGACTTAGAAACAATAGAAGAGCACGAAATATTATATTTTTTAAATGTGCACATTATTTAACAATTTGCCCCAAGCGAGATTGAATCTACCTCGGTCAGTGGCCTCGCATAGCTGCTTTTTTCGTACATTTGATACCTAGCTGGCTTTTCACCGTCTTGAGCGATTATAGACGCCATTACATATAACCCGACTAAACATAAAATTCGGCATTCAATCATTTTGCCACTTCATTGTTAACATTTGGTGACTAATCCAATGTTTACGGTTGTCATTGTTTGCTGGCCAACGCACGGACGCTAGACGTGGCACTGCTGACATGGGCAAATGCGTAGTGAAGCCAGCGTCCGAGGACCTGCCAGCGCTCGTTCTGAACTTGGTAGATACAGTGTACCGTATATAAGTCATCCTGACGACTGCGTCCTCACAAAAAATGTCGATTCTTTTTTTTGAAGCTAAATATCGCTTTCAATTTAAATTTTCAAACACCATAGTCATATAAAATAACTTGTTCTTCTTATTGTAAATATTTCTTTATTTATATTGATTCATTTTACATCTCGCATCCACCATCGCTTCAATCCAGTCTGTCAATTTTTTTCTTAAAAACCGCCAACTGTCTTGCGCTTGAACCATAGTACCCATAATGCCACTCCTGTCGCTGTCTTGTCCGACCTTATTCTTGACGTATCGGCGTTTATTAATATCGTTGATTATAAAATAGCTAACATTAGTTCTAGAATACAATTCGGTAAAATAACTTCAACAAAAAATCAAGATTCTGTTTTTATTTTATTAGGGTTCCGTAGCCAAATGGCAAAAAACGGAACCCTTATAGATTCGTCATGTCTGTCTGTCTGTCTGTCTGTCGGTCCGTCCGTATGTCACAGCCACTTTTTTCCGAAACTATAAGAGCTATAGGTACTGTTGAAACTTAGTTAGTAGATGTATTATGTAAACCGCATTAAGATTTTTACACAAAAATATAAAAAAAACAATAAATTTTGGGGTTTCCCATACTAAGAACTGAAACTCAAAAATGTTTTTTTCTTCAAACCCATACGTGTGGGGTATTTATGGATAGGTCTTCAAAAATGATATTGAGATTTTTAACATCATTTTTTTCTAAACTGAATAGTTTGCGCGAGAGACACTTCCAAAGTGGTAACATGTGTGTGTGTCCCCCCCCCCTGTAACTTCTAAAATAAGAAAATGATAAAAAAAATATATGATGTACATTACCATGCAAACTTTCAACGAAAATTTTTTTGAACGAGATCTTGTAAGTAGTTTTTTTTTAATACGTCATAAATCGTAAAAAGCAATTTATTTAACGGAACCCTTCATGTGCGAGTCCGACTCGCACTTGGCCGCTTTTTTTTTATTTAAAGAATCTTGTAAAAATTACAATGTCACTCTATAATGCAACTTACTAACTATTACAAATCAAATTCTTAACACTAATGCACCCTAGCAGCCGGCGGTCCTTTCCGTCCACCAGAACCAAGCCATATTATTGGTTTTAAGCCTTGGCTTAAAACCAACACCCTGTTACAGACAACATTCTATTTTAAAATGAAGTTTTGATGTCCCTTCCAGTCCCATACATCTCGGAGTCAGTATTGACTACAGCAGCTGTATTAGGCCTCGCCCGGATCCTTTGATCCTGAGCACAAAGGACTACTTACGACTCGGAGCATATTGCCCTAGTGCCGGCCCGCGGCGCTGTATGTCCGTGAGATTCAATTTCAGATGCTATGTAAAAACTATAAGTTGGAACTTGCTAGTTCAGCAGTAGGAAGTAGAAAACGTTGGGATGTATTTTTCTATATGAATATCACAAAGAGGAAAATAATGTTAAATTGTAAAGTAAGGGTCTAAGTTTGTCTGTAGTTCCAGAAACAACTAATATGATTTAAAAAAATCTTTCACCAATAAATATAATAGACTTTCAGGATGGCCATAGGCTCTTTGTTATCCTGTGGTTCCGTCTGGGTTAGAACGTGAACGTTTGTATGCAATTCACCATTAGTAAGGCAATGAATATTTGCTTTTTGTTAGTGTCTGAAACTGCTTGCGGTTTTCAGTGGACATTATATTTGCAATTCTGTTTAGAAAAAACGACGGGAAAACACTGACATTTTCACGTTTTACGATTGTGTTTAATACAGCTTAATTCCAATTTTCCACAAGCAGTATACTACTTAGCCTCAGCTGGAATGGCAATTTCCGGCTTCGTATTAATTGAACGGACTCCCAAGGTTGCCCTTTTAAAACAAATACTAAGCCTGCTTCCAAGCCTCGACACTAATGAACTATTAGAAGTTTTACAGAAAAGGGTAAATAGTTAAATCATGGTGTAGAATGTTAACACATTCTACATTTAAAAGGAATAGTTTCTTAGTTAGCGCGCCATCGTTCAAGCACGCGATAATAACTAACAATCAATAACGACACACGCTAATGTTCAGTGTTAGGGATGTGAATGGGAAAAATCACAATAAAAAAACCTTTAATGACTTACACTTGACACAAACAAAACAGTTACAATGAAAAACAAACCAATTGCATGTAGATAGAGGGACATAACAAAAGGCGGTAGTATAGCTTAAAAGCGATAAGAAGGTGGTGCAGAGATTATATTTAACCAAAAACTAAAATAATTATTTGCCGCTCCTACCTAAGATACATAATATATACTCTACCTGCGCCTGCGGCCGCCGAGCTGTTGCAAGTGCCCCGACATGCGATCCTAGTATAAGTCATTATTTCAGACTTTTCGCTTAATAAACTTCGGAGATAGGAGGGAATGGTATTTTTTTCTACATATTCCTTAATAAATCAAAATTTAACCACTGTAGAAACAAAATAAAAACGGTTTTGGAAATCGCAACTCAAGCCCTTTCATATGATACCCCATTTGATCTATTTACAAGACTTTGATTTGTTAACCCACCTCATATTCGTCATTTAAACAGTTTTTTTTTTATTTTTTTTAAAGATACATGTTTAATTAAATAATCATAATATAAAATACATTATAAAATAATTCTAGCCTAAATATGTACATCCTAACCAAAAAAAATAACAAAACTACATAATTTACAAATAAAAAACCGCCTCTAAATCGGTGCTGTGCGGCAAGGTGCCCATAAGGCTGGCGGCATTACCGCGCTGGATAGCAATGCTGATCCGTTGCGCGAGATAGCCGCCAGCCCTCTGGTCACCACTTGCTTCCACGACTCGCTTCGCGAGCTCTTTGAACACTGCGTGTGCCCCAGGCCCCCACGGCCCAAGCGTTTCAACCCCAAACGGCTCAAACATGCAGCCAGAATCAATGGCTGCATATTTGCGCCGCTTGAGGTTTTCAGCTGTGTTAGCGGCAGCCCCAGCCCTTGTGAAAGTCCCTGAAAGATTGGACGGGGCAAGGGTATCCACACATGTGGCATCCCATACTAGGGGCCGTCCCAACTTCCCCCTGGAAGTTGGGACGGCCAGGGAAACAAACCAGGGTCATGCCATCGGGCCTCTTGCCGTCGTCCCGCGCGAGACCCGATGGTTCTAGAACTGCCGGCACACCGGCAGTGACGAGCGCCCGGCGCAAAATATCGTTCAGGCTGGTATGCCGCGATGTCCGGCCGGCGCTTTTAGTGCACAACAAGCCGTGTAAGCCTAAACGAGTGACTTTTACACCGCAGTGGCAACAGAAAATTAAAATGTATATTTATTTTTTTCATTTTCCATACACCCTTTTAACAGTTGTTCCAAATTTCAAATTGATAGCGTAAGTACCTAGTTCCTGAGATATTTATCGTTGTGACAGACGGACGGATGGACAGAGTCGCACCATAAGGGTTCCTTTTTTGCCTTTTTGGTACGGAACCCTAAAAACCATTAAAATTTATCTTGTGTCCCGGGGCTTCTTAGCGCGTTTACTGCCCTCGTAGAAAAAAGGCTGAGTAGTGAGTATGGCTGCATCAGACGCTTCAATCTGAAACCATGTTAATTTCTGTCCATTGCCATTTATTCATTGCTAAAATATGGTTTGGAATTAAAAGTTTTATGTTTCAAGATAATGATGATGAATATGTTGATGTACGTTAGGAAACACATCAGGACTCGAAAAAAAAACTATAGGATATAATAATTACTAACATAGCCTTTCTGGATAATACTAACAAATAATGGATCTTGATATCTGATTTAATAAATGAATTTAATTGAATAAATATTTATAAAAAATGGGTAAACATATTGGACATATCATAACGGTCCTACTAGTAGATATAGAGTCTTTTCTAGATTTATAATGGCGCTTTAATACTGGTGACTGTTCAGCAACCTTTTGTAGGAAGTAGTCCTTATTTCTCATTTTCTCATTTATTTGTGCAATAAGTATTAAAAACAATCACATCCCTAGTATTATTAAGGGAAGTAGAAAAACTGATGAAATCTCAATTAGCACGCTAGATGGTGGACGGTGATAAAGAAACTTAATAATCTTAATATGAACTTACGTAAACGCCTGTTTAAAAGTATTTTGCAGGTGGAAAATATATAATCATTTATGAATGATCAAATAAGTTCATGGATTTTAATGCCCCATGATTTATTTATTCGTATGGCTAATTCAATCGTTCTTATAATCTAATGGTCATCTGCTGGACCCATTGGATAGCCTCGTCATTTTCCAAGGTGAACAAGTCCTCCAGTTGCCCGCTGTACTTGGTGAGCGGGCACGCACTGATGATGTGCCCCATGATGACGATAAGATTGTAATGAAACGGATTGTATAAATATTTTGTAATCATTTTGAATTTGAAATCTTAATTGGAAGCCTCAACTAGTTGGGTAGTGTCAATAACAGATATATTATATTTTTGTTTTTATTTGTTTTTCTCTCCAAAGGAGGGTATTTTCCTTCCATACCCGCGGGCTTTTGGCCAAACGAATATAGAAGGTATGTATGTTACCTAACGACTACCTAATGTTGTTCTAAAGCTAAAAATTTGCGTACTACTCGTATTCTGCATGTGTTCATAATTACAGCTTTTTGTAGGAGGATGTATGTAAGTGGATGGACACCGAGGGTTTTTAAGGCTGGAGTGGAGGGTGCGTGGAATAACACCTGTAGATGAAATTACGATTGGAATAGTCTTCGCCGTATTTACTTATTATTAACCTCTGATATAAGTAAGAAACTAAAAATTTTGAGATTTAAAAATTGCCATTTTAAAAAAGTGGGAGCTAAATAATAAATAACATATTGTTATATAGGCAAGTACTTCAGACATTTCATTAACACAATAAATTCTAGCTCCCAACATGTATTTTAACTACCACTCGGCTGTTCAGGGTGCAATCAAAAACTCCAAACAAAGCAATATTTATTAAAAAGCGGGAACTGAGCATTCCACTAATGACTTGGACGTGAATGAAGCGTGGAACAATAGGGCGTTTTGCGCCCGGTACTTATGTGGTATATTAGTGGGAAAAATTGTTATTTATTTACCAAATACCAACGCACTCCATATTGCTTTTCGTTGAGTAGATGTCAAAGGTTTTGGTAAGAATGCAAGCCGCTCTATCTCGATTTTCGTCTTAAATACTACTAATAAGTCCACGGTTAAACTCGCGTATTAAATCTCACTACGGCCAACATGTTTCGAACTTTTGGGAGTTCTTCTTCAGGATGAGCGTTTTCGCGACAATGTCGCTTGAATTGAAGCTCTTGCTGAGTTTAGCCGTGGATTCATTATGAGTATTTTAGACATGTTTTACGAAAGTTTAAATACCTTAAGCTTGTTAAGGATAATTCACAGTGTATATATCGTTCCGAGCCCAAGCCCTGAAAGGTCTTCGGAAGGCCAAGAAATTATCTAACAAAAAATCATAGAAAATTAAAGGACCTCAGTATTGTCTCGGTTGCATATAAATAAAGAACCCAGTGGTCCACTTGCCACCTAAACTATTGTACAGTCGCCATCACATACATCGGAGCAAACAAGCACGTCACAAACATCGGAACACACCTCTATTTTCAAGGCATTAGAGTGCATGTGCCGATATTTTTGAACAGAGGGTGTACGTATGTATGTGATGGCGACTGTTAGCATTGGTTTTTTTCGGACAACCATCACCTTTTAACCCAGAGGGGAAAAAATACCTTGCTAGAAAGAAAGAAAAAGTAACAAATAATTAAAGCATTTATTCGTGACAAAAATACATAAAAGCAAACTCTAGACACATACGTACATACACATTTGTCACGAAATGGTCACAAAGTCTGGTCTTCCTTGGCCGGTCTTCTGTTGTGTGTGACCATTAAGTGGAACACGGAACAATGGCGCCACGAATGTTAGGATTAGAAGCGGCATCAAGTGAGAGGGATACTTGATTGTTAGAAGTTTTGAGGACTAACTCGGCTCGCTGTTGTCATAGACAACAATCGGGATCTCCACTTAATGATCTTTCCAAACGATCTCAAAGCGGTTATTGATGTTTTTTCGGCTATTCTGTGTCTAATGTCAAAGCTTTTGAAATGATGAACGGATGGGTGCCCACATTTATGGAATTTAACCAAAACGGTAAGCCGAATACCTATTATTGTTGCTATCTTTTAAGTACTTATTCACCTTTGTCTGTTGTCATCGATTGCATACATTAATATCGAAACGGCTGCGGCGTTGGCTATGCTAATATGACGATCAAAGTGCAAATATGACCGGTACTCATCAGAACTTTACGTTCCAAACATAATGTATTCGGGTCATCGCAGACTTTAAATAAAAAAATGCCTTTCAGCCGCGTCTATTATGAATCCTGAGCAAGCATAATTGGGTACTTTCCTGGGTACAAAATATATATGCTAAATAGTGTACCATAATGTAACGTCACGCGGAACTTTAACGGGCTATAGGTATCTTCATATTTTTTTGTTTGGGTGCCTATCTTAAAAATACATGTCTAATATTTATAGTTAATCTAACTGACCGACTGAATATTTTTTTTAGGAAAGTAAGTAGCCAATTGCGTAAATAGGCAGGCAGTTTATGAGAATTCAACAGCCAACTGACTTATATCACCCCAGAGAGAAACAGACCAATTGTTGAGATTATTAAATGTCGCCAACTTTTTAATAAAACTGTCATTGGAGTTCGAATTTTCTGCCTTGGACGGTAATAGTACATTATGATACAAGTGTGCTATGTTGGTCATTACACTCGAGTCGGTTTTTAAGCCTGAGCCGAAGGCGAAGGCTTAATGGAGACGAGAAGTGTAATGACCAATGCTCACGTGTTTCATACGACGTTTTTCAACACATTTGCGAGGAAAAAAGATATGTAATGAAAAGGCACTAGTGCGATAATGTAATGTAAAAGTCACGGCATGGGTAATATTCTGCATTATTTTGCTAATATTTAAAAATATATGTAATGAAAAGGCACTAGTGCGATAATGTAATGTAAAAGGCACGGCATGGGTAATATTCTGCATTATCAGTGTAAATACGCTGTAATAAGACCTACTTTACGAGCAGGTGTGTTGAAAAGTAACTTTTTGCATGGACTACTTGGATGCAATTCGGCCAACTCAAATAATCTCGAGTAAACCTACTGAATAAGTTTTTGTCAAATGAGTGTGCAACTTGATTGTTTGAAATTCTTAAGCCACCTGAAAACTCGGCTAACCACGGTTGCCATAAACAAGTTTTTGTTGGGATTCGCTGCTGGTCTATTTATAGTATGTTTCTAAAATTTTCAAATAATAAAGATACAAAACCGGCCATGGGCGAGTTGGACTCGCCACGAAGGGTTCCGTACCATTATCTATAAAAACGGCCAAAAAAATCACGTTTGTTGTGTGGGAGCCCCCCTTAAAAATATATTTTATTTTGTTTTTAGTATTTGTTGTTATAGCGCCAACAGAAATACATAATCTGTGAAAATTTCAACTCTCTAGCTATCACGGTTCTTGAGATACAACCTGGTGACAGACAGACGGACGGACGGACGGACGGACGGACGGACAGCGAAGTCTTAGTAATAGGGTCCCGTTTTACTCTTTGAGTACGGAACCCTAAAAAATATCAAAATTATTAGAAATAGTAGTAGTAGTCCCGAGCGTGTTCCATCGACGACTTCACCCAGATATATCCTCAAAGACAAAATAAAGAAATGGCTTATATCTCTTACTTATGAACAAACCGAGGACATTATTAAAACCTAGCTCGAAGTACAAACATACACATACACACACACACGCACACTCACACACACACACAAACACACACACACACGCACACATTCACACTCACACACTTATCTTATTATTTTAGATTTAATATTTTCTTAGCACGGTCATCTTGTTCCTTTATTTTAAATTATACTTGTAAAATCTGTACTCTCGGCTCCCAAGATACAGGCTGTGCCTAGTTTGGGGCTGACGGATATCTTTCTCTGTTTGTTAAAAATGTGTATGTTAACAGAATAGTTTAATTTAATCGCATGTAACGTTGTTATGGTAAATAAATAATTTGTATTTGTATTGTATTTGTAATATCTCTGGGATAATTGTGCACTGTATAATATTATGTATATTGTTTTAAGATACGACTAAGGAAGCACTAGCCAATATAGGAAATACATACCACTAGCTTTCATATTATATACCTGCATTCCTGAGAGCTCTGCAAATGTATGAATTTCAGTAAGGCTTTTAATATTGAAATGAAGACAAATGCATAAATCTATACTTCTTTCCAGAGATAATGGTCACAACCCCCAACGCTTTCGTATAAACATACGCCCTTTTGTCAAACAACGGCTGGTAATTCGTTGGCTTTAGCGGCCAGGAATAACAAAATGAGGGCTATGCACTAATTGAGGCCTCGTGGCTACCACACCAAGCTCAAATACATCCACCATCACCTTCACCTCCAACACATAAAGTCCAAAATCCTCTAACCCAACATCACAAGCGTATGTAGAACAAACTTATCAAACAATCAACACGGTTGGCTTGAACCTTATCCTGTACGTAGTAATGGTGGATTTACTATGCAGTGAATAGTGTGATGTTCAGGTGTAGCAGGACTTAAGGCTTATTAGTGCACTTTTATGGATGATTATTGATTACTGGGTAGTCTGAATTGGTAAACAATGCAGGCAATACGTTTGGAGTGCATACCTAAATAATTGATTCAAGCCTAGGCTTTCAATATTGTCCTTTTCTTTTTTTTAGCTTTTGACCGGGTAAATGATGTATCAAAAACTTGAAGAAAAATGTACGTAGAAATAGTGTTAATATTTTAGCAGCACAATCAATTGATATCATTAAGATGAGTTTTGAATGTTGTTTCGACAAAGTACAAATTATAATGTGAAGCGAGACTGGGCGGCATAATAAATCTCCAGAATTATTCAATTCGTATTTAATTTTATCTAAATGCAGCCTTCCTTTTCCAGCTTCACAAGGTGGATTGGGTGTTAGAAAGTCAAGCGGCAAATGTTTTATTGTGTGCGTATTCTTCTTCTGCTGTCGTATTCTCTTAGTAACTTGAAATACCGCCATTTTCGTCTGCCACTAGAATTCACTGTAGATTGTATAGAATACCAAACCTAAAGGCAAAAGGCTCCCTTTACTATGGGTAATTCATAATTTTTGTCATATACTTACTTACATACTTACGTTCCATAATATAGTTATGGTCACTGAAGCATAATTATGGTTTTTGGACGACATCAATCATCGACATCTCTTCTTTTTCTTCTTGATCGTTTCCTCTGAAGATCCTGACTTTTATGATCATATGAATCAGTTATCGCCATCGATTAGCATGGTCATATTCAGCTGTAGAATATCTGGTCGGACCATCGAAGTCTTCGGCGTCGAGGTTTTAACCCCTATCTCCCCTGTCATTATCAGTCTCTTCAGACTCACACCATTACAATATATTGCAAACAGCTATATTATCATAATATCATCCTCCTATCATTTTTCTACCGGATTTTTCTTTTCGTACCGGAAGGCGCGGCGTGGGTAGGCCCCCCACAAGGTGGACTGATGACCTGGTAAAAGTCGCGGGAGTCCGCTGGATGCGGGTGGCGTAGGACCAGCCATTGTGGCACTCTTTGGGGGAGGCCTATGTCCAGAAGTGGACGTCTTTCGGCTAATATGATGATGATGATGATGATAATCATTTTTCTCGGTTGCATCCTAAAATAGCCCAGAATCCGCTTTGTCACCTAATCCTAATAAAAGCAACAGCCATCTCTAACTACCCACTCCCGAGGGAACATTAGACTTTATTATTGGAATTACACCGGTTTCCTCACGACGTTTTCTTTCACCGAAAAGCTTCTGCTAAATATCAAATGAGCCTTTACTATCAGCCACAGCAAAACTAAATTAAAACTCATCACAGACTGATATATGCAGAATAGGGATCACCGTATTCCCTCCCTATCTATTCCCGTCTCGTCAAGCCATAACTCGACAGAGCAACAGTTGCCCCACAATGGATCCAGAAACTGTTTTAATATCAACCGCGCTCACTTCATTGTTCGGAGCGGCATTGTCTCACTCAGTGCGACGAATATTAAATACACTCCGAATTGCGTTCTTAAAGCGGTAAATACTCGGGAAAGTTATGTGGTTATGTTGATCTTTTAGTATAAGTTGTTTTTATTATTACTTTGTAGTTATTTCAGAGGAAAAAAAATGGATTCTAAAAAGTACGGATGAATTTACGAAAAGTTACTACTGCACTCAATAGCAATTTATTTATTTATCGTATGGCGGACACTGGTACATATATGCAATGAATGAAAATTCAGTACAAAGAGTACCCCCTTAACTTCTACTTAACTTAACTAAAAAATATTGAACAGACACAGATCAGAGATTCATTTTCCTAATTACGAGTATGATGTGAAAAAGAAAGAAAAAATACAGATAGAATTTTAAAGTGTTCCAACACTTAAAATTTCTCTGTGTATTTTTTCTATTGTCTAATCTTACAAATTATGTGCCTGTTAAAAAACCTAGGGAAGACAAATAAATATTACATTGGAGGAATTGAGGCAACCTTTTTTTAAGTCTTTTCAATTTATCTTTTAGAAAAAAGTAAAAGATACAATCAGCCCACAACTTCTTGTACTTTTCGACTCTATTATTTACGAGTATATGTACACGAAGGTTCAAAAGTGGCAGACCATTTCCTTGTCTGGCTGTAGGTTTTTGTCAAACAGCCCATAACGTCAACAACCATCTTTGCTAGAAAGATCTTATAGGACTCCAGCGGCGCATTTTTGCGAAACAAGAAGCACTTAACCAAATGGGCCTCGCGAGAAATATTTTCACAACAATGTGATACATGGCCGCCGAAGACACATACAAGACGTTATGGCACTTAGAAAATATTCTCACGTTTGTGTGAGACATGTTTGCACTTTTCAGGAACCGTAGTAGGTGAAAACGGAACCCTGGCAGTTTTGGCATGTCCGTACGTCACAGGCATTTTATTATTTATTGTATGATTTTTACGTAGGTACCTACATACTTCATTTTCGAAGATCATCTTGGGAGGTTCCCACAATCTTCTTGATTACTTCAATTAAAGATGGCTACTAACAAAATGTTGTCTAGCTAACGTAATCAAGTGCCTACATTTTCTTTCACTCGCAGATGTCAAACAAAGGATGTAATTGCCATTCTATACTAAGGTATTTATTAGCTTGTTTCTCTTGGGGGTCAAAAAAAAAATCAATCAATCAATTATTTATTCTGCAAATAGGCCACAAGGGCACTTTTACATGTCAAATGGTGTTCTACAATATAATATTAATAATCTTATACAATAATCATTTTAAAATTGCAGATTTTAACTAATTAGTACCTAATTGGTTACAAACTAAATGTCACTGAATGAAAACTAGAACAATCCAAAATTGTAAAATATTATCAAATACATTCGATATAAGGTCTGTATCAGAATTAACAATAAGTTTATGATATAATTTAGTACCCCAGAGATGTATAATGTCTCTGAGCATCCAAATACAATTAATAATTATTCTAATGTTCTTATAGAGATGTATACTGTCCCTAAGCGTTAAAACAGAAAAAAAAGGATCATTAATGTAATATTGTCAGAGATGTACAGGGTCAATAACAATAAAACGTGTCAAGAACAGAATGATGTCTCTCGTCAAAATAATGATAATAACACTAGTATTTAGGTAGTTACTATGCCCTTGCAAGCATGAACAGACCGGACTCCACAAACAGCACCCGATCACGAGTATGACGCATATCTCAGCCATCGCCTCCCTCAACCATATGTTAGGGAAGGTGGCGACCCGATCAACGACGCCACCGTAAGCAAAGCCCTTTAAGCGAGCATGACATATTCAAGCCACACTGGACATTGATAATAGCAAAGATTAAAGCTACTTGTTCGGCGAGAAAAAGCATTACGTGCTCTCATGTTACATAAAACGGAACAGCTATTTCCGGTACTTATAATAATTACAAAGGTAATACGCCAAGACAATCATACTCGAAGGTATATTAATTCTAATACAATTTGACTGCTACTGGCTTAAAGGCATTTTTGTCGTTTATGAAATCGTTGACATTATAATACGCCTTGCTTAGCAAATATTTTTTTATATGAGACTTAAATTTACTTAACGGCAAATTAACAATTTCGGTAGGTATTTTATTGTAAAAACGTATACAGTTCCCCACGAACGACGTGCTAACCTTGCGAAGACGACTGTACTGCACTGCGATCTTGTGTTTACTTCTGGTGTTGTAGTCGTGGATATCACTGTTGAGATTGAAGTCCTGAAGGTTTGAAGGTGATTTCTCAACTGTGTTGCACATCGAAAGTATTTTCTACATAGGTAATTGAGTAACAAGCATCCAAACATTGATATTATTAGTAGGACTCAGAACCCAAAAGGCCATTATATGCGAAGGCAAAATAAATATTTTTGTACATTTTTTATACAATGACGGTGGCAAACAAGCTTACTGCTTAAGCTTAAGCTGGTACCGTCACCTATTTATTTATTTATTGTATGACGGTTACACACTGGTACATATATGTATTCGTATTGATGTCGCTGATAGAGCCTATGGACACTTGTGACTCCAGAAGAATCACATAATAACGATAATGTTGGTCCCAAGAACTGTTACGTCTAAATTATCTGCGTCAATACAAAGCAACTGAACAAATTAAAGCGCTGAGCTCACAATAGCTGTCGACGCGTCTGCCTATTGTGGTACTTGACAACGCCGCGATGGGGTAAGTAATGAGTAGCAAAGACGCTTATGAACGCCGTTTATTGAAGTGACAAGTAAAAGGGCTGTTTAAGTCCTATACAACTTTCTATATTTGAAGTTTTTTAAGCTTGTGGGGGATTAGTGTTTAATAGTTTTGATAATTTTAAAGTAAGCGCAGAGTGACCAGGGATCCAGTTATTTTGCTTTCATTTGTAAAACCAGTTAACTTTCTAAAGTGTTGCAATAAAAATTATCTTTCAAATTTATAGATTTTTTCTAAAGTGTGACAATGTTTATTCTCAAATTCAAATAATTTATATGTGAAACACAGGTAAACAAAGGTATGTTAGGGTATCAAAAATAATCTCTCACTGTGTTTTACAACAAGGCATACAAAATTTAACCAAATTGAAATTACGACATCAGTACGGTCAAAATTGGCCGCCCCCCTTCTACATGGTGGACCAGCATGACCCGGCTTTTGAAGAAGGAACAATTACCAGACCCGACAACCCAAGTCCGAGCGATTTGGCGCCGATTAATTAGGAGAGCCGACCCCACCTAACGTGGGAACAGGCACAGAAGAAGAAGAAGAAGAAGAAGACAGGTCAAAATTATACATTAAAATTTAATGTCAAATACCTAAAAACGAAATAATATCAATTGTAAATATATGTTTCAAATTGTATATATCTAAAACTAAAAAAATATATTAAAATAGGTTTAAACATTATTAATAATAAAAATAAAGCATTCCTATGTCTAAGTATTATCACGCATGTCAACTAAATACTCTTTTATCGAAAAGTTTTTTTTGTGAAATAACTGTATAGCTCTTTTTTGAATTTAATTACATCCATCATTTTCTTTTTCTGTGTAGTATAGGCTAATTATTAAATTCTCTCACGCTTTGAAACATGATAAGTGTGGGCTTTCACGTTCATGTTTAGTTTATTTAGTTACTTTATTTTTTTCGAGCCTCTCCAGAACGCAACCGCAATAACTTCAACAACAGGAGCTATAATTAATATAATCGCTACACGCTTTTCACTTACAACTGAACCATTCACAGCAACATAACTAACTGCATTGCGTCTGCCTTATATAATACTGTTTATTATGTCAAAGTCAATAAATGTTTCTATCTCACAGGCATTAAAAGCTACTTTGTAATTAAAATGACAATAGTTAGTGAGTTTAGATCTCAGGTAACGATATGGTTACTTGTCGTAAGGATTTAGTATTAGTATTACGAAAGACTATAAGTAGCTCTCAGCAGCTCTATTGTTTGTATTAGGATTTGGGAGAGATCGTTTATTACGGAATAAGGACTGGTTAGAGACAGAAAGAAACTTAGACCCAAATCCAATTCTAAAGGGGCTGTACTTGTAACTGTTTTTCAAGGTTGTGAAGCCGGTGGTAACAGACGTTGATGATTGACTGTATATCATACGAGTGGAGCCCATGCGCAGTACGGAGCTCGGTTAAATTTAATTCATCATCATCACATCAGCCAAAAGACGACCACGGCTAGGTATAGGTCTCCCCCAAAGAGTGTCGTAATGTTCTGTCCTGCATTACCCGCATTCCGCGGATTCTCGCGACCTTTACCAGGTCATCAGTCCACCTTGATTTAATTATGTCCTAATAACTACTTAATCATACAGTCTCTTGGAGCAGAAATGTTTGCGTGCGACAAACTTCTTATAATAGGCGTTTAACGCTTTTGTAAAAGGAGCTACAAAAATATCCAATGTTTCTTTAATATACAAATTCAGTTTTTGCGCAAAGATTTGGCTCGTTTCTCCATCCATTCATATATAATAAAATAAGTACAAAAATTCCTTTGTAAGACTACTCGACGAGGGAAGTAAAACTTAAGGCTCATGTCATCAATCATGGCTCAATTCACTTTCTTATGAAGAAATAGAGAAGATTCTGGAAATATTCAAATAAAACACACACACGTACACACACAAACACTTTATAAACACACACACATTGTATTCTTTATTTAATATATATTTATAATATACTAGCCCATTTGATTTTAACATTTTGAATTTCGTTGTAATGTAAAATGTAATACGCGGTCTTCTGCGATACAGGCAAAGCCTAGTGCCCCTGGTACTTGTAATACTAATGTAAACGATTTTGCTAAATAAATGTCGTATGTCTTATATACAGTAACAGACTTCCAAAATATTAAAGCAAATCTACTAGACTCGGAATATTGCGTGAGTGATGGCGGGTACAAATCACGATAAATTTCACAGGCTACTGCGGCTGACACTTGAAAAGCCGGCGGGAGACACGGTGGAAACAAAAATACAGTAGCCTTTAGAATTATCATCATAAATTTAAGAGTAAGACTCTTGTCGGTGTAGCTCCCTCCATCTGACTCTATCTAGGGCCGCCTCTTTGACCTCTTTATACGACGTGACTGCTACTTTTTTTTTTATTTGTATCATGTAACTTATCCTTGGTCTTCCCTTCGTCGCTTGCCTTCTACCATTCCTTACATGATGTTATTAATAAAAGCGTCGTATAAGGTGACATCATTTTCCCTCTCCTATTCATCATCAGGTGATTCACTGAAACAAGTTTATTACGCATATTTTCATTCCCTGATGTCCTACGGTACCCTCCTTTGGGGTAACTCCACCAATGCGCAAAGAGTTCTTGTCATGCAAAAACGTGCAGTTCGGGTACTTGTAGGAGTCAAGCATCGGCACCCCTGTCGGAAGTTATTCTCAACGCAACGCATAATGACACACTACTCACAACATCTGTTTGAGCTTCTCTTATTTGTAAGAAAAAACATCTCCCAGTTTGAGCGTGTGAATGTACCAGGCAAACAGCTTCGTTCAACTGGGCGCCTAAGGACAGTTCCTCGTCGCATGGCGCTTTCAGAGAAAAATCCCCGGGTTATAGGGCCTACTTATTTCGAGCACCTACCCGCCGATATAAGAAACGAATCTTGTGACGAAACATTTAAGCGTAGACTGAGAAATCTTTTGTTGGATAACCCTCTGTACTCTGTTCATGAGTTCATGGAAATGGTTTTTAAGAGTTTATTTCATTTATTGACAGCTATAA
The DNA here is from genome assembly GCA_963854355.1 of Epinotia brunnichana. NCBI lineage: Eukaryota > Metazoa > Arthropoda > Insecta > Lepidoptera > Tortricidae > Epinotia > Epinotia brunnichana. The sequence goes on along the minus strand of OY977945.1, from coordinate 778,935 downwards.
TTTGATATGATTTCTTATGTAACATTTAAATTCTATATTCAACTTTCAAATCGTACCTAATACATAAATTGACATTGTTTATTGCTGTTTAATAGTATGTGTCTATTAGTTGTTAAATGACAATCCGTAATTGGAGCTACAATTTCCACTTTGTGTATTTACATTTTGAATATTTTTAAATTTTATTTCTTATTATTGACGATCGTGATAAGGATTCTTATAATTTTGACATTGTATGCAAACCTATATTGTAATTTTAACTCGAAATAAATAAATCTAAATCTAAAATCTATTTTTCTCTCCCCTTCTTCTTTTTCTCTCCCACTCTTTTCAACACTTCTTCTTTTGTTTAATTTGATAATGATTATACTTGTTTATTGGTGCTAAAAAAACTTCTGCCAAACCACAGTAAGGTTTGTTGGCAGACGAGACTCCAATAATTTTTACATAATATAATATTTTTTCTAGGTAGCCTAGTGGTTCAGGCATGCGGCTGTCAAGCGGTGGTCGTGGGTTCGAATCCCGGCTCGTACCAATGAGTTTTTCGGAACTTATGTACGGAATATTTACCGTTAGCTTTTCGGTGAAAAAAACATCGTGAGGAAACCGGTCTAATCCCAATAAGGTCTAGTTTTCCCTTTGGGTTGGAAGGTCAGATGGCAGTCGCTTTCGTAAAAAACGAGTGCCTATGCCAAATCTTGGGATTAGGTGTCAAAGCGGACCCCGAACTCCTTTAGGGCACAACCGGGAATAACGCTAGGATGATGATGATGATGATGATGATAATATTTGTTCTGGGTAGGCACGGTCGACATCAAACCTTTGCATTAACATACTACACTACCTACTACTACACCTACGTATGTATAATTGAGCATTATGGAATAGTTTGTTGTACTGATAAATAACCTAAGTCAATTCATCATCATCCTAAACTTAAGAGCCGGGCTCTTGTCGGTGGAGTAATCGCCATTCTATTATTTTCTCTGCCACTGTTTAGAGCTCCTGATACGATATTACATTGATTTTATTTTTAGCTTGGTCTTCCCCTGCCTCTTATTTTTAAGTCAATTAAGGCATAATTATCTTTATTTGTTCTCCTTTGCAACTCTTCTTTGTTAATGGTAGGTGGACTTTATTTTTTTAGTTATTTTATATATTATGATCTTTATTACTACTTTTGCAAATTAGGGTTCTACTATATTTCAACTTTTTTAGTTTAAATGAATCTCATAACATTTTATTACAAAAAAATCCTAAAAAAAATATTGAAAAACGTATAAAAAGTATGTTTGTACATCTGGTATGCATTTTCAAAATTTGATGTTTGTGAATGTAACTAACGAAAACATAATGTAATGTGAATATGGTAATTAGATAATCTGGTCACCGGTACATGAACAATGTGATATTTTGAAAATGCGATATGTAGAGAATTTGGTATTTAACCTAATGTGGTAGGTATTTTGCAAATTTTGTATTAATACAAGTGGCCTTAAGGTTTTTATAACAGTCGGGTGCTACCTGAGGGGTAATTACCGATTACGCTTTTTTAACGAGTGTTAGGGCAATGTAACCCTTATTTTCCCACACAAAAAAATTACAATCCAATCTACCGTTACGCAATCGAGCAGCTGGTTAAAAGGCAAGTTAGCATCAGAGTGACAACTACGTTGGTCGACTAGAGCACAGTTTAACACTTTAAACTCTCGCGCTTTGTACACATATTTAAAACAATGTTTTATCCGGGTCTAACGCGATATTTATTTACCTTTATTTCGGGTGCAACCCGTGTCGAAACGTCAGCAATAAAAGTAAATAAATATCGTGTTAGACCCGGATATAACATTATTTTAAATAGAGCACAGTTACCTCTGCGTTCTTTTATGCATTTACTGTGCACTAGACGACAAGCAGGGCCAAGCTGTGCTCCAAAACGCGATGAGACATTTTGGTTTCCGGCGTTCGTGACTACTTTATGTGTATGCGTCAGTAACCTTTTGAATAGCTACTTGAGATATTTCATATGACAGAAACGCGAAACTCGATTTGTACAGATGACGTGATATTTGTTATAAAGTGAAAAAATTATACATAGGTACATTATCTATGACGTCGATTGTACAGTAGACGACCAATTGATTTATGATAACACAATAAGGGGGCAAAAAATATAAATTTAGTCTTTTTGCCGTGGACTTGTAATAAGCAGATTATTTAAATAGATAAATTGAAGAACTAATTTAATACAATAGTAAAGTAAACAATAGGTACTTACATTCATTCTAAGTATGCGAAAGAGCCACGCTCTGAATATGGGAATGTAAAGGGGTAAACGTATTACGCCGACGTCAGAATAGTACATTACTTACCTAGGGCGGTTAAACAAAGAATGTCTCAGATCGCAGGTATTTGACGCCCGAGCCGAAGGCAAGGGCGATAAATATGCGCTCTGAGGCTTTCTTTATTACCGCCCGTGGTAAGTACAAAATTTTACGTCTCTATCTGGCCAGGAAGTGGGGTTTTCCGCACGCATAGCGTGCAGTAATTCCTACTTTATGGCCAGGTATGACGTAAATATAATTTATTTAGATTTTTTTCGCCGTAAGTACCATAATGGTTAATGGATTAGGGTGCAAAAGTGAAAACATGTGTTTAATGTCGACTAGTTGCTCTGTGAGCTGTAGAACACTTAAGCCTAACTTAAAAAAAAAAAACATTTTTAAATTTCGAAAAAGTGACACGTCAAAAAAATCTATATACCTAATTAACGAACCTGCTCACAACATTTCTCGAGAATCGGTTGAGAAATGCTACCTGTAGCGGAGACCAACCAGAAAGCGGGACAGATACCGGACAAACGGTTTTTGAGCCAAGGTGAAGCGAACGAAGTTATATTCGTTCGCTTCGCTCGCTCGTCCGATTATGTATTAAATATTGTTATGAAATAAATATACCTTGCCGAGTTTCTTACGCTGGTTCTTCTCGATGCAGAGGTTTTGTTTCCGAAACATTGGTAGTTTATCGAATTGATATAGATAATAATAGTATAGGATAAGCCACTTACCCTGTAATGCACTTGGTTTAGGCACGTGCATATTAGTGCTCCGGTGAAAACCCTGGATAAAAAGAATACAAATAATAATAATACTATTCTTTATTGCAACAAAACAAACACAGAACAATATTAGATGTAAGCAATTATAATACTTATTGTTATAAAGCAATATCTTGCAGACAACCTTAGGGTAGCAGGAAATAAAGAACAACAATTAGGAACAGGTAGTGCAATAATAAAGAAAGAGGCGTGCGGCGGCGGCGAATAATTGTTTAAAAATTTAGATGAAGAAGATGGCGGAGCAAGAAATCTGTTTTGGATAGATCTGCTGGAAGAAAGGTAGTGTCTACGATACCGCGACAGGCGACAGCGGTCGGTGTGCGGGCGCGCGGGGCGCGGGATCCCTTCCACCGACCACTAGCTCAGACGGCGGCGATCAAAACGCTCGCGTCTAATATTTCTACATACATAATTTTGCCTACATAAATGTAGAAGCTAAAACCCTAGTTTTCTTTAGCCCTTAATAGCGCGCATACAGGTAGTTAAAACTCGCTTTAAGATATGCAGGGGTGGTATGCCTAAATTGAAGAATAAATAACTTTGAATTTGATCAGTGGTCACTAGATTATTTTAGTTTTCGGATATTCGAGACATAGATTTTCGAAGAATGATGCATTCGGAAAACCTATTGTTTTGTTTCCACGGTAAATCGTGATTTTCGTAAAACAAACTGACGGCCTCAGCCTCAGAGATCAACCTTCAATTATTTTCGGCCTTAATGGTTGGCGTCACGAAACTATCACACTACGACTATTTACTCCTTCATTTCTTTTCTGATTATTTTCCTTGATGTAGTTTCTATTAGCCGTCACGGAAGGCAATTATCGTTAATTTTGAATTTCTTTGTCTTGACGAGGAAAGGAATATAACAAAAAAGAAAGGTTATTCTCTTTAAAGGCTACATACAATTAATCTACCAAACCACAGTGCGGTTTGTTGGCAGACTATGATGATGTCACACAATATTAAACGAACTCCGTTTCTGCTTGGGCAAAAATTATTTCGTATCTCTCCAGCTTCTCTCCGCTACAGATCGCATTTCTCAACCAAATTTTTGTGAAATTTTGTGAGTAGGTTCAATATCCATAATTGTATAGAATATTTTTGTCGACTCAGTAAAAAAAAGACAGGCATGCGAGGTATACAGGTCACAGAGGGGTCATTCTCAGATTTAGGTTCGCGTCTCTTCGGTGGACATTGCCAAAGTTAAGGGCTACGAAGCTTAATTTCTGTTTAAACTCTGAATCCGCATAAACGGCCTTGCCCCTTCAATAATTATATGTGATAAAAAACATAATATATGTAAACGTAAGCCCTTAACTATTGACCACCGGAAAGATGTTTTTTGTTTTTGTGACTGACAATGACCCAGAGCCACTAGTATTATATTTGTTGCCGCAGATGTATTGTAGGCTTGTAGGTATAACTAGGTATAGTCAATGGATGTCATTGCAATGGGGAATGGATGAAAATTTCAAAAGTGCCTGATTGTTTTTTTGGTGATAGGAATAACCTTCCGTAGCACCAGAAAAAAGTTACAGACTTTCCAGCTGCGTCAATTATTTTTGAAAAATATATACATTTTCCTCAATTACGTTTTGGGTTTAGGACGGCGAATAAGACACACTCCTTGATCCGTCTCATAATTCTCATATAACAAGAAAATATCTTAAATATCCGTGGTAAAATGACACTGGCAATGATATTGACAGGCTGCAGCAGCTATATTTGTCATTGCCAGAGTCAGATATTTAAAAAAAAATTGCAATATGAGACGGATTTGTCTAGTACCCATAGTACAAACTTTGCTTAGTTTATGATTAAATTGATTTGTGTAATTAAAATTAATGTCATTCTTAGGAATAACTTTAAGATTCAAATTAATCACATTGACTTACAAATTGTATATTTTCGTAAACATTTCTTTGTGTAAGATTGTAAATGAAAAAAAAAGAAAAAAAATCTGTTATTTACAACAGAAGTACATCATTTGTGAAAATTTCAATTGTCTAACTATCACGGTTCATGAATGACAGACTGGTGACAGACGGACAGACAGACAGACGGAAAGACAGACGGACAGCGGAGTCTTAGTAATAGGGTCCCGGTTTACTCTTTGTGTACGGAAACCTTAAAACTTGATATTAAAAAAAAAATACAAAACAAAACAAAAATAAAACCGGCCAAGTGCGAGTTGGACTCGCGCACGAAGGGTTCCGTACCATTATCTATAAAAACGGCAAAAAAATCACGTTTGTTTAATGGAAGCCCCCCTTAAAAAATGTTTTTTTTTTTTTTAGTATTTGTTGTTATAGCGGCAACAGAAATACATAATCTGTGAAAATTTCAACTCTCTAGCTATCACGGTTCTTGAGATACATCCTGGTGACTGGCAGACGGACGGACGGATGGACGGACGGACAGCGAAGTCTTAGTAATAGGGTCCCATTTTACTCTTTGAGTACGGAACCCTAAAATAAACAGAAAAAAAGTTGACGTAATGAGATAAAAACTTGCTGTTAATAAAATTACATAAATCTCAGCTCTGTTGGTTTTTGGTCCACGTTCCATACAAAGTTGCCCATGGTCCTTTAGTTCCTCTAATAGTAGCTTTGCTATTGCAAGCGTTCATAACCTACGGTGTAGGCTTACCGTCAAGCGGGCCTCGTGAATGGTTGCCAGGAATAAATAATAAAATAAGCACTGAATAACAAGAGTCATTATAATTACTAGTCCTTTTTATTTCCATAATTGTCTTCCACCTTTTACCCAATACAAATAATGTTCACAGTGAAATTCAACAATTTGTTAAGAAAAAATCTATAACGCCATTTATTTGACAACATCGAACGTAATAATAGTTCTTAGTTCACAAACTAGGTCTAAAACGATTTATTATTCACAGTAAACATTGTCTATTTATTGTATTATATTTGTAAATAAATTTATTAAAATAAAATATAAGTAACAAACAAAACTTCTAATAATGATAAATATTATTGTATTTTTTTTCTAACGAAACTAGTTAAACAATGCTTCTTTGTACAAATACTTATTAACAATATATCAGTATTTCGTTATTTACGTCATTTATTGATTATAAAAGAACTAAGAACGCAAGGCTAAGTAGAACTTTATTATAATGAAATATTTACGGATGTACTTTGTTTCAAACATAAATGCATAAAGATAGTTACTCACGTACGTTTGTAATTTACTTTCAACTTTGAACTAATTTAATGCAACCATTTTCTTGTCCAAAATATTGAAGTATATACATATTATTTAATGAATCTTTGATTCCAAAATTATTTTCTGACCAATGAAACTGTATGTTGCCAGTATTTAACATAAACGAATGAAAGAACAACAATGAACTAGAAATGTAATAAAAAGAGAAAACGTATGTTTTTAATTTATGGGCATAGGATAATCAATGAATGAATGAATTAAATTCTTTATTTCGTGTAACCATGGACACATGTTGTTAGTAGAATTTACAAAACTAGGGGGTTAGTAGTTACAGCTAAACTTACATTTAAAACAAAACAACACTGACAGGGGAGTGTAGTCCTCGTCAATAAACCGTGAGATTCTAAATATGATATTTCTAGAAAATAAATAGTATCAGTTCAAAATGTTTCACTTTATTGGAAGTGCAAAATTATACAAAAAATACTTGTTGTCTGTGGTGATCAGAGTAGCAAAATAGAAAAATCTGGAAAAGTGCATCCGAGTCCATCAAACATTATTTAAATGATATTGTATTTGCTATTATTAATCTAGCTTTATTTATAGTTTTCAGTAAATTCCCAATAACACTAACTAATGTTATTTCACTTTTGTCTTTCATTATTGATGTGAAAATTTATCTACGACTAAATACTGTTTTATTCCATACAATTTTGACACTGAAATTGTACTACCAAAGGCAAGGCATACACAAATCTAAGACATTCAATAAGCTAAGAAATCTAAAGTAAAATACAATCTCAATTAAAACATTGAGATCAACAGCAAAACAATAGTCTTCTTTAAAAAATAATGTGACAAAACATAACAAAAAAGTCAACGCAAATATTTACTTAACTGTTTATACGAAACTGGCACAAGATCCTTTTTATTATACTTTGTCACACATCATGATGAATTATGTATTTATAGTAGACAAGTAGGTATCTCAACGCGGCAGGTCAGCAGGCTCCCTCCAAAATGAATGATTAATTCTATTTTTGTACATAATGTATATTATCAGACTTGTTAATCAACAATATTCTTAAGCTATAAAATTGTTCACAACATATTTTTTTATAAACGCACCGGAACAATTTTCGGGTACCTAAGATAATTATTCGGACTTGATACGTCTATTGTGTCTCTATATTCTTGAACCTACCATGTACATAATAATGGCAGCTTTAAATAATTGTTAAAGTTGTTCAAGAAACTGTTATGTAAAATAATAATTGAACAGCCGCCTGCCGCTTCTCGATCTGAATCTTTATGTAAAGCTTAATACAAGTAACCTAAAATATAACCTTAAATTATTGATTCTATATCCCATAGAAACGGTTTAGGCCCTTAGTACTAACAATGCTTAAACTAACAAATAATTGACTATTTTATTATTTGACGCTGAAAAACTTTAGCTGGGCTCTCGCTTAAAGCTTTAAAGCGTACCGTCGATTATGATGTGGCTATTCAGTAAAAGCTTCTGGAAAATGAGAAACAAACTTATTTGACTGTTGACGTCACGGGACTATGATGATCGTTTATCGACAAGTTAAGCATCTGTTACTTTCTGACACCATAATGTTAGACAGTGACGGATACTTTATGTAATCGTTTATCACATCATAACTAGGACCATGATACGGGGCTAGCTGAGTTTTGATATTGAAGTATAACTTATTTTAACTAGTAAATAAATAAATTGGATGAAGGTGATATTTAGTAAAATGAGAATGAACATATTTTAAGGGGTTTGGTTCCATAATATAGCCACACAACAATACAGACTTTTAGTTTAAAACGGTCGATCATACACTTGATATAAATACAATTATATATTACGTTTTTACAATGGCCTTGATAAACCAAATACACTTAAAGTGATTATTGTTATGTTAACTCTTAGCTAGAAATACAAAGAGACTTGAAGTATACCTTGACTACAACTTTTATATACACAATCTAACATTTTATTGTCAGTTCTGAACTTTATTACTGTGATTAACTTACCAACGATAAAAGTATTTACAGTCGCTTATATCAGTTGTCCGGCTTTTAAAAAGCCAATACACTTTCTACACATTTCATTCTATACACTGAAAGCGTTCTTAGAGAATTTAAAATACGGTATTGTCTTATCATAAACATTGTAATAGTCATTCAAAATGTTATTGTGCGCGTGAGTTTCCGGGGATTATGTTCACGCCTTGTGCCCCACATACATGGACTAGGTGATGTGGAAGTCTCCACGGAGGAGTCTCGTGAAGGTTTTTTTGAATTGCTGGTTGGCGAGGGCGTAGCAGAAGGGATTGATAGGACTATTGGCGTAACACAAAAAGTATGTGAACATGTAAAGATGCTTGTTCGTACAAGGCGGATCCGTGCAGAAACCCTCCACTAAAGCTAATATGTGGTAGGGCGTCCAACAAACAACAAACGCCCCGAGAATAAACGAAATGGTTCTAAACGCCTTCCTAGCCCTATTTTCAGACTTCGACTTCTGTCGCCCGATACTGGGGAATAAGCCGTCCCGCTTCGAGCGTTTAACTTTTAATTTCTTTCCGATGTTTTTAACAAACTCTTTCTTCGAGTCACCACGGCCTGACCCAGTAACAGCGGGACTAGAAACTTCACTGTCCACAGCCCGAGTTATGCAAGGATTTAGTTTCAACGGTGAGACAATTTCAGGCCGCTTTGGTGATTGCTGCTCATTATTATTGGAAGACGTGGACACTAAAGTGATCACGGGTTTCGGTCGCTCTCCCGTCGTCAAATTGACTTCTGTGTTCACTTTTATTGGTGGTGGCGGCGAGAAACTAGCTTTAGGTGCCGGCGTTTTGGCTTCGGCAGTGGCCCTAATAAGAGCTGCTTGCAACAGGGAAGTATTTGTAACGTTGGTTGCGCTATTCAAAGTTGGGGGAGACGAAGGTTCGGTCGCCGTAGGGAATGTCACAGATGAAGGAGGGCTTTCGTTTGTCGGTGTAGGAACAATGATGGAACTCTCATCCATGTATCTCAAATCTGCACCATCCATACCAACGAGCACGTCATACGTATTGCCGTCTCTTACTACTCTAACAGTCCTTGCACGAGATGATTCGGAATAAGACGGTGGGCTTTCGGACACAGTGGGGCTGCATCTGAACTCGGTAGGTGGAGGTATGATTCTTTGAGCAATAGTAGTCGATACTTCTCGTTGTTCGGACGGCGTAGCTATCCCTGAAGACGTCGGTGAGGTGATACTAGCAGTCGACGGAGGCACTGTCGGTGCTTGAACAGCGGTTCCAATCTGAGATAAATCAGGGTTATCCGTGTCAAGTAAACTTTTTTCGGATATCTGTGAGAGCGAGGATTTAGGTTTATCAAGTTCTTGTTTCGTAATATTGGGCTGCTTCAAATCTGGTTTCATTAACATGCCACCGTTCATGCGCATGTTGTTGAGCAGTTGAAGTGCACCAGTTTGCATAACAAGATTGGCTACGGAGGGTCGCTTTTTGGTATTGGTTTGTGTAGTACTCTCATCGTCGGAATCAAACGCAGGACTGCTGGACCTTTCCGCTTCCACTTGATCTTCTTTCTTGTCCCCGTCTGATTCCACGGTGGTCGAAGTAGCAGTGACAGTGGCACTGCTCTTATGAGCTGAAGATTTTTGACTAGAATTGGAGTCAGTAGAACCACCAAGAGTCAGTAACGGAGCTGCTAAAGACCCTTTGGACGTAGAATCCTTCCTTATAGACTCGGATACTTTAATTTGATCTTCACTAGATATTGTGGCTTTGGACAATGCCGCCATACCAGCAGCACGGCCAGCCATTCCTGACATCACTCCAGCACTTAGAGCGACCATGGATTGCATTTTTCTCTGCTTTGCCTCACTCTTCTTTTGCATATCATAGGCAGTCTTAAATATCCCCGCGTACAAAACAATCAAGACGATCAGCGTCGTCCAGTAATATCCAATAATTAAAGCTGTGTTAAAAATGGGATCCTTTAGGAACTGTACAGCGCATTCTCCTTCTTGCAAATCTCTATAGCCAATGAAGTGTTCCCACCCGAATATTGTTGTAAAGAACAGTAGAGCGGGTATAATCCAAGTGACTGTGACCATCCAAATAACTCTGTTTTTAGTTCTCCATGCTCTGTACCGTGCTGCTATTTTGACGCTGCAAAACCTATCCACGGTAATCAGTAGAACTGTGTACTGGGATACTAGACATACGGTGTAGTCGACGGATAGCCAGAGATCGCACAATAGAGGGCCTAGATGCCAGTATCCTTTCAAAACGTAATCTGTGTAAAATGGCATGGATATTGTACCTGCGGACAATAACAATCTCATTTTAATAGGTGTAGCGACTGAATTTATTTTTATATTTTTGCTTGACTAAAATTTCATAGCGGTGTGTTGCATGCAATATGTGGAAATTCTTTATTATTTTACGATAACGTTATGTCTCCGAGTCTACTTATGAAGACTATTATTCCCCTCGATTTTGTTTTTTTATTTCTGGTGCATGGTATGCCACTTTGACAAGGGGAGTGAAACGGGGTGGAGGGCTGCTCCAAATAGGATCGAGACAACGTTTCGCTCTGCCTAGGGTTTGCAATCCGGATCCAACTTGTATGGAAAGATCCGGATCCAGATCCGCGGATCCGGATCTTTCCATACAAGTTGGATCCGGATTGCAAACCCTAGCTCTGCCCGAACTCTCTAACACACTCTTGACAGTAATGAACAAAATTCAATTGTAACTCACCTATAAGCAGATCAGTGGCGGCGAGCGATGCGATGAAGTAGTTGCTGGGCTGACGGATGGTCCGGTCGACGAGGAAGGCCATGAGCACGAGCACATTGCCGCTCACCGTCAGCAGAATCACCAGCAGCAGGCAGGTGGCGAAGATGGCCGCCAACCACAGCGGAAATGGCGGGAGGTTCGGGTCCTACGAGAACATAGAAAGAAAACTCGTATATCAAATATAATTTTCCCAATGCCGGAATTTTAAAAAGGACTTTTTGTACCGTTGGTGGCTTACAAAATACAAGGGCATGGACGCAGGTCACATTGTGCGGAAATTCACTACAAATATTACTACAATGCATCAAATGCACACATGTCATACCGTTCTTAGGCTTATTATTATTGTTGAATTTGATTCTAATTCTATATTTGATTGTATGCACTTGACATTGCAACATTATTTGATCTAATTTAATTAGTTAATATTTTTTAACTAATATCAATGTATTTTGTATATATGCTGCACATTACACCTTGCTTATATCATTAAGTATTATGAAACGATCACTGTACGACTATAAGTATAAGCCAAATTACTTGTAGTATATAAAATTTGTATAATGAGATATAATAAACTAAACTAAACTAGCTAACAAGATTAATTCCAAGATTATGTTCTTTATAATCGTTTTTTTTTTTCAAATTCTCATAAGGCAGTGAAAGCAGGTCACGTTGCACGGACATTCAATACAACAACAACAACAAACAACGTTTAATAAAGTAATACGTGTACATAGATATGCTTACATTTTAATATTAATACAAGAAGGTAACTAAGTATGAGCCAAGTAAGCTTCAACTGATCCCCGTACTAGTGTGAACTGTATAACGGTGGATCAGGATTCACTGTCCTTAACTATTTGTACCCATAAAATATATATCTATTTAAATGGTAACAAACTTGTTAAATGTAGGTACATTTACAAAAGATTGGTGAACAATAGCCTAGCAACGCCTCCTAAGCGAGCGCTGTGTCGAGTCGAGAAGTAAACAAGTAGTATATGTAGGTATACCTTTTTCATTGCAGTTGACTATACTTTCAGAGATTTTAGTCAAATTATAAAATAAGGCACCGATTCTAGAGATATGGATAGAAAAACTACAACTATCCTAGTTGAAAATCCTTGCGATAAGGTTTTGCAGATAATGTGCCCTGTGGCAGGCTTATTGCATGAAATCGCGCATCGTGCAATACAATAAATATTATTCAAACTCAATAGCACAAACCAAACGAAACTCTTACAAATAAAGGACTCAATGCCTTTCCAAATGGCTTAATGAGGAAATACGAAGCTTCAATAAGCAAATAAAACAGGAACACATTTAATGGACCTGTTGTGTTTCTACGGTCATATTTCCTTTGAAACTGTTTGCCACTTTTTTTTGCCTCGCGCAATCTGTTCCATTTCAAGCAAAAACAAATAAATATATTCACTGTGTTCACAATCGATAACATTCGACAATGAAACTCTGATCGGCAAACCTTTCTCCTAATGACTTTTGTATTACAAGGTTAGAAGCTTGAAAGTAGGCCAATTTGAGCCGTAAGGTATTCTCTTTTCATCACACTTGCTCATAAATGGTGTTATTCCATGCCTGTATACAGAAGGACAATGGCCTAAATTGTTCCCGCGGGAAATAATGGTCCCAAGGGAGTAATGAGCTTGTGTGTGATCTGATTGGTTAAGCAAATCTGGACGGCCGCGTACGACAAAAATTCTGGTTCTGTGATTGGTTGGAAAATAAAATCGAGCAGGCCATGCCCTGCAAGAACCACATGCTCCATGCTCTGTGATCGGTTGAAATATTGAAGCTACGCACTGATCTGGAAGTGAAGTTGTCAATTTCGTCAACATTTGATTGGTGCGCTTGTATAAAACATAGATTTTTCTGTCTTTTGTAGTTATTATTTCCTCGCAAATGTGATGAAAAACATTGTGTATATATAACACGGGCGTAAGAATATTGCAAACTCGAGTCATCAAAAGCCCTCCGCCTCATGGCGTCGGGCTTCTGATAGACTCTCGTTTGCAATATTCCTCATACGCCCCTTGTTAAATAATGTACTATTACTGTTTACATTGAAATCAGTTGCGGAGTTTACACAGAATGTTTTCAAAACAATGCTCCTGATTTAACTGACATTTTGTTCTCAATATAATGTTTGAAAGTCTACCTGTCTAGTGAAATGTTTTTGTAGACATCTACGCTCTTTAGTTTAACAGTGTGGACGACGCGTGGCGCCGACGTGGTCGATGTGCGACAGGCCTGGGTTTGACCTTCGCGACCTCACAGTCACCTTACAAGGGGCGTTTAAAAACCGCGGCGGGCGAACCGCGCGTTTCAACCGCGGCGGGTGAACCGCGGCGGTTGAACCGCTCAGCGTGTTTTTAAACGGCCGTAACGCGCTTTGATAGCGCAGGTGCTCTAGGGGAGCACTAATCCCGCAGACTGAGCTGCACTGTTGAAGAACGGGGTGGGGGTGACGATAAAATAATACTTGGCGAAATATAAATGAAACGGTATAATAAAATAATGAGACACAAACTACTGATTAAACTTTCCCTATCACAATTTCCTACTTCCTATCACAATTTCCCTACTTCTTCCTTTCTTCTTCTTCCTGGGAGCTCCCACTGGTGGGGCTGAGCGAACACAATTTCATCCGGCGATTATAGCCTCTTTTATACCCCTAAGGCATTAAAAGTGGTGGGGATATAATTTTGAAGACCTCGCCCACTTTTACTATGGAAAAGCTAGTTTTTACGTTTTCCTGGTTTTCAGGGAAACCTTAAGGGTTTTTACATATTTTCCTTCAAAAGAACTATTTCTGAGCTATACATTACAATATCTACTAGTTTTCCTGCTTTTCCCGTTTAAATTGGGAAAGTCGATATTTACGTAAAATTATCAACTTTGGTAACATGAAATGGCTTTGCCAGGCCCTAGTGGCTTTAATTAACATTAATTATCAAAAGTGATTATACATACGTAAGGGCATTTACCGTACCTTCCTAATGATACCTCAATTGCTTTCGTACCTCATCTGGTTACGAAGCTATGGCCGGGTGAGACCGTCAATTTTCACATTTTCCTTAACGTGGTAGCGTAAGTTTGACTTTTGCTCCCGTCTTTTTAGCCAATCATAGAAATCAACCTGAACCTTGACCATTATTGCACCATAATAAGCAATAATCTCTATGCATACGTTGTGTACATTTTTATTTCACATTTTATGTAACTCTAGTTACCGATGTCCCTTGTTGACGGACTAGATCTGGATATAGTCTCAAGTTGGTTTCTTTACAAATAATTTGGCTATCTCTCCCTCATTTATCAGGGGCTCTCCCCCTATCGATCTTTATGAAATAATTACTGGAGGTACCTGGTACCTTTATCTTTACTTTAAGCTATTTTCTTTGTTTGTACCTATTGTACTTAGGTCCTAAATAAATCACGCGCTTCTTATATGAGCCGTTTGCTTTAGGAGCTTAATCTGGGCACAATTGCCGTCCTTATGTGAAGGAATTATAGTTACACGTCCTTTCTCTTCGTGACCCGTAGGCCTTATCGTTCACATACTATACAACACCCTTTCTCTTCGTGACCCGTAGGTCCTACATTTCACAAACTACATTCTGTCGCCCACAATGCCCCCGCCGGTATGTATCGCAGATACATACTGGGTTGCAAGGGTAAGCGACAGACTACATTAAAGTCTTACGACATGATTCGTCATCAAATACACTTTTAATCACTTTCACTATCATGTTCATTCACTGTCTTTACTACTTACTTTTCTTCACTACCACCAGCCGCCGCTGCGGTTTGGTGATGGATTCCGTACGGGTTGGGGGGGCGCATTTTCCTTGTTGCTGCCTGCCCCTCGTACCGGAATAGACACTTTCACTTTCATTACCTTATGTGGCCCTTGAGCGGCCACCACTGGTAACACACTTTCACTTAGCCGGTACCCCCAATCGCGTGGTGGGTCGGCGGGGTCGGCGATGACCCTGCAATCGCCGATCTTAATCTTTACCTTCTTCTTTTTGTTTTGAGCAGGCCTTGTAGGCGCTGCGTCATCCGGTGGCTCCGGTGGAGCCGGGGGTTGTCCACTATTGCCGGTACGCAGTGTCAACTGCGCGTCCCGGCGGCTCTTCTTCATGTAAGCGACACTACTAGTCGCTGCCTCTCGCGTCGCGAAGGTTGGCGGGTCGGCGGGGCGCCGTTTGCGCTGTGCCGCCGACGATGTTCCGCTGTGTGCAGTGCGTGTGATGGCGAGCTGGCTCGCCCTTCCGCAACTGGCGACCGCGGCACTCTCGTGCGTCGCGGTGGAGATCGACCCCGCTATTCCAGGGCCCGATATGTTAAGAGTGGCCGTGACCGACCCCATGCGACCGCGGGTCGGTTGAGTGATGTCGGCGTGAGCTGCAACCAACCCCGGGCGACCGTGGGTCGGTTCAGCGGTGAGGTGAGCCATAGCGCCCCCTGGCGCTGTGGTTATGGACACTGTATTGTCCTCTGTGTTGATCGGTACGGCGAGCGCTGCCTCTGAGCTCGTATTTATAATTTCCAATGGTGGGGCACCGTGACCGGCGGTCTGTGGGTGCCCGGACGACTGGCTGTCATCCAAGTAGGCTCCCTCTTGTTGAGGCCTTGTAGCTATGCCGAAGTGAGCGACTTTCGGCAAGGCGTCGCCCTGCCGCGGCTCTGTCAGCCGGGCGGGCTCTGGCGTGGGTGTCGCGTTGCGTTGGCGATGTTTCTCAGCCATGGCGAGCGCGATGTAGGTTTCCGGTGGTGGTCCGGACGGTGGGGCACCGCAACCAGCCGTCTGTAGGTGCCCGTATGACAGATTGTCAGCCGTGGGGGGCCCCCCTTGCTGGGGCTCCCTAGATGTGCCGAAGTCAATGACTTCCGGCAACTCGTCGTGCCGCCGCGGCTCTGTCTGCTGGGCGGGCTCCGACTTTGATGCGGTGTTGCGTCGGTGACGCTCCGCAGTGGCCATAAACCTCTCGTTGGCATTTCTTAGCCAGCACTCGTGTTCCTCTTGCTGTGCCCTTTTTAATAGGGCTTGCCTATTTATGGATTCTTGTTCCATTTTTCGTAACTCTTGTTTAAGGCCGGCGTCTATTTTCCTTATTTCTTCCTGGTGTGCTGCTTGTTGCAGCATTTCTTTTTGCCGTAACTTGGCTAGTTGCTCGCTCTCTTCTCGTTCGAGCTCCTGCTGGCGTGTCGCCGATAACCGACTTTCGGTTGACTGTTGTGATTCCGGCCGGCATGTTGTCAGTGGTTCCGCGAACGTGACTCTCTTTCTCATCTTGCCGACCTGCGCTCCCCCCGTCAGGGGGTATTTGAGGATCCCTCTCTGGTAAGTTCCCAGGGGTATGCTCTCATATTCGTACTGCCGCTGCAGCCGGTTCTCTGCTTTTATGCGCCACGAAATATCCGCTTTCTCATATGGGGACTTTGTCACGTCCATGTTTGATAAAACTGCGGGGGCCGCCCCTCTTTGGGAGTCGGCTCTTCTAGTATCGTCGATACTCATAGGGGCTGGCATTCTTCTCCTCAGCCATTGCTCCCAGACCGCGTCTCGGGCATCTTTTTCCGGTTGCATTTTCCTGGCAACCCGTGCGGCGTGCGCAGTGTGTGCGCCGTACGCCGCTGGCTCGGCGAGCCATGTTCTAGGGATGTAGTTGTGATATGGTGTCAGGTCGCTCCTGACTGGCCTCATTGGAATCGTTCCGTTCATAATTTTGGCTTAATTCTGCCTATTTAGACCACTTTCATTGTGGCTTTTCAGTGCACGCGCACTTAATAATACTGTTGTCACACCGTAATTCACAATTTCTAATTTTTCACCACTTTTGGTCACGTCACGGCGACAAATTTCAAGATACACTGTTTTTACTATCGTCGTTGGTTTTATAACCCCCAAACGACTTTCTTTGAGTACCCACACGTACTATCACTTTTTATAACTTTCACTTTTTTGGATCTCCAGATCCGGCTCGAAGGACCAAAACGACTGTGGACGACGCGTGGCGCCGACGTGGTCGATGTGCGACAGGCCTGGGTTTGACCTTCACCTAACAAGGGGCGTTTAAAAACCGCGGCGGGCGAACCGCGCGTTTCAACCGCGGCGGGTGAACCGCGGCGGTTGAACCGCTCAGCGTGTTTTTAAACGGCCGTAACGCGCTCTGATAGCGCAGGTGCTCTAGGGGAGCACTAATCCCGCAGACTGAGCTGCACTGTTGAAGGATGGGGTGAGGGTGACGATAAAATAATACTTGGCGAAATATAAATGAAACGGTATCATAAAATAATGAGACACAAACTACTGATTAAACTTTCCCTATCACAATTTCCTACTTCCTATCACAATTTCCCTACTTCTTCCTTTCTTCTTCTTCCTGGGAGCTCCCACTGGTGGGGCTGAGCGAACACAATTTCATCCGGCGATTATAGCCTCTTTTATACCCCTAAGGCATTAAAAGTGGTGGGGATATAATTTTGAAGACCTCGCCCACTTTTACTATGGAAAAGCTAGTTTTTACGTTTTCCTGGTTTTCAGGGAAACCTTAAGGGTTTTTACATATTTTCCTTCAAAAGAACTATTTCTGAGCTATACATTACAATATCTACTAGTTTTCCTGCTTTTCCCGTTTAAATTGGGAAAGTCGATATTTACGTAAAATTATCAACTTTGGTAACATGAAATGGCTTTGCCAGGCCCTAGTGGCTTTAATTAACATTAATTATCAAAAGTGATTATACATACGTAAGGGCATTTACCGTACCTTCCTAATGATACCTCAATTGCTTTCGTACCTCATCTGGTTACGAAGCTATGGCCGGGTGAGACCGTCAATTTTCACATTTTCCTTAACGTGGTAGCGTAAGTTTGACTTTTGCTCCCGTCTTTTTAGCCAATCATAGAAATCAACCTGAACCTTGACCATTATTGCACCATAATAAGCAATAATCTCTATGCATACGTTGTGTACATTTTTATTTCACATTTTATGTAACTCTAGTTACCGATGTCCCTTGTTGACGGACTAGATCTGGATATAGTCTCAAGTTGGTTTCTTTACAAATAATTTGGCTATCTCTCCCTCATTTATCAGGGGCTCTCCCCCTATCGATCTTTATGAAATAATTACTGGAGGTACCTGGTACCTTTATCTTTACTTTAAGCTATTTTCTTTGTTTGTACCTATTGTACTTAGGTCCTAAATAAATCACGCGCTTCTTATATGAGCCGTTTGCTTTAGGAGCTTAATCTGGGCACAATTGCCGTCCTTATGTGAAGGAATTATAGTTACACGTCCTTTCTCTTCGTGACCCGTAGGCCTTATCGTTCACATACTATACAACACCCTTTCTCTTCGTGACCCGTAGGTCCTACATTTCACAAACTACATTCTGTCGCCCACAAACAGCTTCATGCATTATGTTCTATTAATTTCTTTGACTAAGTTAAAAATTAATAGGTAAGACTAAAATCCAACATCAAAAAAAAAATTTGGAAAAAACATTTTGGGCTGTTGTATCTTGAAATGATGATAATGCATGCTTTTTCACTCACCAGACCATTGCCAGTGTTGTTATTGTAGTAGAATACATCAGAGTAGTTGGACCCGTTGAGGAGGTAGATGCTCTGGCACTCGGAGAGACTGTCCGTCGGGAGGCATGTACGATGCTTTAGTTTCATTAGTTTCCTGTCAAGAAAATCCTTATTCGTATCATAGGGTAATAAAACTGTAATTTACTTTAAGACCAATTTTAACCTACTTCAATTCAATACTTTGCCTTATTTTTATAAGAGTTTCTTCCATGTTTTCAGGATCCTATCGTCAGATCCTGACCATGGAATCACCTGGGAAGGATACTCTTTCAAATAAAAACAAGAATTTTCAATAGTGGTCCAGGCGTTTTTGAGTAACCGGAGAGGAACCTACACATAAAAAAATAAAAGATTCCGACAAATTTAGAACCTCCTCGTTTTTTGAAGTCTGTTAAAAATATTATTGCTTTCGGCTCACGTGGCTTAAAAATTACATATTTGGCAAAAACTCCTATCTCTGTGTAGTACTTCTAGGATTATTTTTATTTTCAAGAGTTCTATTGACTAATAATAAAATTACCATTGCCATGGAACGCTTAGAAAGTTTATTACTACCAATCCTCTAAGAATATACGCAGCTTTTCGCTTCTAATGAAAAAAACACAGGGTGATGGGGTATTATCTCATAGTGATGATGTGCAAATTGATAAACCTATGATGATTTTGACAACACCATTCTCAGCATACATTTCAAAAATTTGCAACAAAAAATGGATTCTTTCGAAAATGCATTTTCAACGTTGAAATTAGAATATATAACTACAGACTCCATTAAGTATATGAATATGACCAATCCATTGAACGACGAAAATACGATCGTTGCGAAAATACTGATTGCTTAATATTCCCTTATTTAGGCAAGGTCCAACACAAATTATATCAATATGATTTGTATAGGAGACCTTGCCTATTGAAATGTAATTTATGTTAGTTACATCAGTAACACTCACCACTGTGTAATGAAGTTGGTTCCGATGGTGTATATCGGCGTGGATCTATTGACGTCGAGGCTTTCCGTCGAGTTCATTATGTCGAAGGCTCTATTATTGTCTACGATTATCTGCCGGACGTCTCAAAACCCTGGAGTCTGGAACAAATAGGTGTTGTTGCTGTTATTTGTGGGAGCAGGCGGGATGAGTCTGGTATTCAGATAATTTGAAAAATGGATAGGAAGTATGTCGTCAATTCTGTAACTGCCGCACAAACTTGCCAATTTTGACAATCTTTTTAACCCACGGCGGAAAAAGAGGGGTGTTATAAGTTTGACGTGTCTGTGTGTCTGTCTGTCTGTGTTTGTGTCTGTATGTTGCATCGTAGCTCCTTAACTAATGGAGCGCTTAGAATGCGGTTTTGTTATCCGAAAGTTAACGTTATTGAGATGGTTCCTAGCGACGTTTCAACAAAATCGGTTTAGCCGTTTTTGAGATATTGGACTTTGAAATTAATATTTCGGGGGTGCTTCAACTTTTCTAAGTTGTACATAGTTATATTCTCACACTGTTCGTATGTAAAAGTGCCAATAGACTTGAGCATTCGCGTTTTTAAATGCGTCGAAGAACAACGAACAGCACGTCGATCACGTAACGCATTGTACGCGCGTCAGGTAGGTCTAAATGTCACTTTTTATATGGAAAATTGACAGTTAAATTGTACCGACGCGCGTTTAGGAACATTACGTGATTACCCCTCAGAGCTAAGCATAGAGACAAACATCGCTACGAACATTTTCACGATTATTCTAGCGAACGCTCTAGTAAATGCTGTGCTCCAGAAGGCCTGCCGCGAAAGGCATTATAAGTTTTCCCTCTCTGTCATACTTACGAACTCGTACGTAAGTGCGACAGACATGGAAAACTTCGAATGCCGTTCGCGGTAGGCCCTCTGATGGAAGCGGAGTCGGACGGGAACGGCGGCGGAACAACTATAAAATTGCTCGGCTCGGCAAAAAGCCCGAAGCTACAGTTGTTTCACAAGAATGCTCGCTGGAACGGTCCTGTTTATTTTGTGAGCGTTTACCTGTAATGTAATATTCGCTGGAATGCTAACTACAAGTGGATGCTGAAATGTATCAGCACCTTAAAATTGTATTATGTAGGTATGTAAGTAATGGGGGACTTGCATCTTTTTATTTTATTACGAAAATCAAAAGTATGATCCAGAGGAATATCAACTATAGCATTAAAACTTTCGTATTTTTTTTTCTGATGTTATATATGCATTTGAAATGTGCACGCGCCGGCTACCCTAGAAAACGCTCTATATTAAACGGGCTATTAAGCCCGTTTAGCATTAGCTATGACCTGACTGACAACTTACATTCTCGTCGCGTTTACTTTGGAGTACTTAAGTCATTAAATTGCTATTATCTCCACAAAATTTGCGTTTAAGTCTATACTTGTCGTACAAAATATCATTTCTAATTCCATATTCTGTGTACTTAACTGTAATGTTATTTTTTCGAAAAAAGAATATATATTTTTTCGTCATTTTACCGTGAGGTAATACTAATAAAAAATTTTTTTTAATGTATGATATCTCTACGTATATCCGCATCGATTGAGTGCAATTTATTCAAAATGGAAGTCCCATGCAAGTTCCCCATTGTTCTTCTTTAAGAATCCTTTTTGATACATTTGCCGGTATCCAATTCTGTACGGCTAACGTGAGTTTCAATCGTAACCTTACGATAAGTAACTACATACGAGATCGAATAAACGCGCTTCGAATAGATTTCGATCTCGCTTCGGTATTCTTCGATTCAACCCGTCAAACTTGTAACTCACACTGCCGTTGTACTACGAAACCAACTGCAGAACGTTAGGCACTTTGCGTTTCGTTTTCGATGCGTAATTTAACGTTCGATTCGTACTACCAATCGGTAGTGTGAGACATTTCGAATCGAAGAATACCGTCGCGACTGTAGTTTACTATTTCACTTGCAAAATGGCCCGTGATATCGAATTATTCCGTCAAGAGTTACCGTAGATCCGATCAAAATTTATCTCAAATTAAAAAAACTTATAAAAATAAGGGTTTTGAATTGACAACACATATCCGCAAAATTCGGATTGTCCGCGTATTTTGTATTTAAAAATGCAAATAAATGGCCCCCGCGCCGCCATATTGTATCGACAGTCGATACTGTCGACGTCGCGATGCGCGTATTCTGTAATGTCATAACCGACAAACATTTAAATTTAAACTATAAATGCTAGTGATATAAGGTTGAATATTGGAAAATCGATTAAACTATATGAACGAACATGAAGTCGATCGCGAGTTAAGTAATGTATAAGTGACTCACGTTACAGTTTGGATTTTTAGTTCAATGAGTGACCACCAGGGGCGGTGTATAGACTTTTCATACTAAATCTTGACGATAGGCGGTAGCGTTGGTAGTAAACGCGACTCACGCTAAGGGTGCAGCTGTGTCAATGTCAATGCAGTGACAACGCAATACACTCAAGAGTAAAAGTTTCGGGTCGGTGAAATATCGTCATAATTCCTAAAATAGTGTAAGGTTTTACAGTTTTTTTTTTATCCAGTCATGATTTTTATTAAATTTTACATTGAAACTGCAGAAATAACAGTAAGAAAAATACATTACCAGGTTTAAATCGGACTCGTAAAAACCCATGAAAAAAACAATGTTAACGGAGCGACATATCGCCAAAATCGTCATTTTTGACATTTTTATGATAGGATTCCGGAAATTGCTTATACATTTAGGTATTACGAAGAATAGTATATTATGTAAATAAGACTAGTATTACGGCTGGAAAGTTTGGCTCGAGTATTATCCCAGGTTCAAAGTTAGAAACTACCAAGACGGTCCTGGTGCAATCTCACCGGTCATGGTCGCTGCAGCCTATACCATTTTCGTTGTGGCTGACAGGACTCGCCTTCCTGTGAGTGTGGTGCCGTAGAGCAGAGCATTCAACACATTATCCAAGAGTGCCCGTTAACTGGGTATACCGGAGGACCCAGAAGACTTGATCAATTTGAATGAAGAAGCCCTTAAGTGGATTAATGCTGTGAAGATTTATTTACGAGTATGATTTCGTATCTTACTTTTGACTTGCCATACGAATAAATAAATAAGACTAGTGTAAAATATAAAAAAAAAAACCTATTGAACCAAAACGTTTGCTCTTGAGAGTATTACGGTAACACTGAGTTTTCTCTGATAATGGAGACAGAAGGTCATAGTGACTACTACACCTATACAATGAATCCCAAAATATCTGCATCATAAAATATAGGCTGTATATGATGCAAATATTTTGCTGTGTTTGCTACCGCCGTGGTAAATAAACCTTCCCTATTCTAATGTACACATTTCCTATTCCAACGGGTTTGCTACATTGTAAGTACCTAAGTACTTACATATCTATGCATTGATTTCTTCTTCATCTTTTGTACCTACTAAGATCATCTTCTGCAGACTCCATTAAGAAATTAAGTTCAGTAATTTGATATTAATCTCGTTAATGTTGACGAAGTTTAATTGAATTCCGATAAAACATTCACCTATTGTTCGAGATCGTCGCCATTATTGCCTGTGAACGTATAAATGGTGTATAGCTCATAAAACAAAAGATACTTTATTGATTTTAATAAGTTTATGAAAAGAAAAATGTTTAGGGTCTTTTCTTTATAAGAGATAGTCTAGAGATAAAAATTTGTAGATGGGTTATTGTTGCGGCGACTTACACATTGTACATTTGAGATAACACAATAAGTGATTTATAGGTTGGTTTGACTGGAGTATACTAGAGGTTTATAGACTTTGTTGTACAGTCGACTTCAAAAATATATCTATCTATACATAGGTATAATAAAGCTGAAGAGGGTCGAAAGTCTGTACATGGAAGATATTCGAAAAAAAATGGCTAGGGATACTTAAAATCGATAACAGAACACGTTCCAACAGTTTTTAGAATTTTTGTCTGTTTGTCTGTTTATGTGACCGCGCATCACGTGAAAACGGCTTAACCGATTAAAATGAAATTTGGTATAAAGATAGTTTGAGTCCTGGGGAAGGACTTAGGGTAGTTTTTATCCTGGAAATCAATCCCTAAGAGGATGAAATAGGGGGTGAAAATTTGTATGGAGCTTCTTAAACCGATGCACCGATTTGGATGTTATTTAGTATATAATTAGTTGAGTCAAAGGATAGGTTTATACCGAAAATTTTCCCTTTAGGGGGTAAAATGGAGGGGTGAAAATTTGGATGTAACCCATTTTGATAAAATTTGGTTTAGAGGTAGTAGTTCTGGGGAAGGACATTGGATAGTTTTTATTCCGGAAATCTTCCCCTAAGGGGGTGAAATGGGGGGTGACATTTTGGATGGACTCCGTTTAGACCAAATTTGGTATAGATTTACGTTGAGTCCCGGAGAATGACAATGGATAGTTTGAATCCCGAAAATCATCCCCCAAGGGGATGAAATAGGGATGAAAATGTGGATAAATCCCATTTAGTTAAAATTTGGTATAGAGATAGAAGGAGTCCCAGGGAAGGGCAATGCATAGTTTTTATCCTGAAAAATCATCTCCTGAGGGGGTGAAATAAGGGGTGAAAATTTGGATAGAACCGATTTAGATGAAATTTGGTATGGAGATAGTTAAGATTCCTGGGGAAGGACTTATAATAATTTTTAGTCTAGAAATCATCTCCTAAGGGGGTGAAATGGGGTATGAAGATTTGGATGGAACCCATTTACGGTACAGCGGTAGTTGGGAGTCCTGGGGAATAGGAACATTACATAGGTAAATATATGTATGTGACGTTGCAAGGGTAACGGTACCTTATGGCGGTAGTTTCGAAGATGTTTTCTAAAACGGGGTAAAAAAAGACGTTTTTTTGAAAACTATTAGATGTAAAATTTTGTTGACGTATCTTTATTTTTAATATAAAATATTTAAATTACAAGTCAGTTAAGTTAAGTCAGGTAGTTTAGTAGTATTACGGTTTAGTAGAAAAGGTCTTTACGGCCGTGTGATATGATAATATGCAAAATAATACTGAAAAAAGCCTACATGCATCTATTATGGTGAGGCTGTTCATAGAAACCAAGTTTGCGGCGGAGTCTATTTTGTAAAAAAAGGCGTTCGGAGTAAGTTAATCTATAAAATCATGCAACTCAGTCATAATGATCCTTTCCTTCATACACTCCATACTAATATTACAAATACGAAAGTAACTCTGTCTGACTGTTACCTTTTCATGCTTAAACCGCTGAACCGATTGAGATGAAATTTGGTATAGAGATACTTTGAATTCCGGGCCCTTCCCAAAGAGTCCTTACTAAAGATAGTTTTTATCTGGCAATTCATCACCTAAGGGGTTGAAAAGGGGGGGGGGGGGAGGTACGATATAAACGAGTTCCGCGCGGACGAAGTCCCGGGCAAAAGCTAGTTATTTATATGTTTAATTTATTACTAGTAGGTACATATTTATTCTTCACTTCAGTGATACTTATGATTGGGACATGACTCTGCGTAAGAGTAACGTGAAATCTCAATATTGTGAAAAAATAAGTGAACTCCTTTTTTATAGTACCTATACTAAAAAAAAGATTGTACACAATTTTTTTCACAGAATCAAAATCTTATACAACGTGTAAGAGAACAAGACGTTAGTAATTCCGTTACTTTTCCCCAAAAACTTGTATGAAAATAACGGAATGGGAAATTTAAGTAGTATGAAAGATCCGGCACATATTTTGCTTCCTTTAATATAAATAGAGTTTTTTGATTCTGCGTAGGATTGTTTTTTATTAATAGCGCAAAATTTCCAAATTCTGAATAAATTTTTGGTGTGCCATATTTTTTTTTTAAATGATATCCCATCAATGTTGTGCGAGGAAGCAAGGTGGGATGCGAGGGAAAATCCACCAACCGGAAAAGATGCATGATCGAGGCTATTAGCAACGCTTTTCGTGGATTATTCCTAGCACACCACTTCGCTACCTTGCACATATCTGGTGACTCACCTTTGCCCTTTTACCTAAATAAGTTATCTAGGGGCACGGCAGTGCCCCCGCCAAGTAGAGCAAAACAAAGAGACACGGCCGTACCACCCTGTTGTCGAAGCCATTCAGGCCATTTTCAACATCTTGTAATTTTAAAAGCTAAAGCTAGAACCCTGAAATTTAAGGAACATGTAGGGCATAATATGGCTAAAATATAATATCAATGACATTCAGTTTGAACTTTTAGTTTAAGAACTATTGTCCGTCAAAGTTTGTTAGTTTTGTCACTGACATACTCAGTTATATACTGATAATGATCACGCTAATTCTAAGGTACTTCTAGCAGACCCAGAAGCTCGAAATTTCAAACTTAATAAGTTTTTAGCCTAATAATAGGGAACATTACTGCAATGATCTGCCGCCAGAGGCAGCACTACCACTAATAGTAAACCAGTATAGGAATATAGGGATTCACACACACATGTTCCTGAGTTATGGATGTTATATATGTATATAAGTATCTATATGTATGTATCTATTATATATATCATCGCCTAGTACCCACAACACAAGCCTTACTGAGCTTACCGTGGGCCTAGGTTGATTTGTGTAAGATTGTCCCGTAATATTTATTATTATTATTATTATTTATGCACAATTGATTGTCAAATGAGTGACAAGGATGCTTGCATTAACAATACCGCAAGTGGGAACGAGATTCAATGTCAACGCTGCTAGTGTCGCCACCTACGAAGAGTTTTGCGTGATGTTCCCTATTCATAAAAAACCTAAAAATATTGCAATTTCAGTCACGTTTCAGATATATGAACTGCATAAGTAAATTTGTAACCCTGTACTAATACATGCGATTACAAAGTTACTTTTGCAGTTCCTGCCTGCAAAACTATACAAACGTTATTTATTTGCGGTTGGTAAAATAACATTCCCATACAAAGTCTACAAAAAGAAATGAGATCCCATAAAAAACATTCCATGTACAAAATAGGCCAAGTCTCGAAACTCTTTCACAGTAAAAGTGGTGAGATATTTCGTAGAGCCAAGTCAGGCATTCTTATTAATCTTTATTTGCTTGCTAAATAAATTTTTGTGACTTGGCAATCACACTTACATAATTTTAGGTACCTATGCAAAAAATAGTAAATGCAGTAAGGGCCTACGCTAGCTGACGCGGGTGCACGGAGCGGGCGCACGCCTGCGGGTACCCGCTCTATGCACCCGCCGCGGGTTAGTTAGCGCTGCTAATACTATTTTTCAATAGGCGTCCACCCACTCCGTGCAAACAGCGTC
Organism: Epinotia brunnichana; assembly: GCA_963854355.1. NCBI lineage: Eukaryota > Metazoa > Arthropoda > Insecta > Lepidoptera > Tortricidae > Epinotia > Epinotia brunnichana. The sequence continues at coordinate 751,875 of OY977945.1, read as the reverse complement.
AGCTAGCGTAGGCCCTAAAGCTGTTGCCCGTGTGGTTTTTGCCCTTGTACCTAAATAAGTTATATTTATAGTCCCCAAAACAAACCCTCCCTTATTTCTACATACTCCTCCGTCACTCACCTCAGATAAGGCCTCGGCCCGGCGGCCCGCCGTCCGGCGTCCGTCCGGAAGCATCGTGTGATCTCCGCTTATTTCATCTGCGGAGGAAACTGAGAGATAACGTGTGTGACTTGGAAGCGGAGCTGGGGTCAATTTGAGACCAATTTTGCATTATGATTTGGTTTTGTGTTTAGTTTTAACTTAGGATAAGCAATTGTATATGTACTAATCACTATGGACATGGTCTGAAATAAAAAAAAATGAATTTGAATTTGAATTAGCACGGAAACGTGAGCTGAGATAGTGTCCTAATGACAGCGTACAAAAATTTGAATGCAAATCGTATGTCTTTAAGTGACCCTTCCTTGCCAGAGTTTTTGTAATATGGTACTTAGTAACAATACTAGCTGTCTGTGCGGTTTTACCCAGGTAAGTGTCTTAAAGTGACCCTTCCTTGCCAGAGTTTTTGTAATATAGTACTCAGTAACAATACTAGCTGTCTGTGCGGTTTTACCCAGGTAAGTGTCTTAAAGTGACCCTTCCTTGCCAGAGTTTTTGTAATATAGTACTTAGTAACAATACTAGCTGTCTGTGCGGTTTTACCCAGGTAAGTGTCTTAAAGTGACCCTTCCTTGCCAGAGTTTTTGTAATATAGTACTTAGTAACAATACTAGCTGTCTGTGCAGTTTTACCCAGGTAAGTGTCTTAAAGTGACCCTTCCTTGCCAGAGTTTTTGTAATATAGTACTTAGTAACAATACTAGCTGTCTGTGCGGTTTTACCCAGGTAATTCATACTAAAACGCAGGTGAAGCCGCGCGATAAAGAATAGCCTACGGCCATCCCGAAAGCTTAGAGTAAACTGTGAATATTTTTTGTATCATGTGTAAGAATATACATTACTTCGGGGTTGATGTGGCCGAGGTTTTGAACTAGCGTAAAACAATACTATAAAAAAAAAGCTCATCCGTATCATCTCTTGTGATCCCAGAGCTGGCGCGTTTCTCGGTCAAAGACCCTGAGAAAATTACGGTTTTTTTAGAAATAATTCAATATCAGGCTAATTATTTGTATACGGCTTTTATATGTTATTTAAACAACTTTTACTATTGAAATCAGTAATTATATGGACCGGAAGTTAGGAAAAAAAATTAACCTGCAAGGAAAAATGCTATCAGTATTTTTATAATGAAAACATGTTTGAGTACACAAATTTGGAGACTTACTACCTGAATCCAAAAATATATGCATCAGGAAATAACGGCATTTTAATTAAATATTTACGGCCTTGAGATAATATTGAATTTCATCTGGCATATAGAAAGGTTTATTCATTAACAAAAATAAGTGGATTATGCGCGTATCCCAAAGAACGTATATAGACGTAGTCAATTATAAAGTAAAGAAAGTTTATACCATTTCCCCTGATTTTTACGGAATTTATGAAGATTACTTTTCATTATTTTTAACGTATCGGTATTAAATTTAGGTGGATTATTAATGAATATTTAGTCAAATTACCCAACCTATTTTTTGGTGTAAAAATATGGCTGATATCGATATATTGTTGTGTTTTCATAGAGCGAAACCGTAAAGTTCTCAGGATATTAGCATTGCTGTGCAGCGTGGAAACGCCGCCAGCATCTTGGGGTCTTTTCCACCAATGCGCGACCTTGCGGACGCGGGTGTCTAGTACCTACTTTTATTTTTATGATTTTATTTTTTTAGTTTAATTGATTTACTTATTTTTGTGTTAAGGTTAAGTTAGTTTTAGTCATTTTAGTTCATAGTTTCATGTACCTACATATTTGTCTGGTTTTGAAATATATTATATCATCTATACTATAGTATCCGCAGAATTAAGTAGCGAGCATGCTATTATTACGCACAAAAAGGTTTCATTGTTACTTTTATTGCCCATTTCGCCACTTAATTCTGCGGATACTAATATAGTATTGCCAAAGGTGTGCCCAACGACTCATTAGGATAGGTAGGTAAATACCCTTACTACACATTTTGGGTAAATTAACACCTATCCCGCCAAGGTATTTTTAGCATTATATTTTTAAATTTTAATTCGGAATTTTCCAATATGTCACTATATTCATAACCTATATTTTTATTTAAATGTGCTGGAAAAGTTTTTTTTTTAATGTTGAATGCATGTGTACTTAAGTGACAACTTAGTTTTATTACAATAAATAAATGATTGCCACAAAAATGTGAGTGAAATAAAAAGTACCTACAGCGTTCTCAGATTGTTCGATCTCATCTAAAACTCTCCAGTTTCTCACCATTTTAATGGTGTACCAGTAAATTTATTTAGAAACTCTTTCAGTTATTCGGCAAAAACAGGTTTTTGTCTAAAATGGAGCTAATAAATAGTTAATGAGTAGGTCCAGCTATAAAAGAAGAAAAGTAAGTTTTTAAAACTAAAACCAGTGATAAACAGCTAAGTCAGCAGCTGCCATCAGTCAGGCCATAAGTTGCCCGTTTAAAAGAGCTTTCTGAAGCCTAGCTAGCAGCTTCCAGAATTATATTAAATCCCTCGCGGCCTCCTTACAGAACACATTTCAGTTTGAGTATTGTTATGTGAGACCTACTGTTACTGTGGGAGCACCACAGATGTATGAATATAAGAAGATCGGACATGGCGGCCGATTTGTATAGAGTGAGCCTGTCGCAAGTACATTAACCCACACAACGCCCAAGTAATTGACAAGACAAAGCACGCACACATCTAAAACACACACACTTGTATACCTACACGCTTATTTGACAATAAACGCGCATCATATCAGGCATTTTGGGAAAAAACGTAATATTCTCTGCTCGCAGCACGCGTGCACAGTATGGCAGAGTATGCCCATTGAGCATACAGCTGCGACACGGCCGCCGGCGGCTTGTCCTCTCTCTAGTATTCTATGCTCTGAGGGGAGCACCTACGCTGAGTAGTGGCATCGTTTAGTTCAGTGAACGCGCTTATTCACCTGTAAGTTATCTCAAGGAAGCGGTTATGTATATTATGACCGCATTCCTGAGTTATTGGGCTGGAATGTAACCTTCAAGAACTATCTGACATTACACCATTCTTGAGATGTGTGTTGGTTTTCCTAGTGGACTGTAGTTTGGAAAGAGATTCTGATGGGTGATCACGTAACGTTCCGAACGCGTGTTAGGACAATTTAACTGTAATTTTTCCATATAAAAGTGACATTTAGATCTACCTGACGCGCTTACAATTCGACTGGTTACAGAGGGGTGATTACGTAACGTTCCGAACGCGCGTCGGTACAATTTAACTGTCAATTTTCCATATAAAAAGTGACATTTAGAACTAACTGACGCGCGTACAATGCGATACGTGATCCACCTGTAGGTTTTCGGAGTATTGCATTGAGTTTATTCTTGTCAATCAAAATATACATTTGGAGAATCACTAAAAAGAGTGACTAAGGTGAATATAAATGCATCCGTCTGCTGGCGCGGATATTTACAGAGAGGAAAGTCACATATTATGCAATTAAAAGGTAAGAGTTTCTAGAGTACAGTACGTCTCCATCACATACATAGGTACACTATAGGTATTCAAAAATATCGGCACATGCACCCCAATGCCTTGAAAATAGAGGTGTGTTCCGATGTTTGTGACCTGCTTGTTTGCTCCGATGTATGTGATGGCGACTGCACTACTTGTGTTAATAGCAAGGATGCCAACATAAAATATAATTTTATACAGTAATGTTGGCAGTGCTGCCAACGATTTGGATGTAAACTTCATTATTTAAGCTTAATTGATGATTTAAGCCCCAACGAAAATGTTTAACATATGTATCTGTGTCTCTGTGTATCTGTGTGTCTGTTTGTGATCTGATGAACTGAACAGAACCCGGTTTTAAAGAAACAAAAGTCTAGTCTGTCAAGATGGTTCTAAACTTTTATGTCGAGGGTGTCATAATGTGTAATTGATCGAGCGAGCGAAGTGAATAAAGTTCTCGGTGTCAGCTTGGGCAGTTTTTTTTTCGTATCTCTGACAGACGTCCGGCTGTTCTCTTCACATTTCTCATTCGATTCTCGTGAAAATTTGTTAGCAGGTTCAATAATTTTATAGAATCTTTAGTTTATTCAGTTCTTTTAAATTAAAAAAAACCAAGTGCGAGTTGGACTCGCGCACGAAGGGTTCCGTACCGTTATCGATAAAATCGGCAAAAAAATCACGTTTGTTGTATGGGAGGCCCCCTTAAAAATGTTTTTTTTTGTTTTTAGTATTTGTTGTTATAGCGGCAACAGAAATACATAATCTGTGAAAATTTCAACTCTCTAGCTATCACGGTTCTTGATAAAACGGCAAACAAATCACGTTTGTTGTATGGGAGGCCCCCTTTAAAAAAATTTTTATTTTGTTTTTTAGTATTTGTTGTTATAGCGGCAGCAGAAATACATAATCTGTGAAAATTTCAACTCTCTAGCTATCACGGTTCTTGAGATACAGCCTGGTGACAGACAGACGGACGGACGGACGGACGGACAGCGAAGTCTTAGTAATAGGGTCCCGTTTTACTATTTGAGTACGGAACCCTAAAAACTATTAACAAAAGACCCGAGAGAGCTCGTGAGTCCCACAGCTCAAAGAGCGACTAGTTTATGTACCTGGTTATAAGTTTGTATACCTACAAATCGTTTTTAAACGCAACGTTTCTCGGTGTCTCTTAATTACTGTAAATCTGGCGTGATTAACAACTCACCTAGAGGGCTAAGCAAATTAAAGGTCAACCTGACGCATTCCTACATTTCAAATTCAATCATTTCGTATGATTACTGTTTGGAATATGAAATATATGTTGCTGATTGACCTCCAGATGATCTTCGCCAAACTAATTCGCCCTACGCGGCAAAACTGTCCAAAACAAACGAAACTTGTGACATTAACAATTTCTCATCAAGAAACACTAACAGGCACCCGAAATGCCTGTCTTTCTATTTCTATTTCTACATAGTTAGATGTAGAGAGTGCGACCTGTAACAGGAGCAAAAGATTAAACGGTAGATTATTAAGCTTGCGAGTAATTATTTCCAAGTGGTTTTAATTGAAGAAAACGTCATATCAATACACGTTAACTTATTAGTTTACGTGTATTTTTACATTTATGGAGTGACAGAAGTCAATTTTATTTTAAAATCACAAAAAAAAAAACATAAAATTTTGAAAACAAACATGCAAAAACTATTATGAGTATTATTTAAACGGTCTCCGTAGCCCAGTGGGTAGTGACTCTGCCTACGAAGCTGGAGGTCCCGGGTTCATCACAAATATTTGTTCCTGAGTTATGGATATTATATATGTATATAAGTAGCTATATGTATGTATCTATTATATATATCATCGCCTAGTACCCACAAACACAAGCCTTACTGAGCTTACCGTGGGCCTAGGTTGATTTGTGTAAGATTGTCCCGTAATATTTATTTATTTATTTATTATGACTCATTACATGATGTTTCCTCAAAATCTGCATTGACTAAATGATCTCGTGATATAGAGAACAAAATAAAAAATTGGACACAAGGGGTTATTGCAGATGCTCTTAGGAAGCGTTCTTTCGAATATTTGCTCCTGTTACAGTAGCCCACCCCATATAAATAGCGAAGTACACGTACTTACAATTAACACTGAAGTGCAAAAATATGCATTGATTTCTTCCTCTCATAAATATGTATCGAAACCTTCATTCGCTGACTTGAGCCTTTTTACAAGCTTTATATTAACTTGCACTGTTCGTATGTAAGTATGTAAATATGTAAGTTGTCCGTCAAAATTTGCAATCGATTTTTCAGTCACTTCCCGTTATCCAATTGAGCTCAAATTTTGCATGCATATGTATATCGCATGACAATGCAATATTATGATGACTTGGAGCTGATCTGATGCTGGAGCTGGAAGGTGGCCATAGGAACTCCGCAATAAAACGACACAACCCCATCGAGTTTGGGCTCGTTAGAATCGTCTCAATGAGTAGTTGATGATGGGACCTATGCAGAAAAGTACAGTCGGCAATAAAAGCTTGTACCAAAAATTAAATTTTTGACAGAAACTTATTATATTTAAGCTAAATTATTGTTATTTCAGTAAGTGATTTATGTGCATCTTTTTAACAGACTTCAAAAAAGGAGTATGTTCTCAATTCGTCTGTATTTTTTTCAATGTGTGTATGTTACGCGAATTCTCGGTAATATATGAACCGATTTGAAAAAAAAATTCTTTGTTTGAATTAAAAACTTTATACTTCCAGATTGGTCCCGTTGTCACCAAAATCCAGTTCCGATGATGGGATCCTGGAGAAATCGAGGGAACTCTTCAAATTTTATATGCAAACTTGAAGCAATTCGGCTACTGATTAGAAGTCGGTTAAAACTTTTTTTTTAAAGTACAATTATGAGAAATAAATATCTTAAACCATAAAACTAGTGACTGTGAGCTGTAAAAAACGCCTGTGACTTAAAAAAAGACTAAACACTGAATTGACAAAAAACAATCTATATAATAGGGAATGGTTGAAAATTTTAGAACTGCCTGAATTTCTGATAGGAATAACGTTCTATATCATTTTAAGATATTTTTTGTAATATGAGACGGATCAAGCAAAGTATCTTATTCGCCGTCCTAAACCCAAAACGTAAGTGAGGAAACTGTTTATATTATTCAAATTACATAATTGACGCAGCTGAAAAGTCTGCAACTTTTTTCTGGCGCTAAGAAAGGTTATTCCTATCACCAAAAAACATTCAGGCACCTCTAAAATTTTCATTCATTCCCTGTTATGGAATCTGCACACAAAACTTCACGAGAATCTGTAGAGAAATGTGACCTGTTTCATTCTCTTCTGAGAACAGCCTGGACAGCCAGACATACTAAAGGCCCAAGCTAAACCAGAGAACTTCGTTAACTTCGCTCTCTCGCCCAATTATCTACCTCGACGTTTCAGACGCATTGCATCATTCATGGTCGCAATACTGCGCGATCAAATCCCAATTCTGCATGAACGTCACTATGGTACCCATATTTATGGAAAAAATTACACCTTTTATATTATATATATTTTTTTTTTTTTATATAGGTGTTCAGAGCAAGTTAAGTTAACGCTTTTTAAAGCTTTTTGCCAGACTTTCTACACCTGCAGCCTGTGGGTTAACTACACGCAGAAGGCTATCAGTGCTCTAAGAGTACAGTACAACAATGGTTTCAGGATACTGTTGGGGCTGCCTCGTTTCTGTAGCGCGTCGGGGATGTTCGCTGATGCGCATGTTGACGGGTTTGCCGCTATTATGCGCAAAAGGGTAGCATCCGTGGTGCGCAGAATTCGGGGCAGCCCAAACACTCTACTGAGTACCATTGTTGACAGATTTGAAGGCCGTATCCAGAAACACTGGAACGATATTCATTGTTTAGTTTAATACCTAATGTTTATATTTCATGTACCCACTAACACTAGAATTAAGTTTTTCATATGTTTTTGCTTTTACTAACAACTATGGACAATGTTCCGAAATAAATTATTTGAATTGAATTGAATTGAATTGAATATCTTATAATGTCGACTTTACCTACCTATCTAATATTGATTCACAAATCTTTGTAGAGCAACTGGAGCATAATGCTTAGGAACTCGCAAAAGGGGCGTTTGAGTTATCTACTTAGTTATATATCTGTGACTATCCTGACACAGCTACTGCGATGGATGAAGGTCGCGTACCTTTGCCTTTCAAATATACATACGATTTTGAGCTCTAACCTCTTAGGCATAAGCTTCTAAATGGATTCGACTGATCATCACGGTATTTTTAACATGAAGAGTTGAAATTTTATACAGTGAGAATCGATATGGCTTGTGTATAGCTTCAGTATCCTAAAAATTGTTATGATGATATTTCGTTATAATACATTGCTATTCTGGGTTTTGCCATTGAAATATCTATGAAGGCAGAACATAGGTGAGGACTTATTTTCAAATTACATCTTTAAACACCGTAAAAGACATCTTAAACATTGTATAAGTAAGTCATTTCACACTATATAAATATTATGCACCTACCTACGTGCTTATAAAACTTGAACATAACCCTTAGCAAAACTTGAACATATGATATTTTATTATTATTATTTTGTGGGCCTTAATATGCCGCTTCGACCAGCAAGTGATCTATTGTGGCAGCCCTTGTTTTAGAGTTCACCGTTAAGTCCCGTTGCCTCCAGGAAATTCCAGATTCTTTGGGCGGTGATATGTTGTACTTCTTGTGGGTGCATTATGTGCCGCCCTAGGTAGGTACTTCTTTTATGCATGAGTGGTCCGCAGGAGCAGAGAATGTGCATTGCAGTCTCCTCTGTCTCCTGGCAGAACCTGCAAGTTGTGTCCTGCTTCATACCCATTTGAAACAGGTGTTTGTTCAATTTGCAATGTCCTGTCAGGATTCTTGTCACTGCGCAGGTTTTGTGCCTTTTGAATTGTAATAACTCTTTAGACAGCTTACTATTGAACCCTTCGATCAGGGCTTTAGCTTGTTTTTGTCCTTTGGTGAACTTCCACAGCTTGATTGCCTCTGATTTTTCCGCGTTGTTTAGCAGAGAATATGCTTTCCGTTTTGTGATGCCACAGAACGGTTCCGGGCCGACTAGGGCCGTGTCTGCGCCCTGCCTTGCAAGTTCATCTGCTCTTTCGTTTCCTACAATGTCGGAGTGCCCTGGTACCCATCTGAGTATGACTTTGTTGGAGTTCGCCAGGGTGTTTAGATTATTTTTACAATTCTGGACTAGTTTAGAGTAGGACTCTAGTGATTCTAGTGCCAGCAGAGCAGCTTGGCTGTCCGAGTTGATGTAGATATGTTGGTTCCTTAGGTTTCTTTCAAGATTTATCTCCACGCATTTATTTAATGCGAAGAGTTCAGCCTGAAAGATTGAGGCCTCCTTCCCCATGCTGACGCTAGCTTTGAACTTTGGCCTCTCACCGTAGATACCACATCCAACATCATCACCTTTTTTTGATCCATCTGTATACCAAATGTGGCTTCCCTCCTTGAAGTCCATTTGGTCATTTGTCCATTTGTCTCTCGGAGGTATTTCCACTGTATACAGTCTAGTGAATTTGCATTCCACGTATGTGTCGTCAGTGGGCATGCTTAGGTTTTTGTTATCAAAAACAAGGGCCTCAAGTTTGCTTAGCGCTTGAGAGCGCCATTTTGGCCTTGTTAGTGTGCATATCCTGTAGATGCACTGCTTCGCCTCCTTTTGCACTTGCAGGTGGAGTGGCGTTAGATCGAGCAGTGCATCCAAGGCTGCCCCCGGTGTTGAGCATAAAGCTCCTGTTGCTGTTAAGCAAGCTGTACGCTGAAGACTGCTTAACTTTGTGATGGCTGTCTTTTGGTGGACTTTGTTACACCAGACTGCAGAGGCGTATGTGATTATCGGCCTCACTACGGCTGTGTAAAGCCACAAAGCAATTTTGGGTCTTATGCCCCATCTTGCTCCTGCCATTCGGCAGCAAGTCCACATGGCCATTTTTGCCTTTTGTATTGTGTTATTCAAATGAGCGTTCCAAGTTAGCCTTTGGTCAAAGGTAACTCCTAGGTACTTGACCTCATTTGAATAGGGTATTTCCTGTCCATTCAGTTTTAATTTGGCAAGCTTATCTAGTTTCCTTTTCCTAGTAAAAGGAACTAGTACTGTTTTGCTCGCATTGATGGACAGGTCATTTTCTTTGCACCATTTGTTTATGGTGTTGAGCGCTCCTTGCATTAGGTTCGAAATTGTGTGGAGGCAGGGACCTTTGATTATGACTACAAGGTCGTCGGCATATCCTTGCGTGTCATAGTCTAGGTCCTTCATAGTTGCTAGGAGTTGGTCCACTGCCAGGGTCCATAGTAGTGGGGATAGTACGCCTCCTTGAGGACATCCTCTTGTGGTGTAAAATGTAAACTCAATTGCATTGAGGGTCAGAGTGACTATTCTATTTGATAGCATGCTCTGGATCCATCTGATGGTGTTTTCGTCCACACCCTTTGATGCCAATCCCTTAAGGATAGTCTCTGTGGGTGTGTTGTCGAAAGCTCCCTCGACGTCAAGGAATGCACATAGAGCTGTTTGCTTATCCTCTAGGGTTTTTTGCACTTTGTCGACCAGATCTAGTAGTGCAGTTTCCGTAGATTTCCCCTTTTGGTAAGCATGTTGGTTCAGACTCAATGGTCTGACTACCAGGTATTTCGCTCTTATGTGCTGATCAATGACTCTTTCCATCGTTTTCAGTAGGAAAGATGATAGACTAATTGGTCTGAAGGATTTGGGCTGTGAGTAGTCCTTTTTCCCTGCTTTTGGTATGAAGCGTACCTTGACTTTGGTCCATCGTTCTGGTATAGTACCCCAAGCAAAGCTAGCTCGGAATATTCTTACCAGGTGCGGGAGATATGATAACCTTAAACGCGTATTCTCCCTCCATCCCTTATACTTAATACTACCTCAAATTGTAACCAGACCAGACCAGAAGGGATATGATCCGATTTTGCAAGAAAATTTTCTTAACATTCCAAACTATTGTTTTCCTTATAAAATAATTCAGCACGCAATGTATCACTACTTTGTCTTACTGACGTGATGTCACAACTGTCACAAGTGACCTGCTTCTTTCATGTGTCAAAGGAGCGTACGCAATTCATTGCTGCTCCATAAATTTTCAAAACTTTGTTACCGTAAATCCGGGGTACTTTGGCCCTGGACGGTAACTTTGGCTTTAGCGAATTACTTGGTCGTCCGCTTTTTTATGAGTTTAAGAATGGTATTTTTAGTTTCAGCTAATTGCTCACAATGGTACTTTTATTATTTGACATTGCTATGTGTGGTTTTTATGCGGGCCAAAGTAACCCTCCATTTGGTTTAATGTACCCCAAGGTTACGGTATACTTAGTTAGTTAAGACTAACTTAAAATTTCCTTGCAATATCGGTTCATGGCCCTATTACCTACATCTGGTTACAATTTGTAGTATAAAAAAAAATACAGGCTGTAGGTACCTATACTCAAATGTCCAACAAACCTATTTTAGCTAAAATTCCGTCTTAAGTCGTTTATCTTTATCATCTTCATCTGACTGTTGTTTGTAAATAATTTACTTTGAAAACAAAGTTTTAACCGACGAAAAATCAATCATCCCCTATTTTCGTACCCTTAGGGTTGGTTTTTTTTTTTCAAATGTATATGGGACCAACTTTGGAGTATACCCTTTCCAATAAAAAAAGAATTATCAAAATTGAACCACTCTGTAAAAAGTTATGCGTGGTCATACATAAAAAAAAAATATACGCGTCGAATTGAGAACCTCCTCCGTTTTTTTCGTCGGTTGAAAAGGGATAAAACACATCTTAGTTAACAGAGGTTTGTTAAGTTGTATGAATAAGGGGGTTAGTGTACAACCGAGCCACTCCGCTACAAGCGTGGCTTGCAGCGTCAATATCAATTGCATTTGTTTTATGTGGACGCGGGAACTCAGGCCGCACCCTTAGATTCAGTTACGAAAATTCATTTAGTTCTTGTTGTCCGGTCGCCAAGCCAGTGTTTTTGCAGTACGATCCCTGTCATGTGGCACCAAACAAAAAACGGCTTTATCCCCGTTCGGAAAGTAATCATTTACGGATCCGTATTTTTTGTTTATGCCTCTGTTGCCAGGCTTTGTCGGGTTTCACAAAAACAAAATAAAAACGTAGGTATGTACCTACAGGTGGATTACTATTGGATTTTTTACTGAAAGCCGGAACAGGTAATAACATGAGAAGTGGCTTTTTCGGTATTCTATGAAATGTATGAGTACCCCCTATTTTCCTATTTTCAATCATCCCCTATTTTCCTACCCTTAGGGTTGGTTTTTTTTTTCCAAATTTATATGAAACCAACTTCGGGGTATACCCTTCCCAATAAAAAAAGAATTATCAAAAACGAAATACTCTGTAAAAAGTTATGCGTGGTCATACATAAAAAAAATAAATATACGCGTCGACTTGAGAACCTCCTTCGTTTTTTTCGTCGGTTGAAAAAACAGAAATTTAATAGAAAATCAATAATGTTATTGTTATGAAATTAAAGCTGGTATTGCTGTGTGCTGTTGTATAAGACATCCGTCACTCTCCTACTTGCGTACCCACTCACTTGCTTTCGGATTTTAAAAAAGGTAGCCTATATTGCTTTAATTTTTTTCTTACTAAGGCAGCTCATTCCTTTGGTAGCCACAGCTACCAAAAGCAATTTAGGGGTGCACGAAATTGGTAAATGCATGTGGCTACGACAAGCAAGTGGGTCGGTAAAACTTGTCAGAACGCGACGGACGGATGTCTTATCCACAATAAAAACAGATAAAATGGTAACCATCACTCTCCAGGAGGTAAATAAGTACGATTTTGTACGCAGTTGAACGCCAAGAGCGACCCTGCGGCAACCCCCCTTTTAAGGCGGAGCCGTATCTCGTTGGTGGTATTAGATGGTAGTTCTCAGCTTTATTGCTTCGGTTAGTCCGCCATACCCGTCCTGCCCCGGACAGGACGGGATGTTAGAACCTACATATAAACTATATGTATACTGGCTGTATAAAAACTGAAAGACATTGTCGTTGCATTGCTTACATGACGGTTACTAGGCTCCTAACAGTATAGCTGTAACTCACAATACGTATTCACGGATTAAACTAACTTTTACTCTACTAAAGTGGTTTTCCTCTATCATGGTAGCTTTCGCTTAGGTAAAGTGAGTTGCGAAGCTATGTGTGCTGTGTAAATACTTTTTATCGCAAAAAATAAATTGTGTGCACGAACTTATCCCAAATGGCGACGTCCAGCACAGGGGCGGCTATTGTTACTGCCATGGAAAAATTGAACGGCATGGGTAACTACGGATCGTGGAAATTTCTGATGAAAATGGTCCTAATCCAGGAGGATTTGTGGGAGTGCGTTGAGAGCAAGGACGGCGTGAAGCCTGATTGCGATGATAAGAAGAAGCAGCAGAAGGCTCTGGCTCGCATTTGTTTGAGCATAAACCCTGTGGCTATCACCCACGTGCGGAACGCCACTACCGCATGGGAGGCGTGGAAAAGTCTTCAGGGTGCGTATGAAGACAGAGGTCTTAGTCGAAGACTTGGGTTAATGCGGCAGCTGTTCGGGATGAAACTCCAGGAGTATTCCGGTATGGAACCTTACATTACAAAGATAAACGATATCTCACAACAATTAACGGATATCGAAGCTCCTTTGAACGACGAATCTTTAGCTGTAATAATGCTAAGTGGGCTCACACCCGACTACGACCCACTGATCATGGCGTTGGAAAATTGCAACGTAAAAATGTCGAGCGAGCTAGTTAAACAAAAGTTGTTACAAGAACAACAACGTCGGACCAACGGAATGGATACGAGCAGTGATTCCGTGATGGTGATGAAACGGCGTGATAAACCTGTCAAATGTTTCCGCTGCAAAAGGCTGGGCCACATTTCCAAGTACTGTCCAGAGAATAAGAAGTCGAAGGATCCCGTCGCTAAAGAAATGGCGAATATGATGAGCGCGCTGTCGGTGGACGTGCAGGAGGATTCCTGGTATATAGATAGTGGCGCTTCCCGTCATTTTTGCAACAGGAGGGACATACTCAACGACTTCGTGGTGGACACAACCTTGGAAGTCACCGTGGCGAACGGTGAAAAACTTAAAAGTGCAGGTTGCGGCAGTACCGAACTGCATGTTAAAGACGGTATAAAAACTTTAACCAGTGTAGTTTTTATTCCTAACTTGTCATGTAATTTGATATCTGTCAACGTTTTGACGTCAAAAGGTTTTCGAGTTATATTTTGTTATGATTTTTGTAATATTTATTTTGGAAATGTTTTGATTGCTAATGCAAAACGTGAAAATGGTCTTTACAAATTACAAACCTTTTCGACGCGTAGTAAACCAACATCGTCTGAATCTGCGTCCGCTAACCGTGTCGCAGCGAACGTGGGGAATGGGCGTGTTGTGTCTCAAGATGTATGGCATCAGCGATTGGGACATTTGAACTGCAGGAGCATGAATCTACTGAGAACAGGTATGGCGAATGGCATAGACTTTAATAACTCTGAATATAAACAATGTATTTCGTGCATAGAAGGGAAAACAACAAAATTACCTTTCCCAAAGAAATCGTTTACTAGGGCGACTGAAGTTTTAGGACTCATACACAGTGTCGTGTGCGGGCCTATGCCGCAAACTTCGTTTGGTGGATCTCGCTACATGCTACTTTTTATAGATGATTTTTCAAGGAAAACTTTTTGTTATTTTATTAAGACAAAGGACGAAGTTTTTGAAAAAATTTAAGCAATTCAAATCTCTTGTCGAGAATCAAACAAACAAAACAATTAAGACTTTGAGGACAGATGGGGGAGGTGAGTTTGTTAGTAAACAATTTGACGCTTTTTTGAACCAGCATGGTATTATACACCAGAGGACTGTTCCTCACTGTTCTTCTCAGAACGGCGTAGTGGAACGAGGGAACCGCACGATTGTTGAGGCTGCACGGTGTATGTTACAGGGTGCTGGCTTGGAACAAAAATACTGGGCAGAGGCGATGCACACTGCGGTTTACTTGAAAAATAGATCGCCAACCAAGGCTGTGTTGGGTGCTACTCCTGAGGAGAAGTGGTCGGGATCAAAGGTAAACCTGAACCATTTACGAATTTTTGGCTGTGTGGCATACTCTGTCGTAGAGGGACGAAAGAAGTTAGACCCGAAATGCAAGAAGTATATCTTCATAGGTTATTGCGAAAATACGAAAGGATATCGACTTGTGGATCCCGCTTATCCGACAAAATGTATAACTTCGCGCAATGTTGTGTTTGTAGAGGACAAATTCTTCAAGGATACAGTTGAACGATCTGTGGTCAACGAGCTGACTCCGTATGTGATCATCAGTAATGGATCTGAAAATATAGGAGAGCAGACGGCGGAACCTGTTGACAGCACAGAAGAGCCCCACGATATCCTGATCCATGACACAGATAATACCGACAATGAAGAATCCAATACTTCAGATGAAGACTACGTTCCTGGTTCGTCATCTTGGGATTCGGAGGAATCGAGAGAACGGAACGAGTTTGAGGACACCTACTTGTCGGCACTGACGACCGGTGCGAGTAGCGACACGGAAACACCAACTACCGTTCGCGAGGCACTCGATGGTCCTGAGTCTGCGCAGTGGAAGGCAGCGATGCGGGATGAGTATCAGTCTTTCTTGGATAATAAATGTCTCGAACTTGTGGACTTACCGAAGGGCAAGAAACCTGTTAAGTGCAAGTGGATTTTCAAGAAAAAGAGAGGACTGAACGGAGAGCTCTTACAATACAAGGCTCGATTGGTTGCGAAGGGATTTACACAAAAATATGGAGTAGATTATTTTGAAACGTTCTCACCTGTCGTAAGATACTCTACAATAAGATTACTTTTGGCGCTGGCGGCTGAATATGACATGGAAGTGGATCATATGGACGTCAAGACAGCGTTCTTAAATGGTGACTTGAAGGAAGTCGTTTATATGGAAATTCCTGAAGGCTTTGACGTGGAAAACAGCAAAGGAAAGGCATACCGTTTGCTTAAAGCTGTATACGGACTAAAACAAGCCAGCAGATCATGGAATGAGAAGATAAACGACGCGCTTGTCAAGAAGCTGAAATTTAAACGACTAGCGTGTGAGCCTTGTGTCTACGTCAGATCTAGTAATAACGGACTTGTCATCCTCGGCCTTTATGTCGATGACATTTTATTACTTAGCAACAGTCAAACTGAGAAAAAGGCGGTAAAAGAGGAGATAATGAAGCTATTTGTTATGAAGGATCTTGGGCCTGCAAAAAGTGTACTCGGAATACACATCCGTCGTGAAGATGGAAAGATCATTCTCGATCAGTCTGCTTATATTAGCAAAGTTTTAGAGAGGTTCAAAATGACTGAATGCAAACCAGCTAAAACACCGATGGAAGTTGGACTGAAACTTACAAAATCCGAGAAGAATGGAGACTATGAATACAGGAACTTGATTGGTTGCCTTCAGTATATCGCAGTCTGTTCACGTCCTGATATTGCGCATGCTGTGAGTATGCTAAACCAGTTTAACGATTGCTACTCAGAAGCTCACTGGAAGGCGGCAAAGCGAGTGCTTCGATACCTTAGGGGTACTATGGAGTACAGCATCACCTATGAGAAGAGCGGGTTAAGCGTGACTGGGTCAGCGGACGCAGACTGGGCGGCTAGTGTAGTCGATCGTCGGTCGTATACTGGTTACATATTTAAATTGGGCAATTCTCTAGTTTCGTGGGAGAGTCGTAAACAGCGAACAGTAGCTCTTTCTAGCACGGAAGCTGAATATATGGCGTTATCCGATGCGTGCAAAGAGGCGCTGTTCATAAAAACATTCATGAAAGAGTGCTTGAGATTGGATGTCAAAATAGTAGTTTACAATGACAACCAATCTGCAATAAAATTGACCGAAAACCATATGTATCATGCAAGGACTAAGCATATTGATGTTAGACATCATTTCATTCGCGAAATAGTCGAAAACGGTGTATTGGTTGTGAATTATATGTGTACCAACGATATGCTGGCGGATGCTTTGACAAAGCCTTTGAGTACTGAAAAGTAAACTGAAAGACATTGTCGTTGCATTGACGTTACTAGGCTCCTAACAGTATAGCTGTAACTCACAATACGTATTCACGGATTAAACTAACTTTTACTCTACTAAAGTGGTTTTCCTCTATCACGGGATGCGTAAATGCATTTCAACAACGTAAAAAAAAAAAAGGTATGCACGATTTTATGGTTCCTTTGAACGAACCCGATATCTACGTTAATTTGGGGTTTCCACTGGGAATAGATAGCAAGATAGCACTTAACACTGTTTTGTCCCTTTCTGACCAACACTAATGTCAAAGTGACATATCAGACAGACAAACGAATTTTAGCGTCATTTTAGTTAAAATAGGTTTGTTGACCGTTAATGAATACTGATATACAGCTATAATACTGACTAGTCAGCTATAATACTGACATACAGCTATTAATCTTGTATTTTTCGACGTCACCATTCAGCTGCTGGAACTTGAAGTCTATTTCTACTCAAATGTGTTAAAAAGGAATAAATTAATAAATAAATAAATAAAACCAGTGGCTTTGTGAGCTGTAGAACTCGCGTGCATGTCTTTTTTCAGTTTATTTTTTTATTTTATGTCTAAAGTTGAATCAACAATAATGTCTATATAATTATTGAACCTTCTCACAAACTTTCACAAGAATCGGTTTAGCAATGCAACCTGTAGAGGACAACAGCTGGACAGACGCCGGGCATGCGAAATAATTTTTGCTCATCTGAAACGGAGAGCTTTGTTCGCTTCGCTCGCTCGTTCAATATAGCAGTACTTCTGCAAATTTTGAAAAAAATAATGCGGATACCTCTGCAGTCGGATATAAAAAATATAGTGTCGTTAACCGTCAGGTCAAGTGATATAATTGACTTGGGTCAGACATCTTCTACCTTAACTCAAGTAGAAGCGGACTTAACAACCATCCTTTTTCTACTACTGTGTGCCTTTTTATATTAGAAAGACACTCCACACTTTGAGTGGCACTGTACGTGCCAAATTGGCCGAATTTGGAAAATTGCGGGATTGAAAATGAAGGTGTAATGTTTTGAAATGATTTTTGTGTTTGATTCGAGGACTGTCTGGTGGGGTATCTTGACGATGTGTTACCATGGTAACGATACTGTTGTAATGTAACGTATATTAATTTGATCTCTGTATGATTTGAATTAATACGGTATTAATGGAAACACAATATTTGTATATTCCGCTAAATGCGCTGCCCCCACGGCCGGCCCCGACCGCCTGTCAAACAGACAGTGCGTGTCGTGTTGCCAGCGCACATAACGCGTTTATTAAAACACTACAACTGTTATACACTATACTGCATTCGGTGCGATTCAATCGTAATAATATCACAGATTATACATTACTAGCTGTTGCCCGCGACTTTGTCCGCGTAGAACATGTTATCTTCTAAATGTTTGGTTAAGGAATGAATTTTTAAAAACATTGAAATTAGTTTTGTAGTCTTTTAGTAAACAGTCTAAAACCGAAGTTACAAATCTCTTATTTTCAAAATGTCTTGCTCTCTATACAAACTTAGAATAAGAAACCCCATTTGAACCCTCATAGTAAACAGTCTGAAACCGTAGTAACACATTTTTTCCTTTTAAATGTCTTGCTCTCTATACAAACTTCGAAGCCCATTTTAACCTTCTTCGATGAATTAAAAAAATAACGCTGATATAAATAAGTTTTGTAGTATTTTAGCAAACAGTTTAAAACCGAAGTTACAAATCCCTTACTTTAAAAATGTCTTGCTCTCCATACTCACTTTGAATACCCTTATAATCCCCTTTAGGAGATGAATTTCAAAAAACGCTGAAATGAGTTTTGTAGTCTTTTAACAAACAGGCTAAGATCGAAGTTACAAATCTCATACTTTAAAATTTTCTTGCTCTGCATACAAACTTTGAACCCCCTTCGATTAACGCTTTTCGGGGAAAAATTGAAAAGAAAACACTTAGTTTTTTTATTGTAATAAGTATTTTTTTTACAAACTATCAAGTCTCTAGCCTAAATAAAAGTGGTTCCCATACGAACCTTGCACCCCTTTTTAACCCCTTAAGGGGAGGAATTTTCCAAAATGCTGGCAGTACTTTTTTGTATTTTATTAAGTAATCTTTCTACAAAGTTTTAAGTTTCTACAAAAAGAATTTTACCCCCTTAGGGTGGACTTTTCCAAAACGCTGAAAGTACTTTATTTGTATTCTAATGAGTAATCTTGTAACAAAGTCTCTAGCTCGAAAAAAAAAGTTTTCTCCATAAAAACTTGGCACCCCTTGTTACAGATTCTTCGATAGCTCAGCGAAAGGGGGGTTGGAAAGCATGAATTCCCCAGATAAAGTAACCAAGGCGATCAGCAAGAGAAATGAGCAACCCACTCACCTTGTGCACCTCAATAGCAGCAGCTCGTGATGTGGTGAAAGCCCAGCTCCTTTCTCCTTCTGCTATGCCTAGGTCTTATAAGCCTCGATCTTGGTTCAGCACAGGTTAGAGTAAAAGCACAACATATAAAGCGGTAAAAGTATATAGCCACGAAAGCACCGTGGTATATATGTCTCAGCGGCTGTAAGGGATGCGCGCGCGACGACAGCTAATTGCATACTACTCAAACGTTCTGGAAGGAGCCAGTCCGAAAGGGCGAGATTCGCTTGGCATTGAAGGAGCCTTCGGTGATGGACTACTCCTAGCTCTTGACAATAGCCTAGTTACACAGTTTTGACAATAAATTATATCTTATCTTATTCTCTATTGCATTTCGCCCACAATAGCTCTAACGCCTGTTGGGACCGGTTCACGGTTATCTACCGATCCTACCCATGAATGGGTTCTAGCAGTTGTTGTACCACAATGACATTAAACTTCGTCTACAAAGGGCCACTACGTGTAGAATATATTTCCCCACGCACGCCTACCAAATGACCGGGGTTCGCCCCATGAATTTAAATAAATAAAATAAATACGTAGGTAATTAAACATTTGGGGACAATTTTACACAAATCGACCTAGTCCCAAACTAAGCAAAACTTGTACAGTCAGCATCAAAAGAAGCTTCGCAAACGAATACGTCTAAAGTTCTTATTATACAATAAATAAATACTTAAATACATAGAAAATATCCATGTCTCAGGAACAAATACTCGTGTTCATCACACAAATAAATGCCCTTACCCAGATTCGAACCCGGGAACTCTTTGTAGGCAGGCTCACTACCAACTAGGTTAAAGAGCTCGTCAATAGCACATGTACATTATACGTATAGAACATTGGTATACAAATTAAAATGAAAATGTACCTACAATTTGATACAATACAAATGAATGGTTATATTATACGAGCTTCTAAAGTGAGAGCACTGTGCACGCCTCGCCTGGGAGGTTAAATTTAGCTTAGCCTTTAGAGGAATTACGCCGTAATCTCCACGCTTAGAAGGGTCACTGACGTCCGACATAGGTACCTATAGAAAAAAGTACTATATTATTAAGAGTCCGCAGTAAGCCCGATTCTCCATACAAACGTAGCTTTACGCTCCATTTTGAAACGTCTGGCTAGTCTCAGAATAAGTTTATGTAGCTTCAGATACCATAGTAAAAAAAATACAGCAAACTTAAGTTTTTCGTATAAAACTTGTTTTTGCTGTATTTCGTTTGTTTTATACTATAACTGGAGCTATATCCCCTCGTCAGTCGGGGCCCGAATCGGGCTTTTCAGTTTAAAATCTTAAGTGACACCCAATTTAAGATCCAAACTGAAATGCCCTGAAAAACCCGATTCGCCCCCCCCCCCCCCCCCATAGACGAGAGGTTAAAAAATAATTACAGACCTAGATATGCCTCATGCCATTGTATATAAAGTTTCGTTACAATCCAAGACGTAGTTTTAAAATGAGAACGAAACTCCGTTTGTATGGGAAGGTGAAGGCCGAGCTAACTGCGGAGTCCTAATCTTGGCAGCTACCAGCACTAGGCTAAAGTAAAGGTTATGAAGGTTCGATCTTATGTAGGTACCTTTAAGTTAACGTTATGATGAGTCGAACCATCAAAAAAAAACACAATTTTTTCGTTGATTTTGCATTTTCTACATGACTGTCAACAACTGATTCATAAATGTATTACCAGTCATGATGAGGATGATTCACACTTACATTCATGAGCGGCCATATTTGTTTTTACTTACTTATAATATAACCTTACTTTGTTACCGTCTTATCCTCCTCATTCTTCCTTCTTCAAAAAGCATCATCGGGAAAATTCGATCTAAGTTTTCATCAATATTCAGAGTTGGAATAAATAATTTGCGCAGTTGTAACGAAGTCATGGAAAACTCGCAATTATGCAATCGTGGAAGTTTCCCGTTTCATGATTATGAGATTGAGGACGTGTTAATAAACTCTATTTGAAACTCATAACTTCCTAAACGGCGGAGGGAGTACTGTAACGGAGGATACAATATGGCTCAAATATGACTATTAGAATAAGCCATGTCCCGAATTGTTAAAACAAGTCGAATAACAGCCAAAACCATGTTTAAATAAAAGTGAAATCAATCAATAAATCAAAAGTGTCATTATATACTATTCATATCGCCCGCTATAGAAATCAATGAATGTACAGTCGACAGGAGAGAAACGCGATCCCCCCACATACAAACTTCTATGCAGGGGGCGTAACGTTTCCCTGCAACTAGCTATGTATACGTAAGCGATATTAGAACTAGTTGAAAGATGTCGAGATGAGAGATAACATTATAGGAGTTAGGCAAATACGCAATACGACCTCTGTAGCCTAGTTGGTAGAGACCCTCACTACAAAGCCGGAGGACCCGGGTTCGAATCCCGGTAAGGGCATTTATCTGTGTGTTGGGCACGTTTATTTGTTTCTGAGTCATGGATGTAAACTATGGATTTATGTATTTATTTATCCTTATAAGTATGTATAAATCGTCGTCTAGTACCCATAGTACATACAAGCATTTCTTAGTTTGGGACTAAGTCAATTTGTGTTAGATTGTCCCTACAATATTCATTTTATTTTATTTGTATATATACTTAGTTCAATCTATTATGTGGTTAATAAATTTATCCTCCGTTAATTCATTCAACGTCAAATCTAACATCTGACATTCTATTCTGACACAATAGCTCGACATGCGTGGAATCGGGACACATTCATATCATATTGGAATGCAAAACATCGACTTCAAGGTCAAGACGTCGCTAGGCATTAAACGCTTCATTAAAACTTGACGGTTAACGATATTCCGAGTATAAATACCAAGAATCTCATTCGAACCCATCGTGTTGGAAGTATACGGCTCACGGCGGCTCAAGACTGCATTTATTTAAAGTTAAATTTAAAGTAGCTAGTTTACCTAAGCTTCTGCTACCATTGGGTTGGTTAAAAGTATCTTCCATGGAATTGTGTTTTCCGCATTTAATTCTTCCTAGCCAGTCCTATCAAATTGTCTATCTATCTCCCGGGTTGTTTTTCTAGTAACAATACTGCACGGTATCCACTGGGATCACCTGACACGATAACCCCGGCGAACATATAAGACGACTTTGTCTTGTCCCCCTTGGTGATTGAATTGGACCATAATGCCTATTTCAAGATCCCGGGTGATTTTAGTGGACAGAATGATATCCAGATGGATACCCCAAAAAAAAATTAGTCTGCAAGTGATTCTAGCGGACGAACTTATCCAACAAGACCCGTCAGGTCCCGGTCTCCGATCCAGCAACTTTTCCCCATCTTCCATCGGACTCACGGCAGAACCATTTCCACTTCCTAGTGTAGTTTAAGCAATCACTACTAAAAGAGTAAGTATCATATATCGTCGGGGTGTAATTTCTAAAATAAATCAAAGTTTTATGAAGCCGTAACTCGTATTGACGAGTTACGGCTTGGAAGGCCTTTCACGTGATTAGCGTATTTTATTCGGAAAGACCGGTTTATAAGATTTGCTTTTTTCAAAGGTTACATATTTATTATTTCAATTTTATTTGCTCTTTCATACTTATATTATAAATGCGAAAGTAACTCTATTTGTCAGTCTGTTACTTTTTCACAATTTGGTATGGAGGTAGTTTATGTCGGGGATGGACGTGGATGAAGAGGGGTGAAATGGGGATGAAAGTTTGTAGGGAGATACGAATTACACTTGGAAGGGCAGAAGATAGTATGATACAATAAATACTTCCTTCATACAGATTGTTTTTTTTTATAACGGGAATAACCACGAAAAAATAAACAAGCTTGGTTTTTATAATTTTGCCAGTTATAAATAATCCAGCTCTATATACGAGTATAAACCCATAGTGTCGAGAGACATTGCGCAACAATATTTATCATTTATTTTGATATGACATGTGATAATAATCATCACCGGAGATCATAGGAAATTTTCCGGCAATCGCTGTCAACGTTGCCGGCATCAAAGGCAATGCTGCGGGTCAACTTTGAAATTAAAAACCTCCGGTCGCCACATGATTTTTTTTAATGTTTCTAAAAATTAAAAACGTATAGCCCGACCAAGAAAATAAAAAACCTCGCCATGTTAAGGAAAAATATTGGAACTAATTTCGTCAACTGGCAACAGTAACTTTGAAGATGTCATTAATGCCATTTTTCAAGTGCTGTCAAAGTGCGTAGTGTATTTCTTAGATATTGTGTGTTATTTGGTTGTCATCCGATAGATTGTGTTTGTTGTAGTCTGTGTTTTGTTGTAGATTGGTGGTTCGACCGGTTGAATACAATACCGAACACTACCTATAGTCCACCGTCAAGATTAAAATACTGACCGTGTCTTATCCAAATTATTGGCGAAATCATCAAGGCTTTGAAAGAGCCATATAAACTAAAAATTGATTGATTTTGTGTTATTTGTGAGTTAAAATGCCAAAAACTAAAAGTGACTTAAGAAAGGTGATTAACAATATGACTAAGTAATTAGTCGGTGACCATCCAAAATCAAAACCTTCAATAGCTGTGTTATGTATTCACATACGGTTCACAAACATGGGCATTGAATAAAAAAATGGCAAAGAAAAGAAAAGTTAACCAACGCAAAATGGAAAGAATAATACTTGGAAAAAATATATAATGCACAAAATCCCAAATTGCGAACTAAGAAGCAAAAGCCACATGAGGGACATACTCCAAGCTGCCAAAAAGCTCAAATGGGAGTGGGCAAGACACGTGACCAGATACAAAGACAGTAGATGGACGCAAACAACTACTGCCTGGTATCCAAGATACCTCAAACGAGAGGTGGGAAGACCGAGGTCTCGACGGCGAGACGAGATTGAGGATTACGCTGGACTTACATGGACAAGACTTGCGACCGATAAACGGACTTGGGATAAGATGGGGGAGGCCTTTGCCCAACAGTGGGATTCATTGTAATACAAAAAAAAAGAAAAGAAAAAACAACACTAACAAATAAATATACATATAAAAATAATAGCTACAAAATACTAACAAAGCAACATACATTGTATTATTAGGCTAATAAATAAATAATATTGTCGGAGGGAAAGTCCGAAGGATTAGACTCCATTCCTATAAATAACATGACTGACCTTGTTGTCAACATAACTGGTAGGTACATCATATAGTGTGTGCAATTAACATTAGCTAATTTGTGGATAAATTACAAGTAAAAGTTTATTTAATTTCAGGTAAGTATATCCCGATCTTCCGCAATGAAAATACAAAGAGAAGGTCAGACGTCAGCTGTATTTTCTACGCGACTACTACTACGAATTTGATGATCAATAAATCGATAACCAACCCTATAAAACTAAATAAATGAAATAGTTTAACTTCAATGGAGGATCATTTCATTATAATTTAAAACAAATAACATATACTACTTATAAATGTTGTAAATCGAACTTGATTTTATTTCATCAATAATCTATATTAAGAGTCCGCAGTAAGCTCGGCCGAATTTCACCTTCCCGTACAAACGGAGTTTCGTTCTCATTTTAAAACTACGCATTGGATTGTAACGAAACATTGCTTATACAATGACATGAAGTATATCTAGGTCTGTAATTAGTTTATATGGCTCCAGTTTATAAAACAAACGAATTACAGCAAAAACAAGTTTTGTATGAAAAACTTAAATTTGCTATATTTTTTTACTATGGTATCTGAAGCTACATAAACTAATTACAGACCTAGATGGTACTTAACTTATTCTAAGTACAAAGTTTCAGAGCAAACTAGCAAGTAGTTTTAAAATGAGAGCGTAACTACGTTTGTATGGAGAATCGAGCTTACTGCGGACTCTTAAGATATTATTATAATATTTTGACATTAGCCAATTAGCAAGCGTACGACTATACTTAGTGTTGCTAACATTATTGCTAATTTAACGCTCCCAGAGCAGGTTTTTTTTACACAGAGGGCCTACCGCCAACGGCATTCGAAGTTGTTCCTCTCTGTCATACTGGCGAGTTTGTACGTAAGTGCGACAGAGAGGGAAAACTTCGAATGTCCTTCGCGGTAGGCCATCAGCTACTAAATCGAAACATGTCTGATCGAGCCTCAATTGGATACTTGACGATTTTTTTTTCACGGTGCCTTTCGAACCAGTTTTCTGAGTGGATCAAATGTTTGTATCGCACTAACTACAATAAGAGCACGTAAAAAGACTATAATTTACTTTAAAAACAAAGTTTTAACCGACGAAAAATTAATCATCCCCTATTTTCCTACCCTTAAGGTTGGTTTTTTTTTCCAAATTTATATGGGACCAACCCTTTCCAATAAAAAAATAATTATCAAAATCGAACGAATATAAAAATATATATATATACGCGTCGACTTGAGAACCTCCTCCGTTTTTTTCGTCGGTTGAAAAGAGAGTTAAAGGCGGGCCCTCGCTGGCGGCAGCCGAAACGCCTCATACAAATTGACATAGTATTATGACGTCACACCATTATCTTCGTATTATACCTAAGTACCTACTAACCGTTGTATGGCAAATCACGTAAATGGCTGTTTGGTCGTGAAATAAGTACATAGTTGTAATAAAAATATTTTTTCTATTAAAGTGAAAGGATCCTATTGTTATTCTCTAATTTGCTCTTGGCCCGTTAAAAATATATTTTTTTGAAACTTTCGCGTCTTTTATATTCTTATTATTTAAATTATGTCTTGTAATTTAAACTTTATTGTAATAATTTGATGGTTTACTATCAGTCTATCACACTAAGTTTAAACTTA
The DNA here is from genome assembly GCA_963854355.1 of Epinotia brunnichana. Lineage (NCBI taxonomy): Eukaryota > Metazoa > Arthropoda > Insecta > Lepidoptera > Tortricidae > Epinotia > Epinotia brunnichana. Next base: position 725,855 of record OY977945.1, on the reverse strand, counting down.
TTCTGTCTTTTTTAGTTATTTATTTCCTCGCAAATGTGATGAAAACCATTGTGTATAACACGGGCGTAAGAATATTCGAGACTCTTCTTCGCAATATTCCACTTATCTACGCCCCTCGTTAAACAATGTACTACTACCTATTAACATGAGGAAAGTACCCATTTCGAAACATAATTATGTGATTTGGATAATATTTGTGTTATTCGATTACTCGTCTAATCTCAATGATTCACTATAACACATCAAATTCCGGCGAAGTAATTACGTATCTAGTGTATCAATCAAGGCATAATTAAAGCAGCACTAAGAGCCAATCAAGTTAATTCGTTGTTGTCAGAACACTTGGAAAGCGCTGATATTATCAGTAAAGCCAGCCTATACTTACTTACTTACTTAAATATGTAGTTATTTGTAGAAACGCTTTTTCCTGGTTTAGTTTATTAGGGTTAAGGTAGTTCAGATAAAAACAATAGTGTTAACGAGCGTATTATCCGCCAACATACTTTATAAAACAAGCGTTTAAGTTTTTGTGAGATAAATAAATAAAATATCTATTTATTAGTATTAGCACTTTTTGATTATGTGGTGTTCGTTGTGTGATGATGAAAAACATTTAGATGTGGTTTGAATATATGAATGAAAGATGAGCTCACAAACGATGTAAGTATTTTAAGTATGTTACGATTAGATTGACTCAACATGTTCTGAAAATTGAAATTCAATAAAGAACCAATGTTTTGAAGGCATTTTGAATTGTCTGTGGTAATAAAACCAGCACGATCTAATATACTGCAAATTTTATACAGCCCGTCGCCCCCCTAGTAGAAGCACTCTAACCAAATGGCTGCTGCAACACGACTACAGTGAGACTGAACTGCTCTTAACTGTTCTCTGTAAATAACAACAATTTAAAGCTATATTATATTATTAATCTCACCAGTATTCAATTGTTTATTTATTTATTTACTTATTTATACCTTCAAAATACTCATGATCACACACTCACTCTCAGACTCTCACACACACTCACGCTCACACATTACACTGACAGAACTAAAATTATTGTAGCTTTGTAATTTGTAAAACATCTATTCTATACTTGTCTGTTATTTAATATCGTATGCTTGCTGTTCTACTGGGTCCCGTAACACAGAGAATCCTAGCTCGGGACCCAATGACTTTGTATCCTAGTGTATCATGTTTTTGTCGAATAAATGTTTCTATTTATATTTCTAAATATTTCTAAGGGGGGTCGCGGCTGCTTGGATTCTTACTCTAGGGGGATCGCGCCATGAAAAAGGTTGAAAAGGTTGAATACTATAATAGACAATACTACATTGCCAAAGTATGTACATCACAACAAGGCAAATATAATTAAAAATGTTTAATTAATTTTCGAATTTTCCATCATATCAGCCGAAAGACCACTGCTGCTGACTGTTGACCTCCCCCAAAGAGTGCCAAAGTGATCGGTCACCTTATAGCTAACGAATCTTATTAAATTTTTCTCTCTGCAATCATTTCAGTCAAGAGGCTGAATTTCAAATTTATTGTAATGAATTACGAAATCATAATAAATTACCGGCTTCTCTCGGAAAAAAATGGTCCTGTTTTTGTACCGATTGAGTGAGATATTTTAATGATTATTCACTTTCGGTTCTTGAAAAACCTACGTCAGCATAATAACATTTTTTTTACAATTATAACGCAAACATGGTTGCCATTTTACAAATCCTCACCCTTTAGTAATATAGAATGGCAACCATGTTACACCCGCTGAATGTCTAAATGTCATTTAATAAAAATATCGATGAAGTCGGATACCATGCATACATTTTTGTATAGATTTTTAGGTCTGTTCGCTTCCGGTGTGTATAGAAAAGAATAGAATCATCATTATATCAGCTGAAAGACGTCCACTGCTGTGGCCTCCCCCAAAGTGACCGGTCCTGCACCACCCGCATCCAGCGGACTCCCGCGACCTTTACCAGGTCATCAGTCCACCTTGTGGGAGGCCTGCCAACGCCGCGCCTTCCGGTATAGAAAATAATAGAATAGATTTATTTATTTCAGACATTTTTTTACCATAATAATAATATAATGTTGTCTGGAAGAGATCGCTTTTCAGCGATAAGCCGGCCTCTTGTTTGCCGCTGCTTTTATGTATTGTGTTCTGCACTTACTGTTTTTTTGTAATACTGTTGAAGTGTGCAATAATGAATATTTATTTTGCATTGTGTGCTTTCTAACCATCGAGCAAGAAAACGCTTCTATACCTACTTGTTACCTATAAAAAGAAAAAGCGGCCAAGTGCGAGTCGGACTCGCAAATGAAGGGTTCCGTTAAATAAATTGCTTTTTACGATTTATGTCGTATTAAAAAAAAACTGCTTACTAGATCTCGTTCAAACTAATTTTCGTTGGAAGTTTGCATGGTAATGTACACCAAAAATATTTTTTAGTTTTATCATTCTCTTATTTTAGAAGTTACAGGGGGGGGGGACACATTTTACCACTTTGGAAGTGTCTCTCGCGCAAACTATTCAGTATAGAATAAAATTATGTTATAAACCTAAACATCATTTTTGAAGACCTATCCATAGATATGGGTATGATGAAAAAAAAATTTTTGAGTTTCAGTTTTAAGTATGGGGAACCCCAAAATTAATTGTTTTTTTTCTATTTTTGTGTGAAAATCTTAATGCGGTTTACAGAATACATTTACTTACCAAGTTTCAACAGTATAGCTCTTACCGTTTCGGAAAAAAGTGGCTGTGACTTACGGACGGACAGACAGACAGACAGACAGACAGACATGACGAATCTATAGGGGTTCCGTTTTTTGCCATTTGGCTACGGAACCCTAAAAAGTTACAAATTCTGACGAGTTTGCAACATGTAAATATCAAGTAGTCACAGTTATTAGTATCATTACTGTGTAACGTTGAACTTTCGAATCCCATGGCTCTTCAGGGGAACAGCAAGCATCAAGACTTTACTTCCGTCAACTTTCGGTAGTTTTCTAGAACAGTGGCTCTCTAGGGAACCACGGGTATCGAAAGGTTAATTAAGGCTAGGTTTTATAAAGATCAGCCAGCATTAACATTATTGAAACAAATATAAGAAATTACTAGAGGCTTGGAGATCCAACAGCATGTCTTTGAAAAAAAATATTCGAAAAACTGAAATGAAAATTTTTTTTTTTATTAATGAACCTGCAGGTTGATCACGTAACGCACTGTACGCGCGTTAGGTATTAGGTAGGTCTAAATTTCACGTTTTATATGGAAAAATTACAGTTAAATTGTCCTAACACGCGTTCTGAACGTTACGTGATTACCTGATTACCCCTCTGCACACAATATTTCACGAGAATTCGTAGGGAAATGCGACCTATGTAAAGGAAAACAGCCGGATATACAATTTTTAATTGTAATTAAAAAACAATTAATTGAGTACATTTTTATTATCTTTATGAAACCAAACTTGAAAAAACTCACGAGTTTACTTTTAATTTATTCTAGAAAAGAAAACTACTGAAACTTGCAATGGAAATTTTTGTACCAACGGAACGCTGTTTTCTCTTTAAGCACTATGTATAATAAGTTGACTTAGTACAACTTCATCGCCAAGACTTGATCTCTAGTATCTATCAACTTTTAAACTTGCATCATAGCCGATATCGAATACCCGTCTCGCGCAAGATTTAAACTCGGAACTTCAACTAAGTCGGCGCCCTCGATAACTGAAACGCGATCTAGATGAATAGGCGGATATCAAATGTGTTTGTGGCTGTTTTATTTGCAAAGTTCTGCGTATTTATAGATATTTAGAAAGGCAAAATATACTTGTATTGACGTTTGCGCAAAAAGGTTAACAAACGAAGTATATTTATTATTTTTTTGCTTCGTAACAACTTACTTATGTTATTAATTATCTAAATAGGTTGATATTTGAATGCTTCTAAATAATTTTCACTTATTTAAACGTGCCGATAGCCTTCGAACTTCGAACAGCCGTTTTTGCATTTGTCGAACAGCAGGTCGATCACGTAACGCATTGTACACGCGTCAGGTAGATCTAAATGTCACTTTTTGTATTGGAAAGTGACAGTTGAGTTGTACTATCGCGTGTTCGAAACGTTACGTGATTACCCTTATGAACAACGAACACAGCCAAGCATAGAGACAAACATCGCTACGAACATTTACAAGATCATTCGAGCGAACATTTACGCGATCATTCGAACGAACATTTACGCGATCATTCGAGCGAACGCTCTAGTAAATGCTGTGCAGAAGGTAGCGAGGGACGGCGGCGGAACAATACCATAACTGACAACTTAGAAAAGTTGAAAAACCCTGGACATTATAATTTCAAAGTTCAATATCTCAAAAACAGCTTAACCGATTTTAATAAAACGTAGCGTAGAACCATATCGATCACATCAGCTTTCGGATAAAAGAAACCGCATTCAAATAGGTCCATTCGTTTAGGAGCTACGATGCCACAGACAGACACACAGACAGACAGACAGACAGACACGTCAAACTTATAACACCCCTCTTTTTGCGTCGGAGGTTAAAAAGGGGTTAGAACGCTCGCTCTAACCTCGCCAAAACACTCCAGTTTATTTTGTGAGCTTTTACTTGTAATGTAACATTCACTAGCATGCTCATTGCAAGTGAATGTTTATGTATATCAATACTTTAAGAAACGACCAAATTATACATTATTTGTGTAAAATTATGTTTCACTTTGTTCTGAACCGTGCCTTGCGTTTGAGAGTTTAGCAACAGCTTGTTTCAGAAAATTAGTTGCAATTTAGCCAATAACCCCATAACGCCCCTGAAGCCTTTATTTATCCATAAACAATATCTATTCCTTATTTAGATTAATTAGAAGAGTGAAGGGATTGAAAGATTCGTTGCCACTGACGGGACCCACGGTAGCTCAGTTGGATAAGAGCAATGGACGGATTCCAGAGGTCGTGGGTACAAATCCCGCCCGTGGCGAATAATTTTTCAGTTTTCCTCTTTGATCGAATCTTAGAATTTCGTTAGCGGACGTTTCTGCTTAGTATAAATTAAATATCCATTCCATTTCTTTAATCCCACAGCACTAGATAAAAAACAACCAATGCATAACTAAATTCCGTAAATTATCAATAGGAACTGACATGCTAGCGCGCCAGGAACACTTGGTTATCGTAGCTACTATTTCACGGCACTCTGATTACCGAAATGTATTCCAACAGCAATTACACGTGGTAACCCGGTAGTATTCATAATTTTAACCGAACACACTCTCACATTTGCATACAAAGCTAATTCCGAGTCAGTTAAGATTTACTTTGAACCAGTTGCTCTGCAGCGTTGCTGATTGCGAGCGGGCTCATTTGGAACCCTATCGCAGCACGATTGTTGTACAAAGATGAATATAATTAGGTGGTGTTACTCGATGCAGTATTCACACACTCTAAGAGGTTTTCTACTTTTCTGATTAAAATGTCAAGTCGGTACTTGAAGTTTTAATCAGCTACGGTAGCCTAGTGGTTCAGGCATGCAGCTGTCAAGTGGCGGTCGTGGATTCGAATCCCGGCTCGTACCAATGAGTTTTTCGGAACCTATGTACGGAATATTTACCGTTAGCTTTTCGGTGAAGGAAAACATCGTGAGGAAACCGGTCTTATCTCAATAAGGTCTAGTTTTCCCTCTGGGTTGGAAGGTCAGATGGCAGTCGCTTTCGTCAAACTAGTGCCTATGCCAAATCTTGTGATTAGGTGTCAAAGCGGACCCCAGGCTCCTTCAAGGCACAACCGGGAATAACGCTAGGAGCATGATGACTTGAAGTTTTAATCAGAAAAGTAGTTGTTATCAAATTATTAAATTAATAATTTACTTTAAAAACAAACTTTTAACCGACTTCAATTCAGTAGTTCGCCAAGACACATGAACATTTCCACATTTATATTCCAATTCACCATATGAACTGATTTCCGAGCGGAAATGCGTTGATTATAAGAGAAAATACCCAAATACCTGTATGTGGGCCGATAATATTTGAGGACTTCCGTCAATTCCTCAAGGATCACAGAATTACGGATTTCAACGGATTCATATCAAAATCTGTGACGTACTTTTATAGTTTGAAAGTACATCATTGAGAAGTTCCACAAGCCATCTGTGGTCTTCATCATCACTTCCACTTCACAAAATTTATGATTTCCGGATGTAAATACACGAGTTACACTAGAAAATACCGAATTTACTACACGCATGCCTAATATATTTGAGGAGTTCCCTCAATTCCTCATGGTTCCCGTAATTCAACTGGAGTTTTGAAAACAATGTGACCAATCTGGAAGCCTATACTCTCAATTAAAAAAAAAATTGTATGAATCGGTTCATAAATGACGGAGTTCTGAAGTAACAAACATAAAAAAAAAAAAATTTAAAAAAATAATACCCGACTCCGGACATGCGATCTGAAAAGTATTAAATAAGAAAACAATTTACTTCTGAAATCAAAACCTAACATTCAACTCTCTCATATTTGGATAAAGCCGTGGTCGCATGCATCAACATATATTCAGGCTCCAAAGGCATGCGACCACGGCTTCATCCAAATATGAGAGAGTTGAATGTTAGGTTTTGATTTCAGAAGTAAATTGTTTTCTTATTTAATACTTTTCAGATCGCATGTCCGGAGTCGGGTATTATTTTTTTAAATTTTATTTTATTTAATAATTTTTAGATGTATTTTATACTTTAGTCGGGTATTATTTGAAATCCTATTTCATTTAAAAAACATTGTTGATATGTGAGGGTAACAATGGGGTAATTTAAATAGATATTAAACTTAATTGACTATTTATTTCATATTTTTCCTTTTTAATCATGTTACAATCTTGATATGTATAAAACATCCTGTACCTTCCTTGTGGCTTACAAGTGTTGACAAAGACACATTATCTTGAGCTGTCCCTCAACCTAACGTGGCATAACCTGTAGGTATACTCCGATGCCGAGACCTGACGATGACTGAGGAGAGCGCTTTGAACAGCGAAGATCTATTGTCGCAAATCCAAATCTGCACGTATTAGCGTCATTTTGCTTGTAGTAGGTAGCAGTGTGATGATGTGTTTGCAATCGGAAGACTAGATCGTGCATTTCAACCTGTGCTGGGATCTCACAGGTGACTCTCCTTTCTATAAGCTTTATTCCAGCACGTGAATTTAAATGTCTTTGTACCAGATCATAAAGTTACAGACCAGATGATAAAGTAACAGGATACGACTCCACTAACTGTACTTTTTCATCGAAACTGAGATCCACACGAACATAAGGTCTTCCATCCACCACTAATAGTGCGTGTAGCATATCTGGCCAATTCAGGTCATTGCATGACAGAGTAACGTGCTGGTCCAAGGTTACGCACCATAGCCATTAGCTCAGAATATGCCCTGTGCCAGTATGAGGAAGTGCCTCGAATATTTCTCATGCATATGTGTATGTTTTGGAATAAATCACTAGGTTGGACGCCATCTTGCCGCAATCTTCCGTAAACGGAAACATTTTGTCTCGTTTTCAGAAGCTCTACCACTGAGAGCGCGTAAAATATATATTACTTACTTCCCATCATACGTGATTGAAAATAGTCTAATGGAGAGGTCTAATTTCATTTAGGTAATTTTTCCCATCCAGAAGTTGTTGAACCCAGGCTAGCTCTTCAACTCTCCGCTCTATGAGAACACTGACTGGTGGTGCGGTTCTGCGCTGTATTTCACGGATCGGTAAGACGGTGTCATTATCATAATTTTTTTGACATATTACCTCCGTGATGTTCGGTATTGGAATCTCATTTGGCATTAACAAAGTCATCATATCAGCCGAAAGACATCCACTGCTGGACATAGGCCTCCCCCAAAGAGTGCCAAAATGACCCGGCCTGCGCCACCCGCATCCAGCGGACTCCCGCGACCTTTACCAGGTCATCAGTCCACCTTGTGGAGGGCCTAACCACGCCTCGCCTTCCGGTACGTGGTCGCCACTCGAGCACCTTTCCGCCCCAACGGCCATCGGTTCTACGTGCAATGTGCCCCGCCAACTGCCACTTAAGTTTAGCGATTTGGAGGGCTATATCGGTTACCTTGGTTCTGCTGCGGATAGCCTCATTTCTGATGCGATCACGCAGAGAAACTCCTAACATAGACCTCTCCATTGCCCTTTGGGTGACTTTGAGCCTTCTTATGAGGCACAGTGTAAGCGACCACGTTTCAGTGCCATATGTCATCACTGGCAACACACACTGGTCAAAGACTCTCGTCTTGAGACACTGCGGAATATTGGACGAAAAGATGTGCCGTAGCTTCCCGAACGCTGCCCAGCCGAGTCGGATTCGACGATTGACCTCTTTCTCATCATTAACATTATCAGGGATTATCATCATTAACAGAGTACCTAGTGCTTATTATTTCGTCATGAAGTTCGTTCGAACTGGCTTAATTTAATTGGTTTCCTTCAACAAATGCTGCGCTGTCTTCTTCTGTTAAATGTGACTTCACTATTGTGTGAGAAAATTTGATATCTCTACTCGACCCCACTGCCAGAACGAAATGCAGATGTTTTGATAAGGTATCTAGTGTTGGAAAAAATATTTACCATTGCACGACCAGTGCTAGGTGCGACGCGGCCTTTTGGACCCCGAGAGTGAGAGTCAAATAAGTAAAAATGTTGATTTTGAGAAATTACTGCCACGGAAATATAATTGCAAGCAACAATGCAAGATGTGACATCGTGATGCCTAAATAGCTCTTCTAGTCCTGCTTTTATACTAGTGTAATAGCCACTAAGTACAGTCGATGACTCACTAAGCCTACTGCGGCGTCGCATCCAATATCCAGTGTATAACTTTTGGATTTTGGTAGCAATGGTAATATAATATACAAGGCAACAACTCATCGGTAGCGAGATGGTCATGCTGTATATCTAGATTTTCGAGGCAAACCTTATGATATTTGTCACCAAAAATCAACACACGGTCAATATCTGAAGGTTTCCAGCCCTGTAGGGGATTTGAGGATGAATATGCGATTTCGGATGTTGCGTTGGCTGTGCATTGCTTGCCTCTGCTAGTCGAACTGAAAATATCACTGCCTTGATAGAAAAAAACCTATGAGAATGAAGAGAATTGGAGATGAGTTCGATATTTCATGGTAATGATTCTCCGTATTTACTTCTTCCTCAGCGATTTCGATGATATTCAAACAAAATGCCTGTCAAACAAAATGATTTGCAGAATTGCCGATAGATAGCGCTAGTTGTATTCTTACAGGCTGATATAAACTTTAATCGTCTTCCTATCGCTTGTTATACTTTAGTTTAATAATGTTTTAATATATTTGAACTCAAAATTTTCTCCTCTTTCATCTGATCCCCCACACGCTATAATAGCAAAATATTTTTTTCAAAGTCAGTCACTTATTTGTATGTGACAGCCATCATATTTCTCTTTTTCATACAAAAGGTAGCCTTTGTTACCCGGTGCATAATTTCGAATCGATTGACACCCCATTTATCAAAATCGGTTCAGTATTTAAAACGCTACAGTGGAACATACAAACATACAAACATAGACTGCTAAAAACATATCCCTTCCGTTCGGCTCTGCTGTCGTCGGGCAAAAATACAACCGGGTTGAGAACCTCCTCCTTTTCTTTTAAGACGGTTAAAAACTATCCAGCCGCGCGGGTGCCGCCCACGTATTACACATAACGAAAGCAAAGCTGTGGTATGACATAAAGCTTATTTCCACCCTGAAGATCCATTTACTGGGGAAAGAACTTTTGAAATCAGTGGAAGGTATTGAAATATTATGCATCCATATCTCCGTCGAGAACTTGTTGGTATGACGCTCATATGCGACCATGACCGGCGCAACCCCTGTCGAAACCTCAGAAATAAAGTTAAATCCGTCTAAAACAATCATTTAAATATGCGGCGTGAGAGTTTAAAGTGTTCTACTATACAGATTATAACAAAACAATGCATTTGAGGTAACCTTTTATTGCAAAATGCACATTACACACATTTTGCACATTTACGACTTCTCATCGGGACGATTCTAATATAACGACAACGTGTTGAACACGTGTTATTATAGAGACCATCTGGTTGCTTTTTTATTTAATTTCAATTCAAGTGCATAATATTGCAAATCGATCGGATTTTGAGAAGTTGATCAAACTTACTTTAAAAACCATTTGCTAATTTTATTGTATGTGCATGTAGTTTCTCGATTGGTGACCACGAACCGGCAGGTGCATCGTGGATAGACCCACCACAAGGTGAACTGATAACCTGGTAAAGGTCGCGGGAGTCCGCTGGATGCGGATGGCGCAGAAACGGTCATTGTGGCACTTTTTTGGGGAGGCTTATGTCCAACAGTCGACATTTTTCGGCTAAATATGTTGATGACGATGATGATGATGATGCTGTACATACATTTTATCTGTATATTTTACCATTTTCACATACAAAATGCGTTTCTTGGGATGGGTCTCATTTTTACATAATTCGCTGTCATTTTTTTTTAAAAGAATAACATTATTTAAGCAGTGTTGCCAAATTTTGTATGCGTGTTTTTATTCCCTTTCTTTTCAGAGGCAACAGAGCGTCCCAAAGTTCAGTGTAACGAAAACTTCCACCGAGCTTTACGTTTTCATCGTGAAGACGAGCTTTTAATAATATTAGAGTTTTAGTAAAGTAAATAATTTTTTTAAGTAATGGGTACCCGTAATCTTTGATGTGTGGGAGACAGGTGTAACTTTTGTAAAGATAGGGCAGGTCCGTAAGGCAAATCAATTATTAGTCAAAATAATAAATAAATAAAAATAAAAAAAGCCTTTATTTCATTTCCAGTTACAGTTAATATCTATGATTAAAATCTATAAGGTTAGTATCTTGTATATAAAAAGAAATCTGTAGAGTTAGTATATGTTTTTATATTTTATTATATTACTTGTTAGTCTAGAATCTTGTCTTATTATTATTATTATTTTAAATCTAAGAACTAAATTCTGAATGAACCCCTAAGCGGGTATCGGCCTCCTCCAAAAGATTCCACCTCTCTCTATCCTGGGCTATTCGTGTCCAGGAGGAACCAGCAGTTCCAACGATGTCGTCTTCCCATCTTGTGAAGGGTCTTCCCTTGCGACGTTTTCCTTTTGGTCCCTTCCACGATGTTATTTTTTTGGTCCATTGCTCGATTAGTCAAAATGTGTATGCTCAAAAAAATGTTCGCCATAGGCTTCATTTGGCCAATATTTATGTCCCAAAAATGAATTGCTATAAATACCAAACGCCATAAGATAGAAAATGCGAATTAATTAAAGAATGTAAATCTACTACCGAAAACCGAATCTTGTCTGTCCTAACCTTAGAGTGTACATAAAAACCTGCGGAGCCAGGAGCTCATGAAGGTGGTCCTGAGTTGAGCGTTGTGAAATTCGATGTTTCTGGCGGAAGCCTGGGCGGAAGGCGGGGGACTGGTTTCCAGAAACGAAGAGCTTGAGTTGAACTTCGACTTAGGCTCATTAATAAGGATTAGATACATCTATAATTGAACGTATTGGATTGAAAATTAGGTAAATAAAAATTGGTGAAATATTTTTATTTCTTATCAAATAAAATAATGTCTAAACATGTATTTGCACAGCATAACGTTTGGTATATTTGGGTGATGTATATTTTGGTATTTGATTGAGTCGTCAATATAAAAATTATAAAAATACGATGTATTTGCATAACGTTCGTTTGCAAAAGATGTTTATGGTAAATATTAAGTTGGACAATGATTGTTTGGGGACTGAAAATCTGTCATAAAAACTTCGGTAATACATAAGTAACCCCCTTAAAATACTTATTTTGTTTCAGATAGGTACATAAAAGTGGGGATGGGTACTCGACATGCAGGAGAGTTTACATTGTATCGTCACGAAATTGGCCCTTGGTAAGAATAAAGGATGACTCACGCTAGAACGGGCCGTGTCCGGCCCGGCCCGTTTTCTAAGAAAAACGACGGCGTTTTTGCGCGGCCGAGCCATATCCAAGCCCAGCCGAGCCACGACCGAGACTCGGTGTTGGCACAGCTCGGCTATGACTTGGCCAGGCTTGGGTATGGCTCGGCCGCGCAAAAACGCCGTCGTTTTTCTTAGAATACGGCCCGGGCCGGACACGGCCCGTTCTAGCGTGAGTCATCCTTAAGTAGTTGAAACTCTGAGCATCCGATTAGTTTTTCAAGATGTTGATGGTGTTGTGAAGATTGTTATGTTAGTCCCTGATGACTGATCTACAATATCTACATATTTAATTTACTTGATTGATTTGTATATAAAAAAAAGCGGACAAATGCGAGTCGGACTCGCACATGAAGGGTTCCGTAAAATAAATTGCGGTTTACGATTTATGACGTATTAAAAAAAACTGCTTACTAGATCTCGTTCAAACCAATTTTCGGTACAATACGTGTATATCTATGGATAGGTCTTCAAAAATTATATTAAGGTTTCTAATATCATTTTTTTCTTAACTGAATAGTTTGCGCGAGAGACACTTCCAAAGTGGTAAAATGTGTGTCCCCCCCCCCCCTGTAACTTCTAAAATAAGAGAATGATAAAGCAAAAAAATATATGATGTACATGGTTTGAACGAGATCTAGTAAATAGTTTTTTTTTAATACGTCATTAATCGTAAACCGCAATTTATTTCACGGAACCCTTCATGTGCGAGTCCGACTCGTACTTGGCCGCGTTTTTTTAATAGATGGAGTGATTCTAAAGGAAGGTTTATATGTATAATACATGTATGTATCAATTACATAGTATAAAACAAAGTCACTTCCCGCTGTCTGTCTGTATGTCCCTATGTATGATTAGATCTTTAAAACTACGCAACGGATTTTGATGCGGGTTTTTTTAATAGATAGAGTGATTCAAGAGGAATGTTTATATGTATAATACATGCATGTATTAATTGTATTATACATATAAACCCGTGCGAAGCCGGGGCGGGTCACTAGTCTCTTGATAGAGGAACCTCGACACGAAGACAAAGAAGTAGAATGGTTATTTGACAGGCGTCATATCAAACAAGTTAGGTAAGTAAACGTGCAAAACTGAAGGCCCCTCTTCAATGTAATTGTGGACTGTTCGAAAAGGCATTTGTTTTTTTTGTGTTTTTTATTTAAAATATGTAATGTCTATTCAAACACATCACATTCACATATAACAGAGGGCATTCTTAAGTTTTTTAATAAAAGTTAAGTTGGTACGTTTGCATCTGTGTCTTAATTTATTAAATATAATGTATTATCATCATCAAACGATCATGTCTTTTGAATGATGTTGGTCCTATTCATGAGAAGCTAAAAGTTTTATAAAGATATTTATATTCTTTTAAATTGTTTGCAGACATTCAGATTCCAGGAGAGTATTTATATGAAAGTAGATTTTTGCCTTCAGATTGCATTTTTAATAAATAAATTAGAATTAAATATATTTAAATATTTTTTTTGACTACGCTGAAAATGTAAATATTGTTTTTTTACTCGTTCGTTTCACTTTAAGCCACTTTAAATTTCAATAGTCTATCTTTGTTAACATACATGTGAGAACTGGAACTAATTTTTTTTCAAATCGAATCATTGGTACTATACACCCGTTTACTTGTGCGTAACTAAATTATAATAAAGTAAGCTATTCACTAAAATTATAAAAAAAACCACTTTAAACTTTTAAATGCATAAAAAGTCGTAACTTATAAACAAGATTTTGTGGAATATTGAAAAAGTTAACATCCTCAAAATGCAATTTTTATATAAAGAATTTTATACCGAATACTGGCTTAAAGTTTTGTCATATCTGGTAAACTTTCAATGTGGCTGGAGTTATGTAACTTTGAGTGCTGGCAACAGTCTTCCCTTATATTAAAGAGCTTTTATAAAAGTTACGTGTACTTGCTTACTATATAATAATACTTACTTTATAAATATAAACTTTATTTTAAATTTACTTCATTATAATATAAAACCTAAGAATATCTGAACATTATAAAATAAATCTTACATGCGATTTAAAATTAATTAAAACTTAAAAGTACCCACTAAGCTTAAACTTACCCATTTAGCAGAAAAACTTCCGAAACAAGCATTCATACTCAAGAACTTATTGAAAACTTACACACCAGAGTCAAACGCATAGAGTTGCAGCGAAAAACCGTTAAAATTGAAAATCAAACAAACAAAAAAGAGCACTTTGGATATTCAAATTTCGAATACGTATAGAATGTAGGTTATTCGAGAGCGGCGTAGCGGTGCGGGCGGAAATGTCGGCTCGCGCTTGGTAACTGGCTACGGCGGCGTAGCTCGCTACGGCGCTACGGCGCGGCGCAACAGGCTACGAAGCTCGCTTCGCCACCCTAATTTGAGACTAAAATGGAGGATCGGGATTTTGTGCACTTGATTTTTATATTTTTAGGGTTCCGCAGCCAAATGGCAAAAAACGGAACCCTTATAGATTCGTCATGTCTGTCTGTCTGTCTGTCCGTCCGTATGTCAGCCACTTTTTTCCGAAACTATAAGAGCTATAATGTTGAAACTTGGTAAGTAGATGTATTTTGTGAACCGCATTAGGATTTTCTCACAAACGTCAAAAAAAAACAGTAAGTTTGGGGGTTCCCATACTCAGAACTGAAACTCAAAAAATTTTTTTTTATCAATCCCATACGTTTGGGGTGGTATCTATGGATAGGTCTTTAAAAATGATATTGTGGTTTTATTATCATTTTTTTTCTAAACTGAATAGTTTGCGCGAGAGACACTTCCAAAGTGGTAAAATGTGTCCCCCCCCTGTAACTTCTAAAATAAGAGAATGATAAAACTAAAAAAAATATACGATGTACATTACCATGCAAACTTCCACCGAAAATTGGTTTGAACGAGATCTTTTGAGAGAGTAAGTAATTTTTTTTAATACGTCATAAATCGTAAACCGCAATTTATTTTACGAAACCCTTCATATGCGAGTCCGACTCGAACTTGGCTGCTTTTTTTATAATACCGTGTGGAAATGGATACCCGTATTCAAGTTTTTTTTGTTTTATTGCATGACATAGCCGTAGTATCAAGCTCAAAGGTTCTACGTTCGTTGTTGATAACAATTAAATTCTAGGACTGAACGCGCTTCAGAATACAAAAAAAAACCGGTAAAAGTACGAGTCGAACTCGCGCACGAAGGGTTCCGTACCATGATTCATAAATATTTATTTAATCTTGTTTTTTTTAGTATTTGTTGTTATAGCGGCAACATAAATACATCATCTGTGAAAATTTCAACTGTCTAACTATCACGGATATTGAGATACAGCCAGGTGACAGACGGACAGACAGACAGACAGACGGACAGCGGAGTCTTAGTAATAGGGTCACGTTTTACTTTTTGAGTACGGAACCCTAAAAAGGTCAATTTATAACAAAGGAGAGAGGTATTTGAAGTTTTTTAGAAGATTAAAAAAAATGCCATTGTTTTCACTAGTATTGCGGATTTCTTCACTCACATTTTCCATGACTGTTTCTGCACTTCGATTGCATTTCATAGTTAAGTAACGGAAAGCACCTAAAGCATAGGCGCCCACTAAGGTGGGTTGTTTGCAGTGAATGTGTAAGCATGCGTCAAACTGGTTGCGTAACAAGAATATAATGTTCTTATATCACAACTGGGAGCCATGAAAGACTTAAAAATCTTCGTAGAACACTGGTTGTGAAACACAGTAAGTTGCGATGGCGGCCGAAAGGAAATAAGTTCCTACCTAAGTATAATTGTACATCGTCTAGTACTTATAGTATAATAAGCTTAGCTTGGAGAGCAGGTCGATTTGTGTAAGATTGTCCCTTAATCCTTTGCGATCCACGTTACAAGAAACTAATGCAGCAAAACTAGAGTAAATAAAACGAACACACACTTCTGCAAACCGATACGAACGTAATTTATTTTATTTTCCAAAACTTATGAGAAACGTTAACACAACACAATGTTAATTTATTTCATTTTCCCGAACAGAACTCGCTTGTAAGGAACGTTATAGGATTTAACACTTAGTTTAGCCCGGGAATATTAATGGGATTTCCCCCTTTCGTTAGTAGCCTATGATAAAACCCTTAAAAAGCTAAACAGGTCAAAGTAAAACAATTACATCGTCTAACGGCTAGCTGTGACGTAAAACATTAGGAGTATTAAAAAGCTAAACAGGTCATTCTATTATATACTTGATGACAACGCAATATTATGGCACACTGAACAGCTCCGACAAACCGGTCGTGTTTGGGCCCATTCCAACCGCTCGACAAGTTATTTGAAGACTTTGCCAAATTACGGTTTCCAATAAAAGCTTGTACCAAGAATTTTGAAAGATACTTTTCGAAAGCTGGCATAAAAATAGTACATTATGATACAAGTGTGCTATGTTGGTCATTACACTCGAGTCGGTTTTTAAGTCTGAGCCGAAGGCGAAGGCTTAATGGAGACGAGAAGTGTAATGACCAATGCTCACGTGTTTCATACGACGTTTTTCAACACATTTGCGAGGAAAAAAAAAAAATGAAAATGTTAAAAGATATGTAATGAAAAGGCACTAGTGCGATAATGTAATGTAAAAGTCACGGCATGGGTAATATTCTGCATTATTTTGCTAATATTTAAAAAGATATGTAATGAAAAGGCACTAGTGCGATAATGTAATGTAAAAGGCACGGCATGGGTAATATTCTGCATTATCAGTGTAAATACGCTGTAATAAGACCTACTTTACGAGCAGGTGTGTTGAAAAATATTTTTTTCAATGACTTTTTTAAAAGATTATCATCATGCTACTTGTTTACCAGTTATCCGCACTGACGCGCTGAACCAAAGGGGTATATGTTGTGCTCGATCCATAGCGACATACGTCCTTTTGCTTATCGCGGGCGTGTAGTGTTGAGCCAACTATTCATATTGTTATTTTTTGTTTGCCAACCGCGTTGATATTTTTCTTTTCTATGTTTAAATTTACCTACCCACATATTTTGTGATGGCTTTAGCATTTTTGAATTAACATTAAGTACTTATTATAAACAACAACTAGGGGAGGGGAATCCTGTTCCACCGTGATACAGTTCTTACTAGTACGGGGAACAGAGGACGCTTACTCACTGATTGTTACTAGATATTGTGTACCTTACCTACTTATTATAAAAGCAGTGTATGACCTGTATGAAGGCTAAATAAAGTTATTTTTATTTATATTATTTATTTATCATCATCATTATTTAAGAGCTAGGCTCTTTTCGGTGGAGTAACGACCACTGATTTTTGTCCTCTGCCAGCCTCTTGACGTCTTCGTACGACTTGATAGCAACCTTCTGTTTTAATTGGCTGGTGTAACTATGTCTGAGCCTTCCTCTTTCTCTCTTTCCTTCGATATTGCCTTCCAAGATATTTAAAAAGAAGCTGTCGTGCCGTATAAAGTGTCCGATCATTTTTTTTTGCCTCTTCTAATTCGTATTGTTTTAACGCGGGTATCTATATATATATATCTATCTATACATATAATAAAGCTGAAGAGGGTCGAAAGTCTGTACATGGAAGATATTTGAAAAATAATTGTCTGAGGATACTTAGAATCGATAACAGAACACGTTCCAACAGTTTTTAGAATTTTTGTCTGTTTGTCTGTTTATGTGACCACGCATCACGTGAAAACGGCTTAACCAATTTAGATGAAATTTAGCATAGAGATAGATTGAGTCCCGGGGAAGGACATAGGATAGTTTTTATCCCGGAAATCAACTCCTAAGGAGATGAAATTGAGGGTGGAAATTTGTATGAAGATACTTAAACCGCTGCACCGATTCAGATGAAATTTGGTATACAAATTATAGTTTTAGTCCCGGTAAAGGACAAAGGATAGGATTGATCCCGGAAATCATCCCCTTAGGGGGTGAAATGGGGGGGGAATATTTGGATGAAACCCATTTAGATGAAATTTGTTTTAGAGATAGTTTGGGTTCCGGGAAAGGACATTGGATAGTTTTTAACCCGGAAATTATCTCCTAAGGGGGTGAAATGGGGGGTGAAAATTTTTATGGAGCTACTATACAACCGCTGTACCCGTTTAGATAAAATTTGATACAGGGATAGTTTTTATCCCGGAAATCAATCCCTAATTTCCTCAAATGGGGGTAAAAGTTGGTATCGAGCTACGATATAAACGAGTTCTACGCGGACGAAGTCGCGGGCAGAAGCTAGTACTATAATAAAAACTATCTTCTTCACTCAAGCTACAGAAAGTCAATACTCAAAATATTAATTGACTAGCTTTTGCCCGCGACTCCGTCCGCGTAGAACACGTTTATATCGTAGCTCGATACAAACTTTCACCCTCCATTTCCCTTTTAGGGGTTGATTTCCGATATAAAAAACTATCCTATGTCCTTCCCCGAGACTTAAACTATTTTCATCATCATTATCATCATCATCATATCAGCCAAAAGACATCCATTGCTGGACAAAGGCCTCCCCCAAAGAGTTCCAAAGTGACTTATCCTGCGCCACCCGCATCCAGCGGACTCCCGCGACCTTTACCAGGTCATCAGTCCACCTTGTGGGGGGCCTACCAACGCCGCGCCTACTATAACTACCTCTATACAAAATTTTATCTAAATGGGTTGTATAGTAGCTCCATACATATATTCACCCCCCTTAAGAGATGATTTCCGGGATAAAAACTATCATATGTCCTTTTCCGGAACTCAAACTATCTGTAAACCAAATTTCATCTAAATGGGTCACTCAAATCCAAATTTTCACCCCTTAGGGGAGGATTTCCAGGATAAAACTATCCTATGTCCTTCCCCAGGACTTCCAACTATCGCTATACCGTAATCGGGTTCCATCCAAATTTTCATCCCCATTTCACCCCCTTAGGGTATGATCTGCGGAATAAAAACTATCATAAAATATTTCCTTTCCCAGGACCCAAACTATCTCTTAACCAGATTTCATCTAAATGAGTTCCATCCAAAACTTCACCCTCATTTCATCCTCTCAGGCGATGATTTTCGTTACAAAAACTATGCGATTTCCTTTCCCGGAACTCCAACTATCTCTATACCGAATTTCATCTAAATAGGTTCTATCTTAATTTTCACCCCTCGTTTCACACCCTCAGGAGATGAATTTCAGGATAAAAACTATGAATTGTCCTTCCCTGGGACTCCCCACTATCTCTATATATATATATCAAACTTCACTTAAATGGATTTTATCCAAATTTTCATCCTCTATTTCGTCCCTTTAGGGGATGATTATCGGGATTGAAAATATCCGTTGTCATACTCCGGGACTCAAACTATCTTTATACCAAATTTCATCTAAATGGGTTACATCTAAATTTTCACCCCAATTTCACGCCTTTAGGGGATGATTTCTGGAATTTAAAACTATCAAATGTCCTTTCCCAGGACTCAAATTATCTTTCAACCAAATTTCATCAAAATGGGTCACAAACAAATTTTCACCACCAATTACACCCCCTTAGGGCATCCCCTAAGAGGGTGTAATTGGGGTTGTTATTTTCGGGATAAAGCTATCCTATGCCCTTCCACAAGACTCCAACTCGCTATACCGTAAATGGGTTCCATCCAATTTTTCACCCCTCATTTCACCCCCTCAAGAGATGATTTTTCAGGATAAAAACTATGCATTGTCCTTCCCTGGGACTCCTTCTATCTCAATACCAAATTTTAACTAAATGGGATTTATCCACATTTTTATCCCTATTTCATCCCCTTGGGGGATGATTTTCTGGATTCAAACTATCCATTGTCATTCTCCGGGACTCAAACTATATCTATACCAACTTTGATCTAAACGGAGTCCATCCAAAATTTCACCCCCCATTTCACCCCATTAGGGGAAGATTTTCGGAATAAAAACTATCCGATGTCCTTTCCCAGAACTTAAACTACCTCTAAACCAAATTTTATCAAAATAGTTTATTTCCAAATTTTCACCCCCCCCCCCCCCATTTTACCCCCTTAAAGGAAGATTTCTGGGATTAAACCTATTCTTTGACCTTTCCCGGGGCTCCAACTATATATATACCAAATTACCGCCTAATCGGTGCAGCGGTTTAAGTAGCTCCATACAAATTTCCACCCCCCATTTCATCCCTTTAGGGGTTGATTATCGGGATAAAAACTACCCTATGTCCTTCCCCACGACTCAAACTATCTCTATACCAAATTTCATCTTAATCGGTTTAGCCGTTTTCACGTGATGCGCGGTCACATAAACAGACAAACAGATAAACAGATAAACAGACAAACAGACAAAAATTCTAAAAACTGTTGGAACGTGTTCTGTTATCGATTCTAAGTATCCCTAGCCAATTTTTTTTCGAATATCTTCCATGTACAGACTTTCGACCCTCTTCAGCTTTATTATATGTATAGATAGATGTATAGATTGATCATGCATTAATAAGAAAAATATTATTTTGCTATTTCGCTAATGAATTGAAAGTATAGCGAGAGTAGTAAGTTGTAAGAATCTATGCTAAATGGTGGTGGATTGATAATTAATACTAGGTTTTTTTCTTTAATTTAAAATTTATTGGGTATTACAACCCACCTTTCATCACTTCTGTAAGCCTGCTTGCCTACCCGACAATGTCTTAAAGCCGTTGAAGTAGAGTGGTTGCATCAAGTTTTTCAATTTACTTCCCACGTCATTACTTCTACCTCTTTCTTAAAATATGTCTTGCTGCTTATAGTAAATACCAGTGTAGTCCTGACCTGCGATTATTTAAAGATATCACAAAGCTGGGGTCAAGTGATTCTGGTCAGAATTATTTGTGGAGTAGAAACAGTTTTATGAATGCTGGACCTCAATCATAAAGTTATTTCCTCGCGTCGGTTGTGTTGGATGACAAACGGGCCTTCTAGGGTCATATTTATGTTTAATGGCTACATAATATCTCCGGGAACCGGATTCGATGGTTTCGGTGTGTTACCAGGATATCACCAGAGCGATGTTCTGGGCAAATCCCCTTGAAAAGTTAGACAGATATAATCGTGGTTCAGGTTCGTGGCGTCGTGATTCTGACAGGTTAGCCCGCGTGGAGTAAAGAGTAGCAGCGAAACACGCGTAAATATAAACATTACAATTATGTGGCATTTGTAGCGTAAATTTTGTACTCACTACGAGCACGCGGTATTAAAGAGAGCCTTAAGTACTTTGCATTTTTGTCGCACTTGCCTTCAGCTTGGGCATCAAACACCTGTGATCTGAGATATTCTTTGTTTTACCACGACAGGCGAATAATGTTGGTACAATTCAACAACAAAAATATAAAATAAATAACAATAAATTAACTCGTTTATAAATTGATCAGAAGGAATAAAGAAAAAGATACGAACAAAACAGTGCCTGTTACTAGGTAAAGCTTCTTGGGACCCAACAGTCAAGAGTGCAGTTTAGCTGACTAACTTTACAATCATCATCATCATATCAGCCGAAAGGCGTCAACTGTTGGACAAAGGCCTACCCCAAAAAGTGCCACAATAAGCGGTCCTGCGCCACCCGCATCCAGCGGACTCCCGTGACCTTTACCAGGTCATCAGTCCACCTTGTGGGGACCTTCCGGTACGTGGTCGCCACTTGAAATCCTTTCCGCCCATACGTGCAATGTCACTGCCACTTAAGGCGACGTAGGCTCAGAAAACAGATTTTTAAAATGTCGTATTGCTTGTTTGGATCATAATACGGCTGCCCTCAATTTAACTAGTAATCTTGACGCCTTTCTCGAGGGACTATAGCTATTCGAATCCTGAGTTTTGACATTCGATCTATAAAAAATAATCACGAACATAGGTCTAAAATACACTTTAAAAATTCGTAACAAATTATGCATAAAAGCTAAACATATTGGTTCTAAAAATCGGCAATATCGTGTTTGAGAGAACTTAACTATTTTTTTTAAACGCACAAAAAAATTAAATTTACAAACATGATATCCGCGCTTCCGAACGCGGACTTCCATCTCGCTCACGCTTATGCTCAGTAAAAGGGAAATGAAATGAAATGAAATGAAATTTTATTATGTACGTGGGAAATGGGTACAATTTGCAGTTATAGTTGCAGTAGATCTGGTTGGCTCACCACACCCTACCTTTTCAGGTGTACATACATCTAATTACACATATCAAAATAAATTAAATGTCAAGAAAAAGTTGATAATACAATTAAAAGGAATCATTTAAAAAGTCATTGATATTATAATAACATTTATAAATAAGCATTTTCTTAACAAGATTTTTAAATATGTTTAGCTTGTAACACTTAAAACTATCAGGTATCTTATTATAAATTGTGATGCACATCATATAGCAATTCTTGGAGGTTAGTGCTAATCTAGCTGCAGGTTTATGTAGCTTATGTTTATATTGTGCTCGAACGTTACGGGTACTCATCTGCTGTGCTTCTATAAACTGGGTTTTGTACTTATGAACAAAAACAGCTACCTCCAAGATATAGAGACACGGGAAGGTAAGTATGCCATTATCGATAAAGAACGGCCGGCATGATTCCCTTCGACCAATTCCAAAAATTGCTCTTGGGAGAGAAGACAGTGAGCCTACGTCGCCTTAAGTAAAGTGATTTGGAGGGCTATATCGATTACGTTGGTTTTGCTGCGGATAGCCTCATTTCTGATACGATCACGCAGATATATTCCCAGCATGTCCTTCTCCATTGCCCTTTGCGTGACTTTACAATAGGAATTATTAACTTAATTATTTCAATGTATTCTATCACTTTATTGCATTGTAGTGAACTGTACACTGTAGTACAGGATGCGTGTATCTCGAGGGCACTCCCGCTGCACTGGTTGATTTACGATTATTGTATCTACAGTACATTATTGCCTATGGTGCAGTGGATACCAACACGCTTTTAAATTTGCAGGATTTACAATCACCGGCTCGCTTGTACAAATAGAAGTACAGTATTTACGTAAAGTTACGCCTTGTATACAAAAATATACTTTTCTCAAACATACTCGGAAATGTATGCGTTAATATCACGAAATGAATACATGAAGTTTCTTGTTTAAGAGCAATGCCCAGCTGAGCAAGTTTTCAAATCTCGAATTTTTGACGCAATGTTTCTGTCGCGCTGTTATGGGCAGTGGGAGCTGTCTATGTGTGAGCGCACGCACACAGGCGCGAGACGCGAGCACTCTCTCGCTGCGCGCCGTTCCGTTGAGATCGCCCGCGAGCCGGACGGAATTTATTTAATACATTTGCGCGCCTCAAGCCTCTGGGTTGTTATTCGGAACACGCTAATGCGCCTCACCTCACCCGTCAAGCCTAACGAAACTAGACCTCTGCCTACGTTTAAATACTACGAACCGCGGCGTCAAGATTTATTTGTGGGTGAATGGTGAGGTGAGGTTAAAACAAGTTACAGAATAGTGGACCTGCTGTATTTATTTGTTTTTGGTATGATTGCGAATTTTACTTATATCCCGCTAATTTTTGTGAGTCGGCTACCGTACTACCTACGTACGTACAGGTTAGCAAAAATATTACCCACAGGCAACGCAAAATATAACTCTTATCCGTGTCGTAAACACTTTCACAAGTACAAAGATTAACCTATTGTTAGGTTTATGTAGGTAAAACCTCTCTTATTATAGTGGAAGCAACTATAAGCTCAAAATTTGCCAAAAATACTGTACTTCTGAAACATATTGGGATGTGGACATGTAGGACAGAGTATTAAAAATATATATTCACGCATCCAAATAAAAGCAAATATTTAAATTAAGATTTGTTAACATGTACTCTGTTGGTGTCCCGGACAACTAAATAAATAAATAAATAAAAACCCCGGGGGGGGGGGAGCTTCACCTCCTCTCACCCCCAAAAGTGTCCAGAAACGTGGATTTTTATCATTAAAAAGAAAACCGTAAACAATACACGAAAAATGTGCAGTACTAAAATAATCCTTGATAAATTTACTATCAACTTCTCATAACTAACTAACCAATATATCTTATAATTGTCGCGCATTCTGCCACGAAAAGTCAATTTATTATGATTTCTGGGTTTTTTTTCAAAAAAAAAAGTAAAAGTGTAATTTTCTCAAAAAGATGAATATTTATTGCCAAGAAGTAAGGGATATAATTTTCTTTTTAAAATTAGATATAGTTTATTTATAAACTCCTGCAAATCATGTTGCTGCGCCATTTTGAAAATTATCGCATCGCATTGCGATCTAGGTTGCCTGTATTATGTTATCATCATCATCATTCTGGCCGATTTTGACCACGGCGACTGGAAATATGGCTAATTAGAGCGTCGTTCGTGAGCTATCGGGTGACTGACGTAGCCTATCTTTGCAGAGAATGTGCGACCACAATCCCTACAGGTCATCGATCATTTATCACCACTAGCGTATCGACAAAATATGTCAACGACTATTGCCCATCACTAATCCTTCTTTGTACGTATATTTAGAAACTGCCTCCGCCTCCAATTCGTGCGATAAGGACAACTGCAGGTCGGACTAAAATTCCCACGGAAAAATCACAAAAATCGAGGTTTCGCTCTCGACTGTTTCCTCCTCCAAAACGCAACCAATCATTAAAAAAAATTTAAAACTGCAAGAGGAAAAAATAATCTATGCCGCTACGTTCAGACGTCACGCAAAATAGGCACAATGGATGTCGACTTGCGGAAAACGCCCAGTATAACTAACTAACTAACTAACTACGTTTTGATTTTTTGGATATTTGTTGTCATATTTGTATACTGCGCCTTTTTTAGCAGCGA
Organism: Epinotia brunnichana; assembly: GCA_963854355.1. Classification (NCBI taxonomy): domain Eukaryota; kingdom Metazoa; phylum Arthropoda; class Insecta; order Lepidoptera; family Tortricidae; genus Epinotia; species Epinotia brunnichana. The sequence continues at coordinate 700,926 of OY977945.1, read as the reverse complement.
ATTCAAAAAAGTAGTTTTTGCGATTTTCGAGGCACTGTAAAATTATTTAAAATGAAAATATCCAAAAAAGCAAATATTAGCGGCATAGATATTGATGATATTGATCTTATTTGAAAAAAATATTGCTCTAGGTTCAAAAACCAGGGAGGAAACAGTCGAGAGCGTTTGTATGGGAAAATCGCAGATAGCTATTCCTCTTAAGCCTCCCTTCATTTCATCTTGGCTCTACGCCAAGAAGTATTGTATGAAAACCCTAAATAAAACCATGAATCGCTATTGTCCCCTACTCTAACTTTTTAAATTTGCTTACCTACTAATATTAAACTGACAAAGGAAAAATTACATACTGCCAACCACCACTGGACTCTGTAAGCATACTCGCTACATAAAATTAAAACAAAATCTATAAAATTAAATATGGTGCTAGAACGGCTTGTTCAAATGGCATGTTTCAAAAATAAAAAAAGAGGCAAATTACACAACTGTTTTCTCATCTTTCGTTCCGATTGTAATTTATTTCAACAAACATAAAACTATTATATAACAGAAGGTAATCATTGTATTTATTTTAATTTTAATATTTCCTCACATCGTTTGAGAAAAGCACTATACAATCCTCGGCCGGAACAGGGATTGCTGGACTCGTTGCATCACGGCCTCTGCAGTAATGTACTATTATTGCTCACCAGAATAACAGTAGTATATTCAACATAAACAATGGTAGACAACAGGCGGTCATATCGATAAAAAGCGATCTCTGCATGACAACCTTTGGAGACGATGCAAAATAATTATGTGATCTGAGTAGGTGAAACATAAAAAACCGAGTATAAAACAACTAAACTATTATAAGAAAGACAATACACTAACATAATGTAAACCTACCTTACAAATACAATTACTTAATATATCAAAGAAACAGTATAATTTACAGTCGAAAACAAACAGCATTTCCCAACTGTATCGTTTATCCGAATATATATAAAACAAAGCTAACCTAATGGGTGGGTAAAAACTTTGGGGATCTTCGAGAAAACTGACTTATTGCCGAAATGAAAATTAAAACAAACGATGCAGTTGGGGAATGAAGTTTAGTGATTGCGATAGGATACATATTTCCATTTCGTTATTATTACTTGCTATTTTACATCCAGTGTAGTTAACACTGTGTCACAAAATTAACTCTGCGTCACCATCTCCACCTTAGTTCTCTATCCCTAGAGAGTTCTATTTAAATTCCCATCTTCTTAGACTCGGTCAATACTTCCAGTTGAACGATATGTAATCCCGTCTCTTAGCGGTGTAGCTCAACTTAATATTTCAGAGAGAGCCCGGCCTCAATCTAGGCGAGCGGCGGACGGGGTGCGAGCGGAGGCGGAGACGGTAGCGAGAGCGTGTAAATGCAGAAGCGTTGTACAATGTGTGGTGGATCCTTATAAGATTAAAAATAATTTCGGAAATTTTATGCTTTTTATGTGTTCTAATAATAAAAGAGGTTTTGGCTGTGAAACGTTAGTTTAAAGGGGACACTTTTAACAACATATTGAATACACTTTCAAAATTAAAATAGGTTAATGTATATAGGTACCTACTTCTATTAGATTGCTGTCTGTGAGAACCTATAGGTAATTGGCCTCCTATTTCTATATATGTTGTTAACCTGTTTTGTGAGCTGTAAATAGGTTATAATATAATTATTATATCTCTCGTTTTCGCCTGTGTATTACTTAGTTAAGTAGTTACTTATAATCAAATTGTGTACTGGTGAGAGGTACTTATAAACACTTTTCTTGTTGCAGAATGAGAGCCCTGAACAGGGCCACTAAAAATAAGCAAACCAGACCGACTGAGCGTGTGGTTAAAAATGTGATCAAATTTAAGAAGAATAGTGTAAGTATGTCTTTAATAACGCAGCTTTTTGATATCTGTTTCGACTCGACAGTCCTAAGAAATAATGACCTCCGTATCTCTAATAGTTCAAGATGTTCCCATACTGCCCCATTTGGATGATATCTTACTCTGTGTATCTGTGTATGTATATGCATCTGTGAGATTTATATGAATATGGGCCTTATTGCTTGAATAAAACAAGTAAAACAAATACTAGTGACACCTACACTTAAGGGACTCTGATGCTAAACATTCCTTTAGGTGATTATAGAGTCTTAGCGGACAAATTCGCGAGCAGAAGCTAGTAATTCAAGTAAATGAAAACCTGAAAGCGCATAGTATGGCATTCCAAATACATTAAAAATAAAATCAGTTGATAATGAAGCATGACTTTGTGTTTGATATCAAACAAATTTTAAATTATTTTATCATTTGCGTGTAATAAGTTTTAATTAACATAATCTTGATAGTGTCAGGATTAGTGTCACTTCAGAGAAATAATTGTGTTAAAGTGAATAAAAAACATTATGTTTGTATTTCTAGTTTTTATAATGCAATTTTGTTTTTGATTTTTAGTATTTCACTGCTGAAAATTATCAAATCCATATCAAGCTCATACAAGTCGTTTAAGGTTAATATTTTACTACAACAGACTAATTGCATAACTTTTAGAGCGAGCGTCGGGATACATGTTCCTGCAGGTGCAAATCGCTTCCGCTCCCGCCTGCACAGTGTCTCGTCCTGCCGTTGCAATATGGATGACACTCTAGCCAAGTTGAAATGAGACATGAATACTACGCAGTAAAATTCACGTTAAACTTATTATTGTTTGGGTTAGTTTAGGCTCGGACATGGCGAGCCAAATGTATGTGTATGAAAACACCCAGTGTTGAGTACAAAAAAGTTATCTTAGTTCTTATCTTAGCTTAGAAAATTTAAATATACTATTGGCTGTGTGAGAGAACCTGTTGAGAAATGCAACCTGTAGAGGAGAACAACCGGACAGACGCCGGACATACGAAATATTTTTTTCGAAGCAGAAACGGAGAACTTCGCTTGTTCTATTATTTGAACTTATGTTTACAGTAGGTACCACCTTGTTTATATTTCCGGCTGTCAATTGTTTTTTATCTACAATAAACATTTTTGAATGTTGAATTTTTGGAATTTTGGGTGTCTTACAAAAATGTAAGGTGGCATTTATAAAACTTTAAAACAGTACCTACTGTACCACTGTTTTAAGATTATGAATACCAAATATCGTTAGGTTTAATTTGTTTACTCTGTGGCTAATAGTTAAGGACATGGAGAATAAAATTTAATTCAGTACTATCCGCCTACCTGGTTTGACCTGTTGTCCCACAAAAGAGCCTCCAACAGCGATGTGTATGACATTTACATGTCATATATGCGGGCGTCACTGTCGCTCTCGTATTGGCCTGACAAGCCACGTACCCAAGTGCTGCACTTTAATGGACGCTGCTTCAATCATATTTTATAGATGCTACAGGCCTGATGATGATGATGATCCACCTACATAATAAATATAATAAAAAATAAAAAAATGCTTTATGAGTCAAATTGTAATGTAAGTCTACTCCCTTTGTCTTTTGTGTAGTGAATAAATGTCTTCTTTCTTTCTTTCTTAATTAACCGCCGTAGTTTTTGCATGCTGGAATAAGCTAAGTGTGTTGGTCAATTTCACATCTTGACGTCTCATGATATGTGAGCTTTTTAAAACCGCACTTAACGCAAATAAATAAGATTTCATTTCATTTCATAGAGGATCGACTGCTGGGCACAAGCCTCCTCTCACGGATAAGTTCGAAAGGGGAATAGTCACCACGCTGGCCCAAAGTGAATTGGGGACTTTACAGACACCTCTGAAATGTATAATGTTGTTTTACACGGGTCTAACGCGATATTTATTTACCTTTATTTCTGACGTTTCGACACAGGTTGCATTTTTTTTTTTTTTATCTTTTTTTAAGGAGCTTAGTCGTTAAACGAGAATGTCGCTCCATACGTCCGCTAGTGGAGATACAGCTATCTTATGCACAATTTGTAGGTCTTATAAAACTATTTTGCTTGAGCTGACTCAGGATCAACCAGCGCCGCGTTACAAAACCCGGTGTGGTAGGTAGTGCGATGGGACTCCCGCTCCCCCCGTACACATTCCATTAAGATGTGGTATACGTCCTCTACGGGTTGCATTGGTCATGGTCGCAGATAACTGTCGTCCCAGCAAGTTGTCAACCGAGATATGGGTTTACAATATTTCACTACCCTCAGCATCAACACACCAGAAACTTACCCTTTTGAGACACTAAGAACTTTGCCCCATTTACTACATCTGGAGGAGAAGCACCTTAAGAATGTACCCCATAATTTAATTATGAAATAGTAATCACTAGAAATCCGAGAGGTAAACTTCGTTTGAGGGAGCGTTATTTGAAGCCCTTGATGTCTGTCTGGAGTGTTTGAATTCCTTAGTAAACTACGCATCCTGATGCCGAGACCCGTTACCCGACACGAATATCGTCCGTCGGTCTATTCACTCCATTTTTGAGAGGGTGAAGGTAGATTGTAAAGTAAAGAGAGCTTACCGTGGCTGGCTGGTAGGAGGACGCTCTGTCGGACGCCTAAGATATTGCTGAATTGACTCGGTCGCGATTCCAAATAAGCAATGGGCACTCGTGTTGAAAGCCAACTCCCTGGCTCCGTAGTAATCCTATGGTCGAACTCGCAACTTTGGACCGCACTAGTTCTTAAACGGGCAAGTTAATCAAATTTTTCTTTAAAGTTCCGATCAAAAAAGTTGCAAAGTGAAATATGTTTTTGTTACAACAACTATTTAAGTCCTAAAATCGGGCCCCTTTTGCTTTACCCCAACCAAACTCAGGCCAAGCGTTTATGCAATATAATGAAAATAATTGAATTCATAACTAGTTTATGACAAGTTTCGCGTTCGGTGGTGCGGTACTCGCTTCGGCAGGCGCGCAATCACAAACATAATAGTATAGCGTTGAAAAGGAATGTATATGTATCTTTAATACAGATGTGAGCGTTTCCAAGCTCGTCTGCGAGCCTTTGTCTCGCGCCGCATCAAGTGTCAACTGTCCGGGCCGATGGAATGGCAACAAAGATTACATCACTGTTGAACCTCACCACTGATGGCAGTGATAGCATAACCCCCTGGCCACGACTTTGGTCTTAAGCGACCTGCGACCAGCGTTTCATCTGTTCATTGTGCGTGATCCCAACTAACCACAGTCCGTTGCGCGTCTCGACCGCGCAATGAACAGATAAAACGCTGGTCGCAGGTCGCTTAAGAACAAAAGACGTAAAATTTTGTACTCAACACGGGCGGTAATAAAGAAAGCCTCAGAGCGCATATTTATCGCCCTTGCCTTCGGCTCGGGCGTCAAATACCTGCGATCTGAGACATTCTTTGTTTAACCGCCCTAGGTAAGTAATGTACTATATTTATAACTTACAACTGAATTGATCGCTTGCACGCATTTTAGTTACTTAATAATAAGTTACAATTTAGTTAATTACTTAACAACTTTCTAATGCGATATGCACTTCTACATAAATTTAGAGTTTTTATGAATGCCTTTTCTTATTTGACTAATGCTAGCAATACAAAAACGTTCAGATGAACGTCACATAAGAAACCAACTTTTATTTTCCAGGTAATTAGAAAAAATAATCACGAACGAGCTTTGAATTCACAGAAAGCGTAAAGGTTCACAAAACTGGTACCTAAATATGAATTATTGCAGGTGCAAGATCAATTTAATTAGGTAAACAAGAAATCATAATATATCCAAAACAGTACAAGTCCATGCGAAAACTAAATCTCTTACATTCTTCATCAGTTGGTGTTCGAGGTTCTCGGAATCATAAGACAGAAGAGGATGAAAGGGCTTAGTTGTTACTACATTTGGAAGCTATGGCGGTGAGTGGGTTGCGTAGATATCAGATATATCCTAAATTAGTGTTATCAGCGCGAATGCTATTAATCAACCGCACTGTCAGATTATTGAGGTCAGTCATGATCATGATAAAGGATCAAATATATCGTTTAACTCAGCTTATTGCGAATAGTTCAGCGACGTCGCTCCATTTCAATTGTCTACACATCGGTGAAGCCGTTTCATAATTACGCTGAAGGTAGGCTAATAACTGCTAGAGGCATATGTCTTTGATTCAAGTATACAATTATCAAATGATGTCCGAACTAAGAGTTTAATGCTTTAATTCTTTTGAACAAAGTAATAAAGTGTTTACGCTCGGTGCATGTGCCCCCTACACACACATCGGTGGGTTTTCCACCGAACTTGCCTTGACACACTGCCGTGTATATTTAGAAGAAATGGGCCTTAGTTACCCCACTGACGTAGGTGAGACATATAGTATGTACTGTTTTGCACAACATTTATTTCAAATAACAAACACTTAAGTCATAAGTCATAAGTCATTTATTTATAATATTATAAATATTACATGTCATCGTTTTTTTAAGTAGATTAAATTAAATTAATAAACTAGGTGTGTTAACATATTACATTATTATTGTGGTAACTCATAAAAATCTTTGATGTCATAAAAAGAGTGGGTTAGAAGCCACGATTTTAATTTTCTTAAAAAGGTTGAGTTACTACCCGCGCATTTTACATTTACTGGTAGTTTGTTAAATACTTTTGGCCCCACGTGTGAGATGATTTTACTTGACTTGGTCAGTCGAGTGGTTTGTGTGAGGAGCTGGTTCAGGGACCCCTGTCTTGTGCGAGTTATCTTTTTGCGGGGAAACGTGTCAATGTTTTCTTTGACGAATTTAGCAACGTCATATAGGTATGTACTGCGAGGGCAGGGTGAGTATATGGTTTTCTCTGAAGAGATTTTGAGCTGAAGTGCGTGGAGGGACAAATGAGATAATACGTACGGCACGCTTTTGTAGTATGAATACACGTTGCCACTCCGCAGCCGTACCCCACAATTCGAGACCATAGTTCATAACTGAGTGGAATAGTGAATAGTAGCATGATCTGAGTTGTTTTTTGGGTAAAACGTGTGCCAATCTGCTTAGAGCGAAGCATGCGCTAGACAGCCTACCACATAAACTGTCTATGTGTGCATCCCATCTGAGTCCAGAGTCTAATGTTATGCCGAGGAACTTGGTATGTCTTAATTGTGGCAACAAATTACCGAGGATGTTTATATTTAGTGGATCTGGAGGTCGTCCGCCTAGATTAATGTGCAGAATCTGAGTTTTTGACAAGTTCAAAACAAGGCCATTTGCACGGAACCAATTCAGTACTTATTATCAAATAGATGAATACACGTTATTCTACTATATTTATTTAGCTCCACTTTCCAAGAAAAAGCACTGATGGGAAGATACGCCAAAAAAGTGTAGCTGTCAGTTAATCTGGCAAAATTTTACTTAAAATAGAATTGAAAATCGCATTCACGAACATCACAACTACAAACGCCTATTAGCGCTGTTTCAAAAATTCAGAATATAGAACGACAAATAATGCGAATAATAATAGCAATAATGGTACATTAAGCTAACATAATCTTTAAACGTATATACATATAGTATGTATAGTTCGGCAAAATTTTGTTATAATAACCCCAAAGTATCCAATAAGGACCGGTCATTGTGGCACTCTTTGGAGGAGGCCCATGTCCAGCAGTGGACGTCTTTCGGCTGATATGATGATGATGATGATGATCCAATAAAGGCCTATCTTAAAATGACAATTAATTGTGTCTTACTTCCACCCGGTACTGCTGCATGAAATGATAAACTAACTCAACTTAATCTTTGATAAGCTTATCGCGGCGAATTTTAATAATCCCAGACGCAATGACGGACCCTATCTTGCGATAAACTGATGGAATTTATTAAAAACCATTGATTGATTATAATAAGCCAGTTTACTGTTATAAGTGCCAATGTAAATACATAGAGGTGAGTTTTTTTTATTTAATTCTGCAGCAGGTCGATCACGTAACGCATTGTACGAACGTCAGGTAGGTCTAAATGTCACTTTTTATATGGACAATTTACAGTTAAATTGTACCGAAGCGCGTTCGGAACGTTACGTGAGTACCCCTCGGAATAGGATTAATTTGATTGTAATTGAGTAATACAATTAAGAAAAGGTTAAGCTTACCTTCATAAAAAAAAACCGGCCAAGTGCGAGTCGGACTCGCGCACGAAGGGTTCCGTACCACTATCAATAAAATTATATATTTTCATTTTGTTTTTAGTATTTATTGTTATAGCGGCAACAGAAATACATCATCTGTGAAAATTTCAACTGGAACTATCACGGTATCAGTGAGATACAGTCTGGTGACAGACAGACGGACGGACGGACGGACGGACGGACAGCGGAGTCTTAGTAATAGGGTCCCGTATACTCTTTGAGTACGGAACCCTAAAAAACTAATGTACTTTTGAAAAAAAAATGTAATACAGATATTAAAGACTGACTCCGTAGTTAACAACACGGAGTCAGTCTTTAATATCCGTAGTTAACAACACGGAGTCAGTCTTTAATATCCGTAGTTAACAACACGGAGTCAGTCTTTAACATCTGTATTACATTTTTTATCTGTATTACAAGCACGCGGTTATTTAATATGTCAATCGCAGCGTCAGATGCACGCAATCTGCGCGTGCGACGCAACGTTAAAGTAGCTACCTAGCTCGTCTAACGCAAAAAAATCATGCTTAACTTAGAAAAGTTAAAAAACCCCCGATATATTCATTTCAAAGCTCAATATCTCAAACAGCTGAACCGATTTTGTTGAAACGTAGCTAAGAACAATCTCGATTACGCCATCTTCCGGATAAAAAAACCGCATTTAAATAGGTCCATTCGTTTAGGAGCTACGACGCTACAGACATACACACAGACAGACAGATACACAGACACAGAGACACGTCAAACTTATAACACCTTTTTGCGTCGGGAGATAAAAATAGCTCAAAAATAATACAACTAGCATCATAATGTACATAATAACTTCACTGGTAGTCCAACGATGATTTACTTATGTGCATATGTGTAATTTCTACTTATATTTTTTTCTATATGACCTCCATAAATGTTTATGATAAGTGATACAGCCTCAACATATCTCAATAATGTTTAATTACATATTTGTGTGCAGAATATAATGGTCACTTATTTGGAAAATCATCTAGCTATCGAGCTTATTCAAGATGTCACAGATTCAAACTGTTTTTCGAACAATTGTTTAACCTGTTAAAATTCTTAAATACAAAAAATGACGTGAAAATAGATAAAGATCAAGAAATGACAAAGATCTACCTATGCCTGTAATGTAATCAAGAAATCACAAGGAATTTATTTTCAACTTCCACCCTGCATTTCCTTTAAATCCTGTCTTTTATGGAATTTAAGGCAAGACATTTTAAAAATCTGACATCGCATCCGCTTTATGAGAAGATCAGTCATAATGCTTTTATGAGGCCGTTAACTTATAAAACAGCTATAAAATGACGTCATAAAAGTTCAGAGTTTCTGCTATGATTGAGGGAATCTTACAAAATTTAGGGTTACAGTTTGAAATTAAATGAAATGATATATTTTATGGACAACATTGTTAAAGAATAGAATGTTAGAAAGAGGGGTCACGCTGCCTTGACGTCAGGTGGCAACGGGTCGTAAAAATTTAAACCATTAAAATTCTTCCAATCAACCATGAAAAGTACAATAAAGAGGCCAAGTATAATGTTAGGGCGTACCCCGCAAAGCTAAGAATATTTCACATGCGAAGAACACTAGCGCATTCCCCAGAAGCGATGTATCGTGCACCAAGCAACTCTTTTTGCGCTTGACGATCAGCCCTGTATGAATCTCGGCGTAAATATGCTCCGCAGGTGGGCTTGTCATCGGCGGAAAAGCAAGCCTTTTGGGATGACTTTCACGACCCTGTACAATCCATACCTATCACAGAATCTAATAATGGCCACGTGGGAGAATCAACTATTGCCTGCGAGGCGATCCACGGAAATCGAGGCTTTATTTGGTACCAAGAACACTCCAGGAGAGGAGATACTAAAGTTTGCATCGGTATTTAACTTGACTATTGTTAACACGTTCTTCTTTTTTTTTTCTTACTCAACAAAAATTACGATAAACGTAGTTTAAATCTTCGCCATGCATAACAGTTTGTTGGCGAATATACACTCTTTGTGATTATGTTTTGGTATCTATATTATGTGTAGAATCTATGATTTTAAAAACTACAAGAAAACCTCTTCACATAAATAAAAGCGGTGAAAGGAGTACCCAAATAGACGTTTGCGATGCAAAAGTGCCTCTTCACATTAAAGGCAAAGTATACAAGACCGCAATATGATCTGCGATGATATATGCTGCGGAATGTTGGCCGCTTAAAAACCGTACACAACAACTGCATGTGGCTGAAATGCGAATGTTGCGATGGTCGGCAGGTGTCACTCTAATGGATGGAGGAGTGCGGCCCATAATTTGCGAAAATCACATTTTCTTAGTGAATTTGATCCGTTCCCATATTTTCCCAGTGTAAAATTTTCCCAATGCTTTATTTCCATGATTTATATTATTTTTCAGTCTCTTAATTATCTAGGAGAATATTTTGCCGGTTGATACAATTTATTGGTACTGTTTAATCCGGTTGTTTTTTTTTCATATCCTCATATTTTCTGTTTTTATTATCATTTCCTAAATTTTCTGATTTTCTGTATATGAAACGAACGAACGTGAACGCAAGGATTTTATAATTCTGACTTTTACCAATGACAATTTACCTTTTGCCTCTGGAGATCGGATTACCTACCTATTCTATTCCCTTTATACGAAAAAACTATATCCGTAAAGTCGGTTTTGGCGCTTTGCCGGCCGCTGCCGAGGCACGCTCGCTTCGCTTGCTCGGCTTGCGCGCTGTAGGGTTGCAGTTCTTCCTAACACTCCTCGCTTCGCTGGTCGTCGTACAGTCGCCATCACATACATAGGTACACTATAGGTGTTCAAAAATATCGGCACATGCACCCTAATGCCTTGAAAATAAAGGTGTGTTCCGATGTTTGTGACGTGCTTGTTTGCTCCGATGTATGTGATGGCGACTGTACCTACACCGACCTGCCTTAGAGTAGAATAGGTAGGTAGCGGGGCAATGCTCTTAAGTACAAACGACCTGTTAAAAATTGAAAAAGCAAAAAAAGTATTCTGAAAATAAGTTACATGTGATTTAAAAGGATTCTCAAAATGTACAAATGGAGAAAAAATCAATTGCAAAAAAGTGCCACAGAAATATAAAGCATTTTTGAGAACGGAACAAATGGCACTAAGAATATGTGATTTTCGGAAATTATGGGCCACACTCCATCTGTCGACCCAGGCCCCGTAGCATGCGATAAGTGATAGGATAAGCGCGTCGTCTCATTCTATCGAACGGTGTCAGCCAGGGACGGCAGCTCTATCCTATCACTTATCGCGTGATAAGGCCATCCATGCTATCCGTCCAGGACCGACTAGCCTGGCGAAAGGCGATTGGAAGAGCCGACCCCAAATAAAAATGGGAATAGGCCGGAGAAAGAAGAGGAGAAGTTACAGGATAAAATGTTATCATGTTAGTTTCGTAATCTCAAATCGAGTAACAAAACAATATGGTTCACAATAATCAGCTACATATTTACTGTCATTTTCCGCTACAAAAACTGACAGTGGGTACGTCCGAACGCCGGTAGCCGTAATCCCATAGAGAACTGCCAGATTCCCCAAACAATTTGAGCCACATTTCCATTTGTCTTAATTGACAAAAGGGGATGTCCTTAGTTATTTTTTTTTCATTTTATTTTTGAAGTCAGTCACTTACGGAAGTTTATGATGTACGTATAACTTGTTGACGACATCACGCTTCAAATCTCGATTCGGCCCCCTGATTAAGGACGAGTTGCATTGAATATTTTCATAAAAATGGCGCCGGCTACTGCAACTGTCATCTTAAGGTAAACGTCCGAGTGCTCGACGCGGTACTAGTATATGGCATGGGCACTTTATGTCAAAGCAATATGGGTTAAATTCGAACTGACAGGTTTTTTTTTCATTTAAATTTAAGCCATGTCACTTTGACATAGAGTGCCCCTGCCATATACTCGTACAGCGTCGAGCACTCGGACGTTTACCTTATAAAGCCTGTCAAACTTCTAACTGGTCGGACATTTAGGACTTACTTAGACAAAATAAAAGCGTTACAGATACGATTCATGAAACTAATGGTTGATAAGAAAACAAAAATAGAATGTAAAAATAACACCTACGAACACCTTTTCTTAGAATGTAAAATATTGCCAGTCCATAAAAAAGTAATGTTGTTGTTGGCTGTGGAACAATTTAGTAACGACGAGTTTAAACAACCTATTGGTACTCAAAGGCTTGTTAGAAACAGAGACAGAGATAAACTAATATTGCCTAGGTTTACTAATTATTATGGCCAAAGACATAGAAAGTACCTAGTTCCGAAAATATATAACGACCTGCCGTCCGAGACAAAGAGTGCAAGTGTCACAAAACAATTGTTTAAAAAGAAAGTAAGCGACGTCTTATTAAATACATTAAAAAAATAAATTCAGCTATCTTAAGTAACTTTATAGATTCCTTTTGTTGTATCTGGCATAAGTAATACCGTACATATATCGTCGGGTGACAAGCAAAATTCAGTACCAAAACTGTCACTACTCTTCAAAACCTCGTATCTCGGGACGTAGTCGATATTTGATTTAAGTAGGTATTTGTTACTTAGTGAGTTTTGCTTGTCAGCTAGCTTTTAGCTAATAAAATGTAAAATCAATTAGGAGCGTTGTTTGCCAACAAACCGCATTGTGGTTTGGCAGATTAATTGTACCTATGTAAATTTAGGTATAAGCCTTAAAGAGAATAAACATTAAAAAAAAAAAAAAAAAAAAAAAACAATTACATTTTAACGAACGTAACAAAAGACTAACGATGGTTTCAAACAAGATGACACCTCATAATTTTTACACTTTTGCACCTTGTTTCATTGCAATAAGGTGGAAATTGTAGTAATAGCTTCGAAGTCTGTACTCACGATACGTAGTTTACGTTATATTCGTTGATTGTGTAAGTAGATTGGTATGTAAGTATTTCGAGGGGACTCACAATGCGGTATCGGCTGCTAATCTAATCTGGCGATATTCCACGAGATAGTTTCGTATCACATGAAGTATTTCTATAAGAACTTCAAAACGTATATGGAGTAATATACAGGCAGAGAAGCGAGCAGAATGACAATTACTCCACCGACAAGAGATTTTTTGTATCGTCGTGAGTTATGCTAAAAACTAGGCGCCCGCGCGGCTTCTCTTGCAGGAAAGTAGGATCCAGGCGAGACAGTGGGATAACATATATAATAGTCTTAGCCCATCTAGAAGGTCCTCTGTATATTATATACTGGTGAAATATTTTTACGATACACTCAAGAGCAAAAGTTTCGGGTCACCCTAAATTAAATAACCGCAATAGGTATTTTTAAATATTTTACACTAGTCTTATTTACATAATTTACCATTCTTCGTAATACCCAAATGTATTAGCAACTTCCGGGATCCTATCATAAAAATATCAACATCCAAAAATTACGATTTGTGCGATATCTCTCTCCGTTAACGTTGTTTTTTTTCATGAGTTTTTACGAGTCCGATTTAAACCTGGTGACGTGTTTTTTTTGCTGTTATTTCTGCAGTTAAGATGTAAAATTTAATAAAGGTCATGACAGGATTTAAAAACTGTACAACCTTGCATTATTTTAGGAAATATGACGGTATTTCACCGACCCGAAACTTTTGCTCTTGAGTGTATATATACTACAATGACGTCTTCGGTGAAAGTAAACATCGTGAGGAAACCGGTCTAATCTCAATAAAGTCTAGTTATCTCTGGGTTAAACTAGTGCCTATGCCAAATCTTGGGATTTCGTTTGAACACTACCGGGAAAAACGCGAGGAGGATGAGTTTAACTACTTCCGGTTAAATTACTACATTGATGTATTTATTACCTTGATTCAGTGGGGCAAATAATATAATCCCCAACATAACAAACATAGCCAAGATCCATAAAAGTCAAAAGTGTTTTATTTGTGAAACATAGGTGATGGCTACAGAGATTTACATCTCTGTACCTATTTATGCAGCCATTCCTCGCCCAATGCCTCGTGTTGCACTATGTTTTGCCAATTGGCGAACAAAAACATTCGTATAATATAACATCTCGACATGCATCCGTATGGGTGCTATACGATGCCTTAAAGAGACACAACTACACAAGGATGCGCATGTTAAAATTATATAATATCTCTCGTTTGTATCGGGGTTTAAAACAACTCAACTAACCCCCCCCCCCCGGCTTTTTTAAGATCCCTTAGACCTTGAGTAATGTTAGAAAATTAGTACTGACGTATCTATATAAAGCCGGGCTTAGGCTTAGAGGTACTATTTCACTACAATGACATGATATTGGTATGAGCATGATATTTATTACACGCAACCGTTCTAACACGTTAGTGTGCGAGGAACGGTGCGATACGGCGCAGCCGACTAATGTCATAGCAATGTCATACCTATAGGTCTAGTCAAATAGGTCTCCTTATCACTCATCAAAAATTTATCTCTAGAGCAGTAACAACGCAAATAATATTACAGGTGTTTCATGAGAGAGGTGAGGCTGATTTACTTGCTTAATACAATTCTTGCTTTATCTTTATTATCTTCGACTAGCTTCCCACGCGGCTCCTCATGATAAAATAAATCCTAGGTATTTCCTCACGGATAAACATTTTCCATTTAATATTAGTGTAGATTTGGTCAAAGGAGATCATTTAAAATGACGTTTGATACGCGTAGTTGACTTATTAGGCGCTGTTTGTAATCAAGCGACGAGTCAGATGTTCATATTCTACATTTTCAGTTTTTTTCGGGGTCGTTATAGTTTTACGTACATAGGAATAACCCTAGAAACCCTACACGTGACCTCCGGGTGGTGCTAAAAGAACAACAAACTCGGCAGCTGCACTGTTCCTTCTGAACCTCGCAGCGCACACTGGAACTCTATCAGCGACATCGATACGAAATTTATATATGTACCAGTGTGTCAGCGCTATACGATAAATATTTTTTTTTGTTTTTTCAGATATGTATTTACTAATCGGCCTCACATTACTAGGCGGCGCTTTTGCCGTGCCGCTCACCACCGCCGTCGCCAGAAACGAGGACCTGGCCACCCAATACGAGCTCCCCGGCGAATCCTACCCCACCTTCTACGACGTCAGGCTATACTTTAACCCTGACAACCCTGACTTTTTCTTTGGCAATGTCTCTATAAGAATCTTTGCCAACTACAACACCAACGTGATCGTAATGCAAGCTATGGAGACAGAAATCGAAGCCATTAGTGTCTATAGGGACGGTTTCGAAGTAGACTTATTCAGTCACTACGATTTGGCTGTAGATGATACGCATCTGCTGAAGATTCATTTGACGGAACAGATCAGCCCCAATCAGCCTTATGTTATCCATATTGACTACGTGGCACATTTCGCTGAGAATATGTTTGGAGTTTATTTGTCGACGTACCAGGCTGAGGATGGCACTCCAGCGTAAGTATTGGTGATCACATGGTCAAAATGTACATTTTAATTTGGATTGAGATTATAAGACGTTACTTATATAAACGTATTTAGACCTTTTAATAACAACTTCAACACCAAAACACAGACTTTAAGGAAGTTTATTATAATCTGGCTGTTAGAAAACACTGGATGTGTGAATGCTATTGAATCCTTTATGAAATCTAAACCGCTCTATTAGATACCTCAATGAACTGGCAGGGCCACAATTCCATCAGCATTATTTTGCAGAGCTCCTTTCTATTCTACATATGGCAAATTTAATTCTAAGAATTGATTACGTCACTTTTCGAACGAACGTTAGGACAAATAAACTGTAATTTGCCCATAAAAAAAATCATTTAGATATACCTAACGTAAGTACGAAGCGTTACGCAATAGAAGGGCGATAAGGATTATGGCTAGAATACCACAGTATACGTCTTGTAAGTGCTACTTTTTAGAATTTGGGATACTCACGGTTCCCAGCTTATATATTCTGGTACTTCTCACGGATTTATTTAAGAATTTATCAGGGTTGGAAACTCCTGAACAGAGAAAACAGCGGTTAGAATCTTGGCGGAAGGACTTGTTGCCTTCTTTAATTACCAAGCTAAACGTAGTTAAGCAGTCAGCTGGTTATCAGGAAATAGTCCTTTTTAACAAGTTATCGGTGGAAATGAAGTCACTGTCTAGTGTTACTGTGTTTAAGAACAAGCTTAAAGCCTTTTTGCTAAAGAGTTGTTTTTATTCAGTCGAAGGTTTTTGTCAAAATTGTAACAAACTAAAATAATTAAGTTATTTATTGGCTGTGTATAATTGATGTAATTATATTATTTAATTTTTTTTAATAATTTTCATTATGTTTTACTAATTAAAACTAAATTATTTAAATTGTCAGTAGTGTGCTATTTTTATTATTTTTTATTGTGAATTGAAATTTATTTCATGAATTATATAATATTGTGATTGTGAATTTATAACTAATTTGGAACTCGCTTTAACTTACTTATTATACTTTGATGTAAACTTTCGAGCTTATGTACCTACACCTACCTATTTCAAACGCAATGTACCTATATTGTTTTTTGAATAAAGATATGAAAGATATGAAAGACCAGCTTTCTTGTAAGAACTGTCTATCAAAGGCTTATTAATAGTTGGATTACATTATTTTTTCATTACATAAACAGTATTCAATTATTGTTCACCGTTTTGCTATAAAACCTATTTACATCCATTACTAAAGAATAGCCCGCTAATATTTAAGTACATCGTTTGTCAATTTCCTTGACCTGGCAATCCCATTCCATATATCATAACGTGATCATAACCCTTACGTCGAGACGTAAATAATGCAATCTTGCAGCCGCCTGATAACCTCACAGCTGCAGCCGACGTTCGCCCGACGGGCATTCCCGTGCTACGATGAGCCAGCGCTCAAAGCAGTGTTCCGGACCACTATATACGCCCCTGCTGAGTACCCCGTCGTCGTGTCCAATATGCCTGAGAGGAACACAACGTTGAAGTGAGTGTTAATAGGATGATAATAATAATAAACTGTTTATTTTAGGCATCTTTGGCCCATAATTACAAATACCTTAAACGCTAACATAGATACAATAATATTCTTAAAATGAAAACTCATTATTTAGGCGACGAAACAGCTTGGCTCCGTTTCGTCGTCAACTCTGGTGTAGGGTTGGGTAGGTTGCCCCGGAACCGCCGAAACATGACACCCTTCGGCCAGAATAAGTGTGCATTGTATGGGCAAATTACAACTGCCAGGTTAGCGGTCGCGAATGCCTGTCCCGCATTTTGCATTTTAGTCAAAAGAATGTGTGAGAATCGTGAAGTAACTGTATTGTCGTCTGCGAAAAGTACCATTAGGCAGTCAATGTGCTAATCGCTTAAACAGCCATGAAAAACGTCATTTCTTGACACTGCTTGTATAATCTGTAATAGACTGACTTAAAGGCCATTGATTGATTGGAGTTTTAAGTGTTTAATTGCGATATCTTGGTAGTTAGTGAAATTATCTTCTGTTTTGGACGGACAGAATTAAATCATCATCATCGATTTCCGTTTCCATTTCAATTATTTAAGGCCCATTTCAATCCAACTTGAATAAGAACGTAACCTGAGATTAACGTCAATATTGTATTGTCTTATGTTTTAATAAACTGTTTTCCCGCTTCTCGTGATTTATATAATGATAAAAATACATACATTCAAACCCATCACTTGAAGCAAGATGAAATTAATGAAATTCGTTTGGGAGTTTAAGTGAAGCATGCTATGATCGGCTTAGGTACTACTATTAAAGTTTAGTTAAATGCACAGGTAATAACCGAACTAAAAACGTGTGTAAATTTTTTAAAGTAGATAAGTATTTATATTATTTTACTTGTATTGCAGAGACGACGTCCCCGGCTACGTAAAACACGAGTTCGAAGACACCCTAGTAATGTCCTCATACCTGCTCGCCTACCTCGTATCCACCTTCGTATCGGTCACCAACAACCAGAACTCCCTATACCGCGTCCCCTTCCAAGTGTACACGAGGCCCGGAATTTTGAACACCGCGGAGTTCGCTATGGACTTTGGCCAAAGGAATATGGTGGCTTTGGAAGAGTATACTGAGTTTGAGTATGCCTTCCCGAAGCTGGATAATGTGGCAGTTCCTGACTTTGCTGCGGGAGCTATGGAGAACTGGGGACTGATTGTGTACAGGTGAGTTCTAGTTAATTGGTCTTCATAAGACATAAGACGTTTATTTAGATGATAGTTAAGACAACTAGGCTTTTGCTTTATCGCAGAAGACCAAATTGCATTTGTGACATTATTTGGATTTATAAACAAGTATACCCAAATCTATCTGTCAATTCTCATGACGTGTTGAAATATATGCACGCGCCAACGATGAATATGATATCAAACCGGAATAAAAATTTATAAAATAATATATGCCATCTTAATAATCTGTACTTACCTAAGATTCATTAATATTGAATAAACCGTCATAATCACTCTAAAATCGTGCACGCAAATCCTTTGCCTAAAAATAAAATGACTTTGTTGCAAAATGTCAAAACTGTACCTACCATTCTTGGAAAATGTCATAGCAAATTGTCACTATTAAGAGACCACAAGACATCTTTTCTAAATTTTTATTTAGGAAGAAACTTAATGTTTAATTTAACTAAGCATGAATGGTAATCAGTATCAAAAAAATAACAATTGCCATAAAACAAAATAAATCCCGGTCAAAGCGAGTTAAAATAGAAAACGGTAAAATACCACCAAAGGCCTCGAGTTTTTAATAAGCCTCCTTTCAACCTCTTTCATAACCTTTGAAGTCCATAGAACGTAACACTCCAGGGTACTCATTAGGGGTGATGGGGTAACGAGCACTTTCTAAATTAGCCCCTAGAGGACGCTGAATTGAAATCATAAAGATTTGCTTCGTAAGATGGGTAAACTAATAATTGAAGCCGGAAGCGGAATGTTATATATTTGAGACTGGTTTGGTAAGAAAAAAATATGCAATATCTAGGTATTGCTATGTCAGCCTAGTACTTTAAACAGACGCATACATTTCAACGGTAAATAAAATTTTACGGTAATACTCCAGTTTGATCTCAGTTCACAATTTGACATTAATAAATAAATAAATAAAAACCTTTATTTCAGACCACTGGTCCATCGTATGTTAGTAACAAATTTAGACTTAATAACTATGTTAGTACGTACATGAATAGCAATCAAAAATAAAAAATAAAAAAATACACGTAAAATAGAAAATTAAATTATATGAGGTGTAGATGCGAACCAACACGGCAAAGGCGTCCGGTGATCGTTCGCAGTCCCATCCTATTTGGCCCTGCCGATTGCCACTTCGACCCAGTATTTAAATATGGGGCAGTCCATTCTCTCCGACAATACCCTGAGGAGGCCATTACCGCTGCCACGCACTCGCCTGAGTAGTGATCCAACACGCTTGCGTCTTATTGCGAAAAATTCATCAGTTCGCGCTTCGGCAAACATGTTGGACGCACTACAGTGCTTCGGCATCCGCAACAGCATCCTCAAAATATTGTTGTATTGGACTCTTAGGGCGTTGTATGTCCTCTGCGTAAAACTTACCCACAGACTGCAGGTGTAGAACGTCTGACAGTAGGCTTTGAAAAGCGTCAATTTGACTAAATAGATTACTCATCTTAATCTAATGAAATAATATATAATCCGATACATTGTGAATGGTTTTGACAGTTCACAGTCTTTCGACGATTTATAATATCGCGAGTAAGATTATATACTGACGGTGTTCACAATCTAACGGCGACATATTATACACTGATGGTGATGTAGAAAAGATAGATCACGTAACTACATAACGTGTACCATGTCCACTAATCATTGATCAATGTCCAATGTAAAAAAAGCATTAAGGCGACGTAGACTCGTGGTCTTCTCTCCCTCTCACTGAGCATACGCGTGAGCGAGATGGAAGTGCGTGTTCGGAAGCGCGGATATCATGTTTTTTAGGGTTCCGTAGCCAAATGGCAAAAAACGGAACCCTTATAGATTCGTCATGTCCGTCCGTCTGTCTGTCTGTCCGTCCGTATGTCACAGCCACTTTTTTCCGAAACTATAAGAACTATACTGTTGAAACTTGGTAAATCGATGTATTTTGTGAACCGCATTAGGATTTTTACACAAAAATCGAAAAAAAACATTCAGTTTTAGGGGTCCCCATACTCAGAACTGAAACTCAAAAAAATTTTTTTCATCAAACCCATGGATAGGTCTTCAAAAATGATATTGAGGTTTTTAACATAATTTTTTTCTAAACTGAATAGTTTGCGCGAGAGACACTTCCAAAGTGGTAAAATGTGTGTCCCCCCCCCCCTGTAACTTCTAAAATAAGAGAATGACAAAACTAATAAAAATATATAATGTACATTACCATGTAAACTTCCACCGAAAATTGGTTTGAACGAGATCTAATAAGTAGTTTTTTTTAATACGTCATAAATCGTAAACCGCAATTTATTTTACGGAACCCTTCATGTGCGAGTCCGACTCGCACTTGGCCGCTTTTTTAATTTAATTATTTTGTGCGTTTTACTAAATATAAAAGTAATAGCTAAGTTCTGTCAAACATGATAACGTCGATTTTTAGAACCAATTTGAATATGTTTAGCTGTTGTGCATAATTTGTTACGAAATTTTTAAGTGTATTTTAGATGTTCGTGGTTTTTTTCTATCGTGCGAAAGTCAAAATCTCAGGTTTCGAATAGCTGTTGCTCCTCGAGAAAGGCCTCAAGATTGCTAATTAAATTTAGGGCAGCCGTATTATTATCCAAACAAGAGCTACGACTTTTAAAAAATCCGTTTTCTTAGTTCATGTCACCTTAAGCATTAATCACCCCAGTCAAATCTCAGTATAACTTCCACAGGGAAGTAGCCCTCCTCGTGACAGAAGGCGTGACCACCACCGCCACCAAGCAGAACATCGGCCGTATCGTCTGCCATGAGAACGTGCATCAGTGGTTCGGGAACGAGGTGGGGCCCGCTTCCTGGACGTACACCTGGCTCAATGAGGGCTTTGCCAACTTCTTTGAGAACTTCGCCACGGACCTGGTGAGAATCTATCAATATGCTCGTAGACCAGGTGTAATGTATACAAGTAGTGCTATATGGCGCCAGTTTCTTTTTATACTTTGTTCTACGACGGCTTTGCCAAATTTTTCGAGAACATTGCCACGGATATAATGAGAACCTATATATATGCTCGTAAACTAGCAGTAGCAGTTGTATGGTTGGTAGTTAGAGTACTGTAATTAATCTGTAGTAATGAACAACATTACATTTTGTTTCAATAATCACTTGACGTCAGAGATGTTTACTTAAGTATATTGCAAAATGTATAAATATCGTTTGATTAAACACATTGGAGGCGCATTCAGGTTAAGATTGGTATAACGTATAACTCTACCACATGAACATAGTAGGTATTTAAACCAAAGCTTCTAATCCACTTGCTTTTCCTAAATCAGTAATCAGAATTGCAGAAAATCTTTATTAGAATCTTACCTGCAAACGCCGATATCCGTTGATTTCGAGCGCAACTCAATTGATCACTTGACCTATTTCTTAACCGGTGGCGGAATAGTTAGTGCCGGCCGACTCAGAAATTCACTTCTGTTCTCACTCACTATTTTTTTATTATCAATGAATTATGAGTATGAGTATTCCTGAAAGGATGAGGCAGAGCATTTTCATAAGTTTAAATCTTGCCTGCCCATCGCCCATAAAACTTCCACAGTATTAAGTAGATGCTTACGACAGCCATTGGAAGAAAACCGGTATGTAGTACTTTTTTAACATTACTTAATAATACATCACACGGGATACAGTAGGAAGCCATATTTCTTTGCATTTTTATTTTATTTTGACGATATATTAAAAAAAAAAAAAAAAAATTTGAACTGTTTATTTCAATTGATAGACAACAAATTATTCAGGTACAACTTAACCCAATCTTAAATTTTAAAGATTATTAGCTAAGTTTAGTTAGTTATATATCATATAATTGACATTTTAATTTAAATTATTGTTAGTAAGTATTTGTTAGTTATTCTTAGTTAAGTTAAGAATTAATATTATTTTTTACACTCAGTATGGCTTTCTTAATTACATATTTGGCTTTATGCGGTTTATCCCTTATACAATCCATTACATTTTCCAATATATTTGTAGGGAAGCTGTTTAAGATAACAGGCACATAACTGGCTAACCATGGAATTTAGGAAGGACGTTGTTAAAATCCATAGAGAACAGAAGAGGCAAGATGTTTGGACACTTGTTATGACACAATGATTACATGAAAACTATAATAGAAGGGAAGTTAGAGGGAAAGAGGAAGAGAGGGAGACCAAGAAGATCTTTTACGGACGAAATCAAGGAAACAGTCGACAGCGTGTCGTATCAAGATGTCAAGAAGAAAGCTGAGAATAGAGACGAATGGAAATTGCTCCACCGAAAAGAGCCTGGCTCTAAAATATATGATGATGATTTAGGAAGGATAAAAGAAATCGGGTGTTTGGCAGACTTGATACAAATATTTTTAAATTTGTTAGATTATTTATAGTGCTTCATAGCAAAATATTCCAGATCATAAAGACTATGTCAAGTGTGCATACAAATCTATTGTATGCTACAGCGTCTCGAGCAAATAGCTTTAGCTGACTCGGTGGCTATTTACCTAGCGTGGTCGTCGCGAAATTTGCATAGCTTAGTGTTGGACTATTCTTGACGCTCACTGATGCGATTCAGACGAACCAGTGTCACATTTTTTTTAATACTAGTTCTCGTTCAGTATGGCTACTGAGCAACTATTCGAATACACCTCAGGGTAAATGAACGGTAATAAGTAGTAGCACTAGTAAAATATAACTCTTTGTTTAACTGTATTTTTTATGCGTGAGCGGTCACTTGCTTGTGGCAACTAGAGTTGCCCAATTCGCACACCCCTGAATACATTGCAGTTGCCAAGCAAAGTATAGGCGGTTAAGGGTACCATTTTGAAAATGCAAAATCAAGTGAGCGTGTAGATATAGATGTAATTTTTATTGCATGGGAAAATGACAGTTTGGGTCAGATTTTTTTTTAACAGGTTTTTTACTTTTTGTATTGTGGATAACACAGATGTACCAACACAAAACAAAATATAACATAAAGACTTAGGTTAAGAAAAACATTATTTATGACGGCCTTACCCAGTTGTACTCACGCTTGTTTGGAAAGTTACACAATTACTCGTCTGATTACGCAGCTGTTACGAATTCTGGAACCCAGATATAGGTACTAGAGATTGGTTAGATGAGTGGAGATGGCTTGTGAATGGCAGAACTGAAATCGTTTAGCTTAGGTCACTTGTTAGCTGAGTCGAGCCAATTGCAAGAGGTTGAATACTGAGAGGATAAATGAATTGGTTTGATGGAAATAGTTTGAGACACTTCGGTCCCTTTAAAATAGGGTATAAAGTTATCCGTTTTTATTAGTTCATGTCATCATCATCCCCCTAGCGTTTTTACCGTTAGTGCCCTAAACGCGTTCGGGGTCCGCTTCGTCACTTTAGCACAAGATATAGGCACACTACACACTACACACTAGGTAATGTATTACGCGAACTCAAAATGGTTGTAGTAGGTAAATGTCGAATGTTAAGTTTCTGTCAAAAATTTATTGCGGAGTTCCTATGGCCACCTTGCAGCTCCAGCATCAGATCAGCTCCAAGTCATCATAATATTGCATTGTCATGCAATATGCATATGCTTGCAAAATTTCAGCTCAATTGGATAACAGGAAGTGACTGAAAAATGGATTGCAAATTTTGACGGACAACTTATACATACTTACATATTTACATACTTACATACGAACAGTGCAAGTTAATATAAAGCTTGTAAAAACGTGGATAATTGTACTCAATTATGTTAGGGCGATTTAGTTTAGACCAATTTTTTTGCATTACCTACTATTCATTTTCCGCTATAAAATCCAGACAGAGGGGTTATCATGTAATGTTTTAAACGCGCGTTAGGACAATTTAACTGTAATTTTACCATAAACATTGTTTTTTGCATTACCTACTAAAGATTTTCCGCTATTAAATCCAGACAGAGGGGTAATCACGTAATGTTTTGAACGCGCGTTAGGACAATTTAACTGTAATTTTTCCATATAAAAAGTGACATTTAGATCTACCTGACGCGCTTACAATGCGTTACGTGACCGACCAACAGATCACATCAACACGGTCACAAGACGGCGCGCGAGCTATGTCGCGGCGAGATAGACTATCCGCCTCCTTCTAAGTGTTATAATTAGAAAGAGATAGATAGTCTTTTGTACCGCGACATAGCTGGCGCGACGTTTGCGATAACTGTGAAAATTGCCTTTTCTCTAGGTCTTAAATCTTAATCCGCCATTATCGTATTTTAGTTATCTGAATATAATATGTACCTACTTACTCCATGTGGTATCTTTACAAAAATGCTCCCATTCCCAGGTGCTCCCAGAATGGCGTATGATGGACCAGTTCGTGCTGGCGCTGCAAAACGTGTTGCAGAGCGACGCAGTCCTCAGTGTCAACCCAATGACGCACCCCGTTTACACGCCCTCGCAGATCCTTGGCACATTCAACGCTGTAGCCTATCAGAAGTGTAAGTCAATTCAACATAATGCTTAACGACATAGTGACAACCCAATGGTTCACCTGGTTAACGCTCCCACGCAGATCATTGGCACTTTTAACGCTGTAGCCTCTCAGAAGTGTAAGTCAATTCAACATGATGCTTAACGACATAGTGACAAGCCGATGATTCACCTGGTTAACGCTCCCACGCAGATCATTGGCACTTTCAACGCTGTAGCCTATCAGAAGTGTAAGTCAATTCAACATGATGCTTAATGACATAGTGACAATCCGATGGTTCACCTGGTTAACGCTCCCACGCAGATCATTGGCACTTTTAACGCTGTAGCCTATCAGAAGTGTAAGACAATTCAACATGATGCTTAACGACATAGTGACAATCCGATGGTTCACCTGGTTAACGCTCCCACGCAGATCATTGGCACTTTTAACGCTGTAGCCTATCAGAAGTGTATGTCAATTCAACATGATGCTTAATGACAGTGTCAACCCGATGACAGATTGGAAGACGTGCATGCGCCCCTAGCAGTCAACACAGCGAGTTCTCAAATCAATAACGAGCCAGCAACGTGCTATTACTTATCTGAAGTCATAAATAAGCGTCCATAGGCTACGGTAGTCCACTTTCCATCATTTATTCGCCACGTCGTGATATAAAAGAAATCAACATCTTGGTACCTATTCAAATTGGCAACGTCGCGACAAGTAAAAAAAAAAAATCGTGATCTAGTAATCTAATATCAAAGGTTCAAATATCGATTGTACTCGCGGCTTATTTCTGTTATCGATATGAATGATACGGTTCGAGTAACTTTATCGTATTTGATACGGTCGATAAGAGCATCTCATGGATAAGATGAAAATGACGTTGACGTGTGAACACGATAACGAAGTAGATTTAGTTGAGCAACCAGTAACAGAAACTTCGATTTTGGTTGCAACTACACATTCAATAAAAAAAACATGGTTTAGAGTATATACTCTAAGCCATGTTTTTTTTTACTGTATGTTGTGTAGTTACAAATGTTACACCTACATTCCAAACTACAAAATAACATTTCTCAGATATTACATTCCTTCTGTATTATACGTTCTATTTTAAGTAGGTGTCTAAATAAGTCTAAGTAGTTATCATGTTGTCATGAAGAAACAATATAATTTATGTTGCAATAAAAACCGGCTAAGTGCGAGTTGGACTCGCGCACGAAGGGTTCCATAGGTACCATTATCTATAAAAACGGCAAAAAAATCACGTTTGTTGTCATTGACTTACTATTACTACGTATAGACTGGCAACCCGGAACATTTTTCTTGAAGTTTTCCAATCAGGCCGCCATCTTGAAGATCAAAGAGTATGTGAACGTGCAGTAGATGCGTCATTTTTCTGAGTTTAGATTCAGATAAAGCCATAGCGTGATTTAATACATTTATATAAAAAAAAACTACTGATTGATTTAAAAACGAATCACATCATCGACATTTGGTATTTGTAATTTTTTTTATACTGGATATCTATATACTTTCCGAGGATGCACTGTGTTGTTTGTGTTGAAGCAATTGGAAATTAAAATGGATGGCGGCTAATTTTTATTATTCTTCTAAATTGCCAATGGGTTCATATTCGGAGACCATACTCACCTTTGCGGAAATTATTTATATAAGAGAATCGGCCTAGGATTTAAATGAGTAGAACTTAAAATCTAAATAGCAACTGAACGCTGTCAATTCATAAAAACGATTAAATAAATAAAAACAAATGGTTTCTGCTAATTTGGCGCTAAAATGTTGATAATTAAAGGTTCAAATAGTCAGTTTATTAAGTTTAATGTTCCATTAGCACGGCTTATACTTAGCTAATAGGGAAAAATAGTATTAGTATTTTGTCTCTTCTACATTTTTTAATCTTTGAAATAATGGCCGACAGTATGGCGCGCATCTTATAAATTACAACAACATTTAATAATTGAATATTATGAAAAATATCCGTGAATGTACCGATGAAAAGTGATTTCCGTATTTTTACTATTGTTGTGGTGTTGTTGGTACAATAGCGCAATGCACAAGAATGCATTTTTAAAAGTTTTAAGTCAATCTGCTTTCGAAACGACCGCCATCAGTGCTCGCCACAGACTAAACCAACATACGCTCATGAGCGTAATTATGTTGACATGCGCAAACTTATGCTAGGTGATGTCTACTCTAGTAATATAACTCAATGTTTGTTGTATGGGAGCCTCCTGTAGCCTAGTTGGTAGTGACCCTGCCTACGAAGCCAGAGGTCCCGGGTTCGAATCCCGGTAAGGGCATTTATTGTTTAGCACAAATATTTGTTCCTGAGTCATGGATGTTTTCTATGTATTTAAGTATTTATTTGTCTATATAAGTATGTTTATCGTCGTCTAGTACCCATAGTACAAGGTTTGCTTAGTTTGAATATTTATTTATTCTGTTTTTTAGTATTTGTTGTTATAGCGGGTTATAGATACAGCCTGGTGACAGACGGACAGACAGACAGACAGACAGACATACAGACGGACAGCGGAGTCTTAGTAATAGGGTCCCGTTTTACTCTTTGAGTACGGAACCCTAAAAACTGCTTTTACCCTAATCTTTTTGAAACATGAGCGCCGCGAAATGCATCCACAATTTTGAAAGAAAGAAAGAATACCTATATACATCCGACTGATTTAGCCTAGTTGGTAATGACCCTGCCTACGAAGCAAGAGGTCCTGGGTTCGAATCCCGGTAAGGGCATTTATTTGTGTGATGAGCACAAATATTTATTCCTGAGTCATGGATGTTTTCTATGTATTTAAGTATGTATTTCTCTATATAAGTATCTATATCGTCGTCTAGTACCCATAGTACAAGCTTTGCTTAGTTTGGGACTAGGTTGATTTGTGTAAGATAGTCCGCAAATATTTAATTATTTATTTTATTTATTTACAAATATACAGGACACACTTTAATAATCAATAAAATAAACAAAAAAACAGATAAAACATGAAACAAGCGTGTCTACACGGCAGTGAACCAGACACCGGCTGGAGTAGACATCCACTTCAATATTTATTATTGATGCATTTTGAAATGCAAATAACGGCAGTTTTTCGGTGACATCGCTACTTTATAGAATTCCCAAAAATTACTTGTAGGTACTACTTAAGCATAATTATTTTTCCGAATTTTATCATCCTGAAATCCATGTACCGCTGAAGGAGTTTTTGATTTTACAGGTTGTAACCTAACCTTAATCATTTACGTCCAAATTTTTGTTTAGCGGAAAATGGCTTCCGAAATTCATTCATCGTGCATTCGAAATAATAATTCTTTGGAATTTTTGTGTTTAACAAGGTGTGGACCAGCTGGGTAGACATGGCCTTTCATGCAACAGAAGTGCCGGCCGCATGTACCGCCACGGTACCATAAACGACCTGCTGCGTCGGGCGCTCGCTACTGCCTCCATACCTTCGTCATTAGAACCTCCTGGTATGATGAGAGACGATGGCAAGCGCCCGGACGGAGTTACTTTGGTACCGTGGAGACTCGGTAGGGCCCTGGTCTGGGACGCTACGTGCGTCGATACGTTCGCACTGTCCCACATACAGGCAACACGGTCTCAGGCCGGCGCTGCGGCTGATCAGGCCCAATTACTCAAGCGCCGCAAATACTCTTCTCTAGTACAGAACTACGAGTTTGCGGCGCTTGCAGTTGAAACGATGGGACCCTGGTCAGCCGACATGAAGGCCTTCATGAGGACCCTGTCGTCACGGCTGGTCCACGCCTCAGGCGACCCAAGAGCTGGCGCATACCTTTCCCAAAGGATCGCTCTCACGGTCCAAAGGGGAAATGCCGCCAGCGTCATGGGGTCCTTGCCGCAGGCAGAACTTTTGGACGGGCTATTTTTTTTGTAATTAGTTTTTATTTATTTTTTATTTCTTGTTTAGTATTAGTTGTTTGTATTGTAAGAACATTAAATGTGATAGTTTTTACACAAATATATCGAAATAGAAACATTTTATTTTAACGCGTATAAGTGACGTCATAAGCAACGTTCCGTAAAACCAGCGTATAACGTTACATTTCTCCGCAGCGGGCTCCGTGATTCGCATGATGCAGCACTTCCTCACGCCCCAAGTGTTCCGGAGAGGACTCGTTATCTACATACAGAACAAGTTAGTGCCACTTTGTTACGGTGAAAGTCGTATAGCAAGTACGTAGGTTACGAGCGATGTGACATGGTGAAATAAAAAGGCCATTTGTTCTTACGATCCGTGTGCAAAATGAAGCTTTGTTTTCATAGTATTCCATTAGCATAATATATAATCGAACGAGGTAGCGAATCGAACGAACATCTATGCTTCAGCTTGGGCCGAAAACCGTTCGTATGTCCGGTGTCCTGCTGTTCTCCGCTACAGGTCGCATTTCTCAACCGATTCCCGTGAATTTGTGTGTGCAGGTTCGTGTGTTGCCTGTGATAACATATGGCACGGAAACGTGGTCACTTACTATGGGCCTTAAGAAGGCTCAAAGTCACTCAAAGGGCAATGGAGAGGGCTATCCTGGGAGTTTCTCTGCGCGATCGCATCAGAAATGAGGCTATCCGCAGCAGAACCAAGGTAACCGATATAGCCCTCCGAATTGCTAAACTTAAGTGGCAGTGGGCGGGGCACATCACACGTAGAACCGATGGCCGTCGGGGCGGAAAGGTTCTCGAGTGGCGACCACATCGCGGAAGGCGCGTCGTGGTGGACTGATGACCTGGTAAAGGTCGCGGGAGTCCGCTGGATGCGGGTGGCGCAGGACCGGCCATTGTGGCACTCTTTGGGGGAGGCCTATGTCCAGCAGTGGACGTCTTTCGGCTGATATGATGATGATGATGATGAGGTTCGTTAATTACATATTTTTTTTTGTCAAATCAGACAACGTAATTCAAAAAACAAATATTTTTAGGGTTCCGTAGCCAAATGGCAAAAAACGGAACCCTTATAGATTCGTCATGTCCGTCCGTCTGTCTGTCTGTCTGTCTGTCCGTCCGTATGTCACAGCCACTTTTTTTCCGAAACTATAAGAGCTATACTGTTAAAACTTGGTAAGTAGATGTATTCTGTGAACCGCAATAAGATTTTCACTTAAAAATCGAAAAAAAACATTAAGTTTTAGGGGTCCCCATACTCAGAACTGAAACTAAAAAAAATTTTTTTCATCAAACCCATACGTGTGGGGTATCTATGGATAGGTCTTTAAAAATGATATTGAGGTTTTTTAATATTATTTTTTTCTTAACTGAATAGTTTGCGGGAGAGTCACTTCCAAAGTGATAAAATGTGTATCCCCCCCCCTGAGACTTCTAAAATAAGAGAATGATAAAACTAAAAAAAAAAAATGATGTACATTACCATGTAAACATCCACCGAAAATTGGTTTGAAAGAGATCTAGTAAGAAGTTTTTTTTTTATACATCATAAATCGTAAACCGCAATTTATTTCACGGAACCCTTCATGTGCGAGTCCGACTCGCACTTGGCCGCTTTTTAATACTTACTTACATCCTTGTTCTACATCTCACAGCGCCACTACTATAATAATTATCATGTAAACGCCTTCTAGCAATGAAATTTTTTACTAAAACAGGAAATGGATAGCGGTGATTTTGTTTTATTTTTAACGAAACAAAACAAATGCAATTCTGTTCTAATTTTACAAGGTACTTTTGGCGCGAATAAGGAGCTCACGAATACCTGAATGCGACGCTATTATTAAGGCTTTTATACATGTTCAGATATTTTTGTGCACCCTGAAGAGTAGGTACACCGGTATCTGCCTTACATGAATGTTAGTGTATTGCAAACAAAAAAGTGCGGCTAAAAACTCTGATCTATTTTGCAAATTGCATGCACCATAAGCCTAATGATAGGGAAGTGGGCGAAAAAATAAAAGTTCTGCAAACAGAAGTTTGGAACTCGAAATGAAATAAGCCCCTTGAAGGCTTAGCGAACTGTGACAACGAAATGTTAATAAAGACTGTTTTTTATTTGCGATGCAGACGGTATTTATTTTTTACTTTCTATAAGGCTCCAACTTATTATTATGATTTTTTGTAATTTTTTTCCTTGTGTGCGTTGTGTCGTCATTGTTCCGTGTTTTCACCGAATGGTCACAACGGATGACCAGCGCTGGCGCCGCCAGCATTTACGCTGAGTTGTGACCATTTCGTGGCAAATGTGTATGTGCGTATGTGTCTGCAGTTTGTTTAATGTATTTATTTTGTCACGAATACATGTTTTCTTTCTTTCTTTCTTTTTCTTTCAACTTACAGAAGACCACAACCATAATAAATTCAATTCAATTCACTTTGTTTGTTAATCCTTCTAATGTTTAGATGTTTGTTACTCAATCACGCTATTTAATCGTATGGCGATCCGAAGAATAGGCGAATATCAATGTTATACTCAATCACGCTTATCCCCTCGTATTGCCACACATTTGAACCCATTCGTTTACATTTTACATCCTAAAGTCGTAATTTGATTGGACAATTTTGGCATCCGCATACGAGGGGTGTTTACGACTCAACCGATGGATGTGGACGAAGATAGTTTATAGCCCGGATTAAAATATTAGGATAGTTTTTATTCACGCAGACATACATTACATGTCATGACACTACTACTTGCTCCTGTTGGTACAGTCTGTATCAAAATAAGCTACGCAATCGAAGACGTCAAAAGTTCTTATTCCGTTTTAGTAAAGACTTTTGACGTCTTCGTTTGCGTAGCTACTTTTGATGCTGACTGTACATGATGTTGTGTGATAACTAAGTTTACCAGCCCGAGCATTGATCTCTACCAGCGGCTTGTTTACACAACGAATCCTCAACTCAATAAAGAGTTGGCAACGCGCTTGTGTGCTGCAGCCGCAGCCGTACAACAATTTATACAATTTGCAATTATTTACAAGATATTTGACGGGATTCGATGGCTTCCCATCAGGAGTGCCGTAAGCTTATTTTGCCACCGACATGATCATCATCATCATCATATCAGCTGAAAGACGTCCACTGGCTGGACATATGCCTCCCCCCAAAGAGTTCCAAAGTGACCGGTCCTGCGCCACCTGCATCCAGCGGACTTTGACCAGTGTGTGTTGCCAGTGATGACATATGGCACTGAAACGTGGTCGCTTACAATGGGCCTCATAAGAAGGTTCAAAGTCACCCAAAGGGCCATGGAGAGGGCTATGTTGGGAGTTTATCTGCGTGATCGCATCAGAAATGAGGCTATCCGCAGTAGAACCAAGGTAACTGATAAAGCCCTCCGAATCGCTAAAATTAAGTGGCAGTGGGCGGGGCACATTGCACGTAGAACTGATGGCCGTTGGGGCGGAAAGGTTTTCGAGTGGCACCGGTATGATATGCAAATATAATTAATATAATAATGCAAGTTTAGCAAGTTGATAAATTATTTTATGTTAGTCTGTAAGGTACATTATGTAAATATGGGCCCGACCAAAGCAAATATAAGAAATCTTTAAAAAAAAACTGATCGTCAATATTGAGCTGGTATTTACAGAACGATTAAAATCAGTTAACGATTCTGATGCTCCTAGTAGCGCCGCAAACCACTCGAGGCTAACTTCAGAATCGTTAACTGATTTTAATCGAATTGTACTGCCATTATCCGTTCTCAGTTCTCGTCGCGCCGCCACACCAGCCAATCTATACAGCGCCTTCCAGCAAGCCCTCGACGAGTCGGAGCACTCCATCCCCTACGCGCTGAGCACTGTGATGACGCGGTGGGAGAACCAGGGAGGGTTCCCCGTGGTGACCGTGAGAAGGACTTCGCCAGAGTCCAACTCTCTCTATATTGCTCAGGTAATTTTGTTAATGATTCCTTTTTTGTTCAGTCTCTTAGTGGCCAAATATTAATACTGGACGAATCAACTCTCTTCTGTCACTACTTGTCATAGTTACGTCTGGAAGTGACCCAGGCACTTTTTAAAGCTGTGGTTTATTTATACTTAGGTTTCAACAATCAAATTTTCAATC
Organism: Epinotia brunnichana; assembly: GCA_963854355.1. Lineage (NCBI taxonomy): Eukaryota > Metazoa > Arthropoda > Insecta > Lepidoptera > Tortricidae > Epinotia > Epinotia brunnichana. Next base: position 668,049 of record OY977945.1, on the reverse strand, counting down.
CCTTTTCTAACATTTTCCGTGTTGCAATGGTTTTTTCTAATACATCCTGTCACTCATAATCTAGACGCGTGGCAGCGGCGTGTCCAGCCAAGTTCAAACCCAAAAGGAACTGGCGACGCAGCCGTGTGTGGTTAAACGAACCATTTGGAGCCGCTTTTGACTTCTTAATAACTCAAAACCTATTGTTTTATTTTACACAGTTAAGCATTCTTTAAAATATTACACAAAGACTTACAGCTAAAAATAAAAATACGTAAATATTTACAAATTTCCTATAAAGTAGTCCCCCAGGTCAGCGCTCTGCGGTAGGGTGCCCATAAGGCTGGCTACGTTTCCTCGCTGAATGGCGATGCCAATTCTTTGACCGAGGAACAAGCCAGCCCTATGGTCAGCAGTGTGCTCGAAGAGACGTTTTTTTAGGACCCAGTATTAAGTAAACCTATTTAATAATATCGTCTCCAACATACGGGTCAGAAAATAACACCATAATTATATATTTGGTTAAAATCGTCATAATAAGCTGACTTAATTAAGTAAAAGCATTTCCGGACTTTATGCGTCGGGCTTTTTTTTTTCTTTTTCTATTATTTGTGGTTCTTTTATGCGACGAAAGTGATTCGTTAATCTTGCCTTTTACATTCCATCTACAGGCTCCATCACAAGTCATCTGTAGGATTACGAGATAAGCCTTCGTAGGCTCCATCTCATCATCCGGCAACATTTATAAAATTTTTTGACGTCGTTGGATTCCCAGATGCATCGTTTACTTCATTTTAGTAATGGTTCTACATTACTTGTCGCAGGATTTGAGGTTTCTAGAAATATTCAAGTTACCTATTATTTTAGATACGTTCGCATATTTTAAAAATTGTACGTTGTATCAGTGGCGGAGCGCCCATACAAGCCGATTCCCATCGGCTTGCCTAAAATATATTTTTAGGCAAGCCGTAGATAGATAGATAGATAGATTCATTTATTTCTTTTAGAAAATAACATATTATTTTACATCAAAAATAAGATGGATTCACTAAGAGATCGTCAATATGTACCTATAATAATTTGACATTATAAAAACAATAGAAAATGTCACAAGTAAAAGTCAAAAAGAAAAATAATAATGTCAATGAACTTGTATACATAATTAGGATATCCTAAGCAATGTCAAATGTCAAAATAAATAACTGAGTTATTTTATCAATAGGTACAATATCCAAATATAAATACAACGGTAACATGTCAAAATAGAATAAAAAACAAAAACAACACAAATACTTAGGTACAGTCGCCATCACATACATAGGTACACTATAGGTGTTCAAAAATATCGGCACATGCACCCTAATGCCTTGAAAATAGAGGTGTGTTCCGATGTTTGTGACGTGCTTGTTTGCTCCGATGTATGTGATGGCGACTGTAATAACTTCAAGATAATTACCTATCATAATAAATTAATTTTACAATTTGGTTTCGTTATATTCCTTCACAGAATATAACGGTTTGGACAATAAAAGTTCTTTCAGCCGGTGCCCAAATTTATCATCTGAGATTTAATTTTTGAGACTGGCGGGTAGGCGTTCATATAACGACGGGCCTACTACTCGGGGATTCTGATCGAGCAGCGCAAGTCGACGCGGCACGGACAGTAGTCGCCCCGTTTGGCGGGTGATTCTGCCAGGGAAATTCGCCCGTTTAAATAATTTTATATTTCCACGTGTGAACATAATAACCTCATATACGTAAAGTGAGTAGTGGGTCATTAACTTCAATGTTTTAAATATTTCTCTACACGAGTGCCTCGGATTTACTCCCGCTAATATGCGTACGGCTTTTTTTTGTAATTTAAACACTCTGTTAGAATCGGTTGAGTTTCCGTACAAAATTATACCGTACGACATAAGTGAGAAGAAATGCATAGTTATATACCTACTCTAAACTCTTTCATAACTTTTTGGTTCCGGGTTGCCCATCGAAAATTTTCACGCGCCGCCATTGGGTTATACAGTTTTTCCTCGAATGTAGGAAACCATTAGGTAGTTTCTAAATAGTGTCAAAATTTTCTTCTTTATAAATCAGTTAAACCAACAGAACATTCAAAATGCCAGTCTCTATAATCTCTATCGACAGTTGTGAATACTTTTCAAACCCTTTTAATTCACACACGTCGAAATAACAGCAAAATCGCACTGAACACCGTTCAGTTCCCAAGGTAATCCCAGGCAAGCCACTTAACCAAATGGATCGTGCTAAAATCACTTAACTTGCTTTCCGAAAGGTACGTTTACTGCGTGAGAACGTGAGATGGGGTTTTTGCACACTGTTGAAAAACAAGATAGCAACGAGGTTTACTCGTTTGTTTTCAACCCATTTGATATTATACGACCGCGACATGTTTGCGAATAGGATGGTTTCAAAATGAGAGCTGTTAATTTCCCACACACTGACGTAATTACAAGGCATAACTGTCATTTCTGTTCCCAAACTGAAAACTATTATATTTTTTATCCATGATTTAAACTTTGGATGCCACAAGTTTCAGGAGGCAGATTGAGATTAAGGCTCACTTTAAATGAACTAATCTCATATCATAAAATAGAATAAAGTGCTGTCAACCTTCGAATTTGCCTGACTTGAGCCAATAAAAGATGAAGATTCTAAGATTTCATCAAAACGCGCCTATACTCCGCTTGGCAGCTACAGCTACCACGAGCAAATTAGGAATGTGCAAAGTCGGTAGCTACCAGAAGCAAATGAGCGGTTACATTTGAGCAACCGTTATTAATTATTATTGTAAAATCAAACTAATCATTGGTTTAAGACTTCATTGGATTCTCTCATAGTGGCAAATAAGAGAAATCCATACTATACACTTTATACTATATATATATACTATACTATATTAAATACTACATAATATTTTAAATGTGAAAGTGTGTCTGCCTTTCTGTCTGTCTGTCTGTACGTAACCTCTTCACGCTTAGGCCGCTGAACCGATTTAGATGAAATTTTCTCGGAATCATCCCCTAATGGGATGAAATGGGGGGTTGAAATGGGATGAAAAGAAAAGTTTATATGGAGCTACGATATAAACGAGTTCCACGCGGACGGAGTCGGGGGCAGAAGCTAGCAACATATATATTTGAAATTTAGGTTAGTTTTCTTTGCCCAGATAGGACCTTGCCCGGCAGTGACAGTACTAGTTAGAAATTAATACCAAATATAGGGACACTTTGGCACTCCTTGGGAAAGGCCTATGTCCAGCAGTGGACGTCTTCCGGCTGATATGATAATGATGATGATTATAGGGACAGGTTATGGCGTTGTCAGCTACAGCTAAAGTCTAGGTCGTGGTTTGCCCCTCAACCGCCTCCTAGTGGTGCTTATAGCAATACATTAGGTACATCAATTCATTCTTCTACTCTTGATTTTCTCATTTAACTCCCAGATAGGGTCCCTTAAAATGAATGACACCGTTTTGTCCCAGGAACGTTACCTGACCGACCGCTCGCAGCCATCAGCCGAGCGCTGGCACGTGCCCCTTAACTGGGTCCTGTCGTCCGACATCAGCTTCAACGACACCAGCCCGCAAGCGTGGCTGGGCCCCAACTTCCCTGCTACGTCCTATGACATTCCTGGTCTTGCAGACGCTGAGTGGTACATCGTTAACAAGCAGCAAACTGGTGAGGATTCCTAAACCTGTTAATTGAGTTTCTATACAAGGGTGGACAGCTAACTACAGTACTTTAAATGAATTTATTGCGAAGCTAATAACTAGAAGATAAATAAATAAAGCTCCTCTTGCATGTAGGTGTGGTCTGTACAAATAGGAATTTGTTTTGTTTGTTTAACTATTTAAAAATATCTTATGTATATTGGAACAGTCACAACTACATACAAAAGGAACTTTACTTAAGTTTTTTACCTATAGGGTGTTATAGACAAATTATAAAGAAAATGGCAAAGCAATGGTTATAAAGGCGTACGCGTACGTCATTATAAAATATTCGAACTCTCATTAATTAAATCTTTATTGCACATAAATAAATCCTAACGTATAAAACGGACTTGGGGTAAGGCATTCTCTTCCAGTCAACGTTTAACCGGTGCAACATCAGAATACGTAGTTATTTATTGTTTCCCCCAGGTTACTACAGAGTGAACTATGACCCGTCCAACTGGGAGGTTCTAACGCGAGTCCTGTCCGTGTCTCGCGACACCATCCACGTTCTGAACCGCGCTCAGCTGATCGACGATTCCTTCAACCTTGCTCGAAACGGTCGCCTGGTAAGTACCACTCAATCCATCCTATTAATACTGATAATAGTATAAATAAAGAGCCCAGAGAACGCGATAACCCAGATCTAGCCACGGAATAAAATATGGCGCCTTTGTCCAACCTGAAAGTACATTCTACTGGTGAAAGATTTCTTGAAATCAGAGAAGTGGTTGCGGAGTTTTCTCCCTAGATACACCCCCCCCCCCTCCTTTTTTCCCGTTGGTGTCGTAAAAGTTGACTGAGGGAACAGGGTTGAAGTGTGTAGTGGGCGATGGACTAGCAATCGACAAAATATGATACCGCAGTTATAGCACTGCTTTCTATTTTGTCGATCTTTCGAGTATACCCACATTTATGCTAAAAGTGACTCTGAAATATAAGTTTAATGTGCTCTGCCTACTCATTTTAGTAATAAAAAAAAAATACAATATCTTTATTTCAGATCATTGGTTCGATCCATATGATGTTAGTAACAGTGGTGACTTATGAACTATGTTAATGACAATAATGATAATAATACTTTCTATGTATGTATAATGTAAGTATGTAATATGTATAATGTAAGTATGCAGTAGGTAGTAACATATTACGTCCAGTAATTAAAAAATATTTAAAGAATCCCATTTGCACATTCAGCAGATTCTTACTCGTACAATTTGATCGTTTTCCTATTTTTTTGCGTCCGTAGATTCTCATCGTCTGTGGAATGCATTTCTGAAGTTAAATTCAGTGAATTTTAGGTGTTTAATTTTCTGCAAACGTGGAAATGTGCACAGAAATTAGAATAAACATTTAAACGTGATCGCTGTGTGAGTGTATTGTTTCGCGATCATTATAGTATCTACATGGAACGAATAAGTTATATCGCAAGCATTCAAAACACATTTCTAATAACTCCATCATTTACTCATATCATCGCCAGCAATTTAAGCAATCTTGTATATCTTTAGAAACCGTATAGGAATACATGCCAGCAGTTGGAATTGATACGTTAAAAACAAAATTCCAGTCCATTTCACTGAAAACGTAATTGGATTTTAGTTACATTTTTATCGTATTTTCATTTTAAACGTCTAACTGTAGCAGATGCAAATGGCATCCATTTATTATAGTAATTGGAGTGGAACAAAACAGAAGTTGCGGCCCGCGATATTAACTGAAAGTTTGCTCTGAATAATAACGAGATTCGCTGCAAGTTTTTGTATACGTATTTTGTAGGTGTAACTGGAGTTTGGTCTGCATTTTGAATAAAAATATGGATACGTACGACTGCTTTCGAGTGTCATATTTAACTGGTTTGGAAAACTACAAAACTAATTACTAATTAGGAATTTGAGTTAAGTTTATTGTTATAGTGTCTGTTATCGTTAATACAAGCAGCTTGTCTGTTCTCGTTAATACATACAGCTTGGGCGCCGCGAGAATTTTTTTTGCCTATCCATATGTGCTGTCCTAGCCCTGAGCTCCAAGCTATTTATTGAAGATCGAATCAGGAGTTTCAGAGATTATCCCAAGCATACAAACTAACAGTCACAAACTAACAAACTCACAAGGTCACTAACTTTTCTACGTTGTAGAACGTATTGCAAACTGACGTTGCGAGTAAGCTTATCTTATCTTATCTTATCTAGATGAGGGCCCTTTCATGCACTTCGACCCAGTGGGATCTTTTGTGCATTGCCTGCTCCCAAGCTCGCTCCATCATTTCCACAAACCGGATGATGCAGTTCACCGGAAGCACCTTGAATTCATTTGGTTGCGGATAGCCGTTACCAAAGTAATTAATTATTTGTGCAAGGGCATGATATTCACACAATAAGTGTTCCATATTCTCATCCTCCTCGCCACACTTTCTACAGTCTTAACTATCCGCTAGTCCCATCTTGACCGAGTAAGCTTGCAAATTAAGCAAACAATTGTTTCTTGAATACCCAATAAAATAAATATACAATACTTACTTATGAGGCCTGTTGTTTCTCAGGGGGGAGGCAGGGGTCAACGATTTCCACTTGCTAAGATATTAAAAAAAACTTTTCTTGTTTCAATCACGATAACAAATTGATATCTGTGAGCTATTAGCGCAAAAAACAATAGTAGGTAGGGTTCACGAATGTTTCCCAGCCTAACGTTTGGCAACCTGATTCATTTCGCATCCTTTCATTTCCCAACCTCTTAATATTTCTGAAACTGTTAAATATTTCAGGATTTTTATAACTTAACCTAACCTATAGGGATGGCCATGAAATAAATCCTGAAATATTTACAGTTTCATTGTTTGGGAAATGAAAAGTTGCTAAATGAATCAGTTTGCCAATCGTTAGTTGCGAAAAGAAGGTGTTCCAGTAGGTAGTCTGTTTAAATTGCACAGTCTCTTAATTTTTAATCCAAACACTTTCGCCCTTATTCATAAAACGTATAATGCCTCTGCTAAATAAAATGTGCTTTGTCCCTTTCTTAAGAACACAAATGTCAATGTGACAGACAAGGACGAACTAATTTTAACGCCATTTTAGTTGTAACAGGCTTGCAGAACGCTTATGATTACGGGCTTTATTTATTCCCACTATTTAGAAAAAAATATAAAACAGTTATTTAGTATCTCTAACGTTTCATGCATTCTCTAGTGGATTTCTACACACAAGTAAGTAAATTTCCATGATCAAAATTATTGTAGGTACATCATTTTCATAAGTTTTTAACATAATTTTACCGAATAATTTTGAAACACCACCGAAGGGGCTTAAAGCAGTTTCAAGTTAAATATTTTTGAATAAACATCTTCGGTCCGCGCCTCGTTAAAAGCTGAAAAAAGTTTGTAAACAAAATTGTCGTTCGTCGTCTCATTTGCATTTCTAACGGGGCGAAATTAATTTACATTGTGTTCTACTTTCTTCATTTAAATTCTCAGCTAGAACAATGCGAGATATTCTACATACCTCCCGGTATGCGAGTGTTGTGTTTTTATTTTCATACATGTAAAGATTAGGATGGTAGATGAGAAAAGATGTTTGCTAGGATGTATTAGAAATAGGAGAGGCAAGGTGGTGGGCCACCTGATACGGCACGACAGTTTCTTCCTAAACATCCTGGAGGGTAAAATTGAAGGCAAGATAGGCAAAGGAAGGCCTAGGCTAACATATTCTAGCCAAATAAAACATAAAGCTGATGTCGAGTCATATGAGGAAGTCAAGAGGCTGGCAATGGACAGAGAAAAGTGGCGGTTACTCCACCGACAAGAGCAAGGCTCTTAAGTAATGATGATGATAAAAATTAGGAAAGGTTGCAAAACTCGTTTTAATAAAATATGCAGTATAAAATTTGGGTTCGATTTTCGAGTTTGTATTGATTTCTGTCTTAGTAATAATGGATTTTAAATACATTTTCTCAAACATGCAATGAAATATTCTCTTTACGCTCCTTATAATAGACTCGGAAGTATCCTTTTTCGGCCGCAGCATCTAGAGGCGGCCTGAAATGGGATTTCATACAACTTTTCAGGCCTAGGCCTACAAAGTAACTTTTTAATTTTCATTCCACTATTTGCGGCACAGCATCACGGCATTCAGCCATGAAAATTTGTTTCATTTGAGGATTTTTATTTATTTATTTCATTGCATTTTTGAGAAAAGCACTATATAAGTATACATGCCTCGGCGTGAAAACGGATTTCCGGCCAAGTAGGTATAGAGATACGATACGTTTTCCCGGCCTCTGATGTAATGTACTATTATTTTCAGCTTCAGCAGGTAGGTACATCATTTACCTACAGTTTGTATACCTATCATTATCTTCATTTTCTTCGTGGTTAAACTCAAAGTTTAGGTGGCAGAGATCCCGTAAGGGCCTGGCCACTGTCATGTCTGCGGTGCGGCGACGCAACGCAAAATTTTGCGGTGCGCGCGCTGCAAAACCCGCGTTTCTCGGTACTAAACGCGGGTTTTTGCGGCACGCGCGCCGCAAGATTTTGCGTTGCGGCAGACATGTGGCAAGGCCCCAAAAGCTCGCCTTTGTATTTTTATTTTATTTGGTTTTATTATGTACGGTAAAGCAACGCTTACTTCCATCAACACAATAAAATAGATTTGTTTTGAATTTTACTTAAAAAGGACTAGAAACATGTGACATTGTTATGTATATCGGAAAAAGATAATGTTTTACAAAATACAACATATTTTGAATAGCAAAAGTCGAGAATATCTCAAGGAATAATAAATGCAAAAATGTTGATTCTAATCACAAACAAGTTGTATTAAATCAGTCAAGACGTAAGTCGATAACGATTTGAATTTATGAATACATTTATTGGCATCCGAAGTATTCGGAGAAATTTGTTGAGACAAATATCTATGAGCAGGAATGATGAATAAACTATATGAGACTGGAAGGTTTAGGTTATTGATAACGTTATTGTCATGTTACTGGGACTAGGTATATAATATATTAACCTTTCAGTTTATAAATATTACTTAGCTCTCTATCTATGATCAGTGAGAAAAACAAAATCTACAAAAAGAGGATTGCCATAATGAATTACATTCATACCGGAACAGTATAATTATATCTTTTCATTTGTTTACTGAGATAAATAAACAAGATATCGAGTCAGGACTTTGATATTTTAATTTTAAATATCGAAACAGAAATGCAAATAGAACAAAATTTTAATTTACGAAGATTATTAACGGGAAAACGCGTTTTAAGGCCAGCCATTACCGAATTACGTGTGTAAGTTATTAAACCGGCGGCTGAAAATATTCATGTAAGAATTATAAATTTGTAGAACACGGCAGTTAGCTCTTTATTCGTCTAATTTGCCTTAAAAAATGGAGCCAACATCACTGCCAATAACGCAAAATTGATAAAATAGTACAAACGAATGAGCGGCAGCGGCAGAACTTTAGTTTGAGAAGCTTGACTTAGGTTTGACGCCGTAGAGGTTGGATTTTAGTTAGGACAGATGCCTTCAAAAGGGGGACCTTGAGCCGTGTGTACCTCTCCCTGGATCCGTTAGAAAAACGAATCGTGCAAAAATTAGAAAATGTTGGTTATTGAGTATTTTTTCCAGGACTACCGTCATGCCTTCGACCTCTCCCTCTACCTGGAAGAGGAGTCAGACTACGTTCCATGGGAAGCCGTCAACAGAGCCTGGAACTACCTGGATGTGGTTCTGAGTGGGTCAGCGGCGTACGAGGTTTTCCAAGTAAGTTTGATGTCAGTAAAGAAGTAAAAATATTAGTATAAGACAGTACTTACTCTTATAGAACAATATTATTGTGTAATCCCGCTTAAGATCGTGCAGGTGATGCGATTAGTGATATTACCTGAGGTGAAAAGGTGTCCGGCCCGACGGCGTTTTTGTGCGGCCAAGCCATACTTGGGTATGGCTTGGCTTGGGTATGCCCCGACCGCGCAAAAACGCTGTCGAGAAAAACGGCCCGGGTCGGACACGGCCCGTTCTAGCGTGAGTCATCCTTTATCACTAATATACACTTTACCTTTAACATTACACTTTAACCTACACGTTTGAACAGCAAAAGAATATTGTTCTAATAATGTAATAATTTTTCATGGAATTCTGCAAATTTATTCGTATAGCTACTGAAAAGACGATAAATATGCGATCTGAAGTTTTATTTATTACTACTGTTGTACAAAATCAGATAGTTAGCAGGGTGTTTCACTCCCTTGAAGGCAAGGGAGTCAAACCGTTTGGGCGTCAAGTACTGGCGATTTGATTCATTCTTTGTTTTATCTTGCCTTCCAACGCAACATAATGCCTACGTACGTAACATATACGTTATCGCAATAGCCGACTAACAGCCTCGCATTAATATCACCCCTTGATTCTGAAACCCATTCAGTAAAGGTACGAAAGATCGGCAATGAATAGCACAGGATTTGACCTTTTCAATACGTGAGAGCTTTATTGGACGAGTATTGTGAGAAAATGTGAGGCATATTTCCTGCCTCTTATAATTCGAGATCCGGTGGAATTAATGTATAATGATGCGATGTGTATACTGTGACTTGTATTTAGAATTGGGATCATTGTGCACTATTCTGGGCCAAGTCATGTATTAAGATGACATGAAAGTATTAATATATGTTTTTATTTCTGATGCGTTGCCGTTTGGGTGACTTTGCGCCTTCTAATGAGGCCCATAGTGGCCGACCACGTTGTAATGCCATAATTATGTTATCACTGGCAACACACACTGGTCAAAGACTCTCGTCTTGAGACACTGCGGAATATTAGACGAAAAGATCTGGAATATTAGGCGGGAGTCCGCAGGATGCGGGTATCGCATTACCGGTCATTGTGGCACTCTTTGGGGGAGGCCTATGGCCAGCAGTGGACATAGGCCTACTCCAAAGAGTGACACTGATATAATGATGATGTTGATGATGATGTCTTTTTATTAAAGATCAGGCAGGGCCCCGGGATAAAATATAGCCTGTTTCCATCCCAAAAGTTAATTACATACCAGTAGCGGAGTGCCCATAGCCGAGTCCCACCGGCTTGCCTTAAATTTCTTTTTATATGCAAATAGTCATAACTTTTTTGTCCCGGGTTGCCCATCGAAAATTTTCACGCGCCGCCACTGATCAAGTCAGCAGTCAGCCGAATGTCAGCTGCAGAGTAAAGTGCTCCGTCGAATCTTTAGAGAGATGATTCTTACGAGCCCAAACTCAACCGAGTTACGTCGGTTAAATCCTGAATAATTCCCATGGGTACCTTCTGTCACCATCATCAGATCAGTTTGATTTTACCATAATATTGAATAGTCGTCCAAATTATACTTAAACTCAAAATTTCAGCTCAATCTGTTGAAGATCTGCTTCAAAATTGAGTTGCAAGATTCCAACCGAACAAACATAGGCACATAGTTAGGGACATACTTACATTGCATTTGTATAAAAAACATTTTGAGAATAAAAAGGGAGTATATTCTGACACGACAGCATATCTGAGGTTTAAAACGTATTCACTTTTATCTCTCAAGTATGGTTGTCCGGATTACGAAAACGTCGCTATCTTCAGTTTTATCTATCTAGAGGAGTTTTATCGGCTGTCTAAGATGTTGGTGCACGGATGCATGTAATGTATGGAATACACGTACAGAGTTTGTATTTCGTATTTTGGAGCAAGCTCTTCGTTATATTACATTTTTACATTAAAATCTCCGTTTAAGTAGATATAAGTGGTTAACTAAATTATCCAAAATCTAGATGGAACAAAATTACTTAGGTATTCAACGCAATATAACTGGTATACTTTTTCGGTAACATACATTGGAATAATATAGGTAGGTAGGTATGTACTCATCAAATGTGGGTATCCCTTGTTAGACCTAACAACTTGAGCCCTAAGTAATAAATAAATATTTGGGGACAGTCTTACATAAATCGACCTTGTCCCAAACTAAGCAAAGCTTGTACTATGGGTACTAGACGACGATAAATAAATACTTAAATACATAGAAAACATCCATGACTCAGGAACAAATATTTGTGCTCATCACACAAATAAATGCCCTTACTGGGATTCATTTGTGTGATGAGCACAAATATTTGTTCAATAATGTTTCATTAGACCTACTGTTTCAGTAGACCTAATGCATTTTCCTTCGAAACAGTGAACTTTTCGGGTTTTCTTTAAATATCATTGAATAGAAGTCATTGGGTTAGGTTAGGCTTGTTTTGCAATAATCCTATAACGTTTACTATTAAAGAAAAAAAATGCATTAGGTCTAGTGAAACATTAGGTCTAATGAAACATTAAGGCTAAAGTGGTTAGGTCTAAAAAGGGGTCTCCCCACAAAATGTGTATTGAAGTCCCCTATCCGCATTGAGACAGTTTGGACTACTGGTCATTTCCTTTCACCCATAAGAGGAGGCCTATGCCCAGCAGTGAGACGTATAGGCTACTTATGATCATGATGATAATAACAATGTTGATCATGACGATTGTAGTGATGATGGCGACGACGGTGGTGATGATGATAATGATGTTTCTTTAATTGATGATGCGATGATTATTGATGACGGCGATAATCACATTTTTGTTGTCTAGGAATACGTCCTGAAGCTGACAGCGCCTCTCTACGAACAGCTGGGTTTCGACGCAGCAGCCGGTGAACATCACGTGACTCCATACCACAGGAACATCATCCTGAACCTGAACTGTCGCTATGGCAACGAACACTGCGTCGACCGGGCTACTCAGCTTCTGCAGCAGTTTAGGGAAAACCCAAGTAATTTCACGGAAAATCCCATCATATTGTCAGAGTAGTTTTACTAACCTGATTGATTTATATGTAGTTTTATTGTCTGTTTTTGCCGCATTTACCCTAGCTTTTGGCAGGACACCACATCAGAGATTTTTACATAAAACTTTAATAAATTTCTTAAAAAAATAAATATTGTTTTTACCTTTGTGGTTTTATAAACTATTTCTTGCTTACCAAACTCACTTCTCTTGTCATACCAGCACAACGCCTCAACCCTGACATCCAGACGACAGTGTACTGCTCCGGACTGCGCGGAGGAGACGCAGGCAACTTCGACTTCTTGTGGCAGCAGTTCACTGGCAGCACTGACGCAAGTGAACAGTCCATCCTGCTTAACGCACTTGGTTGCATCAGCAATGAAGAGCTCAGGCTCAAGTGAGTGTCCCTTTTGCTACGGTCTTCACGGAGACGTCATTTAGTAGACATTGAAGGGGCTAGGTTTATTTCATTTAATTTGTTTAAGTAGATAGATTATGTAGATTGTTCAGATTATTCAGTCATAAATTCATATCTTTTTTCACTTTATTTAAGGAGCTTGTAACACAGGTGAACATGCCACTCCATTATAATCAACATGAAATATTTTCCTAATTACGATTTATCTATTAACAAACACACTTTCGAGCTAACTGCAATAGTGGTGATAATAAAGAATATCCACTATAAATAATTATATCTGTAAAAATACTTAATACAGGTATCAATTACTAATAAAGATAAGTAGTTGTTGTTGTTATTGTAGTTTGCATTTGTATTAATACTTATTACACAATATTATTTAGAAGAGAAGTATTTACAGTTACAGTATTAATAAAAACAAAATTATTATTGTTCGCGGGAGTCGAGACTAAGTCCCAGTAGTGTTCTAAAAGTTCTGATATTTTTTGACTCATGGTAATGTCCTATGATTCATAAATTATACCTACAACAATTCGTAGAGACGGCGGTAGGCGTGTATCACACCTATCTTATGTTACCCAATTCATCACTTACTGACTAATATCTTCCGCAGCTATCTCAATCAAGTGATCGATGACAACTCGCCCGTGAGAGAGCAGGACAGACATTCGATTATCGTGTCCGTCATCAACTCGAGCCCCGAGGGCATGACAGCTGCCTTGGACTTCGTTATTGAACACTGGCCTGAAATTCAGCCGAGGTGAGTTAAACGTTGAGAACTAAAGTTATTGCAGAGCGTGTGAAACAATCACATATTATGTAATAATTCAGCTAAACGCACACAAAACAGGCAATTAGTATGCTACAAAACGTTTCGCATTCCAATTTCATTTCATTGTGTTTTGCACAACACGTTTAAATCAACCCCAATGCTAGGTTTTGATAGGATTTTTAACTGGTATTTTGTTAAATTTGTCATCCTTACGAGCAAACTCCAAAAGGCAACATTAAATAAAAATGTTTTCATAATCATACCGTGTGATATTAGTCACTGATATATGATGATTATGATGAAGTACTGTGATGCATACAAACCGACTAGATCAATCACTTTTTATTGAATAAGTATTAGGATAAGTAAGGCATAAATATCCTCGTCACATTCATATAAAGAAGATCGATCGACATCGAGGGTTATAAAAATTATAAATTATTAACATAATAGCACTAATATTAGTTATATTAAATCATACATACTTTCTTTACCTTAGGTAAATAGATAGTTATTAGATAAAATATGTAAAAGTAGCAGTGTCACTGTGTAGGTAGGTCGTTTGCTCCTATTTATGACGTAGGCCAGTCCGTAGAGATTCAAAGCAACCCGGGGTACATTGCAAATGGTGGTGTAGAAGATTTTTTTTAAATATTGTTGACATCGATACAACCGATAAAATATCAAAAAAAAGCGGCCAAGTGCGAGTCGGACTCGCACATGAAGGGTTACGTTAAATAAATTGCTTTGTACGATTTTTGACGTATTAAAAATAAACTACTTACTAGATCTCGTTCAAACCAGATTTTGTTGAAATTTTGCATGGTAATGTACATCATATATTTTTTTTAGTTTTATCATTCTCTTATTTTAGAAGTTACAGGGGGGGGGGACACACATTTTACCACTTTGGAAGTGTCTCTCGCGCAAACTATTCAGTTTAAAAAGAAATGATGTTAGAAACCTCAATATCATTTTTGAAGACCTATCCATAAATACCCCACACGTATGGGTTTAATGAAAAAAAATTTTTTGAGTTTCAGTTCTTAGTATGGGGAACCCCAAAATTTATTGTTTTTTTTTCTATTTTTATGTGAAAATCTTAATGCGGTTTACAGAATACATCTACTTACCAAGTTTCAACAGTATATCTCTTATAGTTTCGGAAAAAAGTGGCTGTGACATACGGACGGACAGACATACAGACATGACGAATCTATAAGGGTTCCGTTTTTTGCCATTTGGCTACGGAACCCTAAGAATGGTTACACGAGATATCATGGGACAACTTTTGGCAGCCACAAATCCTCGAAATTTTGGGACTTTTCTTGGTTTCTCACTCGTAGCTTCTAATACGGTGCAGGGTGCATCCTAGCGAAAAGTTACACACTAAAAAATTAAAGAACGTGAAATTATGCGTCTAATGAGTACGAATACATATGAATTCGGTTCAGCGACATAAATAGTAGAAAACCATGGTCGAAAATTAGGCTTTCCTCAACTTTGTTAGTTATTTCAAGATAGTGGTTTTTAGGCTTCTGCGTTTCAATTTTGAATTTAAGTATAGGTTTTAGCTCCTCAATTGTATTAATTTACAAAATTGACAGTCATTTCAGCATTAGTATCATCATAACTGCCGCCACCAGCTCAATGGGTGGACGATATTAGGAAGATCGCGGGTCACTTCTGGATAAGATTAGCTCAGGATAGGGACGGGTGGCGTACTCGAAGAGAGGCCTATGCTCAGCAATGGGCGATTACGGGCTGACAATGGTGATGATGATGATCATCATAACTGGTAATCGAAGAGGTGGCAGTTTTCTCGTGCAACGCATCAGCATTGCAGTTCAACGAAGAAATACTGCCAGCATACTCAGTACAATGCCTAGAGGGTCTTTTTAGGGTTCCGTAGCCAAAATGGCAAAAACGGAACCCTTATAGTTTGGTCATGTCTGCCCGTCAATCCGTCTGTCGGTATGTCACAGGCATTTTACTTGAAAATTATAAGATGTATTTGAATGAAATTTGGAGGATAGGTGTATTTTGTTAGCCGCTACATAGTTCTGTAACTTTTTTGTTACTTGCAGTTACATAACTGCAAGTTAAAAAAAACATTGCAAGTCCACGTGTCAATCGATAGCCCTTTTAAAATAAATGTACGATCAAAGCACGAGGTACTTTGGAAAAGGTGATGTAGAAGATTTAATTTTTTTATGTCATGTAATATGGATACAACCAAACAATTATCAAAAATGGTTACAGGAAATACTTTTGACAGCTACAAATCCTGAAAATTTTGTGACTTTCGGGGCGATTATCTCCGACTATGTTCACTTAATCCAAAAACTTGCTGAGAAAACTTATATTTAATTTAAAAGGCCTATCGATTAATGTGCCACACATGGACTTACAATATTTAATTTTTTTTGACTTGCAGTTACATGTATGGGGGTACACCATTAAAAGAATATTTTTTTAAGTTATTTCATTACAGAACTATGTAGCAGCTAACAAAATACACCTACCCTCCAAATTTTATACAAATACACCTTATACTTTTCGAGCAAAATGCCTACGGACAGATGGATAGACGGGCAGACATGACGAAACTATAAGGGTTCCGTTTTGGCCAATTTGGCTACGGAACCCTAAAAAGGCCCTCTACGCATTGTACCGAGTATGCTGGCAGTATGTCCTCATTGAACTGCAATGCTGATGCGTTGCACGAGAAAACCGCCCAGCTCTTTGATTACCAGTTATGATGATACTAATGCTGAAATAACTCTCGATTCTGTAAATTCCTACAATTGAGGAGCTAAAACCTATAATTAAATTCAAAATTGAAACGCAAAATCCTAAAAACGACTATCTTGAAATAACTTACAAACTTGAGGAAAGCCTCGTTTTCGACCATGGTTTTCTACTATGTCGCTGAACTGAATTTATATGTGTTGGTTTTCATTAGACGCATAATTTTATGTTCTTTAATTCCCTAACCTAACGAGTGCATATGTACAATAGATGGTTTTTAAAGCGCATAAATTAGCCAATATTAATGCATGACCGAGGCGTTTTTAAGGATGGAGACTAAACTACACCAGATAAGCCTACCGTGTTTGGGCACATAGGAACTATCTCGACAAGTAGTTGATAACTATGCAAAAAAGTACAGTCGCCTATAAAAAAATGTACCAAAAATGTCATTCATAACAGAAGCTTTCTACTCTTTTCTGTACAGACATTTACTTTTTTTCGCAGAGTTCAAGGTCTGACTGGAACGACCAATATCCTCAACGCTTTTTCAAGTCGCCTCACTACGACTGAGCATTCGGACAAGGTAATTACAAACTTTTTTATTAATTTTTAACATTCTAATGTTTTTTGGCTACCGTTGCTACGTAACGTGATTGTGCACTTTTAAACATATATATCTACAAATTGTATATTAAGAGTAATATTGTGTCCTCCAGGCATGAAAAAACAAATGATTTAAAGCTCATTCTTGTTTTTTTTTCGCTTTAAATTAATTGTGTCGTTTAATAATGTATTGTTTGATTAGTTGTCAATAAAGAAAACAAGAGCAGAACTTTTTTCTATTATATATAATCCAGTACCTACACAGTACCTTCACCATCGTCATCCCACAACACAATGCCTTGTTGAGCTAACTATGGGCCCAGGTTGATTTGTGTTAGATTTATCCGTAATACTTATTTAGATTTTTTTACCACACTAAACTTAACAAAATGTTTTGTTACAGATCGATGAGCTGGTCCGCCGTCACCAAGCCATCCTTACCGCCGGTGAACAGGCTTCCATCAATGCCATCAGAACAAACATCGCTGCCTCGTTGACCTGGTCCACTAGCAACTACAACTTGGTCAGCTCCTGGCTCATGCAGACCTACAGGAGCGACGCTACTGCGCTCACCTCTGGACTACTGGTCGTGTTTTCTGTTATTGTTGCTGTATTCAATTATTAAAATAAAGATAATTCATCCAGTCTAACTAATTGCTTTTGTGGTCATTGATAAGTGTCAAACTAATAAATATTTTTGTACATAGTAATTTATTACATTTTATTAACAAAACACGTCTGTTTTTGTTTAACTGTGATATAGAAAAATGAAACTGAAGACAAGTTTGTATTGGCATAGTCATGAACTCATGACTGAACTGAAGGACACATAAGTACTATCTGCTGCTACTTATATTTAATGCAGTCATGATGATTGCGAAACAAATTTTAAACATCGAAAATGATTGCCAGGCTCCGAATTATCATGATTCATAATAAAGGGCACTTAACATTGTCACTTGCAGGTATCAATGAGATAAATCTTTCAACAATTTATCTTACCCCGATGAAAAACCCAAAGACCCTGGTAGTTTAACAACCATCCATCAATTTTAGTAGACATGTGAACGTAGGTGTGATCGGTTAGAAACATAATAGTCATCGATGACCATATTTTAGTGTTGCACTTAAATCCGCAGACAAAATGCGGGTTGTTCTTGTTATCTGTTTCGTTATTGGTGTAGTGTCATCATTACCCATAAAGACTGAAGAAGAACCAGATTTCCCACTATCTGTAATACCTGAGTTACCACAACCAGACCTCCCGGAAGATGGCGGGATCGAAGATAATCCAGAATTGCCAGAGTTACCAGAACCACTTGAACTACCCGAACTGCCAGAAGACGATGTTGTAGAAGATCCAAATTTTCCAGAGCTACCTGTAGTGCCTGAGTTACCGGAAGATGGCATTGAAGGGGTTGAACCCGATTTGCCTATTCAACCAGAAATTCCAACAGTACCAGTACCAGAGCAGGTACCTGAAAATGCCATAGAAAGCGATTTACCATCACAACTCGACTTATCTGAAGAATACCTAGAAGGTGAATCAAATTTACCAGGATCACCAGACATCCCAATTATGATTGAATATGGTATTGAAGAAGGAAAAAACGTATCAATGAGAAACCAAATAAGACCCGGCATGCAAGTTTCTAATTATATCGTAGAACTAGAACCAAATATAGGCAGTAGTACATTTAATGGGCGTTTAACTGCTACAGTGATTATAAATGATGCAAACACTTTAGAAGACGAAATAGTATTTTATGTAAGGGACCTGAACATTCAGTCTGTGATGTTTTCTATCGCTGGAGGGACTACCGTAAACAGCGCCAGTTTTGACGTCGATGAAGATGACGGTCTTTTAGAAATTGAGACCGGATTTGAACTTTCGATGTATACGTTCTTCATTGAGTACACGGGCAGCATGAGTAACCTTGGGAATGGGTTATGGGCGGGAGACTTCGAAAACAAGTAAGTACAATGTTATCATATATTTTTCACTTCACATTTTATGCACTTATGTATAAAGTGAAATCCGCTAGCAGGCTAGCAACCTGTCAATGTAACAAATATCTAATTTTCTCCATCTTTGAACCCCACAATTGATACATGCTACACTGAACAATTTTAACGCCTTTTTCCTATACCTTATGAAAACATGGGCTTGAATGTACACACGATCTTTCAAATTGATTGCCAAGCTTTATCATGTTTTACTACATGTTTATCATTCGGGCACAATCTATATATCTAGCAACTAGTGTTAAAGATAGCCCAATGCCCGATCCATGTCAAAGATTAGCGTAATTTTTTTCATCGTATACCTTTGTAATAAGGGGAAAAATAGGTTTGGCGTCGAATCTACAATCAAAATCAATCATAGTCACAAGTTCAATATATCCAAACACGGGCATGAGACCATAATCTCACTTATGTACAGTGGACTTCACATATATATACTTGAATGGTTACTTTACATGGGTGTTCAATCCGTGTCGAAAATCAGAAATAAAGATAAATGAATATCACCCTAGTCCGGTGTTACGTAATCATTTAATTGTGTATGAGTACGAGAGTACCTAGTTTAAAGTAGGTAAACATATTATTACAAAGGTATTATAAATATTTTTTTACCATTAATAATAAATGATCATCATCATCATCATCATCATTAACATCAGAAAGACGTCCACTGCTGGGCATAGGCAGCTCCCCCAAAGAGTGTCAAAGTGATCGGTCCGGTGCCATCCGCATCCAGCGGACTCCCGGGGGCGGTAAAGGACCTTTACCAGGTCATCAGTCCACCTTGTGGGTGGTCTACGCACGCTGCGTCTTCCGGTACGTGGGTGCCACTCGAGAACCTTTCCGCCCACTGCCACTTAAGTTAAGCAATTTGGAGGGCTCACGATCACGCAGAGAAACTCCCAGCATAGGCCTCTCATTGCTCTTTGGGTGACTTTGAGCATTCTTATGATGCCCATAGTAAGCGACTACTTTTCAGTGCCATAATTATGTTATCACTGGCAATACACACTAGTCAAAGGACTCGTCTTGAGACACTGCGAAATATTGGACGAAAAGACGTGCCGTAGCTACAAACATAATACAAGGAGACAATCTTGCACAAATCGAACTAATCCATAGACAGATCAACAATGCTTTTATTTTGGGTAACTAAGAATGGCAGCTTCCGTTGACGGACCTGGCACGAAACCAAACTGTAAATTGTGGAGCTACCGTCAAGTACCTTTGCTATTATCGTGGCCAACGAGATTGGCCTATAGTTAGACTTATCCGACGCATCTCCCGTCTTACAATTCACAATAGCAGCATGGAGTGCTTCATGCAAGTTGGAATCTAGTAGTACTAGCGTATTTAAACGGCCCATCTAGTTGGACTCCTTCTTCTTGATCGTTTGCCTTCTACCTTGCCGGTAACCATCGGCCACTCCAGATTGTTTCCATCTTTCCGGGCGATGTGACCAAAAAATTCCAAGACTTCGCTAGAAAATTTATTATCCGACAATGCCCTAGTCCCACGATACATCATAGTTGCCGCACTATCACAAAAGAAATCTAAAACTTCCGTTGTTACCCCAACTTGTCATTAATCATGAAGCTCGGTAAAGCTTTGGTAAAGTTCAAGGAAAGTCGCGACACGTAAATAAGCACCGTTGGGTTGTACAAAATGTTCACAATACACATTTACTGCCAGCGATTTCGTGGAGCTACGTTTTAACAACAACAAGCCGATAAAATGCGAAAAAGTGTCGATATAATGCGGTGTCTGCTTACCACCAGGCAGTACATATGCTTCTTTGCCACCGTCGTAGTATAAATGAAGAGGAAAACGCGTACGAAAAAAACGCCCACCTAGCGGGTTCCTGGCACACGCGGGTGAGTTCTTGCAGCGAGGCTTAGGTACGCACTATTCGCGAACGGGCGACTGTATCTTGACACTTGCCATAGTACACCTGTCACTGTATCGCGTATGTATCACAGAGAGTCGCCGTGTGTAGCCCCTCTAATGATTACGTACTGTCAAGGGCCCCAATATGTATTTTTGAGACTTAATGGTGTACAAAGTCTCAAAAATATGTGCACAGACCTTATCTCTGCAACAATAAGGTATACATATTTATGAAACTTTGAGCGAATACATATGGGTGCTCTTGACTGTACCCGAAGAAAGCAATCTTGATAAGCCTGGCTATCAGCCAGCTATGCTAGACATAGATGCATCGCTATTTCTGACAGCTGCATTTTTCAAGGGCGGTATTTTTTATCAGCATGAAGTAATTAGTAATGTCAGAGAACCGACTTCAAGCCGAAATTTAGACAACTTTTTTTTTACCATTTTAGAAGTCGGTGAAAAGCTATGGAATATGTTTCAATTAAGTTTTATATTCGATGGTTTGTGGAAAATTGCATCATTATTAGCACATTATAATTTTGAGTTATTTAGGTATTTATTTTTCATTTCGTTATTTTAAGTTTGAATTAAATAGTTGTCGAGATGCTTTCTCTTTGATACAACGGGTATGCATTTGAATATCGAATATGTATTTATATATCGACAGTGAAAATTCAAAATATCGAAAGTTTAATTTACTGACCGGTTAAAATCGAATACAACCATTTCGAAATTGAAAATATGAAATTTAAAACATCGAAAGTTTATAAGGTCATAGTTTCAAATGTCGAAAATATTGGTTACCGAATTATTTAAAATCGATTGCCTAATTTTCGAAAATATGCGTATCTGCATAAGAAAATATCGAAAGTTAATTTAATAGGGTGATATGATGTAAAATTACGTGCGCCATTACGGAAGTGTTCTAAACGTTATTTAATTATGCGTCAGCTCTCGCACTGCAGGCAGTGTAGCCTGCCTATTCTAACTAGGGCTCGCGGTCGTGTACGTGTTTCGTGAACACGTAGCCGTGCGCCCGTACCTGTGTTACACGGTTTTATCGCCCGTTCGGCACGTGAAATTTGGCTACGTGTCACGTGTCACGTGTACCCGTGTAGATCCGTGACACGGGTATACGTTCCTTAACTACACGCGGATCCGGTCCGCCAGCGACGTTGAGTAAAGATAAGATGCAGTGTCTCTAAAGGCGACGAATAAAAATGTATTCGTAGCTCTTTATTCCGTTTCATTCATTTATATTTTAGAGCATGGACTTTAAAATATTTAGTGAGTAATAAATAAAAGGACACCAACATTAAATATAATATATAGGTAATACAATAATTAAACGGGGTCTAAAATAACAGAACAACAATATGTGGAGAATTATAGGTTTATTAAAATAATTTGCTCAATTTGAAAACATCTTAATCATCAACAATAATCAACGTTCTGAATATCTACTTATCAATAAACAAAATACTAGGTAAACTCAACGTAGTGTATTATTATATTATTAATAAACATAGACATCTAGATAAATAAAATAAAATGGACGCCTCTTAATGTATATACAGTGTAAACTCCTTACAACGAAACTCAAGGGACCGAACATTTTTTATCGTTATATATAGTTACAGTTATATGGAGTGAAGAAAGAAAAACAACCAAATTCATATTAATTTTTAATTTAACAGTTTGAAAGTTGGTTCACGACTGCTATTACGATATATATACCAGGTGTGTTTAATTCGAGACCATAATTTCCAAGCAAACCAAGCGTAATGATGCACGTGTTCAAGGCAATTAACAATAACAAAAGCAAGACAGTTGTTTACGACCTCACAAGCTTCGGGGCTTCAAAATTTCCCTTAGTGCCAAGACATTTTATTTTTGTATGGATTTTTTTGTATTATTTTTTAGAAACCTATCGTGTGTGGTATTTAATGAAAGGGCATTTTAAGGCGATTAAAATATACCACATCATTACATTTCAGCCATTGTTTTTGAATTAACACGAAATCAATTTTCGAAACATACCAAGTTACCCCAGACACGATATGGCTGATTTTTTTTAAATACCATGATACGTAATATACTCATATCTAACCTCAAAAAAGCAATTTTGAAAATAATTTCATTAAGCATTTTTTTATTTCAATATTACAAAGTGACACAGTTTTACTTCAATACACCTATTTGACGTGACTTATGGAACTGTAGTACAGATACATCATAAAATGATACGTAGTATCCATATATCCAACGGGAAATACCTCTTTAACCCTTTAACTGCGCCTTTTCAACAACTGGTATAGTTTGTTTAGTTTTTGACACAAAATATCAAGGTGGATTCCTTCAGATACGATATACGCAACTATTTTTTTGTACAGTATATCACAAATGATACGTTATATCTTGATATCTAACCCCAAGAAAGCAATTTTGAAAATAATTTCATAAAGTGTTTTTATTTTTATTTTGTGTATAATTTTTCAATATTACTTACTAAAAAATAAATACTTAATGAAGTTATTTTCAAAATTGCTTTTTTAAGTTATAAATGAGGATATCACGTATTATTTGTGCTATATTGTATTTTTTTTTTAATTAGCCATATCGTGTCAGGAGGAGCTAAACTTGGTATGTTACGAAAATTTATTTCGTGTTAATTAAAAAACAATGGCTGAAATGTTATGATGTGGTATATTTTAAGAATCTCCTCAAAATGACCTTTTATTAGATACCACACACGATAGGTTTCTAAAAAAAAAAAAATTTTCCATACAAAAAATAAAATGTCTTGGCACTCCCCTCCTAAGGTAAATTTTTTTAGGAACTGCGGGTCAAAAAAATTGTTTTGACTTCTAGTATGCGTGTGCTAAATGGCTAAACTGTAGATCAATTTGCGGTTTTTCTTTGAAATTGGGATTGTACGGCTACCACTACAAGTCGCTCTGTCGGTTATTGTACGTTATGGGTTATTTCCACTTGTGCTTTAAAATCACAGAATCTATCAATATTATGTTCCTAGGAATCTTGAATCCTTACCTACAGGATCGCCTTTGGATGCGATGTCTAGGTTTCTGTGTTTACCCTCATTTATTGAAATGTTGTTCCTTTCTAGCCACTGAATTGTATTTCTTAGAGAATTGTTTATTTCTTGCTCGTAAGTTTCGTTATTTGTGCATGGGATTATAATTGATTTATCGTCCGCAAACAATACAGGGGAGTGATCTGTTACTTTTATAAGGTCGTTTATATAATAGGAAAACAGTAAATAAGGCGAAAATACACTTCCCTGAGGAACCCCAAATTTATTTGTTTTATACTTGGATTTGTAACTTTTTATAGCGTTTCCTTCTTCTCTTATAATTTCCATACATTGAGTCCTCTGCTTTAAGAAAGAATGACCAGCTATGCACATTGAATTAATTATGATCGTTCACATTTTTAAGTGATCATCATCCTATATAAACTATTTTAATATATTCTGAATATAAATTCCAATTCAATAAGAGTCTGATTACTTATCCAATTAACAAATGAAATAAGGTAAATAATACAAGAAATCGAACAGTGTCATTCCCTTATGTAGTAAATTAGAATTTCTGATATCTCATTTATAGAAACATATCTTTAAAACTCTTTATAAAACACTACAAAAAATACTTTGCACTGCTATCATTTACAAAAAAATGTACATACTCGTTAGATGTCGTGACACGAAAACTCATTGTTCGCCCGATCATTGCACAAAGTACAAAAAGCTGTATCTCCGACTCTGGTGGCAAATCGCCACACCCAACTTCTCTGCATAGTTTACCACACATTAGCAGTAACAAAACAAAAAAGTAACAAAACAACAACAAAAATAAACTTAAAATTCACAGCTAAAGTAAGAATTGAAATGTTGACCAACTGTGATCTTAGTGGTGTCTAAAGGATAATCACTATGAGTTAAAAATTCTAAATTGTCCCCTCCAGATTAGAAAAAAACGATCCCGCTTATTTGTAAAACTTCACGAACAAAAAGGTGGCATACCTACCAGGTAAAACCGAAAGCTACTTATGAGTATTGTTTGTACCTTTATTAAGAGTATCTTTATCTGCAGTTCTGCACGTGCAACTCCACCATATCTACAAAAATACCACCCTGGTAGGTAAATAACAATGAATGACTCAATAATATTTAAATCTTGAGAGAACCCAAATTTGAATAAAATATTTTTATAGAGATGTAAAATAAAATGTCATCAAGTCTGCGACATTTGTTTTTACTTTCATAGAAGAACATATTTATGTACATGTAGTGTAATTAAACTCCATAGGTATAGCAACAATCCATTTAACGAAAATCTTTTTTACCTTGTTAGTCTGAATGGAAGCAGTCGAACAAAAATATGTCATTATCTACTTTGTAATGTGCCGAACCGAAACCTATAAGAACTGCAGCTGTGTACTTTTTTGTTTGTTGTTTTCTTGTGTAGTCCATGTCCATGCACGTGTTATTTGCCTGGATTTACCGTCATCATACGTACCGAAGATTCGCAGAAATTTGCTCGTTTGTTGCTTTGGATTAGGATTGCCTGTCACGTCAACATTTTGGCTATGTTATATCCTTAGATAGTAAACTTTTACATTCATTAATTTCATGAACATTTTATTCTCTTGTCTCAATTTAACGATAACTATTTACTGATATGGTGACATAACGCCTTACTTAACTACAAGTAGGTATAACTAATGGCACTAGAGAATTTTGCATCGTCGCTAGCTTTGACTAAAATCACAATAGCTGGTTATACAGAAAACAGAATAACGCTTTATAAAAGTTTATATTAAAATCTGTATGTAAATATACGGAGCACGGACGCGTTAGCGCGCCGTGCCGTTTGTTCTGGTAGTGGGGCGCGTCGCGGCCGGCGCCGCGCCGGCGCTGATGCCCGCCGCTCACCCCGCGCCGCTCCCCGTTGTCGCCGTAGGTCTTCACGCGGTGTTCGCGTGAACAGGGTCCCCGCCTTGGAAGCCCTGGCTTCCAAGAGAGTGGTCGTTGCCGGTGTCACCCAGTGGCAGCAGGCAGACTCGGTTCACCGCCCTCTTAACGATGCCTTTGGCCGTCTTGAAGTCTGCCACTCTGGTAATGCCATCCAGGCCTGGATGAAGTTGGTGCACGCGTCCCAAGCGCCATCGCATTGGTGGGACGTTGTCATCTTTGATGGCCACGAGGTCACCTTCTTTGAGCTCATGCTTCTTGACCCGCCACTTGGTCCGCTGCTGCAGCTCGCTCAAGTACTCATCATGAAATCGTGCCCAGAAGTGTTGTCTCATCTGTACTATCTTTTGATATCTGTTTGGACAGTTCATTGTAATAGGTGGCTCTGGTAAGGCGGTTAGTGGCCGCCCTATCAGGAAGTGCCCTGGAGTCAGAGGAGACATATCAGAAGGGTCCGACGTTAGAGGAGTTAACGGACGGGAGTTTAGGATTCCCTCGATTTGTGTGAATAGTGTCGTTAGCTCCTCGAACGTCAGGTTTGAACTACCTACGAGTATTACACGTTTCAAAAGTGACTTTATTCTAACTAGACTATACTAAAATGAGGGAAGTATGCTGGACTAAAATAAAATGTTTTGCCCTTATCGTGGGCTGCCTCAATCAAGGACATTTGGCTTGCCCACAACATTCTGCCCAACTCATTTCTGGATAATAAACCGCTTTGGCGCGCATTTTTTAGTTTTTTTTTGCAATTGAAGATAAATCCTTTTCAGTATATGTGGTTGAAGTGGGGTCGTTAGCGAATATGCATGGTACATTTGTTCGGAATTTCCTCAGCGGACGACAAGTCTCTGCCAACTTGTTAACGACTGAATTACTATACATCTGCTTTAACAAAGGCTGCTTTCGAAAGCGCCGTTCAACATTGAAAAAACATCTCTTAGCTAAAGTAAATGAGTCTCCCAAGACTTCTGGTGACTCTCTCAATGGCATTGATACTTGAAAACAGCCGGATTCTAACCGAACCGTACTTTTGTTAAACAAATCGTTACATATTTGCTCATCAGTTGAACAAATCTTATCGGGTGTGTTAAATGTCTCTAACTCCCGAATTTTGGAAAGCGAATCCTTGATTTCCTGGCTAAATTACACAATATTTTGCCACTCGGCAAAATAGGCGTGGTCGGGCTCACGGGTCCCGATACCAACCACCCAAATTTAGAGTAAATTAGAGTGGGCGCATTTTCGCCTAAAGGTATTTGACGACCACCCTTAACAATACTCCACATTACGTCAGACCCGATTAAAATATCGATTTTGTCACTTTTATAAAACTCTGGGTCCGCCAATGGTGTATTATTGGGTAAGTTCAATTCATCAGGATTCACCTCCACACTGGGTAAGTTTTCAGCAATGCTTGGAATAATCATACAATTCACACTAGTGGTAAACGAATTTATTCTTGATTTAATATTTAATGTACAACTATCTGACACTAGAGACGTCAGATTATTGAGACCGCTAACGTGTTTTAATTGCGAACGATTACTTTTAATTTTAAGTTTCCTTTTCAGGTTTTCAGTCACGAAGCTACTTTGACTGCCACAATCCAACAGAACGCGTGCCGGGTAAGTATTATTATGATCATCAATCACCTCAACAACCGCGGTGCCCAGAAGGACTTCACTGTCGCTAGACGATGAGGTGAGAGTGGTTAGCGAAGTGCTAGCACTCGTACTAGCTGCGTTGTGAGTATTTTGTTGTTCGTTGCTAGTACTAGACTTCTCATTATTGTTATCCTTACTAGAATAATTTATTTGCTTATTATTTTGATTTTTTGCTGTGCATAATAAAGTGTTATGTTTTTGGTTACAGGCCCTGCAACCATTAAGTCGGCAGTTGTAAGTCAGATGCCCTGGGCGAAGGCAGTTGAGGCATAACTTTCGCTTGACTACCTCAGCCTCCCTCGCCTCAGGTGACATCTCTGCAAATACCTTACATTCAAACACACGGTGGTTCTGGTTGCACATGAAACAAGTTATTTTCGGTGTTGATGTAAAGAACGATTTAGTATTACTTTGAGATCTATTGTGAACAAACTTATGATTGTTTGTATGATTATTATTTGCTTGAAAACCCTTTGTGCCACCTTGCACAGTCTCCAAAACGTCAGCTCGATTTCTCAGAAATTCATAGAAATTTTCGAGGGTGGGAGACTGTGGGAGGTTGGCTTTATATTCTTCCCACTTAATACTAGTTACACTATCTAACTTCTGTACTACAATGTATATTACAAGGGTATCCCACATCTCAGTGTGTTCCCCTAGTGTATTCAAGGCTCTCATATTCTTTGAAACATGGTCTATAATATACCTCAATGCTTTATGAGATTCCCTATTCAGAGACTCGAGTGTAAAGAACGATTTGAGATGATTATTAATCAACATATTTTTATTATTGTATCTATTACAAAGTAAGTCCCACGCTACTTTATAATTATCGACCGTAAACTCAATCGATTTTATTGTGACCGCAGCACCGCCCTCTAGGGAGGATCTGAGGTAATGAAATTTGCTTATACTGTAAATAGTTTCATTTTCGTTGATCAGCGAGTCAAAAGTGTCCCGAAATTCGAGCCATTTTGTGTAATTGCCATCAAAGCTAGGCAATTTAATTGTCGGCAGTCGTAGTTGGCTACTGCAATGATTGCTAGAATTACTGCCAACTGAAAGTCTGCGACTTGGGCTCTCGACTCGCTCGTCATACCTTGAAATTATTTCCTCAGCGCTAGAAATGACCGAAAAGAACTGATTTTCCATTTCGAAGCGTTCTTGCAAACGTCTATCTAAGTTACTTTCAGAATCATTGGTTTCAATCTGCGTTTGAACACTTTCAAAATCCGCAAAGAGCTCATTTATTTTCTTCAATCTTAAATTTATATCGCTTTTATGTTTCGTGGTTATCATTTCCCTGCTTATTTGTTCGGACGCAGTAAAAAACTCTTTAAACTTGGTAATGCGCGCCTTAATCGTCCCGCGCTTGCGAACTAACATCACCACTTCCTCCCTGCCATCTCCCACCGCCACACTGTTAGGGTCCAGCGCCGGCGGCATTATAATAAGACGTGAATCCAGGTGCAAAAATAAGTAAACAAAGAGAAGGGCTAAAATGTGCAAGCAAACCAAATTCCAGTGAAGCGAAGCTAGAAGATAAGCGAGCGCGCTGTAGCGCTGACGCTGCACGATGTAGCTGGCGTGGCTACCGCTGCGCGCTTAGCAACAATCCCGTGGCTCGCAGTAGCCGTGCCCGGGGCGCGCCCACCTGGAATGTTCGGTGCGTAGGCTTAAGCAAAGCACTAAGGATGCAAGCGAGTGCAGGGCTAAGCGAAGACTATACCTATAAAATGCTATTATATCTTTGAAAGCAAAAGATTGCGTTATAAAACTGGGACAGCTGTTGCTATGCGAACATAAATCAGAAAATATGCACAAATACACTTAAATTAAGAGTGCGATATGAACACGAAATGTTGCAAATGAAAAGAAAGCATTCATTTATTTGAAATATTAACTTGATCCGGCAAGAATTACGTGGAACTATTTTAATAAATAGGTAGGTACCTAAACAATCTGAAGCATAATACTTTAAACAGAACCTTGATAAAACAGAACAATGTTCCGTAATTAAATACCACTTGTCGTAAATAATCTACAATAATGTAGGTAGGTGCCCTTTGATAGGCCGTTAATTGTTACTTTGCAATATAGACCACAAGTAACTAGGTATAACTAACTAAATAACGCCTAAACTGCGCCGTAAATGTCTGGCGGAGGCAATAATGACTCGACAAGTCGAAACTATTTTACGTCTAACTGCAATAATTAATCACTTGTATGTACCTACTTAAATGACTTCGGTACACCTAACTGTTAGACTACTTTATTCCTAAAGAATGTTGCACAAATAAATGGTTATTACTTGCGAATACCACTAAAATAATGTTATCTTTTATTTAAGTTTGCAATCACGACTAGGTAGATTTCCAAATAATTGTACTACCTATCGACGACTGAACTGATAATTACTTATTATTTGTATTCACTGTTTTAAATACAATAGAACGGAATTACTCGTATTACTTGCGCAAACAAAGCGTCTTAGCTGTTTGTTTGCGACAATAATAATTTAACGAAATATTTTCCACTTTAACTTTCACGTACACTATGATTACGTTAATCGTTACACTATTTGAAATACCTATCCATTAAACTCACGACACTATTCACAACGAATCTAAGGGGGTGCAAGGGAACGGCAATTTATAAGGAACGGGCTTACTTCCTTTGCGAATGGTTTCCAGGAGCGATGGCTGTCCGAGAAACTTCGAGAAGATGTCCGCGTGACCTTTGGACCGATGTTATTCGCCTTGCCCGGCGAGACGCTGTTGTAGTGCAGGCACTGGATGGCTTCTTTGTTCTTTCTTTAGACTTCGCCGGCCATTGTTTGCAGACCGGGTCCTGTTGCTGGTCGCCAACTTGTCCAGGAATGGGGATGATAGACCGTGATGATGTAAAACAACCTGGACATGTAAAAAGTTTATATTAAAATCTGTATGTAAATATACGGAGCACGGACGCGTTAGCGCGCCGTGCCGTTTGTTCTGGTAGTGGGGCGCGTCGCGGCCGGCGCCGCGCCGGCGCTGATGCCCGCCGCTCGCCCCGCGCCGCTCCCCGTTGTCGCCGTAGGTCTTCACGCGGTGTTCGCGTGAACACCGTTCATTACTTAAATATAACTAATTATTATAACTCAAACGACGCAAAAAATATAATTTAAACTTAAATGCTAAAAAAAAACCCGTTCGTCCCGTACTAAGTAATAATGAGTAATTCATTAATAGTCCTTATTTGTTTTAATTTTAACTCCAACCGGCGGCAGCGGCCTCGGTGTATCGTTCCGTTCCGACCGGTGCACACGAACGCAGGTACGGGCTACGTATCTTGGCGTGTCACGTGTCACGTGAATCCGGACGCGAACGCAGGTACGTGTCACGTACTGGGCGTGTTCGTGAAATTCGTGATCTTAGTACCGCCGGGGTTAAGAGTACGTACGTACGGGTTGGCGTGAATCACGGATATCCAGAGCCCTAATTCTAACCTTTCCGGTCAACGTTGGGTACGATGCAGAGGAAAGTGAGGAGGAGTGTTGGGTAGAACTGCGACCCTACAGCGCACGAAGCAGAGCGAGCGAAGCGAACGTGCCGCGGCAGTGGCCAGCGAGGCCCCAGAACCGAGTTTTTTTACTAATACTTGTATATTATATAAGCACAAAAATTCAGGAGATTGGAGATTGTCTAGATTTTTAGTATGAGGAAGTGAAATAAAATATGTTTGGTTCTTCGTTCGCTCACGCTTGCATCTCCAGGGTTGTCACGTGCTCGTTGTCAACCCTAAAACAACAATAGTAAGTTTCTTTCATCAATATCGTGAAGAGTTAAGAGTCTTCTCAACAAGTTTAAAAACAGAAACGTAGAAGATAAAGCATATCGGTTAACATTGCTTTATCATTATCACATATTCTTTGATAACTTGAAGATTGTGTCAATCAATTTAAGTGCAGGAAATCCAAGAATATTTCTGTGAAGAAAGGAGACATTGTTCAACTTATCCAGTTGAAACACAATTCACTCCTATGTTTCCAAGAGGGGTTTCCAGATCATCTGCAATTTAATTTACATTACCATTAGCAATTGTGGGTTTAATGTCGAAGAATGTCTCTTACA
This sequence comes from Epinotia brunnichana, assembly GCA_963854355.1. Lineage (NCBI taxonomy): Eukaryota > Metazoa > Arthropoda > Insecta > Lepidoptera > Tortricidae > Epinotia > Epinotia brunnichana. The sequence continues at coordinate 636,267 of OY977945.1, read as the reverse complement.
TTGCAGTGATAGGTTGCTAGTTTATCGCCTACAAGTCCTACAACACACCTCAACCCTATCCCGTAGTCAAGTTTTGCTACATCTAGAGGAAATAATGTGCTGGTGCTATTCTAATCCGACACCATATGGTGGTCTACTTGAAAATCAAATTTAATCAACCAAAAATCTCAAATGTCTCAGGTACAGGTCACCGTTGGTTTTTTAAACGTGGGTGGCAAACAAGAATCTTGGTAAATACGTGTGTGTAACCCCCACGTGAATGTGAATGTGATGGTGGGCGGTGAAGCCGACTTCCACATATCCTCCTTGGGCGGAGGTTTCCTGACTAACTCATATGTGGGGAGAATACGGATGGGGAATGTAATGTAAACACAGATCCCGTATATCTGTACCTTTACTGTACCCTTTATTAAACTAAATACCTATTCAATGTATAACACATTAGTTATTATAAATAATGATTCTGATCTTTACGAACGGCGGAATGTAAGGGTCTAGGATACCACGGCACGGAGCTCCGTTAGGTGGCCCTGAAAGGACCTCGGTGTATCCTGGCTACGGATGTTGGAAGTTGGAACGGACGTTCCCCGTGGAACATAGAACCCACGTGAGCGTTGGGCGGTGCAAAATATCACTCCACTGAGACCTGGGGTCAGAAGGAAGGTCAAGTTTCCCTACACTGCTGCCGCTGACTAGGTGGGCAGACGTTCACTCTATACGGAGCGCGAGCAACTGCTACTCAGCTCAGTTTGCGAGGTTTTATATATGTACGTGTGTGTATTTTATTAACTTATCATACACTTGGACTAAAAATATACAACAATTAGAAGGCACATAAAAATATAAATGCCTGAAAAATAATTAGGTAATTAATTTATTTTTACAATGTTGTTTACCTACCTACTAAGTTATCTGTCGATTAGGTGCTCTCTAAAGAACACCAGCACTTTATTTAGTATTTTAAAGTCAATAATTTAATTATAATAATGCACTGACAGCACGGACCCAGACACAGAGCATAATACACAAATTATTACATGAGAATGGCACTATAAACGAATTGATCCAGTTAATTACTTACACGTGTCTTGGATCCCATATTGCAATACTGATCGCCAAACTGTTATCTCTCAATTTCTCAATACTCGAAAGAGGCGAAAGAATGCGATAAACTTATCTCCGATGCCACTATCTGATCATCGGCTGCCATAGATCATTCATTCTTTCTCCTAGTAGTTCAATAGTGGTTGTGTTGTGTTTGCGTGAGAAGTAGACTTTTGATAGTTTAGTGTTCCGGCCATTTTAGATTTAACAAAATGGTCCGGAGAAAGACCAAGTGGAAGTGTCTTTTTCTTATTAATTTAGTATTACTAAGTGTGTTTGCGAAGTCCCTACCAATAGATAGAATACAACCACTCACCGTGGTAGAGACTTCTTTCACGGAGACTGAATTACCTCGAATACCGCTAGTTCCCATAAGTGGTCACAACGAAATCAACAATATTAACGATAATGAAGATCCTACTACTACAGAAGGTAACATAGAACTTACAACTGTAGTCGATGACACAGAAACAACCACCGTAGAAGATGAGATAGAAGCTCAAACTACGACAGAATCATTAATTGTTCCTTTTGAGTTAGAAGTTAATAATGCAACAGAGTCCAATGTCGCAACATTAACAAATGAAACTCGATCTCTATTCCGGAACATACGGCCGGGGCAGGAAGCGAGACACTATAGCATTGAAATAACTCCAAATGGAAACAACTTTATTGGTCGCGCTGTCATACAAGTACGTCTTACCACTGCAACTATAGAAGACCCTATAGTTTTCCACGTTGAAGATCTTAATATCCAAACAGTGCGAACGGGAATCTTCACGGAAGTCAACGCAATTGCAGCTGATTTTGATGTTGATGACGGACTCCTGGAAATAGAACCTCAGCAAGAAGCTTCGAATTATATTGTGGTTATAGAATATACTGGAACCATACAGAATGGCTTCGGAGTATTTGAAGGCGGATTTGGAGACGCGTAATGATTGATTTCTATTTTTGACTATGCTTTTTCAGTTACAGATACACTGTTTAGTGGATTTTTTTATGAAAACAGTTGTTTTCAATAATTAACCAAAAATATTCATTTAATTATTTCAAACAATAACTTGACTTATCTGTTATCTGAAAACAACAATGATTTTATAACGTAGCTGACTTTCACAAAACTGACTATTTTGGAGATATCTATAAAAGTACCTTACACTATACAAGTATTTAACAGTATATTTTGGGTGAAAGAAAACGTCGTGAGGCAACTAGTCTAGTCCCAACGAGGTCTTATTCTCTTTATATGGGTTAGAAGGTCAGATGGCAGTCGCTTTTGTAAAACTAGTACCTACGCCAAATCTTCGGATTAGGCGCCAACGCCAACCCTTACTATACGAACGGGAAAAAATCTGGGAGTATGATGACCTATGAAAGTACCTCAGCCAATTATTTGAAGTTTGATATTTTGGTTTCAGTAACTACCTGGCGATGAATCTGCACGCGACCAACGCGCGCCGAGTATTCCCCTGCATGGACGAGCTTACGGAGCCGTCTACTATCTCTTTCACCTTCAACAACATCCAATATAACAACGTCTTCATGAATTCTGCTCTAGAAGATAACACAGTGTATGTTATATTCGATTTATCTGGAACAGTTCTTTAAAAATCGGATGATCGTAAATCTTTGGACCAAATCCAAGTTAAGCAACATACGTTATGGCAAATTAATTAAAGGAAAAAATACGATTAGACTATTTACATGTTATAAAACATGAGCTTGGCAAAATCTGAATAGGAATAAAAAGGAATCGGAAAAATGCGTTCGGGGCACTAATTTAACAAATATTTTATCAAGATTCATAGATTCAAAGAATTTATTCGCGCAGTATGCAGTTACATAAATGGTAAAAATATAATAAGACATGTCCAGTGCATTCAGCCGCAAGCAGGCGTGCAAAATATTATATCCTCTATTTAATTTAGTAAACTCAACATAAAATTTAAAATAATAATAATGATAATCATTTTACAAAGCATTGTCATATAAAGTCAAAATTATGAGAATAAGGAATTAATACAATTACATAACAAGATCAAATAATAACAATAATAAAATGTCAATAACAATAATTAAGGAGAAAGCGAAAAATAATAATAAAGATATAACATGTCAAACCAAATTCAAATATTTTTTTACACTATAAAAGCATTTATTAAAATACTGTTTTGTCCGGGTCAGAAATAAAGGTAAATAAATATCGCGTTAGACCCGGAATAAACAGTATTTAAATATGTGTACAAAGCGCGAGAGTTTAAAGTGTTATATAAAAGCATTTGTCCAGAAGCCAGATTGTCAGTAAGTTCTTATAACTATTTTCTGTCAGTAACTTTAAGTTATCAGGTAGTTTACTATAATTTAAAATACTATGCACATGTTATACACATACATTCTTATCGTAGATCATTTTGTGAGCACGTGGTTTGTAAATCAGATTCATACTTTTTTGTCGGGTCTGTCTCTGAATTATTTTTCCTCATTAAAAAAAGGGTCGTTGGGTATTTACAAAAATACACAATATCCTTTATGTATAGACAAGGTAAGGGTATATTGTTAAATTTTTGCGTACCTTATCGTCATGCCAAGCATTATACATTTAACAAATACATTTTTTTAATTTTAAATGTATCTCTACGTCGTCAGAGTTACCCCACAGAACCAGGCCGTTTTTTTCACTAAGGCCTGATTTTACGTTACTGGAATAACGGACCTATCATTGGCATAAACTTTTTTCTGGTTTGGTCGGAGGTAGGCGTCGTGTAATTTTATTGTGTGAAGTCAACGTATACATTGTTCAACAAAATTAATTGAATGAGGTGATGTACCTAATAGCGAATCTATATATATCACATTATTTCACGTCAACCTTACAATCAGCTGCAAAAATGTCTTTAAATGCATTTTAAAACCAATTGAAATAAAGTCGACATTTGAGCATGTTGATGTGAATGTGCAAGTCATATAAAACGTTCACAATTGTAATTATCGACCAATACTAAATAACTTTAATGGTTCACTGACCTTAGCTTGTCTTGGCCTCCGACACGTTATCACCGCTTGTCCTGATCTTGCAACATTTTCCATGATCGACTATTAATCAAGCTTTTTAGGGTTCCGCACCTCGAAAGGAAAAAGCGGAACCCTTATTTGTTGCCGTCCGTCCGTCCGTCCGTCTGTCAACACCCTTTTTCTGAGGAAGAAATTTATATAAATACTACTGTCCCTTGAAGCTGTGAAAAATCAAACTTCTAAGCCAACGCAATCAAAATATACAGCCGTTTATGCCGTAAATTTTCGAACCTCGCAAGGGACTCAAAACCTACAGGGAAGTAACTCAGAATCTTGAAATTTGGTACGAAGCAACGTCCTATAGCACAGATAAAGGAAAAATTGCGAAAACCGTAAATTTTTAGTTACATTACAGAAAATTAATGTCCAGTACAAACTGACACTCACTAAGTATGTGAATACGTCATACTTAGTGAGTGTCAGTTTATAGTGGACTTTATTCTATTGTATGGGGTGGTCCGCTGGATGCGGGTGGCGCAGGACCGGTCATTTTGGCACTCTTTGGGGAAGGCCTATGTCCAGCAGTTGACGTCTTTCGGCTGATATGATGATGATGATGATGGGGTGGTCCGGAACCCTCGGTGCCCGAGTCTGACTCGCACTTGACCGGTTTTTTTTATTTTATCAGGAGTCAGTTCAGAGCGTTACAAGGACCTGCACTGCTCTGGGGCATGGTTGCTCACAACTTCAACAACATCAACAACCCGACAGCCGGGGTACAGCTGTATGCTCGAGCAGGACTCTTCAACCAAGATAATCAGGCCTCAGTGGCTATTAATTTTTACTTCAACACCTTGGAGCAGTGGACCCTGAAGCCCTATAATGAAATCGTTTTGGATCAAGATGGGAGGATGATGGTTATAGCGCTGCCAGATGTCCATAAGGATTGGTACGCCTTGTCAACAGTCTGTATTTGGTAAGTTCGATTTATATTTTACTCGGTAATTCTATTCAGGAACGTGTATAACATATTTGTTGAAGCTTGTCTTGATAAAATTTGTATTTTTATACCAATCTTAAATAAGCCCAAGTAAGTGCCTAATTACAAAGTAAACACAGAGCTGTATCAAGTAAAGTTAGGCAAAAAGTAATTGAGGTTGAAACTACTTTGTCTTAATGTTTGGAAAATTTAATTACCTGTTAACAAATCAACTTTAAGATATCGCTTTCAATTTAATAACCATGAAAAATGTAAAAATAAAATTTGTATTCGCCAGGGAACCATACGTCTTGATGGAATGGTCACATTCAGTGAAACAGAGGAAAGATGCCCTGAACGAGATTGCTGAAGCAATTTCGAGGCAGTGGTACGGCTTTGTCATCTATCCTGAGAACTGGCGGCACCAGTGGGTCACCCACGGCCTGGCTTCGTATACAGCGTATGAACTTAATAGAGAAGTAAGTGAATGTTTTTCATACGTTATACATCAAACTTATCCATAAAGCAATTACTGGCCAGAAGAAACTTGAAAATTTGCACTCACAGGGGGCGATAATACAGAAAGCCTCAGATTCCATATTTATGCTACGCCTACGAAGCTAGAGGTCCTGGGTTTGAATCCCGGTAAGAGCATATAGTGGTGTGATGAACAAGCATGTTTCTTCAAGAGTCATGGACGTTGACTTTGTGTTTTAGTATTTATTTATATATATAAAGTATGTATATCGTCATCTAGCACCCATAGTTCAAGCTTCGTTCAGTTCGGGACTACGTCGGTTTGATAAGATTGTCTGCGAATCGTTACATCTATTGTTATTTTTCAGTTCCAAAGCAGTCAGCTACAGGACATCACCCTTCTGGACTTCAACACCATTTTTGTGACTGATGTGATCCAAGAGGCCCTTTACCGCGACGCCTACGCCGTGGCACAACCTCTAGAGCCTGCTAACGATATTTTCGAAGAAGATGAAATAAGAGACCATATCAACGGGCTCGGGATCGTGACGTACAAAGCACCGGCGATTATGAGGATGCTTCGGCTCATTCTTGGAAATGAGAATCAAGATTTCATTCGAACAGCTGGCCAGATACTTCTGAACAGCAGGTATCTCATATTAATTTTATTAATAATAGTTCGAATTACATTTATTATAGATATAAAACGAAGTCGCGGGCAACAGCTAGTATTAGATAAGTTTACAAGTCAATAAAACTTAGTCAAATAACCCGCCCCGTGTCATTCCGGGTGCAAAGGTGCCCATCACACTCGCCGCATTGCCGCGTTGAATCGCGATCGACAACCTTTGCAACAGGAATGACCCGGAACGGGGGTCATACCCTCTCAGTCGCAAACGGCGCCCCACTTCCGACAGGATTGCCCTGGCCTCTGAGCACCAGCATCCCATAGTCTCCACCGCAAGAGGGACAAATGAATAATTCACCAATGCAGAGTATTTGTCCCGCTTTCTAAGCGCAGCCGCCTCGGCAGCAGCTCCTGCTGCCCCAATGGTGCGACCAAGGTGCGAGGCAGTGAAAGTGCTCACACAAGTGGCGTCCCACAGCAAGCATCTACCCTTCTGCCATGGCACCAGGGTCAAGCCATCCGGCCTTTTGCCATCGGACCGGCTCAGGCCTGAAGGCTCCAGCACACATGGAATATTGGCCGAGACTAACGCCCTCCGGACAATATCATTGAGGGCATGGTGACGAGAGAATCTCCCCGCACAGCGACAGCAACTCAAGGCGTGGTGCCCGTTGCTCTCCACCATGGCGCCGCAGATGCATAAATGAGGTTCGCATACATCGCAGCCCAGGCGGAGAGCCACCGCCACCCGCATCGATTCGTCGTCAAGCAGAGTGCCCATGTGTGGAGAGGGAAGCGCATGCAGCCATGCCCCAGTCTCTGGCTTAGAAACTGCCTTCAGTCTAGCCTTATCCACTCCTTGTGCAGCCTCCACAAGATAATCCAGTGCCTGTCTCACTCCTAAATAAATATATATATTTAAATGTTTACATGGACATATTTATATCTATATTATTATTGCGATATTCTTAATTTTGTTCATTTGTGTTAATCGGTAGCTTGTTGTATTTAACATCACAAAAATGAATGAGACGTAAATTTTATCCCGAGGGTGCGACAATCAAGCACTGATAAATTTTATATTCATTCATGAAGGGTTAAAAATACTTGAAATACTTAATCACCAAGATGTTATTTTAATGGTTTGCAATGATGATCGAAAAAAGTATAACTATATATAATAGTTATTGGTATTTTATTTTTTGACGAAGAAACGTAAACGATATCACCCGTTAAAATTATTTAACGTTATATGGAACGATTTTTTAATTTTCCCCCACCAGGGCGCTGGAAACCGTGAACTCCCGTTTCTTGGCTGACGCGATCAACGCCGAGTGGCAGACGAACGGGAACGGCATGGTGGAGAACTTGGTGGAGTTCCTGGAGCCATGGATCCAGATGAACGGGTACCCGACCCTGCACGTCGGTCTGAGGCAGGGAGGCGTTCTGCTTACACAGGTATAGCTTTTGAAACTAAATGCTGACTCCACTAAACTAGACTGAAGATGTTCGTAATTAAATCGCAAGAAAATAATGATATTGAATTGAATTATTTTCTCTGTACATCATATTGACACAACGATGAAACTGGTAGATCAAAGACCAAAAGTGGGCGTCCCCAGCAAAAAACAATCAGCTAAACACTTGAAATATAAAAATAATTCATAAATAGATCCTTGTGATGCACGTCTTCTAACTCTTAGTTTGAATGCAAGTAGCCAGCTACATTAATTCGTATGTAACCCTTATCTGTTTTAACTATCATAGGAAAGATTTGGCTATAGCGCCACAGCTCAAGTAAGCTACGAAATCCCGGTGACATGGACGACAAGCATAGCTCCCAACTACGATGACAGCAACATCAGACCCATGGCCATGATGGCAAACACAATGACCATCAACATGAACTTGGACGAAGAAGATTATGTCTTGTTTAACATTCAGGGTCAAGGTAAGACCAGTTATTATAATCATCATTATATCAGCTGAAAGACTGTCTGCTGGACATAGGCCTCCCCAAAGAGTGCAATTACCGGTCCTGCACCACTCATCTTCAGGCCTCAGCAAATCAAGGTAAACTACTCATATTAAGAACAACCCTACTGGGGACCTCCACCGTACAGAAGACCGCAGCAATAGGCTTGTTGCGTGGTATTAAAATTGATAACGTCGTGTTGCTAAATGGATAGTAAACCATCAAGTGATTGTAATAAAGTATAAATTACAAAATATAATTCAAATCATAAAAAGATATGAACCTTGAAAGTATAGAAAAAAAAGTTTTTTTATTGATTGTCCAAGAGTAAATTTAAAGGAACCAATAGAATTCTTACGCTTTTATAGAAACAAATTTGTATGACAACTATGGACCTAAACGCAGTATTTCGCGACCGAAACAGCAATTTACTTCATTTTCCATGCAACGGTTAGTACAAATTGCTCGGTGTGACGTCATACTTTAAAGCCAAACAGTATGAAGCGTTTCGGCTGCTGTCAGCGAGGTCCGTCTTTAACTCGATTTTTTGGGTTTTAATGACCTTTAAATGTAGTTGCTTCCATAAAAAACATTTGTTCATCTACAAAAACTGGTTCGAATGGCATCGTAAACAAATTTAAGGTCACAAGCCCATAGTAACACGACTACTTACTTGCTTAATGGGTGAGCAAATGGTGTTGTGTCCCTGGTGGTGAGGAAGGTCGCCAGAGCTCCCGATGATGCGCTGAGAAGTTGCGCATAGTGTTGAGAATGAGGAACCTGCATTTGTATCTAGTTGTCAACTAAAAGAAAGAAAGAAATAAAGAAAGAAGACATTTATTAACTACACAAAAGACACACAGAGACAAGGAAGTAGACATCAATACAAATGACACATATTTTGTGTGTCTTCGCGGCAGTGAATCGGTCGCTGTCTCAGCATTATGCCGAGGTGTCACACAGACACCTACAGCGCTGGTTTGAAAAACACAAAGCAAAAAACGCGACACGTTCGGGAAATTAAAAAGTGCTGGATGGGTTATGGTTGGGATTTCTGGAGCGTCAACAAATAGCCTTTAAGCTGGCGCTTAAAGGTATACTTGCTAGACGCTCCTTGAATAGGTTGAGGGAGATCAGTCCAACACTTGGACTGTTGACTTTGAGTCTTTAAAAACTATCTCGAAACGCCGTGGTCCGATGCGGTGGCACCAGAATCATCGCCTTACACCTACGCGCACTCTTGGGCCATAGAAGTCTACTCAGCAAATATGCTCTTATAACGGGGTGTGGCCTAAATAGTAGTATAGTAATAGTAGTATAGGAGCAAATATTCAAAAGGACGCTTCCTTAGAGCATTTGCAGTAACCCCTTTATTTATTTTTTTTGGATTCGGAAAAAAATTGATCACTAGTTATGACCTCCAAGTAATGATTCTTGGCACCACGACATCATCATAGCACAGCAGTCGATGCAGATTTTGAGGTAACATCATGTAATGAGCCATATAAGTTCTAAATAGCATTTTTGTTTTCAAAAGATAATTTTGTGATTTTTTAATTTTTATTTCCTTTTTTAGTTTTTAAAATAAAAATTTACTTATAGCACTCCAGAAGAGCAAAACAATACAAGTAAACTTATTTTGAAGACAAAAAAAATCTAAATAAAAATATTTTTTTCAAATATATCACGTGGAAATAATTGTTCACAAGCTTAATAATCTACTGTTTAATTTTTTGCTCCTATTAATACAGGCCACATCCTGTATATGCTTAACGAATCCTTAAATTAATAAAATGCTGGCAACGCGCTTCTGATACTTTGGGAGTCGCAAGCATCCTTAAGCTATGGTGTCTGCTTTACATTTGGCGGGCGTGCGTGCGTGTTTGCCACCGGTCGTCAGTTAGCCTAGTGGGTAGTGGCCACTGCCTAAGAAGCTGAAGGTCCTGGGTTCGAATCCCGGTAAGTGAAAATATTTGTGTGATGAGCATGAATAATTATTTCTGAGTCTTGGATGTTTTCTATGTATTTAAGTATATATTATATGTATATATTAAATGCATCGTTGTCTACCCATAACAACAGCCTCATTGAGCTTACTTTGAGACTAGGACGAGCTGTGTAAGTTTGTCCCAGAAAAAAAGTCTGTAACGACTGTAAGATTATGTAAGGTAACTCACGTATAACGTGTTTAAGTTTTGCACGGGTAAAAGAATACTTGACGATTATTTTTATCTTGTGATAACAGCAAGATAAATGTGTCCACCTCATTTTATCAATTTCTACAGGAAAGAGATGAATCATTTATACAACTTTGCAAAATTGATCAAAAACTGAAGAACTCAAATATCTTCTTGAATGATCTGATCATTGACGTAACAATGTTTACTGAGCGTATTTTATGATGATAAATATATTTTTTGTTTAATTTTAAACATGTTTGCATCATATTTTTAAGAGAATCAAGCAATAATTATATTAAGTAGGTAACTATAACAAAATCAAATCAATTTTATGAAAATACCTATTGCATCTAAAACGAGTGTGGCCCATAATTTCTCAAAATCACATATTCTTAGTGTCATTTATGCCGTTCCCATAATTATTTTACCAGTGTCAAATTTTCCCAATTATTTATATTTCTGTGGCATTTTTTTTGCAATAGACTTTTTCTCCATTTATATACTTTGACAATCTTCAATCTCAAGGAACTTATTTTCAGAATACTTGTTTTTGCTTTTTCACTTTTCAACTATCTACCTACGTCGTTTGTACTCAAGAGCATTGCCCATTCCCCGCTACCTACCTATTCTACTCGAATGCAGGTCGGTGTAAGAATGACGACGAGCGAAGCGAGGAGGAGTGTTAGGAAGAACTGCGACCTTTACAGCGCGCGAGCCGAGCGAGCGAAGCGAGTGTGCCGCGGGAGCGACCGGCAAAGCGCCAAAACCGACTTTACGGATATATTTTTTCGTATAAAGTGAACCTAGGTAATCCGATGTCGCGAGGTAAAAGGTAAATTTTCATTGGTAAAAGTCAGCATTTTCGTGTTGCTGTTGGTAAATCTTAGGTTTTACAGTATTTAATAACAAAAACAAGTTTAGTTAAGTTTAGTAAAAACAAAAAATATGATGATATGAAAATAAACAGTACCAATAAGTTTTCTCAACTGGCAAATATTCTCCTAGAAAATTAAGAGACTGGAAAATGATATAAATGATGGAAATGACACTTAGAAAATGTGATTTTCGGAAATCATGGGCCACACTCTCTAAAACTACTTCAAACCAAATGATATCCAAATGTTTTAATGTCCCAGGCTACTACCGTGTCAACTACGATTTCGCTCTATGGGAGAGGATTATAGAGGCCCTGCAGGACCCGGACAACCGCGAGCAAATCCACCCGCTTAACCGCGCCACGGTGAGTCTAATCGAATTTTAATACAGTCATCAATCAAATGTTGGTGAAGTTTCACTCGCTGACTAATGAAAAGTTGGACAAATGAGGGTTGTAGGCAAACAATCGCATTGATTGATGTGATTAGTGTCCTTAGTTTCATTTGAATAAATTTTGTTGATTTGATCAGTAAGGAAAAATGTTGCACGGGTAAAAAAAACTGCTTACGTAGATTATGTTTCCCCAATTATTTATTACCATTCCTAATTGATCGCTGAGTTTTTCTTAGTTGTTGTTAACGCTACAATATTGTTTCTACTATCTTGTTCATTTTGGTAACTGCTTTTAAATTCATTGCCTGCTTCTTTTATTTATATTAGATGATTCACACCATTTCTTTGTTAAGGTATCACGTTACCGTCATATGTTCATCGTGTGATATTGATCTTTCTCGGTTTTTAGTTTTATCCTATTGCGTCTAACTTAGATAAGAAGTGGTAATCTGAACTATTTGTGAGAAATACTCACACAATGCACACAATCTATGTGACAAAATATAACTTAGCTTGTTTATTTCCTGTTTTCTTGACTTTCCCCATGCGTATGCACACCACGACTGGTTATAAGTGGCCGTGGTGAACATCACTTAAGTAAAGTTACTTGGAAATAATATTATCGTGATGATATTTTCATATTTTGTATTAAAAAGATTGAAGACTCTTGAAAAACCATTCTTGCCTGAAATAAAGTAAGGTTAGCTACATAAATAAAATATTAAAATGGATTGAAAATCAGGACCAAAAAGTGGCTTAATTACCAGTTAACAATGCAGTAGTACATAGCTCAGGTACGTATATCAATTATGTTCCAAGTCATAAGTCACACTTTGCTTATTTCTTTTCGATCAGACAACTTGATAATTTACTTTGAAAACAAAGTTTTAACCGACGAAAAATCAATCATCCCCTATTTTCCTACCCTTAGGGTTGGTTTCTTTTTTACAAATTTATATGGGACCAATTTCGGGGTATACCTTTTCCATTAAAAAAATATTATCAAAATCGAACTACTCTGTAAAAAGTTATGCGTGGTCATACATAAAAAAAATAATATACGCGTCGACTTGAGAACCTCCTCCGTTTTTTTCGTCGGTTCAAAAGGCCCCAAGATGTTATTGATACGAGTATGTGCTTCCAGGCGAGCAACAAGACTAACGCATGAAAAATAATGTTTTTGAAATTTTTACCAGAGCATACACCATTCAGACACTAAGGCTTTTCATATTCACTCATCCAAATCGTGTTCTCAATATTGTTTTACTTTTCACTACGCAGCTTGTAGATGACGCCCTCAACCTCGCTAGAGCTGGGATGCTGGACTACGAAATAGCCTTCGAAGTGGTTCTCACTATGGAGAACGAGATCGACTACGCCCCGTGGAAGGCATTTGTCAGAAACATGGACTTCTTGAGGAAGAGACTCGTCGCTTATGTGGATGATGATGACGATTTGGATCCAGACATATACCTGGTAGGAGTTTTGTTACTAATGAGATGAGATGAGATCTTTACAGATCTGGGGGCACCGCAGTGCCCCCGCCAAGTCGAGCAAAACAAAGAGGCACGGCCGTACCATCCTTTTCTCAAAGCCATTCGGGCCATTTTCAACATCTTGTAATTTTTTGATAGCTAAAGCTATAACCCTGAATTTCAGTAACATATAGGGCACAAAATGACATATTCTCAATAACAGTCAATTTGAACTTGTAGTTTAAGAACTTTGACGGACAATAGCCCTTCAAAGTTCCTTAGTTTAGTGACCACTGACTTACCTGCGGAATGACCATCATAATTCTAATAAGGTACTTCTAGCAGACCCAAATTCCAACATTTCGATACAAAGTCTATGCAAAAATATTATTCACGGCTGCATTCATAAATATGTATGTGTTCGAAACAAAATATCCTACAAAAAGAAGTAAGCTCCCTTAAAAACATTCCATGTAATAAATAAGCTAAGTCTCGAAATTCTGCCACCGTAAACAGTTGTGAGATATTTCGTAGAGTATCCGTATCCTTAAACTTTGTGACTTGGCAATCAAATCAGCCAATACTAGTTTTAGGTATGCAAAAATAAAATATCTCACAACTTTTTACGGTGGAAAAGTTTCGAGACTTGGCCTATTTTTTACATGGAATGTTTTAATGTGATCAAATATTCAGTTACAAATTGGAGGGCATAGTCTGTGACATCATTGACCTACCAAAATTAATGTAGACCTCTCCAACTTTTCTCCAAAAATTTCATTATCAAGCTGTCAAAATCAAAAACTATTAAGTTACTCGTACCAAAGACATTCTTAACAAAGTTTCCTGCCAGATTAAAGTAACTTAGTAACAAATTTCACAGAGAATGGTGCGAAGAACCGTCGGCAGGGTTGAAAGGGAGCTCGGCTTCTACCCAGACCCCCTGCTTAATGAAGAGTCCAGCGCATCCCTGACCCGAGGAATCGTGATGGACCACGCCTGCAGAGCGGGCTACCGGCCTTGCTTGGCTGCCGCTGTGGATTGGTTCTGGGACCCTGACAACCGGGATGTCGTGTGAGTATCACTATAACAGATTGTGTATGACATGGTCACTAGTAACCCTAATAACCGGGATGTCGTGTGAACATCACTATAACAGATTGTGTATGACATGACCACCAGAACCACCACTGACAACCCAGTCTGGTCTGGTTGGTGACCCTGCCTACGAAGCCGGTAGTCCGGGGTTTGAAATCCGCTAAGGGCTTAAGTTGTGTCTGGAAGAGATCTATTTTTATAAATTGTAAGTGATTTTTAAATAGGTCAAACATAAAAGAAGGCAGAAGAAGATCAGAAGTATTTTGAATTTCTGAGTCCCAAAATAGACTTAATTTTTTATAACAAGAATATACTTAAGATGTTGGGATTTGGGATATTAAGTCTCAATTTTTGGTCCTAAAATTAGGTGGAATTACGAGGAGACTGGAAAAAAAATAGGTAGTTCTTTGCTTTTACAGCACAGTTACAACACATTACTAAGTAGTTGTCCAGCACAACTTTTATCACTTTTTGTCAACACTGCCAGTATTAAATTGTGTATCTCGAGATCAAAGTAAAAACTAAAATGGTAGTTTTATAGATGTGATCATGGTCCTTAAGTATGATCAAAGTGCTTTTTTGCAGCAACCCCAACATACCACACGAAATACGGCCAGCAGTATACTGCACGATGGCGAGGGAGGGAGGAAATGACGTCATCAACGCGTTATACGCCAGGCTAGACATCGAACCGACGATGTATGAACGAGTCGTCATTCTTGAGTCTTTGGGGTGCTCTTCCGACACGGGCTTCATCTTGACGTAAGTAAAATGTGTAAGCTTCTGCCCGCGACTCCGTCCGCGAGGAACTCGTTTATATTGTTACTCCATACAAATTTACACCCCCATTTCACCCCTTTAGGGGATGATTTCCGGGATGGAAACTATACTATAATCCTGTCAATCCGCGGGACTCAAACCATCTCTAACCAAATTTCATCTAAATGGGTTCCGTCCATATATTCACTATGAAACATATCCTATGTTCTTCCCCGGGACTTTTCAAAAATCCCTTCTTAGGGGGTAGTAACGTTATATAAACAACCTATTGTGAAAAAATCAGTCTCTCAAAGTTGAGAATCAAAGACTTTTACGTTTATATAAATATAGAGAATTATATTCTTCTTCTTGGATAACTCTCTAGACAAAGAGCTCACATTTCTTAGTAAATAATGCTGAGAAAAATTATGTTTTCGCTATATAATAATTGAAAATATGTAAAGTACCTAGTCTTAAATAAGATTTAGCTGCATGCGTCCCAACAGTCCCAACACGATAAAACAATAGTGAAGAAAGTAGTTAATAAGACGAAATTATATTATTATCTTAAAATGTCAAGACCTAACTATTTTTATTATTGCAAAAATTTTGTGATACATGTTATCTATAAACGCTTAAAACCTGTAAAAATAACTATTTTGGCTCAGTGATCCAAAAAGAGTCTTGGCCTTCGAAACGACAGCAACCATCCGATCCTTCGCCACTACCTGCCAGCTTTCAGAAGAAATCATAGTTCAACCCAATGATTTTTTCTAACTCTATATAAAAACCTTGATACAAAACTTAAGTTATAAAGAATTTGATCATGTGTATTTTGTTGAACAGGCTTCTCGGAGAAACCTTGGCCGGCAACGGTCCTTACAGCGTCGAGGAAAGGAACAGAATCTTCAAATCAGTCGTTGAAGCCAGTTACGCTAACGCTAACACCGCCATCAACTTTATCTCACAACGCACCGCTGACATGAGAAGAATGTGAGTACAGTTGTCCACGTTTTTTTTTTATTTTATTTTTTAGGACCACCAACGGCTAATACATCTAAACAATACATTTGGCTTAAATAAAAAAAAAACAATTAAGATGCTTAGCCACTTATAGGTGACCACAGCTCACACAAGTGTAACATCTAGAGTAACAAAAAAAACGATCATATAAAATTAAATTAATTAATAAATAAATATTTACGCTTACTATTAGATTAGTGGATTGATTGTGGGTGAAAAGTTACAAATATGTACATTTAAATTTTCTCTATAAAAATTAAGAATGTACTTAAATAAGACAAGTTAAATATATTATATAGATTACATATGTAGATCGAATCAAGTAGCAAGTAAGTGGCAATCACCCATCAGACTCCAGTGATATAAAATATGAGACAACAGATTTTTTTAAATTACTTTTAGTATCATGGAAGATATCTATACCTCTGGAGTCCGGAATATGGTTGTATAGCCGTATCATTCTTGAGATTGGCGAGTTACAGCCCACATTGGTTATTCTGAATTTATCTCTAAACAGCTTGTAGGTACCCTTGCGAGGTAGCCTGTTTGGAATTGCTATTTGAATATGTTTTAACAATTCCGGGCAGTTTATACCACTGCTGTTGACTACCTTATACAAAAACATTAGGTTTATCCCTGTACCTGGGTTATGATACAATAATTCTGCCTAATCACACGGTGAGTTAGGCATCGGCCTTTACAGGCAAGCTTCGGAGCTACACAATCTAAACTATCTAAAGGAACCAAAGCTGACGGTCCGGGGTTCAAATCTTTATGTGATAGCATGAATATTAATTTGTTTCTGAGTCTTGGATGTTTTCTACTTATGTACGTATTTACATATATTAAATATATCGTCATCTTGCACGCATAATACAAGCTTTATTAAACTTAGGTACTATGATGAGGCTAGTTATATTTGTGTAAGATCATCTCCTACTGAATGGATATTTATTTTACCCATATTAAGAGCAAATCCTCAATGTACTCGTACAATAGCATAATGTTTTGGTTTCTGCAACTATTACCTACCTTATTTGTATAATTTGATTAAAATATTCTTGCATTTTATCAGGTATGGAGGTGCTGAGAAATTAGAAGAAATCATTTGGCATCTAGCTGAAAACATGGCTGATGGAGACCTGAGTATGGATGTGAGTATTAACTGCAGACACTTAAAAACTTTTTCACTCATTTATTTAAGAATCACGTAGATTTCATATTAAATATTCCCTAAAAACTGTTCACTCATTTCTTCGAGAATTCTGTAGTCTGAGTTTAAATCTATACATAGAGGGAGATTTAACAGTAACTTTTCATAATGTGCCTTTGACTGATCGAACGAGGTAGCGAAGCAAACGAAGAAAATCGTTTGAATGTCCAGATGACCCGCTTTCCCGCTGTTCTCCTCTACAAGTCGCATTTCTCAACCGATTCGCGTGAAGTTTTGTGAGCAGATTAGTTAATTATATACCTATTTTTGTCGAGTCACTTTATAGAAATAAAAAAAGCCAGGCTCCCGTGTTTTACAGATCACAGAGCCAATAGTAATGTAACCAGTTAATGTGTGCAAACGATACGATACCCACCTCATCATAAATCGTACAAGTTATAGGGCAGTAAACAGGGGTTTACCGGCTGCTGATCAACCACAGTATACCCTTAAGTTTGCCTCAAAAGATTTAACCTTACGAAAGATGGTATATCGCCAAGATGATCTGTATTATCACATCAGAACTCACCATTGGGCAAATCCATGATCGAAATCGATAAGAAGGACTCGCTTCATTATATTCACTGTCTAATTTCTGTATCGGTTCGGCCTTAGGCCTTCGGTTTGCCTCAAAAGATTTAACCTTACGAAAGATGGTATATCGCCAAGACGATCTGTATGGTTATATCAGAACTTACAATTGGGTAAATCCATTTACACAATTCATTATATTCACTTGATATTCACTGTCTGATTTCTTATTTTTCAGTTCCAAATCTGGGCTAACTCCATCAACAGCAACCTCGACGACTCAGAACTGGCCGCCCAACGCGCCAGACTGCTGGTGAACGAGAACCAGAATTGGGACAACGCTCACCGCGACTACGTGTACGAGTGGATAGACGACAACGATGCCCCGACTCTCGCCGTTTCCCTAGTTCTAATATTGGGCTCGTTTTTACTTACGATATTCAATCGTTGATTGTTTTCTGTAGCTTTAAGGTACGCCCACACCGCTGCTTAAAAAACGGTCACGGAACGAAATCGCAGTGACGTGCCGTAAAACGCAACTGTCTCGTAAATGCAGCGTTTTTTACGCAACATTTTGGGAAGTTCACGACGAAAATCTTTCGTATGGGGAACGTCACCATGCGGCTGCGTATATTGAACAGCAGTGTGTGGGAGCATGCATCAAAAACGGTGCGGATACGCTGCGTCACTGCGTTTCCGTACCGTTGCCGTATTTTAAGCAGCGGTGTGGTCGC
Organism: Epinotia brunnichana; assembly: GCA_963854355.1. Taxonomy (NCBI): domain Eukaryota; kingdom Metazoa; phylum Arthropoda; class Insecta; order Lepidoptera; family Tortricidae; genus Epinotia; species Epinotia brunnichana. The sequence goes on along the minus strand of OY977945.1, from coordinate 617,810 downwards.
ACCTTTAATCTTACGGTTTTGATATTTTTTTCCGGTTTCGTAGTGAAGACATATTTTCAGCTTAGCATTACAAATTATAAGTTAAGTAAATTTAAATAGGCTGTTAGATAAAAATATACATTATGATGGAAACCAAGAGAACGGAGGAAACTCTTTATTATCTTATTGGATAATATTTGTAGTTTCAAGATTGTGTTTAAATAAAGAAGGCACTGTTTGTCAGTTTTACCTTCTCAACGCCAAATACCACCACTTATTGGAAGCCAATGACGGATTAATCCGTCAATAGGTACAGCGCGACAGCAACCTACATTCATTGACATAAGGTTTAACTCCGCACTAAAAATGTCTTGTTAATGTAGCGTGCTTCTCTTTGACAGAGCGTTGAAAAGGTTAAACTTCAAGGACTACCGACTACAGTCAATAATTTCGTCATTCAAGGTTTTTAAGTTCATGATGCCAACTAACAGTCTTTGAATTAGTGATTTTCAGATTTTTCATTATAAATTATGTCACCGAGCGAGATAACTATAGTGACACATCTAGCTGTCAAAATCTACCAATTATGATTGGTGGATTTTGACACCCAGAACTTTCACCACAGTGGCGCCATTTAGTTGACATCATGCACTCTGAAGAACCTATGACATAGCTACATCGGCGTCATATTAATGTCATTATGAAGATAAAAAAAAAACAAAACAGCGATTTATTTGAACTAGAACAATTGGTTTATACCAACATCTTGTTACGTGTTTTGTAATAGGATTAGTATTTCATCAGAATATTATTTATTTAATATTATAATTTTATCTTGTACAAATTATGCCAGAATTGCACAAAGTGAATATTATTCGTATAAAATTGTAATTAATCTTAGTATTATTATTGGGTATAAGTATAGCGTTAGGTTTTTTTACTGCATTTTCACTCACAGTTTTTGTATTTTAAGTAAATAAGTAATAAAATAAGTTAAAGTAGTTTAATAATTTATTTTTAACATAATTTTACCACTAAATTTGAAGCAAACGCGTCCTCTTGCTTCAGATTTGGTTAGTTTTTTAATCAAATAAGTTTTATAAATAACATAATTATTTAAAATATAAAATTAAGAACAGTAATATTAAGACACATTTATTTCTTTAAAGCTATAAGTACTATAAGTCGATATTCTGAGTATTTATGTGTAATATGTACATATTGCATTATATTATTATAATAAGAAAAAATACAATATAAATAAAAGTTTAGTTGTAAGAATGCTTATTTCGTCTTACTTAAACCTTATTTTTCATATAATTTATAAATAAAAAACAAATGAATTACATTATTCGATGACTAGATACAATAACGGCCTATTGAGGCATTCAGAGTCAAATATAATAAACATTTATGTATGTTCTAGATCTAGACAAAGCACTTGGATGACTGATGCTGACCTCCAAATAGCATTTAGTACTCCAAGTAGCAAGTTAAGTGGAATAAGGCACATGTAGATTGTCATTTTTATATTCAAAGTGTACATCAAGTTAATGTTATCGCTGTTATCAGTTATTAAGGTTGTGGCAACCCAAAGTCTTACTTCCAGCGATCACCCAAGTAAGTACCTACTGTTCCTTCGTACCTAGTACCTAAATGCAGTGTGCTGACTGCTTAGTCAAGTGATGTTGCCCTCGGGTCGTGATAGTGTCTCTTTCTACCGTTTTAGGATATTATCGCAAAATAAATTGCAGATTTACATTGTTGAGTAGGCACGCGGACTCTTTTAAAGTGTTGTACTTATCGATATTATAAAATTTGACACTAATAGTCACATTGCACAATATCCTGAAAATCTCGAAATTATAAAAGCCAAACTCATTAATCTCATTATAAATGCGCTAACTATTCTAAAGTGGTGGGTGGCAAGGGGGATTAGGTCAAAAGTATGTTTTCGGGGTTTTTCATCGATTCAGTTGCGTTCAATAGTATTAGTTGTAGTTCAGATATCGATCTGAGGTCGAACTAAGTGGCCGCCATTTTGAACTTTTTTGTTTACTATCCGATTTTATTCATAATTGAAAACAGGGTCCGAAAGGTCTATTGATAATTAATAGCAATCTCAGTTTAGAATTGAAATTAGTGGCCGTCATTTGGAACGTTTTTCTTTTTTGAGCGTCGACACTCTAATTTCCGGGGCCGTAATAGTGTGCAATTTAACGCTTTTAAGCCCACATCCCTATTTTACATCTTGGAATGTGCTTTCCTTTAATTTTCCTGTGTGCTTTCAAACATTGATCCCGTTTAAAATATGGCAGTAACTAGGTAGGCTAACATTAAGCTGGCTATAGAAGCGTGGATGGACGCCGTGGAGTCTGGGACGCCCGTGCGCGTTGCCTCTGCGGTGGGCTTCGATGATGGCTGTAACCAAAATATAATTTATAGCTGTACCTTCTTTACAATATTGCATACAGGGTGACTCCTAAGTCGCGAACTGAATAGTACATTACTGCAGACGCCGGGAAAGAAGCTTCGTAGCACTATCCGGTCTATACCTACTCACCCGGCAAGCCCTTTTCACGGCTTGGCATGTATAGTGCTTTTCTCAAACATGCAATGAAATAAATAAAAAAAACTTCAAGAAATCAAACAAATTTTCATAGCTGAACTCCGTGACCATTGCCACAAATTGTGAAAAGAAATTTAAAAAAAATTACTTCCCGGCCTAGGCCTTCGATTTCCTATGAAATTCCTTTACAGTTTGCTCTCTTCTTCTTCCGCCTGAAACGTTATACTTTGAAGCCTGTTATAACGCACGGAATGACGAAATTTCATTGCATGTTTGAGAAAATATATTTTTCCAAGTCTTAACGTACCTAACTGCTGCCTAGAGTGATAATTAGGGCAAAAAGACAGCATATTCTTTCAACGATGAAAACTATATTTCTATGTTATTTTATCACTAGCTTTTGCCCGCGACTTCGTCCGCGCGGAACTCGTTTATATCGTAACTTTCTCCCCCCTTTTCACCCCCTTAGATGATGAATTTCCAGATAAAAACTATCTTTAGTAAGGATGCTTTGGGAAGGCCCCGGAATTCAAAGTATCTCTACACCAAATTTCATTTCAACCAAATTAAGGAAGAAAAGTTAACAGACAGACAGAGTTACTTTCGCATTTGTAATATTAGTATATATTGTATAATGGAAAGGGTCATTATGGCTGAGTTGCATGATTTTATAGATTAGCTTACTCCGAACGCCTTTTTTTACAAAATAGACTCCGCCGCAAACTTGGTTTCTATGACCCGCCTCACCATAATAGATGCATGTAGGCTTTTTTCATTATTATTTTGCATATTTTCATATCACACGGCCGTAAGGACCTTTTCTACTAAACCGTAGGACTAAATTAACTGACTTGTAATTTAAATATTTTATATTAAAAATAAAGATACGTCAACAAAATGTTACATCTAATAGTTTTCAAAATAGCCATAATAAAACGTATTTTTTACCCCGTTTTAGAAAACATCTTCGAAACTACCGCCATAAGGAACCTTTACCCTTGGAACGTCACATACATATATTTACCTATATAATGAACCTATTCCCCAGGACTCCCAACTACCGCTATATACCGTAAATGGGTTCCATCCAATTTTTCACCCGCTATTTCACCTCCTTAGAGGATGATTTTCGGGATAAAAACTATCCGTTGTTATGACAACGGGTAGTTTTCATCCCGAAAATCATGGAGAATGCCCCAGGACTCAAGCTATCTCTATACCAAATTTCATCTAAATGGGCTACATCCAAATTTTCACCCCCATTTCACCCCCTTAGGGGATGATTTCCGGAATAGAAACTATCATTTGTCTTTTTCCAGGACTCAAACTATCTTTCAACCAAATTTTATCAAAATGTGTCACAAACAAATTTTCACCCCCAATTACACCCTCTTAGGGGATGATTTTCGGGATAAAACTATCCTATGTCCTTCCTTAACTATCGTTATACCGTAAATGGGTTCAATCCAAATTTTCATCCACCATTTCTCACCCCCTTATGTGATCCCCTTATTTCCTCATTTCATGTGTTCCGGAATAAAAATTATTCTATGTTCTTTCCTTGGACTGAGACCTCTCTCTATACCAAATTTCATCTGAATGGGTTCTATCGAAATCTTCAACCCTCATTTCACCACCTCAGGAAATGATTTTTCGGGATAAAAACTATGCATTGTCCTTCCCTAGGACTCCTTCTATATCTTTACCAAATTTCATCTAAATGGGTTTTATCCAAATTTTTACCCCCTATTTCATCCCTGAGGGGATGATTTTCGGGATTAAAACTATCCGTTGTAATACTCCGGGACTCAAACTATCGTTCAACCAAATTTCATCAAAATGGGTCACAAATAAATTTTCACCCCCAATTACACCCCCTTAGGGGATGATTTTCAAGAGTAAACTATCCTATGTCCTTCCCCAAGACTCCAAATCGCTATACCGTAAATGGGTTCCATCCAAATTTTCATACCACATTTGACCCCCTTAGGAGATGATTTCTGGACTAATAAATATTTTAAGTCCTTCCCCAGGACTCTTAACTATCTCCATACCAAATTTCATCTAAATCGGTTCTATCCAATTTTTCACCCCTCATTTCACTCCCTCAGGAGATGATTTTTCAGGATAAAAACTATGCATTGTCCTTCCCAGCGACTCCTTCCATCTCTATACCAAATTTTAACTAAATGGGATTTATCCATATTTTCATCCCTATTTCATCCCCTTGGGGGATGAATTTCGGTATTCAAACTATCTATTGTCATTATCCGGGACTCAAACTATGTACGCGAGGGCATCGGACGACGGCAAAGGACGGGGCGTTTGAAGGGCAGATCGGGCGGCTGCGCTCGCGCACCGCCAGTCAGCGAGCCACCTCAGCGTCAAGCGCATGTCGCGCAGAGCTATTTTGTCATTAATTTCGTGCTTGTGAAATAAATAAATGTATTAAGAAGAATATTACATTTTTATTGTCCTGCTTGGACAATAATGGCGACCGTTGGAAGAAACTGCAAATAACGTGCAAGTTCAAGCTGCATTTTAACCGTTAAAATAACGGAATTTTACCGGCTCGCTGACTCACCGACTCGGAAGAACAAAGGTTGCTGCTGTTTTTTTGAAATACTGGCTTCAAGGATCTACGTGGTTGCCTGCAGGTCTAACCCGAGGGAAGTACGCCTATTTTACCATTCCTTTGTTCCGATCCCCTTTTATAATTTGGCTTCGATTTGTGTGACGGCATCTTAAGCGTTAGGTTCAATTCCTAATCTAGCTTGCCTAAAAGACAAGACTATTAGCTGCACGCAACGGCCTGTGCTTATTTCTATTTGGTAAATAAATTCTTCTTTTTTAAAGCGTCAGGATAGTATCCTGATCTAGCTTGCGAAGTGCTTATTTCGGCGAATATTATAAAAGACAAGACTATTAGCTGCACGCAACGGCCTGTGCTTATTTCAATTTGGTAAATAAATTCTTCTTTTTTAAAGCGTCAGGATAGTATCCTGATCTAGCTTGCGAAGTGCTTATTTCGGCGAATATTATAAAAGACAAGACTATTAGCTGCACGCAACGGCCTGTGCTTATTTCTATTTGGTAAATAAATTCTTCTTTTTTAAAGCGTCAGGATAGTATCCTGATCTAGCTTGCGAAGTGCTTATTTCGGCGAATATTATCGCATTATCCCCTTTTATAATTTGGTTTCGATTTGTGTGACGGCTTTCTTGCATCTTAAGCGTTAGGTTCAATTCCTAATCTAGCTTGCCTAAAAGACAAGACTATTAGCTGCACGCAACGGCCTGTGCTTATTTCTATTTGGTAAATTAATTCTCCTTTTCAAAGCGTCAGGATAGTATCCTGATCTAGCTTGCGAAGTGCTTATTTCGGCGAATATTATCGCATTACTCGCATTTATACGCATGTTAAGTATTAAGCTGTATTATACAGGCATTACAGTGCTAATTTTAGTAAATCAGAAAGTTATTTACAAATCCGTTACGTAGTTAAATTTAAAATTTGTAGTAACGGTTCCTTTGTGTGCAATACGTGGCTATTCCATATTTTTGTACAAGAGTTGCCTTATTAAGCTGTATTATACAGGCATTACAGTGCTAATTTTAGTAAATCGGAAAGTTATTTACAAATCCGTTACGTAGTTAAATTTAAAATTTGTAGTAACGGTTCCTTTGTGTGCAATACGTGGCTATTCCATATTTTTGTACAAGAGTTGCCTTATTAAGCTGTATTATACAGGCATTACAGTGCTAATTTTAGTAAATCGGAAAGTTATTTACAAATCCGTTACGTAGTTAAATTTAAAATTTGTAGTAACGGTTCCTTTGTGTGCAATACGTGGCTATTCCATATTTTTGTACAAGAGTTGCCTTATTAAGCTGTATTATACAGGCATTACAGTGCTAATTTTAGTAAATCAGAAAGTTATTCACAAATCCGTTACGTAGTTAAATTTAAAATTTGTAGTAACGGTTCCTTTGTGTGCAATACGTGGCTATTCCATATTTTATACAAGTTTGCCTAATTAAGGCTATTACTTAGTGTTTTCCTTAATTATTAGAGATTTTGCTAAACAATAAACGGAGATAACCGTGCTAAATCCCTTCTTAACGAATTATTGTAGTTCAAATATCTTATAGCGATTTGCCGACTATTTCAGTGTTTGATCGGGACCGGCGCGCTTAAGGCGTTCTGTTTGCTGGGTGCAGCCCGGGTCCGTAGCAGCTCCGCGCGCACCTTGCTGGCTAGCTGTGTGCTCGGACGGAGTAATTTTCTATGTCGGGCGGTCGCGGCTGAGACTGGATTTAACTGGTTTGAGATTTAATTACTTACTTATTTCATTGTCGTTAGCGCCTTCGATATTTATTGTTTGAAGTTATGGCACCACCGGAAGGGGCAAAGTTGGATGTGCCGTCGAAGGTTGATGATTTGTCTAAGCTTATTAAGCAGCGCGGTAGTATCAAAGGCCGGCTAACTAAATTCAAACTTTAAAGGTGCAAACAATGAACTGGGTAAATTTATTAAATCCAGTCGTCAGTCTATAACTAATTTTGCTAATGATGAAGGAATTAAATTCATGTTTAGTCCAGCTTATTCTCCCCATTTCGGAGGGATCTGGGAAGCCGGGGTTAAGTCGGCTAAGTACCATCTTCGACGTATTGCTGGGGGGGCTTCCCTGACGTTTGAAGAGCTAGCAACGCTATTTGCACAAGTCGAAGCTATTTTAAATTCTCGACCCCTAACGCCTCTTTCGTCGGACCCCACTGACCCAACTCCTTTGACTCCAGGGCACTTCCTTTGCGGGCGGCCTCTCACTTCGGTACCGTCCCGACCTATTACTACAAAGTACCCCAACAGATACGAGCGCATAGAGCAGTTGAGGCAGCACTTCTGGGACAGGTGGCGACGAGAATTCATAGCAGAGCTCCAACAGCGTACGAAGTGGAAGACGCGGCAGCGAGAGCTTCGAGTCGGGGACCTCGTCATTTTGAAGGAAGATCAGCTACCTCCTCTTCAGTGGCGCCTAGCACGCATCAGCCATCTATACCCTGGGAAAGATGGCGTCAACCGTGTCGCTGATGTCATCACCAATCGGGGCACAATAAGAAGAGCAATCAACAAAATGTGTATTGTTCCTACTACAGACGTTGTCGAAGGGAAGAATGGTTTACCTACCCATTAAGGGCAACAAATCCTGAATTCTGTAGATAGGACTCATATCAAATCACACCTGAAGACATACAAGAAAAAGATACATGGGAACAAATCAACTACTTTACTCCATCGGGTGAACTTCACCGCAACGACTATATTGCAGGTTGTCGAAGGGTTGACTAGACCTATATCCTAGACCCGCGAAAGGCAACACAAAGAATCTCTGCAATTTATTGTTGAAAGCCAGTCTTTCAACGCCGGGACGATGTACGCGCGGGCATCGGACGACGGCAAAGGACGGGGCGTTTGAAGGGCAGATCGGGCGGCTGCGCTCGCGCACCGCCAGTCAGCGAGCCACCTCAGCGTCAAGCGCATGTCGCGCAGAGCTATTTTGTCATTAATTTCGTGCTTGTGAAATAAATAAATGTATTAAGAAGAATATTACATTTTTATTGTCCTGCTTGGACAACTATATCTATACCAAATTTGGTCTAAACGGAGTCCATCCAAAATTTCACCCCCCATTTCACCCTTAGGGGAAGATTTCCAGAATATTAACTATCCAATGTCCTTCCCCAGAACTTAAACTACCTCTAAACCAAATTTTATCAAAATGGATTACATCCAAATTTTCACCCCCCCCCCCCCCATTTTACCCACTAAAGGGAAGATTTTCGGGATAAAAACTATCCTTTGACCTTCCTCGGGACTCAAACTAATTATATACCAAATTTCATCCAAATCGGTGCAGAGCGGTTTAAGTAGCTCTATACAAATTTCCACCCCCCATTTCATCCCCTTAGGGGTTGATTTCCAGGATAAAAACTACCCTAAGTCCTTCCCTAGGACTCAAACTATCTCTATACCAAATTTCATCTTAATCGGTTCAGCCGTTTTCACGTGATGCGCGGTCACATAAACAGACAAACAGATAAACAGACAAACAGACAAAAATTCTAAAAACTGTTGGAACGTGTTCTGTTATCGATTTTAAGTATCCCTAGCCAATTTTTTTTCGAATATCTTCCATGTACAGACTTTCGACCCTCTTCAGCTTTATTATATGTATAGATAACTCTTGTTGTCCCTACAGGTTTTTTATGCAGTTGACACATTAATTCAAATTCACATTAAAAAAATATTTCGGACGTGTACATCCATATTTTTGGTTAGTAACAATAAAAAACAATTATTAATGAACTAATGTTAGTGGACACAAATTACAATGATAAGTAAAATATTAACTAAGGACTAAAAAATGCGCAGCCTAGATTGCCCATTCACATAAAGTTGCATCGAGTGGTGCTGGGACGGGAAGTAGTGGCATAAGGTACAAGTTTTGGTATCGGATGAATTCACTTGGCACAGATGTCATATACGTAAAGCTAAGCTAATTAAGCCCGGTAGCCATCCACCACCCCCTGGAGGGTAGGCAGGGGGGGCATTCAAAGTTACACGCCGCCGCGCTTCAGAAAAAAAATCGTATTAGCTTCTATTTACATAACACGTCAAGTGTGGTATCATTTTCTGATAAATCAGGTATAAGGAATTCATTTTTGAGACATTTAATGTATAGTTTAGTAGAAAAAAAGAAAAATATTGACGAATATATCACAATCAGTTTGCAAAAATCTAAGGACTTCCCAACTTTGCGGCAAAACTAGAAAAGATACACGAAAGTAATTTACACCACAAATGATATCTAGCATTTTAGCTTCACATTTAATTTTTTTTATTTTTAGATAAGAGTAAAATTGGAAAATTTGTGCTCAAAAAACCAACAACGCAAAGCGAGTTTCCCTACAAGATTAATTTTATCAAAATTACAATTTTCCAGAAACCAGCACGAACTTTTAGTTTTAACTAAGAACTAAGAACTGAAATTCAATTTTTTTTTTTATCAAACCCATACGTGTATCTTTGGATAGTTCTTCAAAAATGATATTGAGGTATCTAACATCATTTTTATCTAAACTGAATAGTTTGCGCGAGAGACACTTCCAAAGTGGTAAAATGTGTCCCCCCCCCCCCCTGTAACTTCTAAAATAAGAGAATGGTAAATCTAAAAAAAATATATGATGTACATTATTACTATGCAAACTTTCAACGAAAATAGGTTTGAACGAGATCTAGTAAGTAGTTTTTTTTAATACGTCATAAATCGTAAAAAGCAATTTATTTAACGGAACCCTTCATGTGCGAGTCCGACTCGCACTTGGCCGCTTTTTTTTAACTTACTTATTAGTCAATTCAGTACTGAATTCGGATGTATTTTTTAAATGTTTGTTACCTCAGACATCCGTCATTTATGAGCCGATTCGTAAAACTATTTAATTATTTAAAAGTTTAAGCTTCCAGATGACGTATTAAAAAAAACTACTTATTAGATCTAGTTCAAACCAATTTTCGGTGGAAGTTTACATGGTAATGTACATCAGATATTTTTTTAGTTTTATCATTCTCTTATTTTAGAAGTTACAGGGGGGGGGACACACATTTTACCATTTTGGAAGTGTCTCTCGCGCAAACTATTCAGTTTAGAAAAAAATTATGTTAAAAACCTCAATATCATTTTTGAAGACCTATCCATAGATACCCAACACGTATGGGTTTGATGAAAAAAATTTTTTTGAGTTTCAGTTCTGAGTATGGGGACCACTAAAACTTAATGTTTTTTTCGACTTTTGTGTGAAAATCTTAATGCGGTTCACAGAATACATCTACTTACCAAGTTTCAACAGTATAGCTCTTATAGTTTCGGGAAAAAGTTGCTGTGACATACGGACGGACAGACAGACAGACAGACGGACGGATATGACGAATCTATAAGGGTTCCGTTTTTTGCCATTTGGCTACGGAACCCTAACAAGGAAGTTGTACATTTTGAGATATGAAAATGGTACCTCCTGTGACACAGCTAGTCAATTACTCTTGGTTTTGATTAATGATATATAAGGAACTATTATGTTGAGGATGTACCATCATTGAGGAATCCATAAGTATCTGCGGTCTTCATAATCAGTTCCGCTTCACCAAATTAGTGGTTTCCGGGAGTAGATACACGAGTCTTTAAAGTACATGCGTGCCATGTATAATTGAGGAGTTCCCTCAATCTCTCATGGATCCCATTATCCAATTGAATTTTTGGTAACAAGGAGACCAATCTGGAAGCATATACTTTCAAATAAATAAACAGTTGTTCGAATCGGCTCATAAATAACGGAGTTCTGAGGTAACAAACATTTAAAAAATCCATCCGAATTCAGCTGGTCGAACACGTAACGCAGTGTACGCGCGTCAGGTAGATTTAAATGTCACTTTTTCTATGGAAAAATGACAGTTAAATTGTACGAACGCGCGTTCAAAACGTTACGTGTTTACCCCCCAGAACTGAATTGACTAATAAGTCGGTTAAAAAACAAAGTAAGTAGTTTTATGTACATTTTGAGATATGAAAATGGTACCTACTATTTAAACATAGCTAGTCAATTACTCTTTGTTTTGATTAATGATATGAGGAACTATTGTGTTGAGGTAGGTAGGTACCTTATAAGTATATTTATCACGAATGACACTAAATTATAACTTACAAAAGCAGTGGTGCTCTCTGTAAGCGGCATCGGTTTTACTCCAATCGGCAATCTGTATATCAGTCGCTGCTCGTTTTCTCTGAAATTAACAAAGTTACTTACATTAATTCGTTAGGTACGCCCAAAGACGGCGGAGGGGGAAGCTGTAACGATTACATCGCCCGACGTAGCAATATAGGGAACAGAGTAGGCAGCTGCTGTCAGTTACTTTGCTTTGAACATAATAAACAAACTAAGGTCATTAAGTAGGTGTCAAAGCGGACCCGGAGCGGAGCGGTCCTTCAGGGCACAAAGCGGACCCGGAGCGGAGCAGTCCTTTAGGGCACAAAGCGGACCCGGAGCGGAGCGGTCCTTTAGGGCACAAAGCGGACCCGGAGCGGAGCGGTCCTTTAGGGCATAAAGCGGACCCGGAGGGGAGCAGTCCTTTAGGGCACAAAGCGGACCTGGAGTGGAGCGGTCCTTTAAGGCACATAGCGGAGCCAGAGCGGAGCGGCCTTTAGGGCACAAAGCGGACCTGGAGTGGAGCTGTCCTTTAGGGCACAAAGCGGACCCAGAGCGGAGCGGTCCTTTAGGGCACAAAGCGGACCCGGAGCGGAGCGGTCCTTTAGGACACAAAGCGGACCCAGAGCGGAGCGGTCCTTTAGGGCACAAAGCGGACCTGGAGCGGAGCGGTCCTTTACGGCACAAAGCGGACCTGGAGCAGAGCGGTCCTTTAGGGCACAAAGCGCACCCGGGGCGGAGCGGTCCTTAAGGGCACAAAGTAGACCCGGAGCGGAGCGGTCCTTTAGGGCACAAAGCGGACCCGGAGCGACGCGGTCCTTTAGGGCACAAAGCGGACCTGGAGCGGAGCGATCCTTTACGGCACAAAGCGGACCAGGAGCAGAGCGGTCCTTTAGGGCACAAAGCGGACCCGGAGCGTAGCGGTCCTTAAGGGCACAAAGCGGACCCGGAGCGGAGCGGTCCTTTAGGGCACAAAGCGGACCCAGAGCGGAGCGGTCCTTTAGGGCACAAAGCGGTCCCGGAGCGGAGCGGTCCTTTAGGGCACAAAGCGGACCCGGAGCAGAGCGGTCATTTAGGGCACAAAGCGGAACTGGAGCGGAGCGGTCCTTTAGGGCACAAAGCGGACCTGGAGCGGAGCGGTCCTTTAGGGCACAACCGGGAATAAAGCTAGGAGGAACGCTAGGAGGGTGGGTCATTAATCCGTTTAACTAGAAAAATTAATATTTACATATTATATTTCTAACGTCACAACAAGATACAAAAGGGAAACAAATAAAAAAGCATTTCTCCGAGCCGAGCCGTTTTGCGTGACTTCGATAGACTATGTAGAAATGTTATATGTGACCTCAATATTAATTCCAGCCGGTCGATCACGTAACGCATTGTACGAACGTCGGGTAGGTCTAAATGTCACTTTTATATGTAACATTGACAGTTAAATTGTACCGACGCGCGTTCGGAACGTTACGTGATTACCCCTCCAGGTCGATCACGTAACGCATTGTACATACGTCAGGTAGATCTACGAGTAAATGTCACTGTTTGGTAAAATTAAAAATGAATTGTGCTAACGTGCGTTCGAAAAGTAAAGTGATTACCCCTCAGGCCTAAATGATAAAAAATAATTATGGTAAAGACTTTCTTAATGTTTTAAGAATGAAATATGTATTTATGTAATAATTAAAATTAATATGATCCCTCAGCACGCACGCAACAAGGTGCACAGCAATTTAAATCTGCTTTGCCTTAAGGTTAACTGGTTAAGAATGCTTTATATCGTTAAATCCACCTTTTTAACATAAGTTATACTTTTGTGCAATAAAGTGTAAATAAATAAAGGTCGAGGCGGAGCTTTTAAATGAGACCCTTAATAAAAAACACCTAAAAAAATGGAGAATATTATGCTTTTAGATGAGACCTTACTTAAAACAAATAAAAAAATGGGTTGTGCTTATTCTAACATCCCACCGCTTGCCGCAAGCAAAAGATTACTCACGTCAAGCGCCTCGCAGTTCTCCTGTCCTCGTTCTCGAAGCTGGTCAGGTTCTCTGTTCTGAGCTGGTACGCCGCTTCTCCGTCATTGTGGAGAACATCGTAGTAGCATGCTTGCCGGGAGTCAGGGTCAAGTCTGGAGAGTGAAATGATCGTGTGTTATTTTTAGTGTTCTGTATCAAAAAAGGTCCAACGGAACATTTATTTAAATAGGTATGTCTAACGTGCCCGCAGTTCCGCCTGGCTTGGGTACCTATATGCCAATTCCTCATCTTCTTTTCATGTGGGAAAAAATAAATAAATGCACTATTATAAAAATATAATACTATATACACTTCGAGCCTTATAGATACAGAATGAAGCACCTAGGTTCTCCAAACACACTACGGGACGCAGTCAGCAACACCAAGGCACTCACCAACTTTCTAGACGAGCTGGGGTGGTTAGAGTAGAGCCACACCGCCGTTTCACGTAAAATAGGCACAATGGATATCGACTTGCGGAAAACGCCCAGTATAACTAACTAACACTTCGTGCCCTCAATCGGACAGAAACATCAAACAGGGAACCCTGGCGGCCTTTAGTATCGTGTCAGAGTTTGCCAACTTTGGGTGTACCACAGCAGTTAAGTAAGTAAATTACACTATTTCCTACCCTAGGTGAAACCCATCTACTACCTTTACTACGTTTACTATCTGCTTAAGGACATAGACCCTCACTGCTAACACATCAGGAGCTCTTAGAAGCAATTTTTAGCCACTCTTCTTTCTATTGCCTCCTCAAACTGACGGTACCCGCCACCGCTTCATGGGTGTCCAGTTCAGGAGGAGCCACCCAGCACCAAGAAGATTGCTGAGAAGATAAGCGACCCAAATCTACTTTTTACCGACCTGTGATGCCTATCCTTTGCCTGACGAGTAGACCGCTGCCCCATGCTTGCACATAAATTGGTGACATCTTATCAGAGGGCAACTTGCCACTGACCTGTGATGTGTTTATGGTTGTGTTTCTGGTGGTGAGTAAGGAAACCAGAAAGCGCTGTGTTGATAGTATGGGAGCTGCTTTTGTCTCTTAGTTCTCAACACAACGAAACCTCAAATCAATAAAAGGCTCGATTGTGATTCTTCTGTGCCAAGCGTCCATAAGCGATGGTGTCTGCTTGCCACCAAGCAGGCCGTGTGCTTGTTTGCCACCACCGTAGTATAAAAAATGTGTTTGTGCGAATTGCTCAAAGTGTGAGTTGGGTTTATTTCCATTGACCTGTGATGCCTGTCATTCGTCTGTTCGTAAAGGCCTCGAACTCGGCGGAGACACGGCTCATGCTGCACGGAGCACGCGAAGCTGATGATGCTGCTCCGGAACAGCCGGGTAAGGGGCTGCTGCTCCAACTCTTGTACCAGGGACGAGTAGACCGCTGCCACGTTCTTGCGCATGAATTGCTGAAAGTATCATGAGTAGATTTCAGAGGTCATAGGCGAAGTTAAGGCGACGTGAGTCCGCTGACTCAGTCACTTGGATAAGTAAATAGGCCGTATAAGTAAGTAAGCCGTTCCAGATACCGCGGGAGTAACGAAGTCTGCAAAGCTTTTCCTCCCTCAATGATTTTGATTCTGATTGCCTTGTAATGTGTGAAAGACCAAGATGCTCTTTGGTTTATCGAGCCAAATTACTAAATATCATGAGCTGGGCTATCTCCAAATACCTAATGCAAAGGCATATTTTTGTCCGACTACGGCAGAGCGGAAAGGAACGGATAATAATATGTTTTAAGCAGTCTATGTTTGTATATACGTATGTTCCATGGTAGCGTTTAAAATACTGAACCGATTTTGATAAATGGGGTGTCAATCGATTCTAAATAATGATCCGGGTGACAAACGCTACCTTTTGTACAGTCGACGCCAAAAATATGTTTACACTTTTGGCGTCGACTATACGAAAAATAAAAATATGATGGCTGTCACATACAAAACAGTGACTGGCTTTGAATATAAAAGTTTGCTATCATAACGTGTAGGGAGTCAAATTAAAGAGGAGAAAATTTCGAGTTCATAAAGATATATAGTTCTGTTAGTTTACAAGTTTTTGAATTTTGTTAGTCATTATAATAAAATTAAGAGCTTGCCGGCAAATAGTCTCGTAACTTGTACGGAAGCAAAGCTATGTTATGCTCTCATAACCATACGTCGCACTACACAGCGGGTATTATGCGGGCGCGTCAGTTGGTAGGTAAGGTTAACAAATAAATCAATCAATTTTCAAGTTGTCAGAAAAAGGTATTAGTATAGGTACCTAGTATTTTTAACCTAGTATTTGTACTACGCAATTCCGAGTACCTATTAATTTATAATGTGCGTAAGGTAGTGGTAGCCGAGTGTACGGAAACAATTCTATTTGAAATAAAACAAGTGATACAATATTGAATACTTGATGAAGTAGTATATAATTAATGAATTTATTCAACATTTTTGGCAGTCAAGTCTGCTAGTAAAAATCTATTTCAAATTGGAGAATGTCCTCTCAACATCAAGTGAAGTAATTAGCAAGTAGTTACAGCGCTCAAATGCTGCAGTTTATTTTTAATCACGTTATTTGTGGTCTTAACTTGTGATGGGTTGAGTGGGAGGTTTTTGCACAATACATATGTAGGCAATTTAAGATTGGTTTAATTTGTATTGTTTATTATTACGATATAACGGGAATAAATACTAGGTAAGTTACAAATAACTCATAAGAAGGCTCAAAGTCACTCAAAGGGCAATGGAGAGGGCTATGCTGGGAGTTTCTCTGCGCGATCGCATCAGAAATGAGGCTATCCGCAGCAGAACCAAGTTAACCGATATAGCCTTCCGAATTGCTAAACTTAAGTGGCAGTGGGCGGGGCACATTGCACGTAGAACCGATGGCCGTCGGGGCGGGAAGGTTCTCGAGTGGCGACCACATCGCGGAAGGCGCGTCGTGGTGGACTGATGACCTGGTAAAGGTCGCGGGAGTCCGCTGGATGCGGGTGGCGCAGGACCGGACATTGTGGCAGTCTTTGGGAGAGGCCTATGTCCAGCAGTGGACGTCTTTCGGCTGATATGATGAATTTACAAATACTTAGTACGTGTAGGTACTCGTAAATTTAGATGTATTTTTTGTAAACCTTACCAACTGACGCGCCCGCAAAATGCCCGCTGTAGTGCGTCGTATGCTCATAACACTAGGACACTATTCCATCAAACTGAATGATAGCGAAATTATATTGACAAATCTTGGAACAAAAAAGCTAAAAGAAGAATACAAAAACCATCAGTACCCGCCACTCTTCATACAGCGCCCTGCTGAACTTGCAGGCAGCGTCCTTAGTCTTCAGCAGCTCGAACCCTGCGATGGCCGACTCCCACACCACAAAGCTATTTTCCTTCTCCAGGTAGCTCAGTATTTCCAATGCTAGCTCGTAATGCAAATCTCCAGCGGTGTAGAGAGCGAATACGTCGTTGACAATCTGAAAAGGGTTTGAAGACGATATTATTTGTCGAAAGTGTCGGATTGGAACAGCACTAGTATCTTTCTTCCAGTGGCTAGCAATATACACATCTCTGACTACCATCCTTGGTAATGTTTTGTATCTCTATTGAGTGCCTATTCAGAACTAAAGCCTAGAGCCCGATACATAGATAACCAATGTTTGAGGGTTTGCGTGATTAATTCAGGAGCAGCAGACGGGTCTCTTCAATTATTGACTTACACACAATACTTTCTAGAGCCTAAATATGAGCGGAGCTGCAGAGGGGTAATCACGTAACGTTCCGAACGTGCGTTAGGACAATTTAGCTGTCATTTTTCCATATAAAAAGTGACATTTAGATCTCTGACGTGCATTCAATGCGTTACGTGATCGACCTGCAGCCTGCAGGTACGCAACGTGATATTTTGTAATAACGCGACATCATGCAAAAGTTATCAACGGAACGGCAATCGGTATGCTAAAAACACAACACGACTTTAAATAGTTAAAATATACTCACGAATCTTTAGATTTAAAATGTACCGACAGATTGTGGCACCCTTAGTTATTAAGTTTCGAAGACGAAAGAAGATAGCAGTACTTAGGTCAAGTAAGTACTGACCTGAGCACGGTTTAGCTCGTGGGTGATGGTGTGTTCCCGTCGCAGCGTCGCAGCGATCAGCTTCCAAGTCTCCACGTCGTAGTTGACTCGGTAGTATCCTGCAAGCAGTCCAGTCACAACGATTTAAAAAAAAATAGATTTGAATAAAGGTAAAAATAAGTTTCTGTCAAAAATTTAATTTTTTGATACAAGCTTTTACTGCCGACTGTACTTTTCTGCATACCATCATCAAGTACTCATTGAGACGATTCTAACGAGCCCAAACTCGATGGGGTTGTGTCGTTTTATTGCGGAGTTCCTATGGCCACCTTCCAGCTCCAGCATCAGATCAGCTCCAAGTCATGCAATATACATAATGCTTGCAAAATTTCAGCACAATTGGATAACAGGAAGTGACTGAAAAATGGATTGCAAATTTTGACGGACAACTTACATACTTACATACGAACAGTGCAAGTTAATATAAAGCTTGTAAAAAATAAGCCTTACTGGTGTGCCGTTCCTGGGAATATACCTAAAAAAGGGAATACAGAGGAATTTTGAAGTTGTGTATGTTTATATATTAATATTTTGATATCAGTGATTCCATGAAAACTTAAACCCTTGATTTTTTTACCAAGACATTAAATAAACAGTGTTATTAATCCGCAAAAATAAATTCCATGTGCTCCCGGAAATATTCGCATTGTTCCTGGGAATATTCCCATAGTAACAGTGAATATTATCCTAGTAGAAATAAAAACAAATTGTATGAGTATCAAAACGTATCAGAACGTATTTTATGTTAATAAAGATGAAAAGTCAAAATTAGTATACAAATGCAGTATTCTTTGTTTACAATTATTTAAAATGTAATCGTGATAACTTCCCCGTAAAATTTACACGAACATAAATATTTAATAAAATAATTTGTTTTGTTAAGAGGTGTTGTTACCGTTTACATTTATCGTTATTTCATTGTTCTAGTATCTCTTTTTCATTCAACTAAATTTTATTCCTTTGTAGTAACATCATAATAAATCCACATTTTACTTAATTGGTAGGTAGCAAGTAGAAATTTCTAGTTTTCGACTCTAAAATTGCAAAGCAAATGCTTTTTTCGGCTTTGCTAATAAACAAACCTGACCTCTACACGTCCCCTGCGCGTGGGCAGCGTGGTAACAGACGTTTATAGCACCGGCAAGGACGCCTCTACTGTCTAGGTCACTAGAATAACAACTATGACGGGTACTCGGGAATAAAGTTATATTTATAATTTGCAGAATAAAATTTATGGTATGGGTTTGGAATGCTTTCAATTATTTAACTTAGCAATAGTGTGTGGCAAGCCCAGTGTTGGAGCCAGTATTTTTGTTGTAATTACTTTGAAGTTTGAAGTCTGTGTTCAATGTCATTGTACAGTCGAGTTCTCCAATATCTATACAGGCAACCTTTCAAAAATATCTACACAGAGTCTTTATTGTTAGTGACATAAGACGCATGTGTAGATATTTTTGAAAGGTTGTCTGTGTAGATATTGGAGAACTCGAAGTATTATGTAGACAATTTTAACGCCTGGTATTTTGGTCATAGCAACGGAAAATCAGATATCATGTAGAACATTGCTTAAATAAACTATGTGATGCTCATTTAATTACCCGACTGCCTCACAAGGAGGGTTATGTTTTTCGAGCGTATTATTTATAGTTCTATCCTTTTTTATACATTTTTTTATTAGAGTTTCTGTGTTGTACAATTTAAAATCTGGAAGGCTAAGGCAATAGTTGTCGAGAACGCGCAGTTTATCCCGCGTTCCTTAAGTTAGTTATAAAGTTATAATATAACAATTTTATTCCTTACCTATAAGACGTATGTATGTATGTAAGTATGTATGTATGTAGGTGGACAAGAAAATTATATTTCACGGGCTACACTCCAAACGGCTTGATGTATTTTGGCATTAGAGATGTCGTTGGATTCCTAATAAAATGGTAGGAGTGACATAGGCTATAATATTTGCAAAAAAGCTGTTGGGTATTTTGTTTTTTTTTTTTGGACTACTGGTACAATCAGCATCAAAAGTAGCTACGCAATCGAAGACGTCAAAAGTTCTTATTCCCCTTTTAATAAAGACTTTTGACGTAGACTGTACTTGTTTTATTAAAGTTGTTTTACATTTGGGTTTGAAGCCAGCATCTTTTATTATATCTATTCTATCGAATCTTATAATATTAGAAAGAAAAAAAAATTAAAAATGATTTATTCGAAATCTTAAAAAACTTTACAGATATGCAGGCTGGTGCCTCTTTTTAGGCAATCAAGAAGCCTACGAAGTCGCATCTGACTAGGTTACAAAGCTCCAAAGACAAAGGGTTAAACACTTTGAAATAATGTTTATGTAGACACTTTATTTATCTTTAGCCCACGACGGAAAAAGAGGGGTATTATAAGTTTGACGTGTCTGTGTGTCAGTGTGTGTGTGTGTGTCTGTCTGTGGCTTCGTACCTCCTAAACGAAGCGACCGATTTGAATGCGGTTTATTTTTAACTGAAAGCTGACGTAATCGAGATGATCCTTAGCTACGTTTTAACAAAATTGGTTGAGCCGTTTTTGAGATATTGAACTTTAAAATGAAAACATCGGGGGTTCTAAAATGTTTCTAAGTAATAGTTACATAATTATTGGAATGCTATCCGGGCACTAAAACAAATATGTAGGTACATAGTTTACGCTTCAAATACATGTTTTAAGTGTGATAAGAGATATGTACAGTTTACATTTTTCACTCATCTCTGAGAGCTCTGTGTCAAGTACAACGAAGTATGGGTACTAATGACAGTAATGACGATTTGACGAAAAAATCATTGCATACCTGAAGCATGTCGGTTAAGGAGGATCCATCCTCCATCCAAGTTCTCCCTGAAGGTGTAGACGGGAGTACTGATGAGGAACCGAGGCTGGTGGCAATTATAGCAGTTTTGCTGATACTGGGCCACGTAGGAGATCGGGATCAGGTACTTAGACTCGTATCGGAAATCGTTGGTGAATGAAAATATCCGCTAGAAGAAAAAAATATATGTAAAAAGATTTATCATGATTCATGACATTTGTTACAACAATTTCGTTGCTTTCGTTGCCAAGCCGAAAATGCAGAATTTATATGGATGGCTACACAAACAAAACACCCGCACAGTACGGCTGCGGCGAGCGAACTGTCAAGTGCTCGTAAAACATGGCTACCCACAGGCCACGCCCCCTAGTAAATAGGTAATTCCCTTCCCTAGTGGCCAAAAGAAAAATCAGAAGCCAATACGCAACGGCCGCAATTTTGTGGCTCGGACAATATTGTATTCGATCATCACGCGAACTCGCGTGAGCGGCCACTACGTATACAGCCGCTTCACGCGAGTTCGCGTGATATGGCAACCAACGTGTTAATAATTGACATATTAAGCTTAAGATTATTATAAGTATGGAAAAGAGCAAGATAAGTGGTAAAGATATAATATTGGTATGTTATAGATGTATTGGGTAGTGGAGCATTTAAGTGGAGTTTGCTGCTCCTAAACAAACCAAAATTATTCTGATGGTTGAGGTAACCCAAAAAACGAAAAACATTTCACCTCATTTGATTGACGACTGGTCATATTCAGGTATTTTTTAAAACAGCGGTAAAAAGAAATATATGTGAAACGAGTACGAGTTATTTCTAAAGAGCCTTAATAGGTTTTAAAACACACACGCTAAGAGATACACTGGCACACTGACCTGTTTCAATGTTATAACATTGGGTAACCTATCCCTAGTATCCCTGTACACATGTACGTCGATGACCGGATACCCCGGGTTATGGAACCAGGAGTTCAGCACCATGGAAGAGGTGGTGCCGTTTGAGAACTGGTGGAAGCACTCTACGGTCTCTTTGTCCAGGTTGATCATGAAGTCTTCGATGTTGATGTAGGAACCTCTCCTGGGGTAAGAAATGTTTTGGTTTACGTTTTATCTGCATTTACAGAAGGGATTGAACAGTTTATTTGATCGCAAAGTTTTGAAAGCTTCGGAGTTTTTGTAACTGAAGATTTTCTTATAATTGCACCAAAAATAAATGTGTATCTGTATATTTTTTCTGTTTTTTAACTGAATCGATAATTATAATTTGTATGATTGTGATAATCTATCGGTTTAGCCTTGTGTGTGTGTATGTGTTTGTGTGTGGTCCTGGGTTCAAATACCGGTCAGGGAAAATATTTGTTTGATAAGCATGAATATTTTGTTTCTGAGTCTTGGATGTACTTACTATTTATTATTTCAACATTAAAGTTGTCTAGAACCAATTAAAATACGCCTTATTTAGTTTATTAGTTTATTATGTGGCTAGTTTTGTTTGTGTAAGATAAGAGATACCCAATATTTTTTATTAATACCAGAATCATCACTTATTTCTGCTACCGTAATTAACAACTCAGAAAAGTTGAACCCCCCCCACCGATATTTTCATTTCAATGTTCAATATCTCAAAAACGACTATAGCGATTTTGTTGAAACTTAGCTCAGAACCATCTCGATCACGTCAGCTTTCGGATAAAAAAACCGCATTCAAATAGACATATTCGTTTTGGAGCTACGATACCACACAGACATACAGACACACAGATACACAGACACGTCAAACTTATAATCAGGGTACTGTTGCGGCTGCCGCGACACTGTAGTGCGTCCGGTATGTTCGCGGACGCGCAAGTGGACGGTTTCCACGCGACACTCCGCAAGCGCTGCGCCGCGACGCTCCGCAGGGTGCGCGCCAGCCGCCACAGTCTCGAACGTGGTGGCCGACAGATGGGACGGTAGCCTACTGAGGCACTGGTCCTCCCTTCATTTAAGTTTAAGGCCTAACATAGTTATATAAGTCTTCTAGTACATACTAACAACCTATGGATCCTTTTTAAGTTGTCCGAAATAAATGCATTTTATTTTATTTTATTTATTTATTTATAACATCCCTCTTTTGTCGGGGGTTAAAAATAATGTCACTTGATGAGCATCTATATCCGAAACTCACCTCATATTTATATATTTCACCAACGCCGCATGGAACTTCTCCGTGCCAATCCAGTTCTCCACCATCCACAGCAACGCGGCTGTCTTCATCGTCACCAGCTCTTTATGTCTTGAGGGTATATCCACGGCCAGCGTTCTGTTGAAGTTGATCAGCCCTGGGTTGTTGTGGTACCAATCCACGTTCATCGCCTTGTTTCTTGTCTCAAGCCCGTAAAAGCCGTAAGGCCAGCCCTTGGATGATTCTCCGCTTTGGTGGTACTAGAGAAAAGACATACATCTTGATTGTTAGCTGATTAAAGAACCAGTATAATTTGTAATTTAAGCTTATAACCTAGTCGATATACAAATGTTATTTTGATGTTATTCCGTTTTCAAGTTCTTCTAACCAAATTACCATGACAAGAATCAACCTACTTTTCCCAAAAAGAAATAGGCGAAGTAAGTAGCCATTCCTTCTTTTAACCACTCCTCTCTCCAGTTAGTCCTTCTATCTTCTCCTGGGTTGCCCAACCACACTCTGCAGAGCTGCTGCGTGAAATCAAACGTCATCTTCTCGATTTGTTTGATGCTGATGAGTTCGGGTGAATATTTTAATCTGTAGTCTCTGGAAGAAAGAGTGAGAAGATTCAAATACATAATAAGCAAAGACTTAAGTCTGTCAGGGATGTACTTAATTGTTTTCGTTATCTTTCAAATTACGTTTCTTGCACGAATATTAAAAGAACACAGATTATTGCATGGTTTCATAAAGAACAAACTGTTGTCCAATGATCCAGGCGAATGATACATTCTTTGATCTGTATTTTACTTCTATTGAGTTTGTGTTTTTCCTTTTCTGGATTCTAAAATAGCAACATTAAGTGTTAAGGGTTACTTTGGGGTGAAGGTTTCAAAGATATTTCTAATAAAACAGACCAACAAACAGATTATTATAAAAAAACCGGCCAAGTGCGAGTTGGACTCGCGCACGAAGGGTTCCGTACCATTATCTATAAAAACGGCAAAAAAATCACGTTTGTTGTATGGGAGCCCCCCTAAAAAAAATATTTTATTTTGTTTTTAGTATTTTTGGTTATAGCGGCAACAGAAATACATAATCTGTGAAAATTTCAACTCTCTAGCTATCACGGTTCTTGAGATACAGCCTGGTGACAGACGGACGGACGGACGGACGGACAGCGAAGTCTTAGTAATAGGGTCCCGTTTTACTCTTTGAGTACGGAACCCTAAAAATGCGTTGTATAGAAGTCTTACCCATTAGTCCAAAGATTCCAGCTGCCAATTTCATAGCCATCCAAATCAGAAGGCACGGCAACCACGTTAATGGGCCCATTCACGATAACCCTGTTAATATTCGTGTAGTCGTGTATAAGGTCGATGATCGTCTTTCCAAACTTGAGGATGAAGTGGTATTGAGGGAGGTAAGGACCAGGAGCCCATACAACGAGGGTGTCGTTCGTGTTCCTCGCTCGAACGGAGATGTTCGAGAACTGAGAGTATACGAAACCGACTTCGTTCAGGGATACTTGGGGCGACGGCATGTGCTCGATGAAGATGTAGCCTTCTTTGTCTCTGGAATTAATTAAACCTGGATTAGTTATGGTAAGATTGAGTAGTTTATTTGTATACCACGTGTTAGCGTTATATAATTGACTAATTATTATTATGATTTTTACCTGGAAAGTGCTTTATTAATTTAATATAAATATATATTATACTGGCAACACCAACTTTCATGTCATTGGCCGCTTCCCCTGATTGGCTGAATAACCACCAATCAGGGAACGCAGAGTAGATAACTGTAAAATAGTGGGGGTAGTAAGGATCGTCAGGGCTAGGAGACGGACTGGGAGGCAGTCGTTGTTGGAACGTCGAAGTGGTAACTTCTTCTAAAAAATAGTTTACTAATGTGGTGAAAGATAGTGCGGCCAGAAATAATTTAAGGTGAGAAGTATTTGTTCAATTAAGTGTGATTATCTTTATTGTAATGTGCATATTTATTTAAAAAATAAATGAATATAAATTCGCTTGGTGTTTCCCTTTCACACGTCGGTGGCAAACAAGGGTATGGCCCGCCTGATGGTAGTAGTCACCACAGCCTATGAACGCTTGCAACTTCAATGGTGTTCAATAGAAAAAATGTAAAGTGTTTTTAAGGGATTTTAAAGTATCTCATAACATAATAGAGTAAGTAGGTACTAAAAATATGAACTAAACTACATTTGTTTTTTCAGTGATAGTACCTATTAAAAAAAATTGGCAGTAAACGTTGACTAACAGGCATGTAAGGTAAACGCCCTAGTCCTTCTCGTCATATAACGAGCTGTTTCTTCTATCAGATTTTACCGTGGGCACCCACGCGATGGCATCGACCGACGATCTAAATGTTGAGGAAGAGTACAGACTCAGTGATTTTATTTTTACAATAATAAATAACATGGCATAAAACCTTAATAGAAAAACCTTGTTGACGCAAACCTACGTGAAGATTAACCATATTAGTAACTTAGCAGACTTTTATTGGACTGTTAACATTGACACTGCCTACACTTATTATTTCTGAACGACCTCTATGGATTATGGTTTATAGTCTTGGAAATCGTACCTCATAAATATTTCCGTGATTTTTTTATTATTGACAATATGCATTTCAATGATAAAATAAAACTTGCATGAGTTGTGTCACCAACACCATTATCTTTTGAGTGTAGGTCATACAAAAAAGATCGTGGGAAAATACACTTATACGATTTTTCAACTGCCTCTTACGTTATTTCATATTCCTGTCTGTTTTTTTTCTAGTTTTTTCTTGAGGCACCCTCTAAGGTCCAAAGGATATAACAAAATTTTATTCGGTTATCTTTTAAAGAGTATTTAAAAAAAAACATATGTCTATGGCCTATGGTGATATGGTGATGATGATTTTAAATATACGTAATAAGTAATTGATATTAAAATTTTATTAAAATTATTTTTTAATTGTTTTTGATACATTTTTAATTTTCTATTTATTTATATTTAATTATTTTAAGTCTCTGTAGTATTTTTCCGAAATTCTTGTAAAACCGTAGTGATTTCTAACTAAAACCTTACTTTTATTTACTAGAGACTAGAAAGGAAGATAAAAGGAGGAGCCCACGAAAAGAAAATTGATTCTACTTAAGCGTGAATTTGTTCATAACAAAACTAACATTGATCATGGCTATTCAAAACCTGGTAGTTCAATGTTTCATTGACACTCTAAAATGATTTAATCTTGACATAAATCCGATCACACTTGTCCGTGGGAGTCAGTTCACTTAGCAAGGGAAAGTTGACGTTTTCTATTTTGGTCAAATATGGTCATATGGGATTACACGCAGTCATTCTAAAAGTAGTCTGCAGACCAGTTTTTCCGTTAAAGCTATATTTGCGCAGTCCACGTCAAAAATATGTATACATTTGTCGCCTTACTGCAAAGGTCTAAGGTGTATAATTGTAAACGTTTCTTTAACGTCTACTGTGGCGGCGAAAAATAAGTCGTAGGATTTTCTCTCCATTGATTCCTATAGAAGGCCTTGAGAAATATGCTCACCAGATGGGACATTGATCAAGAGTTTTGTTTTCTTTTAATATGCTATGGCCTTGTTCAGTGAACACGAACTGGCGGAAAATAGTGTTAAATCGGGACAAGTGGCGGCTACACGTGTCGGACACTCGCTTTTGGTCGGTGAGCCACTGAAGTTAGTTAGTTGTTTTCCTTTGGAACTATGAACGGCTTAAGAAATATACTTGAGGGTTCCATAAAAATAACACAATGGCAAATGACAATAAACAATTGGTTTTAATTTCTAGGTAGACAACTAACGATAGCACTCTCATAGCGCGAAAGTTATAATGTTAATGTTGTGTATTGTTTTGTAGTGTCTCATTAATTGTAGTACTAACACTAGATATTTAAGTTATTGTATTACCTAACCCTATGGTCTTCTAGTCTGAAATAAATAAATATAATAATAATAAGAATAGCAGTTTCTTGGAACATTGTTACTTATAATTATGTCGAACCGGAAACTTACAGGTAACTGTCATTGTGGCAATCATCAAATAGGAGACAACATTAAGGATTAGCAAAAACATTGACAGCTGCCTGGAGTAACATCACACGGTTGCCTTTTGGATTTGGGGATGGGAAGTTTTTTTTATTTATCTCTCGGTCAATGCAAAAACGGTAGGAATGAAGTCATCACAGCGGTAAATTAATATTCAATTTAGAACAGAGGGGTGGTAACGAAAATTTTCGGACGAGGGTTAAGACAACTCAGCAGTCAATTTCTCATTCAAGAAGTTACTTTTAGATTTCCCAAACGTACTTAAGAAACGTTATGCATTTGACTACCAGGTGAACGTCTTTTCGAAAACATTCCATGCTAGACAGACGCTCAGTAGACAGAATGATGCATTTGTATAGAATGGAAAAACCTTTAAAGTGTTATTTATTACACTACAAAGATAGTAAAGTTTCATGATGTTACTTGACCGCTTAAACACAAATAACTAATACATTTATGCAATGATTTATACAGGGCAGTCATCGATATGATCGTAAATGTTATCTGCAATAACAAGAAATGCTTTGAAGGAGCCGTATTACAAGATACCGGTTTTAAACTGAAAGACTGAAATTGATTACATTGGGATTTATAATAAATAGTTATAAGTTATAATATAGGGTGGAAATAGATTTGGGTCAGTGAGGGCAGCTACCAGATCCCGTGTTGCTAGGTGAAAATGGTCTAAGGAGACCTTCCTTCGATTTCAAATTAATGAAGATTGGCTTTTACAGATTTTGGAAAAACATACAGGGTGCGAGGAAATGGTCATTTTTGACAAACTTTTTTTTTGATGCCAATCGATCCCATTGCTATCCAGGATCAAAAGCTTGTATACAACATCGATTCCATTTCTATCCAGTATCAATAGTTTCCTTGGGGTCAACTTTCGGTAATGTACAAAAAGCCAGAAATTAAAGAACTTTTTCTTTTCCATAGTAAATGTATGAAAACGGTTTTCTTTCATTTCTGGCTTTTTTGTACATTACCGAAAGTTGACCCTAAAGAAACTATTGATACTGGATAGAAATTGAATCGATTGACATTAAAAAAATACATGTAAAAAAAACTTTTTTCATTTTTATACAAATTGTATGGGGAAATTTTTTCTCGATTTATGGCTTTTCTAGTCGGAAATTTCTTTTTGGTCCCATACAAGCTTTTGATTCTAGACAAGAATGGGATCGATTAGCATGAAAAAAAAAGTTTGTCAAAAATGACCATTTCTTCGCAACCTGTATGTTTTTTCCAAAATCTTCATTAATTTGAAATCGAAGGAAGGTCTCCTCAGACCATTTTCGCCTAGCAACACGGGATGGTAGCTGCCCTCACTGACCCAAAATATATTTCTACCCTGTATAGGTACTATACAGAGTGTTTTTTTTAAATGGGACAGTATGGGGAAATCTGAATCTAAAGGAGATAGAGGAAAAGT
Organism: Epinotia brunnichana; assembly: GCA_963854355.1. Lineage (NCBI taxonomy): Eukaryota > Metazoa > Arthropoda > Insecta > Lepidoptera > Tortricidae > Epinotia > Epinotia brunnichana. The sequence goes on along the minus strand of OY977945.1, from coordinate 589,839 downwards.
GTCCAAGGAGACATTAGGTGTTTTTTTATGTAAATATATACCTATAGGTTTATTTGTGTTCATTACGAATACTGGTCTGAATACTTTACGATTGTCCAGCGCCAGGCCGTCATGTTACGTTCCGATCGCGCGTTAGGTCAATCCAACTCTCATTTTTCCATATAAAATTTGACATTTAGATCTACCTAACGTGCTTGTTATATATGTATTATGTTTATTAACATACATAAGCAGCATAACACAGTCAAATTATTGGCTTATATTTGTATTGTAAGGTGTAATCATTGATATTTCTTTATGATACTCCCGTTTGAAACGTTTATATTCATATTCATTTTATTGGTAATATAAATTACAGGTCAGGTTTACTTAAATTAATTCACAATAGCAGGACAACTTTTACAATAATAATGTATATTAAATAAAATAATCAATATGTCTAATCGTCTATTAATAATTTAGATAACATGTCAATGGTTATACCTAAGTCGTTTATGTTACACATCTCAAGACGTTTTGAAACATTTGAAATACACTAAGTGTAAGTCTTACAAATGGACACCGCTAGTATTATGGCCGCACATTTGCTGTCACTTGTGTCCCTATTTGGCGTACAAGACGAGTTACCCGAGCTGTGCCCGCATCGGTGTCAATTATCGCGGTCTGGTGCAGCGTATGGTCAGCAATTTGTATTATTAGCGCCTTCGAATATAGCCTTATCTTTAACTAGCTCATTGAGTTTAATATCATGGGGAGGTAAAGTTTATTAATGAGTTTGGATGACGGATATTATAACCATGTCACCCCGATAATCATCAATTTGAATCGCTCACATTCATAAGAACATACTATTCAATGAATTTGTAGACGACTCAATTGGATTATTAGTAGTACTACTACTACTACTAATAATTCAATTGAGTCGTCATTTTTTTATTTGTTTGCAATTTGCATACTACCTACCTATAAAAATAGTAACCATGATAAAAATAGTAACTATGATAAAAATAGTAACTATGTACAGATAAAAAAATCACTAATGAATTTCAATAAAGTTAACTAACGAATCATGAAGTACGTTAAAGTATTGATTATTCGTAATATATTTTGTTATTTGTTGCCACTATTGCGTCGGCGCCATCTGACAGTACCACCAACATCCAGTCCCAATCCTTATTAGTACAATTGGAATTCAATTTTGGGTACTGCATGCACCTTGTTAATTCATTCTACTGTCAACAACCATTTTGGATTGACCACAGCCGTTTAATGATCACGTTTCTGATGATTACCGTCAATATCATTATTGATAAATTACATTTAATCGTGCTGAGTACTTAGCAAGTGTCTGCTTGGCTCTATGGCTGATTTGGAGGATTGCTTGTGGCGTCAAGCCCTCTGTTTTATGTGATTTGTGTAAGAAAGTTTAAAATAGATGAATTACATTGTATTTATGTTGGTAATTAAGCCACTTGTATGTGAAATATTCTATGATGCGTTTGCGTTACGCAATGTCAAGGTCATTTGTGAAGTATTTTTCCAATGTATTATATTACCAATAGTATTATAAATACGTTTTGAAAATAGCTAGTAGTACCAGTAGTAGAATAAGTAATAATACTATGCCATTATTGTATGGTAACTAAGTTTAAAGCAGTCTCAAACCTAATTGAAACAACATCACTAATCGATGAACTGTAAATGTCCTTTCCGGTCCTGTAGCTCTAGTATAAGTTTTATCGATACATATACGTTTTCGAACGTGTTTGCGTTTAGCTTCAATTTGTATGACAACGCGCGGGTGTGTACAGCTGGCATTAGGTACTAACCTAATGCCAGCTGTACACACCCGCGCGAGTCGACGCGAGGCCGAGATACACTGCCGTCTTTATATACGAGACGGACTGTGAAACTTTTGTAATAACGTCAATGTATCTCGGCCTCGCGTCGACTCGCGCGAGTGTGTACAGCCGGCATAATAGTACCACCAGTACGTCTAGCACAAGTTGCTGCTAAGTTGTGTCGCGCGCGACTCAGCGACTCCTGTCTCACTCGTATTGTGCAAATTAGAAAGAGGTGGGTAGATTCTCTCGACTCGCGTTGCGCTTGTTGTGTCAGTTGTGCTAGCCCTCCAGAGGCGATGTTTGCGTTGCCATACAAATTGAAACTAAACGCAAACGCGTCCGTAAACGTATTGTATCGATACAATTTATACTAAAGCCTCTGATTCAAACTGTTTCGCGCGCTCATCTGTCTTTAAAGGTGGCAACTGACTTGAGTATTTACAAATGCTCGATGCGAATATTCACATCGAAAAAATGCTTACTTCAGTCACCACCTTAAAGACAGTAAAAAAATATGGCATGTCTCACAAAGGTTGACCCATACCGGGATTCGAACCCAAGGAGTGACCAGTACCTACTGCCACTAAACTTAGGGTCGTCAACGTAGGGGTGCTAGGTCGGGTAACCTCCTCGAGTGTCTGGACTCTACCGATTCCTCTTGATTCGGTTGATCCGCAGGAGTGGGTAGTGTCTTGGCCGGTGCGCCCTGGAGACAACGGCAAGTGATAATTTAGTGAACCCTAAGTTATCGCTTGCTGGTGTTACCAATAACCCGACACGGGGGGGTCGGGGGGTTCCGCCCAGGGAATCGCAAGATTCCCCAGGTGCGGCTTGAGGGAGAGGCCATTGCCGTTTGCCTGTGTATAATAAATAACGGACCCGGAACCCTGACAAATCCTCTGCTATCAGAGGATTCATGTGAGGCACCGGGGCTGCGACGGCCAGGCCGGGGCCGAGTTGTGGCTGCGAGGGAGAAAACCTCTATAAAAAGTTACAAGGGGACCTGAGAGGGTGAATCCGAGGTCTATCACCCTCTCCCGGCGTAGAGGTCCTTTGGTCGGGTCGGGAAGCGTGTGGTGTCGCCCTGCACGCTTACGACGGGAGGGGGGGCTTTTGCCTCAGTGGTGAGGGCAGCTGCGGCTGTTGCCGAGGGGCGTCGTGGTGAAATGTTCGCGATCCCATGGCGCCCCTACTACACGGCAGAGAGGGCATACCTTGGTGGTTTTTGACGGTAGTCCGGGGGGTTCCCGGGAGCCCGTCATACCCATCCTAGTACCTCGGCTAGGTGGGATGGGTAAAGGCATTTCCCCAAGTAAAAAAAAAAAAAAGGGTCGTCAACGTAGACTACCGTGAAACTTACGACGTCCTCCTCTGCTCCGGAGCTATGACCAGGCTCGTGTTGGTGAACTGCATGCCGTGCGCACCAGTGAGCGTGTTCACTCTGAACTTGAACACCGCTTCGAAGCGTTCGTTGCTGAAGCAGGGGAAGAAGTACTTGGCGTGCCCGCGGGAGATGCGCGTTAGGATCATGTATCTGGAACAAGGTTTTTGAGCTTAGTTTTCGAAGAGATGTATTATTTCCACGCAATATACGCAAAATTGATTGCCAAGGGCCCTAACTCATGTATAGCCTTCAGCGTTAAAAAGATATCAGATTGCAAGTAGTGCCAAGCTTCCTACTCCACACGGCTTAACTCTACCAACCACGCTCTATAAATTATACATCTTGGCTAAAAAGTGCTCTTGCGCTTCGCTTGGCTCGCCTTGGCGGGGGCACTGTCGTGCCCCCAGAACAGTAATTAAAAATTAACCTTAATACGAAATAATGAATACAAAGTCAAACTTAGACTTAGAAAGTCAAAAATAAAAGGTAGTGTGCCCAAAAGGCTGGCTGCATTACCACGCGTATATATACTCGTAATGGCAATTCAAATTCGCTGAGCGAAAATTGGCCCGCCCTCTTATCTGATCACCTGTGGTCTCGTCTTCGCGCTTTGACAATTTTTTTTAGAGGCGGCACGCACTTGGTCGATAAAGAAAACAGAATCTTTAGTATCTTAGATGAATAACACGTTGCCCGCATAGAAAATGTAGACAAAAACAAGGGTTCAAGTGGAATCAGGCAGATTACATTTGTCACGTACATTATAGCTGCCAAGTCGTGTCTATCTTGTTGTCAAAGATAATGCTTAGGAAAAGAATGTAGCTTTAAATAACTTCACTAATTGACATAATCCTAACTCTTAAATGTTTAACCAGGACCAATATGAACCTCAAAATACAATGTCAATAAATTTATTTCATCGTCTGAAATATTGTTTTTGCACTTCTTCATGTTTGATGATCATAAGAACTTGACCTATTTCTGCAACGGCAGCAGTAGTAACAAATTATTACACATTTCCTGCCATCCCAGATTCGAAGAAGTAGTTATTAATATAAGTATAAGATCAGTATCAGAAGGTGTAACAAATGCACTTGTTGATTGATGATTTTATAGCGCTCGTTTATGGGCGTTTATTAAGTGGTTTAATATAAACCTCGGAATATCAATAAATAAGGTGATGCAGTCTTCATTTGACTCACTCGTCGTCCCTCAAGACAAATGACGGCACCATATTTTCAGGAGCTGTTATTTTCCGGTTTTACATAATCGCATGATAAGAGGATATATATATATATACGTCTTTTATCCATTAATAGGCGCTCCACTTATACCTACTAATCTAAATAGACAATCTAGTTATAAATCGGAAACTAACTAGTATTTAATTTACGCAATGAGGAGGATTTGAGACAACAGAAAATACACATTCGCCGTGAAATGTCAGATGTCAGAATGCCGTGAAAGTTCACGGCGAATGTGTATTTTCTGTTGTCTCGCGATATATTTAGCTTGGAGATTTAAAGAGTCCCGTTGGTCATTCAAATTTAATATGCACTGTAACTAACTATATGTTTTGTTATAACTAATTGACTGCCGTTCTCATATCCTTATACTAAGTCCTTATACGTCTCAACTATCCGGTCTAGAACGGAATCTACAAGGCCACTGAGACAATGCTACGTCCCCATTTGGGGCTTAACGAACCGTGAAAACGTACCGCACTTATATGGGCTATTAGTTATGTCAGTTTATATGGCTCATTGGAACCGATAAAGTAATTATTGTATAATGTGTAAACCGTCTGTTTTATAGTGCGCTTTATGGAGAAACCAGGTGGAGCTACGGAATAAAATATGCCCTATGTCCTTTCTGAAGGTCGACTCCATCATCATCCTCCTAGCGTTATTCCCGGTTGTGCCCCAAAGGGCCCCGGGGTCCGCTCTGACACCTAATCCTAAGATTTGGCATAGGCACTAGTTTTACGAAAGCGACTGCCATCTGACCTTGCAACCCAGAGAGGAAAACTAGACCTTATTGGGATTAGACCGGTTTCCTCACGATGTTTTCCTTCACCGAACAGCTAACGGAAAGTATTCCTTACATAAGTTCCGAAAACCTCATTGGTACGAGCCGGGATTCGAACCCATGACCGCCGCTTGACAGCCGCATGCCTGACTCCACAGATGTATTAATATAAGGAGATCGGACATGGCGGCCGATTTGTATAGATTGAGCCTGTCGCAAGTACATTAACCCACACAACGCCCAAGTAATTGACAAGACAAAGCACGCACACATCTAAAACACACACACTTGTATACCTACACGCTAATTTGACAATAAACGCGCATCATATCAGGCATTTTGGGAAAAAACGTAATATTCTCTGCGATCAGCACGCGTGCACAGTATGGCAGTGTATGCCCATTGAGCATACAGCTGCGACACGGCCGCCGGCGGCTTGTCCTCTCTCTAGTATTCTATGCTCTGAGGTCGACTCCATATAACAGTAAATCATTTTTTGGAATCGGATACACAGACATACATAATATACGAAGTTACAACCTCACACAAAAGTGTGAGGAAAACCTCTTTTTAATTATTAAGTACTAGCTTTTGCCCGCGACTTCGTCCGCGCGGAACTCGTTTATATCGTAACTTTCTCCCCCCTTTTCACCTCCTTAGGTGATTAATTTCCAGATAAAAACTATCTTTAGTAAGGACTCTTTGGGAAGGCCCCGGAATTCAAAGTATTTCTATACCAAATTTCATCATAATCGGTTCAGCGGTTAAAGCATGAAAAGGTAACAAACAGACAGAGTTACTTTCGCATTTGTAATATTTGTATGGATTGTATGAAGGAAAGGGTATAGATGCATGTAGGCTTTTTTCAGTATTATTTTGCATATTTTCATATCACACGGCCGTAAAGACCTTTTCTACTTAACCGTAGGATTAAATTAACTGACTTGTAATTTAAACATTTTATATTAAAAATAAAAATACTTCAACAAAATGTTACATCTAATAGTTTTCAAAATAGCCATAACAAAACGTCTTTTTTACCCCGTTTTAGAAAACATCTTCAAAACTAAGGCCGCCATAAGGTACCTTTACCCTTGGAACGTCACATACATATATTTACTTATGTAATGTTCATATTCCCCAGGACTCCCCATTACCGCTATACCGTAAATGGGTTCAATCCAAATTTTCACCCCCTATTTCACCTCCTTAGAGGATGATTTTCGGGATAAAAACTATCCGTTGTCAATCTCCAGGACTCAAACTATCTCTATACCGAATTTCATCTAAATGGGCTACATTCAAATTTTCACCCCCATTTCACCCCCGTAGGGGATGATTTCTGGAATAGAAACTATTATATGTCCTTTTCCAGGACTCAAACTATCTTTCAACCAAATTTTATCAAAGTGTGTCACAAACAAATTTCCACCCACAATTAAACCCCTTTAGGGGATGATTTTCGGGATAAAAACTATCCTATGTCCTTCCTTAACTATCGTTATACCGTGAGTGGTTCAATCCAAATGCTCATCCACCATTTCTCACCCCCTTAGGGGATGATTTCCTCCTTTTATGTGTTCCGGAATAAAAAAATATTCTATGTTCTTTCCTAGGACTCTACCTCTCTCTATACCAAATTACATCTAAATGGGTTCTATTCAAATCTTCAACCCTCATTTCACCACCTCAGGAAATGATTTTTCGGGATAAAAACTATGCATTGTCCTTCCCTAGGACTCCTTCTATCTATTTACCAAATTTCATCTAAATGGGTTTTATCCAAATTTTCACCCCCTAGTTTATCCCTGAGGGGATGACTTTCGGGATTAAAACAATCCGTTGTCATACTCCGGGACTCGAACTTTCTTTATACCAAATTTCATCAAAATGGGTCAAAACCAAATTTTCACCCCCAATTACACCCCTTTATGGGATGATTTTCAAGAGAAACTATCCTATGTCCTTCCCTAAGACTCCAACTCGCTATACCGTAAATGGGTTCCATCCAAATTTTCATACCCCATTTCACCCCCTTAAGAGATGATTTCTGGACTCAAAATTATATTAAGTACTTCCCCAGGACTCTGAACTATCTTCATACCAAATTTCATCTAAATCGGTTCTATCCAAATTTTCACCCCTCATTTCACCCCCTCAGGAGATGATTTAGGATAAAAACTATGCATTGTCCTTCCCTGGGATTCCTTTTACCTCTATACCAAATTTTAACTAAATGGGATTTATCCACATTTACATCCCTATTTCATACCCTTGGGGGATGATTTTCGGGATTCAAACTATCCATTGTCATTCTCCGGGACTCAAACTATATCTATACCAAATTTGATCTAAACGGAGTCCATCCAAAATTTCACCCCCCATTTCACCCCCTCAGGGAAAGATTTCCGGAATAAAAACTATCCAATGTCCTTCCCCAGAACTTAAACTACCTCTAAACCAAATTTCATCAAAATGGGTTACATCCAATTTTTCACCCCCCCATTTTACCCCCTAAATGGAAGATTATCGTGATGAAATCTATCCTATAACCTTCTCCGGGACTCAAACTAATCATATACCAAATTTCATCCAAATCAGTGCAGCGGTTTAAGTAGCTCCATACAAATTTCCACCCCCAATTTCCTCCCCTTAAGGGTTGATTTCCAGGATAAAAACTACCCTTAGTCCTTCCCCAAGACTCAAACTATCTCTATACCAAATTTCATTTTAATCGGTTCAGCCGTTTTCACGTGATGCGCGGTCACATAAACAGACAAACAGATAAACAGATAAACAGACAAACAGACAAAAATTATAAAAACTGTTGGAACGTGTTCTGTTATCGATTTTAAGTATCCCTAGCCAATTTTTTTTCGAATATCTTCCATGTACAGACTTTCGATCCTCTTCAGCTTTATTATATGTATAGATAAGAGATATTTTTCACTTCAGTTAGCATATGGACTATTGCGATTCACTACACTATATAAAGATTTTTTTGTCGATTCATTAAGTCGTTTTCTTTTTAATGATAGGGTTCCAAGTTCGTTAGCTCTTAGAGCCACTAGTCGACGTATGAAACCATTAATTATCATTATCAATAACGGATAATGCTTTACTGTGAGTCTGAATAAAAACGTAACTTTATTTCTTAGTAACTTGTTTTGACGTGTTACTTAACTTGCATAAATGACGTTTAGCTTTTCTTCCACATCTGCATACCTAGCTTGTCATATATGGTGTGCTCAGTCCGGTGTGGGATGGAAGGACACCCGCTGTGTTGACCACTAGGCTAACATGCACGATAAATGGTTTATGTGTCTATTTATATTCAAATTGCCGTATTAGTGAATTAGTAATTGACATAGGTTGGATACAAAGTGCTTGGAACCAAATTTTCAGTTGGAGTTCCCATGCCAGTAAGTTTACAACTCTGATTTTTAGACAGATTCGACCACGGGCTCGATTCCCGGCCGTGTATGAAGGTTATTTGAAAATCTTTAGTTGCAGTTTGATTTGTTTCTAGAATCGGTCTCGTACGGTAGCTTAGTGGTTCAGGCATGCGGCTGTCAAGCGGCGGTCGTGGGTTTGAATCCCGGCTCGTACCAATGAGTTTTTAGGGACTTATGTACCTACTCGCGGAAAATTTACTGTTAGCTTTTCCGTGAAGGAAAACATCGCGAGGAAACCGGTCTAATCCCAATAAGGTCTAGTTTTCCCTCTGGGTTGTAAGGTCATATGGCAGTCGCTTTCCTAAAACTAGTGCCTATGCCAAATCTTGGGATAAGGTGTCACAGCGGACCCTGGGCTCCTTTAAGGCACAACCAGAAATAACGCTAGGAGCATGATGGTTTCGTGACTCCTTACAAAAAAAAAAACAATCCTGATAGTTGTTTTTTTTTAATTCTATATACTTACATAGAACTAATCAGCTCTAGATAAAATTTTTTAATCTGTAATTTCGCTTAACGCCTCTCACAGACTGGCGCGGCCTGGCCGCAGCGGTCAATAGAAAACTTGTCATTAGCTGTCAAATTTACTATGGTCCGCCACCGCAGACCGCGCCAGTGTGAGGCAGGCTTGAAGTTCTGAAGAACAGAACATGTTCTGTGGGAAGAATTGGTACCTATGACATACATACATACATTATAGATTACATAAATATAGCATATAGATTGAATAGAGTGATGGCGTCTACAGATTATATGATTTCACCACAAATTTGTCCGTACAACATGTCGAAGTCATAATTGGGTGTGTCGTACAGATCTTACAATCCGAACACAATATGTGCATGCAATCTCTCAGTACAACTCGTTTGATATTTGGATCAGCAGCGCAACATACCTCCAGCAATTAGTCAGCTACTGACAAATTGGGGCTGACGAATCATGACATGTATAGACCCCTTCACATACGTTTCCCGTTCTATTTATTTTGCGGTTTCGTTTCAGCGGAGAGGGTGATTTACTGGTCGCACTTAAACTTGGCCTAGATTGCGTGGAAAATAGTCCGCAGAACAATTTATTTGTCGTTGATATTTTTAGTGCATCATGAATGGAATACTAGTGATGCTGGTGTGACTCACGGCTTACATTCACCATGATATTTTCGTTGTTATTATAATTGTCGTTGTTACACACGATATGTTCTGTAATAAAATCAACAAATCATAATTTAGACCCTAACTTGGACATTAGAATGAAGTCAAGCCGTGTTTTTATTTTTATGATAGGTGTTTCTTTAGAATGTTAGTGAATGTTTTAATAGCGACTATGTATTAATATGTTTGATAAATGATTATTCGTTCTACTGCAAGCTATTTATTTATTTTAGGACGATTGTAATTAATTCTAAAAATAAAAATATCTTTTTTTTTCTCAAAATAGGGTTTAATTTTTTTTGAATTTCCGGACAGAGTTTTGGTTCTAAAATTAAGCCGATGGGCCTTATCAGGGCAAAGTGACCACAATACAAAATGGTAACGATTTCTTAATCAGAGCAAGCTCACGACCTGTGACATGATATTGCACTGAGTTACGTCCTTCTCATCTTAATGTCGTCTTATCTAGTAGTCTAGGTTATTTAATTTTGCAAATAATGTAAACAAATGTATCTATGACTCTGTTGTGTTTTGCCATGATCTTTCGTAATATTCGCAAGAAAAAGTTTAGATTTAATTACAAATCCATATTTATTTTGTTATTCTTGAGGTAAACAGGTTTATTTTTCATTTTATAACGGAGTTTTTACTACATTTTATTACGGAAAAATATGAAACTAAATAGACGCTATCTTTTCAGATATATCATATACTCGTACGAAACAATTCACACACGTTTTCAACGTCAAGTTAATATCGATGTGACTTTTCATAATGGCAGTTATAGCACTTGTAAGTGGGTAGGTAGGTATAGTTTAGTTTTGCGTTTAGTAAAGTGTCTTAAGATACAATAATAAATAGTTGTAAGTGTGGAAAAAAATAAAAAAAATAAAAATGGTAAGTACTTGTAAATATATTTGTTAACTTACTTTAATCCTTCAATGCCGTCATCATACTTCACATAGAACACCCCAGGCGTATCGTAGTGCACTGTCTTCTTGAAGTTAATATGAACCTGGTACCGGGTATTATGAACCTTGTACTCCCTTAACGGCTCACTCAAGTAAACGTACAATTTTCCCTTTTCAGAATGGTGGTCAAAAGGTGTATTTCTATTTGTTATATCGTAACCATCCCGAAAAACTTTCACTGATTCTACTGACAAGTCTTTAGCGTCCAGCTCTATCATCCTCACATTAGGAGAGTTAGCTATAACCGTAATAACTAGCTCACAATTATAATATAAAAATACAGTGTCGTGTATATATATTTTCGGTTTGATAGTCAATTCGTATTGCACTGGATACACTGTGAAGTTCAGACATTCTTCGTCGATCTTGAAAGTAGCTTGCATGCCGTTGGCGGCGGCCATTAGGATCAGGAACAAAAACGCGCGAATCATTTTTGAAATTGCAATTGAAATATCAGACGATCTAAACTCCCGCCACAAGCGATCGGTGTTCGGAAACGTCCGCGCGGCGCGTGGTTGAGTGCTTTTTGCGAGAGCTGCGATCGAAACTTGGCGCCAGGGCAATGCAACCAGCATATTTTGACCTCCCTTGCCCCTTTAACCAGGCGTATTTATTAATGATAGTGGGGTCTCCAAGTAGTTGCTCGCGGCTCAGAGTAAAGTTGGCGTGTAATGGTCTATATTTGTACGAATTCGTAACATAGGTGCGTTGATGAGTTCCCACACATTCTTAGTATCGGGGGAAATACGCAAACCAAAACAAATACTTGGTTAAGTAAGTTATTTTTATTGAATATGTTTATCGGTCAAGGAAAGCGAAATATTTGGGAAGGTAAGCGTTATAACATGTTTTTCATCATTTGAATAGGTATCTATTTTAAATTACAAACTGCCTCCATTTCCATTGCTCTTCTAGTAGCTAGTGAAGGAGATTTATCTTCTAATCTGACACTTTGTCACGTAAATAAATAAATGACCTCTAGAATAAGTTCCTTTCGTTTCATTTTTCTCTCCTTCTAGTGGTCTCCTTAATTATTATTCATACTCATACTCACACAAAAAAAAATCGAATGTTACCAAACTGATCCATTGTCGATCTATCTATCGAACGATTTTTAGGATATTATTCAATATTACCTGAATATAAAATGACTGGATGCGGGTGGCGCAGGACCAGTCATTTTGACACTCTTTTGGGGAGACCTATGTCCAGCAGTGGACGTCTTTTGGCTGATGTGATGATGATGATGAAATTACTGTACCTACTCATACTTATTTGCTGAAATGGAAACCATACGTTCCTGAGTCATGAAGGTTATTTGTACAGGTGAACATTTGGCTAGATGCCGATCTCATTACCGCTACACCTTGTGTGAATTCTTAGATATAGAAACCTACTTTTTATAGGACGATGGTGGCAAATGAGAATGTAGCCCGCTTAAGAGGGTATCCCAGCAGCATTTTTCCATACAAACGTATTTCCCTATTTCCTTCCTGGTTTATCCCTCTAGAGGACTCGTTTTTTTTTACAAAACCTAGGTTTATGTATGCCCCTGTGTCTGTGTCATTAATCATAATGTCATTTACTTTTTCCCAAAAAATAATTACCAAAACAGATACGAATTTTCGAAAACCTAAAAAAATGCCCCGTTTTTACTGTCATATTCAGATGACTACCAGACAAATATGAAAAGTTTTTACGTTAAAACAAAATAATAGAAACATAGATCTACTCTTCCTCTAAATTTCAACATCAAACATAATTGAATCGGCGCAGGTTTGGCAGAGAAAACAGGGGAATACAAAACATCGATCTTGTCAAGATTTTGTAGTGAAAATCGGTCTGAGCTGCGGTTGTCCCTATCGCGCATCGCACGCGGTCGCTTGGGCGCAACGCGACGGCAATAGTTTGTACAAATACCTTCTTTCTTTTTTTCTCTTTTTGTCTCTCGTCGTGTTGCTAAATGGATAGTAAACCATCAAATTATTGTAATAAAGTATAAATTATAAAATATAATTAAAATCATAAAAAGATATGAACCTTGAAAGCTTAGAAAAAAAAGTTATTTTATTTATTGTCCAAGAATAAATTTAAAGGTACCAATAGAATCCTTACGCTTTTATAGAAACAAAATTTTAGTATACTAATGGACCTAAACGCAGTATTTCGCGACTGAAACAGCAATTTACTTAATTTTCCATGCAACGGTTAGTACAAATTGCAACGTGTGACGTCATACTTTAAAGCCAAGCATTTTGGCTGCTGTCAGCCAGGTCCTTCTTTAACTCGATGTTTTGGGTAGTAATGTTCTTTAAGTGTAGTTGCTTCCATACAAACATTTGTTCCTCTACAAAAACTGGTTTAATGGCATCGTAAAAAATTAAGGTCACAAACCCTTTGTTGTGTAACTGAGCCCTTAAGGCCTACTTGCAGAATCAATATTTGACTTGTGAATCAGCTATGGTAGCTTATAAATATAAATCCAATAAAAGTAAGAAGGTAGCGTCATATAATTATTTGGCGGTTGGACCACACACACACAGTATCAAAGGAGATCTTTTTTTGAAGTCAGTAAAAATCGTAAAATACCTAGTAATAATGCCAATAATCTTTAAACCTAATATCAACAATAACTGGTGTTATCACTATTTAGTAGATCTATAATCTCGAATTATTTATTAATGATCTTATTATAAAACGCTATATTAACAATTAACCTATATTTTCATAATCAAACAAATAATACAAAAAAAAATGTATGTAAGACCGGAACTGTGAAAGAAAAGAAATACTATAAAGTCAAAGTAATCTCTAATTAATTATCATTACTGATACTCGTGTATCATTTAAGAATCCAAGTGTACCTACTCATTATTCTTATTTTATTATCTAATACCATCTAAACGGAATCATGTAACTACAAATTAAACACCTACAGCCTACGTAAACTGCTCTAAGCAACTAACGGTTTTTACTTCACCAAAATTATACGTAATTTGTCCCATACATTGTACGTGCGCATACGACTTATCGTTACGATTTGGTGCATAAATCGTGGGTGTGCCACTTAGGTGATTATCAGACAATGCTGCCTGCCTACACAGTGCATTTCTTTTTTCTAATAACACGTTTTTTTAACAAAGTCATGCATCAAGGTACTTGAACATTCCATGTGATCCGTGTCTATCGTTAACAACCTCGCCGTACCTATTAACTCATGTTAATGTATTGTCCGCGCAGGTATTCATGGTTTTAAAGCGACAGAGTTCTTTAATGCGTGTGTTGTAGAACTTGTAGATATGCTTTTTTGGTGTGTTTATTTTGTAATTGCGCCTTCGGGTTATAAATGGTGTCTGAGATAAGTTGACACTAGTAACACCTACAAGAAATGTTTTACCAAATTTAACAATTTCTAGAACCGACGTGAAGAAAGGTATATTTTGTATAGATTTGCTATTATATTTAACAATAAGTATAATTTTAACGAATCTTTCTTTGCTCTAAATCAAATTATCTAGGTACTCCAATTTGTATAACGTTCATCCAGATCAATCAGCTTATAGCATACCTAACAGTGGCGGCACGTGAAAGTTTTCGATGGGAAAGCCGAAACAAAAAAAATATGAAAGATTTTAGAGTATATAACTAATATTTAGGTCTGCCTGAAAATAAATTTTAGGCAAGCTGAGCCGGTGGGAATTGGCTTATATGGGCGCTCCTAGGGAGTCTATTTTTCAGAGTAACCTACACGTTTTGCTCTCGGAAAGCAAATTCTTTGCGGTATATCCTTTAAGATCACTTGACCCGATCACCCAGTAACACACCGATCGTATTGGACGAATATGTCTTATGAGATCACTCATGTGATCCTATTGTACGCCATATCCAGCACGATCACCTGGGTGATTTTAGTGGACAGAATCATATCCAGTAGGATACCCCCCATCCTTTAATAAAATGGACCTGATGGAAGCCAGCAGTATTAAATAAATAAATATTTGCGGACAATCTTACACAAATCAACCTAGTCCCAAACTAAGCAAAGCTTGTACTATGGGTACTTGACGACGATATACATACTTATTAATGTGTAATATAAGTTATTATATTCATTTCTGTTTAGTTTCTAGTACTGTACTTGTTGCCTCAGACAGAAGTTATCTAACTGAAAATTAACGCATTCTTTCGAACTCATAATAGGCGCTAATAAAATGGCTGACAATCTTTGCGTCGGCTTCTATACAGTAAAGAATAAGTGGTGTAATATTCTTGAATTGTTTTTTGTAGGTACATTCATAATCAATATAAGTCCTAGTTGGAGCTGTTAAGGACTTAGATGTATGTCCTCACGTCCGTACGGACATGGTTGTAACACCGATAATAATATCGGCCTTTAAACCCTACGCCAAAACCAAACACCAACACGAGTGGAGGAATGAGGCTGGCTTAAGGCACTCTAAGCTCTTCATAGAAGGAGTGGACTCGGGCTGGACCAGAAAACTCTGGAAATCCAGTAGGAAGCAACTCAGAATTATATCTGGGGACACGTCACTTCGGGGTCAAGGATCTCTTGGCCAAGATGGGACTATCGGATAGTTTAGACTGTAGAATGTGTGGCGAGGAGGACGAGACTATGGAACACTTATTGTGTGAATTTCATGCCCATGCCAGACAAAGAATGAACTACTTTGGTAACTGTTACCCGCAACCAAAGGAATTCAAGGTGCTCCCGGCGAACTGCATCATCCGCTTTGTGGAAATGATGGAGCAAGCTTGGGAGCACTACCTTATTAAATAATCCAGGAAATCCAAATAGAGAAGTTGCGTATATTTTTGCGCACCTTATCCTGTTTGATATTATGACTGTATTGCGACTGTATCAGCTGCAATAAAATCCACTTTCAACTTTTATCTTTAAACTTAGTAACCTTACTTTTCTCTTTTATTTAATTTTTAACCAAAACATTTATGACGTAGGTAAACATTGTATACTATAAAACATACAACAATTTAGGTATGAACCATTAGATGAGTAGGTAAACAGTCTTTATGGCTTTTAAATACTTAAATCTCTGCTGATGCAGAAGGCCTATTATTCGGTAGCTGAATTCCTGGTCGAACAATTTTAATTATAAATTAAATAATTTTGACTGAATTGCTTCTTATATTATATGCCTGTTGACATTGTTTTGAATGACCTTATTATGATATTTTAATGTAATGAATTACAATGTATGATTAATACGAAATAACTGAATATGAATAATATGAGATATATTAATACCACAAATGCCAAGTAAATTTGTTTTATGAAGCGCGGAATTAGTTTCCTCCAAAATACTCCCGGTCTCCCGACCTTCACACGTTCATAATGCTATAATTTGACGCATATTGTACTGCACGTGCACAACGATGGTCCGGTCAAGTGCGAGTCGGACTCGCGCACGAGGGTTCCGTATGTACTCGATGCTACTTTTGTATTTTTCCTCGTTCCCTCACTGCAGAATCGCGACCATATATTTACGGCCTGTCTCCAAAGGGTGCAGCCGTGTGGCCCACAAGTTGTACGGTCAATCAATATGATTCCTAGGCTGCCGTAGAACCCTGTAATTTTAACTGCTACATAGCGACGCAATAATCCTAGTAACCCGTATGGACTAGGAATCAAATTGGTTGACCGTACACTGCTGCCTATGAGGCATAATAAACGGCGACACTTGAATGTGTTAACTTAGAAGTTTTATTTTATTGCAGAACCGAGAATTTGATACAAATTTTAACCCACACGTTTTCGAGATAAAGGGTCGTTGCAGTCAGGCGCAGAGGCAGAAGGAGGAGAAAGCTAACCTGGGTAGATAACATTAAAAGCTGGTCTAACATTAATGACACTGCCAGTTTTTGCGGACTGGCACAAGATAGAAACAAGTCCCGGAAGATGGTCGCTGACATTCGCTGAGGAAGAAGAAGAAGCAGTCAGGCGGACAACGGAGTGATCCTATTTAGGATTACTTTTTTTTCTTTTGAGTTATGGAATCCTAAATATAATTATCTTTGCATGTAGCTTTGTAAGTAGGTACGTTCTTCTCTACATACCTGCAAGGTAGTAAATTCGGAATATACATGGCGCATTCTCATTTACTTAATTTTGATTTCAGTGCAATACTTATGTCATACTTTAGCAAGATGTGCGTGTATAAGCAAGCAAGCAAAATAAATTGAAATCAAATTCAAATCGAATCGTATCTATCGAATGCACTCCCAGGCAGGTTGTACAGCGGTCACCTATTCGACCGTTCTATTTAAAAATCCATATTTGTATACATTCGGATGCCTAGTTAATGTTGCTTTTAAAAACGAACAGCGCATTTATTCGTACAATTGTTAATACAGTGCATTTGCTATGTATACTATTTCGAATACGGAATGTATAATAGCTACTCATTCATATTCTTGTTATTTTGTTGTCATGCTGATTAACCGTGCGCTTTGAATTGTAAATCATATTTCATTCATTCATTCCTTATTGGAAGCAGTTTCGTCTAGCCAGTGCATTAAAATGTTACCATTGTATTTATGATTTGTTGTATATCTGCATACTAATTTGGGGTCAACTTTTTTGAAGATGCGCTGTGTGGTGGCGAGGTACCTACTTGCATTTGTCCCCCAGGGCGCTTGAATGAGGACTAAACTACTTTTGTATGGAGAGTCGACTTGACGCGACCGTGCTGGGGAATCTTAATCTACCTACAGCAAGTTTTCCTATGGCTTAAGTGGATCAGGAAGCCACATGGAACACCATTGCAGTATAAGGCTAGGCCGGATCACGATCTTCTCTACCTCTCACTGGGCATAAGCGTAAGCGAGATGGAAGTGCGTGTTCGGAAGTGTGTAACATCACTTCTTAGTACATATTAATTGATTTTTGGAATACTGGATAATTTATTAAAAATCTATCCGGTTATTGTTTTGGAAAAATAAAAAAGCTAGCATTTAAAAAAAAAAAACAGATTGTCGTTGAAAATTACGAAATCTCGAACAATAAAGTTTATTTTTATGGTAATAATCATACCTGTGCTAACTCGGGGCACCTATACTAAAGTGACGTAGCAAAATATTTTATCGACAAAAAAATATATCGATGTTACTGTCAACATTTAAATGTTATTCAAAACAAATATTTATTTGCTCCTCATTTTAAAATAAAAACAATAAACAAATTAAAATGTGTACTCGTATTTATTTGTTCATTTTAAAATAGTTTTCATAGTACAAAATTTATATTTTTTTCATATTCGTCGGTAATAAAGATTGCCGTCTAGATCAAAATATCAACTTTAAATTAATATACGTTCGCTCAACATCCACAGTGGTCAACGGGGCATTTTATCTTATCTTAAAATATTTATATTGACTTTTGAGTCAAAATAAAACAGATACTTATGTATGTTCAGATATAATATCGAAGCTTTTTAAAGTATAACACTTTAAACTCTCGCGCTTTGTACACATATTTAAATACTGTTTAATCCGGGTCTAACGCGATATTTATTTACCTTTTATAGTAATCGTGAAATTTCAGTGAGCACTAGCAATGCACTCACGAGAACTTTCCAAAGTTGCGAAACTTTCCACATGAGAATTTCTCGGTAACTTCTGAGAATGTTCTCGAGAACAAGAACTTATCTTATTTAACTTAACTCAATTTATTCGTATTTGTCAAAAGGAAGTAAGTATGCGTATCGCAGTAATTATGATAAATAGACATAGTCAATTAAAGTACCACAATAAACACGTATCCTGTAGTATTTAAGATTATAGTGTTGAAATTATAAGGAATATTTTTATATAAACCTAAAAATAAAACAAAAAGGCTACAGTCACCAAGAATCGAACCCGGGACTGTTGCTTTGAAATTTATGCAAAAGAATGCATTATTTATCAATGACAATGTTGTGAAATTATCGTCTTATTTGCAACATATATGCCGTATGACTTAAACGTTAAGTCATGGTGGGTTTACACCGAATGAACGAACGAACATTCTTGCGCTTAGAGTTGATTTTCTACTAAGAGAAGTAAACAGAATGCTTGGAATGCTTGTCCGTTCGCTTAGTGTAAACCGAGCATTACATGTTGCAAGAATGTTCTGAGAACATTCTTAAGAATGTTTCCGCGTTTTGGGAATGTTCTGCAACTTGTACATTGCTAGTGAGCACATGTATTCATATATCGACATCTTTTTATCGATATCAAATCCCTAAAACGTGCCCCGAGTTAGCACAGGTATGGTGATAACCCTCGCCCCCCTAGTAGAAGCACTCTAACCAAATGGCTGCTGCAACACGACTACAGTGAGACTGAACTGCTCTTAACTGTTCTCTGTAAACAACAACAATTTAAAGCTATATTATATTATTAATCTCACCAGTATTCAATTGTTTATTTATTTATTTACTTATTTATACCTTCACTTCAAAATACTCATGATCACACACGCACTCTCAGACTCTCACACACACTCACGCTCACACATTACACTGACAGAACTAAAATTATTGTAGCTTTGTAATTTGTAAAACATCTATTCTATACTTGTCTGTTATTTAATATCGTATGCTTGCTGTTCTATTGGGTCCCGTAACACAGGGAATCCTAGCTCGGGACCCAATGACTTTGTATCCTAGTGTATCATGTTTTTGTCGAATAAATATTTCTATATTTCTATTTCTAACTAAGATTTTTTTACAGAATTACCAAGCCATTTTTTATATTATGTTCGCTTATTGTGTTTCTTTGTTTCTTTTTTAGTCTACAGTAATTTTTCGGTTGTAGAATTCTTCATTATTTCTTCACACTGGAAGCTCAAAAATCTTTTCGTCAGACCGTTAACCGGCCTCATAATCTGTTCATTTCTCACTTTGGTTCGCGGACACATCTAGTACCCGCTGGGGTTAATTAAAACTGAATTATGAAATGAAACAACATGATATAAGGTTATCTTAACACAATCTAATAGATGGTTATCATTCAATGACAATAATTAATCCTACAGTTTACTATGTACAAGTAAGTGGAGAGGGATCTCTTTTCACCTTAATCTTAAAACATAAAAATAATGGTAATACTCGTAAAACTAAAGTACTTATAGCAAAACAATAAAAATATCTTCACATAAGCTCGTCGCCAAAACTACTCTATACTACAAATCATAGCTGTCACAATACCAAAAACAGTGACATAGAAAGATGGCGTCGTGGTTAAGCCGTGGTTTCTCAAACTGCCCAGAATATCTTGCTTATGGTTGTCGGCCCATGTGGTTGCCGCCCTGGCCCAGGCTAGGGCGGGTTTCGCACTGGACACTGCTTGGGTGCCACAGTTGCAGCTCGACAGCCAGGATTCGAACTAAAACAAATGAAGTTTGAATTATTACACCCGCCGTCAGACTCATCGCTCAGTCACATAATGGCTGTCAACAGACAAATTATTATTCCGACCAACAATGCTACACTCTGAGTGTAGTAATGTAGTACCCACGAATCCAACCTACTTTAAGATCTCACATTTTTAAATAACAGCAATTGTTATAGGTATCCAATAAAGCAAAGACATGGAGTTTAATACTTGTTCATAATGTTATTTTGTTCCTATAAATATATATTTGGATTTTGCATAGAACTTGGCACTCATTTAGATCTCCATTCTTTTTGCGGCGAAGCCCACAGCCAAGCTAATTTTTGTATTGAACTGGGCTCTCCTTTTTTACATTTATGTTTTTGGTGGGATTAAATACAGGAATAGCAACAGTAAAAGTCGGATCGATTAGTGACCATTATGTAGCAAGTAGAATTATCAGCGGTAAATTAAAACACTGGGATCGAGAAGAAAACCGCATTACAATTAATTATGTATATCCCGCATTCCCTAAGCGAAGCAAGGACATTTTATTTTGCCCTAATTGAAATAATTATGACATTTTAGCTGTTCGGACAAATTAATTGCTTACGTTAATTGTTAATGCAAATGAGTTAATGGACAATTACCTAACTGACCTACTGTAAAATTACGTCCAAGGTCATTGTAAATGTAATTTTGCGGTCACTATTTAAACAAAAATAGGATTCAAAGCTATCTACTAATTTCTCAGGGTCAAGAAGTTTTTATTTGATATTTGGGTCAAAACAAAAGTCAAACGAATAAAAGTAGTCTTCTTTCCTGTAGAGGTAGAGTGTAGACATAGCAAACGGTTTACCTAGATATCAATTAAATTCCGCTCATACAAGTCATAAGTGGGTCATTGTCAGTCACAAAAACAAAAAACATCTTTCCGGTGGTCAATAGTTAAGGGCCTACGTTTACATACAATATGTTTTTATCACATATAATTATAGAAGGGGCAACGCCGTTTATGCGGATTCAGAGTTCAAACAAAAATTAAGCTTCGTAGCCCTTAACTTTGGCAATATCCACCGAAGAGACGCGAACCTAAATCTGACAATGACCCAACTTCATACCATAAGTCTCTTTATCTCTGTCTGACATGTAAAATAATGTATTTTATAAATAAAATTCTGATTTTTGATAAGTCGTAACTGTACACAAGCACTTGCTTGTGTACAGGACATTAGGCAACTGTCAGATCGTCGGGTGACAAGCAAAAGTCGCTACAAAAACTGTCACTGCTCTTCAAAACCTCGTATCTCGGTACGTGGTCGATATCGAGATACAACCTTTGATTTAAGTAGGTATTTGTTACTTAGTGAGTTTTGCTTGTCACCCGACGAGATATAGGTATAATGTAGCTATTGGTATTTTCTATCCATTACATATACGTACTCCTCAATGTCAAGATCTGTTTTATGTCAATTGGACGCATGCCAGAGGTTAGTTTACGGATACGCGAATTTACTTTGAAATAGGAAAACCCGTTCATCATAATCAAGAAGCAAAACAAAAACCAATACTTTTGAAGCATGGGAAGTAGAGACATTTTATGCCATACTATAAATGGGAACGCTGAGGACTTGATTTAAAGTAAAAAATTAAAAGTCATGACTATTTATGAAACGTAATTAAATCAGAATCCGTTTGGCATTAAATCAAAATAAGACAATTAAAATTAAATAACGAATCGAATAAAGTCGAAAGACTCCCGTGACCAGGGGATCAATCTGACACTAATATTTCACATTCAAATATTCCTCACTTCCTCGTGAGCTAACGAGCTAGAACAATCACGTAGTCATTGATATGAAACAAAACTGCTAAATAAGTGTAGATAATATTGACCCGCCGTGTTAGCCTTCATGTGTATCTTTTCCCTAATTACGCCAAAATGACGGTTCTCAAACACTCGAACGACATTCGCAAACATTCATTAGCGTCCATGCTCGCTAATGGTCGGATATCACCTACTAACCCGTCCTTCCAAATGTGGGACACTTGACTATTTGCATGGAACTATCGCGAATCACAGCCTTTATAGAACTACCGCACAACTAAAGATCATTTCACGAAGCTAACAGTTATAATTTCAAGACTCTAAACTTAACAAGCAATACAGAAGCGATTTACCAAACCCTGTTTAGACTTTTAAAATTATAACTATTAGTTTCGCGAAACGGACCACTAAGAGATCAGTCTACGAAAACGAAACTTATCATTTACGTGGGTAATTGTTTGTGGGTTTAATACCAAATGCAGGAGTTGTAGGTATATATACGAAATAAAGTTGTTTAGAAAAGAATGAAAAACGATTAGCAGGTTGTTAACGTAACGCGTTGTATAGTCAGCATCAAGGGTAGCTACGCAAACGAAGACGTCAAAAGTCTTTATTAAAAGGTAATAGGAACTTTTGACGTCTTCGATTGCGTAGTTACTTTTGATGCTGACCGTACACGCATCAGGTATATCTAAATGTCAGTTGTTTATGGGATAATGGCAGCTGAGATGTCCTAACGTGCTCTTGAAAAGTTACGTGATCGCCCCTTAGCTTCAAAATCTAATTTGTTAAGTAAGGGCACAGTGGGATGTCATCTCGCTCATAACAACATATTTGAAGATATTTAAGGATTTGATATTCTGGATGAAAGAACACAGTCTTAAGATAAATGAAGTCCCAATAAAACGACAAATACTTACTTCACTAAACTCCGCTTCAGTGTGGAGAGCGTTGGCCACGGTTGTGAGAACTGTGTCCATTGACGGATATCTGTTCAACAAATAAACTCGTGGTTGAAATAAGTTTGTAGGTACATGATATAATACAAAAGACAAGCTTGCTATATTAGATAGGTTTCAATTCATATATTATTTCAAGACATTTGTTTATCATCATCATCATCATATCAGCCGAAAGACGTCCACTGCTGGACATAGGCCTCCCCCAAAGAGTGCCAAAATGACCGGTCCTGCGCCACCCGCATCCACCATTTGCTTATATACTTATACTTATAATCTGACTCAACTATGACTCAAGCGCATTATGGTACAGTCAAAGTCACCAATATGTATACACCCAAAGTTGCAAAAATATGTATACAACAACCTTACTTCCGTAGTAATAAGGTCTGTATACACATTTCTGTAAGTTTGTGGTTACATTTTATTATTTGTCGCAGAATGCAGACCTAGATCTCTTTCTGGTTTCTGTAACTGGAAGCGGCACACGGACCTTAATAACGTGTGTTATTTTTAAACACCTAATTGATTAAGCTATTAACGTTTTGATAGGGCGGGATTTTGGTAGCAAATCTAAGTCGGTTAAAGCTTGACTGCTTTATAGTTATTTTACGGAAGTTGTTCATGTTGGATAATAAAAGTGTGGATGCCCCGTCACTTCTATTTTAGTCCGGAATTCATTCTTTAGAATTTTATTGGATTAGCTTTAGTTTATTACAACAGTTATTAGCAATAACACCGGGTCCGAGTTATCAATGCACTGACGAGAAATTTCCCAAATTGCAAAACTTCCTTGTGAAAGTTCTCGGTGACCTTATAACACTATCGGCACAAAGTTATAATGTTCCCTTCAGAGAACATACTAAACGAAAATTTGCTTTAAGTTCTCGTGAAAGTTACAGATTTAGTTGAGAATGTTCTGCAATTTATTCATTGGTAATCCGTTGTCCATGTAATATATTAATAATAAAATATTAAGGGTATTTGATGAAGGTGCCTTTCAACCAAAAAAACCGAATCAAAATTTGTTCATCTGTTGTCTTTATCAATGTATCTCTATAATATGTGGATCTACGATGGATTTAAGTATATTTTCAGTTTTCATCAATCAATTGGCGAAGTAATCGATTGCCCATTAATCAGTATTAATATAATCACGATTGACTCGTAAACTGTCAATCCCGATGAACGTAATCATCAATCCGCTGAACTGATGGTTAATAAGTTACTGTGGGAGTATGTTGGTTAGGTTAGGTATAGTACAGTACCTTACGGTCGCTGTGGATAAGACATCCGTCATTCTTGCACTGGCATATTTTTCAGAACGTGACGGTTGTCTTATCAGCGGCGATATGTGATAAAATGGCAACCATCCACTGCCTAACATGATCACGTTTATGTCGGACAAAACCATTCGCCCCTCTCGTACTTACATTGTTCCTAGTATAGGTATAGAATATATTTCTTTTAATTTCTAGGAACTAAGAAGTAAGACTACGTTTACTAAGGCTTCCTTCTTCCTTGTCTTACTTAAGAGCTAGGCTCTTGTCGGTGTAGCTCAAAGTAGGCCCTCCATCTACTCCGATCCCACGCAATCTCTTTGACCTCACGATATGACCCAACATCAACTCTCTTTTTGAGTTGCTCCATGTAGTCTATTCTAGGTCTTCCTCTTCCTCGCCTCCCCTCTATCTTTCCTTCAATTATGTTAAGTACGAAGTTGTCATGTCGTAAGAGGTGCCCTATCATCTTCCCTCTTCTATTTTCTAAGTTCCTAACTAACTGCCTGGTTTGATAGAATATATTAAGAGAGCCATATTCCTTTGCTATTCCGCTGGTGTATCAGCGGTGATGAGATGCACCTATTTGCGTATTTTGCATGCGGTTAATGCGCCGACCCTTAAAGGACCCCCAGTAAGGATATTTTCTACCGGTACACTTACATGGTTGTCCACAGACTGTAGTTCTGCTTCAGCTCCTCCAGGACGATGTGAACATGTTCGTAGTTGTTCAAAATGCTGGTCAAAGGTGTTGTCAAGTCCTGGGTTCTGATCGGACTGTTGTCCTCCAGCATTGAGACTAGATAGCTGAAATATAACATAGGTACTCTTTACTAGTTATTTATCTCTTACGTAATGCTACTCATTTGCATGAAGATTTTTTGCTTGTTTAATTTGCACCTTTAATGACACCAGCACACCAGCAGTCATCAAGCATGTCTACAGGTTTTTAGGAGATTCTTAAAGCTATCATAATAAGACGTTAGTAATTTTTGGGTATTCAACACGTGTTAAATAAATTAAACGAGACGAACACACAAAAAATGTTGCGCAGCGAGAGTATAAAATCCTATTTCACAGCCATGTTTCATACGATTTCGTGTCACTTTTTACCAAAATAAATTACATTTATTATTTCAATGTTGGGACGACTCCACATTTGCCACAATCCAGGCGTTGAAATACGATTTTCAAAAAATATCGCTGGTCGCTATTCCGCAGAAAGGGATTAAAGAAATTTGGTTATGAGAGTGAGTTGAGAGTAAATACTTGAGAGTGCAGACAGTAAAGTGAATTGTTTTTAAACAGTACACTGATATCATAAACTACTTAGAAGTTCAATATTTCAAAACCAGCTGAACCGATTTTGTTAAAACGATACCACACACAGATACGCAGATATACAGTCACGTAAAACTTATAACATCCCTATTGTTGCGTCAGGGGTAGAAAATGATTACCTCTTAAGCTTATTTTCATCAGCAGAACACCCTAAGGCGTCTGCAATGACCCAAGCCTCGTTGGCGAGGTTCGTGGTCCTCATGCGCTGGTAGAGGAAGTCGTAGTCAGCGCCATCTCCGTGACGGAGACCGTTGCAGTACGTCACGGCCCGCAAACTGGGTGACACTCTGTTAAACATATCACATTTCATGAACAAGGTCATACATAGAAAAAAAAAGTTATATTTCCTGTCGTCATTAGTTAAGGGCTTACGTGCACGTATAAAGTGATTAGTGCTATTAAATTATAAAACAGGAATGCCACCTACGCAGATTAAAAGTCCAACCAAAAAAAATGTATACCCCTTTGGTAATCCACAAGAAAGACGCGAATCCAAATCTATGTATGACTAGCCGGTCGATCACGTAACGCATTGTGCGCGCGTCAAGTAGATCAAAATGTCATTTTTGATACGGAAAAATGAACCAAGTCTTTTTGTACGGGAAAATGACAGTTAAATTGTCCTAGCGTGCGTTCAAAAAGTTACGTGATCACCCCTCTGGTGACAATTTTGCTTATTGACAGAAATAAAAACTGGTGGTAAGAGCTGGGTCTAAATTGATGAATAAATGGTTAGAAAGATGAAAACATAATCGGCTATACATAGGGAAGACATATTTTGAGTGATTTAATGAAAAACTTCGTGATGTCACAAGATTTATGTTGGTAGCAACCATCAAAAAACAAAATAGACTATTGCCCTTGTATCTGTACCTGACAGGGATTGTATTGAAATCTCAAAACACATGTGTATTATTTAGTAAAAGCTTTGCTTAGTTTGGGTCAATTTGTGTAAGATTATTATTATTATTTTATTATATTACAATATTTATCCTGCACTATTATTTTAATAATAATCCGTCTCTGTTACTCCGTGCTACAAGTTTCTATTACAATTTTTTTAGACTATTCCGCTTTTTTTTAGCGAAATAGCAAAATAAAATTGTTTTAGAAACTTATCATGGAAGTCATGGAACTCCACACAGTAACACCTCAGTCGATCCATTGTATCTACTTTACTTATAAATATTAAATCGCAAACTTGAAATTGACAATACTCACTCAACACCATTTTCCTTCAAGTTCTTGAACAGTGCAACTGTTTTATCGATGCAGCCTTGATGACCTAACTTGCAGGCAAATTCCAAGACTTGCATGCGGTTTCTGAGAGTGACGAAGTCATCTGTGGTACTGACGTCATAACCTAGCGTGTTGATGATTCCATCCATCATTTTGAGTGCATAGGACTAGAATGTAATAATAAATAGGCCAATTATAAGCAATAGATTTAGACACGTACATATAGACAACCACTTTTTGGTGTCCATCACGTTTGTTACATTTATTTGTCAATAATCGAAACCAGGATTAGCTAACACAACGCCATATTTCATCGTCGTGGTACCCATATAATATTTTTTTCCAAAAGAACACCTTTTCTTCCTTTTTAATAAGAGAAACTTTGAGCGTATGAATACTCGTCTATCTCTTCTAATGCCATATATTTACATAAAGATTTCCCATAATTTTCGTATAGTAAAAACTTTAATCTAATACAAACCTCAACATCATCTTGCGCGTCTGACCCCAAATAAGACGTTCTCAATTTGTTCAGACCGCGTATAGCGGCATACCATACTGAATAGTCAGTTTCCTCCGACAGAAACTCTAAAATTTCATACAGTCGTTCGAATTTCACTTCATCCGCGTATACAAATGCGAATAAATCATTGACAATCTGCAAAATAAAGAATTTAAGTCAAGGTTAGTAAAAAGTATAATTATAAATACACAAGCAACAGATTTAGCTCGATGGATGCTGCTTGCGTAAAAATAGACGACGCTTCTTGCATTTGATTTGTTCCGACAAGCTTGAGTGAAAAATGATTACTTCTTTATTAGTTTTTTTGGTCTTAATTATTTGCCATAGGAACCCTTTGATGGTGTCTATGTGTATAGTGCTGGCTGTTAGACAAATAAGGAGCTATCTAATGTAGCTTGCATTGTTTTAAAATGGCGAGTGAATCAGTATAAAAGACGACTCGAACGAAAAACTATGTATTTCTTTGTTTTCCTGACTGAAGTTTTTTTTAAAATATGTTATGATTACCTTAGCCCGGTTTAGATGGTGAATTTTTCCTCTTTCGTTTCCTTTCAAAGCATTCGCAATCATTTGCCAAGAATGTTCATCATAGTTTACTCTGTAAAAACCTGCAAAGAAAATATATTAATATTACTGGTGTGAATTTCATCTGAAAAATAAGCAAGTTCTGTGAAATCTTACCAGTTTCTTGAACATTGAAAATGACGTAAGGATGAGTTTCACCAATTCCAGTCAGATTTAATTCATAGGATTCTTCATTCATAATGAAGGCTGGTTTAGTATTGTTGAAATCCGCCTCCAGTTCCGTAGTATATGTTATAGGGATAGCATACGTTTCGTTGGATTGGTGGGATGAATCTATATAAAAACGTTTCTGAAAAATAAAAATTCTTATAATTGACTGGTATTACAGCTCCGTATAGTTAAATAGATATATTTTATCTGTGATTTCTGAAGGAGCAATCAAACAGTGGTTTGAAAGTGTATCTGATACAACCGGCATTAACGCAGATGGGATGGGGGACACAATAATTAGGTATTGCTTTAAGGTTTACTTAGGATAGGTATGAAGATGTGAAGTCATGAAGATCTGACAAAGAAGAAGACTTCGGATTACTTTTAAAGCAATAGCTTGAGTGATTACAATTCTTATGCTACATACCTGGGTTAACGTGGCTACTTCAGTTTCGTAGTCAACGTTGACAGTCAGGACTGGATGACCAGATTTGGCTATCCACGACCCCATGACATCCACAATGTTGAATCCCGGGTAGTCAGCGAAAGCGCTTGAATTCATGACTTCTTGATGTAATGCGGAGTAAAGATTTTCAGGGTAGCTAACCTCAAATTTACTGAAAACACAAATTAAATAAAGAAGTTAAATACCAAAAAATTACTGAAGGAATATAAAGAGGTTATTGCAACAAAAGCAGATTTTTTTTCAATCAATTATGAATTTGGTAACAGCCCTAACGTTTGATTTTTAAAGACATAATAGAACTACCTACGTCTAGCTTTCCGGGTATTATTTTAGTGTGAACAAGCACAAAAACGTTACTCCATATTCAGAGAGAGAGAGAAAAACCGAAAGCAATGTCAGTGCAGGTGAATTAAAACAATGATTTGGTTAAGTTATTTTAATTATATCCTGAAAATCAAATTCGGCGGAGTATGTTTTTTGGAAAAAAACACTTGGAAAAATTATGCTTTTGGACTTCTTATAACGTTAAGGTGGTTCGATTGCCATACAAAGCGTTATTTGACATTCGCAGGCTAACGGCGTGATATTTTAAGAAACTTATCTAGTAAACTTTCATCAATTGGCTTCCCATTTGCGCCAAATTCCCCCTTTCCTAGAATAAACTTGTATAAACTAGATTAATTTGAGAAAAATAGTTTTCCCAAAATATCACGTGACAAACCAATTTCTCAAATTAATCTAGTTTATACAAGTTTATTCTAGGAAAGGGGGAATTTGGCGCAAATGGGAAGCCAATTGATGAAAGTTTACTACATAAGTTTCTTAAAATATCACGCCGTTAGCCTACGAATGTCAAATAACGTTTTGTATGGCAATCGAACCACCTTAAGTCAAATTTTTACTAAATTGTAATTATTAGCTATGTAACACAAAAAAAGGTTAACGTGTTTATTGGCATATTTAGACGAAGATGCCTAGACATATTCCAATAATAATGATGATGATGCTAACCAATGAAAATCTAAACAATATCAACTCACTTAGCATTTAAATAAGCCTGCAATCCCCGCTGAAAGGCGGTGTCCCCAACCAAATGATGTACCATCCTAATAATGGAGCCTGCCTTCTGGTAGGTGATTTTTCCAAAATGTCCGCTGATCTCGGCAGGGGAATTGACGTTGTTGTTGGTGATGGCGGGGGAGGTGGGCACGTCGTCGGCGTTGTACCCATCGTATACGGAGCCGGTGACTAGCATGTCAGCTGATCCCACTGCTGGCTCAATCTGGATTAAAATGGTTGGCCGTCATGGTGAAAACAATTTTTAGACCCAACCTGTCTAAGTAATTGCGTAAATTTGACAATGATGAACTAATTTATTATCCTCATTTGTGCATAATAAACTAGCTAAAGGACTAAATAATGGTCGCCTGCGATTTCTAGACCAGTGTCATTTCGTCAGGCCTCCTGCCGTTCGTTCCTTGGAAAGCCATCAGAATGTTACTGACTATACTTACAAGGGCAGTAATGTAATCCTGGAAGTAGTCGGCGAAGCCCTCGTTGAGCCACGTGTTGCTCCACCAGTGGCAGGTCACCAGGTCTCCAAACCACATGTGAGTGGTCTCGTGGGCCATTATCTGCGCCACTCGGTATTTGAAGTACGGTGAGGATTCTTCAGGCACGTAGAGGAGAAGAGATTCCCTGTAGTGTATGTTATTTGCAGTTAGTTGCTTATTTTGAAACTACATATTATATTATAATATATATTTTTATTATGTGAGTAAGAAGAGCAAATATTCTCTAGAATCTACTTAAAATTTTGTTGCACAATGAAAAGAACTACAAAAGGCAAACTTAATGCCTCAAGGTATTCTATACCAGTCATACATAGGGCCAAACAGGCGAAACGCACAGACGTAGAGATTTCTAAGCAGGTGTATCAAAAAAAATCTAGTACTGCACTGCAA
Source organism: Epinotia brunnichana (assembly GCA_963854355.1). Taxonomy (NCBI): domain Eukaryota; kingdom Metazoa; phylum Arthropoda; class Insecta; order Lepidoptera; family Tortricidae; genus Epinotia; species Epinotia brunnichana. The sequence goes on along the minus strand of OY977945.1, from coordinate 559,281 downwards.
TGTTCAATCGACTGTTCGTTAAACATTTTTCGTCCATTGTGATCAAGCACATTTAATGTCAACTCCAATTCCCTGATAACCAATTACTTTGACATGTATGACCATAAGAATAAGAAAAATCAACAACAATAAGGTACCTGTACTTCACCAGTCCCCAGTTCTCCATAGCGCCTGCTTTAAAATCCGGCAAACCCACATGGTCCAACTTCAAATTAGCATTCGTGGAATAGTAGTCAATATCGAAGTAGGCGCTCAACGCATTTACTACTCTCAGCCCGAAGTCAAACGCGTAGTCAGTTTGGTTCATGGCGTCTGGTCTTGCGTAGATTCCGAATTGCTTGTCGTCTGTCAGGCGTCCTTCAAACTCAGAAACCAAGAATGCTACCAAGTAAGAAGACATTTTTGGTGACGGATTGAAGATTTCTCTGGTGTATCCATTGGCTCTGAAATGTGTAAGTAAATACTTGTAATTAAAGTCCGTAGCGTACTAACCAGAAATATAGATGACAAGCGACCCGCCCCGGCTTTGCACAAATATGTATTATACACTTAAACCTTCCTCTTGAATCACCCTATCTATATAAAAAAAGTTGCGTAGTTTTAAAGATCTAAGCATACAAAGGGACAGACAGACTTTGTTTTATACTATGTTGTAGTGATGTATTTTGAACAAACTAAACTTCAGTAAATATTACACACATGATTGAAGTATTTAAGACTTCGGGTAAAACCTTCTTCCCAAGAGGAAGACTTTATAAGGAAATCATTACTGCACGAATTCCCTTTTTAGGGTTCCATACTCAAAGAGTAAAACGGGACCCTTTTACTAAGACTCCGCTGTCCGTCCGTCAGTCCGTCCGTCTGTCTGCCACCAGGCTGTATCTCACTGATACCGTGATAGTTCCAGTTGAAATTTTCACAGATGATGTATTTCTGTTGCCGCTATAGGTAACAATAAATACTAAAAACAAAATAAAATAAATATTTTTATTGATAATGGTGCGGAACCCTTCGTGCGCGAGTCCGACTCGCACTTGGCCGGTTTTTTTATTCTCGGTAGGTTCGATCATAAGACGTGATTAAGATTTGAATGAAGTTGTTTTCAACACTGTGCAATACAATTTTATAATATATCCTGGTCCTAATAAATATTAGGACTACCATTGAAAGACGTAGATTTTGGTTAAGAAAAACCTTTCAAATTGTCGCGATTTCATGCGACATAAATGATCCACCAAATAAGAATTCTTTTTAGAATAAATCATTATCATCACTTACAACGGCACGGTATCAAGCAAGTGCGTGTTGGCCACCGAAGGCTGGTAGCTGTCGGGGCGGTCGATGACGAGTGTAAACACGGCCTTATACTCAGGCTCGTCGAAGCAGGGGAACACCTTCCTCGCGTGTGTTGGCTCCATTTGTGTAGCGCCGAGCCATCTGCAATTAGGCGAGTAGGTAAGCAAGGTATCATACCCAAATGTTGGTTTAATCTAGATGTTTAAGAAAAAGTCCTGTGACTATAGAACTTTAATGTTCGGTGCGCATAATACTAATTTGAGTTCTGTGTGTGGTTTATTTTGCGGCATTCTGCCACACCATGTGCACCTACGCAATTTTTTGCGGCTTCGTGTAAGGCCTGAGTGGACGCTCGAGTCGGGCGTGCGAGGGAGCGGGGCGTGCGGCGTGCATGTTAAACAAATGAAACTCATACTGGTGTCCTGAGTAGACGCTGCAAAAAGCGCATGCACGCTCGCCCGCCCTGCTGCACGCCCCGCCGAACGCTCCGCTCCGAGCGTCCACTCAGGCCTTAGAAGTCTAAAAGTGTAAGGCCTGAGTAGACGCTCGAGTCGGGCGTGCGGCGGAGCGGGGCGTGCGGCGTGCATGTTAAACAAATGAGGCTGATACTGGTGTCCTGAGTAGACGCTGCACAAATTGAATGCACGCTCGCCCGCCCCGCTGCACGCCCCGCCGAACGCTCCGCTCCGAGCGTCCACTCAGGCCATAAGTGTAAGGCCTGAGTGGACGCTCCGCTACGAGCGGGGCGTGCAGCGTCCATATAAAACAAATGCAATTTATATAGACGCTCGACGCCCTGCTCGTAGCGGAGCGTCCACTCAGGCCTTACACATAGATTTACATTTATGTTGAATAGGATAGATACCTACTGTTATTTTCGTATCGTACAGAATTACTAGTTTTGTCCAGATAATAACCGCCAAATGTTTGACAACCTGATGGCCACTGTCGAGCACAGGTACACTTACCTTGTCTTTCACAACGTGTAATTCAAGGTAAATAGATGATTTAAATTTTGCAAACAATTTTATGCATCGCATCTAGCGTATTGTTTTGATAGTGTGAAGTTTGTTTATATTATAACTGCTCAAAAAGTACAAATCATTCACTGTGTTGCGTAATATTTTTGAAAGTGACGAAATAGAAAAAAACAGAGTCCAAATATGGAGTCACAATAGGGTTCCAAGATTCTTTTGTCTCAATTTACTGTATCTATAATGACAATTTAATGGTTATGTCTGTGAATTGTATGTTTGTTATTTTGTATACAGGGGGTAAACTCCGGAACCACTTATCCCATCCCAAAAATGATATCTGGATAGATCTAGGCTTTGTTTTAGTCAGCGAGTTTGCCTGCGTTTTATGCAATGCGCGGGTGGAGCCCCGCGTGCGTATAGTTTTTTGTAAAATCATATCTATTTCAACCACCCTAGATTTTGAAAATTTCTAAAATATGCATGTTCTTATGTGCGCTGTAGAAATACCCCTAGAAATTGTATCTAAAATGTCAATGTGAAGAGTTTTCGCAACAAAAGATACTTCAGTCGGATATCTGTAGAGATTGTGATGATCCTGTTATCATCTGGTCATCGATTTATCTGTTTTACAACATGGTGTCAAGCGCAACTTTCGCAACATCATTTTTGCAATCATCATCATTCATGACAAGTATGCACTCAGCGGATATAAGACACTGTAGCTGAGCGGTGGCTCTCAATCGCCCAATCTAATTATCATTTGAAATTTAACAGTAGCTTTTTGATAAAGGAAATCATCATGAGGAAACCGGTCTAGTCCCATCAAGGTCTTGTTTTCCCTTTTGGGTTGCAAGGTTAGATATCAGCCAATTTCATAAAACTTAGTGCCTACGCCAAATCTTAGGATTCGATGCCGAAGAGGACCCCAGACTCCTTAAGAGTACAGCTGGGTAAGAGATAGGATGATGATAGTGTACCCAGGAAATTGTATTAATTTCGAAAATTTACTTAAGACCTCAAAAATCGATCAATCTTTCTATTAAAATATCTGTTAATGGGCATGACTAAAGTCCAATTTTAAGAAACGCAAAAAATATTGAGCCACAAATTCGTTTACGCCATCTTTGAATGGGCTGATCTTAGAATACACTTTTTTCTACCCGTCGACTTTAATCTTTGAATTAAGATTTCGTACACGAAACTAAGATCACATACTTTTTAATCCTGGAGCTCCACGAGCTCGTCACGGAGCTCGTATAGTTTCATAAGATAACCGCCAGCAGTCATCTTATGAATCCAGGAGCTGTATAAGATAACTGTGAAGACATCAACGCGCAAAGATACTAAGCTGCTGCGCTTCATTTCAGCAGGGCGATTTTCAATAGACACCAAGTTTGTTTAATAAATTATTATTTCCGTTGACTCGTAGAAAAAGTATTGTATACAAAAGTTATATAATTAGCTTTTTAAGTCTCGCGCCTTAATTAGGCCACTCAGCAAGCTTCGTGGCCTAAACGTGTTACTCGACTTAAAAAGCATACATTATAATATAACGATTGCATAAACTAGGTACTATTCTAGAATTGGTTGACATGACACGAATTCTCTAAAATAAAATAAATAAATGAAACAAAACAAAACACTTACTTTTTAACTCCATTCTCGATGTAATAATTCCTGTAGAATCCATTAAGATCTGTCCTTATCGGTGCAGTGTACACTATCTTCACCGTATAATCCGCTCCCGCTTGTAATTCGTTTTGCAAATTTATGTAAGCAAAGGTATAGTTAGTATCAAACACCAATGGATTTTCACCATCTAATGACAAAACGGTGTCACCACTACTAGTAACTGTGATATTATCAGCACTAAAATTAAGATCTTGTGAGTGTAATTTTATCTGCCTGGTATTCGTTTCTGGCGAGACTACTATGCTGACTTCGCCGTCAAATGTGAAGGCTCTCGAGTCATTCGTGTCGAAGTATGGAGTGATGGCTATGATGTAGGATGACGGGGTGACAGTTGAATTGAGCCTGTAATTGGTGTCGCTGACTGCCGTGACAGCTATCCCTAACATTAACAGCGATATGTAACGGAGCATTATGACTGGAAAACAAAAAAAACGAACGTTAAAAATTATAGGTGAAAAACTTAAGTTAAGCGCGTCTTGCATACTGTACTCGTAGTTGTGGACGGTTCGAATAGGCATTTGTTTTATTTGTGTTACTTTGAAATCCGTCATCTCTATTCGAACAATTAAATACTCATACAGTCAAGTGCAGAAGACTGTATCGATTTAATCCTCTCATAAATATGTAGGTACAGAAACGTCAGCGGATTAATTCGCTGTTCTATCGTCTGCCGTAATGAGCATTCTACTAAAGTACCACTTAAATGACTATATAAATACTTATTTAGATGCAATTACTATATTAATACCTTCACATTCGTGGTCATTATATAAGTATTGTCCTTCCGGGGTTTCAAACCAGTGTCCCGGTAGTAAATTCGTATAAGCAACTGATTTAACTGTATACTTATGTATCCACAATACATCAACCCTCTATATATCCCTATTAACGTACTCTACAGAGGCTGTGGCTACAGAGTTTAAAGATCAAAATTTGTAAATGTATCCATTTTATTATTTTCTTATAAAGCTTTTTTAAATATGTAATCCAGTGACCAAAATGCCATACCTACGATAAATAAATCTACATATAGGTATTTATGCAAATGCCAGGGTAAGCTTATTTTATTATTCAATGGATACTCGTCAAGAGAAATGTACACCTAACCAAACCATTGATCTTAATCGGGACCGAATGTGGATAATACGAATGGAAGATAGGATTTCGATCTATACGTTATCAAACGCTCGCTATATGCGGGGCCATAAAATCTGGGAACAGGATACCTCTTTGTTGCACTTACCTGCCATGATTGCGAACGAGAGCGCAACAGCGATGTCCTGCTTCCACATTTTAGGGCCCCGCGCGCAGCGAGCGTTTCATTGAACGAAGGGCTTGGGTCCAAATTCTTTCGTATGTCCGTTTATCAAGCTGTTCTCCTCTACAGGTCGCACTTCGCAACCAATTCTCGTGACATTTTGTGAGCAGATTCAATAATGAATATAATTATACAGCCTGTATGTTTAATATCACCTCAAATTATAACCATACATAGCTTTTAGTACTATGAACCGATATTGTAAGAAAATTGTAAGTTAGTCTTAACTACCAAAGTGTAATTAATTTTTGAAAATTTATCGAGCAGCAATGTAATGCTTTACACTCATTTGACAGATGGAAGAAGCGGGTTACTTGTGACACTTGTGACGTCACATCAGTCAGACAATGTAGTGATACATTGCGTGCTGAATTATTTTTTACGGAAAAAAAGTTGGTAGTTAAGAAAAAAAATCTTGCAATATCGGTTCATAGTCCTAACACCTCCCTCTGGTTACAATTTGAGGTATTATTAAAAATACACGCTGTATACATAGAATTGACCTGCTGATTCAGTTTTTCGAAATAAAATAAAAAAAAAGATTTAATGCAAAAGGAAGTACAGGTTCGCGAGATTCTACATCTTACATAGCCACTAGTATTTAATAGTTGTTTTAGTTATATCTGCCCTTGTCCGCTTTTGTCTATTATTATGTCTATTATACTATTACTATACTATCTAATGCAATTAATTGTTAAGTCTATTTGAGACTAACCTGCCGCCCGTGCTTCAGCCAAGTAGATACTGTCCCGTTGTCTGTTCCAAGCATTTCCAGCGATAAGACATCTCGAGTGCCGTTATCGCTGAGTAGAAGATAAACTAATACATCCAGACTAAAGTATTAACTGCATTCATTATTTGCTTTATTTGCTACGTTATCTAGGAGTTCAAAACAGTACACATTAGTGGCCTTATTGAACAAGCGAGCGGAGCGAACGACGTTCTCCGTTTCAGCTTGGATAAGATTTCTTTCGTATGTCCGCTGTCTGTCCGGCTGTTCTCCTCTACAAGTCACATTTATGACCCGATTCTCGTGGAAATTTGTGACCAGATTCAATAATTATAAACAATTTCGCTGTCGATACTGATTTCTAATATAAAATAATAAAAATTGAAACAAGACAGGCTTGCGAGTTGTACAGCTCACGGAGCCAGTAGTTCATAAACGTTCATAAAACCTATTTTAGCTTAAAAGCCGTTATATTAGTTTACACCACACCTGGCCATAAATAGGCAATTACTGCCGGCTACGCGTGCGGAAAATCCCACAGCGTAAAATCAGTTGTACTCACCACGGGCGCTAATAAAGAAAATATTCGTCTCAGATGCCAGAGATTAATTCTCTGGCATCTGAGACATTGTTTGTTTTACCGCCCTTGGCGAGTGATGGACTGTTGTCACTGTCTGCCACTTTAACGTTTGAGTTGGTGTGCTAGGCACAAAACACATTTTAGTTAACAGAGGTTGGTTAAGTTTTATGAATAAAGACTAAAAATGTAAAGTCATGTCTGTTTGCTATTGCAAATACGTCAAGTTGAACCATTTCTGTAACAAAACAGCGAAATAGGAAATAATGTTCTTTCGTCATTTGTTTTACGTGTACTAGTCATGGTAGATAATTATCTAATTGAGGCCTGTAAAATAACATTTGATTCTATTACCTATGAAAAAAACCTATAAAGTTAATTCTGATTGACACCTCAATGTAAGATCGAATATTACGATTCGTAACAGTCATAAACTCATAAATCAAACAACGATTATTAGAAAACACTTTATTTTACAATAAATAATATATTTTTGCAACTATCTAATTCCTCAGCAGCGCTACCACAGCGGCCACCAGCAACATGACACTGGGAACAGCGGCTGCGCCCGCGCCGCGCACGGCTGATATAATGGTGTCGACGCGGTCGGTGCCCCACTGCATGCTAGCGCGGGCTGAGGTGATGGCGCTCATGCCCAGGGTGTACTCTGGGATGGAGGCTTCGTTGGCTAGCAGCCATTCCTCCATCTGTAAAAGAATATGGCGAAGTTTGTATCGTAACTGATAACTCATTGCCATCTGATTTCCCGGTTCTACCCTAGGAGGTCCGCTTGGACACCTAATCTCAAGATTTGGAGTAGAAGGTACAAATTTTTCCATAGCGCCTGACATCTGACCTTCCAACCCAAAACACTAGACATTGCTGGGATTTGACCAGTTTTCTCACGATGACATAACTTTGATAACTCTCTCTCTTCCCAGCTATAACTATAATTATCCCACATGGTGGTGTGGTCAGCTTTCCTAGTCTTACTTCTCCACTTCGCTCTGTCCTCGACATCAGTTTCGGATAACTTGCTCTCTCTTATATCTCTTAGTACTACATCTTTCTGGGTTTTCCCCTGGATCTTCATACCACACTAATTTTGATAACTACTAAATTAAAAAGATCTGCCGACCGAAATCTTGACTCGAGACGACATGGTCCGAATGCTTTTTGATACATTAATCATGCACACTACATAGGTAGGTACTTTCTATAAAAGTCTTTCTTACTAGGTACCCGATCTGTTTGTGGAGTCCGGTCTGTTCATGCTTGCAAGGGCATAGTAACTACCTAAATACTAGTGTTATTATCATTATTTTGACGAGAGACATCATACTGTTCTTGACACGTTTTTAGGGTTCCGTAGCCAAATGGCAAAAAACGGAACCCTTATAGATTCGTCATGTCCGTCTGTCTGTCCGTCCGTATGTCACAGCCATTTTTTTCCGAAACCATAAGAGCTATAATGTTGAAACTTGGTATGTAGATGTATTTTGTGAACCGCATTAAGATTTTTATACAAAAATCGAAAAAAAACATTAAGTTTTAGGGGTCCCCATACACAAAACTGAAACTCAAAAATTTTTTTTTCATCAAACCCATATGTGTGGGGTATTATTGGATAGGTCTTCAAAAATGATATTAAGGTTTCTAAAATATTTTTTTTCTAAACTGAATAGTTTGCGCGAGAGACACTTCCAAAGTGGTAAAATGTGTGTCCCCCCCCCTGTAACTTCTAAAATAAGAGAAGGATAAAACTCAAAAAAATATATGATGTACATTACCATGCAAACTTCCACCGAAATTTGGTTTAAACGAGATCTGGTAAGTAGTTTCTTTTTAATACGTCATAAATCGTAAACTGCAATTTATTTAACGGAACCCTTCATGTGCGAGTCCGACTCGCACTTGGCCGCTTTTTTTATTGTTATTGACCCTGTACATCGCTGACAATATTACATTAATGATCCTTTTTTCCTGTTTTAATGCTTAGAGACAGTATACATCTCTATAAGAACATTAGAATAATTATTAATTGTATTTGGATGCTCAGATACCTTATACATCTCTGGGGTACTAAATTAATATCATAAACTTATTGTTAATTCTGATATCGAATGTATTTGATAATATTTTACAATTTTGGATTTTTTTAGTTAGTGACATTTTTTGACGACCGCTTTAGCCTAGTTGGTAGTGACCCTGCCTACGAAGCAAGAGGTCCTGGGTTCGAATCCCGGTAAGGGCATTTATTTGTGTGATGAGCACGAATATTTGTTCCTGAGTCATGGATGTTTTCTATGTATTTAAGTATTTATTTCTCTATATAAGTATCTATATCCTCGTCTAGTACCCATAGTACAAGCTTTGCTTAGTTTGGGACTAGGTTGATTTGTGTAAGATCGTCCGCAAATATTTATTAAAAAAAATATTTATTTATTTAGTTTGTTAACCGTTTAGGTACAAATTGGTTAAAATCTGCAATTTTAAAATGATTATTGTGTAAGATTATTAATATTATATTGTAGAATACCATTTGACATGTAAAAGTGCCCTTGTGGCCTATTTGCAGAATAAATAATTGATTTTGATTTTGACCAAGTAAGGATCGATCATTAATAAAATACCAGCTTGTCGAGACTAGAATTAAATTTATAATTGAAGTTAGTAGGTAAAGTCGCCTTCAATAGAACTTGCAAACTATGTAAACAAACAATGTATTGGAATTGACATTTCAAATATGTATAATATGACATTTAAAAAGTTAGTTTTACTTACATCATTAAGGCCTTCTTCATTCAAGTAGCCAGCCAGATTTGATAGAATACTGTTGAACCACGACTGGAGTACAACTCTGTAAAACATACGCAAGATGTAGTGATAGTCTCTGAGAAAGGACCAAAGGGCTTACCAATCTATCGCGAAGTACACTAAATTCTCTTTTCTAATCCTCATTATGCAACATTATGCACTTACATGATTGTTTCCTATAACTTGCTACTTTTGAAAAAAACAAGTCTTGGCTGAACTTAAAAAATAACTTATTGAAAATACACTTGAGAAATACTATTCCAAAAGCTATTCAAGTCGCATATTGTCACCTTGTATCAAGGCAAATCAAAAATAAGCACTTGTGCCATTAGCGCCAACGGTTGGTGCAACAGGAGAATACTTGTACTTACGCCTTTCTGACGTCATCGATCCTTTCCCTAAGAAACTCCAGGGCGATGTTGGCGTTCTCACGGTTGCCCATGTAGAGGAAGGTGAAGGCATTCACTCTGTCTTGGGCCTTGATGTCGTCCGTCAGAATCTTCTCTAGCATTCTAGAAAATAAATGAATAACTTAAGAGCGAACAGGAACAGCTCATATAACCGTCGATAGAATCGATAGACATGTTAAATCATACAAATGTATGCAGTATGCTAAAATAATAAATCCACGATAAAATCTTAGTATAGGCAACTCTTCACTGCAATAATAATACGACTGACGATGATGACGAGTTGAGTTACTGGATCTACTTATCTATAGCTTAGCTCTAGAATTTATTGAGATGGCTATCTATGTGGGTTCAAGTCCTGCTAGGTCGTAATTATGGTTCTTTATTCTATGATGACAAGTTTATCCTTCTATGCACTTAACACCGCTTCAAACTGTCGCTAATTTGAAGTAATGTCCGTCAAAGTCTGTTATAATGGGAAGTTTTACAGTTTTCCATAAGACGGCAATTGCTGCCGCCATATTTAACGTTTACCGGCCCTCAAAATGCGGTTGATTAACGAGGTTCCTCATATCAATAAAGGGTAGGCAGCGACTTTTTATGTTTCTGGAGTTGCAATCGTTCCAATTCCGTCGTGTCTGCCAACCTTTATGCAAGCTGCTGCATGCTTGATTGCCACTATAGAAGTATTTAACAAAATCGTCGGAAAGGTTACTAACTCTTTAACAGCGGTCTCGTCCTTCGTGCACCCAAGTGCCCGCAGCATGGCGACCATGTCGCCCTGGTTGTTGGAGTTGAGACGGCGCTGGTAGAGGAAACTCCAGTCCCCGTAGCCACCGGCTCGGAGACCTTCGCAGAACACGTGGCGACGGAGGTTGGGGTTCACGCTGGAATAAAGAATCGGTAATGAGTATGCTTTGTTCCTTTGTCACAAACACGAATATCAACGTGACAGTTCAAAGTAAATTCTACTTCTACTGCTGACTTTACTTATGCCAATTGTGCTTCAATTGGCTTGGCACAGCTATTTAAAACACTGTACATTGGATTTTTAAACCCTCTTTATGGAACCTTTTGTTAACCCACAAAACAACCAATAAATTAATTATGAACGAATTATGCTATCAATTAATTTACAATATCCTAGTATTAAAGAATGCAATAAATTTGGTTTATAAAAATATAATATTACACAAACTAAACTACTCATGAAAAAAACAACTTGAATATAAAACTAAAACTAACTAAAATTAAAATAACTTAAGCTAAAAATTAAAAATACCTATCAAAATTTGGTGCCCTTGGTAGGGTGCCCATCACGCAGGCAGCGTTCCCGCGCTGGATTGCGATTGCAATTCTCTGCGCGAGAAAGCTACCCGCGCGAGAGTCGCCCGTTGCCTCCCTCAGCCGTTTGCCAAGCGCCCTATGGAGCATCTGTGCGCCCCTGCCTCACGAACCAAGTGTCTCGACGCCAAACGCGAGGAATTCGTATTGGGCGCCGAGACAGCTGTATTTGACAACCTTTTGACGCTCCCGAGCGTCCGCCGCCGCGCCAGCACGCCTGCTGGTCGATGGGAGGTAGGACGCCGCTAGTGTGTCGGTGCAAGTGGCGTCCCACACCAACGCACGGCCCATCTACCAGGGAATTAACGACATCCCGTCGGGGCGCTTGCCATCGTTCCGCACTATGTGGGGCTCCAGAGCGGCGGGAACGCCGGCATGACGAGCGCCCTTCTCAGAATGTCGTTAAGGGCGGCATGACAAGACAGGCGGCCGTTGCCCGAAGAGCAGGCGAGCCCGTGGTGGCCGAGGCTATCTACAGACGATCCACAAGAAGCACAGCTGTGGTCGGCACAGAGAGCAACTCCGAGCCGGAGACCGGCGGCTATGCGAAGCGTCTCTGGGTCGATAAAGGTGCTGGTGTTGGGTGATGGATAGGCTTGGACCCAGTGAACTGACTCTGGCCTAGATGATGCCAGAAGCCTCGCTCGGTCCCTGCCTGTTGCGGTGTCTAGGAGTGAGTTTAGAGTTGAAACTGATGATATGGTATCCCAGGCCTTTTGTATTTTAGGCCGGGATGGAAAATTTTGATTCGGTCCAGCTAGCCATGCATTCGAGGCTTCAACCAGGCACGCAATCTCGCAGTTTGTAGCCGGATAGGCTTGTAGAATTTTACCTGCAATATCGGAGGTGCTATGAATTGAGGCCAAGAATGCCGGCAGAGCAACACTTGAAATTTTACGGGTACCCAAGTCACTATACCTATCAATTGATTGTAAATATCCATACTATACTATACTATACTATATACTATATACTATAATATTATATATACTATACTATATACTATATATACTATATATACTATTATACTATATACTATAATACTATATACTATATAATATATATATATATATATAAATATTATAAATGCGAAAGTGTGTCTGTCTGTCTGTCTGTCTGTCTGTCTGTCTGTCTGTCTGTTACCTCTTCACGCCTAAACCGCTGAACCGATTTAGATGAAATTTAGTATAGAGATAGTTTGAGTCCCGGGAAAGGACATAGGGTAGTTTTTATCCCGGAAATCGACCCCTAAGGGGATGAAATGGGGGGTGAAAATTTGTATGGAGCTACTAAAACCGCTGCACCGATTTGGATGAAATTTGGTATTTAAATAGTTTGAGTCCCGGGGAAGGAAAAAAGAATAGGTTTGATCCCGTAAATCATCCCCTAAGGGGGTGAAATGAGGAGGTGAAAATTTGGAGGTAACCAATTTTGATGAAATTTGGTTTGGAGATAGTTTAAATCCTAGGAAAGGACATAGGATAGTATTTATTTTGGAAGCCATCCCCTAAGGGGGTGAAATAAGGGGTGAAAATTCGGATGGAACCCATTTGAATACAATTTGGTTTAGATATAGTTTGAGTCCTAGGAAAGGACATATAGGGTAGTTTTTATCCCGGAAATCCACCCCTAAGGGGATGAAACTGGGGTTGAAAATTTGTATGGTGCTACTTAACCACTGCACCGATTTGGATGAAACATAGGACTGTTTTAATTCCGGAAATCACCCCTAAGGAGGTGAAATGGGGGGTTGAACTTTGGATGGAACCCGTTTAGATGAAATTTGGTATAGAGATAGTTTGATTCCCGGAGAATGACATTAGATAGTTTTGAAAATTTGGATAAATCCCATGGAGATGAAATTTGGTATAGTAGGAGTCCCAGGGAAGCACAATGCATAGTTTTTATCTCGAAAATCAGCTCCTGAGGGGGTGACATTAGGCGTGAAAATGTTGATGGAACCCATTTAGATGAAATTTGGTATAGAGATAGTTAGAGTCCTAGGGAAGGAAATAGAATATTTTTTATTTCGGAAATCATCCTCTAAGCGGATGAAATGGGGGTGAAAATTTGGATGAACTCATTTAGATGAAATTTAGTTTAGAGATAGTTTAAGTCCTGGGAAAGGGCATAGGATAGTTTCAATTCCGGAAATCACCCCCTAAGGGAGTGAAATGGAGGATGAAACTTTTGATGGAACCCCTTTAAATGAAATTTGGTATAGAGATAGTTTAAGTCTCGGAGAATGAAAGCGGATAGTTTTTATCCCGAAAATAGTTCCCAAGGTAATGAAATAGGGGGTGAAAATTTGGATTAAACCCATTTAGATGAAATTTGGTATAGAGATAGTAAGAGTACCAGGGAAGATGCATAGTTTTTATCCTGAAAATCATCTCCTGAGGGGGTTCTTAAAACTTTGTAGAAACATTACTTATTTGAGTACCTACAAACAAAGTGCTTTCAGCGTTTTGGAAAATTCCACCCCTAAGAGGGTTAAAAAGGGCTGCAAAGTGTATATGGGGAAACTCTTTTTGGGATAGGAGCTTAAAAGTTTGTAGGACGATTAGTTATTGAAATACAAAAAAAAAGGATATTCAGCGTTTTAGTAAATTCCACTCCTAAGAGGGTTAAAAGTGGGTGCAACATTTGTGTGGAGGAAACATTTTTTTAGCCGATTTACAATTTTGTAGAAAGCTTACTAATTAAAAATAAAATTAAATACTTTCAGCATTTTAGAAACTTCGATCTTTAGGGGTTTATAAGAACGTTTGAATGAAGAAAATATTTTTTTAGCGAGGGACTTAAAACTTTGTTGAAAGATTACTTATTACAATAAAAATCAAGTAGGTACTTTTAGCGTTTTGGAAAATTCGACCCCTAATGAGAATAAAAAGGGGTGCAAGGTTCGTATGGGAAACCCATTTTTTGAGCTAGAGACTTGATATTTTGTAGAAAAAATACTTATTACAATAAAAAAACTTAGTGTTTTCTTTTCAATTTTTCCCCGAAAAGCGTTAATTCAAAGAAAATTTTTAAGTATGAGAATTGTAACTTCGATCTTAGTATGTTTGTTAAAAGACTACAAAACTCATTTCAGCGTTTTTTGAAATTCATCCCCTAAAAGGTATTATAAGGGTGTTCAAAGTTTGTATGGAGAGCAAAACATGTTTAAAGTAAGGGATTTGTAACTTCAGTTTTAGACTGTTTACTACAAGACTACAAAGCTACTTTCAATGATTTTAAAAATTAATTCCTTAAACAAACATTTAGACGATAACATGTTCTACGCGGACGAAGTCGCGGGCAACAGCTAGTTCTTATATAAAAGAGATTCAAATGTAGTGGCATTAAAGTTTTGATTTTCCTCAATCGTTTAAATACTTGGAAATCGAACGTGATGACTTCATTTATTATTGTTCAATTGTCATTGATAATTATTAATTACTTACTTTTATTGGACAATCCTATTAGGACGTTGAGTAAGTACGTAATTCTCATTTCAAATGACATAGAATGTATAAATCTAAACTTTATTGCAACGGCTTAAAGTTCAAATGGCCACTATTTATTTACGCCCTTTAATGATAGATACCTGTACATTTCTATGTCAAGTGGCTTGAGTGCTACACAAGCCATTACATTTTATAGTGAAAATAATCATTGAGTGGTTAAAACAAGCGTGCCGAGAAATGATTCAGACACTTAACTTTGACTTCCAACACAATTATGGTTAAAAGGTAATTCAGTTGACAGTGGATTAAAACTGCAGTAGGTTGATGCATCACTATCACAACACGCAATCATAAAGAAGGCAGCTGTCACTGTCAGAGAGAAATAGCGGCGTGTTGTGTTGTGAAGCGTTCAACCAACACCTGAAATTATGACCAATAAGAATTAAGAGTGTAAACGATGAAGAAGAAGAGAAGGTAGTTCAGTAAGGCAATAAAAGCACTGCTTTTGAAATATCTCTTTTGTATGCGTTTTGCAAACGATAAATGTTAATATAATATAGTTTTGTATTGCTTAATCTTTATAACTAGGCGCCTGTACAGATAGTGAATAAAGTTTTTCCCTGTCAAAGACTTTATTTTAGACATTTATGGTATCTATTTCAAACAGTTTCGTTTGACCTCAGAAGACCTTTTAAACTCAGAAGCTTGTTTCTTTTTACTGTTGAGATGGTTTGCATCTCCTAACCTAACCAATGTTTTCCACGCCAACCACAAGCGTGGTGATGTTTATTCCCAGTGGGAGTGGTGAACACATACAAGTATTCAACGCTGTTCTGTACTGAAATTCAAAAACTTGTATGCATCGTCATGGAAAATAATGGCGAAATAGTGTGTAAGTCTCGGAAAAGCGCTAGAGCCCATTTGGCCCATGTACGGTTCCATACACCATTATACTGTGAACTTTTTGATTCAATCAACAAAAGAATACTAGGTTTCCTTTATAATTCAAATCTTAAGTGATTTTTGTCTATATAACGCGAAGTTACTGATAATAACAACCTAAGAATAAATTCTGTCAAAAATTTCATTTTTAGTACAAGTTTTTATCGCCGACTGTACTTTCTGTATACCATACCATCAACTTCTCATTGAGACGATTCTAACGAGCCCAAACTCAACGGGATTACGTCGGTTATAAAATGAATTCCCATGGCCACATTCTGTCTGTCGGTACCATAATATTGAATTGTCATCCAAACTATACTTTTACCCAAAATTTCAGCTCAAACGGATAACAGCAAGTGACTGAAAAATGGATAGCAAATTTTGACGGACAACTTACTTATTTATGTATATACTTACATACAAACGAACAGGTCAAGTTAATATAAAGCTTGTAAAAAGAGGCTCGAAAAAGCAAGTAAAAGCCAAACGTAAAATAATTGAATCCCTTCAACCCGATTGATGTTGTATCCCTGGCACTCAATTTCCTGGCCAATATTGAGGCATTACCCCTGATTGGTATTTACTACCGTCATTTTGTAAATAGCTCTCGGTCACGCAAACTGACCACGTGGATTTATTAGGGTTATTATGGTTCAGTTTGATGATACAGATGTGTGTAAAGTGTTTACCCTATAACAAAGGGATAAGGCTCAAAAGTGTACCTACGCAAAACAAACTATATATGCAGAATTTTTTCATAGTAAACTTTTACTATCTCTATTTTTTTAACGGTTATAATTTCTAGCAACAAAAACAAGTTTTCGTTAGAACTACGTTTGTATGGAGAGTAGACTGTCTCGAGCGTGCTGTGCCCTATTCCACCGTCTTGACAATTGTCACCTGATATTGACAGTTCAACGTACATTGCTGGGTCTATAAGCAGTCTAGCAACAACTTTAACCTGTAGACGCAGCCATGTAAGTTGAAGTGTTATTGTCAGGCGAAAATTATCGATTTAGTGAAATAGGGGCCTGGGGACTCTTATTCTACCACTACCAATGAAGACCAGTGACCATTTTGTAAGCCTTCAGTTCTTGTAATAAAATTAAAGTGTAATTATCAATTGTTAAAATTAACAACAGTAACTTGAACTATGTCAAACAAGATAATCTGTCTCGTTCAGTCGGGAATATTTACAATCAATCATGATCGAGGTTGATAAGAATAAAGAGGTTAATAAATTGAAGGGGAAATACCTAGGTACCTAAAAGATAAAATATTCGCTACGATTAAACATTATTTACCGATGAACTTGTTACTTGTTGAACTATATATTCGGGTTATACATTCACGTCTTTATATATTGCCAAAGTTAAAGGCTATAAAGCCTAATTAGGTTGGCTTCTTGTTCTGCATAACTTGAGTCTCCTTTTAATAATAGCAATCATCATTTTATGTCGGAATAAATCATATTTAGGTAATTACAATAAATTACTTACTTATTATTTGTTTATAATATTTCGCGATAAAAAATTATTTCATTAGCTTTTCACCAAAAGAAAAACGACCCTTCTTTTTGACTCAGTGTGGCCAACACATAGTTAAAGCCTACTATGTTTCTACGCGCAATTACATATTGCAAGCGCACATTGCATATTGCGCACGTTAGCGTTTATATTTTGCTATGAACCTTATAATATAGTCCTCCTTGTCGTATCCGACGACGGCGACCCTTACAATTTCCTCTGGTGAGCACGAATATGGCTCGCAAAGCCGAACTTAGTTTTAAATGTCCGGTCACATTGTGTGCAGTATAGCTGGCCCTGGTTATTGTAAGTATATGCATAGGATGGTCTAGGTCGAGTCTTCCGCAAATGGCGCTTTTGGTCCAGGTTTGGTTGTTGGTTTGGACCTGGACCTGAACCTTATACTAACATACTGATCTGTGAGTTTGCGATTGCTTTATCTTACGCAAAGATTCTTGCAAGTATATCAAGAAATAGACATATAAGTACAGGCAGTGGCAGGGTAGGTGCTATTGGCATTAAAATAACAACGAATAAATTGTACCTACTGTGTGACATGTCAAGTATGACTTTGACTATCACTAAATAAAAGATCCGGTACAAGTACCTATGTTTTAACAAATATACCTAATAGAGGTGCTAGTTCAGTTTGTGTATCATTATCACCAACTATTCATATTTAATATTCATTTACCTGACACTATTAGTCCTAAACGCAGTCCACTTGGCCTGAGCGTCGCTGACGCAGCCCTCATGCCCGATGTTGCAGGCGAAGCTCAGAACGAAGAACCGGTTGAGAGTCCTGGAGAGCGGCTCGTTGGGGATCACGTTGTAGCCCAGGTCGGCGATCACAGCATCGAGGAAGGTGTAAAGGATGTGCTGGATGGAAGATTTGAAATAAACTACCTGCATGGTTTTGCCCACGTATTGCAAAGAAGGCAGGCAAATCTACGAGATCAAATACAAATACAAATAGCTTATGTCCATTCTGAAAGTCCTAGTTTAATAGTATTGTAAATAGAACCTAGGGAGCTAACCCCTCACCCCCATCTCCCAAAGCTTCTGAGTCATTCATCATCATCATATCAGCCAAAAGACGTCCACAGCTGGACAAAAGCCTCCCCTAAATTGTGCCACAATGGCCGGTCCTGCGCCACCCGCATTCACTTGAGTCCTTACTTAAGTTTAATCTCAGCGGGGTCAACCCCACATCCGCCACCGGTTTGGCCGATGCTTTAGGTCTCTTGACATTTTAACAGTACTAGTAAACACTTCATTGCACAAAATAAGTGCCTACATTTAAGAGCCAATACTTACATCATACGTCGCCAGCATACCAGGTATATGCAGTAGCCTGTTCCTCAGCCAGCTGAAGCCAGTGATGGCCGGGTACCACACGTAGTAGCTGGTCTCTTCCTTGAGGAAGTCCAGCACTTGGAAGCCGAGGGCGTAGGGCAGGTGCTCGGAGCGCATCAGACTGAAGACGTCGTCGACGATCTGAAAAGAATAAGATGAAAGACGGAAGGAAGTTGACTCTAATTGTATCATTCTTTCAAAAGAAAGAAGATCATTAACTATGCCTTCAAATGAAAGACCAGTTTGAATGTCTCAAAAAATTACAAACGTTTTAATGTGGCTAGTTAGAGAGAGAAAGCGCTACACTTGGCTGGTGACGTTCCGAACCTCCAGTATGACATTTGTTCCAGTAAAAGGTACTACTTTTGAAGGGGATAGAATATGCCAACTAAAACTTTAGACCCTAATAAATACTTATTACATGATTTTATTGTTTTGTGTTGGTTTTTAGGGTTCCGTAGCCAAATGGAAAAAAACGGAACCCTTACAGATTCGTCATGTCTGTCTATCTGTCTGTCTGTCTGTCTGTCTGTCCGTATGTCACTTTTTTCCGAAACTATAAGAGCTATACTGTTGAAACTTGGTAAGTAGATGTATTCTGTGAACCGCATTAAGATTTTCACACAAAAATTGAAAAAAAAGCATTAAATTTTAGGAGTTCCCCATACTCAGAACTGAAACTCAAAAAAAATTTTTTCATCAAACCCATACGTGTATCTATATAGGGATAGGTCTTCAAAAACGATATTGAGGTTTTTATATAACTTTTTTCTAAACTGAATAGTTTGCGCGAGAGACACTTCCAAGGTGGTAAAATGTGTCCCCCCCCCCCCTGTAACTTCTAAAATAAGAGAATGATAAAACTAAAAAAATATATGATGTACCATGCAAACTTCCACCGAAAATTGGTTTGAACGAGATCTAGTAAGTAGTGTTTTTTTTAATACGTCATAAATCGTAAACCGCAATTTATTTTACGGAACCCTTCATGTGCGAGTCCGACTCGCACTTGGCCGCTTTTTAATCGTTTATAAAACCAAATAAGTTACTCGCATTTTGGATTATTCACTAATTGGGCTGCGTTTACGATGAATCACTACTCAATTAAGTTTAAGACTGTTTTCTGCTTTATAACACTTTTTACCCACGACAAAACGGAAAAGGTGTAGTTTTTTAGGGTGAGAGCCGTGAGAGACTGTTTGTTTGACCGTTTATTACTTAGAACAGCTACATTTCAGTCGAGCTCTTACGAGACTTAGACCGCTTACCTCATAATACCAGCACAGCGTTTTAGAGAAGTTATCTCTTATATCGTTTGCTCTTGGAAAATAAGTTGATAACAAATTGATAATGTATATAACTTCATGTTGTCCATCACCAAACCATGTGTAGGAAATTCAATGAATGGAACATACCTGAGCCCTGTTCAGGTAGTGGATGGAGTTGATGTTGGCCTTCAAGGCGGCTCCCAGCAGCTCCCAGTTGTGGGTGTCGTAGTTAACTCTGTACATACCAGCTGAAAGAATAAAATTGTTTAGGAAGAGCCCAGTTATCCACTTTTATCATAACTGGCTTCTTTTTCAATGCACACGAGGTAAAATTGTGACGATGAAAATGTACTGCACGTTGTTGAGTTGACTAACAGTAGTCGTAATAAAAAAACCCCATGCTAGACCTAATAGTCATAAAAATTATAACCAACTGTGTCAATAGTCATCATTAGTTTTTGCGAAATGATGTCTTTATTAGACAATTGCAAGTTGGAGTTCAGAGGGGTGATCACGTGTCGTAACGTTTCGAACACGCGTTAGGACATTGACATTTAGATCTACCTAACGTACATACAATGCGTAAGGTAGAGGTGGCTATATGAACTATTCAGTTACATAAGATACTTTAACCGGTACTGTTTACCATATCAAAGCGTGTACGAAAAATTGCATTATTGACAGAAACTTATTTCTATTTTAAATATCAATACTTATCCTTATTTTTGGATGGATACATTCTTGACCTATGACATCTCAGGATTATGTTGTATTTTGAATGTCGAATCGTGGCCCTGCATTACCTCACGTCACCGGCAGACCAGCTTGTTGAAATTTATATAAGTATATAAATTTCAACTCCATCGGATTTCGGAATGATAGTCAATTGACTTGCAAGTTTTGACACTAACAAATTTTGTTAAATATGGACGTTTTTATGCTACTATGGGTGCTACCTCTTACTCTCTGTCTTTAAACATGGGTTGAAAAGAGACATATGTATTTATAGTTGACGCGGATTATTGGGACGTAAAGACGTTAACCAGACCCTCTACTACATATTATCACTCATTAATTTTGAGATAATATCTTCCAATTACTTAATATTAATTACGAAAATGCAACGAAGAAACAAACCTCTCTGCTGAACGTTGAAGATGACCCACTCATGTACGCCGGCGGTCTTCTGCACGGTGTCAGTCTTGGTCGTCATGATGCGCGAGGGCCTCAGGGTCTCGAAGTCAGGGGCGCTGCCCGTGGTCCAGGTCAGGGGGAGGGGCCAGACCTGGTCCGTGGGGGTGGCGGTGGTGCTGATGAAGAAACGATCCTGGAACAAATGAGATTGATAAAAAGTATCTATCAAATAAAACATTTTTTATAGAAGCTTAAGCTGCAGACTGCATTTTTGCTCAATCTTCAACTACTCGTTGAGAAGGTTCCTATGAGCCCAAACATGACTGGTTTATCTTTTGTAGAGTAGGAGTTGGTTTAGTCACCCTGTGTCTCATCAATACTCATCATCAGCTCGGTGGTGCTATAATATTGCGTTGTCACCGAACTTACAGAGTTATACCAAATTTAAGCTCAATCGGATCCACTTGCCTGGCTGAAAATTCAGTTACAAGGTTTAACCAGGTATGTTACTAAACAAAAGCTTGTAAATGTCAGATGGGAAACAAAATCAGCATTCCGATCATTTCCTTCTAAAGTATGCACGGACAAAGATGTTTGCTATGTTTATAAATTTGCTGTTTTGATTTTTGATATGCCTCTGTGTCATCTTACTTCTGCTGCATGTTTGACTTAAGGAGTCCTGGGATGCCAACGATAAAATTTGTTATTGAAATTTTACAAGTCCATCTAAACCGTTCTAGACGGTGCCGGAACAAGGTGTCCGAATAACAATCAGGAGATTTCAATCTTCTCTCGAGATAGTACTTTTCTCAGCAGCAAACTGCTGCGTACCTGTGTGAGGCTGATGACACCAGTGTCCATATTGACGTCAACATCCAGCACGGGGAAGCCAGGTTCGTCTACCCAGTATTGCATAAAGTCCTTGACGTTGATGTTGCTGACCGCGGTCCCGTCTTCCTGCACAGCGCGGGCGAACGACTCGTAGAAATGCTCGGGGAACGCGTGCTCGTAGGACCTGTGGAATGGTCAGAATGGTCAACTGACGACTATATATAGGTTGTACGCGGGCTGGGTTTCCGCAACTCAAACATCATAAATGCGCCTATTTTGCGCGTGGGTTTTGGCACTACTCTTATTCGTGCCACCAGGATGCATAGCAGACCCTTTATGTTGCCGACGGCCTTCGGTAGTGACCCCGATGTTCCGAGATGCTTTGCCCTGTATTCAGCAACTGACGACTATGATACATTGAAAACATTAGTCAACGACACGTATGTAAGTATCGTTTTATATGTAATAGTAATTTAACAGTAGTGAAGGAAAACATCGTGAGGAAACCGGTCTTATCCCAATAAGATTACATTTTCCCTCTGAGTTGGATGGCAGTTGCTTTCATAAGCCTACGCATAATTTGGAGATTAGGTGTCAAAGCGGACCCCGAGATCCTTTAAAATACAAGCGGGAAAACACTAGGAGGCTGATGATAGTCAACAATACATTTTTGTGTTGAGCAGTATCTGTTCAAACTAATTTCCAATACCTGATGTTCACTGTATTGCAAGTCACCTTTGTTACTTAACTATGCAATGTTAACTTTGTTCGGATAAAGATTGAACCTCTTTACGGCGTTTAATAGTAAAGCCATTGACATATAAAGTGATTTAGCAGGTAAAGGTACTAAACAAGCCTACAGAGTTTTCAGGTGCTTAAAAGTGTATGCCACGGCAGACAAAATGCTCTCAAATTGCAAGAATGAGTATAGCGTTAGACGGCCTATAGGAACTCCAAATTCTCACCTATCATTCAAAAAGTAATTCAGTCCCTTCTTGAAGGTCTCCTCAGTAAACAAATACTTGAGCATCATGAGGAACGTAGCGCCTTTAGAGTAGCTGATGTCAGAGAAGTGACCAGTGACCTGTGCTGGGCTGTTGACGGTGTGCTGCAATGCCCGAGCGGCCGCCGACTGGTCCGAAGACATGGCTGACTGCACGTACATGATTTGGAACTGGTCTGCGAGCTCCATTGATGGGTCAACCTGGAAGTTTGAAAATAAGATAACTTCTATTTTGAAGTGTTTGTATTTAAAATGTCGCATGTGTGCGCGCAGCATCCCTGGTGCGCAGGGTGCGCCGCAGTCCCAACAGCATTCTGCGCATGATAGCGGACAGGGTTGACTGTGTCTACATGTCGCACTGCGAGGGACTACACTCCCCTGTCAGTGTTGTTTTGTTTTAAATGTAAGTTTAGCTGTAACTACTAACTCCCTAGTTTTGTAAATTCTACTTACAACATATGTCCATGGTTACACGAAATAAAAATTTCATTTCATTACTTTTAGACATCCTGGTTTCGCCTACCATTAAAATAATGTGTTCAAAAATTTTTTTATCGGAAATTCTATAAAACAATAGAATTCCAACTGTAAATGTGTTATGAAAGGTTCTATTCATTTGAAAGCGACTGTACAATATTCATACCATTCATACGTACACTGAACTGTACGTTGGGTGGTACGGGGATTCGTCTACCTGACTAGTAGTTCGCTAAATCTTGCTCGAGAACGACAATATTCATTCACTTGACTAAGCGTATGGAAAAACCTAGATTATAAAAAATTACATTACAACTTAAGTAATTAAGAATAATTTAAGATAACACAATTATGTGTTACCTACTAAGCACAACTTCAAATTCTTTTGCGGCACCAACTTTGCGTTTTCAAATTATACGAGGCCTAGCGCAAAAGTCTTACCCCATCCATAGCGAAGTACTCGAAATAGCTGGCAAAGCCCTCGTTAATCCACACATTGTCCCACCACCTGCAGGTGACCAGGTTTCCGAACCATTTGTGCGCCAGCTCGTGGGCAGTGATGGTTCCGATGCTCATCTTGTCCAAAGCATTGGTCTCACCCTCTTCGTATAAAAGACGAAGCTCCCTGTGAGATACACGTTCGTGCTATAAGTTCATTATCATCGTCATCGTCATCAGGGTCCCACAAATGGATCAATCTCATTACAGATACTAGCTTTCCAACTTATACTTATACTTTATTAAATGTTATAAACTATCGACAAAGTAAGTCCCGTTTTAAAGTTGTGTAGTTTTTTTTCATTTCCGTGATAATTTTTACTCAAAACTTGTTTGATACGCGATCACAGAATAGTATAATAGTGTTACATACAGAACGGACACGAACCGCCTCCCACCGAAGTCGGCTACCTCACCGATGGGCGTTATTTCCCGGGCGCGATGCCGGGTAGTCCAGTGCGACGCTCACCGCTCTGCCGTGTGCACGTTCGCGCATAAATAAGAGAGTACCTACTTAATAACGTTCGCGGCGATGGGTTAATCTTGTGCACTGTTTGGGTGCTTATCCACGCACAGTTCCCATTCGATGCAAATAGGTACGTTTTTCAAAACTTAGGTAGGTGTTGTAATTCAATTAGTAGGTATAATAGGTACAATCTAATTATGACCTGAAGAAAATTAATTGGTTCCATGCTTTTACTTTACTCGCACAAATTATTTCTGTCATTATATATATAGAGGTAAAACCACTATCTGATTTAGCCGGACGAATAAGGTTTAAGTAGGATTTAAGTTTTAATTGATTAGGTACATACGCAGGCTTCAATCGTTTGTTCGTCTATCTCTGTCGCTGTCGCACTTGCATATTCAAGCGACAGAGAGGGAGATATTGCGAGTTTCGATTTTCTTTGTACGAGTAGTGCCGCTGCGGTGCAGGCGGGGCAGGGCTCACGCACGGACTTGTTTCAGTAGATACGCAAATCGGAATATGATACAATATGGATTATGATAGATGGGCGTTTTTCAAAAAAGGGTAAGTACTTACTTATACGTTCACAATGGTTAATACCTACTGACGATCCTCATACAAGAAAAAAAGTGTCCCAAATTTTCCATTCCAGAATCCAGATAGTCACAGTTTTGTATGCCGTTTTTTTATTTACCAGTCGCGTGATGTACAGGAAAAAAATATTACATATTATAATCTGGGACAATCTTTTTCTTGGTAAAGTTTTTTTTTTACTATTTGTTAATACACTGTACGAAATGATATTTGTCAATTTATATGGGTTTAATGATATTCAGCTGTGTGAACACTTGTTTTTATGACGCCGTCTAGCGACTTGAACATCTACAGCGAATGTGCCAACCCTACGCCATTCACGCACGCATTGACGTGTGCACCGACAAGGCGCGCACACATATTTACCGGAACTAACTCATTTGTTCGTCGTGACCACCCTGTGACGTGATCTCAACTAGCAGCAAATTAGTGTTTTTCATTTAATTGTAGAACACACCTGTAACTCACGAATCCCCAATTCTCAGTAGCGCCAGAAGCCCAGTCCGGCACAGCAATCTGATCGTTCTTCATGTCTTCTCCCATCGTATAGTAATCTATACCCAAATAGTCCTCCAACCACTTCGTCACCGGTGGTCCGACCTCCAAGGCATACTCTCCCTGGCCGGCAGCGTTCGGTCTGCCGAGGATGCGGTACGGTCTCTCGCGGTCATTGTTGTCGGCTAGGACTGCGAACTCCTCACTCACGTGGAAGGAGACTAGGTAAGCCGGCATCCTGGGAGTTACGTGGAACACTTCTCTAATACGGTCACCAAGACTGTTAGAGAAAAAATAATCGGCTTCAGTCAGATTTACACATGTTACTAAACAATAAAAGCTTTACCCCTAAACTTTTACGTTGATTTCATTTGGTGCTCATTAAACTGAAAGCAAATTAAACTATGATTAAAGATTTTCAAGATGAAAGAGCATTCTGCAAATACTCGCATTTCCGTTGTTGACCGCAAGTGAACTGACCGCAGTTTTTGTATTTTTAGTGTAGGTTCTTTAATTTGAGACCCTTTTCGCAAACATATTATTTGTATAACTGTACAATTTAACAGGATCGAATCATATTTAACGGATGGGTATGTCCCTAGTGTATCACTATCAGCTAGTGAGAATTAAGTAGAATATATACCTATTACATGCCATGTAAATGGAATTGGGCCGCAGGTTGTATTTATTTCAGAACGTGTAGAGTTTTAAACGAAATTACGAGTACTTACTGTACAGTTGAAGCAACCCTCATGTTGGCGTAAGTCTCGGTGAAGTGAAGAGGCCTGGTGATCATCATTCGGAAGGTGGATTTGAAGCCAGGCTCGTCGAATGACGGGAACACTTGTCTGGAGTTCACTGGCTGCAAGTGAGTTGCGGCATACCAACTGGTAATAGAAAAATAGGTCACAACTGTGTTTAACTTCAGTTGATGTTTCCATTTCGTGCACGAGAAAAATGCTATGACTAGGGAGGATAAAGATTTCGTTTTTATGAAGATGAAATAAGGGTTCCATTGTATATTGTGACATAAATAAATCGTATCATATCATATTTATTAATGGACCAATTTGGCATGAAACGATAAAAATACCAACATACATCATTAATTCTGTAAGTTGACTTTACTAAGTGTAACAGCTTTCGAATTAAATTTACAGAAACAACCTCACCAAATCTTAAGAAAAATCACAACGAAATAAATAAAGAACTTTACAGAATTTTCCAAGCTTACCCAATGTTTACTTGCGATGCGACCAACTAGGTTGAGAAATATTGCCTTAGAAATAGAAAATACTTTATTGTTATAGGATTTGAACTTTGAACATACAGAATTCTTATACTTACTGAAGTCTTCCATCGCTTCCAGTATAACTGCCTCTGAACACGCCCCGCGACAGAGGAGTTTCGTTGATATTACCAACATAGATGATCTTCACAATATAGGTGTCTCCGTTAACCAAAGTTTCACCTTCTCTGATGTTGATTTTGAGAAAGTGATATTCCCTGATTCTCTCAAAGGGCTGCATTTCGTTTAAAAGCACAGGTGCACCGGTGTTGTCGAAGAGATCTACGGAAATTATTGACCGTACGTTTTCTTGAAGAGTTATGGAGGTTAATCCGTCTCGGATGGGCTGTAATAAATGTTCAGGAAAGTCTAATATTATACATAATTGAAAACACATCTCTGGTGGATATTCAGTCATAGGGTACCTGCGTTCTTAAGCACATATACTTTGATTGAGGCGATTTAAATATGGAAAACAAATTGATTTTTATCGCAGTATTTTTCATTCTTACCTTAAGCTCAAGACTCATTATACCATCGAAACTAAAAGCTTCCTTGGCGCCTTCATCTTCAAAGTAGGGAATTATTTCTACGTCATAATGGACAGGGTCGAAATCTTCAGGGATTCGGTAAATGGTTGCATCATCGTCGTTTCTGAAGACTGATTCATCCAGCTCCACCAGATCAATGGGCAGCTCCGCAAGGGCTAGAGCCAGGAGTGCTGGTAGAATAACCAGCTTGAGGGCTGACATGATGCTGGAATAAATATATTTTTTGTATATCTTTTTTCTGGACTACTGCCCACTCCCAGTTGTCTATGAGAGGAGGCCTGTTCTCAGCGATGCAGATCCTATATAAGGTAAAGATGATGATAATGTATTTATTTGCATTTTTTTATGAATAACAGAATACTTGTTAACATGTCAATCCATTTTAATCGGGCATCAATAAAAATTACTGTAAAATTCATATTGAAATAGCCACTATTGAATTCCAGGTGGAATCCATGATCTAGAGAAGAATTCTTGGATTATTTAAAGAAAACTGGTGATTTATTTGTGATCAAGCTTAAAATCCTTTGCAATTTTTACTACGTCTGTAGTTTTGTTCAAGGGTTTCTTAAACAAGTTCATAAATAAATAAATAAATATTTGAGGACAATCTTATACATATCGACCTATTTAGTCCCAAACTAAGCAAAGCCTGTACTATGGGTACTAGATGACGTTATACATACTTATATAGATAAATAAATACTTAAATACATAGAAAACATCCATGACTCAGGAACAAATAGTCGTGCTCATCACACAATTAAATGCCCTTACCGGGATTCGAACCCAGGACCTCTTGCTTCGTAGGCAGCGTCATTACGAACTAGGCTAAAGCGGTCATCAAAATAGAATATATTATAAGCATTTTTTAAATTATATGAATGTGAAAGAGAGTTTTATGATGTCTAAGAGAATAATACTTATTAACATTATTATGATTATAATTAAATAAACTAAACTTACACGTAGCACCAATCCCTCGACTAATGACGGAATCAATTCATCAACATGTACTGTAAAGACTTTGATAAACGTTATTACCATTATCGGATTAGGTGTAAGGTATCGATAAAACTACGATATCTAGATAAATTAGGGTTATTCTCTTATCTCTGCATTATAAACATATTATTTGGTGCGTATGGTAGGACATGTAAAAAAACCCACGTCATAATGTACTTTTAGATTTATTTACAAATCATCAACTGAATTTGAATCATATTATTTAACAATTAAATAATGAATCTTGTACATATTTAATTAGCAATTCACTTTCCTTCTTATCATTGAGTTGGATTAGTAATAATTTCTTAAGCAACGACGGCCAGAAGAGCCGTAACAGCAAGCATGACCGCTGAAGTGACCATCCTCGAGGCACCATCTCTCGTCGCACCCAGGATGATGTCCACATTGTTGGTGCCCCAGGCCATGTTGTTTCTTGCTGATGTGATGGCATTCAGCGCTGTGTTGTATTGCAAAGTCCCGACTTGTGTTGATCGCAGCCACTCTTCATACTGTAACGAAAATATATATTCAAAATATTTACATTAATACAACATACATTTCACCGAAAGAGGAACCTACAGTGTATCTACGTCCATTCAATTATAATAACATTCCAAGGAACAGTCAAATCAAATAATTCAATGATCATAGTTAAAACAAACATTTGACATAAAATGAAATAGAACTAGAACATATAAAACTAGACAAAACTTGAACTTGGTCTAATATTACAGATTAATCTGATGCTGGCAAAAAAAAACAAATACCTCAACTAGCTCGGGTTCCTCGAGATAGGCAGCCAAGTTGGAGAGACAAGTATGTACAGGATTGGCTTGAGAATCTTCAATGTACCTGGGAAATTGAAAATGGTTTCTTAATAGTTAAAGTTTAAACGAAATTAAGTTGTTCATCTGCGTCATCACATTACTTCTACGCTAATCTTTAGTGGTGCTCTTTTTTTTTAAGTAAATACCAAGTATGATAGGCATAATTTTTTTAACAGGGTTCATTATAATTTAATTCCTTTGGGACTTTACATGGGTTTTGTAACTTGGGGATTTCTCATGCCATGGGACCGTTCCGTCTCATACATAAAGCCTGTTTTTTTGCAGTGGCTCAGCTGTGATGGCTATTTCAGATATATTTTTTAAAGGATGTCCTGTTTCGATCAGCTCACTTTAATATTATTATAATTTCCAACAATATACACTGTTCCCTTAATTAACTAAAGTTGAATCTTGATGAAACTTACGCAACTCTAATGGCATCAATATTGATTTTCACAAACTCGAGGATAGTGGGCGCATTTTCTTTGTTTCCGAGAAGAGCGTAGTTGAACGAATTCGCCTTGTCATGCGACCTCACTTCATCCGTTAGCGTCAGCTCCAGATATCTGCGAAACGACAGTGTGTTTTAATTGAATTGGTTCATCTTGTACTGTGATAAGTTTAAGCGTTAGTAGTGAGAATGACTTTGTTTGTCTAAAGATGGCTGATTGAAGGCGCTAGTTAAAACATAAATGTAATTAATGAGAATATTAGGTTGTAAATCAATGTCAAACGCAGGGCTTTATTCTGTGAGCAGGCCACAAACGGCTTTTTTAAGTCTTTACTAGTGCATCGGAAAATAGGCTTTTAGCAAACACTTCCCAGGTATTTGTCGAGAAATATAGTTTCCCGGTCCTTTATACGATTTAAGCTACAACAAACGAAATTGTGTTATTATTAATGCTGAGACTTCAAGGTACGCTATAAAATTATGATAAGTACCTAGTGAGCAGTAATGGGTCTGTCGTAGCGCCCATGGCTCTAAGCATCTCCAACTGATCATGGGCGAGGTTCGACGCGCGGAAGCGAGAGAGCATAAAGTTGAAGTCCTGCTCGTCTCCCTCTCGCACGCCGACTACGTACACGTTACGGCGGATTCCACCTGCCACCCTGTGTATAGAAAATAAGTTTGTGTCAACAATTTCATTTTTGTTACAAGCTTTTATTGCCAAGCTGAAACCCAACAGGGTTACGTCGGTTAACATTGAATTGTCATCCAAACTTTACGAGTACGGTCGGCCAACAAAGTAGTCTACCAGTTTTGACAAAAGTTTCTGTGAGATCTAATGGTCGCTAAGGTTACTGTCATAATATTATTGCAAGTGGAAATCGACCTTGTTGTTTCATATGACGTTCAAATGAACCTCGACCGTAGGGTGGTAGACCACATTTTTGGCCAACTGTACCCAAAAATTCAGCTCAATCGAATCGCGGCAAGTGACTGAAAAAAGGGTTGCAAATTTTGAAGGATAACTTACATATTTATATACTTACATACTTATATATTTACATACGAACAGGTCAAGTTAATATAAAGCTTGTAGTAAAAAGAGTAAACCACCAAACATGTTTCAAGGAGGCCATTCTTCCAGACAACTTATTTTTATAAACAACAATATAGACACAAAATATGTACATTCGCAGAAAACAGTTGAATATGAAGGGACCACGGAAAGAACATGTCTAGTCACTTTTTAGGGTTCCGTACTCAAAGAGTAAAACGGGACCCTATTACTAAGACTTCGCTGTATGTCCGTCCGTCCGTCCGTCTGTCTGGCTGTATCTCAAGAAGAAGAAGAAGAAGAGGCTGTAGCTAAAGAGTTGAAATTTTCACAGATTATGTATTTCTGTTGCCGCTATAACAACAAATACTAAAAACAACATTTTTTTTTTTTAAGGGGGGCTCCCATACAAAAAACGTGATTTTTTTGCCGTTTTTATAGAAAATGGTACGGAACCCTTCGTGCGCGAGTCCAACTCGAACTTGGCCGGGTTTTTTTTTCTAAATGAGATTTTAATTTATTTATTTAATTTAATTTGTTTATTTCGAACCACATATAGTTCATATACAATCATTAAAATAAAGTACACATTAAAAATAAAATAAGACATTAAAATAAGACAATACAATTATTAGCTACAACATGTAAGGAGTTCCAGTGCTCCACCATCGGGCATTCCAGCCTATCAAAAATGGTGTTCAGGAGGCTGTTGTCGCTGCCTCGCACACGGCGCATCAGAGAGGCAACTCGTTTTCGAATTATAGCATGAAAACTATCAACTCTAGCCTCTGCAAACATTCCTGATGCGCTGCAAAAGCGAGGCAGCCCCATCAACATCCTGAAACCATTATTGTACTGGACGCGTAAGGCATTGAGAGCTCTCTGCGTGCACTTGGTCCACAAGCTACACGTGTAGAAACTCTGACAAAATGCCTTAAAAAGGGTTATTTTGACATCCCTCGTACAACGTGCGAACCTGCGGACCAACATGTTGCTCCTCACTGCCAATGCCCTACGCTCCCGCTCCACATCGAGATCATCTGAGAGGTCCTCGGTGACCCAGTGCCCCAGATACTTGAACTTTGTGACTTTAGTCAACTCCGTTCCTCCAAGTTTAAGCGGTGGCACAGATTTCGGTTTTTTTGTTTCCTGCCTTGAATACAAGTAGCTCGCTTTTCTTAGAGTTATATCTGAGACCGTGGGCCTCCACGTACCTCTCACAAATGCCAATCAAAATCTCGAGAGCCCCAATAGATGGGGTCAGCAGCGCCATATCGTCAGCGTAGCTAACGTTGTTCATAATTTGGCCACCAACTGAGCACCCAACCCTGGCACTGCTGAGCTCATCGATCAAGTTATTTATGTACAGGTTGAAAAGCCGTGGAGACGTCAACCCCCCTTGTCTCACACCGCATTCCAACCTGTACTCCTCCGAGTAAGCGCCTGCCCATCTCACACTGTTCATTTGGTTATGGTACCAATATCTTAAAATAAAAACCAGCTCTTTGGGTGTAGCTGTCTCCCTCAAGAGCTTTTCCCACAGTAAATTGTACGACACAAGATCGAAGGCTTTCGATAGGTCCAAAAAGCAGGTGTATACCGGAGTGTTACGCGAAGTATAGTAATGAACCGTATGCTTGAGTCGTAAAATCGCTGTTTCGGTAGAAAGCCCTGGCCTGAAACCGAACTGCGCCTCATTGAGCAATATATGATGAGAAAGATTACGATCAAGCAGACGGTCCAAAACCTTCGCCACCACGGTTGCCAATGATATGGGACGGTAATTATTTTTATCAGCATTATCTCCGGTCCTGTTTTTCGGTATTGGTACAACGATGGTTTTCATAAGCTCTTGAGGAAGATAAGTGTGACCAATGCAAAGGTTGAAAAACATCGCCAACACTCTAGGCAGGTGGATTCCAGCAAACTGTAAGTGCTCAACACTGAGGCTGTCGTGGCCAGGTGACTTTCCTTTGGTCATATCTGCTATCGCTGCAGCAATCTGCTTGGCGGTATAACGCTCGTACACACCCCCCACAACAGCTCCAGCGTTGGAAGACGCTGGCACCGTTCCTAGTGGAGATTCAATCTTAAAATGCTCCTTAAAGAGCTCGGCAATATGCTTTGGCTCACACTGTCCTTCAACACTAGCGGGCATACACGACCCAGCCTCCAGCCTTTTGGTGTGTTTCCAGAAACCCTTAAAGTCTTTAGTCGTATGTCGAGACGCCAAAATATCCATTTTTATTTGCTCTTCGTGGTCCTGGCACCACTTTAATGTCACGTAATAGTTCATAACGAACTCAAAATTTTGAAATTAAAATCTCTTGAAAAAAAATGTTACTAGACATGTCCTTTCCGTGGACCCTTCATATGAGATCATATTTGTAGCGTCAAGAGACTGAATCCTCAAATAAATAAAGGGTTGGCATAGAGCTCTTCTCCATAGGCTACGGTTCTCGACTCGCGTCAGGCATTCCGTTTACTTGTTGGCTGCGACTTCAAATATACGCATTTCAAATATTCATAAGGAATTCAAGAATAACTTGATATATTATTAACCTCGGTGTCCCGTTATTTCACCGACAAACATTTCACCGAATGCATGGTTTCGCAGAATTTTCATTTCATAGAATTTTTATAACTCGGAAAACTTTAAATGTTTAAGTACAGCTGTAGAAGAGTCATTCCGTAGAACCCATTAGGTTAGGTTAGGTTTATTTTATAACAATCCTGAAAAGTTTACTGATTCAGAAAAAAAATGGTTTTCGATGAAATGAAAATTCTGCGAAACGTGCATTTGATGGAATATTTGTCGGTAAAACAAGGTAAAACCGTCCATCGGAGAATCAAAACTGCACGTTGTAGCTTTCGAGCAACATGGAAGGGAGTAGGCATTCTCACCATTTCCCCTCTGTCGAAGCACAAGCCCAACTGGGCATGCTTCGTACACAAAAAATTATGAAGGTATGCAAGTTTTTTCAGTCTATTGTGTCATTTTTGATGTATTAGTGTCATCGTTACAGCAAATCCCCCCCCCCCCCCCCCTCCCTCGAATTATTTAACTGTAATATTCATAGCTACCTACCACGTACCGGAAGGCGCGGCGTGGGTAGGCCCCCCACAAGGTGGACTGATGACCTGGTAAAGGTCGCGGGAGTCCGCTGGATGCGGGTGGCGCAGGACCGGCCATTGTGGCCCTCTTTGTCCAACAGTGGACGACTTTCGGCTGATATGATGATGACGAATATTCATAGCTAAGGCGACTCCCTTTCGCTAGGAAGGCAGTGTTGCTCGAAGGTTGTAGCCGACGTACTCCATGTGGTCTAAACTCACCAGGTATCGCTGTCCCTCAACGCGACGAAACGCTGCCTCGACTCTGCAACGCAAGTCTCATGGCCGAGCAGACAGGCGAAGTGCAGCGCTGCTTGCCGGTTCATGATGCCCGTGGGGGTGTCGGTGGTGAGCACGTTGTAGCCAACGTGCTCGAGGAGGTAGGACATGTTTTCGAGGATGAAGGCCTGGGTCAAGTTCAAAAGTGTCCTTAAGGTGGTTCGATTGCCATACAAAACGTTATTTGACATTCGCAGGCTAACGGCGTGATATTTTAAGAACCTTATGTAACAAACTTTCATCAATTGGCTTCCCATTTGCGCCAAATTCCCCCTTTCCTAGAATAAACTTATATATATAAACTAGATTAATTTGAGAAAAATAGTTTTCCCAAAATATCACGTCCCAAACCAATTTCTCAAATTAAACTAGTTAATACAAGTTTATTCTAGGAAAGGGGGAATTTGGCGCAAATGGGAAGCCAATTGATGAAAGTTTGTTACATAAGTTTCTTAAAATATCACGCCGCTAGCCTGCGAATGTCAAATAACGTTTTGTATGGCAATCGAACCACCTTAACGATGTACTAGGAGGGACTTAGAAACGGGCTTGATACAATAACTGTATTTTTTTAGGGTTCCGTAGCCAAATGGCAAAAAACGGAACCCTTATAGATTCGTCATGTCCGTCTGTCTGTCTGTCCGTCCGTATGTCACAGCCACTTTTTTCCGAAACTATAAGCTAAGCTAATACTGTTGAAACTTGGTAAGTAGATGTATTCTGTGAACCGCATTAAGATTTTCACACAAAAATCGAAAAAAAACATTAAGTTTTAGGAGCATTATACTCAGAACTGAAACTCGTGAATGACGTTTAGTTCGAAATGAATTGTCAATTTGCATACAAATTTGACAAATGTCGCACGGAAGTAAGATATCGAATGATATGATAGTTAGATGCGACTCTAGTTTGTCTCTGAATTAGGAAAAAACTTTGACAGCTGCCAGAAAACAACGACGCGATGCCGGCCATAATATGCGGCTCCTGAATGCATTGTGGAGGCTTATGATATGTGGATAGATAAAGTAGTATATGTAACTGTACATAATTAGGCGTTAAGACACTCGTGTGATGTTATTATGAAACTCGCCTTTGGCTAGTTTCATAAACCCACACTCGTGTTTAATGCCCTTCATTATGTACAGTCACATAAACTACTATTAAAAACAAAGTTTTAACCGAGGAAAAATCAATCATCCCCCATTTTTCTACCCTTAAGGTTGGTTTTTTTTCCAAATTTATGTGGGACCAACTTCGGAGACCCTTTCCAACTAAAAAAGAATTATCCAAATCGAACTACTCTGTAAAAAGTAATGCGTGGTCATACATTAAAAAATATATATACGCGTCGACTTGAGAACCTCCTCCGTTTTTTTCGTCGGTTGAAAATACGTAATTAATGAAAAACAACCAGCTCTTGAATATTCAAAGTAATTGATTGAACCTATTCCATTTGTTTTCACTTCGCATGAAGGTACTAATTCAAATCATGATGCGATGAAACAAAAAATAATTATAAAATTATACAATTTTTTTTTACCAGTGTTATCAAAAATAATGTACAAAAAAGCTGAAATTAGGTTATTATTGCCCAAAATCTCATAATTAAAACTCTGTTACTCACATCGAATTGGGCTTGGCTCTCAGGCATGTGTCTGAACCTATTCCTCAGCCAGGTGAAGCCAGTGATGGCAGCATCCCACACATGCATGTTGTCTTCGGAGCGCAGGAACCTCAAAATGTTGAAGCCGAAACTGTAGCTCATTCTTGCAGACCTCGTCAGAGCGAAGATGTCGTCTACTATCTGAAAACATCACAAGTATAACAAAATAGTTTACGACTTTACGATATTTAGTGTCAATTCGGGCAACAAGACCCGGGACCCGGGAGAGGATACCTAGAGTTCATTGCAAGATTATTCCATGACGAAAATTTCAATTACACCATAGTATTGTTTGGTTTAATCCGGCCTTAATCGGTCCCTAACGTAGAACAATAAATTATTAAAATGTGATTTTATAAAGTTGCCCCCCGCACTGCCCACAATTTATGTACTTTGCCTTAAAGTTTGCTAGCAGAGAATGCTTTATAGCTTTATGTCCGCATTTTGTATTATATTAAATAAAGAAATAAACATTCATAATGTGTTATTAACCGTCTATACTTACTTGTGCTCGGTTTAAGAAGTGGATGCTTTCCCGTTCATTCAGCAACGCTTCGGCGATCAAACTCCATGATTTCTCATCGTAATTCACTCTGTAGTGCCCTTAAATAATAATCGTTTAAATAATAAATAACATTGAAAACCTACTTCAATTTCCTTGATCACAACATATTCTCATAATTCTAAACTAGCTTTAAGGTATAATACTTATGTTACTAATATAACTATGGAATTGTAATATTTAGGAATAAAGAATGTATTATTATTGTTCTATTATAAACCATTTGTTAGCCTAGTGGGTATTATAGTGACAGTGACGCTGCCTACGAAGCTGAAGGTCCTGGGTTCGAATCCCGGTAAGGTAAAATATTTGTGTGATGAGTATGAATATTTGTTTCAGAGTCTTGGATGCTTTCTATGTATTTAAGTACCTATTTATAAAGGATGTCCATACATAATGTATGGAAAATCTTGCGTTGTTTTTGGGACATCCTATATTAAATATATCGTTGATTAGTACCCATGACACAAGCTATATTGAGCTCACTTTGGGGCTAACTAGGGTAAACTAGTTCGATTTGTGTAAGATTGTCCCCTAATATTTACTGATTATTGATTTAATTATTTACCTACGAAATACTTACCATGCTGCAAGTTGTTGAAAATAACCCATTCTTCACCGGCCGTCTTAGTCAATCCCAGGGTCTCATCCGACATCATAGTGATGGGTTTAAGACTCTCGAATGCTGGGTTACTCTTGGTGGAGTAGGTGATGGGAATCGGGTAGATGTGCCCAGTAGGGGTAGCAGTGGTACTCAAGAAGAAGCGTTCCTGAAAATCATGAATTAACGTCAGTTAAAACTAAAACCAGTAGTGATATCATATTGGATTCCAATTTAATACTCAAATTGAATATTATATAGGTACTCGTATCTTATCTATCATCATCTGCAGTCTATACACGTCCTACTGCTTGGCAGGCCTTCTCTCATCGATGTGAGAGAATGGGCAGATGTCCCCATGCTAATTTTCTGTATGGTCTTGATCAATAAAAAAATTGCCTTTGTTATCACAAAACAATAACTTGATAGAAAAGTAGTTAGGTAGCAACAGATGGTTTTGGGCATTTTCACTAAAATGTGCGACTTTTACTCTTTTTCTCAAAATGTCGATTTTTTTGGTTTTTCCGGTTCAGAATCATGAGCACTCTTGATCCCGATAAAGAAAAAACCGGCCAAGTGCGAGTCGCACTCGTGCACGAAAGGTTCCGTATATACCATTATTTATAATTTTTTTTATTTTATTCTGTTTTTAGTATTTGTTGTTATAGCGGCAACAGAAATACATCATTTGTGAAAATTTCAAATGTCTATCATGGTTAGTGAGATACAGCCAGGTGACAGACAGGCAGACAGACAGACAGATAGACAGACAGACAGACACACAGACAGACGGACAGCGGAGTCTTAGTAATAGGTTCCCGTTTTACTCTTTGAATACGGAACCCTAAAAAGGGTCCCCAATTTTCCATACATTTTTTTAGGATTCCACTATGTGACGGTCCATACAGAATGTATGAAAAAACGTCACATAAGTAGTGGAATAAATTAAGAGTGCCCATGATAATGAACAGGATAAACCAAAAAAATCTCAATTCTGAGAAAAAAAGTAATAGTCGCACATTTATTTGAGTGAAAACGCCCTTCTTTAGTTCTTAAATTAAAATATCTGATGCTTACTTGTTTCAGAGATATAGATCCCGTTTCATGATTAATCTCCACCTCCAGAATGGGGGCGCCGGGTTCATTCACCCAGATGCGGTAGAATTCTTGGAAGTCAAAACCGACATATTCATTCAATGTTCCGTCTTCCGCAATAGCTTCAGCAAAAGCTCTGTACAGGTCGTACTGATCGGTGGCTTTAAAAGAACTGAAATAAAAATAATGAAGTGAAAAACTGGCTACATGTAAAAAATTAATAAATAGGGTTACCTACTTATAAGGAAAACATATAAGTAAATTGTATTGCAGTGAGTTAGAATGAGTTACACTATTATGAGTTACACTGGAAGAATTATGAATATAAAATACCACAATCAAACAAATATGCACAAATATTTTTTTTGTTCAAGGCTTAACTGGTTAAGTCAGAGAGAAGTAGTTACTTACTTATTAGTCAAGAAGTATTGACAAGCTTTCCTGAAGGTTGCAGGTGTGATCATGTCATGGATCATTCGGAGAAAAGCGGCGCCTTTAGAGTAACTGACAGTCCCAAAGTGACCGGTAACTTGAGCGGGGGAGTTGACCTCGTGGTTGAGAGCTACAGTAGATCCGGAATCAAAAGCAAGCGAGTTTTGCAGGTAGCGGGAGTTAAAGTGGTCGTCATATTCGTATTCTGGGAACATCTAAAAAAAAAATTATGACACTAACGGTTTTGGGAAAAAGATAATACATGCTTGCCCATTATTAATTGACCTAATTGGTCACCAAAACGAAGGGCACTAAAATAAATCATATTTGGAAATAAAATCGCTTGACTTGAAAGTTTGAATAGAAAATAATTCATTCAGTTTAGGTTTTAATAAAATTGGACTTGCCTCATTTGTGGCAATGTATCCGAAATAGCTGGCAAAGCCCTCGTTGATCCAAGTGTTGCTCCACCAGTAGCAGGTGATCAAGTTCCCGAACCACTTGTGGGCCAGCTCGTGGGAGACCAGGGTGCCCGCGTAATGTTCGTTGGACATTACTGACTGACTGGGGTCCAGGGTGAGGTACAGCTCTCTACAAAACAACATTCATAATCCAAAAATTATTTTGCCGAGTTAATTATAACTATGTTCTTCTTTATTACATTCATGTTTAATTAAGTATGCATATCTACGTAACAATGGAATCGAATATTGAGATTCGATTCGATTCACCTACTTCGATTTAGTTGTATGAAACCTTGCAATTTTTTTTGATATAATATTGATAACAATCCAAAACTCTTCATAGTAAATTTTTGAGAACTTTGTTGTTGTTTTAAAGTTAGTACTAAAAATTGTAAGTGATATCGCCTTAATCGGAAAGATTGTAAAAAATGTGTTGGTTACATATTACTTTATTATCATATGCAACAAATTTTAAAGAATTAAAATAAATTAACAAACTTACCTGTAGCTAACCATTCCCCAGTTTTCAGTACCAGCAGAAGCCCAATCAGGGGACGAGATGTGATCGTTAAGCAAATTAGGATGCATATTCTCGTATGGGATTTCAAAGTAGTCATTGAAGAATGTAGTCATCTTAACAGCCAGGTCCAAGGCATGGGCACCGAGGCCGACGGTGTTGGATCTGCCGATGATCCTGATGGCGGGGGTGAAGGAGGTGTCCTCGGCGATGACAGTGAAGGTCTCGCTGACGAGGAAGGTGAGGAGGTACGCCGACATCACTGGGGTTTCCATGAAGTTGTTGCGGATGCGGCCGTCGGCAAGGCTGAAGGTTAAGGTTTAGTTGTGTTGGTTTTATACACTGTGTAAATTTGATACGAGCGAATATTTTGATGATGATTAGTGTCGGTCCTAAACAACACATTCATTTATATAAATTTCGTTAACTGCTTATTTTTTTTTCATACTAAATAATTGAGCATGCAATGTATTCACTACACGTCATCAGTCATTTGTTTATCACACCCATTAAAAGTCAAAACTCTTTTATGTCAAATAAGTTAGAAGTAATATGCTCGGTTGAGCTTAAAAAATTATGGACTCGTGATTAAATTAAAGCAATTTCACAAAACTGCTTTTTCATATAATAGACGGCAAACTTCGTGCGCAAATGACCTTGGCTGCGCAAAGGCGAATAGTACGTGCCAACTGCCCCCCCCCCCCACTTCGTCTCGCATGTTCAAGTTGTTATCCGGGAACTGTATCATTTGTACGGTCGAAAACTATAGCAGGTTAAAATTATGAAATTTACAGGCTGTATAAATGTGCAGTTTATTAATGGGAATAAATGTATTTTTTTCAAAAAATGCAATCTAATTGGGTATTTCTCTCAAAGATAGGAATATTCTTAGAAGCTTCTAGAAACTTCTAGAAATCAAGTTTCCGTTTAAGAAGTTATCTAAAAATTTTCTACACATTAATTTTTCGCAACCTTAGTCGATATCCACAACCTTGTTAGATTTAGAATTTACATACGCCACAGTGCCTGCGCTCCTGGTGTTAGAGAAAACTGCATCGTAGCTGACTGGGCTGGACAAATGGACTTTGAAAGTGGACTTAAACACGGGTTCGTCCCAGCAAGGAAAAGCTTGTCGAGCACTGTACGGCTGGAAATGACTGGCGGCATATATCCTGAAAAGAAACAGTCAAAATTATAAAACACATTATTGCAATT
Source organism: Epinotia brunnichana (assembly GCA_963854355.1). Classification (NCBI taxonomy): domain Eukaryota; kingdom Metazoa; phylum Arthropoda; class Insecta; order Lepidoptera; family Tortricidae; genus Epinotia; species Epinotia brunnichana. Next base: position 518,954 of record OY977945.1, on the reverse strand, counting down.
GCCCTATAAAGCATAGCTTAATTTTGGCGCAAAAACTTCACGAAAAACAAGGAACTGATGTTTTTTCTTCAAGAATGATATCTTAGTTACTTTTTTTTTAACTCATCATTGTCAGCCCGTTATCGCCCACTGCTGAGCATAGGCCTTTTTTAACTAGCTCCCCTAATTTACTTTCATAAGGCTTTCACCCAAAAAAAAAAACGTCAAAAGTATTCAGAAACTAAACCAACCTTAGGTTACCGTCCGTATCAGTATAATACCCTCTCCAGATACCCCTTTTCATTGGTCCAACGTTCATTGTGTTAGAATACTCAATGGAAAGGGTATATCTCTCTCCAATTACTAGAGTTTCGTCTAGGTTAATAATGAGGAAGTGATATTCTGGCTGAAGTGTAAAAGGTTCAGATCCGTTGACTGCAACCAGGTTGCCATCTGGATTAAAAACACTGATAGCGTTTATACTGTCAACATTGGCATGTAATACAATTTTCGAAACGTTGTCTTCAATCGCCTGAAAAAAAAAATGTCTCAATTCTAATTTGGTTTTCACTGTATATTTCATGGGGCGTTTCATATGAAACGCGTCAGCCTGAAGTGAAACAACAACGGTAAGGTTTTTACTTTGATTTAAGCTTTCTCACTTAGATACAAATATGAGCAAGCAAATTTGTCGGTGAATATATTAACAAAGTAAGCACTTACCTGAAAAACAGTGGTAACTCTGCCATCAAAACTGAACGGTCTATCCGTTTGCTCAGCGAAATATAAATCGATAAATATTTCATACTCCAACGGGATAATGCTCTCAGGTAAACGGTATCCGTCTTGAAGATTTCTGTCGACGTCTGAGGTAGGGACTACTGTATCCAGCTCCCTTTGGAAGGAAACGGGGTGATCACCGCTGACTAGCGCTGTGAGCGCCAGAACAAAGGTGACGTGGAAAAGGGACATTTCTGCAACGTTGTTTAAAAAAAAAGATATGTATTGTTAGAACATTTGGCCTACAAAAATACAACAAAAGTAAAAATTGATTCCTAATAATCATACCTGATAACAAAAATGTCCTCCACGGGTAATACAGATCTATGAAATGGTAACTGAGGTAATAATTAAATTATTACTACAAAATAAAGTGCTATCAGATAACATGCTTCTTTATCGTAAGCCTTTTTATCATAAATTATTAGTTATTGATTAAGATACTATTTTCCGATAAGAAATAAGGCCTTTATTAAACAATATATTTCTAGAATCTCCCCTAACATTTGATATTCGTTTATCACCTTTCGTATCTTATACATAATATTATTTCAATTCGTGTTAAATAATTGCACTTATCCTTTAATAGTTGCAATAAATCAACTATATTATGGAATCTAATCGAAGGGGTTTTATTTATATGTAATAAAGTCAAAGTTAGACGTCATCCTCGTCATTAATAAAAATAAAAAGTTTAGTTTATAAAAATAATTTATTTAGTAATTACATCAGTTGTTCCTACTTAAACATCAATAAAGCTTATAGTCTTATTCACATTCTCAGTTATTGTATCATTAACGCTAAAAACTATCGCAGGGTCTTAATTTATCGTCTTTTTTGCGGTTTTTTTCTTAATTTCAATCTTTCTTGTCAGGTTCAGCAAATTTGTTACAGATTTCGATAGTTTCTGGATTTATATCAATATATCTTAATTTAACGAACAAAGTGAGCCATGAAGGCGACTAGCAACAAGGCTAGAGGAGCGGTGATGGCAGCGGCAGAGCTCCTGGCTCGCAGGAACGAGTAGATGTCGGTGACGACGCTGTTGCCCCACTGGATGTTGGCGATGGCAGTGTCCACCACATTCTTGGCATTGTTGAACGAAGCACCAAGTGCCACTTGGTTTTCGTAGGCCCAGACTTGGAACTGTGGAAGCAGTTATATATATTTAAATATAATATTAGTATTCCATTTTATACAATTTTTTACAAAGACATTGGCCTCGGGTTTGAATTAGAGTTTATATACGACGCATGCGTGTATTTCTTTGCTTGACGACATTCTACCCGTTATGCTATTTGCTATTAGTGCAACAATTATCCACTTTTGTATTTGTGTACAATTATTTTATACTTGTTTGTGATACATGTAACCGCTCACGGGCGTAACGCATGTTGTATTCTCAATAAGTGAAATGTATGTATATTTCTTTGAGAATAATAAATGAATCTTTAACCGGAATATTTGTATATTTAAACATGTATTTCGTCGTCTAGTTGCCATCATACAAGTTTTATTGAGCTTAGTTCCAGGCAAGATTGATTTGTGACTATAGTATATATATATTCATTATTTATAAAATGTCAGTAAGCATTAGTAACTTCGCACTTTACTTAATCTAATATTTGCATTCGCAATATTTAGTCGACGTTTAATTTTATGAGGTAAAAACATAATAATTACGTCGGAAATATCTTCAAAGTCGGTCAGGTAAGTAGCCAGCGCGTTGATGGCCACGTTCAATCTTGCCTCACCACCGTACCTGTAACGAAAAAAACATGAAATCTACATAGAAATGCCAGTATAATAGCCCGATGCTGATTTGGATATCTGCCATGACCGAATCCAAACTCATCTAAAAAAGGTTAACTTGTATCTCAGTCGCACCAGTTAATTCATCATCATCATATCAGCTGAAAGACATCCACTGCTGGACATAGGCCTCCCCCAAAGAGTGCCACAATAAACAATCCTGCGAAGTGAATACAGACCTTGCCATTGATTTGCGTGCTTTTAAAACCATATCACAAAAAACAACAAAATATATAAGGCAAAACAAACATTGAAGTAGCTTTTCACGGTACCATCGAAACGAAAATATATTTTAAGTCCAAGTACTGGTAGCCAACTTACTGAACCCTAATATGCGGTAAATAATCCACAACGAATTGGAGGACGGTATGCAGGTTCTCCCTGTTACCCTGGAGAGCGTACGAGAAGGCGTTGGTCCTGTCGTGGTAGCGGATCGTGTCGCTCCACAAGGACTGGTCCAAGTAGCTGTAAAACAAACGAATTCGAATATACGTAAGGGAATATACTGAACAAATATAGCCAGAACCTAGAACCACACAAGTCTTACTCAGTCGATCAGACAACACTATTGGACACGTAAATTGGTGGCATGATTTTCTTTAGCTACTCACTAGTATGGGATATTTGGATATTTCCCAGATTCCTCTTTGTATACATGAGAGGATGTTAGATTAACTGTTAGCTTTAGTAGTTACTTTTTATATTTTAGCCACAATAACTTTGAAGAACTTTTGCTTCTTGCCGATTTGGTGGAAGCTGATTTCAATAAGAACTAGTTATAAAAACAGGCCAAGTGCGTGTCGGACTACGTGTAGTGTAGGATTTTGTAGTTGCCTGTCTATCTTTGATCTTTGTTACATCGACACGCGTGCGCCAACTAAGAGCCGTATCGCAAGAGCACTTTTTCAACGGGCGTTAAAAAACGTTTAATTCAACGGGCGTTAAAAAACGTTTAAATGACACAAGTTGATAAATTCGATTAACCCTATAAAGGGCAACTTAAAAAAAATAAGGCAAAACTGACCACCTGTTAAGAGGCTGACAAGACCAAACTTGTTGAAATTGATATTATTTGAGCAGTTGTATAAGAAAAACTATTTGTTCTAGCACATCAAAAAAAATATAAGTTAATATTCATCATATTTCCAAGACCGTAGACGGACTCTAAACATAATTGGATGAAATCGGCTCGATAGAAAATAATTGCGAAGATTGGTCTTAAAATCATCTTAAACGGTTCTATGTCCTTATTTTGTTGACGTATGGGTCTGCAATTAAAAACACGAAGTCCACATATTCATACCTAAACCGTAGACGAGCCATATTTCACAAATAATCCACACTTTTTTTTATTTCAATATTTATTCATTATTTTCGTCTAAAACCTGGCCGCTCAAGTAACACTCGCTCTCGTTTACTCCGATACAAATAGACAGTGTGCGCGTTTTTGGTGTTGACAGCGCCTTAAGGTCATCTATTTGTATTTTTTACGGTGCAGAATTTTTAGTTTTATGCAATATCAAGACACTTACATTATGGATAAATTTTATTATTGCCCGTTAAAGGGTTAAACGTCTGTTGGCCTTTTCAAGTACCTACATTTATTAAGTTGATCGACTATTACTCGTTAACTACTAAAGTTATGCTTATGCGTGATTCGAAGTCAATTTTTATCATTTACTACTGCCATTATTTTTTTCATATACCCAGTAGTATATACCACACTACGGAACCCTAAAAATGGTAAGGGGTCTGTGTAAGGGGCCTTTTTAGAAGCTCGTCTATTGGAAAGGTTAAAAAAATCCCTCATCGGCCTGTACAAACAACCTTCATTTTGGGCGCTTCGCCGCTTCCGCATCTTATTTCATTGTTCAAAACATAATATCATGAGACAAAAAACATTTGTCCAAATTAAAGCATGTGAAAATTATTAAGATTATTATTGCCTTACTGAGTAAGTAGTCCCTGATTCTTGGTACAGCCAAGAGCCCGGAGGATGACGACCATGTCAGCTGCGTTCTCCGAGGAGTTGTACTGGTTGAAGAGGAAGTTGTAGTCGGTGGCGTCACCTTCCCTGACTCCAGAGCAGTACACGTAGCGACGAGCGTTCACCGGTACCCTGCACAGTGTAATTTATAGTTATTTTTTCAAAATTAGTCTGTTAGTTTTATTGGATTTTTGGATATTTTATCCCAGGTATTCTTTACAAAGGGATGAATAGTAAAAACTGTGTTCCAGGAAATTTTGTGACGGTGATCCGATTCACTAGTTCTACTCTGGTAGAGCCTTGAGTAGAGCTAGTGATTATACGAGAGAATATTTAGAGACGGCTTATAGCTTCGTCGCTTTCAATGGCCAACTAGGCTAACTTTCAAATACGCTTCAAAATTCGTTAGACCAATGAAATTGGAATTCAAACTATATGTAAGTGCAGTTTTATAAGAAGAACTGAACTTGACCTTACAATATATTGATTCACTGACATAATAACGCAACCATCACAACTCACAGGCTGCCGGTAGGGTTATTCTTGAAAGCATTCCATTTCTGCAAGCTGTCAGCAACGCAGCCCTCGTGGCCGAGGTTGCAGGCGTAGTTGAGGATCTGCATGCGGTTCAGGATCCTGGAGGTGGAGTCGGAGGGCAGCTCCTCGTAGCCCAGGGACTCGATAGCGTGCTCCATCAGTTCCAAAAGGTAGTTCTAAAGGTATATAGTAATATTTGATACAGTTACATACACAACTTTTTTATACAACGAGGGTGTCAATAAAGCATACATGTCTGATAGCAAGAAGACACCGTCGTTGAATAAACAAAGTAGTCACCCCCCTAACTATTTACTCTACCCTTGTTGTCTGTAAGTGTTGATTCTGTAGCAATAAGTCTTTTATTTGGCTGCGCTTTTACAATATGCATTAAGATATTGCGTATAAAATTACATTGAAAATTGAGCCAGCTATATCACTACATATTATAAAATGTATGGACGCAGATTTGTTTGGCAACTCATATAGTATATTTAAAAGATTAGTTTTTTCTTTAATCTAATAATGTTAAAACGCAGTTACCTTAACCTTTTCATAAACTTTTTTTTTCTTTTTTTTGCATTGTATAATTGTGTACCTAAGTTGTAAATGTACTTAACTGTCATAAGTGTATTTACAACACATATATATACATATATATATATATATATATATATATATATATATATATATATATATATACATATTTATGACATTTGGTCTTAATTTAAACATATTTTCCAATTTTTAATATAACTTATAACTTTGTAAACATTTATGAAACTATAGGTCTGTTATAGCATTACTCACATTGTCATAGCTAAGTTACTTATGTGTTTTTTAAGACTGTTTGTTTCTCAATAAAAAAAAAAAAAACAAAGTCGCTTCCCGCTATCTGTCTGTCTGTCCCTATCGTTTGATGCGGTTTTTTAATAAATAGAGTGATTCAAGAGGAAGGTTTATATGTATGATACTATACAATACATGCATGTATTATACATATAAACCCGTGCGAAGCCGGGGCGGGTTGCTAGTAAAAAATAAAGTTGAATTTATTTAGTTTCGTATAGCGACCACAAAAAAGCAAATTCAAGTCTGTTGCAATCTTAAACGGTTAACATTCCTTTATTCAAATTAGTCATTTGGTCCACGGGCTAATAGGAGGTTAGCACACGTTGATAGTGTCGTAGTGTCATATACACAGTGTTACGCTACTTACGCTGAACTCATCATAAGCAGCAGGAATGTGCTCCAACCGGCGCCTGATCAAATCAAGTTGGCCGAGGGCTCCGGCCCACACGTAGTAGTCGTCTTCCTGCTCCAAGAAGGATAGCACGTCGAACGCACGGGAGATAGTGATGTAGTTGACTTCCGCGCGCAAGAAGTGGAGGACATCGTTGACGAACTGGATAAAAACAAATTAAAAACAAATATAGGTACTACAAAGAGAAAGATATATTTAACATGTGAGAAGTAAACAAGCGGATCATGGGGATATTTAGGTTTATAATAGATATTTAAGGCAGCTTTTGTGAGCGTAATGCTCTAAATACAAAAATTTAACAGGGGGCAGCAGACGTAGTGAAACAAAAAATAGAGACTGTAGCAAATATTGCCAATGTAAGGAAGACGTTAATGATCGTCTTAATTTAATTTAATAACATATTTACTACCAAAAATAATAGTCATATGAAATAATTAAGTAAGGAAATGAATTGTTACCTGGGCTCTGTTCAGCTTATGGAATTGGTCCTTGTTGCTGCGGAGCGCGGCAGCAAGCATCTCCCAGTTATGGTCGTCGTAGTTGACGCGGTATAAACCTAAGAAATGTGAATATAATTATTTTATAATGTTTTCAGATGATAATATTTATAAATGATTTCACACAACACTTGTTACATGATATGGGGTACTCCAAACTAGGCTTAAGCCTGTATCTTGGCAGTCTGCGATTACTATTCTAAGCAGGAACATAAATCGCATATATGAAACGTAGTAATAATTCATTCAAATATGACTTTACAACTACGCACACTACTATTTTACTTATCATTCAAACTGTTATCCTGATTGGCGTTTTTAGGGTTCCGTAGCCAAATGGCAAAAAACGGAACCCTTATAGATTCGTTATGTCTGTCCGTCTCTCTGTCTGTTTGTCTGTCCGTCTGTCCGTCCGTATGTCACAGCCACTTTTTTTCGAAACTATAAGAGTTATACTGTTGAAACTTGGTAAGTAGATAGATGTGTTCTGTGAGCCGCATTAAGATTTTCACACAAAAATCGAAAAAAAACATTAAGTTTTAGGGGTTACCCCTTCTCAGAACTGTAACTCAAACATTTTTTTGCATCAATAATGAATGGATAGGTCTTCAAAAATTATATTAGGGTTTCATCAATCATTTTTTTCTAAACTGAATAGTTTACAAGAGAGACACTTCCAAAGTGGTACAATGTGTATTCCCCCCCCCTTTGTAACTTCTAAATAAGAGAATGATAAAACATACGTGTGGGGTATCTATGGATAGGTCTTCAAAAATAATATTGAGGTTTCTAACATAATTTTTTTGTTAACTGAATAGTTTGCGCGAGAGACACTTCCAAAGTGGTAAAATGTGTGTCCCTCCCCCTGTAACTTCTAAACTAAGAGAATGATAAAACTGAAAAACATATATGATGTACATTACGATGCAAACTTCCACCGAAAATTGTTTTGAACGAGATCTAGTAAGTAGTTTTTTTTTAATACGTCATAAATCGTAAACCGCAATTTATTTCACGGAACCCTTCATGTGCGAGTCCGACTCGCACTTGGCCGCTTTTTTTTACATTGTTGTCCTGTTATTCTCAACTGCAAACTCACCAGACTGTTGAATGTTGAACACGACCCAGTTGTGACCAGCGGGCATGTTGACGGTCGTAGAAGCGGTGGTCAGCACTCCCGCGGGCTTGGTGCTGGTGAAGTCGGGATTAGCACTGTGGGTCCAGGTGTACGGGACTTGCCACAGAACGTTGGGAACAGTGCCGGAGATCAGAAAGCGACGCTGTGGAACAAAACGATAAACTCATCAGCAAACAGTCAAAAATATCGACGTTGATATAACTCTAACTACTCCGAACCTATTTCGTAAAATATGGTTGCTGTGAAAATACTTCTCAAACTTGTAATACAGTACCGGCAACTCGTGTCGGAGGCCAAGTCAAGAGCCCAAGACTCGTTTTAGGTTGGTGAGCCATTCTAGTTAACAATTTTTAGTGATATTAATACTACAATCTACATGCAGTACCTGAGAAACAGTGATTGCTCCGGTGTTCATGTTGACATCAACATCCAGCACCGGCGAGCCAGGGTTCTGGACCCAGCTGTCGAACACCTGGCCGACGGCGATGTTTGCGTACAGCTGGGCATAGGTGGGGTCGGCGGCAACCGCGGACTGGAAGGCGTCGTACATGTCGGTCGGGGTGGCGAGGCCGTAGGCGCTGGAAATTTAGAGACAGTTAGTTTATAGTGAAAACAGAATACAGATCTTTATTAATACAGATCTTGAGTGGTGGTTAGGTAGTGGTGGTGTTACAGTGAAGACGGTTTCAATTAAAATTAGCAGTAGTGGACATGGAACTGCTCTATTATATATTGTACGGAAATAAAACGAAAAATGAAATTCCTTTTATGAATTTAAATTTACGTTTTATGTAAATTGCAAATTAATGTATGAATATCGTAAAATAATGCAAGGCGACAAGGGTTGTTATTATTATTATTATTTTATTTATTTATATGTTCAAATTACATCTTACAAAACATTTATATTCTCGCCAAACTGTTACGTTTGATGGCGAGACGCGCTCAGTTTTTATACAACTTAACCTATTAAACTCATCTATTATAAAAAAAAGTTTCATGCCTAAATTAACTAAAGAAAAGAAATATACTTATTTCTGCAAGTATACATATATATATCTACATACTACATACACATCCATATGTGATAAGTCGAGAGTGTGTTCTCGTCTCATCACACATGCACGCACATATACATATATACATACACACTACACTACACACACACCTAATTATGACAAGTCGAGAAGACAATTCTTTAGTCTAGTTTTTATCCTAGATTTACTTAGTTTAGGACTTTGTCTTAATAAGCTCATCTTGTTGAATATTTTTGGGACTAAGTATTTTGAACATCTTTCGCCATAATAGTTTTTCGTTCTCGGCTGTACTAACTTTTTGTCGCTTACACTCCTAGTATTATATTTACTGTTAATTAACACTTTCTACTCTAAATTGTAATAATGCTCTAAACCTAAGAGGTATGTGACTTTCTTATCTACGGGTAAAATTTTACATAAGGGAAATAGTTTATTATAATCTTTTTCACAATCTTACTTCACCTTTTTAGTAACTAAGAACTTAATCAGCCTTGTTTGTAGTTTTCTTACATCTGCATCTCTAATATATGTTATGAATGTTCGCCCGTATACAACAAGACCATAACTAATAAGTGAGTCGGCAAGAGCGTAATAGACAACCATTAGTGTTTTTTTACTCAATGTTCTGTTTAATTGGTAAAATTTGCCTAGCACAGATCTTAGCCTATTACAAACATCGATAATATGCGGTTTCCAGTTAAAGTGCCTGTCAATTGTTAACCCTAAGTATTTGAATGTTTCCACATATTTCACTTTAGCACAACTACAATTATTTTTATCTATATGCAGGCAATCATAAAGCGTAATTTTATAGTTGTTAATTTCGACACGACTTCTTCTTGCAACAGAAATGAGTTATGCTTGTTTTAAGGAATTATCACAATTTTGAATTCAACACAAATTATTCGAAATTACTGCTAAAGTATAATCTAATTTTCAATATAAATTTCAGTGGATAAATATCATTGCATTTCAAATTTTGATAGGACTTCAGAGCTTGTTAACAGAACATGTACTTACTTGTCAGCAAGATAAGTCCTCAAAGCGTTACGGAACGTGTCAGGTCCCACGAAGTGCTCCATCATCCTCAACACCGAGGCGCCCTTGGCGTAGCTGGTGGTGGAGAAGTGGCCGGTGATGGAGGCGTTATTGTCGACGGAGCTCAGGTTCATGGGGGTGGCGCTGGCGAACGCGTCCCAGTTCAGCGCGCTGTGCACGTAGTCGACGATGAACTGGTCGGCCAGCTCCAACGAGTTGTCAACCTAGAACAAAGTGTTATGTTAGCATTCTTGGACTTCATTTGGAAACAATTGCAGCACAATTTCCGTTTTTTGGATGATTTTAATTAATGTTAGCCGAGCGGTAAGGCACGCAACTTTCAATCTGTAAGTTCATAAATACCACTGGGTTTTTCATTTATTTAAATTTTTTTCAAAAGGGCTCACAAAATAAGAAACCCAGAAGCGTGTAAAGTGGAGAAAAGCGAGTAGGAAAGCGGATCCTGGCAAAAGCCGGGATAACGCTAGGTAGAACAAGATTTTTTTTCAAAAGGTACCATTATCATTTGACTTTTAACAGTAGCTTTTCGGTGTAAATTATTACCGGTCTGATCCTAAGTCTAGTTAGTTTTCCCTCTGGGTTACATTGTGAGACGGTAGACGCATTCTTAAAACTAATACCTACGCAAAATCTTGAGAAAACGGACCCTGGGCACCTTAAGAGTCAATCGGCAATACTCTAGGAGGAGGATGTTACTGATTTTGATTATTCTAGTTGACGGCGGAGTTGGAGAAAATTCATTCGTATGAAATTCTTGTATACGCATTAATTTTAATGATGACTTACAGCATGAGCAGAAAAGTATTCAAAGAAGCTAGCGTATGACTCGTTGAGCCACAGGTTGCTCCACCAGAAGCAGGTGACCAGGTTGCCGAACCACTTGTGGGCCAGTTCGTGGGCCATGATGGTGGCGATGAAGATCTTGTTGTTGATGTTTGTGTTGGCTGGGTCGTACAGGAGATAAGCTTCTCTGAAACCCAAAACAACCACCTTACTAGACTATTACAGTATTTTAATATAATCAAGAGTCCATTGTGGACCGGAGAGTTGGCAGCTTCCTCGCTCAACGTATTAGGGTTGCTATTCATCGAGGAAACGCTGCCAGCACCATGGTACCTATACCAAGAGAAATACTTATTTTCGCTGTATGTACCTGTAATTAACCATTCCCCAGTTCTCCATAGCACCAGCTGGGAAATCTGGTATAGCGAGGTGATCATTTTTCATCACTTCTCCCTCGCCCATGTTATAATAGTCGAAGTTAAAATATTCGCTCATCTGGTCCGTGATCGCAATGCCGACTTCGTGAGCGTAAGAATGCTGGCTGGTTACTCCTGGGCGAGAGACGATCCCGAAAGGTTTTCCAGGCGTACTCGCAGTGGTGGTCTCAATGAAGTCACTGACGTGGAATGCAATTAGATAGACCGAAATAGTTGGTGTAGGCAGGAAAGTCTCTCGGACACGACCTTCGGAAACACTGCAAAAAAAGTTTTATATTAATATATTTCTTTACATTATCCTTATTTTCACTTCTAAAAGCTCGAATACTTACACAGTAGTAAGAGACGCATTGATGGCCATGTTAGAGTAGGACGGGCTAAGATTAGCATCGCGTGTGATAGAAATGACAAATCTCGACTTAAACTGAGGCTCGTCGAAGCAAGGGAAGGCTTTCCTGGCGTGGTAGGGCTGGAACTGGGTCGTCGCATATTCACTGAAACAAAACAAAAATCAATAAAGTTCATCATCATCATCAAATAAGCCGAAGGACGTCCACTGCTGGACATATGCCTCCCCCAGAGAGTGCCACAATGAGCGATCCTGCGCCACCCGAATCCAGCGGAATCCCGCGACCTTTAACAGGTCATCAGTCCACCTTGTGGGGCGCTTACCCACGCTGCGCCTTCCGGTACGTGGTCGCCACTCAAGAATCTTTCCACCCCAAGGGCCATCGGTTCTACGTGCAATGTGCCCCGGAGTGCCACTTAAGTTTAGCGATTCGGAGGGCTCTATCCGTTACCTTGATTCTGCTGCGGATTCCCTCATTTCTGATGCAACAAATATGATAACTTTGAATAATTAGACATTAATGTTGATTAATTAGCTTAACTAGTAGGAGAACTTCAAGTATTTTTTTAGATTTGGGAACAATTCAATAACTTACCGCTTAACATTGTTAAGGTAGTAGTAACCCTTGTAGAATCCTCTGTCATACTGATTCTCGTGGATGTTACCACGGAAGCCGATGATGATGGTGTACTCGCCGGCGACCACAGCTGAGGCAGGCTTGATGATCAAGAGCTCGTAGTAACTGTCGATCTCGAAGGGAGTTTCGAGATTCAGATCCACGGGGTTGTTGGCGCTGTCCAGGAGACTCACTCCGGTGATGGCGGCGACATTTTGGTGGAGCACGATTTCTTCGAGTGGCTGTCCTGAAATCTGAAGTAACGACATTTTTTAAACAATTGTAAAATCACTTAATCCTGCCTGTGCAATCCGGACCGATGACACTCGGTGAGGATTTTGTAAAGGTCACATTTTGCAGCTATCGGTATATCCTTCAATTGCACAAACTCCCAAAATGTGTGCATTACCCCATGCATGACCTTAAATTATAATATGTGATTTTGGTTGCAAAAAAGGCAGCAATACAAATTAACTTTACCTACCACGAGAACACCATTGACCCAAAAGATCTTAAAAATATTCAGAATCAAATTGTAAAATTTTACAAATAGATTTTCAGTTTACTAGCTCGGAAAGCCCATTTATAGGGTTCCGTAGCCAAATGGCAAAAAACGGAACCCTTATAGATTTGTCATGTCCGTCCGTCTGTTTGTCTGTCTGTCCGTCCGTATGTCACTGCCATTTTTTTCCGAAACCATAGGAGCTATACTGTTGAAACTTGGTAAGTAGATGTACTCGTATTTTGTAAACCGCATTAAGATTTTTACACAAAAATCGAAAAAAAACGTTAAGTTTTAGGGGTCCCCATACACAAAACTGAAACTCAAAAATGTTTTTTTCATCACACCAATACGTGTGGGGTATCAATGAATAGGTCTTCAAAAATGATGTTAAGCTTTTTAACATCATTTTTTTCTAAACTGAATAGTTTGCGCGAGAGACATTTCCAAAGTGGTAAAATGTGTGTCCCCCCCCCCCCCCCCCCCCCTGTAACTTCTAAAATAAGAGAATGATAAAACTAAAAAAAATATATGATGTACATTAACCATGTAAACTTCCACCGAAAATTGGTTTGAACGAGATCTAATAAGTAGTTTTTTTTAATACGTCATAAATCGTAAACCGCAATTTATTTCACGGAACCCTTCATGTGCGAGTCCGACTCGCACTTGGCCGCTTTTTTGCATTTTCTGTTCTGACATCACAGAAGAGAAAATGGCGGTTGGCGTTTTCGGTTACGTGAGATACAGATAATAAAACTACGATTTTAATTTTCTCATTAAAAATAGATCTTATGTTTTTGTAACAAAATAGTGTTATATTCGTATTTCTTATGATAAGAATTATATAAACAAAATACTTTGACAATTTAATTTTGATAGATGAAAATGCCCTATAATTTCACAGGTTACGAAGGTAATAATTTGAGATTTTTCATGAAAAGTAAACATAAACCCACAAACCCCTTATTAACGGTCATTTTGTACCTACATACTTTATGTGATAAGTTCTCAATCTTCCAAAATTTATGAATAGGCTTCGTCATGTCTGACTGTTTTTAATCATTGCGATGATGATTAAATATGTTATCAGTAATAATGATGATAATTGAACTAGTTAACTTATCAAATTACATATAATCGGGAGTTTATCCTCACTGCCTTTTGCATAACGTACCGGTATATAAAAACTGAAAATTCCTATTATTAATTTGCTTGCTGCCTAATTACTTGCTGTAAACATTTTCAATGCATTAAAAATATAAAAAAAATATTTTAATTATATTCCAACGTCACTACGTCTTTTGTTAAATAGGTAGTAACAATACTGCACTTTGACATGAAAAATCTCAACATCAGAAATACCTCCAATTTGACTTTCTGAACAATTTTTACCTTGCTCACTTGATTTCGGATTAAGAATTGTATCCTTATAAAACATACATACTTTCTCAAAGGCGCTCATACTCTTCTTGGGTACTGCAGTTCCCACAATTGATTTGAAGGTGTGGGAAGTTGGTAACTCTAGGGACCTTCGTTACTTACCGTAACTTCATGTCGCGCAACCCCGTTGAACCTGCTCTCAGACAGATAGACGTCCAGGTCAACGTACACCCAGCTGGGCTGCACGCTGTCCAGAAGTCTGTACGAGGTCTGGCTGTCCACATTGGTGTTGAAGGTCTCCAGGAGCTCCATGTCTGACCTCAACTCCATGGACGGAGTGCTCTGGGCACTGATGAGCCCAACCAGGGCGAGTAATACCACCAACATCGTGGAACCTTTCAAAATTGTTTTAAAATTAATTATAATAAATAATTTTAATTTTAAGCAACACATTTATTATCTTATTTTGTTTATTATTTAATATTCCTGTCTTAAGCTTTTTCAAGTTTTTTTTAAGTAATATTTTATTAACTTATAATAGATTTTTGATACAGTTTGGACATTGACGAAACAGGAAAATATTATACACGAGTGTCAATAAAAGATTTTTTTTAAATTAAAGGCTTGCTTTGATGGTATTTTCTATCAAATATGAATTATTTATTTAAAGTCATCAATCACGACTGAAGAGCACCTACCTAACTCGTTTTATAAATTTTCGTCTTCTTTTGTCTATTTATTTTCAGCGTAAGTACCTAGCTAAATTTATTAAGTACCCGTTTTTTATTTATAATCTTATGTATTAATATATTTTTTTTCATTTTTTTTTTCATGTTATGTGGCGGCGTTTATAATAAATTAAAAATATAGTAAATATTTGCTACATCGGTAACTTTTAATTGCCTACCACGCATTTCTCATGTCAAACCTAATGAAGGTAAACGTATTTCAGACAAATAAATTTTCAAACATTAGTCTGTTTTGCGAACCAAAAGCCAGCTAGAGAGAGATTAGCTTTGCTCAGACTCGTAAAAGAGCCCTAGAGGCAAACTAACTGAATAAATATACCTTCTTAGCAGCTGCTGTAATTGTTTTAATTTTCCAATTCTCTTTGCTTACTGTATCTTCTATTATCTGCAACGTTCTAGATGTTTATTTAGGAAACTATTGGTTTGTTTTTATGCTTAATAATGTTTTTATTTTTATGAACAAACAGTCTTACATAATAAGTGTACATAATACATTTATTATGTACACTTATTATGTAAGACTGTTTGTTCATGGATAAAAAAAAATAAAAAAAAATACATAGGTATTTGAGTTGGAGTAAAATGTGAGTGCCCATTCTCAAATAAATGACCTTGTAAGGTCAAAAAACTTAAAGTGAGCCAATCTGTATTGACGTCACACGTGCTCATTACCTACATAATAAAGAGCAATAAAATAGGAGATAAAATACTCACCCATTGTGACCACGATGGAAGCTCTTCAGCAACTACACGGATTATTAAATTTTTCCATATTTATCATAATCACCAACATTATTAAAAAGATTAAGGCCATAAAGCATGCCTAAGTAACGAAAACGTTATCAAAGGAATCGCTGATGATAGATTTATCAATGTCCGTTGATTAGGTTTATTGATGAGGTGCAATAGCACACAACCATTGAAATAATTAGCATGAGTTTTACTTAAAGCCGCCATCCCGTCTATATTATAACCCTCGTATTTTTCGACTATGTCATTTCAAATCCGTCCGTTCTGGGAGAAGTCTGACCATTTATTTATTATAGACACGAAAAAATTAATAACAAAAAATGTGACATTACAAAAGATATCCTAAAGGGATCATTACATTAGACACATACAAAATAAAAACAATAATACTAAATAAGCAACTCGCACAACTTCAAGCACTCTCTTTTAACGATCGTCCAGCCATCTGCAAGTAGATCGCAGGAGAGCTGCCTGTTGCATCTTGTCTAGCTTATTGAGCGCATGCAGGGAGCGGCAAACCAATGGCGACCATATAGAATTTGACAGTAAAAGTTAGTTGTGTTTCCACGATAAACAAAGACTGCGAAAGCGAGGAACTGGTAGTAACCTACTTTGTATTTATAAGTACTAGCTGCCCGCACGGCGTCGCCTGCGTATTGCAAACAACGCAGGCTACGCCGCGGGACACAACATAGCCTATTATCATCCACAAAGTCCATTCTACACGCAGGTCAATGTATAGTTTGGATGACAATCCAAAATAAAATAAATAAATAAATATTACGGGACAATCTTACACAAATCAACCTAGGCCCACGGTAAGCCTCAATAAGGCTTGTGTTGTGGGTGTACTAGGCGACGAATATTCGTGATAAACACACAAATAAATGCCCTGACCGGGATTCGAACCCGGGACCTCCAGCTTCGTAGGCAGAGTCACTACCAACTGGGCTACGGAGGCCGATTATTATGGTATCATCGAGCTGATCTGATGATGGAGACAGAAAGTGACCATGGGAATTCAGTAACCCTGTTGAGTCTGGGCTCAATAAGTAATTGATGACGGTATACAGAAAAGTACAGTCGGCAATAAAAGCTTGTACCAAAAAGGTTTTTTTTGACAGAAAAATATTAGAATTAAGAAGTAGTATAGAGTGAAGATATTTTATATTCTAGTAGCTTATATACTATTTTATTTTGAAATAATAAGAAACTTCTAGCAAAACAGAAAGTCAGATAGCAAAACCCGCTATACAATGATAATGATTTGGCATTCGCAGGTCCTATTTTTAACATAAGATATCATCACTACTTTGAAAACACGAACATATTTCGTTGTTGTTAGCGAATGCAGATGTTTTAAATAACTGTGATCTTCTGCTAACCGTAAGAGTTGGAAATCCGGTTTTAGTCGAGTAAAACAATCAGCGAATTATTATATAAATATTTATTAGCTACCAGAATATAATAGCTTTACTCTATACTTCTCTACTAATAGGTATTATAATAAATAAATAAAAGTGTATGTGAGCTTTGTAAGTTTGTATGTTTCTGGTAAACTCCGGAAGTTTATCCGATTTCAAAAATTCTTTCATCTGCCTGTAGAATGGGCTTTTTTTAATGGTTATAGGGTTGTCAAGGAAATTATAAAATAATAATATAATAAATGGTTTTTCTTAAAATTATGATTACGTGTAATAAGAATAACTTTGTTATTCATGAATAACATTTTTAAAAATTTACACGTCAAATAACAGTTTACAATCAATCAATCAATTCATTTATTCAGGGACCAAAATGGATCATTATTTTAGTAACATGTTTACGTAAACATGTTGATAGCTAGAGTCACCATAAGTGTGACAGCGCTGAGCACAGCAATGTTAGCGGAGTCTGCTTCAGGAACAGCATCATCTTCATCCTCTCCTGATTCGGGATCAGTTTCAGGGTTTACTGCCTCGGGTTCGGGATCAACAATATCATCAATGATGTCCTCCGTGTAGCCAGTCTCGAAGTAACTAGCCAGCTCCACGGTCCTAGTGTTGGTCCAGGTTAGTAAAGTCCTGGTAGAAGCGATCCCGTTGACACCGGTGTTAAAGGCGCCTTCACCAATCACGGCCCTCTGTGAGTCAAGCCAAGCTTGCACCTGGAATGTGTTCCCACGTAAATTATTTGATCTACAGATAACGATTAAGGATGTTGTAAGTATTTTTATCGGTCATTGGAAAATTGCAGGTGAATCATTTGAATATTATTATTGATGAATCAACTTTCACGGATGTAAAAACATATATATTATGAGAACGCAAATAATATTGAAAACTGTGGAACCTTTTTATTTATGATCTTGTAAAGAATAATCTAGCCTGTATTTCACTAATCCAAATCATATCGCAGATCGATTTGCATAATTTAATGTTTTATGAATTAACTTACCACAGCAATCTGCTCCTCGTTGAGAAGACGGGCAGTAATATAGCTTAGTGGTGTAGCAACGCTTCCCAGCCTGCAAATACAATTATAAAGTTAATACGAGGCGGGCGTGAGATTATTACGAATATAAATCAAATCAAAATATTATTTAATTTGAATCAAGCACGCTGCTAACGAAATTTATAGGCGTTATAAGAAGGAACTGGTTGAAAAATTTAGTGGCCGAGACTGATTGTTTCGATATCTTAGTTGGTTAGTAGCGACGGGCCATGTATGCATGTAGTCGCCGGTTCGAATCCGGCTCGGAATTTTTGCTTTAATTTGAAATTTATAAATTATTCTTTGTTAATTATTAAATTTTATTAAATTAATATACATAATTATAATAATAATACAGATATTATAATTAATGCTAAACACGTGGCTAGGAGTGTTAGTATCGGACTATGAACAATTGGTAGTTTGTTGACCTCGGGTGAGTCACTTAGATTTTGTCTTTCTAATAATGTGTCTCCTGCACACACACACATACATATAACTCTCACTCTCTTAGCTATAACTCTTATTGTAGATTGATAAATGTATGTCAACTTTTGATAGCTCCGGGAACGCTTGGTAGAAGAACCCCCGAAGAGCTCGCAACATGTCGCCCGTAGTGTGGTCACATCGTGTCATTATTAGCATTATTTCAATATGTCTCACGAAAGTTGAAATTCTATTATAAAAAGTCTTATAAGTTCTGTTCTATAATACAATTATTAATAGAGCAAATTCAATGATTTCAATTAAATGTTAAATTAATAATAATAAGCTAGCACGTGTTGAATGTGTTTAAATTTAAAATGCATGATTAATTTATTGTAATTTATTGATTCAAATTAATTTTAAGTAGGTACTAAAGTAAGTCCTATTTTGCTATGCCCTATTCAAGGTCTATGTTTTCCATATTTTACCACAACACTTGTAAATAATATATGTATGTAACATGGATTGCAATAAATAAATAAATAAATAAAAAGTAGTTTCAACAGTCAATTGAGTATGCATCGTGCGAAGAATACCTATAAATTTACATTGGATAAGCCATCCCATCAGAATCATCATAATTATAGTAATCGTCGTTGCATCCCCGTCAGATAATAGGGAATTTTCATAATTTCATTGGATCATGAAAATCAAAAGTATGATCGAGAGAAATATCAACTGTAGCGTAGCATAAACACTCTCTTATTATTTATTTTTCTGATGTTATATGCATCTGAAATCTGCAGGCGTCGGCACCCTCCAAAAACGCTCTATATAAGATGGGCTTAGCTATGCTATGACGTCACAACTAATATTCTCGGCGCGTATGGAGTAAGTCATTCATTTGCAATTATCTCCACAAAATTTGCGTTTAAATCTATACTTGTCGTACAAAAAATCATTTCTAATTCAATATTCTATGTTTAACTATGTTATTTTATCGAAAAAATAATAATTATTTTTTCGTCATTTTACCGTGAGATAACACTAATACAATCGTATTTTTGTCTTTTTTTTTCTTTTGTATGATATCTCTTCGTATATCCGCATCAACAGAGTTCAATTTATACGAAATTGAAGTCCTATGCAAGTTCCCCATTGTTGCAATGTAGTGGGGTATGTAAGATTGCAAGAATAAGACTAGAAATAATTGTAGGAGACTTGCGTCTTTAAACTAAGGTAAAGGTAACAGACGATCTCACTTAACCAAATATTCAACCGAATAATGAATTTGACAAACAGGCCCGTTTAACTGAGACTGCCACCAGCCGCGATACCTCGGCATCACAGGCTCTGGCTCAGTTAAACAATAGGCATAGGTAATAATTATAATATTCATACTCACGCATTGGTAACTTGGGCAACATTGTTCGTAAGCCAAGTGAAAGCTCTCATAGTATTAACTTCATTGCCAGTAACCGCAGAGTTCAGGGCGGTAGCGAAGTCCTGAGCTCTGACCGCATCGTCGCCAGCCACGGTGGCCGAAAGGAACTTCTCCAAGCTGGCCTGGTCCGAGGTGCACCCAGCATTTTGCAACATAACGACCTTCTCACTGGACAGGTCTTCAGCTAAGTATCTTTCCCAGAAAGTATCGAAGTTGGTAGCGGTGCCTTGACGGAGACCTTGGCAATAGACCCATGGACGCATGTTAGGGGGCACACTGTAAAAAAAGATCTGACATAATTATCACGACCTGCCGGTTTTTTGCAGTTTTCTGTAAACCATTAAAATCTTAATTAGATGTCAGCCATGGGTACTTAGCTTATTTAATTTTTAGTTCACATGGTAAAAAAACCGCAACTTTTTAGAATATCGACATTAAAAATTACCATAAAAATGCAACAAATCTGCCCATTCCGGCACCCACATTATGTGTTTACTGTATCATCATATTACGTAGGTATCGAATTACTTACTAGGAACCGTTTAACCAGTTATTGAAGTTGGTGGCAGCGGCAGCCGTGCAGCCAGCATGACCGTTGTTACACAGGAACGAGCCGAGGTACATCCTCAACAGACCGTCCAAGTAGTCTTCGTTGTCGATGTCGGACCATCCGAGACGGGCGACGACGGCAAGACTGAGCTCTTCATTGATATGAGCCTACGAAATTATAACCACAAATATATGAATGGACAAAAGAGTACAGTGCCTCTATTTTTTGTGTCCTCCGTATTTGTCGAGTAAAAAAGTATAAGTCATTATCATCTCACAACACCAGTCAAGATTCATATTTAATCTCGCACGAGTATATCATTGGAAATACTGACTGCATCCACTTACTCACAATGACAAGTGTGTGAGAGGGCGTCATGCTGATAATCAGATCAAATGCGAGCTATACTAACTGAATGACTTATTGGATTGGTTACGATTAAGACTAACAACAATTAAGATTTAGATTTGAGCACCGTGCAACGGTAGCACAGGCAGACAATACGGCCGTGTAGCTGCCAAGCATAAAAAAAAACATTTTTTTGAGAAGTGTTTTCGATCTTATTGTATGAAAAAAAAAACCGGTCAAGTGCGAGTCAGACTCGCGCACCGAGGGTTCCGGGCCACCTCGTACAATAGAAACAAGTCCACTATAAACTGACACTCACAAAGTATGTGTTCACATACTTAGTGCGTGTCAGTTTATACTGGACAATAAATTTTCAGTGACGTAAGAGTGACGTAAAGACGTTGCTTCGTACAAAATTTCAAGATTCCGAGTTCACGGGAAGTATCCTGTAGGTTTTGATTCCCTTAAAAATTTCGAAAATTTGCATAAACGGCTGTATCTTTTGATTGCGTTGGCTTAAAAGTCTGTTTTTTTCCCAGCTTCAAGGGACAGTAGACTTGAGTAGTTGATATAAATTTCAGCTTGATACATTTACGCGTTCCTGAGAAAAAGGATCTTGACAGAAGGATGAACGGATGGACAACAAAGTGATCCTATAAGAGTTCCGCTTTTTCCTTTCGAGGTGCGGAACCCTAAAAACCTCCATATATATCGTTATCTGAGTAATTGCGACCTGCAGGTTCACGAATTATGGCCAATATTAAAGAAAAAAGTATAATTTTATTACTCTCAGCTTTGCGAGGTTGTCTGCGTCAGAAGCCAGCCTCCTGATCACCCAGTTGAGGGCCGTAATGGCCGACATCCAAGGAGTGTATTCATCTTCAAATTGCAGGAACGAGACAATGTTGAGAGCTCTCTCGTAACGAAGGACACCAGCTCTGGCAAATTGGAAGACATCGTCGACAATCTGCAATGCAGTATTTAGTAAGAAATAAATGAAACGTATTAAATATAGAATAACACATTTGTATCATCTTCATCATCAACAGCCATTGGACTTGTTCATGTTATTTCGTTTATGTTATTTCGGTGCGGCGCTTACGAACATGACTCGTAAGACCGATACAGGAGCGACAGCTACGACCGTTGAACAAGTAAATGTTATATTAACAATTTGTTGGTGTTCAGCATAGACTGGCGAAACCTGGCAAACTCAGCCATGTCATGGGACCAATCGTGTACAACCAATCACCGGCACATAATTATCATAGATGCACCCCACCGTCACTTGGCTTTAGATCACGACTCAAATTGACAACATTTCATAATTCTAAGTCCATGATTTGACTAGCTCCTTGTATTCTACTCAAAAAGTGGAACACGCTGGTAGTTTTATATTTCCAGTATTATTTATGTTCAATTTATAACGAATTTTTAAAAATGCACTCATAGCAAATCCAATTCTACTGCAGAAAGGGCACCTTGCTTTAGTCTTGTTTACATTTACCAAATTAAAAACAAACATTGTCAAGATGGCGTCAATGTCACCATATGTAACCCACCCGAAAATGACATTTAAACTTTTTAAACGTTTTCGTCGAACCGGGACTAAAGCAAGGTGCCTATTCTGCAGAAGAATTGGATTTGCTATGAATGCATTTTTAAAAAATCGTAAAAATTGAACATAAATAATACTGGAAATATAAAACTACCAGCGTGTTCCTCTTTTCGAGTAGAATACAATGAGCTAATCGAACTAAGGGCTAAAAATTATGAAATGTTATCAATTATAGATTTAGCAAATTTAGAAAGAAAGAAAGAAAGAAAGAAAGAAAAGTTTATTTCTCCGAATATGATACAATTGTTGGTATGTCTTACACATTTCAGTTTCACATATCCTGCCGATATCGGCGTAGAAATATTATTGAATTTAAGTAGTTAAATCATAAACATTCAAATTATCAAGACATAAATATTAATTAAATACAACATAGTACGAGATAGATTGTACTTTATTCGTGTAGTGTGTATAACTATGTACAATGTGTTGTAGCTATGCTTTAATTTTATGTAATTAATATTTTTTTGTAGTTTTATGATTATTTTATGATTATGATTGTTGACATTAATATTAATGATTATGAGACAGAGAAAAGTGGCGGTTACTCCACCGACAAGAGCAAGGCTCTTAAGTAATGATGATGATGATGATGAATGATTATGAATAAATATGAATCAAACTAAAAATAACTAAAGTATAACTAGCGAAATTCGTGTTGACTCGGTTGAGTACAAACCTGTGCTCTGTTGTATTGATGAATGTCTGTTCTCTGGTTACCCCTCAACGTCTGTGTGATGAGAGCCCAGTTGGTGTTGTCGTAGTTAACTCTGAAGTAACCTGTTAATTAATGTAATATAATTAACATTTATATTTTTTCATCACTCTTACTCGTAAAGAGTTTCATTACATTACACGCAAGTATACTGAGCTACAAGCTTATTTTATTTGCAATCAAATATGATATTTGAAAATACAGTAAATTCAATTAATGTGAAAACACTGATATCACATTGCCTCCTTCGACAATAGGGGTGTAGACTCAAAATTTATTATAACTTCAAAAAAAAGAAGGCAAAAAAATATGCCTTATGATAATGACGAAAATCCCACTCGAATATCTCAAAAAATTACGAAGCTACAACCGTTTTAATGTTACTTGTTAGAGAGAGAAAACGCTCCGAGATCGTGACGTCACGATCGTCTAGCGTCATAGTAAATGACAACCGTTTCATATGAAAGTGCGTTTTACGGAAAAGGTACAGAATATACCCCCCTCTTAAACTTTGGACGCCTATAACTTTGTGATTATTTAACCTATTGCGTTGTTTTTTTCTCCATTTGACAACTTTTTTAATCATTTTTCGAGAAAATGCAACATAATTGATTATTTTATTTAGTGTCTACACCCCTATTGACATTGTCATTACAACAATTAACACTACAATTAATTGTAATAAATCAACCACTACTTGTCATAGTGATCTAGCCTTACCAACTTGCTGCTTATTGAAGATGACCCATTCATTGCCAGTAGATCCCCTATCGATGACGGTGGTTTGCGCTGTTAAGACCTGTGATGGCTTAGTATTCTCGAAGTCTAGTGATCCTGCTCGAGTCCACGTGACAGGCACAATGTATATGCTGGGGATCGTGGACACACCAACATTTCGCTCCCAGCGGCGCTAAAGGACAACCAAATGATTAGAAAATTAAATCATTATTCATATTCCGATACAAACATGTTTATTGCATATCAACCTGTGTTTTTAAGAATAATAATATGATAGTATGGCTCAGCAAAATCAATATTGGAGTAGAGAAAGACATTTTTATTTCGTTATTGAATTTATTCATTTAAGTTATTACTTTTACTTACATCCCATTATTAAAGAACTTATTTAACGTGTACCGGCTGTTTTAGATGTCGTTACTTATTTTATTGAATATTTTTATTAACATAGAATTTGGACTGATTCTCATATCATCATCATATCAACCGAAAGACGTTAACTGCTGGACATATGCCTCTCACAAAGAGTGCCAAACTGACAGTCCACCTTGGGATTGCTTACTATGGGCTTAAGAGGGTCAAAGTCAGCCAAAGAGGAGTTTATCTTCGTGATTGCATCAGAAATGAGGTTATCCACAACAGAACCATTGTAACCGAGGGCTCCAAATTACAAAACTCAATTGACAGTGGGCAGAACACACAAGACAGCACGTCGCAACAATTGCCGTTGGGGCGGAAAGGGTCTCAAGTGGGCGACCTCCGTACCTACTGGAAGACGTAGCGTGGGAAGACAAGGTAAACTGAATATCATTTTATATGACACTGATTGAAGTCTACCTGAGTAACAGTAATCTGGCCAGTCCTCTGGTCAACAACGACAGTCAACAGAGGGTGCCCAGCCTGGTCAGACCAGGTGCTGAAGTACTCTTCGATGGTCATGCCGTTGTAAGCAGCTAACGCGCCATCTTCAGCCGCGGCTTCATCAAAGGCAGTGAATAGATGGATCGGTTCCGCTATATTGAAAGACCTAAAACATATTGCCAGTCGTAAAGTTACTTATTTCCAATATGCTAAATTCAAAAATAGTACAATAAAGATACAGAAGATAAAGTAACAATAAAGAATAGTTTTATGACTGCGTTAAACTATTTCTTTGTTGGCAATATCTTCTACTAGCAAGTTCAGTAAATATGACATACCTTTCTTTCAGGTAGTTCTGGAGGCCTCTAACAAACGTACTGTTTCCAAGGAAGTGCTGTGTCATCCTAACCACGGAGGCTCCCCTGGCGTACGTGATGGTGGAGAAGTGAGCGCTGACACTTGTAGGATCATTCACAGTTGGGTCAGTCATTCGATGCGCAGAATCAATCGAGTCAGAGATCATGGAGTCTTGAACTTGTTCGATGATGAAACGGGTCTCGTATCCAAGATCGGGTCTCACCTGTAAAATACGAAGTTCAAACTCTATTGTATTAACCCCCCCGTTTTACATGTGTTTGTATGTCTATCTGCGGCATTGTAGGTGTCAAGTGGATGAACACATTTGATTGTATTTTTAATCGCATGCTTTCACTTTCGAGGTGGTTCTTAGCTATGTGTTAGGTCGGTTAAATTGTTTTATTTTTATATCAATAAGCATAGAAAATACGAACCATATTAGTCAGGAAGTACTGATAAAATCTGGCAAAACCTTCGTTTAGCCATAGCACGTCCCACCAGGCACAAGTCACCAGGTTTCCGATCCACATGTGAGCGATCTCGTGAGCCACGATGTTAGCCACTCGCTGCTTGTAGAAATGGTTGGAGTTCAGGGGATCGTAGAGGATTAAGGCTTCCCTAAAATAATTCAAATTTGATTTTAAATTTTAGTCACTACAGTATGTCCTGTTAAGTTTTATATATTGAGGTGTGCAATAGAGAGCACTTGTACAGTATTTTATTGGACTATATAATTGATGATGATGTCAAAAACCTATAAGGTATTACATCCTACCTACTGTTATGCAGTTTGGCGAAGACTTGGACTAAGTTTTCGTAATTTTGTTGTGTAAGAAAAAAATCTAAAAAATCTATGTTTTGTTATTTTGTTCGCACCCTAGTTAGCTTCTCACCTGTAAGTCAACAGGCCCCAATTTTCCATGGCACCAGCGGAGAAGTCAGGAATAGCAGCTTGTTTCATGTTGAGGTTCTCTGCCATCGTATAATAAGGAATGTCGGTATATATTTCCATCCTTTCCAATAGCTGTTCTCCGACTTCGAGGGCCCACTCGCCGGTGGTGCCGATGTTGTCGCGGGCATAAATGTCGAAAGGCCTCGTTGTGTGATTGTTGGTCTCAACGCGGACGTAGTGGGAGACTATGAATGCCAGTAAATAAGTCGAAGTGTAAGGCGAGGTGTAGAATGCGTCAGCAATCCTTCCGTTTGCTAAACTATGGATGAAAGTTAACATTGTTATTTTTGTTTATACTTACATATCTTGGACCAGCAGCACCAGGTTAACAACTGTGTATATTCAAAGGTTATATTAGAATATGTTTAGTTAACCCTATCAAAGAGAGCCGCAGGCCGTATTCGGTGTTTTAAATAGAGGAAAATCTTAGTGATATATAAATGCTCAATAACTATTTGCCTAACTGTGGTTTATATCTTTAACTGATTTTAATCAACTAAGTAAAATGAAATAAATTAATATACTTTTATCTATCCAAATATCATAAACCCTCCATGATGCGTTCACGAACCGCACATAACCGCTCACTTGCTTGTGGTAGCCACAGCTACCAATTTCGTGCACCCCAAAATTGCTTCTGGTAGCTGTAGCTACTTACATGAACTACTATTAAGCATCTAAAAGATATCTCATAATGCCTTGTTAAGTCGATTATGTGCTAATAGATGATTTTACTTTTTTGAAGGCGCGGCGTGGGTAGGACTGTAGGTGGACTGATGACCTGGTAAAGGTCGCGGGAGTCCGC
Source organism: Epinotia brunnichana (assembly GCA_963854355.1). NCBI lineage: Eukaryota > Metazoa > Arthropoda > Insecta > Lepidoptera > Tortricidae > Epinotia > Epinotia brunnichana. Next base: position 492,009 of record OY977945.1, on the reverse strand, counting down.
TGGATGCGGGTGGCGCAGGACCGGTCATTTTGGCACTCTTTGGGGGAGGCCTATGTCCAGCAGTGGACGTCTTTCGGCTGATATGATGATGATGAGATGATTTTACTGTAGAGGTGGAGATATTTCGTAAAACAAATTCAGATTCCGAAGATCACCAGTTCACTAAATAATAAACGAGAACTATCATAAATATTAAATATTACAATTTGCTTGCACACGTTACTTATTGCTCTACTTATACATAGACAATAGACTTTCTTATATTTTATAGGTCATCAACAAACGACCAGTGGGATCTGAGAAACCGCGAAATGCTTTCTCTGTTTACGTACGTTTTTTTTTTTTATTATTATATTTATTAACCAAAGATATAAAAAACTTATTCTAAAACATGTCCCTGCAAAACTGTTTGAACAGTTTGCCTGCAGGTAAGTCTCTTTTATGCTTAATATACATATCATAATAATAACATCGTTTTTAATCCTATTTTATACTTAAATGCTAACTTATTAATCTTGTTATAAATATGAGTGTGATATGATAACGCTTGCTTGCAAAATAAGCAAGCAAGCAGTTACTTAAGTGTAGGTATGCAGTAGGTGTTTTTTTAGTGCTTTTTTAAATTTATGTTTATTTGGTTCATTTCGGATGTCTTCGGGTAAAGTATTTAAGAAGTACGGAAGTCTCTTGGCTAAAGTACGGTCTCCAAAATAGTTATCAACCCGGGGTACTTCATACTTACCCGCGGACACCGACCTTGTGCTATGTTTGTGTTCTATCGGTATTGGGCTATGTACTCGATTGCTATGATTGTTAACTGCTAAAAGGTACACCTGACTAGCTTTAATCCGCGACTTCGTCCGCGTGGATCTCGCTAATCGCCTTAGAGGATAATGCTATGCACATTCTCTGCTCCTGCGGACCACTCATGCATAAAAGAAGTACCTACCTAGGGCGGCACATCGTGCACCCACAAGAAGTACAACATATCACCGCCCAAAGAATCTGGAATTTCCTGGAGGCAACGAGACTTAACGGTGAACTCTAAAGAAAGGGCTGCCACAATAGATCACTTGCTGTTCGAAGCGGCACATTAAGGCCCACAAACAAATTATGATAATAATTGAAGATAATTGCTATTAAAGTATTTTAGGCGTAGGCTTAGTAGTAGTTAATCCCTGAATAGTTAATCCCTCTCGCAGACGTCCAAGATACAGTATTAGCCTAGTTTGGAGTCTGATGGCAATGTTTTGTATCCTAATCTGTTTCTGCTAAATAAAGAATATGTATAATTAATTACTTTATTTAAAATTGATAAGTGACCCTAAAAAAATACGATTATGAATTGGAAGTTATGTATAATCTACCCCTAATAAAAAATATCCATGCGTATCGTTTTCTTATCTTTATTTTAAAACATGATCTAATAGCTGTCCTAAGGCTAATTACAGTCATGGGCATTGGGCAAGTTATTGCAGTAGTCTTTAAGTTCATACAACTTCTCACCAAGTATGAATTCTTTCGTACTTTAGCTTTTTTCCAAAATTCTACTTCTCTCAATTATTAGAGACTCATGCATGTTGATAAAAAAAGACTGCCTTGTTTCCTGTGGCAGTTTTTCCGCCAAAGTAAAGGAGCCCTTGAAAGATTCTTACAAACGACTTCCATTTGAATACTCACAGACTAGAAGAACGAATGGGCATGTTTCCGATGGTCTCACTGTAGTTTGCCTCTCTGTTGATGGTGATATCGAAGGTGGCCTTGAACCCGGGCTCGTCGTAGCACGGGAAGGCCTGGCGAGCATGACCTGGCTGGAACTGCGTCGTTCCCATCCATCTTTAATCAAAGGAATATTCAATTCAATTTAATTATTTTATTTCAGGCATAGAACCCATATATATAGTGTTAGTCGCACAAATGTGTGCTTATGAATCTAAGTTTTAGTAGGTTACAATAATAATATGATATTAGTTTGGATTGCAAGACTTTAGATGAGATCAGTCGCGATATGGCATAATGAATATCAAATAATTATTACGGTCAAAGAACGAGAAAGTACCTCGTTCCACATATATTTAATAATATCATTGCGGAGGACGACTGCAAAAGTATACATACATTTAAATCTAAATTAAAAACATGTTTAATGGATGCCTTCCTTTTAAAAAATAGGCAGTTAGATAGTTACTTCAATTAGGAATATAAAATAAAAATTACATAGTCATAAGGAGATCCAATCGAAGTGAGTGGAAATGTATACAAGTTTTTTGTCATTGAGGGTAGGAAAGGCTGAGACTCCGTGGGTAATTATGATGAAATACTTGTTTACATGTTTAACATCACTTGCTATTCCTTGTTACCGGCTAATAATAAGCATAAAAAATAAAATCATATGTAGATTGTACACATAATATAGATACCAAAACATAATTATAAAGAGTGTATATTCGCCAACAAACTGTTATGCAGTTTGGCGAAGATTTAGATTAAGATTATCGTAATTTTTGTTAAGTAAGAAATAAATTTAAAAAAAAAAACTCTTAGCCTCGCAATTTGTTGTTTTTTTCCTATATTTATATTTATAAGCGATTTTGACAAGGTTTGCATTCTAGACTTTCGTTTTTGAAAATATTGCAGAATTACCTTTTGTTTCCAGTAGAGTCGACATACCAACTTCTGTAGAAACCTCTCATGTCGTTATTTATGTTTCCTCTGAACGTAGCAGAAATCACGTATTCCTGATTCAACTGCAGGGATTCGGTGGTCTGTATATACAGGAAACTGTATGGCATGACGCACACAAAATCTTGGTTGGGCGACGCGATCTGCTGAACGACACCATTATTGTTGGTGTACGATACTGTCAGAGACTGAATGGTCATATCATTGCAGTGAATTACAATTTGATTCTGGGATGCGGTTGTTGGGCTGGTGTAGATGTTAACTTGGCCATCAAACGTGAACGGGTCGACTCCGATGGGAACGGTCTCGAAGTAGGGCGTGAGGGAGACTTCATAGTGCCTCGGTCGGGTGGTCGTAGGCAGGCGGTAAGCTGGATCGTTCAGTGGGATCGCTACAGAGTCCCATTCCTCATCCAGCTCCGGGACGGGGCTGGTGGCGAATATGCCTTGGATGAGGGCGATACCCAAGAAGAGCACCAAGCGACTCACCTTAAAGATCACATTTTCTTTTCAATACGGAAAACACATAAAATCATTGGAAGAAAGTATCATTTACTGCAGGTATCATGAAACCTATTCCAGATTAATGAATATATAAATATCATGTTTGAATTGAATATATTTCTCCGCTACCCAAAGGTTGTCCGAAAGAGATCGCTCTTTAGCGATAAGACCGCCTGTTGTTAACCTCTATTTTATGATTTTATGCCCTGTATTTGATTCATGTTTTGAGGTGTGTAATAAAGAGTATTTGTATTTAGTATATTTGTCACTCAATTGGGCGGAAGCTAACGCGCGAGCAATACGAATACAGTTAAAATGTAGTTACCTACACATTTCTGAGTCCCCTTGCCCTGACATTTTCTCCAAGTTAGTTTGTTTGATATGCATTGTCTAATATGTGAAACAAAAGTTTAATCCAGCATTAAAACAACTAGCATTAAAACTTTGTTATGATTTATTTTTCTGATGTTATATGCATTTGAAATCTGCGCGCGCCGGCACCCCCCGAAAACGCTCTATACTAAACGGGCTTATGCTATGACGTCACAGCATAGCCTTTACTATGGAGTAAGTCATTAATTTGCGATTATCTCCACAAAATTTACGTTTAAGTCTATACTTGTCGTACAAAATATCATTTCTTATTTAATATTCTATGTAACTGTTACGTTATTTTATCGAAAAAATAAAAATAAATTTTCGTCATTTTAACGTTAGGTAAAACTAATAAAATCGTTTTTTTTTTCTTTTTTTTTCTTTTGTGCGATATCTCTACGTATATCCGCATCGATTGAGTGCAATTTATTCGAAATTGAAGTCCCATGCAAGTTCCCCATTGATATTAACTTTGATATCCAAAAGTATAGCCAATTTATTAATATGAATAATAATTAAATACACTTACCATTTTTTCGCCGGTCTTTCAAGCAATACTGATTGGGTATTGTTGGCATTCCCTTCGATTTGCTGATAAATTCCATAATCTCTTTATCTTATCCGATTTACATAGGTAGGTAATTATGAGATAAACATTTTAGTCGCTAATGGTAAAAAAACAATCATATAGATAAAATATATATTTATTAAAATTTACAGTCCTGTATTACACCTACATTATTTGTGAAGCATTAACTCAGTTAGGTACTTATATCTATTGATATTCTGTATCCTGTTAAATATTCGTCATCTCTATACCATTTTCGGAAAATGGTACCGAATCAGGCACATATTATAATGCTTTTAATACTGATCTAGATATTTCCCTATTTCCCGTTTGCGCTTATCTCTATTTGCCTGTTTTAAAACTCTGCGGCACTATTGAAAGTACCATCATTAGCGTGCATTTATAAGTACTCGTTCCTATATCCCGCAAGAAGAGTTAACTTGAGACTCAAGCGCGTACTAACACTAACGTCATACGAACAAGATCTCAAGTTAACTCTTGCGGGTTATAGCGTGTTTTACAGATGATATCTCCTGCATTTAAGAAGATGAAAACATTATGAAAAATAAATAAAAAATAAAATAAAATAAAATAAAACGTGTTTATTTCGGACATGGTCCATATACTGTGAAAAGTGATTTTTATTTATAATAAAAATATACATATAATATAATGTTAGTAATGTATTAGGTGTACATAATTTATGTTAATTTAGGTATCTGCCACCCTCTGGAACACCCGCTATGTACGTGCGCATGCGTTCGTACCTAGTGTCTCAGAATGGGGCAGTCCATCTTCTCACTAATGACCCTCAGGATGGTGTTGTGGCTCCCTCGCACCCTGCGCATGAGTGATGCAACACGGAGACGAATCACCGCGCTGAACCCCTCCGTGCGCGCATACGCAAACATTGCTGATGCGCTGCAGTAGCGTGGAAGCCCCAACAGCGCCCTGAAGGCGTTATTATATTGTACGCCCTCCGTTGAAGGCTCGCTGCGTGTAGTTGACCCACAGATTGCACGTGTATAAAGTTTGGTAATTATGCAGTAGGTTTTCCTCAACAGGTTCAAATTGACTGACTGTTTAAATGACGTATTGTTATATCAACATGACTTAAAATGCTTTGTCATTTTACTAAAGGATGAAGTATAAAAATAAACGTAGCATTCATATTTTATTACATTGTTTAATTTATTAAATTAAATATTATTTACAATCAACATAATCTTAATCTTAAGGCACTTCATATTGACATAAGTTTGACATTGAACGTGATATACACGTACCAATGAAGTTTTTATAGAACGTAGTTGAAAATGGCCGCCATGCCAACTAGAGACATGGATAGGACAGAGGTGACAGCAGAGTCAGGCAAGCCAGGGGTGTCTGGCTGAGTGAGTTCTGGTCTGGTCTCGAGAGTTGGTGGAGGTGCCTGGGTGACGGGAGCCGGGGTAGTGAAAACCACGGGCTGGAAGCCGCTGGTGAGGAAGTTGTTGACGTCGTTCACGATGGTCGTGGTCCACTGGATGGACTGTCTGGTGGCCTCGGCGCCGTTGTACACGGCCTGGTAGGCGGTGCCCAGGAGCGCCTGATTCGTGTTTGCCCATTGTTGGAACTGATGGAATAACAATGCTTGGTTAGGATTCGCATTTTATCAAGGATTACTAAACGGTTGTTAAAATGAACGTTAATTTAATTATTTTGAACTTATAGGCGGATTCATTGATACAATGTTGTAAATAAGCTAATGGAAAATCATTCAATATATTTTTAAACTTGTATTTTTGTACCTAATAAAATTGTAATGGGTATTAAAAGTTTTTGCACAGTATGTGGTAGTGGGTACTTTTTTATTATAATATAATATCTAAATACTAACCGCGGTCACTTCGGCTTCAGTTCTCAGCCGACTCGACACGTAAGATAGCGGCGTAGCGATTGAGTTAAATCTGAAAGAATATTTAAGTATATTTGTCACGGATAGGGGAACACAAAATAAACACTCTGACTTATTTAAAAATGGAAATAACAAAGAAACACATTACAGTGTTTTTTTACATATCCTCTTTTAATTGAATTTGAACCCGCGACCTCCGCATTCCAAACATTGCTCGAAACCAACTGAGGTATCGTGGGTTCCACTGGTAGATTGCTCGAAACCAACTGAGGTATCGTGGGTTCCACTGGTAGATTGCTCGAAACCAACTGAGGTATCGTGGGTTCCACTGGTAGATTGCTCGAAACCAACTGAGGTATCGTGGGTTCCACTGGTAGATTGCTCGAAACCAACTGAGGTATCGTGGGTTCCACTGGTAGATTGCTCGAAACCAACTGAGGTATCGTGGGTTCCACTGGTAGATTGCTCGAAACCAACTGAGGTATCGTGGGTTCCACTGGTAGATCGGGTCAGAGTTAAGAGATTGCGGGTTCAAATCCCGCTCTTGGTGTATAACGTTAGTGTCCATTGAGCGGAAATTTGAATTTCTTTAGCAGACGCTTCTGCATTTAAACTTTACTGAAACTTACGCGTTGTTGACTAAATTAAAGTTATTCTGTATGAACTGGAATAAAATCTGCGTGTTCCCTTCATTTCCTGCGGCGGCGGAGTTCAACGCTGTGGTGTAGTCCTGTGGGCGGATCAGCATGTTGTCAGCCGTGAAGATGTCGGTCAGGAACCTGCATGGAGGTAAACATATTCATATTCATTCATTCATAATACTGATTTATCACTAAATAACACAATAAAAATATGCTGAAACTAAAATAAGGAGTATCCTGAGGCATGACGCCGAAGATGCTGACAGTATTTCCCCGCTGTATCGCAATACTGATTCGTTGAGTGAGGAAGCTGCCAGCTCTGCGGTCACCGGTGGTGGTTTTTTTTTTTCGGTATCACCGAGTCTCTGCGGTTGTGTCATGCGGGAGTGGCTTACGCTCGCTACTAGTGACCGCCTTTAGTGGTGGTCACGAGTAGCAGTAATGTGAGGGTGCTCTAAAAAAACTTAGGAAGACATACATGGGCCAAAATAAAAGTACAAAAGTACTACTCACGTGTTGAGAGCGTTGGCGTGAGGAGTGCATCCCAGGGTTTGCAGCAGAAGGATTTTCTCAGTGTACAAATTGTGTTGAATAAACCGTGTGCGCAGGTAGAAGAAGTCTTCCTCGGTGCCTTCGCGGAGGGCATTACAGTAGACGTATGCGCGATTGTCGGGGTACACCCTGCAAAAAGAAAATCATAAAGTGCTCTATATATCTTTTGATCCAGTTTCAGCCATTTTTTTTTCTAGAAAAACATACCGTGTTTTCATCGAAAATGAGTTCCACGTGTCTGATTTAGTCGATTACTGTACCCCGAAAGCCCTATCAAAAAATAGTTTATGAAGCAGGTCGCATCACAGGCGACGCCTACTTTTTCCACATTCACCCCCGTTTTTCCACGCTCTGGTTTACTATTAGTGGTAGTGCTGCCTCTGGCGGCAGAACATTGCAGTAATATTCCCTATTTAATCATCTTTAAACTTGCCATAGACACTTTTGTCATAGAAGCAACAATTAAAGTGCTACTTATTAAAAAAAATGGCCCCTTCCAATGAGGATGGTTGCAAACACACACATGGCCCGAGGTAGGAAACATACATTTTTTTTCATGACCGCATCCCTGACCAATGTAAATCAAAACATTTTCCTCTCCACCTTTTGCAAGGCAAATCCCCCATTGTCTGGATTATTTACCTACGGGCCTATAAAGTTTACCAAGGATCGGAAGGACGGAATAGAGAGATGATCAGGTTCTAGATGAAAATTAGATGATTAGTTCATCATTAAAGTGAATTTATGTGTATTAAGAAGAATTAATCTTAATGTCTCATGTTTTTGAATCAACTAACCCGCTGGATTAAGGAGTATTAATTAAATCCCCGTATATGACGAATAACACTAAGATTGTTTGACATCATGATTTCGAAGTCGTACGAGCTCGACTGGTAGCTGGGACAAGCGACAAATCAAGGAATACTTCTGCCCATCAATTGGACCTATGTTAGAGCTAAGAAAATATACAACAGATCATTTCTAATTGATGATTATACTTACTCTATATTAGTGGTCCTTAAAGCGTTGAACTGAAGTACGGCTTCGTTGCGACATCCAGCTCTGTTCATCTGACACATGATGGGGGCCATTTGCCAGCGGAAGTACGACCTCATGAAGTCCTCCGGGTCAGCGGTGGGTCGGTAGGTCAAGTCGTTCATGACTGTGTTAGACCATTGGATGATCAAAGCCTAAAAAAAATGAACTTTACATAGATCAATCAGACCATGATTTCGTAGGGTTCGCACAATAAAATCCTCAGTGGTGTCCCCTTATTTCACCGTCAAACGTTTCATCGAATGCATTGTTTCGCCGGATTTTCATTTCATCGTATTTTTGTTACTCAGAAACCATTAACTTTTTAGGTACAGCTAAAAGGTCATTCTGAGGGTCTAGTATAAGTTTTAACCATACAATACGTTTTCGAACGCGTTTGCGTTTAGTTTCAATATGTATGGCAACGCGAACAGCGCCTCTGGTGGTAACTATTAGGAACTACGCGTTGTCATACAAATTGAAACTAAACGCTAACGCGTTCGAAAACGTATTGTATCGTTAAAACTTATACTAGACCCTCTGTTACCAGTGGGTCGATCACGTAACTTTCGCGCGTCTGTAAGGTCTAAATGACAATTTTATATGGAAAAATGACAGTTAGATTGTGATTTTACTGTCAGACGCGCGTACAATGCGTTACGTGATTGACCTACTGGTCCTAGGTTTGTTTTATAACAATCCGGAAAAGTTTACCGATTCTGAAAAAAATGGTTTCGATGAAAAGAAAATTCTACGAAACATACCTTTGATGAAACATTTGTCGGTAAAACAAGGTATAACCCAAAAACTCACCTATTACGTCTATAAATTGCCATAAAGCGGTGCAGCGCGTGACTCGTGGACCACGGCATCACTCGGACTGCGCTTATTAGAAAAAGGAGGGTAGATCTTCTCGTCTCATGTCACGACGCGGCTTCAATTGTGCCAGCCGCACTACAATACCCTTGATGTAAGACCTATCTGACCGTCATATTCTGAAGATGGTTGTACCTTGTTTTACCGATAAAAGTTCCACCACGAGTCGCGCACTGCACTGCTTTCTCGCAATTTGTGCTAGACGTAATAGGTGGGTTTTTGAGAGTACAATACAATACGTTACGTCAAATTTACCTCAAGAGGCACCAGATATGGAGTGCCGGTGAGCCGCGTCCTGAGCCAAGTGAAGCCAGTCATGGCGGCGACCCACGGAGCGTAGTCAGTTTCGAACTCCAAGAAGGAAAGGATATTTAAGGCCTTGCTGTAGCTCATGATACCGGCACGTGCGTATTGGAAGACATCGTTGACAATCTGTTGAGCAAAACGATAGGGAAAAAGGTGTAAATAGATATAGTTTCTTAGGGTATGGTAGGGGGGTAGCTTTATCAAATATGGATAAAACAACAAGTTCTCATTCATGTATATCCATTTCATAACAAAGTAATTATTGAGAAGAAGCACATATTTTTAACAAGCTTTTTCCCGCGACTTCTTTTTCTTGGACTTTTACTGGGATTCAATTCATTCAATGCATCCCTTACTGGGATCAAATTTACTGGGATGCGTGATTTAGTAACAATCATCCAAATTTTCGCATTTATAATATTATATATATATATATATATGTCGCAGTAGATGTGTTATAATCCGTCGTTTTACATAACAACTAGCTATTTTACAAAACAACGCTGTTTTGTAATACGGCGGGATGACTCTTAGCAGGATTGTCATAACGATACGCTCCACAATATAGCGGCAATCCGCCATATTACATTACAGCTAGCGGTTTTACAAAACAACGCTGTTTTGTAATACGGCGGGATGACTATTATCAGGATTGTCATAACGATACGCTCCACAATATAGCGGCAATCCGCCATATTACATTACAGCTAGCGGTTTTACAAAACAACGCTGTTTTGTAATACGGCGGGATGACTATTATCAGGATTGTCATAACGATACGCTCCACAATATAGCGGCAATCCGCCATATTACATTACAGCTAGCGGTTTTACAAAACAACGCTGTTTTGTAATACGGCGGGATGACTATTATCAGGATTGTCATAACGATACGCTCCACAATATAGCGGCAATCCGCCATATTACATTACAGCTAGCGGTTTTACAAAACAACGCTGTTTTGTAATACGGCGGGATGACTATTAGCAGGATTGTCATAACGATACGCTCCACAATATAGCGGCAATCCGCCATATTACATTACAGCTAGCGGTTTTACAAAACAACGCTGTTTTGTATTGCGGCGGGTCGACAAATTAGCGGGACTGTCAAAGGCCTCCGTTAGGTACGACGACGATTGCCAGCGGATTTTCTTTCAGCGGTATTAAATCCGCCTGATCGTCGCCGTATAACAAAACAGCTAGCTGTAATGTAAAACGGAGGATTATACTATATGGGTGCTATATATGTATATAGAAGGATAATGATGCATACCTGAGCCCTGTTATATTCATGGATCTGAGTCCTTGCGGGTCCTCGAAGGGCCTCGGTAATGATATCCCAAGTGTAGTCATCATAGTTCACACGGTAGTAACCTGAAATATTCACACTTTGAAAATATTGTCATAATAGCTGAATGTGAGAAAGCACCGCACTCTTTTTCATGGCGTTCTGGTTTTTTCTATAAGGTAAGTCGGTATGGGGCGACACCTCATGAATTTTCGTTTGCTAAAACTATAAAGGCAATTTTTTCATCAAACTCTTAATGTTTTATGCGATTAAACATTTTACACATGCACATTTGTTTTTTGACTGTATGACTCATTATGTTTCCGTGTTTTATAAATTTTATTGTAATTTTTGTGCGGAGAATAAATGTTTTTCTTTCTTTCTTTCTTTCATAGGTTTGCAATATCAGCTTGAATTTAGTAGGTATATGTGGCCTTTAGAGTCCAATAAGAAGATGTATCTTTTGTTGTTTCTACTCAAGCCACATTCAAATTCTGTCGGCGGCCTATTTGTATTTGCTCCTTTTTTCGGCTATGAACACATTTCGTATATTTTTAGATTCGTCAAAGTTTTAATTGAGTACCTATATTTGCCAATCTAGCAAAAACTGAAAGAAGAAAACAAACCGGTCTGTTGCTTATTGAAGACCACCCACTCGTCGCCGACGGAGCCGCGGTTGATGACCGTGACGGCCTTGCGGATGACGTGCGTGGGCTTGGTGTTGTTGAAGTCGGAGCTGCTGGCGCTGGAGAACGACAACGGAATCACCCACTGCGTGTTGACGTTGGAGTAGCCCGTGTTGATGTTGAAGCGGCGCTAAAAAAAGTTGGAGATGTAACTTCTTGACTGTTATCAATGGTTTGTCATAATTCTATAAACACTGTCACTGCCGAGAACTCTCGTAGCTGGTGCTCTTTTCGTAGGTGTTTTCCGCTACTTTGCGTAACGAAATTGTAGTTTATCTGCTAGCAATAAAAAACCTTTTTAATATGAAATTAATTTGTTGAAAGTTATAGAATAAGAAATTGTCTTGACCATTTTTTTAAAGATAATTTTTCACGTGAATGGTAATGAGTAAGAAATACAACGAGATAATGCTGTCTCGGCCCGTGTCATGGGCACAAAAAAATTACTTATTGTGCTATCAATATGTAAGTTAATTTGTCAAGATATCTTTATTACGACAAACATAAATATGATAAAAATAAATAGGATCAAGAAATTGTTAAAGCTCAACAATGATAGTGGTGAAATTTACCTGATGAATGGTCATATCGCCAGTCTGATGGTTGACCTGGACGTAAAGTATCGGGCATCCAGCTTGTTCAGTGAACGACTGGTAGTACTCCACCAGGGAGAAGTCGGGACCATACTCAGCAAGCGCTCCTGCGGCTTGGCCGGCCGCTTCCAAAGCCTCGAACAAGTCAATGGGCAGGGCAGTTTCGAATTGCCTGAAGGTATAAAATTACTTAATAATGTTTTCACTTGTTCAAGTCATCCCTTTGACGACCTCTGTAGCCTAGTTGGTAGTGACCTCGCCTACGAAGCTGGATGTCCTGGGTTCGAATCTTTGCTTAGTTTGGGACTAGGTAGGTCGATTTGTGTAAGATTGCCCCCAAATATTGATTTATTTACTTATTTTATTTTTATCCCTTGGTAGTCAACTTCTTGAGGATATTGTACTTGCGGGTTCTTATTTAACTAGTTACAAAATTATATTAAGCATATTATGTAGGTAGGTACGTATGATCCAAGACATACGAACGAATGTTTTAAGTAAGATAAACACAAATGCTGATAAGAGATAAATAGCATTTAGATTAGGAAGAAAGTTCTATTTTTGATGTCGTAATACTCACTTAACCCTCAAGTAATTCCTCAAACCAGCCCTGTGGACGTCGTGACCAAGAAGATGCTCAGTCATCCTGATGAGTGCAGCACCCTTGTTGTACGACAGAGTGGAAAACATGCCACTGACAGCTGCAGGGCTGCCGATGCCAGAAGTGGACAGAGGATGGGGGTTATTAGCAGAGTCACTGAGCAAGGAGGTGTGGACTTGCTCAGTGATGAACCTCGTCTCAAAGCCCATGTAATCCTCAACCTGAAAAGAGAATAGACTCTTTAACACTTTTGGTACCAGGAGCCGGCTAAGTGTGCGCGTGTTGCTCGTTGCCGCTTTCCACAAAAATGTCGTCATGTTACAAAATCTTTATATTAACCGAGTTTAACATCAATGATTCGATGACTTGCCATGGAACTTTTTCCTGAGAGTTATCAACAAAAACTGGTACTCCACCAAGTTCTCTTACCCAGTCAGTCAGGAAGTACTGGTAGTATCTTGCGAAGCCTTCATTCAGCCATAGCACGTCCCACCAATCACAAGTGACCAAGTTGCCAAACCACATGTGAGCGATTTCGTGAGACAAGATGTAAGCGATTAGCTGTTTGTAGTTGCTGGTAGTGTGCACGGGGTCGTACAAGAGGTAAGCTTCCCTGTAAACAATAAATAATTTTAGAAACGTTTTCGTGAAACTAAACTAATAGATATATTTATTTAGGTCTTGTTCAGTTTCGGTTATTGCTGCAAAACAATTTTGACTAATAACCTGAAGCTATTTTATACGCTCCGGTAGAAATTTATCCTAATGGACAAACATTTGAAAATGTCAGTTACCTGTATGTGAGCAGGCCCCAGTTCTCCATAGCACCAGCTGAGAAGTCAGGGATTGCAGCCTGGGTCATCTTAAGGTTATCATTCATACTGTAGTAGTCATAATCAGTATGGTTGTTCATCTCAGCCAGGAGTTCTTGACCAACTTCGAAAGCATAATCTCCCTGGCCAACGTTAATAGCGCTAGGGCGCGCTATAACTTCATAGATGATTTCGTTGTTAGCATTAGTTACAGCTAAGGTTTCGTATTCAGCAACGATAAGGGCCAGGAGATAAGTTGACATAACAGGCGTCCTGTGGTAGATGTCATCCTGGTAGTTGCTGTAAAATAGATAATGAGAATATGTTCAAATAAAGTATGTAAATTCAATTCACAAGATGGATTATTCTCAGCTGTCAATAATGTAGGTAGCTGACAGCTGTATTATAAAAGTTTTACATTTAGACGGAGCGATAATTTCATGGTATTGCCGAGGATAGAACTATTGTATCGTATCCTTTCCTCGCCTCGCGGGTAAGATTTAATTTAAGTGCTACTCCCATATTTAACAAGGCACCATATTTAATTACATATGCGAAAATTACATAATTAATGACTTTGGCATGGTATGGTGGTTGGTGACTATTCAACTAATATTATATTTCCTCCTTGGAAATCATAGACAAAACACCTTTTTTAGGTCTAACTTTGGACAAAAACTTACAGTGGAGTCCTCACATATCAAAGTTGGCTAGTAGGTTAAGTTCAGCTGCTTACGCTGTCAGAAAAATAAGGTATTTGACCGACATAGAGACAGCGCGATTGGTTTATTTTGGCTACTTTCATAGTATAATGACATATGGAATTTTACTGTGGGGAAAGGCAGCAGATATACATTCAATATTTGTCTTACAGAAAAGGGCTATTCGTTCAAAATATAAGATGGGCTCGCGAGAGTCACTAAGATACCTGTTTAAAGAGGTAAATATACTGACAGTAGCCTCCCAGTATATTTACGAATGTATTATTTATGCGCTTAAAAATATAGGATCGTTTAAAAAAATGAACAGTAGCAGATATAAACATAAAATTTCAATTTCTAAGTTTCGTGTTCGTAAAGTATATAAATCATTTATAGGTCAATGTCAAATATTTTACAATAAATTACCTATTGAAGCACTTGAATTGCCATTACCTGCTTTGAAGAAATATCTAAAATCATCCTTGCTAAAAAAAGGGATACTATACTGTCGAGAACTACTTAATAGATAAAAATGCTTGGCACAGCTTAGTAAAAAAACAAATAAAAAAATATGAAAAGTTGCTAATTAAGTATTTATAACTGATTACCTTGACATTACTTATAATATATAAACTATGCCTATTTACTTAATGTCTTCATTGTTTAACTATAGACGATGCACATACACGTAGCTGAATTTAATTTCTCCATTTTATTATCTAAGGTATTTTAAAAACAGATTTTATGTAAAAATCCCCATGACATGTTGTAATAATTTTAAGTCTTAAGTATATTTAATAGAACCTGAGTGTTTCTAGTGTTGTAGCTGATGACGGACGATGCAAAAGTGGTTCGATGAATCCTATTTGAATAAATAAATTATTTCTTTTTTTCTTTCTTTCTTTCTTTCTTAATAGATTCTGAACTACGTATCACATAGTGATCCATGTTGGACCTCTGTAATAAAATGATGACCGACTAACGTGTTTACGTGCGGTCACTTTGACCAGAAAATTTTCATACAGTACCTAGTACCTATAAATAAGCACAGAAACTTACGGCAGGTTGGTAACATTAACGGTACTAGCGATGCGGGTGCATGACCAACTGCTGTAAGTGCTGGGTCGTCGGATGGTGATGTCGAAAGTGGCCTTGAAGCTGGGCTCGTCATAGCAGGGGAATGCTTTGCGAGCCGACGTAGCTTGGAACTGGGTACTCGCCATCCAGCTGATGGGAAACCAATTATTATGATCATCATATTATATTTTTCATCATCTTCATCAGCTTCTATACGACCCACTGCTGGGCACAGGCCTACTCTCATGATAAGAGGCAATTGAAAATACTCCCGCACTGGCTCGGATCATTATATTTTTTACAATATTTCAATTTAAAATGTGCAATGTATGTTAGTTTGTAACGCCTTGGCCACGACTTTGGTCTTAAGCGACCTACGACCAGCGTTTTATCTGTTCATTGCGCGGTTGAGACGCACAACGCACTGTGGTTAGTTGGGATCACGCGCAATGAACAGATAAAACGCTGGTCGCAGGTCGCTTAAGACCAACGTCGTGGCCAATACGCAACGCAAATCTCTTCAACTAACTTTCCGAAGGTCATTCGAGTTACATTGTACACTTAGGTAGTCTAATGACAATGCAATATTCTAGTATTAACAAGCTGGTCTGATGATGTTACAGAAGGTGGCCATAGTATTATTATTATTATTTGTTTGTGGGCCTTAATGTGCCGCTTCCACCAGCATGTGATTTATCGTGGCAGCCCTTTCTTTAGAGTTCACCGTTAAGTCCCGTTGCCTCTAGGAAATTCCAGATTCTTTGGTCGGTGATATGTTGTACTTCTTGTGGGTTCACTATGGCCATAGTAAATCCTAAACTACACATTATTGTTTACGTGCTTCGGTTCATCGTCGGAACCTCAACAAGTAGTTGATAACTGTGTGCAAAATGTGTAAATAATTTTTTTTTTCATAGAAACTCATTAAGGGCTAACGAGTAGATTACAATTATAATTTAAAACAACATTTTTACCTTACATCGTCGTTGAAGTTGTTCCTGAACCAACTTTTGTAAATGCCATACATATCATCACGTAGAGGAGCCTCGAAAGTGATGGTCAAAGTATAAACCACAGGGTTCGTGGCATTAAAGGCGAGAGAGCCAGTAGCTAGGTTGACCCTAAGGAATTGATACTCAGGTTCCAGAACATAGGAAGTCAGGACGGCTGTCGTGCCTTGTACCAGAGTTACAGTGCTGATAGCCAGGTCCTCAGACTGGATAACGATCTGATTCACATCAACTTGCGTGGCAACACATTCAATGGTAGCTGTTCCGCTGAAAGCTTGGGGGTTAGAGGTAAAGTCTATGCCCCAGAGAACATTGTAGTGGATGGGTCTGGTGGTCGTGGGCAGCCTGTATACAGATGATGCGTCATCATCGTTCAAGGCGACCGCGTTTAGGTTTTCAAAGATTTCTCCTTGAAGTTGCTCGTCGCCGAAGATTGTGTTTCTTGGCTTTGGTGGTTCCTGGGGAAGGCTGTAGACGCAGTAACACACCACGGCGAGGACTAGAAGCTTCATGGCCGCCATCTAAACATACAATTTATATTAATAACATATTTTTTTAACTCAGTTTCAGCTACATATTTTCGTTAACCTATTCAGCATTTGTCTAATTGTGTGCCTATATCTACTACTTCAAACCAAGTTACGTATTTTATAGTCTTAAGGATATCTGCATTAGATTAGCGTCGTTAAACTATAGCTACAAAGACGAGTATTTGAGAATACCTGTTGAACTGAACTTAATGGTACTGTAGGTGCTTACTTAAGTTTGTTAAATGTCACTATAACTTTGTTATTTAAGCGTTTTTTGGGTTCCGTACCAAAATGCTAAAAAAGGAACCCTTATGGTGCGACTCCGTCCGTCTGTGCGTCTGTCCGTCTGTGCGTGCGTCTGTCACAACGTTAAATATCTCAGGAACTACTTAAGCTATCAATTCGAAATTTGGAAAAAAAACTGTTAAGAAAGTTTAGACACGTGTATCCCTTTACACCCGACTCGAAACGATCGTGAGTGTTGATTTTGAAAAAATATGCCGCGTATCGCGAACCGCTTTTGCGAACCCAACCGATGTCGATTGATCGTGCGGCTATGCTAGAATAAGACAAAAAATACAGAAAGGTCATGCGTACGCGTCGCGACTCGTCAGTCTCATTGACGTGGCGTGGGAGATGGCTGTGTTCTTTGAACGTCGGACTAACTATCGTAAGTGCATTTTTTTTACTAGTTACCATTATATATCTTTGTAATTTACTATTGGATTGCAAAGAGTACTTGTGTGTGTGATATATTTTAAATACTCTGCATTAATTCGAATGAAAGGCATATATGCAAGTTGTTTTTGAATTTTAACTATCACGATCGTGCGATTTCGGTTGCTTTGCGTATAATTGAACTCTCACGATCGTGTGGTTTCGGTTGTGTACTGTGATGTTGGTTTAGTAGGTATTACTTATTAATGTACACGCTTGGCTTACTAATCTTGTCAGAAATTGAAGGTTTAGATGATGATGATTTGGAAGATGTGCCTAACTTTTTCGATAACCTGCCCAGTGATGATGACTTGCTCGCGGATGAAGAAATTTCTACTCTGCGTGAAGTAAGGCCCCGGTCACGTTCTCCCCTAAGTTCAACGCGAGCATCTTCTCCACCCCTTTCTCCGCGACCAGCGACTCCACCACTAGGGACATTATCACAGCCCCCTATTTCGCCGTTGCAAATCGGAGCTAGAAGACGACCAGGTCGAGGTAGGTCGGAATCTATACCTAGAAATGTTCGAATAGGCAGAGGTAGAGGTAGATCTGTCCGTGCCCGGGGAAATGAACGCAGTGGAAGATCCATATCAGCACCCGCACCTCGAAGTCGAACATGGAAGCAAGTTCTGTTTACGGACAAGCCACACAATTACACCTCGCTACCAGTGAAACCTGTCCGCTCCCCGGTAAATTACTTTCATGAGTACATTGACAACGACTTCGTGGAAGAGATCGCTAGATGTACGAACTTGTATTACATGCGAAAAACAGGCGTAGAATTAAAAACGACCGCCTCTGAAATCTGCAAGCTCTTTTCCATATCTTTTATCTTATTCATATTTTATGCATATCGAGAGATAAAGACTGCTTTAGATTGTATCATAAGAAGTAATAACATAAAAACATATATATGTCTGATTACGATCTCATGTAATTTTACTAATTTAGATATTACTTGTCTTAACTAAGCTAGAAATTAGCATTTTTGTTATGAAAACTATAATTTTGTTGATTATTTTGTAATGCTGCCTGAGAAATCGCTGTGATTTAGTGCCTAAATTATGAGTAAATAAAGGTTACTTAGTTTTTATTTCTATAACTGTGTTTTATTCATTTAAATTCTTCAATAACCGTTTAAATGTAACTTTTCTAGACAATCACATCATGACCCTCACGAACGTGCGAGTTACATATTATTCCTGAGCCACACGAACGTGAGGGTCTGATTGTGGAAGACCAGCTCAGTCAGGATTTTTTTTGTTATTTTTCCTAGACTCCTTATGAAGTAATAATAAAGTTACGTAATGTCGCAAGGAGCTGTTAAAGATTTTTATCTCTCGGGTGTAAAGGGGGTATGGATAATGAAAAAAAATCAATATACTTACATTTTTATTCTCTGTGTAAATGACGAATATGAGGGGGGTTAAAAAATCAAAGTTTAGTAAATATATCAAGTGGGTTATCATATGAAAGGGCTTGAGTTGCACTTTCTAAAACCTTTTTTATTTTTTTTCTGCGGTGGTTACATTTGGATTTATTAAGGAAAATGTAGAAAAAATACCCTTATCTACAAAGTTTACAAAGCGAAAATTCTGAAATAATTACATATGATTAAGAGTAACATAAATATTACAGGAAAAATAAAACGATAGCTCTATCTAGCGCATTTTTTTTTATTTATCATAAATAATTTCCTAATTAAATTTGTAATTTTATATTTTCAAATTCCTATGAGATTATCTTTAAAGTCCCTCCTTTCAAATAAAATAATATAAATCAAAATCGGTACGCGTAATAAAAAAATATCGCTGATAAACAAACATACTAGGTTGAAAGTTATTAGTACCAAAATGCAGATGGCGCTGTACAACGGTCACCTCTACTATGAGCTGTTAAGATTGTTCAAGAATGAATGAATGGTCGTGATGTGACGGGTATGGTGTATGAACGTTTGTACGAAACCCTCGGTGCGCGAGTCAGATTCGCACTTGACTGGTTTTTTTTATGATCATATCAATTACTGTTAATTCTGCGAAAACTGGTCATTTGCCTACTCCCTCATAAACGACGTCACTGCACGTTTTCAACCTACCTCGAGTTTAACTGTCAACATAATCTTTATTAGTATGATTAAGTGAAATATGTTAGCATTGATAAGACTCGATAATAAATATCATTGATACGTTAATGCCAAGAGATCCGTAATTTCGCCAAACGACATGATTATGATCTCACTGATACAGCTCTGCTATAAAAAATAAGTTATTAATTACACATTCAACTATACCTATGCTCACTATCCATTTAAAATAAAAGACATCTGTACTCTTTTTCATATAGACCAGAAAATCGTCTTTTAATAAACGTCACTATCATACCAGAGAAGGGCTAAAGAATATTTTATTATTTGAGCTGAACGAGACTTCAGCTTTAAATGTAATATTATCTATCTGTGCGTTTATTTTAAGCACAATGTAACATTAGCAATAAGGTTTTTTTAATAAATTATTCTTATTCTTATTCTCTTATTCTTATTTAATACAGCCTAAATGAACTAATGTAAGTAGTTCTAAACCTTTTCATAAAAAAGCACGTGCTATAAAAGTTTAATTAATAAGTAAAATGTGGCATGCTCAGATAATTGAGAGTACTTAGGTTAGGAACCGTTAATTTTAAAAGTACGCGAACGGTCGTTAAACTAAAACTACAAATGGAAACGGTGTATCTAATATTTATACATATTCAGAACAAAAATTATACTTTTTGGTTTCCTTAACTTCAGAGCTTTATAGTGAAGAATATAAACTGATTATTTGGCATTGTACTGGGAGTCTTAGCAAGCACTGGAAAGTTTGAAATGAAATGAAATGAAATAGGCGTCAATTGTAACAGGTTTACGGGCATTGCAATTAAGTTGGCTGCTTGCAAACAAGGTAACATATTGATGCAGCTCTATCTATTCATCTTTCTATCTGATAAGAGTTCGAAAGCTTGAGTCGCCTATTTGATCTATGCATGGATAAAAAAAGGGATTAGCATAAGCTTCTAACATACGTAGTTTCATTTACGGAAAAAATATATTTACCCCGTACCCTATTAAAAGATGCGAGGTTATGGCTGGATAAAACTCTTTAGTTTTGTTTTGATATGTTATAGAAATAATGGTAGAAAATCGTAAATAATATAAAAAAATATAATACCTTTCCTGGGTAAGCCGGCACCAAACAGCGGGCCGAACTTGCGACTGGATTATTTTAATCTAAATTATTGAAATATAGGTAATCATGACCGATATAATCAGGCTACGATAGGGTATCACCGCTACATTTTATCTACCATCGGCTCATCTATAGGTATAATTTTATGATACCACAAACCTAATTAGTTTAGACTGCAAACTTGTAAAGCAACTTTATTTCACCAATCATCATGAGTTTTAAATAACTGATAGTTTTAAATGAGGCTTTCTCTGTATGCATTTTATCATTGTGTCATCAGCTGATGGCAGGAACACTAGGAACTGTGGTGAGAGGAAAGAGAGTATGCTTCGATCTTTAAAACTACGCAACGGATTTTGATGCGGTTTTTGTTTAATACATAGAGTGATTCAAGACCCGTGAGAAGCTGGGGCGGGTCGCTTGTACATAATACATACTCGTAATTGCTGAATTATCATCTTCAGTTGTCAATTTTACATAATTGGTGGACAATGTATAAATGTTATTTTGTCATCATCATTCTCCTAGCGTTTTTCCCGGTTGTGCCCTAAAGGAGCCCGGGGTCCGCATTGACACCTAATCCCAAGATTTGGCATAGGCACTAGTTTTATGAAAGCGACTGCCATGTAACCTTCAAACTCAGAGGTAAAACAAGACCTTGTTAGGATAAGACTGGTTTCCTCACGATGTTTTCCTTCACCGAAAAGCTAACGGTAAATATTCCGTACATAAGTTCCGACAAACTCATTTGGTACGAGCCGGGATTCAAATCCACGACCACCGCTTGACAGCTGCAATCCGCACGCCTGAACCACAAGGTAACCGTTCAATAAAACCTCGAACTATTATAAAATTTAATGGATTTATACCCGAGTATAATAAAAGATCAAGACAGTGCCATTATGAAATATTTTTTACAATGCACTTGCTCTGAAAGTGCGCCTTTGTATGGCTCAACATAAACAGGGAAAGTCGTATATGCCCGCACGGCAGCGCCGGGTGGAGCCAGCCCGTGCAGGAATGGATTTCAGGCCAATATTCCCACACACGTGCGAGAATGAGATTTCATGACAATTAAAATTTCACTTTTATGCATATTTTTTTTATTTCCTCGTATGATGCATTGTAAAATGTTGTATGATACTCGTGCGGATAGGTAATTCCGCACTTGTATCATAATAGTTATTTATGATACAAGTGCGGAAAGTTGGTAAATCCCAACGAGTAGCGATGACCAAAAACACGACCGTCAGGGAGTGTTTTTGATCGACACGAGTTGGGAGTTACCTATCCGCACGTGTATCATACAACATTTTACAATGCATCATGCGAGGAAATAAAAAAAATGCATAAAAGGTGAAATTTTAATTGTCACGAACTCACGAAATCTCATTCCCGCATAGTGTGCGGGAATTTTGGTCTGAAATCCAGCCCCTTTGTATGGCTCAACATAAACACGGAAAGTCGTCTATGGCTGCACGGCGGTGCCGGGTGGAGCCAGCCCGTGCGGGAATGGATTTCAGGCCAATATTCCCACACACGTGCGAGAATGAGATTTCATGACAATTAAAATTTCACCTTTTATGCATATTTTTTTTATTTCTTCGCATGATGCATTGTAAAATGTTGTACGAGTATGATACTCGTGCGGATAGGTAATTCCCAACTCGTGTCGATCAAAAACACTCCCTGACGGTCGTGTTTTTGGTCATCGCCACTCGTTGGGAATTACCTACTTTCCGCACTTGTATCATAAATAACTATGTCATGATTTTATCGTAAAAAAAAAGCTTAAATAGGTACGCGTGTTTTATTCGAAAAACTGTTCTCTATAATCAATAATGGCCTATCTTTTATTTTAGTCCTAAACTTAATTTACTCATGCGATAGGTATGGCGATGGTCGCTGCGGGTAGTGTAGCCTACCTATTCGACGACAAGCGAAACGAGGAGGAGTGTTAGGAAGAACTGCGACCCTACAACGCGCGAGCCAAGCGAGCGAAACGCCTTTGTTCCCCCTTTGCTAAACGCCGACCAAAAACTGCTAATATTCTCAACAAATCTTTTATAGGCGAAATATTCACCAATAATTATTACGAGTATTTACTGAAATGAAATATCACTTATCAACGATAAGTACCTTGATAAGACATCATCTCCTATTATTGTTGAACAGACTTCTCCAAAGGCTCCTATCACCCGCTTTGTGTTGAACAGACTTATCCAAAGGCTCCTAGCACCCGCTTTATGTTGAACATACTTCTCCAAAGGCTCCCATCACCCGCTTTATGTTGAACATACTTCTCCAAAGGCTCCCATCACCCGCTTTATGTTGAACAGACTTCTCCAAAGACTCCTATCACCTGTTTTATGTTGAACAGACTTCTCCAAAGGCTCATATCACCCGCTTTATGTTAAACAGACTTCTCCAAAGGCTCCTATCACCCGCTTTATGTTGAACAGACTTCTCCAAAGGCTCCTATCACCTGCTTTATGTTGAACAGACTTCTCCAAAGGCTCCTATCACCTGCTTTCTGTTGAACAGACTTCTCCAAAGGCTCCTATCACCCGCTTTATGTTAAACATACTTCTCCAAAGGCTCCTAATACCCGTTTTATGTTGAACAGACTTCTCCAAAGGCTCCTATCACCCGCTTTATGTTAAACAGACTTCTCCAAAGGCTCCTATCACCTGCTTTATGTTGAACAGACTTCTCCAAAGGCTCCTATCACCCGCTTTATGCTGAACATACTTCTCCAAAGGCTCCTAATACCCGTTTTATGTTGAACAGACTTCTCCAAAGGCTCCTATCACCCGCTTTATGTTATGTAACACTTCTTAGGTAGTGTACTGGGTGAATATCGGCAAGAAAGGCTTTGTTGATATACGCCGAGAATTCAACTTTTTGTCGTCATCGTATTACCTTTAAGTACGGCGAATTTCCCAGTTGTCATAGTTGTACATCATGTCTTTTGGCATCATGATGCAGCAGAAAGACACTCAAAACACTTTCACTTCATATTGGATGATAAATAACACTTTTATTCACATATAAACAATAACATTCCTGTGTGATGTTATGAAAAGTCGGTCCCGTCCGAAAGCGTTTCGTTCCATTTCTCATAGCTGTCAAAGGTGACACTTGTCTTTTTATTTCTAGTAGTGGGACTATGTTTGGGTTGATAGTATAGCTATTTCTAAACCTACAGGTCGCAGGTTATTTGGTTTTCTATTAGTTCTAAATTTAAGTTATCGAAATGAGATGCAATTCCTATTTTTATTTGTCGATGGTACCTTGGTTGCATTAACGAAACGTCGCATTGCTTTGTCGATGAGCGTTTAAAGGAAGTTCCGTTTTAGGCATGTGACACTACGATTCATGTCAAAACATTGGGTTGTGTTTATTAATCGTTTCGCTCAGTGTAGCTGGAAAAAGTTAATGATGTCGTTGTTTTCTTATAAATACGGCGTAGCTTCCGTTTATATAGTTTTTGGTGAAAGACCATAAAATTATTATTGTTCATTGGTCGCTGTTCTGGTAGCTGCCCACTTCCAGTGTTTCGGTGATTCGGAACGGAGAATGAGTTTGTTTTTTTGAGGTTTGAAGGTGCCCTTGCCTCGGTCATTCCAAATTTTGCTAACCATGTGAAGACTACGTTTTTACATTTCTCGGTTAAAGATTCATCGCTTCGGGGTAAGTGTTTATACTAGTAAAAGGTCTGAGTGCTTACTGTCGTTATGGTGCTAATTCGTGTTTCGTTTTTGTTCCAGCGAGAGCCCAGCCTTGCATAATTTAGCTTCAAATATGGACTAGGTACCCTAGTCTAGAACTTTCTAGGGAATCTTTATTCACTACTCAGGTGAGTGTCATGAATTTCACGTAAACTCTTTTACTTACTATCGTTGATCGATTTTTGTTGTTCAATGTGTGATTTACGTTCATTTCAGTTTCACATGTCGGTTCGTTGGCTTCCCACAACCGTTTACACTGTCTTTCTTTGAAAAAAAACCCACCGTGCGTGGTAAGCATACTTTGATTTTAATTTCAATTTGGAACGTAGGTCCTCAAATACCAACTTTTGACTAATGGTGACAATTTATTGTCCTAGGGTTTTTTTTTTTCTTTTATCAGTAAGTTTCAACGCTTCCTCTTGAACTAAGCGCTTATACACGGGTGCCGGTGATGTGTACCAGCCCACCTGATCTGCGCTGCGGGCACAGCTCCTGGTAGGACACTGCCGCCCCTGAATGGAAACTTGCAGAGCGAGGCGCTGTCCTGGGTGTGCGTGATGGAGGTTTGAGACATCTCACCGGTCCGGTAAATTTATTCATGTTATTATTAAGGTGACAGCACCCCTTAAGCAACTCGAGTAACCCGTTATTCTAAGTTTAATGCTTAAGTAATTTTACTGGTATCAAGACTGTAACTTAACTTTAAAACTAGAACACATGGTGTGGGACTACTGTCTTAGTGATGTAGCCTGATACTACCATATACTCTATATTTAATAAACTCTCTTGTTGAAAGTATATTGGCCTTTTCAATTATTTAGCTAATCCTCAAGTTTGTTGGTGGTTCCATCTGGCGCTCATTATTTACAAATTGTTGATGAGACTCACCACTCTGGTCATAGCCAAACACACGACCCTAAATCCATTTCTCATGCAGACCAACTTTAAGGCAATAATATTAAACTGACAAATATTACAGTGGCGTTCCCAACGTTTGGCCAGATTGAAATTTTCTAAATAATATAAAAACTTTATTGTGCTTTGTACCAGACAAAAACTTGAAACATTGAAACTTTTCAATAGTATAGATAGTGTGAATTTTACTGGATTGACACAATAACACTACTGTTGTTTAACTGGTAGGGCTATTTGAAGGCCATTTATTTTGTCGGTCTGTTTTTTTTTTAATATGAACTTATGGTGTAACATTTACAATTTCAACTGGAAACTACTTTCTAGTGTTTGATGTTGCTATTATTTTAAGGATAGGCTGTTTATACTTGTAAAGTTGGAATTTGAGGTCAAGTTTTCAAAAAATCTTACCGTGTAGAAATTCAACCTTTTGTTGGACAACATTTAAACAAGCCGTAAACTTTTCAAAATGGACTTCATACAAGCCGGTGGTAACATTACATGCCTGAAAAAAGACGAAATTTCACACGAACTTATTATTAGGGGTTGTAAGGTTAACCCAGAGTCTCGTCGTAGTAGCCTACAACAGGTTCTTGTGTCCACTGCCGATCTAGCTCAGAGGGGAGGTGTGAAGTTAGTTCTTTCTGGAAATTCTGATGCCTCGGTGGAAACCTCAATTATTCGGCGCAAAGTAGAGGAAATTGAAAAGACTTTACAAGATGTTCCGTCGACTTCTGCTAAAACTCGTTTATTATCACGATGCAAATATCTTCTTTGTCGTGTTTCGCGGTTACCGGCAGGCGACGAGGACGTTCAACTTCTCAAGGTGACGTTGAACGCGATCATGGATCGTTTACAGGCTGATAGTGGTTCAGATTCCGATGGTGACGACAGTGACGTCAGCTTTCCTGATGTTTCAGCCCAGGTTATCAAGAAAGTAATTTATAAGACAGAAAAACATTTCAATATAAATTCTTTGAACCTTAAATATAACGGCAACTCATGTGCACGTTTATTTTTAAGGCGTTTGGAGGAATTGCGTGTCGCTAGGCAAATTTCGGAACAGAGCATCTTCCGTGGATTTCCGGAAATTCTAGATGGACCGGCTTTATCGTGGTTTCGTTCCAAGCGTGAACAATTTACCTCGTATTATGATGTAGTCACAGCTCTTCGTGACGACTTCGACATTCCGGACTTGGATTTCAAACTGCTCCAAGAAATTCGTGCTCGCACTCAAGCTAGGGACGAGTCTATCGTGTCTTTTGTAGCAGTGGTGTTAGGTATGTTCGAGAGGCTGAACAAGAAGGTGCCTGAAGAAGAAAAATTAGATATCCTCACTCGTAACATCCGACCTGATTATAGCAGGGAATTAGCGTTACAGGACGTTACTACAATATCCCAGCTGACTTCTTTGTGCAAGCGGATCGAATTGGCTAAGGTTAAGGCAGATCAATTTCGAGAGCCATCTACTTCCAAGCCTAATACTGGTTCGGTTAACCATAAACCGGAACCTAAATTCGTTTCGCGGAGTAACTTAGAAAAATCTCTGAACTTCTACCAAAACTCCAAGTCTTATAATGTAGCTTCGGTGGGACGCGCTGCGGCTAAGCAGGCTTGCTTTCGCTGTGGTATGTCTAATCATGTCACTAGCCGTTGCTATGCTATTATATTTTATATAGTTATTATGCTTCAAGTGTGGACAAAAGGGCGTCCGCACACCCGAATGTCCTACATGTTCTGTACAGCCAAAAAACGGGATAGCTTAGTCTTTTCTAATACTACTTTGAAACTTAATTCTACGCCCTCTTCCGCCGTAGAAAAGACTATTTATTTTGAACCTTCTAAGGGCGATAACAGATTATACGTTCTTCTTAATATTTTGGACGTGAATGTTAAGGGATTGCTTGATTGTGGTGCTATTTGCAGTTTACTTGGATCGAATAGTCATCTCATATTCTCTGTCATCGGTTTACCTATCCTGACTCACAAAGTTCCGTTAAAACTCAGAGTAGCCAATGGTCAGGAATTACTGTGCACCGAGTATATGTCATTGCCGGTTAACTTTAAGGGCAATATTCAAATAATTCACTTTAACATTCAAGCAGAGATTTCTACTCCTATTATACTGGGACTTGACTTTTGGAAAACTTTTAATTTAGCTCCGGAAATTATTTCTAGTCTACCTTCTGATGATAGTGTGGCTAGTATCTCTTCAATTCCTGCCGAATCCGGTCTAAATAGTACTGACTCTTTGACTCCCTCCCAAAAGACTCATTTAGAGGAAGTCGAATTTCTTTATGATCAAATTGATACAGATAAAGTCGGTTTGGGGAAAACATCCTTGATTCAACACGTGATCAATACTGGAGATTCTACTCCGATAAAGCAAAAATATTATAGGCTCAGTCCTGTTAAGCAGGCTGCACTGGAGAAGGAGGTTGATCGCATGCTTGAGGCAGGAATTGTCGAACCATCTCGCTCGCCCTGGAACTCTCCAGTGGTCATGGTGGAAAAGTCCAACGGAGATCTCAGACTTTGCCTTGATAGTCGGAAGATTAACGCAGTCTCTAAATCAGATGCATATCCATTGCCTTACGTTAATTATATCTTAGACAACTTGCGGGACGCTAAGTACCTGACGTCCTTAGACCTTAGTGCCGCCTATCACCAGATACCTCTTAACGATGAGTCGAAGGAAGTTACAGCTTTTACTGTACCCGGAAAAGGACTGTTCCATTATAATCGAATGTGTTTCGGTCTTGTAGGGGCCTCTGCCACTATGCAACGCCTCATGGACACTCTGTTTACCGCGGAGTTCGACAATAAGGTTTTCTGTTACATAGACGACATTATCATATGTACTTCCGACTTTAATGAACATCTTCGTCTTCTTAAAGCCGTTTTTGAGAAACTCAAGGCCGCTAATTTAACAATTAACATGAAGAAGTCCCTCTTTTGCCGACCTGAACTTAAATATCTAGGATATGTGGTAGATAAGTACGGTTTGCGTACTGATCCTTCAAAAATTGATGTGATCCTAAATTTTCCTGTACCTGAAGATGCGAATGGCATCAAAAGATTTTTGGGTATGTGTGGATGGTACAGACGGTTTATTGATAACTTCTCTAAAATTGCTCGTCCTCTTTCACGTTTGACCAGCAAAAAAGTAAAGTTTGCGTGGTCTGACGAAGCAAATGAATCTTTTGATCAACTTAAGGTTGCTTTAGTATCCGCACCTATTCTAAGGTGTCCGGATTTCAACGCTCCTTTTTATATCCATACGGACGCCTCCTCCTACGCAATTGGAGCAGTTCTGACTCAGAAGCATGACGGCGTCGACCATCCTATTGCGTATTGCAGTCGCACTCTTTCGAAGCCAGAAACTAACTACTCTGTCACGGAGCGGGAGCTCCTTGCTGTTCTCTACGCGCTTGCTCAGTACCGTGCTTACGTTGAGGGTAGGAAGTGTTATATCGTCACGGATCACGCGTCCCTAAAATGGTTCTCTAACTTAAAAAATCCATCAGGTCGTCTGAACCGATGGGCATGGCAGCTTAGTCAGTTCGAGTTTGAACTAATACACCGCAAAGGAAAAGAGCATATCATTCCAGATTGTCTATCTCGAATACAGGTTTCTGCCATTGATGTTCTTTCTACTCAGGACCCTTGGTATTTGGACATGTACCACAAAGTATCCGATAAACCATTTCTTTTCCCAAATTTCAAAATTGAAAACAACAAACTCTTTCGACTCTCGAAGAATAAATATCGCTTAACAGCTCAGTTCGACTGGAAGGTGGTAGTGCCTTACGAGGATCGAAAGGACATTCTTGCCAAATGTCATGACGATGTTACTGCAGGTCACTTTGGTGTGTCCAAAACTCATTCCAAAATCGCTACTTTATATTATATGCCTACTTTATTCCAAGATGTAAAAGAGTATGTCGACGCCTGTGAGACTTGCAAGACGTACAAACCCGTAAATCTGGCACGTCCAGGTTTAATGGGGAATCCCAAACGTATTACGTTCCCAGGAGAAGCCATATCTTGTGACATTCTTGGACCTTTTCCGCAATCTTATCTTAGGAACCAATATCTGTTTGTGTGTACAGACTATTTTAGTAAATACGTCACTTTATTTCCATTACGCAGTATAACTGCTAAGGCTATAGTTAAATGCATGGAAAAGGGTATATTTTTAATTCATGGCGTACCTAAATACGTTTATTCGGATAACGGCGCGCAGTTTACATCTAAAGATTTTCGAGACCTGGTCAGTAAATATAATGTTCCACACCTATTTTATAACCCGCGATATCATCCGCAGACGTGTCAAACGGAACGCGTTAACCGTGAATTGGTAAGGTCCATCGCTTCGTACGTGCGTTCAGATCACAGAAATTGGGACAAGCACATTACCGAGGTGCAGTGTGCTCTGAACACGGTTGTACATGAAGGAACTAAATTTACTCCCTACTTTCTTACTCACGGTCGAGAAATGATACTTGATGGATCTTTCTACAATTCTGATGTTCCTGTTGATCGACACGCCCTAGTCGTCGATAACGGTCATTCCTTCTCTGACAATCTTAAAGAGTTAAAAACTATCTTTGAAAAGGTGCGTAACTCTCTACGTGTTTCCCACGAGCGTAACGCGCGTTATTATAATATGCGAAAACGTCCTATGGAACTCCAAGAAGGGCAAATCGTGTATAAGAAATGTTTCCGTTTATCTAACGCCGCTAAACACTTCTCGGCAAAGCTAGCTCCTAGATACGAGAAGTGTGTCATCTATAAGAAACTTGGACCGCTGGTATACACTTTAAAATCCCTCGAAGGGAAAAAATTGGGTGATTTCCACATCAAGGATTTAGTTCGACCCGGTGATGCCGCGCCGTCTTCATGAGGTGGTTCCTTTGTTACTTACTTATATTTTTTATACTGTTCTTATAGTGCAGTTAAACTGAGCGAAGCCTAGTGTTTGTTTATCCCTCACTTGTTTTCCTCAGGTCACAAAGTATAACTAACTTAATTCAGACATGTGAGTCTGCCTTTTATTTCTATTCAGACATGTGAAGTCTGCCTTTATTACTACATGAGTCTAGTTGCGTACGAACTGACCGTAGTCTTGGTTGTATATGGCCTGACAAGTCATCAAACCTTTAAGTCAAAATCACTATGGTGATATCCTCACTATTTATTATAGGAGTCCAGGTTGTGTATCACGCCCTCCTTATGTCATAGTAGGTTTATTTTCTATAAAAGAATTGAACTCTTTGGAGTCAATTCTACAGGAAGCTTTGAGTAGTTCATTGAAAGGTTACTGAATAACTAAACTTTGTTTTTTTTTAGTCTCCAAACAATACTCTAGGTGCTTGAGAAATCACTAATATATGGTGCATTGCCGGCCCTAATTCTCGGGTAGTCGTTAATAAAGTAAACTCCTGTTACCCGACGTAATTTTAGAAATAGTAATTATTATGTTAAGATAGTGTAAGGCTTTACCGCGAATCTTACCTTAACCATTCATAGAAATAGTAGTTAGTTGTAATAGTCCGTAGATGTACTCATGGAGGCTTTTAGATAAGCTTTCATGTAGTTTATTTCGTTTAAATATTAGGATTACCTTGTGTTTAAATATAGTCGTTTAAACCTTAGAGTAAAACTTCGTGTAAGGATTCGGTTAAACTTTCGTTTAATTTTTCGGTTAAGCATACATAGGTTAGTGCGCGCATAGTTCATAAGTATAGAGGATCGATCGATAGGTATACAATATAATACTCTACTACTCTTTAAGCATTCACTGAGTTGATTAACTCGTTCTTTTTAAACTTTGTATCTTAAGTTTCTGTTCTTGTACAGGTCCGTAGAGACTCGTCTTTAGTAAGCACTACGGTCCATTCTGGACACAACATTAATTTTTCTTATGGTGCTGACGAGCACCATTCTTTAATATTTTGTTCTTTGCATGACTTCCATATTTTGGATCCAGTATCTAAAAAAAAAATTTTTTTTGTATGAATTAAAAAAAAAATTTTTACCCAACTCGAGATGTACTGTAACACTTCTTAGGTAGTGTACTGGGTGAATATCGGCAAGAAAGGCTTTGTTGATATACGCCGAGAATTCAACTTTTTGTCGTCATCGTATTACCTTTAAGTACGGCGAATTTCCCAGTTGTCATAGTTGTACATCATGTCTTTTGGCATCATGATCCAGCAGAAAGACACTCAAAACACTTTCACTTCATATTGGATGATAAATAACACTTTTATTCACATATAAACAATAACATTCCTGTGTGATGTTATGAAAAGTCGGTCCCGTCCGAAAGCGTTTCGTTCCATTTCTCATAGCTGTCAAAGGTGACACTTGTCTTTTTATTTCTAGTAGTGGGACTATGTTTGGGTTGATAGTATAGCTATTTCTAAACCTACAGGTCGCAGGTTATTTGGTTTTCTATTAGTTCTAAATTTAAGTTATCGAAATGAGATGCAATTCCTATTTTTATTTGTCGATGGTACCTTGGTTGCATTAACGAAACGTCGCATTGCTTTGTCGATGAGCGTTTAAAGGAAGTTCCGTTTTAGGCATGTGACACTACGATTCATGTCAAAACATTGGGTTGTGTTTATTAATCGTTTCGCTCAGTGTAGCTGGAAAAAGTTAATGATGTCGTTGTTTTCTTATAAATACGGCGTAGCTTCCGTTTATATAGTTTTTGGTGAAAGACCATAAAATTATTATTGTTCATTGGTCGCTGTTCTGGTAGCTGCCCACTTCCAGTGTTTCGGTGATTCGGAACGGAGAATGAGTTTGTTTTTTTGAGGTTTGAAGGTGCCCTTGCCTCGGTCATTCCAAATTTTGCTAACCATGTGAAGACTACGTTTTTACATTTCTCGGTTAAAGATTCATCGCTTCGGGGTAAGTGTTTATACTAGTAAAAGGTCTGAGTGCTTACTGTCGTTATGGTGCTAATTCGTGTTTCGTTTTTGTTCCAGCGAGAGCCCAGCCTTGCATAATTTAGCTTCAAATATGGACTAGGTACCCTAGTCTAGAACTTTCTAGGGAATCTTTATTCACTACTCAGGTGAGTGTCATGAATTTCACGTAAACTCTTTTACTTACTATCGTTGATCGATTTTTGTTGTTCAATGTGTGATTTACGTTCATTTCAGTTTCACATGTCGGTTCGTTGGCTTCCCACAACCGTTTACACTGTCTTTCTTTGAAAAAAAACCCACCGTGCGTGGTAAGCATACTTTGATTTTAATTTCAATTTGGAACGTAGGTCCTCAAATACCAACTTTTGACTAATGGTGACAATTTATTGTCCTAGGGTTTTTTTTTTTCTTTTATCAGTAAGTTTCAACGCTTCCTCTTGAACTAAGCGCTTATACACGGGTGCCGGTGATGTGTACCAGCCCACCTGATCTGCGCTGCGGGCACAGCTCCTGGTAGGACACTGCCGCCCCTGAATGGAAACTTGCAGAGCGAGGCGCTGTCCTGGGTGTGCGTGATGGAGGTTTGAGACATCTCACCGGTCCGGTAAATTTATTCATGTTATTATTAAGGTGACAGCACCCCTTAAGCAACTCGAGTAACCCGTTATTCTAAGTTTAATGCTTAAGTAATTTTACTGGTATCAAGACTGTAACTTAACTTTAAAACTAGAACACATGGTGTGGGACTACTGTCTTAGTGATGTAGCCTGATACTACCATATACTCTATATTTAATAAACTCTCTTGTTGAAAGTATATTGGCCTTTTCAATTATTTAGCTAATCCTCAAGTTTGTTGGTGGTTCCATCTGGCGCTCATTATTTACAAATTGTTGATGAGACTCACCACTCTGGTCATAGCCAAACACACGACCCTAAATCCATTTCTCATGCAGACCAACTTTAAGGCAATAATATTAAACTGACAAATATTACATAACCACTGTAAGTGCAACAAACTTGAGGATTAGCTAAATAATTGAAAAGGCCAATATACTTTCAACAAGAGAGTTTATTAAATATAGAGTATATGGTAGTATCAGGCTACATCACTAAGACAGTAGTCCCACACCATGTGTTCTAGTTTTAAAGTTAAGTTACAGTCTTGATACCAGTAAAATTACTTAAGCATTAAACTTAGAATAACGGGTTACTCGAGTTGCTTAAGGGGTGCTGTCACCTTAATAATAACATGAATAAATTTACCGGACCGGTGAGATGTCTCAAACCTCCATCACGCACACCCAGGACAGCGCCTCGCTCTGCAAGTTTCCATTCAGGGGCGGCAGTGTCCTACCAGGAGCTGTGCCCGCAGCGCAGATCAGGTGGGCTGGTACACATCACCGGCACCCGTGTATAAGCGCTTAGTTCAAGAGGAAGCGTTGAAACTTACTGATAAAAGAAAAAAAAAAAACCCTTAAATTAGAGAATTGAGTATTCCCCTAGTATTTAATTAATACATTTATTTATATTATTTAGCTAATCTCAATCTGGCCAAACGTTGGGAACGCCACTGTAACGCTAATTCCCTGCTATAATCAGGTCGGATGTTACGAGTGAGGATATCTAATTTTTCTTCTTCAGGCACCTTCTTGTTCAGCCTCTCGAACATACCTAACACCACTGCTACAAAAGACACGATAGACTCGTCCCTAGCTTGAGTGCGAGCACGAATTTCTTGGAGCAGTTTGAAATCCAAGTCCGGAATGTCGAAGTCGTCACGAAGAGCTGTGACTACATCATAATACGAGGTAAATTGTTCACGCTTGGAACGAAACCACGATAAAGCCGGTCCATCTAGAATTTCCGGAAATCCACGGAAGATGCTCTGTTCCGAAATTTGCCTAGCGACACGCAATTCCTCCAAACGCCTTAAAAATAAACGTGCACATGAGTTGCCGTTATATTTAAGGTTCAAAGAATTTATATTGAAATGTTTTTCTGTCTTATAAATTACTTTCTTGATAACCTGGGCTGAAACATCAGGAAAGCTGACGTCACTGTCGTCACCATCGGAATCTGAACCACTATCAGCCTGTAAACGATCCATGATCGCGTTCAACGTC
This sequence comes from Epinotia brunnichana, assembly GCA_963854355.1. NCBI lineage: Eukaryota > Metazoa > Arthropoda > Insecta > Lepidoptera > Tortricidae > Epinotia > Epinotia brunnichana. The sequence goes on along the minus strand of OY977945.1, from coordinate 457,625 downwards.
ACCTTGAGAAGTTGAACGTCCTCGTCGCCTGCCGGTAACCGCGAAACACGACAAAGAAGATATTTGCATCGTGATAATAAACGAGTTTTAGCAGAAGTCGACGGAACATCTTGTAAAGTCTTTTCAATTTCCTCTACTTTGCGCCGAATAATTGAGGTTTCCACCGAGGCATCAGAATTTCCAGAAAGAACTAACTTCACACCTCCCCTCTGAGCTAGATCGGCAGTGGACACAAGAACCTGTTGTAGGCTACTACGACGAGACTCTGGGTTAACCTTACAACCCCTAATAATAAGTTCGTGTGAAATTTCGTCTTTTTTCAGGCATGTAATGTTACCACCGGCTTGTATGAAGTCCATTTTGAAAAGTTTACGGCTTGTTTAAATGTTGTCCAACAAAAGGTTGAATTTCTACACGGTAAGATTTTTTGAAAACTTGACCTCAAATTCCAACTTTACAAGTATAAACAGCCTATCCTTAAAATAATAGCAACATCAAACACTAGAAAGTAGTTTCCAGTTGAAATTGTAAATGTTACACCATAAGTTCATATTAAAAAAAAAACAGACCGACAAAATAAATGGCCTTCAAATAGCCCTACCAGTTAAACAACAGTAGTGTTATTGTGTCAATCCAGTAAAATTCACACTATCAGTATATTGAAAAGTTTCAATGTTTCAAGTTTTTGTCTGGTACAAAGCACAATAAAGTTTTTATATTATTTAGAAAATTTCATAACCTTTCGCCGTAATGGACGCAATAGCACATCAGTATATTTGAGATGTTTGTAAGTTCAAGTTGAACAGTTAAAGTTTTTATATATATATTTTTTGATTTAAATTGATAGTTTAAATCCGTAAAGTATACTTAAAGCTAACACAGAACAAATAACATAGTCACTACTCAGTATCATAAGAACTATAACTAAAGCAAACAGACTTCTCCAAAGGCTCCTATCACCAGCTTTATGTTGAACAGACTTCTCCAAAGGCTCCTATCACCTGCTTCACATATATCACATAGAGGCAGCCTGTAACAAGCTAAGCTCGGCTTGTTATGCACTATCAAGGCTAGCTCCTACACTATCGATAGAAAACATAAAAAAGGCTTAGTACGGATACTTCCATTCCATCTTAATTTACGGTGTTGACCTGTGGGCAACCGCTGCAGATCGAGACAAAATCTTAAAAATCCAAAAGCGGGCAGTTCGTATTATTGCAAACAAGCCCTACGATCACCCTGCGCAGAATCTTTTTAGGGAACTTAAAATACTAACCTTACCAAGTGTGTACGTTCTAGAGGCTTGCACATTTGTGAGACGTAATATGGGCTCGTTCATGACGCGCGCGCAAGGCCACGCGCCCGGCATGATGTCCACGCGCGCCCAGCACCTGCTGCTCGTGCCGCACCAAAGGCTAGCCAAGACTCGGAAATCACTCAGCGTGCTAGGCCCTAAAATCTATAACGTCCTACCGCCTGACGTTATAAACGCCGTAACTGATGCAGCATTCAAAAACAAGCTCAAGCAGCTCCTCATAAAAATGGCTTGCTACAGCATAGACGACTTTATGACCAATATATCATTGACCCACTCATAAATCAACAACACTTTCAAAATTGTTCAATAATGATAGGTATATAACATCTAAGACAATAAGAAATTTTAAAATGTATTTGACATGCATGATATTGACCTGTAAAATATGACATTTTATCAATAAAGTTCTGAATCCGAATCTGAATCTGCTTTATGTTGAACAGACTTCTCCAAAGGCTCCTATCACCCGCTTTATGTTGAACATACTTCTCCAAAGGCTCCTAATACCCGTTTTATGTTGAACAGACTTCTCCAAAGGCTCCTATCACCTGCTTTATGTTGAACAGACTTCTCCAAATGCTCCTATCACCCGCTTTATGTTGAACAGACTTCTCCAAAGGCTCCTATCACCCGTTTTATATTGAACATACTTCTCCAAAGGCTCCTAATACCCGTTCTATGTTGAACAGACTTCTCCAAAAGCTCCTATCACCTGCTTTATGTTGACCAGACTTCTCCAAAGGCCCCCTATCACCCGCTTTATACCTCTTCCCTCTTCGCTTTTGGCCTCGTGCAGATGTAGGTAATTGCAAGAGTGCAATGATTTGTGTGCTCCATTCAGCGGGTGGTCTGCCTCGAGACCTCTGGCCTTCAACTTCTAACCAACGATACCTAATTATAAAAGCGTGTATTTTTAATATTACCTCAAACTGTAACCAGAGGTTTTGGGGGCAGGTAAGGGCTATGAACCGATATTGCAAGCTTTTTTTTCTTATCAACCAATTTTTTTTTCCTTCAGCACGCAATTTATCACTACATTGTCTTACTGATGCACACACTGATCACAACTGTCACAAGTAACCCGCTTCTTCCATGTGTCAAATGAGTGTAAAATAAGTAAGCATTACATCGCTGCTCGATAAATTTTCAAAAATTAATTACACTTTGATAGTTATGACTAACTTACAATTTTCTTACAATATCGAACTAAAAGCTATGTATGGTAACAATTTGAGGTAATATTAAAAATACAGTGTATATGTACAAAAAAATAAAATTTTGAATGATTAAGCTCTGTAACCTCCACAGCCACACAAAAGGCGCAGGACCCTGCGGGCTAGACGTGGCTATTATATTTTTATTTTTAATATAGGTACGTAGTTCTCAGCGGCTTCTTAAGAAGAGAATCCACTGTGTCCACATTAACTAGTTAATTTATTTACATGTAAAACAATGGATGTGTGAGATATCGTATCCACCAATCAGAATTTGTTCATTTGTTTGGTGATTTTTACCTTGTGTGTGTGAGCGAGGCGGACAAGAAACGGACGGAAAGAAATTAAAATTAAATCTGTAGTTACATAATTGAGCATTGACCCCTAATTGCAAAGAACAGATTAAGCTAATACAGGGTTATGTACGAGTATAAGGAAATAAAAACGACGTTATTATAAACTTAAATGGTATATTTCGACTAATTCATGTAAATATGCAATAGGAAATAGATTGTTACATTAATTTACAATTCATATTTTATTTACATAGTCTATTATATTAAAATAAATATAAATTAGGTACTTACAAAAAACTGCACTTAAAAACGACAGTAAGTTTAATATTTGCAGATACATATTTTAATAAATTAAGTAAGTTGATGCAGAATTTGTGTATAAGTAGTTGCGGGAAGCTGGTTTAGTGACTTTGCGTAATATTCTAAAACAAGTGGGTCCGAGAGCTGTACCTTTTATCTCAACTTTTTAAGTTTCGAACAAAAATATTGACAAAAAAAGAATAGGCATAAATTATTGAATCTGCTCCCAAATTTTCTCGAAAATCGGCTATGAAATGCGACCTGTAGAGGAGAATAGCAGAATTTGGACATCGAAGAATGTTGGGCCAAGCTGAAACGGACAACTTCTTTCGCTTCCCTCGTTCGTTCGAAATGTCTAAAATTTTTACTTGGTGCTATAGTAGTTTATGTGACTGTACATAATGAAGGACATGCCAATGCCTAATTATGTACAGTTACATACACTATTTTATCTATCCACATATCATAAGCCCCCATGATACATTCAGGAGCCGCATATTATGACCGGCATCGCGGCGCTGTTTTCTGGCAGCAGTGGCAGCTGTCATAGCGTTTTTTTTTATTCAGACACACACTAGAATCGGATCCAACTATCATATCGTTCGGATATCTTACTTACGTGCGACATTTGTCAAATTTGATTGACATTTCGAACTACGTCATCTCGACTGATATTAGAATAGAGGTTAAATCAAATTTCTTTGTTTTTCAGAGACGTTCGAAATTCGAATGAAATAATATTATCGAAATCGATGTTATTATTTAGCAATAATAACATTTTCACAGATAAGAAATTTGTTCTAACAAAACGGTTTATTTTTATGGTGGTCATAATGTGCGGTTCTTGAACGCATCATGGAGGGTTTATGATATTTGGATAGATAAAAGAAACAATGGCCAGCTAGTAGCCGATTTGGAACGACAAAAGACCAAGTTTTGGTGACAAGACACTTACGTCTGTCGCAGTTAACAGTGCAAGCAGAAAAGTGCAATATAACTTACTTCGCTAGAATAAAACAAGTTGTATGGTTTTGAGATACTAGTAATAAACACGGTATATAGTAAATAACTATAATTACATTCTAGATCGACAGAAAATAAAGTATTCAGATAAACAGGTATCTAATGCTTAATAATTAATGAAAATTAAATTATTGAAAATTTAAATGCTTATTTCAATTGTCAAGAGCAGGAACGATAAATTAAAACCTAAATCATTACTCGATTACTTAAACATAACTAATTCGAAATTGGTGTTTTTTTATTCTTTTCCGTTTCGAACATGAAACAGTTTAGTTAAAAGAGGACAAATAATGAATATTCATTTTTACTACCAATTTATTTGCAGATCATCAATTGTTTAAATTCTATCTCAAACCAAAAAGTCGCTAGTAGTAATGAAACTTGGATGAAAATACGACTTTTTGAAACAGGCCAATACGACATTAAAATACTATGTGTAGTTCGACAAATATAATTTACACTCACATTTTACGAGTTACATCAAATACGTAGTATAATAATTTACCTTGTTATATTTTAGTAACTGCAAAATAGGTAGCATATTTTTGTTATATGTTAGTTTGGACAAATGGGATTGTAATTTACAACTTTACTACTATTTTCGTCTCCAGCCCAAAACGGATGTGCAAATTATATTCACAGAACGTTATCTTTTGGTATGCGTGCACTACTAAATCATATAATATTTAGTATTTGGTCCATTCAAATTCAAAATCCATAAGTATTACATACAATGAACTTTAATATCAATTCAGAGAGACTCCGTCAACCGATTAAACCCTTGACTAGTACAATACTACTAAATTGTGACTGTTATAAGTAGAAAATTACTTCTCTAATTATCTTATTCGTATATTTGACATTTCTAAGACACATCGAGAAAGAATGCGAGATACCAATTTGCAAATAAAAAATGTATCGAGATTAAAATCTCGATTATTTCTTCCTCCATGGGACCATTTCAACCCCTAGACATAGATTGGCTTCTTACTTCCAGAAACACTCACTGTAAACGGTATAGTCGCGTAATTTGATGTCAGTTGATAGTGGGAAAACCTATCACTTTTGGGTCCCATTATAAAAGTTCTTCCCTGGGTGATTTGCACCTGTGTGACACTGTTTATGTCAAAAGCTCTTCTGTAGTAGTATGATGGTTGCCATTTTATCACTTATTGGCTGTGGATAAGACCGCATTCTCTGATAGGTATTTAAGTGCAAAAGTGACGGACGTCATATCTACAGCGATAAGTGCTAAAATAGCAATTATCAAGTCTCTCCGAAAATGTCTTCTAAAACAGATCCAATTTGATGTCTACCTTCCAATTTTATTTAATTTCATATCAAAGGTAGTTTGGTTGGTTGTAGAAAGAAATTTCTGAAGGGACTTTACTTTGCATTAAAGTAATATAAAATACATTGCATTACATTATCCTTCTGTTTGTTTAATTGCACAGTCCTTTGTTTTTACAATTATCCTAGATCAATTTCGGCGACACCGTTTGTTACAAGCAAACGTTCGGTTTTAAGATTAACATTGTGTATCCAGTGCCAACGATTTAATAGCGCTCCGCTCGTAGCAGATTCGTTCCGGGGTTTTGGTTGTAGCGGAAGCCTAGGAGCGAAGCCCACGTGACGGGGTCCTGGCACTGAGCGTGGTGTTGTGAGCGAGTCCTCACGCGATCACGCCCGCGCGGCGGCGGCGGCGGCGGCGGCGGCGGCGGCGGCGGCGGCGGTGCCGTCGGCCGCGAGCAGCCAGTCCGCGATGGGGCGGTAGTTGCGCTGCATCCACTGCACGTTCGCCTCCGTCCGCTCTAGCACCTGCTGGACTGGGCGGCCCAGCTCCGCACAGTATTCCGCCACGAATCTCTTCAACTGCAAACAACATTTTGTATGTAGTTTTCATCCCTTACACAAAATGTTGTGTCCCTTCCACTAAAGTTGTAGCAACTTTCTACTTGGTGGTTTGGGCATGTAGAGATGATGGATGAAAGAAGATTAACGAAGAGAGCGTATATAAAATGAGTGGAAGGGCAAGTTGGAAGGGAAAGACCTAGGCGAACTTTCTCCGATCAAATTGGAGAAATCTTACAGAAAGGCCAGGTCAAAAGTACCCTAAACCGACGAGCATGTACGAGAAATGTTATGAAAGTGAGTGAAGCGAAAGTGGTTTGTCAGGATCGTAGCAAATGGAGATCCGTTATCTCTGCCTACCCCTCTGGGAAAGAGGCGTGATTATATGTATGTATGTATGTATGCAACTTTCTACGTGTTAGGGTTCCGTAGCCAAATGGCAAAAGACGAAACCCTTATGGATTCGTCATGTCTGTATGTCTGTCCGTCCGTATGGCACAGCCACTTTTCTCCGAAACTACAAGAACTATACTGTACTGTACTTGGTAAGTAGATGTATTCTCTGAACCGCATTAAGATTTTTACACAAATGTAGAAAAAAACAATAAATTTTGAGGGTTCCCCATACTTAAACTGAAACTTAATTTTTTTTTTCATCAAACCCTGTGTGTGGTATTTATGGATAGGTCTTCAAAAATTATATTGAGGTTTTTAATATCATTTTTTCTAAACTGAATAGTTTGCGCGAGAGGCACTTCCAAAGTGGTAAAATGTGTGTGTGTCCCCCTGTAACTTCTAAAATTACGTGTGGGATAAAACTAGTAAAACGTGCAACCTTGTAGCTTCTTAAATAAGAGAATGATAAAACTAAACAAAATATATGACGTAGGTACATTATCATGCAAACTTCCACGGAAAATTGGTTGGAACGAGATCTAGTAAGTAGTTTTTTTTACTTAATACGTCATAAATCGTAAACCGCAATTTATTTTAGGGAACCCCTCATGGGCGAGTCCGACTCGCACTTGACCGTTTTTTTCTCTACTAACAGTTCACCCATATCCATAAACAATTAATCACTCAAAGTACCTATTGAGCAGACATATTGGACTTTGATACAACCAGTACCTAGTTTGAATAACAGTAACATAAGTAGATGGTGCCTTGCGCGCGGCTGTCTAAGCCATTTTGCTAAGCAAAAAAGCAAACACTAATAATAACCACTATAATTTGCTAACAGATTAGTGGTCTGTTTACGATTATTTTGGCTTCGACTCTTTTCTCAACGGTGAACAGAATTGGAACACCTTCTTTTCGCAACTAACGTTTGGCAAACTGATTCATTTCGCAACTTTTCATTTCCCAAACTCTAAAACTGTAAATATGTCAGGATTTATTTTAGGGCCATCGTGTAAAACCCTATAGGTTAGGTTAGGTTAAGTTATAAAAATCCTGAAATATTTAACAGTTTCAGAAATATTAAGAGGTTGGGAAATGAAAAGATGCGAAATGAATCAGGTTGCCAAACGTTAGGCTGGGAAACATTCGTGAACCGAACAGAATTACATTTGACAACCGTATACAGGATGTGGCCTGTAATAGGAGTATCACACCCTGTAAGTAAGTAAGTAATTGTTTTATTTGTAAACATAGGTAATTACAGTGGTTGTCTTTTTTTACAGTCTCACTATGTTTTGCCAATAGGCGTGCATGTCCGATCTTAAGAATGTCAATTAAATATGTCAAGTATAATAAAATTATAAGAGAAAAATAAATATTATTAAAAGAGTCAAAGAAATGTCAATCTAATTTATCATTTATAGAATCTGAAATGGAATAATAACATTTATGTATTAATAATGTCATTAATTTCTTTCTTAATTCTAACATATTTAATGACTTCATGTTATAAGGTAAGTGGTTAATAAATTTTGCTGGCTAGACAATACATACTTTTTTGCATTAATGCTGTCTTTGCAGGAACTATGCAAAGATTTAAAGTATTTTTCTTTCTCAAGTTTCTATTAGTAACATCACTGTGCTTTTTGAATAAGGTCGTAATGTTTTTGACAAACATGATTATATAATGGGAAAAGTTTTTCTCCGTAACCGTACCCTTACAAAACAAAGTAAACAACGTGCATTTCAGAAAGTTGACATGGACAGCTTACCTCCTCGTATTCGTGTGGTTGGTTCAGTCGTCTTGTCACCACCTTCACAATGGAGGCTAGGGTTGCTGCGGAACCGACACTGTGAACGAAATTGTATATGTTTTTAATTTTTGCCTATGATTGAAAGCGCTCCCCTTATTTCATTTTAGATAATCAAGATCCAATCTCCTTATCCAGGATTCACAATCATTCACATAACATTAATTGAGCGTATTGACATTCGCTCTTATTCACGCGTTCCCAATGTAACTGGTACTAAACTTTTTGTTCAGAAATATACAAGGTAAAGTAATAAAAACAACTCACAATTCCTTCAGCCTCTGCCAGTTGGCGCGAACGAAGTTGAAGGCTATAGGCTGTCCAATGGCGGAGCTGGCAACAGCGGAGAAAACGCGCAGAGTGTCCTGCTTGCGGATACCACTGTCGTTTCGAAGGGATAGCTCCAAATATCTAAAAAAAGTAACCATTCATATATCAACATCCGCCTATACTTGTAAGCCTAGGCTTTAAATAATTAAAATGGTTCGATAATTATTATGACTTATCAAACCTCTAAGCAAACCTTTCGGCTATTTCGCATGCATTTGCCGATAAAGGTATGAAATAATATTTAAACTCGATCTAAATGGATAAGTAAAATTGTAGTATTGTTTTGATTTGATTCGAAGTTTTAACACTGGTATACCAAATAGGGAGCTCTAGTACTAGTATACTCTAACAAGGACAGAAGCAGCTCTTGCTCTGAAGGAACGCTGGAGGTGCAGAAGCGGTCCCACGCGAGGTCCCACTCGCGAGCGTTGCCATTCTGCCTGGAAGACAACTTACAGGTAGAACAAATAGGGAGCTAATACATACCAGCACGGACAATAGCGCTGGCGGTGCGAAAGCACTCACCCACTATGTCCTACTTGCCAGAGTTGTTGTGTACAGGGAGACAACTTACTACATTAAATGGGGAGCTCTAATGCACCCCAGGATAGGCAGAAGCAGCTCTCGCCTCGCTCTGATGGCCCGCTGGCATCGCGGAAGCGGGCCCAGGCGAAGTCCCACTAGCGAGCGTTGTTGTGCATAGAGAGACCACTTACCGGTACAACAAATAGGGAGCTCTAGTGCACCCCAGCACAGACAGAAGCAGCTCTCGCTCTGAAGGCCCGCTGGCGGCGCGGAAGCGGTCCCAGGCAAAGTCCCACTCGCGAGCGTTGCCGTTCTGCACGCCTACGCAGTACACTGTGCTGCGGATGTCGGCGTGGATGCTGCGGAAAAAAATTGTTGTGAAGATGTTTAAAATGCTTGAAGCTGTTGAGGTTAGATTTCAGTAAGGATTCAGATTTTAGGGGGGCTTGAGCTTGAGCTTATATGGGTACCCGAACCAAGGGTTTTATGTTCTTGTCAAAGTCATTTGCCACATTTTGTAATTATTATTTTAATGTCCAATGTCATCAGTCTACCCAGCCCAGGTCCTAGACTGGGTAGACCACAACGTGCGCTAATGACTTGGTAAAGGTGGCGGGAGTCCGCTTCATGCGGGTGGCGTAAGACCGGTCATTGCGGCATTCCTCGGGGGAGGCCTATGTCTAGCAGTGGACGTTTTTTATAGAACTCACTCATTCAAAGCGTCAGCATTCGGCGTCAGCATCCAGTTGGTGTACATGACGACCGCCGTGCGCAGGCAGTCCTCGTGCTCGAGGTGGCAGGCGGTGGACAGCAGGTCCACGCGCTGCTGCGCGCGCACGACGCTCTCGTTCGTTGCCACCGCCCAGCCCACTTCCTGGACTGCACCGTCCAGCAGTTTGAGAACGTAGCGCTTAGGGGGCAACAGTTTTATTATTATTATTATTAAATTATATTCGTGATCTTCCTAGCGTTTTCCTGGTACTCTAAAAGAGTCCGCTTTGACACCTAATCCCAAGATTTTGTGTAGGCGCTAGTTTTGCGAAAGTGACTTATTACATTAAATGAAAAAAAGGCGGCCAAGTGCGAGTCGGACTCGCACATGAAGGGTTCCGTGAAATAATCTCTCTCGTTCAAACCAATTTTCGGTGGAAGTTTACGTGGTAATCATATATTTTTTTTAGTTTTATCATTCTCTTATTTTAGAAGTTACAGGGGGGGACACACACATTTTACCACTTTGGAAGTGTCTCTCGCGCAAACTATTCAGTTTAGAAAAAAATTATATTAAAAACCTCAATATCATTTTTGAAGACCTATCCATAGATACCCCACACGTATGGGTTTGATGAATTTTTTTTTGAGTTTCTGTTCTGAGTATGGGGACCCCTAAAACTTAATGTTTTTTTTTCGATTTTTGTGTGAAAATCTTAATGCGGTTCACAGAATACATCTACTTACCAAGTTTCAACAGTATAGCTCTTATAGTTTCGGAAAAAAGTGGCTGTGACATACGGACGGACAGACAGACAGACAGACGGACGGACATGACGAATCTAAAGGGTTCCGTTTTTTGGCATTTGGCTACGGAACCCTAAAAAGGCCAAATTATAAGATCTCAAAAAAGAAATGTGCTGATCTTCGGTATCGCCGGAATGATACGTCAACATTAAGCACACTTAACTAGAAGTACTTTATTAAAAGATTAAAAAAAAATGCTGCTTCGTACTAACATTTGAACATGTCTAGGGGACATTCACTCATACAAACCTAACTATGACATCAAGTTAAAGTGCTGAATAATATCTTCGTTTACGTATTTAATGAAATGTGAAAATTTTTTCCGAGTGCTATTCATGATCGAAGGAAATCAATTTCGATAGAGACAGCTAGCGCCATCTACCGTTACAACTGGTGATTACTCAAACCTATCAATTAATTGTTTCTTACTATCTCACTTTTAATAAAGATATAGAAAATCCATCACTAGGCATTTTATCGTTCTTAGTAATCCATGGAAAGATTGGAAACTAACAAATTAAACCGGAAAATCAAAAGTATCTGTTATTAGGTATTTTGCTCATCGTCACTCACTATTTAATCAAATCATGACTAGGTCGTCATATCTTAATAGTTCAGATATGCGTTATGATCAGAGATCGAACAAATTTGCGACATTGCTCGCAATAATGTGGACATTACTCCAAAATTAATCAAAATGTTATTCAATTAATGAATTTCTTACAAGACATATAATTTGATTCCTAGTCAATAAATACAAAAGTTTGTTAAAGTATACATTAATAAAAGAAAATAAGCAGTATTTTTTCCAAATTTTCTGCAGTAACTATATTACTATTTATATAAAATACAAATACAAATAGAAATCGATACAATCAATACTAATGTACATGCATAGTTCTTAGTGCATTTAACCATCAACTTAGTAATGTAGAAAGGTTACCTTGATTATCGTTGCATTGAAATGTACGAATAAGAGCGATTACCATTTCCCAACATTAATCGAATTTTGATGAATCGATTTGTTTCAAGATAAACTTCCAACATCTTTCCTTAAAGTTTAAATAACATCGTTTTTAAATTGACGATATTCAGTACCCATCAGTAAAGAACGTGCCATTATTTAATTTTGCTGCCGTTTAGGTACGGTACGTACCTACGTAAGTAATTTAGGTACGGCAATTACGACTGTAATTTGGCAACTATCAATGTCAAAATATATATATATATATATTAAGAAAAAGTAAATCCACTTTCATATCTATTTATATCTTTAGAACTAAAAAGGATATTTACCATGTAGTAGTTGTTGGGTATTATTTCTAGTGAAAATAATCGTGTCAGTTTAAAATCGTAACTTCATTTCATTATTATATAAAAAAAAATACGAAAATGATAACCACTTTAAATAACATTTTCCTAATAGTTATAAGCACGTATAAACTATTATTATCTCCGGAAATTAAAATTTTATTTCAAGAAATAATTAATTGATTAACATTTTGATTAATTTTGGAGTCATGTCCACATTATTGCGAGCAATGTCGCAAATTTGTCCGATCTCTGGTTATGATCTACGGCATGAAGTCTTTTTTTATAACTTACCTTCCAATGTAAGTAGGTGATCATGGTCCGTACACGCTAATCAAACGAAACAAACATTTAATATAACGGCTACACACGAATTATAAGCCAAAGCACACAAAAACACACCTTGTACTCTAGGTAATAAGCCCCTTTCGACAGCATCGTGTCGATATATCCCAGAGCCACCAGTCCAGCTTTCCACGGCACGTAGCTCCTCTCATGGGCCAGATAGCTGGTGACGTCCAGCGCAGTCTGGTAGTGCAGCCGGCCAGCCAGCGCCAGGTTCATGGCGTCGTCCACGATCTGAGCGCGGTTGATCGGGTGGATCTCTTCGAACCGAGACGGATCGTTCAGTATTTTGATCAGCATTTGCCAGTTTCGTTGGTCGTAGTTGATACGGTAGAAGCCTGTGGACGAAGGTTGTTTTAAGAACTAGATAACTTGTTGAAGACTCAATACTCGGCTCAATAGAGTTCAATAATTTTGAAGTAACTGTAAATTGAAGTTTACTGATAGGTCACTGTTGAGTCATTGTAACCTGTAGCATCTGATTGAGTTTACTTGTTTAGAAAGAAAGAAAGAAAGAGATTTATTGCCACACATAAATAAAAAACTCATACACATTAGTTAAACACACATTTTTTTAGGGTTCCGAAACCAAATGGCAAAAAACGGAACCGTTATAGATTCGTCATGTCTGTCTGTCTGTCTGTCCATCCGTATGTCACAGCCACTTTTTTCCGAAACTATAAGAGCTATACTGTTGAAACTTGGTATCTAAGTAGATGTATTCTGTAAACCGCATTAAGATTTTCACACAATAATCGAAAAAAAAACATTAAGTTTTAGGAGTTCCCCATACACAGAACTGAAACTCAAAAAAATTTTTTCATCAAACCCATACGTGTGGGGTATTTTTAGATAGGTCTTCAAAAATGATATTTAGGTTTTTAATATCATTTTATTCAAAACTGAATAGTTTACGCGAGAGACACTTCCAAAGTGGTAAAATGTGTGTCCCCCTCCTTGTAACTTCTAAAATAAGAAAATGATAATACTAAAAAAAATATATGTTGTACATTACTATAAATAAATAAAAAATAAAATTCGTTTAATTCAGACAACCACGGGTCCATACATGTTAAAATTATTATCTAGGTTTACCTACTTAATTGCTAGTGTTAGTTATTTCAAGTAAAAGAACCAGGACACTCACGTGTACGTGGTGACTATAGAGTGTACTCTGGTCCAATGTATGACAAGCTGACTGTCCATCCTGTCAGCTATAACGGCCAGGAGGCTGTTGCAACTATGCAAACTTCCACCGAAATGGGTATGAACGAGATCTAGTAAGTAGTTTTTTTTTAATACGTCAATAATCATAAACCGCAATTTATGTCACGAAACCCTTCATGTGCGAGTCCGACTCGCACTTGGCCGCTTTTTTTTAAATATACAACTAGAAAGGAAAAAAAAACAACACAATGTGGCAATAGGGATGGACTCAGCGTTTGCTGTGCCACCGATTTGATGTCACAGTGCTGGTTTTCAGTCCACCCCCGACGATTACAAAAGAATTCAAAAAAAATATTTGCGGGTTTTACTAACAATAACTCCACTACATTAGAAATTAAAAATTTAAAATTAAGAATTTAGATACTTTACTGATATTCAATGTTCATTTTGTTATACGCGGGTGTTGAATGTTGACACTATTTATTCGTAATCATTGACATAATTTTCGGGAATACTTTTCATTCCAGCGTGTAGATCCAATACAATCAAATTACATTACACGCTGCATAAAAAAATACGAATCATGTCTTAATTTCAGAGTAATTAATCATTATTAAGATAATCGGTGAATGCGCTTTAGATTTGGGACGCAATGTAATTTCAGCTTGATAATAAACAGTATGCTGCGCAGTAAACATGCAAATATTTGTAGTGTGCATGTGCATTACCTACATAAAGTGGGTCAAATATTTGTAGGTTGCATGTGCATTACCTACATTCAGTGGGTCAAATATTTGTAGTGTGCATGTGCATTACCTACATTCAGTGGGTCAAATATTTGTAGTGTGCATGTGCATTACCTACATTCAGTAGGTCAAATATTTGTAGTGTGCATGTGCATTACCTACATTCAGCGGGTCAAATATTTGTAGTGTGCATGTGCATTACCTACATTCAGTGGGTCAAATATTACCTACTTTAAATTGATCACATTATGCAATGAAAAAATCGAAATCTAGAATGACCAGCTGTTATGCTAGTCCCCTTATTCTGAAGTGTTTTTATGGTTTATGTTGTGTATATCATGAAATAAGTAACGCTCCTCTCCTTCGGCAGTCGGGTAATAAGGGGTAAATTATATTAAGTAGATACCTAATATAAATCGAATCAAAAACTTGTTACATAATATTAGCAGCCGTTTTTACCTGTCTGCTGAATATTAGCGATCAGCCAGTCATCCTTAGCTATAGAGATGTTCCTGACGACCTTGGATCTCTCTCCGCGCAGCCAAAGCTTGGGCCTGGTGGACTCGAAGTCACACTCGGAAGCGGTAGTGTAGGAGATTGGTATCCACCAGACTGGGGACTGTCTGGTGTCAACGTTGTTGATGAGGACGAAGCGCTCCTGAAAATGTTCCGACATTTAGAAGGTAAATTGGCAAAATTCCCACTGCTAGGTAGTCCTCTTTGCATGATCGAGAATAGACTTCTGCCTTTGTTATCCCAGTGGGAAAGGGATTTTACTAGTAAATACCCCTTTGAATTGCTACGTAGACGTAGGCGAACTCCCAAGTTGTTTTTATTCCTACTTGGTTGAATACATAGCATTTTTTGTGTTTTGCCTTAAAGTTACGAGTACTTTTCTTAGCTCATCGAAGAAACGTGTTTGATGGCATTCGATTTATCTGTCACATCTGTTTCATAATCTAAGAATTACAATAAATTTTAGGGGATTTTTGAATGTAATCAGTTATAACTAATAAAGATAGTGAAAATATTTTTATTGTTATTACCTACTGATTTAGTTTATCGTCTTAGTCATAGTTATCAGATAAAAATTATTATGCAGCAATGATTATTTCGTAGAAATTGCTAGAAGGCCTAAGTACACTCTCAATATTCTTAACATTTACCTACAACACCGATGACCCCTTTAGTCCTTTTACCCGACAGGAAGAGAAGACCATACACTGTCATCAATTATCAGTAAGGTTTACATAAGTAATTAGGTATGTATCTAAAGTCAAAATATTTATTTACTTCAAAATAAGCAAATTCAAAGTTTTGTAAGTTAGTGAAGTCTGATTAGGGAACACGCCCCACATCTCAAAACCCTGGCATCCAAACCAAAAGAGTTAACCAGTTAACCAGGCAATCAAAGAATCAAAATCAAAAATTGATTCTGCAAATAGGTCACAAGGGAACTTATACATGTCGATCTACCCGTTCTCCACCAGCATAGTCAAGTGCGATCCACAGGTCTCGCTCTACAGTACATCTCGGCGGTGTTGCATCAACTGTCATTAAAAAAGATCAAGAAGGAACAAACCTCAACCCAGTCTGCCGCATCCAGGAGTCCATAACGACCGTCACGTCCCCGTTAAAGGCGCCATTGCTCCGGGCAGCCTTGGAAAGTGCGGCACAGGTGCGGTATCAATTCAACTGGCCCCCAACAGACCAGAAGAGAAATTAAACCTACCTGCTCGAAGGAAATGACTCCGCTCGCATAATCCCTTGTGATGGTCAACACCGGGAAGCCAGTCTGCAGCGTCCAGGAGTCCATGACGACGGCCACGTCCGCGTCGAGCGCGCCCCGCCGGCGCGCCGCCGCGGTGAGCGCGCTCCACAGGTCGCGCTGCTCCGCGTCGCCGTACATCTTGGCGGTGAGGTAGTCCTAACCTAACCTACCTGTTTGAAGGAAATGACTCCGCTCGCATAATCCCTTGTGATGGTCAACACCGGGAAGCCAGTCTGCAGCGTCCAGGAGTCCATGACGACGGCCACGTCCGCGTCGAGCGCGCCCCGCCGGCGCGCCGCCGCGGTGAGCGCGCTCCACAGGTCGCGCTGCTCCGCGTCGCCGTACATCTTGGCGGTGAGGTAGTCCTAACCTAACCTACCTGTTTGAAGGAAATGACTCCGCTCGCATAATCCCTTGTGATGGTCAACACCGGGAAGCCAGTCTGCAGCGTCCAGGAGTCCATGACGACGGCCACGTCCGCGTCGAGCGCGCCCCGCCGGCGCGCCGCCGCGGTGAGCGCGCTCCACAGGTCGCGCTGCTCCGCGTCGCCGTACATCTTGGCGGTGAGGTAGTCCTAACCTAACCTACCTGTTTGAAGGAAATGACTCCGCTCGCATAATCCCTTGTGATGGTCAACACCGGGAAGCCAGTCTGCAGCGTCCAGGAGTCCATGACGACGGCCACGTCCGCGTCGAGCGCGCCCCGCCGGCGCGCCGCCGCGGTGAGCGCGCTCCACAGGTCGCGCTGCTCCGCGTCGCCGTACATCTTGGCGGTGAGGTAGTCCTAACCTAACCTACCTGTTTGAAGGAAATGACTCCGCTCGCATAATCCCTTGTGATGGTCAACACCGGGAAGCCAGTCTGCAGCGTCCAGGAGTCCATGACGACGGCCACGTCCGCGTCGAGCGCGCCCCGCCGGCGCGCCGCCGCGGTGAGCGCGCTCCACAGGTCGCGCTGCTCCGCGTCGCCGTACATCTTGGCGGTGAGGTAGTCCTAACCTAACCTACCTGTTTGAAGGAAATGACTCCGCTCGCATAATCCCTTGTGATGGTCAACACCGGGAAGCCAGTCTGCAGCGTCCAGGAGTCCATGACGACGGCCACGTCCGCGTCGAGCGCGCCCCGCCGGCGCGCCGCCGCGGTGAGCGCGCTCCACAGGTCGCGCTGCTCCGCGTCGCCGTACATCTTGGCGGTGAGGTAGTCCTAACCTAACCTACCTGTTTGAAGGAAATGACTCCGCTCGCATAATCCCTTGTGATGGTCAACACCGGGAAGCCAGTCTGCAGCGTCCAGGAGTCCATGACGACGGCCACGTCCGCGTCGAGCGCGCCCCGCCGGCGCGCCGCCGCGGTGAGCGCGCTCCACAGGTCGCGCTGCTCCGCGTCGCCGTACATCTTGGCGGTGAGGTAGTCCTAACCTAACCTACCTGTTTGAAGGAAATGACTCCGCTCGCATAATCCCTTGTGATGGTCAACACCGGGAAGCCAGTCTGCAGCGTCCAGGAGTCCATGACGACGGCCACGTCCGCGTCGAGCGCGCCCCGCCGGCGCGCCGCCGCGGTGAGCGCGCTCCACAGGTCGCGCTGCTCCGCGTCGCCGTACATCTTGGCGGTGAGGTAGTCCGTGATGCCGGCGTTGAACACGTCGTCCGTCAGGAAGTGGTTCATCATGCGGAGGATGGCGGAGCCTGGAAGGACATTATTATAATTGTTTACTTACATGGAGAACCAACAGTATTGATAAAACGACAACCTTGACTTGGACCTATAGATCCTATAGGATCACACTGGTAGTACATTTTCCAGTTGTAAAGAAATTTGGATGCATAGAAAACTAGACCATTTCAAGATGAATCCGTAATTTGGCTTTTATTTTAGCTCAAGAAAGTCCTTAGACAGTTTGGTCTGCTTGTACACAAGAAACTAGATTGAGATAACTAGATAATTAATTGTAAGTAACATTTAAAGATAAAATTTCCAATTTTATTTATCTTTAATTGTTACTTACAATGAATTATCTAGTTATCTCAATCTAGTCTCTTGTGTACAAGCAGACCAGAAGATACTGGTTTTATGTTGATGATGAAAGATTTATATAAAATGAAAGCACACCATGATGGAGGCCCACGGTCAACGACACAATTACTTATTTAATGATATTTCCACTCCGCAATACTATTCGTCTTAGAGCCCAAACATATCTTAATGTTGATGAGCTTAATCTGTTTTATTTAAGGAAGATTCAAGGATATTATTTACCTTTCCCATAGGAGATCTTGTCAAAGATGGCGCCGATCTCCTCCGGGTTGCCAACCTCCACGGAGATCTGATGGCTGGAGGCGAGTGCGTCCAGCTTGAACACGCTCTGCACCTCGTTCAGCACAAACACCTCCATCAGCTTCCATGTCTTCTCCACCTGCCGATCACAGATTATACATATACAGGATGGCCCTATAACTGGAGCAAATATTCAAAAGGACGCTTCGTTAGTGCATTTGCATTTACCCCTTGTGTCATTTTCAACATTTTTTGTTTCGGATAAATTTTGATCTAAAGTTATGACCTCCAAGTAATGTATCTTGGCACCACGAGATCATAGCACGGCAGTCAATGCCGATTTTGAGGTAACATCATGTAATGAGTCATAATAGTTTTTGCATTTTTGTTTTCAAAGATATTTTTGTGATTTTTTAATATTTATTTAATTTTTTTTGTGTTTTTATAATAAAAAGTTACTCATTAAATAAAATAAAATAAAATAATAATCTTCAGTTACATTTTTTTGCTCCTGTTACAGGGCCCACCCTGTATATGTAAATATTTAACGATTTGAAGGGTTTTGACAAATATTGGTGGAGATCAGCTCAAGATAGAAAGTTACGGGAAAGGTTGGGGGATGCCTTTTACGCGCAAAGCGCCATGCAAACGAACTAAGTAATTACGCAAAAATAATGAAAGTAATAAAAACATTCAATACAAATTAAAATTAAATTAAACAGTAATTTATTTCAGATTTTGCATCCATATTTTACACTGTTAGTACATATTATATTGATGTAAACTGTCACGATTCACACACATTATTTTTACTAGACCTCTGAGAGGTTCTAATAAATAAGTCAATTATAATCATGTGGTTAAGTCACGTTTTGTAAAAAATATTTGTGAATGTAAACTAACATACCTACTTAGTAAATAGTTAGACCGAACTATAGCTGTAAATAAGCCATTAATGGCTTTAGCACCTAATCATGAGACCCTGCAATAAGTATGAATTATTAGGAACTTAAAAAAAAACACATGTAAATAGATAGTTAGTGTTTATTACATGTTCATAAAAAATAAATATTCAATAAAAATAAAGATTTTTTTTTTATAATAGATTCATTAAAATATAGTCAATAAAAAAAAATCTATTTAGAATATAGGTGTTATACATTTTCTAAATTATTGTGTAAACTTAGATGTGTTTCTAAAAATTATTTTGTTTAATGATTGGAATTATTGTACTCTATATGCATGAATAAAGGCTATTACTATTACTATATAAATATTAGGGGACAACTTACACCAAACGCACCAGCACCATAGTAGGTAAGCTCAATTAACATGTTATCCAACATCCTAATGACCAGATATCGTTAATTTTGTAGCATTTTTGGTGCAGCGTAGTGTTGTTATTGGAATTGGTATAAGCTATTTCAATCGTAATGCTTAATTAGCGTTAATAATGTCAATATTTACCCTAATTAACAATTTTGTTATTGTTCATGCCAATTCCGACAAAATTAACGATGTCTGCTAATAACAATACAAAAGATATGTGGTTTATTTAATGGTGTTAATTGACTCCATTCCATTATAGAGCTGAAATGCATACCTAATGTAAAAATCAAAACTTAAATTAAAAGTATTGCTGCGTAAGCAATCTTTTGATTTAATTAATTCAGAATACAAATAAGCGTGCACGTGTCTATGCAATGTATGACCTACACTAAGGATGTTTTAGGGTTCCGTACTCAAAGAGTAAAACGGGACCCTATTACTAAGACTTCGCTGTCCGTCCGTCCGTCCGTTCGTCTGTCAGTCACCAGGCTATATCTCAAGAACCGTGATAGCTAGAGAGTTGAAATTTTCACAGATTATGTATTTCTGTTGCCGCTATAACAAAAAATACTAAAAACAAAATAAAACATTTTTTTAAGGGGGGCTCCCATACAACAAACGTGATTTTTTTGTCGTTATTATAGATAATGGTACGGAACACTTCGTGCGCGAGTCCAACTCGCACTTGGCCGATTTTTTTATTCCGTTGTAGAAAATTCTTGTAATTTATTTTGATGTTACCAAAATTACACTATATTGTTTACGTATTCCCTCATACGAATACAATACCCTATGGGTCATCGTCCCACCTTTAGCGATTCCCATTCACAGCCGAAAGGGCGTGCAAATTGCATACGCGCGAACAAAAGCGCATCGTTAGGTTTAATGGCCGCGGAGGATAACATTTGATGCGCTTTTGTTATTTAAAGGTGTGCATGTAATGGCGAACTAACAAGGATTTCTCCGACATTCATAGTAAATATAGTGTACAAGTTTAACCTTTATGAAACGATCCTCTGACTAATCCTTTTTATCTCAATCTGACTGAACTATTTATTTTCCTTCTTTTTTAGGGTTCCGTACTGTTCCGTACTCAAAGAGTAAAACGGGACCCTATTACTAAGACTTCGCTGTCCGTCCGTCTGTCTGTCACCAGGCTGTATCTCAAGAACCGTGATAGCTAGAGAGTTGAAATTTTCACATATTATTTATGTTGCCGCTATAACAACAAATGCTAAAAACAAAATAAAATTTTTTTTTAAGGCGGGCTCCCATACAACAAACGTGATTTTTTTGCCGTTTTTACAGATAATGGTACGGAACCCTTCGTGTGCGAGTCCAACTCGCACTTGGCCGGTTTTTTATAATTAACATTATTGCTTTGAAATGGTTAAATGGGTTATTTTAGCTCAAAACACATACGAGTAATCAGGCTGCCGACCCATCGACTTTCGATTTTGTGCGACCCACATTATTAATTATTACATATGGTATGGGAATATACAAAAAAGAAAAGAGTGAAAGAGTTTTCAAATCGAAGATAACCCGTATGTGTGGGGTAATTTTCGATTTGAACGCATTCACCCTCGTAAACCTACACACTCACAAACTTAACCTCTTTAGGATATTACCATAGATTTAAAAAAATAATAACGTACGGCGTCAACAGCGACGTATTCGACGTAAGACGCGAAGCCCTCATTCAGCCAGATATCGGACCACCAGGCCGGCGTCACCAGGTTGCCGAACCACTGGTGCGCGATCTCGTGCGCGACGACGGCGGCGACGCGCGCCTTGGCGGTCGTCGGCGAGTTGCTGCTGTCGTACAACATTGCTATCTCCCTGGAAAAGAATTCGTTGTTAGGTCAATTTAGTATTTAATAAGTTTCTGGCAAAATTCCATTTTTGGTACAAGCTTTTATTGCTGACTGTACTTTTCTGCATACCATCAACAACTACTCATTGAGACGATTCTAACGAGCCCAAACTAGCCACCTTCCAGCTCCAGCATCAGATCAGCTCCAAGTCATCATAATATTGCATTGTCATGCGATATACATATGCTTGCAAAATTTCAGCTCCATTGGATAACGGGAAGTGACTGAAAAATCGATTACATACATATTTACATCATACATACGAACAGTGCAAGTTAATATAAAGCTTGTAAAAAGGCAGTTATACTTATATTGTTTTTAATAAATTGCTATCTAAATAATAAGTATAATTATGTTGCAGAGGCCGTAATACTATTTATTAGATTAGATTACATTTATTTATTTCATATCATAATATAAAATGCAATACAAATTACACTATAGTATTTGCATTCCTATTTGCATTATTTGACCGCCGTCATCCCGGTACAATAAACGTCAATGATGACATTATTTGTACTGGGATGACAGCTGCCAAATAATGTAAATAGTAATGCAAATTCTATACGTCAATTTACACTACTTTATTTTATGATCGTCAAATAATTAAACAAAAATAAAAAAGTACAAATTATAAATGTTAACATAAAAGTTAAGTCAACTAAAGAATTTACCTAGATATTTCAATAAAGTTCGTCAAAATTTAAATAATAATCACACTAACTACAAGAAAATATAACTAAGTACAAATCAATACAAAATCAATGTCAAATAAGTATTAAATTTTCTTAAAATAATTAACAGAATGAAATGGATTTTCCAATAAAAAGATTCTAAGTTGGTGCTTGAATGTATCTTCAGATGATTATTTATTTTATTTTATTTGTATTATATTTTAAAATACTAAAACAGATGAAATCATAAATAAACAAAAACCGATGTCATCAATCGTCACAGCAAATTAACGAGACCGCGTGTCACAAAAATGTTATTGTAGTTATTGTAACAGTTGTCCACGTTGTAAAGTAGATGACTTACAGGGGGTGCGCCGCCGCCGAACGATATTGGCGATCGAACAATTTGGGAATGGATTGTGGGCTATATTGCATTCTGAGATCTATTGTAGTGCAAGTGATGAGTGGAGGGTGAGGGTAGACTTTGACTATTATGTGAAAGAGAGAGAGTAGGGCGATTCTTCGTAAATTTATCGATCTATTTGTAAGAAATTACTGGATGCGATACACCCAAGACTTGCCGCTCTAGAAGTAAATTGAGATTACTATCACGTTTCAGTGTTGCTTATGAATATGTTTAACTTTACAGATATTTTGACTGTATATAGTGTGTCCCAGAAATCGACGCCAAGCCGTAAACGGATGATAGACCAAGTCATAACAGTTGTTATAAAAATACAAAAACAAATCTAACTCATGTTGGATTTTTTTTAATTCTTTCCATTAATTGGTCAATCGTCGTAAATTAAAAAAAATTAAAGTGCCCATAATTTTAAAAGAACACGAGTTTGATTTTTTTTGTATTTTTCTGATAACTGTTATGACTTGGTCTATCATCCGTTTTCGGCTTGACGTCGATTTCTGGGACACCCTGTATAGCTGTAGATCTCGCAAGCGCGTCTTTTTTTTCTTTTTTTTTTAATTTTCAAGATGTGGGTTGGCAAAAAAATTTAAATAATTAACGAACCTGCTCACAAAAGTTCACAAGAATCGGTTGATAAATGCGACCTGTAGAGGAGACCAGCCGGACAGCCGGACAGACACCTAACAAACGATTTTTGGGCCTAGCTGAAGCATAGAACTTCAGTCGCTCGTTCGACTAGTGTTTGTGTATAATGTAGTGTAGCGTTGATCTGTTTTAGTAACTTAAAAAAACTACTTAATCATTTCTCGCTTGATTAAATTACTAGCATGGAGCCTATTACAAATATTATAATCTACCTTTATTTGTAATGTACCGAATTGACAATGTATGATTTATACGAAATAACTGAATATTATATTTTTTTTACATTTTGATTCTCAGAGTTATCAACGCATTTTTGATCTCGAAAACAAAACATTTAGGGGCAAAATTTTAATAGCAGCTCGTAAGGTGGTAAACTTTTACTAAAAATTGCAAACCAACTGTTAAATCTTGCCATTTGAATTGCTAATGAAATGCCATTCCATTAGCAATTTAAACGGAAAATGTGTACGTTTGACAATACTAGTATTGCGAGCTTTCAAAAATCAGAAGCTTTCAAAAATAACGTTTTCTGACAGTTATTACCAATATTAATTATATTAGTTATGCAAACCGCCCCCTCCTGTCCCCTATCCCCCGCCCCCAATAAGAGTGGACATGACAGATAGCCCTCTTCTAATGAAGAGCTGCCCTTGTAGGGCTCCACTAATTCAGCGGCCCGGCGGCGCGCCCTACATTCATTATGGCCAGGATATAACGTTCACACGCTAGTTTCCCTCACCCTGTGTGTTTGTTAAACAGCTGTAGGTAAAATGGGTGTTTTGAGGAGACAAATCGGTGTTTTATTCATGTTAGATGTGTAAGACGAGGTGTTGATTCTATGTTATAAATGTTAGATACAAATTGAGATCGGTTTTAATTAAAACAATTTGAAAACTTATTGTTGTTTTTGCTATCGAGAAATATTATAATACCGGTTGTCAACGAGTCGCAGGATCAAGACATATCAGGAGGTAGTGAGGCGTGTTGAGGCAGGTTGTGAATGCAAGTATGACTTAATAAGATGCCACAATATGGTAATACAATCACGTAGAGGATGAGAGAGAACGTTCAGGGAAATGCCCTTGAACTTTGTGGATACTTGTGTTGGAAGTTTGTTTTCATATCGATTTCAAATAGGGAAATATACCCTATTCTATATAGGATTAGAAAGATCAAGGAAATCATTATTATTATTGTATTTGTTGTCTATACGAAATACCCTGTTTAAAAATGGCCAGGCACATCTGACGACGCGAAACTGAAGCAAGTTGGTGCAATAGGGAACATTACTGCAATGTTCTGCCGCCAGAGTGCAGCACTAACACAATTAGTAAACAGTTTTTTTGACAACTTTGACAAGTCCTTCAAAGCTCTGGATCAAATAGTGAAGAAAATATTTCAATGAATAAAATGCATCAGTGCTGCGTAATTGGATGCAAGAATGAAGGGCATCATTCATTTCCGAAGGAAACGATGATATGAAAACTATGGGAAGCGGCAATACGTCGTAAAGCAAAAAAAAGCCCTCATCCACCTTTAAATGGCTATAGGATGCCATTTTAATATCACAGTACAGGTATTTTACACACGAATGATAATAAAACGATTGTAGTTTAACGCGTTTTCATCAATTATTCGTTATTGTTTGTTAGGTAAATAAATATGACATTGTACGTCATGGCGGTTTGTTGGTGCCGGTTAATGTACGGCCCGATAATACGCGCCCATCTATCGTTATCTCTCTCTTTTTGTATAAGTTAAAAAGAGACATAGATATAGAGGATGCCAATTATTGGGCCGTACATTAACCGGCACCGGTTTGTTTACAGGTTGTGTTAGTGTCGCCCCCTACGCAGAGCTTTGCGTAATGTTCCCTATTGACTTAATTTTAGTGTGCCATTTGTGGAGCGCTTATAATCTACCTCTTTTTTATATTAAATCATTATTTGCATAAGTATTATAGTTTTATAATAAGGCGAAAAATGTAAGCATATGTTCGGCGTCGACTGTACACATGTTTCTGTTTGTTCTCCAATAAATTAAATAAATAAATCGCGACTCATTATAATCTCGTGGCTCTACGATCCAAGTTGACATTTTACGGGTATGAGTCATGTTGTCATGGCTCAAACCTACGTCAATGCGATATACATAATAACATTATTAACGAAGATTTTATCTTTGAAAAATCAATAACTAGTTTTTAAATTACATGTTTTTATCAGATATCCCTGCCGTAAAATAGATAGATTAGGTATAGATAAATGAGCATCTTGAATTTTACGCTTTGTCTACAGGACAGCAGTTCTTCTTTTGTCTGGCTCCTTCCCATTTACTTGAGGGGGGGGCCTCTAATCTTGCGTCGCCAGGCAAGTCTGTCCTGGGTCGTCTTTGGTCTTAAACTTTCCGTTTCCCATGTTTTTTCTCACTACTGCCATCCAGGTTAACCGGGGTCTACCTCGCCCCTGGGGTGCAACAGCCACTTCTAGGACTTTTCTGGTCATGTGGTCTGCTGGTCGTCGTATCACATGACCGTCAAATAAAATAAATAATAATTGTAATAACCTTACATTTTCTAAAATAAAAGTAGATAATAGATATAAGTATAAATACATTTTGACTTTGTTTTATACTATGTAGTGATTATGGTTTTCCTCACATGTTCAAGCCTCGTAACGCCACCGACCCATCTAAGCATTTTCATTTCAGTGTCAGTACCTTGTTTTCTTGCTGCTTTTTAAGTGGACTGCAGTTAAATTTTTCAAATAAGAAAACCTTTTTTTCAATTAACTTTGAAAACGAGCATACATACGGGCTAAAAATATATAAAATACATACCTACAGGATATAGATAAAACGACACGATTTATTGCAAAACAAACCTAACATAACCTAATGACTTCTATTTGATGATATTCAAAGAAAACCCGAAAAGTTTATACTGTTTCGAAGAAAAATGCATTATGTCTAGTGAAACATTAGGGCAAAAGTTAAACGGCCGAGTGACAGCACCCCTCATTATAAATAAAACTTTTCGTACATATCTTTTAGTTTACTCAAATACTATGTACGTCTATCGAATATTACAAACCTCCCATCTCTAATGAATACATATACAAGAGTACAGATAAAGATATACGAGTAAGAGTGGAAGTTTATGAATGACTAGCGTTTTTTTAATCTTGTTTTAATATTAAGATCATTAAAGGCTTAAAAGCAAATGCCTCATTATTGATAAATATCAATGATATATTGTGCCCTGGTATGGTAATATCCCCGCGTGCACCATACATTATTCTTAACACCTTTATCGGGTCTAGACCCGGACATAGATAATCCGATAATTAGGTGATTAGTACATTATATTTTTTGGGTGAACATCGTCCAAGACTAAAGTAAAAGCACACGGCTTTGATGGTGGAACGAGAGCGTAAACCTTCTATACAAAAATTATAAAAGCACTTTTATGATAACAATAATAATGTACCTATAATAATAACTGGAAAGGATTAGCTGGATGGAGAGAAAGACAAACGAAGAAGTTTTAAGGATGGTAAATGAGAAAAGATGTTTGCTAGGATGTATTAGAAATAGGAGAGGCAAGAGGGCGGGCCACCTGATACGGCACGACAGTTTCTTCCTAAACATCCTGGAGGGTAAAATTGAAGGCAAAAGAGACAGAGGAAGGCCTAGGCTAACATATTTTAGCCAAATAAAACATAAAGCTGATGTCGAGTCATATGAGGAAGTCAAGAGGCTGGCAATGGACAGAGAAAAGTGGCGGTTACTCCACCGACAAGAGCAAGGCTCTTAAGTAATGATGATGATAATAATTATGTAGTTTTTGTTAAAAAAGTTTACGCTGTCGTTCCACCGAACTCTGGGCAGTTTTAACTCAATATAGGTAGTTTAGTTTAGCTAAGATAGATCGCACTACTAGGAATTTATTGGGAGAAAACCGTCCACACGGTCCTGCGTGTGGGACTTTAAACCATAAGTTGGAATGACCTTGGAATTAATATCCCTATCACAATTGTTTTTGAACTTATAGATATAACGGACTTATCCCATGCGGTCTAATTAGCACTTACCTGAATGTCAGAAGCCCCCAGTTCTCCATAGCGCCCGCCTTAAAGTCCGGCAACGCAATCATGTCTATCTTCGGCAGCGGGAACTTAATTTTGTAGTAATCCTCCAGGTACCGCAGGATTTTCGGCCCTATGTCCAAGGCATAGGATGCAGATTGCAGTGCCTCCTTCCTCGCCCAGACTGTGAAGTTTTTGTCGCTTTTCTTGCCAAAGTCGGTGACTGCGAACGCGACGAGGTAGGTTGACATGGGTAAGGATTCAGCGTAGTGGTCCCAGATGTAATCCTTGAGGGACTCGCTGAAAACAAACATGATAATCCGTCAGCTTTGAGATGTAGGTATTCCTCAATATTATAAATATAACGAGATCAAAAGAGTAGCAAAAAGAATTACGGGGTGCTCTGCGCATAATTGGATTTCGTAAAGCGTAGGTACGTATTTTTATTTGAGTTCTTATGTTGTACTATTTAAACGCGTGACCTTTTTTTGTGAATCATTGGATAATTATACAGGCTACAGCATTTCACGTCTTTTTAATCAATGACATGTACAAATTACTCTTTGATTTTGAACCCATATAGCAACGCTGCCAGTGTCATGGGAACTTTCGGGCCACCAACGATTCGGGGCGGTCCTTTTTATTAGTTAAATGTTATACCCTGCATGTCAATACAAGGAATTAAATACTTTCATGACACATATATTCTTCTGTTGTGAATTCAGAAACCAACCAATTTTCATCATCCTACTATTTACAGTTGCCTAAAATTGCAGATGTATCTATGTAGGTAAATAGGTATATGATATAACATTTGTAATGTGCGATAAAATATTTTTATCACAAGCTCGTCTGCGGAAGACGGACGGCTCGATTCCCCGTCGTCTGGTTCGGATCAATCATTCGGACATAATTATAACCATAACAAATGCATAGCTTTTACAACGGAACTGGAATACATCCAGCAACTATAACGATAAGATATCAAACTATATTCAGTATCTAATAAAACATCAAACAGCGATACGATTCATAGAAATCGTTCGATGGAAAAAAATGTATGATATAAAATTATATATATTATTTATTATCAGACAACGTTAATTTTGGTGCAGCGTAGTGCTGTTATCGGAATTGGCATGGACAAAATCAACCAAAAATGTTAATTAGGGTAAATATTGACATTATTAACGCTAATTAAGCATTACGATTGAAATAGTTTATACCAGTTCCGTTAACAACACTAAGCTGCACCAAAAACGCTACAAAATTAACGATGTCTGATTAGTGTATACTTTGGGCTTAGAATCTTAAATTGGAATCTTTTGATTATTGTGTGAACCTACTCGTATTATATTGAAATGAAATTATGTGGATAATATGTTTTACTTGCTGAATATGTGGAGATACAGGCACAGAATAAGATACAGGTGTTGTTGTATTATATATTCAGCCGGGTTTTAGCTTCATGTGGTAGGTACATCTCTATACAAAAGATGCACACACAAATTTTTGTGACCAGAAAAAAGTGGTGATTACTCCACCGAGAAGAGAGAGACAGATAGAGAGCACTTCAATAATGATGATGAAGAATATAGAATATAGATTAAAAATAATGTTCCTTAATGTTAGCGTGATAAATAGCAGTTTCCCTTAATAGGGAACGTTACTGCAATGTTATGCCGCCAGAGTGCAGCACTACCACAATTAGTAAACAGTTTTTTTGACAACTTTGACAAGTCCTTCAAAGCTCTGGATCAAAAAGGGAAGAGAATATTTTAATAAATAAAATTCATCAGTGCCGCGTAATTAGATGCAAGAATGAATGGCATCATTCATTTCCGAAGGAAACGATGATACGAAAACTATGGGAAGCGGCAATACGTCGTATAGCAAATAAAAGCCCTCATCCACCTTTGAGTGGCTATAGGATGCCATTTTAATATCACAGTACAGGTATTTTACACACGAAGGATAAGATAACTATTGTAGTTTAACCCTTTACCAGGCGAAGGGATATATTCCTCCCACATCTTATATTGGTTACCGTAGTCAGGTTTTAACTCCAAATCTCCTATAAAATATTTTGTCAATCCCTGAAAATAGTATTTTATGATCTTCATTCACAACACGCTTCTAAAACGCGTAATATTTCTTTGGCAGCCGTTTAAAGGATGACTCACGCTAGAACGGGCCGTGTCCGGCACGGGCCGTTTTATAAGGAAAACGACGGCGTTTTCGCGCGGTCGAGCCATACCCGGGCCGTGCCAACACCGAGCCGCTTTCGAGCCTCAGCCGTGGCTCGGCCGGGCTTAGGTATGGCTCGGCCGCGTAAAAACGCCGTCGTTTTTCTTAGAAAACGGCCCGGGCCGGATACGGCCCGTTCTAGCGTGAGTCATCCTTAAATTCACTTAAACTCTAATTTCAGTAAGCTACGGCGAAATTCGAACACTTTCCATAATTTCTATGAAACCGAAGTACATAGGTCGAACAATTTTTTGATATTTTGTAGATTATGAGCGTTGAAATGTAATGTAATCGTAAACATTACTAAATATTCATGCATTATTGTGTTTGACCAGAATTAGGATGTGGGTTGACAGTATCCCATGGCCTTATTAGAGTTTAACTGTGCGGGAGCTATTCTTCCCATGGCCCGGTAAATTGTCTTGTCATGTCATAAAAACTCACGTAAGTAATAAATAAAACTGTTTTTGAGTTCAACCTAGAGCGAATTCATGTTTCGTAGTTTTTTTTTTTTTTTTTTTTAATATCCCTTCGCCTGATCAAGAATATAATAAGACAAAATCGAGTATGATAGTTAATTACTTAGTCAGGCGATGGGATAACCGTAACCCACATTTTTATTTCTGGTTTAAAGGAACATCTCCGACTTTCGTAAATACATGTTTTACAAGGCGTTCAATACGGTTGTAACAGTATATAAAGCACGTATGAAGACACGCTAGTTCTTAGGGGCCTGGTAAAGGGTTAAAGCGTTTTCATCAATTATTTGTTATTGTTTGTTAGGTTAATAAATATGACATTGTACGTCATGGCGGTTTGTTTACGGATTGCGTTAGTGTCGCCCCCTACGCAGAGCTTTGCGTAATGTTCCCTATTCAGATGGCTCTGAAAATATTGAGTTTGAAGAATGCTTAGATTTCTGGAAGCTATACTTTAACGTCCAACAAATAAGACTCATTTTGATCACATCAACGACATCTAGCTGCGACAAGGAGAACTATTCATAATTATCAGTATTCATATATCATTCTAACAAAATTGACAATTATGATTATAAATGATTAACGAAAAACGATAACAATTAGTTGAGACACCTAAACTTTATCGTTAACCGACATCAAAAAAGGAGGAAGTTCCCAATTCGTTGGATTTTTTTTGTTGAATCTTGTTTACTACAAGAATTTGACCTGCCCGAGGGCACAGTCAGCCAAGAAAGTGGTCTACCACTTTTCGACTTTATTGCATACAAAATAAGGTCCAAAAGTGGTAGACCGCTTTTTTGGCTGATGGTACCTATTTACCACCACCACCACGTACCTTATTGTGACCTACTTTGTACTTACTTCCTCCTTACGAAACTGTATTAGTGGTCATAATTCGTCATAGTGATAATAAGCGTCCATCAAACCTATTTTATTTTAGCTAAAACGCCGTTAAAATTCGTTTGGCCTTAGTACCTAAATAGAGTCTGGCAAATAAAAGTTGAACTCACAAATTTCAATTACGCGGCAACACTTAACGTCATACGCATACAATTTGATCAACAGTGTTGCCGCGCCAGACTCTATCTGCCTCTCGGGTGTGTAATGATCGGTACAAACACAAATAATATCATTTCATTGGGTATAACCATTTTTGATATAATTTCAAAGGGTAGAATCATTCATTGTATATAATAAACGTTTGGTATAATATCAAAATATACCTATATTTTTATTTAGTATAACTATCATTCGGTATAACGCTTATTTCCTATAACCATAATAGAGTATATAATTCTTATTTGATATACTTACATCTCATATTGTATAATGATCAAGCGGTATAATTTTTATGTGCAAATTGCGTTTTATTTACCTTAGCTAAACTACTTTTTTCCGTTCTAACCTAACGTAAACCTAACCCAACCGCCAGCGTGTCGACGTCACCCCGCTTCGCGGGATGCCTATTACCGCTCTAAGGGACACAAGTGAACCCTAACCTAACCCACCTATAGTACAATTGTTGCGAGTGTGTTTTTTTACTGCCCTTCGCCCCGCCCGTCCCGCCCTTTTCTGGCTACTCTAGCTTGATTATATCAACTGAACATTAGACGAAATGAGCAATATCCAATGTTCAATTGCTATATTGAGCATTGGATATAATGCTCATTTCATCATATGCATTATACTTAATGTATGTTATACTAAATAATATTATATCAAATGATCGTTATATAAAATGATAATTATACCAAATGAAAATATATTAAGTGTTGTAATACAACTCGAGAATTATATATCAGATGAGCGTTGGTGCGAGTAATATTATATCAAAAATATTAAAAGCCTTCGTTACGCACCCAGTAACCGTTGTTGAACCTAATTACGAGCAATTCCTACACGAATCTGGCTTAACCCAACAACAATAGGGTATTATCCACATGTTAAAATTGATTACGTAGTGTTGCTAAATGAAAAGTTAACCATCAAATTATGGTAATAAAGTAAAGATTACAAAATATGATTAAAATCATACAAATATGTGGACTTAAAAAGTTTAGAAAAAAATACGTATTTTTTTTTGTCCGAGAGTGAATTAAAATATACCAATAGAATCCTTACGCTTTTATATAAACAAAATTTACGACAACTATGGACCTAAACGCAGTATTTCACGCCCGAAACAGCAATTTACTTGATTTTCCATATAACGATTAGTACCAATAATTACACTGTGACGTCATAATTCAACATCAATCAGTATGAAGCGTTTCTCCTGCCGCCAGCGAGAGTCCGTCTTTAACTCAAAATTTTGAGTTTTGATGTTCTATAATTGTAGTTACTCCCATACAAACATTTGTTCCTCTCAAAAAACTGGTTCGCATGGCATCCTAAAAAATTGGAAACAAGCCTAATTAGGAGGACCCACTTTGTACCTCCCAACAAATTGTATTTCGGCATTATGAATCAAGTACTTACTGCGCCTGCGAGCCGACGCTGTTCATGTTGGACACGGACGTCATGTTCCGGGGGCGGGCGATGCTGATGGTGAAGCGGGCCTTTAGGGCCGGCTCGTCCCAGCACGGGAACGCGCGCCGCGCGTCCGTCGCCTGGAACTGCGTTACGGCTATCCATCTGGGACATCAAATACATTACTCTTAGTACCGGTTATTAAAACAGTGAAACTAAACATGGCATCTAGAGATGTAACTCTTACGTAATATTTTAATAACACCTTTAAGCCTATTCAAACGATACGACTGTCCGTACTCGTACCATATTTTAGAGACTCCAATAATATGTTATGTTCTCAGGAAAAAAGGACCTTATTGTCGTTGGGGCTAATGCCATTATTTACGCCATGAATCATCGCATTTGTATAAGCGCGTCGTTAATAATGGCATAAGCGTCAACGACAATAAGGTCCTTTTTCCTGAGAACGTCACATACTATTGGAGTCTCTAAAACATGGTACGAGTACCGGACAGTCGTATTGTTTGTAAAGGTTTTGTCCTTTTTCTCGGAGAACATCACATATTATTGGAGTATTGTTGGAGTCGCTAAAACATGGTAGGGTAGACTGGGTACGATTGAACCAATTTTTCGTATATCGTCCGTAGTTTGGCTTTTTATAATCTGTGAGATGAAGAACATATATCAAATAAAAGAACGTGATCTAAACGGCAATAGATTCTTCGGTTCAGGTGTTCTAGTTTAAGCAGTAGATCAAATTGAAAAAACAAACCGATTTGTATCAACTGTCCCCATCCCAGGGGTGGTTGAAACAGTGACAAAATATTATACTTTTATGTGTTTTATTCGTATTTTTTATAAGATTACGTATAATTTAGGAACTGTTTTTAATCAGCTTGCGTTTTTGCGCTTACAAGTTAAACTCTACGTATATTATCAGTAATTTGTCACCTTATTTAAGGAAGTTACCTAAACCAAAACCAAAATAAACTGTTTGCAATTTAAACGTAACAAAACTAATTAAAAATACATGAAAATAAACTAAAAGAAAACTTACTTTGACTTTCATTAGTCAATGTCAAAAAAATACAAGCAAATCACTCTGTTGCAACCGTCCCGTTTCAACCGTCCCCGCCTCCTGCTTTCGGAAAAAAGCCGTTGTAGTCATAATAATAATAAAGATACAGTAAAAAGTTAAACTAGATACGCTGACATGATCCACAAGCTTCACTTCAAACATAAATTCTCACTTAAATAGAAACCAGAATAATTGATAAGCTCTACGAGTGAAAATACTTACTTTTGGGGATCAAAATACAATAGGGTCTTCTACATACAAAGTACGCGCGCGGGAAGCAACGTCACGATGTTTTTCGTGTACAAACCGACCGTCCGCTTTTTTCCCTCCTTGGACCCCTCGCCGTCTCGCCAACGATTTGCGAGATATTTACGTTGTTTCAACCGACCTCTGTTTTAACCGTACCCAGTCTACCCTATGAGATATACAAACAGTCGTATCGTTTGCTCCAGTAACAGTTTCAGGTTTAGAAAAAACCATTCTACAGAACAGGCTGTCGATTTGCTCGTCAGCGGTATAGACTGTGTTGATAGAGGAGAGAAGTGCGTGGGAGTGTTTTTGGATCTTGCTAAGGCCTTCGACACGGTTTCTATCTCCATTGTTTTAGGCAAACTAGAACGACTCGGGCTGAGGGGATTGGTACTTGACTGGTTAAAATCCTATCTCCAGGGTCGCAAACAGTGTGTCCGTGTTGGCGACCATTGTAGTCAGTTCTGCAATATTGATTTCGGAGTACCGCGAGGAAGCGTTCTAGGGCCAACATTATTTCTAGTGTACATTAACGGTCTCTGTAATCTTCAATTGAACAAAACTTCCATTGTGTCTTTTGCGGACGATACAACAATCGTGGTTAGGGGCGGAGACTGGGCAGAAGTACAAAGATAAGCCGAAATCAGCTTGGCGATTGTCACAGGCTGGTTGGATGCAAATTTACTAACATTAAATGTTAGTAAAACAAAATACTTATGCTTCTCTATTTACGCTAGGGGCCAGCCAAGTGATGACTTTTCCATGCGAGTGTACAAACGTGTAACGAATTACACAAAACTTATTGTATTTTCCGATAGGCGATGAAAAAAGAAGTACGCGGTAGCGTAATGCCATACTTATCAGATGTTACCTAGACCCCGCCATACCAACGAGAACACATTTAATTAAAATAAACCAATTCAACCATTTGTACCAGGCGTTTGGGCCGCCGGTACCAACGCTATGGCCATCATTTTCCTTTTCTTCATTACGTAATAAGACACCTGAAGGGTCGCCATACCTGGTACAAATACTTTAAAAATGTGTGTCAGTATCTCCAGGTCTATGATGATGTTGTCCTTGCCGATATACATATAATCCTGTTTTTGCCAAAGGCGTCACATTTGTATGCAAAACATGTGAAGAATAGGTGTGATTTTAGTTCCTCGAGTATTCGTTTTTCCGGCACTCTATTTTATGCGACCAAGGAGTAGAATACTAATAAAGCTGACGCTTTATCGTCTATGCCTGATTCAACAGCAATAAATATTTTCCTACTCTAATCTGCGTTTACATTTCAATTTGAAGAGGCACCTAAAAATGATAGTTCGAAATACATTTTTCGTTTGTTTTATTTCTTGAAGGTAGTTTTTTTTATATAAATATGAGTAGAAACCGCATTTTATGTTACTAAGCCTTTAGGAAAGTCAGTATGGACTTGTGGCATTTAAGCTGGGGCGGTTAGCTATATTTAAATTCCTCGTTAGTTATTAGTAATTTGGTGCGCTTCTCCAACAAACTGTTTCGCAGTAGGTCGCCTACCTATGTTTTTTAGGGTTCCGTAGCCAAATGGCAAAAAACGGAACCCTTATAGATTCGTCATGTCCGTCCGTCTGTCTGTCTGTCTGTCCGTCCGTATGTCACAGCCACTTTTTTTCCG
Organism: Epinotia brunnichana; assembly: GCA_963854355.1. Classification (NCBI taxonomy): domain Eukaryota; kingdom Metazoa; phylum Arthropoda; class Insecta; order Lepidoptera; family Tortricidae; genus Epinotia; species Epinotia brunnichana. The sequence goes on along the minus strand of OY977945.1, from coordinate 422,205 downwards.
AAACTATAAGAGCTATACTGTTGAAACTTGGTAAGTAGATGTATTCTGTGAACCGCATTAAGATTTTCACACAAAAATCTAAAAAAAACATTAAGTTTTAGGGGTTTATACTCAGAACTGAAACTCAAAAAATTTTTTTTTATCAAACCCAGCGTGTGGGGTATCTATAGATAGGTCTTTAAAAATTATATTGAGGTTTTTAACATCATTTTTTTCTAAACTGAATAGTTTGCGCGAGAGACACTTCCAAAGTGGTAAAATGTGTGTGTCCCCCCCTGTAACTTCTAAAATAAGAGAATGATAAAACTAAAAAAAATGTATGATGTACATTACCATGTAAACTTCCACAGAAAATTGGTGTGAACGAGATCTAATAAGTAGTTATTTTTAATACGTCATAAATCGTAAACCGCAATTTATTTCACGGAACCCTTCATGTGCGAATGACACTCCGACTCGCACTTGGCCGCTTTTTTTTTGTATTTTTGTTTGCAAATTATAAAAAATTGATGGGACTCTCTGTCTTAGTATCTGCCTTTATGCTTATTTTATGTTTTTTAATGAATTTAACTGTCAATGATGTATAATCAAGTCGAGCATTTATTTTACTTATTGAGCAGTTTTATACTTTCGCTCATGTTAGACATGCACATTTTACTATATTTATCAAATACTCCAATTTTCAACGAACAGTTGTCATATGTATTATTTATATAAATCTCAGATTTTCTAATAAATTTCTATCGCAGATGCTAACTCCGTTATCGGCACTGATTCAGTCAATCAATCAATAGAAGCCAATTAAATTCTCGTCGCCTCCGACCAATTACTTTACCAAGAGCTGTGCGCATTTATTTCAACTAGATTCGAAGATGTCTCAGGTTGCAATTTTTTCCGTTGCTTTAGTATAGATACATATCAGGGAATAATCAACATCGTTAGAACTAGTATAGCAAATAGGAGAAAAATTGTTCAATTTGCTCTATGGATAAAGCTCGGAGAGCAAATTGGAGGAAAATGTCCAATTTGCTCTATTAGTAGATACAAATCGTAGAGCATAGTGTATATATTCAACAACATCCATTATCTCTGCCTTTCCTTCCAGGAACCAGGCGTGATGGTGTGTATGTATGTAGCAAATTCAAATGGTGACGGTATAGCACAAGAGGTCAGAGGATATAATATAGTTCATCAATCATCATTCACGACAACTTTAAGGTTTTTGTGTTATGGATTTAAAATTTGGTTTAAGGCAATCGATCGTAGAAACAAAACAGTACAAGGCTGTTGCGCTGCGTTAGTGAATCTTTAAAGCGACCTGCTTAGCATTAGGTGACCCAGTCCCAAAGCGGGTCACGTTTAAGCACTAAGTAACTACTAAATAAATTGCAGGAAGTGTTGAAGAGACGCCTTTTGAAGGCATTTTAAATGTTTGCGGTAGGTATTTAGTTACTGTCATAGAATTGTAGAGAGTAGCATGGAGTCATAACGTGCAACTTTAGGTATTTTAGTTCTAGTTCAATACAGGACATTGTACATTTTCAAGCACGGAATTTACCGCAATGTTTTAAGGAGATATCGCCTGAAACGCATATGTGATAGACACTATTTGCACCTGTTTTACACAGAAAAACATATTTTATATGGTCAAAATCAGTTTAAATCTGCTGTTTCAATAAATTGTATCAATTTGATCATGGTGAATATTACGAATAGACTATGTGCACCACCTACGGCTAAATCTAGTTATTCTAGTTTAATCTCTTTCTCCGATACCTATAGGTTGTCTGGAAGAGATCGCTCTTGAGCGATAAGCCCACCTGTTCTCTACCTGTACCTACATGTTATTGTATTGTTTCTCTTTGTAACTGCTTTGTTTGTGTGAGGTGTGCAATAAACAGTATTTGTATTGTATGTGACACAATATTTGCACCTGTTTCACACAAAAAAAACGGTCATAACCGGTTTAAATCTGCTGTTTCAATAAATTATATCAATATGGTTATTGTGAATATTAAAAATAGACAGAAGATTAATGATCTCACCTTTTAACATTCTTCTCTTCATAAGAACTCCTGTAGAACCCGTGAAGATTGTCGTTTAAGATGCCTGTATATGTTACGTTCAGAACATACTTTTTCCCTACATACAAGGTATCGTATAGTTTCAAAATAATGAACTGTCGCGCAGCATCAGCCGTCGTTTCCAGAATACTCTGCCGTTTCCCAGTATCCTTCTGATACAGCATGATATCTAGAAACCTTAACTCTACACCATGGAAAGTTAATACCCGCGTATTGTTCTTGATATTCAAAGTAATACTAACAAATCCATCAAAAGTGAAGTTATCTTCGTTAATATATGGAGTCAGTTTTAAGAAGTACTTCTCAGGTTTGACATTGGTTGGTAACCTAACATCCTGAACAGTAAGTTCTTCTTCGCCCGATACGTCAGGGGTTGGAGTTGTTTCTAAAGGAATAACACTTTTGGTATTTTCAGTTGTTAACGGTAGCACTAAGAGTTGTTTGGATTGGTCACAGTGGGTGAGTTCGTATTTGGTAACGTTGGCGAGTTGGTCAGTCTGGGGGCAGGCGGCGAAGTTGTAGACGATGAAGGAAGTTGCGACGAGGGCGAGCGCGAAGATTACGAGGATGACGAAGGCGAGGCTCTTAGAGAGGTAGACGCCGCGCTTGGTCTTGGTGGAGAAGTCGACGGCGGGGTTCCCGTCCATGATGCCGAGGGGCTCGCGAGCCTGCGTCATCACATCACTGGCTGCTTAGCTGAAACAAGAGAAAGACGTATTGTTGAAGTGGTGTATAAAAAGTGTTACCCAGGTTTTAAGCTGAGGAAAGAGGATTTGAAGATGACATGTTTTAATAATACAATAAACAATTCTAAAAACAATTCGAACGCTCATGTAACGTTGTCAATATTCCGACGGCATGATTGCCGGGAATGCTGCCTATATCGCCGAGAATGTTTTTGGGACACGAAATACTGTGATATTTTCTTGATTTTAATCACGTAAATAAAAGTTCATGCGTTCTCGTACAAGTAAGCTTTTATAAGTAGGTAAAAAAATATTTGGCGAAGCATTTGTTTCGCGGCAATGGCACACCGCTACATAGATTTATTGGCCCTGATAATTTCTTTGTGTAGTAAATAAAAACCAATTCCCTCAATTTTATTAAATGTGGGATTATTTCATTGTCAAAACTGAGTAAACACGTTTTAAGATACATTCGGTAAACTCATTTGTCAACTCTTGTAGCAATGGAATAGTGTAAGTAAACTTGGAGTAAATTGAGATCAAGCGGTTCTAATATCTAACTTTTATAGTTGCTTCCGCTTTGTTAACTGAAAGTGACTACAGACCATTATTAAAGAATGAGTTAAATGTTCACACTTCTTTCACTAATGTCGTCACATATTACTTGTCCATCGCATGATTCATTGGCATGTGAATAACAATCTAAATCCCAAGATCACTGCCAGTTCAGTTTGCTTCTCCGATACGTCATATTTCCGCAGTAAAAAGCTGGGTGTTACGACTTTCTACAGGCTCTGACGGTCTTTAATCAAATCGTCACGTCCGATGCTTGGGCACGTGTGATCGTTAATTCTTTTGTATTATTCCTGATATTATTGAGGTTCTTGACCTTTTGTATGCTGCCCTAAATGTCGGATGGGATTCGGAAGATAAGTATTTACCTAACAAGTTTAATGGCCCGTTATTTGAAGCTATTTTGGGTATTTAGGTCTATGCAATAGACGGGCATTTTTTTTTGGATCAGATGCCTGCTTGTTTTACATATTCATGAAAGAAAAAAGTAAGAAGACATATATTTAGGTACTACACAAAAGACACACAGAGAAAAAGGAACATGACATGTCACTTCAATCCTAAAGAGTAATTATGCGCCTACATTCTTTGTATTAGCAAATATATTAATAACATAAATGTAATCAGATCAGACTGAGAATTTTTGTTGCTTTATTTAGTGTCAACGTTTTGACACCTTTATATTAATAATTGATACCTTACTTGTCAACTTTATTGCTATGACTTAATGTTGTAGTCCTAGCAAAAAAAGCTGCTAAAGGTGTTAAAAACATAAAATCGCAACGATTGATCTTTAGGCGATATAAATCAATTTGACCCGTAACACCAAAAAAACCGGGGAGGAGTTATGGCGTCATGTCTTTTTTGTATGAAAAAAGAAATGTTCTGAAACCTATCGTGCATGGTGTCAAATGAAAGGGCTTTCTGAGCCGATTCTATATAATTATATATATCACAAAAGTCACTTTTATAAATAAAAAAACAAACAAATTATTATACTTAATTAAAAATTAGAAAAGAAGACTAAATGTAAATATTTTAAAAATTGCTTTCTTGGGGTTCGATATGAGAATAATTTTTAAGTATCATTTAAGGTATATTTTACAAAAAAAATTCAACCGTATCGTATTTAGAGGAGCCCAAACTTGGTATGTTTTGAAAATGATTTTTATTTAAATTTCAAATAGTGACTGAAATGTAATAATGTGATTTTCATTTGATACCACACACGATAGGTTTCGGAACATTTTTTTTCCATACAAATAAAAGATGACGTCATCATTTCGCCCCTTTTTTTAACCGACTTCAAAAAAGGAGGAGGTTCTCAATTCGTCTGTATTTTTTTATGTGTGTTTGTTACGTGATATCTCGGTAATTTATGAACCGATTTGAATTTTTTTTCTTTGTTTGAAAGCATATACTTCCAGATTGGTCCTGATGTTGGTGATGATGGGATCCTGGAGAAATCGAGGGAACTCTTCAAATTTTATAGGCAAACTTGAAGCAATTTGGCTACTGATTTGAAGTCGGTTAAAACTTTGTTTTGAAAGTACAATTATTGGTGCTACGGGTCAAATTGATTAAAATGAACTAAAGATCAGTCGTTCCAATGTTCATACTTTTAACACCTTTTGCAGCATTTTTCTGCATTTCGGGGTGTACCGCTAGGACTATTGGAGGTGGCAGGTGCCAACAAATGGGGCGACTGCCGAGACTTCGGGCATTGAACAATTACCGTAATTCGTTTTTATTTCGACATATTTATTTTGGGGCTACGCACAAGTTCTCGAACCATATTTCGCATGGTCTATCTCTAGGTTTTAACTAACCCTGAGATTCAATTCGCTTGGAGTGTCAATTGGTGAATCCACAAAGAAACTAACTGCCTTTGTGCGGGTGATATATAGGTATAACTGGAGGTCACACAAACCGATCTTATGTCACAGCCATATTTTAATGTCTGCACTGGAGCTGAGATGAATATAAGGCAGGGTCTTTACGCAGACTGCAACATCCTTATTCGTAACCAAAAGTTTTTATTACAGCTTTTATCTTAAGTACTCACAATGTTCGTATGTAAGTATAAAGTAAGTACTTAAGTAGCTAAGTTCTCGTTCTGAATTTGTAAACAGCCACTTGTCGGTATCCGATAGTACTGAAATTTGGCATAGGAAATGGATACAATACAAATTTAGACGATTGTGGAGAATAGGGAACATTACTGCCATGTTCTGCCGCCAGAGGCAGCACTACCACTAATAGTAAATCAGTATAGAAATATAGGGATTCACACACACATGCACAATTGATTGTCAAATGAGTGACAAGGATGCTTGCATAGACAATACCGCAAGTGGGGACGAGATACAATGTCAACGCTGCTAGTGTCGCCACCTACGAAGAGTTTTGCGTAATGTTCCCTATTTCTAAAAATATAACGTCCAAACATGTTTGTTTTGTAGGCTGTTTTTGTTTAGGAAACGGTCTCACAAAGGGTGTTTTCACTCAAATGTGCGACTTTTACTTTTTTTCTCAGAATTGAGATTTTTTTGGTATTTCCTGTTCTGAATCACGGGCAGTTGGGCACTCTTAATCCCGATAAATAAAAAAACCAAAGAAATCTAAATTCTGAGAAAAAAAGTAAAAGTCGCACAATTTAGTGAAAACGGCCCTAAAAATCGTGTCATTTAAAAACTGTCATAAACAATTTGAATGTATCATCCAAGTGCTTAAGAGGGCGCTCGTTTTTTGGTCAGGAATAAGCGAGAATGACGGATTTTTGACGTTGTAATTCTAAGAAACGGAGAGCTTTTTCTAGATCCTGATTACTTATTTGCATAGGTAAACTCCTCATATTGGTCCTAGCCGCCTCCAAATTACGAAGAACTGAATACTTTAACCGAAAATACCCGATTACCGACAGTAGTTTTCTGAAGAGAGCGCAGAGTCATAAGTTTGAGCCCCTAATACTCCATGATGTTATATGAGAACCTACTTGTTTTTTTCTATTTTCACTAGCGTTATATGTTGCCATTGGGCCTAGCCGCCTCGAATTTTCCTTATTCTGCACGTATATATATGTAAACTGTTCTCAATTACACCATATTTGTCAACAAAATCGTACTGAAAACTCAAGGATTTTCTCATTATTGTTGAATAATTTTTGTATTGAATCTTACACAACATTAAAGTTCATGCTTGTACCAACAAGATCCAGTCCAAAAAATATAACTTTTGTCAAAATTTATATTTATAAATAATTATTCAAAACTAGTATAAATTTACCGTCGCGCGGGAATTTATCTCAGTACCGGCTGAATAGCCCTCCGAGACAGACGTGTAGTGTGTTTATTTGTGGCTATTCACGAAGCTAACCGGCCACTCTTCAGATAAAATAATATTATTTTGATCTCCGACTAGGCATAGTTGTTACCAACCTCGGGGTCAAACTATACTGGGGATACATTCGTGAGGCTAATCGAGACAAGTTATGAATTGCATAGCTGCCATATATGACGTAGTGTAGCGAAAAGGCTCAAACCCACCGGATACGTAACATTTAAAATTGAACCTTCTACCTAGAACAAAAGTCATACATTTCAATGGTGATGTCTTGTGGGTTGGATCCTTTTGTCTAAACTACGCGTTCTATAGTCAATTATTATTGTACGAGTGATCGTGATACTTGATAGATTTAATTTATTTATTTGTTACTATCAGTCCACCTTGTTAGTATGTATGTATGTGTGGGAGTTTGGGTGAAATCTTCAAATTAGGTACAATTGCGTATCTTCGGTGACATAATATCATAGAGCTGGTCTTATGATGGAGTCGGAAGGTGGACATAGCAACTCTTAAACTCAACAAGATAAAGCCATCGAATTTGGGCTCATTTATTTGGTCATGGCACGGCAAGACTTTGGTGCTGGATGATTTCCAGAGTCTGATGATGGAGCTATAAGGTGGTCATGGAACTTCTAAACTAAACTAGATAAACCCATCTAGTTTGGGCTCATCTGTTTTGTCTTGGTAAACATTTTGGTGATGGATGATTTCCAGGATCTGATGATGGAAGGTGGTCATGGGAACTCCTAAACTAAAATAGATAGACCTATCTTGTTTGGGTTTGTGTGATTTGTCTGTACAAGTACCCACGAACCAGCGACATAATATGCAGGGTTATTGAAAATAACAAGATGAATAAAAAACTTTTTAAAAAACAAGCTTATATGGCGTTTGTTAAGTACAGCACGATCCTACCTTGCATTTAGTTATTATTTTCGTTTATATATAATAATAACACACACCGGGGGTTTACACTGGAAAGGGAGATTTTTACGTGGTTTTATTACATTTCCGAGTCATCATCATATCAGCCGAAAGACGTCCACTGCTGGACATAGGCCTCCCCCAAAGAGTGCCACAATGGCCGTTCCTGCGCCACCCGCATCCAGCGGACTCCCGCGACCTTTACCAGGTCATCAGTCCACCTTGCGGGGGGCCTACCCACGCTGCGCCTTCCGGTACGTGGTTGCCACTCCAGAACCTTTCCGCCCCAACGGCCATCGGTTCTACGTGCAATGTGCCCGCCCACTGCCACTTAAGTTTAGCAATTCGGAGGGATATATCGGTTACCTTGGTTCTGCTGCGGTTAGCCTCATTTGTGATGCGATCGCGCAGAGAAACTCCCAGCATAGCCCTCTCCATTGCCCTTTGAGTGACTTTGAGCCTTCTTATGAGGCCTATAGTAAGCGACCACGTTTCCGTGCCATATGTCATCACTGGCAACACACACTGGTCAAAGACTCTCGTCTTGAGACACTGCGGAATATTGGACGAAAAGATGTGCCGTAGCTTCCCGAATGCTGCCCAGCCGAGTCGGATTCGACGATTGACCTTCCCTTCGACATTTCCGAGTATCACTCTTTATTTCGAAATAAATGTTAAAAAAAACGGCCAAGTGCGAGTCGGACTCGCGCACGAAGGGTTCCGTACCATTATCTATATCTAAAAACGGCAAAATATATATATCTAAAATCACGTTTGTTGTATAGGAGCCCCCTGTAGCCTAGTTAGTAACTTGGTAGTGACTCTGCCTACGAAGCTGGAGGTCCCGGGTTCGAATCCCGGTAAGGGCATTTATTTGTGTGATGGATGACCACAAATATTTGTTCCTGAGTCATGGATGTTTTCTATGTATTTAAGTATTTATGTATCTATATAAGTAAGTTTATCGTCGTCTAGTACCCATAGTACAAGCTTTGCTTAGTTTGGGGCAAAGTCGATTTGTGTAAGATTGTAAAAGAAAAAGAAACAAATAAAAACTAAAATAAAAATAAAAAGATGTATTCTGTTTTTTAGTATTTTTTGTTATAAATAGCGACAACAGAAATACATCATCTGTGAAAATCTCTATCTATCACGGTTCATGAGATACAGCCTGGTGACAGAAGGACAGACAGGCATTCAGACAGACAGACGGACAGCGGAGTCTTAGTAATAGGGTCCCGTTTTACTCTTTGAGTACGGAATCCTAATAAGTGACATAGGTTTTAGGCTCAGAACATAAAAAAAGGGAGAAGTGCCGTACTGCTTAATTTCAACCAAAACCGATGTCCCCAGTTTTCTCCCACCGCAGCGCCCACAGGCACACACATTGAACCGTGTAAAAACAAAGACTCGGGCGTTGCCAGTGAGTCTACGGCAACATGCAAACAAGGGCTGTGATTGGCTTAAACGCACTACACTAGGGGGGCGACAAACGTTAAAATTATGTTTTATCGACATTGATATTAAAATTAATATTATGTTATGATATTGATGGGTAACAACTTCCACAACATGGTAAGTTTATGTGGTGGTATTTAAACTTTTAGCTACAAGTTTAAATAACACGGGTTGTTAACTTACCATAAATCGCAAAAGTAAAAAATATTGACGAATACCTACAGAGTAACATAAACGGCTTTTTATAAGTTCGTGTTCACATACATTTAAAACTCTGGTCACATCGATATTTTTGACCTGTAGGTACCAGGCCGATCCGACTCGCATTTTGGCGCGAAATAATATGTCCATTACTCATATTACGAGATTTAAGGCTAAGGGCGAGTATCCACCAAAGATGTGCGAAGATGTGTTACCATACATTTTACACCAAGGTTTCAAGCAAGCGAGGTGTCAAATATTCGAAAAGTGTACGGCTCTTATTAAGTGGTTGGAAACATTTTTCTTGAAAATGTTACGAACACATTAACTCTTCTCTGTACAGGAAACCAGTTAGGACCTCTGCCAGTAGCATCTATACATTTGTTTTGTACCTACTCGAATTCTTTGGAAAACTGTAATAAGAAACCGAGATTTCTTCTTCAATTATCACATTTCAAATGAAAGTAAAAAATACTCATTTAAAATAAATTATTGGTAATAATATCACATTTTAAGTTGTTCCGAAGCCATTTGCAACTAAATTATATACTTGTATATACAATTTTAATATAAATAATAAATAATAAATAAATATTACGGGACAATCTTACACAAATCAACCTAGGCCCACGGTAAGCTCAGTTAGGCTTGTGTTGTGGGTACTAGGCGATGATATATATAATAGATACATACATATAGATACTTATATACATACATAACATCCATAACTCAGGAACAAATATTCGTGATAAATACACAAATAAATGCCCTGACCGGGATTCGAACCCGGGACCTCCAGCTTCGTTGGCAGAGTCACTACCCACTGGGCTACGGAGGCCGTAATATGTCTATTTACCGTTCATACTGCAACTTAGTGAAAATCTTATTAGTAGGTACCGTAAACATTTTGTGCCTTTTAATCTTATTAGTATGTTATTAGTTACCTTTAAGATAGGCACCCAACCAAAACAAGTAATTAAATAAAATAAGACAGCGAAAGTAGTCGAAATAAAATAACTAGTATGATATTGTCCTTCTATTTTATCGATTACGCGTAAATTGTAACTGCACTTTGGCACCGCTCTAGTTTGCGACGCCAAGCAGCGGCCGTACCACTAAAAAATTCAAGCATCGTCCATATCCATAGTGGTTTAATACATTGCGCCGTGGTTTACTGTATTGAACGTTCAATGTACAACGCATAGATCAAAAATATGCTTTTTCGTTCGATATGTTAGTTCGATCCCGAGAAATGATGCGGCGTTGCGTTTATTTATTAAAATATTAGTTTTTACTGACTTAAGTGAAAATACTAATACTCACATGTGGTGCGTGACTCCACCATTCATGTAGGTTTTAGTTTCATTCCTATTTTTGTATGTAACCACGCTACAATTCGGCATTTTGAGTAAACGTAGAAAAACATTTCAGATTCACCAGATTCAGAAACATGCGGTGGGCAGTGACATGCCCATTTGGCCATGTCGCACCGACACGCGCCAAGCCCCCGTTTCATATCTATTCCTTTTTATCATCTGAGGTTTTAGGCTTTTGAATAAAATCACGCATTAATTAATTGTATTCTAGATAAAAAGCTGTGTTTGTATAATTTATAATTTTCAGTTCCTTTGGTAAGAAACGGACATAGCAAATTTTACATAACAAAAAAAAAATTCTTCAAGAAATGAATACGTAAGTACCCAGTAATTTCCTAGTAGTGGGTCTACTGGTATAATTTCATTACATTACTATATATAAATAAGACTCAGATAATATGCAAACTATTAATATCCGTAAAACAAATTATTATTCTTATTACTGACAACTTTAAAACTCGTTAGTTTATTTTATACTAAAAAAACGAAACTAAATATACTTTGTCATATCATAGTATTTTAATACAAATAGAAAACTTGTGCTCAAAAATCAAATACTTACTTTATTCAAGTTATCTAACTTCGCTAACATGATGTTCTAGAACATCATGTTAGCGAAGTAATACTTACCACTTTTTAGTGCAAGTATCAATATCGGTCACGGAGTGAATTCCAACGGTGCGCTATACAGCTATTTGCATCGGCAAGCTCCGCGGTTAGTTCTATCCCGATCGCACTTACATATAGCTAGAAAGGGACGGCACCCGCGGCTGGTGCGATCTCGCTGTGCATGTGGGGGTTAGGTACGTTTGTGTGGGTGGTAGTAGTATTTACACACACAAACGCACTACGCGTGTCAAAATACCGAATTCTGAGCGAGCGCTTTTTTGAAGAGCACTCTTAATTTCTGAGATTGAATCTGATTTTATTTAAATAGGCTGTCAGTCGTATATTGTGAATGATGGCCGCCAGTAGCTGCGTCATGTTTTAAGATAGGGGACGAAATTAAGTCATGAAATTCAAAGAAAGGTTTTATGTCGTGATCTTATAACTCTACTCATATTTGAAACGCAAAAGCGTGCATGGGTATTTGGGAAGATGATTGGTATGTACTATTTCACGCATATAATACATTTTGATCGAACTTTTCAGTAAAACAAACTGCAGAATATCCGCAGTTACCTTACTGTAACAATAAAATATTTTTGAATTCGGTGAATTTTGTCATTTTAAGTTATGATCCCTAAATTGGTAATGGATCAATATCGTTGCTTGTTAGTATAGACCTCGGATCACTAAAAACAGTTAGGTACACACTGCGATTTTTGGAGCGATAAAAACGCGCGGCTGCATCGCAACACTAGCGATTGATAGGCGTTCAACCCTACGATAATTTTTTTACGTTTTCACCTACCAAATCTACCAATGCGTAAAGGAAGTAAAACCTACTTATCCTGTTTTTTAATAACCTAAAGCTATTAAAGGCACCATCTTCTTCCAGCTTCCTTGCCACGTCAACCCCGGGTGGTCGGCGACTGGCGAGTGCTCGAACAATACGCCATGAAGCACGTGCCCGCATAACTAATAGGTTGTCTCGGCAGATGGGTTGGTGAGCTAATGGTGTTGATGCCGCACTCATTATTCACATAAATGCCTGTTGAGTCGTTATATTAGACGCAAGTACCCGACGGTATTTCAATGGACATAGGTAATTATATAAGTAAATCGTTACTAGTGGCCACCTCATACTAAAAATGATTTATATATACCTATAATAGTATTCATTTTAGTATAAGATTTAATTACTGGCCACCCTTCAATAACTGGCCATTTCATTCTTAATAAATTGAACTCCGTTTGTAGGGGAACTGAGTTCATTTTTAGTATGAAGGGACCAGCTATTGACGGGTGGCCAGCTACTGGCGATTTACCCCATATCATATACAATGTGGGATTATTAAAAATACGGATATCATAAAGTTTCTAACGATAACTCACACGCCTTAATCGGTTAAGGCGTTTAGGTGCCCGGTGAAATAAAGAAATTACTAACATAATATTATATGAACTCTTGAAACATTACTTACACTTCTTTTTGGGGCAATGGGGTAAAAGGAGTGACGTAATATAGATAACTATTTATGTACAGTAATAAACGCCGCGCACTGTTTATCTTTGTTAGCCCACTCTGGTTGAGTTGTAGAGAATTCCTAAAGGCAAAAGTAAAAGTAAGTCCAACAAATGTATATTTTGTATTTGTGCAATCAAGTTTAAATATTAATAAAATAGTAATAATATTCCACGTGCGCATAATTTTGACCACATAGTTTACTACCGACAGAAAGGGTTTAGATTAGAGCTTGGCCACATATAATGTCCACGGCACGGCACCGTCCGTCGTTGCGCTATATGTTTTTACGCGTGACCGAGCTCTTACTTTCGCGTTCTGTGAAATTGTATTTTTCACTCACTTATTTTATCTTAATTAAATATTCCCGCGCAAATCTACAAAGTAAACTCTATCGCAATCAAAAAGTTGACTGAAATCTCAACAACGATTTCATTTGCACTGGTCAAAGTAGAAAGTGGATTTTAATTAAAGTTTGCCCCAGTTCGGTAGGGTGGTTGCTGGCGGTCAAGTGAACTGGACTGGGGCCGATGCGAGACATCCATTTCGAATTGCAAGTTTATTACAATGTGTGTGGTGCTGAGGCACCCGGCTCGTTTTTCTTAACACTTCTGTTCGTGGCGGTGGTAATAACCACTGTCAGGAACCCACCTAACGGGCGCCTACACCTTAGCCACTTTCCGCTACTTAGCGGGAAAGCTATGGGATCGCCTACGAGCGTAGCCTACTGGCAGATAATGTTTAGCCGTCAAAAAATTGTCTCGCTCGCTCGCTAGTTATAGCTCGATATGCTGTGCTATTCGTTCGCGTACGCACACCAACTTGTGAAAGAATAAGAAGCATAAAAATTTCACAAAACTGAAACCCGACTACGGAAAGCTAACTGAAAAAAAATACAGTTTTTTGTCCATACGAAATGAAGACCATGTCACCCAAAGCATAATTGAGGCATTCCACGAGCTGTCCTGTACAAACGCGTGTATATCTCTGTTTATAGAGTTATGGCGCTATAGGTTCAGCGAAGTGAAGCGAACATAGTTTTTGAAACAATATAATGCGTCTGTTTATAATAATATGGTTTCAAAAAAATACGAATAGTAATCTTGAGGCTTTTCTGCAGGGAAATCAGTGATTCGAAACACGATTAAGCAATTTTCACTCGATAGAAAAATATCACGAACATAAGTCTAAAACATATTAAATTTCACTTAAAACATTCGTAGCAAATTATGCACAATAGCTAAACATATTAACATTGGTTCTAAAAATCGGCAATATCATGTTTGAGGGAACTTAGTGATTACTTTTTTATTTATTTATACGCACAAAAAAATTTAAATTAAAAAACATGATATCCGCGCTTCCAAACACGCACTTCCATCTCGCTCACGCTTATGCTCAGCGAGAGGGAGAGAAGACAATGATACTATAGCGCCTTATCTTTGCAATTTTAATTGGAATATTAATATTCTGACCATAATTTGACTCTACGTATTGCCGCAGAAAAAGAAACTCCAAAACAACGGGACAACGGTGGAGGACTTTTCAGTGGAATGTTCCAATTTTGAATCACTTGACAGCTCTAAATGAGACGGCTCAAAACCGGTTCACTACGAGTATCTTATGCGCTACGGTGGAGTACACGTAAATACAAAAACATAGAGTGCAAACTCATATCCTTTCCTTTTGCATCTGCGGTAGTCGGACGCTGCCAGCCTTCTGGGCACCATAGCCAACGACGGCGACCTGGGGGGCATTTACTTTTTATAGTTTTAGTTTATAATATAGGTTTAGTTTAGTTTTATTTATTTATAAATATTATTATATACCGTTTCATTATTATAGCCTATATTTTGCAGATTTATTTACCTGCTGATTAATTTCATAAAACTGGCGTACAGACTCCCGTTAAGCACATTGAAATTCATTTGGAATGTGATATCTGTGTGTTAGATTGACCCCTGGCACTGAATAGGCGGTGCCGTTCCAGCTACTCGACCCTGTGCTTAAACTATGTACCTACATACAAGGTTTTTGCAGATTTTCAGGAAATGTTTGCGATTAAGCGAAATTGCGAAAGGTCAACTCTCAAAGCTCCTTAATTAATAAAAAAAATACTATTTTTGTAACTGAATCATAGGTATAATATAATATAACTACATAAATAAAAACCCCTTTGGCCGCCTTTCTGGTCTGTTTGCCTTTCGGGCATCTGAAGCTACCTAACGAACCTAACCTAACCTTTTCTATCCACTTGCCACCTAAACTATTGTACAGTCGCCATCACATACATCGGAGCAAACAAGCACGTCACAAACATCGGAACACACCTCTATTTTCAAGGCATTAGGGTGCATGTGCCGATATTTTTGAACACCTATAGTGTACCCATGTATGTGACGGCGACTGTACGTAACTAGTTTCGTAGCAAGAAAAAATATTCTTCACACGTAACCTGGTTACGAAGCGTAAGTTTCGTAAGCGGCCGGAGGGATAAAAACACCATCGACACAACACATAATGCTCAGAAGCATTTCGAAAGACATGACTTTCGATTAAGAAAACTGCACTCAAATCGGGCCATCCGTTTGGGAGCTACGATGCCACAGACAGACAAACACATGGTATAACCATAATGCCCTCGTTTACGTCTGGGTTTAAAAAATAACTGCTCATAATACATAACGCTCTACTTGAAACAAAAGGTGGTCTTATTGATAAAGAACTATTTCTTTCTTTAAGTTTGGTCATTCTGATTGTGTTAACTATGAAAACGCCATAGTCACATGACCACGCTTAGGTATTCTGTCGCCGAATATGTCTCTACATAAACGAGAACAAAATCAAAATCCTCCGCTTTTGACGTCGGGCTTCTAATAATCAAGCATGCTTTAAAGTCTCCCATCACATTGCGTAACAGTGTAACTATTGATGTAAGTATTAATTACTTTACCAGCTGGAAAGGCGCGGTGCTGTGTAGTGAATCTCCCCATTGTTCGGGCGTGCTACGATCATCATGGACCGAATTGGGTCGGACTCAACATAATATCATATGTTTGGCCACGTTATACTGTTGAAATCATTCAGGTTTGTTCAACAATATCCATTACCTTAAACTGAGGAACTGGGAAACTATATTAAGAAACAAAGGGGCTACTGTGATCCTTTAGAATGTAGTACTATTTGAAATTAGTTAGATTTAATCTAGTAGATAGTAAGATGGTATATTCATATTAACACTGGCACAGTGGACGCAAATATCACAACAATAATATTTTAAGGAAAAAGCCACCCCTTGAATCAAGTTCCTATCCTAACCCTAAAAAGTTTACCTTTAAAAACATTGTAATATTTAAGTAGGGATCTGTTTTGGCACGTTAAGTTATTTGACAGAGAACCAAACTCGTCGACATAGCTTACTAATATGGTGACATATTAGTAAGCCGAGGCAGTGGCTCGGCCATATTAGCCGAAGACCCAATAACCGGTAAAAGTGTACTTGAGTGAGGGCCGCGATTCGCGAATCGGCAAACGTATTGTACCTAGGCAAACGTAGCGTCTAGCCCTCAAACAATATTATCAAACGCTCGCTGCGAGCGGGGCCATAAAATATGCGAACGGGATACATCTGTGTTGCGGTCTCTGTTGCACTAATCTGCCATGATTGGTGTGACAGAGAGCGCAACAGAGAGGTCCCGTTCCCACGTTTCATAGTACATATATGGTATAGGTAGAGTGACGATATTCGCAGGGTGGACGGCACGAGCTGGATGAAACTAGCCGCGGATGGAGCTCAGTTGCGTGTAGTTGGAGTATCCTATGATTCCTATGCCCAACAGTGGACTAGAATAGCCGTATAAATGATGATTAAGTCATTTAAAGTTATCAGACCGGCTTAGTTAAATACTTTTAAAGGCTATAAAAAAACTAGGTTATATCCACCCGATAACAGTGGACTAGTGGCGTCTGTATTACTGCCCTGTTAGGCTTTTAGGCAGTTAATGGAAATAAAAATCCACACACAATACAAATATCCCTTATTACCAAAATGGTACACGAGCGAAAACACAACCAACTCAATCATAAACAATCAAACGAAAACAATTCCGACGAAACGTATTTAAAAAGTATTTTTGTACTCGACGATTAAAATATGTGTATTAAGATTTCATAGAGAATACTGCAACGTCACTCTTTTCATAGTTGTAGTCCATGTTACTGTCGAAACAATCGAAATAACTACTTTTCGATACGCTCCAGACAACTAAAATAAATTCGACCAATCACGTGGCTGCTTTACTGAACTGTAATGAATTGGACCAATAGAATCGCTTTGATGTCGTACGCTCGTTGATGTCTTTTAAGATATCAACAAGCGTACGAGCGATGACCTGCACTTCGTTTCAACAGTATCGAGTTTGTTTAATTAGTTCAGTTGACTCGTAGAAAATTAATTTTAATGAACTCGTACAAAAAGTATTGTTCACAATAGTGTTATAATCACGCTTTTTAATCTCGTACCTTACTTAGGCCACTCAGCAAGCTTCGTGGCCTAAACACGGTACTCGACTAAAAAGCTCTCTATTATAACACGATTGTGAAAAATACTATTTTAATTGAACACTAATAGAGGAACTACTACGATGCAAAGCAATCGCATAAGTATTGGAAAAGTACCCCGTAGTGTTTACCTCCGTCAACAAAATGACTAGTGGGAGTTTATGTAAAAATGCTTTTAGTGTTATTGTTATTGAATAATATCGAGTGCAGAGATACTTCAGATCTAATTTTAGTTTTATGTTTCAAGTATTTATTCGATTGGATCTCTTTATTCTTACCTATAAGTCAACAGAATTTGAAAGTGTGTTATCTTTATGCGTCTAGAAGTAATAGTAAATAGTTGAAGAGCGAGGTGGACCGTGCTCCGTGGATTCCGTACCTACCATTTTGTTACTTGTATAATGCTGTTATGTCAGAACACAGGTCGGAATCAAACAACGCTTGAAACTCCTACGGTCAGGAGCAAATTATTGCATCTAAAACCGCAGCACCGCCCTTATTAATTAAACGTGTTTTTTTGGAGAGATATTTCGCCCCGGGGTTGTTTATTGTGTGGACAACATCGGAGTTTGTGATCACGACAAGGAGTTGATGTGTTTGCGCAATCGAGTGGGCCACGAGGAGCTCTCTATCAGCAAGGCCAGTTCTTCAGAGTACAGCCTAAGGAAGACCGAGGATCTACCAAGTAAGCCCCTAGATTAAGGCAAAGTCAAGTCTTACGTTTTTGATCGGCGAAAGTATCGCAATTCATTCCCGCCCCGCCTTCGATTACGTTTAATTTTTGAGTAATCACCCGCACCTATTTAAATTGATAAGATATATTTGAGACCAAGATTGGCAGTAGTTTTACGAGCCAGTGGCTCAATCATTTAATGGTAATAATATAGATAATTGAGAATCCAATACACTACATTGCAAATACAAAACATTATTTCGATTGATTAGGTAATATCCAGAGTAAGAGAGGCAAGGCACTGCGGAATGTCATCTTGCTAATACTTGAGCAGTACTACTATACCCTGGGAGGTACCTTACAGAATATCGCAGCCATAATAACACCAGTACTTGCCGCCTTGCGGGTATTTGGGGTAGTGTTCCTGGTAGTAAGGTCGCTAGAGTTTTTCATGATTCATGATAGGTAAGTAGGTAGTAGGTAATTGAAAATATCATCATATAAAATCGGGCATGTAATACAAGACAAAATACTCTTTGCACACTGAATGTAATGAAATCATAGATTTTTTATATACCTAACCAACCTATGGTTTTATATATATAATCCAAAATCACTTAATCGGATTTGGAACATATTGTATTTCATCATCATCATCATCATCATATCAGCCGAAAGAGGTCCACTGCTGGACATAGGCCTCCCCCAAAGAGTTCCAAAGTGACCGTGGTGGGTGACACTTTGGATTGTATTTAATGAAATTATATTTGAATAACGTTCATCATAATTATTATGTTGTGTACATTATTAGGGTAATCAAAACCTAAACGGACGGACTAATGCGACGACGACAACAAGCAACGGATAATAAGCAAACCGAACGTTCATAATAAATACGTTGTTTTCTTCGAGCAAAGACCTTTCGCACGGCACTTTCGCTCGCGCGGCTCACTTCGAGACTACCTGTAATTAATTATACGACCGTTCGTCTCGGTTCACTAGCGGTGGAACAATTGATACGTTCTCACCTATACGGTAATTACTTAAATGGATAGATTAAAAAACTTAAGGAAGATGAAAATGCGCGTTAGAACGACTCTACGAACGAAAGTAGTATTTGGATTTTTTCGAAGCTAACACATACGATCTAACTATGTATTATGTCCTACCGTATCCTCGTGTGGTATTTGCCACTCGCTGCTACGCACGCCTAGTAACATGTCACTGGCGAGGGTGAGTGAAAACAAAAACCGGGATCGGAATAATATTTTATTTCCGGTCTAGTTTCTTTTTGGCCATCTAATTATTAAGGCGTAGATGAAGCTCAAATTACGAGAAAAAATTGCAGTGAGCATTACATACCTAACTCGAGAACTAAATTCGATGTGGAGGTATTTAGCTCGCAGGTAAGCTGAAACTTGCCATTCGACTAAGTAGGTATATATAATTCGCGAAACAGCGCCTTATTATAAAAAACCGGCCAAATGCGAGTTGGACTAGCGCACGAAGGGTTCCGTACTATTATCTATAAAAAACCGGCCAAGTGCGAGTTGGGCTCGCGCACAAAGGGTTCCGTACCATTATCTATAAAAACGGCAAAAAAATCACGTTTGTTGTATGGGAGCCCCCCTTAATAAAATGTTTTATTTTGTTTTTAGTATTTGTTGTTATAGCGGCAACAGAAATACAAAATCTGTGAAAATTTCAACTCTCTAGCTATCACGGTTCTTGAGATACAGCCTGGTGACAGATTATCAATAAAAAAGGGCAAAAAAATCACGTTTTTTGTATGGGAACCCCATTAAAAAAAAAAAAAAATTATTTGTTGTTATAGCGGCAGCAGAAATATATAATCTGCGAAAATTTCAACTCTCTAGCTATCACGGTTCTTGAGATACAGCCTGGTGACAGACAGACGAACGGACGGACGGACGGACGGACAGCGAAGTCTTAGTAATAGGGTCCCGTTTTGCTCTTTGAGTACGGAACCCTAATAAACAAACATCGGGGTTTTCGGAGCGGGAACGTTTGACATTAGCCAAAGAGTAGGTATTTACTTAAAAACAGATCGTACCCTAGTAGGTTTCTACGGAATGAATAATGGATTGAAAAATAAATAAAGATTAATCATACATATAGGTATATATTTTATATTGGTCATTCATTATCAACCTCTTCAGTTAAGTCTATTCATTTATAAGAAAATGCTTCATAGATATCGAGCGTCAAGATTGACATTGTATTAGACACCTATTGTCAACCGTTACCCTTGCTTGTCTAGTAGATAAACTTATATGCAATTGTATTTTAAAAAACTGTAAATAATCAGTCAACACAAATATGCCTCCGAGAAAAAAAACTCGTTACGAGTTTATGCGTTCGTGGATAGAAAATAATCCAGAGATAGAGGTTCGAGATTCTTTATTATTTTGCACCAAGTGCAATGTGAGCTTCGCTCAAACGAAATCTAGTGTAACGCGACATGTCGCATCTAATAAACATACAGGTATGAAATATGATTTCAATAGTGAGCTCTTGAAATTTGTTGTGGGCTGTAATATACCATGGACGCAGGTAAACAATCCGATATTTAAAGATTTTATCGAAAATTGTGTTACCGGTAAATTTGGAAAAACTGCAAAAGTTCCTTCGGAATGTCAACTGCGACGGGAATATTTAAATAAAGCTTACGATGAAAAAATGAATAAAATACGGAGCGAGCTAAAAAATTAATATATATATATGTGAGTGTTGACGAAACCACGGATGATTATGGTCGTCAAATAGCTAACGTAATAGTGGGAGCATTACGTGTGATCACATTGGCACTCAACACTTGATATCCAGTAAACGGTTAGACAGCACGAACAATGTATCAATATCCAATACGGTCACAAGTGCTCTTGATGAATTATGGGGTGCTAACCATAATAATCACAATAAAGTACTTTTACTTTTAACTGACGGTGTGGGCTACATGCTAAAGGCTGGAAGAAATTTAAAATGTATTTTTCCCAATCTTTTGCACGTCACATGTTTGGCTCATGGTTTAAATAGAGTGGCTGAACTAGTAAGAAAACTTTATCCAGATGTGAATGATTTAATCGCAAATGTTAAGAAGACATTTTTGAAATCTCCTAAAATAATACAAAAGTTTAAAGAAATGCTCCCCGGAGTGCCTTTACCACCTCGACCAACAATTATTCGGTGGGGAACCTGGATAGAAGCTGCAACGTATTACAGCAAACATTACGATGAAGTGAAACGTGTTCTAAATACATTCAGTCCCACCGAAGCCCAGAGTATTAAAAAGGCAAAAAGAGCGTTTGGAAATGCAAATATAAAAAGCGACTTAAATTTCATAGCAAATCATTTGATGACTATCCCAAATGCTATTAAAAAACTACAGGATGCGAAGCTGTCCATCAGCGATAGTTTAAAAATAGTTCATGAAACCTATAGAGATGTTTCCAAATTAAACATGAGCGTAAAAGGAAAACAGATTTATGATAAACTGAAGTTGGTGTTAAAGAAGAATTCTGGCTATAGCACACTAAAAATTATAAATGAGTTGGTACAAGGCAAAGAAATAGAACTTCAATCTCAAACTTCTCGTGCATCAATTGATTCCTACAAAAAATTTAAATATGCACCTATTACAACTGTCGACGTGGAAAGATCATTTAGCTCCTTGAAATGGATATTTACAGCAAGACGCCGTAGATTAACTGTCCCAAATATAGAAAAAATATTAATAGTTTATTCTGAAAATCGTGTCAACTATTCAATTTACAGCAGGTAATTAATTAAAGTTATTTTTATTGTTACCTTATAAGTTATAAGACTTTTACGGAAATTAAAATAAAACTTTGTCACAGATTGTATACAACTCACAGAGAGGTAGTTATTCATTAGGCATAATAAGATATTTTCTTAGACTAACATATCTGTTTATCTCTACTCTTTCTCAAATCATTCCCGCTCCGAAAACCCCGACGTCTGCTAATAAAGCATGAATGTGTAATAGGAATGCTATTTTGTTTGAAAAATTCTCATTTAAATCATAATTATTATTTTCTTTATATTTTACCGGTCACGTTCTAGTCGTACATACTAATTTATACAACAAAGGGGGCAATCAATGGTTACTCGCGTCCGCAGGAAGATTTACCCTCAGTTTCCCTGCACGTGTCCCCCGGGTGGTGCTAAAGAGTAATCAGCTTCTGGCTGCTGCACTGCTTATTCTCGCAGCGACATACAGTTTCTAACCCACAATGGTCTAAAATTCTAAATATAAGTTTGTAAAGTATTTTTTTTTGTAAAGAACTGTATCCATGCATTACGAATAAATAAATAAATTTATATAACATGAACCCGACAGACGGAACTTTGCTCGCCGTTGTGAGTAAAAACCCGGAGATCGAATTTTCCCGCAAATTAGATCTACATAGCCGTTTGGGGAATGTATTTACAAACAAATAAATACCAATGTCAATGCTAATGTGTTTACCAATATCTTGTGTTCAATAAAGTATTTACATACATGAATAAAAGGTACTTAATAAATATAAATTTAATAATCAAGAATAAATAGGAGAGAATTAGAGGAACGAGAAGAAAAATAGGAAGATTTGGATGCGAAGACGGCTGCGGAATACCCACCATAGAACACTAGATTCCTCTTCTTTTTTTATGATATTGTATGATTTAATATTGTATTATTTAACGCAATAAACTATTAGTCATCATCATCATCAGAATAAATTAATTGACATGAAGTCATCAAGTCATACAAAGTTGAATTCACAAAAAGAAAGTAGGTAATATATACTGTTATATGAAGTATACTTGTTCATATTAATGAATCGGCAAGGTGAAAATAACTAAAAATAAATAGATTACATTTATTTATTTCAATTTGAAAATTTACATGACATTTCATAAAATTAAAAAAGTGTATAAGGATAAAAAACAATAATAATTAATAGTCAATCAACATACAATAGGGAACTTGCATCTTAATATTTTATTACGAAAAACAAAAGTATAATCCAGCATTAAAACAACTGTAGCATTAAAACTTTGTTATGATTTATTTTTCTGATGTTATATGCATTTGAAATCTGCGCGCGCCGGCACCCCCCGAAAACGCTCTATACTAAACGGGCTTATGCTATGACGTCACAGCATAGCCTTTACTATGGAGTAAGTCATTAATTTGCGATTATCTCCACAAAATTTACGTTTAAGTCTATACTTGTCATACAAAATATCATTTCTAATTTAATATTCTATGTAACAGTTACGTTATTTTATCGAAAAAATAAAAAATAAATATTCGTCATTTTAACGTTAGGTAAAACTAATAAAAAATTTTTTTTCTTTTTTTTTCTTTTGTTTGATATCTCTACGTATATCCGCATCGATTAAGTGCAATTTATTTGAAATTGAAGTCCCATGCAAGTTCCCCATTCAAAATGAAAACAAATATACTAATAATAAGGCAATAAGAACAATTTAAATGATGTTAGTATGGTACAATGTCAATATCAGTCAGTATTAATAATAGCTAGGCCATCCTAGATTTAAATTGACAGAAGTCAAAAAATAATAATTACCTATATGCAATATTCATAATAAAATAATTGAAAAATTCCTTTGCCCGGCATGTCGTGTTTGGATTTAATATAAATAAAAAATCTGGGCGCTGTTTTAATTCGCGACCCGGTAGTCGTAAGTGTAGTATAAATTTCTGTACAATTACCTTAGCGTGCGTTAGTGGAAGACCACGAGATTTTGCCATAAAGAATAATATATAGCCTACATAATTATTATTATGATAACGTGTATATCCGTATGTATGGCGTATGTCACGCATTGCTGTAAATAGTAGGCTGGTCGTAAATATGACGTCACGCCTTCAAACGTGATACCTACTCAACTTAACTATCTTCAGCTAATGTAAATTACTCACGATACTCAAGTATGGTTAAAATACAAACAGTGCCAATGATCATTATAATTTTAGCCTGTGAAAGAAAGAAAGAAAGAATACATTTATTTACTACACAAAAGACACACAGAGACAAAGGGAGTAGGCATACATTACAATTTAACACATATTGTGTGTGTCTTCGCGGCAGTGAATAGGTCGCTGTCTCAGCATTATGCCGAGGTGTCAGACAGACACCTACAGCGCTGATTTTCAGACAGCACCGTACGTGACCCACGGAAAGCAACACAACATAAGACCATTGATAAACACATAATTACACATAATAAATAATAAATGTAATAAATTTGTAAAATATGTACCAGTAGCCAAATGGGATAGAAAGAAAAACACAAAGCACAAAACGCGACACGGTTGGGATAGGAAAGTGCTGGATGGGTTAGGAATGGGTTTGGGATTTCTGGAACTGTGAACGCCACTGTTGAGTTAGGGCCTCTTTTCATCGACGACTTACGACTGACGATGACGGTGCTATTTTTGCAGAGCTTTATAAGCTAACCTACAATTTTCCATATAAGTGATAGGTACATATCTTTATTCAGGAGTTGCTCGCTATTTTTACGTTGTCAATGTCAAACGAAGACAATTTTTTTTGTCTGAATCATCAACCCTGTTTGGCATTGTTAAGCGGCCACAAATCCGTTATCCAGCAGAGTCAAAATATCTCATTCGCATTTATTGTAACCCTTAATTTGGCAGTGTCCAGCCGGCTGTACAAAGTTCTTTTTTTTCTGACCAGAATCGTTGGGACTGATCGCGTCACCAAGGCTTGAACTATGGCCCTTCGTTCGTTTTTGACATGGTTTTAATGAAAAAATATATTTACCGTGTTATTTTTGAGCTATTTTGGCGAAGACTTTGAATAAATAAAATCGCTGAAGATATTCGTAATATAACATTGTAAGTATAAGTAAATACGGGTATGACGCTGTTTCACTTATAAAAGTAATAAACAGAGTTACCAAATGGAACCATCTACTTTCGAGAAAATGTAAACATAATAACAAAGGCCGAATATTATTAGAAGCTTTTCTCAGAATTTCCACATGATCGAACGTAAACATGGCCGCAGTGAAAGGACGAGTCCTTTTGACCCTTCACAAGTATTCCTTTCATAAGATGTACCGAAACACGCTTTCTTATTAAGTTTCAAGTTCATTGGTTCGCAGTTCTTTGATGGTTTAACATTGTGGCGTAATTGGACGGTTGGTTTTAAGATAAGTTTTAATATGTATGTCAGTTTTAAGGTAGACGTCTCAAGCAAAAGCTCGAACGTTCGATTAGACTTTTTAGCGATATAAAAAAATACAATTAAAATTGTTATGAATTCAAAGCTTGATGAAACATTTTATTTTTATATTTAACACTCCTATATATTAAATACAAAATGTTTTTAATTAAGTACCTACTAAGTTTAGTTTTAAGGGTTTGTAAATATGACTTTAAGTAGGTCGCTTTTTAATTTTTTGTGTATATATTTTTTTATTTATTACTTGAAAACCTAAAATGTAATTACTCATAGATAAACACCGCTAAAAACTCTGAATCGAAAGGTACGAGGTAGAATCAGCTTAATGTTAATTACTTCTCTATAGTTTTAAGTCACACCTATCCGTAAAGTAGAAGTTACCGCACACTTACACGTGCAGAAAACCCCCCTTCTCGACCAAAGGTAGACGTACAATTTCGTATTCACCAAGGGCAGTAATAAAAAAGCGTCAGATCGCATATTTATCGCCTTTTCCATCGGCTCGGTTGTGAAATACGTGTTATCTGAGACGTGCTTTGTTTTACCGCCCTAGGTAACTAACATCAGTTAGGTACTCTAACATTAGGTAGGTACCTACTCTAAAACTTGTGACGTACCTACGTTTTCTTCTAGTCCAGAATATTACAACAAATATTATATAATCGTTATTGCAATGTTATATCATAAAGTAAGTGAAGAGTGACTTACTTACACATTACAAGTAAAAATAAGTTGCTCTTTCTCATAGAAGTAATACTTAAATAAGATATTGACTTAAAACTAGTTTGACTAGTGTCCTCATATCTATCGTGGAGTGATGTTTCCTAGCTAAATTGCTGCTATATGCAGTCCAGACACTCATTGACTCACAGATTTCTCGTCCTCTATTGCACTAAACCTGCTTTTAAAGCACTCTTCACTGGCTCAAGGTAAAACTGAGAGTGAATCAGATTTAACTGTTGATTATTACACGTGTCCATGTTTAATTGTATCACTTGTATCAAAAAAATCTTTGAATAATAAATTAGGGCTTTACCAGTCAATCATTCCATCTAAACTTGTATTAGTTTGGTTCAAGTATATTCATAGAAATCAGAAATCTGAAATTTGTTTGCTCAGATACAGTCAGAGGGTGTGAACCATTACAACATATTTAATTTCACGACTATTATTTAACAATCACATTATAAAAATTCGAATGTCAAATGTTATGAATAAATTGGAATAATACAATATTAATAAAACTAATTGAATAATTTAAATATATTCATTAATCATTATTATTATTTTTATTAGATAAGAGGTTCATAAAATTAACATAGATTTCTTTAATTAAGCTTTGACTCTATAAAAACAACGGTATGAGCCAGTTTGTGAGGCTACGTTTAAAAACGTTCGCTTCGAGCACTTTCAAGTTTACAAGGAAACAACGAAATATTCACAATATCCTGCACGTCTTAAATTAAACTTTAAGAGTGTCTTTATTCATTTGGTCAAATTAGGGTACTTAGGCCGCGTTTTACGACATTATTAACTATTCATCAATTATTTAAACAAAACACCGACTTATCTGATTTTAAAACGTAATAACAAGATTATAAACAGCCAATGCCGTGGGCACAAACGTTTAATAAAAAATAAAGCGGCCGAGTCATTTATAAAATAAAATAGAATGTCGCACAATAGCTCCATTAAACCACCCCATATCGATACAAGCATGCCAGCTGGTGCATCTAAGCTTTTAATAAAATAATATTGACGCTAAAATAGATACATCTATAGAAAATGCTTTTTGACATGTGTCACTTCATATTTTGATGTTATTGTTAAAAAAAAGTAAAATCAATGTCGTACGTATTCATTATTATTATTTATTTATTTCAGACAACAACGGTCCACACATACCTACACATTAAAATAAGTACAATATTCACAATAAAATCAATTTAAAATAATCATTAAAATAATATAAAATGTCAAAAAAGAGAATTAAAATAAATAAATTAGATACAAAGTCGACGAAGAAGAACTAAACAAAAAGGTGCAGGCTATTTTATATTCCTGTGTATATGAATCTGCATGCCGTGAGTCATATACGGGCAATCGAACCTTGCAGAAATCATATGCAGGATGATGTTGGGACTAGCACGCACTCTGCAGAGCAAGGACGCGCACCGCTTGCGCAGAGTGGTGAAGAAGCATGCGGTGCGCGCCTCCGCGAACATTAATGACATGACACACTAATACGAGACAAAAAAAATCAAAAGAAAAAGTAAATCTGTGCCGTATCACGAAATGGGCCCAACTCAGCATGATGCTTTGCAAGGTTCGCAGTATGCGCTTCCAATGGCGGAAAAATAGTTCCCCAGTAATTTAGTTTGTTTGCGTTTTTGTTTTGTTTTGACGACCGGTTAGCCTAGTGGGTAGTGACCCTACCTACGAATTCATAATTCATTTATTGCATAGTTATCATGTGTTATAAAATAGGTGTTACATTAGGGTTGGTTCACACATGAACGTTAGGGCACAGCAAAGTATTCCTTAAAATTAAAGCTACAACTAAGAGTCATACACATATATTAAATTAACCGCATTCTGACCCTTATGTTCGAAGCAACAGGTCCTGGGTTCGAATTCCGGTAAGGGCATTTCTTTGTGTCATGAGCTCGAATATTTTATTTTGTTCCTGTGTCATGGATATTTTCTATGTATTTCATTATTTATTTACCTATTTCAGTATGTTTATCGTCGTCTAGCACCCATAGTACAAGCTTTGCTTAATTTGGGACTAGGTCGAAGATTTATTTAATTGTATGGCATACATTATTTGGCCTTTGAGTTGGTCAAAGATTGTGTCGCAATATTTTTTTATGATTAATTATTTTTTCCATGTGGGATATTGTTTTGCTTCTTATATGCAGCAGAATAAAATCATTTGTTTTTAATATAAGTAATTTATAGATATGGACAAAAACAAGTTTACTTGCTATAAATATTTAAATTGTTGGACTTTGGGCATGTTAGCAAAATATGAAATGTCCATTTATTTTCCGACCTTACCTTATCAGAAATTCATCACTATCCTCATAACGTTATTCCCGGTTGTGCCCTAAAGGAGCCCGGGGTCCGCTTCGGCACCTTATCCCAAGATTTGGCATAGGCACTAGTTTTACGAAAGCTACTGCCATCTGACCTTTCAACTCAGAGCGAAAACCTTATTGGGATTAGACCGGTTCCCTCACGATGTTTTCCTTCATCGAAAATTGTATGTTTCGTATATATGTTTTTTTTAAACGCAGTGTTACGGGCTGGGGTTTGAACCCACGACCTAGAGATTGAAAGTTACGGGCCTCACCGCTCGACTATAGTGGCTTCTCCGAAACATCATCCCTGTCCTTATCATAAACACCATCACTAATTTAAACTAAATAAACTGAATATAGTTACCAAGAGAACTTCCCAGACGCGAGTCCGTGACTCACCATCTCCAAGCCACTCTCATTAGTCCCGCGGGAACATAAGGCTCGCGTGATAAGATAACCAACTAATAAAACCGATCTATCGGAGTCTCCCTAAGGCCAATGTAGTTCCACAAAACATAGATACTTTTTAATAATAGCGCCACAGTGTATTTATTTGCTAAATCAGTACCTTAGCCGGGTCATATACAGTCCGAAAACAAAAGTCGTCTTTCCTGTGGCCACTAGTTAAGGGCTTACTTGCATATTTAATATGTTTTTATCGCATAGAATTATAGAAGAAGAGACGCTGTTTATGCGGATACAAAGTGTAACAAAAAAATAGCTTTATGACCCTTTACTTTGGCACTAACCATGGACGGAGAGGAGAGACGCTAATCTAAATCTATGACCCAACCGGATTAGATCATAGTCTTTAAGGACAGAACGTTAACATTGTAATAAACCTGATGCTCTTTAGGTAATACTGCGGTGTCTAGCTGTGTGAAACCTACTAGCACAATTATACTTTTTTTACCACCGATTAAAACCTTTTTAATTGAGTATAAAATACTGGCCAAAAATATTAGACAGTCTGATCTGAAGAAAAAAAAAAGTTGGTTTTAAAAATATATGTCAGTCATTGTTCCGATTGCAAAACGAACGTTACCCGAGAAGAATTTCGTGTGATGATTTAAACGACTACAAGAGAGGTTTAACATTTAAACAATCTCACGAAACTTTTGGGGAATCTGCTCCTTCATTACCCACTGTCTGTTTTTGGTTTCGAGAATGTAATCGAGGTAGAGAGTCCGCCAAAGACGAAGCCAGGCCCGGGAGGCTTTGACCGCGGTGACTGATGAAAATGTCATCAAAGTGGAGTGGCTAATTATAGAAAAGCGGAACATTACACAAAGGGAGATATAGGTTGAACTTAAGATTTGATCACAAGATGTTTCCAATATTTTAAATGATCACCCGAAAGTAATGAAGGTTTGTTCGCGATGGATACCCCATTTGCTTACTGAAGAGCAAAAAACCCGCTGGGTAGATTGGTGCAAATAATTGCCTGAAAATTTTGATAGCGGCAGAACCCAGCAAGTGTCCTACGTCCTGACAAATGAAGAATCGTAGATACATAGCTACGACCCATTTACGAAGCAGCAGTTAACGCAATGGGTGTTCAAAGAAGATACTTTGCCTACGAAAGTTGTTCGTGGAAGGAGAGTTAACAAAAAAACTATAGCCGTTTTTTTTCGACGCAGTGGTTCTATGGCAGTAATTCCTCTCGAAGACAGAAGAACTGTCACTAGTCAGTGGTATACGGAAGTATGCCTGCCTCAAGCCTTTGAGCAGCTCGGCGAAGACCATCCAAGGAGCGGTACCCGCGGCAAACTTTTTCACCAGAATGATGCCCCCGCTCACACTGCTGCTCGGACCCTCGATTTTTTGCATACTTCCGGTGTTCAATTATTGCCGCACCCACCATACATACAGCCTCGATCCGGTCCCGTGCGATTTTTTTTTGTTTCCCACCGTAAAAAAAAAATTGCGAGGGCGAAGTTTCAACAACCCAAATGACGCAGTTGACGAATTTAGGCGTACATTTTTCGACATTCCGCAAGATCGATTTTTTCTTTTTTTGACAGCTTTTTGGAACGAATGCTAATAGTATTTTTCACAATCGTGTTATAATAGAGAGCTTTTTAGTCGAGTACCGTGTTTAGGCCACGAAGCTTGCTGAGTGGCCTAAGTAAGGTACGAGATTAAAAAGCTTGATTATAACACTATTGTGAACAATATTTTTTGTACGAGTTCATTAAAATTAATTTTCTACGAGTCAACTGAACTAATTAAACAAACTCGATACTGTTGAAACGAAGTGCAGCTCATCGCTCGTACGCTTGTTGATATCTTAAAAGACATCAACGAGTGTACGACATCAAAGCGATTCTATTGGTCCAATTCATTACAGTTCAGTAAAGCAGCCACGTGATTGGTCGAATTTATTTTAGTTGTCTGGAGCGTATCGAAAAGTAGTTAATTCGATTGTTTCGACAGTAACATGGACTACAACTATGAAAAGAGTGACGTTGCAGTATTCTCTATGAAATCTTAATACACATATTTTAATCGTCGAGTACAAAAAGTATATTTTGAGAATGCTATCGTGAATGTATGTGTTCATAATTTGGTAATGAAAATTTAATTATAAGTGTACAGTCACCAGCCAAAGCTTGCAAAAATATCCGGCACAATCCTTATGACCCTAGAAATAGAGCCTTGTCAGATATTTATGCGCTCTTTGTTATAGCAGAAATGAATGCTGGTGACTGTACCTATAACTGCAAACTCCTTATTTATATTTAGAGCAACAAAGCATTTATAAAATATATGTTCATATCTGACCAAAAAAACGAAATGTTATTATTACATACTAGCTTTTGCCCGCGACTTCGTCCGCGCGGAACTCGTTTATATCGTAACTTTCTCCCCCCTTTTCACCCCCTTAGGTGATGAATTTCCAGATAAAAACTATCTTTAGTAAGGACTCTTTGGGAAGGCCCCGGAATTCAAAGTATCTCTATACCAAATTTCATCTCAATCTGTTCAGCGGTTTAAGCATGAAAAGGTAACAGACAGACAGAGTTACTTTCGCATTTGTAATATTAGTATGGATTGTATGAAGGAAAGGGTATCGATGCATGTAGGCTTCTTTCAGTATTATTTTGCATATTTTCATATCACACGGCCGTGAGGACCTTTTCTACTAAACCGTAGAATTAAATTAACTGACTTGTAATTTAAACATTTTATATGTTACATCTAATAGTTTTCAAAATAGCCATAATCAAACGTCTTTTTTACCCCGTTTTAGAAAACATCTTCAAAACTAAGGGCGCCATAAGGTACCTTTACCCTTGGAACGTCAATTTACTTATGTAATGTTAATGTTCCTATTCCCCAGGACTCCCAACTACCGCTATACCGTAAATGGGTTCCATCCAAATTTTCACCCCCAATTGTCCCCCTTAGGGGATGATTTCTGGAATAGAAACTATTATATGTCCTTTTCCAGGACTCAAACTATCGTTCAACCAAATTTTATCAAAATGTATCACAAACAAATTTCCACCTCCAATAAAACTATCCTATGTCCTTCCTTATCTATCGCTATACCGTAAATGGGTTCAATCCAAATGTTCATCCACCATTTCTCACCCCCTTAGGGGATGATTTCCTCCTTTTATGTGTTCCGGAATAAAAAAAAATCTATGTTCTTTCCTAGGACTCTACCTCTCTCTATACCAAATTTCATCTAAATGGGTTCTATCCAAATCTTCAACCCTCATTTCACCACCTCAGGAAATGATTTTTCGGGATAAAAACTGTGCAATGTCCTTCCCTAGAACTCCTTCTATCTATTTACCAAATTTCATCTAAATGGGTTTTATCCAAATTTTCACCCCCTATTTTATCCCTGAGAGGATGATTTTTGGGATTAAAATTATCCGTTGTCATATTCCGGGACTCAAACTATCTTTCAACCAAATTTCATCAAAATGGGTCTCAAACAAATTTTTACCCCCAATTACACACCCTTATGGGATGATTTTCAGGAGTAAACTATCCTATGTCCTTCCCCAAGACTCCAACTCGCTATACCGTAAATGGGTTCCATCCAAATTTTCATACCCCATTTCACCCCCTTAGGAGATGATTTCTGGACTTAAATTATGTTAAGTCCTTCCCCAGGACTCTGAACTATCTCCATACCAAATTTCATCGGTTCTATCCAAATTTTCACCCCTCATTTCACCCCCTCACGAGATGATTTAGGATAAAAACTATGCATTGTCCTTCCCTGGGACTCCTTCTATCTCTATACCAAATTTTAACTAAATGGGATTTATCCACATTTTCATCCCTATTTCATCCCCTTGGGGGATGATTTTCGGGATTCAAACTATCCATTGTCATCCTCCGGGACTCAAACTATATTTATACCAAATTTGATCTAAACGGAGTCCATCCAAAATTTCACCCCCCATTTCACCCCCTCAGGGAAAGATTTCCGGAATAAAAACTATCCAATGTTTTTCCCCAGAACTTAAACTACCTCTTAACCAAATTTCATCAAAATGGGTTACATCCAATTTTTCATCCCCCCATTTTACCCCCTAAAGGGAAGATTTTCGGGATGAAACCTATTCTTTAACCTTTTCCGGGACTCAAACTAATCATATACCAAATTTCATCTAAATCGGTGCAGCGGTTTAAGTAGCTCTATACAAATTTCCACCCCCCATTTCATCCCCTTAGGGGTTGATTTCCAGGATAAAAACTACCCTAAGTCCTTCCCCAGGACACAAACTATCTCTATGCCAAATTTCATCTTAATCGGTTTAGCCGTTTTCACGTGATGCGTGGTCACATAAACAGACAAACAGATAAACAGATAAACAGACAAACAGATAAACAGACAAACAGACAAAAATTCTAAAAACTGTTGGAACGTGTTCTGTTATCGATTCTAAGTATCCCTAGCCAATTCTTTTTCGAATATCTTCCATGTACAGACTTTCGACCCTCTTCAGCTTTATTATATGTATAGATTACTGTTACATAATATACTAGTCTGAAAAGGTTTGCGGACACTGGGCTCCTAATCATTATTTGAGGATAACAGTCGGAAGCTGGTACCGTAGCCTATGGACACTTATGACTCCACAAGAATCACAAGCGCGTTGCTGATCCTTTATTCACTTGAGGATTCGCTGCGTTGGCAGATAGAGGCATGCAGTCGTTGTACTGTTTTAGCTAATAACTACACATACTGTGTTAGCTGTGCCCCTCGTAGTTGCCCCCTTAGTTGGCTCTATTCTGTTCCATTGTTGTGAAGGGCCCTTCCCCTGCAACGTGACTATGACAAAGGGGTAGCCGGAGACAACAACTCTCGTCCAAATAGTCGTTTTATAATTGCGACTCCAAGGCGCTTACGTCTCTCTAGTTTTGAGTGGTTGTTAGATTAGAACGCATAGTAACGTATTTTCGGGGTGACAGTTAGTATGGTGTGATAATTAGGAGTCCGTTGAGATTTAACGACGTTTAATATTAAAGTATTTACTTTGATAGTGGTTGAGTCCGTTAGCGTTTAATTTATTTGATGGGTTATTTTCCTTTAGCTCGTTCTTATTGTTATGTCGTCCCCTGGATCATTCTTTGGAATAGTTTTCGATTATGCTTTTATATATAGAATAATAACTGTCCGCACTACGTCTACAAATTATATAATTTTAACGGCACACGATATTTGGGAAATTACAGCATCACGCAAAGTCATGAAGACCATCTTACAAACTTCGCTTATATTTAATGTTATTAAGATATTTTAATAGATACCTATGGGTTATCATTGTATTCAAAGCGTGTTAGTAGATTTTAGTGTTGTTATGACTATTTTCCCAAGAAACCGTGTTATAAATTATCTTTTGTATAATAAGTAAGACTGGATAACAACAAGGAGATTAATTGACATGTAGTAATATTGACCTTGATTATTGTAATGTTTATATTATATACCATGCGTAAGCGTATACTTAACGATGTATGAACCGATGATTTTTAATAATGATTATTATGAAGCAGGTCTTTCTACAAAACTAAATTAAAATGTTTTACACATCGAAATAGCTTAGCTATGAAACTCTGTGCCACTTGTCAAAACGTGGTTACCTTACCTTGTAACTTGCTGAAGTCATGACGGGTCGTGTCGCTGAGATAGTTTGCGAGATTGCACAGCGATATAACCCTGTGATGTCGTGGTTATATCGTTTGGACACATTAACTGGTGAATTAACCAGTCCACGTGACGATTACGTTATGACAAGGTTATATCCACAGATGTATAAGGAGATCGGACATGCCGGCCGATTTGTATTGAGTACGCCTGTCGCAAGTACATTAACCCACACAAAGCCCAAGTAATTGACAAGACAAAGCACGCACACATCTAAAACACACACACTTTTATACCTACGCTCTTATTGGACAATACATGCGCATTATTATATCAGGCATTTTGGGAAGAAACTTAATATTTATTATCTGCGATCAGCACGCGTGCACAGTATGGCAGAGTATGCCCATTGAGCTAACAACTGCGACGCGGCCACCGGCGGCTTGTCCTGTTCTACTCTCTAGTATTCTATGCTCTGAGGTTTTTTTTTTTTTTTTATTATCTTTATTTAAAGAGTTTTGTCAACATGACAATGTCACTCTATACTGCAACTTACTAACTATTACAAATTAAATAGGTACTTAACACTATGCACCCTAGCAGCCGGCGGTCATTTCCGTCTGCGTATGCCCACCAGAACCAAGCCATACAGAGCCTTGGCTTCCCTCGAAAGAGGGAAAGCCAACACCCTGTTACAGACATCCAGCTGCTTAAGGTATTCAGTAGCAACAGTAAATTTGCTTGGAGCTTTTTGCCGAGCCGAGCAATTTTGTTATAGTTTCGCCACCGTCACTCTTCGTCCACACCGCCCGCACAGCATTTACTAGAGAGTTCCTGAAAATGATCATGAAAATGTTCGTAGCGTTGTTTGATTCTATGCTTGCCTCTGTTCGTTGTTCAGTTGGACATATTTAAAAACGGTGACATGTAACTTGTGAATGCTCAAACTAAGTATATCAGTACCTTTAAATCTCCCAAAGTGACTCACTCTCTCATCTCTACTCATCATACGAGTACATTGCGCAAGATATATATATTCTTTGACCCGCAGCCTTACACTGCACCGCACTCAGAAGCGTGCTCGCAAAATACTTTAAAAAGCATTCTTATACATATTGCACAACACTCAGAAGCGTGCTCGCAAATACTTTGAAAAGCAGCCTTATACCTATTGCACGCCACTCAGAAGCGTGCTCGCAAAATACTTTGAAAAGCAGCCTTATACTGCAGCGCACTCAGAAGGGTGCTCGCTAGCCTCATTTAAATCAAATGAGAATGCAAATTTTATATCTCATATTTCCCTCAAAGTGAATTTTCGTATGTACATAGTGGAAATTAAATAAATTATAAATAAATGTTAATGAACAATCTTACTTACGTAGTAAATTAGGAAGGAATTAGAAGCGTGCAATTCTCCCGACTAAAGTTGAATAGTGTAGTGGACCTGGCGAGGAGATTCGCAGACTAGGAATGAGGAAAGCATCATTGGATGGCTTCCCCATTAAAAAAATTATAACTGATGAAAGGACATCAGACAGCAAAAAGGATAATTGTTTTGTATAAAACAGATTGCCAAGCTTTGCAGGATATAAAAAAAACCGACCAAATGCGAGTCGGACTCGCGCACGAAGGGTTCCGTACCATTATCTATAAATATTTATTTAATTCTGTTTTTTAGTATTTGTTGTTATATAGCGGCAACAGAAATACATCGCCTGTGAAAATTTCAACTGTGTTTTCTGTCACGGTTCATGAGATACAGCCTGGTGACAGACAGACAGACGGACGGACAGCGGAGTCTTAGTAATAGGTAGGGTCCCGTTTTACTCTTTGAGTACGGAACCCTAAGAAATAGTAAGCTCATAAGGCTTGTGTTATGGGTATTATTATAAATATTATTAGGTACTCACACAGAAAGATACCAAGACTCGGAAACAATTATTCATGTTCATCAACATTTGCCCATACCGGGATAAAACCTAGGACATCGGCATTGCAATTAATTCAGCGAGGAAATGCCGCCAGCATCCTCGATACAGTCCCTCTATTAGGGCCTTTTTAGGGTTCCGTAGCCGAATGGCAAAAAACGGAACCCTTATAGATTCGTCATGTCTGTCTGTCTGTCTGTCCGTCCGTATGTCACAGCCACTTTTTTCCGAAACTATAAGAGCTATACTGTTGAAACTTGGTAAGTAGATGTATTCTGTGAACCGCATTAAGATTTTCACACAAAAATCGAAAAAAAAAATTAGGTTTAGGGGTCCCCATACACAGAACTGAAACTGAATTTTTTTTTTCATCAAACTCATACGTGTGTGTTATCTATGGAAAGGTCTTAAAAAATGATATTAAGGTTTCTAATATCATTTTTTTCTAAACTGAATAGTTTGCGCGAGAGACACTTCCAAAGTGGTAAAATGTGTGTCCCCCCCCGCTGTAACTTCTAAAATAAGAGAATGATAAAACTAAAAAAAATATATGATGTACATTACCATGTAAACTTCCACCGAAAATTGGTTTGAACGAGATCTAATAAGTAGTTTTTTTTAATACGTCATAAATCGTAAACCCCAATTTATTTTACGGAACCCTTCATGTGCGAGTCCGACTCGCACTTGGACGCTTTTTTTAGATTTAACTTAGTTTTCATTTAATTTAGATAATGTTAATGTCAATTATCAACTGGTATATACTTTAGAAAATAAATGTACGTAATACGTTTTACTTGAGCGAATTATGTAACAATAGAGACACAATTTGAAAACATTAATAGTGACATAATTAGATAATCGCCGCCGCCTGACGCCGGCTTTGTGATGCTCCTCGTAGTTAACGAGTTTACTGAATAAAAAACAAGTACAGTCGCCGACATACGACAATGTAACGTGGCAACTTTTACGAACTTATTTATTCGGGTCAAATCTTGCAAGTCCAACCGGACATCTTCCTGAATGTCCCATCGACACTTTCACTGCCATGGCGCTCTGTTCGTGGGCGCTTTCCGCTACTTAGCGGGAATAACACGGCATCGGCTACGAGCGTCGCGCTACTCAATTGGAAATGGATGAAAATTTAGAAGTGCCTGATTATATTTTTGGTGATAGGAATAACCTTCCTTAGGACATACCAGAAAAAAATTGCAGACTTTTCAGCTGCGTCAATTATTTTTGAAAAATATAAACAGTTTCCTCACTTACGTTTTGGGTTTAGGACGGCGAATGAGACACTTTCCTTGATCCGTCTCATATCACAAAAATATGTCTTAAAAATCCGTGCTAAACTGACACTGGCAATTATATTGACAGCTGCAGCAGCTATATTTGTCATTGCCTGAGTCAGATATTAAAAATATTTTTTGTAATATGAGACAGGTCAGAGAAAGTGTCTCATTCGCCGTCCTAAACCCAAAACCTAAGTGAGGAAGCCGTTTATATTTTTCAAAAATAATTGACGTAGCTGAAAATTCTGCAACTTTTTTCTGGTGCTAAGGAAGGTTATTCATGTCGCCAAAAAAATAATCAGGCACTTCTAAAATTTTCATCCATTCCCAATTGTTGGCAGCGGTGTCATTTGCTGTGATATTAGTAGACTTGTGTAAGTCGGATCAAATGATCTTCGACGTGGTTTTTCTTGACAGAGTGGTATTAGTTATCATTTCAGGTGTTGAAATGAAATTAAATGAAATAATTTATTTGCTTTAAACATGGTATACAAGAGGTGGTATTTTTTAATATAAGTTACAACGAATACATGTTTAACCATGATGTGGCATGCAAAATTTTTGAACACATTATAAAATTATGAATTAATTATAATATATTAATTAGGAAGTAAATGACAAAAGAAAAATAAAACTCAAAATCAATACATCAATACGATTACCTACTATATATGTCAATCATTTAAAAAGTCCTTAATTGAATAAAATGCCTTTTCTTTTAGCCAGTGAAATAATTTTAGTAGTTTATGTGACTGTACATAATGCAGGGCATTAAACACGAGTGTGGGTTTATGAAACGAGCCGAAGCCGAGTTTTATAATAACATCACACGAGTGTTTTAATGCCTAATTATGTACA
Organism: Epinotia brunnichana; assembly: GCA_963854355.1. NCBI lineage: Eukaryota > Metazoa > Arthropoda > Insecta > Lepidoptera > Tortricidae > Epinotia > Epinotia brunnichana. Next base: position 383,659 of record OY977945.1, on the reverse strand, counting down.
CTATTATATGTATCCACATATCATGTGCCTCCATGATGCATTCAGGAGCCGCATATTATGACCGGCATCGCGGCGTCGTTTTCTGGCAGCTGTCGTAGTTTTTTTTTTATATTCAGAAACAAACTAGAGTAGGCCTCAACTCTCATATCGTTCGATATCTTACTTACGTGCGACATTTGTCAAATTTGTATGCAAATTGACAATTCATTTCAAACTACGTCATCTCGACTGATATTAGAATAGAGGTTAAATCAAATTTCTTTGTTTTTCAGAGACGTTCGAAATTTGAATGAAATAATATAATCGAAATCGATGTTATTATTAAGCTATAATAACATTTTCACAGATAAGAAATTTGTTCTAACAAAACAGTTTATTTTTATGGTGGTCATAATGTGCGGTTCTTGAACGCAGTATGGAGGGTTTATGATATTTGGATAGATAAAATTTTAAATTTATTGACTGTCAATGCTTTAATGTCATCTGGTAACCTATTATAAATGCGTATGGCCATTGCAAAGCAATTTCTCCGACATAATTCTGTTTTTAATAATCTGTGTGGGTACCTAGTATTGTTAGTACCTTGTCTATGGTACAAAAGTTATATGAACGAGATTTGACAAAGATACCTATTTCTAAAATACATAAGGACGGTACAGTGAGAAAATTAAATTTTTTGAATAAAGGCTTACATGAGGTCAAAGAATTTACATCACAGATACCACGTTTACATTGTTTTTGACCTATGAATACCCTGCTGGTAGCAATAAGCTTCACAACACGTCTTCCTCTCTGGCAGTCTTCCTTATGAAAAAGTAACGGCAATAAAAGCTTGTTCCAAAAATATCACTTCAACAGAAACTGTTCACGAATAATCTTGTCAATGTTGTTAATACCCTAGGAACGGTATGTCAGCCGAAGAATTTTGAAATACTTACATTCAATCGAGATATTTACGTTTCAAGCGACATGCGAATCATTGACTTCAAAATAGAATGCGACTTACGTTTAAAGTTGCTGACTTGAGAAAGAGGTAAAATATGAAAATACTTATTGTACCTACCTATTGTATGTTATATCCGCGAATAAATCGACAGCGGATCATCACTTCGACCGGCCAAAGTATTAATTCGACTACCTTTATTCCTAGATCAAGGCTTAAAATATTGAAATTGAATCTCAGAATAAGTGGTTATTCCGGTTAGGTATATTGGGGCTAAAGAGACAAACCTTGGGTATTTGGTATGTGCACCAAATACCCAAAAAGGTCATGCGATTCAGTGACACATAGATTTCGAATTCCAATATACAAGCCTTACTGAGCTTCCGTGGGCCTAGGTTGATTTGTGTAAGATTGTCCCATAATATATTTATTTTTATTTATTATTTTATTTTTTTATTTTAGTATGGTTTCAACCAGTTTTTAGCTCCTCGTGAGTTGAACTACGAGTAAATACCTATGTCAAAACGAGCGCGCGAAATCATTATTTTTACTAAAGGGGACTAAAAAAAACTGTGATATAATTATGTATTTGTGTTAGATTGACATTAAATAAATTATTTGTATTATACAAAGACTTACTTAGCTACTTAACTTTAATGTAAATTTCATTCTGACCTAAATTGTATTATTATTGCGTTAAATTGACTATGTGTGCTATTCTATTATTTTTATAGTTACTAATATTAAGCTAAGTATTATTTTATTACTAACAATAATGATCCATGTTGGTCCCTGAATAAATGAATTGAATTGAAAGACACAGTTGACATGATATAAATTCTTTATTAGGTAAGTATTGATATTCCATTATTTTCGTTTTTTATTATTATTCTATATTGTTATTTTCTGCTTCTGCATTCGTTTTTATTTATCATGGAATTGTTACTTGGATTATTTTGACATAATTACCTCTATTTCAAATGCAATGTATATTGTTGACTGAATAAATAACTATGAATCGCGTTAATTAAACTTAATTATTCACCTCTTTATGGTTACTCGACGTTTCGGATGTGCCACAACATCCGTGGACGCGTGCAAACTCATCATCATCATCATCATATCAGCCGAAAGGCGTCCACTGCTGGACATAGGCCTCCCCCAAAGAGTACCAAAGTGAGTGGTCCTGCGTAACCCGCATCCAGTGGACTCCCGCGTCTTTTACCAGACCATCAGTCCACCTTAGCCAGCCTACCCACGCCGCGCCTTGGCCACGTGGTCGCCACTCGAAAACCTTTCCGCCGCAACGGCCATCGGTTCTACGTGCAATGTGCCCCGCCCACTGCCATTTAAGTTTAGCGATTCGCAGGGCTATATCGGTTACCTTGGTTCTGCTGCGTGCAAACTCAAACAGAGATTTTACGGAACTTACTTATTCCGTTTCGTAGAAGTGAAGTGTGAAAATCGTGGAAGTTTAAATCAAAACATAGATTGAAATCAAATAGTCTAACATATATGTATGTTATTATACTTATTATGCGTATGCCTGATGGTACCTACGGTGTCCCTGGTCACGTTTGCAATCCGCGAATGTTTGTGTTACTGCTGTTTACGTCGTTTGGCTTTTTTTAACCGCGTGTTTATATGAGACAGTGGTTAATGGCCGTTTCAGACGATTCCTGTGATCTGAGGCTACGCGCACTTTACTATACTGCGTGGAACACAGAGATTAAACGGAATGAAAAGCGCTTGTCACTATTATGATGGTATTTCGCATCACTTTTCGTTCAAACAAATTTCGCGAAACTAAGTTTTATTATTATTTTATTCGGTCAATAATCTCAAGTAGGTAGTAAGTTAGTATTAGGCAACAAATATGAGTTCTGTGAAAAACTGATAAAGGATACTTTATTCTTATGTTTTCACACAAAACGAATAATGTGACAACACAGTCCCTACACATTTTTACAAAAATGTGTAGAATTATATGAAAATGTTTTGTAATAACGCCAAATACCTACCTAACTCGAAAACCGTTTCCATGACAATTGACCCGAGACGTCGTTCCACCTTAGGAGTCCACTTGTTAAATGATAAAAATATAATAATAATAGAAACCTTTATCACATTTATAGGCCTCCCCCTACCCGCCAACACACCTCCCAACGAACGGGCTTTTTTCCACTTTTCAGTATAATGGATATGTTATTTTAAAGACAAAAAACAAGCCGAAAATCCCGGAATTATTACACCTGATTTGTTTAATTTCATTGGTTAAAGAAGATTATTCTGTAGTTAAAGTTGCTATCATTGCAACCGAAAAATACACCTGCAGGTCGATCACGTAACGCATTATACGCGCGTCAGGTAGGTCTAAATGTCACTTTTTATATGGAAAATTTACAGTTAAATTGTACCGACGTGCGTTATTACCCCTCAGGGGTAGCGTTGTATACAACTATTATATAAATCGATAGCATAAGTAGTTCCTAATTATTCGAGTATAGCGCTGTGGCAGACAGATAGGCAAATTCACAATATTAGTATTCCTTTTTTGTCTTTTTAGCCGGGAAATCTAAAAGCCTACTGTACTTTGACAAAATATTCCACGCGTCACTAATAAACATAAATTTTCTGCAATGGATTTCTTCCAATGCTGATCAAGTTATCAGTGTCATAGTAAACTAAATTAAAAAAAAATTGTTCTCAAACATAAATAGTACAACATACACAAACAGCCGAATCGAGAACTCCTAGTAGTCTCTGAAAACGCTACACCACTGACAGCCTCTTCACACAACGCAAGCCGCGTCACGCAGTACTCACCGCTAATCTCAGCTCTCCGCAACAATCGCGCAAAAACTGAAAAACGCTAGTCGTGACGCGTTACCATTGTTCTCAATAATTAGCGAGTTGGCGGGAATCTCGGGATCGGTGGCAGACGCGCGCGACGCCGGCGGTGGTAGCGGCGTGACTGACGCGCCGCCCAGCCTCACGGAGCCATGGGGGTTTCGCCGAGCCGGCGCGGCGTGGAGTTTTAGCCGAAAACTGCGTTTGGGCGTCTCGATTTGCAACCCTATATTAAACCAGCGTGGCTGATAGCTGAAAAACAATTACAGAATTTTGAGTGCTAGATTTTCATAGATTCATTTCGTATTTTAGAGTAGCATGCTGGCCTAGCTGACCTATTTACAGCTGAAAAAACGCCTATCCAATTTTACTAAACAAGTGAAAACCTTTTAGTGAGTGGGTGGTTCACCCTATATTTAATCATTATTTATGTTAAGTACATAACTTATTTATAGTAAACAAGAATTGAGTTAACCAGTATCATCAAGATGGTTTAACAAAGAATCTGTCGCACCGCGTTTGATATCTACATTATATTGTATAATGACTTTTGTATTTAGATGTTATGTCAATGTACAGCCAATGCGTTTAAACCGAGAGACCCCCAGGTTCTGATTTAACATTTTTACATACTTAAATATGTAAATAAAAATCTCAGAAAAACGATTGGTCAAATTCGGAAACAACTTCCACTATTGATACTAAATAATACTAAGTAGCTGAGGATCGAAACGTACGGATAGATATATTTTTCCCTTTTCACACGCGAGGCAACGTGTAACGCCACAGGCGTATCCCTGGTACCTAATATCCAAAATCGCAATAACCATTACAAAACTGCCATTCACGGTTTAATACTTATTGCTTGGCTCAAGAATATAGTATTCGTCTACTTAATTAAGAAAATCTCAGTTGTTACCTAACTGTTTGTCAATAGAACAATATTCTGTAACAATTGTCCTAAGGTGCTTTTGCAGTACATGCTATTATACTTTTTCTTTATAGTAGTATAAAGACTACAACGGCGTGAACATTTAATGCACTTATGCGATTCTACTGCTGATATAAAAGTACAATAGGGGTGTATAAATTTGTTCAACGCACAACAATGAAAAAAAGTTTTTTGTCAAAATACTTTATTGAGGGATTATTGAACGATGAAACTTTCGCAGACAACCTTATTTCAAGGTGCGATGGTTTATTTTTGATTGGCTGATCATGTTAGTTTGAAAGGGTTTTTTTGGGTGTTTTAAAATTTGTGTGAAATAGAGTGCGTTAGATTTTGTTGAATGCGGTGGCGATCAGTGACCCCAGTAAGGGCCCACTAAACTTCTGTATGTTACTGATGTATTTCGATTATATTGATTGATGTGTTTTTGTGGAGTTCCTGGACTTCCTAGTCATTACATTGCATACAATTATTTGTCAACCTAACATTTTAACAATGTTTTTGGTAGTGTTAGCTGTAGCTAAAATGGCAAAAACAGAACTTAATGGTTATATTACGAGTATGTCCGTCCTTCAGAAAAGGGTGTAAAACAGGGTGATCCGATCTCTCCAATATTATTTAATGCCAGTTTGGAAACAATATTTAGAAAACTTACTTTGAAAGACAAAGGACTAAATATAAACGGTAAAAATTAACTTAAGATTTGCAGACGACGTGATGATTTTCGCCAAGGGCCCTACGTCTCTGAAAATCATGTTAAAAGAATTCAACGCAGTTTGTAAAGAAGCTGGACTCGAAATGAATCGTGATAAATGTAAAATCATGACAAACGGGGATGAAGTGACTATCATGCTTAGACAAAACGAAATTGAATACGTCGAAGACTTCATTTACCTTGGACAAATGGTTTCTTTCAATAATACCCAAGACAAGGAGGTAGAACATAGGATAAGCAAAGCCTGGAAAAAATACTGGGCACTGAAATTTATATTGAAGAGCGATCTTTCCCTTAAAATAAAAAAACTACCTTTAACACTGCCATTTTACCATCATTAACATACGGCGCACAAACATGGAGCCTAACTAAGAAACAGATTCACAAGCTTACGGTATCTCCAAGGGCAATGGAAAGATCAATGTTGAAAATTACACGAAAAGATAGAGTAATCAACACCAGTATTAGAAATAAAACAGGCGTGGAAGACGTTATTCATACAGTTAAAAAGCGAAATGGGCATGGGCAGGACACGTGTGCAGAATGTCAAGTGACAGGTGGGCAAAAATAGTCACAGAGTGGCAGCCAAGAGATAAGACCAGAGGAAAAGGAAGACCTAAACTTAGATGGAGAGACGATTTGAAGAGTTTTTACAAATATTGGTGGAGATCAGCTCAAGATAGAAAATTATGGGAAAGGTTGGGGAGGCCTTTTGCGCGCAAAGCGCCATGCACACGTACTAAGTAATTACGCAAAAATAATGAAAGAAGTAAAAACATTAGATAAAAATAAATGGGCTAAATTATTGTGTAAACTAAGGTGTGTTTGTAAAAATTACTTTGTTTAATGATTGGAATGAGTATACTCTATATGCATGAATAAAGGCTATTATTATTATTATTATTTGTATGTCTGTGCCATATCACGGGACCATGGGGCTCGGACTTTTGGAAGGCATGCGTGGGGCTGAAGCCAACAGCGCAGAGGCCCTAAATAATCTAAAGCGAGGGATTGCACATGGCGGATACCATATCCGAGCGCACAGTATGATACATTTGGTGATGGTCCCCGCCAGGTGCAAAGACTATTGCAGTGCAGCACTGTGACTTATTATTATTATTATGTATCTCCTGTTTAAATTCACGGGACAAAGCCCGGTCCTTTGGAAGGCGTGCGTGGGGATATAGATCCAACACGTAGAGCCCCTTTGGAGACGAAGTTTAATGTGATGTAATACACCTGCTAGAACCCATTCACGGGTACATCGGTAGATACCCGTGAACCGGTTTCAACAAGCGTTAGGGCTATTGTGGGTTATATGGATAGAGAACGGGTTCTATGGTGATGAGATTTGGGTGGATTATGAAACTGGGCTATTGCAAAAAGTTCCGGACACCTGCCATAACATTGTTGTACACAAAGTTATCGAGGCAGGCGGTGACTAGCCGCTCATTAGATGGGCCCCTGAAAGCGTCGTCGTAAAGACGGCCAGGAGCAACACCGGGTGAGCGGCTCAGGGGTGTCGAGAGGTGGTGTTGCGCTTTCTCCGAAGTTACTCGCGGCGTTATGCCCTTTAACACTTCCACCCCTGGAGCATATAGCTCTGACGACTCCTCTCTGGACGGCCAATGAAGGCAAGCCAGAGCTGAGAGTCCTGCGGGCCCCCTTGGGGTTCCACTCCGACCGACGAAGACACGCCGGAGACGGAGGCCCTGACCGACTCTCGGGAGTACTCGGGTCCGTGGGGTCGTTACTCCCCAACAGCTCGCCACAAGCTGCCCTGTGGGCTTATTATTATTATTATTATTATGTCCGTCCTTCCATCTTTCCGTACCCATATTTTATTCAGAAAGTATAATTAATACTCATATCTCCGGCTGAAATGATGATGATGATGATCAAAGGTAAAAGTCCTTGTGCTCGACACGCACCCTTATTCACCTTCAGTGTTATTAAAAGTAATAGAGGTGACAAACATTGTGTCACGTACGTACTTGAATTAAGCTGTTAAACATTGAGAGTATTGAGACGTTTACCTAACATGGCTTTTAGATAACTACAACTTATAAAAACATTTCAAAGTTCAATATCTCAAAAACTGCTGAACCGATTTTGTTGAAACGTAACTAAGAACCATCTCGATCACGTCAGCTTTCGGATAAAAAAATCTTATTCAAATCGGTTCATTCGTTTAGTAGCTACGATGCCACAGCCAGACACACGCACAGACACACAGACACGTCAAACTTATAACTCCCCTTACTAACTTAACTTTTTCCGTCGGGGATTAAAAATGGGGTCTTATGTAATTATTGCGTAGAAAACTTATAAATAAATAAATAATTGTTCGGGGTCAAAAAAAATATCGGATTTCTCCGAGAGACAGGTCAGACATTTGGCATCTTTCGAGGGCACTTGAAGTGGACTTTATGGTCTTATTTCTAATGGCGGGTAATGATAAGTTATGAAAAAAAAACATATTTTCATCCTTGATTTTCGCCGAAAATATGTCAAACCGCGCAACCCTAGCAACTGATATTAAAACAACAGATGCTGCTTGTATAGATAGCGCACGTGTTATGGAATTCAAAAAAAGTATCCACAGTGTTATGTCCTACGGAATCCTGTTGTGGGGAAAAGCGGCTGATATCCAGACCATCTTCGTGCTACAGAAACGAGCTGTACTAACTAAAAGCCCGAAATTCTCTCAGGGACAAATTTAAGGAGGCAAATATTCTTACTGTTGCATGCCAATACATTCTTGAGAATATTATGTATGTGCGGAAAAACCTTCAGGACTTCAAACTCAACAGTGATATCCACGACTACAACACCAGAAGTAAACACAAGATCGCAGTGCAGTACAGTCGTCTTCGCAAGGTTAGCACGTCGTTCGTGGGGAACTGTATACGTTTTTACAATAAAATACCTACCGAAATTGTTAATTTGCCGTTAAGTAAATTTAAGTCTCATATAAAAAAATATTTGCTAAGCAAGGCGTATTATAAATATTATAATGTCAACGATTTCATAAACGACAAAAATGCCTTTAAGCCAGTAGCAGTCAAATTCTATTAGAATTAATATACCTTCGAGTATGATTGTATTTTGATGTTACCTATGAGTATTACCTTTGTAATTATTATAAGTACCGGAAATAGCTGTTCCGTTTTATGTAACATGAGAGCACGTAATGCTGTTTCTCGCCGAACAAGTCGCTTTAATCTTTGCTATTATCAATATCCAGTGTGGCTTGAATATGTCATGCTCGCTTAAAGGGCTTTACTTACGGTGGCGTCGTTGATCGGGTCGCCACCTTCCCTAACATATGGTTGAGGGAGGCGATGGCTGAGATATGCGTCATACTCGTGATCGGATGCTGTTTGTGGAGTCCGGTCTGTTCATGCTTGCAAGGGCATAGTAACTACCTAAATACTAGTGGTTCTTGACACGTTTTATTGTTATTGACCCTGTACATCTCTGACAATATTACATTAATGATCCTTTTTTTCTGTTTTAACGCTTAGAGACAGTATACATCTCTATAAGAACATTAGAATAATTATTAATTGTATTTGGATGCTCAGAGACATTATACATCTCTGGGGTACTAAATTAATATCATAAACTTATTGTTCATTCTGATACAGACCTTATATCGAATGTATTTGATAATATTTTACAATTTTGGATTTTTTTAGTTTTCATTTAGTGACATTTAGTTTGTTAACCATTTAGGTACTAATTGGTTAAAATCTGCAATTTTAAAATGATTATTGTGTAAGATTATTAATATTATATTGTAGAATACCATTTGACATGTAAAAGTGCCCTTGTGGCCTATTTGCAGAATAAATAATTGATTTTGATTTTTGTATATTGGACTTAGTCGCTCATCGTCATTGCCATTATATAAGTTTTATGACATGCGTGCCATTCTGGACATTATCCATTTAAATTTAAATGTGGCACAATTTAAGGTCATATGGATGGACACATTCAATGAAAGAAATCGAGGAAATACATTTCATCTACCGGAACGTCCATTTGGAAGGCGCTAAATAGGCTCAGATCGCAAGTTGGCTGCTGCTAGGAAGACATGGCCAGATGGGGACTGCACCGTGGCCAATCAACCCAATGTGTTTGAGATACAGCACCGCAAACCATGGTGCACCTGATGGTGTGCCCCACATGCCCACACTCTTGCTCGGAACAAGACGTGAGAGACGCGACTGCCAGAGCTGTGCGCACCGCTGCCCATTGGGCATCTCTTATTTGAGGAACCTTGACACGAAGAAGAAGAAGATTTACCGAAATGGAAACTCATAGAATTTTATGATGTAACACAATGATGTAATATAAAAAAGAGGTAGATGAGTTGTCTATACGAAATTCCCTGTTTAAAAATGGCCAGGCACTGTCAGCTGAGACACGTTTACGTTTCCATTGACGACGCGAAACTGAGGCAAGTTGGTGCAAATGACTCAATTTCAGTATGCCATTCGAGGAAGCGCTTATAACATATCTATCTACCTCTTTTTTACATTACATCAAGTGTTGCGTCTGCACCTTCTGCCGTGCACGCGCACAATACATGCTCGGAGTAGAGCCTATCAACCGTGGCTCCAGTGTCTATCAACCGTGGCTCCAGCGTCTATCAACCGTGGCTCCAGCGTCTATCAACCGTGGCTCCAGCGTCTATCAACCGTGGCTCCAGCGTCTATCAACCGTGGCTCCAGCGTCTATCAACCGTGGCTCCAGCGTTAAGGGTCTTGGCGTGGTCTTCGATACGCGGCTTACTTTCCATGAGCACATAATTATCACATGCTGAAAGCTGCTATCGAAGCTAATCTGCTATGCTTTGTGATTCGCAACCTTCGTGACTTTAATGATCACAGGGTCATCAAGCTAGTTTATAATGCACTCGTTAGAAGCAAGCTTGAAGATTCGTCAATCATATGGCACCCTTATGAATCAACTTACGCCCTATCACTGGAGAATGTTCAGAAAACTTTCCTACGGTTTTTATATAGGAAAGTTTTTGGGAACTATCCTGTATCCCACCAAATATCTGGTAGGAACCTTAGGGTATAATTCGTTGGAGGTAAGGCGTAATTACAATTTTTTGGTGACTGTGTGATCATACGCGGTGAGTCAGATTGTCCGGACCTGGTGAGTCGCCTCGTGCGACTGTATACTCCGTATATCCCCAGGATAACCCTTAGGGCACGTCGACGCGATTTATTGGCAGTGCCGACGACCATCTGGGAGGACCTTAAGGCCCTCAGGGAGGCCATACCGAGACACATCTGTAGCTGGCCGCACTGCAGGTCAAAACAGAAAAAAAAAGAAAAGAAATGCGCGCACTGTGTCACGCATGAACTCGCTGCTGATCCGTGCTCTCTCACAACTCAAGGCGCTCTTGGCATCAGCACCGGAGTGTGACTTACTTGCGTGGCAATGGATGACAGGCAATCAACTGTACCAATGTAATTATATGTAAAAAAATGTATTGTTTAGTATCGTTTTAATGACGCACTGGTTTTAGGACTGTAATGAGGTGTTAACATGTTTTTAATAAAAAAAAAAATTGTAGTTACATGTGTAATTGATACTAGGCGACTTCCTGATATGTCGGTGCGGAGTCAGTACGATATCAGTAACCTGTCTGCTACAGCGCTAACAGTGTCAACTGTCCGTTGAGTCAGTACGGATTCTTTACTGCACATGCATTTAAATTAGAGCTTCCTGAACGGCGCGGGATGCGCGAAAGCGGGCGGAACGAATGCAGTGCACTGCAAGCGCACCACCCCGTTTTCGCGCATGATATCACTGCTGCGCTTCTTATCTTAATACTAACAGTATGACATCTACAATTTTATATTTTATGAATAAATGAGTATGAGTATAAACTACGGCATACCGATTCCGAATCGCCAAGGTGTAGGTTAGGTATTTACGACTTAACTGACTATTTCCGGCACAGGTGAGGCTGGCGGGACTTCGCACTCTGCGACTGTGGCGAGGAGGATCAAAACATAGATCACATCATACAACGCTGCCCCCTGCACTCATACTCGGGCCCTCCAGAAGATCTGTATAAGTTAACAACTGACGCTCTCACTTGGCTCGGGACCCTGAATGTGGACTTTTAATTTTTATTGCATGAAAAGTTTATGTACACATGCCATACGATTAAATAAATTTGACTTATCGCGGACACAGGACACATCGCGACAGTGTATCTCGCGCCTCACTTTTCTTCCTGCTGCGGTGTCTATTCCGTCTTCGTCGATGCTGAACGAAACCATCCGTCAATTGCGCGTCGCCGCCAATTAACCCTTGTACGTCTTCCGTCTACCCTCACCGCAGCCTTGAGGCGGAGCCGTGGCGTGGTCGTCACGCTGTCGGCACGGCGAGTGTGCATACTTTCTTACCTTTTTAATACTACAATTATGACAAACAATCATTCGGCCTGATGCTAAGTTATCTTTGTTATCTATTTTGCTTTTATGTATATACCCACCTATGTGTAATACCTATGGATGAATGTCTGAAATAAATTGCTATTTATTATTTATTATTATTATTTTAAGCAGACACGTGGACTACACGCTGGCTACTCCAGAGGAAACTGGAGGTCAATTCTCGGGTCGTTGGAAATTATCTCAATTCGAAATGATCTCGAATGACATCTCGAATATTGAAAAATCCCACCAAAATCATGATCAGAGTCATGTTTCATGTATCAAATGTCGAACGACGATTCAAATGTCCATCGCAATACGAGTGCCGTTTCTCGATCGTGTTCGATTTTAATCGAGTGTATAACATAATTTTGAAGTATTTAGCTACTAGATAATTTGGTATATTTTATTCAAGAACACAAGTGTTACTTACTAAGTTCAATATTGTCACACATAATTACGGTGATTTAAAGCATGTAAAATATTAAACAAGTTCACTGTCAACAATTTAGTAGCGCTACTCTCGAAGCTGACGACTGGTTAGCCTAGTGGGTAGTGACGCTGCCTACGAAGCTGAAGGTCCTGGGTTCAAATCCCGGTAAGGGCAAATATTTGTGTGATGAGCATGAATATTTGTTTCTTAGTCTTGGATGTTTTCTATGCATTTAAGTATTTATATCCATTAAATATAACGCTGTCTAGTACCCATAACACAACCTTTATATCTTACTATGAGGCTAGTTCGATTTGTGTAAGATTGTTTCCTATATTTATTATTTATTTATTATTATTATGTAGGTATGTCTTTCCCACTCACGGGACAATGATGTCCCGGACCTTTGGGAGGCGTGCGTGGGGCTAGGTACCTACAAAATAGCAACTGAGCCAACACGAAGAGGCCCTTTTGACAATTTAATGAAATGCAAGGAGTACACCGAGCGGATGCTGTCCCTGCCCGTGTCATGGGACGCACACAGAGACAGCACCCACTGGGGTACTATTGCTGGTTATTATTATTATAACATGCAAAAAACTGTATGTAGAGGAAAGCGCCTACGAGCAGAGTGCCCACATAACAGGATACTGGCACTAAGATTGTTCAGAGTGTTTGCTTGTTCACTGACTTTTGGGACAAACACCCTATGCACATAGGTCAGTCAAGACATTAGTCAGTCAAATCATACAACACTCCGCGCTCGCCTTACATATCAATATGGATGCAAAATGTAAGTGTCAGATCGACCCCCAGGCGTAGCACTCGATGTGCGTAGATAGGTAAACTTTCTTCAACGAAAGCGACGTGTGCTACGCCGTAGCATGTAGCAGCCATTTTCCGCTACGTAGAGAACATCAGCGCTGATGACAGGTCCATTTGCATTTGTCGGTTGACATAATATACTTGAGTTTATTTTAGTTGGCCGAATTGCATCAAAGTAGTCCATTCAATAATTTACTTTTCAAAACAAAGTTTTAACCGACTTCAAATCAGTAGCCAAATTGCTTCAAGTTTGCCTATAAAATTTGAAGAGTTTCCTCAATTTATCCAGGATCCCATCATCAGAACTGGATTTTGGTGACAACGGGACCTATCTGGAAGTATATTACTTCTAAGGGCATTTTTAAAAATTCGTGCACCCAATTAGCGTGAGTTGTTAAATAAAAATTAACTCAGTGTCAGTTTTGTAACGAAAGTTAAGCATACAAATGATGTCAAACTGAACTTTTTTCGCAATTAAATAAGGGTTATATGCATATGATTTATATATTGAAAAGAAAAGTAATTTTCTATACAAACTAAATACTTAATTGTCGTTAGACTGACACTGAGTTAATTTTTGTTTAACAAATTATGCTAATTGGGTGCACGAATTATTGAAAATGCCTCTAAACAAAGAAAAAAAAATCAAATCGGTTCATAAATTACCGAGTTATCACGTAACAAACACACATAAAAAAAAAAAGAAACAGACGAATTGAAAACCTCCTCCTTTTTTGAAGTCGATTAAAAAGTAACTCTGTTGTCCATGGCAGAAGATTCATATTCATATTCATTTAATCATTGCCTTGTGTGTACAAAAGATCTTATAGCTACATATTGGTATGTCTCAACACAACCCTGTAAGGGCACTGCAATACAGTAAGTAGTTCAAAATTTAAACTATACTTAGACAATTATTTCAGTTGCGATTTCTTAATACTAGTCATTATTATTGCGATTTAAATATTCATTTACTGTGTAATAAGCATTTGCCACTAAATATTTTTTTAAAGTATTAATAAATTTATTGTTATTAGGCTCATTCTTCATATGATCAGGTAGTTTGTTATAGATCTTTATTAACATGGGGTAAGGTCCTTTTTGGTGTAACGCTAGCTTTGATGTTGTTTGTAATAATAAGTTATTTTTTGAACGGGATTCATAACGGCAGGGTACGTCTCCAATTTTAGAATAGAAATCTGGGTGTGCTTTAACAAATTTACACGATTCTAGGATATATATGCCAGGTAAGGTTAATATTTTAAGGTCTCTAAAATACGGCTTGCAGCTATCGGTCTGTTTTATGTTTGTTATTATGCGGATACATTTTTTCTGTAGGATGAGTAGGTCTTGCACCGAAGTACTATTTCCCCATAATATTACGCCATAACTAAGCCACGAGTGTGCAAAGGCATAATACGCCGTTAAAGCGGTTTGTAAATTAGTGGTCTTTTTCAGCTGCCTTAATGCATAAATAAATTGGCTAAGTTTAGTTTTTATTTTGCTGATGTGATCTTTCCAATTTATATGGGAGTCGATTGTGATACCAAGAAGCGGAAACGAGGGTACGCATTCTAATTTATATCTGTCAAACGTAAAATTTATGTCTAATTCCGTTTTTTGAAAGGGCCTGAACTGCATGATTTTTGTCTTGGTAAAATTTATATCTAAATTGTGGTCTTTCATCCAATTGAGTATACTTGTTATCGTTTGATATAATGTTTTATTAAGATTTTTATTATTTTTACACGAAAGTAACACTGAGAAATCATCTGCAAACATTCCAACTCCAATGAAAGTTATATCAAAACTCAGTCACATGAAATAATCTCAACTGTACAGAACATGACAACTCTATTCCTAGAGCCGTTAGAGCGCGTCAGATATTTTTGCGGTCTTTGATCCATCATATATTGATGCCGGTGACTGTACCAATGTTTTTTGTCTCGAGGAGTAGGTAAGCAAATGGATAAAAGTTGGAAGGACGGTTTATGCTTTATGTTATAGTGCGTTTTTTCATGCCACGATTGTGGCAAATAAGCGTATGGCCTGACCTGTCGGACACACTAACCTACCACCACTTAGATCATAATATACCTGCCATGTTATTATGAATACAGTCTCTTGGAGATACATCCTTATACTTGAAATGATCTGTCTAAAACAAGAGTTGCGTTTTGTCTCTCGGCACTATTGATTTAGTATGTGTAACTAGATACACAATCTACCGAAAAAAATGGCCGTCCAAAAGAACCGGCTGATGGAATAGGGAACATTACTGCAATGTTCTGCCGCCAGAGGCAGCACTACCGCTAATAGTAAACCAGTATACACATGCACAATTGATTGTCAAATGAGTGACAAGGATGCTTGCATAGACAATACCGCAAGTGGGAACGAGATACAATGTCAACGCTGCTAGTGTCGCCGCCTACAAAGAGTTTTGCGTAATGTACGGGCGCCATCTCTTCTGCCGATACTTTAAACTTTTATTTGAATGTTAAAACATACATTAATTGCATCGGCCGCAGGGTTTGAACCCCGTTTCTTCGACTCCAAATACTGCCGTCTGAAATGACTGACGAGTCCATTTCTTTCCATTACATATTTTAATTTCAATTCTCTCCAATAATTTGTCAGGCAAAATTAATAAGCTTATATGGTTCCAGTTTATAAAACAAACAAAATACAGCAAATTTAAGTTTTGTATGAAAAACTTAAATTTGCTGTATTTCTTACTATGGTACTGAAGCTACATAAACTAATTAAAGACCTGGACAGTACTTAACTTATTCTAAGTACAAAGTTTGAGAGCAAACTAGATAGTCGTTTTAAAATGAGGGCGTAACTACGTTTGTATGGAGAAATGAGCTTACTGCGGACTCTTAATATTCTATAATATAATTGTATAATCCAATATCAACATATCATTTGGAAATTAGAAACTGTTTATTCCCCACTTGTAAAATAAAGAAACCTGATTTATTTGTAATATTGGTCTTTCTGTTTAAATACCTAAAATTTTGTTAAAATAATTTTATAACGCGACTCCAGTCATTCGCTATTTAGTTTTGACGTGAGCAGTTAAGTTACATTATGATAAAATCCCAATAAACTAAAAATTATTTTATCTGTTGATGTTGGTTTGCAAATGTGGTGCTTAAAACTGAGCTCTTTTTTTATGAAACATATATCTTGATGCAGGTTATAAGTTAACGCTATTAGCAACTACTGAAATATAGCTAGAGTTGTAATTTTGGGGCACATTTCTTGACATTTTTGTTCGGCATTGTGAGTCTATTTACTTTATGTTACGTCAATGCTCGGCACTCTAAAACCGACGGGAAGTTAAAAACACTGCCATCTGTATTTTATACCTGGAACTAGTGACGCACAACCACCAAGGCCGAGCGCCGCGAACGTTACACTACACGATGAAACCGCCACTTGCAGCAGTGACTTAAGCGGTGTGGAATAGATGGCGCTGTGCTCAAAAAAGCAGGTTCCTAGTATAAACAATAACTTTATAGTCCGTAATCCCACTCCTAATACGCCTACGTCTCATCACAACACGATAAAAGGCATAGCAACAAGTCGAGAAAGTTGCGCCGAGCAAGAATCAGAGGATTATCGCACCTAAAATTGGCCGAAAGTTTGAAAAATCCTTCACTTCCGGTCAAAATTATAAGGGCAGGTATATTTACGTCATGTGACAACATTACGAGACATGCGGCATTATTTTGTCCTTTAATCATAGAGAGAATGCTTGAGTTGGCACCGTCTGCCAAGTAGGTAATTCCGGTCATTTCAGGACTGACAGACGGTTTACTCTCTCTACGATTAAAGGGCTAAATTTTTGCTGAGCACAACTTTCTCGACCTGCTGCCATGCATTTTATCGTGTTGTCATGAGGCGTAAGCGTATTGGGAGTGGGTTTATGGACTATTATTGCAACGTGTGTCATCATCACTATCATCACATGTCACCTTTATTGGCCGAGCGAGCGAAGCATACGATGTTCTCCGTTTAATTTTGGGTGAAATCTCTCTAGTATGTCTAGATGTCCGGCAGTTTCCCAAACGATTCCGTGAAATTTTGTGAACAGGTTTGATGATTAAATGGAATACTTTTGTGGAACATTAAAATAATAAAAACTTACAAAAGTTGAAGCACCCCCGATATTTTCATTTCAAAGTTCAATATCTCAAACGGCTGAACCGATTTTGTTGAAACGTAGCTAAGAACCATCTCGATCACGTCAGCTTTCGGATAAAATAAACCGCATTCAAATCGGTCCATTCGTTTAAAAGCTACGATGCCACAGACAGACTCACACACACACAGACAGACAGACACGTCAAACTTATAACACCCCTCTTTTTTCGTCGGGGGTTAAAAAATGAAAAGACCCTTGCGAGTTCTATGTATAGGTATGTCACAGAGCCAATAGTTGATATGGATTAAGATTGAAGAAGTCAACTGTGCTAGGTAGTCAGTGTCGAGCACGTGGGATATTTACATTACATATACATCAGGTACAGTCGAGAGTAAACAAATACGTACATTAATAATTACAAGAATATCTGTACACGCATTTATGACATTGACAATAGAGTCCTGTACAGATATGTGTGTCCTTATTTATGTACGTATTCGTTTACTCTCGACTGTACTTCGTTCATGTTTCTTATCTAGGACTAAATAAAGAAAATTATGTAAACCATGGCACGGAAACCTGCATATTTTTGCGGTTTACTGTACCTACTAAGCACTTTCTTAGTAACGCATCATGCGCAGGCGTTCAATCAGAAACACAATTTCTTAGTAACGCATCATGCGCAGGCGTTCAATCAGAAACACAATTTCTTAGTAACGCATCAAGCGCAGGCGTTCAATCAGAAACACAATTTCTTAGTAACGCATCAAGCGCAGGCGTTCAATCAGAAACACAATTTCTTAGTAACGCATCAAGCGCAGGCGTTCAATCAGAAACACAATTTCTTAGTAACGCATCAAGCGCAGGCGTTCAATCAGAAACTCAATTTCATAGTAACGCATCATGCGCAGGCGTTCAATCAGAAACACAATTTCAGTGTGTGTCGCACGCACTTTCACACGCCTTGTTTACCACGCAACACTCGTAGCGCTACGCCGTAGCCCGTAGCATCTTATAACACTTTCACTGCCAGGAACACCAACGCCGTAGGCGCTTTCCGCTGCGGGGAAAACACTCGATTGACTACGAGCGTAGCACGTAGCGATTCATGGCCCATGCATTCGTTCCCCGCCTTTAATTCACCAACACGTTGCCTACCTTATCAATATGAGAATTGGCATGATGCCTCATGTTAAAATTGATAACGTAGTGTTGCTAAATGGATAGTAAATATTGTAATTAAGTATAAATTATAAAATATAATTAAAATTATAAAAAGATACGGACCTTGAAAGTTTAGAATAAATATGCATTTTTTTATTGTCCAAGAGTAAATTCAAAGCTACCAATGGAATTCTTACGCTTTTTTAGAAACAAAATTGTATGACAACTATATACCTAAACGCATCAGTATTTCGCGAGCGAAACAGCAATTTACTTGGTTTTCCACACAACGGTTAGTACAAATAACAGGTGTTACGTTATACCTGTGTGTCAATTAGTATGAAGCGTTTATGGCTGCCACCAGCGATGTCAATCTTTGTCTCAATTTTGGGTATCTAGTTCATTAATTGTAGTTGCTCCAATACAAACATTTGTTCCTTTCCAAAAACTGGTTCGAATGGCATCGTAAAAAAATCATAGTCATCATCCCTATTCATTGTGTTGCCTGCTAGAGAGGTACCTACCTCGGACTCAGCACAGCGCATCCCCTGGAGCTCTGGTGACATACTTTATTGCAAAAGCAGTTTCCAGATATTCCTAAAACGAAACTACATAATACCGTCCAGTAGTTTGCATACCTGGGGCCCATTTCTCAAAGCGTATTAGTCTAATAATATTAGTGTTTTGTCTCGTAAATAAAACCAAAAAATTAGACAAAACACTAGTATTATTAGGCTAATACTTTTTGAGAAATGGGCCCATGCACGTCGATCACGTAACGCATTGTACTGTCTTCCTCACAAGGGGCTTTACACCATTGTACCGTGTCGCATTAAACGTCATGTTAAACTGCCATATGAAGTTGTCAAACGAGTGAAAACGACAAGGTACTTAGGTGTTCAGCAACTTACGTGGCTGACGTACGTGCGTCAGGTAGACCTAAATGTAACTTTTTATATGGAAAAGTGACTGTTAAGTTGTCTTAACGCGCGTTCGAAACGATACGTGATTACCCCTCTGGTAAACTGACCTCCGTGTCAACGTCTGGACGACGTACCAATTTACGTTTTGCATCGCGTTAACTATTTAACGTAAATCTGTATTTTTGGAGTCACCGCTATAAAAGTGACCATTTAATTGTAAAATCTACCGGCTACAATGACCAGATTTTTCTAGACCCTGATTGTTTCATTATGAATACTTAGGTAGGTACAACGCCTTGGGGTTTATAACCAAGTCAAGTGCAATGTAAACGTAATATTATATTGCCATGCAATATGATCCGATTCCATTTCTTTCGAGTGTAGGTCAGTCAATGTAAGTATATCCCCGATAGCGTAATGATGACCAAACACTCCATAGAACCGCCACTGCCCGAAATCAATATTAATTAGTGGCAATTTGATTCAAATTGTGGGCGAAATCAAGGCAAATCAAGGCTAGCATGCGAATCAAAACAGGTAGTCGTAGAGTCGTGCTATGGTATAGAATAGGGATTCTATCCGACTAAAATTCGATCGATGTCAAATTCACATTTGTTGCATGCATTCGCCCTAATATAAATGTAGTGTAAAAACCGGCAACGCGCATGTGACACCTCTAATAGATTTAAGTGTCTTGGCATCACACAAGTCGATGGGCCCGGTCACATGTCTGCGGTACGGCGCCGCAAAGTTTTGCGGCGCCGTACCGCAGACATGTGACCCGCCCCTGACACTTCACTACCAACGAATTCATAGTGCTACGCTCGTAGCCGATGCTATGGCTTTCCCGCTAAGTAGAGAAAAGCGCCTACTAACGAAGCGCCCGCTAGACGAGTTCTTGGCAAAAAATTTAAAATAAATTAAATGTATTAATTGTAAAATAAATTAAAAGTTTTGTCTGCCAACAAACGCACCGTGGTTTGGCAGATTAATTGTATGGATAGCTATAAGTCTTTCAAGATATTTTTATTATGTGATTAATTTTTAAGTAGGTATTATTTAACAACTAAATTCCCCCTATAATTTCACACATGATTTCAACACGTCACGCACGACTCAAACCGTGCTCCAGCGGGACGCACATACGCGTCATGATTGTGGCACTGCGGCAAAGTGCACTGACCCCGTTGTGGCGGGCAAAGGGTAAGGGAGCACGCGAGGCTAGCGTGTCTCCCGCCTTGTGCCTAGTTACACATTAGAACTGCTTAGAACCACTGCAAACCTTTTTTTTTGCAAATGATTAGCCTGTTAAGGGTAAGCGGAGACACGATAATTATATTAGCTAAAGCGGAATCTCTGGCGTCGCTTAACACGTTGCTACTCCTGCGCTCCTTTTATTACAAGCTTTTACAAGCTTTTGTTTACTTTCACCTGTCCCGTTGTCTGTCTGTCTGAAATCAAATCTTGCAAGTTAAATTTGACCCACTTCCCGGTTTCAAAAATTTTGCATGCATATGTATATCGCATGTCAATGCAATATTATGATGACATGGAGCTGATCTGATGCTGGAGCTGGAAGGTGGCCATAGGAACGACGAACGAAACGAAAACAACACAACCCCATCGAGTTTGGGCTCGTTAGAATCGTCCCAATGAGCAGTTGATGATGGTATGCAGAAAAGTACAGTTAACAATAAAAGCTGGTACCAAAAATGATATTTTTGACAGAAACTTGTTAAAACTATATTGTTCTATGAGGCGCACGGAAGCCACGCGGACTGATGTACCGCCGACTACCCCGACTTGCACTTAAGTTTACTGTATCAATGCGTGTCTATGTGAGTCGATACAGTACAACTTAAGATTGTGTTTTACTGCTTGTAGCCATATCTACTGTGGCGGAGAGTACGCTACGCGAGCTTTGCTACGTCTAGCACAGCTCGGTGCCCAGTTGCAAGGCACTTGTGATTCTTCTGGAGTCACAAGTGTCCATAGGCTACGGTACCTCCTTAACATCAGGCAGGCCGTAAGCTTGTTTGCCACCGTCGATGTATAAAAAAGAAGTGCCAAGTCGCATCGCGAGCGACTCAGCGACTCCAGTGTCATACGCACTGTTCAAATTATTATATAGAGATAAGAATAGATTTTCTCGTTTCGCATCGCATCGCAATGGATTACCCGGACCTCGGACGGAATAGAAGAGTCAGTGTTGACAGCAAGTAACAAATGCAAGTAATTTGCCGTCAGCATCCACGGGAGCCCTGGCGACCTTGCTCACCACCAGTGGTACTCCGTACGCTGCTTGTGCCAGATTACATCGTTACCTACATCGCGGTATCCTTTAAGATCACCTGACCCGATCACCGAGGTGAGGATACCGCGGATAGTAAATGTATTTCGCTGTAGCGAGAGCCATGTCTCCTCACAAAATTAGTTATCTAGATGTCCTATATGTAGGTAGGTAGTTGATTATTCTGTTTAAAATAGGAAGTTATTCCATCCTAGGGCGTATTACACATTCGAGGGCTTCTGCTTAGATTCTTAACCGGAAGATAGTAATATATTCAAATACTGTTTAATCCGGGTCTAACGCGATATTTATATACCTTTATTTCTGACGTTTCGACACGGGTTGCACCGGTCATGGTCGCAGATAACTGTCGTCCCAGCAAGTTGTCAACAGAGATATTTACAATATTTCAATACCCTCCAAACAAAAGTCGATAAAAAGAGTTTAAAGGTTTAGATAGTAATATGATCCTGAAGCCAAGTGGTCGGTTAAGCATCGTGAGTAATCATTAGACGAACCTGCTTATAACTTTAATTCAAACCTTTATAGAACCTTAACGTGTTAGAAAAGTAAGCTAGCAAAATCAATCTAATCTCATAACATTCCTAGAATATGACGTCCTCAAAGCTTATCTGGAAGATATCGCTTTCTAGATCTAATTGACAGTAAGTAGTCATAAATCTTGTACAAAAGCCCAATGAACCATGCCGAATCTATTATTTTTAGCAGAATAGATAATGCAAATTGGATCGTTCCATATTTTTATACTGTAAACGGCACCGCACTACAGTACAGCACGTTCAATGGATTAGAGTGCTACTGTTACACAATTACAAATGTAGGTATTACATCTAATAATATGAACACAGTGATATTCCATCATCCTATGATAACAATATACTTATACAGGCATTTGGAAATTGACTCTTTTTACAAGCTTTATATTAACTTGCACTGTTCGTATGTATGTAAATATGTAAGTATGTAAGTTGTCCGTCAAAATTTGCAATCCATTTTTCAGTCACTTCCCGTTATCCAATTGAGCTGAAATTTTGCAAGCATATGTAAGTATATCGCATGACAATGCAATATTATGATGACTTGGAGCTGATCTGATGCTGGAGCTGGAAGGTGGTCATAGGAACTCCGCAATAAAACGACACAAACCCATCGAGTTTGGGCTCGTTATATAGAATCGTCTCAATGAGTAGTTGATGATGGTATGCAGAAAAGAACAGTCGGCAATAAAAGCTTGTACCAAAAATGATTTTTTTTACAGAAACGTATACTACTAGCACCTACAGCTTGTGTGCACCTAACTAAAATAATATTCAGGTTATAAATGATGTATAATGAACTATACTAGCCTCCCCCCGCGGGTTCACCCGCGTATCCCAAAGAACGCAGGCAAACCCGTGGGATAAAATATAAGAAGTCTATAAAGTCCAGAAAGTCCATTCTACACGCAGGTCAAATAATTTTTTTAAATAAGTTTAGCGAATTATCTCACAGACAGTTCCTTTTTATAATACATTAGTACTCGTATATCTATCGTCCGTCCTGTTGCGAAATGCAGCTTATATCAATCCCTATGTTTGAATAAGCAATCAATAAGTTATATTTATTTTAAACGTGGTTTTTTTTTCAATTTCTTATTATATCGATAAATTGAATTAAATTAGAATTCCGTCATGTCACTGGAGCGCGTAACTTCATAGTCATACAGCATGGAATTCTTGAACAGATGAAAATTTTACATTTCACGCTCACGTAGTTCCAAACAATAGAAAAGTCACGTTACTTTAAAAATATTTATGTGTCTGGATGACATTGGTTTTAATGGAGGTCGTTGTTATTCTACGTCCGTAGGATTATTCCTACCCCTATCCCTAACCCTAGAAACCCTAAACGGGACCTCCGGGTGGTGCTAAAAG
This sequence comes from Epinotia brunnichana, assembly GCA_963854355.1. NCBI lineage: Eukaryota > Metazoa > Arthropoda > Insecta > Lepidoptera > Tortricidae > Epinotia > Epinotia brunnichana. Next base: position 360,010 of record OY977945.1, on the reverse strand, counting down.
AACAACAAACTCGGCAGCTGCACTATTCCGTCTGAACCTCGCAGCGCACACTGGAACTCTATCAGCGACATCGATACGACTACATTTATATGTACCAGTGTGTAACCACCATACGATAAACAAATAAATAAATTGGTTTTAATTTTAAACGACTATGTATGATGATTGATGATTTATTGTCATTCAGGGCAAATAGAAAATTGACTCGATATTCGTGGTCGAATCTGAGTAATGTCAATTTGAAAATCCTCGACGTGGAAAATTGTCCAACCTGAATAATGCTAAAATTTTATTACGTCCTAAAAGTTAAATTGACATACTGTTTATCGAAAGGAATACTTCCATATGGAATTACGTACCTACACTCCAAACATAAATTTGGGCTAGGTTAATTTTGAACAATAAAAAAATTGGTCTTCAAAAAGTATTAAACACCTAATTCATGATGCCTGCTTTGGGTCTAATTTCAAAATGCTAATATCGTCTTGACAAATTTCCATTTGTGTCGAATGACAATAAATCGTGATAAATCGGTGTGATTACTGTTTTTACACACCATGGAAAATAGATTCTGCAAAACACATGCCAATATTTAAATGGAATTTTAATAATTGAAGATAAGTTGACCCCCGACATTTTCATTTCAAAGTTCAATATCTCAAAACCGGCTGAACCGATTTTGCTGAAACGGGGCAACTATTTCGATCACGTCACTTTTTTGACAAAAACCGCATTAGAATCGGTCCATTTGTTTAGGAGCTACGATTCCACAGACGGACACGTCAAACTTGTAACACCCCTCTTTTTGCGTCGGGGGTTAATAAAACAACAAATATACTAGTACACCCGAAACTTCTAGATAACGGATCGTTTACGTCACATTAACTTTGTAAAATAAATTTTATGTATTTTTATAGCATTTTATGAATTATATGATGCAACTGTTGTAGAGTGAAAATCTAAAATCATGCAATTTGGCACGGTACATTAATTAAAGGAATAATTCTGAAAACTGAGAATGTATATCAAAATGTTGTGCAGTGATATTAAATAAACGGCGGATCTTTTGTTAGAGTTAAATCTTAAAAAAAATGCATTCATCTTTTTATATTATTAGGAAATCCAAAGTATAATCCAGACGAATATCAACTGTAGCATTTCTGATTTGAAATCGGCACGCGCCGGCACACACCGAATACGCTCTATATTAAACGGGCTTATACTGACGTCACAACTCATATTCTCGACGCGTTTACTATGGAGTAAGTCATTCATTTGCAATTATCTCCACAAAATTTAAGTCTACACTTGTTGCACAAAATATCATTTCTAATTCAATATGCTGTCTAACTGTTATGTAATTTTATCGAAAATACTATATATTTTTTTCGTCATTTTATCGTGAGATAAAACTAATACAATCTTTTTTGTTTTTGTTTTGTATGTTATTCCTACGGATATCCGCATCGATTGAGTGCAATTTATTCAAATTGAGGTCCTATGCAAGTGGGACTTCACCGTTGAGTGCTTTTTATGAATTTCAACTTGATATATACCATGATATATAACAGACGGACGATAAGGACGGATAAGGGTTCTTTTTTTCCTTTTTAGGGAAGGAACTACCTACTTACTTCGTTTTACTCTATCCATGCCATTTTCATTGTAACGTATTGTTGAATTAGAATTTTTACAAAAAAAATGAATAGAAATGATTTGGTACTTAGAGCTTAATAATGTAACTAAAGTAACACTTTTGACTCAACTTGTCTGTACCTACTCCTTTTATGCCACTAAACTGTGATGCCAATTAGATGTCACCACAGTGACTTAAAGAAAACGAGATAATGAATGACGTCTGGTAATGAGTGACCATGTTCGAGCGCGCGGGCTGCACCCCGACACCACAGACCACAGCACGCCTCGAGCCCAGTCCGCCTCGCCGCCGCGCCCGCGCCGCCCGCGCCGCGTCCCTACTCGCGACACTCTCAGTGAGTACCCAGTGCCCGACTCACTACCATCCGCACCTAAATTAAAAATAATGAAAGGTATGCGCGCGATTCGAAACCAACCGTTCATGTTCCAAATTTAAATTTGGCTATTTGAATGTATTCTCATAACCGCGATGCTAGATAATCTGCTGCATTAGCACTGAAACGTGGACTAAAAATAAACGGAATTGTGGCTTTAAAGTGGAATCAAACAATACTTTCCGTTAATTGTGTAAGTATTTAAATATTATCAAACAGTATTTGGATGACGTCCAGGTACGAAAATACAATACCTAACTGTCTCTGCGGGCGTCTGCGTCTGGGACGAGCTAACTGGCTCATCCGGGACTACTAAGATTAGGATCAGGACAAGCTGAATGTCCTGTCATAAATACCACTTAGTGCGTGTGAGCTGTCAGAGCGAATAGGCCGGCTTTTATCGCGTTAGTTAAGGCATCTTGTCTCTTTCAGCACAGGTGAGTGCGACAGACATCGCATCAGGGCAGAACAGCTGGAAAGTGCTCAGGGTTAAAGGACCCTGGATTATTCAAAGTTCGTATGCTCCTCATTCTAACAAATGGTTGCATCCCTCTCATGGTTGATCCTCAGAGTGATCTAGGTTGCAACTGTTGCAAGATGATGAATTAATGACCTATATAAACGTCACCAATGAACCGTCCTTCTTTACTTGACACATAAACAGTGATAAATAGATAAAATATTTATTAGCGTATATGCCATGACAAAACTTAACACTTTTGGTTCACAGTGCTGGGATGCAGGATCATTGAAAAATTGCCGGCTACGACTGCCAACGTTATGGCAACTTAGTGAAAAGGAAAACTCCAACTTAGGACAAGTATATATATAGTACTATACTTCCTTGAAGCACTTATAAACTGTCACACAGTTACTTATACTTATACATATACTTAGGACATATTTCTAGAAAGTCACAATGAAACTAGCTTATCAAATACTTTATGTAATATTATTTTATTTTAATTGAGACTGCGAGGTTTATCATACTTCAACATACTTGCGTTAAGTATTGTGTTTCTTATGATATTTGGTGACTAAGAGAAGAAGAAGTATTGTCATAATATTATGACATATTCATGTCAAAACCGGCCCACCGATTCTACTCACGGTTAGTACAGTCAGATTCATAAACATGTACATGTGTGACCATGTCCCTAGCCAATAAGGTCCTAGAACCACCTAGAATGTGTGTGTGTGTGTGTCTATGCTGTCTATGATGCCGAATGTTACGGTTAATGTCTCTAAATGTGTGTAAATACAAAATAAGTGATTAAAAACAACTCTGGATCTTGGACCTCATCATATCATCATTTATATTTAAGAGCCAGACTCTTGTCGGTGGCGCAATTTCCATTCGTCTCTATTCTCAGCTTTCTACTTGACCTTGGACCTACATTTTCTTAAATTATAGAAAATTTCAACATATTATTTACAGCAAAAATCGAGGAAAATATTTAGGTTAGGTTATTTTCTTTCTATCAGAAACTTAATGATTACTTGCTTCGACGTTATATAAGCATAGTCATTAAATCATGTTTTTCAAAAAAACGCATTTATTAATAATGAAATCAATGTTATCTTGGAAAAATAAATAAATTTAATTGAATTGAATTAATGGTCCGTTAATAATTCTCTAGTACTTTGGTATTAAAAGATCGTGTTAAAAATATAAGAATAATACTTTATCAATCTTACAACTGCGCCCGGTTTGTGGTGGCGTGAATTTTTGGTGCCTTTTTGACCCCACGCCTCACGCGTAAATAAGATAAATGCAAGTATGAAGACGTACCTACCCAACTTATCGGTACAATTTAAACATTTTTTTAATGTTAAGCTACTGAAATAATATATCATTCATTTATTGAATCGTAAAGAATCACGTTTTGTTTAACTTGGTACTCTAGAAATAGTTCCGGTATGCAATAAGATGTTAACTCGTGAATACGCAACCGAAAACAATATACATACATACATACAATCACGCCTTTATCCCTAAAAGGGGTAGGCAGAGCACATGAAACTTATGTTCCAGTGCCACATTTAGCATATATGTGGGTATAAAAGATCGAGAAAATGTGATATAGAAGTGATAGGTTGCTAGTCCATCGCCCAGCACAACACACTTCAACCCTGTTCCCTTAGTCGACTCTTACGACACCCACGGGAAGAAAGGAGGTGGTGCTATTCTAACCCGACACCACACGGGAAACAACAACACGGGGAACAATATAGTTATATATATTTTATATGGTTCCCCCCCTCCACATAACCTAATATCGTTAGTGCTAATTTCATTACAACTATTCATTAGCACTAATATTCGGATAACTAACCTTGTATGGCATAATTGTTTGCTGGGCCTAATTTTATGCCTCCTAATATTCCCTAATATAAACATCAAGTGTGCTAATATATTGGAAACTAATAATGGTTTTTCCTAATGATTACTAAGCCTAATTATTAATGTGCATAATGATTACTATGTTTAATGAACAATACACCTAATTTCATCACACCTATCCTGTCACTTGACCTAATAACTTTTGCTCTAATGTTTCACTAGACCTAATGCATTTTTCTTCGAAACAGTGAAATTTTCGGGTTTTCTTTGAATTTCATCAAATAGAACACAATCAGTAAGGTTTGTTTTGTAATAGTCTTAAAAAGTTTCCAATATTACAAAATAATCAAAAATAAGGTCTAATTAAACATAAGTCACAAGAAGCATTTAGGGCTAAAGTAGTTAGGTCTAACAAGGGAGAATCCCTTGATAGATGCTCAATGAACTGGCCCCGTAGCATGGATGGCGTTATCACGCGATAAGTGATAGGATAAGCGCGTCGTCTCGTTTTATCGAACGGTGTCAGCCAGGGACGGATGCTCTATCCTGCCACTTGTCGCGTGATAAGGCCATCCATGCTACGGGGCCTGTGCCAGTAAGTCAATACGTGACAAAAACTTTATTTTAGAATCAAAATTACTAGCGAGTCGAGCGAGCGAAGCGAGCGTGCCGCGCAGCGGCCGGCGTAGTGCCAGAACCGCCTTAATCTATACATATAAAACTCTTGCGTTACTGGTCGATTGACAGACAGCGCACAGCCTAAACCGCTAAAGATATAACCATAAAAGTTGGAACATATATTCTTTACAGTACGTGGACGTGTACCAAGAAAGGATTTTTCGAAATTCAACCCTTAAGGGGGTAAAATAGGGCTGGAACAGTGTATAGATGTTAAATGTAATATTTGGTAACAGCTAAATTGACACGTAGCCAGAATGACTGATGATCGCTGGACAACACGAATAACTGCGTGGGCAGGACCCACAGGCACAAGACAACGCGGCAGACCCGTAACCAGATGGGCAGACGACATCACTCAAGTAGAAGGCAAAGAGTGGAGGAAAGACGCCAAAGATAGGGAGCACTGGTCTTCACTGGAGGAGGCCTTTACCTTCGCAGGAGGGGTTCTTGCTACAACTGAATAATTTAGATTACTTACTTATTACGTCAAATTTCAATTTCAATATTATAAATAAATTTAAAATTCATTAATAATTATCTTGACATTAAAAAATAACTATTGCATGTATATAAATATCTAAAAGTTCAATTACTGTTATGTTCACATTTTATGAATTGGCAAGAAATAAAAAGGCTTTTTTATTTTTATTTTATTTATTTATAAATTGACCCCACGAGACAGGCCTAGCCTAGTGTGGAGGTCATAGCTAAAATTTTTGCACCATGTTTCTGATAGTAAATAAACGATTTTTTTTGTATTGTATTATTAGGTAAGCATTATACCTTCTTTATTTATTTGTATTATGAATAGATAAAATTAACACATTTTTAGTATATCTCACAGTTATTTAAAGTGGCTAGAAATTTATGGCCACACTTGAATAATTTTGTTATTGCATTAGTAAACAGAAAATAATTTATTCAACCTTGAATTGTATTTTAAGCCGATAAAGATATTACATTTTTATAGTAACTAAATAGAACTGCAATATACTTGACCATAAATTGCAGTTCTTGTCAGTAGATTTAGTTTGAGAACAAAATGTCAATCCTATTTAAGAGTGCGCGCACCAGAGATGACCGAAGATGGGTTTTCATCTATACATATAAAACTCTTGCGTTACTGGTCGATTGACAGACAGCGCACAGTCTAAACCGCTAAAGATATAACCATAAAACTCTTGCGTTACTGGTCGATTGACAGACAGCGCACAGCCTAAACCGCTAAAGATATAACCATAAAATTTGGAACATATATTCTTTACAGTACGTGGACGTGTCCTAAGAAAGAATTTTTCGAAATACAACCCTTAAGGGGGTAAAATAGGGCTGGAACCGTTGTATGGAAATCGTTCGTTTCTTCTAATTCATCCCTTAAAGGGGTTAAGATGGGGGTTGAAAATTCACATAAGTGAAATGTGGTTTTTAATAATAAACTGTGGCTAGAAACATGAAAGCAGTACAGCAGGTTTCTTTTTAACTGACTTCAAAAAAGGAGGGGGTTATATGTTCTACTGTATGTTTTTTTTATGTATGTTCGCCGATCTCTCCGTAAATTGTGGACCGATTTCCAAAATTATTTTTTTAATCGAAATAATATATATATAGGTCCCATTGTCACCTAGTCAGGATCTGATGATGGGATTCCAGGGAAATTTACGGCAACCCTCAAATTTTATAGGCACGCGTGTAGTAATTTCGGTATTTTCTAATATAACTCGTGTATCAAACCTCGGGAATCACAATTTTGGTGAAGTGGAACTGATGATGAAGACCACAGATGACTTATGGAACTCCTCAAAGATGTAAAGTACGTTAAAGATTTGGACATGATTCCGTTGAAGTAGCAGCTAATGAAGTGTTCATTCTGAGATCCTTGAGGAATCGACGGAACTCCTCAAATATTATCAGCCCACACAGATAGCGACTTGAGTTTTTTTCTATAATAATCAACGCATTTGTTCTCGGAGAGCAGTTCATGTAGTAAATTGGAATGGAAATGTGGAAATTTTCATGCAGGTAGGTGCCTATGTGGCTTGGCGAAGTACTGAATTGAAGTCGGTTTTAAACTTTGTTTTTAAAGTAAATTAAATATATGATATGTAGATCTATCCAGAAATATATTTTTATAAACATGCCCCATTAAGGGGTGAAATAAGAGTTGTACCTACCGAGAAGACGTTCATTTAAAACATTTGAAAGTATATACGAACTTTCTTTATTTATAAAACAGATAATTGACATAGCATTTTCATCAAAATTCATTCCCTAGGGGGTGGAAAGGCCATATGCAAAACATAATATGAGAAATGAAACTTTACGCACGTCGATTTCTGAAATTCATCCCCTGAAACTCCTGAAAGCGTTAATAAGGATATATAGTTTTTATCGTTTAGTTTAGCATGTGTAATAGAATACCATAGATTTTATAAACGTATATCTTAAGGGTAACCTGAATCTTGACCTGAAATATTTGTATGCCTAATGACAAGGCATAGTCATATGATGTAAATATTTCGTACAACCTATATATATATCAATGTTTCCAAATAAGTTATTGGTTGATTGTTTGAAGGAATTAAATTGCGGTTAGATCGTCGTATGGAAAAGTTCATAGATACGTCGTGATAGGACTTATAGGTAGGTAAATATGTAAGTGGTTTTAAACAAATTAACTCAAAATAGCAATGTTCGGGTCACAAGTTTCACTTGGATTTGATTATTTCATAACATGCATTCATCTTATTTAAGTAAATGTAGTTACTACTTTTCGTTCCATGCTTCGAATTCATTTTGTACATATGTAATTGATATAGGTCCCGGCCAACATCTTGAATCAAAAGAACTAGGTACCTACTGGCTAAATCAGCTACTGCGCACTCAAGGTCCAGCTCAAGATGTTTGCCGACAACTGTACACATAAATTGATATATTTAAATAAGTAAAAAGCTACACGTTCCTGAAAACCACATGTAAATTGGTTTAGTGGTGTAAAAAAAATATTTAACATAAAGGGTTTTGACGAAGGGCTACCTATTAATTGGGGAAGTAAGTAGTAGTAGGGCGTTGCCGGCGTAACAATTCATCAATTATTGCAAAAATTACACTTACTACGCGGGCGAAGCCGCGGGCAAAAGCTAGTCTATACATATAAATGCCTATGTCCTGACTGACTTAATCACTTACTCACTCATCAACGCACAGCCCAAGCTACTAATCTTAGAGAGTTGATTTTTGCACAGTAAGTTGCTTTTATAACGTGGGCTAGGGGTAAGAAGGGATTTTTGAAAAATCTACCCCTAAGGGGGTAAAATAGGGGTGCAAAATTTGTATGGAAGTACCTTTTTTCTGAGCTAGAGACTTAAAACTGTAGAAAGATTATTTATCAAAATACAAATAAAGTAATTTCAGCGTTTTGAATAATTCCACCCCTGAGGGGGTAAAATAGGGTGCAAAATTTGTATGGGAAAATCTACTTATTTTGAAATAGATACTTAAAACGTTGTAGAAAGATTACTTATTAGAACACGAAAAAATTACATTTAGCGTTTTACAAAAATCATTGCCTAAGGGGGTTAAAAATGGGTGCAAGGTTTTCTGAGCTAGACACTTGATATTTTGTAGAAAAATTACTTATAAAAATACAAAAAAAAGAACTTTCAGCGTTTTTGAAAAGACCATTCCCAAGGGGGATAAAAAGGGGTGCAAAGTTTGTATAAGGGAAAGTTTATGTTTTTTAGTTAGAGACTTGAAACTTTGTAGAAAGATTACTTATTAAAATAAAAAAGAACATAAAGCGTTTTAGAAAATTCCACCCCTAAGGGGGTTTAAAAGGGAAGCAAGCTTTGCATGGCCAACACTCTTTTGGAGCTAGAGACTTAAAAGTTAGTAGTAAGATTACTTATTACAATTTACAATACGAAAAAAGTTCTTTCAGCGATTTGAAAAATTCATCCTCTAAGGGGGTTAAAAGGGAGTTTTATATGGATAGCAAGAAAATTTTAAAGTATGAGTAAGAGATTTGTTACTTTGGTCTTATTCTGAACGTCTATAAAACTAATTTTAGAGTTCTTCCAAATTCATCCCCTAAGAGTGTTAAAAAGGGGTTTAAAGTTGTTTTTTTTTCAAGACACTTGAAAAATATGAGATTTTTAATTTTTAGACATGACAAATGAACATCAACGTTTTTTTTAATTTATCCCCTAAAAGAGGGTTCAGAGCTTGTATTGAGAGAAATCATTTTCTAAGACGATAACAAGTTCTACGCGGACGAAGTCGCGGGCAACAGTTTATAATGAAGTCTGTATTGTGTAATAAATTTATAAATCTAATCTAATCTAATCTAACCGTACACCGCAATTTTTTATTACGGAACCCTTCATGGGCGAGTCCGACTCGCACTTGGCCGCTTCTTTTTCAGAATTAGTAAACGTTTCAGGATTGTCATAAAACAACCCTAACCTAACCTATTGGGTTCCACACAATGATATTTTAGGTGTTGTAAGTACCTACCTAAAACGTTAACGGTTTACGAGTAAGTAATAAAAAACAGACGCATTGAAAATTCGGCGAAACAATGATAGATAGATAGATTCATTTATTTCATTTTGAAAATTTACATGTCATTTTTATAAGTTAAAATAGCATGAATTCACAAAAATATCGTCAGAGTGTATAAGAATAGCAATAATATAAATAGTCAAATACAAATAAATCAAAATAAAGAGCAAAATTAAAACAAACAAAACAATCATAATATTAAAAAGGTACAATGTCAAGGAAGTAATTTGTTTAAATGTCAAATTATTAACAAAAGCTAGGGCATCCTAGATATAAATTGTCAAAAGTGGAAAAAATATAATATCTATACAAAATTCATAATAAAATAATAATTTCATTTTAACGCATTTATTGAAACGTTTGTCGGTGAAATTAGTGGAGCCCATCGTTGGTTTACCCTTGTTTTACCGACAAACGTTCCATCGAATGTATGTTTCGTATATTTATAAGATGATTAAATCGATACATACATAGACATAGACATAGACATATTTATTCATGAAACAATACAGGATTGTGTTTGAATTCCTTACGGCTAACAATATAATATATCTTATAACTAATAACTACGCTCTAATATCTAATAACTACACTCTATCAAATATTTCTTCAACACTGTAAAAGCACCCTCTTAATAAAAATTGCTTTAATTTATCTTTAAAACTATTATATTCTACGATACCTTTTAGCTCTACAGGAAGTTTATTAAACAACTTGACAGTCTGGTTCCTAGTACATTGCTTCACTATATTAGTCATCGGGCGAAAATTGATTTTTATATTTCTGGTGCGCGTGAGTACACGAAACTCTTGTTCTTCATACGTTTCAAACCTTGTTTTATGTTTAATAAATTCAGTAAGCAGTATATGAACGTATAAACTAGGCACCGTCAGAATCCCTAAGGTCTGAAAGTATTCTCTGCAAGACACCCATTGCGGGATTCGAAACATTATTCTTATGGCTCTGTTTTGTGCGATAAGAGCTCTGCTAATATTACATTTAAAGCTATTACCCCAAAACATAATGCTGTAACGCAGTTTGGACTCAATTAAGGCATAATAAACAATTTTTAATTGTTCTAATCCAATTTCATCCCTAAGACTTCTTAAGGCATAGCATGCTGAGTTGACTGAATTCTCAATAGCGTCTAGCTCCTGAATCCAATTTAGCTTCGAGTCCAGACGTATACCGAAGAATTTTACATTATCGACTATGTCTATGGAGGTACCATTCATAATTACATGGAGACTGTCTGTTTTCTTAGCATTTTGTTTAAAGAGCATTATTTGAGTTTTGTCCTGGTTTAGACTCAGATTGTTCGAAGTGGACCATTTGCAAAAAGATGAGAGTGCAATATTTACAACTCGATTTAGTTCGTTTATATTATCAGCATGAATTACAGCATTTGTGTCGTCTGCAAACATTACCAAATTACAATTTGGTAACATGTTTACGTTACTCACTCACCTCATATTGACCACAGAAGTGACTTGTGACCATGAAGGTTTCTATATACTCGTAGACCACTCAGTGGCAGTGTAGTGTGACGTCAATAATACCCGGAAGCCCGTTATGGTAAATACCAAAGCCAAATTAAATACTAAGATTGATTAGTTGCTCGAACTTACCTTAACGGAACGTTTGTTAATGCTTATTGACATACCAACTGGTATACGTTTGTTTAACCATTACAAAGTCGTTAAATACGAGTATAAACAAGTTTCGTGAATGTTTTTAAATTTGCTTAATCTATCTATCTATTACATAGGTACGAGTATATAAAATTGGACCGTTACTTATAGAGTGACAGACAACGCACAGCTTAAACCGCTAAAGATACAAGCATGATATTTGGAACACATATTTCTCAACTGACGTAGAGGCGTACTAAGGAAGGATTTTTTGAAATTCAACCCCTAAGGGGGTGAAATTGGCGATAAAACGTTGTATGCAAATCCGTTATTTTTGAAGGTAGATCTTTAAAATTCCGGACTTGGCTTTTCGGTCAGAAATAAAAATAGGTTTTCTTTGAGCATTATCGGATATTCGTACTTTAAAGGGGTGAAATTAAGGGTGAAAGTTTTTATGAAAGTTTAGTTATTTTTGAACTTTAAAGCTGTCCACGATTTGGATTACAAACGTGTAATGACATCTAAGTATTCTTCATTCATCAAGCATCCTGAGTAAATGAACCCTTAGCATGCTAAAATCAGAGGATATTACCAATAAATCATTTCGAGTTTGCTCATCAACACTAAGCTGAAATTACTGAACCAAGAGTCTTGAAACGTGTCAGATAGGTTACTCATTCAGGGTAGACTAGCAATAAGTAAGGGTTTTAAAAAAATCAACCTTTAAGTGGGTTTAAAAAAGGTATAAATATGTGTATGGATAACAAATCAAGTGTGGACCGTAGTTCATGTGATGACGTGGAAAGGTGCATATTTGTGGCCTGGCGAATTACTAATTGAAGTCTAGTGAACTTAAAATGGGGGCTTAATCTTTGTAAAAAATCTTGCCTTAATAAGAAAATTGTAACTATGTTGAAACGGTTTGTTAAGGATGGTTCGCTGTTATTATAATTGGCTCGCAACAAAAATAAGCTTTTCGTCAAATTATTTAACCAGCATATAAGATTGAATTTCAAACTTACAAATCTCACCGACTTTTCCTATTTATAATTAGTATACATAAATTAGGATAACTCTTGATTTGCAAATAATGTTTCAAGCGATCAACTATAAACCAAGTCCGCCTTATAAATTGTAGACCAGCAAGATCATTGATTGGACAGCAATATTTCCGACTAAACTTTCCGACGAAAACTCCGACTAAAAGTAAGCCATTAATTAGTCAGTATATATACAGAATCCAACTACTAGCAAGAATTTAGGTTAGTTTAGGTTAGGAATTTGACCGTCACTAAACGGACCTGCTACAGAAAAGAAGGCTAGGGTTATTAGAACTGCTGACCATTATTGAATAGTGTTTTGATCAGAAGATGCTTATCAGTTCATCAATCACTCAATCAGTCAAAATAATGTATTATCTAATTTATCTGAAACCGTCAAATTGGGATGAAATGGAAAATTTGCGTCTTTTGGCATAAGATAACGGGTAGCCCAAACTAACGTGAGTAGAACTACTTAACGGATTCTGATAAAAAACAACAGTAATATAGCGGAATCTAGAAAGTAAGATTAATAATGTTTCCACTAAATGCGAAAGTAACTCTATTCGCCTAGGTGTCTGAACCGATTTAGATACAATTTGGTGTGGATATAGTTTAAAACCCTAGAAAGGACATAGGATATATAGCTGTTATCCCGCAAATAATAATAATAATAAGCCTACGCCTGAAATACTTTAGTAAGGCAATTAACGAGATCTACGCGGACGATGTCGCGGGCTAAAGCTAGTTTTAAATAGATTCGGTGGAATAGTGCTAATTATGCACCACATTTTGCCTATTACATTTTGCATACTTCTGCTTACCTTTTTTTTAAGTCTGATTGGCCGTAGGTACCGTAAGAATGATTATTGATCGAGCAAGTGATGCGATAGAAGTTTTTAGAGTCTTCTGTAACAATCCTACATTTGTGTGTATGTATGAATCGGTGTCTCAAAACGAAAGTCTTTGACCAGTGTGTGTCGCCTCGCCAGTGATGACATATGGCACTGAAACGTAGTCGCTTACTATGGGCCTCATAAGAAGGCTCAAAGTCACCCAAAGGGCAATGGAGAGGGCTATGTTGGGAGTTTATCTGCGTGATCGCAACAGAAATGAGGCTATCCGCAGCAGAACCAAGGTAACCGATATAGCCCTCCGGATCGCTAAACTGAAGTGGCAGTGGACATTGCAGAACCGATGGCTGTTGGGTCAGAAAGGTTCTCGAGTGGCGACCACGTACTGGAAGGTGCGGCGTGGGTAAGGGGGGCCTTACCCGCTTGCCTTAAGATTAAAAAAGTATTTATTTCTAACTAGACATTACTATTACATCCATGATAATGAAGAGTACATGCATCTCTCGGTTTTGCTTTTATTAACATTGACTTTTGCTATTGAATTACGGTAATTTAGTATTTAAACTGGTGGACTGATGACCTGGTAAAGGTCGCGGGAGTCCACTGGATGCGGGTGGCGCAGGACCGGTCTTTTTGGCACTCCTTGGGGGAGACCTATTTTCAGCAGTGGACGTCTTTCGGCTGATATGATGACGATGATGTATGAATGTTTGTTCGACGATAACTCTAGTATCCTTGATTGGAACGTCATGAATCTTCTTCTTCTCGTGTCGATGGCTTCAAATTGTGCAGGCCCAGAAGGTGGCCACGCATATCGCCCTGTCTCGAAGGTCTTGCTTAGAGCAGGCGTGAGGGCACGCTTGGCAAGACAACATGTGCTCCATCGTTTGTGGAACTTCACCACACGGACTTTGGCGTCTGAGCTACGCGCCCCACTTCAGCATGTTCTCTTTGCTGCGACTGACCTGGGAACCCAATCTATTTAAGGATTTCCAGATCAGCCATGGCTGATTATGCCCGGCGGGAAGCTTCTCAGCGGGGCGAACATTATCTTCAGGGGGGCTCGAGTATTTTGCCAGTGTTTAAGCCGTTTCTGGGACTGCGGACTCTTGATAGCGGCGGTGTACCGCATAAAGCTCCTGCGGCTCTTTAGGCGGGACGGTGGTAGTTGAGGGCCGTTGAGAGGGTGTCTTGGGTCTTCTTCCTGCTTCAGCTTTTTGACGCTGCACGACACCTCTCTGCGGGCCTCCGGCGGCGCAATTCCCGCTAGAGGGTATAAAATGTCGCAATGCGTCTCGCGGCACATTTCGGAGAGGAGTTGTGCTTTGTCTTCCGAGAAACCCTTTATGTTTATAGAGATGACAGTCAGGGCTGGCGCTGAAAAGTGCCGTTTTTGATCGCATGTATTCGCATTGGAACTCGGTGAAACCATCGTGGTGGAAGGATTTGCCGGTCAGCCCAAGTGTTGACCGGTGCCCAGGGTGCGCCAGACGCTTGGATTTCTCGTAAAAAAACATCAATTGCTCGCAGTGCGTCGTGCGGGGAGGCTCCTTCCATGCACCCCTCTCCACATTCATCAGCATCATCATCATCATCACATCAACCGAAATATGTCTAATTGTCTACTGATGGACATATAGGCCTCCGCCAAAGAGTCCTCATTACGAACTAGCTTTTTAGCTTTTAATCCTTCAATTTAGGCATATTACTTACATGCATTCAATGTCAATAAACTACCACACATTCCGAAGAATAAACCTCTGCTACGAGAAGAACCGATGGGAACTAGGCGAGTATCAATCATTTTACTTTCCAAATCGTAAACAGAAGGCGCTTGTTCGTGGATTGGACAACTCATATTATATCTAGTATGTAAACTGTAACATACTCAAAGGCGGGATGATGATATTAATGGACAAACCGCTTGGCCCAGTTATAAGCGCCTCAGTTTAGGATCCACGGACGGACACTCCAACCGGCGTGTGCGCATCTAACTGCGCGCCGGATTATCACAGTACTGTTACCTATATTGCGATTTATTACGACATTGATTATATTGTTTACTTTGAGTTTGCACACAAGTACTTCACAGTGTATCTACCTACAAGAATTTCCGTAACGTGACTAATGTAAAGTCTCGCTCGAAAATATCTTAAGAATGTATTGTCATTGCGTTGCGCAGTACCTACCTACATCATCATCATCATCAATGGCCTGTAGCATCTATAAAAGATGATTTAAGCAGCGTCCATTAAAGTGCGGCACTTACGTACGTGGCTTGTCAGGCCAATACGAGAGCGACAGTGACGCCCGCATATATGACATGTAAATGTCATACACATCGCTGTTGGAGGCGCAGCAGCGCGCTAGTGTCTCCATGCTCGTTTGTGGGACAACAGGTCAATCCAGGTGATATCATGTACTGTCACGCCTTCATAAAGTGACTTCCTCCATTGGTCTCGGTCCTGCGATCGATTTGCCCAGTTCGTGGGGTCGATCTTGAAGGACAGCATGTCACGTTTTGCGCGTTCTACCTACATACCTTAAGGTTTTAGGTACCTATATAAACTGGGTCGACCCACAAATTCTACCGTTGACAGTGCCATAAGGGTTTATTTAGTACTACGGATCGTTAAATTTATTTTATAGTTTATAGTGCATGGAGATCTTTGGTTGCTATCTCCGTTTGATGAAGTTGGCTTGAGGATGTGGCTTGAAACATGGTTTGACCGCCTAGTTGTCCGTCCTCGGTTCCTCTTGGCTTCTACTCTGCTATATGATACACGACAAGGTTTGCCACCCGCACAGCATAATGAATTAGGCTTGATGGTGTGGCTTCCTTAACCTAGTCTGATCATCTAGTTGGTGACGTGAGGCGTCCTCGGTGCCTTCGATTCTGCCAAGTTTCCAAACAGGATCTGACTATACAAACAAAGTTTGAATACCAAGTACACTATTGGTAATTATGTAATTAGTCACTCAGTCACCAGCTATAACAGTTTCTGAGAAGTATTTTATATCGCCAACTGTTGAAGTTTATCACCTCGTTACTATAAAGTTGGCTGAAGTCAGTGTCAATCGTGATGTTTGTAACTTCGACCTTGTGCCGACGAAATTCGGTTCATTAGCATTAACATTAACAACTCGGACAACGCCAAGAAAAGCCCGTCAGTTAAATAACGGATTTAATGTCGGACACTAAAATAAAGAAAGTATGAATCACTGGCACAGCATTAAACTAAACACTACACTAGTAGTCGTGCACAGGGGACTCGCCAGGGCCAGAAGTGGCGTCCATAAACTAAACACTACTCTAGTCGTGCACAGGGGACTCGCCAGGGCCAGAAGTGACGTCCATAAACTAAACACTACACTAGTCGTGCACAGGGGACTCGCCAGGGCCAGAAGTGACGTCCATAAACTAAACACTACACTAGTCGTGCACAGGGGAATCGCCAGGGCCAGAAGTGGCGTCCATAAACTAAACACTACACTAGTCGTGCACAGGGGACTCGCCAGGGCCAGAAGTGACGTCCATAAATATGTTACGTAGGTACGTAACTAAAACTAAAAGTAAAAACTAATAAATACGAGTGGATAAATATTTGTATAAGTTGCAAGGTCTTAAGTGGTACAAGGTAGGTAAAAAAAGGTACTGACTAGTAGCAGTAGGTAAATAGTGACTGTATAAAATAAAATAAATATTAGGGGAAATCCTGACACAAATCGAAATATCTAATAGTTACCTCAGTAAGACTTGTGTTATGGGTAGGTACTAGACGATGATAAATGTGGAATAAGATCCTTGAAGCAAAATCTACCTAAGTATTATAATGATAAGAAAGGGAGGAAATGCATATTTAGCATTTCGGTACAGTCTGGAAATGCTGCCAGAATCTTAGTTAGGTACCGGCCATGCTGCAGTTGCAATGATAATGTAAGGTTGCGCGTTTATGGACAAGCTCGGCGGCGCGACGCCTGCGTCTGCGTCGACAGTCCCCAAACACACACTGGCGTCAGTGTTTACGTGCAGGCGTGAGCGTTTCCAACCTCGCTTGACAGCCCGCGTCTGGCCCCGCCGCACGTGTAGACTATTCATAGGCAAGACCTTAGAATTAAGTGTGCATGTTAAGGTGCATGTTATCAGAAAGGAAATACGTTACAATGACAAAGTAAAATAGGTCTCAAGTAAAAAACCAAATCTTATCATACCTTCGCCACTATGTTTTCTTATACATCTACGTGGTGTTGGCTGTCATCCCACTATTAGGGTTCAGCCCTCTTAGGACTACACACCACATCGTTGTGAATGAAATAAATGCCGAAATCTACAATGTCTACATGCAAACGTGAATTGAATTTGCCAGGATGTATATTTTTATTCGTCGCTTCCGATCCTAATTGCATTTCAATGTAACGACGACAAGCACGAGAGAGGGATACATTCAAATATGTGTGTGTGATCTGGATGTGAAAGACACGAACCAAATTGAGACCAACTCATACCAAATTGTTTACACAGATTCACGTTACTCAAATGAAATCCAATGTATCAGTCAAGGTCGGCAAGTGGCCCTGGCTGCCAGAAAATTATTAATGGCCTAAATTCTACGACCGATATAGGACACGAGTGAATAACCTCCTGGTTTATATCGGGCTGGAGTACGAAGAACTTCCGGCTCAGAACTATCTAAAATCTGACACATTAAAGGAACTAGAAGCAGGAAATAGTGAACATTAATATCAGTTAACACAGGTGCAATTCCCATCGCCATCTTGGCGAGAGTCATGACTATTGAATTGTTTAAGTAATTCGTAGTTTTATAGCTAATTTATCCCTTTACTGATTCTGGTGAAGATTCTCGTGACTGTCGATTCTCTTTTACAATAATAACATTATTTCAGTTAATGTTAATAATGTGTCACACAAACCATTAATAGCCGCTGTAGAAACTTTTGAAAATACTTGCTATGAAAAGTATGAAACTATATTTTTCCGTTCGTCACTATACGTCGGTCACTATACGTACCGCTGCGAATCTTGAGCCCTATGACAACTGTCATCTCAGTACAAATTTACGTTTTAAGGTTATCAAGATTCGCCGCGATATATACATCTGACGCAGACTGATCTTATCTTATCTTATCTTATCTAGGTGAGGGCCCTTTCGGATGCACTTCGACCCAGTGGGATCTTTTGTGCATTTGCCCTCTCCTTTATATCTGCTCCCAGGCTTTCTCCATCATTTCCACAAAGCGGATGATGCAGTTCGCCGGGAGCACCTTGAATTCCTTTGGTTGCGGGTAACCAAAAAAATCAAAAAATCAAAATCAAAAATATTTATTGGTATCATACTAAAGTAGGTAAAAGTACATTAGTGGCTGGCGTCTCCCGGTAAGTATGGCAATACTTGTGTTGGGAGGCACCGCTCTTCGTCCATTTGGACCATGGTTATAATATAGTTTAGTAGATACGATTTTAATAACATTACATTCATTGATTCGTTTACATTTACTACAAGCTAAAAACAATTTATTTTTAATTTAGGTTAGTGTGTGTTGTGTGTGTGTGTGTGAGTGTGTGTGTTTTGTGTGTGTGTGTGTGTGTGTGTGTGTGTGTGTGTGTGTGTGTGTGTGTGTGTGTGTGTTTGTGAGTGAGTGTTTGCGCGTTTGTTTATTATTTTAAGCGTTAATACACACGTTTTCATGCTTAAACTAATAAAGATTCAGTGTCTTCATAAGTAAGTGTGATCAGCCATTCCGTTATTTTTTCTTTACAGTTTCGTAATTGCATCGGGTAAATATTGATAGTTTTATTTAATTTATTGTATAAATGTGACGATATTGTATTGTATTGCCTCTTGGCAAACGCTGACTTTGCAGCACAAATAGGAGCAACTTTATGATTTATACGTTTTGGTTTAACAGGTATATAGTTCAGAGTCTTGTGTACTTTTAATATAGTTAATAAAATGTATAATTTTCGCATACTAAGAATGTTATTTTCTCTATAAAGCTCATATGTTGAGTGTCTGAAGGGGAGCTTATACATTACTTTAAGAAGGCATCTTTGCCCTCTTTCAGCCTGAAGAAATTTTGTCTTGGTAGCACCACCCCAAACTACAATACAGTAACTGGTTACTGATTGTGCAAGTGATTTGTAAAGTTGGTTGAGTAATGTTTTATCTGCAATGTGTCTAAGAATTTTGAAGATCCAGATTAATTTTCTAACTCGATTGTTAACGTAATCTATGTGTGAGTGCCATGATAGCCGCTGGTCCAGAATGACTCCAAGGTACTTAATGGTAGATACTTTTTTAAGCTGTGTGCAATTACAGCGTCTGCAGTCACTCAGATCACAGCAATGCATTTTTAATTGTAGCATAGACTCCGGTTGGGTGTTATTGTATTTGGTAAAGCACATATAATTCGTTTTGTCAAGATTTAAGGTGAGGAGATTTGACTTAAGCCAGGATGATATCAATATTAAACCTTTTTCAGCGCAGCTATAGACATCCTGCCATGTTTTCGCTATGAAAACTACAGCTGTGTCGTCTGCGTACGAGTAAATATGCCCTTTGTTAATGTCCAGGTTGGTCAGATCGTTGATATAGATCAAGAAGAGAGTGGGGCCAAGTACACTACCTTGGGGTACACCGAAAGTGATTTCTTCCTCCTGACTTAAGTGGTCTCCGACCTTCACCCTCTGTGTACGACCACTCAAATAATCCCTGAAAAGCATCAGCGACGTATCCCTGATTCCTATTTGTTCAAGTTTTTTAACTAGAATGGAGGGAGAGACAGTGTCAAAAGCTTTTTTTAGATCCAAGAATACCCCAAGACACTTTTCACCTTTATCACTATGTTTAGTAATTAAAGATGTAAGTGCCAAGACGGCATCTTCCGTGGATCTGCCATTTCTAAACCCAAATTGTGAGTCCGAAAGGATATTAAATTTATTAAGATAAGATTTAAGTCGAGTGTTTAGGAGTTTTTCTATGATTTTAGAAATGGCAGGTAGCACTGAGATAGGTCTGTAGTTATTAGCACTGTCTCTCTCACCACCCTTGTATACTGGAGTTACTACGGATTTTTTTAATGGACCAGGAAAGACGCCGCCACGGAAACAAAGGTTAGCCAAGTGGGTTATAATAGGGACAACAAATGGTCTAGCAAGTTTCAGGAACCGTGTTGTTATACCATCCCATCCAGGAGCACTGTTAGATTTCAGACTCGTAATAATGTTGTCTACCTCGGCCGGGTCTGTGTTAAATAAGACAAAAGATGAAGAAACTGATTTTAAAGAGTAGTGATGTTATAATTATATAACCGTTACCAAAGTAGTTCATTCTTTGTCTGGCAAGGGCATGACATTCACACAATAAGTGTTCCATAGTCTCGTCCTCCTCGCCACACATTATACAGTCTAAACTATCCGATAGTCCCATCTTGGCCAAGAGATCCTTGACCCCGAAGTGACCTGTGAACACCCCAGATATAATTCTTAGTTGCTTCCTACTGGATTTCCAGAGTTTTCTGGTCCAGCCCGAGTCCACTTCTTCTATGAAGAGCTTAGAGTGCCTTAAGCCAGCCTCATTCTTCCACTCGTGTTGGTGTTTGGTTTTGGCGTAGGCTTTAAAGACCGATATTATGGTCCCCTGCGAGAGTCCCACAAATGGTTCTGGACCTACAAAGTGATTTGTAGAGCCCCCTCTTGCAAGCTCATGCTCTTTCGTTGCCGATGAAGCCCTTGTGTCCTGGTATCCAAACTAGTTGCACCTTATTGTGCCTTCCAAGTCTGTTTAGACTGATAGTCTGCCTCAGATGTATATATCGCACACAACACACAAATCATCTGTGTAGTTTTCACTCGTATGCGGTTTCATCGTAAATAGTTAAAAACTTTAGTTATATTTCGTAATAAATATTATTATGTAAGTAGGTACCTGCCTTATTAAAACAAATGATTGGTCCAATGTGAATTTGACGGCATTAACTTAAGGTATTAACAAGATATGGAATATCAAGGCAATACTCGTAGATACGTAATTCATAGGTACCTACGCCTAATGTCAATACGGCGACCCGACTGCAGACTGTCGCCGCCACTGTTAGCGTATATATTATAACTCGCAGATACCTCCCGACATACCTCCTTACAAGTTTCTGTCAAAAATTTAATTTTTGGTACAAGATTTTATTGCCGACTGTACTCTTCTGCATACCATCATCAACTACTCATTGGGACGATTCTAACGAGCCCAAACTCGATGGGGTTGTATCGTTTTATTGCGGAGTTCTTATGGCCACCTTCCAGCTCCAGCATCAGATCAGCTCCATGTCATCATAATATTGCATTGTCATGCGATATACATATGCATGCAAAGTGTCAGCTCAATCGGAAACCGAAAAGTGGGTCAAAAATCAATTACTAAATTTGACCCAAGAAATAATAAAGAAAAATAAAACAAACGGGGTGAACTAAATAAAAGCTTGTCCTAAAGTAACCACAACACCTGGCCACACTAACAAACTATCGTGGCCATGGCATCCCACCATTCCCACCCTCGCCGCTCTATTTATTTGTTTAATCGTATGGCCACAGTATGGCATACCTACATTATTTGGCCTTTGAGTTTGTCACTCTTTGTACCACTGCGGACGCAAGTGACAGTTGTCCCACCTTTGTCAAGTGAGTGGGCAACTCGACTGTTAGAGGTTCTTAAGCCGCCCGAAGGCCTCTAACTCGGCTTAACGACTACTGTCATAGACAGCAGCCGGGATCAACTGCTTAGCGTGCCTTCCAAAGCACGGAAGTGCTCATTTATAGTAACCACTCAAACGGGCGGTCACCCATCCAAAGACTGACCGCTGCCATCTTTGCTTATCCTGCGTTATCGTTTCCGATTCGCAGGCGCCGCTAGCCTATGAACGCTCTGTGGGACGATGCCAAGAGCGCGTCAACGCCGTCAACCCTAAACACACTCATGTAATTCTCAACCGCTTGATGTATATGCCACTGAACACTAGTCCAACTCCGTTATTTCTATCTCCACAGTTCACTGACCACCAGCCAACATGGGCGACATGTTCCGCAGCGAGGAGATGGTGCTGTGCCAGCTATTCATACAGCCGGAGGCCGCATACGTCTCCATGTACGAGCTGGGGGAAGCCGGCATCGCGCAGTTCAGAGACGTGAGTCATTTTCTTTCTTCTTCTCTCTCCACTCAACGATATGCTGGTTGTATCTTAAAGGGGCCCAGAGTCCGCTAGCTGCCTATTCCAAATTGGTGTAAGCAACAGCTACCTAAATGAGGAAGCGACTGTTAGGGGGAAACTAGACCCTAGTTCTGGTTGGTAACTTGTCTTTTAGAATCGGAATGACAGACATAGAATTATAGAGTAAGGATATAATATGTCCCCTTGTATACATTTTTGTGGATGCAATCGCAGCCTATTAGTAATATGCAAACCACATTTTACCAAGCCAAGTAACGACCATCGTGGTGTGTATAAATGTCAAGTGCGGTTTGAAATACCTAAAGAAACAAACAAAGTTTGTGTGAACTACGCCCACGGTCACAATCTACAATTCATAAGAATACATTTTGTTAGTTTTATTCCTAGACATTATCCCAATAAAACGAATGACGTTAGCAGCCTAATTGCACATTGCTCAAGAATCTTCAATTTAAACTCCACGTCTTCAATAGCTTTCTTCGTCATTTTTATCTGTCTAAAAATACCCACCGTTGGAGCTTCATTTGAATATCAACTTTAACTTGAACTAGTTTAGGTTGATATTCGTTTGACTCGGAACGTAGGCCGGTCGAATGGGTATCAGCTGTATGATGACCTTTACTCCCGATCCCGATACTGGCGTGTTTGCTTATCTGGATAAATATTAGGTTAAATTACAGTTATGTAGTCATCAATACTGATAATATTACTGATATTACGTGTGCAAGGAATTGATTTTAGAAATGCGTTTTACTAATGTTACCTGACTACAATGTCACTTCATATTTGTAAATGAACTACTTAGGGATATTGTTAATTTTATGTACTGTTGAGTGTGGCGATCCATTTCCGAAAATTTAATTTTTCTGCATGCAGTCTTTCCATTCGCAAATTTTCCGATTTTTAATTTTCTGTACGGTATTTTCTCCAGAGGTTGTTTCTTTGAGTTGATATTTTACCTTTCGCTAAACTATCCAATTTAATCTTTTCCTGATATTATTTTTTTTCCTTGTTCCTTGGAGATAACTATGGTCAGGTAATTAGTTATCTGCAAGGAATAGATTAGGTAGCAATTGGACATCTGATTACCTACCTATTCTATTCAAAGGCAGGTCGGTGTAGGTACGACGACGAGCGTAGCGAGGAGGAGTGTTAGGAAGAACCGCGACCCTACAGCGCGCGAGCCGAGCGAGCGAAGCGAGAGAGCGAGAGAGAGAGAGATTATCAGCCTTAGAGTACAATAGGTAGGTAATCCGTTGCCCGTAGTAATCTTTCCTAGTGATCATCTACGCGAATGCGTAAATTACGCGACTAGAAATATTTGAGAATGGAAATATTACTTTTTGTAAAAACGATGTTCAGAAATGTACCCCCCGGGGAAAATACAGAACGGAAAATAAAAAGTCGGAAAATTTGCGAATGGAAAGATTGCTTGTATCGTGTTAAATGTATCGCCACACTCGTACTGTTTACGTCGCACTAGCGTTTAATTTTACTATACCTAACTAATATAGATCAAAAACTCATTATCATAAAATCTAAATGCTAATGGCCTTAGAGTCATATTTCTGTGTTTAGAAGCCCATTGTTAAGGCAAACGTCAAAGTACTATCGCTTGTCCCAAACAATGTACTTATAAATCTTATATACAATAACTTACACAAGGGTTTATAGGTTCTATTAGCGAGAACTCTGGTTGTAAATATTATTATAATTGACATACTAGTGGCCCGCAGGTAAAGAGGCATTGCTGCTTCCTCTAAGAAACTAAGTCCTGGCAACCTTTCATAAGCCGCAACCATACGGTCGTGCGTGGCGGACTGCCGAGGAAAGCCAAAGGACAAAATTGAACACTGAAACCATTCTGTCTGTCTAAAGACAAATTCAAGTCCCTCACTCTCATCACGCTACCTTAACGATGACTCACGCTAGAACGTGCCGCGTCAGGCCCGGGCCGTTTTCTAAGAAAAACGACGGCGTTTTTGCGCGGCCGAGCCATATCCAAGCCCGACCGAGCCCGGAAGTGGCTCGGTGGCGGCACGGCCCATCCGTGGCTCGGCCGGGCTTGGGTATGCCTCGGTTTTTCTTAGAAAACGGCCCGGGCCGGACGCGGCCCGTTCTAGCGTGAGTCATCCTTTACTCGCCGCCAGGAACACGACACACATACAGACCTGCAGAGCAGATGATGTTATAACTACGGTCTACTGTAAGGTGGAAGTGCTTTCCCATTTGGGCCGCTCCAAATATGAATGCGATGACAGTCCACTGTTTATTTATCGTATGGTGGTTACACACTGGTACATATATGTATTCGTATCGATGTCGCTGATAGAGTTCCAGTATGCGCTGCGAGGTTCCGAAGGAACAATGCAGGTGCCGAGTTTGTTGTTATTTTAGCACCACCCGGAGGTCACGTGTAGGGTTTCTAGGGCTATCCCTACGGACGTAGAACATACAATACGGTCGTCGCACAGTCCACTGTGCTACCTACTTCTCAAAGAAAAACAAAACATATATATATAAATGTAAAACACCTGACTATCCACGAAATGCGTCTGGCTGAAATCTGGCGTGACCCCGCGGTAGGAAATATTGTCGAATCGATGACAGGTCGCGGGCGGACGCTCCCCAGTCGACACGCAACGCGTGCATAATGAGGTCTTGCCCCGTTTTTACTAACTTCCAAAAAAGGAGGTTAGGTACTCATTCGATCCGGTCCATTATTCCCCTATTAATTGTGTAATTACGTAAATAAACATATCTAAGATGAAAGAATACAATCAAATCAGAATACTCGTAAATGTGGTTGTCCATCTTAGTAGGTTACGCGACTATTTTCCTTAAGGTTGGTGCCAAAGTGGTGCCAAGAAATCAAAAACAAGGTGTTCTTAATTTTGTTTCTGATTTTTTTAAATCGATAATGCCAATCTATTAATGAAATGTATCACGTATTCTAAAACCCATTACTCTGCCGAACTTGCCCGAACTAAAATAAACATTCGCATTCCCCCGGCGAGGCACGCACTTGGCCCATTTTTTCCGTGCGTAATAGACACGTGGTAATCCCGAAATAGACGGGGAAATGTCACCACATATCGGTATGTGCGTGCGTTGACCCCCACGATTGTGGGGAATCGAACAAGGGCAGGGCAGAAGAACATGGTTCCTTGATCTAACAAATGTATAGTGTTAAGGCGGTTGTCACACTACCGGCCGTCGCGTGCCGCGGCTGTGTGCGTGTGACGTGACGTGACGCTGCAGAAGACCCAGTGATACGATTGTACCCATAGTTAACGTGAGCTGGGTTGGTATTCGGAGTGGGTGGCGTGTGATGAGAGGCGACGGCGTGGCAGGCCGAGGAGATGGCGGGACGAACTGAGGGGTAATCACGTAACGTTCCGAACGCGCGTCGGTACAATTTAACCGTCATTTTGAATATAAAAAGTGACATTTAGACCTACCCGACGTTCGTACAATGCGTAACGTGATCGACCAGCTGGCCCCGTAGCATGGATAAGTGACAAGATAAGAGCGTCGTCTCGTTCTATCGAACGGTGTCAGCAAGGGACGGATGCTCTATCTTGTCACTTATCGCGTGATAAACCCATCCATGCTACGGGGCCAGGACGTATTTCACAACGATTGGCCAGATATTTCTCAGAATCGAGATGAGTGGAAATCAAGAGGGGGGGGAGGCCTTTTGCCTACAGTGGACAGTGCATAAAATAGGCTTCTTAAAAATATGGTATTCGAAATAAATCATAATTTGCGAAGCATTTTAATCAGTTATGTATTTTATCTTTTCTAATAGCGCATACAAAGGTACGTCATCTCATGTAAATATGTAGGTATGTTTCTTGTGTCCGAGTCCTGAGGGGTAGTCACGTAACGTTCCGAACGCGCGTCGGTACAATTTAACTGTCAATTTTCCATATAAAAAGTGACATTTAGACCTACCTGACGCGCGTACAATGCGTTACGTGATCGACCTACTGAGAAAATTACGGTTTTTTTGGAAATAATTTAATATCAGGCTAATTATTTTATATGTTATTTTAAACACCTTTTACTATTGAAATGAATAATTCTATGGACCGGAAATTAGGAAAAAAATTAACCCGCAAGCAAAAATGCTATCAGTATTTTTATAATGAAAACATGTTTGAGTACAAAAATTTGGAGACTTACTACCTGAATCCAAAAATATATGCATCAGGAAATAACCGCATTTTAATTAAATATTTACGACCTTGAGATAATATTGAATTTCATCTGGGCTATAGAAAGGTTTATTCATTAACAAAAATAAGTGGAATTTATGAAGATTACTTTCCATTATTTTTTACCGTATCGGTATTAAATTTAGGTGGATTATTCATGAATATTTAGTCAAATTACCCAACCTTTTTTTTGGTGTAAAAATATGGCTGATATTGCTTTCCCTTTCGCTACATGCCTGTAATATTGCGTGTATAATATTATAAGTATCTACCATACCCAGCGCTTTGAGTTCCGATCAAAACTTCAAAAGAAGCCCTTGTACCGGAACTTGCAGATTTGTCGATAGAATTAGCTTGTGAAATATCAGCTACTCATTTAATAGTCTTTAATTTGATTGTTATTTGTTTATACGGAACAAATTAATTAGTGTAAAAGATTTTCTAGCCCACCTTGAATGTGTGCTCGAAAAAACCAACGAATTTAGGCAAGATTTCATTGCAGTAGGTGATATGAACATTAATTGGAAAAACAGTAGACTTAAAAAACCTCGAAGACGTTCTAATGTCCCATAATTTTAGAAACGAAGTAACATTTCCGACCCACGTTAGTACAAGCTCATCCACAGCACTCGACCACGCATATACCAATGCCAATACAGATTCGATAACAGCTTCTCCCATCGTGACGAACCTCGGCGAACATCACGCTGTGCGTATAGAACTGACGGGACAGCGCAGGACACCTGCTATACAAACACGGGTAACCAGAGACTACTCTGTTATTAATCGCGCTAATTTTGTACTAATGATGGAGTGCATAGACTGGACGAATTTTATGACTGAGACAAATGCAACTGAAGTGTTATCAATTAAGTTGTGTAACATTCTATCTGAAATAAGTGATATCTGCTTTCCGTTGGAAAAAAAGTTCTGTCGTAAACAAACCGATACGTGGGTAAATCAAGATGTTCTAAATAACAAATCACTGTTGTTTGATTGTATCCAACTAGAACGTCAGTTTCCATCCAATAACGAGTTAAAACAACGCATCGACATGTTAAATAATAAATATAAATATGAAATGCAACAATTAAAATGCGTTTTTACGTTGAACAGATGACCAAGACACAGAATTCGTGCAAGGCTATGTGGGATGTTGTCAACAGAGAAAGAGGGAAAACTGGCCAACTCCCTGTTGACTTCACGGAGCTGGTTGAGAGCAGAGAGGGTGTGAAATATAGCTCAAAGAAGGATGCAACCGATGCCATGAATGTCAGGTTCGTAGGTGCTGCGCTAGCGTGCGGGGCACCGCGCGCTGACCTTGACCTAGTGCGTGCTCAGCTGTGCGACGCGCGCGCGCCCGCTGACCGATCCATGAGGCTCACCCCCTTCACTGCCGATGAAGTCCATACCATAATCGTAGCCCGTATTCCACATAAGTCTACAAAAGACAGTGGCTTTCACTTTTCTTGCTAAACACAGTGGCTTTCACCATATCACCTGTGCTTGCCCATCTGTTCAACACGTGCATTGTGGACGGGTCATATCCTGGGTCATTTAAAACAAGTAAGATATCACCTCTTTTCAAAGGAAAGGGGAAGAGAGATAATATCGACAACTATAGGCCAGTGTCCATAATACCCTGCGTCGCTAAAGTGTTGGAGAACGGGTTATGCCACCGACTCACAGCGTTCCTAAGCTCGACAAATGCGTTGTCTGAACGCCAGTACGCGTACAGAGCGGGACGCTGTACTACCGATCTAGTGCGTGAGGCTGTGCGTAAAGTCACAAACGCTTTGGAAAGCAGACAACAGGTTGCGATGCTCTGCTGTGACCTCTCCAAGGCCTTCGACGTCGCCGACCACAACGTGATAGCTGCCAAATTATTGCAATACGGTACATGTGGCCGTACGCACAGCCTCTTTACAAACATGTTGCACGGCCGGTCGCAAGTGGTGGTGGGAGATGGAGGCCAAGTAAAATCGACCCTGCTCGCAACATCAATGGGTGTAGCACAAGGATCGTCAGTTTCCAACGTCCTGTTTTCCCAGCTACTGAACGACCTCCCCGAAGCGATACCAGCCGCTGACATTTTAATGTATGCGGATGATGTTGCTGGCATTATATCCGCCCTAAATGTTGACAGCTTAGAGACCCGTCTCAATGACGCTGCTAACCAGCTGGCTCGGTGGTTCAGTTTAAACGGCCTGGCTCTAAATCTGTCCAAAACACACTTCCTCCACTTCTTCGTCGGCGGTCGTGCGCCGAGGTCGCTGAAGATTAAAGCTGGAGGAGCTGGTTTGGAACAAGTGGAAGCCACTACTTTCTTAGGCTTCAAAATAGACCGCAAACTGACATGGGCAACCCATATAGACCAGCTATGTGGCAAAGTCGGTAGTGCATGCTTTGCGCTCCGCCGTCTGGCTCGAGTCGTGCCGCGGCATGTTGTCAGAACTAGCTACTTTGCGACCGTACACTCACTCTTACAGTACGGTGCTGAGATGTGGGGACGGGCCGCAGACTGGCAACGTGCCTTCCGGTTACAAAAAAGAGCCATGCGGTCTGTGGTACAGGTAGCCCAAAATACCTCCGTGTGACCTTATTTCAAAGAATTAGGCATATTAACTCTGCCAGCAATAGTCATTGCACAGATTGCAGTTTACACACACACACACATTTATGCGACTACAAAAAACGCGCAAACTCGAACCGCTCGCTGCGACACCCGAATAGACTCCTCCCGGTGAAGCGACGGCTGGCGAAGTGCGAAAAGGTGACTCGCATAATAGGACCGACTATATATAATAAGTTACCGGTAGAAGTCACCTCAGCCCCGTCACTGCAATGTTTCAAAAAAAAACTAAAGGCTTGGCTTCTCGAGCACACATTGTATAGTTTTGACGAATTTTTAAACATTAAATTATAGTTAAAATAACTTTTAATTGAATTTTTATGATGGACTGAATTTATTACGAATTTATTACTTACTAACAAATTGGTTTTACTTTATATTTAATGTTTTATTTAAATTGTAATAAGTAAATTGGCATGTAATATACTAGCCATATTATCAATAAATGAATATGAATATAAACCACAATCGATCTGGCTTAGGTTGGCCTTTCATTGCAGCCCGTTCTCGCCGGAACGGTGAATAAATGATCGTCTGGAACTACTAGCTGCCGCCAGCAAGGGTACGCATGATTACACTTAATTACAAAATTGACTTGTTGACAAGTTTTGTAACAAGCTTAGTTAAATATTAACTAATTGCTTTTTATACAAACACAAGCTGCCCGCATGGCTCCGCCCGCGTGCAACTAATACGAAGCGAAGTTACGGGATTAAATTAACCTATGCCCAAAGGTACCCCCTACCCAAAAAAAGGGGTGTTATAAGTCTGACGTGTCTGTGTATCTGTGTGTCTGTCTATAGCATCGTAACTCCTAAACGAGTGGACCGATTTTAATGTAGTTCGTAAAATCGGTTCAGCCGTTTTTTTAAATACTGACCTTTGAAATGAAAATGTCGGGGGATTTTCAACTTTTCTAAGTTCTTAATTATAATAATATATACTGGTGAAGGC
This sequence comes from Epinotia brunnichana, assembly GCA_963854355.1. Classification (NCBI taxonomy): domain Eukaryota; kingdom Metazoa; phylum Arthropoda; class Insecta; order Lepidoptera; family Tortricidae; genus Epinotia; species Epinotia brunnichana. The sequence goes on along the minus strand of OY977945.1, from coordinate 329,824 downwards.
ATAATATTTAAAATCAGATGAGCAGTTTCGGAGATTACACCCTTCACACTTAGAAGCTTTCTTGTTAGTAATCTAGTCATACACGAAAATGCTGACAAACAAGCACAGGGCGCGCCCGCCCTGCCTTCTCTAATATTATATTACTTACGTACAAATATTTTACCATATTCGCCATATTACCAACCCTTTTGACCTATTTGTGGAACTTGGCCGCTTTTCTGGCAATCTGGAAAATTAAAGTGCTATAATTTTCAAATCAAATCCTTATTAGGCTCCTATTATCATAATGTCCTTCGTAAATGTTTGTTGTGACGAAGTACAGTCAGATGTATGTGCGAGCGTGATAGCGATAGAAGCCGATGCTGGTAGGTAAAGAAGCTGGCAGTGCCAAAAAAGATTAGTTCCTACGTAACTATTCAAACGAGCGTTAAGTTAAGGCATGCAAACTGTATTATCACCTTAAGGCGCCGTAGGTTCATGGTCTTCTCTCCCTCTCTCTGAGCATACGCGTGAGCGAGATGGAAGGGCGTGTTCGGAAGCGCGGATGTCATGTTTTTTTTAATTTTATTTTTTGTCCGTTCAAATAAATAAAAAAGTAATCACTAAGTTCCCTCAAACATGATATCGCCGATTTTTAGAACCAGTTTTAATAAATATGTTTACCTTTTGTGTATAATTTGTTACGAATGTTTTAATAGTTGTTTATGCAAACGTTATATAATGGATGCTTTTTAAGTCGAGTACCACGTTTAGGCCACGAAGCTTGCTGAGTGTCCTAATTAAGGTACGAGACTTAAAAAGCTAATGAAATAACTATTGTATACAATACTTTTTCTACGAGTCAACGGAAATAATAATTTATTAAACAAACTTGGTATCTATTGAAAATCGCCCTGCTGAAATGAAGCGCAGCAGCTTAGTAATTTTGCGCGTTGATGTCTTCACAGTTATCTTATACAGCTCCTGGATTCATAAGATGACTGCTGGCGGTTATCTTATGAAACCATACGAGCTCCGTCACCAGCTGGTAGAGCTCCAGGATTAAAAAGTATGTGATCTTAGTTTCGTGTACGAAATCTTAATTCAAAGATTAAAGTCGACTAGTAGAAAAATGTATTTTAGACCTATGTTCGTGCTTGTTTTCTATGGAACAAAAATTGCTTAATCATGTTTAGAATCACTGATCTCCCTGCAAAAAAGCCTCAAGATTACTATTCGTATTTTAATATCAGTTTACATGTCTTGACGCGTGCTGAAAAGTTACATGATCACCCTGCGATACAAGAATATAAGATACTTTTGATCTCGAATACCATTCCCTAGAGATGACGAGTGGAAGTATTCCTAGGTCAAGGTGAACGAATACGCAGGCAAATTGTACTATTTTATAACATTTAGCATCCAACACCTAAGTGCACAAGAACGTAAACCGAAGAGCTGTAAAACGAAGCGTCCTCCCTCCATTTTCTGTTTCCAGCGGGTCCTAGAATGTTGCCATTTTGTAACTTATTGCTGTAGACAATAGGCATCCGTCACGTTCTGTCAAGCCCCCCTATTCTGTAACTTGCTTTAAGCTCACCTCCACGCTCACCCACAATTATACCTTGACACCGCGATGCGTAGTAATTAAGCGAAGGTAGAGGTCTAGTTTCGTAACGGGTGACCGGCGGGGTGAGCCGCATTAACGCGTACCGAATAACAGCCAAGAGCGAGCGTCACGGCTTTCTTATCGACCCTGGCCCCGTAGCATGGATAGGCTATCACGCGATAAGTGACAAGATAGAGCATCCGTTGCTGGCTGACACCGATCGATAAAATGAGACGACGCTCTTATCCTGTCACTTATCGCGTGATAACGCTATCCATGCTACGGGGCTAGGAATACCACGATATGTGATATAGCAACCATCGTAGGCCTGAAGCAGGCCTATGGATATTCCGTTTGTCGCGTGCATCACGTGACAAAGACAAGATAAAGCATTTAGCTATTTCTTACAGCTATTCTTTATTTTGTCGTGTGTCACTTCATAACCATGGTAAGGGTTGCATCAACGACACTTGGGATGCTATGAATTATGTGGTGTTGTGTTCCTGGTGGTGAGTAAGGTCGCAAGAGCTTCCTAGGATGCGCCGTGTTGGGAGTGAGGGATCTGCATGTCTCTATCTTCCAAAACAGTGAATCCTCAAGTGAATAAAGGGTTGGCAACGCGCTTGTGATTCTTCTGGAGTCACAAGTGTACATAGGCTACGGTACCTGCTTAACATCAGGCAGGCCGGAAGCTTGTTTGCCACCTTCGTTATATAACAAAAAAAACTTTATTACAGGCCGGTAAACGCTAAATATGGCGGCGGCAGCTGATACTAATAGAGATCCCCGCTCCCGTTCAATGGACGCCGCTTGCGATGAACGACGGTTTGAAACAAGTTACTCTAAAAGTGAAGTGGTTTAATTACTTGCTAGAAACAGTTGAATTTTTAATGACGCTGTTAAAGCGAGCTTCCTAATTTCTCGGATTAAGTATATAACTAAGTACCTACTATCTATGTACCTAGAGCCGACTTGTCCAAAGTGGCTCGCTCAGGCCCCGTAGCATGGATGGGCCTTATCACGCGATAAGTGACATGATAGAACTTCCGTCCCTGGCGACACCGTTCGATAGAACGAGACGACGCTGTTATCTTGTCACTTATCGCGTGATAAAGGCCATCCATGCTACGGGGCTAGGTCTTTAACTGGCTCAGATGAGATCGTCCCGTTGCCATGGCTGCCCCAGCCCCGTAAAGACAATGCTCACACGGCCCGCCGCCACATTTTAATCAATTTAAAACGTCAAGACGAGTAATTTATGGCCGCGCGCGCGTTGGAGCGTTAGGCCGTGGCTACACTGCAACACTTGAAAGTCTTGAAACTAATGTGTATAAAGAATTAGCATCTCTTATTTTTGTTGCAGTTTTAATAGTGCTAAAACATAACCAAAAAAAACCATAGAGAACAGAAGAGGCAAGATGTTTGGACACTTGTTACGACACGATGATTACATGAAAACTATAATAGAAGGGAAGTAAAAAGTAGACAGCGTGTCGTATCAAGATGTCAAGAAGAAAGCTGAGAATAGAGACGAATGGAAATTGCGCCACCGACAAGAGCTTGGCTCTTAAATATATGACGATAAACACCTAACCGTGTTAAAAACTGTGCAAGTTTCAAGTTTCAAGTTCAAGTTTCTTTATTTGGCCAAGTAACAAAAGAACGTTACATCTAGCAAGTCATGATACATAACACTTATCTCTTAATTTAATCATGCACTTATACTTAAAATAGGATAACAATAATGAAATTTTACAAGTCAAATGTAAATGAATTATCTACGTAGGTACTTACTATATGTATAACAATTATAAAATGGATCTCTCTTGTTTAATTTTTTCTGTAAATTCATTGATTGTGTAAAATGGGTTACATTGAAAGAAACATTTAAGCCTGCTCTTAAATTCTATAAATGGCATATTTGTTATGTGAGAGGGTAGCAAATTATATAAAGTAATTTTGAGAGGTAGACCTTGTTTAAATGTTTTTACTAGTTTCGTTGGAGGTACACACAGTTTATTTTTATTGCGTGTATTATAATGAATGTCTTTCCTTTTGATAAAGCTTTCCTTCTATTTGTGGATTTCCACCAGACTATTAAATATAAATAATGCAGCAATGCAAATTGACTATTTCCCTTTGTACAGAGTTTCCACAATTAATTAAGCCAATTTCACTGATTTCATCATGAAACTGACTAAGTTACTGAAACAATAGAAAAATATATCGCCTTGAATATTTGTCTACCTGCAGTCTTGCATAAAATAATAAAACGGCATCATTAAACCATTGTTGGTTTGTCTCGGTGCTCAATTCTACAGCTATGTATTACATTATAAACTTATGCTTAGGTACCAACATCACATTCAGAACATTCAGCAGATCATCAATGTGAACAATTGAACACGCCCTTACAGTTTCGCTCGTTCTCGCCTATGGAAATATTGTATTAATTGAAACGACAATGGACCACGTCATCCAGTCACGAGACTCATACATACGTGCAATCATACACTGCCGGCCACCAAAACTGTAACTAAACTCGCCGAATCAACCACCCCGATAAGCCACGCCAAATTAGCCTTTAAGATGCTAAAAATAAGACTGTGTAACCGCACTCATACTTTTAATCAAATTTTTAATTGTTTGAAGCCGTGTTATAATAATTTGACGCTTGTGTGTGTAGGATAAAGGTGGTTTTTGTTTGTACTTAGTGGAGTTTCGGATGAGGAATGATTGTTTCGAGAAATGAACGATTATGTTGGTGTAACTGATAGGCGGTGGCTAATTATGGCGAATTCGTCCTGTCAAAGGTTAAACTTTTTGTTATTGCTTCTGTTGTAGGCGACACTTCTAATTAATCGCTTTTAAGTAGGTAATCGAAAAAATTCAATTTTCTCTGTCTTAGTGAGAAATGGAGAATACGTGAAACTGTATATACTTGGTAGTATGTCCAATTATTGAAGTGATCCTACTAACACTTCTATGGGCTAAGCCTGAAATAAACATTTGTGTTGGTTTGGATTTGTTGTGTTGATCGCTACAAATTAATGTTCTCAACACTGCGCATTCTCAGGAGTTACAATGGCGACCTTGGCTTACTCACCATCAAGAACACAGCACCACATACCTACAGACCAAGCCGTAGCATTATTATAGCTGCGATCTTCTGTAAGGCGATGGTACTTCGCCACTCGGACTGCTCTAACTATTATGGGCAAGATGACATGCCGCATGCAGTGCCCTAAAATTTATTTCGTGTCCAGTGAAAACCAGCGCAGCGCTTTCTGACTTAAGGCATTAAGAGCGCTACCGTTTGATTTCTATACTTTCAAAGGGGCTTTCTTCCCTTTTCTTTACTCATGGGTATAAGTGTGACTATAAGTTTCGGGTGGCCAAACGGCCCATATCTTCGATTACGAGTGGAATATGAGTGGATAGAATAAAAGAGCCCATAAAACCGGAGGAGACGACGAGCGGCCGTCGCGAGCAATTGATGAGAGCTAATTTTAGAAAAGGTGGGGCCTGTAATAAAGCATTCCATATTTTATCACGCGGCTTCCGCGCCCATCGATACCAATGAAATAATTTAGTGTTATGTGTGTCCACCCTCAAATACTGGCATTGGTGTTTTTATTATATTTAATACGTCACGGCGGTGTCAAATAATCGTACGTTTCGGGTGGTAAGCGGACATTTAGCTATATATGCCTTGTAAGGTTTTGCACCTTTTCGTTTACTGACTCTGACGTTAATTGGTCCTGCAAAATCTACTCCGGTGACGTGAAGTGGTCTTGACGCTTCTAACTCTAGGGATATCACATAGGTATGCCGTAGCCACTTTAATAATTTGTATGTCTAATGTGTAAATCTCTGCTTTGTTTTTGTAGCAAGTTTAGTTACTAAGTCACATGGTGTTGTATCTGTTGGCAAACCTTAAATAAATAAATAAACAATTTTGCGAACTTGTATTGGCATGTGTTTTCACTCAGAATTGGTGACATTTTGTTTCTTTAGCAGGATAAAGAGAGCTCTTGATTGTCGTTCAATTGAAAGTAGAAGATGTCCTAGAATTCAATAAAAGCCTGTTTACACTTTTAATAAAAAAAATACTATGCATTCAACAATATCAGAAAGCGAACTCTAACATATGAAAGAATATTGTATAACTTAGATGCATTTGGAGCATGCTTCTAATAGTGGTACAATATTTTACTGTTTTTTACCATTTACTCACCCATGTTTACAAATAAATAGTTTTGACTTTGCAAATGCTTAGTTCCAAATTCTGAGGCAAAATGAAATGATATAATTTGAAGTGAACCTGTGCCACCGCAATGCCTGAAAACGGGACCCGCGAGGCTCGCTCGCCGCCCGCGCCGGCTCCGTGGCCGCGGTGAAATTAGCCGCATCCTGGATATGCTGACACAAATACACAACGACTCCAATAAACCTCTGCTGAGCCAGATGAATGCTAAACGCATGTCCCTCTATTTACGAGTGTAGAAATGTCTGCATTGTTATGATATCCATATGGATTTTATATTTCTGTACCATTAGGGAAAACGGCAGTTTCGTACATAAATATTTTCAGGAGTCTATTTAGAATTAAATATCAATACTTTCAGTACCAGGAGCCCGCTAGGTGAGCGCTCTGCTACATACGGAGTGCCCCATGATATCGGCTACGAGCGACGTGCTATGTAATCTTTGGCACTGAATGTGTTTATTTATTTATGTTTAGAGAACCAACAGCTACAGACATTCATGTTTGAGTAGTATTACTATTTTTCTTTTTACTTGTTGTTTGTTGTCAAGCATTACTACTAGTATTCTTCTACGTATAATAAAGCCACAATGACCACCCTTGCAATGGCGTCACTGAAAATCAGCGTCATGAAGTGAACCACGGTTTGCTTCTAGACATCAAAGCTGAGGGAGGACCTTTTTAGCACCTATCGCAAAATCGCAATGTATAATTTTATTCTTAATATCTGTGTCACTTTGAGATGCTAAATAAACGTTTTTCTTTCTTTCTTCTTTCTAGTAGTCCAGGCAATGAACTGACCACTTGTACGGAAAAAAATACAAATTTGGAAATCATTTACAATAGCTTATTTGTTTCTATGTACTTAATGAATATTATTATAAATTAAATAGTTACCTAGTGACAAAATCCGACAAAAAAGACATCAATAATATTCAAGATAAATAATACAAAAAAAACCGGCCAAATGCGAGTCGGACTCGCGCACGAAGGGTTCCGTACCATTATCAATAAAAATATTTATTTTATTATGTTTTTAGTATTTGTTGTTATAGCGGCAACAGAAATACATAATTTGTGAAAATTTCAACTCTCAAGCTATCACGGTTCTTGAGTAACAGCCTGGTGCCAGACAGACGGGCGGACGGACAGCGAAGTCTTAGTAATAGGGTTCCCGTTTTTTAGGGTACGGAACCCTAAAAAGACAATTCATGATTAATTTAAATCTATATACTTACTTCCGGACGGAAAGTTTGTTGGATTCTTGAATAAATATAATAATAAATAATAATAAATACTTTATTTACGACCAACATGGGATCATGGTGTTAGTAATAATTGTATTACTTATTAAACTAGTGTTAGTACATTATATTATTAACATCATTATTATCATTTTTTATTATTTATTTCTGCGTGCATGTATCATGCAGCAGTTGTTCATGTACAGGCCATCGATCCTGTCCGCTATCATGCTCAGAATGCTGTTGGAGCTAGCCCGCACTCTGCGCACCAGGGATGTAGCTCGCTTGCGCATAGTGGCGTAGAAGCAGTCTACCCGCGCTTCTGCAAACATCCCTGATGCGCTACAGAATCTGGGCAGCCCCATCAGCACCCTGAACGCATTATTAAACTGCACGCGCAGAGCGCTATACCGTTTATATGTATAATCTGCCCACAGGCTGCCTGTATAGAAGGTAGTACAGTAAGCTTTAAAAAGAGAAAGTTTTACTTCTTTTGAGCAGTTAGCAAACCTGCGGCCTATCATATTCGCTCGAACGGACAGCGCTCTGCGCTCGCGCTCAATATCTGCGTCATCTTTAAGGTCTGTGGTCACCAAATGCCCCAAATATTTAAACTGCTCAACTATACGCAGTGGTTGACTATTTAATTTAACAGGTGGAAACATTGGTGTGCATTTGCCCTTGACCCCAAAGACGACGCATTCGCTCTTGTTCACATTGTAAATTAGACCATGGCTCGCGGCATACCGCTCGCAGATGGAAATAAGCTTGGCAAGTCCACACGCAGAGGCACTCAGCAACACCATGTCGTCAGCGTAGCTTAAGTTGTTAACGCACACTTCGTCTATGTGACAACCGACACGGGTGTTGCTGAGCTCCTCTATAAGCGCATTCACATAGAGGTTGAATAGCTTATAAAGCATCTTAGAATAACGTTTTAAAATGAAGTAAACAAAAAAACGCTATTATGAATTAATGTTTTTCGAAACCTCTTTTGCCTGGAGTATAGTATTTACACTTAACTGTTAGAAAATGTTCTAAGATTTTGTATTCAACATTTCCCCATGTTGCTATGTGTGGCCTCAGAAAACTGCCAGCTTTGCAGTCTCGGCCAGCTTTTCAGTCTGCGTTAACCTCTGAGATGCTTATTTTAACTCAATTTCCTTGTTAACAGTTGAACCCCCACGTGAATGACTTCCAACGGCGCTACGTGACGGAGGTGCGGCGCTGCAGCGAGATGGAGCGCAAGTTGCGCTGGGTCGGCTCGCAGCTGCCCGAGCCCCCGCCGCCGCCCAAACCGGGGCCCAGGACCCTGACGCCCCGTGAGATCACCATACTGGAGGTAACACACAACCACGACAAGGAGGGAGCGAGATGGAGCGCAAGCTGCGCTGGGTCGGCTCGCAGCTGCCCGAGCCCCCGCCGCCACCCAAACCGGGGCCCAGGACCCTGACGCCCCGGGAGATCACCATACTGGAGGTAACACACAACCACGACAAGGAGGGAGCGAGATGGAGCGCAAGCTGCGCTGGGTCGGCTCGCAGCTGCCCGAGCCCCCGCTGCCGCCCAAACCGGGGCCCAGAACCCTGACGCCCCGGGAGATCACCATACTGGAGGTAACACACAACCACGACAAGGAGGGAGCGAGATGGAGCGCAAGCTGCGCTGGGTCGGCTCGCAGCTGCCCGAGCCCCCGCCGCCACCCAAACCGGGGCCCAGGACCCTGACGCCCCGGGAGATCACCATACTGGAGGTAACACACAACCACGACAAGGAGGGAGCGAGATGGAGCGCAAGCTGCGCTGGGTCGGCTCGCAGCTGCCCGAGCCCCCGCCGCCACCCAAACCGGGGCCCAGGACCCTGACGCCCCGGGAGATCACCATACTGGAGGTAACACACAACCACGACAAGGAGGGAGCGAGATGGAGCGCAAGCTGCGCTGGGTCAGCTCGCAGCAGCCCGAGCCCCCGCCGCCGCCCAAACCGGGGCCCAGGACCCTGACGCCCCGGGAGATCACCATACTGGAGGTAACAAACAACTACGACAAGGAGGGAGCGAGATAGAGCGCAAGCTGCGCTGGGTCGGCTCGCAGCTGCCCGAGCCCCCGCCGCCTCCCAAACCGGGGCCCAGGACCCTGACGCCCCGGGAGATCACCATACTGGAGGTAACACACAACCACGACAAGGAGGGAGCGAGATGGAGCGCAAACTGCGCTGGGTCGGCTCGCAGCTGCCCGAGCCCCCGCCGCCACCCAAACCGGGGCCCAGGACCCTGAAGCCCCGGGAGATCACCATACTGGAGGTAACACACAACCACGACAAGGAGGGAGCGAGATGGAGCGCAAGCAATATTATGGGGAAATAGTACTTCGGTGCAAGACCTACTCATCCTACAGAAAAAATGTATCCGCATAATAACAAACATAAAACAGACCGATAGCTGCAAGCCGTATTTTAGAGACCTTAAAATATTAACCTTACCTGGCATATATATCCTAGAATCGTGTAAATTTGTTAAAGCACACCCAGATTTCTATTCTAAAATTGGAGACGTACCCTGCCGTTATGAATCCCGTTCAAAAAATAACTTATTATTACAAACAACATCAAAGCTAGCGTTACACCAAAAAGGACCTTACCCCATGTTAATAAAGATCTATAATAAGCTACCTGATCATATGAAGAATGAGCCTAATAACAATAAATCTATACATATAATAAAGCTGAAGAGGGTCGAAAGTCTGTACATGGAAGATATTCGAAAAAAAATTGGCTAGGGATACTTAAAATCGATAACAGAACACGTTCCAACAGTTTTTAGAATTTTTCTCTGTTTATCTGTTTGTCTGTTTATCTGTTTATCTGTTTGTCTGTTTATGTGACCGCGCATCACGTGAAAACGGCTGTACCGATTAAGATAAAAATTTGGTATAGAGATAGTTTGAGTCCTGGGGAAGGACTTAGGGTAGTTTTTATCCTGGAAATCAACCCCTAAGGGGATGAAATGGGGGGTGGAAATTTGTATTGAGCTACTTAAACCGCTGCACCGATTTAGATGAAATTTGGTATATAATTAGATTGAGTCCCGGGGAAGGTCAAAGGATAGTTTTTATCCCGAAAATCTTCCCTTTAGTGGGTAAAATGGAGGGGTGAAAATTTGGATGTAATCCATTTTGATAAAATTTGGTTTAGAGGTAGTTTAAGTTCTGGAGAAGGACATTGGATAGTTTTTATTCTGGAAATCTTCCCCTAAGGGGGTGAAATGGGGGGTGAAATTAGGGATGGACTCCGTTTAGACCAAATTTGGTATAGATATAGTTTGAGTTCCAGAGAATGACAAGAGATAGTTTGAATACCGAAATTCATCCCCCAAGGGGATGAAATAGGGATGAAAATGTGGATAAATTCCATTTAGTTAAAATTTGGTATAGAGATAGAAGGAGTCGCAGGGAAGGACAATGCATAGTTTTTATCCTGAAAAATCATCTCCTGAGGGGGTGAAATGAGGGGTGAAAAATTGGATAAAACCGATTTAGATGAAATTTGGTATGGAGATAGTTAGTAGTCCTGGGGAAGGGCTTAAAATAATTGTTAGTCCAGAAATCATCTCCTGAGGGGGTCAAATGGGGTATAAAAATTTGGATGGAACCCATTTACGGTATAGCGAGTTGGAGTCTTGGGGAAGGACATAGGATAGTTAACTCTTGAAAATCATCCCCTAAGGGGGTGTAATTGGGGATGAAAATTTGTTTGTGACCCATTTTGATGAAATTTGGTTGAACAATAGTTTGAGTCCCGGAGTATGACAACGGATAATTTTAATCCCGAAAATCATCCCCTCAGGGATGAAATAGGGGGCGAAAATTTGGATAAAACCCATTTAGATGAAATTTGGTAAAGATATAGAAGGAGTCCTAGGGAAGGACAATGCATAGTTTTTATCCCGAAAAATCATTTCCTGAGGTGGTGAAATGAGGGTTTAAGATTTCGATAGAACCCATTGAGATGAAATTTGGTATAGAGAGAGGTCTTAGTCCAAGGAAAGAACATAGAATATTTTTTATTCCGGAACACATGAAATGAGGAAATAAGGGAATCACATAAGGGGGTGAGAAATGGTGGATGAAAATTTGGATTGAACCCATTTATGGTATAACGATAGTTAAGGAAGGACATAGGATAGTTTTATCCCGAAAATCATCCCCTAAGAGGGTGTAATTGGGGGTGGAAATTTGTTTGTGACACATTTTGATAAAATTTGGTTGAAAGATAGTTTGAGTCCTGGAAAAGGACAAATAATAGTTTCTATTCCGGAAATCATCCCCTAAGGGGGTGAAATGGGGGTGAAAATTTGGATGTAGCCCATTTAGATGAAATTTGGTATAGAGATAGCTTGAGTCCTGGAGCATTCTCCATGATCTTCGGGATAAAAACTACCCGTTGTCATAACAACGGATAGTTTTTATCCCGAAAATCATCCTCTAAGGAGGTGAAATAGGGGGTGAAAAATTGGATGGAACCCATTTACGGTATATAGCGGTAGTTGGGAGTCCTGGGGAATAGGAACATTATATAGGTAAATATATGTATGTGACGTTTCATTCCAAGGGTAAAGGTACCTTATGGCGGTAGTTTCGAAGATGTTTTCTAAAACGGGGTAAAAATACGTTTTATTATGGCTATTTTGAAAACTATTAGATGTAACATTTTGTTGACGTATCTTTATTTTTAATATAAAATATTTAAATTACAAGTCAGTTAATTTAGTCCTACGGTTTAGTAGAAAAGGTCCTTACGGCCGTGTGATATGAAAATATGCAAAATAATAATGAAAAAAGCCTACATGCATCTATTATGGTGAGGCGGGTCATAGAAACCAAGTTTGCGGCGGAGTATATTTTGTAAAAAAAGGCGTTCGGAGTAAGCTAATCTATAAAATCATGCAACTCAGCCATAATGACCCTTTCCTTCATACAATCCATACTAATATTACAAATGCGAAAGTAACTCTGACTGTCTGTTAACTTTTCATGCTTAATTTGGTTGAAATGAAATTTGGTGTAGAGATACTTTGAATTCCGGGGCCTTCCCAAAGAATCCTTACTAAAGATAGTTTTTATCTAGAAATTCATCACCTAAGGGGGTGAAAAGGGGGGAGAAAGTTACGATATAAACGAGTTCCGCGCGGACGAAGTCGCGGGCAAAAGCTAGTTTATTAATACTTTAAAAAAATATTTAGTGGCAAATGCTTATTACACAGTAAATGAATATTTAAATCGCAATAATAAAGACTAGTATTAAGAAATCGCAACTGAAATAATTGTCTAAGTATAGTTTAAATTTTGAACTACTTACTGTATTGCAGTGCCCTTACAGGGTTGTGTTGAGACATACCAATATGTAGCTATAAGATCTTTTGTACACACAAGGCAATGATTAAATGAATATGAATATGAATATGCAAGCTGCACTGGGTCGGCTCGCAGCTGCCCGAGCCCCCGCCGCCGCCCAAACCGGGGCCCAGGACCCTGACGCCCCGGGAGATCACCATACTGGAGGTAACACACAACCACGACAACCAGGGAGCGAGATGGAGCGCAAGTTGCGTTGGGTCTTGAGAAACCTTCTAAAGTATGACATATTAACCTCCTTGCAACTGAACTCCTCCGACGGATGACATGAATACAATTAAAACCCGACAAGCCGCTATTTGACCCTGAGATAGTGTCGCTGTTTACGTGGCTTAGGGTCAAATAGAAACTTGTGTCAGGAAGTAAAATCTAGAACAGCCAAGTCGAATTTAATTAAATACATTATCTGTTTGCTCGGGGCTGCCCTCAAATAGCTTTCCCTAACGTGTTAGGAAGGGAATAAAGCCCTAAGGCTAATTCACGCGACGGCAAAACGTTTAAAACTAATCTCCGTTTCAGGAAAGAATCGACTACATCGAATCAGAAATCCAAGAGATCACCCGCAACGCACAAAACCTGAAGAGCGACTTCCTCTCCCTGATCGAGCTGAAGCTGCTCATCGAGAAGATGCAGACCTTCTTCCAGGACCACAGTGCTCAGAGGAAGATATCCGCGTCAGTGCAGATCTACAACGGGGAGGGAGTGTTGGCGCACCTCGGGTTCATCGCGGGGGTCGTCGCCACGCACAGAGTGCACTCTTTCGAGAGGATGCTCTGGAGGATCTCGCATGGGAATATATTCTTTAAACAAGCGCATTTGGAACAGCCCCTGAGAGACCCTGTGACGGTGAGTTGGCTTTTATTTAACTGACGTAGAAGACGGATGTTTTTAGGGTTGCGTAGCTCAAAAGGAAAAACGGAACCCTTATAGGATCACTTTGTTGTCCGTCTGTCTGTCTGTCTGTCTGTCTGTCCGGCTGTCGCGTGGAGGTATCGAGTCATCGATTTAAAACCATATATTCAAGTCTTCAGTCCCTTGATGCGTCCATAGTTAAAACGGCCGTTTTTCTTTTGATTTCATAGATCGACGAATTCTGCAACATAAAAACTATTATGATGTGTTCAAAACATACTTAAATACAAAATAAAGTGGGCAGTAGCCTCCTTTTTAGGGTTCCGTACTCAAAGAGTAAGACGGGACCCTATTACTAAGACTCCGCTGTCCGTCCGTCCGTCCGTCTGTCTGTCACCAGGCTGTATCTCACTGATACCGTGATAGTTCCAGCTTAAATTTTCACAAATGATGTACATATTTCTGTTGCCGCTATAACAACAAGTACTAAAAACACAGAATAAAATAGTTTTTAATAGATAATGGTACGGAACCCTTCGTGCGCAAGTCCGACTCGCACTTGGCCGGTTTTTTTAAATATATGTCGTTAATTTAAAATAATCACAATTATTAACCAGTGGAACGGGCTCTTTATGCCGCAAAAAACGTAAATTTCGACACTCTCAAGGAATCATAATTTATAGGGTACTTTCCGCTGACCTAGAACTATGAAATATGGCAAATAATATCCTCTTAGACTACAAGTACAGGGAAAAATCTGAAAACTATACATTTGTAATTTTGTACGGAACCCTCGGTGGGCGAGTACGACTCGCTCTTGTCCGGTTTTTTTAATTATTTACGTTTACGTAAACCACATTTTGTGGTAGAGACCGCATTAGGTAGTTGTATGTTGTTGACAGTTAAAAATGTCTTTCAATTTACTTACTACGTTTTTGACGACTTGTACTTATACGACTGAAATTGCGCATATAAAAAGACGGCGTACTATATAATATACAAAGACTATAAAATATGCTGTGACCTCATCCAGAAATATGGTGGTGTAGTCGGAGTGATACTAATTATGTGTTATCAAAATATCACCCTCACTTGCGGAAGGCGCGTGTGTCACAAACCATTGTACATGCACTTCCATTTTGTGACCTAAATACAACTTTAAAAAACAACTTTGGAAATATTGCGACTATTTAGCTGTTGGAATAGTACATTATGATACAAGTGAGGTATGTTGATCATTACATCAGAGGCGGAATTGTCACGCGAACCACAGGTGAGCGTGATAATAGAGCCGAGGATGTAATTATCAAAGCTCACGCGTGTGCGAGGAAAAAATCCTTTTCATAAAATGAACATGTCACAGGCTCCTAAGTTGTTTCCTTTAGTTATTGATGACAACAGGTTTTTACTCACATATTTGTACATCTCCAAGAATGTACATCAGTGGCGTCAATTCTATTTATCACTTTTTTATTCGCTACGAGTCAACATTATTAACAATAACCAAACACGCATCATCAATGTTTACAAATATTTGTGAAATTACCTATAATGGCGCGCAACTATTTTTTTTCGTGAAGTTCGCGCAGTGCGCCCGCAGCGAGGCTTAGATCAAATCTCTAAACAGCCAATACAAAATAAAATATATATTTTCTTATTCAATATAAAATCATGTAAAATGTTATCAAAAGTAAATAATTTTACTAAATGAAACGTTTCTATATCATATCCAACAAGAAATAATCAATTAATCCACAAGAAGGATTTGATTTGTTTAGTCGAGTAAGAATCCATTTGCCGAGAATTAAAAACAAGCCTGTATAACCCGGTCAATTTAAGAATGCGCCGAGTCCATACATACACCTTGCTGCAAGGTGCCAACGTGTCTTAATCGGGATATAAACATAACTACACGAGTGTCGAAAATGTTATTAAACACGCGTGTTTAATACCCAGGATTATGAGCCCAAAAGCGGCACATTAGAGGCACGTTACGAGCAAATGTGTTGAAAAAGTATTTTATTTTCATTATTTTGGTCTTCCGTCGTTTGAGCTTAATGATTCATTTTAATAATTTGGTGCATCTTATGTTTACCTATTTCTTTATTTGAAATAAACCCCCCACTTCATCATTACTTAAGAGCATTGCTCTTGTTGGTGGAGTCCGCCACTTTTGTATGTCCATTGCCAGCCTTTGACTTCCTCATACGACTCGACATCAGCTTTATCCTACCCCCCTCTCATACAATAATAATAAACGAATAACACGTTTGAGGCGTTAAAGGAGGGGACCATTACATAACATATATTATACGAGGAGTTATAAAAATCAATAATGTTTGTTTGACGTGTAATTATTGCACACCCCTGCGTTTTGAATGCGTCAAATGTGGTAGTTGTGGCAGCAATATCGTTAAAAGCAATTTCAAATTTCGTGTTTTTCGACATCAATATCTAAGATTCGTATCTAAATCACAACTACTGCGTTTAAAAGGCAATCAAAGTCCGCAGCAGAAAATGGTGAACACGACAAATGTGTGGAATGCGTTGACCTATTCTGCTATCCTTGTCTCTCTTTATCTTTACGCTGTAATTAATTCGATGTTTCGTGTTTTATTTTGCTGATTATCCTGAAAACCAGCGTCATTATTCATGACATAAAGATGCTGCTTGATATCCATGTTTGGTGTTTTATTAATCACCGTACTTTCTACGGTGCTTTTTTTCTTTTTTTTTTTGAAATACTAGTAATGAGAAGTAGTTTTAAAACAAAATTGTGTTTTGTAGTACGTAACAAGTGAGTTCATAAAATGCAACTTGCAAACGTCTCTCCCGTAAGGCCATAACTCTGAAGAGGTGAACGGGAGCTCGTTAAAATGCTGTGAGTGCACAATTACCCGCTTAGCACCTGCTCAACTGACTGTTAACTCGGTCGTAAAACCAATATAACTATCAATAGCACGTCTACTACTTGCGAATGAAGACGCATGAAAGATTTTAAGATACAGTGCAATATAGTTGTTACCAAAGTTTTTAGCTACAGTACCGGCCAATAATATATATTATCACCTTTGCGTTTTCTACCGACGAAAAAAACGGAGGAGGTTCTCAAGTCGACGCGTATAATTATATATATATTAACAGAGTAGTTCGATTTTGATAATTCTTTTTTTATTGAAAAGGGTATACCCCGAAGTTGGTCCCATATAAATTTGGAAAAAAAACCAACCTTAAGGGTAGGAAAATAGGAGATGATTGATTTTTCGTCGCTTAAAACTTTGTTTTTAAAGTAAATTATATTGTATGAACGTGTATAGAGTAAACAATTTAGGTTTGATGAAACATCTCGTATTTTACTAGATACTCTTACATATTTTATTTAAAATTTTGACGACAACTGCAATGCCATACTGTAAATTTACGCTGTAGCCAGCATTTACGCTGTAGCCAGCATTTACGCTGAGTTGTGACCCACAACTTTCTTCCAATTACATAGAAAAAAAAAATCATCCGACCCGGTCACCCGGTATGTTATTCTTCATACAATATATTATGTCAAAAGTCCCCATCATGATAAACATTATTTTTGCTAAAATATTGGAAAGGTAAATAGTTACTTTTTCACAGGTAATTACTATTCATAATACTCAAGCGCTTTGTTGTTACGTTTCCAATGCCATTCTGTACGAGTATAGAGACGTGGAAATCAGAAGCTTTTAGTCTAGAGCTTTGACCGTTTTTTCCTCATCGTAATTGAATCATCGTTTTAAGCATTTCTTAAACTTTAATATTTTTTTGTTTGTTTTCTCCTAAATTACTTTTTTGTATAACGCTTACGCTGCTAACGATATTTATAAATTAAAGGAAAAAATTAAAAATTTAGGTTCCGAGCCGGATTTGAACCGGCGACCACAGGCATACATGGCCCGTTTCTACTAACCAACTGAGCTATCGGAACAATCTGCCTCAGCTCCTAAATCTTTCAATCAGTTCCTTCTCACAACGCCTTAGGGAGGCGTGTGGCGACATCTACCTAGAAGACATATGCTTCCTTAACGGCACTAACGTCTCAAATTATATTGAGAAATCGTCAGTAACGATGCGCCACCCCATACTAAACTACTTTTTTGTATAACGCAGTTACGCTGCTAACGATATTTATAAACTTCAAATTAAAGGAAAAAATTGAACATTTTTTTTGAACATACAATATACCTAAGGTATTAAGAGATTGTGTATTTATTTTCCCTTGCTTAGCGTAGCAACAGCAGTGATAATGACGTAGAAGTAGGGCCGCGGACATTAACCTGCGACTTTTATTGATTTTTCTGCGTTAAGTCGTTAGCCTTTATGAGCATTACAAGTTTTATGCCTCTTTAACTCACTGCATAACATCGTCTCAACAAGCAGTAAAGATTCACGAATCAGTGGGTTACGCTGACATAATCATTTTGAAATGATAATTTGATGGAGATAAAAATAAGGGGAGTGTTGTGTTTACAGAACGTTTGTTGTTAGACGCATTTATATGTACAAAAAGTTGCATCGTCGTGGAAATAATCATCCATGATTTTAGATTCACGATTACAATTAACTCACATCATGTTCATTTCTTACGGCACAAATTCTAAGCAAATCTTATCATTTTTGAAACGTTACTAATGTTGAGTTAAAGCCGTGTTAAAAGCTCATAACTTTCATAAGGCCTTACTTTAGATTTAATTTACACAAATACGCGGCATTACGATAGCCCAACTGGGGAAGTACCTCCACCTTACAGAAGACCGCAGCAATAATAGCACCACTGCTTTGTAGTGTTGCTATATTATTGCATGCTATGAAGTATGTTGTGTTCCTGGTGGTGAGTAAGTTCGCCAGATCTCCCTAGGGTGCACTGTGTTGGGAGTGAGGGACCTGTATGTCTCTATCTGCCAACACAGCGAATCCTCAAGTGAATAAAGGGTCGGTAACGCATTTGTGATTCTTCTGGAGTCACAATTGTCCATAGGCGACGGTACCAGCTTAACAAGGCCGTAAGCTTGTTTGCCACCGTCGTAGTATAAAAAAAAGTTATAAATATAAATAACTTAGCACTGTGCGCAACTGCAACAAGTCGAATAAGTCTAGCAAGCGATTTCGAACAGCGCTTTTGAACTTTCCGGCATTGTAGGTATTTACTTGTTTGTGTTGACTATTTTAATTTTGATTTTGAATGGTCACCGGCAGGGTCACCCGCTCCAGAAGACGGTGTTCGTGGTGTTCTTCCACGGTGAGCAGATTAAGCTGCGAGTGAAGAAGGTCTGCCACGGCTTCCAGGCCACGCTCTACCCCTGCCCCGCCACCTACAAGGAACAACTTGACATGCTGGCTGGCGTAGCTACCAGGATCCAAGACCTGGATATGGTAAGAGAACAAGCTATAGCATGAAAGTCCTCAAATAGCGATGTACCCATACCTGTACGTCTAGCAGAACTTGCTGCCAAATCGTCTCGCGTGCGATTCGACGACTCCTGTGACTCCTGTCTCATTCACAATGCACAAACTAAAAAGCGTAGCGTTTCCTCGTCTCGCATCGGGTACAAGGAACTCTCTCTTGTACCTGAGTAATGACCTGACACGTGGTAAAAACGATTTACTGTGCATCTTATACATAATATACCTAATACATATATTATAAATATATTACCGTAACGATCGTTTAAAAATACTTATACCTGCTGACAATCTCCGGAATAAAATATATAAATAAAATACGTATAGATTATTATTTAACAACCAATATCGGAACAAATCGCATGACTCAACGTGCTTTGGTTGATTTCGATAAAACAATTCTCGATTGTTTATACAGAATGATAATTCAGTTAGTGCACACTCGCAATATATCAATACAATAACAAGTGTCACATGAGTAACATATAAATGTGAGCAGTATCACTTTGATTTTATATTAGTTACTACGTAAATCGGATGTGTGGTAGCCTAGTGGTTGGGGTGTGCACACACGAGGACGTGGGTTCCGGGTACAAAATACATTATCTCAGAATATACATACAGGGCTATTAGTAATTCAACGTACTCCTGTTAATGGGTTATTTATAGGCATCTTAACAGGAATTCGTTGAATTGTCAATAACCCTGTATATTGTACGAAAGATCAAGTTCCTTACTGATGTTATGTGTAATATATTATGAAGAAAGAACATTGGTACCGACAAAATGAACAGTCAAGAAGGCTACTTGCCTCTCTTATCTAAATGAATCGAGACTTCAAGGAGCCTTATCGATATGCATTTGGTAATAAACCGTATTGCTTCTAAGGAATGTTTAATCATGGTTATAAAGTGCGTGTTGTTCAAATTACATCAGCGCATTATCGGCATTCCTCACGTGAGTTTCTGGCACGACAACGGTTTTCTTTTAGTACATATAATACAAACCTTCTTGCGGGAGAACTAAGCGGGTGGTTGCAATTCGTTTAGTCATCATCATCATCAGCATATCAGCCGAAAGACGTCCACTGCTGGACAAAGGCCTCCCCAAAGAGTTCAAAAGTGACCGGTCCTGCGCCACCCGCATCCAGCGGACTCCAGCGACCTTCACCAGGTCATCAGTCCAGCTTGTGGGGGGCCTACCAACGCCGCGCCTTCCGGGTTTCGTTTAATAGTTAAACATAACATATTATAGTCCTTAATCTTTCCGAACAAACTGAGACTAGATAATAGATATGAATAGACAACCTTCTGCGTGGTGGTTCAATATGCAGAGTAAGGTCCAGCCAGAAGCAAAACATCAACCCTAAGACAACGCAAAATATACTTATTTGGCGAAACGAACAAGGTAAATTGATAAATTGAGAAAAGGGTCTGACTAAGACAAATGTCTCTATAGACAATAACGGAGCGGCATCACCCAAAAGCTATTGTCATATAAGATTATTTTTGTAAAATCCAAGCGGTACAAGCCCACGAGCTCCAGACTAAAAATCGCTTGAAATTAAATGAAATGAAAAATGTATTAATAACATTTGTTACACGTCATAGTCAATTGGTTCATTTGTTTCCTATTGGAAAATAATTAGTTTTATCTATCCAAATATCATAAACCCTCCATGGCATTAAGACACTCGTGTGATATTATTATGAAACTCGCCTTTTTAATGCCCTTCATTATGTACAGTGACATAAACTATTATTATACATCATAACATGTTGTATTCATATTTATGTTTATTCAGTATTATCATTATCATTTATTTATAAACTAGCTGTTGCCCGCGACTTCGTCCGCGTAGAACATGTTATCGTCTAAATGTTTGTTTAAGGAATACATTTTTAAAATCATTGAAATTAGCTTTGTAGTCTTGTAGTAAACAGTCTAAAACTGAAGTTACAAATCCCTTACTTTAAAAATGTTTTGCTCTCCATACAAACTTTGAACACCCTTATAATACCTTTTAGGGGATGAATTTCAAAAAACGCTGAAATGAGTTTTGTAGTCTTTTAACAAACATACTAAGATCGAAGTTACAATTCTCATACTTAAAAATTGTCTTGCTCTGATAGTCTGCATACAAACTTTGAACCTTTGAATTAACGCTTTTCGGGGAAAAAAGAAAACACTAAGTTTTTTTATTGTTATAAGTATTTTTTCTACAAAATATCAAGTCTCTAGCTCAAAAAATGGGTTTCCCATACCTTGCACCCCTTTTTATTCTCATTAGGGGTCGAATTTTCCAAAACGCTAAAAGTACTTGATTTTTATTGTAATAAGTAATCTTTCAAGAAAGTTTTAAGTCCCTCGCTAAAAAAATATATTCTTCATTCAAACGTTCTTATAAACCCCTAAAGATCGAAGTTTCTAAAATGCTGAAAGTATTTAATTTTATTTTTAATTAGTAAGCATTCTACAAAATTGTAAATCGGCTAAAAAAATGTTTCCTCCACACAAATGTTGCACCCACTTTTAACCCCCTTAGGAGTGGAATTTACTAAAACGCTGAATATCCTTTTTTTGTATTTCAATAACTAATCGTCCTACAAACTTTTAAGCTCCTATCCCAAAAAGAGTTTCCCCATATAAACTTTGCAGCCCTTTTTAACCCTCTTAGGGGTAGAATTTTCCAAAACGCTGAAAGCACTTTGTTTGTACTCAAATAAGTAATGTTTCTACAAAGTTTTAAGAACCCCCTCAGGAGATGATTTTCGGGATAAAAACTATGCATCTTCCCTGGGACTCTTACTATCTCTATACCAAATTTCATCTAAATGGGTTTTATCCAAATTTTCACCCCCTATTTCATTACCTTGGGAACTATTTTCGGGATAAAAACTATCCGCTTTCATTCTCCGAGACTTAAACTATCTCTATACCAAATTTCATCTAAACGGGTTCCATCAAAAGTTTCATCCTCCATTTCACTCCCTTAGGGGGTGATTTCCGGAATTGAAACTATCCTATGCCCTTTCCCAGGACTTAAACTATCTCTAAACTAAATTTCATCTAAATGAGTTCATCCAAATTTTCACCCCCATTTCACCCGCTTAGGGGATGATTTTCGAAATAAAAAATATTCTATTTCCTTCCCTAGGACTCTAACTATCTCAATACCAAATTTCATCTAAATGGGTTCCATCAACATTTTCACGCCTAATGTCACCCCCTCAGGAGCTGATTTTCGGGATAAAAACTATGCATTGTGCTTCCCTGGGACTCCTACTATACCAAATTTCATCTCCTTGGGATTTATCCAAATTTTCAAAACTATCTAATGTCATTCTCCGGGAATCAAACTATCTCTATACCAAATTTCATCTAAACGGGTTCCATCCAAAGTTCAACCCCCCATTTCACCCCCTTAGGGGTGATTTCCGGAATTAAAACAGTCCTATGTTTCATCCAAATCGGTGCAGCGGTTAAGTAGCACCATACAAATTTTCAACCCTAGTTTCATCCCCTTAGGGGTGGATTTCCGGGATAAAAACTACCCTATGTCCTTTTCTAGGATTTAAACTATCTCCAAACCAAATTTCATCAAAATTGGTTACCTCCAAATTTTTACCCCCTCATTTCACCCCGTTAGGGGATGATTTACGGGATTAAACCTATTTAATGTCGTTCCACGGGACTTAAAATATTTATATACCAAATTTCATCCAAATCGGTGCAGCGGTTTTAGTAGCTCCATACAAATTTTCACCCCCAATTTCATCCCCTTAGGGGTGGATTTCCGGGATAAAAACTATCCTTTGTCCTTTTCTAGGATTTAAACTATCTCCAAACCAAATTTCATCAAAATTGGTTACCTCCAAATTTTCACCCCCTTATTTCACCCCCTTAGGGGATGATTTACGGGATTAAACCTATTCAATGTCGTTCCACGGGACTTAAAGTATTTATATACCAAATTTCATCCAAATCGGTGCAGCGGTTTTAGTAGCTCCATACAAATTTTCACCCCCAATTTCATCCCCTTAGGGGTCGATTTTCGGAATAAAAACTACCCTATGTCCTTTCCCGGGACTCAAACTATCTCTATACCAAGTTTCATCTAAATCGGTTCAGCGGTTTAGGCGTGAAGAGGTAACAGACAGACAGACAGACAGACAGACAGACAGACAGACAGACAGACAGACAGACAGACAGACACACTTTCGCATTTATAATAATAGTATGGATTTTATAATATAATTCTTTATTTTCAAATTGGCAGTGGCGTGCTGTAAAATTCGTCATATTTGTGTAGAACATGTTGTTCAGAAGTCACTTTTTCAGTCTTGATTTGAATCCTGCGATGGAAGCTGCATTTCTGACGCTATCAGGCAATCGGTTATAAATTGGTGGTCCGAGGTTATACTTACCACTCAGCTACATTGGTCTATGTAATAGTAATACAATTATCTGTCCACTTCCAGGTGTTGCAACAGACCGAGAACCACCGGCGCCTGGTTCTGCAGAACATCGCGCGGGACATCAGCACCTGGATGGTGGCCGTCCGCAAGGAGAAGGCCATCTACCATACGCTCAACATGTTCAGCATGGACATCGTCAAGAAGTGCCTCATCGGGGAGTGCTGGGTGCCCAGGATGGACCTGGGCCTGCTGCAGAAGGCCTTGGATGACGGAGTGGTAAGCGTTTTTCTATAGTGGAGGCCTTGGCTGGTGATAGTAACTGGACAGGTTCATGTAACGGCAATAGAACGGATGTGGAAAGGCCGCAAAATGAACACTTTTCTTCCAAATTAACGTTGATGCAATTATTAAATGACTAATAAATACCTAATTAGATATAATATACCGTGGTTTCCGTTTATGTGCGGTAAGTGGAAACGCATGGCTTTGTTGTATATTTGTAATACAAAATCAGTATCCAGGCTAATACAAAAACTATACACAATACACAATTACATTTGAGATCGAGGTGATATGATAACCGACGTTATAATGCCATTATATACAATTTTATTATTTGTGTGGAATTGGATGGAACTGAAAATATATCATAATTATTTTACATCACACCTGGCCAATCAGACAGACGAGACCGCGCCCCCTCCCCTCCCTCCCACGTCACGCCTCGCTCACCCGCGCGAGTTCCCTCGTCTGTACTGTGTCTTACTTCCTGAGCTCTTATCTAACTATCTGTAAAAGTGACATTGTGGCCTATTTGCTGAATAAAATTTTAAATTTTGATGGACTCGTAACTTCCATGGCTCAGCAACGCAAAGCGAGTCTTGGCCTCCGACACAGTTGTCGCCACTTGTCGATCTTGTGCTTTTCCCGCCAGTTCATGGGTTGCAAATACCGCAGGTCTGATTCAACGAAGTCGTTCCAATTCCCGGGACGTCCGACCTGAGCCCTGCAACATTGTGTTATATTTCCAGCGGGCCACGGGCAGCCCGATCCCCTCGTTCCTGCACCACGTGCCTACGCTGGAGGTGCCGCCCACCTACAACCGCACCAACAAGTTCACCTCCGGCTTCCAGAACCTTATTGATTCCTATGGAATCGCCAGCTACAGAGAAGTCAACCCAGGTAACCGATCCTCTTTCTAAACGAAATATGATGTCTCATAAGCATATAAATAATGCAAATAAAAGCCTTCGAAAATCATCATCATCATATCAGCCTTCGAAATCATCATCATCATCATAGCAACCAAAGAGTGCCACAATGGCCGGTCCTGCGCCACCCGCATCCAGCGGACTCCCGCGACCTTTACCAGGTCATCAGTCCACCTTGTGGGGGCCTACCCACGCCGCGCCTTCCGGTACGTGGTCGCCACTCGAGAACCTTTCCGCCTCTGAAATAAAATTTGTTTATTACTCATAAGTACTAAGGAATTCTGGTTCTTCTCGACGCTTAAACCTTCATTTATTTCTGAGTTTTCATTGAAGGCAACCGCTCCAGCAGGCAACAATATACTGTAGTAGTCTCTAAAATAATATTAAATATGACAAAATAATAAATAAACATAACAAAAGGGACTTCTAACAGGATTCTGGTAATACTGGCTGGAACAGTGCTTCACTTCCACAATATAACTCTCATAATTTGATCGCACTCTAAAGTCTAAAATATGTTCACAGTTTTGTCCATAATTTCAGCTTGCCTTTCATTTGCTTTCCAGCTCTGTACACGATCATAACATTCCCTTTCCTGTTTGCCGTGATGTTCGGCGACTTCGGGCACGGCATCATCATGACCGCCTTCGCCGCCGTCCTCGTCATCGGAGAGAAACGCTTCCTCAAAATCAAGAGTGACAACGAGATATGGAACATCTTCTTCTCAGGCCGCTACATCATCCTCCTGATGGGCATATTCTCTATGTACACTGGGTTGATATACAATGACATGTTCTCCAAGTCTCTGAATATCTTTGGGAGCAGTTGGAAGAACTTGTATGACAATAAAACTTTGATGAAGTACCACGCGCTGAATTTGGAGCCGGCGGAGGCGTATGAGCAGCTGCCGTATCCGTTTGGATTAGATCCAGTGTGGCAGGTGCGTTTTTGAGTAAAACAATATATTCAATAATGCCATTTAATTTAATACGTTCATGTGAGATCAAACCAGTTGTGAATACCTTTTCATCTGCTACAGGCACTATGAAACTATGTAGTTTTTTTTAACCTTTAGCAGAGTAATGGTAATTGATAGGTAATTGGAAAACATGCTCGGGATTTGTATAGGTTCATGAAGAAAAGGATATACCACTCATACAGTAAAATATATTAGTTGTTAACACTTAGGTAACACATTTTGGCACATCAATGTATTAGTTTTAATGTTGCATATTTATCTTTGAGATGATTAATTGATTATATTTATAGCGTGTTGAACAAAAATTAATCTGTTATTTATTTTCCAGTTTGCAGAGAATAACATAATATTTCTAAACTCGTTCAAGATGAAACTGTCGATCATATTCGGCGTGATACATATGGCGTTCGGTGTAACAATGAGTGTGGTAAACTTCAAGTAATTACTGTATTCATAGAAACTAGACCAAATATGCTCGAAATATACTTTGAAAACATAATATAATTCAAATTTAAAGTTAGAAAATAAAGCAGAGATGATGTTTCTCTTGTTCCTTAAAGTTAATAACTCTAGAGTCAAGCTTTGAAGCATAGATATAATGAATATTCAAACACAGTATTCTTTAGGAACTCTAAAGATAAACTCTGAAACTCGTTTATCAGCTTCGAATACAAATAGTAAATACTCAATTATCTTCTTTCCGTTTTTTTGTACTTAAATACCGAAATCGAAGAATATTTCGAGTGTAGTAAAAATGTAATTAGTACTTTGAAGATTACACGAAAATCAATTCATCTTATCGTTCAACAGCTTCCTGAGGAAACGGCAGATGATATACCTGCAGTACATACCGCAGATACTGTTCCTGCTTCTGCTGTTTTGGTATCTTTGCATACTGATGTTCATGAAGTGGACCATGTATTCAGCAATTGAGCCAGGTATGGAAAAAATATCATATTGGGTTTGTATTGGAAACTTATTTCGCATTGGAGTACAAGCTGAGTCAAAGATCTGGCTATACTTTTATGATACTTATGATACATCATGGCAAATTGTGTGAACCATGTGAATCTTATTTCTCTGAAGTTATAATTCCTCCGAAAACCATTTTAACGTCACCTAATTATTGATTCTGCCGCAATTTTATATCTAAAATACCTATAAACTAACCTTTCGTATACCACCCTAATATGAATGAATGAATGATATTTATTCAGGTACACAAGGTAGGCAGTAACACAAGACAAAATACATTAACATATACATCGAAGACGTAGATCGGGATGTGAACCTGAAATGGCCTCCACTCAGCAATGCAGTTGGCACGGCTAGCGTGATCAACGGCGCTGGTTTTCTGTGGAGCCAGCGGGGTGTGCGGGACAGCGTACTGTGCGACTTGTGTCGGATGATACAATAATGTTATTAATATAAAATATAATTATAAATATATTATACATGTTACAGCGATAAAAGTATCTATATTATACATATAATTTTATTATTTAGCGGTTAACTAAATTGGGGCTAATAATTTTAGGAATTGGTACTAATAATGGTGTTATGGATATCCTACCCTCAGGCAACAATACCTTGTTGAGCCATTAAGTGTCTTTTCAGTTTGGATTTGAACCCTCTAACAGTAATGCTCTCCTTGATTGGTGGTGGAATGTTATTCCAGCATTTGGTGGCAGCATAACGAAAGCTGCCACGAAATGCAGCGAAGATTGTCCTCCAACAGAAATATTTTAAAAGGCTATGACACTTATATACTTACTCCCGATATTAGGCTAACAAGACAATTTGTTCCAGATCCCGCGTACAACACGCACTGCGCGCCCTCGGTGCTGATCCTGTTCATCAACATGATGCTGATGACGGAGACGGTGGCCAAGCCGCCGTGCAAGGCCTACATGTTCCCCGGCCAGGGCGCGCTGCAGTCCGCCTTCATCGCCGTCGCGCTGCTCTGCATACCCGTCATGCTCTTCGGAAAGCCTATATACCATGTTTTGGCTGAGAGGAAACGAAGGGTGAGCAGCAACCTTTAGTAGCGGGGCTAGCCCGTCTGTCACCGCGACGCGACGCGAGAGTACAAAGGCTACCCTCTTCCTAATTTGCAGAGTGGCTGAGTTGCACGCGATGCCACTAAGCAGGAAGTCGTGCTAGAACCTCAGTAACTGCTAGACTAGACAGGCGCCAACTAACCCTATTTAATAGTATTTTTATCAAACCACTCCCAGCAGACCTCACATCATCCAATTATCTGACAGTGGGCCCAGTAAAATGTGTCGTTCCCGCGCAAAGCACCGTTTTGACGCTGTCAATAAGGTGCTATTGTCTAACGATGCGGTTAAAAGTCGCTCTTATATATATATATATATATATATATATATATATAGACAAGCAATATAATATACTTTTTTCTACTCGTCGACTTTAATCTTTGAATTAAGATTTCGTACACGAAACTAAGATCACATACTTTTTAATCCTGGAGCTCTACCAGCTGGTGACGTAGCTCGTGGTTCCATAAGATAACCGCCAGCAGTCATCTTATGAATCCAGGAGCTGTATAAGATAACTGTGAAGACATCAACGCGCAAATATACTAAGCTGCTGCGCTTCATTTCAGCAGGGCGATTTTCAATAGATACCAAGTTTGTTTAATAAATTATTATTTCCGTTGGCTCGTAGAAAAAGTATTGTATACAATAGTTATATAATTAGCTTTTTAAGTCGCGTACCTTAATTAGGCCACTCAGCAAGCTTCGTGGCCTAAACGTGAAGCATCCGTTATATAACGATTGCATAAACTACTATTAAAACACTTCAATTTAGTACTGTATTCAATGTACAGTCAGGGGTTTGGTAAGGGGTATTAATATACGTACATAAATAAGGACATAAATATCTGTACACGACTTTATTGTCAATGTCGTAAAGGCGTGTACAGATATTTATGTCCTTATTTATGTACGTATATTAATACCCCTGACTGTAGTAACTGCTTTCCGAGAGTAAGACTAATCCATAAATGACGGACTTCTGAGGTGTCACATTAAAAATAATAATAAAAAAATACAACCGAATAGGGAACATTTTTCCACGAATGATAATAAAACGATTGTAGTTTAACGCGTTTTCATCAATTTTTTGTTATTGTTTGTGCATCATGGCGGTTTGTTTAAGGGTTGTGTTTCGCCCCCTACGCAGAGCTTTGCGTAATGTTCCCTATTGTAAAACTGTTACAGGTTTCATTAGATTCGTTCCTAATTTCGTAAGTGCAATTTTCCAGAAATACCAACAAGGCGTAGAAAGTGGCGACTCGGCCGAGAAAGACCCCCACGACGGCGGCATAGGCGAGCTGCTGATCACGCAGGCCATCCACACCATCGAGTACGTGCTGGGCACCGTCTCGCACACCGCCTCCTACCTGCGGCTGTGGGCGCTCTCACTCGCTCATGCACGTAAGTCACACTTCACAACCCGAATACAGTATTAACCTTTAACTTGCCTTCTTGTGGATCCATCCAAAAACGGTTACAACTAACGCCTAAAACTACAAGGTAATTAAAAAAAAACATCGACATCCTAAATTTCAAAGAAAAGAGGGAACTTCTAGAGGCTACGCGTAGGCGTTCGGCCAAAACCTACGTCCTTGTCATCTTACCAGCGTCATCCCAGTTTTAAACTGAAGGAGCCTGTTTTCCTACGGCTCTGTTTGCTACCTTGTCCCTAGAACTGGCATACGCATATTTTTAACGGATTGCGATTGGTGATGATTAAAATGATGTATATTTTAGGACCTCACGCAAACATGCATTTTCCTTGCAGAGTTGTCAGCAGTCCTCTGGAAGCGCGTGCTCGTGAAAGGTCTGGGCAGCTTCCCAGTGAGCGGCTTCGTCATGTACTTCGTGTTCGCAGTGTGGGCGTTCTTCACCCTCGCCATCCTCGTGCTCATGGAGGGGCTCTCCGCCTTCCTGCACACGCTGCGGCTGCACTGGTAAGGATGGAAAGCTTTTTGGACGTTCTATGCGTTTTCCAAAAAGGCTCTTCTGAAAACGTTTTTTTTGCTAGTTACGTGTTTTCTCCAGAATTATTTCTTAAAATGTTCCGAAACGAGTGGAAGACAGAAAGAATGAAGAACTAAAATAACTTCGTATGACCTGCTTTTTGCCTGGCGACCACGAACCGGAAGGCGCGGCGTGGGTAGGCCCCCCACAAGGTGGACTGATGACCTGGTAAAGGTCGCGGGAGTCCGCTGGATGCGGGTGGCGCAGGACCGGCCATTGTGGCACTCTTTGGGGGAGGCCTATGTCCAGCAGTGGACGTCTTTCGGCTGACATGATGATGGCCTGCCTTATAGGTGGAAACCACAACCTGTAGACGCTATAGCAACTCCAAAGGAGCAAGTGTTTGTGTGCGATCTTCTGTAAGACGAGGGTACTTACCTACTAGCGCTGTTCCAAACACATTGATAGGAATGACATTCCGCATTGTCTCATAAATCTTTTGTTCACCATTCCCAACGTCTTTTCTTCCAGGGTGGAGTTCATGAGCAAGTTCTACGACGGGCTGGGCTACCCCTTCATGCCGTTCTCGTTCTCCGCCATCTTGGAGAATGAGGACGACGAGCTGGCGCCGGCCTCCAGCGAGCCCCCGGACTCCCCCGTCAGCCACTAGGATACGGCTCGGCCTTTAACAGGCCTCGAATCCCCGGTCAGCTACTAAACTGGACTAGACGTAGGCTTCGAACTGGTCAAGTCCTTTTCAAAATGCAAACTATGATAGTAGTCTATGTAATGTCCATGTGAACTGTCTGATGTTAGAAGAACGATCCAATTTATTAATCATCTACAGTCAACACACGCCTGACTCCCGAGATTAACACGTAACGTTCCGAACGCGCGTCGGTACAATTTAACTGTCAATTTTCCATATAAAAAGTGACATTTAGACCTACCCGACGTTCGTACAATGCGTTACGTGATTGACCTACTGGACACAAGCGTTCAAGAGGAATTACGTTATTACTTGGCATTATAAAATAATGGCATCTTGTATTGTTTTACCATTGAATAAAGTGAGCATGAAAAACGTTTTCGAATGTATATGAGCCTTATTCTGCAAAGTCATATATAGCTGACCGGAGTACGATAAGCATATCGCTTATAAAAGACTTTTTAATAATAAGTTCTTCCTAAAGCACCATCAATTACATAAACAGTATCCAAAAGAAACAAATCACATTAAGATAGATTCTAAAATTTGGCAAGCATTGCATTGTCTTCTGCCACTGGCCACTTCTCATTGTTTGCTGGCCAGTTCACTTTTACTGTATTACGAGTAATATAATACACATCATTGGGTCCTTGGTCGGATTAATTATTCTTTAGTAGGTATAACTACTTATATGACTAACTTTCACAATGTATTATGAGTATCTTTATATTTTATGCATCGTGGCCAGCAACTAGACAGCGCCAGTAACTGAAAATCTACTAAAAGTCATTGAATTGTTTTAAATCGCTTTGTGGAATTTTTGTTACTTTTACGTAAATTGTATAACATTTGTATCTACTGTTTGAAAATATTCCAGACAAATTAAATAATGGCGATATTAAATGCTTCTTCTCACTTGGCAGATTATATGAAAATGCATGGAGCATGCATAAGTGAATATGCTTGACTTCAGCAACAATAAACGTGATTGTTATTATGATTCGCGGTAAAATAGATTAAGTTTTAAATTGTGAGCGGTAGGTGCGTGTATGTTATTGTTGACTCACTTAGATTACCTACATTGATCCGTTCATGGAATGAGACAAAAGTTCATCGGATGAGTTTGTAAGAAGTGGCCTAAATCTAAACAAGAAATTTTTTTGTATAAATTATTCATACCTATTTGATTTATATTTTACGTGTCTAAAAGCCACTAACCACCACAATATTTTCCGTTATTACACCAAATAGAATCTATAAAATTCTAGTAAAAATGTTTATATTTTGGGCCACTTTGACTTAATGGTCTCTAATCTTATTGAATGTTAAACCCAATCTTCTAACAATATATTGTTTTTATTTTGAAACACTGTTTTGTCTGGGTTTTTCACATTTTAATAAAAATAATCAACCTTTGAAAAGACCCTTTTATACTTCTAGACTTAGATACTCTCTAATATACTTATTTGAACATTGTGAGTTGATTATATCGCTAATATAATATTGTAGTTAAGCTTATGTTGACCATATTAAGAAATATATCATAGAATATTATTGTAAGTTAAGAAAGTTTGTTATTTTGTTTAAATGTTTATCATTTGAAACCAAAGATTTATGGATGATTTTATTTTTAACTTATATCCTTAGTGCCTTTCGTGAAATAATGGTTCAAAATATTCACTTGACTAAGAACTAGGTGCCTTACTATTGGGGACCATTTACAATGACGTATCGCCATGATTTGAGATTAAAATTGATTTTGTTAGAAGTAAAAACTTAGTACCTACAGGTATATCTGAAATTGGGAATAGTAACATAGGAGGTGCCATTTATTTCACATTAACGACAAACAAGCCTTTAATACTTAAATTGTGGCATCGGATCGAAGCAGCCTGATTCGAGTCCAATTTGTAGCCAGCGGTGGCCAGTTTCATACTTAACTATATTTGAGTCGAACCTTCTATGGAAGAGATAATTTATTACTAAGTATTTGATAGTTTATCTCACAGGCGACCCACAAGATATCCGTGGTATTACCTAGCCTTCTAGTGTTTTAAGGAGTTACAATGATGTTACAATCGAATAATTAAAGGGTTGAATCAAACAACGATTAGAAAACTGTTCACGGCTTTTATTTCAAGTTTTACCTAGGTAGGTACAGTTAAACAGCACATACTTAACGTGTCACACCAAATTACTTCAACCAACGATACTAAATCACTTATACATTTCACGAATGCATGAATAAACAAAATTTATAAATAATTTTGTGTTTTATTAATTAACGTCATTCTTCTCGAATTTTTTCAAAACCAGTTAATAAAATTAGATTAACTTGCAATTTGATTTTCTAACCCAAATTAATTTACTTCTTATAGATAAAACCTACGTAACTATTTTTTATTGACGTATTATGTACATACACTTTTTTGGATAATGTATGTCACGTCACATTCATTACGAATTATCAAAATTTAAACACTTAAACTGGGAAGGTTTGTAACGCGAGAATTTACTGTGTCTAGGTATAATCAAAATATGTTAATAACTCAATATATTAATCTCATTTATAGAAGAAAGCGCCATCTCGGGGCAGGGTGATAGACAACGTGGTTGATTAGGTAACGTCGCGCGCGCACGACTTATTAGCAAGGCGATAGGTACAATTAGTTCCAAAAACCACCACCGCCTAGACCTACGGCGCTACATACTGAGTAGCCATCTTTTTGGATAACGACAGCGCACGGAA
The DNA here is from genome assembly GCA_963854355.1 of Epinotia brunnichana. NCBI lineage: Eukaryota > Metazoa > Arthropoda > Insecta > Lepidoptera > Tortricidae > Epinotia > Epinotia brunnichana. The sequence continues at coordinate 296,954 of OY977945.1, read as the reverse complement.
CGCATGCAAAAATGTCGGAGACGGGTCTTCATCCTGAATTTGGCATACCAATGCCTAAAACAGTAAAGTTAATTATTTAAAATGTTAGTAACTTAAATAAAAGAGGAGAAAGTCATCACCTACAAGCATATTACAGAAAACCCGAAATGTAAGTACGGCCGCTTTCCCACTTAACCTAAAAATCTAAAAGTACATGCACGTGTTGGTTTGGCTGAAGATTTTGGTCTTACAGCTGGGTTTTGATTTGTTTTAGGGGTTTTTATTTCCACCTTTACGTCTGATCTTCAACGTTCCGGTCTGTGCCTGGTGTTCGAGCTGGTCTGTCCGCTCCACCCCATATTCCTGGACCTGCTTCCTGAAGGCATCAGCGGAGGGAACTTCATTATTGTAAGATTAGTCATGTGAACATTTAAAAAGGTTAGTCCTTTCAAGAACTTTAATAATGCAGTGAAGTTGTAACGAGAGTGGCGTATATGTGAAGTGATAGACTTTTTATTGATTAAAGACTTTCTCCTGAATTTCTATCTTATCATTTCTTTACCACACACGTAGTAAGGCGCCCTGGGAGATTTTTAAATAGAGTTTTATGCCTCCGATGAACACTAGCCGGTGAGTAACATACAGGTTAATAATAAGTGTTACAAAGTGGCTGCCCATCGTTTGGCTTTAAAACTACGTTGTGGTAATAAATGATTAGAGCCTGAACCTAAAACTATGAAAGTGAAGTGTTTAATTGCTTAGTTATTAGTGGTAACTTAAAGTAATTTTTTAGTTAATAACCACGTGTCTACGGGGCTCGTTTTGAAGAACGAAGTGCTGTAACAAAAGGGTTTGCCCTATAACTAGGTATATAGTGATTATTAACGTGTTATTGTCACAGGTATGCATATTTAATTATTGATGTTAGTTTATTTTTACATAATATTAACTTAAATATTCTTGTGTAGGTATGCCTGCGATTTAACGATTTAATTTAATAAACCCTACTTAAATATTTTGTAAATCCAAGGGATTAGCAAAATAAGAAAGATGTCTGTTCACAAATATGTGGACTGTCTGCTTAAAGATGAACTCGTGTATGAACTCAGTATTCTTGGTGTATCCGCAGGAAAAGATGTGACCGTCGATGCCTTAAGGAAGCAGATTCGACAGGTGTTTAAATTAGCCAAAAGGGGAAGCATGAGTGGCGAGCCAGCTGGACCGCCAGACACAGACTCGGAGATAAAAATCTGCACTCCAAAGGTTACTTCTATGGAATCCGAAATATCAGAACCCAGCAAGGTAAGTGACCGAAAAATTTGTGTCAAGCTAACACGGCGTGCCAACTACCTTTGCGATAGGTTAGCAAGAATTTTGGAAAGCACTTCCCATGTAACTAGTTTACGCGGTCGATTAGTAAAGATTCTTAGTGTGGTAGATCAGGCAGAAAGTGAGACAGACAGTGAACATGAGGATACCCATACTCAAGCTCCCCGTACATCCGAGCGAGACGAAAGCAGGATAGTGTATTTAAAAGAAAAACCAGTCAACTTAAATACACTCAATTTAAAATATGACGGAACCACCTGCGTGCGAGTATTTATTGAAAGATTAGAGGAACTTCGCGAAGCACGAAATATCCCAGAAAACCACATGCTGTCAGCTTTCTCGGACTTACTTGATAAATCCGTATTACATTGGTATAGAAATAATAAATGTTACTTTCAAACTTACCCGCAACTATTGAAATGTTTACGTGAGGATTTTGATATACCCGATTTAGATTACAAATTACTTAACGAGATAAGGCAGCGTACTCAATCACGAACGGAAACGATAGTAGTATATTTGTCGACTATGCAAGGTATGTTTTCTAGACTTGCCACCCCTCTTTCAAGCAAAGACCAACTCGAAATACTTATGCATAATATTCGCCCAGAGTATATGAAAGATTTAGCATTTCAAAGAGTAGATTCGATAGATTCGTTGAAACATTACTGTAAACAACTCGAACTAGCACGCACGCGCGCGGATCAATTTAGTGAACCCAACTTTAGTAATTTCCGAATTACATCAGATTTACATGCTAGACCACCACTAAAGTCATTTAGCAAACCGGTTTCTGCGCTTGACGTTGCGAGTACTTCCAACATTTCCAACCAGGCTACAATAAAATGTTTTAGATGTAATAAGACAAATCATTACACTAATCAGTGCAATTCTAGGGAGATCGTGTGTTTCAAGTGCGGAATGAAAGGTGTGAAGCGCCCGGAGTGTGAATGTAGCCTTAGTTCAAAAAACTAATTGCGCCAGGACTCCTTAACCAATCTATTCGTACCGAGTCATCGTGTAGTGACCAGGTTGAGGAGGTCCTGTTTAAGAAAAACTGTAACGATATTAGACCACACTTAAAACTTAAGATTATGGACTTAATAGCATACGGTCTACTAGACTCCGGTGCATTTTGTTCGGTTTTAGGACGAGATGCACACTTAAAGTTTACAGAATATGGCTTTAAAATTAATTATTGCAACACTGAGACTTATGTAAGAACAGCTGATGGTACGAGACTCAATTGTTTAGGCTACATGTCTCTGCCTTTGGAATATAATAACACTATCAATGTCATTAACTTCCGTGTTATACCTCATATAACGACGCCAATAATACTAGGCGTAGATTTTTGGCAGCAATTTCGTTTAGGAGAAGGTCTGGTAACGAGTGTCGGAGCCGATTTTGTTTGTGACTCAAATATTAGTAATTATATAAGCACGGTCTCGCCTAACGAGGGTTTGGAAGAATACCAGTCTTTAACACCGGAACAAAAAGGGACCATAAATAACTTGATTAAAACATTTGATACTATTAACACAAACAAAGTTGGTTTGGGCCGTACGAATCTAGCTTATCATACAATTGACACGAGCGATTGTAAGCCGATAAAGCAAAGGTATTACCCGTTGTCCCCTGTCAAACAACAAGCCTTAGAGAAGGAACTGGATAGGATGCTCAGCTTAGGTGTCGTATCTCCGTCGCAATCTGCTTGGAATAGCCCAGTAGTGATGGTAGAAAAACCAAACGGTGACCTTAGGCTGTGTTTAGACTGTAGAAAACTTAACTCGGTGTCGAAACCTGATGCATACCCCTTACCATACATTACTAGCATATTAGATCAATTAAGGGATGCCAAATACCTCTCATCCATAGATCTGTCAGCGGCATATTGGCAAATACCATTTGACAGTGAGCTTTCAGCCCAAAAATGTGCATTCACAGTTCCAAAAAGAGGACTTTTTCAATTTGATGTAATGTGTTTTGGACTCGTGGGAGCCAGTGCTACGATGCAGAGACTAATGGACAAGTTGTTCGGTGCTGAATTCGGGAATAAAGTATTTTGTTTTCAAGACGATATAATCATCATATCAAGTACGTTCGAGGAACATGTCCAATTACTACACAAAGTCTTTGATAAACTTAAGAATGCGAATCTTACCATAAATATGGATAAATCTATGTTTTGCAGAAAAGAATTAAAGTACCTAGGGTATCTAGTCGATATGCATGGTCTCCGTATGGATCCGTCTAAAGTAGATATTATACTGAACTACCCCACTCCTATGTCAGCGAAAGAAGTAAAAAGGTTCTTAGGTATGGCTGGGTGGTACAGAAGATTCATAAACAATTTCTCGAACATTGCGAAACCATTAAACAAGTTAACTAGTAAAAATTTAAAATTTGAATGGTTGGATGAAGCTGAGATATCGTTTAATCACTTAAAAACCGCGTTAGTATCTGCACCTATTTTGAAATGTCCTAATTTTGACCTTCCATTCACGATTCACAGCGATGCTTCGGCCGTGGCTATAGGATCGGTTCTTACGCAGACTTATGATGATGTGGAGCATCCTGTAGCTTATTGTAGTCGTTCACTTAACAAAAATGAGGTTAATTATAGTACCACCGAAAGGGAATTATTAGGAGTTTTATACGGCCTCGAGCAGTTCCGACCCTATGTTGAAGGTCAAAAGTGCAAAATAGTAACTGACCACGCTTCTCTTTTATGGTTTTATAAACTTAACAACCCCACCGGTCGCCTAGCGAGATGGAGTATGAGGCTAAGCCAATTCCACATCGAAATCGAACATAGAAAGGGTAAATTAAATGTTATCCCTGACGCACTAAGCCGTATTAAGATAGACGCAATAGGGTCAGTGACCTCGAACGACAGCTGGTATAATAATATATTCGAGAAATGCCAATCAACTCCGCGCAAATATCCGAATTTCTTAATAACAAACGGCAAATTATTTAGATACTCTAAAAACAAATATCAGCTGACGAGCGAGTTCGACTGGAAGTTGGTTGTACCTCTAGAGGACAGATTAGGTATTTTAAAAACATGCCACGATGACCCTACAAGCGCACACTTAGGCGTTTTTAAAACTCATAAACGTTTAAGTCTTCACTATTACTGGCCAGGAATGTACGAAAACGTTAAAGCTTACGTAGGACAGTGTGAAATTTGCAAAATGTATAAACCAGTTAATAGTGCTAGACCAGGTTTAATGGGCAATCCTAAAGAGGTAAGCAAGCCCTGGATGTCCATATGTATTGACCTCCTTGGTCCGTTCCCGCCTTCGCGAAATGGAAATACCTACTTAATAGTATGTACAGATTACTTCACCAAGTACGTCATGTTGCATCCTATACGGAGAGCAACAGGTGTAGTTGTGGCGAAGTACTTAGAAGAGCACATATTTCTAGTTCACGGAGTTTGCAAGACGATTTATTTTGACAATGGCCCCCAATTTATTAGTTCTCACTTTAAACAGTTATTACATCGTTATGAGATTCCAAATATATATGCAAATCCTCGATATCACCCACAGGTAAATGCCTCAGAGCGGGCAATAAGAAATGTTGTCTGTGGTATTGCATGTTATGTAGGAAATGATCACCGAAAATGGGATGACAACATACGAAAACTACAGTGTGCACTTAATACGGCAGTAAACGAAACCACAAAGTACACACCTTATTTTCTCGTACACGGCAGAGAGTTCATTAGTAAGGGAAACTTGCACCACTTAAACTGTGATGAACCAATACTTAGGTCTCAAGTTACTGTAGAGGAAGCAGATGTACATGGTAAAAAGCTGAGCGAGTTAGACACAATTTTCAAAAAGGTTCAAAAGCATATTTACAATGCCCATGTAAAAAATACGAGACACTACAATTTAAGAAAACGAAATATTGAATATCAGGTAGGGCAAATTGTTTATAAACGTACGTATTACTTGTCAAATGCATCCAAAAGTTTTACTTCCAAATTAGGCCCCAAATTCCAAAAATGCGTTATAACCGCTAAGCTATCACCATTGGTATATGTGTTGAGTACGCTTGATGGCAAAAATCTGGGAAGTTATCATATAAAAGATATACTTAAACAAAACGACACACAATAGTAATTCTTTGTAACATGTGCTGAATGAAAGATGAATGGTATGAAAGTATTTTTTCTAAATTATTACGCGTGTACTATCTGGTCTAAAATAAGTTATGACAGTGATAAGAATGGAATGCGCCTAGTTACAAAAACCAAGTCACCCAGGGAACTCAAGACGTAAACAACATCATACTTGTACATTTATAACTGTGCTCGTGCGTAATGAATGAGCCATTTAAAAGTGAACCGTATTACTTGATACATACTTAACAAAATGAATTTGAGGAGAACTGGATTTTTAGAATCTTAGAGGTATAGAAATAGGTACCTAACTTAATAATATTAACTTGAATACTTTGAAGCAAGTATTTTAGTTGTAACATTTATTTCTACCCACCGGGTAAACTTAACTTAATTATCTGATATTACGAGAAATCTGTGCTTTCATGTACCCACTACGTATACGTGTATACATGGATACAAGGAAGTCATGGATGATTTCCATAGTACCTAATGTTGGCCAACGCTTAGTTTAGGTGTATGTGTTTTTAATGTACAAAGACACTACTTATACTTAACTTAAAGATTCCCAACCATATTGAATTGGTTGGTAAATCAAATCAATAGGTAAGAATGCTGGGCAGTTATCGAATCGTAGTGTAATTAGTTAGGATAGTGTAGGTATAGTAGGTACGTAACGAATAGGTGTTAACGTAATGGGGCGGATGGTACCGCATGTTTGCTGTCTGCCACACTTCGTACTTATGATTAGGGAATAAAATATATAATAGGTAATGATAACGTAGGTACTTATTATTGAAATACTAGTATAACTAAACTTTTTTTATCAGTTTTAGCAAAAAGATTTTTCAGTACGAAAAACTTTTTAACCCAAGTGAGACGGATGTGTAACGCGAGAATTTACTGTGTCTAGGTATAATCAAAATATGTTAATAACTCAATATATTAATCTCATTTATAGAAGAAAGCGCCATCTCGGGGCAGGGTGATAGACAACGTGGTTGATTAGGTAACGTCGCGCGCGCACGACTTATTAGCAAGGCGATAGGTACAATTAGTTCCAAAAACCACCACCGCCTAGACCTACGGCGCTACATACTGAGTAGCCATCTTTTTGGATAACGACAGCGCACGGAACGCATGCAAAAATGTCGGAGACGGGTCTTCATCCTGAATTTGGCATACCAATGCCTAAAACAGTAAAGTTAATTATTTAAAATGTTAGTAACTTAAATAAAAGAGGAGAAAGTCATCACCTACAAGCATATTACAGAAAACCCGAAATGTAAGTACGGCCGCTTTCCCACTTAACCTAAAAATCTAAAAGTACATGCACGTGTTGGTTTGGCTGAAGATTTTGGTCTTACAGCTGGGTTTTGATTTGTTTTAGGGGTTTTTATTTCCACCTTTACGTCTGATCTTCAACGTTCCGGTCTGTGCCTGGTGTTCGAGCTGGTCTGTCCGCTCCACCCCATATTCCTGGACCTGCTTCCTGAAGGCATCAGCGGAGGGAACTTCATTATTGTAAGATTAGTCATGTGAACATTTAAAAAGGTTAGTCCTTTCAAGAACTTTAATAATGCAGTGAAGTTGTAACGAGAGTGGCGTATATGTGAAGTGATAGACTTTTTATTGATTAAAGACTTTCTCCTGAATTTCTATCTTATCATTTCTTTACCACACACGTAGTAAGGCGCCCTGGGAGATTTTTAAATAGAGTTTTATGCCTCCGATGAACACTAGCCGGTGAGTAACATACAGGTTAATAATAAGTGTTACAGGTTTTCATAATTAGTTAAACAAGTAGGTAATAAACACCGTTATTTAAATTATATATTTTTATATTTGTTTATTTTACGACGGATTTAGTGTACCTACATTCATGGAAAACTATAATAATTTCATATAAAAATATCATAGCCACCATATATCTACTTAATTCGCAAACTTTTGTAAAATTACGTTTAATGATAAGCAAATTACATTATATTATATAAACATATAATAATAAAACACAACATCGTTCCATCGCTTTAACTTCCTTACATACACACTTTTTTGCAGTAAAAAAATGGTGTAGGGATCAATTAACACCCTGGTTTACCTACAAACAGGGCTCTAGTCCTTAGAAGGACAAATTGTAACTTCCACATTTTTGCTATCTCAGTAGCAAACATTGGTGATAATAGTTATAACTATCACGTACCTTTACGACCAGTTGGTTTGTAGTAAGGGAACGTGAAATAGGCGGTATTAATCGTATCCGTGCCTTTTCGTAGGTATACCTATATAAGTATTTCCAATTATGAAGTTCAGTTCCGTTCCAGCTTCATAATCACACACAAATTAGTGTTATTCGTTAGCGGCTTTCGTCAGGTCGTAGAGACCTGATAGATGTAGGTAGTACCCTGAGAAAATTACGGTTTTTTTGGAAATAATTCAATATCAGGCTAATTATTTGTATACGGCTTTTATATGTTATTTTAAAAAACTTTTACTATTGAAGTCAATAATTCTATGGACCGGAAGTTAGGAAAAAAATTAACCCGCAAGCAAAAATGCTATCAGTATTTTTACAATGAAAACATGTTTGAGTACACAAATTTGGAGACTTACTACCTGAATCCAAAAATATATGCATCAGGAAATAACAGCATTTTAATTAAATATTTACGACCTTGAGATAATATTGAATTTCATCTGGCCTATAGAAAGGTTTATTCATTAACAAAAATAAGTGGATTATGCGCGTATCCCAAAGAACGTATATAGACGTAGTCAATTATAAAACAAAGAAAGTTTATACCATTTTCGCCTGATTTTTACGGAATTTATAAAGATTACTTTGCATTATTTTTTACCGTTGCGGTATTAAATTTAGGTGGATTATTAATGAATATTAAGTCAAATTACCCAACCTATTTTATGGTGTAAAAATATTGCTGATATCGATATATTGTTGTGTTTTCATAGCGCGAAACCGTAAAGTTCTCAGGGTATAGATAATCTATACGTATGCTAACAGTTGAGTTGCTATCGAAAGTGACAATAACTGTCACTGTTGACTAGGTATATGTATGCAATTTATTATCTGTATTATATAAAAAAACTTAGCCTTGCTCTCAATTAGGCTCACTGACCTCTAACTTAATTTTAGATTATCATGTAGATTCAGTCTAGCCTAGGCACCATCTATAGAATACAAATCTTTAATATTGACCTAAATGTTAACTTTTACCTACTTCTTACGTAAAGTTACACACCGGCAATGTTAATACCCACAGTTTACCAAGATACAGGATCTTTTCTCCTCTTGGTTCTAAAAGCAAAAATTAACAAAACACTTTATAATGTAACATTGTATTTATTTCGAATAAAGTACTTTAAAAAGTTTATAAACTTTCTCTTAGACTCATAACATTGTTGTTATAGAACTAAAAAAAAATTTTTTAGATATCTCTTTATTTTGTTATACAATGAAATTAATTTATTGTGGCAGTATTACATTTTAAATGCATACCTACTATTAAGATTATAAAAAGATATGTTCACGTTTATGAACATTTTTGTACGGAAACTCGTTAAAACAACATAATTAAAGTATATTAGAAAACGAACTAAAGTGTGACTTTATTAGAAGACAGATTTTTTCGTGTCAATTCAGGCAAATATCGACCGTACATGAACCGACGTTTGGTCAAGACCCGATGCATGCTATAACGTCATAAATGTACAATTTTATCTACCAAACGGAACGCTAGCTTAACTGAGATGGTGCCTAAGTCCTGAGCTTCATGAGCAGCGCGTGCAACGCGCCGGCCCTATGCTAGGAGCAGCCGTGGCGCTGGATCCAGCCGGTGTATCGCGCCACGTCGGCCTGCGACACCGTGCGCCGCGTCTTGTCGGTGGCGGCCACCAGGTCATCCCGCGTCACGGGCGCCTCCAGCTCCGACCGCTTCAGGTGCCGGATCTGGTCGGGAGACTTGCCAGCGATCTTGCGGCGCATCGTCATCATGGCTGCGTCTCTGGAAAATACAATAATACGAGATATAATACGAAACATGGTCGCTTACAATGGGCCTCATAAGAAGGCTCGAAGTCACCCAAAGGGCAATGGAGAGGGCTATGTTGGGAGTTTCTCTGCGTGATCGCATCAGAAATGAGGCTATCCGCAGCAGAACCAAGGTAACCAATATAGCCCTCCAAATTGCTAAACTTACACATTGCACGTAGAACCGATGGCCATTGGGGAGGAAAGGTTTTCGAGTGGCAACCACGTAGCGGAAGGCGAGGCGTGGGTAGGCCCCCCACAAGGTGGACTGATGACCTGATAAAGGTCGCGGGAGTCCGCTGGATGCGGGTGGCGCAGGACCGGTCATTTTGGCACTCTTTGGGGGAGACCTATGTCCAGCAGTGTACGTCTTTCGGCTGATATGATGATGATGATGATGAGATATAATACGAGAGACAGGAGTGCGGACGACACATGAGACGTAGGTGGACTCTGATTCGCATTCCTCCCATCTATATTCCTGAGGAGGAGTGTTGGTGGCCTAGATCCACTTTGGATCACAGCAGTAAGTATGTAACGGTCAATGACAGACCTGCACAGGTTGCAGATGTCGGAGCCGCTGTAGCCGTCCAGCTTGGTGGCCAGGTCCGCCAGGTCCAGGTCGGGGGCCAGCGCCACCTCCCGTAGGTTTAACTTCAGCAGCCTCACACGCGTACTTTCTGTTAGATCAACACGCACATCAAACCTCTATGCACACCAAATCGACAGCTCGCACCAATGTAGCTTAACTTTTCGATACCCCGTGGCTCCCCAAGGAACCACAAATCCAAATGAAAATACTGCCAAATTTTGACAGAAATTTGTCTGTAAATGTGTCTGTTAACCCGATGGCTTTCATGGGAGCGAAGAGATTAAAAAGGTTAACAGATTTGTTGTAAGCCTAACCTTGAAGTAGTTTATTTGATAAAAGATATTTTTTGAATATTGAATCTATCTAATTTAAAATCTGTATTTTCAAAAACGAGTGTGGCGATCAATTTCCGAAAATCGAATTTTACTGCAAGCGATCTTTCCGTTCGCAAATTTTCTGATTTTGATTTTTTTTTTCGGTATTTTCCCCGGAGCGGAGGGTATATTTCTGAAAATCGTTTTTACAAAAAGTAATATTTTCATTCTCAAATATTCCTAGTCGCGTAGTTTACGCATTCGCGTGCATGATCACTAGGAAATATTACTATGGACAACTGATTAGTACCTATTGTACTCTACCTGCCTTAGCAGGACGGTGTAGGTATGACGACGAGCGAAGCGGGGAGGAGTGTTAGGAAGAACTGAAGAACCGGGTAAATACTTTACGGATAACTTTTTCGTATAAAGTCGGTTCTGGTGCTTCGCCGGCCGTTGCCGCGGCACGCTCACTTCGCTCGCTCGGCTGGCGCGCTGTAGGGTCGCAGTTCTTCTTAACACTCCTCCTCGCTTCGCTCGTCGTCGTACCTACACTGGCCTGCCTTAGAATAGGTCATCAGGTAGATCAGTATTATAAACAATAAACATACTATGAACATACTAAATACTAACGCTGACGCCGGTAAGCCCACAAGGGCTAGGTGGAGCAAATAAGCAATTGTAGGTTTGAAGATGAAACTATTCGGAATATTTTTCCTTAAAGTACTCTTAGTTCTCGCAGCTCGATGATCATGACTCGTAGTTAGTTTTCCAAAGAGCCAAATTTCATACCATCAGGTAGTCCAATGTATATCCGCTTCTCAAACCTTCTGCGGAACGCCTCGTCGATGTCCCAGGGATGGTTCGTCGCAGCGAGCACCATGATGATCTTGTCTCGGTGGCTGAAACATGCAATAATCTCCATGTATTTAATCATCATCCACCATCACATCAGCCGAAAGACGTACACTGCTGGACATAGGCCTCCCCCAAAGGGTGCCACAATGACTGGTTCTGCGACACTCGCATACAGCGGACTCCCGTGAAAGGTCTGAGTCCACGAGGTGGCTCGTGGGGGGGTTTCTACCCACTTTGCGCTGCGGTTGTAGGTATTTAATATAAAGGCATAAATTAATTAGGGACCTAAATACCAAAGGACTCCAGGCGTCTGCACCCCACAGAACCACTCGTCCAGGGATATCGTGTGCGAAAACTCAGTCCGTCCATCTGTATCAGCAGCTCGGCCTTGAACCGGCGCGAGGCCTCGTTTTCCGAGTCCACGCCGCGCACCACGCACAGCGATTTCACCTCGTCTAGGGATATCGTCAGTAACACTCACAAGGCTGCTGCCAGTGCCAGCCCGTCCATCTGTATCAGCAGCTCGGCCTTGAACCGGCGCAAGGCCTCGTTTTCCGAGTCCGCGCCGCGCACCACGCACAGCGATTTCACCTCGTCTAGGGATATCGTCAGTAACACTCACAAGGCTGCTGCCAGCCCGTCCATCTGTATCAGCAGCTGGGCCTTGAACCGGCGCGAGGCCTCGTTTTCCGAGTCCGCGCCGCGCACCACGCACAGCGATTTCACCTCGTCTAGGGATATCGTCAGTAACACTCACAAGGCTGCTGCCAGCCCGTCCATCTGTATCAGCAGCTCAGCCTTGAACCGGCGCGAGGCCTCGTGCTCCGAGTCCGCGCCGCGCACTGCGCACAGCGAGTCTACTTCGTCCAGGAATATCGTACTAGGCGCGTGGAACGCAGCCTGTAACAAACAACTCTTTATTTGGATGCCTTTTTTCGAGTGCCAGACTGATCACTAGAGAAAAATATATAAGTATGATCTATTATAGTATCTACTTGTTACGATTGATCCAAACCAAACTGGTTCGCAAGTCCAATAAATATATACACCTATATATAATATATTTATTGGGGTGTATATATAAAATGTTAATACATCGTTGCATGTATTGTTAAATTTATAAAAATACTGGAACTGTAAGACCGAATAGCAACTTGTGTACTTTTTTACCAATAAATCATTGTATTGTATTTAGTCATGGATGTAGATTTTCATTATTACTGATCGCTAATCGACATTAGCGATTAAATATGTCAGTGTCAAAACTTGATGAAGCATCGAAGTTATAAATCACTACATAGTATAAAACAAAATCGCTTCCCGCTGTCTGTCTGTCCCTTTGTATGCTTAGATCTTTAAAACTACGCAACGGATTTAGATGCGGTTTTTTAATATATAGAGTGCATTTTTTATACATATAAGCCCGTGCGAAGCTGGGGCAGGTCGCTAGTTCACAATATGTAGAATTCAGTTCGCTTGTTTTCCCCAACTTTCAAACCCCACGTACGGTGTAACCAGGATGTACGCACCATGTCGAACAGCAGCCGCACGAGCTTCTCCGAGTCGCCGCGGTACTTGGAGGTGAGCGTGGCGGAGGACACGTTGAAGAAGGTGGTCCGGCACTCGGTGGCCACGGCGCGCGCCAGCAGCGTCTTGCCGGTGCCCGGGGGACCCGTCAGCAATACGCCCTTCCACGGACGACGGATGCCCTGTAACAGGCCGATGTGTCACCAATGGATCCCAAGTGCATTCGGGCAAGTTGCACATTTTTCAGGCCGCTTATCGTTAAATATGGTGCTGGCAGCCGTCATCCCATAGAGAATTGTCAAATTTCCATATTACAGTCAGATATTAAAGCACGTATAACTTGTGACTATCGATGGTTTCAAACAACCTTTGTCTTGAATTACTGAGTTGGAAGAGTCAGCCGAAAGACAGCAGTCACTGGTCAACTTGCATTAAATAACCAAAATGGTTTTTTTTCCAAGAAAATTCACCGAGCTTTATTTTCCTTTCTAGGTGTGCAGTGTCCCTTTTTGCACTGATGGCCAATGTGTAAGATAGAATGCATATTTAAGTGAACGTGTACATACCAAACATCATCAAAATAAACTTATAACTACCTATATCATGTAATAATTTCGAGCATTTTCAATTTAACTACTTATGTACCTTATGTACTACGAGTAAGTACTTATGGCTGTTAAAAAGTAAAAAGTAAGTAAGTAAAAAGTCATTTATTTAAACAGAATGAGTTTTACATAGTTACCAGAGGTCCCCACACTAGGCTACGCCTGTATCGTGGAGAACCAGTTAATTTTTAAACATCAGAAATAAGTTACCACAGAATTAATTACATTTGGAGGAGTAAGAAAAAATATTTTACATTGAAAAGTTTATACTTAGAGACTAACTTAGATATTAAAGATAGCTTCAGTGTCGGCATAATTTAACGAATGAAGAAATTTAAAAATAAGTGATTTGGCTTCATTTTTTGTGCTGCCCGTTAGGTTACAATATTTCAGTAAAGTGTTATATATTGCTACCCTTATATAATCGCCAAAACGTTTACCAAAGCTGGAAAGAACTCTAGGAACTGGTAACCTAAAGACGCGTTTTTTAAGTAGTGTGTCGTAGCAAGTCATATATTTAGAGGTTTTGTGTGTACATAATGAAATTTTAAGGATATAAAGTTGACGTACGGTTAAATCGTGTGATTCGGCATACAAGGTCGCAGTTGGATATCGAAAGGGTCTCTTTAACATGACTTTCAGCACCGAACGTTGCGCTCTTTCAATTTCCAACATGGTCGTCTTTGCTGCGCTGCCCCACGCTGTGATACAATAACTGATTACTGACTGGCACAGCGCAGTGTAGACTAGTAGTAACAAAGAGCTATCTGCAGACTGCCGAAGTTTTTTGAAAATATAAATAGATTTTCTAATTCTTGCGGAGAGTTTGTTTATGTGGTGCTTGAAATTTAGTTGTTCGTCGACAAATAGACCCAGGTACTTAATAACGTCAGTGCGCTGGATGGAATCGCAGTTACAGGAGATGGCAGGGAAGTCTTTACAAGAATGAATTTTTATAACGGGATTGAGGGACGGTTTCGATGAGGCGGTTTTGTGAAAGCAAAGAAATTTTGTTTTATTATTGTTAAGGGTCAAAAGGTTGGCACGAAACCAGTCGGAGGCAATTTTCATGCCTGTTTCTGCAGCAGCAACGCCCAATGGTAACCAATAATCATTAACAAGATCATTTTATCGGAAACATTTAAATTGCATGGTAGGTATATGCTGTCTGTAGTCACGCGAGAAAGATCCATTGAATATAAAAACTGTTTCTTCCGTATTATATTACTTTATAGCAATCCAAACTGCCTCTAGGTTAATATACGACGAATTTGATCTCAACTTGGAAAGAAATCTGGTACTGTAATCACTTCCTTGTCATCTTTCATAGCACTGACCGAACAATTCGAACATTTTCAATGCAATCTTGAAATTAGGTGAGAGTCGGCATGAATGGTAACTCGAGCCGACTCAAACCAACCCAAACACGATAACATCTATCACGCAAATTTCCAATTTACCAGAATGTGGGCTGAGTACCATTGTTTTTGTCAGTTTTGTTTTGTTTTTGTATGACTTCATGTAATCACATTGTTTATAATATATATAATATAACGGACGAATGGTTACGCGGATTTATGTAATTTTTACAAGCTTTATATTAACTTGCACTGTTCGTATGTATGTAAATATGTAAGTTTGTAAGTATGTAAGTTGTCCGTCAAAATTTGTAATCCATTTTTCAGTCACTTCCCGTTATCCAATTGTATATCGCATGACAATGCAATATTATGATGACTTGGAGCTGATCTGATGCTGGAGCACGAAGTTGGCCATAGGAACTCCGCAATAAAACGACACAACCCCATCAAGTTTGGGCTCGTTAGAATTGTCTCAATGAGTAGTTGATGATGGTATGCAGAAAAGTACAGTCGGCAATAAAAGCTTGTACCAAAAATTAAATTTTTGACAGAAACTTATTATTACTTCAATCCTAGTACCCAGTAAAACTTACCTTAAAGTAATCAGGCATCACGAGCGGCAGCACCATGGCCTCCTGAAGAACTGATTTAGCGTCGTCCAAGCCGATGACGTCCTTCCAGCGCACGTCGGGGTTCTTCTGGAGGATGTCCCTCTCGAGCGTCTCCACGAGGTGCAGTTCGTACCCCATCGCGTCGAAAACCTTCTCATCTCGCTCCAGGATCGTGACGTCACCACCTTCGTTGGGAACGTCGTGTTTCCGGACCATGGGCTTGATGGGTACCAGCTGTCGCACTCTTGAGGTTTTCGGCATTCTTTCAACTGATCTGGTTTTTCTTCCACTGCTCACAGACGATGCTGTGGATGTTTTTCTAGTAGTTATTATAGAAGGTAATGTGGGTTGAAGGTCTGGGTCCCTGCGGCGCAGGGTGCCAGCCCAGCGCTCCGTGGTGGGGTCTACCGGCTTGCCCTGGTCCATAGGCTGCTCTTGGAACGTGGTGACGTTCGTTGGTCTTACCACTGCAACAAAGTGACAGATAAGTTGTCGTTACAGCCGAAACACACGCATGTCAGAAATAGTCACGGAATTTTTGCATCTTATGTGAGAGTGGTAAGACCGAGAAAAATTTGGAAATCTGACTGTATTCATAAGTAGTAATTAAACCAGCACGGAGTGTTGGTATATAATTGATACTACTCCTACTTCTACTTTACCATGCTACAACTATAAATCAGTTAAGGCCTGATCTAAGATTAATAGTAATATGCTCTATTGTTGTTTGGTTGAATCGACACTTAGTATTTCTTCCAAGCGCTACTCGCTTCAAATGTCAACGGTACACGGCACTGGACAACTCTCAAAAAAGAGAAAGCAAGGGTTTATCATGAGACTAAATCATCACTGGAATAGACCATTGCAGACGGTCCGTATAGCAGAAGACCTGGGAAAGTCCATAGCAGGCCATCCATTGTAGCCGCGATGAAAGGACCGGGGAAGATATGCAGGTCACCTTGTGTGGGCGGATGCCTGGTTCCCGTTGCGACGTGTGTGTCGTGCTGTTCCCCGGCGCGCTGCCGGCGCGTGTCGCTTCGCTCGGTGCGCAGCCCGTCGCGCGGGGGCTCCTTGTCGCCGCGGCGCGTGCTCATGCGCGCGAACCCGAACGGCTGCAGGCTCTCGTGCATCATGCGGTCCATCATACGCGCCATGTGGTGGAAGTTTGATGATGGGCTGTCGAGAAAAGCTGAACTATACCTCAAAACCCTCGACCACGTTTTTTAGTCATACGTTTAGAAACATGCATTTGTACAGTCGCCATCACATACATTAGAGCAAACAAGCACGTCACAAACATCGGGACACACCTCTATTTTCAATGCATTAATAATAATAGTATCCTGAGCATGCTAGCCCACCGCTGGGACTCGCCACTGTTCCAGCGTTATGTGCAACTGCACGCGCCTGTAATACCGGTGCCCAGGCGTCTTTAATTCTAGTTTAGCATAATTATAAAACACTAACCATAGCTCTAAGTTTGTAACCACTAACACTATGGATTTTATAGTCCGAAATAAATAATTTGTATTTGTATTAGGGTGTATGTGTCGATATATTTGAACCCCTATAGTGTACCTATGTATGTGATGGCGACTGTACTTACAGAGTAACTAGGTATTGTCTAACATTTTTAAATAACCTTAAGTTATGTTAAGCTTGTACATACTTGGTAATGCCCATATCAATATAACGTCAGTAAGACGTACCCATACTTAAGTAAGATTATTGGTATCTGCCCTGAAAATCATGAATGCCTACATTTTTGTAGGCATTGTGGAAATTACATAAACGGTTGACTTCATGGCTTTATTTATCAGTTAAAATGAATACAGAGCATATAACAGAGTTGGGTGTGTTTGTCAGAATATTCACAGATTGCAGTAATCATTAAACTTTTTGCAAAAACGCGCTTGAATAAGGTAACGTGAGCTCTGAAAACGGATTTTCAAAATTGAATCAGCAATCTTGAGGCCTTTGTCGAGGGATCAACAGCTATTCAAATACTGAGTTTTTGACTTTCGCTCGATAGAAAAAATCACGAACATAGGTCTAAAATACACAAAATTCGTAACAAATTATGCACAACAACTAAACATATTAAAATAGGTTTTAAAAAATCGGCAATATCATGTTTGAGGGAAATCAGCTATTACTTTTTAGGGTTCCGTACTCAAAGAGTAAAACGGGACCCTATTACTAAGACTCCGCTGTCCGTCTGTCTGTCACTAGACTGTACCTCACTGATACCGTGATAGTTCCAGCTGAAATTTTCACAGATGATGTATTTATGTTGCCGCTATAACAACAAATACTAAAAACACAGAATAAAATAGTTTGTTATAGATAATGGTACGGAACCCTTCGTACGCGAGTCCGACTCGCAATTGGCCGGTTTTATTTATTTATTTAAACGCACAAAAAAATAAAATTAAAAAACATGATATCCGCGCTCCCGAACACGCACTTCCATCTCGCTCACGCTTATGCTCAGTGAGAGGGAGAGAAGACCACGAGCCTACATCGCCGTAAGCTTTGGAATATCATAAGACTCGATTATATGCATTAAAACCCACAAACATTTTGAATTACGTTTCGTTTGAGCCGGTTTTACTTAGCTTAGGTAAAAAATTCACGCAAGAAAAATAAATCAAGTCTACATGAATGATGACTGTGATTATATAATCAAATGAATGAATGGTACTACCTTACTACTTACTCCTAAATACCTAAAGAGCTACTTGCTGAAATGGCGTAAGTCCACCAACCCTTGAACTCACCTAGTGTATGGTTCATGTTCAAAATACTGTCTCAGCCCCCTGACATTGGGGTACAAGAAGTCACCGAAGCCAAAATCCATCGCCGTTTTCAAAACCCTCCGAAAACTTGCTAAAATCATCGGTGTGACGTGAGAGCTACATTTGAGTTAGTTTTATTGTCATAAAAACATTTCTTTGCTTTATTTTGTGCGGTGCTTGAGTCGGTAAAATGTTGGGTGGAGTGAGTTTGACAGTCGTGTTTGAAGGCGGTTGCCCGGACGACGCTGTTGCGGAAATGTACCAAAGAGTACTATATATATACTGAGATAGAGACATCAGTCGCCAGTACTGACTAGCGACATCTAGTGGTATACGATAGGACTACTCCGGATGTATACATATTTATGCGCTACTTACTGTATACATATATATGCCACTGTGTACCTGTATACTTACAGCTATTACTATACTTGTACAATTGATGAAAATTTTGGTTTTTGATGAGAGAATGGATTAAATTAGATGAAAATTAAACCTCGTAGGTTTAATTTTCATCTAACTTAACCCAATCTCACGGTAACTTATGGGGAATAGAGGGATCGTGTAGGTAAATAAAATTAAATTGTAAGTTAATTTCGTCTATTTTCTTATGCTTAATCACGTAAGAACGTACATACAAGTGACATTGTTTACGATCTATGTGCACAGTTTGCAATTTTAAATATAATCTTATTCTTAAAAAACGCGTCATTCTTGGTTGCTTTCATGTGGTGTGTTAATAGCATCTCTGTCTTTATTATATTTCTAATAACATATGCGGGTAAACTTAAAATGGGCTTTTCAATGTAGATTCTTTCTTGTAATGTTACCCAAGAATATTGCTTTATCTACTACTTGTATACATTTAAAAATATACAAGCTGGTCTAACATTAGGCAAATAGAATCTAACACATTTAGTTTTAGTAGCATCAAGTAGCAGATTGACAATGGTAAACCAACTTTGACCAGGTGCCATTAACTCTGCTATAGTCAGTTGATTTTCGGTCAACCTTTGTACAAGTTAGACTTTTTGAATTTCTAACAAACATACTTATTCCTAGATTATTAACGATGACTGACAATTTGTATATACCGGTACGTACGTTTAAGATAAAACAGCAATAGGTACAGGAAGCCAACAATGTTTTTAAACGGAAGCATAATAACTAGGTAATTAATATACACGACAGCGGGAGACAAAATACATCACTTACACGGCTATAGCAAGACGGCGCGCGAACTCTCAATTTTTCTCGCACTATCCGCCGAGTGCGACAAAAATCGAGAGCTCGCGCGCCGTCTTGTGACAGGTAGCCGTGCAGCACGGTTAGCACAAGACGGCGCGCGAACTGTGTCGCGGCGAGATAGACTGTCTGTCTCTTTCTAATTGGAACATTTAGAAATGCTTGAAATGAATAATTTAACTTTTTTTAACAGACAGCCACTGACATATATTCTTGAATCGTTTTTTTATCAAAATCTATTAGGTACAATAATGTTAGGTATCTTCAATGTAGGAAAAATCAATCTCCTGCTCACCGCTTTGAATGTTTTCACTAGTTTTAAATAAATCCCTCATTCATTTAAATAGACTAGAGCAATCATCGTCCTCACAATCGGACCCTGGAGAATGCCTGCCCGTTCAATTATTAAATAATAGTGAAGCAAATGCTGTCTCAAAACCGACTGGGGATGGACTAATATTCCTCCATCCATAACGATTTAATGCAATGCTTTTTAAAAAGTGTATCTCGTAAATATTCAACATAGTACTTTTCTCCAATATGCAAAAATAGGACGTGAAGTTACTGTCTAGAGCAAATTTAAAAAGTTAAAAGTCATTACTGCACGGCTATCATGAGACGGTCGCGCCATACTCTCGAGCTCTCTCACTATCCGTCTCTTTCTAAGTGGTCTAATAAGAAAGAGACGGATAGTGCGAGAGAGCTCGAGAGTATGTCGCGGCCGTCTTGTGATAGCCGTGCTTACAGTTTTAGCGGCCAGCACGGCTCAAGACGGGATGATACTGTTAAGTACAATATCCCTTACCAATATCTTGAATTAACACAGCGATTGTCTCCTTTTTTATGCTTAGAGAACAAAATGTGTAAGCCACCGGCTGTTTATGATTTCGCAACACTCCTCTGATGATGAAGACTAAGGCATGATCACATATTTTTCGTTCCGTTGTTTTTCCGTCTGACACGAATCCCGATATTCTATCCTTACGGTGACTGTAATCAAAGTGAGGGGTAATGCTAATTTCGTCGAATAATAACGTGCACAATTTTATTTATCGTCTGTTGTCATTTTCTAAAATTTTTTGGCAATACTTGAAACCACTTTTTGTTTAATCCGGCTCTTATTAAGAGTGTCACCAACACCATCGAACAACTTTTTAGAAATCTGTAGCATTTGGGTCCATTTTTGTAAATGGTCGGAGCCATTTTTTTTCTTGTTCAGTGAACCGTCTCGTCTGGCCATTTTCTTTTTTGGTGCTTCTCGGAACTGCATTACCATGAAAATTGCTGACAGGCATGTAATTTTTTTTAACGTATCTTTTTGAGACGGGTTTTTTTCGGGTCACTTTCTGTAGTACTATTTTTAAGTGGTTGCCATTCTTGAAAATGATTTCTGAAATTCATAAATGGGGTAGTTGTTAGTTGGAATTGACCAAAGTAGCAATGCAAAGAACCCACCGTATATAAAAATAAAATTGCATGCTTACCAGCAGTAGGCGCTTTTTTAGTTATATTAACAGTAGCAGCGTCCTGAGCGGGTACTGCCGGTTCATATGGCTCTATTGACGTTGAAGGCAAGACGTTCAGCTCGAAATCCTGAAGCAATACAAGGAATGAGTAAGAATATTTCATGCTCAGAAATGTGTAAAATTTCCAAGATGTATACTTGAGATTATTTGAGTTGGCTGAACTGCATCAAAGTTAGTCCATTTAAAAAGCAACTCTACCGTCCAAAGTAGAAGATTCTTACATTATCAATAATTCCAACCTATCCGCACCGTCCCCATCCTATCCGTATCTTATCAGCGTGGGGGTTAATAGGTAGGCACTGCCCATTCGCAAGCATTTATGAGCAAGGATCGACTAATTGGATAGATGAATGCCTAAGCCAGTCAGTAATAGTACATTTCTCAAAAATGGCCCGCAAAGTGAACATAACTCGCTACATATTGGAAGGTAAAGTGTATAGTTTAAGGCCAGATCAAAATTAAAAAATAAAAAACATTGCAGGCCGCCTGGAATGTTACATATTCATATTTACATATACAATTCCTTTATTTGTCGAGTACCAAACTTTTTAAAAAGTAGAAACTGGCATATAAAAGACAGCACAGGTCGTATTCAGCCAAATCAAGTCGTATTTTTCTGTTGCAAATGCGACATTTTTGTATGTGTCATAAAAAGATTGCGTTTTTCGGTGAAAAAATACACTTGCGATTATGTTTAAAAAAAAATATGACGTTTCATTTTATGTAATTTGCAGTATCCTCAATTTGTATTTAATAATAACGCTTGATTTCAATTTAGTCTTTTTTATTCCCCCATTTTTGAGAAAAGCACTATATTAGCCTCAGCCGGAATGGCAATTGCAGGCTTCGTATTATAATTAAACGGGCTCGCAAGCTCGTCCGTTTAAACAAAATACTCAGCCTGCAATTGCCTCCTTCCCGGCCACGGCAATAATGTTATGGTTTTCTTTTCTAGTAGCTTTAGAATTATAGAGCTGGTCACCATGCTATGCAAACTTAGAACTTATCTTATCTTATCTTATCTTATCTAGGTGAGGGCCCTTTCGGATGCACTTCGACCCAGTGGGATCTTTTGTGCATTTGCCCTCTCCTTTATACCTGCTCCCAGGCTTGCTCCATCATTTCCACAAAGCGGATGATGCAGTTCGCCGGGAGCACCTTGAATTCCTTTGGTTGCGGGTAACCGTTACCAAAGTAGTTCATTCTTTGTCTGGCAAGGGCATGACATTCACACAATAAGTGTTCCATAGTCTCATCCTCCTCGCCACACATTCTACAGTCTAAACTATCAGATAGTCCCATCTTGGCCAAGAGATCCTTGACCCCGAAGTGACCAGTGAACACCCCAGATATAATTCTGAGTTGCTTCCTAGCAGAACATCGCGAGCGCATCATCAATTCATCAAAGAGTAATAACAATGAAACCTCACCTAAGTAAGTACTTAACAACAGTAAGCACCCGTATCACAAAAGTCGATTTACGGACATCACCAGCAGTTAGCGTAACGTAGTTATAAAAATGCTTAACTGAATACACATAAATATTATAATTTGGTGAAATTATTTAATAAAACTTGCGAAAAGTTACTTTGCAGCAAAATAAATAACATAATGTTTTGCGTTAAGTAAGTAGCAGTGGCGGAGCGCCCATACAAGCCAATTCCCACCGGCTTGCCTATAATTTATTTTTAGACAAGCCTACTCTAAAGACCTCCACACACCGGTCGCGTGCGCGGGCCCGCCGCGGCCCCCGGCGGGCCCGCGCACGCGTCCGGTGTGTGGAGGCCTTTAACACTTTCATAACTTTTTTCTTCCGGGTTGCCCATCGAAAATTATCACGCGCCGCCACTGGTAAGTAGTACCAAAACTTAATAATTCAGATACCTGCCTTTTTTACAAACATTTATGTTTTTAATTTCTATAAAATCCGAATCGACAATAACATCGAAATATCTTTCAAAAAATCCAACTGCATTTTTACAAATATCGTCGGGTGACAAGCAAAAGTCACTACCAAAACTGTCACTGCTCTTCAAAACCTCGTATCTCGGTACGTATTCGATATCGAGATACGAATTTTAATTTAAGTAGGTATTTGTTAGTTAGTGAGTTTTGCTTGTCACCCGACGATACTACCTATAGCGCTATAACATATGTCACTCCTACGATTAAGAGGAATCCAACGACACCTTATCATCATCATAATCATATCAGCCGAAAGACGTCCACTGCTGGACATAGGCCTCCCCCAAAGCGTGCCACAATGACCGGTCCTGCGCCACCCGCATCCAGCGGACTCCCGCGACTTTTACCAGGTCATCAGTCCACTTTGTGCGGGGCCTACGGGTACGTGGTCTCCTCTCGAGAACCCTTCTGCCCCAACGGCCATCGGTTGTACGTGCAATGTGTCCGGAGGTACTACGCGTAGTCTATCACGCGCTGTGCCAATCAATTATTAAATTATATTGTATTGCAGTCTGGGGCAGCGCTAGTAAGACAGCACTTCTTGCCCTTGAACGCTCGCAACGTGCAGTTATCAAGGTAATGAGTAATTACGAGAAAACCTTTTCACTTTCCCACTGACACTCTTTATCACAAAACAGGTCTTCTTAGAGTTAGGCAGTTGTTTATCACGAATACTGTCGTTCGAGTCCACAGAAGTACTGTAAAGTCGCCGCTTATATATAGACTACATCATGAGTAGACGCA
Source organism: Epinotia brunnichana (assembly GCA_963854355.1). Lineage (NCBI taxonomy): Eukaryota > Metazoa > Arthropoda > Insecta > Lepidoptera > Tortricidae > Epinotia > Epinotia brunnichana. Next base: position 273,311 of record OY977945.1, on the reverse strand, counting down.
TATACAGGGTGTATTATTCAAGCGGGGCAGTGAGGACAAATCCGAAACTGTAAGAGATACGGAAATTTGCTCTTAGGAGTCACGAGACCGAATTTAGAAAAAAAAATCTGCAATTGATTGTTTGCTGATGTATATCAGTGTGAATTTAAATTCTAGTATAGTAAAATATACCTACTTACTAAAACAACAACTTCGTATGGTAAAGGTTATAAGTCATTATTAGTCATAGAGGTAGATGGGCAAAACATTATTATTTTATTTTTCACCCGACTTCAAAAAAGAAGGAGGTTCTCAATTCGTCTGTTTTTTTTATGTGTGTATGTTACGCGATATCCCGGTAATTTATTAAAACGATATGAAAAAAAAAATCTGTGTTCGAAAGCATATACTTCCAGATTGGTCCCGTTGTCACCAAAATCCAGTTCTGATGATGGGATCCTGGAGAAATCGAGAGTACTCTTCAAATTTTATAGGCAAACTTGAAGCAATTTGGCTACTGATTTGAAGTCGGTTAAAACTTTGTTTTAAAAGTACAATTATGTACCTAGTCGTTGACAGCCCTCACTATCGGCGACGCGGCGAGTGAGCCAATTCATTTTCACCGTTCGTACACAGACTTAACGTTCCCTTTGGCTTGCGCTGGAGTCGACGACGTCAGAGGGCCATAAATCATAGTGTTTTTGCTAAGAAAGAAGCGGCTTTTGTGAAGATCAAAGGAGTGTCCCTTCTGTACCTGTACTATTACTTATTCTGTGCTAATGAGGAGGTCCATTTCCGTACATTAAACTATGACATTCGGCATTTTCCTGTGATCGTAGGTACAGGGTTCCTTAGCAACAATTGCTCCTCATAACCAGCACTATTTATTTAGGCAAAAAAACTAACTCTGATTTTTTGACACATTTGACCGGGTTCGATTCCCGGCCATGAATGAGGCTCTTTTCAAAATCTTTGAATGCAGTTTTTATTTTTTCTAAAATCGGACTCGTGACTCCTAAATAAGAGCAAATTTCCATATCTCTTATAGTTTCGGACTTGCCCTCACTGCCCCGCTTGATTAGTACATCCTGTATAGAGTCCCCAGTCCCCACTCCCTCAGTCAACTCGGAGCCAAACGCTCCGCATTCTTCATTCACCCCTTTGTCTATAACGCTAGTGCCTGTAAAGGCTGTGACATAAAAAAATGCACCATACGCAAAGTTAAGTCCACTCTAAAGAAATGGTTTGCTACACTGTCGTATAAATTCGGAGAAATTTTTACGTCCCTGCACCTAAGGTATATACGTTTGTAATAACTTAACCTTTCACTTTGTCACGTTCATGTCGTGCTCCTTGTGACGTGTCGTGTCTAAAGTGATTTGTTAACCGACTCAGTGGGTCCCAAGTCCCAAGATACAGACTCAGCCTAGTTTGGAGCCCAACGGATAATTTCTGTATAATTTGTAATCATGTGCTTGATTGTCTAATAAATTATGCTTATTCTTTTCTTATTTAAGTTTAGCGATTCAGAGGGCTATATCGGGTGGTGTCCCCTTGTTTTGCCGACATAGGTAATTTTCATCGAATATAATTACATCGACAACGATCCACGCGGACGGAGTCGCGGGCAGAAGCTAGTGCATGACATAAAAAACCGGCCAAGTGCGAGTCGGACTCGCGCACGAAGGGTTCCGTACCATTATCAATAAAAATATTTATTTTATTTTGTTTTTAGTATTTGTTGTTATAGCGGCAACAGAAATACATCATCTGTACAAATTTCAACTGGATCTATCACGGTATCAGTGAGATAAAGCCTGGTGACAGACAGACGGACGGGCGGACAGCGGAGTCTTAGTAATAGGGTCCCGTTTTACTCTTTGAGTACGGAACCCTAAAAATGTATACACATGGTCTCCCGCGATACAGGCCGAGCCTAGTGCGGGGGACCCCTGGTAAACTGAAAATTCAAATGTCATGCACCAAATTCTATAAACTTAATGTTTTGTTTACAATAAAGACTTTTTTATCTTTAAAAAAAATCTATACCTATAATCATCGAACCTGCTATAAAAATTTCACGGGAATCGGTTGAAGAATGAATAGAATCGGTAGAATTGTGACTTGTAAAAGTGCCATTGCGGCCTACTTGCAGAATAAAATTAATGATTTCAATAATGCGACCTGTAGAGAAGAACAGCTTGACGACCGGATATACAAACGCATTTTCGCCCACAAACCGAAACGGAGAACTTCGTTTGCTTCGCTCGCTCGTTCAATTATTGAACCTGGTCACAACATTTCACAAGAATCGGTAGAGAAATGCGAGCTGTAGGGGAAGGAGAACAGCCGGACAGACGCCGGACATACGAAACAGTTTTTGCCCAACGTGAACCAGGGAACTTCGTTTGCTTAGCTCGCTCTCGCTTTGCTAGCTCGTTGAATTATACATATACATAACGTTTGACCTAGGTACAGTCGCCATCACATACATCGGAGCAAACCAGCAGCTTACAAACATCGGAACATAAGTACCTCTATTTTCAAGGCATTAGGGTGCATGTGCCGATATTTTTGAACACCTGTACCTATGCACAGTCTGTTTTTTGACCCAAAAGTGTGACATCCTCTTTTTATTAGACAAATATAGTGCTTGTATCGTTACAAATGCGAGACGAGATGTCTCGTAGGCCGATTTTCAATATTTATTCTGACAGTTTTTTTTAAGTTTGTGTGACTTTGTCACGAATGGAAAACGAAAATTAATTCCTATAAAAAAACTATGGCCAGTTCATCGTTTAACGTGGCATTGTTTTATGTGGCAATTGAATGCGCATATTTATCCGATTTCACTTGCTCTTAAATTTGAACAGACTCGTCGCAAAAAATATCTCCTTTTTGGTTTTTATTTTTTATTTCCATTTCTAGATCGAAGTAGAATCTCTGGATGTGTGGGATAGATTCCTTATAATTGGTAGTATAACGTCTATTTTTTTACATTCTACATACGCGGATGTGTGGCGACTGTACTCAAGTAGGTACTTATTATTGTTATTACTGTCTACCTTAAACATTTGACTTGTAACTATGGTGTTATCAAAAAATTATTGTATTGTATACAGGTGTATACTTATCTACAGATATATGTAACGTCAAATTCAAACTCGCGGGAATTTGATCAAATCTATCGAAATAAAGATATATACTTGGTACAGAGCGGATGTAAAGAAATGTAACACTTACCAGTAGATGGTAGGCTTGTTGACTTCAGGATCCATGAATTCAGTTTTACATTTCAAACTGGAAAGGACTGCCATTGGGTTCTGCCGCACGAGACGTTTCTGCTTAGTAAACATTTACAGTGAATAAACATATACAGGTATGTCCTTGACCCGGGTATGTCCTTAAACTACGGCCAAGACCACCGGGGGATGGGCAGCAGCATCCCTGGAGTTCGGTGGAAATACTGCGATCGCCAACCCGCACGCCAGGCGTGGCGATTATGGCATATACCCCTCAATCTTTGGGGGAGGCCTATGTCCAGCAGTGGACGTCTTTCGGCTGATAAATGTTCTTGTTGTAAATACATATTATGTAGCGAGTGTAGCGACACGCATTATAAACTTAATGTTCGCCACTGTAGCCGAGCGGTAGGTAAGGCTCAAAGTGTTTGTGGCATACTTTCGAATTGGAGGTCATGGATTCGAACCACAGCTTGAAACACTAGGTTTTAATAAACTAGTAGTACCGCAGACGGATGGACGGGCAGACGGACATGGTGAAACTTTCTAGTTGACTACGGAACCCTAAAAACGTAATAGTGAGTGAAAAAAGTGAAGGAAAACACTGTGTGGAATCCGGTCGCTTTCGTAAAACTAGTGCCTACGCCAAATCTTGGAAGAAGTGCCAAAGCAAACCCCAGTCTCTATTAGGTTAGAATTGGGAAAATGCTAGGACTTTGATAATATTTATAGATGTTACATTTTTAAATCAATTAAGGAAAATGAAACACGTAGGTATGTACTTACTTCTTGATGTGGAAGGCAAATTGGATTTAAGGACTGTCGTTTCAGTATCAAGAAGAACACTTGGTAATTTCTGCCATAGGCTCCGCAGTGAGGATCTGAAAAATACCTATTAATAATTTATTATATCTATATGTTTTTACCATATCTCGGGACCGTGGGGTCCCGGACTTTTGGAAGGCATGCGTATAAAGCCGAAACCAACAGCGCAGAGGCCCTTTAAACAAAAATAATCTAAAGCGAGGGATTCCAATGGCGGATACCATATCCGAGCGCACAACATAATACAACTGGTGATGGTCCCCGCCCGGTGCAAAGACTATTGCAGTGTACCCACAGATGTATGAATATAAGGAGATCGGACATGGCGGCCGATTTGTATAGAGTGAGCCTGTCGCAAGTACATTAACCCACACAACGCCCAAGTAATTAACAAGACAAAGCACGCACACATCTAAAACACACACACACTTGTATACCTACACGCTTATTTGACAATAAACGCGCATCATATCAGGCATTTTGGGAAAAAACGTAATATTCTCTGCGATCAGCACGCGTGCACAGTATGGCAGTGTATGCCCATTGAGCATACAGCTGCGACACGGCCGCCGGCGGCTTGTCCTCTCTTTAGTATTCTATGCTCTGAGAGTGTACCTAACACTGTGTTGCGATGGAAACTAAGGTCATGGGTTAGTGGGTTGAATGGTGTGTGGTCTGGAAAATGGGTTATGGGAGGAAACTAGCGGACACCTGCCGTGACAACCAGCCTCAAAATTGTAAAATGGCGGTGACTCGCTGGCTCGCTGAGTGGGCCCCATAAAATATTCGCAAGCACAGTGCGACAATGGAGCAACACGTCTGAGCGGCTGTGAGGTTGTCGAGAGGTGAGTCTGCGGTGCGCCAGATCTCGGTGTTCCGTTCAAGGGCCGCCGGCGTTATGACATTTTACTTGGAGCATAAGGTTCCGCTCTTGCGACTCCACTCTGGCCGACCGATTAAGGCAAGCACAGAGGTGAGGGGGGCCAGATCAAATGGGCCCTCTGGAGATTAAAATGTATCATACTATTATACCAAAAATTTCAGCTCAATGGGTTGAGGTTAACTGGTTCAAAATTCAGTTCCAAGATTTGTCCCACACAAACACACAAACGAACATGTCAAGTTAAATAAAAGCTTGTAAAAATCGAACCAATAAGCCAGTCTTGAACTGGCATTATTGGTTACATTGCCGGAGTGGTTCCCAATATTTATTTCCATATCCGATCTTACCTAAGATAGCAAAGAGAACACTATACGAACGAGTTGCATGAAATCTGCGGGCACGGTAGTACCCCCGCCAAGTCGGCCAAACGAAGAGGCACGGCCGTAGGTACCATCCTTTTCTCGAAGCCATTCAGGTGATTCCGAATGTTTTATAATGGGATTGATTTTATACATACAATATATATATATACATAACAACAATTTAATTACCTGGGAGACGTAAAGTAGACACACTCTTCTTGACTTGTGAATAAATTGGTTGTCTATACAGTAAATACTTATCTCCTCCTATTGCATAGAGCCAAATTCGAAATCTGTCTGCATGATTTTCAGGATTTGGAAAGCAGTGCAATGTAATGCCATCAAGATCTGTAATATAACAATGACACTTAGTTTTAAATTTCATGCAGTGTTTGTAACGGTTTTATTGCATAAGTGAGTGCTCGTGTTTGAATGAGAATGGAGAGCTCGGTAAAATATATTTGAACCATAATACGAAATATCATTTGATATTTACCTAACACTTTTCGATGAAGGAAAACATCGTGAAGAAACCGGTCTTATCCCAATGGGACGAAACTAGAGTTTTCTCTCTGGTTTGGAAGGTCGGATAGAACTGATGGCAGTCGCTTTCGTAAAAACTAGTTCCTACGCCAAATCTTGGTATAAGGTGCCAAAGTAGACCCTGGGCTCGTTTGAGCACTATCGGGCAAAACGGTAAGAGTATGAGGGGTGGAATTTTTAAAAACGCTGATATTAATTGTCTTGGTTTCCAAGATAATTTCAAGACTCTTCGGAAAAGACTTTCTCGCCATACACGCTTTCAAATCCTTTTTAATCCCCTGGGGGATGAGTAAAAAAAACCGGCCCAGTGCGAGTTGGACTCGCGCACGAAGGGTTCCGTACCATTATCTATAAAAAACCGGCCCAGTGCGAGTTGGACTCGCGCACGAAGGGTTCCGTACCATTATCTATAAAAAACCGGCCCAGTGCGAGTTGGACTCGCGCACGAAGGGTTCCGTACCATTATCTATAAAAAACCGGCCCAGTGCGAGTTGGACTCAAGCACGAAGGGTCCCGTACCATTATCTATAAAAAACCGGCCCAGTGCGAGTTGGACTCGCGCACGAAGGGTTCCGTACCATTATCTATAAAAAACCGGCCCAGTGCGAGTTGGACTCGCGCACGAAGGGTTCCGTACCATTATCTATAAAAAACCGGCCCAGTGCGAGTTGGACTCGCGCACGAAGGGTTCCGTACCATTATCTATAAAAAACCGGCCCAGTGCGAGTTGGACTCAAGCACGAAGGGTCCCGTACCATTATCTATAAAAAACCGGCCCAGTGCGAGTTGGACTCGCGCACGAAGGGTTCCGTACCATTATCTATAAAAAACCGGCCAAGTGCGAGTTGGACTCGCGCACGAAGGGTTCCGTACCATTATCTATAAAAACGGCAAAAAAATCACGTTTGTTGTATGGGAGTCCCCCTTAATAAAATATTTTATTTTGTTTTTAGTATTTGTTGTTATAGCGGCAACAGAAATACATAATCTGTGAAAATTTCAACTCTCTAGCTATCACGGTTCTTGAGATACAGCCTGGTGACAGACAGACGGACGGACAGGGAAGTTTAGTAATAGGGTCCCGTTTTACTCTTTGAGTACGTTGTTGTTATAGCGGCAACCGAAATACATCATCTGTGAAAATGTCAACTGTCTATTAACTACCACGGTAATTGAGATACAGCCTGGTGACAGACGGACAGACAGACAGACAGACGGACAGCGGAGTCTTAGTAATAGGGTCCCGTTTTACTCTTTGAGTACGGAACCCTAAAAAGCTGGACTTTGACTGGACGACTTTCTGGATGGCTATAGGCAATTTGCCTGCATTCTTTGCAATACGCGGGCAAAGCCGCGCGGACAGCTCGTCTACGCGTGCATGCATACTTAATATACTAATCTACTTATACAAAGCCACAAGTCCCCGGACATCACATAGATGGGTAATCTCTGGAACCAATGGAATGGACCGATTTCAAAAAATCTTTCACCTGTGTGTAGTATGGACGTGGGTTTGCCTGCGTTCTTTAAGCCACGCGGACATCAAAGTTCTATGTAAGTATTTATTTACCCTGCTCACAAAATTTCATTTGCTCGTAGAACCGTTGGCCGTTCGGGCGGAAAGGTTCTCGAGTGGCGACCACGTACCGGAAGGAGCAGCGTGGGTCTTCCCACAAGGTGAACTGATGACCTGGTAAAGGTCGCGAGAGTCCGCTGGATGCGGGTAGCGCAGGACCGGTCATTGAGGCACGCTTTGGGGAAGACATATATGTCAAGCAGTGAACATCTTTCGGCTGATATGATGATGATGATGACAAAATTTCACGAGAGTCGGTTTGGAAAGACGACCTGTAGAGGAAAGCAGCTGGACAAACGGACATACGAAAGCAGCTGGACAAACGGACATACGAAAGAATTTTGGCACAAGCTGCAGCAAAGAAACTCGTGGGAGCGGAGCGTGCACTCAACTTGACAACGCTCAATAAAGTCCATATTTAATTCCTTCATTCTGTCTTCATCAGTTCAGGCGGTGGTCAAGCGGTGGTCGTGGGTTTGAATCCCGGCTAATAACAATCACATTTTCGGAACTTATGTACGGAATATTTAAGTAGGTAACGTAAACTTTTCGGTGAAGGAAACCATCGTGAGGAAATCGGTTTAATCCCATTAAGGTCTAGTTTTCCCTATGTGGGTTGGAAGGTCAGATGGCAGTCGCTTTCTTAAAACTAGTGCCTACCTTATCTATCTCCTTTTTTGAAGTCGGTTAAAAATACACTACGTACACACAAGTTTCAGAATTACGAGTAGCAAAAGTGTAAAACATTCAAAGAAGATTCCATAGTGTTAGGACTTTGCGGCTTAACTAGAAAAGATTAAACGAACGTACGGTACGGCACAAAAAATAACTAGTATTTCAGCTTTGCCTTCCAATTTAATATTTTAAGATAAGAGCAAAATGGTAAAATTTATGCTCAAAACACCAAAAAAGCAAAGCGGCTTTTCCCTACAAAACTAAAAATTATTGAAATTACCATTTTCCAGAAACCAGCGCCAGCTGAAAGCTATACAAATATGCTATAAACTCTTGCTAACATTGTGATTTAATAATTAGATGTATATTCGACCGCTTTAGCATAAAAAAAGTCCAAAATCGGGTAAACATTATAAAAGTTAGTGGCACAAAAGTACAAAACCGACAGTAGGTAAGTTGGCGGAAATTGCCACCCGTTCCCGCTTTAGAAAAATGAAAATTAAACAGAAACTATGCAATTTCTGAATGCAAATGTGATATTAGGTATATATATTATGAAAGCTGTATTGCTATTCAATATATGTATTAATACTCCAAAGAAATTTGACAAAACTGAATGAAATATACACAATTTATTCAGCTTTCATATGATATGATACCCCACATGCATGGTTTGGATGTAATTGACAGTTTTCCAAACGCGGCCGCGGCGATTTTGATAAAGTTGTTACTGAGGAGACCGACTCCTTAGACATTGTATAAATATTTCAGAATGTGTGCGATGTGCATCTTCGATCATGTAATTGTAATGGGTATTCTAAATCGATGCATGTAACTGACTAGCTGCCTGCCCGGCTTCGTCCGCGTATAGCAAAATAGGCAGGCAAACCCTGTAGGATAACATATAGCCTACTAGTTTCTGCCCGCGAATCCGTCCGCGTGGAACTCATTTATATCGTAGCTCCATACAATTTTCCCTCCCTCCCCGCCATTTCATCCCCTTAAAGGATGATTTTCGGGATAAAACCTATCCTATATCCTTCCCGGATTCAAACTATCTCCATACCAAATTTTATCTCAATGGGTTCAGTGGTTTAAGCGTGAAGAGGTCACACACAGATCGACAGACAGACAGACGTACAGACAGACGGACGGACGGACGGACGGACGGACGGACGGACTGACTGACTGACTGACTGACTGACTGACTGACTGACTGACGGACGGACGGACGGACGGACGGACGGACGGACGGACGGACGGACGGACAGACGGACGGACGGACGGACGGACGGACGGACGGACAGACGAGCATACGAACAGACGGACAGAAGGACAGACGGATAGACGGACAGATGGAGAGACGGACAGACGTACAGACGGGCAGACGGACAGACGGACAGACGGGCAGACGGGCAGACGGACAGACATACAGACAGACATACAGACATACATACAGACAGACAGACAAACATACAGACAGACAGACAGACAGTCAGACAGACAGATATCGTATTTTATAATATTAGTATGGATACTATGGATATGTCAGATTCTCACGGGAGTTTTCTATATAAAATTAGTGTACATGTTTTTACGCAGTAAAATAATAAAAACCAACTTAGAAAAGTCAAAACACCCCCCATATTTTCATTTCAAAGTTCAATATCTCAAATGCTAAAATTGGTGCTATAAGAACAACAAACTCGGCAGCTGCACTGTTCCCTCTGAACGCTGAACCTCGCAGCGCACACTGGAACTCTATGAGCGACATCGATAAGAATACATATATACGTACCAGTGTGTAACCGCCATACGATAAATAAATATCTCAAATACGGATGAACTGATTTTGTTGAAACGGTAGCTAAGAACCATCTCCATCACGTTAGCTTTCGGATAAAAAAATCGCATTCAAATAGGTCCATTCGTTTAGGAGCTACGAAGCCACAGACAGACACACAGATACACAGACATGTCAATGTAACAAGTGGTCTGTGTAACAAAATGAACCAACGGCAAGCTGTGTTTGGCATTTAAACTCAATAGGTATACTAGATAGGGTTGGGGGTTGAAGTTGCACCACGTCCGTAGGAATTACCCACACGCTAACCTACACGTGACCCCTGGGCGGTGCTAAAAGTGCTATAACCGTCTTTTCGAAGATCTCACGGTTCTAATACAATGATTTGCCATACAATAAATAATAATACCTATTGAGTTTAAATGCCAAAAATCAAGGTACAGTCGCCATCACATACATCGGAGCAAACAAGCACGTCACAAACATCGGAACACACCTCTATTTTCAAGGCATTAGGGTGCATGTGCCGATATTTTTGAACACCTATTGTGTACCTATGTATGTGATGGCGACTGTACAATCAACCAATTTGATTCCTAGGCCATCATAGAACCTTGCCGTTGTCAATGCTATGTCAATACGGGTTACTAGGATTATTGCGTCGCTATGTAGCAGTTAAAGTGACAGGGTTCTACGGTGGCTTAGGAATCAAATTGGTTGACCGTACCTTGATTTTTTTCTCTGAAACGTATTAAAATATTGAATAGCAATGTTAGAATGAATTGTAGGTACTTAGCATATTTTATCACTTATCAGCTTTCATTGACAAATTCAGAAATTGCAACGTTTGGGTATGATTTAGATCTTTCTAAATTGGGAGTGGGTGGCAATTTCCCCCCAGTGCTGTCGGTTTTGTACTTTTGTGGGTCAGAGTATAGCAAAAGGGGCCCGTTTTTTGGACTTAGATAATTTTTGTTAACAATTTTTTTTTCTTATTTTTGCTACTTTTTTGATTAAAACTTTAAATGATACATTAAATTAAGCATCTTTTAATGATTACAATTTTTTGATTAACTTGCCCGTTTCAGAACTAGAGCGGTTCAAAGTTGCGAGTTCGGCCATAGGATTACTACGGAGCCAGGGACTTATTTTACCAGTATAACCTCTATTTTTTATAACTGAATCATATCGTCGGGTGACAAGCAAAACTCACTAACTAACAAATACCTACTTAAATCAAAGGTCGTATCTCGATATCTACTACGTACCGAGATACGAGGTTTTAAGGAGCAGTGACAGTTTTGGTAGTGACTTTTGCTTGTCACCCGACGATATATAACATGCTAAAATGAGCATCTTTTAGGTGTTGAAGTTTTCGGGGGGGGTCAAAAAGTAGCCGAAAAAACCTCGCGTGATTTGTGCACAAGCCCTTGGTGGTCGCCGAACCGCTTCGCACGGCTCCCGTGCTTTGTCACAGCGGGCGAGGGCTGCTCTCTCTCCGCGCCTCCGGCTTTTTGTATTCACTCTAGGGGTAGGACAGACAAGACCACGTGGATAGTTGGGTGCTCTGATTCGGATCATAACTCATAGGTAAAACTATGGCAGAATACCATAACTTTGAACCACTCTAGTTTGTAAACGTTCAAGTTAATGAAAAAACTATATGAATTAAATATGTTAATTTTAGCATGTTCTATATGATTCAGTAATAAAAAAACAGAGGTTATACTGGTTAAAAAATTTCATCGTAAATTCGCCTTAGATATCCTATGGCCGAACTCGCAACTTTGAAACTTTGAACCGATCTAGTTCTTAAACGGGCAAGTTAATCAAAAAAATTGTAATCAATAAAATAGGCTTATTTTAATGTATTTTTTAAAGTTCTAATCAAAAAAGTAGCAAAAATGTGAAATATCTTTTTGTAAACAAGAATTTTTTAAGTCCTAAAACCGGGCCCCTTTTGGTATACCCCAACCCTTTTGTGTCACTAACTCCTATATTGTTATTTTCTACCCGATTTTGTATTTTTTTATCACGTAGATACAGCCAGTGGCCACTCCGTGATTTCGTCGCGCCGCTACAATTACATGCTGGCACTACCGGCCCCGGCCGGTACAGCGCTGATACGGCACGCATGCTATCGCAGCGAGTTGCATGCGATAAAACGGGATGGCAACGTTTAGGCTCGTTCGGCATACCTAAACATGGGATTTGGTAACAGAGAGCCTTGTGTACGTAGTACTATTATTTATTATGTGGTATAGCCTAAAGGTTACCTCGAAATAACATTAGTACATAACTAGTTAGTTGATATTTAGGTTACCTGTTTATTGTTTACACAAGGAATCCTCAAATCATTAAGGAGTTGACAAAACGCTTGCCTATGACTCGCCGAACAGCAAACGTCCATCCATTGCTACGGTGCTGTTTGCTAACCACATCGGGCATGATAATATAAAAATTGTGTAAGTAGCTGTAAATTGTATAAACGACATCGCTGCCTTTTTTGAATCCGCAACTTAATAATAAGATCTTAAAAAAACAGACTGCAGGAAATCAGAAAGATTTGAATCAAAATTTCAAAATGTCAAAAATATATGAAAATTACTTTGTGACGTTCCATTCCATTCAGTCGAGCAAAAGTATAACGTTCAAATTGCAGTAAAATAAAATATTATTAAGAAATCAAACATTTTTACAGCATATTTTTAATTTGGGGGTTATTTCGTATTGTTACATATATTGTAACAATTTTATTTTGTGTTTCAATAATTTGGCATCGAACATCTTTTAAATGATTCAGCGTGAAATGGAGTACAGGTTGGCAAGCTGGGGCGCTATCATGAAAATAGAAAGTCGAAACTCACAATATTTCTCTCTCTGTCGCTTGAATATGCAAGTGTGACAGAGATAGAGACAGACGAACGAACGATCGAAGCGTTTCATAGTAGCCGCTCTGTGGAGCTACTACGAAAATCGAAGGTCGAAACTTGCAACATCTCCTTCTCTGTCACTAGAATCAAGTGCGACCGAGAAGGAGATATTGCGAATTTCGACTGACGATTTTTGTAATAGCGCCGCTGTCAAAGTGTACCATTGTAAAAAAGTATCTAGTGTTGCCTTAGTAGGCTTACCTGATAGTTTTAAACAAGCAACTGAAACATTTATTTAGAAGGACAATAATTTTGAAATTATTATAAATTAATAATAGTAAACTATGAGCCTAACTGAAGTTCAAATAGTCTAATTGTTAAGAATTATCGAAAGTGGCACCATCTAGTCCTATAGGACGGGAAATTTAACAACGCTTTTATCGCCCATACAAGACGCGTTGTATGAGACTGATAACACCCTGAAATGTACCTTATATTAGTGCCTGACCGTTGCGTACGCCAATTGCTTTGCCGCCCTTTAAGGTTTTTGTAACGGATTGACTGCTTTATTTCTTTACGCATAAGAACGATATAATTACTGTAGGTGATGACTGATAACGTGGTTTTGTATTAAGGAGGTCCTTGACTGGACTAGTTATGGCAAAAGTAGGTGAGCATAATTTATCAGATCATCATCAGGGGTTGATTTCTTGTTTTATGTTAGTGTTTTACACACTATTCCAGTTTAATAATCATCATCATCAATGGCCTTTAAGTCTATTACAGACTATACAAGTAATAATAATAATAATACAATACTACATAATGGGAAAATTCATAATTCAATTGTCATTGGTATCACGCCTAAGGAACTAGAATAACACAGTTACTACAAGTAAGCATTCCCAACGTTTTAGTTACTTAATAATCTAATAAAGTCCTAACCTAACGCAAATGCTTCTGCAACGACCCTGTCGGTTCTCACGACACAGGCTAGGCCTAGTGTGAGGACCACGGATACTCTAACACCAATCATAACTTGTCACACTAATTTGTAAAACTCATTCTTGTAATTTCACCTTTGGTAAATAAAGACATTTGTTTGTTTGTTACTTAATAGTCGCTTTTTTTTCTTGTGTTTATATTCAGGTTTAGGTACTTATTTTAAGTAGGTTAAGTACTATCATTGTAATAAGCTTCTTTTTGGCAAAAAAATACTTACTGTTGAGTTTGTTTCGGCGTTTCTTCTTACAGTGGTCTTCTTTTTCAGAAACGCTAGTAGATTTTTGACTTGTAAAAGTGCTATTGCGGCCTACTTGCAGAATAAAATTATAAGTTATTTATTTTCCACACTATTATTTTCCTTACCTACATTACAACCTAGGACTTTCCGAGTAGACCACTGTGGTGGCGCGTAAATGTTCGGCTTGAATATGGTGTCGCGTAAATGTTCGGCTTGAATGTGGTGTCGCGTAAATGTTCGGCTTGAATGTGGTGTCGCGTAAATGTTCGGCTTGAATGTGGTGTCGCGTAAATGTTCGGCTTGAATGTGGTGTCGCGTAAATGTTCGGCTTGAATGTGGTGTCGCGTAAATGTTCGGCTTGAATGTGGTGTCGCGTAAATGTTCGGCTTGAATGTGGTGTCGCGTAAATGTTCGGCTTGAATGTGGTGTCGCGTAAATGTTCGGCTTGAATGGTAAACGAACGACACTAACCCGTTAACTATTTATAGTAATCCCTCGGTAAAAACCTCGACAAGCAGCTCATTCCGCAGAAGCCGTCGCAATTCAAGTGCAATCATATTATTTTAAACATTAGTAACCATGTAATGTATGTGAGTTTTCTCATGATTCATCAAATGCTTCAAATGTAAACGTTATTGAACACCTAACCTGAAACATTAACAAAGGGTAATTCAAGGCTCAGTTCTAGGTCAACCGTCAACGGTCATTCGATTGAAGTGCCTAATAACGGTTAGAAACTTCGGTCGTTGGAATCCATGTGTGTCAAAGGTTGTCGAAATGTATTGGGGGTTTCATTGGGCTGATTATCTTTATCTATATGACACAGTTCCTTAAACGCTGAGTCAATGATGATCGAATTGATAAGATTAATCACGCGTTCACCAATGCTTAGGTAATTTGATGATATCCCTTCATGACTACACTACACTACACTATTAAAAAGGCAAGGAATAAATCCAAAGCTATATGGAACCAAGTTAAGGAAAATACAGGTAAATTGACTATCCATAAAGGTGTGACATGGAAAATAGAGCATGATACTGAAATCATTAGTGATCCTAAAATTGTAGCTAACTTATTCAATAATTATTTTTTGAGTATTGGTGAAAATTCTAGTAATTCTTCAAAAGTGACGATTTTAAAGATTTGCTTAAAAAGAAAAAAAGTCAATAACGTTAAATCTATGTTTATAAAGCCTGTTGTGGAACCTGAGATTATAAAAATTGCTAAAAATCTAAAAAACAGTAATTCATGTGGACCTGACGAACTAGATACATCTATAATCAAAAACAATATTGAAAGAAAGAAAGAAAGAAAGAAAGAAAACATTTATTCGTGGACAAAACAATGGGTGTAAAAAACAAAACACAGAACGTAAAAAAAAAATACATGGTCCACGAAAAGGCCCCGACTCAGCATGGTGCTAACCTAGAAGGCCAGCGCTGGTCTTCCGTCGGAGCCTTTACCTGAGTTACCTCCTGGAAGGCAACACAAAACAAATACCTACGCTAAACACAATATATCTTAAAACTATTACAAATCCGACGCCAGAGTGGCACGGCAAATTGCATCGTGTGAACGCGTCGGCAAACTGTGTGTCAGTGTCACTGTCAACTTGACAGACCGAACGCAACTTTTATTTCAGATAGTGAATATATGGTACATTAGTGATACAGGAAGAAAACTAAGAACGAATACAGTTTGGTGCAAAAATTAAATATTGAACGTCACAAGCTTAACTGTACATACATAAAACGACTGCCAAGAATTCACACAATCTAAACATGATAGATAACACAATTATTATGCGAACCAGATGTTGTGCGGATTTATTTATATGCAGATGGGACATATCCCGACAGTAAGTATCTGACCGCAATCCTAAATCATAATCTTAATCTTAATTTAAAATTAAATTAAATTAGGCATGGCAAAGCGGTAAACTAAGTTACAAAAAAGGCAGCTAATAAACACACAAAGATATGAGGAATAAAGATACAAAGACAAAGACAGGGCACTTAAAGGCAGCTAGTTTCAAGACATAAGGTTTCCTGACTAAATTGATGCTCTAGCAAATACTTTTTCAGCTTGATTCTAAAACTATATATGCTTCCCAGGTCCCTGGCTAAAGGCGGTGGAAGACAGTTCCAGCATCTAGTAGCTGCAAAGCGGAAACTCCCCCGGAATGAGGCTGAGGCATGTTGAGGAGTAATAAGAGGCTTTTTACACTGACGGTTTCCCCGTGACCTATTGATGATGAGCTTCTCGAAAAGATATACTGGAGCTTGGTGCTTTAAAACCCCGAATAAGAGACAAGCAAGATGCAGTTTTTGTCGGTGTTGCATTTTTAAAATATTATGTTTGTTGAGGAACGGAGTAACATGGGCCCTCGATGGTATGTTGAAAATGAAACGCGCACAGGCATTCTGTACACGCTGTATGAGCTTATTGGTTTTTGCGTAGAGACATGGACCAGTCACAACATCCATGTAATTAAGTTTAGACAGGACAAGTGATTCAACTAGACGGATGCGTAACTGCTCACATAAGTATGGCCTAATTTTATAAAGCAATTTAAGTTTGTAAAAGCAACTACTGACCACATTAGAGATGTGCTTTTCATACCTAAGTCCACAGTCCATATGTAGGCCTAGGTTCCGAGCTTCATACACACGCTCTATAGGAGTACCGAGCATCATAACATCAACTGACGGGTGAAAGGCAGTGAGTCGCCGCCTGGTACCAAAGACAAGGTACTTGGTTTTACTAGGGTTAAGTAACAAGCTATTGTCAGCGGCCCAAGCGGCAATACTTGCAAGGTCTAGGTTTAGCTTGCTTATAGCACTATCAACTTCAGAAGGTTTACACGATACATAGACCTGAATATCGTCAGCATAGATGTGATACTTACAGTGTGTGATGTGTGACGATATATCTGCAGAGTATAATATGAATAGGATTGGACCAATAACTGATCCTTGAGGCACTCCTCTTATGACACTAGTTTCTCCTGAAGTTGACGTGGTGCCATCACTGAGTGTGATTTTCACAAATTGACTTCGGTAGTTAAGGTAGCTGTCAAACCACCTTAGTGTATCATTATCAAATCCATAGTAGCTAAGTTTAGATAATAAGAGATTAATATTTATGGAGTCAAAAGCTCTAGAAAAGTCTAACAGAACAAGCAGTGTGCACATTCCACTATCCTGGGAGTGCAAGATGTTGTCGGTGACATCAAGTAGGGCAGTCGCTGTGCTCCGACCCTTCCGGAAACCTGACTGATTGTCTGGTAACATATTGTTACACTCAAGATATCTCGTAAGTTGAGAACACACTGCTTTCTCCATGATTTTAGATATACAAGGAAGTATGCTAATAGGTCTGAGGTCTTTAAGTTCTAATGAGTTAGTGTGTTTAGGCAAAGGATGCACTATAGCCAATTTCCAAACATCAGGAAAAGTTGAAGTTTTAATTGAAGTATTAATCATGTCAGTAAGTATGTCAATAGTATGTGGTAGTGTCATTAACAGCATATTTAGACTGATCCCATCACAACCTTCAGCGTTGGATTTCAAACCCCTAATGATAATTATCAACTGGTCAGAGCTAATTGGTTCTAAGCGGAAAACCGAGTCACCGTACTTCTGAAACTCAAAGAAAGTAAGGCGTGATATGGAGATTTTTGAATTACCTGGTATGTTTAAAAAATGATCATTTATAATTGAAGGATTGTGAAAAGATGATGGTAAATCTGTGTTTTTCTTAGGCAAAATTGTAGATTTTAAGTGTTTCCATAGCAATTTTGGATTATTTAGATTTGCATTCACATTCACTTTAAAATAGGCGGATTTTTCATTGAAAATTGCCTTATTAACAGTTGATTTAAGTTCCTTGTAATATGTTTTTTTAGTATCGGATTTATTGACATGATATTCCGCCGCAGCCTTGTCTCGTAACTGCATCATCAGCTTGACCGTGTCAGTTATCCAGGGGTGAGAACAGCCCCTAACTGTAACTGTCTTGACAGGTGCAAGCAAGTCGAATATAGTAAGAACGTAATTATTAAAAACTGTGACCATGTGGTTTATGTCTCCTAAGTTAGATATCAAGTCCCACCTCACACACCGCAAGCAATCATCCAGCTCATCCAATTTGATGTACTTAAAAGGCCTATATGTCAAACGAACTGGCTCAGGTTTCTCTAATTTGACATTAAACTCGCAGACAACAAAGCAGTGTCCATAAAGCGAACCGACGTGGTTCACAGACACGTTTTTTGCCCGCAGGTCCGAACAAACTACGTCGAGTAACGTTTCACTTGTGTCTGTAAAGTGCGTTGGCTGTGAAACTAATTGAGCTAAACGGAAACATGTCAAGAAGTTATTAAATTTATTAATTTTGATGTCGGAATTGCAGTTTAAATTTATATTTAAATCTCCTAATAATATTAAGTGATCATGGTCAGGGATTCAATCAGGGAAGGGATTGACATTCTATGTATACCAATTTGTCATATATTCAATGAACACATAAAAGTCTGCTCTCTCTCCCTGAAGCACTAAAACAGGCGAAAGTAGTCCCAGTCTATAAAAAAGGTGGTACCACAAAAATTAAAAACTATAGGCCAATTTCCTTGCTGTCAGTTCTCACCAAGATACTAGAAAAATGTTTAGCTGAACGTCTGCAAAGCCATATGAATGTAAACGGCTACATATCTACAAAACAATTTGGCTTCCTGAAAGGTAAAAACACTACCACAGCCATAACCGGGCTTACCACTGAAATTTTGAACCATTTAAACGATGGTTTAAAATGCGCAGGAATATTCTGTGACCTAAGCAAAGCCTTTGACTCCGTCGATCATGACGTTCTTCTATACAAACTAGAGTTCTACGGCCTTCGAGGTTCTGTGCTAAATCTATTTGCTTCCTACCTGAGCAATCGTAGACAATTTGTAGATAAAAATGTTCTGATCATACATAATGTGAGCAAATGTATAAATCAGCAGAAGGAACTATACGTTGCGGTGTCCCACAAGGTTCTGTACTCGGACCTCTGTTATTTATCATATTTATAAATGATCTACCGGATAATGTGTTCAATGGGACACCATATTTATACGCTGATGACACAAGTCTTATTTTGGGAGCAGAATGTTACGAGAGGTTAATACATGTAACCAGCTGTGGCTGGGGAGAATTATCTCATTGGTTCTCCGCGAATGGCCTGTCCTTAAATAAAGACAAATGTTTCTACATGATATTTAAACGTGCGCTCAACTCTGTAGATTGTGTTTTGAAACTGCCTCTTAACAAAAGTGATTCTATCCGCTTTCTTGGGGTAGAACTCGATCCATGCATAAAATGGTATGACCACATTAACTTTGTTGTTAAAAGACTTGGAAGTGCATGTTATACTCTCAAATCAATGGCTAAAGTAGGTGATAAGCAAACATTAAGAATGATTTATTACTCCTATGTCGAAAGTATCATCCGATATGGAATTGAAGTTTGGGGCAATAGTTCATATGTGAATAAGGTTTTATTGATGCAGAAGAAATGTTTAAGGTTTATTGAGGGTTACTTCCCAGAAACACATAGACACCTATTTATAAAAAACAACATCTACACTGTTACTTCATTATACATATATCAAATTTGTCTTCACGTCTATAAAAATCAAAATCTGTACGAATTAAGAAAAGCGTGTGATAGATATCCCTTACGTCGTAAGCTAGACCTCTTACTGCCCGTGTCACATTTTGCTCATTTTAATAAAAGCTTCAATTTTATAGCCATAAAAATTTATAATCATCTCGATAGTGACATAAAGAACTCTAGCAGCATAAGGGAATATAGTGGGAAGTTAAAATCATACTTAATACGTAGGCCTTTCTATAACTTGGACAAATACTTTGGTAAGATATTTGATTAATTGATTCTTTAATTTAATTTATTTATCCCAATAATGTATGCCATCACTTATTCTAGATATATATATTTTTTCTCAATAATTGTATTCCTTAGTTCTCTTATTTGACATGCAATTGTAATGTATATTTAAACTGACTTTATTATCTTATTCTTTACCTGACATTAAATGTACCTAATTATCTTAATCATAAGTTCATAACCCTGTTTCATATATTTTTCTAAGTTTAAGCCTATTTTGTTATTTATTTTGTCTAATTGTTAATTATATTATTGTTGATTATTATGTTAAATTTATGTATGAATGCATGGACGTGTCCTTAATTGCAATAAATAATGAATACTGAATACTGAATGTGGTCCCATCTCAGGCCAGAGGGATTTGGACGAAGATTGTGCAGCGTGCTACCGGCAAACCGTACGAGAGTTCACGGCTGTTTTGCCCAGAGCTACCTAAAGGGTCAGGGATTACAGTCAGTAATATTGCATCTGACCCCTCTAGAGTGAGAGAGAAGAGTCCCAGCTCATAGAACTTGGATTTTAAATATCTAGGTAGGAAAACGTCGTGGTCGCATAACGACCAAGTTATAACAGAACTGATGATGAATGGCCAGATACTGACATTTGAAGTTTCTTTATCTAGTCAACAACCGTTGTGATTTCCTTGTTATTCAATAGGGAACATTACGCAAAGCTCTTCGTAGGTGGCGACACTAGCAGCGTCGACATTGTATCTCGTTCCCACTTGCGGTATTGTCTATGCAAGCATCCTTGTCACTCATTTGACAATCAATTGTGCATGTGTGTGTGAATCCCTATGTTCCTATATTGGTTTACTATTAGTGGTAGTGCTGCCTCTGGCTTTGCAACTGAGACTTTATAAATATCTGGCTATATGCTTATCCTGCCTCCTACTTAGTCGATTTGCTATTCAGCCGTTTTGCAAACAAAGACGTTGTAAGCAGGGATCGGAACCGGTTGATTGCTAAAACCTCGGTTTACCACAAATCTCGAACTATTTTATACTTCACATGTAGGACTCAGTTGTGTTTTGAGGTAACGAGTGCGTATTATTAGTTTGCCCAATTAGAAATGAAATTATTATCAAAATAACGAAAAAGAACCGTTTTCGTTCCCATACAAACAATACCGGTTTCCGATCCCTGGTTGTAAGTAGCACTAAGTCCAATTTTATACCCAGTCATTTTAATATTATGGCATTTTACATATTTTGACATTTTACTACCGTGACCTGACGCAAAATAGACCTTTTACCTACTTAGATAGTCATTCTACTACCCAGTCCTTATGACCCTAACCCGTTCTGCGTTCTCCCTGGATTTTCGAACACTGACGTAAAAAGTTGTAGTGCTAAATTGGATTAGTATTTGTTTGTAGGCTTTGTATTACATTATAAACCGATTCCAATCGAATACGTCTCAAGGATTGTCTGCTTGTTTGTTCAATGGCATATTCAGCGCGCAGCAGTACTACGGTGTAGCACGTGTGTGTAACATGCTTATGACATAAAAGTCTCTAGAAGAAATCCTACGTAGACGTACCTACCTAGCACCAGCTCGTACCTAGCTAGCAGTCAGACGCACCAGCTCGTCATGCGAGCTTAAAGGGCCAAAGACAGGATATTTTTTTGTACTCGTAACATTTAGTTACATAAACTGCTTAGAATGTTTTAAGTGCAGTAACAGTAAAGATTTTGAATTGTTTACTTTGGTAACTGTTCGATGTCCTCTATTATGCTAACTGGTCGAAAACTAAACCTGATCTAACAATTTATTTCATTTGAGAAAGACGCTGACAGGGGTCGTATTATTGTACCATTTAAGTCCGATTTAATCATATTTTAAATCACCTTAATCACCAAGAACTCTTTTCTGAAAAGTAGTATGTCACTTGGAGGCCGATTCAAAACATACTATACCAATTTGATTTTAATGTTGTTTGCCGCTCACTGTCGCTCGCGCGGAGACAACGCGTGTTAGATAGAACGAGTGTGCGTATAGCTTATTGAAATCAAATTGGTATGGCGGAGATACGACTTTTCAGCGTCCTTCCTTGAGGCCATCGATTGCATTACCTATGAATGGGCGGTTCAACGGCCGTGTCAACGACCTTTGGCACACATCCGTCGAGTAGCACATTGTAAACAACACCTACATTACCGAATGGGGATGGGATAATGGAGCGTTTACTAGGTCTATAGGCATGGCTCCGTGAGTCCGTGACTTAGTTCCGTGTTACATAGTTACTTAAGTGCTGGCAGTTTCTGAATTGTACTTATAAATTTTCAGCTGCAACTTTTTCTATGTGTCTTTTTATAAAACTTCTAGCGATCGGTGGCCGGCCTATGGTCTATAAATTTATTACAGACGGCGAACATGAAAAGATTAAACCTATTCCCTGGGAATAATTATACAAAACATCTCCACCGGTCCTGCAGTTCCCAAGTTACCAGGGGACGTTGCTTTACAGTATATACACGACCTTAGTTTAATAAAACAATTGTTCTACGCTCTACAGTCTTCAACAGGATATATTTTAATAATCATGCGTATACGCATCAAACTGCTTCAAAAACAACACACAGCAGAAGTATCAATCCTCTAAAACAATTGAATAAGGAGGCAACGCAATTACCAGCGTCCATTACACTTGACATCAAATCAAACCCACGGGATAATCATGCTATTCTGCTAAATCAAAATATCATATGTGCAAATGAACTCCACACGGAGATATAACATTTTGTCACGGCAGGACAACTTCGCCGGCAGGACAACATAGCCTTCAGACTGAAGAAGTGAAGATGTTAACATTATCAACGTTCGTTGTAAAACATAAAGAACCCTATGTAACCGCCTTAAGGTGCATATTACTGTAGCCGGTTACAATTGTCTCAATAGATCAGTGGGCGTAGAGGATGCTTGTATGACAACTCAAAAACTGACCTAATTTCAAGATGTCAAGGTATATGTTCCTTTAACAAGTGCCCTTAAGACGGACTTCTTAAAAATACCAATATGAGAAAGGTTTTTGCCGAGTGTAGGTAACCCTTACTCATGCATGATATAATTTGCAGTGGAACAAAGGAAAATGTACTGTACTCTATATGATTAAGCTATGTTGATGCCGTGAAATGACGTTTCATATTTAAGTCCCAGGAGAACAGGTGTATTGGAACTATGTATTTAAGTATATAATTTATTTTCAAAACAAAGTTTTAACGGACTTCAATCCAGTACTCCGTCAAGCCACATGAACATTTCTACATTTCCTTTCCACTTTACCACATGAACTGCTTTCCTAGAGCAAATGCGTTAATGATTATTACGGAAAAACACCAAATCACCGGCCTAGGCCGGCCGGGATATTTGGGGAGTTCGTGAGGATCTCAGAATCACTTTTGGCACTTAATTAGTTGCTATTTCAATGGAACGGGATAGGTACTAAAATCTGTGATGTACTTTTATAGTTTTAAGTAGGTACCTACATAATTGAGAAGTTCCAGAAGTCATCCTGTGGTCTTCGTCATCAGTTCCACTTCACCACATTTGTGATTTCCGTGTTATGATAGAAAATACCGAAATTACTTTATATATTTGATTAATTAACATATACTTTCAAATGCACAAAGAATTGTACGAATCGGTTCAAAAATGACAGAGTTCTGAGGTTTTAATTTCCATCTGTGTGTGCATCTGTGAGTGGTAGAATTGAGGGTGCTGCTTATCTGGATCCAGCGCTGCGCTTAGCCCTAGGGAGTGCCTTCATCGGATGCTGAGCCTCGCCTTCAAGATCTACAGGTAAGCCGATACGCAATCTACACATCTATTCTGCAAAATCACGGCGACCGCGTAAGGACTCAATTTTAATACAAGCCACGTAGAGTTTGTCGCCTTTCGCCATATGATACACTCGCGGTCAATGAATACGGGTCGGTAAAATACTGTCATATATCCTAAAATAGTGCAGGGTTGTACAGTTTTTTTAATCCTGTCAAGATCTTTACTGCCAAAATAACAGTAACAAAAGAAAGTTACCAGGTTTAAATCGGACTCGTAAAAACCCATGAAAAAAACAACGTTAACGGAGCGAGATATCGCAAAAATCGTCATTTTTGAACGTTGATATTTTTATAATAGGATCCCGGAAATTGCTAATACAGTTGGGTATTAAAACTAATACTATACTAAGTTAATAACTAGTGTTAAATATAAAAAAAAAAACATATTGCGGTTATTTAATTTAGGGTGACCCGTATTCATTGACCCCGAGTGTAGTAATACACGTTCATTTTGGTTACACACGATTAAAAATAATAATGATAAAAAAAAACCGAATTCAGAACCTCCTTCTTTTTTTAAAGCCGGTTAAATAATTGATGCACGCACACATACCTGATAATGTGCTTACTAAAAAAACTTGTGTTAGTAGTGATAGTTTCATAAGCCCAAATACTGTATTACTCGAACGAGTAGTAACGTAACAGACGATAATTTGTCCGCTCCCACGCCGCTCCGAATCAACGTCTGTTACTCTTACTAATCATAATGTAATGCGTATAAAATTTAGTATCCGAGAGCTGAAAGCTCTGTGATGTCTTCAATGATCAGACATGATTGAAATCAAGAGCTAAGTATCCCATTAAAATTAAAATTAAACAGCAGCTTTAAAGGCTTCTCTTTCGCCAGAAATATTAGAGGTACTTAGCTGAACGATCCTTTAGAACTTAGATGAAAGTAAGGAACTACGACACTAATTATGAATGGTTGAAATCATTATACACCCTTAATTAGGCACCTTAGCACATTTCTGATGGGAAGGGAACTTAAGTGGGAAATTTTACACTAAAGGGCAATATTGGTCGGTTTCATGGTACCAAAATAAACTTGATCATCACTCATAGTCTCAACTAGTCGCAAGGCACCCGACGCCGGCACTGTCAAACTCATTTGTTTAGAAACCCGCGAACCTGGCTCAAGGCTAAACCCATTCCACGCAACACCCTGTATAATTCAGATCAGATATGACTGATATATATGTACCTACACCCCTTCTATGCTCCAACCAATTTAAGTACTGTTTGTATGATCGAAACTCTAAACACATTTAGAACCATTTCGTTATCAAATAAAACACTTGATGTGAAACGAATAACGTGAAGTGAAAGGTATTTTACTATGACAAAGTTCTAAACGTAAACCATGTGGTTAATTTAGGCAACATATGCTAATGGATGTCTAGACGACTAATGGTGATATCAACAATTCGTTAATAGCGGCGCTGGATCAATTATGAACGGACTACCTATGGTCAAGTGTATAAACATGTATGCAATTGAATTATTATGTCCCTGCCCACAAAGGTAAAAATCGTTAGACATGCATGACTGGCTTTACGGGATGTGGATTTTATAGTCATTGCTGTATAATGTTAATGTCTATTGGTGACTCATACCTTTTTCCTTTGCCCGATTAGCCCTTCAGTTCAAGCCCGAATCCATTTTTCGTTAATTTGATTTGTCAATACTAATAGCCTAATGCATACCTCAATACTAATATGTATAAAGAGGAAAAGCCTGTGAGTAGAATACTCGTAGAGTTTGAGGATGGACACAAGTTATATTTTATTCCCCGGATTTGCCTCTGTTCTTTCTATAATAAGTACCTACGCAGGCGCGGAGGTTTCTAAACTGACGTACAGTTTAGTCAAATTGGATGTCAGGGGAACCTACTTTCTTTTCAAAATAATAGCAACATAAATGGCACCTACAAGTAATTCCAGTTCACTTCCGCTTGTAATAATTACCCGCAGGGCTGGCCTCCTTGCAAACCCTTTGTCCAGCCGACTCGTTTGTTTAAGCAATTTGGAACCTATGCCTGGGGAATAAAAATCAAAGTTGTACGCAACCTGCACGCGTCTTTGTGGTAATTGGGAGCCACACGCGACCCAGAAGGAGGTCAGTCTGTTGTGTTACACCACATTAGGCGTTTGTTTAAAAAGGATGACAAAATTGGAAGTGAAAGGGGTTACATATTCGACCCATTGTAGGTGAGGATGAATGATGAACACTTTCAGTAGCAGAAATCTGCTAAACAGGTAGCTCGTCTGCTTGATGGCGCTTTCCTCTGATATCCTTTGATCCTATCGCAATCACAATTTTTTTTTTCAAGACAGCGAAATTTTAGATTCTTTTTAAACACTTATCGTGTAGAAGCCATTAAGGTTGGGTTTGTTTTATAATAATCCTGAAAATTTCATAATTTCAAAGAAAACCGGCTTTTTGCCAAAATGAAAATTCTGAGAAACGATACAGTGGGGAAGTAATATTTATTGATTGGGTTGCGATAGGTAACCCTTTCCCCTACATTATTATTATGTATCTCCGATTTAAATTCACGGGACAAAGCCCGGTCATTTGGAAGGCGTGCGTGGGGATATAGATCCAACACGTAGTGGCCCTATGGAGACGAAGTTTAATGTGATGTAGTACACCTGCTAGAACCCATTCACGGGTACATCGGTAGATACCCGTGAACCGGTCCCAACAGGCGTTGGGGCTATTGTGGGTGAAATGGATAGAGAACTGGGTCTATGGTGATGAGATTTGGGTGGGCAATAAAATTGGGCTATTGCATAGAGGTCCGGACACCTGCCATAACATTGTAATTTACAAGGTTATCGAGGCAGGCGGTGACTAGCCACTCACTTATAAGATGGGCCCCTGAAAGTGCCGTAGAAAAGACGGCCAGGAGCAACACCGGGTGAGCGGCTCAGGGGTGTCGAGAGGTGGTGCTGCGCTTTCTCCGAAGTTACTCGCGGCGTTATGCCCTTTAACACTTCCACCCCTGGAGCATATAGCTCTGACGACTCCTCTCTGGACGGCCAATGAAGGCAAGCCAGAGCTGAGAGTCCTGCGGTCCCCCTTAGGGTTCCACTCCGACCGACGAAGACACGCCGGAGACGGAGGCCCTGACCGACTCTCGGGAGCACTCGGGTCCGTGGGGTCGTTACTCCCCAACAGCTCGCCACAAGCTGCCCTGCGGGCTTATTATTATTATTATTATTATTTTGTGGGCCTTAATATGCCGCTTCGACCAGCAAGTGATCTATTGTGGCAGCCCTTGTTTTAGAGTTCACCGTTAAGTCCCGTTGCCTCCAGGAAATTCCAGATTCTTTGGGCGGTGATATGTTGTACTTCTTGTGGGTGCATTATGTGCCGCCCTAGGTAGGTACTTCTTTTATGCATGAGTGGTCCGCAGGAGCAGAGAATGTGCATTGCAGTCTCCTCTGTCTCCTGGCAGAACCTGCAAGTTGTGTCCTGCTTCATACCCATTTGAAAAGGTGTTTGTTCAATTTGCAATGTCCTGTCAGGATTCTTGTCACTGCGCAGGTTTTGTGCCTTTTGAATTGTTTAGACAGCTTACTATTGAACCCTTCGATCAGGGCTTTAGCTTGTTTTTGTCCTTTGGTGAATTTACACAGCTTGATTGCCTCTGATTTTTCCGCGTTGTTTAGCAGAGAATATGCTTTCCGTTTTGTGATGCCACAGAACGGTTCCGGGCCGACTAGGGCCGTGTCTGCGCCCTGCCTTGCAAGTTCATCTGCTCTTTCGTTTCCTACAATGTCGGAGTGCCCTGGTACCCATCTAAGTATGACTTTGTTGGAGTTCGCCAGGGTGTTTAGATTATTTTTACAATTCTGGACTAGTTTAGAGTAGGACTCTAGTGATTCTAGTGCCAGCAGAGCAGCTTGGCTGTCCGAGTTGATGTAGATATGTTGGTTCCTTAGGTTTCTTTCAAGATTTATCTCCACGCATTTATTTAATGCGAAGAGTTCAGCCTGAAAGATTGAGGCCTCCTTCCCCATGCTGACGCTAGCTTTGAACTTTGGCCTCTCACCGTAGATACCACATCCAACATCATCACCTTTTTTTGATCCATCTGTATACCAAATGTGGCTTCCCTCCTTGAAGTCCATTTGGTCATTTGTCCATTTGTCTCTCGGAGGTATTTCCACTGTATACAGTCTAGTGAATTTGCATTCCACGTATGTGTCGTCAGTGGGCATGCTTAGGTTTTTGTTATCAAAAACAAGGGCCTCAAGTTTGCTTAGCGCTTGAGAGCGCCATTTTGGCCTTGTTAGTGTGCATATCCTGTAGATGCACTGCTTCGCCTCCTTTTGCACTTGCAGGTGGAGTGGCGTTAGATCGAGCAGTGCATCCAAGGCTGCCCCCGGTGTTGAGCATAAAGCTCCTGTTGCTGTTAAGCAAGCTGTACGCTGAAGACTGCTTAACTTTGTGATGGCTGTCTTTTGGTGGACTTTGTTACACCAGACTGCAGAGGCGTATGTGATTATCGGCCTCACTACGGCTGTGTAAAGCCACAAAGCAATTTTGGGTCTTATGC
This sequence comes from Epinotia brunnichana, assembly GCA_963854355.1. Lineage (NCBI taxonomy): Eukaryota > Metazoa > Arthropoda > Insecta > Lepidoptera > Tortricidae > Epinotia > Epinotia brunnichana. The sequence goes on along the minus strand of OY977945.1, from coordinate 244,950 downwards.
CCCATCTTGCTCCTGCCATTCGACAGCAAGTCCACATGGCCATTTTTGCCTTTTGTATTGTGTTATTCAAATGAGCGTTCCAAGTTAGCCTTTGGTCAAAGGTAACTCCTAGGTACTTGACCTCATTTGAATAGGGTATTTCCCCTACATACCTACGGGTTTCGCATGTTATCGTCTACAGCGTAGCGCTGCCAAATTGTTGGCAGTGAATGTGTTAACAAACGAAGTTGAAATCTTGCTTGATCTGGAATGTCGATAATTATTAAAAATTAAAAACCCAGGCATCGTCTCCGATTTCCCGCCACAAGTCGTGAACAACGCCACAGCCACCAGCCATGAGTTCAACCACGGTCAGCAAGGGACACTTCTTTATTGAAGATTTTTAGTTACGATAAGCCTCGAAGGACAAACTAGAAAATTGATCAATTGAAACCATTCGTTATTTATCTACGTGAATTTTATAGTTATGCTTTCCTAGTTAAAATCTTTATACGAGTATTAGGTAAGTTCATAACTAAGTTAGGGTTGATAGAAGTCGCAAGCCGACTGGAAGGTCGGGTGCGCCCCCATGGCCCCCAGGGGCACGCCGAACCCGAACTCGATCTTGACGTCCTCCGCCCTCACGCCATGACCCTCCCTCCCACCGTCACTCATCAGCCGAGGTCCCAGGCCGAGTGGAAGGCCGGGTGTGCCCTCATGGCCCCCAGGGGCACGCCGAACCCGAACTCGATCTTGACGTCCTCCGCTCTCACGCCATGACCCTCCCTCCCACCGTCACTCATCAGCCGAGGTCCCAGGCCGAGTGGAAGGCCGGGTGTGCCCTCATGGCCCCCAGGGGCACGCCGAACCCGAACTCGATCTTGACGTCCTCCGCTCTCACGCCATGACCCTCCCTCCCACCGTCACTCATCAGCCGAGGTCCCAGGCCGAGTGGAAGGCCGGGTGTGCCCTCATGGCCCCCAGGGGCACGCCGAACCCGAACTCGATCTTGACGTCCTCCGCCCTCACGCCATGACCCTCCCTCCCACCGTCACTCATCAGCCGAGGTCCCAGGCCGAGTGGAAGGCCGGGTGTGCCCTCATGGCCCCCAGGGGCACGCCGAACCCGAACTCGATCTTGACGTCCTCCACCCTCATGCCATGACCCTCCCTCCCACCGTCACTCACCAGCCGAGGTCCAAGGCCGAGTGAAAGGCCGGGTGTGCCCTCATGGCCCCCAGGGGCACGCCGAACCCGAACTCGATCTTGACGTCCTCCACCCTCACCCCATGACCCTCCCTCCCACCGTCACTCATCAGCCGATGTCCCAGGCCGAGTGGAAGGCCGGGTGTGCCCTCATGGCCCCCAGGGGCACGCCGAACCCGAACTCGATCTTGACGTCCTCCGCCCTCACGCCATGACCCTCCCTCCCACCGTCACTCACCAGCCGAGGTCCCAGGCCGAGTGGAAGGCCGGGTGTGCCCTCATGGCCCCCAGGGGCACGCCGAACCCGAACTCGATGTTGACGTCCTCCGCCCTCCGCGCCACGACCCTCCCTCCCACCGTCACTCACCAGCCGAGGTCCCAGGCCGGGTGCGCCCCCATGGCCAGGGGCACGCCGAACCCGAACTCGATGTTGACGTCCTCCCCCCTCCGCGCCACGACCCTCCCTCCCTCCGTCACTCACCAGCCGAGGTCCCAGGCCGAGTGGAAGGCCGGGTGTGCCCTCATGGCCCCCAGGGGCACGCCGAACCCGAACTCGATGTTGACGTCCTCCGCCCTCCGCGCCACGACCCTCCCTCCCACCGTCACTCACCAGCCGAGGTCCCAGGCCGGGTGCGCCCCCATGGCCAGGGGCACGCCGAACCCGAACTCGATGTTGACGTCCTCCCCCCTCCGCGCCACGACCCTCCCTCCCTCCGTCACTCACCAGCCGAGGTCCCAGGCCGAGTGGAAGGCCGGGTGTGCCCCCATGGCCCCCAGGGGCACGCCGAACCCGAACTCGATGTTGACGTTAAATAAAATAAAAAAAAATAAAAAAAAAAATTTGTACTAAATCAAAGACTGAAATATCTGTATCATCTGATTTTAAAGAAATAAAATACGGAGTGCCCCAAGGCAGTGTATTAGGCCCTTTGCTTTTCCTTATCTATATTAATGATTTGCCATTGACTACTGAGCACTCAATGATCATGTTCGCCGATGATAGTACAATAATATTTACTGGAAATAATACACAAACAATACAGATTGAAATTAACAAAGCAGTTGACACAGTAATTACATGGTTGAATATGAATAATTTATGCATTAATTTAAATAAAACAAAGATAATGAAATTCAAGCAAAGAGTTGATAGAATACCAAATCTCACCGTGACATACAAAAACCACCAAATTGACGAATCAGACCTTACTAAGTTTTTAGGATTAAGTTTAGATAATAAGTTGACATGGAAAGATCAGATTGACATTATATGTAAAAAACTTTACAAATTCTCATATGCATTATATAATCTTAGTAAAATAGTAAGTCAACCAGCTGTTCTAACCGCCTATCACGCGTATGTTACTTCGACTTTAAGATACGGTGTCATGTTCTGGGGCAATTCCACAGACAGAGAGATGGCCTTTAAAGCACAGAAACGATGTTTACGATCAGTATGTAAAATACCATCAACGGAATCTTGTAAACCGCATTTTATCAGACTTAGCATACTTCCACTACCGTGCCTCTACATATTCGAGACCGCAGTTTACGTTAAAAACAATATGCATCAGTTTTCTGTTTTTAACAGTACTCGCCAATGTCATAAAATATTTACGGAATCAATAAAAACGGGTCTTCTTGCTAAAAGTGTTTTCGGAATGGCACCAAAAATCTATAACAAATTGCCAAAAAATCTATGCAAAGTAGAAGATTTAATAGAATTCAAAAAAAGCCTGTTTACCCTTTTAGTAAAAAAAGCCTATTATTCACTGAATGAATATTTTACGGATAGTGAACTATAAGAATATAATACTTACTCTAAATTAGATGCATGCTGCTCCATCTTCTCATAAGTATTTGTATGCTATATGGCAAAACATAGTGGTACATAATTTTAAGTTTTTTGACCATCCACATACCTATGTTTACAAATAAATGATTTTGAATTTTGACGTCCTCCGCCCTCCACGCCACGACCCTCCCTCCCACCGTCACTCACCAGCCGAGGTCCCAGGCCGAGTGGAAGGCCGGGTGTGCCCTCATGGCCCCCAGGGGCACGCCGAACCCGAACTCAAGCTTGACGTCCTCCGCCTTCACGCCATGACCCTCCCTCCCACCGTCACTCACCAGCCGAGGTCCCAGGCCGAGTGGAAGGCCGGGTGTGCCCTCATGGCCCCCAGGGGCACGCCGAACCCGAACTCGATCTTGACGTCCTCCGCCCTCACGCCATGACCCTCCCTCCCACCGTCACTCACCAGCCGAGGTCCCAGGCCGAGTGGAAGGCCGGGTGTGCCCTCATGGCCCCCAGGGGCACGCCGAACCCGAACTCGATGTCGACGTCCTCCGCCCTCCGCGCCACGACCCTCCCTCCCACCGTCACTCACCAGCCGAGGTCCCAGGCCGAGTGGAAGGCCGGGTGCGCCCCATGGTCCCCAGGGGCACGCCGAACCCGAACTCGATCTTGACGTCCTCCACCCTCCGCGCCACGAACCTCCCTCCCTCCGTCACTCACCAGCCGAGGTCCCAGGCCGAGTAAAAGGCCGGGTGCGCCCCCATGGCACCCAGGGGCACGCCAAACCTGAACTCGATCTTGACATCCTCCGTCCTCCGCGCCACGACCCTCCCTCCCACCGTCACTCACCAGCCGAGGTCCCAGGCTGAGTGGAAGGCCGGGTGTGCCCCCATGGCCCCCAGGGGCACGCCGAACCCGAACTCGATCTTGACGTCCTCCGCCCTCCGCGGCCCAGACCCTCGCGCCTCCCTTGCCCCCGTTCCGTTGCCGTCGTTCGTCATACTTCAGATTTTGACTTGACTTCCTTTTTCGGATTCACAACACTCAACGTGCATTTGTTTTTGCTGTCGTTTTGTTTTTTTATAAACAGTGATTGTATGATGCTTCGATTATTTACTAAAGATCGTCATTTGTTGTCAGAAGGAATGTACGAATGTGTTTTATTTTTTACGTAATGCATTTAATTAGCTAATCATTACTACTTCTACTGTGGAAAAGTCTGAGAGTCCAGTAAAAAAGTGAAAACTGTCTACAATTTCCCGAATGCACGGTGTTAGTTTCCACAATTCGTTAAGCGAGGTGACGTAGCGTGCTACGCGTGAGCGTGCTACGAGGTTCGCGGGCCACCGCCGACTGCTGCCGCCGCCACCGCCGCCGCGCCGGACGATGACCGGCGGGCGGCGCCGCTGTTGGACCAACCGATATCAGACTTTGTTCAACGTGTCTAGACTGTTACTGCTTTGCATTTTACAGCGGGAAACATCTGAGAACCCCGAGTCCAAATTACAAGATTACGACTCTGTCATCAAGGACACAAGGGTGTATTGAGGGTTTATGATCCAGGTTTTGTACAAGTGTCAATATTTCTACTTCACGACTACTACCTACTATATAGCAAAATTGTATTAAAGCCTGACCAGAATTATGTGTGTGTCCACTCCGTTGTATAATGGTATTTCATTGAAACTACAATATTATAGGTACGAGTAGGGCTTATTCCACCTAAATTTCATAATACCTTATTCACTATTACCCCTAATTTACAAATTACCATGGGCTCATAATATTTAAATGTCAAATTGTCTCATTCTTAAAATAAACGAAATTCATTATGACTTTGACCCAAAACGTCATATTCTCTAAATACCTAAAGATTGAAATGCACAAATTCCTTCAAATACCGAATGACATGTGTTATTTCTATGACAAAATATTAAAATAACTAAATTGTTGTGAAGTTTAGGCATTATAAGACTAAGCTATTTTGAAATTCGGCCATATTAAGAATAAATATGGTGTTATGAGAAAAAAGTTAGGTATCTTGTGAATGGTGGCATAAGCCCTACTCGACAATATGACTAGAACACAGCTTAACAAAGTAGACCTTTTTACAAATATCTTATTCCACCAATTCCCGCCACCGTTCATTATTATTTAACAACGGCCCCATTCAGAAATAGTCAACACCCGAGACACCGCGGCGCAGAACCTGGTTACATACTAAATCGCACCAACGACGGCCACAAACACCGGAACACGTCACCTCTGTAACTTGGTTACCTTATTTAACTGTCAGTGGCGTAATTAGGCCTACATCATTGGATTAGGTTGTAACTTGTTGTTTACTTATTAATATTTTTCGTTGGATGTTCAGTGCGTTATATTTCTGTATTATTGTGACCATTTATAATTATCTTGGGTCACGCATGAGCGCGAGCGAGCACGTCTTTACACCATTACGTTTCTCATTCAATTTTAAGACTTATTAGTACTGAGAGCGCATGGTTTCCAGGCAATCCAGGTTCAACAGATTGCGCACCGAACACGGACGCTGTGCGGAGTACCTGCATAGATGTGGTTGGCGCGCATCACCAGCGTGCGACTGCGCAGCGCCTGTGCAGTCGATTCACCACATAATCAACGACTGTCCGAACCGGAAATTCTCTGGGAATATCTTAGACCTGCACTCACCTGACGCAAACGAATGAATTTAGGCATAACATTATAATAATTAAGTAAAGCGACTCGACATTTAGTAATGCCATAAGAATAAATAAATAAATAACACAGGTTTTTGTTTGAGTTTCACTAACACATGACCTAGGGTTGCCAACCTTACTATATTATATTGTATTGTACTATCATTTGACTCTTTGTACTCTGTTGAAGAAATATATAGTACGCAAAAATACTATATTCTGGGGGACCTTATGAAGTGCTTCAAACTGCCGAGGTTTTTACTAAATAGCAGCGCGTGAAAATTTTCGATGGGCAACCCGGAATAAAATAATATGAAAGAGTTCTGAGTAAATAACTATCCATCATCAGCATCATGATGGATAGATAAATTTTAGAAAAGCCGGTGGGAATAGGCTTGTATGAGCGCTCCGCCACTTGCTAAATAGCAACATTGCCCAGCTAAGTATTATATTTTTTACGGTCTACTATATTTCTGGAAAATACTATATCTCCCTCAGAAAAAGTTGGCAACCCTAACATGACCGCTGAAAATGATCACTCGCAGGGACTGACACGACCACTACCTCTAATTGAATTAAAACTAAATGTTAATTACCTGAATAGTTAACAATGCTATCGCTACAGGTATGTACATGGGGAAAAACGAGACGGCTTTGTAACTTAGGTGTTTATTTTGTTGCGGAACGGAACTTCGCTACACTCAGTACGGTCACATCTATAAATAAGTATGTATACGATTTATAATCTTATTCCCCAGATTTAAGTTCCCAAATGTATGCATATTTTTAGACTTGACTGTATCTAATAGGCACCGCTTATCAAAATGTGGACAGGCCGTTATAATTATGCAAATTTGCGGATATGGCCCGAATGAAACAAATGATGAGATAAACAAGGTTCAAGGTTTAAGCACGTAACAAATAAAATAAGAATATTTAGGAATAAATAAAACGACCTTAAAAAACCTAAAAGTAACATTATTAACAAAAACAGTTCTTCAACAACAACAGACCACAAGGCACGACAGTAAAGGACATTACGTTTCACATTCAGAGAGACATTCATGAATGTAATGAGTAAAGAGTTTTTGAAACTATGCACTCTAACAACAGAAGTAAACTATGAGACATTTTAGACGCAGCGCTCCGTGAGAATATACTGTCGTAGCCCTTCATCAGGGGCGCGTATCGCGTCAGGATGGCCATGATGGGCGCAGAGTCGGGAGTGCCGATGTCGCGGAGTCTCTGATTTTGGCTTTGTTCTCGGGGAACCTCTGTTCTGGGACTTGGCTGCTCGCTTCTCGGTTCTTCCGGAGGAGAACGCAGCTCGCGACGAACCTTGAAGTAAATTATACAATAAAGATATCACAAATATTAAGTTTATGCACATAGCAGGAAGGCTAAATGTAAGGTAGAATTCGAAGTTATACCAAATGTTATAGCAACAGTCACCTTAGTAGACACTGGAGCCGCGAGAGCTTTTTCCATCTTTTCAAGCGCTTCTTCCAGTTGCCGCGCCGTCTCGGCTGGAAACAAAAAAATATTAACAAAAGGAATTACAGCCAAAATAAGACATTGTGGTTACTGCTATAGTTACACTTACATCTTAAATACCTATTCTGAATAATATAAATCACGAGATTATACAAATCACCCTGGCCCTAAACTATCAGGTCTAACGAACGACATGTGATTCAGGTGTAATTTTTTTATGATTCTTAAACATAATATTTCTTAAATTCTAATATTTGAGGATTTTTGCTTATCAACAACATCAATCTGACCTTCAGCAGACGTCATGGGTTGTTAGAGAATCACTTGTGAGTGTATTTACTTTTTTTTCTTATCAACAACATCAATCTGACCTTCAGCAGACGTCATGGGTTGTCAGAGAATCACTTGTGAGTGTATTTACTTTTTTTATTCACTTACGGTCAGACGGGTTTTCATTCGTTTTTTCGCTTAAATCTAGAAGTCTTTTCAGGATATCGTTTTGAACATAGAGAGTTGTATTTTCGTCTTCGACGTGTGTGTGCAGGGTGTGACTTGTTTCACTAGCAATATAATGTACAGTTTCTGTTGCCGTTGTAATAATTGTTGAAATTCCTGTTGCAATCGTGATTTCTGTTGCGTTTTCTGTAATTGTAATTTCTTGTTATTTTCTTTCTCATTTCTTCTTTTTTATTATGACGTGACAAGAACCTTAGTCATTTCTAAAATTTGATTTTGAGTCAAATACACAACCAAATACAGGAACATAAATTAGACTAAAATATAGGGAAAAAATACAGACCAATTTTATCTGACGCAGTTGTTAAGTTGCTTTCTGTAACAGATGCGAAAAAATCCAGTTCTATTCTCTCTGAGAAGTCATCAAGTTCATAATCTCTGTAAGCGTCGTCTTCTTTCACGGAATCAACTGGCCGGGTTGTTTCATCTGAAATAATGACATCGTCATCAATTTTATCATATTACCCAACATCTTACTCATAAATGTGATGTTATTCTTCAAGTCACTTACTTTCAGAATCCTTGTGATCTAAATTAAGCTCCTCTATGTTATACGATTTTGGCCGTCCGACTATACCTAATGTCATTTTGGTTACTCGTGTGGTAGTAGACGTTTCTCCGATCATTTGTGCTATTACATCATCAATTATATTTTTATTATTATCATCAGTAATATTGGCTAAGATTTTCTTATCTTCCAGAGTTATGAGTTCAGCAGGAACTTTCTTGTCCGTAGAATCGTATTGGGGTCGTTCGTAGGTCTGGTTGATCATGCTTGCTACCATCATTTTTGTCATGTATATCTGATCCAAGCTACCGCGATAGTTTAATGAGTCATTTCGTTCTATTTCCAAAATTGTATCCAAAGCCAACTGTTCCTTTAAAACTGTCGCGTTCGAGACGTCATAAGCGAAGGACACGTTGTGATCTAAAAATCTATAGTTCATTAAAAACTGTTCAACGTACTTTTAAATTCTGCAGTCTTATTGTCCTTTTTAGGGTTCCGTAGCCAAATGGCAAAAAACGGAACCCTTATAGATTCGTCATGTCCGTCTGTCTGTCTGTCCGTCCGTATGTCACAGCCACTTTTTTTCCGAAACTATAAGAGCTATACTGTTGAAACTTGGTAAGTAGATGTATTCTGTGAACCGCATTAAGATTTTCACACAAAAATCGAAAAAAAACATTAAGTTTTAGGGGTCCCCATACTCAGAAATGAAACTCAAAAAAAAAAAATTCATCAAACCCATACGTGTGGTATGGATAGGTCTTCAAAAATGATATTGAAGTTTCTAACATCATTTTTTTCTAAACTAAATAGTTAATAAGTAGCGCGAGAAACACTTCCAAAGTGGTCAAATGTGTGTCCCCCCCCCCCCCCCTGTAACTTCTAAAATAAGAGAATTTTTATTTAATCGTATGGCATTTAATCAGTCGTATACTATAAAAGAATTTTCAAATTTTGCATCCATAGGATTACGTCACTGTCGAGGGTGAACAAGTCTGCCGGATTACCGTTGTATTTACTGAGAGGGCAGGTCTTGATGATATGCTCAATGTCTTGCACCGCGGCCCCACAATCGCACCTCGGAGACTCTATCCAACCGCACGTGTATAGGAATGCACGTGAGCGCCCGCAGCCAGTTCTCAACCTGTTCAGCTGGCACCATTCTTTTCTAGGCAATGAGAAGCCGGGTGGTTTCACTGTTGGGTTGATTGTGACACCCATGCTTTTGGGAGGATTGTCTGTCCATTCCATTTTCCATTTAGCGGTTGTGTCAAAGTTCGTGTCCATGAGGCTTCTTGCAGTCTGGTAGGGAGGGTGTCGAGACTTCAGTCGGTGTGCCGGAGGGTTTACAAACTCGGCATTGGCAGGCAGATCGGGGCGGCCCAAGATTTTACGTGTCTCACGAACCAGCGCTTGCTGTCTTCTCAAGTGAGGTGGACATATGTGGCAAAGGGTTGGGAGCCACTTCACGGGTGTGCTCTTGATAGTCCCAGATATGCATCTCATAGCTTGATTGAGCTGGACATCCACTTGCTTTGCGTGCGCACTGTTTAGCCAGGTAGGTGCGCAGTATTCTGCTGTCGAGTAAACCAGACTGAGAGCAGAGGTGCGAAGCACATCACTGTTTGCTCCCCATGTGGTGCCAACAAGTTTGTGCAGGATGTTGTTTCGTGTTTGTAGCTTCTTCCCCATCTTGCTTATGTGTGGTGCATAAGTGAGACTGCGATCAAGAGTCACTCCAAGGTACTTTGGCGTGGGGTTATATTTTAGTACCGACCCTCCAAAGGAAATCTCGGGTTCGTATTTCGCCTCTCTATTATGAAGGTGGAATGTTGTTACCTCGGTTTTACTGGTGTTAGCTACCAAGCGCCATTTCCTGAAATAGGCTTGCAGGCGTATGAGGTCATTATTTAGGATCTCTTCTGAGGGCTCAAAGCGGCTGTGCTGTGATGTGATGGCAATATCATCGGCGTACATGAATTTTCGACTTTGAGTTTCCGGTATGTCATAAGTGTACAAGTTGAACAAAATACCCATTAATTGTAAACCCAAAAGTTTTGCGATTCCTAACATATTACACCATGGGAAAGCGATTAAGTCAGAATCCGAAATAGCAGCAGCATTTGAAGAGTATTTCTCAAACATAGCTTGTATTACCACTAAGGATCTTAAATCATCCCCGGAGCAAGCGGAATCTTTGATGCTCTCGAGTATAGGTACATTAGGTACTGGCAAAAGTGAGTTCGAATTTAGCTTAATTGACTCAGAAACTCTTATAAAAACCTTTAAAACTATAAGTAGAAAGAGCACCGAGGATTTATGGGGGACATCTGTAAATTTGATCATACACGTTATTGACATTATTGCACCCTACTTAACTGACATTTTTAATTGCTGCGTTAAAGAGGGAGTGTTCCCTGACCTTATGAAACTAAGCAAAGTTGTACCTTTGCATAAATCAGGTGACAAAAATGATGTCACGAATTTTCGTCCTATTTCTATTTTACCAGTTTTAAGTAAAGTTTTTGAAAAAATTATGTTAGATCAGTTGCAGATGTATTTTTTAAATAATAACCTTCTCCACTGCCAACAATATGGGTTTAGAAAAGGACGTTCCACAACTGATGCCGCTTCTGAATTAATAAAATGTATATATGAGATATGGGAAGACTCTTGTGACGCAATAGGCATCTTCTGTGACCTTTCGAAAGCATTCGACTGCGTTGAACATGTAACTCTTTTACGAAAATTTAAACACTATGGGCTATCTACAAAAGCCCTAAATCAACTCTCATCTTTTCTTAGCTACAGAATGCAGTCAATTTTTATAAATAGAACACAATCAAACGGAGCGGCTGTCAAACTAGGAGTGCCACAGGGCTCTATTTTAGGACCTTTTCTTTTTTTAGTATACGTAAACGATCTGCCATTCCTTATGCAAAATCATTGTAAAATTATATTATTTGCAGATGATACATCCTTAATCTTCAAAACACCTAGAAATACAAAGGACTATGATAGCATTAATAACATCCTTGCCAAAGTGTTAAACTGGTTTACAGTTAATAACTTATTACTCAACTCTAATAAAACGAAATGTTTACGATTTATTTTACCTAATGTAAGAGCTAACAATGGCAATATATACTTAAATGGAGAATGCTTGGAAATCATAGACAAAACAACTTTTTTAGGTCTAACCTTGGACAAAAACTTACAGTGGAGTCCTCACATATCAAAGTTGGCTAGTAGGTTAAGTTCAGCTGCTTACGCTGTCAGAAAAATAAGGTATTTGACTGACATAGAGACAGCGCGATTGGTTTATTTTGGCTACTTTCATAGTATAATGACATATGGAATTTTACTTTGGGGAAAGGCAGCAGATATACATTCAATATTTGTCTTACAGAAAAGGGCTATTCGTTCAATTTATAAGATGGGGTCGCGAGAGTCACTAAGAGACCTGTTTAAAGAGGCAAATATACTGACAGTAGCCTCCCAGTATATTTACGAATGTATTATTTATGCGCTTAAAAATATAGGATCGTTTAAAAAAATGAACAGTAGCAGATATAAACATAAAATTTCAATTACTAAGTTCCGTGTTCGTAAAGTATATAAATCATTTATGGGTCAATGTCAACTATTTTACAATAAATTACCTATTGAAGCACTTGAATTGCCATTACCTGCTTTGAAGAAATATCTAAAATCATCCTTGCTAAAAAAGGGATACTATACTGTCGAGGACTACTTAATAGATAAAAATGCTTGGCCCAGCTTAGTAAAAAAATAAAAAAAATAATGAAATGTTGCTAATTAAGTATTTATAACTGATTACCTTGACATTACTTATAATATATAAACTATGCTTATTTACTTAACGTATTAATTGTTAGTTTAACTATAGACGATGCACATACACGAAGCTGAATTTAACTTCTCCATTTTATTATCTAAGGTATTTTAAAAAACAAATTTTATGTAAAAATCCCTTGACATGTTGTAATAATTTTAAGTCTTAAGTATATTTAATAGAACCTGAGTGTTTCTAGTGTTGTAGCTGATGACTGACGATGCAAAAGTGGTTCGATGAATCCTATTTGAATAAATAAATTCTTTCTTTCTTTCTTCTTTAAAAAAAGGGGAGCCAAGACTGATCCCTGTGGAAGGCCATTGTTAAGCTTTCTGGCAGTGCTTTGGTGTTCTCCAAGGTGTACGATAAATTCACGGTTGCTAAGCATGGTATTTATTAGTCCAACTATTTTTCTACAGGGTAACGCAATCATCAGTTTATATACCAGGCCCTGCTTCCAAACTGTGTCATACGCTGATGACAGGTCTATAAATACAGCTACTGTCTTTTGATTCCTTTGGAATCCTGTTTCAATGTGAGTTGTAAGTGACAGCACCTGATCTGCGCAATTGCGACCACTACGGAAGCCAGCTTGCTCAATTGGGATTCTTTTGTCTATGAGTGGGGCGATGCGATTGTAGATCAGCCTTTCCATAAGCTTGTAGACACTGCTGAGAAGAGCTATGGGGCGATAGCTTTTAGGGTCATCGGCAGCCTTTTCTGGTTTCAGCAAGGCTATAATTTTCGCGCGGTTAAAGCCAACTGGTAATCTATTGCGATCAAGGATGTCTGAATAAAAACTTGTTAGCCATTTCCTGCACTTCGGGCCGAGATGTTTGAGGAATTCGTTATAAACGCCGTCGAAACCTGCTGCTTTGCCCAAAGGCAGGTGTTTTAAGGCGTGGTCTGTTTCGTCTTGGGAGAATTCTTTCGACACGTTTTCATCAGGTTGAAGCGTAGTCTTGAGTTGCTTAGCGTGCTGTTTAATGGCGATTGTTTCTGCTTTTTGGCCTTTCACTCGTGATACCTCTACGATTTTGTTGGCGATCGCGTTCGTTAGAGGCTTTGTGGCAGCATTTGATTTAGAACCAGGTTTACCAGATAATTTATTTAAGACCTTCCAAGCTTTCCTGCTGGATGTTTTGAAGTCCATGGATTCTACAGTTTCTATCCACTTATTTCGCCGGTTTTCATTAAGCGATTGGAGGAGATCTTCACCGATGTCATGATTTCCAGTTTTTCTATACTCTGTGTATAATTCTTCGCTTTCTTTAGACCAGCAGGGTATGTATTGTTTACGATACCCCCTCGGAATGTTCTTTTTGGCTGTGGCGAGGATGAGTTTGCTGAAACGATCGTAGTTTTCAAGTCGAGGTGCAATCCATCTGACTGCAGCATCCATGTCATTGGTAAAGCTTAGCCAATTAGCTTTTTGGAAGTTCCATCTTGGCAGTGGCATTGAGTTCGTCAGAGGGATCCTGATGCCAATTTCCATCAACACCGGTCTATGTTGGCTGTTGGGAAAGTTTTTAAGAATCCTTCGTGAGGTGTGCAGAGGTACCCCATCAGGATCACTAGTGACGAAAGTTAGGTCTGGATTATATTCCTTTTTCCACCGTGCTGATCTAAATGATCCTTTATCCTTTGCATTGAACACTAGATGGAGATTATTATTTTCAGCCCACTGTACAAGTTGGATTCCATTCAGGTCATTGGTGTTATAACGCCATGTTTCGTGGTGGCTATTGAAGTCTCCTGCATACAGGCAGGGGTGTGGATAAGAAGGCAGATTTGTTGTCCAAGGCGAGTTTGGCGGCTTGTATACATTTACGACGGTAAGGTCTTTGACTTTGATAGCCGATGCAAAAATACCCGGCCCACAAATGCAGTTTTCAATAGTGATGTCAGTGATATTATCCCTAACATAAGTGGCTATTCCGTATTGTGGATGGTTTATGGCATAAACCATTGTGTATCCGGTAATCACTCCTCTTTTTTGCAGGTCTTGTTCATCCTTCGCATGGGTTTCTTGAAGAAGGAGTATATCAATGTCATGTGCATTAAGAATCTTGTGTAATACTTCACACTTAGCTAAGCTTATACTTTCTACATTTAATTGGCAGACTCGGGTGATAGGTCCAATGTCTCTAGTCTGTTGGCTCTTAGAAGAGCGAGTTTGTGCGTATCCAGGCATAATTATTTCTTTGATAGAACGACTGATGGTACTGTGAGGTCGCATATAGCGACAGGTACAGTGGCCAAAAAGGTTGCTGCTCGTTTAGCGCCACCCAGGGGACACGTGTAGGGCGTTAGTGGCAATCTCCTACGGACGTGAGCAACGTTCATCCCAATAAGAGAATGATAAAACTAAAAAAAATATATGATGTACATTACCATGTAAACTTCAACCGAAAATTGGTTTGAACGAGATCTAATAAGTAGTTTTTTTTTAATACGTCATAAATCGTAAACCGCAATTTATTTCACGGAACCCTTCATGTGCGAGTCCGACTCGCACTTGGCCGCTTTTTTTTTCCTTTCTATTATACTGTTATGTTTAGGTTTTTTCTATGCGTGGCTGTATGGATGAAAGGAGTTACCTACATTAGGATATAAGCAAAATGAAGTGGGTGAGAATGAACTGGAATGTATTGAAATTCAGAAAATGCCTTACTTGTACAAAGAGTACGGAACAGGTACAACAAGTAAAGTTATTTGGGAACTAGGACAGGCGCTGGCGGTTCCACGGGCCCACAGCGCACAACGCTCTTGGAGCAAAGCCGTGTCTAGTAATACTCCACAAGCAGTAATTAGACTCACGGAAGGTGCACAGGCCTGGCAGCGCCGGGTCGGGCCGCGCGCGCGGCGGGCACGCGCCGGCGGGCACGCCGGGGACCCACAGCGCGCCGTCGGGCCCGCGCGGCGCGAAGTTGCACACCAGCCGCGTCACCGCGCGCAGGCGCCCGTGTTGCTCTGTCTACACGGAATCTGAACTTACCACACTACACGCGGACAACCTCATTCAAATAAGTTCCAAGAGCATTTGGAAGTGAAACTGCCCGTATTCCGAATTTATAAATCAGCCGCGTTTCGCAATCAACTGGCGAATGGATCGGAAAGTGAGATATTGTGTCAAAAATTAAATATATTCTTGAACAGAAGATTGAATTTATTTTCGCTTGACGGGGAATATTTGCCTTTTAAATAAACTAACTCACCATAAATCGGCTCCTCGCGCAGCCGACCAGGTACGTGCGCGCCCACAACATTTGCGCAAAGTCTGCGGGAGAATTCTTACCTTCCCTATTCAAAAACAGATTAGAAAATGTAAATGTTAGTGAGCTTAATATTGACGTTCTCACTTGATACTTCGTATGGCACTAAGTACACAGACAGAAGTACTAATATCATCTCACTGAAAGCTGGCGGATAATATAACACTTCCTATAAAACAATCTGAGCAGTCCCTAAACGAAATCCTATCTTTAAAACAAACTACACAGACTCGGCGGATGAATGATTTTGCTCCCGTCAGTCTCGTGCTGCTTAAGAGTCCGCAGTAAGCTCGATTCTCCATACTAACGTATTTACGCTCTCATTTTAAAACGACTAGCTAGTTTGCTCTGAAACTTTGTACTTAGAATCAGTAAAGTACCATCCAGGTCTTAGACAAGTTTATTCAGCTTAAGATTCCGTAGTAAAAAAATACAGCAAATGTAAGTTTATCATACAAAACTTGTTTTTTCTGCATTTAGTTTTTTTTTATAAACTACCTAGAGCCATATAAACTAATTACGAACTTATGTCATTGTATATCGTCGGGTGACAAGCAAAACTCACTAAGTAACAAATACCTACTTAAATCAAAGGTCGTATCTCGATATCGACTACGTACCGAGATACGAGGTTTTGAAGAGCAGTGACAGTTTAACGCCTCGCCCACCACTGACGCCACGCACTGCCCTACCGTTTTATACATGAGTATTGGTTTGCTTACATGGCATACATGGAGACGGCCCCCGGGTGCTGCCGGCCCTGCAGGAACCACATGTCAACCATGGACTCGGGTCGCAGCCCGGGCGCCTCGCCCACCACTGACGCCACGCACTGCCCTACCGTTATATACATGAGTATTGGTTTGCTTACATGGCATACATGGAGACGGCCCCCGGGTGCTGCCGGCCCTGCAGGAACCACATGTCAACCATGGACTCGGGTCGCAGCCCGGGCTCTTCGCCCACCACTGACGCCACGCACTGCCCTACCGTTATATACATGAGTATTGGTTTGCTTACATGGCATACATGGAGACGGCCCCCGGGTGCTGCCGGCCCTGCAGGAACCACATGTCAACCATGGACTCGGGTCGCAGCCCGGGCTCTTCGCCCACCACTGACGCCACGCACTGCCCTACCGTTATATACATGAGTATTGGTTTGCTTACATGGCATACATGGAGACGGCCCCCGGGTGCTGCCGGCCCTGCAGGAACCACATGTCAACCATGGACTCGGGTCGCAGCCCGGGCGCCTCGCCCACCACTGACGCCACGCACTGCCCTACCGTTATTGAATCTGGAATACACAAATTTCTTGTGTATATTTGCAGGTGGAACGTTATAGAGCTCGTTGTGTTCGAGAACGCCAATGTTATCCTATACTTCCTTTTTATCAGATCACTCACAATACCTCGCCACCGGCATCCAGCGGACTCCCGCGACCTTTACCAGGTCATCAATCGACCTTGTGGGTCTACCCACACTGGGCCTTACGGTACGTGGACGCTACTCGATAACCTTTCCATCCAAACGGCTAAGCACCACTAGTTAAGTTTAGCGATTGGGATGGCTATATAATATCGGTTTTATGGTTGACGAAATATAATTTGCACCGATTCGTCACACAAGTTGTTCGAGGAATCGGTGCAAATTATATTTCAGCCAACATACCTTGGTTCTGGCTGCGCAGCCCGTGGCGGGATGTGCATGTACCAATAGTTACTGTCATGTTTACCTTAGTCAGAGTTTGACTATTCTACTAGCACAGTCGTAAATAAAGCGTACACAGGTCCCTGCAGGCGTCGTGCTCCTCCGGGTAGCGCGGCGGGACGCACTGGGCGGCCCACAGCTGCGCCTCACGGGCCAGTTCCTCCACCCAGCGCTACAGGAAATAATAAAGATCAATGAAGAAACAAAACTGTTTTAAACAAATCATCCGAGTGGTGCGTCGATTCACGCTGAGCAATCGTCGATCAATACGGCATTCCTATTTAGGTTTATTTAAACCTACCACATATGTATTTCTTTCGTTTATTCTAATTGATTGATAGTTGACTGATCGGTTGACTGAATCAACGGTTGAGAACCAGTTGTTGTTTAGTACCTACGGTGCTACGTGAGGGAAGGGTTACAGTTACCAGCACGAGCATGTTGCTAGCGGGAGGCAGCTGTGTCCGGCCTCGCGCGGCCTCGCTGCGGCGGCGGTTCATGCGCGCGACCACGCGGGCCTTCTCCGCGCCCGACAGCCGGTCGTCGACGTAGCCCGAACATCCCTGACCTGGGCCTTCCTAGAAACAATTATATACCTACTCATACAAATGATAACGATAAAGTCTGACAAGGGCTTCAAGAAGTTTGACAATCGTGCAAGACTTGAGAGCTAGATATTAGCTAGATATACCGCCTGTAGCTGGGGGGTTAGGGTGTGGCGAAGTCAAAGTCAAAGTGATTTATTCTTCAATTTAGGCATATTACTTGCTCCTGTGAATGTCGATAAACTACCATCGGTTCGGAAAGAAAACCTCTGCCTCGAGAAGAACCGGCGTAATAAACTCGGTGAGTTGGTGCAGGACTTTATCACTATCCATATCCATGATGTACCTAACCGTTTATCTTATACTTAATATGCTTTTGAAATAAGTGTCTGTTTTACGACAGATTTGAATTTAGAGTCAGTACGGTAGGTAATGTGTTTTGGAATTTTATTGTAGAAATTTATACAATTACAATAACCCAAGACTTTGACAAGATTAAATTTTTAGTTACATCATACAATAAAAATAATTTTAATAAATAAAAGGTTTGTACGGAACCCTCGTTGCGCGAGTCCGACTCGCACTTGGCCGGGTTTTTTTTTTGCGTAGGTACCCTTTGATACACCCCGACTGGCAGGGTTCAGTGGGGGACCCACTTCACTTCCTTCACTGACTAGGGTCATTTCACCGGTTGGCGACCACCTAATTTCATGTGCCGGTTAGCGACTACTTAGCTGACTTGGTGAACTGAAAGCATATTTTCTCGTTTTTTTTGTAAATTCATATTCCATAACTACAAACAATAAGGCATACGACTGACTGTTTCAATAGGATCTGTAGAATGGATGTTATCTTCAATTGAAAAAACCATGTTCTTCAAGTGGTCGCTAACCGAAGGTGGTCGCGTAACCGGAGAAATGACTACACTAGAGTAGATCGCAGTACGAGTTTGAAGCAGTTCAACGATATCTAAGGAGTGTGTGAAGTGAATCGAGTCAAAAGGTGTGTTGTTACAATATTCATATAGGCCATACATACGTACAGTCGCCATCACATACATCTGAACTGTCTGGGTATCAAAAAATCTGAACATGCCTTGAAAATAGAGTTGTGTTCAGATGTTTGTGAGGTGCTTGTTTGCTCCGATGTATGTGATGGCGACTGTACCTATTCTCGATATGCAATTAGTGTAGGTACTTACGGGATACTGGCAAAACGTGTGAGCGTTGGAGTTGCCGCACACGGCCGCGCCGCAGTAGCGCGCCGCCGCCGCCGTCGCGCTCACACACACTAGCGTCGCGCTCACACACACTAGCAGCGCACACAACACAGCCGCTGCCTTCACGCCTAGCATCTCATTTTAGACATGGCTTGTACAGTGAAAATAATGGTTTGTTATTTACGATTTGGAAGGAGAAATTAGACAAACGTCAGTAGATCGGTGACAGCATGGTGGCAGATAGTCAGATTTCAGTATATAACAAAGTACTTTGTGATAGTCACGGAGCAAAAAGGTTAGCTTGTAATATTTGTGGTGTTCCGTCTTCTCCGCGATCCATCCAAAGAGTAGGTAGGTACTTACACCAAAGAGTAAAGTATTTAGGTAGGTTCCACACAGGTAGTCTATTCGGAAGTGGAAGAGTAAATTCTGACAAACGAATGCAACTAAAAAACGACTTTAAGTAGTTTTTTGCTTGCGTTTTTATGGAACAATTTACTCTAACACTTTCGGACGTACACAATACCACTATTGCCCTGTGATCTTTTGTTCACACACACTTCACTTCTTCTATTTAATAGTAGGTATGTATAATAATCAATTTCTTTCTGTTTTTTTTTAATCGTTTTGTACTTACATGTGTCTCGTATTGCCTTACTTACATGTCATCTCCACTTAATTGCTTAAATGCTTAGAATAATGACGCATAGAAACGCAGTTCACGCGCAACGGTGAGGCCACTAAAACTCGGCCATAAATGGCCCAGTACGCCGATCGGTGGAACAAAATTGGTGCGTTTGTGTGCGTATTGGCGCGTGTGAATACGAGTTGATCACAACTACATGAATCCATTTTATGCCTCACGCTTGGCGCGTCGGCCGTATAAAACTATCCTTCTATGCGTTATTATTCTAAGCTCAAAGGTTAGCTGGAAGACATCCCTCTCAGGGATAAGCTCACCTTTGTACATGTGTTATCTGTTCTTGTAATAATTGTTCTGTTGTTGTGTTCTGTTCCCTGTACTTACAATAAAGAATGTACATACTTACATAGGTACATACTTACATAGGTACATACTTTAGATACGGTATCTAGATCAGCTGGCTAAACCGTCAGTTTTCGAATACACAAATAAGGGTTCATCTGAGAGGTCGACAGAGTGTCATACTTGTAGCATGGGTCGATGCGGTATGCCGGCGAGGGCTCCTATTAGGGAATAGTAGATTGTACAACAAGGACATAAAACGAGCCATTTAACCTGAGACGTTTATATCCACCCGAGCCACCGGCGAGGGTAGATAGTTAAGTCGAGGGGTTAAATGGCTAATTTATGCCCGAGTTATACACACTGCTTTTCACTTTGATTGCGAGAAAATAACAAACAATTGCAAAATAAAATAAAATAATAGCTCATTCCTGTCACTTAACTTTTTAAAGTGTTTATTTTTAATTTTCGACACTAGTGATATTAGACTGAGGTACTTCATACTGCCAAGTCATTTTAATGGTGCAATACATTTTAAAATAATAATTGAAACCTATTTTATCTGGTTTAATTAATTTAGTATTGGAAAACACGAATGTGAAATTTATTAAAGCAAATCAAATGACAAGTTTATTCTACGAAGTTTTATTGCGTGTGTGGCTGTTAGGCCCGATTACCTTAGTCTTTAAAACAATTTTACTTTGTGCACTAGAGCATAAAAGTGGCATTTTGTGCAGCATACATCCAGCACAAAGGCGAACTTTGCGAGCATGAGAAGTGAAATAGTAGATTGTACAACAAGTGCATAAAACGCACCATTTTACTCGAGACGTTTATCCATCCGAGCGAGCTTGCGAGCGAGGATAGATATAAAGTCGAGTGTAAAATGGGTTTTATGGACGAGTTGTACACTCTACTTTTCACTTCGATTGCGAGGAAATGAAACAGCAACACGTAAAATAATAAATGAGACGAAATACAAATTATAAGTTTATTTCATGAAGTTTTATTGTGTACTTTGGCTGTTGGTATCTTTGCCTTGGTCTTAGAATACGAACGAAACGAAATAAAATAAAGAGGTTGTTGTATGAAGTTAAAGATGTTCGTGTGGCTGTTGCAGCGATTGCCTTGGTCTTCGACGAAGATTTTACTTTATGCTCTAGAGCATAAAAAGCGACTTTATGTCGCCTACGCACGACATAAAGACGAACTTTTAGAGCATGAGAAGTGAAAAATGGATTTTCTATGTTGTTCGATACCCACTGGACATACAATAAAACAATATCTATAAGTACAACATTTTTCTATATTTTTATCACATAATAAATACATTATAACGACAGCCATTTTAATAGACATTATAAATTAAATATAAAGATATAAATTGTGATTCCAAAACCAGTAACGGTTATTCGTTGTGATCGGGGCTACGCAGGGGTAACCCTGCCAGTGAAGCCGTAAATTCAAGGGATGAAACTATACACATCATGCTAGCAAGGACGTATAAACACGTCTGTCTCCATACAAACTGTGTAGATTTGTGTGAGATTTTTTCTTACCCAGCTCCCACATTTTAATTAATTTCTGATTTATGCTCCTCAGGTCAACCTGACACCTGTCATTTACGCATATTATACAATAACCTAAAAGCATGACACTTGACAGGACTCAGATTCGGCATCTTAATCAGCTAGGCATTTTTTATAGCACTCTATATTGCGACCGTTAAAATATTATATTCAACTGATTATACACGCAACTTAGTTAAGTAGTCACTATATAACGTACAACAAAAATAAAATACAATATGCCACATAGGAATGCTTATTTTATCACGGAAGGAACACCCGGGACCCGATAGTCTCACATCCATATAAACTCAGGAGCAACGACAACGGGTACATTCTGTACAGGCTCTCTATGCTAAATGTACCCATTTTTAGGATTCCGTAGCCAAATGGCAAAAAACGGAACCCTTATAGATTCGTCATGTCCGTCTGTCTGTCTGTCCGTCCGTATGTCACAGCCACTTTTTTCCGAAACTATAAGAGCTATACTGTTGAAATTTGGTAAGTAGATGTATTCTGTGAACCGCATTAAGATTTTCACACAAAAATAGAAAAAATCATTAAGTTTTAGGGGTCCCCATACTCAGAACTGAAACTCAAAATTTTTTTTTCAGCAAACCCATACGTGTGGGGTATCTATGGATAGGTCTTCAAAAATGATATTGAGGTTTCTAATATAATTTTTTTCTAAACTGAAGAGTTTGCGCGAGAGACACTTCCAAAGTGGTAAAATGTGTGTGTCCCCCCCCCCTGTAACTTCTAAAATAAGAGAATGATAAAACTAAAAAAAATATATGATGTAAACTTCCACCGAAAATTGGTTTGAACGAGATCTAGTAAGTAGTTTTTTTTTAATACGTCATAAATCGTAAACCGCAATTTATTTCACGGAACCCTTCATGTGCGAGTCCGACTCGCACTTGGCCGCTTTTTTTGCTTTTGAGCAGCAAGTCACAACTCTGACAGGATCATTCTTCTTATAATTGTATTATCGTAGTCCTTAAATAATAACTCTGTAGCGCTTTCAGCAATCATAAATATACAACATCACATAACATATCCATTTGACTGGTTGACGGTCGAGCAGTTGTGCCCAACTTCCTTCCTTAGACAATTTTGTACTTAGTAAATAATGTACATGTTCGACTGTCGAGATGCCCCGAGCAGTCAATGAGGTTTTACAGAATACACTGTCACCCGCTGTGTACATACAGGGCACCGAGGCGAGAGTACTTGGCGTCTAAATCCACCAAGCGTGCTTAATACAGGGGTGTAGACACCAAATAAAATAAATTATGACGAATTTTCACGAAAAAGGACTCAAAATATTGTCAAACAGGGAAAAAAGTAAAGCAGGAGATTAAATAATCACAAAGTTATAAGTTCGGACACTTATAACTTATAAGTGTCTGAAATTTTAAGACGGGATATATTCAGTACCTTATCCGCAAAACGCACCTTTCATATGAAACGATTGCCATTTACTATGACACTCGTGGATCGTGATGTCACGATCACCTAGCGTTTTCTCTCTCTAACAAGCAATATTAAAACAGTTGTAGCTTCGTAATTGTTGGAGATATGTGAATGGGATTTTCGTCACTAGGCATATTTCTTTGCCATCTTTCTTTTGGAGGAATAATACATTACAATACATTTTGAGTCTACACCGCTATTATCATTGATTTGATTGGCGGATTTTGACATCTACTGTCAATAAGAAAAGATTGAAGTTGGAAGGGTTAACCTCTCGCATGCCGCCACATTTTATCTGACGAATGTCCTCTAGCGTTCCAGTAAGCGAAAGGTAAACGTATCAACTGTATTGGTGACCCTGTACACATATTTTCAGTCAACTTTAAGCATATTATAAGAACGATATTTTTGCTCTGTACCCATGGCACTGCCGAGACTTGAACCCGCAATTGTTTATTTTATTTTCCAATAGAAGTGGCCCGTGTCACGAATCTACAAGTGTATAGTTATTTGTCAACAGCCCCGGTGTTGATAGTTTACCCTCGTACAATTGTAACGTGTTGTTTCGTGGAACGGGGCCAAGGTTTAACAAAGATATTATTATGAACGGATTGTTGTTTGTTTGTTTATAGTTGGTGTTGGTCCTGGGGCTCGGGCTCGGGCTCGGGCTCGGGCTCGGGCTCGGGCTCGGGCAGGTAGTACATGGAGTCGATGAAGTACTTGGTGATGTCGGAGACGAGGCTGCGGTCGGAGATCTCCTGCGCCACGCCGTATATCGCCATCTGCGGACACCGCAACCAGTTACATCGCACACTTCAGCTACAGTCAACATCATAAATATGTTCAAAAATTAACCCTTTCAGTGCGCACAATCTTACACAAATTGACCTAGTCTCAAACTAAGCAAAGTTTGTACTATGGATACTAGACGATGATAAACATACTTATATAAATACTTAAATACATTGAAAACATCCATGACTCAGGAACAAATATTTGGACCCCCGGTTTCGTAGGCAGGGTCACTACCACCTAGGCTACATAGGTCGTCACAATATATCTACGTTTCCAAAGGTTCAAACATATCGGAACAATCTTATACTCTTAACAATAAAGGCGTGGTCACATATTTTGACCACTTAGGCCGTGCATATATTTTTAAGTCGACTGTACTCTTTTTAGGGTTCCTTAGCCAAATGGCAAAAAACGGAACCCTTATAGATTCGTCATGTCTGTCTGTCTGTCTGTCCGTCCGTATGTCACAGCCACTTTTTTCCGAAACTATAAGAGCTATACTATTGAAACTTGGTAAGTAGATGTATTCTGTAAACCGCATTAAGATTTTCACACAAAAATATAAAAAAACAATAAATTTTGGGGTTCCCCATACTAAGAACTGAAACTCAAATTTTTTTTTTCATCAAACCCATACGTGTGGGGTATCTATGGATAGGTCTTCAAAAATGATATTGAGGTTTTTAACATATTTTTTTTCTAAACTGAATAGTTTGCGCGAGAGACACTTCCAAAGTGGTAAAATGTGCCCCCCCCCCCCCCCCTGTAACTTCTAAAATAAGAGAATGATAAATCTAAAAAAAATATATGATGTACATTACCATGCAAACTTTCAACGAAAATTGATTTGAACGAGATCTAGTAAGTGGTTTTTTTTTAATACGTCATAAATCGTAAAAAGCAATTTATTTAACGGAACCCTTCATGTGCGAGTCCGACTCGCACTTGGCCGCTTTTTTTTATTTAATAAAAATTATTCATGAATGAATGAATGATTTTTTGTTCACTGGTCAAGGAGAAGCCGTTTTGAGGGGGCCGGAGAGCGCACCTTTCCTCGCACTAGTCCGGAGAGCTTGTGGGACGCAGACAGGCTTATGTGCTAAGTGTCGTCCTGCGTCCTGAGGGCAACCTGTTTTATTCATGTCCCGTAACAACGGGCCGGTCTTCGGGGACCAGTCTTGGTCTGGTGGTTCGTTGGCCTACCAGCGGCTTAGGGATCACGTTTGCCAGTCTTGGCTTTCTATCAGGGGCATCAGTTTTGGCCATCAGAAGGAAGAGAGTTGCATCTCTGTTGCACAGAGTGCGCGGCAGTTCTAACACCATCCTGAATATATTTGCCTGGACTGCCCGATGACAAAACACTGGGTAAAGATCATTACTGGCCAAATAAGGTCTTGATGGTATGATCTTTGCCCAGTGTCGCAAATATGTGTCGTATTAAGTAAGTGTTTGTGTCGATCGTTTATTATTATTATTATTTTTGTTTCTTTATGTAAAAATATGGGTCTTTGCCTGAAATAAATCAATTTTTTTTTTGGGCGCTCTCTGGCAGAGGCGGGATGCTAGAGCTGGCGGCGGGAGAACATGACGCGCGCGAGGCGGCTGATGAACATGTCCAGTGTCGCCCACCGAAGGTCTTGCTGGATCACCGAGTTTCTAGAAACAAGGTGCAGCAGTGATGGTGCGCAAAGCCCGGTGCTCCTGCGCACGTGTCTTCTTGTTGGTTGCCGACGCAAGCGCACCACACGGGTACCGCACGTGAGGCGGGGCCGCAGGTACCGCACGTGAGGCGGGGCCGCAGGTACCGCACGTGAGGCGGGGCCGCAGGTACCGCACGTGAGGCGGGGCCGCAGGTACCGCACGTGAGGCGGGGCCGCAGGTACCGCACGTGAGGCGGGGCCGCAGGTACCGCACGTGAGGCGGGGCACGGGGAAACGTACAGTCCGCGCTGTGCCGAGCTCCGGGTGCCGGCGCTGTGTCGCGCGGCAGTCCGGGGCCCGGCAGCTGCCGTGAGGAACGCCGCCGCTACCGGCCGTGCGGTGGATACAGCGTCAGAATACCGCCACCTGGTATTGTCGCTGATCCAGGAATACACGAGGACACAGACGACGGCGGCCGCTGAGGACGCGGAGACCTTGTATAGAAGGCCCTCGTGCCGTACGCGGTCTAACACCTTCTCCTCGACATCGAGAAGTATTGCGACTGTGGCTTCCTTTTTGTTCAATGCTAATGTGAACCTTGCTATAGAGGCTATAGGGCTCACCTTGCCCTGCACGGGTCCGGGAGCGGTCTGCAGACAGGTGCGTGCCGTGTCCCGCACGTCACTCACGAAGCGCGAGGCCACGCCCGCTAATGTGAACCTTGCTATAGAGGCTATAGGGCTCACCTTGCCCTGCACGGGTCCGGGAGCGGTCTGCAGACAGGTGCGTGCCGTGTCCCGCACGTCGCTCACGAAGCGCGAGGCCACGCCCGCTAATGTGAACCTTGCTATAGAGGCTATAGGGCTCACCTTGCCCTGCACGGGTCCGGGAGCGGTCTGCAGACAGGTGCGTGCCGTGTCCCGCACGTCGCTCACGAAGCGCGAGGCCACGCCCGCTAATGTGAACCTTGCTATAGAGGCTATAGGGCTCACCTTGCCCTGCACGGGTCCGGGAGCGGTCTGCAGACAGGTGCGTGCCGTGTCCCGCACGTCACTCACGAAGCGCGAGGCCACGCCCGCTAATGTGAACCTTGCTATAGAGGCTATAGGGCTCACCTTGCCCTGCACGGGTCCGGGAGCGGTCTGCAGACAGGTGCGTGCCGTGTCCCGCACGTCACTCACGAAGCGCGAGGCCACGCCCGCTAATGTGAACCTTGCTATAGAGGCTATAGGGCTCACCTTGCCCTGCACGGGTCCGGGAGCGGTCTGCAGACAGGTGCGTGCCGTGTCCCGCACGTCGCTCACGAAGCGCGAGGCCACGCCCGCTAATGTGAACCTTGCTATAGAGGCTATAGGGCTCACCTTGCCCTGCACGGGTCCGGGAGCGGTCTGCAGACAGGTGCGTGCCGTGTCCCGCACGTCGCTCACGAAGCGCGAGGCCACGCCCGCTAATGTGAACCTTGCTATAGAGGCTATAGGGCTCACCTTGCCCTGCACGGGTCCGGGAGCGGTCTGCAGACAGGTGCGTGCCGTGTCCCGCACGTCGCTCACGAAGCGCGAGGCCACGCCCGCTAATGTGAACCTTGCTATAGAGGCTATAGGGCTCACCTTGCCCTGCACGGGTCCGGGAGCGGTCTGCAGACAGGTGCGTGCCGTGTCCCGCACGTCGCTCACGAAGCGCGAGGCCACGCCCGCTAATGTGAACCTTGCTATAGAGGCTATAGGGCTCACCTTGCCCTGCACGGGTCCGGGAGCGGTCTGCAGACAGGTGCGTGCCGTGTCCCGCACGTCACTCACGAAGCGCGAGGCCACGCCCGCTTGCGTGTGCGCGTGCGTCACGCAGATGTGGATGCTGGAAAGACAGATCAAGAGAGTTACAGGAGGTCCCACCAGACAGACATACAGAGGGTTTGGTAATGGAAGGATAACTCGTTCTAGAAATTCAAATTGAAGTTTAGTATTATGATCAGGCATCGAAGTATTTTTAGCACGGTAAGACTAAACTGAGCTATGGAGTGGTGTTGTAAGTATTAAAATTAAATTTATAGGTACTCATACTCATCCTCATTCATTTAATTCATAAAATAAATAATACTATAAAAAATACACCTATAACAAATAATATGACGGGTCCACGGAAAGAAACTCGGACCCGTCATATTATTTGTTATTCGTCAATGAAGATGGTTATGTATTTTTTATAATATTTATTTAATGAATTAAATTAATGAGGATGAGTATGAGTATAAATTTAATTTTAATGCCTACAACGAGTCCATAGCTCACTTTAGTCTTACCGCGCTAAAAATACTCCGATGCCTGATTATAATTATGAATGACATACTCGTATTTCAGAATAGGGATAATAATCGGGTAGTGCTACGATATTGATGTCGAACTATAGAACCCCAATGCAATGGGATGCAATGGCCGCTCACCCGGACGGGAACTGCAGCGCGTTGAGGCTCCAGCCCTTCTTGTGGAGCAGCTCCGCCATCTTGAAGATGTCGAACTATAGAACCCCAATGCAATGGGATGCAATGGCCGCTCACCCGGACGGGAACTGCAGCGCGTTGAGGCTCCAGCCCTTCTTGTGGAGCAGCTCCGCCATCTTGAAGATGTCGAACTATAGAACCCCAATGCAATGGGATGCAATGGCCGCTCACCCGGACGGGAACTGCAGCGCGTTGAGGCTCCAGCCCTTCTTGTGGAGCAGCTCCGCCATCTTGAAGATGTCGAACTATAGAACCCCAATGCAATGGGATGCAATGGCCGCTCACCCGGACGGGAACTGCAGCGCGTTGAGGCTCCAGCCCTTCTTGTGGAGCAGCTCCGCCATCTTGAAGATGTCGAACTATAGAACCCCAATGCAATGGGATGCAATGGCCGCTCACCCGGACGGGAACTGCAGCGCGTTGAGGCTCCAGCCCTTCTTGTGGAGCAGCTCCGCCATCTTGAAGATGTCGAACTATAGAACCCCAATGCAATGGGATGCAATGGCCGCTCACCCGGACGGGAACTGCAGCGCGTTGAGGCTCCAGCCCTTCTTGTGGAGCAGCTCCGCCATCTTGAAGATGTCGAACTATAGAACCCCAATGCAATGGGATGCAATGGCCGCTCACCCGGACGGGAACTGCAGCGCGTTGAGGCTCCAGCCCTTCTTGTGGAGCAGCTCCGCCATCTTGAAGATGTCGAACTATAGAACCCCAATGCAATGGGATGCAATGGCCGCTCACCCGGACGGGAACTGCAGCGCGTTGAGGCTCCAGCCCTTCTTGTGGAGCAGCTCCGCCATCTTGAAGATGTCGAACTATAGAACCCCAATGCAATGGGATGCAATGGCCGCTCACCCGGACGGGAACTGCAGCGCGTTGAGGCTCCAGCCCTTCTTGTGGAGCAGCTCCGCCATCTTGAAGATGTCGAACTATAGAACCCCAATGCAATGGGATGCAATGGCCGCTCACCCGGACGGGAACTGCAGCGCGTTGAGGCTCCAGCCCTTCTTGTGGAGCAGCTCCGCCATCTTGAAGATGTCGAACTATAGAACCCCAATGCAATGGGATGCAATGGCCGCTCACCCGGACGGGAACTGCAGCGCGTTGAGGCTCCAGCCCTTCTTGTGGAGCAGCTCCGCCATCTTGAAGATGTCGAACTATAGAACCCCAATGCAATGGGATGCAATGGCCGCTCACCCGGACGGGAACTGCAGCGCGTTGAGGCTCCAGCCCTTCTTGTGGAGCAGCTCCGCCATCTTGAAGATGTCGAACTATAGAACCCCAATGCAATGGGATGCAATGGCCGCTCACCCGGACGGGAACTGCAGCGCGTTGAGGCTCCAGCCCTTCTTGTGGAGCAGCTCCGCCATCTTGAAGATGTCGAACTATAGAACCCCAATGCAATGGGATGCAATGGCCGCTCACCCGGACGGGAACTGCAGCGCGTTGAGGCTCCAGCCCTTCTTGTGGAGCAGCTCCGCCATCTTGAAGATGTCGAACTATAGAACCCCAATGCAATGGGATGCAATGGCCGCTCACCCGGACGGGAACTGCAGCGCGTTGAGGCTCCAGCCCTTCTTGTGGAGCAGCTCCGCCATCTTGAAGATGTCGAACTATAGAACCCCAATGCAATGGGATGCAATGGCCGCTCACCCGGACGGGAACTGCAGCGCGTTGAGGCTCCAGCCCTTCTTGTGGAGCAGCTCCGCCATCTTGAAGATGTCGAACTATAGAACCCCAATGCAATGGGATGCAATGGCCGCTCACCCGGACGGGAACTGCAGCGCGTTGAGGCTCCAGCCCTTCTTGTGGAGCAGCTCCGCCATCTTGAAGATGTCGAACTATAGAACCCCAATGCAATGGGATGCAATGGCCGCTCACCCGGACGGGAACTGCAGCGCGTTGAGGCTCCAGCCCTTCTTGTGGAGCAGCTCCGCCATCTTGAAGATGTCGAACTATAGAACCCCAATGCAATGGGATGCAATGGCCGCTCACCCGGACGGGAACTGCAGCGCGTTGAGGCTCCAGCCCTTCTTGTGGAGCAGCTCCGCCATCTTGAAGATGTCGAACTATAGAACCCCAATGCAATGGGATGCAATGGCCGCTCACCCGGACGGGAACTGCAGCGCGTTGAGGCTCCAGCCCTTCTTGTGGAGCAGCTCCGCCATCTTGAAGATGTCGAACTATAGAACCCCAATGCAATGGGATGCAATGGCCGCTCACCCGGACGGGAACTGCAGCGCGTTGAGGCTCCAGCCCTTCTTGTGGAGCAGCTCCGCCATCTTGAAGATGTCGAACTATAGAACCCCAATGCAATGGGATGCAATGGCCGCTCACCCGGACGGGAACTGCAGCGCGTTGAGGCTCCAGCCCTTCTTGTGGAGCAGCTCCGCCATCTTGAAGATGTCGAACTATAGAACCCCAATGCAATGGGATGCAATGGCCGCTCACCCGGACGGGAACTGCAGCGCGTTGAGGCTCCAGCCCTTCTTGTGGAGCAGCTCCGCCATCTTGAAGATGTCGAACTATAGAACCCCAATGCAATGGGATGCAATGGCCGCTCACCCGGACGGGAACTGCAGCGCGTTGAGGCTCCAGCCCTTCTTGTGGAGCAGCTCCGCCATCTTGAAGATGTCGAACTATAGAACCCCAATGCAATGGGATGCAATGGCCGCTCACCCGGACGGGAACTGCAGCGCGTTGAGGCTCCAGCCCTTCTTGTGGAGCAGCTCCGCCATCTTGAAGATGTCGAACTATAGAACCCCAATGCAATGGGATGCAATGGCCGCTCACCCGGACGGGAACTGCAGCGCGTTGAGGCTCCAGCCCTTCTTGTGGAGCAGCTCCGCCATCTTGAAGATGTCGAACCGGTCCGAGCCGAAGGCGATGACCGTCGTCGCCGGCTTACCGAAGATGAAGATGCCGTCCACGGTACGGAGTCTGGAAACAAGTACTTGTTATATGTTGTTGTTTTCTACTACTAGCATCTGCCCGCGACTTTGTCAGCGTTGATCTCGTTTATATTGTACCTGCATACTAACTTTCATCCCCCATTTCTTCCTCTAAGAGATAAATTCCCGTCTTGTCCATGTCTTTGTCAGGTTCCCAAACTATCTAAATACCAAATTTCATCTAAATTGGTTCAGCGGTTTAAGCCGGAAAAGGTAACTAACAGACAGATAAGAGTTGTTTTCGCTTTTTTAATAATCTGGTCTGGTGGAGTTGGTCATGATTTGAAATCTAGTTGGCCATGGCGGTGCAATGGCGGTTATTCTAATGGTTCACCGAACACATCATTGAGGATTTATAATAAGTGGGTACGGATTCCTTAAAGTTGAACGATTCGCGAGAGTTCTGAAGCGCGAAGTTCTTTAAGATTTGCCTCCCGTCTTTGATCCGGGCGGACTGAGAAACCAATTATAAGGGTGTCTGTCGACCGTTATTTACATGATGCTGTAAAGTTGTTGTTTGATAATAAGATTGTATTGGAACATTGATTGATTGACAAAGATTGTTTGCCACCGTCGTTGTATAAAAAAGACCTCTCCCGTCGGGGTATCACCTGGACGTTTGATCCGCCAGGCTGCACCCACTGGGGTGGAATCTGGGAGGCCTGCGTAAAGCAAGCCAAGGCTCATATGTATAGGTAGCTGGTCGGACTGTTTTGGCTTTGAGGAACTGGCGACGTTATTTGTTGGATTGAGGCGATGCTCAAGTCCCGTCCTTTGCGTCCGCTCAGCTCCGACTCCCCAGAGTTGAAGAGACCTAGTGTTATGTTAGTTAAGGATGCTAACCCATCGCCACTGCGCTGGCGACGGGGGCGCATTGTAAACCTGTTTCCCGGTAAAGACGGGAGCCCTCGCTTCGCCGAGGTCACGCTGGGAGATTCGGTTCTCAAGCGAGCGGTAGCAACTCTGTCGCGACTTCCTCTAGTATTTTATTGTTATTGACCCTGTACATCTCTGACAATATTACATTAATGATCCTTTTTTTCTGTTTTAACGCTTAGAGACAATATACATCTCTATAAGAACATTAGAATAATTATTAATTGTATTTGGATGCTCAGAGACATTATACATCTCTGGGGTACTAAATTAATATCATAAACTTATTGTTAATTCTGATACAGACCTTATATCGAATGTATTTGATAATATTTTACAATTTTGGATTTTTTTAGTTTTCATTTAGTGACATTTAGTTTGTTAACCATTTAGGTACTAATTGGTTAAAATCTGCAATTTTAAAATGATTATTGTGTAAGATTATTAATATTATATTGTAGAATACAATAATATAAAAGTGCCCTCGTGGCCTATTTGCAGAATAAATAATTGTTTTTGATTTTGATTTTTTGATTGTGGACCGGCTTCGGGCCTGTCCGTGGCGGGTATATGTTCGGACCGCACTCGCGTCTGTGCGGCCCTTAAGAATTCTAAGCTAGCAACACCTGTCAAAATTGACGATGACACTTCCGGAGCTGTCACTGGGTTGGGTTGTCATCTTGGGACACACTTGTTGGGAAGGAATTAACATCAATTGGTTCAAAACTGTCTTTGGCAATGGCCCCTGAGGCTGCCACTTCACTTATAACTAACTAACTAACTAACATCAATTGGGACAGACTTTGTTGGAAATAATTGATAAATCTGCTAGGGAATCTGGGTTGTTTGCTCAAAGAGTGGCCCAGATTCAGATATTTTGTTGTGTGCTCGCGGCATAAGTATTACTTGTTAAATTAAGAGGAAATACATAAAGAAAAGTGACTTGGTGATATCGCGCACGTGGAAGGTTAAGTTTGGGGCTCCGGCGGCACTAACTCCATTGTTTCAGGGCTGGACGTCACCGTCACCCGGACCCATCGTCAGTCTTGCACCGTAAAAGGATTTTGTCGGCTCGCGTGAGTTAATAAACCCTAATTTTGTGTTAATTTTATGAGATTTTAGGTTAGGAAAATTTATTCCGCGTATCTCGACTCGAGAAAACAACTGTCCCCGGCATAGCTGGGTATAGTAGTCATATATATTATCTAAATATTACAATTTCAAGTTCCTGAAATGGATAGATTTGACGTGTAGTCTGTTCGAACGGAATTTCTATGGAATTCGTACGAATCGTTCCACCAAGGTTTTTAGAAATGGCATATATTCAGAGCAATGACGCGTAGTACCAGTATCCAAGAGGCACTCGGATGGCTCGCGGTATTTCCGGCTCTGCCATCCGGTTGCCTCTTGGATACTGGTACTACGCGTCATTGCTTTAAAAAAATAAAATAAAAAAAATAAAATATACTAACACACAATATTAGAGACTCAATTGACGAAACTACATGTTGCAATATCTGAACTCTATTCCAGATGAAATCTGCTGTGTGCGGACCATTGTGTGAGGGTACCAGGAAGGCCGAGAAAAGATCGAGATGACAAGAAATCGTGAGACGAGTGACATCTGCTCGCCACCCATAACGACCACGACCGTTCTGGCGAGAGCGTCTCGACCGTGAACAAGGAGGAACCGGCGTGTTGCTCAAGATGGCACCTCGACTACAGCTCGTAATAGGCGCGAGGTCCAGGGCTTACGGTGACTGTGTTCTATCGTTCTTGCATTGAGCGATAGGAATGGATATACGCTCGACACAACTTCGGTTTCCTGACTAAGCGCTCTATGTTTATGAAAATATTATTGACTAGCTTCTGCCCGCGACTGCTTCCGCGTGGACCCCTTTTACATCGGAGCTCCATACAAACTTCAATCTCAATCGGTTCAGCAGTTTAAGTGTGCAAATGTGACACACAAAAAGGCAGTCGGATACACAGACAGACAGAGTAACATTCGCATTTATAATATTAGTATGGTTTTAACATGTGTGCGGCGGCAGTGGGCGGGGCACATTGCACGTAGTACCGATGGCCGTTGGGGCGGTGCGGTTCTCTCTTGGCGACCACGTACCGGCTTGCGCGGCGTGGGTAGGCCCCCCACAAAGTGGACTGATGACTGGTAAAGGTCGCGCGAGTCCGCTGGATGCGGGTGGCGCAGGACCGGTCCGGTTATTGTGGCATTCTTTGGGAGCTTATGTCTAGCACTGGACGATTTGAACTGATATAATGATGAAAACCGCAGACTCACTCGGCCTCGATGTGCTTGGTGACTTGCAAGATCTCGTCCGTCATGGCCTCGTACCGCGCGCGGCCCACGTGCAGCATGGTGGCCCAGCACGCCGCGATCAGCCCTCCCGCTCGGCTGCCTAAGGGGGGAGCGAGATGCACACAGTTAACACGACACGGGATACATTAGTCCACCATTAGTAACCACTAACTAGTCAGTAGTAGTAAGAAGTACTCACTTCTTTCATACATTTTGCATGACATCGGCGGACGATCACATAACACTAAATACAATACTATATAAGGGGTATCAATCGCGGTTTCTATCGGGCCCGGTTTCGCCGCCTCATCCCCTCCACGTAATAAACATAAGGCAACTCAGAAATGCGCCACGACAAAACGGTGCGCTGTGATTGGTTCACGTCCACTCACACAGACGCAAGTTACTTGCGCATGTGTTGTGTAATAGTACATTACATCAGAGGCCAGGAAAACACATCAGAGGCCGGGAATAGTTATTTATGATACAAATGCGGAAAGTAGGTAATTCCCAACGAGTGGCGATGACCAAAAACACGACCGATAGGTAGTGTTTTTTATCGCCACGAGTTGGGAATTACCTATCCGCACGAGTATCATACAACATTTTACAATGCATCATGCGAGGTAATAAAAAAATATGCATAAAATGTGAAAGAGCGTAGCCTTGTTTTCATGGAAAATCGGCCCTTCCGCCAAATGTTTACTGTATTTTTTTTATTAAGAGCCCGCATGGCAAGTATTATTTCCTGTGAGTTTCAGCTTCCTATCTTTGTTATTTTCTGAGATATGATTTTTTTAAACTTTTTACGAAAACAAAAAAAACCCACACTGGCTAATGCGATTTACGTATACTTTTGGTACAGTAATTTATATGTAGAGACTCACGTATTCTTGAATTATATTTTATTTTTTCAAAAAAAAACTTGGATAAATGTAGGAAATAAAACTAAAGTATTTTTTTTTTCTGACTTTCTAGAAAAGCGACACCAACAGTTCTTCGTTAGGTAATTGCTTATATAAAGATCTGCAATGTGTATTTTTTTTTAAATAATCCAGTTGGTACTTCATACTAGAAAATGGAAAATTAAAGGATAAGGTATACCCATACCAGATATTTTAGTCGCAAAAGAGATTATGCACATTGCAACCTCTTTATTGTTAACGTTATAGGTACTGGCAGATTGCATTCTTAAGGGTATTTATTACGTATGTCAATGTCAAACTGTAATGATTGCACGAAATACGCTTAAAAATGCAATCTGCCAGTAGCTATAACGTTGACAATAACGAGGTTGCAATGTGCATAATCTCTTTTGCGACTAAAATATCTGGTATGGGTATTCCTTATCCTTTAATTTTCCATTTTCTAATATGAAGTACCAACTGGATTATTTTGAAAAAAATACACATTGCAGATCTTTATATAATCAATTACCTAACGAAGAACTGTTGGTGTCGCTTTTCTAGAAAGCCGGAAAAAAAATACTTTAGTTTTATTTCCTACATTTATCCAAGTTTTTTTTTGAAAAAATAAAATATTATTTAAAGAATACGTGAGTCTCTATATATAGAATACTGTACCAAAAATTTACGTAAATCGCATTAGCTAGTGTGGGTTTTTTTTGTTTTAGTAAAAAGTTTAAAAAAAACATATCTCAGAAAATAACAAAGATAGGATGCTGAAACTCACAGGAAATAATATTTGCCATGAGGGATTTTAATAAAAAAAATACAGTATACATTTGGTCAAAGGGCCGATTTTCCATGAAAACACGGCTACGCTCTTTGAATTGTCACGAAATCTCATTATCGCACAGTATGCGGGAATATTGGCCTGAAATCTATGGTCACCTTCCGCGACGCCGTGCTGGCATCGAGCACTTCCCGTGTTTATGTTCAACCATATAAAGGGGCACATTCAGAGCAAG
Organism: Epinotia brunnichana; assembly: GCA_963854355.1. Taxonomy (NCBI): domain Eukaryota; kingdom Metazoa; phylum Arthropoda; class Insecta; order Lepidoptera; family Tortricidae; genus Epinotia; species Epinotia brunnichana. The sequence continues at coordinate 209,112 of OY977945.1, read as the reverse complement.
TGCATTGTAAATAACTATTACGGTTGACTACTGGCTGTATATAAAAAAAAACTTTCCTGTAGTTTCTTGAAGGCTTATTCCTGAAGGTTTATCTAAACAGAATCAATCCGATCATATATTTACGATCCCAAGTGGTTTTTGTAGGATTAAATTTGTAACCGATCAAATAGATTACGAAGTTTAATTCCAACGTTTTATTTCAATCAATCCATTTATATCGGAGTCATCACGTGTTATTTTGTTGTCAAATCAATACTGTTAATTAAAACCAATCATCGGCTATCGTAACGTGACGTGATATTATTCTGTTGCCCACGTGTCAAGTAACCCTCTAATCTTGAACTTGAACGTTGAAATACGAGTGTGGAATAGGATCCTGCCACTCCACGTACCAGGCCAGGGACCTTCCTAATCTTCATCAGCCCTGGCTCATCTTCGTCAGTACTGACCGTTGACAGTGGGCGAGCCGTACACTCCGCCACTCTGTGGTGACGGTGTACTGGCAGTGTCGGTACAGCACCCCCGAGGTGTAGTGTACAGTACTGACCGTTGACAGTGGGCGAGCCGTACACTCCGCCACTCTGTGGTGACGGTGTACTGGCAGTGTCGGTACAGCACCCCCGAGGTGTAGTGTACAGTACTGACCGTTGACAGTGGGCGAGCCGTACACTCCGCCACTCTGTGGTGACGGTGTACTGGCAGTGTCGGTACAGCACCCCCGAGGTGTAGTGTACAGTACTGACCGTTGACAGTGGGCGAGCCGTACACTCCGCCACTCTGTGGTGACGGTGTACTGGCAGTGTCGGTACAGCACCCCCGAGGTGTAGTATACAGTACTGACCGTTGACAGTGGGCGAGCCGTACACTCCGCCACTCTGTGGTGACGGTTTACTGGTAGTGTCGGTACAGCACCCCCGAGGTGTAGTGTACAGTACTGACCGTTGACAGTGGGCGAGCCGTACACTCCGCCGGGCCACTCTGTGGTGACGGTGTACTGGCAGTGTCGGTACAGCACCCCCGAGGTGTAGTGTACAGTACTGACCGTTGACAGTGGGCGAGCCGTACACTCCGCCGGGCCACTCTGTGGTGACGGTGTACTGGCAGTGTCGGTACAGCACCCCCGAGGTGTAGTGTACAGTACTGACCGTTGACAGTGGGCGAGCCGTACACTCCGCCACTCTGTGGTGACGGTGTACTGGTAGTGTCGGTACAGCACCCCCGAGGTGTAGTGTACAGTACTGACCGTTGACAGTGGGCGAGCCGTACACTCCGCCGGGCCACTCTGTGGTGACGGTGTACTGGCAGTGTCGGTACAGCACCCCCGAGGTGTAGTGTACAGTACTGACCGTTGACAGTGGGCGAGCCGTACACTCCGCCACTCTGTGGTGACGGTGTACTGGTAGTGTCGGTACAGCACCCCCGAGGTGTAGTGTACAGTACTGACCGTTGACAGTGGGCGAGCCGTACACTCCGCCGGGCCACTCAGTGGTGACGGTGTACTGGCAGTGTCGGTACAGCACCCCCGAGGTGTAGTGTACAGTATTGACCGTTGACAGTGGGCGAGCCGTACACTCCGCCGGGCCACTCTGTGGTGACGGTGTACTGGCAGTGTCGGTACAGCACCCCCGAGGTGTAGTGTACAGTACTGACCGTTGACAGTGGGCGAGCCGTACACTCCGCCACTCTGTGGTGACGGTGTACTGGTAGTGTCGGTACAGCACCCCCGAGGTGTAGTGTACAGTACTGACCGTTGACAGTGGGCGAGCCGTACACTCCGCCACTCTGTGGTGACGGTTTACTGGTAGTGTCGGTACAGCACCCCCGAGGTGTAGTGTACAGTACTGACCGTTGACAGTGGGCGAGCCGTACACTCCGCCGGGCCACTCTGTGGTGACGGTGTACTGGCAGTGTCGGTACAGCACCCCCGAGGTGTAGTGTACAGTACTGACCGTTGACAGTGGGCGAGCCGTACACTCCGCCGGGCCACTCTGTGGTGACGGTGTACTGGCAGTGTCGGTACAGCACCCCCGAGGTGTAGTGTACAGTACTGACCGTTGACAGTGGGCGAGCCGTACACTCCGCCACTCTGTGGTGACGGTGTACTGGCAGTGTCGGTACAGCACCCCCGAGGTGTAGTGTACAGTACTGACCGTTGACAGTGGGCGAGCCGTACACTCCGCCACTCTGTGGTGACGGTGTACTGGCAGTGTCGGTACAGCACCCCCGAGGTGTAGTATACAGTACTGACCGTTGACAGTGGGCGAGCCGTACACTCCGCCACTCTGTGGTGACGGTTTACTGGTAGTGTCGGTACAGCACCCCCGAGGTGTAGTGTACAGTACTGACCGTTGACAGTGGGCGAGCCGTACACTCCGCCGGGCCACTCTGTGGTGACGGTGTACTGGCAGTGTCGGTACAGCACCCCCGAGGTGTAGTGTACAGTACTGACCGTTGACAGTGGGCGAGCCGTACACTCCGCCACTCTGTGGTGACGGTTTACTGGTAGTGTCGGTACAGCACCCCCGAGGTGTAGTGTACAGTACTGACCGTTGACAGTGGGCGAGCCGTACACTCCGCCACTCTGTGGTGACGGTTTACTGGTAGTGTCGGTACAGCACCCCCGAGGTGTAGTGTACAGTACTGACCGTTGACAGTGGGCGAGCCGTACACTCCGCCGGGCCACTCTGTGGTGACGGTGTACTGGCAGTGTCGGTACTCGGGCCGCCGGTACAGCACCACTGAAGTGCCTTTAGGCGCGAACCCGTACTGGAACAAAAAGCACAATAAATACACGCGATCCATATTATTACGGTTATGGGCTCCCTTAAGCCGTACAATGGCTCGTGAATGTGCGAGCGATGATAGTTACCAAAATATTACGGCGAGCGACACGAGCGCTTCAACGGTAAATAACAACGAACACGGGCACGGCGTGTCCGGCGCCGGGCATGAAGCACTAGGGACCCACCTTGTGTGTGTCGGCGGACATGCTGGCCACGCCGGGCAGCCGGAAGTCGAACACGGGCACGGCGTGTCCGGCGCCGGGCATGAAGCACTAGGGACCCACCTTGTGTGTGTCGGCGGACATGCTGGCCACGCCGGGCAGCCGGAAGTCGAACACGGGCACGGCGTGTCCGGCGCCGGGCATGAAGCACTAGGGACCCACCTTGTGTGTGTCGGCGGACATGCTGGCCACGCCGGGCAGCCGGAAGTCAAACACGGGCACGGCGTGTCCGGCGCCGGGCATGAAGCAGGCCACGAAGCCGCCGAGACACGCGTCCACGTGCAGAGGCACGTCGTACTCCAGCGCCAGGTCGGAGAGCGCCGCGATGTCGTCCATCGTGCCGTACGGGAAGTTCGGCGCGGACCCCACTATCTGCACGTCAAACAACTCTTCGTTATCTTATCATCATATTTAAATTACAAAAGCGCGCTATCCGCATTATGACTAGAAAATCACTCGACTACCCGGCTAAGGAACTTTTCCAAAAATACAAAATACTTACTTTACCTAGTGTGTATAATAGAAGCATGCAAATACGTGAGACAAAATCTTTATCAGATTCCCACTTATAGTCAACTCCTGAGTAGGGTGACGCGTAGGCGTAATCAGCTGGTCGTGCCCGCGCACCGCCTGGCCAAAACTAGTAAGTCTGTGCATGTAATGGGGATCAGACTGTACAATACACTGGACGACGAAATAAAGCAAGCTTCTGCGATGCAATATTTGTCCGCAAACTAAAAGCTATTCTACTGGAAATGGCTTGCTATACCATCAACGAGTTTTTTGATGGCCACAAGACTATTGGCTCAGTCGCGCACCTAATTTAATGCAGCCCCTTATTAAAATGTTAGTACCTTACCTATGTAGGTATATAAATTATTAATGCATAAATTAATTAGATAGTTATTCACTTATTAAATAATTATATTTATATAGAATTGACATGTAATGTGATACTTTTTTGATTGTAAATGACTTGTAAATGACAATATTTACCAATAAATAATACAATACAATACAAATCATCGTCATCACTTCAGCCGCAGGGTGACTGCTGGACGTATGCCTCTTCGAAACATGCAAGTAATTCAATAATAATTCATTTCATCGTCATCATATCAGTCGATAGCACAGAACAAATAAATTGCGTTAGTACTTATGTAGATAAACCATCGATTTTTGACAGGAATAATAACAAATAATTCTAATCGTGTTTTTTTTCTTCGTTACTTAATAATAGGTTTACTTGGGTTTGGTCACTAGACCTCTCGTCAAGTTTACGAATCATAGTAGGTGTAGAGCCACCACCGACGTTTCCGATCGGGACCCAAGTGTATTGCCGGTTCAGAGCCAAAAGACGGCCAGAAACCTCCGCGAGGATCTCTACAACGATCGATCTAGCGCTGCCTGCAACTAACGGTTCCCCGCGATCTTGAACAGATCAGTCCATCTTGTTTGACCTCCCCACTCACCAAACAAGTCCTCCTGCCAATCGCCCTCCTCATGTCGTCCACGCTGACGGTCATGCTGGCCTGGTCGACCGGCACCGTGACGACCGCGAGCCCCAGGTACTGCGCCGCCTTGTCGAAGGCCGAGTGCGCGGTGGAGGGCAGCACGAGCTGCGGGTGGGACACGCCCTTGCTGTGCGCCAGGTCGCGGAAGGCCTTGCACGCCATCATTATGGACTCTGTGCCGCCGGTTGTTACCTGGAATTTATATCATTTTCAGAGTCGTGTCATAAAAACATGTTTTTCTAATTCTTTATATGGCAACAATTTGTCCTATGAAATACTTTTAAGCTGCTAGTAACTTAAAGCTACGTGAAACTAACATCAAAAAATGTGGGAACTAGGTTTAGTGTAGGTATGAACAAAGAATCGCGTAGCAAGATTTTGGAACAAACTAAGAGATTTAAAGAAAGATACCGAACGGGGCGAGAAATTTGAGGGGCATAATAAGAGATGCGAGTGATTATAAGCGAAAAAACTGCAATGAGCAAATCGAGAGCTACAAATTACAAAATTCAGCAAAACGAAGGTTATTATTTTTTCCTCGGCGTGCAGCGGGTTCGTGTACGCCGTCAGCGAGTACTCACGGTGCCGCAGCAGTCGTCGTCACCGTGGAAGAGGCGCGCGGCCATGCGCACCACCTCGGCCTCCATCTTGTTTATGCCGGGGAACACGTCAGCGTGCAGCGGGTTCGTGTACGCCGTCAGCGAGTACTCACGGTGCCGCAGCAGTCGTCGTCGCCGTGGAAGAGGCGCGCGGCCATGCGCACCACCTCGGCCTCCATCTTGTTTATGCCGGGGAACACGTCAGCGTGCAGCGGGTTCGTGTACGCCGTCAGCGAGTACTCACGGTGCCGCAGCAGTCGTCGTCACCGTGGAAGAGGCGCGCGGCCATGCGCACCACCTCGGCCTCCATCTTGTTTATGCCGGGGAACACGTCAGCGTGCAGCGGGTTCGTGTACGCCGTCAGCGAGTACTCACGGTGCCGCAGCAGTCGTCGTCGCCGTGGAAGAGGCGCGCGGCCATGCGCACCACCTCGGCCTCCATCTTGTTTATGCCGGGGAACACGTCAGCGTGCAGCGGGTTCGTGTACGCCGTCAGCGAGTACTCACGGTGCCGCAGCAGTCGTCGTCGCCGTGGAAGAGGCGCGCGGCCATGCGCACCACCTCGGCCTCCATCTTGTTGATGCCGGGGAACACGTCAGCGTGCAGCGGGTTCGTGTACGCCGTCAGCGAGTACTCACGGTGCCGCAGCAGTCGTCGTCGCCGTGGAAGAGGCGCGCGGCCATGCGCACCACCTCGGCCTCCATCTTGTTGATGCCGGGGAACACGTCAGCGTGCAGCGGGTTCGTGTACGCCGTCAGCGAGTACGCCGCGCACGCCACCTGCGACCACGACCACAGAGAAAGTGTTACGACTAAAGAGATACAACAAGCCAGATTTCGTCAATATATCCAAACAGGCAACAGCAAACATTAGCAACATGCTTCGTTAAAAGTACAAGTACATGTACCTAGTTCCAATTCTCAGTCAAGTAAGCCCGTACAATTGGCCTCATGTAACATAAGAGTAACTTATGAGTTTATGTTACCAAGTAATAAGTTCGATAAAAGTATTTAATCAATACATAGTATAAAACAAAGTCGCTCCCCGCTGTCTGTCCCTATGTATGCTTAGATCTTTAAAATTACGCAACGGATTTAGATGCGGTTTTTTTTAAAAGATAGAGTGATTCAAGAGGAAGATTTATATGTATAATACAAACCATACCTGCATGTATTATACATATAAACCCGTGCAAAGCCGGGGCGGGTCGCTAGTACAATATAATACTTTATTAATAATAGAGTTACATTACAACTCATTACATGAAATACATTGACAATATACTTAAACTAGTATAATACAATACAACGTCAACTAGTCCAACCCGTTCGTTATCGCTTCCGGTGCAAAAGTGCCTATAATGCTCACGGCATTACCCCGCTGGATGGCTATGGACAGTCTCTGCACCAGAAACGATTCGGAGCGGGGGTCCTCTCCCTTTTGCCTAAGTCGACGGCTTATGTCACGTACAAATTGTTTCGCGTCAGCACCCCAGCAGCCCGCCGTTTCCACCGCAAAAGAGACGAAAATATACCCCGAGCCCAATGGAGCAAACTTTTGGCGCTTCACCGCCGTCTGAGACTCGGCTGCCGCTCCGGCCGCGCGTACAGTGCGACTGATATGAGAGGCGGAGAAGGTGCTGACGCAAGTAGCGTCCCAGACCAAGCACCGTCGTCTCTCCCACGGCACCAACGTTAGGCCATCAGGCCGCTTGCCATCCGTCCGACTAAGACCCGGAGGCTCAAGCTTGGACGGAACACCCGCCGACCTGAGCGCCCTCTGGAACACGTCGTTCAAGGCGTGGTGACGCGGATGCCTCCCGGCACATCGCCGGCAACTCAATGCATGATGACCGTCAACTCCCACCGTGGAACCGCAGATGCATACGTGCGGTTGACATACATCGCAGCCCAAGCGGAGAGCGACCGACCCCCGCAACGAGTCACCGTCGAGTAATGTGCCCAGTTGAGGGGAGGGTAACGCCTGCAGCCAAGCCCCCGACTTCGGCCGCGACACTGCCAGAAGCCTTGCGCGGTCCACACCAGAAGCGTTCCCAATCTGACCGTCTAAGATGGCCTTACACCCTACGACCTACGTCATCCCACGCGCGCTGGAAACTTGGGTTCTGCGGGACGGACGCACCCGGGTTGACAGCCAACCACCGCCTTACAGCGTCGGTCACATACGGTTTGCTTACCCCGTCACCATCTAATGATAAAATCTCAGCAACTAGATTAGCAACCCCATGGGCCGACGCCAAGAAAGCCGGCAGGCTAACGTCCCCCACACGCCGCACCCCAATGCTCCCGTGACGGATGGGTAAACCTGCATGTGCCCACTGAATATCATTCAGAGACACATTGACCACCGATTTAATCGTCGACTTAATGGCAAAATCAATGAGGTCTCAAGTCAGCAGGGAATAACCAAACCGGGGCCGTGCGCAGCAGATACGTGATCTTGGGAACCGCGAAACACTTTTGCATCAAAGGTAAGGCCACGGGGCCAAACCCTTGAGACGCTCGCCCGCGAGGAGGAGTTCCTTACGAATTTTGAGTGCCTCAGAAACTGCGGAAGGAAAAATCGGAGCACCAAGTAGGCAAAAGGAATCAGTGCCCAGTTCCTTGAGGCCGGGAAGTAAACCCGAGAAAAAAGACAAGAGAGAAGCTGACTGCAGTCCACAGGAGAAAAACTCACATTTGGGGGTTATTCACTTCCAGCCCCATATCCTTCAGGCGCGGCAGTAGGACGAGCAAATCTTGCTGCACCTCTTCAGGCTTGCCCCCGATGGTACCATTAGGGAATGCAATTACCGGGCAAATTTCACTATCGGTAAATTACCGACTTGAGTGAGGCAAAACCGGTTAAACGGTAAATTAAAAATTTGATAATAAAATAAAGGTCATCGAGCATCGTACTAAAGTCCTCAGCCAAGACTACTAAATCGTCAGAAATCCGAAGGTGAGTGATGTACTCGTCGTTGATGTCTGCCTTCTCCAGTCCAGAGTCTTGAAAAAATCCTCCAGTGCAGCTGTGAACAGTTTTGGTGAAATAACATCTCCTTGACTGACTCCCCGATGCAGCAGAATAGGGTTCGCGTTCAAATCCTGGAGTCGGACTGACACAGTGACGATTTCGTACAAACACTTTAATACTTCGATATAGCGGTAGTCAACTTGGCACCGCTGGAGAGACTAGTACAGCCCAGGTTTCATCAAATCGAAGGCTATCTCGTGGTCAGCGAACGCTAAGCAAAGGGGCAGGTTGTACTCCTCAGTCTTCTGTACAACCTGACGGAGCGTATGGATGTGGTCTATGGTGTTAAAGCCTCTCCGGGAACCGGCTTGTCCGGGAGGCTTGAAGTCATCTAGCCTGTGTACGAGACGATTTGTAATGACTCTCGAAAACAGTTTATGGACAATTAGGCATGGCTCAGAATTCAAATGGGTTGGTAGTTCTTCATCAGGGTGTAGTCACCCTTTTTGAAGAAAAGCACCACCACACCTCTGTTCCTTGCCTTTGGCTTTCTCCCTCCCAGTAAGACGAAGAGAGGTATTTCTTCTTCTTCGTATTGTAATGATGAGAATACCTCAAGAGTATGTTAAATAGGGCGTCTAAGGGGGGTTATTCAAACTGATCATTATTCATATTTTATAGAACGGAACCGGGAACGTGTTTATATTTTAAGAAGCTTCTACAAACGATTGCATTAATTTGATCCTACATGAGGTAAGATAACGCTAACAAGTTTGTTCAATTGACATTTTTATATGATAAAAGGAGGTATAATCATGACGATGAAGCATTAACAATCGTTAAAATGTAGTATTTTACTAATAATTTGTGTTTCGGCAAATTACCGGTTTTGATTTTAATTTACCGGTAATTTACCGGCCTCATATTTAGTCAATTTACCGGTTAACCGGCTAACCGGTTAACCGGTTTGCATTCCCTAGGTACCATCATCAAGGTACCAGATGTTAAGAGGTGACTTTAGCTCGGTAATGACCTTCTGGATTGCGAGGCTGAAAGTGAGTGGACCCAGTGGATCCCCCTGCTGAGCCCCCACTTGTGACAAAATAAGGTCAGCTCCGTAGAAAAGGTTGGAGGGTGAAGAGAAAAGAAAAGAGCACAGGTATTTTCTCCCTAACCTCCTCCAGCAATACGTCCCTCTCCACTGTGTTAAAGCATTTTTTAGGTCGAGTTTTATAAAGACGCTGCCGGCATTCTCCGGTTTCAATGCAAAAGCACGTACAGCATGTATCGCCGCTTCACACCCCAATTGCGTTCCAAAACCCACCTGATGCAGCTGCAGATAAGAGGCCATCTCCCTTCACGACCCCCAAGCTTGGCCATGAGTCGACGGAAAGTGCTCCCCACGGCTATCGGCCGCAGCTCCCCTTCTTTCTTATTTAACGCACAAAGAGTAATTGTATACTTTATTTATAACACCATAGCTGCATACCTAGTTATAAGTCAAAAGTATAAAAGTCAGTATTCTAAAGGTATTCATGCAACGCCGTGCGGCGCCTTGCGCGCTGCCAGGCTGGCCTTACCTGGGCGATCTCCTGGCTCACGTGGTACACGGCTCCGGAGATGGAGCCACTATTCCAGTCGTAAGCGCCTGCAACCAATAATATCACTTAATGATAGAACTTTCTACTACATTTAGGGTTACAATCAGGTTAACGTAGGGTTTGCAAGATCCGCCAATATTTTGGATCCGGATATTTCGGATATTTAAATTCAACAGATCCGGGTATCTGGATATTTCGGATAATACGGATCCACAAGGTTTTTTTGGTATAAAGTAAGAATTGTAAGGTTAAACTAAGTAAACACGGGTATACCACCGTATACCTGAAAGATTTTAAATAGGTACGCATTCCCGAGGTCATAAGGGGTATAAAACTTTTTTTTTTCAACTTTTTACTTACAACTACAAACCAACTGGCAAAGTGAGTTTCGTCACTGAAAGCTGTCACTTGAATAACTACAACAGGGGTAATCAACGTAACGTTCTGATCGCGCGTTAGGACAATCCAACTGTAACTTTTCCATATAAAATTTGACATTTAGATCTACCTTACGTGCGTACAATGCGTTACGTGATCGACCAGCAGGTCGAGTTAACTCCGTACCTGGTGCTCATACATACATTTCAATGAGCTCTATGTAAGGAGTTAATTCAATAGGGTTGTAACTAGGTATCAAACCTAGGAGGAGAAATTGACAATGTGAGCCGGACGAGGGAAAAGGTGTTTGTCTAGCAGGGGACATTCCTTTAGGCAAGACTGTGTCTAGATATGGCAAAAGCGGTGAACGGGTCATAAATATAGCGTACCATGCTTATTATATTACATGATCATATAATAAGTCAAGAACATCATACTAAAAATTTAAAAAATATATTACAATTATAAAACGTAGGTGTTGTTGCTGCATTTACTTATTACTTTCTGTGACAAATATACTTCTTAAATTTTTATTCAGGTTTATTCAAACTAATTCCCTTATTCATAATATTATCTAAAGGTAATATTGGATTTATATAATTACTTTGTGTACGGTGAATTAGTGCATTTAAACCAACGCCAACTTTCGCAATCAAACTGCGGCAATTTTACTAGTTTGTAGTATGTAGGTTTATTAAGTTTTTATGAGTTATAGATTAAAAGCAAAAATAATCTGGTCTGGGATGATGAAGTGGCGAATAAACACAGATATTGAGTTATCTATCGGTTTTCAGCGTGGACTCGGTAAAAACTTCATTTTGTAGCCGTATTTTCGGTTTTCATGGTTGTATTTTAAGGATCCGTAATATCCGAAAGATCCGGATCCAAGAGCCTGTCAGATCCGGATCCAAAATTTGGCGAAATATCCGGATATCCGGATTGCAAACCCTAGGTTAACGTTGTTTCGGGTGCCCGATAGCTTGGACGGTAGATCATTCACTCGAATACAGCAATAAGCGCGCAAGCGAGCGCCGCGCGCTGTGCGTCCGCTGTAACATGTTGGCCCGCAGATTCGCACGCTGTGATGGAGAAGTAAAGTTAACTTTATTTAGGGCTTTTTGCCAAACCTTCTACACGTGCGGTCTGTGGACTAACTTTACACAGCGGGCGTACAGCGCGTTGCGCGTCCAATATAATGACGCGTTCAGGATTATGTTCGGGCTGCCACGGTATTGCAGTGCGTCGACAATGTTCGCGGAGGCGCACATGGATTGCTTTTTTACTATCATGAGGAAACGATGTGCGTCTCTCCTCAATCGCAGTCGTGGCAGCCCAAATAATATCCTGAGCATGCTAGCCCACCGCTGGGACTCGCCACTGCTCCAGCGTCATGTGCAACTGCACGCGCCTGTAATACCGGTGCCCAAGCGTCTTTAATTTTAGTTTAGCATAATTATAAAACACTAACCATAGCTCTAAGTTTGTAAACACTAACACTATGGATTTTATAGTCCGAAATAAATAATTTGTATTTGTATTTGTAATAAGGTCGTATTGCTGTATTCGGTTGATGGGCTCAATTTGAAAAGAAGAGGAACAATATTGACTAACCCAGTGTGAGGTGGTTCCTGACCTCTTCCTGCACCTCCTCCGCCGTGAGCCCCTTCTCGGGCAGCTCCCTGCGGATGGTCACGCCCGCGAGCCTCTTGGTCACGTCGGCGCGGAAGTCCCTGTTGATCTCCGCCATCTTTTCGTCTATCTTACGCCTCACGAATGGAACCTGACGGAGCCATCTGAAGAACTCTTTGCGGAGTCTAGTAGTGACAGCTGAAAATTATTTAGTGCTTTGGTACACAGGAATAAGTAAAACTTCATTATTCATTCTTTGTCATGTTTTGTCTGCATTCGTCCGCAATTTTTATTAATCCATTACTCAAAGAACAATGAACGATATTTGAATAGCATGTTGTCATACGCTTAAGTACCAATTCTTTAGAAGAAATGAAGTTGAATCGCGGTGCCGTCCATCGTTACTTCGGTACAACCGACCGGCGGCAAGAATACGTATTTGGGGGCACGGCAGTGCCCCCGCCAAGTCGAGCAAAACAAAGAGGCACGGTCGAACCATCCTTTTCTCGAAGCCATTCAGGCCATTTTCAACATACTGTAATTTTGTTCTGGCTAAAGCTAGAACCACGCTAGAACCCTGAATTTTCTGTAACATATTATAGGACTTATACGTTAGTATAAGTAATTGATGACTGAATCTACAATAATTGAACATAAAATTTACTTAACATTGTCATCAAAAAAAAAACCTTGAACCTTTATTCTGATAATATGCGTTCATCATCATCATTACTTAAGAGCCTTGCTTTTGTCGGTGGAGTGACCGCCACTTTTCTCTGTCCATTGCCAGCGTCCAAAGTCATCGTCAGCAGCAGACCAAAATATGCGTTACTAGTTATATTTTTATTTTATCACTAAATATATGTAGTACAGTCAGCATCAAAAGTAGCTACGCAAACGAAGACATCAAAAGTCTTAATAAAAGGTAATAAGAGCTTTCGACGTCTTCGATTGCGTAGTTACTTTTGATGCTGACTGAACAGTGAACACGTTTGCCACTTTTTGCTGTTCGGAACTACCAGCGCTATGTCATTGTGTAATGTCAGAGCATATGCTGAGTGGTGTCCACTTGCGGCCATTATAGCAGCGCCACCAGTCTTCTTTTTATCCACGTTATTTTAGTTTAAGTTCGTAATTATTCAGTTTATTTTTATACAGGCTGTATTATTAAAACGGCGCCGTGAGGGACAATCTGAAACTATAAGAGATACGGAAATTTGCTCTTCGGAATCACGAGACCGATTTAAGCAAAAATGAAAACTACATTTAAAGATTTTTCAAAAAAGCCTCATAAACGGCTGGGAATCGAACCCGGTCAAATCTGTCTAAAAATAAGACTTCGTTTTTTTGCGTACCTGAATTAATAGTGCTGGATGTAAGGAACAATTGTTGCTAAGGAACCCTGTATCTACAATCACAGGAAAATGCCGAATTCTATGTTCGTGATTTTTTTTCTATCGAGCGAAAGTCAAAAAGATTTGAAGTCCCTCGAGAAAGGCCTCAAGATTGCTAATTAAATTTAGAGCAGCCGTATTATGATCCAAACAAACCGACTTTTTATGAATCCGTTTTCTCTAGGCCCACGTCGCCTTAAGAATATTACAATACCTACTTCTGTAAAAATTACCGCCAAATGAGGATAAAACTAGTAGCGCGCGCTAATTTATTGAAGGTCACAGAATAAGCAGGTAAAGACAACGCACACACAGGTCGTAATTTAGTATGAACTCTGTAGGGACTTACGGTCTTTTGGCTGGGGCGGTAGTGTTTCGGTGTACCGCGATAATATTATCTTTTTTATTTAAGTGAGCGAATTGCCAACAAACTGCATTGCAGTTTGGCGAATCTTTAGGTTAAGTTACTAAAATTGTATTTTTTTAAACCAAATAAAAAAAAACACACGACCACGCTTTTTACATCAAAATACAATTTTTACAAACTTACAGTAACATGTATTTTGCTTTATACTATTGTACAGTCGCCATCACATACATCGGAGCAAACAAGCAGCTCACATACCTACATCGGAACACACCTCTATTTTCAAGGCATTAGGGTGCATGTGCCGATATTTTTGAACACCTATAGCGTACTATGTATGTGATGGTGACTGTACATTGTTATATAAATTCCTATGATATTGAACATTCGAAAATACCAAACCATGGACATACTCATAATCCATGAAAATAAATTCATGTATAGTACGTCCGAAAGTGTAAGAGTAAATCGTGCCATAAAAACGCAAGCAAAACCCTACTTTATAGTTAGAGCATAAAGTAGATATTTGGTTGCGTTCGTTTGGCAGTCCGTTTACTCTTACACTTCCGAATAGACTATACCTATTGAGACACAACTTGTGTCAAGTGAGTGAGAAGAGAGGTATGGAAGAAAAAGACATGCTGCTCCATATTCAAGTAAACGGGACATAAGCTAATGATGGTGATGAACTGATGATGGCATCTCAACATGTTAATGCACAATAAAGTAGTGCCAATAAATCATTTGTTTCTTGATTTTTTAAGAATCCTTATTATGGCGAATTTCTAAGATACTCTGCCACTCTAGTGACTTGTCTCTTCTCTTACGGGACAGAATAACAAGAAGAAAAGATTGATTGGCCCATATGCAGACCACATGACATCAACACTATTTACTCACGTTCTTTGGCATTGTAGAGGTTGTGTGCCCATACTAGGGCCAGCACCGAGGATGCAGTCATAGTGACAATCTGCCATGGCTCCCGGCCCTCAAACAGCCTGTTGATCGCCTTCAGGGGCTGCGGGCGCTCGCTCATCTCTAAAAAAGTAATAATGGTATAAGGTCAGTTTTTTCATTCAACGGAGTAAAAAGATGTTTCATGTGTTGTCAGTTTTTAACATCTCGTAAATAGTGAAGTGCTACAACCGATATTATTACCAACCTATGATAAAAAGTTTATAGGTAGGTGAGTGTGGCGATCAATTCCGAAAATCTAATTTTACTAAGTTTATAGGTAGGTGAGTGTGGCGATCAATTCCGAAAATCTAATTTTACTAAGTTTATAGGTAGGTGAGTGTGGCGATCAATTCCGAAAATCTAATTTTACTAAGTTTATAGGTAGGTGAGTGTGGCGATCAATTCCGAAAATCTAATTTTACTAAGTTTATAGGTAGGTGAGTGTGGCGAACAATTCCGAAAATCTAATTTTACTAAGTTTATAGGTAGGTGAGTGTGGCGATCAATTCCGAAAATCTAATTTTACTAAGTTTATAGGTAGGTGAGTGTGGCGAACAATTCCGAAAATCTAATTTTACTAAGTTTATAGGTAGGTGAGTGTGGCGATCAATTCCGAAAATCTAATTTTACTAAGTTTATAGGTAGGTGAGTGTGGCGATCAATTCCGAAAATCTAATTTTACTAAGTTTATAGGTAGGTGAGTGTGGCGATCAATTCCTAAAATCTAATTTTACTAAGTTTATAGGTAGGTGAATGTGGCGATCAATTCCGAAAATCTAATTTTACTAAGTTTATAGGTAGGTGAGTGTGGCGATCAATTCCGAAAATCTAATTTTACTAAGTTTATAGGTAGGTGAGTGTGGCGATCAATTCCGAAAATCTAATTTTACTAAGTTTATAGGTAGGTGAGTGTGGCGATCAATTCCGAAAATCTAATTTTACTAAGTTTATAGGTAGGTGAGTGTGGCGATCAATTCCGAAAAACTAATTTTACTAAGTTTATAGGTAGGTGAGTGTGGCGATCAATTGCGAAAATCTAATTTTACTAAGTTTATAGGTAGGTGAATGTGGCGATCAATTCCGAAAATCTAATTTTACTGCAAGCAATCTTTCCGTTCGCAAATTTTCTGATTTTTAATTTTCTTTTCGGTATTTTCCCCAAAGGTTGTTTTTTTAGAAGATAATTTTTTTACCTATCGCAAAATCACCCAATCTCATCTTTTCCTGATGGTCTCTTTCCCAGATATTAAATTTATATCCTTGTTCCTTGGAGATAACTATGGTCAGGTAATTAGTCTGTGACTGTACCCATACCGACCTGCCTTGGAGTACGGTCAGCCTGACAAGAGGCATTACATCTTTGTACCATGTTGCATTAAATAAAAAAAAATAAAAAATTGCTTGATTCAGGCAAAAACCTATATTTCGACATTAATAATTTTCAAATTTATAATTTAGAAACAATAATAATAATAAAACGATCGACCTAAACAATTACTTAATCAATACAAAGTATAAAACAAAGTCGCTTCCCGCTGTCTGTCTGTCTGTCCCTATGTATGCTTAGATCTTTAAAACTACGCAACGGATTTTGATGCGGTTTTTTTAAATAGATAGAGTGATTCAAGAGGAAGGTTTATATATATAATACATGCATGTATAATTTGTATTATACATATAAACCCGTGCGTAGCCGGGGCGGGTCACTAGTATTACATATTTGCGACACTGAGCAAAGATCATTACTTTATTTGGCCAGTGATGATCTTTACCCAGTGTTTTGTCGTTTTGCAGTCCAGACGCTCAGCAAACATATTCAGGATCATTAAACACCATGCATTGAGGCATTAAACGTCATGTTAAACTGCCGTATGAAGTTACGAATGCGTAAATTACGCGACTAGAAATATTCGAGAATGGAAATATTACTTTTTGTAAAAACGATTTTCAGAAATATACCCTCCGGAGAAAATACCGAACAGAAATAAAATCAGAAAATTTGCAAATGGAAAGATTGCTTGCAGTAAAATTAGATTTTCGGAAACTGATCACCACACATCAGGTATATTCTTGTGAAGAACTTGACCTTGTTTCAGAATCACTGCCCACTTCAACAATGCACTTATTCATGGCAAACAAGTACAAATCATACACAAACGATAAACTAAACAAAACCAAAGTTTCTTTGTAACTATTGCATTGCATTATTATTCGTCGCAGATGAAATTTTGGTTGTATGTGGCCGGCCAACATATCGAAATTCGGTTACGGAATTCCACCCATGTGCAGGCCTAAAATAGCCTGTTATATATAAATGAGCATCGAATGAATACAAAAACAAAGCAAAAAGTAGAACTAGTATCACTTTTTACCATGGACATAGGATACTCTGGACAGGCTATGGTAATAAATAATACCATGAGCGAGCGCGACAGTGCTATACCAGACGCAATAAATGTGACAGAAAGAGATATATCATTTGTTGTCTTTGTCATAGTTCCATGTTATTTTGTTGGGTACAACTGATTAGAAGTTGTGCCCAACAAACCATTACCCGTCCAAATTAAGTAGGTTGTTTATGGTAAGCCATCAGCCATTTTAAGACAAGTTTTTAATTCAGCTGCATAGGAGCCTTTCCGTCCCTCGTTGTGGCATCACATATAGCCTGAGGGCATACCGCGAACGGCATTCGAAGTTTTCCCTCTCCGTCGCACTTACGTACGAACTCGTAAGTATGACAGAAAGGGGAAACTTCGAATGCCTTTCATGGTACTTTTTACATGATTATCATTATTTGTTGCATTTGATATTTCTACCTGTCATTTTACACTGTTGAATAAAAGAACAAAGTATAGTTAGTGTGCTGATTAATGTCAATAGTGTCATCTCAGCTCATACTTTATTATGGTTTCATGTCATTAACATTTTGTTTAAGACTTCTCTTGTATCTTTAGAAAAACAACAATAGATCATCATTAAAACTAGGCTAAACTCATTATAGAACAGGCCCCGTAGCATGGATGGCGTTATCACGCGATAAATGATAGGATAAGTGTGTCGTCTCATTCTATCGAACGGTGTCAGCCAGGGTGCTTGTCGCGTGATAAGGCCATCATAGTAATGATGGATACAACCTAAACTAGAAACCTATTGGACTTGAGACCGCCCTACAAGGCAGTTATATTTCTAAAGAAAAATTGTTCATTAATTTTGTCACTTAATAAAATCTGGTAGGTATTTTGAAATAATAGTGATGTTATAAGAAACCTGCTCACCAAAGTGTATACTGTCTTAAATTGATGTGGACTACAGTTTTATAGTCATCAATTGTAATGCGTATGGATCGACACAAAGAAAGAAGTGTTTATGTACTAAGATAGACTGCAGAATTATTCTAAGCTTAGGTCTGATAAGCAAGGTATTGGGCACGGAATACTTAAATAAGAGTAGTATTTACTTATTCTGTGGTATTAGGTACTTCTTTAAGTTGGACACTGCCACCAAGGAAAGCAATTACATATCATTCGTATATCACTTATTTCAGATGATTACTATCAGTTCAGCGATTCGTACTTACTTGTGTTAATTTGAATAAACCTTATCAAGTTGATGGACGAGCCGCTTTCAATCACTTCACCTGACAAACTGCTTATCTACTAATCATCATAATCATGATATTAAGGATTACTCTGATTACGTCTACCCTACTATTTGCTTAGCTCGCCAGCTAAATACACAAAGATAGGTACGTACGTAAAGTATTTAATTGAAGCAAAGGTCGATCCGACTAACTAATAAACAAATTGAAAATGAATGATAATTTTCCGTAGATAGAGGATATTTTCCATGATAATTAGAAAATAGTTTTTGAAATGAAATTTATACCTTATGTTAATGGCATATGGTTTCTTCTGGCACCACTGTTGGTAATGTGACTACTATTTTGCTATTTTTGCTAGAACGAAATTAGCGTGAGTAGGAAAATTGATTCGTTCAGAAATGTGAGTAATTTATTTTCAAATCCAAAACAAGTACATTTCAATGATATTTAAATGCATTAGGGCACTTTTGAGAAAGCTAATATCTGCACCTCTTTATTATTGATTTGAAAAAAGTGCAACGATTGATGCAAGTTATATTAATAGTTGATTAATATAGCTCGTTCAGAAAAAAATGTGACATTGACAGATTTTAGCGTGACAGCACTTAAATGTAACCTAAATTAGTTTTATACCTTTGGAATAAAGTATAGAATGGGCTGTAATAATGATAGAAGCTCATGCCATGTGAACAGCTGGTCAATTATGTGATGGAAATAATGCAAAAGAAATTGAACCTTAAAGCGTTTGAGTAAGGTATTAATACATTTAACTTAATGCAACCTAAAAGTTATGAAATTAGTATAAGCTGAGCGTAACAACTTGTAGGTAGGTGTAGGAGGAAAATATTACAATGAGTCACCATCCGCCAGTTTCCTGTATTCCGAACACGACAAAGATGTCGAAAGCCAAGAAAGTTATTGAGGAGGCGCGGGAGATCAACAATCCCGAGATAGATTTAGTGGACAAGGGGATCTCGAACTTGGAGGAAATACCTGGGCTATGTAAGTACTGCTATATAGCTCCTTTTATATGGAACCAGTTTGGGCACTTTTGGTTTCATTCGTTTTGGTCTGTAAGTATGTTTGACGTTTGGGTGTGTCTGTTTTATTAGGTAAAGCCCGATTGGCCCGCCTACTCTAACCTAAATATACTCATAAATATGAACAAAACCAAGTATTGGGAAATGGCAAGGAGAAAATGAAAACATAAGGTCATAGATAGATAGATTTTATTAATATTAATACTAACCCTAGAATTAAGTGATATGTTACTAACAATTTATGGACTTTGTCCGAAATAAAATTGAATTGAATTGAATTGAATAGATATTACTGCACCCACCAATGCAATCAATGTTTGAGTACCTACCTGACTTAATCAACTTGAAAGTCACTAATATTGATGAAAAACATTTGCATTTATTTTTGGGACTAGGTTGATTTGTGTAAGATTGTCGGCAACTATAAAAATTCATAATTTAAACTTATTGCTACAATTGGGAATGGATGAAAGTTTTTGTAGTGCCTGATAATTTTTTTGGTGATAGGAATATATAACCTTTCTTTGCACCAAAAAAAAGTTGCAGACTTTCCAGCTGCGTGAATTATTTTTGAAAAATACAAACATTTTCCTCACTTACATTTTGGATTTAGATTTCCATGATCCGTCTCATATTACAAGAAAATATCTTAAATATCCGTAGTAAACTGACACTGGCAATGGTTTTGACAGCAGCAGCAGCTATATTTGTCATTGCCAGGGTCAGATATTTAATTTTTTTTTTGCATTATAGGACGGATCAAGGAAAGTGTCTTATTTGCCGTGCTAAACCCAAAACGTGAGTGAGGAAACTGTGTATATTTTTCAAAAATAATTGATGCAGCTGAAAAGTCTGCAACTTTTTTCTGGTGCTAAGGAAGGTTATTCCTATCACCAAAAAAATTATCAGGCACTTCTGAAATTTTCATCCATTTTACAATTAGTTTCCTTTCTCCTTAGATGAGACATCCTACTTCACTACCTCTACCTACTTATAAATATTTTATGAACCATGCTTATAGTTAATGCTGATTGGTATATCCTAGTTGGTAATAACTCTGTGAGGTAATGGTCCTGGGTTTGAATCACTAGCAAAATTCAAATAGAGTTTTGTTAAATGTCCCCTTGTATTTATAATTATAATATTGACTTCCAGTCACGCTAGCCAACATCACCCGCTTGTCTCTGAGCCACAACAAGATATCAACAGTGCCGGCAGCACTTGCCAACTTGATGAACCTGGAGATCCTGAACCTTGCCAACAACCACATTGAGGAGCTGCCAGTGAGCCTGTCCTCGCTGCCCAAGCTGCGCATCCTCAATGTCTCCCTCAACCGGCTGTACACACTGCCGAGGGGCTTTGGAGCCTTCCCCGTGCTGGAAATATTGGACCTTACGTATAACAATTTGAATGAGAAGACACTGCCTGGGAATTTCTTTATGATGGGTTAGTATAAAATACGTTCTAATAAATAAATCCATTAAGCTACAGGACATCGCTCTGCGAACCCACCGGTATTTAAATGTGTTATGAAAATGTTACACTACATGATGAATTTTGGACATACATAACACTTATAAATAGACACTTTTAAAATCCTATGCCGCATTGTCACAGTGTCTCCTTACTTTATCTGTCAATCAACAAACCCTAACAATGGTTCCACTAAAGTTACACTAAGTAAGAATATCACACACTGTCATACAGTTTCAAACACAGCTAGATTGTGGGTACCTACGAGTATTACTATTTCTCTGAATAACTACCCTAAATTGCGATTGATTTGAATTGCTCAGACGTCGTAAAGTACCTACGCCTTGATTGTATTGTGTTTTACAGTAATCAAAATACACAAAACACATAAAATGGTCTCAATTAATATTTGAATTTGCAGAGAGTCTCCGAGCCCTGTATCTGGGTGATAATGACTTTGAGTTGCTGCCAGCTGAAATTGGGAACCTCAAGAATTTACAGATTGTGAGTTCAGTTTTTATTAGATTTGTGTCTCTTTCTCACAAATGTAAATATTTATCCCATAAAAAAACATTCCATGTAAAAAATAGGCCAAGTCTCGAAACTCTTCCACATTAAAAAGTGGAATGTTTGTTTATGGGATCTCATTTCTTTTTGTAGGTTATTGTGTTATCAACTTTGTATGGATATGTTATTTTACCCACCGCAAATAACGTTAATATAGTTTTGCAGGAGGAGAAAAGTAACTTTGTAATCGCATGTATTTGTATAGGATTACAAACTTACTTATGCAGTTTGTATATATATGAATCGTGACTGAAATTCCAATATTTTGAGTTTTTTTTATGAATGGATAGGCTAAAAACTAATTATGTTCTAAATTTGGAGCTTGTGAGTCTGCTAGAGAAGTACCTTGGCATTACGATGATCATTATAAGTCGAGTCGATAAATGAGTAAGTATGTCAGTGACAAAACTAAGGAACTTTGACGGGCAACTCTTAAACTAAAAGTTCAAATTTAATGTTATTGACAATATATGTGGGCCATATTATGCCCTATATGTTGCTGAAAATTCAGGGTTCTGAATGTAGCTAGCACAAAATGACAGGATGTTGAAACGCATATTTTGCTTATGCCTTTTGCGACACGGCATGGCGGCTATTTGCACAGGCGCAGTAGTACATACCAGAGTTGGGCATTCAAGAATAAAATCATGAATAGAATAAGAATAACGCGTGAATAAAATCACATTGATTTTATCCCCGTCAAAGTTATTCCAAATAAGTTTCGTCGGGAATAATTCTTGGGAATAAGAATAAAATGAAGATACTTATTCTTATTCAAATAAAACTAATCCTGATTTTTTATTTTAAATAATATTCCATGAATACGAATGTATCGTAGTTCGGTTCGGATTCGGATACTCGGGGCCCTTGGGGGTAAACACAGCGCATTTGGTATCGGTATAGAGGCACTTGGTTGATGTAGAACATAACACTTGGTGACGATGGTCTGATGATGGAGTCAGGAGGTGGATAGTGGAACTCCTCAACGGCTACTTGTATACCCTCGAGTGTGGGCTCAATTGGTTTGTTTTGATGAGTTCTACAGAGTGTTTTTTTTTAAATGGGACAGTATGGGGAAATCCGAATCTAAAAGATATAGAGGAAAAGTGTCCAAGGAGACATTAGGTGTTTTTTTATGTAAACAAATTTGGCTCGTTAAAATTTTTGGTCAAGTGTGAGTTGTTCTTAAAAAATTATAAAGTTGGTAAATTTTTTTTTTGACGCGAGTCGACTCTGTTTCATGTAAGGATTATTTCATTGTATGGAAAGAAAAAAATCTGAACAGCAGAAGTTGGTCAAATTTAATGAAAACTAATCTTCATTCAGTTGGTTTATTACTTGAGTAAATGTTCGATGTGGCCGCCGTCTTGTCTTATGCAGGTACAAGCACGCTTCAAGACACTTCTAGTTGCATTTAACAGAGACTTATGGTGAATTGTGTTTAAAGTGTTGTAAATAGCATCTCGTAATTCTTGTACGGAGTTGTATCGGGATTCATAAATTCGACCCTTAAGGTAACCCCATAAGAAAAAAATCAAAATCAAATTTGAATTCTTTTTTTTATAATTTCAAGACTACCGCGTGCCATGATGTTTACGAAGATTAAAAAAAAATGTTCTTCTCTTGAATCATCTGGAGCTCTTATCGATTATCGAAATTTAATAATGGAATAATTTTAAATATTTTTTTACACGCCTAGGCACTTGTAACAATATTAAAAGGCGAATACTGCAATTGTATGAAGATTTGTTTTCATTAAATTTGACCAACTTCTGCTGTTCAGATTTTTTTCTTTCCTTACAATGAAATAATCCTTACATGAAACAGAGTCGACCCGCGTCAAAAAAAAATTTTACCAACTTTATAATTTTTTAAGAACAACTCACGCTTGACCAAAAATTTTAATAAGACAAATTTGTTTACATAAAAAAACACCTAATGTCTCCTTGGACACTTTTCCTCTATCTCCTTTAGATTCGGATTTCCCCATACTGTCCCATTTAAAAAAAACACTCTGTATACATTATACTTTGTGACGATGGTCTGATGATCTAGTCAGGAGGGGGATAGTGGAACTCCTCAGCGGTCAATTGTATACCCCTCGAGTTTGGGTTCGTTTGGTTTGTTTTGTCGAGTTCTACACTTTATACTTGGTGATGATGGTCTGATGATGGAGTCAGGAGGTGGATAGTGGAACTCCTCAACGGTTAATTGTATACCCCTCGAGTTTGGGTTCGTTTGGTTTGTTTTGTCGAGTTCTACACTTTATACTTGGTGATGATGGTCTGATGATGGAGTCAGGAGGTGGATAGTGGAACTCCTCAACGGCTACTTGTATATCCTCGAGTGTGGGCTTATTTGGTTTGTTTTGATGAGTTCTATACATTATACTTGGTGACGATGGTCTGATGATGGAGTCAGGAGGTGGATAGTGGAACTCCTCAACGGTTAATTATATACCCCTCGAGTTTGGGCTTGTTAGGTTTGTTTTGTCGAGTTCTACACTTTATACTTGGTGATGATGGTCTGATGATGGAGTCAGGAGGTGGATAGTGGAACTCCTCAACGGTCACTTCCCAAAGGTTGTCTAGATATTTATCTCAAGTTAAACAGTTTTGGTTAATATAAATAGATAACCTATGTGTGACATACTTTCGAAAGGGTGACCCTGTTGGGTGTGACTATTGGATAAGTTATTTAACCTTACATTTCATAAAAAAATCCTGGAAAAACAACAAAAGTCACGGTATTTTAAATTTACCAGAGTTTTACCCAGACCCTCTATTGGATTTTGTCAATATTCATGATATTACCTACCTCTTCAATAATCTTGTTCAATACCAAATAACAAATGAGGGTGTATATGCATAAATAAAACGTATCTCCTACTATCAGGTACTCGAAAACTTTATGCCGAAACAGGGGCCACGAACTCACAAACTTAGGAGCAGAGCCAAATTTTATCACGAAATGGGGTTCAAATAAGAGGTTTATACTAACACTATATAACTATTTTATTAAATAATAGCCATGATATCAATATTCATCACACAAAAGATTTCAAAGCGATATCATGTTCGGTAATGTCTTAAAAAAATACGAATTCATAAGAGGCTTAACATGCCGAAACAGTGGACGTTTATCTTACATATAAGTACATAAAACGTTACTGCTCTTAAACTACACCCCCAATCGACACGAAACATATCATTAATAAACAGGCTTAGGCATTAAAATGATACCTACCTACTTGTCAAAAAAAAACACGCCCTCAATTTATTATTACGAGGTTTTTCATAAAATTGTGTTTACTTTCCCTACTTTTTTTTCAAAAATGTAAAATAACTCAATAAAATGTTCCATTTTACTAACTTTTTTATTATTTCATGTTATTCTACACCGTATTAGCTTTCCAACAGTAAAATTACCACGTTTATGACTGAGATACAACTTTTGTTATCAGCGGTCAAACAATGGCCTAGCGCATCACGCACGTGCTACGACGTCGCAGGTAGAGACCTCTCATAAAACAATCAAAATAGCCAAAGGATTTTTTTTACATTTTTTCATCATCATCATCATTTTCAGCCTGTAATCGCCCACTGCTGAGCATAAGCCTCTCTTCGCGTACACCACTTACTTATCCCGGTCCCGTGCTAGTCTCTTGCGTCGATAAAATTGGGCGTAGTTTGTCCCATTTTGCCATGTGCACATTATAAAGACTCACATTGTATATGTGTGTGTGTGTGTCAGCTGTCGATGCGCGAGAACGACCTGATCGAGGCGCCGCGTGAGCTGGGGCAGCTGTCGCGGCTGCGTGAGCTGCACCTGCAGGGCAACCGACTCGTCGTGCTGCCGCCGGAGATAGGTACGCTACCTATACTATATGTGTGTGTGTATGTGTGTGTGTCAGCTGTCGATGCGTGAGCTGCACCTGCAGGGCAACCGACTCGTCGTGCTGCCGCCGGAGATAGGTACGCTACCTATACTATATGTGTGTGTGTATGTGTGTGTGTCAGCTGTCGATGCGTGAGCTGCACCTGCAGGGCAACCGACTCGTCGTGCTGCCGCCGGAGATAGGTACGCTACCTATACTATATGTGTGTGTGTATGTGTGTGTGTCAGCTGTCGATGCGTGAGCTGCACCTGCAGGGCAACCGACTCGTCGTGCTGCCGCCGGAGATAGGTACGCTACCTATACTATATGTGTGTGTGTATGTGTGTGTGTCAGCTGTCGATGCGTGAGCTGCACCTGCAGGGCAACCGACTCGTCGTGCTGCCGCCGGAGATAGGTACGCTACCTATACTATATGTGTGTGTGTATGTGTGTGTGTCAGCTGTCGATGCGTGAGCTGCACCTGCAGGGCAACCGACTCGTCGTGCTGCCGCCGGAGATAGGTACGCTACCTATACTATATGTGTGTGTGTATGTGTGTGTGTCAGCTGTCGATGCGTGAGCTGCACCTGCAGGGCAACCGACTCGTCGTGCTGCCGCCGGAGATAGGTACGCTACCTATACTATATGTGTGTGTGTATGTGTGTGTGTCAGCTGTCGATGCGTGAGCTGCACCTGCAGGGCAACCGACTCGTCGTGCTGCCGCCGGAGATAGGTACGCTACCTATACTATATGTGTGTGTGTATGTGTGTGTGTCAGCTGTCGATGCGTGAGCTGCACCTGCAGGGCAACCGACTCGTCGTGCTGCCGCCGGAGATAGGTACGCTACCTATACTATATATGTGTGTGTGTCAGCTGTCGATGCGTGAGCTGCACCTGCAGGGCAACCGACTCGTCGTGCTGCCGCCGGAGATAGGTACGCTACCTATACTATATGTGTGTGTGTCAGCTATCGATGCGTGAGCTGCACCTGCAGGGCAATCGACTCGTCGTGCTGCCGCCGGAGATAGGTACGCTACCTATACTATATATGTGTGTGTGTCAGCTGTCGATGCGTGAGCTGCACCTGCAGGGCAACCGACTCGTCGTGCTGCCACCGGAGATAGGTACGCTACCTATACTATATGTGTGTGTGTCAGCTATCGATGCGTGAGCTGCACCTGCAGGGCATACGCTACCTATACTATATGTGTGTGTGTCAGCTGTCGATGCGTGAGCTGCACCTGCAGGGCAACCGACTCGTCGTGCTGCCGCCGGAGATAGGTACGCTACCTATACTATATGTATATGTGTGTGCCAGCTGTCGATGCGCGAAATTGACCTAAACGAGTGCCTGTGACAGACGGACACTATGATCACATAAGCACTGTTTGTTGAAGTTTCCGTGTTGTTACAGGGAGCATGGATCTAGCGAGCAACAAGTCGGTTCTGCGGCTCGAGGGCAACTTCTGGGTGCCGCCCATCGAGGACCAGCTCAAGCTGGGCCCCAGCCACGTGCTCGACTACCTCAAGTCCGAGACCTACCGAGTGTGAGTCATACAGCTTTCTGAAGGTTGCTTGCTTTATACTTATGCTGCCAACTGGTGACAGATTATCCAGTGAAGTGATCGTTGTAGTGTGTAATGTTGTTGTGTGCAGGCTGTACAGCCGCCATGTGTCGGCCAAGCCGCCGCCGCCGCCGCAGACGCTCGACAAGTCCAAGAAGGCGAGTCGCGCGCGCTCCTAGAGCTTACAGCCCAGTCGCCGGCTGGCTCACACCGGCCCCGAGTGCGAGGCCACACCGGCTGACTCACACCACACTGCCTCGTAGCCTAGCCACTCGCACCCAGCGGCATGTGACTAAAGGGACGTCATCACGTTACATTGGCGCCCAAATTTGTCTTCGTCAAAGAAATAAGGTTAGAAGGCCGGAGACCAGTGCTCGATCCGATAAAAAGTATTTTGTCGGTTAACAGACAGAACAGCGGTGTAAAATGAGCATCAATCGCGAACAGGTTGAGCTAAGTGTGCCATAACCTCGAAATAATATATTTGTAAGATAAATTATATGAATAACTTCTGAATGCTTAGAATGAACACGCACAGATGATCTTAATAAAGTATTAACTTTTTTAACTTATTTCATTAAACGTGCATTAGAAAACTTGTAGGAGTTGTGAAATTAAATGCTTTATTTTCTTTTTGAATAAACATAATTTTATTCATCCAAATTAAACATACAAAATCTAATAACGAATTGAACAATGTCACACGAGATAATATTAACTAATAATTATTAATAATAGGGATCAATCCAAGTGCACTTGACAAGCGTTATGTTAAGGTGGTTCGATTGCCATACAAAGCGTTATTTGACATTCGCAGGCTAACGGCGTGATATTTTAAGAAACTAATGTATCAGACTTTTATCAATTGGCTTCCTATTTGCGCCAAATTCCCCCTTTCCTAGAATAAACTTGGATAAACTAGATTAATTTGAGAAAACTAGTTTTCCCAAAATATCACGTGACAAACCAATTTCTCAAATTAATCTAGTTTATACAAGTTTATTCTAGGAAAGGTGGAATTTGGCGCAAATGGGAAGCCAATTTATGAATGTTTGTTACATAAGTTTCTTAAAATATCACGTCGTTGGCCTGCGAATGTCAAATAACGTTTTGTATGGCAATCGAACCACCTTAAGAACAATATTTTAACATTCAATGGTGCTAGCCTACGACAAAATTATTGTTACAAATCAATGAGAATCTTTATACATAAGTATTATAATTAAATTATTACTAACTAAGTAGTCATTTGTTTTTTTTCCATTTGTGTATTATCGTGAGCTCTATTAGGCGCCACTGACACAATACTTACATCCATATTTAAAAACACATTTATCTGAAGCATGTCAAACACTTCTTGCACAAGATAAAATCGCAAAAGATGTAATCACTTGATAACATCCACAGCGGAGCTTGTATAAACAAACGGGGCAATAGCGGACAAGTTGCAGAGATCGCCTCACGCGACATAGATTTCCGGCTATTTATACATTTTCATTTATTAGATATTTACATTTAAGACGAGGTAGGCCAAGGAAAAGGTGGATGGACTGTGTGAGAGACGATATGAAGAGAAAATAAGTGAGTGATGAGATGACGGCTGACAGAGAAGTATGGAAGAAAAAGACAAGCTGCGCCGACCCCAAGTAAATGGGATAAGGGCAAGGAAATTATGATGATGAGATATTTATGCACAACCACATCATTATTTACTCGTATCATCAGTAGCAGGTATATAATTACGGACAATACAAGGTTTTAACATGCTTAGAGCATAACACAACAAATGAGTTTTAATCCTCACTAAAATTATGCATGGCAAATGTATGGCCCATACAATTAGTTTCACAGAGTGACTGAGGAAACGTACCGATGGCAACAATCTAACAAAATAAACTCATCGATAATTCGATGTTTTAATAGTAGTTTAAATCAACAATACCGACAAAAACAAAATGCTACAGTGAAGCGAACTTAAATAGAGTCTTGCGATATGCTTAATGCTTATATATCTATTTTGAGATTTAGGTATGTTGGTGATAGAGTAACGAATCACAGATCAAACAAAAATCATCATCAATGGTAACAGTCACTTTTCAGTGGTTTATACTCTACAATAGTTGAGCTCGGCTTCTGTTGCCGAACATGACACCCATACTAACAGCATACGTCAACTGAGACATGACAAGACTAGAGTCAACAGTTGAAAATTTAATGACACGACGTCGATCAAAATTCAGCCTTATAGCTTATGAGATAAGGGTCACATTATTTAATATAAATTTAAATTGCGATTTCTCTAAACATTCATAAATTACATTCGGAGAATCGTTAATAAGGAAAAAAATCTTGTTTTCTGCCACATTTGCTTTTGGTAAATCTCTACTCGTTTCATTTTGTATTCGATACTGCTTCTACATTTGTCGTATTTGTTATTCGCTCCTGATCCACCTAGACCTTATAGCACAATATAAAGAACTACAACCATTAGGCCAACTTCATTCATCTTACGAATTTACGCACCCGCTTAGCGTAAGCGCTCAAGAGTCAGGGTTGACAAAAATATGTTTGGAGAGATATTAATTTATTTATAATTAGGTAATTGATTAATTTTCAAGCATTTCATAAGTAGGCTATGTAGTTATTTTAAAAACACTCGCACTCACTCGGATCTTAAAAATAGAAATATATAAGTTAAGAAAAGGCGGCCATTTTTTTTCGTTTTCGTAATCGTTATCTAAGGTTCCGAGGGGCTTTTTATACGAATTCGAGGTTGGATTTTCAAAAAGTAGCCGACATCTTGATATTCTTTAAATACAGGCCGATTTTGTTCAAAATCGATATTTGAGGGTCTGAGTGGCTTCTTAATACGAATCCAAGGACGGATTTTCAAAAAGTGGCCACCATCTTAAATTCATTAAATACGGCCAGATTTCGTTCATAATCGATATCTCAGGGTCCGAGGGGCCTCTTAATACGAATCCGAGGGGTCTCTTAATACGAATCCGAGGTTCGATTGTCAAAAAATGGCCGCCTTCTTGAAATTCTTTAAATACGGCCCGATTTCGTTCAAACTTGATATCTGAAAGACCGAGGGGCCTTTTTAACACGAATCCAACCTCGGATTCGTATTAAGAGGCCTCTCTGACCCTCAGATATCGATTTTGAACGAAATCAGACCTTTTGTAAAGAATTTCAAGATGGCGGCTACATTTTACAATATACAAGCACGGATTCATATTGAGAGGCCCCGCGAACCCCTCAGATATCGATTTTGAACGAAATCTGACGTATTTAAAGAATTTCATGATGGCGGCAACTTTTTTTTAATTTTTATTTTTTTAATATTTGCGGACAATCTTACATAAATCAACCTAGTCCCAAACTAAGCAAAGCTTGTACTATGGGTACTAGACGACGATATATATACTTATATAGAGAAACAAATACTTAAATACATAGAAAACATCCATGACTCAGGAACGAATATTCGTGATCATCACACAAATAAATGCCCTTACCGGGATTCGAACCCAGGACCTCTTGCTTCGTAGGCAGGTTCACTACCAACTAGGCTAAAGCGGTCGCGTTTTACAATCCAAGCTCGGATTAAGAGGCCCCTCGGACCCTCAGATATCGATTTTGACCAAATTCGGACCGGACCGTACAACTCGTCGGAAATATGTGCGGACCTGGCTTGATGACGTCATGCAAACTGGAGCGATAGCAAAAAAATCTAGATGCAAAAAATAAATATATTTTTTGTTTGCGTGCCTATTTATTTTTATACTTTGATACAACGCCTTAAAATAAATTTAAAATAAAAAATACATTTCTAAAAACAAGCTTTTGTAGGTTTGCTTGTATTTTATTTTCAATGTAAAAGCGTTTTTAGGTACATTTTGACGGTAAGAGGAATGAAACTGGTGTGACGCTTTTATATTGGAAAAAATAAATGCAAGAAACCATATTATAAAAGTTTGTTTTTAGAAATATTTTTTTTGTAGTTTTTATTCTAGGGTAAGTAATAATAAATTAAAATCAAATAATTATCAAGCCATTTAATTAGCAAGTATTTAACATTAAAGTTCTAATTTAAAGCAATTACTCAGTCATTTTCAAAAGTGGTCATTTTCAAAAGCCTCAACACCAGACATTGTGTGATGTGTCATGTTTTTCATTGTCAAAGAATTTAATTTCTTTGAGAACTACTTTCCGCCCGGCACTATGTATAGTCGTAACCATCTTGTAAGTAGTCTATTGTGATAATAGTTATATTTCACCAAACAGAGAAACAATACACAATAAACAATAATGCGATTACGAAAGCGAAAATAATACATGTGCGTCGGCGCTTGCGTTGGTAACGGTACTGAATAGGCGATAACGGGCAGAGGTGCGGGAAAGCGCGGGGGGTAGCGCATTCCAGCGAGGTCCGCAGATATTTCCGACGAATTGTATTTAATGAATTTCAAGAGGGCGGCCCTTTTTGAAAAATCCGAGCTCGAATTCGTGTTGAGAGGCGTCCCGGACCCGTAGATATCGATTTTGAACGAAATGGGACCGTATATAAAGAACTTCAAGATGGCGGCGGCCTTTTTTATCCTCCCACGGATTCATATTAAAAGACCTCTCGAGCCCTCAGATATCAATTTGGAACACAATTTAAGTGACAAGAAACTCCTAAACCTTACCGATATTCAAAGTCGGTTTTATAAAGTCAAACTTGACACCCCTTCAGAATAAATAGTTAAGGCGCTCTTATTAGACGATATTTAGGTATTTGCGGAGGTGAGGCAGACGGAGCGGGAGACGCGCGTCCCGCGCACCCCGCTAACGGCCTTATTCTGTTGGCATCCGTATTCGGCTCGTTTTTGCGGATCATACGATCAAATGTTTGTCTTCTTGAATAATTGTTTTATTTTTCAAATCTTGGTTGATTTGTGTAAGATTGTCCCCAAATATTTATTGTTTATTTATTTATTTAAATCTATTTTTTTAAAGAAAATAAGGAATAATAGGTAGTTACAGTTCTTAAGTACATCGTAGTATGATGACATCAATTATGGACACTTACTTTCCAAAGATATGTTAGTACAGATTTCTTCATCATCAATCCACCTATCGTTTTCCCAGTTCCTATGTGGGTGCTTCCGTTTTCCAAATACGTAGAACTGATAAAATAATAGTACATCTTCACTTCCTAAGGGTGAACGTCACCAATTATGGATTGTACTAATATATTACAGGTTTTTTAAACCGAAATAAAATCGATTACTTCTAGGTAAAGTTATAGCGCCGGTTAACACCCGCTTAAGAAACCATCAAAAATAATAAACAAATAGCTATGTTCATCTATTTATCTCCTGGCAAATTATATTATTACCATGTATGTCTTTCCCGCTCACGGGACAATGATGTCCCGGACCTTTGGGAGGCATGCGTGGGGCTAGGTACCTACAAAGTACCAACGGCGCCAACACGTAGAGGCCCTTTTGACAATTTATTGAAATGCAAGGAGTATTATTACCATAATTATTACCTTTGTTACATAAGTATGACTGACTGATCAAAAACTGGATAATTAGACCCACTGTTAGTCAGAAGAGCATTTTATTATACAGGGTGGTTATTTTAAGACCAGCAAGTTCTTCAGTACATGACTATGTCTATTAAAAAATGTAATTTGACCAAACATCATATAAAAATAACAAATTCAATTTGTCTCTTAAATACCTAAAAGTGTTATGTCACTGCGCTCGCGCGGCGCGTGCTGCCTACCATGCTACCTCGACCAGCGGCCACACCGCGATGGACCTTGATACTCTCAACAAGCCAACAAGATTGGACTTATACTTGGCTCTATACTCCAGGCAAAATACGGTTTCGAAAATCATTAATTTATAATAGCGTTTTTTTGTATATTTCATTTTTAATCGTTATTCTAAGATGCTTTACACAAGAATCCAAAAAAATTTTCAACCGGAAGTAATTATATAAATTTAAATTAAGCTTTAATTGTCTTTTTTTGTTTGATTTATATTGAATTTTTTAAAGCAAATGTAAATTTAGGTAAAAGCCTCCTCGATCTCATGCCATTTTTTTCGGTCTTTAGCCAACTGCATCCAGCTAGGTCCGGCGACCTCAGTTATGTCATTGGTCCAACGTCTTCGTCGTCTACCTTTCCTTCTTTTGCCTTTCGGCCCTGACCAGTTTGTTGCTTCCAGTGCCCTTCTTTTCTCCTAATATCTGGCGATATATGGCTTTTACCCGAATGGGGTCCATATAAGAAAGAAAAAATGGCATAAATCTTTTAGATTTAGTAAATATGTACTAACACAAACAATATGGAATAAATAAAGCTTAAATAAATATATATATATATAAACTAGCTGTTGCTCGCGACTTCGTCCACGTATAACATGTTATCGTCTAAATGTTTGTTTTAGAAATTTAAATGTTTGTTTAATAAAAAAAAACATTATAATTAGTTTTGTACAGTCAGCATCAGATAGTTAGTAGCAGCCTAGGTAACCAAATATATCGCAACACGTCTTTGTTACTATAGGTGTAAGGATGTGTTACGATATATTTGGCTACTTTGGCTGCTACTAACTATATGACGCTGACTGTACCTAGTCTTTAAGTAAACAGTCTAAAACCGAAGAAACAAATCTCTCTTTATTTCAAAATGTCTTGCTCTCTATACAAACTAAGAACCCTCTTTGAACTCTCATAGTAAATAGTCTGAAACCGAAGTTACAAATTTCTAACTTTAAAAATGTCTTGCT
Source organism: Epinotia brunnichana (assembly GCA_963854355.1). NCBI lineage: Eukaryota > Metazoa > Arthropoda > Insecta > Lepidoptera > Tortricidae > Epinotia > Epinotia brunnichana. The sequence goes on along the minus strand of OY977945.1, from coordinate 175,779 downwards.
CTTCGAACCCCCTTTTAACCTTCTTAAGTGATTAATAATTAAAAAACCGAAGTTACAAATTCCTTACTTTAAAAATGTCTTGCTCTCCATACAAACTAGAAGAACTGTATATCCTAGAAGTAGGTATTTTTGTCAAGACCAATCCAAGCATGTTCAGTAACGTTTCAGAAGGCCGCAGATTTCCGACACGTAAACAATACAAACAAAAATTGAAAACTTTGCAGGGTAGCAACAACACAGCGCTAATCAGAGGCGGAATCTTGGGAATGGCACCAAACATTTTCAATAAAATTCCAGACTGAATTAAACACTGGATATTAATAAATTTAAAAGACAATTGACTTCAGATTCAGATTTGTTTATTATCATAATTTTACAATTGAAATCAAAGTACAATGAATATACAGATAAAAATGTGTTAAAATTATAACTTGTCAGTTACAATTTAATACAATAGATGTGTACAGTTGTGTACAGAATTGTTATTATTTGTAAATAGTTTAATAATACTTATACTCATAGCATAATGCTATTACATAAAATAGAGAAAGAAAACATAATACAAATATTAACGTCAAGCTTTTAAGATCTTGTTATTAAGTCATTTGAAAGAAATTCTTGTAAACTATACAGTGTTTTTTCAAGCAATAGTTGTTTTACATGGAAGCGAAAAGAGTTGTCGTTCGTTATGGTTTTAAGGTTTGAAGGTAGCCGGTTAAAAAGTATTTGTCCTATTAACTTCGGAAGTTTTGTGCCTATTCTAAGTCTGGGCGAGGTTGTTTTGAAGTGGATACTTCTTTGCTCGCGTTCTTGTATAGGGGTACAGTTCAAAATGTATCACGTAACTTCCGGATTAACTTTTTGTAGAGAAGCCTAATCTGATTTCAAATAATTGTTTGTTACATGTTTTAATCCTTCTTTATTTGTTATTAGTTGTTAATCACAAAATGTTATTTAGTTTATGTGACGGGCATGAAAACTATGCTGAAATGACCGCCATTTTCAATGCCTCGCGAGTCAAACGAGCTACGTCAGTCAATGTTGTTATATATACCGATTTATCTGTGCTTATACAGATTTTAGTGAATTAATGCAGATATATATTTTACGGGGACAACCAACAAATAAGTATCCACTTAAACTTAATTAACGGTTGTATCTCGGACACAACCCGCTTCTTTTTAAGTTATTTGCATTTCTCATTGATCTCGAACTATTTTCACCTCTCCTTTGAAATTCATTTGGATAACGTTTAACATACATCAAAACTTCCAATATATAAGTTGAAACTGATGTTAAGATAATAAGTTTTCTTAAATGTTCGCGACACGTGTATCTGTCCTTTGCATAGGGAAGTACTCTAATTGCACGTTTCTGGATCTTTAGGATGCGCTCATAATCCGTACTGTTGCCCCAAAGCATTATCCCGTATGAAAGTTGAGAGTATATGTACGCATAATACAGCTCTTTTAAGCAACTTTCTGACACAAGTGGTCTTAACTGTCTTAGAGCATACTGTATAATGTATCTATGTGATCTTTCCATGACATTATTGGATCAATCATTTCAATCAATAAATCAATATTTGATTGAAAAGTGTTATTATACCATTAAATATTACTTAAACGACCCTACGACATAACATGATTCCATTCAAGACATTCCTTAGTTATAATATTCTTTAGTTATAGTATTTTTTGAGAGTTTTTGACATGTTTTTGAAGTATTTTACACCAATCACTGTAATGACATTTATTTTTTTATTTTTATAAATATATCAGCTGGCTGAAATATTTTGTAAACCTACATTGTGGGTAATGCACAGAAGTCTTATATTTTGTATACCAACAATACTTGTAAAAGTTGTTACCTATGTTTAACAAAATAAATTTAATTGAATTGAAAGTACTTAATTTGTATTCTAATAAGTAATCTTTATGCAAAAATTTAAGTCTCTAGCTCTAAAAATAAAGTTTCCCCCATACAAACTTTGCACCCCTATTTACCCCCTTTAGGGGTGGAATTCCCAAAAATCCTGCTTAGCGTTGCCTACGTTGTAAAAGGTAGTTCTGGTGTAAATTTCAACTCTCTAGTCTTAGTAGTTTCGGCTGTGCGTTGATGAGTGAGTGAGTAAGTGAGTCATATCAATAACTCCATACCGACAAAAGGTATGTTCACTTAGATAACGTCACATTTATTTGCTTTAGTGGGCTTATTTTTAAAGGGGCGTGGCGGGGGAGGCTTTCTTGGTTGTTATTTGGAGAAACAGCGGTGGCAGAGTGAGTGCGAGATGTGAAACGGCATACTTTAGTGTTTTGTGATGGGTATCATGTGCACAAACAGCTGGCAAAGTTTTGCAGCTGTATAGGGGAACACCCTGTAGTACTTTGTACCCGACTGCTTCAGAAGGAAGTTTATGTTTTTCGAGCGTATGTTTCATCATATCAGCCGAAAGACGTCCACTGCTGGACATAGGCCTCCCCCAAGTGCAAAGAGTGCCACAATAGCCGGTCCTGCGCCACCCGCATCCAGCGGACTCCCGCGACCTTTACCAGGTCATTAGTCCACCTTGTGGGGGGCCTAACCACGCCGCGCCTTCCGGTACGTGGTTGCCACTCGAGAACCTTTCCGCCCCAACGGCCATCGGTTCTACGTGCAATGTACCCCGCCCACTGATACTTAAGTTTAGCGATTCGGAGGGCTATATCGGTTACCGTGGTTCTGCTGCGGATAGCCTCATTTCTGATGCGATCGCACAGAGAAACTCCCAGCATAGCCATCTCCATCGCCCTTTGAGTGACTTTGAGCCTTCTTATGAGGCCTATAGTAAGCGACCACGTTTCCGTTCCATATGTCATCACTGGCAACACACACTGGTCAAAGACTCTCGTCTTGAGACACTGCGGAATATTGGACGAAAAGATGTGCCGTAGCGTATGTATGCATGTATGTCTATAACGAAGATGAGGAAGGGCCGTGGCCTGCTGCTGGTGGAGTGGCAGGGTCTTTTTCCGCACTCGTTTTTAATAGAATCTACTAAACAGCAAGTAAATATACTTCAGTTCACCAACTCGTTTAGGACTTTAGTCTAGGTAGTCGCTATCCGGCGCAATAGCCCTAAATGCTTTTGATATATTTCTGTATGAATAAATAAATCTATTATTCGTACAGTCCATAATTGGTACCATTACCCCCCCAACCATGTGCTCGTGTCCGAATCCGATTTACACCCGACTACTTACTACCTAACAGTTCTAAATACGTATTCAGGATAACTGAAGATTTTTATTGACATCTTGTCAATATGCTCCAGCTACCTATTAAAACGTTTTAGGTGCGGATGTAGAAACGCTTTAATGTAGTAAATATCGCATACCTTATATTTGTTATTCTATCATTTCGAATGTGTTCTCCAGCATGTATTAGCGTTTCCTATTCCTTTATATATTTTTATTTACCTTGATAACTCGAAATAATTGCTGCAAAAAGGCGTATTTGCGTGCCAGGTAAACATTCACAGGTCCGTCGTCGGCAGTGGCCACGGGCGTACTAAATTGTACTCGCCACCGCGCATGCATGACGCGGACACCCGGTTTTTCAGACAAATGACCAAATGTATTGAATTATCAAACATATTGAAATTCTAAGAAGCCGGTAGATAGATCTACCAAAAAGCTACCTATCACAACAAATTTCATTGTAATATTCCAAATAACTTTTGAGATATTTCGAGTTTGGTGGTAAAAAAGCACTGTTTTGAAAGGCAAAATCTATCGAGGTTTTTGTAAGCAATCGTGATTTTACGAAGTACGAACATAGCCAATGAACTGAAGATATACATATCAAAAATTTGGATCTCTAGCAATAGTACAAGTATACTAATAATCGGTTTGGAAAAGGCACTTTTTCGATGCGCAGCTGCATACAGCGCCTTAAGTTTGCGCTAAATTTCCTCGTATCCTGCTTTCCCGCGCACCCCCCATCGTTGGCCCGCGTAGCGTCGAGCTTGCAGACTGTGTGCAGTTAGACTGTGCCTATAGTGATTATAAAGGTCACAGCTCATTACAGCCTGCTCTCTAGGCGGTGCGGGTCGGGTGCCGGGTGGCTGTAGTGAGCTGTGACCTTTAGGCTCGTGTCACGTAGGTACGTCGTACTTCACTCAAGAATACAAAGGAGACTCGAGTACAGAATTAGACGAGCGGACATTTACGACAAAAGAATGGGACGATAAAAGATTAGCAGAATCCGTGACATTCTGTGCATTCTGTGTCCGGTGACATTCTGTGTCCGGATTGTTCACAGTAGTTTCTTTGGGCGGGACCTACTGCAAATAAACCTATGAATCAAAGATGATTTATTCGCTGTAGGTGGTTCCAACTATCCGTATATCCGGATCACGGCCTCACATGTCGTCGTCCGTGAGCGAGTCGTCGTCGGAGATCTCTCCCGGCGCGGCCGCGTGTCGCGCGACAAGCCTCGCGTCGCGCGCGACAACGGGCGGGCTCACGTGCCGCCCCCCTGCGTCGCGCGCCACACCCGGCGGGCTCACGTGCCGCCCCCTCGCGTCGCGCGCGACTCGCGGCGACTTGCGTCGCTCCGGCGAGAAGGCGTACGCCTCGTAGTCCAGTATCTCCGAGTCGCTCAGGTGCGAGTCGCCCTCCACGAACGACGCGAACCTGGACACGGAAAACATTATACTTTTCACGCCACTGTTCGGAAATGTGGCAATAGATGGTCTAAAACAAAGCTGGAAAGTAGGCAATAGCCGTAGCACCTGAACCAACAACATTGTAGTAGTGGTTGAAACATTGTAGTAGTGGTTGTAACATTGTATAGTAGTGGTTGTAACATTGTATAGTAGTGGTTGTAACATTGTAGTAGTGGTTGTAACATTGTAGTAGTGGTTGAAACATTGTAGTAGTGGTTGAAACATTGTAGTAGTGGTTGAAACATTGTAGTAGTGGTTGTAACATTGTAGTAGTGGTTGAAACATTGTAGTAGTGGTTGTAACATTGTAGTAGTGGTTGTAACATTGTAGTTGTGGTTGGTCAATTTGAACAGCGCTTCGACCAACCACAGGGCGTCAAGCGGGAGGAGCGGCGCCGGCAAGCTTGTTTTTTGATTAGTATTATGATCTTCAATTAGATACTTAATTTTGATTCAAAATTATAATTATTAATTTCCTCGCAGTAGGCGTGAAAAGCACTGTGTTAAGCCTCGGCCGAAAGTACAATAGTACAATTTTTTTACGATGCCTATCGAACCAGTTTTCGGAGAGGAACAAATGTTTGTACGGAAGCCCAAAAAATTTAGACAAATATTGACCTCGCTGGCGGCAGGCGAAACGCTTCATACTAATATTGACACGACACAGGTATGACGTCACAGCTGTTATTTATACTAATCGTTGTATAGGAAATCAAGTAAACTACTGTTTGGGTCGCGAAATACTGCGTTTCGGTACACAGTTGTCATCTCTGCGTCTCGCGCGCCCTCTTTGTAGTACTGCTCGCCCGACAGCAGGCGCGGCTTCGGGGGGAACCGGCGGCGCCTGCAAGTTACCGCTTGGAGTCGTTGAGCTGCAGCATGATCCGCCACTGCGCGCAGTCGGGGCTGGCGCAGTACTGGCGCAGGCTCTCCAGCGCTCGCTGCGTCTCGCGCGCGCCCTGCTCGCAGTACTGCTCGCCCGACAGCAGGCGCGGCTTCGGGGGGAACCGGCGGCGCCTGCAAGTTACCGCTTGGAGTCGTTGAGCTGCAGCATGATCCGCCACTGCGCGCAGTCGGGGCTGGCGCAGTACTGGCGCAGGCTCTCCAGCGCTCGCTGCGTCTCACGCGCGCCCTGCTCGCAGTACTGCTCGCCCGACAGCAGGCGCGGCTTCGGGGGGAACCGGCGGCGCCTGCAAGTTACCGCTTGGAGTCGTTGAGCTGCAGCATGATCCGCCACTGCGCGCAGTCGGGGCTGGCGCAGTACTGGCGCAGGCTCTCCAGCGCTCGCTGCGTCTCGCGCGCGCCCTGCTCGCAGTACTGCTCGCCCGACAGCAGGCGCGGCTTCGGGGGGAACCGGCGGCGCCTGCAAGTTACCGCTTGGAGTCGTTGAGCTGCAGCATGATCCGCCACTGCGCGCAGTCGGGGCTGGCGCAGTACTGGCGCAGGCTCTCCAGCGCTCGCTGCGTCTCGCGCGCGCCCTGCTCGTAGTACTGCTCGCTCGACAGCAGGCGCGGCTTCGGGGGGAACCGGCGGCGCCTGCACATACGGCGAAAGATGAAGAGCTGACACGATATGATCAAAATACTTTTCTGTAACTATAGTATCCAACACTCGATTAAAACCTGAGTATCAAGTGATTCGGCAAGCCACTCCGCTGCAGCTGCACTCACCAGTATCCCAGCGCGGCGATGAGCACGCATCGCGGGAAGTGCTTGAGCGCGAGCACCGCGCCGACCGCCGCCGTCGACGCCTCCTGGTACTCGCTGCTGAAGAATATCATCAGCACGCCCACCACCTGACAACCACCATACAAACACATATTCTATCACACAAACATATACTGTCCAGAAAATATCAGCCAGATAGCGAGTAAGCACGGGATAAGATTGCCACAGGACCGAGAGTGACGTAACAAAGGAGGTTGTGCTCAGCGTATTAGGCAGATACGGCCTTAATACATAAGAGATAGGTTTGAAATTCCATCTATTTATTTTTTTATTATTGAGAAATTTATTTTCATGGCGACACGTGTGAGCTTAGACTGGATATGAATGACACCTTTCGAATCATTTGATCAGTAACAATATTAGTCATAACTCATAAGTCATTTATTTATAACATGTCATTATTTATTTAAATTAAATTAAATTGATACACTAGGTGTGTTAACATACATATATTCTTATTGTGGTAACTCATAAAAATCTTGGATATCATAAAAAGAGTGGGTTATTTTAATTTTCTTAAAACAGTTGAGTTACTACCAGCGCATTTAACATTTACTGGTAGTTTGTTAAATACTTTTGGCCCCACGTGAGAGATGATTTTCAAAAAATTCAAAATTCTATTTTTTTTAATTCAGACCATGTCCATAGTGTTAGTATACAATTGCTTATCCTAAGTTAGTCAGGTGCCTAAATCTAATATTATACCTACACAGAGCCTCTCATGTGCACCGAGTCCCAGTGCATCCACACAGCGCAGGCAGGAGACTCCAGCACCAGACCGCACGAGGCTGTTGGAGCTGTCACGCACGCGGCGCATCAGGGAGGCGGTTCTCTTACGTATTATTGCACTGAAGCCATCAGTACGTGCCTCCGCAAACATACCTGATGCGCTAAAAAAGCGGGGCAGCCCCAACAGCATCCTGAACCCGTTATTATATTGGACGCGCAGGGCATTGAACGCCTTCTTAGTATAATTTGTCCACAGGCTGCTCGTGTAAAAGGTCTGACAAAATGCCTTAAACAGCGTTATTTTGACATTCCAATCACAACGCGCAAACCTGCGGGACAACATATTACACCGTACGGCCAATGCCCTGCGCTCCCTTTCTATGTCCGCGTCATCTTGGAGATTGTCGGTCACCCAATGTCCAAGGTACTTAAAGCGTGTCACTCTTCGGACAGGAGCTCCACACACAAGAAAATGGGAGGAAGTGACTTAAAGGTCTTGTTACCTGCTTTAAATACAAGCAGCTCGCTCTTACTGGTGTTATACCTCAGACCATGGATGACCGCGTACTCTTCACACACCCTCAATAGCTTAACGAGCGCACTGGTCGACGGGCACAGCAGCACCATATCGTCCGCATAGCTGATATTTTTACTTGACTTGGTCAGTCGAGTGGTTTGTGTAAGGAGCTGGTACTGTCTTGTGCGAGTTTCTTTGACGAATTTAGCAACATCATATATGTACCTACTGCGAGGGCAGGGTGAGTATATTGTTATCTCTAAAGAGATTTTGAGCTGAAGTGCGTGGAGGGACAAATGCGATAATACGTACGACACGCTTTTGTAGTATGAATACCCCTTTCAGACCCGAAAAACAAGACTTTGCCAACGTAAAATGAAGTATATTGGCATATGTTTTTGATTTGACAATTGTGTCGCTTAAATTCAAACTCGGATAAATCCATTCGACCCTATCAGCAAATATCTACCTTATCACCTTTTCTTAATAGCAAAATCGCATGATTTGACAGATGGATTTACCTGTGTTTGAAATTAAGCGGCTCAATTAAATGTAATCTACCCGCACAATCGTATTAGCCGGGTCCGAAAGGGCTAACCGTTGCCACTCCGCAGCCGTACCCCACAATTCGAGACCATAGTTCATAACTGAGTGGAATAGTGAATAGTAGCATGATCTGAGTTGTTTTTGGGGTAAAACGTGTGCCAATCTGCTTAGAGCAAGCTTAGAGCGAAGCATGCGCTAGGGTAAATAACTTTATCACCAGATTTATTACAAAGGTATATTTATATTCAATAACAACATTTACATCTTCTTTAAAAATAAAAATAAAATAATTACTAAATAGTGGGTGTCAGGGATTGTAACCGGTTACAAATTTACCGGTTACAGAACCGGTTAATTGATTAGGTTCCGTTCGAACTATTTGATTTGGGAGCCTTATTTCGGAGCGCTCTCTAACCGTTCACTCCGTGCTGCGAAACGGGATCAATGACCGCCGCTTCGTTGCGGGGCGCTGCGTAGGTACCTAGCTACAGTGTAGCTACCTACTCTGTTTATTCGATGAATTCGTTCGTGTTCCGCCGATGCTGACGCCCTAGTTTTCTGCTCGCCGCTCCTACTTTCGACGATAAAAATATTGAAATAAAATTTTCACACCTCTCATTCAGAAAAGTAAGTTTTGGTCCCCGAAGCAAAATGCAACTTTTAGACCAATCAAATTAGCTTACCCTGGACATAATTCGTAAACTCGTTGTTTTTATTGTTTTATCGGATTTTACTATTCAGTATCAAATATTAATGAAATATATTAAGTAAAAAATCCGCGATCGTAACCGTAGTTAAAAAAAACACGAGTTAACGTACACTACCTAACTTTTTCCTAAAAGTAAAAAAGGTAACCAAGTACCTTGTTAGTATAACTTTGAGTGCATTCAAATTCGATCACTTAATAGCAAAATTAAACTGATATCAAATTCGCTTATACGTTTTTTTTCACAGTTTTCCTCTGATCTCATTATCTAGACAAGCCAAAATGGTAACTATGATGTTTTTATCTGTTTAAGGTATATTGCGTCTTTTTAGACATTTAAGACAATAATTAAACATTTATTTTTAACGTTTTAATAATAATGTATTTCTCAGTAATTATAAATAGTAACTATGAATTTTTTGTTTACTAATAGCCTTTTGTGTACGATAATCATGTTTTCATCAAAATTAAGCATGTTAATTTCACGCTTAAGAAATTGAACATTTAATTGAAAATACTCGCGACCTTGTCGTGGAGACAGATGCATGCGGTGGGTGCGAGGCGGGGAGAGAGTGGGGCGCCAGCGGGCGAGCGCACGGCGAACCCGTCTTAACGAGTTTATTTCAATTACGTGTTTTGCACCGACCGCGCCGTGTACAAATAAAACAAATATAACGGAATATCCTAATTGTAGGATTTTTAGCTCTAATGAAAAATCACAGTTTGTCCCTTACGCCCTTTGAAAACTCTGGTCCAAAGGGCGTAAGGAACGATTGATTTGCTTTTATCATCGAAAACATAAGTAAACTCTTAACTGTTAAGTAAATGAAAGAGATGATGCCATGATCGTGGTTAGCATAAAAAAAAACCGGTCAAGTGCGAGTCAGACTCGCACACCGAGGGTTCCGGACCACCCCGTACAATATAAACAGGTCCACTATAAACTGACACTCACTAAGTATGTATTTACATACTTAGTGCGTGTCAGTTTATACTGGACATCAAATGTTCAGTGATGTAACTAAAAATTTACGGTTTTCACAATTTTTCCTTTATTTGTGCTATAAATACTTCGTACCAAATTTCAAGATTCAGAGTTCACGGGATATGGGCATGGGCATTTCGTCCCTTACGCCCTTTGAGCCTACGGTAGTCGATATCCTTATTGGCAAAATTGAGCCGACACAGTTGGCCAGAACGCCAAAAAAAAAAGAGAAGATATGCTTATCCACCCAGAGATGGGATAAATTTATTCGAATACGAATAACGTTTAAGAATAAAAAGGATTATTCGCGAATGACGAATAAATATTTCGAATAATTATTCGCCAATATTTATTCGCGAATAACTTCTTCATTCGCATAATCATTCGTAATGCTTTTCGGGAATAATATTTTGAACGAATATTATAGGAATGCTTTTTAATGGAATATATCTCAAAAACGTAATAATTTCCTACAGACAGAACAGTGATACCTAGTTTCTAAATTTCAAGTTTCTGAGTTCACGGGAAGTAGGTTTTGATTCCCTTGCGGGTTTCGAAAATTGCGGAAATTTGCGGCATAAACGGCTGCATCTTTTGATTGTGTTGGCTTAGAAGTTTGATTTTTTCACAGCTCCAAGAGACAGTAAACCTGAGTATTTGATATAAATTTCAGCTTAATTCATTTATTTGTTGCAGTATGGGTCTTACAAGATGTTACATATAAATACAGTTCCAGCATAACCCTGTTAGGGCACAGCAACATTAATATAAAAAATATTAATTCTAAAATAATGCATGCACACACTATGCACGGGAATTCAAACTTTAAATGATTGATACCTCCACGCGTTCCTGAGAAAAAGGGTATTAACAGACGGACGGACGGACAACAAAGTGACACAGATCAGAATATAACATGATTAAGTACATACAATGTACAATTACAGGTATATAGTTGAACAATCTTACATGCGTAATCGCCTCTAATAACATACATTGATCCAATTACAAACAGTGGCTTTCCATAAATTACGTCATTTCAAAACTGGGGGGGGGGGGGGTGTCTATTGGATGACGGTAGTCATTTTATGAGGCGGGTAGTGTCCATTTAGGAATTAACAGGATGATGATTGGAGGGGGGGTCAAGAATTGACAAAAAACAACCGGCCAAGTCCTGAGTCATGGATGTTTTCTGTGTATTTAAGTATTTATTTATCTATATAAGTATGTTTATCGTTCGTCTAGTACCCATAATACAAGCTTTGCTTAGTTTGGGACTAAGCCGATTTGTGTAAGATTGTAAAAGAAAAAAAAACTGGTTTTTAGTATTTGTTGTTATAGCGGCAACAGAAATACATCATCTGTGAAAATTTCAGCTGTCAAACTATCACTGTTGTTGAGACACAGCCTGGTGACAGACAGGCAGACAGACAGACTGACAGACAGACTGACAGACTGACAGACAGACAGACAGACGGACAGCGGAGTCTTAGTAATAGTGTCCCGTTTTACTCCTTGAGTACGGAACCCTAAAAAAACAATGGTTCAGTTTCAATTGTTTTTTCGAGTTGTTGAGTCGCCGCTGAAGATGGAATTGTCCCGTAAAAAAATATTACGACGTTCAAAGTGGATTAACACAAAAACAATGTGGAGACCGGATGATTGCTGCTTTTAGTAATGAAACACCTTCAAAGACGACAATATACAGGTGGTATTCAGAATTTCAACGTGGCCGAGTATCCCTCACGGACGACGCGCGTGAAGGTCGACCAAAATCGGCAGTTACGCAAGAAAACGTCCACCTTGTGAGTCAGCTGATAAAAGAAGCCAGGCATGTGACATATCGGGAAATTCAGGAGTCTTTGCGGATTGGAATGAGTCAGATACAAATTATTTTACAGGAAGAATTAGGCGTGCGAAAGTTGTTTTCCCGTTGGATCCCGCACTTATTGTCTGACGAGCAGAAAACGTTGAATAAATTCAACGGAGGAAGGTCAAATGCAGTTTTTAGTGTCGTATCAGGTGACGAGTCGTAGATATACGCATATGAGCCTGAAACTAAAAACCAATCTCGAGTATGGGTTAACGAAGACGAGCTTCAAGCCAACAATAGTAATTCGCTCTCGCAGCAAGGCCAAGAAGATGGTGGCTATGTTTGTCTCCAAATCGGGTCACGTGGCTACTATTCCACTTGAAGATCGTAGAACGGTCAAAGCCGATTGGTATACAAGTATTTGTTTGCCGATTGTCTTTGCTGAACTTAGGAAAAAAGGCCTAGTCGCCGCATCATCGTTCACCACGACAATGCCAGCCTTCACACCGCTCGGAAAACAAATGAGTACCTAGAAGGTGAAAAAGTCGAACTACTGGACCATCCTCCATACAGCCCTGACCTAAGTCCCAACGACTTTTTCACATTCCCCAAAATCAAGGATAAGTTGCGTGGTGGGCGCGGTGTTTCATCGGCCGGCAGAAGCAGTGGAGGCTTTTAAAATGTTTAACGACTGGTTTGAACGCATGGAAAAGTGCATACAATATAAAAGAGAATACTTTGAAAAACAATAAAAATACTTAAACCAATGTAACTGCATATTTTTTTATATTCCCGAAACTTTCAGTTTGACCCTCGTAGTGACCCTGCCTGCGTAGCCGGAGGTCCCGGGTTCGAATCCCGGTAAGGGCATTTATTTGTGTGATGAGCTCAAATATGTGCTCCTGAGTTATGGATGTTTTCTATGTATTTATGTATTTATTTATCTACATATATAAATATGTTTATCGTCGTCTAGTACCCATAGTAGTTTGCTTAGTTTGGGACTAGATCGATTTTTGTAAGATAAGAGAAAAGAAAAAAAAAGAAAATAAAAAATCTGTTTTTTAGTATTTGTTGTTATAGCGGCAACAGAAATACATCACCTGTGAAAATTTCAACTGTCTACCTATCACGGTTCGTGAGATACAGCCTGGTGACAGACGGACAGACAGACAGACAGACTGACGGACAGCGGAATCTTAGTAATAGGGTCCCGTTTTACTCTTTGAGTACGGAACCCTAAAAACGATGACGTAATATATGGACAAGCCCACACACATGAAATATTGAAACAAACCTGTTAAATGCCCCATGAAGCGACACATTTAACTCACAAAAATATTGTTAATTAGTAGAAAAGGGTATTAATACTTGAAAATAGGTACACTTGTAGTGATCATGTTAAATTCGTGTATGTGTTACAACGAGCAACCGCATCCTTAAATATTATTCGTGGATTTATTGGAATGAAATGAGAATAAATCATTCGTCATTCGAAAGTGTAGACGAATAAATTATTCGCGAATAAATGTTTATTCGAATAATTGTTCGAATAAGAATCATTCCAACAATGCCCCTTTCTGCACCCACACAAGTAACATATTTTATTTAAATAATTCTATACAGAAGACTGAGCGCTTATAAATAGGTAATCGACATTCCACGACAATTATGTCTCATGCTGAACAATTTAGTTATTATCGATCTAATGAACACAATATTTCAATAAATCTCCACCATAGCCGAACCGTGGTAAACGCCACGTTCGTCTTTATAAATGTTTGACAATCATTGACCTATCCAAAATAAATGAAGGCCGAAACGCATTGAAAGCGGTGGCGAAGCGGCGGCGCGGCGCAGTGTAGAGGTGGTACCGGCTGTAATGTTCGATCTAATAAAGCCGGGAAAAAGCGTTCGGATCCTTTCATATTAGCTCGAACATTACAAGTACCGCCTCCGCGCCACCCCGCGCCGCTTCGCCACCGCTGTCAGTGCGTTTCGGCCTTGAATGCCTGCGACTCGCGACAGCACGGTCGGTAGTTGAGACGTAAAGCAATGACGGCCTTATTCTGCAAGAGATAAGGTTCATATTAAAACTTTAGTACGAAAAAATATGAATTAATTAATAATCGTGGATATTTTTTGTTTAGTTTGTTTCTTATAGTACTAATAATATGTTGACAGCATAAATCAAACACTTTCCAAGTAGTTACGTATTTTGGTTTTCCAAAAACTAACAATATTTGTGATTTTAGAAGTCCGCAAAGAGAATCTGTTTAATTTTTAATAATTTATCAACACACATAATATACTATTCAGAATAATTTGTTAAATTGCAGTTATCTATAATTTCTGGTAAGATAATCCAGAAAATGTGTAACTTACTGAACTTTCTTTATTATTGATAGTCCCGGTTGATTAATTAGATTAATTTTGATTTCTTTAACTGGAATGCAAGCGTCATATCATAATAGAGGCACTTTTACAAAGTTACATATTATGCTGCACTTATGAAATCAGAATTTGTTAAAAATTTAGATTTTTGGTTTTTTTACAATGACGCGGAACCCTAAAATGTTTAATTATTTTTATTTTAACTATAACTAACAATAATATACATCATAGAAAAAGAAAATTACAGTTATCGAATTATGTCCGGGTTTAGCTAATTTGATTGGTCTATTTTCTGTTCAAGCTACTTTTTTTAATTTATTCATTGGCTTGTAGCATTTGCTCGTACGCGATGTGCCAATAGAATCTTAATAAAATAATCGACTTAATAAGTAATTTTTTGTTTGTTTTTTTTTGTTCTTTTTGTTTGTTTTTTCTTGTTTTGTTTTGTTCTTTTTTTAGTTTTGTTTGTTTTTTTTTTGTTTGGATTGTTTTTTTGTTTCGTTTTTCTTGTTTTTTTGTTATTTTTTGTATTTTTGTTGTTTTTTTTGTTTCGTTTGTTCGCTGTTTTTAGGATTTTTGTTTTTTGTTGTTTTTTTTTTATTTTTGTTCGTGTTTTTTTTTTAGTTATGTTTCATTTTTAGTTTTTTTTTGTTTGTTTTTTTATTTCGTTTGTTTGTTCGTTTTTAAGTTTGTTTTTTTGTTCATTTTGCTTTTTTTTTTTTTGTTTTGTTTGTTATTTTTTTGCTGTTTTTGTTTTGTTTTTTTTGCAAAGTATTTCCTCATAGTCGGTGTGAAAAGTTACATGTGTCACTCAGGAGCAAAATTATTTTCGTCTTGGGCGTTAACACTTGAATCCCTCAACACGCTCAGGATTCAATACACCGCCCTCGCAGTAAATATACTATTTTGCTCCCTTGTGACACAAATTACTATTGTACAGTGTACAGCGTAAACACCTACTCAAAATGGGCAGAACAAAGAGGAACTACATCTACCAATTTTATGATTATGATATAAATTAGCACACATCAAAATGCCTAGTTGAAGGTTGTTGAACCAAAATAAAGGTAGGCAGGTAACTAACTTATGCTTTTTTACAAAGTGACTTCAAAGGTTTAGGTAGGTGCCTATAGATAAAAACAAACGAAATGCCCCTTTTGTATGTTGTATGTAATGTATGTATCTAAGTATAACCTAGTTGAGACTGTTCGCAACCATCGGCATAGTTGTTATTTTCTAAGCCGTCCGTTCCGCACTAAAGAACGCCGCACTGCAGAACGGACGGCTTAGAAAATAACAACTATATTCGATATTTGAATATTTTTCCATACATTACCTACATGTAATGTGCGTTATGTAGGTATATGATTTTGATTAGTAATAGTAAGTGATTATATTATAGTTATTTGTACACAAGTGAGCTAAATCGTATATTTACGGCGAGGGCGGTGTATTGAATCCTGAGCGTAGTGAGGGATTCAAGTGTTAACGCCCAAGACGAAAATAATTTTGCTCCTGAGAAACACGTTACTTTTCACAACAACTATGAGGAAACATTTGCAAAAAAACAAAAAAAAAACAACAAAAAATAACAAAAAAATGAACAAAATAAAAGAAAAAATAACAAAAACAAAAAAACTAAAAAAAAACAAACCAAAAGGAACAAAAAAAAAAAAAAACAAAAAAAAACAAAACAACAAAAAAAAAAAGAACAAAAAAAACGAAAAAACGAAAAAAAAAAGAAAAAACAAAAAAAAAATACAACGCATACAAAAAAAACAGAAAAACAAAAACGAACAAAAATACAAAAAAGTAAAAAAAACAGCAAAAAAACCAAAACAAAAACAACAAAAACAAAAAACAACAACAACAAAAAATAACAAAAAAAAACGAAACTAAAAAGCGAAACAAAAAACAAACGAAACTAAAATACAAAAAACGAAAGAAAAACAAAAATACAAAAAAAAAAAGGCAAAAAATTTAAACAAAATCAAGCAACAAGAAAAAACAAAAACAAAAAACCAAAAAAAAACGAACAAAACAAAAAACTTAAAGAAAAACAAAAAAACAAGTACATTGCACGTAGAATCGATGGCCGTTGGGCGGAAAGGTTCTCGAGTGGCGACCACGTACCGGAAGGCGCGGCGTGGGTAGGGAGTCCGCTGGATGCGGGTGGCGCAGGACCGGTCATTTTGGCACTCTTTGGGGGAGGCCTATGTCCAGCAGTGGACGTCTTTCGGCTGATACGAGTATGATGATGATGATATATATATACGTTTGTCGATTACGATGAAATTACAATCGATTATTTTATCAAGATTCTATTGGCACATTGCGTAAATGCTACAAGCCAATGAATAAATTAAAAAAGTAGCTTGAACAGAAAAGTAGCATTTTGCTCCCTCTCGTCGGGGACCAAAACTTACTTTTCTGAATGAGAGGTGTGAAAAAATATATAACTCATTATATTTTTTTGGTCCCTACTTACGTCACAGGTAGCTAATGGCTCACTAATTCTTTGGATAAGTACCTACCTACCTACTACCTATGCACGTTAGGTTTGCGATAGGGCATTTTACCATTTTGTCGAACAAATTGGTGTGAAGCCCCTGCTAGACGGTCGCCAACACGCCCCTCCGACCGGGTGACCTTGGTCCGCACCGACCGTGTAGACAGTAGTTCGGAGCTAAATTTCTTAAGCCCCTGATAGACGGTCGCCAACACGCCCCTACGACCGGGCGACCTTGGTCCGCACCGACCGTGTAGACAGTTGTTTGGAGCTAAATTTCTTAAGCCCCTGATAGATGGTCGCCAACATGCCCCTCCGACCGGGCGACCTTGGTCCGCACCGACCGTGTAGACAGTTGTTTGGAGCTAAATTTCTTAAGCCCCTGATAGACGGTCGCCAACATGCCCCTCCGACCGGGCGACCTTGGTCCGCACCGACCGTGTAGACAGTTGTTTGGAGCTAAATTTCTTAAGCCCCTGATAGACGGTCGCCAACACGCTCCTTCGACCGGGCGACCTTGGTCCGCACCGACCGTGTAGACAGTTGTTTGGAGCTAAATTTCTTAAGCCCCTGATAGACGGTCACCAACACGCCCCTCCGACCGGGCGACCTTGTTCCGCACCAACCGTGTAGACAGTTGTTTGGAGCTAAATTTCATACTACAGCGGTCGGTGCCGACCAAGGTCACTCGGTCGGAGTGGCGTGTTGGCGACCGTCTAGCAGGGGCTTAAGTACTTATACAATGTTTCGCGAATCATACTTGATGTTTTATGTAAGTCCTTACCTACCAGTGGCGGCGCGTGAAAATTTCCGATGGGCAACCCGGAACAAAATAAGTTATGAATGAGTTAAGAGTTTTTAACTATAGGCTTGCCTAAAAATAAATTTTAGGAAGGCTGGTGGGAATCGGCTTGGACGGGCGCTCCGCCACTATTACTTACTACAGTACAATGTCAATATATGAACAGTATAAATACTTAGGTAAATTTGGGTACTTACTTAGTAAAATCGAATCTAATACTAATAATTTAAATGCATGCACCAAATGTTTATATTAGCCCAATGGTTGAATGGTAGAGAATGCCTTATGGCATTAAGTCCGCCATTTACTTTTTTTATATTGGGCAATAAAGTATAAATAAATAGTAATAATACTCAACCGTCTATATATATAGCCAACTAATCCTGAGGCTCTAGTATAAGTTTTATCGATACAATACGTTTTCGAACGTGTTTGCGTTTAGTTTCAATTTGTATGGCAACGCGAATAGCGCCTCTGGTGGTAACTATTAGGAACTACGCGTTGCCATACAATTTGAAACTAAACTCAAACGCGTTCGAAAACGTATATGTAGCGATAAAACTTATACTAGAGCTACTGTATAAGCTTGCGACTCTAGCGAGCCAGCGAGCGGTCGTTCACCCGTACACGGAGAGAGCGCTCTCTAACCGGTAAATGGTACTTCGTTCCCTGTTTGCGCTCCGACATACGCTCCGGGGAGAGCGGTGTTCTTGCGAGCGTAACCTTTATTATGGGTTAGGCTCTCAAAATCTGGCTCTAACCGCTACGGCAAAATTAACCGGGTTACAATCCCTGGTGGGTGTAGACTCAAAATTTATTATTAGTTAAGAAGAAAGAAGGCAAAAAAATATGCCTGATGACGAAAATCCCATTCAAATATCACAAAAAATTACGAAGCTACAACCATTTTAATGTTGCTTGCTAGATAGAGAAAACACTAGGGGATCGTGGTAAATGACAATCGTTTCATATGAAGGTGCGTTTTGCGGAAAAGGGACAGAACATACCCCCTCTTAAAACTTTGGACACTTATAACTTTGTGATTAACTGATTATTTAACCTCTTGCGTTGTTTTTTTCTCCATTCGACTTCATTTCATATTCATATTCATATTCATATATATTTATTGCAAAACCATGGTTACATAAGGTGGTAGAAATCTTAAGTGCTAAGTACATGGGAACCCTGTAAGGGCGTATTTTTAATACTTTTTCGAGAAAATGCAACATTATTGATTTATTTTATTAAGTGTCTACACCCCTATTCCAGGCTGCGAAATTACAAGCCCAATCGTGACACGGGCATTGGAGGGCACGCGCGCGCGCCCGTCGGCTTCGCGCGGTCGGCGGTCGGTGCGTCCGGCGGAGGGCGCGGAGGGCTCGGAGGGCGCGGAGGGCTCGCGATGGCGCGCGTGAACGGAATGAATGAGTGAACGCGGTCGCGGGGAGAGTGAATGATTTAATAGTGGTGTTGGCGCGCAATATAACCCCTACAAAATGTAATATTTTTATATAGGTAGGTATTCTAAAATAATTCTTACCGATAATAGAAAATACCTCCATGAGACAAGTTTTTTTTAATATGCTGTTATTATAATACCAGCTTTTAACAGCGCAATACGGCATTTTCCTATAAAAAACAAATATTTACTCATTTCATACGCTGTATCTGTGCGAAAAGTAAGCGTATTTAAGCTCTAATGTTTGGCGACACGGGAACGCCCACTCACCACTTCCAAATTTCCAATGGATTCTTTATTTCGTGGGGGGACTCTGTTTGGAGCTAGGATTTAGTAAGGACTCTGCTGCTTTTGCCCCCCTCGGGTCTGCTACAGGAGTTGTATGAAATTGTGTAAGTAGGTCATACTAATTACCACAAAGACGGGGTTTGATTTTTTTAGTTCTTTGTTGGTATCTTTTTGACATACTTACTAAAAATCTAGTTAATTGTGCAAAACGCGTTTTTTTGACAGTCAATTTTTTTATTTTATTTTACAATTCTTGTGTGGTATCAAATAACAGGAAATTACATGGTAACTAAAAAAAGTTATAACATTGATTTTTGAAAATAAAAATAAATAACAAAATTTTGGAAGAAAAAATGAATGCTTCAAAATCATAATTTTAACTAAGCGTTTAGTAATACAAATTAAATATAAATTTCACCCATGTAAACTACACAAGAGAAAATCTAAATCTAATAATCTTCGGTTTCTTCTAAATCAGTTTCTTTTTGGGCACTATTGGTGCAATCGCTACCAAAACAGTTAAAACCTAATTTAGTACATTCCACACCATAACATCGACACGTACATCTGCCACTACTACTTACATGGCTCATTTGTATCCGTTTTGTATGTGCAAAGCCAGCAGGGCTCAACTGACATGTTATGGGCTGCCGTCGGTTTCCTACTTTTATCAAACCCCACTCCGTAGAGTCCAAACCGCAATATTGGTGTTCATAGTTTTCCAACAAAGACATTGTAAATGTACGCGGAGAAGATGATGAACAGCAGCATCTTCTGTAGGCGGCAATCTTGCAATATTAAATTCAGCTTCGGCCGTAGTGATTATTTTATGGTCCACGCGACGAGGTTCTGGCTGCGGGGGTCCGCGGGCGGCCCCACGCGGTAGCACACCACGAACGTGGACTGACCTGCAAGGTCCACGCGACGAGGTTCTGGCTGCGGGGGTCCGCGGGCGGCCCCACGCGGTAGCACACCACGAACGTGGACTGACCTGCAAGGTCCACGCGACGAGGTTCTGGCTGCGGGGGTCCGCGGGCGGCCCCACGCGGTAGCACACCACGAACGTGGACTGACCTGCAAAGTCCACACGACGAGGTTCTGGCTGCGGGGGTCCGCGGGCGGCCCCACGCGGTAGCACACCACGAACGTGGACTGACCTGCAAGGTCCACGCGACGAGGTTCTGGCTGCGGGGGTCCGCGGGCGGCCCCACGCGGTAGCACACCACGAACGTGGACTGACCTGCAAAGTCCACGCGACGAGGTTCTGGCTGCGGGGGTCCGCGGGCGGCCCCACGCGGTAGCACACCACGAACGTGGACTGACCTGCAAAGTCCACACGACGAGGTTCTGGCTGCGGGGGTCCGCGGGCGGCCCCACGCGGTAGCACACCACGAACGTGGACTGACCTGCAAAGTCCACACGACGAGGTTCTGGCTGCGGGGGTCCGCGGGCGGCCCCACGCGGTAGCACACCACGAACGTGGACTGACCTGCAAAGTCCACACGACGAGGTTCTGGCTGCGGGGGTCCGCGGGCGGCCCCACGCGGTAGCACACCACGAACGTGGACTGACCTGCAAAGTCCACGCGACGAGGTTCTGGCTGCGGGGGTCCGCGGGCGGCCCCACGCGGTAGCACACCACGAACGTGGACTGACCTGCAAAGTCCACACGACGAGGTTCTGGCTGCGGGGGTCCGCGGGCGGCCCCACGCGGTAGCACACCACGAACGTGGACTGACCTGCAAGGTCCACGCGACGAGGTTCTGGCTGCGGGGGTCCGCGGGCGGCCCCACGCGGTAGCACACCACGAACGTGGACTGACCTGCAAGGTCCACGCGACGAGGTTCTGGCTGCGGGGGTCCGCGGGCGGCCCCACGCGGTAGCACACCACGAACGTGGACTGACCTGCAAAGTCCACACGACGAGGTTCTGGCTGCGGGGGTCCGCGGGCGGCCCCACGCGGTAGCACACCACGAACGTGGACTGACCTGCAAAGTCCACACGACGAGGTTCTGGCTGCGGGGGTCCGCGGGCGGCCCCACGCGGTAGCACACCACGAACGTGGACTGACCTGCAAAGTCCACACGACGAGGTTCTGGCTGCGGGGGTCCGCGGGCGGCCCCACGCGGTAGCACACCACGAACGTGGACTGACCTGCAAAGTCCACACGACGAGGTTCTGGCTGCGGGGGTCCGCGGGCGGCCCCACGCGGTAGCACACCACGAACGTGGACTGACCTGCAAAGTCCACACGACGAGGTTCTGGCTGCGGGGGTCCGCGGGCGGCCCCACGCGGTAGCACACCACGAACGTGGACTGACCTGCAAAGTCCACACGACGAGGTTCTGGCTGCGGGGGTCCGCGGGCGGCCCCACGCGGTAGCACACCACGAACGTGGACTGACCTGCAAAGTCCACACGACGAGGTTCTGGCTGCGGGGGTCCGCGGGCGGCCCCACGCGGTAGCACACCACGAACGTGGACTGACCTGCAAAGTCCACACGACGAGGTTCTGGCTGCGGGGGTCCGCGGGCGGCCCCACGCGGTAGCACACCACGAACGTGGACTGACCTGCAAAGTCCACACGACGAGGTTCTGGCTGCGGGGGTCCGCGGGCGGCCCCACGCGGTAGCACACCACGAACGTGGACTGACCTGCAAGGTCCACGCGACGAGGTTCTGGCTGCGGGGGTCCGCGGGCGGCCCCACGCGGTAGCACACCACGAACGTGGACTGACCTGCAAGGTCCACGCGACGAGGTTCTGGCTGCGGGGGTCCGCGGGCGGCCCCACGCGGTAGCACACCACGAACGTGGACTGACCTGCAAAGTCCACGCGACGAGGTTCTGGCTGCGGGGGTCCGCGGGCGGCCCCACGCGGTAGCACACCACGAACGTGGACTGACCTGCAAAGTCCACACGACGAGGTTCTGGCTGCGGGGGTCCGCGGGCGGCCCCACGCGGTAGCACACCACGAACGTGGACTGACCTGCAAAGTCCACACGACGAGGTTCTGGCTGCGGGGGTCCGCGGGCGGCCCCACGCGGTAGCACACCACGAACGTGGACTGACCTGCAAAGTCCACACGACGAGGTTCTGGCTGCGGGGGTCCGCGGGCGGCCCCACGCGGTAGCACACCACGAACGTGGACTGACCTGCAAAGTCCACACGACGAGGTTCTGGCTGCGGGGGTCCGCGGGCGGCCCCACGCGGTAGCACACCACGAACGTGGACTGACCTGCAAAGTCCACACGACGAGGTTCTGGCTGCGGGGGTCCGCGGGCGGCCCCACGCGGTAGCACACCACGAACGTGGACTGACCTGCAAAGTCCACACGACGAGGTTCTGGCTGCGGGGGTCCGCGGGCGGCCCCACGCGGTAGCACACCACGAACGTGGACTGACCTGCAAAGTCCACACGACGAGGTTCTGGCTGCGGGGGTCCGCGGGCGGCCCCACGCGGTAGCACACCACGAACGTGGACTGACCTGCAAAGTCCACACGACGAGGTTCTGGCTGCGGGGGTCCGCGGGCGGCCCCACGCGGTAGCACACCACGAACGTGGACTGACCTGCAAAGTCCACACGACGAGGTTCTGGCTGCGGGGGTCCGCGGGCGGCCCCACGCGGTAGCACACCACGAACGTGGACTGACCTGCAAAGTCCACACGACGAGGTTCTGGCTGCGGGGGTCCGCGGGCGGCCCCACGCGGTAGCACACCACGAACGTGGACTGACCTGCAAGGTCCACGCGACGAGGTTCTGGCTGCGGGGGTCCGCGGGCGGCCCCACGCGGTAGCACACCACGAACGTGGACTGACCTGCAAGGTCCACGCGACGAGGTTCTGGCTGCGGGGGTCCGCGGGCGGCCCCACGCGGTAGCACACCACGAACGTGGACTGACCTGCAAAGTCCACGCGACGAGGTTCTGGCTGCGGGGGTCCGCGGGCGGCCCCACGCGGTAGCACACCACGAACGTGGACTGACCTGCAAAGTCCACACGACGAGGTTCTGGCTGCGGGGGTCCGCGGGCGGCCCCACGCGGTAGCACACCACGAACGTGGACTGACCTGCAAAGTCCACACGACGAGGTTCTGGCTGCGGGGGTCCGCGGGCGGCCCCACGCGGTAGCACACCACGAACGTGGACTGACCTGCAAAGTCCACACGACGAGGTTCTGGCTGCGGGGGTCCGCGGGCGGCCCCACGCGGTAGCACACCACGAACGTGGACTGACCTGCAAAGTCCACACGACGAGGTTCTGGCTGCGGGGGTCCGCGGGCGGCCCCACGCGGTAGCACACCACGAACGTGGACTGACCTGCAAAGTCCACACGACGAGGTTCTGGCTGCGGGGGTCCGCGGGCGGCCCCACGCGGTAGCACACCACGAACGTGGACTGACCTGCAAAGTCCACACGACGAGGTTCTGGCTGCGGGGGTCCGCGGGCGGCCCCACGCGGTAGCACACCACGAACGTGGACTGACCTGCAAAGTCCACACGACGAGGTTCTGGCTGCGGGGGTCCGCGGGCGGCCCCACGCGGTAGCACACCACGAACGTGGACTGACCTGCAAAGTCCACACGACGAGGTTCTGGCTGCGGGGGTCCGCGGGCGGCCCCACGCGGTAGCACACCACGAACGTGGACTGACCTGCAAAGTCCACACGACGAGGTTCTGGCTGCGGGGGTCCGCGGGCGGCCCCACGCGGTAGCACACCACGAACGTGGACTGACCTGCAAAGTCCACACGACGAGGTTCTGGCTGCGGGGGTCCGCGGGCGGCCCCACGCGGTAGCACACCACGAAGCTCGCGAAGCCTGCCACCAGCGTGTACCAGAACAGGTACGTCTGGTATGACAACACTATACCTGCCACCAAACAATTACATATCAAACAACCCAATTATCACTACGTTTATGTCTACAGTCGAACTCATAAGCAGCTGAACCCCCGAGTCGAGGTACCTTGTCACTCTCGCCCGTTTGACAACTTCGTATGGCAGTTTTCTTCACATAAAAAACGCTAGAACATAATTTCTTGTAGGTGTCAAACATCAATTAGTTCTTTCACTCGGTGTGACCAATGCCAGAAACACGCAAATAACGATGATTCAAATAAACAAATGTAACATACTGCGGATGTTCTCCCAGATCTGCTGGAAGATGTAGACGCCCACCGTCCAGCCGCCGATCAGCACGCCGTACGTCAACGTTTTCTGGAACATCACCACAATGTTACTAAATACATAACAGGAAGAAGTATAGTTCATGGAGAGGTCGGCTTTGATACGAAGAAAGTGAAGACCCTCAAATTTGATTTAGCTTACTTTAAACAACAGCATGTTATGGTGGAGCGGGACTTCCCGACACAGGTTTTTTTACCCACTAGGAAGCCCCAACCTTGTTGTCATTTTGTGGCTTGTTTTTTTTTCAAATATACCTAATATATATATTTTTTAATGGAGATGGACTGGACATATGATTATAATGCGATCAAATAAGGAAAAATTAACCAGAGAAGTCCCAGAGTGTTACCTACGCGAGCTAACGGCACAAGAAAAGAGGGAGCGGTAGACCAACCAAAGATCGGCAGACGACTTCCCAAAAAACATAAAAATCAGGAAGAGTGGCACAGTCTGGAGAGGCCTACGTCACGGACAGCTTGACTAAAACGTGAAATAATAAATGGCTTGTATTTAACGGATCACCAGATATAGTAAAATATAACGCCAAAGAAACACTTTCTACAGCCGTAAATAATAAATGATCACCAAAATTGAATCACCATTTTATTGTGAAATAATATTACCTATACTTTATTTGGTACCTAATACGCATACATTTTATGTCAATCATAGTGGGTTATTTTAGTTATTTAGGTAGAAATATTGCATTAATTTGCTCGCTAAGATTTGGTGATCATTTATTTGGTGTTCAAATACCATTTAATGAGTAGTCGTCAATTCGTCATGCAGTCGTTATTAAAACAGCTAGTGGTATTTGTAGAATGGTAGTTTTTTTTTTTGGTGTTCGGTATATTTTTTTTGGTAAGAGGGCTTAGGGTACCAACGTTTTTTTTTGTGATCATTATAATTGTTGGCCATAATTCATACAGGGTGGAAAGTTAAAACGGGGCAGTAAGGGCAGCTACTATATCCCTTGCCGCCACGCAAAAATGGCATTAGGATTTCATTCATAACTTTTTAAGTGATGACAATCTACATTCACAGATTTTTGAAAAAAAGTACAGTCAGCGAGAAAATCATCAATTTTGACGAACTTTTTTTAATGCCATTCGATCCCATTCCTATTAAGGATCAAAATACTCTTTAGGACCGACTAAGCTTTGACTACTAGAAGGCCCAGAAATCAAAGAAAACTTTTTCCATACAGTTAGTATGGGAATCCCAAAGTGCAAGTAGTCCTTTAGTTAGACGATCATCAAATTGTATGGAGACGGAGATAACTTCATTTAGATTAGAAATGAGAGAATTCATTCCTTTGTTAAAACAAAACTGGTTTAATTTAATGACGGTCAGCTTGATTCTGTAAAAGGTTTGTAAAAAGAATACTAACATTCGCATTCAGATTTTTTTTCGTAATTTAAAATTTTGTAAAGTAAGGGTTTTACAGCACCTGTCCGCTCGTGAGTACTGTCCACATAGTAACGTTTATGAATACGGGTGTAAATAAAGTTTCTCATAAGTGAAATGTATAACTTCTTAGAGAAAAATAAAGTTCTTTAAACCTAAATACGTTTTTTTTTTTTTAACAAAGGAATGAATTCTCTCATTTCTAATCTAAATGAAGTTATCTCCGTCTCCATCCAATTTGATGATCGTCTAACTAAAGGACTACTTGCACTTTGGGATTCCAATACTAACTGTATGGAAAAAGTTTTTTTTGATTTCTGGGCCTTCTAGTAGTCAAACCTTAGTCGGTCCCAAATAGTATTTTGATCCTTAAGGCGACGTGAGCTCCAAAAACTGATTTAAAAAAAATCGTAGCTCTTGTTTGGATTATAGTACGGCTGCTTTAAATTTAATCAGCTATTGGAATCCTAAGTTTTTGACTTTTGCTCGATAGAAAAAAATCACGAACAGTATAGGTCTAAAATACACTTTAAGAAATCATAACAAATTATGCACAACAACTAAACATATTAAATTTGGTTTTAAAAATCGGCAATGTCATGTTTGAGGGAAATCAGCTATTACTTTTTTATTTATTAAAACGCACAAAATTTTAAAATTAAAAAACATGATATCCGCGCTTCCAAACACGCACTTCCATCTTACTCACGCTTAATGCTCAGTGAGAGGGAGAGAAGACCACGAACCTACGTCCCCTTAATAGGAATGGGATCGAATGGCATTAAAAAAAATCGTCAAAATTGATGATTTTCTCGCTGACTGTACTTTTTTTCAAAAATCTGTGAATGAAGATTGTTATCGCTTAAATAAAATGGAGGTCGTTGTTGTTCTACGTCCGTAGGAATAACCCTAGAAACCCTACACGTGCCCTCTGGGTGGTGCTAAAAGAACAACAAACTCGGCAGCTGCACTGTTACTTCTGAACCTCGCAGCGCACACTGGAACTCTATCAGCGACATCAATATGTACCAGTGTGTAACCGCCATACGATAAATAAAAATAAATAAATCGCTTAAAAAGTTAGGAATGAAATCCTAATGACATTTTTGCGTAGCGGCAAGGGATCTAGTAGCTGCCCTTACTGCCCCGTTTTAACTTTCCACCCTGTATACATTCACAATAAGTTGAACGTATATTTTGTTCTTCGCTCACCCGTGGCAGCAGCCTGCTGAGGTAGTAGACGAGCACCATGAAGGAGGCGCCCACGCCGACGAGCACCCCGCACAGATAGAAGAACAGCGGGTTCCCGCCGAGCGCGCGCGACGAGAACACCAGCGCCGCGCCCAGCGCCATCAGCAGTGCGCGCCAGATGTCCACCCCTGCCGACCAACAACGCGCACAGATAGAAGAACAGCGGGTTCCCGCCGAGCGCGCGCGACGAGAACACCAGCGCCGCGCCCAGCGCCATCAGCAGTGCGCGCCAGATGTCCACCCCTGCCGACCAACAACGCGCACAGATAGAAGAACAGCGGGTTCCCGCCGAGCGCGCGCGACGAGAACACCAGCGCCGCGCCCAGCGCCATCAGCAGTGCGCGCCAGATGTCCACCCCTGCCGACCAACAACGCGCACAGATAGAAGAACAGCGGGTTCCCGCCGAGCGCGCGCGACGAGAACACCAGCGCCGCGCCCAGCGCCATCAGCAGTGCGCGCCAGATGTCCACCCCTGCCGACCAACAACGCGCACAGATAGAAGAACAGCGGGTTCCCGCCGAGCGCGCGCGACGAGAACACCAGCGCCGCGCCCAGCGCCATCAGCAGTGCGCGCCAGATGTCCACCCCTGCCGACCAACAACGCGCACAGATAGAAGAACAGCGGGTTCCCGCCGAGCGCGCGCGACGAGAACACCAGCGCCGCGCCCAGCGCCATCAGCAGTGCGCGCCAGATGTCCACCCCTGCCGACCAACAACGCGCACAGATAGAAGAACAGCGGGTTCCCGCCGAGCGCGCGCGACGAGAACACCAGCGCCGCGCCCAGCGCCATCAGCAGTGCGCGCCAGATGTCCACCCCTGCCGACCAACAACGCGCACAGATAGAAGAACAGCGGGTTCCCGCCGAGCGCGCGCGACGAGAACACCAGCGCCGCGCCCAGCGCCATCAGCAGTGCGCGCCAGATGTCCACCCCTGCCGACCAACAACGCGCACAGATAGAAGAACAGCGGGTTCCCGCCGAGCGCGCGCGACGAGAACACCAGCGCCGCGCCCAGCGCCATCAGCAGTGCGCGCCAGATGTCCACCCCTGCCGACCAACAACGCGCACAGATAGAAGAACAGCGGGTTCCCGCCGAGCGCGCGCGACGAGAACACCAGCGCCGCGCCCAGCGCCATCAGCAGTGCGCGCCAGATGTGTACTTACTAACTGTAGGTGCACTCACATTTATACCACTAATACTATTATCAGTATGCAGTAAGAGAATGGTCTTGCAACAGATGATACTCACGAATGATTTGCAGCTCAATACTGTGTCTGTGTTTGGTGTTGACGGCCATGCATGTGGTGTTGAACAGGTCTATGGCCACTGCCCGGTGCGTCCGGCGGTGGAACGGGCTCACCACCGTCCAGCCGTAGCTGTCCTCCGTGTACTCTTTGTACACCTCCTCTGGACTACTGCCCATGTATTGGCTGAATTCTTCATTTTTT
Source organism: Epinotia brunnichana (assembly GCA_963854355.1). Lineage (NCBI taxonomy): Eukaryota > Metazoa > Arthropoda > Insecta > Lepidoptera > Tortricidae > Epinotia > Epinotia brunnichana. Next base: position 147,312 of record OY977945.1, on the reverse strand, counting down.
ATCCTTATGTGGAACTGTTAGTAAATAATTAAGTAAAAAATGGGTCTTTTAAAAATTTGTTACCTTTATAAAACTGGTTTCAGAAAGTGAGTATTCAACAAATTATAATTTTCTAAATTACCTTAGCTGTTTGCCACAGGGCCAAGACGTTTTTAGACGTCCCCCGGTAACAGTAGATGTCTATATTCCGTTTAGTGGAGGAGATGTCTCGGTCGATGGTCTGTGCTCCGCTCAACCAGTGCACTGCGGGAAACATACATGCTTATATTATTGCATTATTGACTTCAGTGTCCTTTCAGGTGCACTTTTATATTTTTAATCAACCATAATAATAATAAATAAAGTGAACAAAAATGTTCATGCATTCATTTCCTATTTAAAGAGAAAAAGTTTAACTAAAACCAGGGGCGGTTCACTCTGTGATTTCGTCGCGCCGCTACAAGTACATGCGGCCGGCCACCAGCTGGCGGGCTATTAGTGATTGCCGCGCGCTGTTACGGGACGCACAAGGTTGCGCTTTGCATCGTCGTCATTCGTAAATATGCCTAAACCAAAAAAAGCTAAAAAACACTGTATCGCAACGAGCTATAAGAATCCTTTGCATCGCGTAGTTGGCTAAAAAACGTTAAAAATGTTACGTTTTAAAAAAAGATTCTCATAAGCTTTTAATAATAGGTATGTAGGTATGTAAGTACATTATTAACAAAAATATGTATTGCAATTCATATTTTTTCTGACGACGAGTAAGTACATACTTTGAAAATGGTTTCTTGCAAAGAAACGCTAATGATCGTTGTTAGGCCTGGGGACTTCTATAGTTAGAAAGTTGTTAGGCCTGGGGACTTCTATTGTAGGAGCCAGCTAGCTGCTACACTTGTTCTTATAGTTGTAGATAGTTAAAGGAGTGCGGAGAAAGATACTCAAGTTTTAACAAGTATATTGCACTAGAGATAAAAGTATAGATAGTAAATAATTGGTAATTCTTTCTCTTGATGTTCACGCTAGTTCGCGGTTTAGTTATGCACTGACTATATTTATGTCTAATACTTATTTATAAAATATCTGACGCACGACCCAAAGTGGGTCGCAAGTAAGCATTACGAAATGTACGGTGTTTAGACCGTACATATTGGCAACCCTTAAAGAGAGAATAAAAGAGAAAGAAAAACCATAACAAAAATAAAACAAGTAAAGTTAGTCAAATTCAAATGCAACGTTGTCGCCGGTTTCTTGACGACGGTGTTCCGCTTGGCCCGTCGAATGCTTGGGCTCCTCTCGTTGCTGCAGATCACTTGTTGGTGGAATGGTTTGCATTTCGATGTCTTCGTGTTCGTGATGACGTTTTACTGACTTGCGGGAGCATTGGTTCCGTGGCGTACGTTTCGTACAAAGTTTCGGGAAACGTCGCTTTACAGCCCAGACAGTGAAGAGGATGATAGCTATCGCTAATAACAGGTAGCTGATAGTATATTGGTGGATGTCGTGATTGGATACAGTTGATGGTAGCGCTTGTTCATGCTTTAGCTGTACAGTAAGTCTTCTTGCGATTTCTGCTTCTTCTGAATGCTCGAAAGTTGTGGGCGATATCTTGTAGGAAGTTAAGTTCACAATTCGGTTGACGGATGAGTTTATGACCGGTACGTTGATGTTGTAGTCAATTTTAATCTTGCTGTTAAACTGATTGTGAGTTGTGAGAATGAATTGTAAGGTGTGATGCTTGCAGAACACATCCTTGTGGTAAAGTTACGATCCCGGACGACGACATAGTATGAGCCGTGACCTCATTCTCACATATGGTTCTCAGTAAACAGGTGTCGCAGCAAATTGCAAGCCAAGTATTTACAGCGTGCAATTCTATCCACTTGTCCTTGCATGACGTACTCCTCACGTCACATGGTGTGACGTAGCGATGACCGAGTAGTTTGGCTTCGCACGGGACATTGTTATTGTTTAAGTTATAAACAGGCAGGTTCTTATTACAAACATAACTGTCTGATTTTTGTTGTATGCATTGGTTTAGTAGTTCTTCGGTTAACGAGACATAAATATTCTTCCTGAAGTTTACGCCGATGTACTTGGAAGTGGTTTTTACCATTATAGTTTCTGAGTTGTACTTGGTAGGTAAAGGTATGGCTTGATAAAATGCGAAGTCTTCGTCAGATATTAGTGGTATATGAATTTCAAATAGGAAGTAGCTGTCGGTTACTCGCGCTTTCACGTAAAGTAACTTGTAGAGGTCCTTAATATCCTCTTTTATGTTTTTTATTGGAAGAGAGAGCGTCCGAGGAAGTCTGCCGGAGATCGCACTTAATTGCTTGATTAGGTTGACCGGCGTGACGAGATGAACGTCGATGTGTCCCTTGTAAATATCCGTGAGGGTGTTGAACAACATTTCTTGAACACTTCTCAGGTTGTTTATTAGTAAATACGCCGCTAACGACGCAGAGTTGAAGTAGCTGGTTGCCATGACTATTTCCAATGTAGATGCGACTTTCGCAAAGTTAGCGTTAGTGTTGTTCATAAAATCGTCAATTACATTAAATTGGCGTTTAATGTTATCTTCTGACTTCTTCAGGAAGGTATTTTCCAGTTCCACAATTGAAGTTTGATTTCGAATAAGCTCGAGTATATGGTTTTCATTATTTTTCACGGCATTTATATCGTTCTGATACTTGTCTGCAAATCTCTGATCTAAGATGCCAAACAAGCCGTTAGCAGCGTAGCCTACTCCGTCGATGAGGCCACGTTTCTTCCTGTCAGACAAGTGCTTGTGGGGAGCCAGTAGCAATGAGTTGTAGTAGTTCAGTAAATCCATTTCGTGATATAATTGTTGCATTGTAGTTTGGCAGTAACGCGGGTCCGTTTTTTGGCATAAATCTTTGATTCCGTCTAGATAGTTTTCAACTCGATCAACGGTTTGCCAGTAGCTACTTAAGTTATAATACATAAGTAAAGTCCACTCGTCATGAATTATTTGTAACTTGCCCATGGTATCATAATAAACGGGGCGCTCGGGCTCAAAGGCCGTAATCTGAGCCACTGTAGTACTACTAGCGTGTGTCCCAGATATCATTCCACACATAATTGTGAGTGATGTGAATATTGCCATTAATGTTCGTTTTGCGATGTTGTTTTGATGTGCAGCTGATTTCTTCATGATCGATGTCGATTCCATGTTAGTTGGTTGCCTGATGTCTTCGTTTTCTATGGGTAGCGGCGATAGTTTGGTAATGGGGCGCTTGGTTATACCAGACTGAGTTTTTATAGTTGTTACTCTAACGTATCCGTCGGTACCGGGATGAGTTTCCAGCACGCGTCCCATTGCCCATTTTCCTGGTGGTAAGTTGTTGTCCTTTACTAGGACTATGTCTGTCGCCTTGTTTTATGTTTTTAGTTGGTTTGTTCCATTTACTTCTAGTTTGAAGCTGCGACAAATATTCATTCGACCAGTTTTTCCAGAAATGTTGCTGCATGTGTTCGATGAGCTGCCATCGGCGGCGCAAGTCTGTAGTGGTTGCCTCCTTGTAGTCAGCAAGTGGCAGTGATAGTCGTCCTTTGTTCGGTAAAATAACTGGTTTCTTCATTGTAGGGCATAAGTCGGACTTGTTGAAACGACCTCCAAGTCTAATAATTTGCTTGTCGTCCAAGAACAGGTGAAGCTTGAAAAGATTTGATTGTTTTGTGACCAGTTTTTTCTGAGTTAGTAGTTTATATTCTTGTTTGAAGTCAATACGCTGAGCATACTTAATTATAAGTTCATTTGCCTCGGCTAATTCGCTCGTAGTTAGGTATGCGGTGTCATGTTTTTTCTTGCTGAGTGCAGCTCTAAAGCGTAATATAGCCAGGCTGTGATTACGCGCGTCAATGAACTGTATTTATGTAACAATTCATTTGTCACATATTCATTTAGTTTTGTAACTGCCCTCGTTTGAGGATTATTTACAACACATATGTGAGTTGTAAATATGGGTAGATTGTTCCTGTGGTTTTCACTGCCAAATAATCTTATAAGTTCTGGACCATGCCACCAAAGCTTGAAGTTCGTGATTTTCTCTGGATAACATCCTCTAGAGGCGCTGTCCGTAGGGTTAATTTTAGCTGCAACTAGGGTCGTGCTAATTTCTCCTAGCTCGTTCGTAATTTTCGCACATACGACACAGGGATAGGCTTTCTCGCTCGCATAGCAAAAGTCAAAAAGTTGTATCATGTATTCTGAAGTACCGACCCATCGTTGTAGTTTCAAAGTTTTTACTTGCGTTAGTTCCATTTTAAATCTTGTCCAGCTCTCTTGACGGTCTTGAGGTAGTTCCCAAGAAAGTTCCGGCTGGAAGAGTAGTTTTGCTGTGATTGTCATTGGAGCCCAAAATCCTATAGGATCATATAGTTTCGAGATTTCAGAAAGTAGACCTCGTTCTGTTAGTAAACTATCTTTTTTCGAGTCTAAGTCCCAGTTAAACGTGGACGTGTCGTTGGCGGGATTTCGCGAGAGTCCGAGAGTTTTTGTAGTCTGTTCGTTTTTGAAATCGAAGACTCCGGTAGTTGACATTTGATCTTCTTTTAATTTTTGTAATAGGGCGGGATTGTTGGCGGACCATTTTCTTAAATTCATCCCTCCTCCCTTTAATAACTCGATGAGTGTAGTTTGGAATTCTTCGGCTGCGTGAAGTGAGTGATGCCCGCTAATTAGGTCATCAACATAGAATTCATTAATTAACGCGTTCGCTGCCGCAGGATTCTTATGGACGTCATCCATAGCTAGCTGTTTAAATGTTCCAAGCTTTTCTTCGTAGTCAGGATGGCAAGGAATCTGATCTATATATTTCCCATCCGGGGCTTGCTGCACAGTTTACTTGTATTGAGTTTCACAATGATTGTCCTGAGGTACGTCCGAGCTACCCTGCGTAATATCTTCAGTTTCCCGGAATTTCGTTATTTCATTAGGATTCAAAATAGTTATGTGACAGTTTAACGTTACCAGTTTTCCACTTAGAATCCACCCTAAGTGTGTTTGCTGGGCAATGGGGGATCCTTGATTACCTCTGAGGACTCCATCTAAAATTATCTTAGCGTAGACGTCCGCTCCGAGTAGCAAGTCGATTGAGCGTGACAAGTTGTAATCAGGATCGGCGAGATTTAAGTTTTCTAAGTGCGGCCAGTTCTTCCTCTCAAACGTAGTGTTAGGTAAATTATTAGTTATCTTACTCATTATCAATGCTTGAGTTTCAAATGTGAAATCCGAGTACGTTCTGTAGCACTATTATTCACAGGTAAGTTGATTGTATAGTTCGGAGAACAGAGAAACACTCAAGTCAATATATACACAGTTTACTTTGACTAAACACAATATGTACGCATTACAGTCATACACGGAAGGCACGATATAACACAAGCGTTAAGAATAAGTGGAGTAAAACATAAGAACGGAAAACACGGCAAGCTATAGCAAGAAGCGAATTAATACCGACACGTAAATAAGAAGAACGGATTTCTTTAACCAAGCGAGCGTGCGACTCGCGTCAGAGCATAGCGGACAATAGCGAGCAGCGGAGACGGCCGATGGCAGCCGAGCCACCTGCGCTCGCGCTGGTCCCGAACATTACCGACGGATGCCGGAGACTGCATTGCTAAGCGTTCGGCCAATGCATGTGCAATCTTCGCACGCTAAATAAGTGTGCGACTCTTGTCGCCACATAGGTCCCCCGCTGAGACCGTGACTACGGTCGATAGTAATCTGGGAAATGTACCCTTCTACCGCTCTTGGTGCGTCTTTCGGTAACCTCGGGTGAAGATGTAGGAGGCATTTCAGGGGCGAGGGGTATTTCAGTGGCATCGTTGACCGTGAAGGCAGGTTTCAACCGATCGATGGAGATGTTCATTGCCGTGCCTCGTACCAAGACCTTGAAATACTTCTCGCTCCGTTCCATTACTTTATAAGGTCCAGCGTACGGCGGTTCTAAAGGTCTTCGGACTCTATCCAAGCGCAGGAACACGTGAGAGCAGTCTGTTAGATTTTTAGGTAAGTAGAATGGAGTACTACGATGCCACTTAGCTGATTTTGGAGTAAGTTTCGACATGTACAACCGTAGGCGCGACGTGAAGCAGGTAAGGTCTTCAACTGTGTGGTTGGCTGACGGCGATAGGAACTGGCCAGGCAGACGAAGTGCCTCACCGTACACCAATTCAGCTGACGACGACTCGATGTCCTCTTTCCAGGAACTTCGGATACCCAATAAGACTAGCGGCAGGGCTTCGGTCCACTGTGAGTTATCGTGGCACATGATGGCGCTTTTCAGTTGTCTGTGGAGGCGTTCAATCATACCATTAGCAATAGGATGATAGGCGGTGGTGCGAAAGTGATGCGCACCGACCATAGTGGTAGTGACCACAGTTCCATCGTATCCATCGGATGTGAACGTAGGTTCCATCAATCGATTGCACCTTCAGTTGGACCGTAATTAAAAGTATCTCTGTGTCCTTAGCAGATAAATGATTTGAAGTTGGACGCATAGTTGAAGTAGTTGGTTGACCTGGTGAATATTTTTTGTTGTAGTTCGTTGACATATTGTTCTTCATTGGATTGTGCAAAAGTGTATGATGACGCATGTTGCATTCTTTGCAAGTTTTTGTTGACTTGCATTCACTATCGCCGTGGCTGTATAGACAGTTTTTGCAAACTTGCAGTCTAGTTATAGTTATGTTACGTTGGACCGGATCTAGGTCAATAAACTTCGGACATTGCATTAACACATGATTTCCATCGCACAACGTGCAATTTCCATACACAGTGTGATAACTTCTTGGCAATTCGGGCATGTAGTTAAATGATTTCGTTGCTGGATATTGTCTGTTAAAGGATGATTTGTTGAAAGTTGAATTTTTGGATGGCATCTGATAGTTGAACGTTGTTGTTGTTACTTCCTTCTTCTGATTTTTCATAGCTTCGTACGCCATAAATCTACTTTCCAGGAATGATAGAAAATCGCTCAAAATGGGTAGTTCTCTTGGATTTTGAAGCTCTTTCAAGTAATCGTTGTACGACGACGAATCAAGTTTTTGCGACATCATATGCACGATTATCGGATCCCATGTGGTTATCTCTATACCGATATTCGCAAGACCGTTGATACATTCCATTATGACGTCGTGCATCCTTTTGAAGCTGTGAGCATCTGGATGGTGGGAGAATGATAGGTTCAGCATGGCGTTTATGTATGAAGTAAACTGTAGGCGCTTGTTGTCATAACGCTGATTTAGAAGTTCCCAGCAAGAAGAATAGTTCTCGGCGCTTATAGTGAGATGTTGGACTAATCTTTCAGCCTCGCCTCGTAATTTAGTTTTCAAGTGTTGCATTTTCTGCGCCTTATTAATCGTAGGATTGTTGTGAATAGTTTCCAGGAAGAGATCTTTAAATGATATCCACTGACTATAGTTGCCTGTAAATTCCGGGATTTCCACCCTCGGTGCCGAATGTTGGTAATGAGCGACAGACCAAATCTTGCTGTTTAATCGTCGTTTTAGTTCGTCGTACTTATGTTCAATACTGACGAATAGGCCGTAGTAGTCTTCATTTGCCCCTTTAAGTACGGCGTCTAACTCCCAGTGAAGCTTTTCAATGGGTTCCCATTTTGACTTCAAAATACTGAGATGATCTTCCAATTCCCATTTCTGAGTAACTGTGTCATCAACTTTAGACATCGCTCGGTCGATAGCCTTAAAGTTGCGGTCTTGCTTGTTTAGTAGTTCTCGTAGTTTGACGTCATCATTCTGGACGTCTTCCGCGCAGTTAGTTAAGCTAAACTCCACCTTTTTCCCTTTGTCGGGCTGTTGAGAGCGTAACAGGTTCAAGATATCCTGCTTAGTTGCTTCGTACATGGCTTTAGTTTTGCCATAAACATCTTCGGTAAAGTAATCAATTGATTTATCTTCCAGTTCCCGCTCAAGTATATTATGACGGGTTTCAAAATCTTCCCATTGATCCGCAAGTGTTGTAAGCCTCTTGTTCAGGTATTCCTGAGTTTTTCTGGATCCGCTATCCTTCTTGTAGTTAGTACACAAGGTTTTTATATTCTCGAAGCTAACCTTTTGCTGCTCGAGAGTGCTCATGATGATTTATCTTTCTTGCGTCGATTTGTAGTTATTTAAAATACAGTTGATAGTTTGAAGTTAAAGTTACGTGCGACGTACCACACTTTCGTAGCTTTTGGTTGAAGATCGATGTTGACACAAGATGATACTTGAAGTTGTAGTTAGGAGAGTCTTGAAGTTGTAGTTAGTTGAGTTTTGTAGTTGTTAGAAGAGCCATGGAGTTGTAGTTAGTTGAGTCTTGAAGTTGTAGTTTGGAGAGTTTTGAAGTTGTAGTTAGTTGAGTCTTGCGGAGTTGTAGTTAGAAGAGTTTTGAAGTTGTAGTTAGTTGAGTCTTGCGGAGTTGTAGTTAGTTGAGTCTTGCGAAGTTGTAGTTAGTTGAGTTTGAAGTTGTAGTTAGAAGAGCCTTGGAGTTATAGTTAGTTGAGTCTTGAAGTTGTAGTTTGGAGAGTTTTGAAGTTGTAGTTAGTTGAGTCTTGCAGAGTTGTAGTTAGTTGAGTCTTGCGAAGTTGTAGTAAGTTGAGTTTGAAGTTGTAGTTAGAAGAGCCTTGGAGTTGTAGTAAGTTCAGTCTTGAAGTTGTAGTTTGGAGAGTTTTGAAGTTGTAGTTAGTTGAGTCTTGCGGAGTTGTAGTTAGTTGAGTTGAAGTTGTAGTTTAGTTAGTTGTTCCCCTCGATTTGAAGTTGTATAATCTGATGACTGCAGTATCCCGTTGGTTCGTGAGATTTCAGGTGAAACACTCGCTCACAGGTATCAATGCTTCTGCACTCTACGTGCGATATTATATGCCTTCTCAATTCACTGGTGGAACCCGCTTGTGGGAAGCCAGTAAACCGATTCACTATCGCAATAAAGTAACAAAAACACCAAATACCTGCTTAGGTTCGAAGGGCCATTAAATGTAGGAGCCAGCTAGCTGCTACACTTGTTCTTGTAGTTGTAGATAGTTAAAGGAGTGCGGAGAAAGATACTCAAGTTTTAACAAGTATATTATAGCACTAGAGATAAAAGTATAGATAGTAAATAATTGGTAATTCTTTCTCTTGATGTTCACGCTAGTTCGCGGTTTAGTTATGCACTGACTATATTAATGTCTAATACTTATTTATTAAATATCTGACGCACGACCCAAAGTGGGTCGCAAGTAAGCATTACGAAATGTACGGTGTTTAGACCAGGGACCCGTCCACCCCTTCCCAGAAAAAAGCCTTTGAACGGGTAAGTCGTTCGTTCAATAGCCCATTCATTTTACTTAGCCGTATGAAGGGGTTTCCCTTTCGAAAGGCTTTTTTTAAGCGCTTGGAAAGGGTAGCGCTTTAAAAGCCAAATGAATGGGTATTGAGGGGCATCGGCTTTGGTAAGCAAAGCCTTACGAAAAACCCCTTCAAAAACCCTCAAAGGGGGTTCTGGCACTCCTGGGTAGGTATTTGCGACTCGCCTAAAGCGGCATAGATTAATAGTTTCACTTCAATTCTATGGAAGCCAACGTCGTATTTTTTATATAGTTTTGTTTGAATAACTTCTACTCGTTATTTTGACTAGAAAATAATTAATAGCCCAGGAGTGTTAGATTAAAATTGACCAAATACATAGAATCCCTCATAATTAGCTGTATTTGATAATTAATATTATTACCTCACGACAAAATAAAAATAAAAAAAATATACTTAATGTAAATATTTTCGAAATTGCTTTCTCGGGGTTAGATATGAGGAATTGAGGATATAAGGTACCATTTGAGGTATATTTTACAATAAAAAAAGAACAATTGTATCGTATTTGGAGGAGCCCAAACTTAATATGTTTTGAAAATTATTTTAATTAAAAAGAAATTACTGAAATGTTATGATGTGATATATTATTAGAATCGGCCCTTCCATTTGATACCACACATGATAGGTTCCAGAACAAAAAAAAACGTCCTTTTATTTTAGGAACGCAAGCGGTGGCGGTGGAGGACTGGGGAGTTTACGAGTAGACTAGTTCTTAATTATCAAATTCAGCGTCAGTATACCAATTTTCAGCTTAAAACCTAATACTCCTGAGCTGTAAGAGTTTTTTCTTGTTCCCTGAGAGATAGATAAATGTATTTTTTACAAGCTTTTATTACAAGCTTTTATTTAGCTCACCCCGTTTGTTTTATTTTTCTTTCTTGGGTCAAATTTAGTAATTGAAATTCAACTGTCAACCGATTGATCTGAAATTTTGCATGCGTATGTATATCGCATGACAATGCAATATTATGATGACATGGAGCTGATCTGATGCTGGACCTGGAAGGTAGCCATAGGAACTCCGCAATAAAACGATACAACCCCATCGAGTTTGGGTTCGTTAGAATCGTCTCAATGAGTAGTTGATGATGGTATGCAGAAAAGTACAGTCGGCAATAAAAGCTTGTACCAAAATAGTACATTACTGCAAAGGCCGTGAAGTAAGGGGTAGACGGCCGAGTCGTAGACGAGGCCGGATACAACGAGTCCAGCAATCCCTGTTCCGGCCGAGGCTTGTATAGTGCTTTTCTCAAACGATGTGAGGAAATAATAAATACCTAGTTATTTGTTATACAAGGGTGCAGTTATAATTTAACCGCGAGTGTGGAATTGAAACACGAGCTAGCGAATGTGAGAGGTTTAAAAATAGAATCCTTTTCACCTCACTAAAGCGAGAAAAATTCTACATAAAAAAATCTAGAAATAAAAAAAAACAATAAAAAAGAAAAAAAAGAGAACAAAAAAAAGTAACAGTAAAAACATTTAAAACAACGAAAGGAAATAAATTTTAAAAACATTAAAATAAGAGAAAAAACATTTAAAAAAAGAAAAAATACAAAAGGGGGAAAAAACATTTAAAAAGGGAAAAAGAAAAAAAACTAGAAAAATAACATAAAAGACCATACAAAACTTAAAACAATAAAAAAATACTCCATCAAAAAAGGTTTTTCTTTAAATCAAAAAAAATGAAAAGAAAAAAAAAAAGAAACATTTTTTTTTCAAAAACATTGAAAAAAGAGAAAACAAAAAAAACAAACAGGAAGAAAAAACGTTTAGAAATCATTAAAAAACGACAAAAGCACAAAAAAAAACATTTTAAAAAGGAAAAAAAATAAAACAAAGCAGCTGGAACATTCTAAAAAAGGAAAAAACGTTAAAAAACATTAAAAAAAGAAAAAAAAAAGAAAAGTAAAACATACAAAAAGGGGAAAAAAGACATTTAAAAAGGGAATAAGATATAAAAAACTAACAAAAAAGACGAAACAACAATTTAAACATTAAAAATTGACAAAACATCAAAAATATGGAAAAAAAACATGAAATATTAATAAAAAACGAGAAAAACAAAAAAACATTGAAAAAACAATAAGACATTCAAAAAAAGAAATAACATTAAAAAAAGAACAGTAAAACATACAAAAAAAGAAAAACAACATTTAAAAATTATTTAAAAAACGAGAAACAAAAAAAACACAAAAAACAAAAAAAACGTTAAAAACATTGAAAAAACAATAACCATTCAAAAAAAGAAATAACATTAAAAAAATAAAAGTAAAACATACAAAAAGGAAAAATAAAATTAAAAATTATAAAAAAACAAGACTAAAAAACAAAAAAAAAACAAAAAAAGAATAAAAAAACCAAAAAAACGACAAAAAAAAGAAAAGTAAAACATACAAAAAGGAAAAAAAGAATAAAAAAACATAAAAATAACACAAAAGTCCCTACAAAAATGTAAATTAAAAAATAGGCATAAACATCAAGAAAATAAACTCATTCGTATCATGCTTAAAATAATTATATATACTTAAAAAATAAAAAGAAATCAAAAAAAGGACAGACATATTCTATATAAACATAGTTTAGACAAAAAGGGGAAATAGGTCAAAAAAACCCGTCGTGATTTGTATCGCATGTCGAAATATCTATTATAGTTAATGATTACCATCAAACATCCCAAAATCATATGGCGATATAAACATGGCTAAATAATAGTACAATGCGTCGCACGCGCACCAACTTGTTCCGGCTCTTCGCCATACAAAAGGAAACCATATTACAATGTGATAAGTATTTTTAGTAAGTAGGCGGCATTGTTAAAGGCGTCCGCTTTGGCCTTGGCCCCTGTGCCGACACCTCTGGACTCTAACGTCTAATTTGCAATATTGCTCTTATTGTCATTAGCAAAAGGATAAAAATTGCATGAGCGTTGAAAAGAAAACCTCTTCAAGAGCGTTGTTAGAAAACCCTTTCGAAAGGGTATTTTTAAGCGCTTGGAAAGGGTATCTGATATTCGTTTAGGGAACCGCTTACCCGTATTTATAGCGCTTAAAAAGCCAAATGAATGGGTATTGCGGAGCAACGGCTTTGGTAAGCAAAGCCTTACGGAAAACCCCTTCAAAAACCCTCGAAGGGGATACCGGGCGGGTCCCTGGTTTAGACCGTACATCTATCATTTGAAAGTTGTTAGGCCTGGGGACTTCTATCATTAGAAAGAGACTTCCGCTTGTATTACAAGCTACAAGGTGGACAAATTCCGCTACCTGGGTAGCGTAATAACATCTTCGTGCGACCTTGATACCGAGATCAACAGCAGGATCAGTGCTGCTGCTGCAGCGTTCGGTAAGCTAGATGCCAAGGTCTTTCGCTCGCATGACTTGAAGCTAGGCACAAAGGTCTCCATATATATGGCAATTGTGCTGCCTAATCTCCTTTACTCATCTGAAACGTGGACCGTATATCGTCGTCACACCCGCACATTAGATCGATTCCACTTAAAATGCCTCCGTAAAATCTTAAAGATCAGCTGGCCCGACCGTATACGGAACACCGAAGTTTTGCGGAGAGCTAACGTAGGTGGAATCGAAGCCTATCTCATGAGACGACAACTTCGCTGGGGCGGCCACGTTTCAAGGATGGCGGCGGGTCGAGTGGCAAAGCACATCTTTTATTCGGAACTTGAGGAGGGCAAGCGAAAGCATGGCGGACAACTCCTCAGGTACAAAGATGTGCTTAAGCGTCACATGGAAAATTGTGAAATTGACCCATTGCAGTGGGAGAACCAGGCAGCCAACCGCCAGAAATGGAGATCTTCAGTTAAAATCAAAACATCCACCTTTGAATCCCGTCGACGTATGGCTCTTGATTTCAAACGGGACGAGCTGAAAGCGCGGCGGTCAGCTATAACTTTGTGAATGGTGTGCTCACGTGCCCGTTGTGTACTCGGGTCTTCGTAAATAAGATCGGCTATGTGAGTCACACCAGAGCACATGAACGACATCAACGCCAGAGTTGAGGCAGTCGCCGAGGCCGAAACCGGTCAGGAGAGATTATTATTATTATTTATTACAAGCTTTTGAGAAATAGGCCCCTGTTAGCGAAGCATTTAAAATTGTTATGTACTAAGTACCTATACAAATAATAATTATTTTAAGTGAAATAAATATTTAAAAACAATATTATATCAAGGCGGTGTCGGAACGGCCATCCGAATAATATAAAATAGTTACGATCTATTTTGTAGCGAAGGACGTAATAATGACTACAAAATATTATTTTTTAGCTCAAGCCCTTGCACAATAGTCAACAAATGCAGAAAATATCTATTTACGAAGAGGAGCAGACAGCTAGAAAACATCCCTTCAACGGAAGCCGCTCTTCGCCAGCACACTCTTCGCCAGCACACACTTCGGGCAATATATCAGTCAATGTCTGGGGACAAGCCTTGGTGCCTCTCCAAAAGCTTCCGATTCCTTCTTCTTGGCGTTGGAGGATGGACGACAGTGAATGGACTCCTGTTTGGTCAGATTTACCAGATGTCGCAAGTGTGTGCCTGGCACTCACTCGTTGCAGGTGCAAGAAAGGTTGCAAAAATCGTTGCAACTGCATTAAAAGGAAATTTAAGTGCACAGAAGTATGTCTGTGTGCCGGAAACTGCGGACATTAAATTGTTTTATAAACATGTTTAGAATATATTTTATTTGGCATCATAAAATTTTACAAAGTAAGCATATAAGCAGATACCCGTAGTCGTAGTTACTTACACGACCATTTTGTAAGATAAACGCCGCCTAGCGCGAGTCCAGCTAGCCGCGCTGCGATCATTTAATATTTTTTTTCACTGTCTTTTTGCATTAGGACATTATTAAAAGTGTATATTTTTAAGGTTCCGTAGCCAAATGGCAAAAAAACGGAACCCTTATAGATTCGTCATGTCTGTCCGTCCGTATGTCATAGCCACTTTTTTCCGAAACTATAAGAACTATACTGTTGAAACTTGGTAAGTAGATGTATTATGTGAACCGCATTAAGATTTTCACACAAAAATAGAAAAAAACAATAAATTTTGGGGGTTCCCTATAATTAGAACTGAAACTCAAAAAATTTTTTTTCAATAAACCCATACGTGTGGGTTATCTATGGATAGGTCTTCAAAAATTATGTTGAGGTTTCTAATATCATTTTTTTCTAAACTGAATAGTTTGCACGAGAGACACTTCCAACCAAAGTGGTAAAATGTGTGTGTCCCCCCCCTGTAACTTCTAAAATAAGAGAATGATAAAACTAAAAAATATATGATGTACATTACCAAGCAAACTTCCACCGAAACTTGGTTTGAACGATATCTAATAAGTAGTTTTTTTTTAATACGTGATAAATCGTAAACCGCAATTTATTTTACGGAACCCTTCATGGGCGAGTCCGACTCGCACTTGGCCGCTTTTTTAGAATTTGCATGAATTGCGCTTTATGATAGTATTTTTTGTCACTATACAAAACTTATTAGCTCCCAAAGCAAAAATCTCCTACCAACCAGAGACTAAAGGTTCTAATAAAGAGCACGCAAAATTTATACCTAATTTGGTAGGGTTGGCGCAGACGGACAAAACGGAACAAAGACGATAATGATTCGTTTTTTAATATTTATTGATTACAAATTACCTAGGTACAATCAGCATCAGATAGTAACAGCCAAGGTAGCCAAATATATCGCAACACGTCTTTATTACTATAGGAGTATAACAAATTATTAAAAAATAAAAACAAAATCTTTAGAGTACCTACCTACAGTTGTTAGCGTCATATTGTTCAAATATAATCGATATTTGGCTGCAACTAACTATATGATGGTGACTGTAGGTAGGTACTCTAAATATTTTGTTTTTATAATTTTTAATAATTTGTTATACTTAAGTATCTTTTGATTAAATAATAAATCCTTAATCTAATCACGCGTGGAAGTACCTATATCATTAGAATCATTCATTACCAATATTAACATTGTATGTTTCGAGATCAAAATATTCGCTAAACGTATTGCTCCAGTAATTCAACAAATGCTATAAAATTGTCAGGCGTTATTATTAAAAAACCGGATTGTACAGTCGCCATCACATACATAGGTACACTATAGGTGTTCAAAAATATCGGCACATGCACCCTAATGCCTTGAAAATAGAGGTGTGTTCCGATGTTTGTGACGTGCTTGTTTGCTCCGATGTATGTGATGGCGACTGTACACTACCTTCGTAAAAATCTTGGTAATGGCTGAAAAATATATATTTTCCCATATTTAAAGACGAAATCGACCGCTATGCGCGACTCGTACACCCTGCGTTTGAGCACCTAGTGAGCCAGTTGAAACCGGTTTCTCTGCGTAAGTGACGAAGAATAGGTGCCCACGCACACACGCGCGTGTCGCGCTTGTAGTAGTGCACCTATTGCAGCGCGGTTGTATGAAGCTTTGTCTCTGTCCCGTTTCTTTACTCATGTGGTTTCACCATTTTACGTTTTTCTTGTAAACATACTAAGAAACTGAAAAAAACGAATGTCAGCAATGAATTCTACGTCTTTGGTTTATATGAAAATGATACCAAACTTGCCCTAGTAGCCACCAGGACGAGAATGGTTTTTTTAAAGACGACTATTGGCAGCTATCTTTGTACCCCCCCCCCCCCCCCCCCCCTGTGCCCAACCTTTCAATCACCACCAATTTATTCTTACCCTTCGCAGAATTTTCATTTCATCAATAATTAACAAGTTAACAACTTAGAAAACTTGAGAAACCCAACAGTTTCATTTCAAAGTTTAATATCTCAAAACCGGCTGAACCGATTTTGTTGAAACATAGCTAAATGATTTTTTCTATAACATGAATCAAATATAATAGATAATTGGAAATATAAAATATTAATTAGGATTACTGTACTTAATGAAATTTTTAGCACCATAATTGTATATTTTCTGTATCTAATGTACTTTTTTTAATGATGGTTTTATATTTCGTAGTCCTCGACATGTTTCACTATTATTATAATTATATTAATTTGCTAACATAGTTTTAAATTATTGTATACCATAAAGTGGTTGATTGTGACACACACATAACATTGTCCTATAACAACGATTGTACTCGCACAATTTGACAATAAATGATTTCTGATTTCATGTAGATCACTTCACCTTTCGGACAAAAAACGACATATCAAAATTAAAACATATTTTTTCAGAAACTACACTTCAGTATTGTTATTAAACTAACCTAATGCAACTAACGCTGCGACTAAACACCAAGGTAGAATACCAAAAATATTGGAACACCCTAGGAACCTGCAGGCTAACCAGGGAGGCCCTCCCAACAATCAACCCCGGATTATCAAGGAAGCTAAACTTAAGTCTTCTGACAGGAGCCATAACTGGCCACTCCTCTAACATTTTCCACTGTTCTCTGTCCTTAGCAACTCATCTCTACTTTTTGCCTGCAGTTAGCTTCAGCCTAACTTAATCTAGATGACAAGTTCACTGATAAAAGTAGGACTGAGCACAAATATGGTGCACTGCAGCACTCTTCATTGAAATCTTATCACACTAAATATTATCAGAACTCTGACAGTGTCTCACAAGTGCCACATATATAGATAACAACTCTATTCCTAAAGAAATAAAGTCCTGTGTACATCATTGGACTTTGGAAGTGTTAAGATAGATAATTGCGGAAGCGAGCCTTAGGGCTAAGTTATTAGTAACTAAATCAATCTTTAGACACAGTATGACAAAATTAAGGGGCTATTTTATTTTATTTTAAAGTATATTAGTATAAGTCTTACTAACATAATATAGATGTGTAATTGTCCGAAATAAATGCTTTCATTTAATTTCATTTAATTGAAATAACTTGTTATAATAAGCGGGTATAAAAGTGCAGCAATCCTAAGCTACTCCTAGACTTCGGCCGCGATGCAGTCGCTATCAGGGAGGTGTTAAACATGCAACAGCCACTTGAAATAAATAAACATAACCTTCAAAACTGCTCACACAATGTTTTAATAAAACATCGTTCTAACTTTAAATCGTTAAAATCAAATAAAAAAAATTGCATACCATCATACGCCGCGGTTTCGGATTGCACAAAGAAAACAAACAATGATAAAACTAGCAAATACACTAATGATGCTGACTCCATATTTGTGAATACCGGGTTGACTAGTTCATAACTATATTACTATACTAGAGTCCGTTGAACTAGTCGATGGACTTGAAGTTCTCATTCAATTACTTTGCAAAGAAAACCTTATTTGGTTAAAATTATAAACGATACACAACGACATCCCACAGCTTGGCTTGGTAATTGGTTTGGTAAACAAAATACTTTGTGGTTTTTTTTTTTTTTTTTTATGGCAATTGTCTTAAATTGGCATTTTTGCCATTTTTTTGTGGTTATGGTTATTGCAAATATTGTTATTGGGTGCCGGTTAATGTACGGCCATGATAATGTACAGCCATGATAATGTACAGCCCAATAATACGCGTCCAATGGACGCGTATTATCAGGCCGTACATTATTGGGCCGTGCATTATCACCCTGAGCAAAATCGGTACGGGGCAATAATTGGAAGCACGGAATACTTAAATAAGATGGAAACGGCGTGTTAGCTAGTTACTTCGGAATCCTGCGTAGCCAGCCCAACACAATCAAAACTGAATTTGTACATGTAAAGACTACTGCAAAATGCTTCTAATTGGTTCAAGCTTTTAATTCCATTACGATTTCACCAGTTGTAATTTTTAGGACGAAAAGTAACTCAAAACTGCATTACTTGCGGTCTAATTTCCAATGCCAAAAAAATGTCACGTTAGTCTTTTCTTTATCAATATAGGAGCCAATTTCGAAAGGGGTTTTCAAATACGGAAATGATACGAGAATAGTCTTGATACCTGCTCTCCTTCTTACATTAGAGCATAACTGACCGTGTGTGAGCGTGACGTACTTTTGACGGAAATTGACATTTACTTTTTGATTGCAAAATTGAGCCCCTGTTCAAATGAAGTTGACGTTTGATTATGTTCAAAACCAAAGGTCTTATGTTACTATGACACTCTATGGTGATACACCTATTTGAAAATTTGGAATACAAAATAGAGGTGAGACTAAGATCATAATTATCGAAATTTTATATTCTTGGTAACTATATAACGTTTATATAAGATATCGTATATAGTTAAATCAATGTTAAATGCCCTTATTTCTTAGAGTAAGAGCGTTTGCGTACTGCGGCCGATCCGAACCTGATTAAATATCAGTCCGAAGTAGCAGTATAGTGCTATTTTTGAAAAATTACGTCCGAAGAAATCGGGTAAGTATTACCGAAATTTTGATCTTGTATGAGACCTCATACACGCAGTACGCAAACGTTCTAAATGGAGATGGTGCTGAAAGCAACTGTCAGAGAAATCGTGTAGCTAACGAAAACATGCTAACACTTTTTAATCGAAAGACGTACAACTATTAAATAAATTTTAATATTTACAAGGATACTAAGGACTCACAGAGTAGGTATGACATATCATTATAATAATAAAATTGCACATTTGAATTCCTTGATGTACCGTGTGATTTGTTTCAATGACAAATATAATTTATTTGACATAAATAAATTAACAACGCGCTTCACGCTAACATCAGAGAAAACATTTTTGACATATAAATACTTCTTGTCTTTAGTGGGTCTACTAGCTTTTAACATATCACCAAATAGATGTAATAGTCAATAGCTCAACTGGGTCTGAGTATTAATATTTTTAATTAGAATATTTAGAGTTTTTCCAGCAAGGTACTATAAATAGGCTTATTTTTAGACAATGATGACACTCAAGTTTTATGTATTACTGAACATTAGCTTAGACAAAAACAGAACCACAAATATGTATCAAGAGCAGCACGAACTGCCAACCAACTGTCATGCAGTTTGGCAGTAGATTTATTATGTAACCATTTAATGTGTCCTTTTAAGAAATAAACGATTTAATATTTATATAGAGGTGGCAAAATATTGGCAAAATAAAGTATAGTTTAAATTATTGGATCCCTTTACACGAAGAAGAAGAAGAATATTTATATTATTAGATAATTTTTGTCTTTGTAAATTTTAAATTAGTGAGTTTATCGATAAGTACATACACTAAGCATGGTACCACTCTAGTCATACTGACAATCACCCCGTAAAATTGTCAAACGCGAATAACGCGATACATTGCTGCGTCATTACGGTAGTCCCTAATCTGCGGCTTTAGCTAGCAAGCAATGCAAAGCAATGGCGAATTTCATAATCGATTGCGTATTTATTCAAAAAACTGTTATTTTAGTACTTACCGGTGATAGAAAATCGCTCCAAGAGGAACCTTTGGGTCCTGGCTTGCCTGTCGGCACGACTAAATTGCAGAACGCGGCACGTTTTTATTTTTAATACGGCAAAAATCGTCAACCACGGTCAACAGACAACTGATCAGCGTTTTGACTGCGTTTGACAGCTTTATGAGTGTTCACTCATAACATCGGCTACACGTACCCCGCCCATTACCGTTTCTATAGTATTTACTTGTTCTGTGATTGGAAGCCAATTTTGTCCGGGCTGATAATGTACGGCCTGATAATACACGTCCACTAAAAGTAGACGCGTATTATCGGGCTGTACATTATTTGGCTGTACATTCCAAATATTGTAATTGACAATTTATTTACACTTTTGACGTTGACGTTTAATTCTACCAGTGCTGCCAACTCTGAACCGGAAACACAAATAAAGCTGCATCTAGGCGAACCTGCTTGACGAGCTGCATGACCTCGGGTGCAGTCAAAAGTATAACAAAGAGAATATAAATAAGAGACGCGAGACGGGACTTCGATCGAACAATGTTTTGGATGACAGTGACTCATTTGATTTTGACATGACAACTCATTCGAACCTCAGACTAATTAAACTATAAATCTACTCAAAGATTCGAACTTTAGCTAGTTTGAAATAGGACGTTCGTTTCGAATGATCCACGGAACATAGCGGATCGTGCTCCAGACAGTGTTTTTTATTTTCTGCATCCTGCTGTTTAAAGTATAATTTTGATAGCATATTATGCAGTGAATGGCAAAGGTGACGGCTACAGTTAATGAAGAATTTTCCTGGAAGTACGAATAATTAACCAATTCTCGGGCATCATTCGGCGGTTCGTGGTCGCGTGATTATACTTTGTATACTGCTCCAGCTATCACCCAGTGCATTGTGAAGGCCTTCTACCGTACATCATGCTAATAATACTGTTTAATTTATAAACTTAATGATTCTGGCAAAGGCCCTCGAGGCTGCCATTTCTTTTATAATAATAATAGTTTGAAATACCACAATACCAATAAAATAAACGCTAGTACGGAAGTAGACTTACCAACCTAACAAACGAGGACGATAGTAGGGTTCTAGTACTTAGCGTTATCGATATCGATAATATTAGAACCCAACGTTATCGATATCGATAAATTATGATTAGGGACGTCGTTGGGCCCACTGCATGAACAGAAAATTGCTTTACAAAATCTAAAACTAATCCGATTTAGGTATGAAATAATAAAAGGAGAACAAATATTTCATACAGTTTATTTCACACTTATTTCCAAATCACAGTATATTTACAAAAATTCACCAATCTGTACACATATATTTGCGGGTCGCAATGAATTCTTCTCGAACTAAGAAACCTCGCGCTTGTAGGTTTTATCCAAGTACCAACCGTTGTTTATCATAAGTAAATCAATATTGGCGCTTGTTATTTCGTTATTAATACTTAGGTACGTGTTTTATTTTAAGATAATTATTAATTCTATTTCGTCAAAAGCATTGTTTGTTTGACACACACATGTTTTCTCGTGAAGTTACAATAACCGGCCAAAGTCACCATGACAAAATGACAGACAGAGAAAGAACGGAAGTAGGAGATAGCATGAGTGCGGGTGAGGGTTTGATGAAAATTTTTTTTTGAGTTTCAGTTCTGAGAGTAGGTATGGGGAACCCCCAAAACTTAATGTTTTTTTTCTATGTTTGTGTAAAAATCTTAATGCGATTCACAGAATACATCTACTCACCAAATTTCAATCTATAAAGATTCGTCATGTCTGTCTGTCTGTCCGTCCGTATGTCACAGCCACTTTTTCCGAAACTATAAGACCTATTCTGTTGAAATTTGGTGAGTAGATGTATTCTGTGAATCGCATTAAGATTTTTACACAAACATAGAAAAAAAAACATTAAGTTTTGGGGGTTCCCCATACCGTGGGTATGGGTTCCGTTTTTTGCCATTTGGCTACGGAACCCTAAAAACTAATATCAGCAATGAATTCTACGTCTTTGGTTTATACGAAAATGATACCAAACTTGCCCTAGTAGCTACCAGGACGAGAATAGTTTTTTTTTTAAAGACGACTGTTGGCGGCCATCTTTGTACCCCCCCTTCCCGACTAGCCTCACGTTTCTTATTGCCTCCCGGACTAGAAATTCTTAGAACTACTCAAGGAACATATATGATGAAGCACATAGCCTAATTTTTTTTTTGGGTTATGTATGGGAGCGATGCATAACTTCCTCCACTAATAGTTTTGAAAACACTGCCATCTGGCGTCGATGGTAACGGACGTAAGAAATACTTACTTGACACTCTAAATTAGACCGTAAACAGAAAGCGTATTGCAATTGTGTGTTCGTGTTTTATTGAAGTGCGGTTGTGTGCGTGCGGCGACACTGGTTCTTTATGAAAATCGGTTGAATGCCACTTCCAATGGATTCTTTATTCCGTGGCAGGGGCCAGGGACCCACTTGAACGTACACAAATAATACAATTCAAATCGCCCTGCCATTTAGGAAGAGATCAGTGACATACCGACTGCAGCGCCACCTACCGGGTCCAATTGTGTTTTCAAACCATCTAGGAACCCATTGAAATATACACACAAAACTTCATCCAAATCAGTCCAGCCGCTTAGGAAGAGATCAGTTACATACCGACTCCAGCGCCACCTATCGGGTCCAATTGTATTTTGAAACCATCAGAACCCATTGAAATATACACACAAAATTTCATCCAAACCCGGTCCAGCCGTTTAAAAGGAGTAGGGTGACAAACACACGTACAGAAGATCACTACATAGTATAACATAAAGTCTGCCCCTATGTATGCATAGATCTTTAAAACTACGCAACGGATTTTGATGCGGTTTTTAGGGTTCCGTAGCCAAATGGCAAAAAACGGAACCCTTATAGATTCGTCATGTCCGTCCGTCTGTCTGTCTGTCCGTCCGTATGTCACAGCCACTTTTTTCCGAAACTATAAGAGCTATACTGTTGAAACTTGGTAAGTAGATGTATATTGTGAACCGCATTAAGATTTTCACACAAAAATCGAAAAAAAACATGAAGTTTTAGGGGTCCCCATACTCAGAACTGAAACTCAAAAAATGTTTTTTCATCAAACCCATACGTGTGTGGTATCTATGGATAGGTCTTCAAAAATGATATTGAGGTTTCTAACATCATTTTTTTCTAAACTGAATAGTTTGCGCGAGAGACACTTCCAAAGTGGTAAAATGTGTGTCCCCCCCTCCTGTAACTTCTAAAATAAGAGAATGATAAAACTAAAAAAAATATATGATGTACATTACCATGTAAACTTCCACCGAAAATTGGTTTGAACGAATTCTAATACGTAGTTTTTTTTAATACGTCATAAATCGTAAACCGCAATTTATTTCACGGAACCCTTCATGTGCGAGTCCGACTCGCACTTGGCCGCTTTTTTAATAGATTGAGTGATTCAAGAGGAAGGTTTATATGTACTAGCTACCCGCGCGGCTTCGCCGCGTATACAAAGAATCTAGGCGGAGCGAAGATATAACATATAGCACATACTTAATCCTGTAGGGCCATTCTACACATCCCTTATATTCCCCCCGAGATCCCTTATAGGGATAAGTTCGCCTTTGTACCTACTTTAATCTTACATAAGTATCATGTTTATGTTTTAACCTGTTTTGTATATAAAGTGCTTACATACATACATATAACCTACCTACTGAACAAAGAAGTTTTTTAGAATAGGATGGGTATAGTTTCAGAGATTACCCCCAACATACAAACTTACATTTTACAGACATTACACCTGTTTATTTTATTATTAGTATCGGCACATGCAATTTATAGGTACCGTGAATTGGGGTTACTTTAAATCCTTGGTTTACATTGATCAAAACTTCTCTTCATGTTTAAACTCTAATTTATACGATTTCTGAACGCATCGTTTGGTTTTTTTTTACGATTGGAAGCATTGACCGTCACTTTCAGTGTGTCTTTACCAGTCGTGGGATCGGGCACGCCGATCGATGAAAAAAAAAGTAAAATACTCATTTTACGGACTTTTAATAGCTTGTATAACTTCTAAGGTAAAACTTTCAGTATAGTAAATACACTAATTTTATCTAGTTCACTAAATCAGGCATGTATTCACATTGACGGCCATTTGCTTTTTAGATATTTGTAGCATGGGGTGTCATTGATCATTTCTGAGGGTTTACTTTGATCACTGATACCCTCATCATCATCATCATCATCATCATATCAGCCGAAAGACGTGCATTGCTGGACATAGGCCTTCCACAGAGAATGCCACAATGAGCGGTCCTGCGCCACCCGCATCCAGCGGACTCCCACGACCTTTACCAGGTCATCAGTCCACCTTGTGGGGGGCCTACCCATGCTGCGCCTTCCGGTACGTGGTCACCACTCGAGAACCTTTCCGCCCCAACGGCCATCGGTTCTACGTGCAATGTTATCCTTATGTGAATAATAGCCTTATTTAATATAAAATAAATACCCTTTTTTTTCTTTGTCCTATAATCCTAAGCCTCTGAACGGATTTTTTTTTATGTTCTAGTGTTTTTAGGGTTCCGTACTCAAAAAAATGGGACCCTATTACTAAGACTCCGCTGTCCGTCCGTCCGTCCGTCCGTCCGTCTGTCTGTCACCAGGCTGTATCTCACTGATACTGTGATAGTTCCAGCTAAAAACACAGAATAAAATGGTTTTTTTTATAGATAAATGGTACGGAACCCTCCGTGCACGAGTCCGACTCGCACTTGGCCGGTTTTTTTCCTTATTGCTGTCACTATCATAATCCGTTAAAAATAAGGGAGGTTTTAAAGTAACCCCGATGTGAGTAGGTATAAAGTTGATCACAGAATTAATCTTTTTTTTTTAGAGATACATTAATAATCTTTTTTTTGTCGGTTTAATCGATAGAGGACCAAAAACTGATACTTGCATTTTTTTCCTTATTTTTTTGGATTAACGTTTAGGGTGGTACCTACAGACGTTTTAATTCTGAAATTGATCAAATTTACCCCATTTCACGGTACCGCTAAATAGTTTAATATCTACTAATTTATGTTTTCCAGTATTAAGTCATATCGTTTTGACAAATTACAATTTAGTCCGTGGGCGACCGAGCTCTGCTCGGGTGAAAATGGAGAAAATACGGAGAAAACGAATTTTCCCGGACATGAGACCTATCTAGATCGATATCTCGCCCCCGTAAACCCCTGTATTCCAAATTTAATCGAAATCGTTAGAGCCGTTTCCGAGAACGTGATTGCAAATATATATATGTAGGTAAGTATTACTCGTTTAATTACAAAATTTATATAACCAACCTCCTACCTGTAATCAAAATATAATTTTGTAATCGAGTTTCGTTTTCTACCTACATCTTTATAAGTACTGGAAATTAGGCGAAACCTATCGGCGCCTATACGGCATTGTACTAAGTAAGGTTAACAAAGCCGTCTATGAGGTCCACGACAATGAATGGATTTAATTAAACCTCATTCTTCTCCCAACATCTCGAATATGGGAAAATAAGTTTGTATATAAACTTTTCTGAAGTAAAAAATAACATGGCAAGTAATACTGACGTCTCTGTCAATAAAAAAAACAGATTTGACACAATACGTCTGTCAGTTTATGTAAATAAATAATATTTACAAAAAGCCGTTTACTTTCTATTTTTCTTACTTTTCTTAGTGTTGTATCCATATGTGGCCGACTCAACATTTATAATTTTTCATGCTGAAGAACTTAGTACAGGTTTGAGTTTAATTCTTGTTTATCATTTTACATTGTCATCTCGAGTCAAAACAGAAGTTACGCCACATGACGTCACGCAGCCAAAGTCACGTGGTCAACGCACAGTAGTTTCTTTAAATTTATATTTTAGTAACTTACCGTTAAAAAAATAAAAAACGAAGACCTTATTGCAAATCTGCAGCATGAGACGAATCCAGTGACATATCATTTATTAAAAACTGGACCATAACTGTAGATCTGATGGCTGTTACAAAAATCGGGCTCGCGTAATAATAATATAGATAGATAGATAGATAGATAGATAATACATGCATGTATTACCAGTGCGAAGCCAGGGCGGGTCGCTAGTTTTTACAAGCTTTATATTAACTTGTGCACTGTTCGTATGTATGTAAATATGTAAGTATGTACGTAGGTATGTAAGTTGTCCGTCAAAATTTGCAATCCATTTTTCAGTCATTTCCCGTTATCCAATTGAGCTGAAATTTTGCAAGCATATGTATATCGCATGACAATACAATATTATGATAAATTGGAGCTGATCTGATGAACTTGGTCTTGTTAGCTCCTCCCCACACTGGAATGCAGTACGACATGACTGAGATTGTGCTAGAAACTTGGTCTTGTTTGCTCCTCCCCACACTGGAATGCAGTACGACATGACTGAGATTGTGCTAGAAACTTGGTCTTGTTAGCTCCTCCCCACACTGGAATGCAGTACGACATGACTGAGATTGTGCTAGAAACTTGGTCTTGTTAGCTCCTCCCCACACTGGAATGCAGTACGACATGACTGAGATTGTGCTAGAAACTTGGTCTTGTTAGCTCCTCCCCACACTGGAATGCAGTACGACATGACTGAGATTGTGCTAGAAACTTGGTCTTGTTAGCTCCTCCCCACACTGGAATGCAGTACGACATGACTGAGATTGTGCTAGAAACTTGGTCTTGTCAGCTCCTCCCCACACTGGAATGCAGTACGACATGACTGAGATTGTGCTAGAAACTTGGTCTTGTTCGCTTCTCCCCACACTGGAATGCAGTACGACATGACTGAGATTGTGCTAGAAACTTGGTCTTGTTAGCTCCTCCCCACACTGGAATGCAGTACGACATGACTGAGATTGTGCTAGAAACTTGGTCTTGTTAGCTCCTCCCCACACTGGAATGCAGTACGACATGACTGAGATTGTGCTAGAAACTTGGTCTTGTTAGCTCCTCCCCACACAGGAATGCAGTACGACATGACTGAGATTGTGCTAGAAACTTGGTCTTGTTAGCTCCTCCCCACACTTGAATGCAGTACGACATGACTGAGATTGTGCTAGAAACTTGATCTTGTTAGCTCCTCCCCACACTGGAATGCAGTACGACATGACTGAGATTGTGCTAGAAACTTGGTCTTGTTAGCTCCTCCCCACACTGGAATGCAGTACGACATGACTGAGATTGTGCTAGAAACTTGGTCTTGTTCGCTCCTCCCCACACTGGAATGCAGTACGACATGACTGAGATTGTGCTAGAAACTTGGTCTTGTTAGCTCCTCTCCACACTGGAATGCAGTACGACATGACTGAGATTGTGCTAGAAACTTGGTCTTGTTAGCTCCTCCCCACACTGGAATGCAGTACGACATGACTGAGATTGTGCTAGAAACTTGGTCTTGTTAGCTCCTCCCCACACTGGAATGCAGTACGACATGACTGAGATTGTGCTAGAAACTTGGTCTTGTTAGCTCCTCCCCACACTGGAATGCAGTACGACATGACTGAGATTGTGCTAGAAACTTGGTCTTGTTAGCTCCTCCCCACACTGGAATGCAGTACGACATGACTGAGATTGTGCTAGAAACTTGGTCTTGTTAGCTCCTCCCCACACTGGAATGCAGTACGACATGACTGAGATTGTGCTAGAAACTTGGTATTGTTAGCTCCTCCCCACACTGGAATGCAGTACGACATGACTGAGATTGTGCTAGAAACTTGGTCTTGTTAGCTCCTCCCCACACTGGAATGCAGTACGACATGACTGAGATTGTGCTAGAAACTTGGTCTTGTTAGATCCTCCCCATACTGGAATGCAGTACGACATGACTGAGATTGTGCTAGAAACTTGGTCTTGTTCGCTCCTCCCCACACTGGAATGCAGTACGACATGACTGAGATTGTGCTAGAAACTTGGTCTTGTTAGCTCCTCCCCACACTGGAATGCAGTACGACATGACTGAGATTGTGCTAGAAACTTGGTCTTGTTAGCTCCTCCCCACACTGGAATGCAGTACGACATGACTGAGATTGTGCTAGAAACTTGGTCTTGTTAGCTCCTCCCCACACTGGAATGCAGTACGATATGACTGAGATTGTGCTAGAAACTTGGTCTTGTTAGCTCCTCCCCACACTGGAATGCAGTACGACATGACTGAGATTGTGCTAGAAACTTGGTCTTGTTCGCTCCTCCCCACACTGGAATGCAGTACGACATGACTGAGATTGTGCTAGAAACTTGGTCTTATTAGCTCCTCCCCACACTGGAATGCAGTACGACATGACTGAGATTGTGCTAGAAACTTGGTCTTGTTAGCTCCTCCCCACACTGGAATGCAGTACGACATGACTGAGATTGTGCTAGAAACTTGGTCTTGTTCGCTCCTCCCCACACTGGAATGCAGTACGACATGACTGAGATTGTGCTAGAAACTTGGTCTTATTAGCTCCTCCCCACACTGGAATGCAGTACGACATGACTGAGATTGTGCTAGAAACTTGGTCTTGTTCGCTCCTCCCCACACAGGAATGCAGTACGACATGACTGAGATTGTGCTAGAAACTTGGTCTTGTTAGCTCCTCCCCACACTGGAATGCAGTACGACATGACTGAGATTGTGCTAGAAACTTGGTCTTGTTAGCTCCTCCCCACACTGGAATGCAGTACGACATGACTGAGATTGTGCTAGAAACTTGGTCTTGTTAGCTCCTCCCCACACTGGAATGCAGTACGACATGACTGAGATTGTGCTAGAAACTTGGTCTTGTTAGCTCCTCCCCACACTGGAATGCAGTACGACATGACTGAGATTGTGCTAGAAACTTGGTCTTGTTAGCTCCTCCCCACACTGGAATGCAGTACGACATGACTGAGATTGTGCTAGAAACTTGGTCTTGTTAGCTCCTCCCCACACTGGAATGCAGTACGACATGACTGAGATTGTGCTAGAAACTTGGTCTTGTTAGCTCCTCCCCACACTGGAATGCAGTACGACATGACTGAGATTGTGCTAGAAACTTGGTCTTGTTAGCTCCTCCCCACACTGGAATGCAGTACGACATGACTGAGATTGTGCTAGAAACTTGGTCTTGTTAGCTCCTCCCCACACTGGAATGCAGTACGACATGACTGAGATTGTGCTAGAAACTTGGTCTTGTTAGCTCCTCCCCACACTGGAATGCAGTACGACATGACTGAGATTGTGCTAGAAACTTGGTCTTGTTAGCTCCTCCCCACACTGGAATGCAGTACGACATGACTGAGATTGTGCTAGAAACTTGGTCTTGTTAGCTCCTCCCCACACTGGAATGCAGTACGACATGACTGAGATTGTGCTAGAAACTTGGTCTTGTTAGCTCCTCCCCACACTGGAATGCAGTACGACATGACTGAGATTGTGCTAGAAACTTGGTCTTGTTCGCTCCTCCCCACACTGGAATGCAGTACGACATGACTGAGATTGTGCTAGAAACTTGGTATTGTTAGCTCCTCCCCACACTGGAATGCAGTACGACATGACTGAGATTGTGCTAGAAACTTGGTCTTGTTAGCTCCTCCCCACACTGGAATGCAGTACGACATGACTGAGATTGTGCTAGAAACTTGGTCTTGTTAGATCCTCCCCATACTGGAATGCAGTACGACATGACTGAGATTGTGCTAGAAACTTGGTCTTGTTCGCTCCTCCCCACACTGGAATGCAGTACGACATGACTGAGATTGTGCTAGAAACTTGGTCTTGTTAGCTCCTCCCCACACTGGAATGCAGTACGACATGACTGAGATTGTGCTAGAAACTTGGTCTTGTTAGCTCCTCCCCACACTGGAATGCAGTACGACATGACTGAGATTGTGCTAGAAACTTGGTCTTGTTAGCTCCTCCCCACACTGGAATGCAGTACGATATGACTGAGATTGTGCTAGAAACTTGGTCTTGTTAGCTCCTCCCCACACTGGAATGCAGTACGACATGACTGAGATTGTGCTAGAAACTTGGTCTTGTTAGCTCCTCCCCACACTGGAATGCAGTACGACATGACTGAGATTGTGCTAGAAACTTGGTCTTGTTAGCTCCTCCCCACACTGGAATGCAGTACGACATGACTGAGATTGTGCTAGAAACTTGGTCTTGTTAGCTCCTCCCCACACTGGAATGCAGTACGACATGACTGAGATTGTGCTAGAAACTTGGTCTTGTTCGCTCCTCCCCACACAGGAATGCAGTACGACATGACTGAGATTGTGCTAGAAACTTGGTCTTGTTAGCTCCTTCCCACACTGGAATGCAGTACGACATGACTGAGATTGTGCTAGAAACTTGGTCTTGTTAGCTCCTCCCCACACTGG
The DNA here is from genome assembly GCA_963854355.1 of Epinotia brunnichana. NCBI lineage: Eukaryota > Metazoa > Arthropoda > Insecta > Lepidoptera > Tortricidae > Epinotia > Epinotia brunnichana. The sequence continues at coordinate 117,175 of OY977945.1, read as the reverse complement.
AATGCAGTACGACATGACTGAGATTGTGCTAGAAACTTGGTCTTGTTAGCTCCTCCCCACACTGGAATGCAGTACGACATGACTGAGATTGTGCTAGAAACTTGGTCTTGTTAGCTCCTCCCTACACTGGAATGCAGTACGACATGACTGAGATTGTGCTAGAAACTTGGTCTTGTTAGCTCCTCCCCACACTGGAATGCAGTACGACATGACTGAGATTGTGCTAGAAACTTGGTCTTGTTAGCTCCTCCCCACACTGGAATGCAGTACGACATGACTGAGATTGTGCTAGAAACTTGGTCTTGTTAGCTCCTCCCCACACTGGAATGCAGTACGACATGACTGAGATTGTGCTAGAAACTTGGTCTTGTTAGCTCCTCCCCACACTGGAATGCAGTACGACATGACTGAGATTGTGCTAGAAACTTGGTCTTGTTAGCTCCTCCCCACACTGGAATGCAGTACGACATGACTGAGATTGTGCTAGAAACTTGGTCTTGTTAGCTCCTCCCCACACTGGAATGCAGTACGACATGACTGAGATTGTGCTAGAAACTTGGTCTTGTTAGCTCCTCCCCACACTGGAATGCAGTACGACATGACTGAGATTGTGCTAGAAACTTGGTCTTGTTAGCTCCTCCCCACACTGGAATGCAGTACGACATGACTGAGATTGTGCTAGAAACTTGGTCTTGTTAGCTCCTCCCCACACTGGAATGCAGTACGACATGACTGAGATTGTGCTAGAAACTTGGTCTTGTTAGCTCCTCCCCACACTGGAATGCAGTACGACATGACTGAGATTGTGCTAGAAACTTGGTCTTGTTAGCTCCTCCCCACACTGGAATGCAGTACGACATGACTGAGATTGTGCTAGAAACTTGGTCTTGTTAGCTCCTCCCCACACTGGAATGCAGTACGACATGACTGAGATTGTGCTAGAAACTTGGTCTTGTTAGCTCCTCCCCACACTGGAATGCAGTACGACATGACTGAGATTGTGCTAGAAACTTGGTCTTGTTAGCTCCTCCCCACACTGGAATGCAGTACGACATGACTGAGATTGTGCTAGAAACTTGGTCTTGTTAGCTCCTCCCCACACTGGAATGCAGTACGACATGACTGAGATTGTGCTAGAAACTTGGTCTTGTTAGCTCCTCCCCACACTGGAATGCAGTACGACATGACTGAGATTGTGCTAGAAACTTGGTCTTGTTAGCTCCTCCCCACACTGGAATGCAGTACGACATGACTGAGATTGTGCTAGAAACTTGGTCTTGTTAGCTCCTCCCCACACTGGAATGCAGTACGACATGACTGAGATTGTGCTAGAAACTTGGTCTTGTTAGCTCCTCCCCACACTGGAATGCAGTACGACATGACTGAGATTGTGCTAGAAACTTGGTCTTGTTAGCTCCTCCCCACACTGGAATGCAGTACGACATGACTGAGATTGTGCTAGAAACTTGGTCTTGTTAGCTCCACCCCACACTGGAATGCAGTACGACATGACTGAGATTGTGCTAGAAACTTGGTCTTGTTAGCTCCTCCCCACACTGGAATGCAGTACGACATGACTGAGATTGTGCTAGAAACTTGGTCTTGTTAGCTCCTCCCCACACTGGAATGCAGTACGACATGACTGAGATTGTGCTAGAAACTTGGTCTTGTTAGCTCCTCCCCACACTGGAATGCAGTACGACATGACTGAGATTGTGCTAGTGAGGTGTAAATTTGTATTAATAGAGTTGAGTCATTTATGTGTCTGAGGATTTTAAAGAGCCCACGTAGTATCTCTAAGTAGTCTGTTTGCCATGTCAATTTTCTGACTCTGTTCTTAATGTACTCTATGTGTTGATGCCAAGAGAGACGTTGGTCTATGATTATTCCTAGATATTTGGTAAAATTTACTTTTTCTAGCAGTGTAGGTACTATTACATGGATTATTAACTATACTTGAAAGGTTTAGGAACTTAACTAAATGTAAACAAACAAAACCACGTGACTTGGTCATTCAACCAATCATAGCAACCTTTTGTATCTATGGCATTATCTTATTGGCTGAATGACCAAGTCACGTGGTTTTGTTTTACCTTTCAAGTATAGTGGTGAGATTGCAGTGATGTATTCTTAGTTCGAATTCAGTATTTGGTTGAGTACTGTCCGTTTTTGAGAAGTAGATGTAATTTGTCTTGTCCGTATTTATTTGAAGTCCTCTTTCAGTAATACATAAGAAAAATAAATAAGCACATGCAAACGATAGGACTGTGTGGCACAAGGCAGTGTAGAACTGTAAACACTGCCTTGAAGCAGAGGAGACGCCTACACTACACACATCCTAACCGATTGCCTTTGCCTTATGCGCACTCGTAACTCCTTTCTGGGCAAACACATCAAGTGCCCGGAAAAGATCAAATTTCTTGAGGTCAACAAAAACAGTAAGTAATGGCGATCACATAGATCAGCGATGGTCGCAGTGATACAAGGGCTCTGACAGCCCGGAAGCCACTACCAGAATAATAATACATAAGTACTTATTCCATTTGCAAGATGGTGATTCATCCCATCGTTTCATCGTGACGTCATCACTTGTCAGGCATGTTGTAAAAAAACTGGTTAGCGAATTACCTCGATCTAATTAGCGTACCTACCGATCTTGTTTCCACTGAGGCAAATTAATACTGATAAAACGTTTGGCATAATGCAGCAAATAACATTATCTATCGTGTTAGCGGGTTAGGGATGTAGCAGCGATTTATATTAATAATGCATTCTGTCCAGTTTCATAGGTATCACTAACTAGTAAGTAAAGTCTTGTCTTTGGACGTGTGTCGCTGGAAGCGAGCGGTGCGGCGTGCCACGCAGCGCGCGCGGCACGCCGCACCGCTTCCAGGCTTCCAGCGATTACCTATGGAAAATCTCACAACTGTACATAAACACTCCTTGTTTTTTTTTTTTTATTGACGGTGTGAAAATGCTTTACGCATACCCCCGGCCCAGGGGAAGGTTATTTGGGGGTTATGTGTGTTAGAAAAAAGAACTTAAATTAATTCTTATTATCATTTATACAATATATATCGAGCCTTACAAAGTAATTCATGTTTGTAATTGTTAATAAAGTAGTAAATAGTACGGCAAATGACAGGATCTTAGCGGTAGTACTTTTCAATAGAAACTTCTGGTCCGGCCTAAAATCATAGATTTTGCAAATACAAGTATTAGAAAAGAGATCAAGTGTTTAATAATTGTTTGTTGTTCTAATAAGATTATTTAAGTAAATATTGGCCGTGTCAAACGTAATACTAATTGTAAAAGTTGTTAAAATACCGAGTGATAATGTTTTGGGCCGTCTCAAGATGGCGGCAGAGCGGACGAGTCCTTGTGTTGTGTTGTATTGTGGTTAGATTGGGAGTTATTAAATCGTATTTCGTATATTTGGGGTCTTTACTTTCAGTTCAGAAGTGACAAAGGACTACTTTGATCGCCCAAAATAAAGGTCTAGTATATGGTTTAACAATGATGTGACCGGTAAGTGATATGTTCATAATGTAAACAAATACTGTTGCCGAGCCGGCTAGCCGCCGCGCTTACGAAAACCAAGGGCATCCCCAGGCATACTATTCTTTAATCTGCCTATTGTCTAAACTAAATAAGCATATAATTCAGCAAAATAACTAATTTCTGTGAAAATAACTTGTTAATTTTGAGCATTCACCAAATAATTTGTAAATCAAGAACTGCGAAATTGAGTATCGCTTTCAGACCTTAATAATCAACATCCTTATGTCATTAACATAAGGTTGAGTTTCGTTTGGCATAGGTTTTTCACAAAACGCACGACTGTTTGAAGTTGGTTGAAGAAAGTTTTATTAAATATTTATGTGTATTCAGTTAAGCATTTTTATAACTACGCTACGCTAACTGCTGGTGATGTCCGTAAATCGACTTTTGTGATACGGGTGCTTACTGTTGTTAAGTACTTACTTAGGTGAGGTTTCATTGTTATTACTCTTTGATGAATTAATACTGCTTTTAGATTTATTAGAGAACAGAACTATATATGCCGGCGCTAGAGTTTTAAATACACTACTACTTATTTGTAACGAAATACCTAACTATTATGGATGATTGATTTCTTGTTTAATGAAATAGGTATAATATAGGCCCATATTAGTTCGAGCATTAGGGTCTTGCGAAATATTTAATGTTTTGACGTACAAAGTATCTACCTATTGAGTTTTTTTGACGTTATTATTACGTGAAGAATCTGAAACGAAACTTTAAATTTCAGAATACAAATACATGTGTATCACTCGGTTTCGGTTGTATACATTCTCTTAATATATCATAATTCACACTTTATATATAAATACACAGTGAACTTGAGTTACTGATCATTTGGATGAGATGATCGACTGTCTTTTGTTACTGGGAACTCAATTACTACTGACATTACAAAAGTACATGCTATCCTGGTCCAGAACTCTTTTACATAAGTGCTTATCTATCTCGGTGGTTTTGCATATTTGAATATGGGAGTTAGTTTTGTACGAAAATGTCTGATCGCGTTCTCACGCCTACCGACCCTGTCCCGTCGCACAATGTCGCATCCTCAGAACCAAAGAATAAAATTAATAATGAAAATATAGCCAGCTGTAAGGGATTTTTATCTTCTGTAACCTGCTACATCTGCGGACAAGCCGAACATGCCGTTATTAGGTGTACCAATGAAATAGTTAAGTGCAAAAAGTGCAATCGTCATGGACACCTCGAAGACAAATGTCAAAACCACAAATCATATAACCTACCTCAAAATAAGACCAGCACCGACCGACTCAACATCAATGACAATAAAGAGTAAAATATCACCACCACCATAAAATCTAATGTTCCACGTAAAAGGACCGAATTGATACACACTTATGCATCCTACTCTAAATATGAGAATTATTAAACATATAATTTGCACATCTATACACCTATTACATACATATACGTACTTATTCATTTAATGTAATTATCATACCGAAACTGAGAACATGCAACCGAGTGCTGGTGCGGCGTGGCGGTCCAGAGGCTGATACACCCTGTGCGTGTACGCGGTAGTAAGATGACCACGCGCCCGACTACTTCAGCTAGAGGCCGATGCACCCTGCGCGTGTACGCGGCGATGAGAGGACCACATACCCGATCACTTCAAACCTACCTTTACTAAGCTTGTCTGAGGCCGATACACCCAGTGCGTGTACGCGGTGACAAGCCTAAACAATACCTGAGGCCGATACACCCTGTGAGTGTACGCGGTATTTACTTTATTGAGCTTGCCTGAGGCCGATACACCCTGTGTGTGTACGCGGTAACAAGCGTAACCAAACTGAGGCCGATACACCCTGTGAGTGTACGCGGTATTTACTTTATTGAGCTTGCCTGAGGCCGATACACCCTGTGTGTGTACGCGGTAACAAGCGTAACCAAACTGAGGCCGATGCACCCTGTGAGTGTACGCGGTAGCTACTTTCTTACAGTGCAACGAGACATCCACTTGCCAGAGACTGCTACACCCTGCGTGTGTACGCTGCAAAGAGACATCCACTTACCAGAGACTGCTACACCCTGCGTGTGTACGCTGCAAAGAGACATCCATTTACCAGAGACTGCTACACCCTGCGTGTGTACGCTGCAAAGAGACATCCACTTACCAGAGACTGCTACACCCTGCGTGTGTACGCTGCAAAGAGACATCCATTTACCAGAGACTGCTACACCCTGCGTGTGTACGCTGCAACGAGATATCCACTTACCAGAGACTGCTACACCCTGCGCGTGTACGCTGCAACGAGACATCCACTTACCAGAGACTGCTACACCCTGCGTGTGTACGCTGCAACGAGACATCCACTTACCAGAGACTGCTACACCCTGCGTGTGTACGCTGCAACGAGACATCCACTTACCAGAGACTGCTACACCCTGCGTGTGTACGCTGCAAAGAGACACCCACTTACCAGAGACTGCTACACCCTGCGTGTGTACGCTGAAACTACCTATATACGTTGACTCACCGCACACTACTACGTCCTGAACGTGTTCCCTGCGAGCAAGGGAACGTCAACCACCCAGAGGCCGCTACATTCTGCGAGTGTTTCTAACAACAACAGGACAACAATTTACTACGACAAGGCGCAACCACTCTAGATAATAGATGAATACAAATGATAAAATACTACTCATATTGCAATATGTTCCCAAAGTTCATTAAAAATAATTGAATGAGGTCATCCAATAAGTAACGGATGGCCGAACGTTGTTGTTTGTTACCAAGTGAGAATTACTTTAAATTGTAACTAATACTTTGTTTACTATTCATACAGTTCCTAACCAAAATAGCAAATACAGGCAAATTTTTATTGATTATGATTTTTGTCGGTAACTCGTTAAGTTACAAATGTTACGCATACCTAATTTAATTGGTTAATCTGGTCTAAAAATAACTATATGGTGTCATTGTTAAATTATCTTTACTAGTCAGTTAAATTAGTCAACTAGATTGCGACTAGACTTGTTCAGCTATAATGCCATTATAATTAGTTTTGTAAGAAAAGCGATATGTTAATATTGAGAAGTAATAGTTACTATGTATTATGTACTTTTCACTACCTTTATTAAACGTTATTTCAAAGATGTTAAGCCAGGTAATGAAGACGTAGATGCTAATATTGTTCTGTCGAAATGATGTATAATTTGTTTTGTTTGTGCCTGGCGGTGCTTTGTATCAAATTCTTTCTAGCACCATACTGCCTAGGGACAGGCAAAACTTCAGGATGGCCGATTGTTAGAAAAAAGAACTTAAATTAATTCTTATTATCATTTATACAATATATATCGAGCCTTACAAAGTAATTCATGTTTGTAATTGTTAATAAAGTAGTAAATAGTACGGCAAATGACAGGATCTTAGCGGTAGTACTTTTCAATAGAAACTTCTGGTCCGGCCTAAAATCATAGATTTTGCAAATACAAGTATTAGAAAAGAGATCAAGTGTTTAATAATTGTTTGTTGTTCTAATAAGATTATTTAAGTAAATATTGGCCGTGTCAAACGTAATACTAATTGTAAAAGTTGTTAAAATACCGAGTGATAATGTTTTGGGCCGTCTCAAGATGGCGGCAGAGCGGACGAGTCCTTGTGTTGTGTTGTATTGTGGTTAGATTGGGAGTTATTAAATCGTATTTCGTATATTTGGGGTCTTTACTTTCATGTGGGACTCTCTCCTCCCGCCGCCATCCGACTGATGGTGACTGGAGGAACATACCCACTAAAAACACACCGGCGTCACCCGCATTCCCGTTAAGGGGGCGCCATGGGATCGCGAGCATTTCACCACGACGCCCCCTGGCGGCCCTGGCTGACCAGGACACCCGCGCAAAAGAAAGGGGAGGGCCAAGACGCTTGACCCTCCCACTCCACAATGTTGAGCCGTGCAGTGTGGGTCCCCTACCCACTGGCTCTACTGGGGGAGGACGCGACCAGCGGCCGCAAACCGCGCGCGTCTTCTACCCTGCCGTCTGCGCCGGAGCGGGAGCGCGTCCGCACTGTCTTCGCGCCCCCTCTCCGCGGCCTCCTTCTGCGAGATGACTGTTTCGCAAAAGGAGGCCACCGCTTCCCACGATCTCTCGCTGCCCAGCATGGCCGCCACGACACTGTGCAGCGAGAGATCATCCACATTGAGGGCTGTTACCATAGTGCGGCGCTCCTCGGCCCACCTGCTGCACCACTCCAGAGTGTGCTGGGCCGAGTCATCCTCTGCGCCGGACTCATGGCAAGCAGGGCTTCCCTCTCTTCCAATTCTGTGCAGGTAATGACCGAAACAGCCATGTCCGGTCATCACCTGCGTCATTCGGAACCCCACCTTACCATGGGCCCTCTCTAGCCAGGCGTCAAACGACCCGAGGAGCGCTTCTATGGTGCGAAGTCCATATCGCGACTCCTCTAGGTCTCTCTAAGTAACGCCGTTTTGTGTTTGCTTCACATTTCGTGGCCTTTTATGTGGCCTGTAGTGTGCGCAGTAGGGCATGTAGCGGATAATCAATTAAACACGAGAGGTTCGGTTGATGTACGTTTAATGATTGCTAGCACTGTACAGCAAGAGCGGTATATCTTATTATACTTATCTATACTTAACTAGTCACATACTACACCTCAAACACGTATTAAAAAAAAACTACGCGTCTCCTAGACACAAATCGGGTGTCATTTGAAAGGGGTGACCATACCCCTATAAAATGACACCCTTCCCTCCCCCCTACCTACAATGCGAAATTCAAATGCCGACCCACATATCGGCTTGCAAGACTTCAACAGAGTGCGCCGACAACTGGATCCGGTTACACAGGCCCGGCGCCTGGCTGTCTGCGTGCTGCCAGGAATGCGCTATGCGCATATTTTGTCCAGCCGGTGTGACGCCACTTGTACTACGCGAAACAGGAATAATCACGCTTGATACGGGTTGCATGATAAGAGGAGATAACGTTGTCATCCAATCTCACAACAACTTTCACAGTAAGAAGACAATAAGCGAAAAGACAATCTCTACATACAAGAATCTTCAACTCTAATGCATGAGACGCAGAATGCGGACCACAACGGCGCGAGCCATCGCCAAGGAGCAGAAACCGAATAATGACCACGGCGACGCGTCATTTCGACACCTTCGGCAGCCGCGCGCCTCTGACACCGTCAGTGAGGTGATTGTATTGTACATGCCGCAACTCACGCTGACAAGGCAACTAAGTACGCCTTGAATAGTTTTATTTTCTTATCTTATTTCTTAAATTTGGCAGCATGTACGAGCACAGTCGACATTTTATTATTAAACTTACGATGCACCCGAGCGCGCATCATTACGCCGTTTACCTTTGTAATACATTTTATTATTTAGTTCAATAAAGATACTCATCGAGGACGGTTACGTCTTTCACTTTAAGACATCGTCCCGATTAACAAACAACAATAATCTGTTAGAGCTTACAAATACTTTTTCTACCTACGAGTCAACTGAACTAATTAAACAAACTTAAGGCGCTGTCAACACCAAAAACGCACACACTGTCTATTTGTTTCGGAGTAAGCGAGAGCGAGTGTTACTTGAGTGGCCTTTTACACGAAAATAATGAATAAATATTAAAATAAAAAGTGTGGATTTTTTGTGAAATATGGCTCGTCAGCGGTTTAGGTATGAATATGTGGACTTCATGTTTTTAATTGCAGACCCATACGTCAAAAAAATAAGGACATAGAACCGTTTAAGATGATTTTAAGACCAATCTTTGCAATTATTTTCTATCGAGCCGATTTCATCCAATTATATTTCGAGTCCGTCAACGGTCTTGGAAATATGATGAATATTAACATATATTTTTTTTGATGTGCTAGAACAAATAGTTTTTCTTAAGCAACTGCTTAAATAATATCAATTTCAACAAATTTGGTCTTGTCAGCCTCTTAATATATATACCTAAAGTCTTCCTTGTCGTATCCGACGACGGCGACCCTTACTATTTCCTTTGATGAACACGAATATGGCTCGCAAGTCGCAAAGCCGAACTAAGTTTTAAATGTAAAAACTTAATACTGCTGAAACGAAGTGCAGCCCATTCTGGGCTCAATGCTCGTTGATGTCTTTTTAGGGTTCCGTACCAAAAAGGTAAAAAAGGAACCCTTATGGTGCGACTCTGTCCATCTGTCCGTCTGTCCGTCTGTGCGTCTGTTCGTCTGTCACAGTTAAATATCTCAGGGACTTAAGCTATCAATTTGGAACAACTGTTAAGAAGGTTAAGACACGTGTATGAAAAATGAATAAAGTTAATAAATATTTTTATTTTCTGTGTAAATGACGAATATGAGGGGGGCTCAAAATTCAAAGTGTAGTAAATATTTAGTTAATATGAAAGGGTTTGGCTTGAGTTGCACTTTTTAAAACCATTTTTATTTTTGGAATAGGAAAATGTAAAACAACAAGTAAGGAATTCGAAACTTTTATGTTATTCATTCTGTAACATCATTGTAATACAGTTGAAAAATAATGGAAGTCGTTGAAAAATCTTTTTTTTTATACAGTTCTTACTTGTTTTTTTTCTTATTATTTCGCAACTGTATTAAAAACGTCGTTCGATTCACGTGCGGAAATGTCATTCTTCACTCGTCAGTGACGTAATAACATACTTTCCGCACTAGCATCGAAATGTACTATTTGTATTGAGTTGGGAGCTCGGGGAGCTCCATGGAATAAAAGTATGTGATTATTATAGTTTGCTGTACGATCTTAATTCAAATATTAAAGTCGACGAGCATAAAAAGTAATTATTCATCGGATGTGACATTAAATAATACGCAGACAAGATCGTATCTATTACTTCTATGTTATTAAGGTCTACCTACTTATATGTCCTAGTTCATTAGTGAGTGACTTGTCAAAACAATGCTGGGTTTTGAATGGTTTTGAAGAAGAGGCCTAAATCTGGGTTCCTTTTGTCTGGCAGTCAATGATATGTAAAGCCTTTATTACAAAAGTGGTATGACTTTCATTTTGGACTTGCAACGCCTAAAGGTAAAAAAAACTGGCTGAACTGGGGAGTGGTGAGCGAAAGTAGAGTCTGGCAAACGCAAGTTGAACCCAACCCGTATACATTTTGACCAACAGTGTTTCAGGGTCAGGGTGATAGGTATGCTAGCTATGCTAGCCTATGCTACCCCGCTGGACGTCCATGCATGTGCAGGTAAAGACGCGCGCACGAGAATTCTAGATCCTAAGTATTATTATTAACTAACACTCATTTAGTCATAATCATAAGTTAATTATTTTTTACTAACAAATGTGTATGGACCTTGTCTGAAATAAAAGTGAATTGAATTGATAGGTATGTAGTGTCTAGTGGTTTCAACTTGTGTTTGCCAGACTCTAAAGTCTAATTACGACCCTATAAACATGGTGTTAAAATACCTAACTACTATCTCAGAGCAAGACCATATTATGATTATGTCATCTCGTTACCAAATCCACCAGACCACAGCCATAAAGTGTGCATAACAATATTTGTATTATTTATATGTATTATGTAATCTAAATCTTACCAGCAAGTCATAAGGTTACAATTCAAGCTCTCTTAATGTAGTTTTTTGGCGAAAAAATGTGACCGCGCGGCAGAGCAACACCCTGCCGACCCTGCGCAGTGCGAGTAAAAAACAAAGTAAGTATTAAACCAGTTTCTTAACAGTTAGTGTGAAGGTGCACATAATTATAATTGGGAACGGTACTGAGAAAACACACGGACCAACTTTACACACGAACACGTGCGTTTCTTTAATACGATGGCATTCTGGTGGTTAATTTGACTTTTGTTATTGATCATCACTCGCTCTCTTAATGCAATAATACGCCTCCAGCCTCCTTTTGTTGTTGATCACTCGCACTCTTAATTCAATAATACGCCTCCAGCCTTCTTTTGTTGTTGATCACTCGCTCTCTTAATTCAATAATACGCCTCCAACCTCCTTTTGTTGTTGATCACTCGCTCTCTTAATTCAATAATACGCCTCCAACCTCCTTTTGTTGTTGATCACTCGGTCTCTTAATTCAATAATACGCCTCCAAACTCCTTTTGTTGTTGATCACTCGCTCTCTTAATTCAATAATACGCCTCCAACCTCCTTTTGTTGTTGATCACTCGCTCTCTTAATTCAATAATACGCCTCCAACCTCCTTTTTAAACAGCGTGTCCGGGTTGATAAGTCAATTATTTATAATATTATAAATATTACATGTCATCATTATGTAAATTAAATTCAATTTATATACTAGGTATGTTAACATATATTCTTATTGTGGTATTTGTGGTAGCTCATATGGACTCTCTAACCTGTCAGGGAACTACCGTCACAATACAACGCTATTCTTCAGCGCGCCCGTTAGCAATGCGCCGTCGTGTGTTTTTGTGCATACGTTTGAATAGCAATAAAGATATCGTAAATCCTCCAGTACCTAGGTGCGCCGGCGCAGTGTCTGTGTACGTCTGCGCGCGCCATGGACCGCGTGTGCTTCCTCCTGAACGGGGAACCCCGCTCCGGTCAGTATTTTACATTCATTTTAACGTATATTAAGTGACTGCATATTGAGAGCTTATACCCCAGGTGCCGGTGCCAGGTTTCTTTTTAGGGTTCCGTACTCAAAGAGTAAAACGGGACCCTATTACTAAGACTCCGCTGTCCGTCCGTCCGTCTGTCTGTCACCAGGCTGTATCTCACTGATACCGTGATAGTTCCAGCTGAAATTTTCACAGATGATGTATTTCTGTTGCCGCTATAACAACAAATACACAATGAAAACACAGAATAAAATAGTTTTTTATAGATAATGGTACGGAACCCTTCGTGCGCGAGTCCGACTCGCACTTGGCCGGTTTTTTAAAGTAATTTTGATAAATAGCTCAAAGAGTCAATTTGACTTCATTAGGGTGAGTAGCCACCGGAGCGGTGCCGGGCGATGCTGGTTGCTGATGCGCGAGAAGATAGGCAGATAGGCTAGCCATGCTATTAGTGATTATTAACTATTGGCTCGCACAGCTTTGGTGACTATGACGTTCAACTTTTAAGCATAAGAATAATTGGCTACCTATTTATACTTTTCATATCTCATTTTCTGATTTGTAGTGGTTATGTCGCTTCACATTGTTTAGCATAAGATAAGTACTACATGTTGCATTTGCCTGTAATTGGATAAACACTCTTGTTTTTGTACCAAGTTTAGTTCCTAAGTCACATGGTGCTGTATCATCTGTTGGCAAACCTGTAAAACTTAAATAAATAAATCTTAAAACAAGTCCTCATGTCCAACCAGCCCGCAACCCAGAGCGTACATATACATTAATATTATTATGGGACAATCTTACACAAATCAACCTAGGCCCACGGTAAGCTCAGTAAGGCTTGTGTTGTGGTACTAGGCGATGATATATATAATAGATAAATACATATACATACTTATATACATATATAACATCCATAACTCAGGAACAAATATTCGTGATAAACACACAAATAAATGCCCTGACCGGGATTCGAACCCGGGACCTCCAGCTTCGGAGGCAGAGTCACTACCCACTGGGCTACGGAGGCCGTTAAATACATATCGCCAAGTCGAGCAAAACAAAGAGGCACGGCTGTACCATACTTCTCTCGAAGCCATTCAGGCCATTTTCAACATCTTGTAATTTTGTGCTGGCTAAAGCTAGAACCCTGAATTTTCAGGATCATGTAGGGCATAATATGGCTAACATATAATAAAAAAAACATTTAATTTGAACTTACAGCTTAAAAACTATTGTCCGTCAAAGTTCGTTTGTCTATTGTCCGTCAAAGTTCGTTAGTTTTGTCACTGACTCACTTACTTACTAATTTACTATACACTGATAATGTATGAACTGTATACTGATAATGGTCACGCTAATTCTAAGGTACTTCTAGCAGACCCACAAGCTCCAAATTCCAAAAGTAATTAGTTTTTAGCCTAGTAATTCATAAAAAAACCTAAACATATTTCCATTTCAGTCATGTTTTAGAGATATACGAACTACATAAGTAAGTTTGTAATCCTATACAAATACATGCGATTACAAAGTTACTTTTGCAGCGTTCTTTAAAATTATACAAACGTTATTTGCGGTTGGTAAAATAACATTCCCATGCAAAGTCTACAAAAATAAATGAGATCCCATTAAAAACATTCCATGTAAATAATTTACTTTGAAGACAAAGTTTTAACCGACGAAAAATCAATCATCCCCTATTTTCCTACCCTTAGGGTTGGTTTTTTTTTCCAAATTTATATGGGACCAACTTCGGGGTATACCCTTTCCAATAAAAAAAGAATTATCAAAATCGAACTACTCTGTAAAAAGTTATGCGTGGTCATACATAAAAAAAAAATATACGTGTCGACTTCAGAACCTCCTCCGTTTTTTTCGTCGGTTGAAAATAGGCCAAGTCTCGAAACTCTTTCACAGTAAAAAGTGGTGAGATATTTCGTAGAGCTTAGTCAGGCGTTCTTATTAATCTTTATTTGCTTGCTAAATAAAATTCTGCTACTTGGGAATCACACAACTTACTGCATTTACTAATTTTTGCATAGGTACCTAAAACTATGTAGGTAAGTGTGATTGCTAAGTCACAAAAAATTATTTAGCAAGCAAATAAAAGATTAATAAGAATGCCTGACTTTGCTCTACGAAATATCTCACCACATTTTACTCTGAAAGAGTTTCGAGACTTGGCTTATTTTTTACATTGAATGTTTTTTATGGGATAGGTAGTTCCCAATCTTTTGAATGAATGAATGATATTTATTCAGGTAACACAACATAAGTAACACAAGATAAAATACATTAACAAATACATCGAAGACGTAGATCGGGATGTGAACCTGAAATGGCCTCCACTCAGCAATGCAGTTGGCTTGGCACGGCTAGCGTGATCAACGGCGCTGGTTTTCTGTGGAGCCAACGGGGTGTACACATACAATAATGTTTTTAATATAATTATAAATATATATACATGTTACAACGATAAAAGTATCTATTATTATACATATAATTTTATTATTTAGCGGTTAACTCAATTGGGGCTAATAATTTTAGGAATTGGTACTAATAATGGTGTTATGGATATCCTACCCTTAGGCAACATTACCTTGTTGAGCCATTAATCTTTTCAGTTTGGATTTTTGGACCTTGAGCCCATTCCCCATTATCCGTAGAGTAGCCCAGCAGTGGAACGTATGAGTATGTAGGCTGGTGATCATATAAATTTTAAAAGCTAGTGGGCAGCGAGGTGAGCTCGGACGAGACGCTGCTGCAGTTCCTGCGCGTGGGCAGCGAGCTGCGCGGCACCAAGTACATGTGCCGCGAGGGCGGCTGCGGCGCCTGTGTCGTCGCCGCCAAGCGCCCGAACCATCCGCCACACGCCGTCAACTCTGTAACTATGCTTTCCTATACATCATTCTCCTAACGTGACATGCTCGTGAAACTATTGGTTCTAATTTTTCATTATCAAAGCAACCTGTACGGGTTGTACAACTGAGATGATTTGATTCTTGATAGTTGATTGTAGACTTGATGGAAACACTGATCTAGTTGAATGATTTTATTGATAACCAAGGTAAATGTATAGGTACTAGCTAGGAGCACGTATAAACGTAGACTGATTCATAAGTGGCGTAATCGCCGATACAGTAATTAATACAACTTCATTATATTTAACGCTGACACGTGAAATGTGCGATGCTTGGATCGTACATATTCCCGGCCACGAGATGAGAATTGATGGGAGATGAAAATTATTTTTACACAAACCAAACAGCTAGGACATTATTTTAGACATTATAGTGAATACATTATTTGATGGAGGTAAATCCTCTGAACATTGTGGAAGTAGTTTGATTGTTAAGAACAGTTGCCGCGGCGCGGTGATTTGGTCTCTCCAGTTGTTGTCCGTCGTTGCCCGGCTGGTCTGCCGATGGAATGGAGCTGCGCGATGTGATGGACATCGACGTAAGCCTACGTCCGCTGTCCGCAGGAGCCGTTAGCGGAGGGTTGAGTCGCGCGAGGAGTCTTCGTCGCCGAACGCAGCGGCGGATATACAGCGCTGCTATCACGGCTACTACGCCCATGACCGCGTAGATCGCCGTGTAGTGATGAACGTCGTGATAGTTGATTCCATCTGATAATGCGCCCTCGTTCTTCATGTGATCGATCTGGTCCTTGATGACCTTCAGAACTGTGTTGTTCTCTTCGGAGTCTCTCGATTCTCCTTGCAGGACTGGTACCGTGAGATTGATAACATTATTTATTGATGGTACGTTGAACCTAACGACGTCTGCTTGAGTCTTGATCTCGCTGGAAAGTTTCTTTGGAGGAAAGATAGTAAAAGCATCTCCGTTCAGTACGCAGTCTGTTTGTAACGTTATGATCCCGGCCTTCTTAAGATACTCTGCCGTTACGTCCTGTCCGCATATGATTCTTGCAGTACATACGTCACAACAAAAGTACAGGTATGTATTAGTAGCACTTAGTTCCGTCCATATGTTCCGGCATGCGTCAGAGTGCACTGAGCACTTATTTGTAACTTGATCCGCTATACAAAGGTGAGTGTCCGACTTCAGTTGATAAATTGGACCCTGTAGCGTGCAAATAAGTGTCTTAGCGTCGTAGTATTTTAATTCCGAGAAGGCGTGACGTAGCTGTGTCAATACTATATAACATTGATGTTGGTTTTCTATAGCGCGACATATCGTTTCCAAATGATTGATGTATTTTGAAAACAGTTCAGATCCTTTCCAATAGGGATCGGTGTCGTAGTACACCACGATTTTCCACTCATCCCGGGCCAGTTTCATGTTTGTTATTTTGTCGAAGTAAATGCCTTGTCCATCTTTGAAACTTGATATGTTGTGAGTGCATTGCGCAGGTGATATAAATAACATAAATAGCATGAAGGCCATAGTGATGAGTTTGCCCCTTGAAGGTGTTCTCTGATTGTATTTGACCTTCGGATCCTGTTTCTGTTCTCCTGCTTGATTTTTGGAGGGTTCATCGTTTTCTGTTACCGGTAGGACGGATAATTTGATAATGGGTCTTTTGATGACTCCATTTTTTGTCTTAACTGATGCGACGCGTACGAAGCCGTCCTTCCCCGGGTGAACATCTGATCTTGCTTCAGGTAAGTCGCCCATTATTTGATTTAACTTTAGCGGCTTCTGCTTAAGGCACGTTATGCAACGTCGTAGGCGTTTTTTGACAGCTCTGTTTCCACCCACAATCCAGTATGATTCTCGTAGCCTGGAGTGAGTGAGTTTAACACTCCCGTGTAGAACAGCTTCGTGTGCCTGGTCGATAAGCAGATCTGTTAGGCGACTGTCGTGAGGGATGATGAGTGGATGTTTCATTTCCCAGCTGATGTGCGCGTTATGAAGTCGGCCGCGAACTCGTAACAGTCCATTTTGATCTAGGAACGGTCTTAATTTCAATATGTTACTTTTTGAGTCCATTGATTGGTTTGATTTCAAATCTCTGATTTCATTTGAGAATTCTTTTTCTTGGATGTACTCAATGATTTTATTTTTAGCTCTACTTAACTCGTCAGCTGTTAAGTAATTTGAGCGTAGGTGTGCACGCGAGGCGAGGCGTAGTATCCACGCGAGTATTCGCGTGCAGCGTGTCATGTTGCTATGCTTGCATATTATGTCATTGATAACGTCGTTTGTTTGATTAGACGTTGCCAGGTGACATTGTTTTGATGATTTTATTTCTTGATCTGTAGTGAAAGTTGGTTTCTCTTGATTTGGGCTGTATGATGTTAGCCATTTGGGACCATTCCACCACAGTGGATGTTTCAATAAATTTTGAGCCGTGATTCCGCGACTCGCGCAATCCGCTGGGTTTTCTTCTGATTTAATGTAGTTCCAGCAGGTCGGTGGTATGATTTTGGTGGTCTTGGCAACTCGATGGGCTACGAAGGGTTTCCACTTGCTAGGTTCCCCGTTTAGCCAACCTAAAACTGCGGTCGAGTCGGACCAACAGATGACTTTTATGTTGTTATCTGATAGCGATTGCGTCACCTTTTTCATCAACGTAGATAAAAGTTGAGCTGAGCAGAGTTCAAGCCGGGGCAAACTGACATCTTTTTTCGTTGGCACTAGTCTTGTTTTAGCTGCTACCAATACCGGCGGCGGCGAAGATATATTTTGATCGACACCTGGGAGGATGACTCGACAGTAAATAGCGCATGCATACGCTTTCGTGGATGCGTCACAGTACCCATGCAGTTCAATATTTTGATTTTTGCTGCTATTTAGCCATCGTGGTACCTTGATATCCTTGATATGTTGTAGATCTTGATAGATTGTGTGCCATTCTTTTTTGATGTTGTCTGGTACTTGATCGTTCCATCCGATGTCATTTGATACGACGTTTTGAAACAGTAGCTTTAGCTTTGTTGTAACAGGTGACAGCCACCCAAGAGGGTCGAATACTTTTGCTATATTCGACAGCAGGTCTCTTTTTGTCATTGTCTTACTTATGGAGGGCGGTTCAATCTTAAGTTGGAAAGTAAAATGATCTTCCCATGGGTGCCAGCGTAGTCCCAATGTTTTGGTTGTTTCCTGATCTTTGAACTCGAAAGTTTGATGTAATTTTTGAGACTTGTTGACTTCTTGTAGTAGCTCCGGCCTATTTGATGCCCACTTACGAAGGTTGAAGCCCCCTGATTTCAGTAAGTTGATAAGATCTGCCTGCAATTTCTTCGCTGATTCAATGTCGTGACTGCCGTGTAAGAGGTCGTCCATGTAAAAACTCTCTTCTATGACGCTAGCTGCTTCGGGATAGTTCTTGCGTTCATCACTTGCTAGCTTCTTTAGCGTCATCATCGCCAGAAACGGGGCGGCCCGGGTACCATAACTAATGGTAGTTAGTGCGTATTCACGTAGAGGTTGATGTGGGTCCTGTCTCCAAATGATTTTTTGATATTTTTGGTCTTGAATGTTCACCATGATTTGCCTGAACATTTTTTCGATATCTGAGATCATTCCGACTTTATATTGTCGCCACTTAATAATGAGTGACATCAAGTCCCTTTGTAAATTCGGTCCGGTGTACATGGTGTCGTTAAGACTGATCCCATTTGAGGTCTTAGCAGCAGCATTGAAGACCACTCTAAGAGAAGTTGTTGTTGAGTCCGGTCGCTCGATACAGTGGTGAGCTAAATAGCATTCTTCGGTTGAATTGCGTTGACCTTCTGATTCGTCAGTGCAATCCCGCATGTGACCCAAATCGATGTACTCTTGTATGAAGTTCTTGTAGTCCCTTTCGATGCTTTCGTTCTTTTTAAACTTGTTTTCAAGTTGTTTGAATTGAGCAATGGCGATATTTTTTGAGTATCCCAAAGAGTTTTCCATCTCAGGCTTGAACGGTAGGCGTACGACATATCTTCCATCCTTCTGGCGAAATGTAGTTTCATGATAAAGGTCAAGGCAGTATTGATCTTCTAAGGACAAGGTCGAAGAGTCATTGATATCTTCTATGGTCCAGAAGCGCGTGAGATCATCTTTGTGGTTGATGACAATGTTGCATTGATATGATGGCACGTTTCCACAAAGTATCCACCCAAGGTGTGTCTTCTGTGCAAGTGGCAGGGCTTCGTTTACATTGATAATACCATCTTGAATGATTTTGGCGTAAATGTCGGCTCCTAATAATAGATCAATAGGGCGCCTGACGTGGAATTCAGGGTCTGCAAGTGGAACGCCTTCCAGGTAAGACCATTCAGGCGTAGGGAACGTCTTGTTCGGCAGGTGATTTATCAATGTGTTCATGACATACAGGTTGGCATCAAATTGATAATCGGAATGCAGTGATGAAGCGGTGACGTTGATTACACCTTTGCAAGTTATTCCTTTGGCGCCAATGCCGTAAACAATATCGTTGCATCGTTGCTCCGGCAGTTGTAACAGTTGCGCGGCGTTCTGAGAAATCAAGCTCATTTGTGATCCCTGATCTATAATTGATCTCATGATATGATAACTTCCATCTGCTGCTTTAATCTTGATAAGAGCAGTTGCTAATAAAACATCCATGATATTATTTGATTCTTGCGTAACATTTGCAATATTTTTCCGCTTGCTAAATAGAGCGGAAGTGTCCTGTTGCATTGTGTAGGCATCATGCACTAAAGTGTTGTGTCTTTCGTTACACGTGCGGCATCGACTTGTAGAAAAACATTCTTTATCGTAGTGATTGTAGAGGCAATTTTTGCATAAATTTAATTTTGCAATAATGTTGCGTTTGCTTTCGGGCGCTGCCCTTTGAAATGTTTCGCAATGAAATATTCCGTGGCTTCTATTACACACGGCGCATTGTTTTCTTTGTAAATGACTTGATTTAAAATCGTTTGATTTGGCTGGTGATATGCCTGATGATATGCCTGATTCTTTTGTGCCTCCGAATGACTTGTAAACTGGGTTTTTTGATGTTTCAGGTTGATGATGTTGCTTCGGTGTGTCCAACTTTCGGCGGCTCGCCTCAAATGACGTGAACTTCATTTCCAGGAATTCCAAAAATTCCTTTAGGGTTGGCAAGTCTCGAGGGTTCTTTAGAGATTCAACATATTCAGTATGACTCTCGGTATCCATTTTTTGTGATAAAATATGGACTATGAGTGGGTCCCATGACTTGATGTCCACGCCGAGGTTCCTGATGGCATTCAAACACTCGTTGGTGGTATCATGTAGACGCTTGATCAGTGGGTATGATTGTTGCTGCATTGATGGCAGAGAGAAGAGGTTATTGAGGTGGGCCGTGAAAATGAGTTTTGTGTTATTGTACCTGTGGTTCAAGATTTCCCAACAGGTTTCATAGTTTTTCGGAGCTGATGTTGAGATGTTGAATGAGTTTTTCTGCTTCTCCTCTGACCTTGTTCTTCAAAAATTGCATCTTCTGAGCTTTCGACATCGAATGGTTATAATGTATGGCTTCATTAAATAAATCTTTAAAAGAAGTCCATTGTTGATAGTTTCCACTAAACGGTGGTATATCCATGACCGGGGTTGATTTCTCCCGATGAGTCATAGACCATATTTTGGTATTGATTGACCTTTTAGTATCCTGGAACTTCTTCTCATATTTGTAGAAAGTTTGATTATAAACTTCATTGTCTTCAAGGAGTTCACTGTCGATGTCCCAGTGAAGAGCGTCGATAGTTGTCCAGCGAGATTGAACCGACTTGAGTAAATCTTCCAACTCCCATTTCTCATTGACGACGGGAAGATCGATGTAGTATATAGTGCGTGCAAACGCCTTGAAGTTGCTTTGTTGTTTTCTCATTTTTTCTGATAATTTGTTTGTATCCACGCTGGATTTATTTAAGGTATCGAAGATCGGTGGAATTGCGAACCCGGGATTAATAGGAGCCCGCGGGATGTTGATCTTTTCCTGATTGTCTTGAGATTCGGATTTAGGGGCACTTTCGTTTTCTTGATGAGTGGAAAGGCTCGGTTTACTGACCTCTATTTTACTATGAGTTGGAGTTTCAGGTTGCTCCTCTTGAATTTTAAAGTCTTCGGTCGCGTCCGACGCCCAGTTGGGCGCTCCATCTGATGTTGTAGGGATGGTCAAACGTTCGGCTGGCTTCGGTGATGCTGACCTGGGAGATAAAGGACCCCGCTTCGCTATCTCCAAATGAGTCTCCAAGACGGACCGAGATGATTCGTAAAAGGCTTTGGTTTTTTCATAGCTTTCCTCGGCAAAACAAGTGTAATCCTCATTTTGGTATGCCAGTAACCTTTCATGATTGATTTGAAATTCATGCCAGAATCCGTCGAGGCCTCTCAGCTTATTAGTTATATTAGACACAGTTCGACGATTTTGCCCATCTTTTTTGTAATTCTCATACAGCCTGTTCATGTTTGACATAAGCTGGTTTTGATCATTGATAATCATCTCTATCTCCTTGTTCAAACTCATCTTGAGTTATTGATGGCGGTAGATATCTTAATTTATTTATTGATGAAATTGATTGATAGAGCTGTGGCCACTGATATTGTTTGATGTTGATAAAATTACCCTTGGTTTATTGATTTATAACTGATGATAGTTGTCGCTGTAGCTGATGACAATGAGGAGCTTCAAGTGCCAGGAAGCTTCCCCTGATTTGATTTAGTAGACGTCTCTTGATATCTTGATGTGGAACTGATGATGTCCTCTTCTGATAAGTATGTGTTTGGATTCGGTGTGACTTACTGCGCTTTTTCACTCCGCACGGTGAGACCCGCTTGTGGGAGGCCGTTTGGACGAAAATTCATGTTACTCTGTCACTGAGGATCCGGTTCGAGTACTTGTTACTCGTAACTCTCACATTTACTTGATAGTCGCTTGCTTGCTGACAGGTAAACAGTGCTCCTGCACTCTATATGCGATATATGTGCCTTCTCAATTTACTGGTGGAACCCGCTTGTGGGAAGCCGGCAAACCGATTCACTATCACAATATAAGTACAAAAACACCAAATACCTGCTTAAGTTCGAAGGACCATAAGATGTACGGGTTGTACAACTGAGATGATTTGATTCTTGATAGTTGATTGTAGACTTGATGGAAACACTGATCTAGTTGAATGATTTTATTGATAACCAAGGTAAATGTATAGGTACTAGCTAGGAGCACGTATAAACGTAGACTGATTCATAAGTGGCGTAATCGCCGATACAGTAATTAATACAACTTCATTATATTTAACGCTGACACGTGAAATGTGCGATGCTTGGATCGTACACAACCCATACTTCGATTAGCAACCACAATTGCCACCATCAGTTTAGGGGTTCGCGAAATATGATAAGGAAGCCATAACAGTATGTAATTAATTCTCTGCAGTGTTTAGTATCCGTGACGTCATGCCAGGACTGGGAGATATCGACCATAGAGGGCGTCGGCAACCGGCTGAAGGGCTACCACCCGCTGCAGAAGACCCTCGCCAAGCTCAACGGGACCCAGTGTGGGTACTGCTCGCCGGGCTGGGTCATGGCCATGTACGGGTACGTGGGAGTATAACATTATAAAAATTAAATCGATCGTTATTAATGATTGAGTCAGCATTTATAACGAACGAGGAGATCATCTTTTGATAAGAATAGGACAAATTGCAGTGCCTATAAGACCCTGCCTGGGAAACACTTGTCCAAAATACCTAGTAGTTTGGCGCAAGCGCGTTGTGGATGGAGGAAAGTTGTGATTGGTTTGAGTCTTTGAGATATGATGTACTTTGCAAGGTGTAGTAGATGAGGTTACGTAGGCTGTAGACATAAACCGGAAAAGTGGTCGAGCTGACATTTTTAAGGAAAATTGTAAAAGTAATTATTCCGAAAATTTGTCACTATTGCATATTTAATGCTTTATGTGGTCCAAAAAGTTGCTATCTTGTTCTGTTGAATTACAAATGCCCCTGTCATATTGAGTAAGTAATATCCCACCAAAAACATAAATGTAAAAAACCGGCCAAGAGCGTGTCGGGCCACGCTCAGTGTAGGGTTCCGTAGTTTTTCGTCCGTCACAGTAAGTGTGTGAAATTTTTTTTTTTTTTCAAAAACGATTCAACCTACTTGTCAAGTTCAAAATAATTTTCCTAGAAAGTTAATAAAGTTCTACTTTTGAGATTTTTTCCATATGTATAAAACGTATGGTTCAAAAGTTAGAGGGGGGACACATTTTTTTGAATGAATGAATGAATGAATGAATTAAATTTATTGCGTATAATGAATCCAGGTTACAATTGCAGATATAGTTACATAAAAAAAGTTTCACTGAACTCTACCTTTGCAGGTGTACACGCTTATCTTAATAATTAATAGTATTACGTTTCATTAAAAATGTCAACAATATTGTATACAACTTTTTATCTTCTCGAGCGATTATCTCCGTAAATATTAACATTATCAAAAAACGATTGTAGCAAACCCTTATTAATTTTTTAATACCTATCCAACAATATATCACTCGTTAGGGTTGAAATGAAAAAAAAAAGACTCCCCACGTTACGTATAGGGGAGGTACCCTAATAAAAATAAAAAAATCACTTTTTATTTTACCACTTTGTCGGCGTGATTGATATACATATTAGTACTAAATTTCAGCTTTCTAGTGCTAACGGTTACTGAGATTATCCGTGGACGGACGGACAGACAAAGCGAAACTATAAGGGTTCCTAGTAGACTACGGAACCCTAAAAAGGAGAGCCAAGTTCAATACAAAAATTATACTTGGCTGTTGGCTTCGCTGCAAAAAGAATGGAGATCTAAATGAGTGCCAGTGCCAAGTTCTATGCAAAATCCAAATATGTATTTATAGGAACAAAATAACATTATGAACAAGTATTAAACTCTCTTTGCTTTATTGGATACCTATAACAATTGCTGTTATTTAAAAATGTGAGATCTTAAAGTAGGTTCGATTTGACTTGGCCAATTTTCAATACATCAGTCATTTTATAAAGTTATTCAACATATACATATATATTTTTTAATTTTGATAAAAACTGGCCTAGTCAAATCTAACCTACAAACTAGTATGGGAAACACTTTTTTTGAGCTAGAGAATTGATAGTTTGTTAAAAAAATACTTATTATTACAATAAAAAAACTTAGTGTTTTCTTTTAAAATTTTCCCCGAAAAGCGTTAATCGAAGGGGGTTCAAAGTTTGTATGCAAAGCAAGAAAAATTTAAAGTATGATATTTGTAACTTCGATCTTAGCCTGTTTGTTAAAATACTACAAAACTAATTTCAGCGTTTTTAGGGTTCCGTACTCAAAGAGTAAAACGGGACCCTATTACTAAGACTCCGCTGTCCGTCTGTCTGTCACCAGGCTGTATCTCACTGATACCGTGATAGTTCCAGCTGAAATTTTAACAGATGATGTATTTCTGTTGCCGCTATAACAACAAATACTAAAAACACAGTTTTTTTTTTATAGATGTAGAAGTAGATGTACAAGTAGAAAAGCTTTATTCAACATCACATTACACGAAATTATAATTAAACATACATGTGAATCTTAAGATTAGAATTAAAATATAAATTTAAAATTAATGTTACAGTTATGATGTGTGTGTGTGTGATGTTAAAAAAGAGCTTGCCTCAGCATAATGTTACAGCGAGATCACTGCAACGCTGGTTTAATGGTACGGAACCCTTCGTGCGCGAATCCGACTCGCACTTGGCCGGTTTTTTTTGAAATTGTTCAAAGTTTGTATGGAGAGCAAGACATTTTTAAAGTAAGGGATTTGCAACTTCGGTTTTAGACTGTTTGCTAAAAGACTACAAAACTTATATCAGCGTTTTTTTTAATTCATCGCCAAAGAAGGTTAAAAGGGGCTTTGAAGTTTGTATAGAGAGCAAGACATTTAAAAGTAAGAAATGTGTAATTACGGTTTCAGACTGTTTACTATGAGGGTTCAAATGGGGTTCTAAGTTTGTATAGAGAGCAAGACATTTTGAAAGTAAGAGATTTGTAACTTTGGTTTTAGACTGTTTACTAAAAGACTACAAAACTAATTTCAATGTTTTTAAAAATTCGTTCCTTAAACAAACATTTAAACGATAACATGTTCTACGCGGACGAAGTCGCGGGCAACAGCTAGTATCTTTATAACCGTTTGAGCTAGCTTCATGAAATTTGAACTTCTAGATGTCCTTATGGATATAATTAAAACACGTAAGTAGTTTTATGTGTTTACGTTAAAGAGGTTTTGAGTTATAGAAGGGTCAAAAGTGTTACCAAGTAGTTCGTGTGATATTACACTTGGCGCTGGCTACCCAGTTCTTTTGCTTGAACTTGGCTTGACTAGATTTTGATTAATGATTTTACCCTAGCAAATTATTTTCAAGGTAGGTATGGGTACTTTAGTAAACTTCTTATTTACTACTATCTAGAACATAGTAATCGAGAGTTAATACATAATGCATGGATCAGTAGCGTAATTGAGGCAGCTAATAACCACAGCTCACACGCGCGAAATACAATGTCGAACCGATCACTGAACAATTAGTATAAATAATTATAAGTACTTATAGGTTAACACGGTTGTGTAGATACTCGTATTTAGGTGTTTTGGTCTTCCCATTTAATCAAATTGGTAGAAAACAAACATAAACTCTCGCGTTTTGTACACATATTTCAATACTGTTTTTTGTCAGAAATAAATGTAAATAACTATCGCGTTAGACCCGGAAAAAACAGTAGGTATTTAAATAATCCGCTTGATTTCGAAATTGGGCCGCCATGCCCAATCCCTTTATCACCCTCCTATTGTTTTTCCCGGTAGCGCCCTACAGGAGTGCGGGGTCGGTTTGGCATCTAATCCTAAGATTTGGCGTAGGGTAGGGACTAGTTTTACGAAAGTGACTGCCATCTGACCTTCCAACTCGAGGGAAAACTAGACCTTATTGGGATTAGGACGGTTTCGTCACGATGTTGTCCTTCACCGAAAACTCACAATGAAATATCAAATGAAATTCTGCACCCGACCGACCGAGCTAAGTTTGCACCTCGCGTCGAATAAGTTGCACTGAGCAAGGTGCAAACTTAGCTTTGTTTGAAATAACCCAGTGGTAGGTACGAGCCGGGGTTCGAACCCATTACCTCCCGATTTGAAAGTCACGTTGCTTTACCACTCGGGTACAGTGGCCTTTCCTTACCGCTCGGGGTTTCCTTACCCACGCCACGCCTTCCGGTACGTGGTCGCCACTCGAGAACGGCCATCGGTTTTACGTGCAATGTGCCCCGCCCACTGCCACTTAAGTTTTAGTGATTCGGAGGGCTATATCGGTTACCTTGGTTCTGCTGCGGATAGCCTCATTTCCGTTGCGATCACGCAGATAAACTCCCAACATAGCCCTCTCCATTGCCCTTTGGGTGACTTTGAGCCTTCTTATGAGGCCCATTGTAAGCGACCACGTTTCAGTGCCATATGTCATCTCTGGCAACACACACTGGTCAAAGACTCTCGTCTTGAGACACTGCGGAATATTGGACGAAAAGATATGCCGTAGCTTACCGAACGCTGCCCAGCCGAGTCGGATTCGACGATTGACCTCTTTCCCGAAAAATCGGTTAAACAAGTGAAAACAAAAGTTTTTCGAAAAACCCAACTGCTTTTTTGCCTATGTCACTGTCACGATTATGAGGAATCCAATGATACCTCATATGTCGAAATCCGTCAAACGGTTTAGGCTGCAGGGCGTGTCAAAGAATAAGGCATATACATACATACGCTCGAAAAACATAATCCTCCTCTCCTTCGGCAGTTGGGTAGTAAAATTAGTGTTAGTTAGAATTCGGTCATGAGAAATTAGACATTATGATAATTCGGGATACTGACGTTAGGGCTAATGAATATTTAGGAAAAATTTATATTCGGGTTTGCGATTTTAGTATTCACAACATTAGGGCTAGTGAAATTAGGTATGAAATTCTTAGGGCTAACGGAGGGGAACCATATGACTTACTGTTAGATTAGGTTAGAAAGGTAATGTACATTTTTTATAGCCTTAATTCTTCATTTACAGCCTCCTTCAGAGTAAAAAGAAACTAACCATGATGGAAATAGAACAATCCTTGGGCAGCAACATCTGCAGATGCACCGGCTACCGGCCCATTCTCGAGGCCTTCAAGCAGTTTGCAAGCGACGCTCCAAAAGCAGACGGCTTACTCGATATAGAGGACCTGAGTATCTGCGAGAAAAGTGGTAAAACCTGCCGCAAGAGCAGGTGCAGTGAGAGCGACTGGTGCTTAGTGGAAGCGGAAGATGTGAACGTATCAGGAAACATAGAAATCAAACTTAAAGACGGCAAGTCTTGGTCTAAAGTGCACTTTGTCAATGATATATTTCAAGTGCTGCGGAGGAAAGGAGACCATTGCTACATGCTTGTTGCTGGAAATACCGCTAAAGGTAAACAAGTCCATGAAATTAATGACTATGTGTTTAAAAAAATTTACAGTTCTAGTGAGTCTTTAAATATTCTGGTAACGTCTCCCCTCTCCCGGCGAAAAAGAGGGGTGTTATAAGTTTGCATCTGTGTGTCTGTTTATCTGTGTGTCTGTCTGATATCGTAGCTCCCAAACGGGTGAACCGCGGTTTGAGTGCGGGTGTCAATCGATTATCTTTTCTTTGTCGAGATAGTTCTTATTCTTGCCTAATATGTTTGTTTTTCGGGGTTGTTTTTATATCATTATCTATAATAAGTAATATAGTTAAGTAGGTAAGTTTGATTTTTCACAATAAGTACCTAACGTGATTTCGTAGTATACGAGTACACGTACCTAAATGTACTAATACTTTTGCCGGTGCACAGGAGCCTACCCCATAGACGAATACCCTCAAGTCCTCATTGACATCAGCGATGTCCAGGAGTTGAAAGGGTACCATTTCGACCAAAACCTGGTCCTGGGCGTGGGCAACTCCCTAACGGAGACGATGGACATCTTCCAACACCTGGCGGCATCCGAAGACTCCTTCTGGTACCTGGACAAGTTGAGAGAGCACTTGCTGCTGGTGGCGCATATACCCGTGAGAAATGTAAGTCATATTATAATGTATGTGTACAATGCTGCTGGCCTATTCTGTTTCGCCACCTGGTCAAAACCATGTTTATTCATTTATAATATTGTATTTTGTTTTCAATGGAATGCGACTCCCTTAATTGAAAAAACCTATCTGTTTTGCCTGTGCTGAGTAAAATTTTTAAGAAGGTTATAATGGAACAGCTACTTACCCATTTTAACGCTTAGAGACAGTATCCTATAATATTAAGCGAGCAATATTTGTATATATATATATTTGCAATCACGTTCTCGGAAACGGCTCTAACGATTTCGATGGAATTTGGAATATCGGTGGTTACGGGGGCGAGAAATCAATCTAGATAGGTCTCATGTCCGGGAAAATTAGTTTTCTCCGTATTTTCTCCATTTTCATCCGAGCGGAGCTCGGTCACCCAGGGACTACATCTCTATAAGAACATAGAATAATTATTGTATTATACATGGGATACTAAATTAATATCATAAACTTATTGTTAATTCTGATACAGACTTTATATCGAATGTAATTGATAATATTTAACAATTTTGGATTATTTTTTGTTTTCATTTAGTTTGTTTACCGTTTTATTTATTTTATTTTTTTATTTCATTTATTTCAGGATAAAAATTACAATATAAATTTGCATAAATGTCAAAATTACAAGAATTTCTACCATGATCGTCAATATAATTGAAATGTAAAAATAAAGTATAATTCTATCTCCCAAAAAGGATCGTCATTTGTTATACAGTAGGTATAATAATAAAATTTTAAAAATATTCATGTCAACATAATAAAAACGAATTATATAAAAAATATCAAAACATAATTCTCTCAATAAATACTATCACTAAAACTTAAAACAGAATATTATAATACTTAAAAACACTTAATAACATTTGATACAATTAAAAGCAATCATCAGGCGGCAATGTCAATTTATTAGGTACATCATTTAAAAAGTAAGTTCCATGTACTCGTTCACGGAGTACAGAGGGTTGATCAACAAAAGATTTCTCAGCTTGCGCCGAAATGTTTCGTCAGATTGTTCATTTCTGATATCGGCGGGTAATCGTTCATAGTATGTGGGGCCGATGACGCGGGGGTTCTTTGTTGAAAGCGCCATGCGACGAGGAACAGTTCTCAGCCGCCCTGTAGAACGAAGCTGTTTCCCTGGAAAGTCCACGCGTTGGAACTGAGAAATGTTCATTCTTACAAATATTAAACAGTCGAATAAGTATTGTGAGTAGTGTGTCATAATGCGTTGAGATTTGAAAAGTTCTCTACAGGGGTGCCTATGTTTTACTCCAACAAGTGTACGAATTGCTCGTTTCTGCACAATTAACACTCTCTTTACAGTTCAGTAAGATTTAATATCATATTGTAGAATACCATTTGACATGTAAAAGTGCCCTTGTGGCCTATTTGCAGAATAAATAATTGATTTTGATTTTGATTTAATAATAAGTTTCTGTCAAAAAATTATATTTTGGTACAAGCTTTTACTGCCGACTGTACTTTTCTGCATAGTACAAGTACTCATTGAGACGATTCTAACGAGCCCAAACTCGATGGGGTTGTGTCGTTTTATTGCGGAATTCCTATGGCCACCTTCCAGTTCCAGCATCAGATCAGCTCCAAGTCATCATAATATTGCATTGCCACGCGATATACATCTGCTAGAATATTTTCAGCTCAATTGGATAACGGGAAGTGACGAAAAATGGATTGCAAATTTTGAGGGACAATAACTTACATACTTACATAAAGGGTGCACTATTAAATTGTCGCTAACATTTTCCGTTCTATTTTTCTGACCTTGCAAGCTGTTAAAAAGCGGTAAAACTTTTCAGGTATGAAATTTAAAACGTGTTTTCATCTTAGGTTTAAAAATAAACATTAATTTGTTTGTAGGTATCCGTCAAGATGTCATCAAGAGAAAAAACCGGCCAAGTGCGAGTCAAACTCGCGCACGAATGTTTCCGTACCATTATCTATAAAAAACTATTTTATTCTGTGTTTTTAGTATTTGTTGTTATAGCGGCAACAGAAATACATCATCTGTGAAACTTTCAGCTGGAACTATCACGGTATCAGTATCTCACAGCCTGGTGACGGACGGACGGACAGCGGAGTCTTAGTAATAGGGTCCCGTTTTACTCTTTGAGTAGGGAACCCTAAAAACCGGCCAAGTGCGAGTCGGACTCGCGCACGAGGGGTTCCGTACATTTTATTTTATTCTGTTTTTAGTATTTGTTGTTATAGCGGCAACAGAAATACATCACCTGTGAAAATGGTATCAGTGAGATACAGCCTGGTGACAGACAGACAGACAGACAGACAGACAGACGGACAGCGAAGTCTTAGTAATAGGGTCCCGTTTTACTCTTTGAGTACGGAACAGTACGGCCGATAGAGAACTACTGGGTAAATATTAAAACAAAGTTGCGTAAAACGTGCCAGCCGGTCACATCATTGCCTGATTTAAAAAAAAAGTCGACGAAATGTACTAACCTTCTTTCGTGCAAAATTCTATGAAACGCGTCAAGAGTAAAGTCCGAAAATACTCTCGTCGTGCTCTGATCAAAGAATAAAATTTTGTTAGCGTGTCTATTTTATCTTAAACTTTATTATCTCCATCTCCACTTATAATAAATCTCTAAATTAAAAAAAAATATCAGCCTGTTTGAAACTAAGCTTTGTGTGTTACGAATGTTCTCAGCATCCCATAAACGGAACAATATGAAACATTTTATACAGGTACATTATTATTCTAGCTGCAACTTAGGATAGTTTTTATCCGATTGCGACAATTAATTAATTTTCCGAAATATACGACTTCATTAATTTTTCATTTATTATTCTTAAAGTATATCGCCGCCACAATTGTCAGTTTTATGAAACGTTAAAATGGCGGATTGCTTTTCCTTAATTTCACCTATTAATAATTTAAATCCCGTCTCCGATAGACCTTCACGAATCACAAACCAAGAGGTAAATAATAAGAAATAAATCGATTCTGATATGAGAACTTATATGCGCAAATGTCGTATTAAGGCGTAATTTCCGTGAATGTAATCAACAAATTCGAACAATATAAGTAACACAAATGATTTTTTTTAATGGCACGCGCGCGCTCTCTTTGCGCATTCAGCCAAACCACGCAAACCAAAACTCGAAGTTCGTATATCTGCATTCCTCTCACTCGAGTAATGTTAGTGCGATAGAGATAGAGATACCTGAAT
This sequence comes from Epinotia brunnichana, assembly GCA_963854355.1. Classification (NCBI taxonomy): domain Eukaryota; kingdom Metazoa; phylum Arthropoda; class Insecta; order Lepidoptera; family Tortricidae; genus Epinotia; species Epinotia brunnichana. The sequence goes on along the minus strand of OY977945.1, from coordinate 85,754 downwards.
ATTTTCGAATTCTGAAGTTCGTGGTTTAAAAGAAAATACGGATGTCGGATAGATCGAAAATAGGGGTGTAAACACTGTAGACACAAAATAAAATAATCGCAATGTTGTATTTTCTCGAAAAAGGACTTAAAATGAAGTCAAATGGAGAAAAAAACAACGCAAGAGGTTATTTAAGTAGTCACTAAGTTATAAGTGTCCAAAGTTTTAAGAGGGGGTATGTTCTGTCCCTTTTCCGCAAAACGCACCTTCATATGAAACGATTGTTTTACTATGAGTACTATAACGCTCGACGATCGTGACGTTACGGTCCCGATCGTTATCTCACTCTAACAAGCGATATTAAAACGGTTGTAGCTACGTAATTTTTTGAGATATTTGAACGGGTTTTTCGTTTCTTCTTTCTTTTGAAGTAATAATACATTTTGAGTCTACTCCCCTATTTGAAAGACAAGCGGAAAGAGTACCTAAATTAATCTATATATTAAAGACTAGAGATTTATTATAAGTGGAGATGAGTCATTTGAAGAATACCTACCTAAGAAAGTAGATACCTACAGAAAAAAACAGTACGGATTGACAGCAAAAAGTATAATAAAATAGTATAAAATATCTAGGCCTATATTATGGTTAGACCGAAATCTAAAATGGGGTAGACATATTAAAGAGACAGTAGAAAAAGCTTTGCGATACCTAAATATTTTTAAAATTTTAGTTGGTCCAGGGTGGGGTATACATCAGACATATTTAAGACGATTGTACATCGCGGGTATTCGGAGCAGAATAGATTATGCAAGCTTCCTTTACGATAATAGTGCTAAAACTAATTTGAGTAAATTAGACAAAGTGCAAAACCAGGGCTTGCGCATAATTGGTGGATTAATTAAGAGCACAGCTATACACGTCATGGAACATGAACTTCTTCTTCCACCGCTCTGTATTCGCAGGTATTATTTAGCGGGTAAATTTATTCAAACTGAAAATCTTGAAATAGTAGACCAATTAGCCATAAATACCCAAAACAGTATTTTTTCAGTCAGTCGAAAAAATAAACCTTTACTATCGGTATCTCACGAGTATCTTAAATCGGAAGCAATGTAATCAGCGAACCAGTTAGAAATATTTTCATTAGACATATGGGTTGGCAATGTGGACTTATCCAGAGTATTGAATATTTACATTGACTGCATAATTAAGCCTAAACATCAATATAATCCAGTCGGTCTGAGACAAACATGCGCTGATTTCATTGAATCTAGGTACTGCAATTTTTATCATATCTATACTGACGGATCCAAGGATAGCAACGGATCAGGGCTGGCTTGGTTTGACCCTCAAACTAAAAGTAGTGTTAAGTTGCATTTGAAGATAAAAACGTCCTCTATGCATATTGAATTACTGGCACTTGCAGAAGCCCTCTCTTATATCGAATCTCTTGAAGGAGACAGTTTTGTTGTATTTACTGATTCAAGAAGCGCTTTGCAACACTTGGCTCGATGCATCTCGAGCTCTCGAGGCGCATCGATAGCCTACACTATATTGAGAACAATCTGTAAGTTGCAGGCAAACAATAAGCATATAGTATTGCAATGGGTGCCGTCACATATTGGATTACCGGGAAATGAGGAAGCGGATCGCCTTGCCAAGGAGGCGGCAAGTGATGGAATTCGTACAAATTGCTTGCCATGTCATAACGATCTTCTATATTTGGTGAAACAGAAATGCTTCGATAAATGGAAAGAATATTTTGACGAAAGGTCACTGAGCAAGGGTATCTGGTATCGGACTATACAACCTAATTTGTTACGTATTCCTTGGTTTGTAGGGATTGGCATGGATAGATTGGATGTTGTAACGTCTCTTAGACTGCGATCAGGACACATTCCTTTGAACAGTTTTGGTTTTATTATGGGCAAGACCCAGACCCCAAATTGCACAGAATGTGGAGTGAAAGAAGATGCGTTCCATATTACATCGTTATTGTCACTCATGTGTGTATGTGTGAGTGACTCCCTCTATCTATTCTACCTCTATGGCCTAGAGAGTTGAAATTTACACCAGAACTACCTTTTACAACGTAGGCAACGGATAAGAAGTGATTTTCGGAAATCATACGTTCATACGGGGGTTAGAAAGGGTTGCAAATTTTGTATGGGGGAAACTTAATTTATTGAGCAGGAGACTTAAAACTTAGTAGAAAGATTACTTATTATAATACAAATAAGAAAGTACCTAGGTACTTTCAGCGTTTTGGAAAATTCCACCCCTAAGGGGATGAAAAAAGGGGTGCAATGTTGGTGACGGGGATTTTTTGGAGCTAGAATCTCAAAACTTTTTAGAAAGATTACTTACATAATAAAACAAAAATTAAAGATATGAGATTTAAATATTGTAACTTCGATCTTAGCCTGTTTAGACTACCAAAATTATTTCAGCGTTTTTTGAAATTCTTCACCCATAGGGGATTATAAGGGCATTCAAAGTTTGTATGGAGAGCAAGACATTTTAAAAGTAAGTAAGGGATTTGTAACTTCGGGTTTAGCCAAAACAAACATGCTAAAATACTACACAACTTATTTCAACGTTTTTTTTATTCATCGTATAATATAGAGCAAGATATTTTTAAAGTAAGACATTTGTAACTACGGTATCAGCCTGTTTACTATGAGGGTTCAAAGGGGGTTCTAAGTGTGTATAGAGAGAGCAAGCCATTTTGAAAGTAAGAGATTTGTAACTTCGGTTTTAGACTGTTTACCTACTAAAAGACTAGACACAAAACTAATTTCAATGTTTTTTTTAATTCATTCCTTAAACAAACTTTTAGACGATGACATGTTATACGTGGACGAAGTCGCGGGCAACAGCTAGTAATAAATAACTTTGAGTAAATTGTATGTTATTTATTTTAGTAAACTTGAATTCAAAAGGCGACAATTTACAAACTTACATATTTACATACATACTTGTATAATAATTTCATGCTATAAAATATTTCATAAGTATTGATCACAGAAAAGACCACTATTTTTTATGTGATCATCAACTCAATTACTAAATGATTATTTTCCAGCTAATAAGTACTAGGTACTAGTAGTAGACAATCAATTCACTTCCACCAATATCTAAAACAATTTACCCTATTTGTAGAGTCCTTAGTGCGTGGCAGGTATCACTGTTGATTTACTATTTTCAGTTGGGGACGATTGCCGGTAATCTGATGATTAAGCACCAGCACAATGAATTTCAATCTGATGTATTTCTTCTGCTTGAGACGGTTGGAGCATACCTTACTATTGGTGAGTACCTACATTCATTCAAGAGTCTAAAAACACCTATCCTTTCGAGGATGTCTTCCTTCCAAAAGGCAAAACGTACGGTACCTATTTCTTGGTCGGTTATAAATAAGATGCTACTGCTACTGGCATATTATTATGGACACACTGAACAACGAATGGCCAACGAACGCGAAACATTTATGAGGTAGCTATTTGTTAGAGTGAGATAGGTAGCCTTTCGTTGGCCTAGTGTATACACAGCGTTAGACAAACGTCTTTAGACTACCGCCAAAAAGGGAGGTACCTTCATTTTGCCTTGGAATGAAACCAATATCTAGCGCGCACAACCTTGTTCACAAGAAGTTTTTAATATTCCAGTGGATCATTACGGGCGGCAGGAGGCGGTGAGTCCGGAAGCGTTCCTCGGCACGGACATGCGCGGGAAGGTCCTCCTCAACGTGCTGCTGCCGCCGCTCAGCCACGCGCACAAGTTCGTGTCCTATAAGGTACGATCGGCAAATAACAGTAAGTACCTATGATTTTATTATGGATTAATAAATATTGTAAAACATGATGTGCAGATAATGCCACGCGCTCAGAACGCGCACGCCATTGTGAACGCAGGCTTCCTGTACAAGTTGTGTGCGCCGCGCAACCACGTCTGCGAGGCGCGAATCGTGTTCGGCGGACTAGCTCCTCATTTCTCACGCGCCAGGAACACGGAGAGGTGCATTTATTTTACAAATCATTGCCATGTTACATTATTTCACCTGTAAACTCCACAGTCAGTGTCAAAAATATCTGTGCTTTTGCAACTTACGCTGATTTTTTGTACGCGTAACATTAAAAGATTTTAACGGATGATGCTTCTCATATTTCGCCGCTTAGTTTTTGATATGATATTTCCTACACTGTTTTGACGGGCCACCGTTGCTTGCTGGCCAGCGTACGGGTAAATGTGTCAGCCCATGTACGACAAGGTTACGGAAAGGTGTAGATAGGTACCGTGGAATGGGGTACTTTAGGAAAAAATGGGGCTACTTTGATCATTTAGAAACTAGTGTAAAAGCAAAACTATTTGAAATTAAGAAAAATACCATCTATGTAACACGGTTAAACAATAAAGTTTTTTCTATTTCTATTTCTATTTCAAGAAGATTTGATCGAGTATACAGCAAGATAGATAACTAATATAGTCACTGCCACAGTTCACCCACAAGTAGAAACAATGATTTGTGCAAGAGCAAAACATATTTGATCAAAGTCGCCCCGCGAATCAAAGTAACCCCATTCCACCGTACTGTGAATCATTCTCCATCAAACTTGATATAACGAATTCAAATCTGTTCGGTTCAGGTTGTTACTCGGGCGAGAGTTATTTACAAACGAGACGCTGCAGCGCGCGCTGCGGGTACTCCTACAGGAGCTGGCGGTGGCGGAGAGCCCGCCGGAGCCCTCCGCGCACTACCGAAGGGACCTCGCTCTCAATCTCTTTTATAAGGTGACACTGCACATTTATATTTTAATTTTTACCGGATTCTTATGTGGCCAATGTCCATTCTGAAAGCTGGTGAAAGGTTCTGTAAAATCGAATAACTTATATTGTAGAACTTGACCTTTTATTCGGTCCGGTTGGGTTAAAGAGAAATTCAAATTTAGGTTGTAACATGCGAAGTTTTATTACTTTATGCAATCGTTTGGCACCAGGGCCTCCTGTCACTGTGCCCCAGCAACATGGTGGGCGCGCGGTTCGCCAACGGCGCGGTGGTGCTGAGCCGCGCGCGCCCCGTCTCCGACTCGCGCCAGGTCTTCACCACCAACCCCATGCTGTGGCCGCTCAACCAGCCGATACAAAAGGTTGAGGCGCTGGTAAGCAGAATAGCGAGACATCTGAACGCTTTATAATTGTCATTCATAATTTATCAATCACTGGGTCCCAAGATACAGGCTCAGCCTAGTTTGGAGCCCAACGGATAATGTCTGTATCATCATCATTGGCCTTGTACATCTATGATAAGATGATTTAAACAGCGTCTATGTCAAGGTGGTGCGGCATTTACGCACAAGACTCGTAAGGCCGATACGGGAGCGACAGGCCCGACCGCATAATTGACAAGTAAATGTTGTGCACGATGATATAGGGAGGACAGCAGCAAGCTGGTGTCTCTGTTCTCGTCGGAACGACAGAAGATCGAACCAAGCTGCATCATGCGCAACCATACCTTCGCCCAGGGTCTTCCTCCAGTGGTCTCGGTCCTCAGATTCCAGTTCCCATTTGGTTGGGTCAATCTTAAAGGACAACATGTCTCGTTTTGCGCTGTCCTTAAAACGAAGCATCGGTCGCCCTACTGGTCGTTTCGCATGGGTTATTTCGCTCAGGAGAGTTATACGTGGCAAACGAGAGGGCTCCATCCTTTGCACGTGCCCCAGCCAGCGAAGACGTCTTTGCTTCAAGATAGCAATAATGCTGGGTAAACGTGCGATGCTAAGCACCCTCTCGTTTGTAACTCAATCCTTCCATGAGATCCCTAGAATACGCCGAAGACATCGCATATGGAAGTTGTTCAATTTCCGCTCCTGTTTAGCATACGATGTCCAAGTTTCAACACCGTACAAGAGTATGGACAAGATGCATGTCTGGTACACGATCATCTTCCTATTTACAGTTAGGTGTTTGCTATCCCATACCCTTGTACTGAGTTTCCCAAACATCGTGGATGCTTTGCCAATGCGGACGTTGATCTCTACGTCCAGTGAGAGGTTGTTTGACACGGTGGACCCAAGGTAGCAGAAATTTTCTACAACTTCCAGAGGCATATTATCTAACAGTATTGTTGGGTGTAGGTTCAGGCCTTGAGCCATTACAACGGTCTTCTTGGCGTTAATTGACATGGAAAATAGCTTACATGCTGCATTAAACTTGTCCACAACTCTCTGTAGCTCCTCCGGCGATGTTGCAACAAAAGCGGCATCATCGGCGAACAGCAAACTATCAACGTGAAAATCCTTACGATATTTTTGAGATTTTAAGAGTGTAATGTTGAAAAGTTTACCGTCAGCTCTGGTATGGAGGTGTATGGCTTGAGTGGTATCGCCGAAAGCAACTTTTAGGAGTATCGAGAAGAATATGCCAAACAATGTGGGCGCCAATACGCAACCTTGCCGCACTCCTCTACACATTTGGAATGGATTTGAGGTTTTACCGTTATGGACAACCGAGCCCTGCATGCTTAAATGGAAAAGTTTGATCAGGTTTCACAGCTTTGGCGGACAACCAATAATCTGCAGAATTGTGTAAAGTCCTTCCCTACTGACGGTATCGAAGGCTTTATTTAAGTCAACAAATGCCACCAGCAGGGGAGTTTTCTGTTCTCTGCACTTTTCCTGGAGTTGTCGCAAAGTGAAGATTATGTCGGTGGTGGAGCGCTGAGCACGAAAACCGCATTGAGACTCAGGATACACGCGATCTGCTAGTTTTTGTAGCTTAGCCAAGATGATACGGCCAAGCAGCTTCCCGGCAATGCTCAACAAAGAGATTCCGCGGTATGAGTCACAATTGCCGCGGTCACCCTTTCCCTTATAAATTGTAACAATATTAGCATCGCGCATATCCTGAGGAATGTATTCCTCGTTCCAGCATTTTGCAAATACTTACTTTCTTGATTTATGTAAAAGTATTCAAGTTAGTGCATCTACCGGTAATTTTGCCGGAGTGTATTCAGGTATAAAGAAAGTTCTCGGTCCCATTCCAACAAAAACAACGCTTCTCAAAGAAGCAGACGGCACTGTTATAACAGACTCAGAACGCCAACTAATGCGCTGGGCAGAGCACTACACGCAACTATATTCCCAACCCGTCGGAATACAGGCAGAGCCACTAGAATCGCTCCCCAAATTCCCGGTGTGGAATGAACTCGATAATATTCCAACTATCGATGATTTCCATACCGCGGTGAGGCAACTTAAAGTGGGAAAGAGCCCCGGTACGGTAGTGATGGTATACTTGCTGAGATCGTTAAATTGCAGTGTGTGGCTCCTATCCTCTGTAATTTCTTTGCAAAATGTCTGTATAATCTGTGTGTAATCATGTGCTTGTCTAATAATAAATTATTCTTATTCTTATTCTTAAATACAAACAAAGAATAGGATTAGAGTTTTGCCGAAGGCTAAATCGGGTGATCGGCGGTCGGCGCAAGTTGAGTGATACAATCCGACTGCTTATTTCATAATTTCAAAAATCAATAATAGTAGCAAAATAACTAAAGCGAGCATCATGCGGCTTAGAGCTTTGAAACGGCAACGCTATGACCACTTAATTCCGCTATCAAACCCTCCGATTCCACTGGACAACAGGGCACTGCGAACTCTTGTCCAATTTGCCCAACGTGACCTCTTACTCAGAACGAATCAAATGAATAGCTGACGATCAATATACACTTCCAGATCCAATGCGCTGGCGAGGCCCCCTACACCGAGGACCTCCCGAGCCTCCCGCGCGAGGTGTTCGGAGCCTTCGTGCTGGCGCGGGTACCCGTCGGCGACATCGTCCGCATCGATGCCAGTGATGCCTTAGTAACTATCATTTATTTACCTGTGCCGAATAATATAGTGTAAGACGTTCAGGTTTGAAAATTTCAAACTGCACTGCCGTGAGCTAAACTTGACTACAATTATAGATAGTTGTACTTAGTTTTTTGTATGTATGTAGTAAAAAACAATTAATGTGACAACATCTCAATAATACAATTATTTTAACTAAGTGTACCTATCAAGTCAACTAAAATATGTATGGCCAAAAGGTTTTAACAAACTACCCCTGAATATAAAATGCGCGGGTGGTAATTCAACTTTTCTAAGTTTAAAACAGTGGTTTCTTACCCACTGTTATTTTTTTGACATTATGGATTTTTATTAGTTACTTATCTCAAAAGATCTAGTGCCTCAGTGAGCTGTAGAAATCGCAAGCCGGATTTCTTAATTTTTTATTTTTTTATTTTTCATTTCGATAAAGAGACTTGACAAAATACAGTTTTATTCAACTGTTGTATAATAAGGGTCTTAAAACGCGAGTGGCGTGGGGTGCGATGCGAGCCTTGACGAGCATCGCAATTAAAGACGCCACGAGCGTTTTTAGACCAGTTATACACCATTGCATACAATACTTTTTCTATGACAAATTTTAAAATAGCAGACTACAGAATAGACTTTTCAGGAAGCAAGTTTTCTATTCGTTATTTTGCTACTCACGCAATTTCTTCAGGAGTGCAGTTATTAATTTCTTCGACCATTTTAAAAGGAACGTACATACCTACACTTTTGTCACAGAATAATTAATAATACACTTTTGTCTTCACAAACACGAATAAAATCTTAATAGTTTAGGACTAATAGTTTATCATCTTTCGTTTTTTCATTTTGAACTGTACTTTGGTGGAAAATCGGAAATATGACACCTCTTGTATAAAAAAAGGTTTGTTTTGTTTTTAATTTGTTTGCACTTGCCATCCGAACCAAACCGAATCCGTAACCGAACCGAATTCGAATTGTTTATTTTTATAAATACTTAATACCAAGAATTTATAAAACATGTAATTTAACACACAATAGATGATGATTTATTAGGTATTATTGTAGTAAATAATTTATAATATACGTATGTTAAATCGTAAATTAAAACATTTATTTCGAAATATTTGTTTATGAAGTTGGCACCACTGCCATACAGCGGCAGATAAAAAAAAAAGTAAAACATTGCTTTTATGAAAAATGTATGAACCATAAAAGTACACTAAACAGTGCGTTTATGGGCCATAGAGCATAGAGTTTTTCGATGACTTATTATTGGTGTCATTTTATTTGAGCTACAGCCTATATAAATGACCGATAGAGGTACAGGAGTAGAAAAAATACCTAACGAACCTGCTCACAAAATGTCACGAGAATCGGTTAACGCATTTCTTAACTGAACCTGTAGAGGAGAACAGTGGGACAGACGCCGGCCGGACAGACAAACGATTTTCGGCCGAAGCTGAAGTATACAACTTCGTTTGCTTCGCTCGCTCGTACGATACATTTAATTTGTGTGAAATTAAATGACATGAAATATTAATATTTTTTTTAATAAATGACTTATGACGTTATGACTTATGATTTCAGAATCACCCAGGAGTAGTAGAATTCTACTCAGCCAAAGACATTCCTGGAGTAAACTCTTTCACCCCCGGCGACAACCCGTTCTTCCTCAGTCAAGAAGAGGTATTCTGCTCAGGTCCAGTCAAGTACAACGGCCAAGTCATCGGCGTGATCGTTGCGGAGACTCGCACCATCGCAGAGCATGCCGCCAAGCTGGTCCGTGTCAAATACAACAATGTCAAGAAACCCGTCATCGATGTTAAAAAGGCGAAAAAAGATCCCAATAGGACTAAAATGGGCCAGGAGGTTCCAGCGACCAGTAAAGGAACGGAGGTGTCGAAAGTGATAAAAAGTGAGGTGACAATCTACCAGCAGAACCACTTCTGCATGGAGACGCTGGTGAGCGTGGCGCGGCCCACCGAGGAGGGGCTGGAGGTGCACTGTACCTCGCAGCACATGGACGGCGTGCAGTACATGATCTCCCGCGCGCTCAAACTACCCGAGCACAAGTAATATTGTTCCTTCCATTAAATATACAGCAACCATTTGCACAAATAATGCTTTAACATAAATAACGTTTAATTACTAGAAACCATTAACAACTGATGACTACGTGCAAAGGCCCTGTCACCTTACTTGATTGATCGAAATTAACATTGGTGACACAGTAAAATATTTCCAGAATCGATGTGTACGTGCGTCGCCTCGGTGGGGCGTACGGGATAAAAATCTCCCGTAGCAACCAGGTGGCAGTAGCGAGCGCGCTCGTCAGCCTCAAGCTGAACCGGCCCTGCAGGATCCTGCTGCCACTCACCACGCTCAGCCACGCCGTGGGCAAGAGGCTGCCCTGCTCGACCGAATACGAGGTCAGTATACCTTTGTTTAAAAATCTCCCGTAGCAACCAGGTGGCAGTAGCGAGCGCGCTCGTCAGCCTCAAGCTGAACCGGCCCTGCAGGATCCTGCTGCCACTCGCCACGCTCAGCCACGCCGTGGGCAAGAGGCTGCCCTGCTCGACCGAATACGAGGTCAGTATACCTTTGTTTAAAAATCTCCCGTAGCAACCAGGTGGCAGTAGCGAGCGCGCTCGTCAGCCTCAAGCTGAACCGGCCCTGCAGGATCCTGCTGCCACTCGCCACGCTCAGCCACGCCGTGGGCAAGAGGCTGCCCTGCTCGACCGAATACGAGGTCAGTATACCTTTGTTTAACAAAGAGATTGGTCACTGATAATATACCGCAACAAAAATATAATTGGTCTCTTTAGATTCGAAGAGCGCCTTCCCATGATAAGTAAGCACATGCTGGGTTAATATCATATTTGCTACAACTTTCGAAATCTTATTATCCAGTCCATTAAGCGATTTAGTAAGTTCTGTGTAGATCCACAGAACCCATCAAGAGATAGTGGCTTATTGAGTTTAAATATCTATAAAACCGGCAGGCTGATAGAGGAGCTCAGCAGAACGCCGGTCGGGTGTTATGTCGACGTTGTTAGCGTGAACGATATAAGCTACGCTGACGATATGTTGCTGCTGTCCCCCTCTGTCAGTGCACTCAGAAAAATGCTGAGTGTCTGTGAGGCCTACGCAGAAACTCACGGTCCAGTATACAACTCCAAAAAGAGCGAAGTCCTAGTATTTAAGTCAAACAAAATGAACCCTAAGCATGTGCCCTCTATAGCTTTGAACGGTATTTACCTTTAGTTTAAATACCTTGGGCACTATGTGACAGATGACCTCAAGGACGACCTCGATTTGGAGAGGGAACGGAGAGCGTTAGCGGTCAGGAGCAATATGTTGGCCCATAGGTTTGCCCGTTGTTCAAAACAAGTTAAAATCACCCTTTTTAAGGCGTTCTGTCAAATATTCTAAATACAAGGGTAGCTTATGGGTCAACTACACGCTGAAGGCCTATAAAGTTACTTTTATGCGATAAGGCGAAAGCGGGTTGCATCTATCCTAAGCCGCATCCGACGCAGCGACAACAGCATACTGAAGGTCATCGCCGATAGAACAGATGGTTCCATCCTGTGTACCTGGGTTAATTTTTTTTTTTTTTATTGAGAAACAAATAGTCTTAAAAAACACATAAGTAACTTATGTAGCTATGGCTATGTGAGTAATGCTATAACAGACCTATAGTTTCATTAATTTTTACAAAGTTACAAGTTATATTAAAAATTGGAAAATATGTTTAAATTAAGACCAAATGTCATAAATATGTATATATATATATATATATATTTACAACACATATATGTATACTAGCTGTTGCCCGCGACTTCGTCCGCGTAGAACTTTTTATCGTCTTAGAAAATGATTTTTCTCAATACAAAATTTGAGCCCTCTTTTAGGGGATAATTAAAAAAAAACGTTGATGTTCATTTTCTAGTTTGTGAACAAACAGTCTAAAACCAAAGTTAAAAATCTCATACTTTAAAAATGCCTTAAAATACTCAAACTTTGAACCAATTTTAACACTCTTAGGGGATGAATTTGGAAAAACTCTGAAATCAGTTTTGTAGTCTTTTAACGTACAGAATAAGACCGAAGTTAAAAATCTCTTACTCACACTTTAAAATTTTATTGCCCGCCATTTAAAATTTGAACCCCCTTTTAAACCCCCTTAGAGGTTGAATTTTTCTAATCGCTGAAAGAACTTTTTTCGTAAACGTTTAAGTCTCTAGCTCAAAAAAGGGTTGCCCATACAAAGCTTTCTTAACCCCCTTAGGGGTGGAATTTTCTAAAACTCTGAAAGTATTTTATTATTAATTTTAATAAGTAACATTTCGAACAGTTTTAAGTCTAGTAAAAAAAAAAGTTTTTCCCACACAATACTGGCTACCCTTCTTAAGGATCTTAAGGATCCCCTTAGGGATGAAGTTTTCTAAAACGATGAAAGTTCTTTTTTAGTATTCTAATAAGTAATCTTTTTGCAAAGTTTTAAGTCTAACTCAAAAAAAGTGTTGCCCATGCAAAGCTTGCTCTCCTTTTTAACCCTATAAATAAAATAAAAATGGTTTATTTTCAGATTTCTTAGATCCATAGCATTACAAAACACAAAACAAAAACACAAAACACTTATACAACTATATAACTATATTAGTAAAATTATAGCCACATGCATTAATTTAATTTAATTTTTTTTTTTTAGGACGTGTAGGTCGGTGTATCGGCGGAGTATGTCCGAGTCCCACCTCTCTGCTATTAGGGGTGGAATTTTCCAAAACGATTTGTGTTCTTTTTTTGTATTTGAATAAGTAATCTTTCTACAAAGTTTCAAGTCTCTAACTCAAAAACATAAACTTTCCCTGATAAAAACTTTGCACCCCTTTTTATCCCCCTTATGGATAGATTTTTTCAAAACGCTGAAAGTCTTTTTTTTGTATTTTTATAAATAATCTTTCTACAAAGTTTTAAGTATCTAGCTTAGAAAAAGTGTTCCCCATACAAACCTTGCACCCTTTTTTAATCCCCTTAGGGAATGATTTTTGTAAAACGCCGAATGTAGTATTTTTCATGTTCTAATAAGTAATTTTTCGACAAAATTTTAAGTCTCTATTAAAAAAAAAATGTTTTTCCCATACAAACTTTGCACCCTATTTTACCCCCTTAGGGGTGAAATTTTCCAAAACGCTGAAAGTACTTTCTTTGTATTTAAATAATCTTTCTACAAAGTTTTAGGACTCTAGCTAAAAAAATAGTTTCCCACATACAAACTTTGCACCCCTATTTTAGCCCCCCATTTTTACGGGTAGAATTTTCTAAAACGCTGAAAGTACTTAATTTGTATTCTGATGACTAATCTTTCTACAAAGTTTTAAGTCTCTATTTAAAAAAAATATTGTTTCCCCCATACAAACCTTGCACCCCTATTTTACCCCCGTAGGGGTGGAATTTTCCAAAACGCTGAAAGTGTTTCATTTGTATTCTAATAACAAATTTTTCTACAAAGTTTAAGTCTATAGCTCAAAAAAAAAAGGTTCTCCCATACAAACTTTGCTCCCCTATTTTACCCCCTTAGGGGTAGAATTTTCAAAAATCCCTTTTTATCCCTAGCCCACGTTATAAAGGCAACATACTGTGCAAAAATCAACTCTCTAAGATTATTAGTTTCGGCTGTGCGTTGATGAGTGAGTGAGTGAGTGAGTGAGTGAATAAGTCAGTCAGGACATAGGCATTTATTATGTATAAATAGATAGAAGATAATGAAACTCCCATTCAAATATTTCAAAAAATTATGAAGCTACATCCGTTTTAATGTCGCTTGTTAGAGTGAGAAAACGATGAGGGACTGTGACGTCAATATACTCGAGCGTCATAGTAAAAAACAATCGTTTCATATGAAGGTGCGTTTTGCGGAAAAGGGACAGAACATACCCCCTCTTAAAACTTTGGACTCTTATAACTTAATCATTACCTATATAACCTCTTGCTTTGTTTTTTTCTCCATTTGACTATATTTATTTTAAATTCTTTTTCGAGAAAATACATTATGATTATTTACCATATTTTCGATTCCTGAGCTATAACCACGAACTTCGGAATTCGAAAATATTCGGGTATCTCTATCTCTATCGCACTAACCATACTCGAGTGACAGGGATGCAAATATATGAACATTGAGTATCGGTTTTCGTAGTAGCGCCGCAGGTACTTTGGCTGAATGCGCCGAGCGCGTGCCATTGTCATTCAAAAAAAACAAATTCGTGTTAATTATATTGTTCAAATTTGTTGATTTCATTTATTGAAATTACGACATAAAACGACATTTGCGCATATAAGTTCTCATATCAGAATCGAATATTTTTTTATGGTTTATATTTTAGCATTTGTCTCGTAAAGGTCTATCGTAGACGGGATTTAAATTATTAATAAGTGAAAGGCAAAGCAATTCCGCCATTTTGACGAAAATTTGACGGTTCTTATAGCTGACAGTTGGAGCAGCGTTTGATTTCAATAAAAATAAATGAAAAATTAAATGAAGTCGTATATTTCGGAAAATTAATTAACTGTCGCAGTCGGATAAAAACTATCCTAAGTTGCAGCTAGAATAATAATGTACCTATATAAAATGTTTCATATTTTTCCGTTCATGGGATGCTGAGAACATTCGAACCGCGCAAAGCTTAGTTTCAAACTGGCTGATTCTTTTTTTAATTTAGAGATTTATTATAAGTGGAGATTAACACTTATGACAGTTAAGTACATTTACAACTTAGATACACCATTATACAATGCAAAAAAAAGAAAGAAAAAGTTAATGAAAAGGTTAAGGTAACTGCGTTTTAACATTATTAGATTAAAGAAAAAACTAATCTTGTAAATATACTATATGAGTTGCCAAACAAATCTGCGTCCATACATTTTTCATTGTACAGTTTAAAGTACATGCTTTATTAATTAAGATACCTTGACATTTTCACATCTGTACCTAAATATTGCTCTGTTGACATGAAATCATTATTTTATATGAATAAAAGTAGTTCCTAATATTTTAAATAGTTATTTCTCAAAAATGGCCCGCAAAGTGAACATAACTCGCTACATATTGGAAGGTAAAGTGTATAGTTGAAGGCCAGATCAAAATTAAAAAATAAAAAACATTGCAGGCCGCCTGGAATGTTACATATGAATTCCTTTATTTGTCGAGTACCAAACTTTTTAAAAAGTAGAAACTGGCATATAAAAGACGGCACAGGTCGTATTCAGCCAAATCAAGTCGTATTTTTCTGTTGCAAACCCGACATTTTTGTATGTGTCATAAAAAGATTGCGTTTTTCGGTGGAAAAATACACTTGCGATTCTGTTTAAAAAAAATATGACGTTTAATTTTATGTAATTTGCAGTATCCTCAATTTGTATTTAATAATAACGCTTGATTTAAATTTAGTCTTTTTTATTCCCCCATTTTTGAGAAAAGCACTATATTAGCCTCAGCCGGAATGGCAATTGCAGGCTTCGTATTATAATTAAACGGACTCGCAAGCTCGTCCGTTTAAACAAAATACTCAGCCTGCAATTGCCTCCTTCCCGGCCACGGCAATAATGTACTATTAAATCATTTCAATGTAGTTATTTAATGTTTTTTTTATGGAGTGGAGTAATGTTCTGAAATAAAGATATTTTATTTTATTATTCTTTTTTATGTAGGTAATACTGTAAATTGTGTAACGATGCAAGGAATTTCACTTTCAACTAGTTCATCCAGTCATGTTTTGTAGTAACGGGGTATTTTCTTAAGAATACCCTTGTTTGGACTAACAACGTTTTGCCTAATTTCATTTAGTCTAATCTTGTTTCGCATAATAGCTCGTTTTGCCTACCGATTCACCGAGCTGGTCTGAAATTAGGCAAAAAGTTAGTAAGTATAACATTCTGTGTACAATGTATGTGTGTACAATGGTAAACCGTCTTTTGTACACTTAGTACTTTTTAACAAGTAAATATTATAATGACTCTGTATTAGACAAAAAAATCTGAGTAAAAAGGTTAATTGGCAATGTGATGATTAGTCGAAATAAGAATCGACAAAACGAGGTTTAGATAAAATAATATTCGACCAAACAAGAGTTATAAAAATCGTTATTTAGGTAAAACGTGTTTCGAACAAACGATTATTATGAAAAATTAAATTACCTATATAAATCGACTTTAGACAAACTGTGCATTATACCAAAAGTTTTTAGACAAACTGAAATTAGACAAAACGTTATTGGGCCATACAAGGCAATCCCATTTCCTTAATCTTAACGTGTAATACTAACATAGTCTTGCAAGTTCCAATTGTTACTAACATTATTTTGGATCTCGGTCTGAAGTAAACAATTTATATATTTTTTAACTGTAGAAAACCTGTGTGAAGTAAAAATAAAAGGTAAGTTTATCTTTCAGGTAGCAGTGGATACAACCGGTAAAATTCAATATTGCAACGAAAACTTGTACATGGATAATGGATACGTGGTGGATGAGCCGCTATTCCTTGCCACGCTGGACGTGTTCAACAACTGCTACGAGAAGGCGCGCTTCCACTACAAGGTGTTCAACGTTACCACGGACACTGCGAGCAACACTTGGTGCAGATCACCGGGTAATGGCCGCTAGGATCATTCATTCCCAAAATATCACTAATAATTTCAACATCTTTATCAGCCATTTAGCTATGACTGCTAGGTAAAGGTATTTTCCTACGCATGAGACAGTAAAGAACTCATTAGTCACAAGAATTTGAACCCACGCACCTGTTTGAGAGTCAAATACTGTGTCACTTTTAGTGTTAATTTATTCAAACATTTTACAGGAACTCTTGAAGCAATTGCTTCTGCGGAATTCATCTTGGAGCGTATAGCGTATGAGTTATCTGTAGATCCATTGGAAGTGAGGCTACGTAATCTGGACCCTGCCTATATGGACCTCAGAGAACAAGTGGAAAGGGTGAAAGCCGATGGGCAGTACGCAGACCGAAGGGCATCCGTAGACAAGTACAATAGTCAAAACAGATGGAAGAAACGAGGCTTGAGATTTTCCCTTCTAAGGTGGCAGCCATTCGGAGGGCAATATTTCGATTTAACGCTCTCAGTTTACCACGACGATGGAACGGTCACCATAACCCACGGCGGTATAGAAATGGGTCAGGGTCTAAACACGAAGGCTGTTCAAATTGCTGCATATTTTCTGGGAATATCTATTGATAAAATCCAAATCAAAGGAAATAATACTATAATAAATCCTAATGGATTCATATCTGGCGGAAGTTTAACATCAATCAACATTGGTATCGGTGTTCAGCGGTGTTGTGAGGAACTGTTGATACGGCTGGCTCCGATAAGAAAGGACAACCCTGACGCGACGTGGGAGGCGCTCGTGAAGGCGGTTTTCAACGCGAACGTGGACCTTCAGACGCACGGGTTCGTGACGACGGCCGACACGCAGAAAGTGGAGGTGTACGGGGTAACGCTAGCCGAGGTCGAGCTGGACGTGCTGACGGGCGAATGGGAGCTGCTTCGTGTCGACGTGCTGGAGGATGTCGGCCAGAGCGTGAGCCCTGAGATAGATGTCGGACAAGTAAGATACGTTCAACTTGTATCCTCGGCAGACATGCCACCTATTTTCTAACTTTATAGTAAAGTTCCACTTTTCTGAACTTCCTCCAATTTTGTTCTCTAATGAATAATTTATAGATTTAATCGTATCTCTTTGCTGTAATAGAGAGCCTAGTGAAGTAGATGACTTTTGAACGATGTTGATTGTTGACGTTGTGAGGGGACGCCTGGCCGGAAACAGGCGGACTGTCCATCGTTTGTCCCGTTCATTCAGCCCCATTCCCTTAGGTTGGAGCCTCAGGTTACTGTCCCGGCGGAGTTACCACATCAAACTATTCCATTCTTCTCATTTTCCTGCAGAACATATTTAAGGTCGGCATCCCACAATTCCCTCTCCTCTAACACATCTTTACCGAATATATTAAACCGCGGTGCCGCGTACATAACACATTCCGCTGAAACAGGCTTACTGGTTTCTTCCTCCCCACAGTGTGGGCAGGAAGCATCATTGCTTATACATATTACCTTTAAGTGTCTATTTAGAGTATTGTGGCCAGTTAATATACCAGTCAGCGACCTCAGATTGCTCTTACACAGTTTCAGCAGATACCTGGTTCTCCTGTGATGCACACCTCCTATCATCATCTTTGCCTGTCTACATCCAGCTTCCCTCCATTCTCTCTCCCCGTCTTGTTCTTTTAGCCTTTCTATGACCCCCTTTGTGACTTGAGCCGAGAAAGGAAGGACCGGTTCTGGGCCTATAAATTCCCTCCCCGCGCCCTCCCTAGCCAGTTCATCCGCGCTCTCGTTACCCGCTATCCCCTGACGCCCCGGTACCGGCACTCAAGCCACGCCTATACACGCCTAGTATACGCCTATGTTGTTGAGCTCTTCCTTATATTCTTTCACTAAGGCGGATGTGTGGCTTACTATGGGCCTCATAAGAAATCTCAAAGTCTATGAGAGGGCTATGCTGGGAGTTTTTCTGCGCGATCGCATCAGAAATAAGGCTATCCGCAGCAGAACCAAGGTAACCGATATAGCCCTCCGAATCGCTAAACTTAAGTGGCAGTGGGCGGGGCACATTGCACGTAGAACCGATGGCCGTTGGGGCGGAAAGGTTCTCGAGTGGCGACCACGTACCGGAAGGCGCGTCGTGGTTAGACCCCCGACAAGGTGGACTGATGACCTGGTACAGGTCGCGGGAGTCCGCTGAATGCGGGTGGCGCAGGACTGGCCATTGTGGCACTCTTTGGGGGATCCTATGTCCAGCAGTGGACGTCTTTCGGCTGATATGATGAAGGCGGATGTTACCGTTGCTTTTCCTAGTGCCTTCAATTCAGCCTGACTGTCACTACTGTATGTGTCTGTATACATATATCACTACCCTTCCAGTCTGCTGCGTCGGCGTCGTCTCCTTTATAATCTGTGCGCACCTCATTATTGTATATGGCTAACATTTAATATCAATAACATTCAATTTATTAGTTTAAGAACTATTGTCCGTCAAAGTTCGTTAGTTTTGTCACTGACTCACTTATATATATAATGATCACGCTAATTCTAAGGTACTTCTAGCAGATCCACAAGCTCCAAATTTCAAACATAGTTTTTAGCCTAATATTTCATAAAAAATCCAAAAAATATTGTAATTTCAGTCACGTTTCAGAGATATATAAACTGCATAAGTAAGTTTGTAATCCTATACAAATACATGTGATTACAAAGTTACTTTTGCAGTTCCTTCCTGCAAAACTATACAAACGTTATTTGCGGTTGGTAAAATAACGTTCCCATACAAAGTCTACAAAAAGAAATGAGATCCCATAAAAAAACATTCCATATAAAAAATAGGCCAAGTCTCGAAACTTTTTCACAGTAACAAGTGGTGCACTGAATGCAAAAGCTTCAAATTTAAGATATGCGATTATACTTTGGGGAAATGCTCTCGGTACACACATGCTACCTTTATTCCGAACACAGAAAAAATGTATTAGGGCTATGTGTTTCTTGAATCAAAGGAAATCATGTAGACCCCACTTTGTTAAACTAGACATATTGACCCTTACTTCTATATATATTTTAGAGTCCTGCATATTTGTTAAAGACAATATGGATTCATTTAAAATCCACGAATGTCAATTCCCGAGGAAAACAAAAAATTCGATAACAATCTTGCCGAACTATCTACCTAAGACTAGCTTCTATCAAAACTCATTTTTTACGATGGGACCGAGATTATTTAACCACTTGCCAAATAATTTAGAAGAACTGCAAATGCCTATATTTAAGCAACGTTTACGCAAACTCCTCATCAAAAAAAGTTATTACGACCTAAAAGAATTTTTCGACGATAAATTGTGATAATAATAATGATTTTTATGCTATTCTTATTTGTTGTAATTTGGATTATTAACATGATGTAATTTAAATACCTAGTCTAATAATTAATGTTTTGAAGAATTTTATAGGTACTACTGTTGTTTTCTTATGTATTATAATTTAGATGTAACGTAGCAATTTAGTATAGCATGCTATTAAAAAAAATATAGATGTACCTACTTTTAATTGTAAAGACATTGTACGCCTTGTAGGCAGGTTATGATGACATCTGTATTACTAACATATAACCAACAATAAAGATTTTGAATTTTGAATTTGAGATATTTCGTAGAGCCAAGTCAGGCATTCTTATTAATCTTTATTTGCTTGCTAAATAAAATTTTGTGACTTGGCAATCACACTTGCATAGTTTTAGGTACATACTACATATGCAAAAATTTGTAAATAATGCAGTAGTGTGATTCCCAAGTTGCAGAAAGCAAATAAATATTAATAAGAATGCCTCAGACCTCTCTCTCTGCACCATCCTAACACCTCTCTGAGACCTCTGTTCACTATGACTCTTATGATGTTTCGGACCGTTCTTCTCACCAGTAGTACTCCGTCATCAGAATAAGCCTGCATATACACGCGTCCCCTGTTGACTTTCTTCACCAATGAGTCCTGTAGTAGGCACTACATCAGGGGGACAGACATCCGCCCTTCGGAAATCCCCTTCTTGGACTTATTCTTTTAGAGACACCTCCCAACTCCGCTGTTATGTCCCTGTCTTTAAGGATTCTGCCTATCCATCTCACTACTGCTCGATCGATTCCTTCCCTCTCCAGACTTTCCTCTACCGCCGCAAAGGTTGCCTTGTCAAAGGCTCCCTCCACATCGAAGAAGCAGCCTAGTGCATACTGTTTTGTATCTAAAGCTCTCTCCACCCTAACCACCAGGTTATGAAGAGCGGTCTCCGTCGACTTTCCTGCCATGTATGCATGTTGGTTCCCTTGTAATGGGTTCCTTACACATTCCACTTTTTCTCTTATCGATTCATCTATCATTTTCTTCAAGGTCTTCAGAATAAATGACGACAAACTTATGCTTCTGAACGATTTCGCTTCTTGGTAAGACTTCTGCCCTGTTTCGGTAGAAATACCACCCACACTTGTCTCCGTACTTTCGGAATATAGCCCAAGGCTATGCTTGCCCTGTATAGTCGTGCTAAGTTCTCTTTTATGTGTTCGTATCCTTTCTGCATTAGCACCGGTAATATCCCGTCTGGTCCCGTTGGTTTGAATGGAGCGAAGGATTTGATTGCCCACTCCAACCTCTTCTTCTTCACCACCGCTTCTGCAGCCCCCAGTCCGATATACCCGGCTCAGCTTCTGCTTCTGTATCCACTTCTTCATCACAATCCGGAAAGTGACATCTCAGTATGGTTCCAAGGATCTCACCCGGGTCTGTGATTAGATCTCCATCACAAGCAGTTTCACTACCCATCCCCCGTCAGCGTCACCTTGTATGTCTTCCGTAAACCTTCTCCAGCCATCGTGGCTGGCCTTCTCTCTTTTCCGGGTATACTCGTTTCTGGCCTCTCTGTACGCGTCCCAGCTTACGGTGTCGTCTTTCTTTAAGGCAACCCTCATTGCTCGGGGCGTCCTCTTTCTTAGCTTACACAGTTCTTTGGTCCACCATGGCTGCCCCTTCCCTGTCTTGTGATAGGCTACCATGATGTTATCTTTCAGTTTCCGTGCCCCTGTCTCCAGGTCTTCCATCTTTTCATATCTCTCTTCCGAGTTACCAAGTTTTCCTAGTTCCTCGTCATACAGTCTGTTTTGCGTGGGTTCCTTACTTTTATCTTCTCCGTGCACCTTTCGATTCTGAAGAGTATTCTGCGTTGGTCAGACATGATGTCCTCCTCCATACCGTTAGTGTGTCACAGATTTCTCTTGATGCCAATGTTATATCGAGCACCTCTCTTCTGATCCTGTTCACAAACATAGGTATGTTCATGATATCCAGGTCATTACTAGTGATAAATTCTAGCAGCGATTCCCCCCTTCAGTTGGTATCGGTGCTTTCCCACACCTCATGACGTGCTTAGCGTCACATCCTACTATAAAAGGAATTCTCTTACCTTTATATCTCAGTACCGTCTCTTCCAGCTCCCTGGTTGGCGCCTCTCCTTCCCCAGGTAGGTAGCAGGATGCCAGCGCCACCTTGTGTCTTCCTCCATCTTCAGCAGTGAAGTAGGTCTCCACCATAATGAGGTCTCTGTAACATATGGTCATGACACATGTGAGTTCACCACCGTCGATATCCATACTATCCACCGTCTCCTTCGTATGGATGCCGTCCGGTTCAGCACTCTCCTGCTCCGTTGCGGGTTCTTCCTTGCTTTGCTTGCTTTCGAGTGGATTTGCCTGCAGTATCCGAACTCTAACGCTTAGAAGTTGAACGATACTCCTCCCAGCGTTCAACGACGCTGCTGTTAAGATTTTGCGTTGTTAGGAAATATTCTTATCAATTGAATGAACTTTTGGTTTAATTAAAAGGTGGAAGGTGCGTTCATCATGGGTCTTGGCTACTGGACGTGCGAGCAGCTGGTGCTTGACCCGGCGACCGGCGCGGTGCTGACAGACCGCACCTGGAATTACCACGTGCCGCAGGTGCTAGACATCCCGCAGGACTTCCGCGTCTACTTCAGGAACAAGGCTTTTTCGGAACCGAGACTTCTTGGTGCCAAATGTAAGAATCACTTCGGCTTATTACCAGTTATGACTACTTAGCATGTAACCTTAGAGCATAGAATACTAGAGAGAGGACAAGCCGCCGGTGGCCGTGTCGCAGCTGTTAGCTCAATGGGCATACTCTGCCATACTGTGCACGTGTCAGATTATAATATAAATATGTGTTATATTTTAAATAGATTATTTGATGAATTATTAGAAACAACTATTATGTTAATAAAAATAAATGAAGATCACCGGAAGTACGTTTAATGCAGTTCGAATGAAGGTGGGGGTTTTGCATAAAAAGCGGTGTCCGCCATTGGACGGCCGATTATTTGCTCGGTAACGACAGGAGACTCACCGTCTACTAAATAATATCGACTAAATCTATACCCACACCTTCATGATGACTGTCTGATGGTGCTAGTGATTCGTTATTTGTTCGTGTAAATCCCACTCAAGGAAGTAAAATGTGTAATTTGGTTCAGTACTGCAGAAATTGAATGTAAGTAACGTTTAAATAAGTACATAATAATCAAATATTATGTTTCTACTCGATTTATTTTACTCGTCATCCAAAGCAATGTCCCTTGTTCCACAATAAATATAATAAATAGAACACAATAAAAAGAAACACATATGGCAACCCTGGCCATGTAAACATTGCGAACAAGAGCTCTTACAGTTATTAAATACTAAATACCTTAAAACATTCCTTACGAAGATAAATTTGTGTTGAAGAAGTGCATCACGGCATTTGCGCTATAATGCTGGCACCAAATAACGCAACTGGGCCATAATGGACACGCGACGAAACGGTGAGAAACTTAATCAACCGTTTTATTTTGGCTTTTAAATCACAAGTTCCATTTTACATCACATTAAACCGGCTGCATCTCAAAACTAACGGGATCACTCCACAGCTGATTGGATGTCACAATTGACAGCTGACAGGATCAATAGGCAGTGTTGCTAGCCTTAAACTTGTGCAAAACTGCGTTCAGCGCTAATACAAGCGTGTTTAAGGAGACTACTATATTTAATTAGTACTACAAGTGTCCGCTTGAGGTCACTAGTATCGTCTTATTGTACCTTGTATTCCATCTACTACAAATTATGGCGACCAAGTCTAAAACCCCCACCTATACTGATATTAACGAAAATAAACGGAATATACAGAAAAAAGATTCCCTTAAGTGCTCTAAATGTAAGAAAAAATTCAACATTTCATGCACGAATATCACTCAAAAACAATTCAACATAATGGAAGGAAAAGATGAGTGGAAATGTCATGAATGTAATGCACATAATAACGAAGCGGCAGAAAAGCCAAGGAAATACCTAACAACAAGGCAGCAAAAAAAGCTCACAACTTTAGCAGTAAAAAATGTGTCAATGCCAGACACTTCAGATCCCCAAAAGTGTAACACCATAGATTTAAATACTAACGAGGCAGTACATACACCACCCAGCCTACAAGATTACAGTCAGAATAACTTTACTGGGAAGAAAACCATGCGTAAAATACATTACCCTCATGAAATTTTATCAGACCCAGAATCAGAGGTGGATTCTTTACCAACCACACTTCTGGACAGCACGTCTCATAGTTTACCTAACATTTCAACCACAGAAAATCTTCTGGAGTATGAATTTAAGAACCAAATAAGCGAACTCTCCACGGAACTGGCTAGCGCCCATGAGGAAATAGAACGCCTCAATGCTGAAATTATAGGGTTAAAAAAAGAACTAGGGGATCAACAAAAAAAACATGAGATATATAAAAACCTCCTGACGGATAAAGTACCTATCCGGAAATCAACTCCGTTAAGAAAGGAGCTACTAAAGGAAAAAGTCAAGGCTTTAGACCTCGATAGTGATGACGATACACCCCAAAGCCTAACTCCGGTACGTCTAAGGCATGATGAGTCGCCGACGATGGTACCTGACAACAATGACCAGGCTTTGCCCCAGGGAGATCTTAACATACTTGTACCTTCACTTACGCCAGCACCTATACCTACATCTGCATCCTCACCAACTTCTCCATTTTCACCGCCGAAGTCGGCAACAACACTAGAAGCCGAGAAGGAGATATACTCCGATCATCAACAACAAAATTCAACAGCAGCGAGGAAAATTTGCATTATTAGTGACAATAATAGTAATACAATTCTCAAAACGTCTATAAAAACTTTTCGTCAGGAGCAAATTTGCCATTATGTAAAACCTAACTGTGGCATTTACAACATGTTGGAAGGAATTGACACGAAACTTGAAAAATTCACCATGGAAGACTACTGCATCATATTGATTGGTGCTTCGGATTTTAATCATACCGTGGATTTCTATAGCATGATAGCTTTCATAAGATCGAAATTACAGGACATATACCATACGAATGTAATAATCTGTGTACCTAGCTATAAACTAAGTAAATATTGTAATTTCTTTAATAGGCGTATCGAATCATTTAACAGACTTCTACACTCTGATGTTATTTTGTACAAATACGCTCATATCTTCGATACTAATAAGAATATACCGTACATTAAGAAAATGTTCATACCTTCTATATTATCATATAAATAATGCCGCACTTAAAATTGCTCTAAGTGACCTAAAAAAATACATTTCTGAACTGGATATCAGCTGCAACAACTTATTGAATGTTGCACGTGCTGGCAATCATGTTAATTCTAATAATCTTGTTTATTTAACCCAATCAGAGACCGGTAATAATTCAAACAATGAGCTTTTTCGTGACCTGTAGGAAGGCCTCTTTGTCAAATGTTAACCACCATGCTGTACATATGGTGTCTTATCGGTTACTACACCAAAACATTGCGGGAATACTTAATAAGAGTGGACTGGTTGAATTGACAATAACTGAACTTTCAAAGGAAATAGGAATTATCGATTTTATTTGTTTGACTGAAACATTTATTAAGAATGGGACAGAAAATAACTTAAAAATATCCAAATACAAACTTGCTGCACATTTTTCGAGGAGCAATCATCGACGGGGTGGCTCCTGTATACTAATAAGGGATGGAATAGAATTTACACAGTTGCAAATTTCTCAAAAATTATGCAGCGCATATTATTTCGAATGTTGCGGGATAGAACTAAATGATCAAAACATAATCATTATATGTATTTACAGAGTACCAGGACCTAATATTCAATTGTTCTTAAATAAGTTAAAAAGAATTCTTATTAAATTGACATTTAACAACAAGAAAAAAATTATTATCTGCGGGGACTGGAACATAGATACACTTAAAACCAATACCCAATCGAAAGAGTTGCGATCACTTCTGATGAACTTTAATTTTAATATTCATATAAACAATGCAACGCGAAAGAATTCGTGTATCGATCTAATAGCCTCAAATATTGACGTATCCTGCGTAGTAAGTGAGACACTTAAGCTTGCCTTGTCCGATCATGATACTGGACAGTATATATCATTCTCTATCCCAAAAACAGGTCAGCCTAAACAGAGAATTGAATACTGGATTGAGGAAAGGCGCGATTACTGTCAGGAAAACATACACAAATTCTGCAATCATATATCAAGCCTTACTTTTAATAATGTGTATGAAGAACCAGACTGTAACAAATCCTTTGAGGCATTCTATGATTTCTTTATCATTGTATACAATTTGTGTTTTCCATCAATTAAAGTCAAACTGAGAGATAAACCTATAAGAAATAAATGGATTACTAAGGGATTGCGGAGATCGTGCCACAAAAAAAGAACGTTATACTTTAAGTACTATAAAGACGATCAAAACAAAAAATATAATAAATACATGTATAAGACATACTCCAGACTTCTAAAGAAGTGCATACTGCAGTCTCAGAGAAATAATAACATTAAATACATAAATAATTCAAAGAATACAGGCAGAGCAGTATGGAATATTATTAAAAGTGAATTAAATAAAACTAATTCAAAAAATACTCAAATCAATCAAATAAAAGTCGACAATGACATATATAGTCAACCTGAACAGATTTGTGAATTGTTTAATAAATTCTTTATTAATCAATCTCACGACAGCACGTATTCCAACAATAATAAATCCAGTATAAAAAATATCCCTCATAGTATATTTCTTACTGCGATGAATGAATACGAAATTGTCAAAATTATTAAATCTTTAAATAATACAAATTCAACTGGACATGATGAAATTACTACTAAAATAATAAAATTATGTGCACATAAAATAGCTCTACCTATTAGCTATATCATTAATCTATCATTTGAACAGGGGTGCTTCCCCGAACGCTTAAAGCTTTCAATAGTCAAACCATTATTTAAAAAAGGCGATCCAACATTGATGGATAACTACAGACCCATTGCCTTAATACCCATAATGTCAAAAGTATTCGAAAAGGCAATGTATAGTAAGCTAGAAACTTTCCTTAGAAAAGCTGAGGTTCTAAATCCATATCAATTTGGTTTCCGAAAAAACTGCTCCACGTCTCTTGTGTGTTTTGCGATGATCGAAAATGTAACAAAGCATCTAAATGACAAGCAATCAATATTGTGCGCTTTACTAGACATGAGTAAGGCTTTTGACCTAGTTTGTCATAAAACACTGCTCGACAAACTTGACCAGTATGGGATAAGGGGTAACGCACACCACTGGCTACAAAATTATTTGTGCAATCGAAGACAATACACTGAAATAACAAGGATAAAAGACCACAAAAAACAGACATACAAATCTAATCCAGACTTAATTAAAAGTGGCGTTCCGCAGGGCAGCGTCTTAGGTCCCCTACTTTTCTTGTTATACATTAATGACCTGCCGTCAACCTTGAAACATAGTTGTATATTGTTTGCGGATGATACTACTCTAATTATGAAAAGTAAGGATAAGGAAGGACTAGAAATTGAGACAAATAATGATCTATGTAATGCTGTCAAATGGTTAGAAGATAATAAATTGAAACTGAATATAAACAAAACAAAAATAATACATTTCCAGAATTATAATAATCCCAAATCAGACATTAAAATAAACCTGAACAACACCATTATTGAACCTATAGATTCAGCTAATTTCCTTGGCCTTACAATTGACAAACATCACAATTGGAAAAACCACATAGATAATATTTGTTCTAGGTTAGACCGATTCGTGTTCGCCCTACGGCATCTCAGAACCGTTGCATCTAGGGAGGCTGCACTTTCCGCATATCACGGATACGTATCATCTGTGATTCGTTACGGATTAATCATGTGGGGTAATTCGGTTGATGTACAGAGAGCTTTTATCTCACAAAAAAAATGTGTCCGAGCTGCCTATGGAGCCCATTATTTGGCCCATTGCCGACCAATATTTAAGGAGCTAAAGGTTCTCCCCTTGCCCTGCTTATATATATATGAGATAACTAAATTTGTAAAAAGACATCCGCACAAGTTCCCTTTGTATAACGTTGTCCTAAATAAAACCAATGGTAGATATCCGCACAAGCTTTATGAGCCTAGACAGAATGTGAAAATTTTTAGTAAGAATGCTTATATTATGGCAATAAAATTGTACAATAATGTTCCAAATGACATGAAATGTTTACCAAATAATCAATTTGACAGGAAATTATTTAACTGGCTGCTTGACATTTGCTTTTATTCCGTAAATGAATTTTTAAATTATTAATTTTCTAATTATTACTTTTATTATTAATTTGTCGTATTGTATGTTGTATTTAATTAATATTTATGTCTTGATAATTTGAATGTTTATGATTTAACTACTTAAATTCAATAATATTTCTACGCCGATATCGGCAGGATATGTGAAACTGAAATGTGTAAGACATACCAACAATTGTACCATATTCGGAGAAATAAACTTTTCTATTCTATTCTATTCTATTCTAATAAAATGATGTTTTAGTTATTCATTAGTACTCGGCTTCTTCATAATCCTTTTCCATAATTTTCCTCCATAAAATCCTTTTCCATAATTTTCCTAACACACGCGTGCTGATCGCAGAGAATATTACGTTTTTTCCCAAAATGTCTGATATGATGCGCGTGTATTGTCCAATAAGCGCGTAGGTATACAAGTGTGTGTGTTTTAGATGTGTGCGTGCTTTGTCTTGTCAATTACTTGGGCTTTGTGTGGGTTAATGAACTTGCGACAGGCGTACTCAATACAAATCGGCCGGCATGTCCGATCTCCTTATATTCATACATCTGTGCATGTAACCTTTCTGTGCGGCTTATCTAAAAGAAAGTAAATCGACCATTTTATAAAATAAAACAAAAAGAAAACCTCTGTCTAGGGCAACATATTGATTAATTTCACAAACAAGAATGAATGTTTACTGAGAAATTGTAAGATTACGGCCGCGGCAAAACCTCTCAGATCACGCAACGCATACAATGTCTCCATCTCCTTATATTGTAATATTTACTTAAGGTCTATATTACAGCAATCGGCGAGCCGCCAATCTGCATGTCGGTGGCGGTTCCGTTCGCGCTGCGCGAGGCCGCGGTCGCCGCGCGCCGCGACGCCGGCCTGCCCTCCAACCAGTGGTTCCACATAGGTACGATTCATAATATGGCAACTTGAAGCCATCAGTAGATGCAATGTTATAAATACATTCGATATTGACGAAGTACTCCGCTAAAGAAAATCCTAATCAAAAGTGCTAATCTTTAATGTTGCACTAGACCACTGTTCCGAATAAGACGGAAGCGATTGCCGTCTCTCTCTCTCATCATGGCGTCTGAGCCACGCACGTCGCTCCTGTTTGTAAATTAGATTAAAAATATAAAACAATAATAAATTCAGTGCTACTCTGTCTGCGTGTATAATTTGGAATCAGCCCTGCATAGAAACACAAGTAACCACCATCCATCCCGATTGTATTTTTTAAAGGTGTAACTATTTAAAGAAAATAAAAAATGAATGAATAAATGAATGTATTTATTTGTAAAACATAGGTACAGATCTTAAAATTAAATCATAAAGCGAAACACTATGTTTAGCCGGTTGGCGTACAAATATTTTATAATGTTTTTTTCATGCAATTGTCTTACTATCTTAATAACAAAATCAAAAAATAGAAATTACAGCGCAAAACAATTATACAATGGAATAATGTCAAAATAAACTTAAATATAATTATAATATTTATGTCAAATTGGAAGTAATACAATTGCAATATTAAAGTCAATTATAAATCAATGTCATTAAAAAATTGTTGTGTATTGTAATAACATTTTTGTTTTAATAATATTCTAATTTTTTTTATTTTAATAATTCTTAAAGGGTACAATTTGTAAATATTTTATGATGCTTGGAATTTTTTTATATATTTGAGGTGCCATTCCCAGTACACTCTTACTCACAATAGCAGTTTTACATGCTTTGTGACGCAACATATTTTCATACTGTGGTCTTGTAGGGAGATTTCGTGTGTCGGAAATTTTATTATATAGGTGGGGATTACATTTTACAAAAATTGCTACTTCTAAAATATACATACAGGGGAATGTCAAGATTTTTAGTTGTTTGAAATATGGAATGCAACTATCTGTCATTTTTAATCCACACATAGCTCGGACGCACCTTTTTTGAGCCTTGAATACGGACTCCTTATCAACTGAATTGCCCCAAAAAATGATTCCGTATACTGACGCAACAAGACCATGATAAGCAGCTAGTAGCGCATCATTATTAACTAATTTGAAAAGTTTGTAAAGAGCAAAAGCAGATTTATTTATTTTTTTACACAGGTCTTGTACATGGTATTTCCACGTCAACTGACTGTCAATAAGTAATCCCAAGAATTTAGTCACTCCTACCATTGCTATATTATTCCCTTCATAATTAATAGTAATATCTTTTACTTTAGTTCGTTGATAAAAGTGCATAACATTGGTTTTAGTCAAATTAATTACTAGATTATTATTGTTCAACCACATTATTATGTCAGTTATTGCAATATTGATGTCATGTTCATAGTCAAGAAAATGTTTATATTTTAAAACAGTTGTGCTGTCATCTGCAAACAAAATCATGGGATGAGAAATGGCTTTAGGTAGATCATTGATATAGATCAAGAATAACAGAGGGCCCAGTACACTTCCCTGTGGTACATCGTAACTTACATATCATAATTGCATCTGATAAAAACACCTTGTGGGTCTTGCTTTTAACACAGGTTCTAGTTATTTCAGTGTATTGCAACCGGTTGGAGAGGTAGGATTTTATGAGCTCTAGTATATTTCCCCTGATACCATAAGCATTGAGTTTATTATGTAAAATGTCATGGTCGACGTGATCAAAGGCTTTAGACATGTCGGTAAACAAGGCACATATTGATATTCTCTTGTCAAGGCTTTCCATTACAGTATTTATCAAATCAAATATAGCTATATTTATGCTAACACTTTTTATATACCCTTTTTGTTCTGTACATAATATGTCAAATCTATTCAAATAGCTATATAGGCACTTGTGTATATATTTCTCAAATATTTTTGAAAACACTGGTAGAAGAGCTATTGGCCGATAATTTTCAGGGGTTTCTTTGTCGCCTTTTTTATGCAGAGGTTTAATAATGGATATTTTTAACTTGTCAGGATAAGTACCGGTTTCGATGCATAGATTCATTATGTGACTTAGGTGCTCGGCTATATTATTATTTACATATTTGATAACTACAGTACATATTTTGTCAATGCCGACACTCCTAGTATTCCTTCATGAATTTATCATTAATTTCATATCGTGAGCAGTTGATGGGGCTATAAACATAGACTGCAAAGCCTTGTTAATATGGCATTGTGGATCAATTTTTTTAGGCAAGTTTTGTGCACAATCTATAAAATTATTATTTAATGTATCAGCCATGTCTTTGGGATTTACAACGATATTGTGAACGGATTTTAACTTTATAATATTATCAATTTGTTTATCAGCTTTTACAGAATTAATGATTTGCCAAGTCACTTTTGACTTATTTTGCAGAGGCAATTTTATAAGTATTTTGCGCTTTTTGGGTTAACTTTATTATTTTTTTTTTTTTTTTGTGGGCCTTAATATGCCGCTTCGACCAGCAAGTGATCTATTGTGGCAGCCCTTGTTTTAGAGTTCACCGTTAAGTCCCGTTGCCTCCAGGAAATTCCAGATTCTTTGGGCGGTGATATGTTGTACTTCTTGTGGGTGCATTATGTGCCGCCCTAGGTAGGTACTTCTTTTATGCATGAGTGGTCCGCAGGAGCAGAGAATGTGCATTGCAGTCTCCTCTGTCTCCTGGCAGAACCTGCAAGTTGTGTCCTGCTTCATACCCATTTGAAACAGGTGTTTGTTCAATTTGCAATGTCCTGTCAGGATTCTTGTCACTGCGCAGGTTTTGTGCCTTTTGAATTGTAATAACTCTTTAGACAGCTTACTATTGAACCCTTCGATCAGGGCTTTAGCTTGTTTTTGTCCTTTGGTGAACTTCCACAGCTTGATTGCCTCTGATTTTTCCGCGTTGTTTAGCAGAGAATATGCTTTCCGTTTTGTGATGCCACAGAACGGTTCCGGGCCGACTAGGGCCGTGTCTGCGCCCTGCCTTGCAAGTTCATCTGCTCTTTCGTTTCCTACAATGTCGGAGTGCCCTGGTACCCATCTAAGTATGACTTTGTTGGAGTTCGCCAGGGTGTTTAGATTACTTTTACAATTCTGGACTAGTTTAGAGTAGGACTCTAGTGATTCTAGTGCCAGCAGAGCAGCTTGGCTGTCCGAGTTGATGTAGATATGTTGGTTCCTTAGGTTTCTTTCAAGATTTATCTCCACGCATTTATTTAATGCGAAGAGTTCAGCCTGAAAGATTGAGGCCTCCTTCCCCATGCTGACGCTAGCTTTGAACTTTGGCCTCTCACCGTAGATACCACATCCAACATCATCACCTTTTTTTGATCCATCTGTATACCAAATGTGGCTTCCCTCCTTGAAGTCCATTTGGTCATTTGTCCATTTGTCTCTCGGAGGTATTTCCACTGTATACAGTCTAGTGAATTTGCATTCCACGTATGTGTCGTCAGTGGGCATGCTTAGGTTTTTGTTATCAAAAACAAGGGCCTCAAGTTTGCTTAGCGCTTGAGAGCGCCATTTTGGCCTTGTTAGTGTGCATATCCTGTAGATGCACTGCTTCGCCTCCTTTTGCACTTGCAGGTGGAGTGGCGTTAGATCGAGCAGTGCATCCAAGGCTGCCCCCGGTGTTGAGCATAAAGCTCCTGTTGCTGTTAAGCAAGCTGTACGCTGAAGACTGCTTAACTTTGTGATGGCTGTCTTTTGGTGGACTTTGTTACACCAGACTGCAGAGGCGTATGTGATTATCGGCCTCACTGCGGCTGTGTAAAGCCACAAAGCAATTTTGGGTCTTATGCCCCATCTTGCTCCTGCCATTCGACAGCAAGTCCACATGGCCATTTTTGCCTTTTGTATTGTGTTATTCAAATGAGCGTTCCAAGTTAGCCTTTGGTCAAAGGTAACTCCTAGGTACTTGACCTCATTTGAGTAGGGTATTTCCTGTCCATTCAGTTTTAATTTGGCAAGCTTATCTAGTTTCCTTTTCCTAGTAAAAGGAACTAGTACTGTTTTGCTCGCATTGATGGACAGGTCATTTTCTTTGCACCATTTGTTTATGGTGTTGAGCGCTCCTTGCATTAGGTTCGAAATTGTGTGGAGGCAGGGACCTTTGATTATGACTACAAGGTCGTCGGCATATCCTTGCGTGTCATAGTCTAGGTCCTTCATAGTTGCTAGGAGTTGGTCCACTGCCAGGGTCCATAGTAGTGGGGATAGTACGCCTCCTTGAGGACATCCTCTTGTGGTGTAAAATGTAAACTCAATTGCATTGAGGGTCAGAGTGACTATTCTATTTGATAGCATGCTCTGGATCCATCTGATGGTGTTTTCGTCCACACCCTTTGATGCCAATCCCTTAAGGATAGTCTCTGTGGGTGTGTTGTCGAAAGCTCCCTCGACGTCAAGGAATGCACATAGAGCTGTTTGCTTATCCTCTAGGGTTTTTTGCACTTTGTCGACCAGATCTAGTAGTGCAGTTTCCGTAGATTTCCCCTTTTGGTAAGCATGTTGGTTCAGACTCAATGGTCTGACTACCAGGTATTTCGCTCTTATGTGCTGATCAATGACTCTTTCCATCGTTTTCAGTAGGAAAGATGATAGACTAATTGGTCTGAAGGATTTGGGCTGTGAGTAGTCCTTTTTCCCTGCTTTTGGTATGAAGCGTACCTTGACTTTGGTCCATCGTTCTGGTATAGTACCCCAAGCAAAGCTAGCTCGGAATATTCTTACCAGGTGCGGGAGGACTAGATTTTGTCCTTGTTGTAGTAATGCAGGAAAAATACCGTCTTCTCCCGCCGATTTAAATGGTTTGAATTTCTTAAGTGCCCATATAACTTGGTTTGGTCTGAAAATGTTTGCAGCCAAATTCCAGTCGTTGTTATGTGCCCTCCGGTCTTGTGTGCTCCTTTGGGTGCATAACTGGGTATTACTGGTGGGATACGAGCCTGGAAAGTGGATAGTTCTAAGCAAGTCCATTGTTTCCACCTCCGTGGTCGTAAAGCTTCCGTTAGGTCTCTTAAGTAGACCTAGGTAATTGGTTGGAGTCTTGGAGAGAATCTTGTGAATTCTCGCTCCTTTGTGTGTTTGGGCGATCTCTTCACAAAATTTCCGCCACGACTTCCTTTTGGCTTTTCTGATCTGTTTGTTATATTCAGTCAGTGCTCTACCGTACCTTTCCCACTCGTTTGGTCTGGTTGAGTGATTGAATATTCGACGGGTGGAGACACGGAGCTTTTCTAGCCTTCTGTTCCACCATGTCGTAGTGTAATTTGTGGTTGATTCTCGCAATGGGCAACTCTGTTCGTAGGCCTTGTAGATGCCGTTGGAGAGTTGATTTACTGCTATATTGAGGGAATCTGGATTTTTAACATATTTTGGGATATCCTTTAGAAAGTTCTCCAGGTGAGCTCTGTAAGCTTCCCAGGACGTTTCTCGTGGATTTCTCCGTGTTTGTGGTTCCATATCTAATGGGCCCTTAACACTAAATATTATATGTTTATGGTCCGACATTGAATTCTCGCAACTAACGTGCCAGTTATCTAGGCAGTTTGCCGCCTTTTCAGTTGCGAAGGTTATGTCTAGTACCTCTTGTCTTGCCCTGGTTACGAAGGTCGGCGTGTTGCCCCTATTTAACAGGTGTAGACAGTTAGTAAAAATAAAATCTGAGAGTAACTCACCCCTTTTGTTGACTCCGGTGCTCCCCCAGATGGTGTGATGAGCGTTTGCGTCGCAACCCACAATCAGTTCTGCCTTTTGTGCTTGAGCGTACTGTACAACTTTAGCCAGTTCTTCTGTGGGGTCTTGTTTTTCTCCGGGCAGGTAGGCGGAACAAATCAACACCTTTAGTGAGCCCCTTCCTTTGAGATCTACATACGCAGTTACAAGATCGTCGCTGCATAGTTCTGTAACAGGTAAGAAATCCATGTTTTTGTTAAACACGATGCAGGCCCTTGGTTTGGATCCTTTTTCGTGTATTAGTACTTTACCTGCTTTGTTGAGTCCTATTCCCATGGTTTTGGTGTTGATCCATGGTTCTTGTATGAGGGCGATGTTCAGGCCATTTTCGCCGAAAAGTTTTTCCACGACCGCTGTGGCCGCGATGGCGTGGTGTAGGTTGGCCTGCAGGAACGTCACCCCCCCGTGAGCTGCGTCTTTAATGTTCCCGGCGCTGGGCATTGGCATACCCTTGCCGGCCCCCTCTTCCTCTACCCCTGGGGCGGTTGGAGCCCCTATTGCCCCCCCTGTTGGCGGGAAACCGCCGTAATCCCGATGTACCCGCTACAGGATTGGATGGATTGGATGCGGGATTGGTAAGGACTGCCCTTTTAGGTCCCGGGAGGATCTTTCGGGCGGGTGTTGGGTTAAGGTCCTTAGATGTTGACGGGTTTTGCGGTGGTGGGGTTGGGGAGGTGTCAAGTTCAGGCTGTTGGGCCTTGGGGGTACCCTTTATCCGAAACTGAACCTTTCGGAAGCCTAGGCTTGCCTTTAGTCCCATTTTTTGGAGATTCTCCACTGATTGGTCGTCTATGGCTACAGTCAACATGACCCCACCTTTCTCGACCTTTGTGTGGAGAATCTTCCAATACTCTGTGTACAACCCGGAATTCTGTGCACAGAGTAGCGACAGGGACATTTTCACGTCCTTGTCGCTTAAATCTGGGATGAACACCATCCCTATGTTTGGCTTCGGAAGCTCATTTTCAGGTATGACCCTGAGGTTGGCTTCCGGCCATGGCTTGAGGGATGGTGTCATCTCTTCAAGCCAGGCTTTGGACCGCTGGTCTTTGCACGTGATGAGCAACCAGCCTGGCTTGTATGCGTAGCCTGTGAATTTAGGTCCTTCGGCCATCTTCAGAGTCGATATCTTCTGCAGGATGGTGTAGCAGAGTGACCCCAGTTGAGTGTCCGCCATCGGACTGGTGTCCTTGATTCCGACTCTAGTTTGGCTCAGGACCTCGCTAAAGGCTTGCGCTTGTTGGGATTGGGTTGTGGGTTGGGCCGGGGGGGTTTCACTCACCCTCGGGTTTTTGGGTAAATTACCCTGCGGCGATTCCTCCTCCGAACGGAGCCGTTTGACCGGCTTTTGCCCGGGTTTGGATTGTGAGCCCCCAAATTTGTAGCCCATCTTCTTGAGTTCCGCAAAGCTCTTTTCGGACAGTTGGAAAGCCTCTTCAGGCTTCACTCCCAGTCCCACTAGAGCTTTGTAGCGGCCTCGCGTGGAGCCTACCAATTTCTTGCGAGGCTTCCGTGCGTCGGTGTGCGGATTCTCCGTTGGTGGGTTAGGTCGTTTAGCGTCCTTTTCCACCGTGTCGGCACTCTCCACCACCTCCATTGCTTGCTCTGACGTTTGGGCGGTTTCTTCCGCGCATACTGTCAGGGGCAGTAGTTCCTGGCATAGGTCTTCCAGGGTACCTTCTGTTTTTTTATTAACTTCATCCATTTTTAATCCCACGAGAAGCTAGGGAAATTAGGTCCGTTCCAGCAGAGCCCCGCTTGCTGAAATAAGGCAAAGGTTCTCCTCGAGGTTGCCCGGTATCGAGGGTCCACCGTTAGTGACTGAGCTCCCCCTCAGTCACGCATCTCTGGGCACGGTAGGTTACACCTGTAGATTGGGGTTTTTGGGGTTGAGGTTGTCTCCTCCGGGAAGGGGCTTGGGTAAGGAACAAAGGATTTTGAAAGGATGGTGATAGTGGAAGGATTGGATGTTTGGAGTGACAGGATGGCGGGTAAAGGAGTACCTGAAGGGCGGGAGTGCCTATCCAGGTATCGCCTCTCATACTTAGCTGTCTCAGATCCGGGGTAGATGGTAAATAGTGCGACGCCCGTTCTCGATCTTCGACATTTACCAGGGTGCACGACCCACGCGACCGACTGGTGGGTTCGCCTCAGGTCTGTACGTCGGCAGTGCCTGAGGCGACGGGGACGTGTATGAGCAGACTTGGAAGGTAAATCGATAGCCCAGCGTCACATACCAGGGCGTATTCACCTTCCCGCACCCCTGGGTTAACTTTATTATTTTTCTATATATTCGAGAGTACTTTTTAAGAATGTCTTTGTTAGATATGGTAGGGGAAAGTCTATACTGCCAAAGAAGTTTGCGTTGTTTCTTGCTGGAAGCTTTTATGCCCTTGGATAGCCACTTGACTTTTTTATTTGTCCTTATTGTCATCATCTTTATAGGGAAGCATATCTCATAGAGAAATTGAAAGTCACTTAGAAAATTATCATAAGGGACATTTGGATTCTTAGTATTGTAAACGTTTGCAAACGATAGACATTCCAGATATTTCTTAAATATTTTTAAATTTTCTGTAGAGTAATGGCGCCTTGCAATACGCAAGGTATCTATTTTTAATAAGTATGGGTTTATCGATAATCCCGTAAATAAAGGTAATCAATGTACAAATCCTCCTATAATCGACCTAAAAATGTTGAGGGAAAAGTTCATTATTTTAGTTTTTTGAACTGATTGTTTTTGATTTCAGAGGGGCCATACACCAGAGAGGCGATACAACAGCACACGGCCACCAAATACAGCGAATTTAAATTTTATTGAGATGACCAATATGACATTGTAATTGAAATCGGCAGTTTAAATAAAATTCTTATTTCATCACATAGTATTGTTTATTGTTCAGTAGAGTATACAGATTGAACAGGCGAGCGAAGCGAACAAAGTTCTATGCTTCAACTTGGACCGAAAATTATTTGTCTGTCCGTCCAGTGTATGTCCCGCTGTTCTCCTTTACACTTTACACTTTTACAGGTCGCATTTCTCAACCGATTCTCGTGAAATCTTATGAGCTTTTTTGGCGTCACATTTTAGAAAATAAAATTTATTACTCATTTGTGAGTTCTACACATCACAGAGTCACTAGTGTAATAATATAATCTTCAGTAGACCAGACCTTTTCTTTTATCCAATCTCATGTTAAGACAGGTAGCTTACTAGGTATTCTAGATAAACCCCAATACTATTTCAACTACATAACGAATACCGTAGGGTCAAAGGACGTAACGGACAAATGGCCATTTCACGGGAAAGCCAAAAACCGTTAAGAAACGAGAAAAAAAAAACGTAACTTTTTTGTTTCTTTATATAACAATATGCAGGTTAGTAATATTTTTTTGGTTTTATGAGGTCTTTTGTATCGAATAACTGGATTAATGACACAATGCTTACTTAAAGAGTAGTTGTCCGTTTCGCCAAAAAAATGTCCTTTACCTTAATTATATCTTAACCACTTGATTTGATCTCAAAGACAAAATGACGTATTGTACAAAATTCCAAACGTTGTGAACGTTAATTGTCTTAATTCTAATATAATGTCTAAATTGTGAAACTAGTTTTTTGTATCTCAAAAAAAGAATAAATTGTGAAGGTCACGATATGTTATATAAATACCTACTAAAAGTGTACCTAATATCAAAGGAGAGTTAGATTTTTAAAGTTTAAGTATAATTTTTTTCTGATAACTCAATGCCATTTATTACGTTAGTAACCAGAAATAATGATAATGTTGATATGTAGAAATCAAATGTAAAATAATTATATTATGGAACTATTTATGTGAAGTTCAGGGTTCTCGGAGACTGGAGATCAGAGAAACGGCAGTTCGGACGAATCCATTTATTTGACAAGTCCCTATCTGACATATATAGTCCTCCTTGTCGTATCCGACGACGGCGACCCTTACAATTTCCTCTGGTGAGCACGAATATGGCTCGCAAAGCCGAACTTAGTTTTAAATGTCCGGTCACATTGTAAGCAGTATAGCTGGCCCTGGTTATTGTAAGTATATGCATAGGATGGTGTAGGTCGAGTCTTCCGCAAATGACGCTTTTGGTCCAGGTGTTCAAGTCGAGCTACTTCAAAAGAAGCTACACCTTTTCTGACTTTATTACGCCATTCTGGTCTCATGGACGCGACCTCCTCCCAGCCCTCAGCAGGTATATCGCAGGCTTTGAGATGACGTTTTAATACGTCCTTGTAGCGCAGAAACTGCCCCCCACGATTACGCTTTCCATCCGCAAGCTCGGAGTAGAATACAGATTTTGGGAGTCTGCAGTCTGTCATGCGACTAACGTGGCCACTCCATCTCAACTGGCTTTTCATCAGTATGGCCTCCATGCCGAGCATGTTAGAACTTCGTAAAACGTCCATGTTGGTCACACGATCCTGCCACCGAATGCGGAGAATGCATCGTAAACAACGCATGTGGAAGGTGTCAAGCTTTCTAATATCTCCCTTGTACAAGCACCAGCACTCAGCAGCATATGTGAGTATTGGGAGCACCATAGCCTTGTAGACAGAAAGCTTGGTTTGGAGTTTCAGATCGTGCGATTTCCAAACACGTTGGTTCAATTTGCCAAAGGTGGCGGCAGCTTTGGCTATGCGTAGTGGGGTCTCTGAGGTAAGGCGATTGTCACTTCGAATTTGGCTGCCCAGGTACTTAAAGCTAGTCACTTCCTTCAGCACTGAACTGCCCAAAGTAATTTGAGCTGTATCAGCACTGCAACCTCGGGGTGGTTGCTTAAGTACCTGGGTTTTGGCGACACTTATAACTAGGCCAAATCTGTCACACGAGTCACTCAAAGACACCATGGAGCCCTGGAGTGCGTCTAAGCTGCTAGCCATCATGCATACGTCATCGGCATACAGGACTTCAAGCATCGATACCTGGCGAATTTTCCCTTTTGCCCTAAAACAGCGTACCAAAGAGTTGCTGGCCCGAGGCCGCATACACCACAATTTCATTTAAACTTTTATTATTAGCATCATTTAAACTTTTAAAGGACCTCATTTTAATCAAAATCCATAAGACATAATGCAAGGAGCCAGTAATATAAAGAGCACATTACACCATCATCAATATCATCATCATCATATCAGCCGAAAGACGTCCACTGCTGGACATAGGGAAAAAGAGTGTCAAGGTCGCGGGAGTGCCACGGTGGCGCATCCAGCGGACTTCCGCGACCTTTACCAGATCATCAGTCCACCTAACCACATTAACAAGACATAAATCAATTGTAATTCAAGTTTTTCTATTGCACTACCTTCGCATATTTTGTCATTGTCATCATATCTAAGCGAAGTTCGCTTATTTAACAGCTTAGTTATGTTTTATAATTAATATTTTGAGATTAAGGATAAGAAAAATTTATAAGGCTTAGAAGCCTAATAGATTTTTCTGTATTAGGTGGTTCAATGGCCGGGTCGCAGACGCACGACGGTGCGTCTTTGATTTTGAAGTGGTGTAGGTAGGCTGCGAATCCTCCGTGTCCGGTGAAGGCTTGAAACCAAGAAGTTTGTGAGTTTGAGCTTCTTTAAAACGCTGTTTGCACTCCTCACTTGTGGTAAAAACTTCTTGGTTACTGCTCCAGTTTCGGAGGCTTCGTAGCGCGCCTGCCACTTCTCGACCGTTTGCTCTCTGATCGACCTTTTGACGTATGATATCGGCACCCTGTCGTACGCGGGCGCGGTCTTTTTCTTTAAAGCTGCTTGCTTTGCCAGTTCATCTGCCCTCTCGTTTCCTGGCGTTCCTATGTGAGCTCGCAGCCAAAATAATTTAAGATCCGTCCCGTTGTACCGCGCTTTGGTTGCCTGGTCTTTGATCTCTTTGACCAGGGGGTGTGTCGTGTCCAGTGATTTGAGGAGCTCCAGTGATGATTTGGAGTCACTGAGAATACTGACGCTTTGCACCTTGTGCTTCATTGCGATTTGCACTGCCCTGAGGAGCGCGTACATTTCGGTTTGAAACAAGGGTGCAAGTTTGAAAGTTGAGTTCCGGATTTCTCCCCCACCTTCCCACCATGTGAGTGCCGCTCCCGTCTTGCCCTCAATTTTACTACCATCGGTGTAAATTTGAGGTCCTTCTAGGCCATACCTATCGATCACGTCCTGGTTGAATTCCTCCAAACAGACGTGGTCGATACAGAAGGCCTTGGACGGGTGTGGTCTCGCCAGAGTGTCAGTCCTATTCTCAAAATCCCTTCCAGGTGGACGTGATCACCACTGTAACCCCTCTTTTCTTCGTAGAGCTTCGCCGCTTCGTGAATGCGCAGATCCAGGGGGAGCGTCCCCGACAGGATCAGCGCCGATGTCAGAGAAACCGTCCTGTATGCCTTGCAGATCTTCTGGGCAAAACCACGCTGTACTGAGTCAAGCTGGTTCCGCACCATCACCTTGCTGGCAGCTGTGTGAGCTTAGGTTAGGCCCAAAGCCTCTTGCCGGCGGCTGTACCTTGGAGTGGTGCGCTCCATGGCCTTGTATGGGGCACCCGTGTGGGCCGATGCGTTAGGCAGCCGGACCTCTGCCCTGCTGCGAAGATCGCAACGTGTAATGGCTGTCAGGGCAATCCGGGCATACCGCACGGTCTCCACGGAGGCGGCGTGCGTGCTGGCCGGTTCACTGCCCTGGGACCTCGAAGCCAGAATCCTCGCATACTCGTACTTCTGGCGTGAGGAGGCACGGTCCCAGGACCATTGGCCAGCACCAAGGGAGGTGGAGGCGAAACGTGAGGAATTTCGGCTCCAGGCGGTCGAGCTGTGGAAAGAGAGGCTGGCAACACCATCTGCTGGCTCTAGAACGATTGAGGCTGTGCGCCCAGTACTGTCACAGTGGTTGGACTGCAGTCATGGGACACTTACCTTCCGACTGACGCAGGTACTTACGGGGCATGGTTGCTTCGGACGGTACCTGTGTCGCATAGCCGGGAGAGAACCAACTATGGAGTGCCATAGCTGCAGTGAGGCCGAGGACACAGCTCAGCACACCTTGGAGCTGTGTCCGGCCTGGGCGAGTCAGAGGGACGAACTGGCCCATGTAATTGGTGGCGATCTGTCGCTGCCGGTAGTAGTTAAATCTATGGTCGACAGCGACAGATCTTGGAGGGCAATGCTTTCCTTCTGTGAGGAAGTAGTGGCACAGAAGGAAAGGGCGGAACGGGCCAGAGAGGATGCCGTAGAGGCGCCCCAGCAGCACCGCCGGAGAGTTGGCCGCAGGAGGCTGGCGCACGACCGCCGACTGCCACCATAAGGAGGACCTCCAGGCGACGAACACGGGGACGTTCGTCGTCCGAAGGAGTAGGGTCCTCGGGTTGGGTGGTGTGCCAAGTGTTCCGGGCACACTACTGTTTTGATGAAGGGGGGATGGGTGGTCCCCCAGTGTTGGATCCGACTGCGGACGACCACTGGCCGGGACGCGGAAGAATAATGGTCCCCGTATCCCGGCCAAAAAGTGGGTGTGAGGAACACCCGGGGGTTTTTAGTCAATACAAGTCTGACATAACCACTGCTCCTCCCCGTGGCGCGGTGGTATCCATGAGGATTTTCCCCCGAACAAAAAAAAAAAAAAAAAAAAGGTTAGGTTAGGTTAGGTAAGGTTTTTTTTTTTTTTTTTTTTTTTTAATTGCGAGTTGCCTGAGGGGCCATGGACGAGAGTCCTTGCTTTTGTTTACGAATTTGAAAAAGATGTATTGAGTGCGGACCGAGGAAAATCCATCATGGACGACTGGGAAGGGAGGCCCAGACAGTGCCGGACTCTTACCGGCTAAAAACCTCGGTCATCACTCTCTACATCGCTCTCGACATACTCGAAGATTTTCGGAGGGTGACGGGGGGGGGGGGGAGGGGGAGGAGGTCTTAAAACTACCCGCGTGATCCTTGCCTCAGCCAGTGCTGGAAGGCCGGGAGAGAAACATGCTTCTCCCGTTTGGTGTCTGCGGGGTGCTCTAGTCAGGCATGGCGATGCTGTGTGTCTACAGCCTTTCCGTGCTTGACCGTCGCCCGATTTAGGTAAGGTTAGGTTAGGTTAGGTTAGGTTAGGTTAGGTTAGGTTAGTTGGGCTGATGGGGTGCGTGGGCTGGTAGACCTCCTCGCGGTGCACCCTGGGAGGGGGGGATAGCCGCTCAGTTGCGCGTTTGCTGTCTTCCCTCTGCAAACTACCAAGTCACAGTCGTGGCAATGCAGTCGAGTTCACTCCTGCGCGGGCTTTAGTGCCGTGTTCCGTGGTTGGCCGCTCCCAGCATGCCTCAGCTCATCTGAGGTGGCAAGGGATGCGGCCGTCTTAGCCTGGTAGCCTTCTTGGCAGCCACTGGGCAGTGGTGGCGGTGCAGACGCACCTTCTGCTTTTGGGGCCTCTCTGTTTACGGCCAGTGGCCATCTCCGGATGGCGTGGGATGGCGGGCCTTCAAGGCTTGCGGCGCGGTGGGTCTGGCAGTCGCCTTCGTGCGGCTGCTGGCTGAGTTTCGG
The DNA here is from genome assembly GCA_963854355.1 of Epinotia brunnichana. Classification (NCBI taxonomy): domain Eukaryota; kingdom Metazoa; phylum Arthropoda; class Insecta; order Lepidoptera; family Tortricidae; genus Epinotia; species Epinotia brunnichana. The sequence continues at coordinate 42,384 of OY977945.1, read as the reverse complement.
CTCCCCGTCGGGCAACCCGTAATCTGCATTGAGCGGACCGGGGGCGCTGCTCATTGAGCAGTAGCGCCGCGTGGAAGAAAACCACTATAACAAATCACCCCAATCCCAAGGTGAGCGGATCGTGCCGATGGGATGCGTGGCTGGAGGGAGTCCAGTCCCTAACGTGCGGGGGAGCTCACCCCCGAAAAAAGAGTCGACGTCTCTCAGCGTCCCTCTGATCAGCAGATGGCGCTGGAGACGGGCAACGGCCGCAAGGTCATGGAGAAGGGGCGGCTTAAACAACCACCGATAGGGGAGCCTACGCCAGCTCCCCTTGAATCCCGGAACCCGCAGCACTCTCCCAACGACCCCCATCTGTGGTGGCATGGGGTACGGAAGGTGCCAGCTTTCAGCGCGCGGACCGGAGGGCTTGCCTTAATTGGCCGGCCCGCGGGAAGGAAATCCCTTCAAAAACCCGACAGTGAAGTCGTTAAAACCTCTGGATACTGCCCGACCTCCAGAGTAAATAGGGTTACCCAGGTACAGGGGGCACTGTCTGGGTGGACTTCTTTTCCCCCATACTCGTGGGAACCAAATGGACGCTAAAAACAAAAACCCATCAAACCCATCAAACGACGACGACGGCAAACTAATAATGGACACCGATATGGAGGCCTTCCGCCCCCGACGCAGCCTTGCACGCTCGCCGGTGAAACGGGACGGTAGCCCACGTCTTGATTTGAACGCGGCCGCCATTCAGATTGGACCGAAAAAGACGAACGGCCCAGCTCGCGACGGCTCTGGCCGCTTCATGCTACGAGGGCGGGGCGGGGACCGCTCCGTGGGGGGGGGCCCGGGCCCACTCCAGCTGCCTGCCGCGGGTGCGGGGCAGGAGGCCCCAGAGGAGGGACGCGCGCTGGCGCAGGTGCTGGCGAACCAACCGACGTTGGGCGTGGAGGCCACAAATGAGGAGACGGAGTCAGACGCCGTAATAGCGGGCTCAAACGTCCCTTCGCAGGGCCAGACACCAAGTGCAACATTGCACACACCGCTGCGAGAACTGAGGGTGTCCCTCGAGAGAATGGATACCCCCAGGCCAAAGACAAGAGCCGAAAGCAGTGGATCCGTGTCCGACTGCAGCCTGGAGACCGTCAAATCACGGTCCGTCGACTCCCCAATGCCCCGGTGGGACGCGGAGGATCCGCAGGGGCCGGCCGTGGCGGAGCGGCTTTCGGACACAAGTTTGGCAACCGTCAGGTCGGGATCTGCGTCGTCCATTCCTGAAGGCCGTTTATGGTCCCAGGAGGGTCAAAAAAGGCGGCGACTAGAACTGTCCGAATCGTCCAGTGATGGCGATTATAATACTGCGACGGAGGACAGGTCAAAGCCCAGGGGCCGAGGTCGGCCGCCTGCAACGAGGTGTGTCGGAGTGGACAAGGCGCAGTCCGACTACAAGGCGGCGAGGGAGGAATTCCGCCGCAAGACTGCAGAGGAGGCGGAGGCGGAGGTGGCCAAAATGGTCATCCGCTTGAGACCCGAGCGGACAGTCAAGCAGACCACACGAGCGGAGGACCAGTTGGCCTCTGCCTTGTATACGCAAATGATTGACAGCACAGACGTCATCAAGGCAGTGATTGCCACATCAGGCAACCTAAAGGGGACCCACCAGCGGAAGCTGAAGGATGCGGTGGCGGCTTACATGGACGCTGCTCAGGTGCTAATTAAGCGCACATCTTCGGAAGAGATCGAGAGGCTTGAGGCTAATAACAAACGCCTGCAAGCTCAGATGACCGAGCTCCAAAGAGAGCTCGGGGAGTTGCGGACTGAGCTGCGTACAGCTAAAGCAGCTCCCACTCCGCAAAGATATACGCCGGAGGACGCCGAACGCGACATGATGGTCAAAGTGGGGACCATGGTAAACGCTCGGTTGGATGCCTTAGAAGATCGGCTCCTTCCAGCGACGGCTGTGCGCCCATCGCTCGTGGCGGACAAAAATAATCTAGCGAAGCAGGCTGCCAAACCTGCAGCCAATGGCAGAAAGGACGCACCGCCTGCCACAAACTCAGCAGACAACAACGTCGCTGGCACTAGCGGCCAGAAGATGGCAGAGCCTAAAGCGCCTGCTCCTGCCCCTCCAACGGGAAAGAAGGCGAAGAAAAAACCGGTCAAAAAGGCCAAGAAGGACGACCATGTGGCTCTACCGGCCGAAGCCCCTAACGTGCCCCGCCCCATGCCGCCTACGCCGGCGCCTATGAATGAGACGTGGACAGATGTCGTCGGGAAAAGAAAAGGAAAAAAGAAGACTGCCGCGCAGGGAGCAGCGCCACAGTCCAAGCCCAAGCAGACTCAAAAACTGCGGACACCACGCTCAGCGGCCGTTGTGCTGACGCTGAAGCCGGGAGAGGGCCGCCCCACCTACGGGGACATACTTAAGGAGGCTCGGTCGAAAATCAACCTGAAAGACCTACAGATTGAGGGTGTCCGATTTAAGCGGGCGGTCACTGGAGCGACCATCATTGAGGTACCCGGGGCGACAGGGGGCGAGAAAGCGGATGCTCTCGCGGAAAAGCTGAGGGCAACGCTCAAGAGTGAGGACGTACAAGTCTCGAGGCCCACGAAGTGCGCGGAGGTGCGCATTACGGGTCTCGATGACTCAGTGACACCGGAGGATGTCAAGGCGGCGATTGCAGAGGCTGGCGGGTGTGATGCTGGCCTTGTAAAATGCGGCGAAATCCGTCAAAACTTCTCGGGCCTAGGCACTGCATGGGTCCGTTGCCCAGTAACAGCAGCCAAAAAGCTGGCTGAGGGCGGGCGTTTGCTGGTGGGATGGGTATCTGCACGGGTGCAGATACTGGCTGCTAAACCCATGCGCTGCTTCCGGTGCCTCGAGGCGGGACACGTCCGCGCGCAGTGCCGAGCTCAGGAGGATCGGAGCGAGCTGTGCTACCGATGTGGCCAGCCCGGTCACAAGGCGGCCACGTGCACCGCCACGTCGCACTGCCCAGTCTGCGCAGCGGCCAAAAAACCGGCGGGACATGCCGTAGGGAGCAAGTCGTGCGCTGCTCCCAAAAAGAAGGGGAAGTTTGGCAATGGGCCACGAGTCACCCAGCCAGACCTCCACCCGGCCGCCAACGTGGCACCAGAGGCTGAGGAGGCTGTAGAAATGGAGGAAAAATAATGGCCCTCTCCTTTTTGCAGGCGAATCTCAACCACTGCTCCAGGGCTCAGGACCTCCTGTTCCAGAGCATGGCGCAATGGTTGACCCACGTGGCTGTCGTTTCCGAGCCATACTTTATCCCCCAAAGGGACAATTGGGCTGGAGACCATGATGGCTTGGTAGCGATAGCCACGCAAACGGCTGCTGGCTCGCCACCGTTCAGGAAAGTCCACAAGGGAAGGGGTTATGTTGCCGGGCTCCTTGGCGGCATCCTTGTTGTCGGTGTCTACTTCTCGCCTAACAGGAGCCTGGCAGATTTCGAGTCTTTCCTCACGGACGTGGGTGCGGTCATCAGGCAAAACCATCCAAGCCCCGTGCTCGTTGCCGGGGATCTCAACGCCAAGTCCATGGCGTGGGGATCCCCGTCAACGGATGCGCGTGGCCGCGAGTTGGAGGAGTGGGCCATCGCAGGGGGCCTGACCGTGGTCAACAGCGGGTCAGTGAACACGTGCGTGCGGCAACAGGGCGGCTCCATTGTGGACGTGACGTTCACCGACGCCACCCTGGCGCGCCGTGTCCAGGGCTGGGAAGTGCTCGAGGGCATTGAGACCTTGTCGGACCACCGTTATATTCGGTTCAGTGTTTCCGCACAATCAAATGGTCCGAGTGGCCCTATCAGCCGCTCTCTGAGAGGAGAGGGACCGCGCTGGGCACTAAAACGCCTGGATCTGGACAATTTCCACCTTGCCGTCGAGGTTGAGGCCTGGAACCCGGTCCCTGAGGGCCCAGTGGACGTGGAGGAAGAGGCGCAGGCGCTCGGTGGATCCATGACAGCGATTTGCGACGCAGCAATGCCCCGAGCAAAACCTCTTCCCCCAAAACGCCAGGTCCACTGGTGGTCACTCGAACTTGACCAGCTGAGACAGTCTTGCGTAGCGGCGAGACGAGTTTACAGCCACCAGCGGAGGCGTCGGCGCAGGGACCTTGTCCGCGAGGCGGAACTGTACGCCGTCTACATCCAGCGCACGAAGGACCTGCAGCTAGCCATAAGCCAGGCGAAAGAGGGTTCCCAGCAGGAGATGCTCGAAACGCTCAATAGGGACCCGTGGGGCCGACCATACAAAATGGTCCGTAACAGGCTCCGCCCCTGGGCCCCACCACTGACGCGAAGTCTTGAGCCGAACTTGCTGGGGGAGGTAGTCGCGGCCCTGTTCCCGGCTCGTGACGGCTTTTCTCCGCCAGCAATGGCACCGCCCACCGCACCTGACGGTGACGAGGAAGAGGTCCCAGAGGTTTCTGTCGGGGAACTCGGTGCAGCCATCCTCCGAATGAAGGGGAAAAACACAGCCCCTGGACCCGACGGGATCCCGGGTCGGGCCTGGGTGTTGGCGAGAAACGCACTGGAGGCGAGACTGCTTAGGCTTTTCTCGGGCTGCTTCGAGCAAGCCCTCTTCCCCCGGCAGTGGAAGACAGGTAAGCTTGTGCTCCTGAAGAAGGAAGGGCGCCCTGCGGACTCGCCAGCTGCATACCGTCCTATAGTTTTGCTCGAAGAGGTAGGCAAGCTTTTTGAGCGGATTATTGCTGCCCGCCTCATAAAGCATCTCACCCGTGTCGGTCCGGATTTGGCAGAGTGCCAATACGGGTTCCGCAGTGGTCGCTCTACCGTCGACGCCATCCTCCGCGTCAAAGACCTTGCGGACAGGGCGGTGTCAGATGACGAGGTGGTTTTGGCGGTATCTCTAGATATCGCCAACGCATTCAACACCCTGCCCTGGGAATGCGTGATGGAGGCCCTAAGATACCATCAGGTGCCCGCCTACTTGAGGCGAATGGTCGGCGCGTACCTCTCTGAAAGGTACGTAATTTACCCGGGACGGGAGGAGTGGGGACGACATGAAATGTCATGCGGTGTTCCACAGGGGTCGGTCTTGGGACCACTCCTGTGGAACATTGGGTATGATTGGGTCCTGCGTGGCACAAATCTTCCAGGTGTCAACCTAACGTGTTACGCCGATGACACGCTGGTGACGGCCCGCGGGAAGACACATCGACATGCCGGCATATTGGCCACGGCTGGCGTGGCGCATGCCGTCAGACGGATCCACCTATTGGGGCTGAAGGTGGCGCTCCAAAAATCTGAAGCTCTTTGCTTCCATGGGGCACGTAGGGCGCCTCCGCCGGACGCGCATATCATGGTGAGCGGCACCAGGATTAACATCGAGTCGTCCATGAGGTACCTGGGCCTCACACTTGACAGCCGGTGGACCTTTCGTGCCCATTTTAAGCATCTGCTGCCGAAGCTGATAGGAGCCGCCGGTGCTCTAGGGCGTATACTCCCGAACTCGGGGGGGCCTAAGGCGCCGTGTCGGCAGCTGTATATGGGGGTCGTGCGATCCATGGCCCTCTACGGAGCTCCCGTATGGGCGGACCGGCTGCAAAGGAGGGATATCCCCCTCCTATGCAGAGCGCAGGGAGTGATGGCCGTCAGGCTTATACGGGGGTACCGCACAATCTCCAGGGAGGCGGCATGCGTGCTGGCGGGGTCACTTCCCTGGGACCTTGATGCGAGGGCCCTTGCGGTAGCTTACCGCTGGCGTAAGGAGGCGCTAGGTCGAGGCGACTCGCCAGCACCGAGGGAGGTAGAAGCGCAACGTGATGCTGCTCGATTGGAGATGGTAGCGAGGTGGAAAGAGAGGCTGGCGCAACCAAGTGCGGGCCTTAGGACCATCGGGGCAGTTCGTCCGGTTCTCGAACAGTGGTTGGACCGGAGTCATGGCGCTATGACTTTCCGGCTAACGCAGGTCCTCTCGGATCATGGATGTTTTGGGAGGTACCTGCACCGGATACGCCGAGAGGAAAGCGCGCGGTGTCACCACTGCGACAGCTGCCCGGAGGAGAGGGCCCAGCACACGCTGGAGGTATGCCCAGCCTGGGATGAAGAGCGCCGGACGTTGTGCGCGACAGTTGGCAGTGACCTGTCGCTGCCCACGGTAGTACGTAGTATGGTGGACAGCGACAGGGCATGGAGAGCGGTCCTCGCCTTCTGCGAGACCATTATGGAGAGGAAAGAGGCGGCCGAGAGACAGAGGGAGGCAACTTCCGCAAATCCCGGTCGCCAACGGCGAATAGGGCGGAGGCGGCGAGCCTATGCCCGCAACATCCCACCCTAACCGTGGCCAGGGCCGGCAGGCTTGGGGAAGTCTGTCGGCCGAATGACAAACTGGCCCGTGATGGCGTTGCGCGTGCTCTCGCGCACCTGACACAAAGGCGTTGCAGGTGGGGCTCACACCCTCCTGCTACTGAGTTAGGGGCCTTCCCATCAGGCCAGTCACCGCCGGGTCGCGGAAGAGTTTTTCGAACGTGCCTGTGACCCGGCAACACGGTGACGAGTCGGAAAACCGTGGGGTTTTAGTCGGTAGTCCGGGCGGTTCCCGGGAGTCCGACATACCCGCCTGCAGCCCCAGCCAGGCGGGATGCGTAAAAGCATTTCCCCACGTAAAAAAAAAAAAAAAAAAAAAAAAAAAAAAAAAAAAAAAAAAAAAAAAGGTTGGGGAATCTCCCATGACCCTAACCACGCCAAACCGGAGTGTTTTGACCCTCGGCCCACGATGGGTGCTTAATAAAATGGATAGGGAGCTACTTAAGGAGGCAGCCATCGTCCAGGCATGGCAGGTCGATTCGATGGAACCGATTGCGGAGGTAGAGGCAGGAGCTGGATGGTTCCGGGACGCAATGTCGCAAATATGTGACGTGGCGATGCCCCGGGCCAAGCGTCTCCCTCCAAGACGCCGTGTATACTGGTGGTCAGCGGAGCTCTCGCACTTGCGTGAGCTATGCGTCACTGCGCGACGCCGGTACACGCACCACCGCCGGCGAAGGGTGCGAAATGAGTCGGTTGAGACCTCCTTATACGAGGCCTACATTGCAGTCAAGAAGGAGTTATCAGTGGCCATTAGTCAGGCCATTGAGTTGTCCAGGGAGACGCTGCTGGAGACTCTGAATCACGATCCGTGGGGGAGGCCATACAAGATGGTGAGGTCGAAACTTCGCCCTTGGGCTCCCCCGGTCACGGAAAGTCTTCACCCGCAGCTCCTGGACCAGGTTGTGTCCACACTATTCCCCAACCGTGGCGTACACCGGCCACCACTAATGGCGCCTTCGGCAGCTGAGGAAGACGAGAGAGAGGTGCCGTCGGTGTCAGAAGGAGAGTTGGGAGCTGCTATCCTGCGCCTGAGAGCGAAAAACACGGCCCCTGGACCGGACGGCATTCCGGGTCGAGCACTGGTGCTGGCCATGGATGCCCTAGAGCCCAGGCTCCGTGAGCTGTTTTCGATATGTGTGGAACAGGGCTGCTTTCCATGTGAGTGGAAAACGGGCCGGCTCGTGCTCCTAAGGAAAGATGGGCGCCCGACAGATTCACCGTCAGCATATCGGCCGATTGTTCTGCTGGACGAGGTGGGCAAACTATTTGAGCGCGTAATAGCAGCCCGGCTCGTCAGGCACATGAGAGAAGTGGGCCCCGATCTGGTCGATAACCAATTCGGCTTCCGCAGCGGTCGCTCCACAGTAGATGCAATCCTGCGGGTTAAAAACCTGGCACAGGAGGCGGTGGCTCGGGGAGAAACGGTTTTGGCGGTGTCCCTTGACATCGCTAACGCGTTTAACACCTTGCCCTGGGCAACTATCAAGGAGGCACTCCGCTATCACGGGGTGCCCAGATACTTGCGCCGTGTAGTTGAGGCTTACCTCTCTGAGAGGTTTGTGGCCTTTCCCGGTCGGCACGAGTGGGGGCAGAGGGAGATGGTATGTGGTGTTCCGCAGGGGTCGGTTCTCGGCCCGCTCCTGTGGAACATCGGATATGACTGGGTGTTACGCGGAGCAAATTTGCGGGGAGTGGACGTAATTTGCTACGCTGACGATACGCTGGTCACCGCTCGGGGGGGCAACTTTCGAGAAACGGCCATTTTGACGACGGCTGCGGTAGCCCATGTGGTGGGCCGAATCCGGCGAATTGGCTTGGAGGTTGCACTGAACAAGTCTGAGGCCATTTCTTTCCATGGGCCTCGGAGGGCGCCTCCAGCCGGTGCACACATTGTGGTGGGGGGACAGTCCATCAACGTCGGGTCGACAATGCGTTACCTTGGCGTTGTCCTCGACAGCAAGTGGACTTTTCAGGCACACTTCGAGCGCCTCACTCCAAGGTTATTAGGTGCAGCTGCAGCTCTCGGGCGTATACTTCCAAATACGGGAGGGCCCAAAGCCTCTTGCCGGCGGCTGTACCTTGGAGTGGTGCGCTCCATGGCCTTGTATGGGGCACCCGTGTGGGCCGATGCCTTAGGCAGCCGGACCTCTGCCCTGCTGCGAAGATCGCAACGTGTAATGGCTGTCAGGGCAATCCGGGCATACCGCACGGTCTCCACGGAGGCGGCGTGCGTGCTGGCCGGTTCACTGCCCTGGGACCTCGAAGCCAGAATCCTCGCATACTCGTACTTCTGGCGTGAGGAGGCACGGTCCCAGGACCATTGGCCAGCACCAAGGGAGGTGGAGGCGAAACGTGAGGAATTTCGGCTCCAGGCGGTCGAGCTGTGGAAAGAGAGGCTGGCAACACCATCTGCTGGCTCTAGAACGATTGAGGCTGTGCGCCCAGTACTGTCACAGTGGTTGGACTGCAGTCATGGGACACTTACCTTCCGACTGACGCAGGTACTTACGGGGCATGGTTGCTTCGGACGGTACCTGTGTCGCATAGCCGGGAGAGAACCAACTATGGAGTGCCATAGCTGCAGTGAGGCCGAGGACACAGCTCAGCACACCTTGGAGCTGTGTCCGGCCTGGGCGAGTCAGAGGGACGAACTGGCCCATGTAATTGGTGGCGATCTGTCGCTGCCGGTAGTAGTTAAATCTATGGTCGACAGCGACAGATCTTGGAGGGCAATGCTTTCCTTCTGTGAGGAAGTAGTGGCACAGAAGGAAAGGGCGGAACGGGCCAGAGAGGATGCCGTAGAGGCGCCCCAGCAGCGCCGCCGGAGAGTTGGCCGCAGGAGGCTGGCGCACGACCGCCGACTGCCACCATAAGGAGGACCTCCAGGCGACGAACACGGGGACGTTCGTCGTCCGAATGAGTAGGGTCCTCGGGTTGGGTGGTGTGCCAAGTGTTCCGGGCACACTACTGTTTTGATGGAGGGGGGATGGGTGGTCCCCCAGTGTTGGATCCGACTGCGGACGACCACTGGCCGGGACGCGGAAGAATAATGGTCCCCGTATCCCGGCCAAAAAGTGGGTGTGAGGAACACCCGGGGGTTTTTAGTCAGTACAAGTCTGACATAACCACTGCTCCTCCCCGTGGCGCGGTGGTATCCATGTGGATTTTCCCCCGGACAAAAAAAAAAAAAAAAAAAAAAGGTTAGGTTGGGGTAAGAAGGGGAAGTTTGGCAATGGGCCACGAGTCACCCAGCCAGACCTCCACCCGGCCGCCAACGTGGCACCAGAGGCTGAGGAGGCTGTAGAAATGGAGGAAAAATAATGGCCCTCTCCTTTTTGCAGGCGAATCTCAACCACTGCTCCAGGGCTCAGGACCTCCTGTTCCAGAGCATGGCGCAATGGTTGACCCACGTGGCTGTCGTTTCCGAGCCATACTTTATCCCCCAAAGGGACAATTGGGCTGGAGACCATGATGGCTTGGTAGCGATAGCCACGCAAACGGCTGCTGGCTCGCCACCGTTCAGGAAAGTCCACAAGGGAAGGGGTTATGTTGCCGGGCTCCTTGGCGGCATCCTTGTTGTCGGTGTCTACTTCTCGCCTAACAGGAGCCTGGCAGATTTCGAGTCTTTCCTCACGGACGTGGGTGCGGTCATCAGGCAAAACCATCCAAGCCCCGTGCTCGTTGCCGGGGATCTCAACGCCAAGTCCATGGCGTGGGGATCCCCGTCAACGGATGCGCGTGGCCGCGAGTTGGAGGAGTGGGCCATCGCAGGGGGCCTGACCGTGGTCAACAGCGGGTCAGTGAACACGTGCGTGCGGCAACAGGGCGGCTCCATTGTGGACGTGACGTTCACCGACGCCACCCTGGCGCGCCGTGTCCAGGGCTGGGAAGTGCTCGAGGGCATTGAGACCTTGTCGGACCACCGTTATATTCGGTTCAGTGTTTCCGCACAATCAAATGGTCCGAGTGGCCCTATCAGCCGCTCTCTGAGAGGAGAGGGACCGCGCTGGGCACTAAAACGCCTGGATCTGGACAATTTCCACCTTGCCGTCGAGGTTGAGGCCTGGAACCCGGTCCCTGAGGGCCCAGTGGACGTGGAGGAAGAGGCGCAGGCGCTCGGTGGATCCATGACAGCGATTTGCGACGCAGCAATGCCCCGAGCAAAACCTCTTCCCCCAAAACGCCAGGTCCACTGGTGGTCACTCGAACTTGACCAGCTGAGACAGTCTTGCGTAGCGGCGAGACGAGTTTACAGCCACCAGCGGAGGCGTCGGCGCAGGGACCTTGTCCGCGAGGCGGAACTGTACGCCGTCTACATCCAGCGCACGAAGGACCTGCAGCTAGCCATAAGCCAGGCGAAAGAGGGTTCCCAGCAGGAGATGCTCGAAACGCTCAATAGGGACCCGTGGGGCCGACCATACAAAATGGTCCGTAACAGGCTCCGCCCCTGGGCCCCACCACTGACGCGAAGTCTTGAGCCGAACTTGCTGGGGGAGGTAGTCGCGGCCCTGTTCCCGGCTCGTGACGGCTTTTCTCCGCCAGCAATGGCACCGCCCACCGCACCTGACGGTGACGAGGAAGAGGTCCCAGAGGTTTCTGTCGGGGAACTCGGTGCAGCCATCCTCCGAATGAAGGGGAAAAACACAGCCCCTGGACCCGACGGGATCCCGGGTCGGGCCTGGGTGTTGGCGAGAAACGCACTGGAGGCGAGACTGCTTAGGCTTTTCTCGGGCTGCTTCGAGCAAGCCCTCTTCCCCCGGCAGTGGAAGACAGGTAAGCTTGTGCTCCTGAAGAAGGAAGGGCGCCCTGCGGACTCGCCAGCTGCATACCGTCCTATAGTTTTGCTCGAAGAGGTAGGCAAGCTTTTTGAGCGGATTATTGCTGCCCGCCTCATAAAGCATCTCACCCGTGTCGGTCCGGATTTGGCAGAGTGCCAATACGGGTTCCGCAGTGGTCGCTCTACCGTCGACGCCATCCTCCGCGTCAAAGACCTTGCGGACAGGGCGGTGTCAGATGACGAGGTGGTTTTGGCGGTATCTCTAGATATCGCCAACGCATTCAACACCCTGCCCTGGGAATGCGTGATGGAGGCCCTAAGATACCATCAGGTGCCCGCCTACTTGAGGCGAATGGTCGGCGCGTACCTCTCTGAAAGGTACGTAATTTACCCGGGACGGGAGGAGTGGGGACGACATGAAATGTCATGCGGTGTTCCACAGGGGTCGGTCTTGGGACCACTCCTGTGGAACATTGGGTATGATTGGGTCCTGCGTGGCACAAATCTTCCAGGTGTCAACCTAACGTGTTACGCCGATGACACGCTGGTGACGGCCCGCGGGAAGACACATCGACATGCCGGCATATTGGCCACGGCTGGCGTGGCGCATGCCGTCAGACGGATCCGCCTATTGGGGCTGAAGGTGGCGCTCCAAAAATCTGAAGCTCTTTGCTTCCATGGGGCACGTAGGGCGCCTCCGCCGGACGCGCATATCATGGTGAGCGGCACCAGGATTAACATCGAGTCGTCCATGAGGTACCTGGGCCTCACACTCGACAGCCGGTGGACCTTTCGTGCCCATTTTAAGCATCTGCTGCCGAAGCTGATAGGAGCCGCCGGTGCTCTAGGGCGTATACTCCCGAACTCGGGGGGGCCTAAGGCGCCGTGTCGGCAGCTGTATATGGGGGTCGTGCGATCCATGGCCCTCTACGGAGCTCCCGTATGGGCGGACCGGCTGCAAAGGAGGGATATCCCCCTCCTATGCAGAGCGCAGGGAGTGATGGCCGTCAGGCTTATACGGGGGTACCGCACAATCTCCAGGGAGGCGGCATGCGTGCTGGCGGGGTCACTGCCCTGGGACCTTGATGCGAGGGCCCTTGCGGTAGCTTACCGCTGGCGTAAGGAGGCGCTAGGTCGAGGCGACTCGCCAGCACCGAGGGAGGTAGAAGCGCAACGTGATGCTGCTCGATTGGAGATGGTAGCGAGGTGGAAAGAGAGGCTGGCGCAACCAAGTGCGGGCCTTAGGACCATCGGGGCAGTTCGTCCGGTTCTCGAACAGTGGTTGGACCGGAGTCATGGCGCTATGACTTTCCGGCTAACGCAGGTCCTCTCGGATCATGGATGTTTTGGGAGGTACCTGCACCGGATACGCCAAGAGGAAAGCGCGCGGTGTCACCACTGCGACAGCTGCCCGGAGGAGAGGGCCCAGCACACGCTGGAGGTATGCCCAGCCTGGGATGAAGAGCGCCGGACGTTGTGCGCGACAGTTGGCAGTGACCTGTCGCTGCCCACGGTAGTACGTAGTATGGTGGACAGCGACAGGGCATGGAGAGCGGTCCTCGCCTTCTGCGAGACCATTATGGAGAGGAAAGAGGCGGCCGAGAGACAGAGGGAGGCAACTTCCGCAAATCCCGGTCGCCAACGGCGAATAGGGCGGAGGCGGCGAGCCTATGCCCGCAACATCCCACCCTAACCGTGGCCAGGGCCGGCAGGCTTGGGGAAGTCTGTCGGCCGAATGACAAACTGGCCCGTGATGGCGTTGCGCGTGCTCTCGCGCACCTGACACAAAGGCGTTGCAGGTGGGGCTCACACCCTCCTGCTACTGAGTTAGGGGCCTTCCCATCAGGCCAGTCACCGCCGGGTCGCGGAAGAGTTTTTCGAACGTGCCTGTGACCCGGCAACACGGTGACGAGTCGGAAAACCGTGGGGTTTTAGTCGGTAGTCCGGGCGGTTCCCGGGAGTCCGACATACCCGCCTGCATCCCCAGCCAGGCGGGATGCGTAAAAGCATTTCCCCACGTAAAAAAAAAAAAAAAAAAAAAAAAAAAAAAAAAAAAAAAAAAAGGTTAGGTTGGGGTGCTAGGTCGGGTAACCTCCTCGAGTGTCTGGACTCTACCGATTCCTCTTGATTCGGTTGATCCGCAGGAATAGGTAGTGTCTTGGCCGGTGCGCCCTGGAGACAACGGCAAGTGATAATTTAGTGAACCCTAAGTTATCGCTTGCTGGTGTTACCAATAACCCGACACGGGGGGGTCGGGGGGTTCCGCCCAGGGAATCGCAAGATTCCCCAGGTGCGGGTTGAGGGAGAGGCCATTGCCGTTTGCCTCTATAATAAATAACGGACTCGGAACCCTGACAAATCCTCTGCTATCAGAGGATTCATGTTAGGCGCGGGGGCTGCAACCGTCAGGCCGGGGCCGAGTTGTGGCTGCGAGGGAGAAAACCTCTATAAAAAGTTACAAGGGGACCTGAGAGGGTGAATCCGAGGTCTATCACCCTCTCCCGGCGCAGAGGTCCTTTGGTCGGGTCGGGAAGCGTGTGGTGTCGCCCTGCACGCTTACGACGGGAGGGGGGGCTTGTGCCTCAGTAGTGAGGGCAGCTGCGGCTGTTGCCGAGGGGCGTCGTGGTGAAATGTTCGCGATCCCATGACGCCCCTACTACACGGCAGAGAGGGCATACCTTGGTGGTTTTAGACGGTAGTCCGGGGGGTTCCCGGGAGCCCGTCATACCCATCCTAGTTCCTCGGCTAGGTGGGATGCGTAAAGGCATTTCCCCAAGTAAAAAAAAAAAAAAAAAAAAAAAAAAAAAAGGTTAGGTTAGGTTAGGTTAGGTTAGGCTGCGTTCTGTGCGCAGTGGCAGGTAAAGCAGCAAATCACCGGACGGGTAACAAATCCTGCAACCCTCCGAGGACCAAAAAGAATAAGAAGAAGGTTGGTGATGGCCCTGCAGCCACCTCGCCACCTACTTGTCCCCCTGCTCCCGTAGAGGCTGGTGACGAGGCGGTACCAATGAACGATGTCCAATAATGGCCCTCAGAGTGTTACAGGCAAATATCAATCACTGCGCTAGGGCTCAAGACCTTTTGTGCCAGAGCATGGCGGAGTGGTTGATCCATATTGCAGTTGTGGCGGAGCCATATTCGGTCCCGCCTAGGGATAATTGGGTCAGAGACAACAATGGAGTGGTGGCGCTTGTCTCCCACGTCGCTACCGGAGCCCCACCCTTCGAAAGGGTGTCTCGTGGCCAAGGGTACGTGGCAGCGGTCGTGGGGGACATTACAATAATCGGCGTTTATTTTTCGCCGAACCGGACCCTGGCCGAATTCGAACAGTTTCTGGTGGAGGTTGATGCTCTGATCGGCAGAAGTCATCCGCACCCGGTTCTAGTTGCTGGAGATCTCAATGCAAAATCAGTGGCGTGGGGATCTCCAGCGACAGACGCGCGCGGCAATGAGCTTTTGGAGTGGGTCATCTCGTCCGGGCTGGTAATACAGAACAGAGGTACGGTCAACACGTGCGTGCGGCAACAGGGCGGCTCTATCGTGGACGTTACGTTCGCAGATGCAGCCCTGGCGCGCCGTGTCCAGGGCTGGGGAGTCATGGTGGGCGTGGAGACGCTGTCGGACCATAGATACATTCGATTTGACGTCTCTGAATCTCCCATGACCCTAACCACGCCAAACCGGAGTGTTTTGACCCTCGGCCCACGATGGGTGCTTAATAAAATGGATAGGGAGCTACTTAAGGAGGCAGCCATCGTCCAGGCATGGCAGGTCGATTCGATGGAACCGATTGCGGAGGTAGAGGCAGGAGCTGGATGGTTCCGGGACGCAATGTCGCAAATATGTGACGTGGCGATGCCCCGGGCCAAGCGTCTCCCTCCAAGACGCCGTGTATACTGGTGGTCAGCGGAGCTCTCGCACTTGCGTGAGCTATGCGTCACTGCGCGACGCCGGTACACGCACCACCGCCGGCGAAGGGTGCGAAATGAGTCGGTTGAGACCTCCTTATACGAGGCCTACATTGCAGTCAAGAAGGAGTTATCAGTGGCCATTAGTCAGGCCATTGAGTTGTCCAGGGAGACGCTGCTGGAGACTCTGAATCACGATCCGTGGGGGAGGCCATACAAGATGGTGAGGTCGAAACTTCGCCCTTGGGCTCCCCCGGTCACGGAAAGTCTTCACCCGCAGCTCCTGGACCAGGTTGTGTCCACACTATTCCCCAACCGTGGCGTACACCGGCCACCACTAATGGCGCCTTCGGCAGCTGAGGAAGACGAGAGAGAGGTGCCGTCGGTGTCAGAAGGAGAGTTGGGAGCTGCTATCCTGCGCCTGAGAGCGAAAAACACGGCCCCTGGACCGGACGGCATTCCGGGTCGAGCACTGGTGCTGGCCATGGATGCCCTAGAGCCCAGGCTCCGTGAGCTGTTTTCGATATGTGTGGAACAGGGCTGCTTTCCATGTGAGTGGAAAACGGGCCGGCTCGTGCTCCTAAGGAAAGATGGGCGCCCGACAGATTCACCGTCAGCATATCGGCCGATTGTTCTGCTGGACGAGGTGGGCAAACTATTTGAGCGCGTAATAGCAGCCCGGCTCGTCAGGCACATGAGAGAAGTGGGCCCCGATCTGGTCGATAACCAATTCGGCTTCCGCAGCGGTCGCTCCACAGTAGATGCGATCCTGCGGGTTAAAAACCTGGCACAGGAGGCGGTGGCTCGGGGAGAAACGGTTTTGGCGGTGTCCCTTGACATCGCTAACGCGTTTAACACCTTGCCCTGGGCAACTATCAAGGAGGCACTCCGCTATCACGGGGTGCCCAGATACTTGCGCCGTGTAGTTGAGGCTTACCTCTCTGAGAGGTTTGTGGCCTTTCCCGGTCGGCACGAGTGGGGGCAGAGGGAGATGGTATGTGGTGTTCCGCAGGGGTCGGTTCTCGGCCCGCTCCTGTGGAACATCGGATATGACTGGGTGTTACGCGGAGCAAATTTGCGGGGAGTGGACGTAATTTGCTACGCTGACGCTACGCTGGTCACCGCTCGGGGGGGCAACTTTCGAGAAACGGCCATTTTGACGACGGCTGCGGTAGCCCATGTGGTGGGCCGAATCCGGCGAATTGGCTTGGAGGTTGCACTGAACAAGTCTGAGGCCATTTCTTTCCATGGGCCTCGGAGGGCGCCTCCAGCCGGTGCACACATTGTGGTGGGGGGACAGTCCATCAACGTCGGGTCGACAATGCGTTACCTTGGCGTTGTCCTCGACAGCAAGTGGACTTTTCAGGCACACTTCGAGCGCCTCACTCCAAGGTTATTAGGTGCAGCTGCAGCTCTCGGGCGTATACTTCCAAATACGGGAGGGCCCAAAGCCTCTTGCCGGCGGCTGTACCTTGGAGTGGTGCGCTCCATGGCCTTGTATGGGGCACCCGTGTGGGCCGATGCCTTAGGCAGCCGGACCTCTGCCCTGCTGCGAAGATCGCAACGTGTAATGGCTGTCAGGGCAATCCGGGCATACCGCACGGTCTCCACGGAGGCGGCGTGCGTGCTGGCCGGTTCACTGCCCTGGGACCTCGAAGCCAGAATCCTCGCATACTCGTACTTCTGGCGTGAGGAGGCACGGTCCCAGGACCATTGGCCAGCACCAAGGGAGGTGGAGGCGAAACGTGAGGAATTTCGGCTCCAGGCGGTCGAGCTGTGGAAAGAGAGGCTGGCAACACCATCTGCTGGCTCTAGAACGATTGAGGCTGTGCGCCCAGTACTGTCACAGTGGTTGGACTGCAGTCATGGGACACTTACCTTCCGACTGACGCAGGTACTTACGGGGCATGGTTGCTTCGGACGGTACCTGTGTCGCATAGCCGGGAGAGAACCAACTATGGAGTGCCATAGCTGCAGTGAGGCCGAGGACACAGCTCAGCACACCTTGGAGCTGTGTCCGGCCTGGGCGAGTCAGAGGGACGAACTGGCCCATGTAATTGGTGGCAGGGCCGCCGGGGGTCGTCGTGGTAAGAAATGCTGCATCCCATGACGGTCCCCTTAACGGCAGGAGAGGATGACGCCGCTGGGGTTTTAGTGGGTAGGCTCCTCCCCTCCCTCCACCTTATGCGGAGGGGGTTGCGGAAGGAGAGATCCCCACATAACCCCCCACTATGGCCTTCCCCGGGCCGGGGGGTATGTGCAAACACATTTCCCCAGCGTCAAAAAAAAAAAAAAAAAAAAGGTTAGGCTGCGTTCTGTGCGCAGTGGCAGGTAAAGCAGCAAATCACCGGACGGGTAACAAATCCTGCAACCCTCCGAGGACCAAAAAGAATAAGAAGAAGGTTGGTGATGGCCCTGCAGCCACCTCGCCACCTACTTGTCCCCCTGCTCCCGTAGAGGCTGGTGACGAGGCGGTACCAATGAACGATGTCCAATAATGGCCCTCAGAGTGTTACAGGCAAATATCAATCACTGCGCTAGGGCTCAAGACCTTTTGTGCCAGAGCATGGCGGAGTGGTTGATCCATATTGCAGTTGTGGCGGAGCCATATTCGGTCCCGCCTAGGGATAATTGGGTCAGAGACAACAATGGAGTGGTGGCGCTTGTCTCCCACGTCGCTACCGGAGCCCCACCCTTCGAAAGGGTGTCTCGTGGCCAAGGGTACGTGGCAGCGGTCGTGGGGGACATTACAATAATCGGCGTTTATTTTTCGCCGAACCGGACCCTGGCCGAATTCGAACAGTTTCTGGTGGAGGTTGATGCTCTGATCGGCAGAAGTCATCCGCACCCGGTTCTAGTTGCTGGAGATCTCAATGCAAAATCAGTGGCGTGGGGATCTCCAGCGACAGACGCGCGCGGCAATGAGCTTTTGGAGTGGGTCATCTCGTCCGGGCTGGTAATACAGAACAGAGGTACGGTCAACACGTGCGTGCGGCAACAGGGCGGCTCTATCGTGGACGTTACGTTCGCAGATGCAGCCCTGGCGCGCCGTGTCCAGGGCTGGGGAGTCATGGTGGGCGTGGAGACGCTGTCGGACTATAGATACATTCGATTTGACGTCTCTGAATCTCCCATGACCCTAACCACGCCAAACCGGAGTGTTTTGACCCTCGGCCCACGATGGGTGCTTAATAAAATGGATAGGGAGCTACTTAAGGAGGCAGCCATCGTCCAGGCATGGCAGGTCGATTCGATGGAACCGATTGCGGAGGTAGAGGCAGGAGCTGGATGGTTCCGGGACGCAATGTCGCAAATATGTGACGTGGCGATGCCCCGGGCCAAGCGTCTCCCTCCAAGACGCCGTGTATACTGGTGGTCAGCGGAGCTCTCGCACTTGCGTGAGCTATGCGTCACTGCGCGACGCCGGTACACGCACCACCGCCGGCGAAGGGTGCGAAATGAGTCGGTTGAGACCTCCTTATACGAGGCCTACATTGCAGTCAAGAAGGAGTTATCAGTGGCCATTAGTCAGGCCATTGAGTTGTCCAGGGAGACGCTGCTGGAGACTCTGAATCACGATCCGTGGGGGAGGCCATACAAGATGGTGAGGTCGAAACTTCGCCCTTGGGCTCCCCCGGTCACGGAAAGTCTTCACCCGCAGCTCCTGGACCAGGTTGTGTCCACACTATTCCCCAACCGTGGCGTACACCGGCCACCACTAATGGCGCCTTCGGCAGCTGAGGAAGACGAGAGAGAGGTGCCGTCGGTGTCAGAAGGAGAGTTGGGAGCTGCTATCCTGCGCCTGAGAGCGAAAAACACGGCCCCTGGACCGGACGGCATTCCGGGTCGAGCACTGGTGCTGGCCATGGATGCCCTAGAGCCCAGGCTCCGTGAGCTGTTTTCGATATGTGTGGAACAGGGCTGCTTTCCATGTGAGTGGAAAACGGGCCGGCTCGTGCTCCTAAGGAAAGATGGGCGCCCGACAGATTCACCGTCAGCATATCGGCCGATTGTTCTGCTGGACGAGGTGGGCAAACTATTTGAGCGCGTAATAGCAGCCCGGCTCGTCAGGCACATGAGAGAAGTGGGCCCCGATCTGGTCGATAACCAATTCGGCTTCCGCAGCGGTCGCTCCACAGTAGATGCGATCCTGCGGGTTAAAAACCTGGCACAGGAGGCGGTGGCTCGGGGAGAAACGGTTTTGGCGGTGTCCCTTGACATCGCTAACGCGTTTAACACCTTGCCCTGGGCAACTATCAAGGAGGCACTCCGCTATCACGGGGTGCCCAGATACTTGCGCCGTGTAGTTGAGGCTTACCTCTCTGAGAGGTTTGTGGCCTTTCCCGGTCGGCACGAGTGGGGGCAGAGGGAGATGGTATGTGGTGTTCCGCAGGGGTCGGTTCTCGGCCCGCTCCTGTGGAACATCGGATATGACTGGGTGTTACGCGGAGCAAATTTGCGGGGAGTGGACGTAATTTGCTACGCTGACGCTACGCTGGTCACCGCTCGGGGGGGCAACTTTCGAGAAACGGCCATTTTGACGACGGCTGCGGTAGCCCATGTGGTGGGCCGAATCCGGCGAATTGGCTTGGAGGTTGCACTGAACAAGTCTGAGGCCATTTCTTTCCATGGGCCTCGGAGGGCGCCTCCAGCCGGTGCACACATTGTGGTGGGGGGACAGTCCATCAACGTCGGGTCGACAATGCGTTACCTTGGCGTTGTCCTCGACAGCAAGTGGACTTTTCAGGCACACTTCGAGCGCCTCACTCCAAGGTTATTAGGTGCAGCTGCAGCTCTCGGGCGTATACTTCCAAATACGGGAGGGCCCAAAGCCTCTTGCCGGCGGTTGTACCTTGGAGTGGTGCGCTCCATGGCCTTGTATGGGGCACCCGTGTGGGCCGATGCCTTAGGCAGCCGGACCTCTGCCCTGCTGCGAAGATCGCAACGTGTAATGGCTGTCAGGGCAATCCGGGCATACCGCACGGTCTCCACGGAGGCGGCGTGCGTGCTGGCCGGTTCACTGCCCTGGGACCTCGAAGCCAGAATCCTCGCATACTCGTACTTCTGGCGTGAGGAGGCACGGTCCCAGGACCATTGGCCAGCACCAAGGGAGGTGGAGGCGAAACGTGAGGAATTTCGGCTCCAGGCGGTCGAGCTGTGGAAAGAGAGGCTGGCAACACCATCTGCTGGCTCTAGAACGATTGAGGCTGTGCGCCCAGTACTGTCACAGTGGTTGGACTGCAGTCATGGGACACTTACCTTCCGACTGACGCAGGTACTTACGGGGCATGGTTGCTTCGG
Organism: Epinotia brunnichana; assembly: GCA_963854355.1. Lineage (NCBI taxonomy): Eukaryota > Metazoa > Arthropoda > Insecta > Lepidoptera > Tortricidae > Epinotia > Epinotia brunnichana. Next base: position 22,060 of record OY977945.1, on the reverse strand, counting down.
ACGGTACCTGTGTCGCATAGCCGGGAGAGAACCAACTATGGAGTGCCATAGCTGCAGTGAGGCCGAGGACACAGCTCAGCACACCTTGGAGCTGTGTCCGGCCTGGGCGAGTCAGAGGGACGAACTGGCCCATGTAATTGGTGGCGATCTGTCGCTGCCGGTAGTAGTTAAATCTATGGTCGACAGCGACAGATCTTGGAGGGCAATGCTTTCCTTCTGTGAGGAAGTAGTGGCACAGAAGGAAAGGGCGGAACGGGCCAGAGAGGATGCCGTAGAGGCGCCCCAGCAGCGCCGCCGGAGAGTTGGCCGCAGGAGGCTGGCGCACGACCGCCGACTGCCACCATAAGGAGGACCTCCAGGCGACGAACACGGGGACGTTCGTCGTCCGAATGAGTAGGGTCCTCGGGTTGGGTGGTGTGCCAAGTGTTCCGGGCACACTACTGTTTTGATGGAGGGGGGATGGGTGGTCCCCCAGTGTTGGATCCGACTGCGGACGACCACTGGCCGGGACGCGGAAGAATAATGGTCCCCGTATCCCGGCCAAAAAGTGGGTGTGAGGAACACCCGGGGGTTTTTAGTCAGTACAAGTCTGACATAACCACTGCTCCTCCCCGTGGCGCGGTGGTATCCATGAGGATTTTCCCCCGGACAAAAAAAAAAAAAAAAAAAAAAAAAAAAAAAAAAAAAAAAAAAAAAAAAAAAAAAAAAAAAAGGTCTGGGCGGCGGCGTGTGCCTTGGCTGGCACACATCCGTGGGAGCTAGATGCGGAGGCGCTGGCTGAGGCGCACAGGGAGCGGGTGCGGTGGAAAGCCACCGGGGAGTATCCTGCTCCCGAGGAGGTGAGGGAGGCCAGGAGGCAGACGCAGAGGAGGTTGAGGGAGAGGTGGAAAGGTGACCTCGAGGGCTCCCCCTATGGAGTCCGCACCATAGGGGCACTCCTCGGGTCGTTGGACAGTTGGCTGGAGAGGGCCCATGGCAAGGTGGGGTTCAGACTTGCGCAGGTGATGACCGGACATGGCTGTTTCGGTCATTACCTGTACAGGATTAAAAGAGAGGGTAGCCCCGCCTGCCATGAGTGCGGCGCGGAGGACGATACGGCCCAGCACACCTTGGAGTGGTGCACTCGCTGGGCCGAAGAGCGCCGCACAATGGTGTTGGCCCTCGGAGTGGATGACCTCTCGCTGTCCAACGTGGTGGCGGCCATGTTGAGGAGCGAGAGATCTTGGGAGGCGGTGGCCGCCTTCTGCGAAGTCGTCATATCGCAGAAGGAGGCCGCGGAGCGGGAGCGCGAGGAAAGTGCGGACGCACTCCCGCTCCGGCGCAGACGGAGGGGTCGAAGGCGTGCGCGGTTTGCTGCCGCGGGCCGCGTCTTCCCCCAGTAGGGCCAGTGGGTTGGGGGCCCACATTGCACATGGCCCTACACGTCTGGGGGGAAGGTCAAGCGTCTCTGACCTTCCCCTCCCTTGGCGCGGGTGTCCTGGCGTAGCAGCCAGGGCCGCCGGGGGTCGTCGTGGTAAGAAATGCTGCATCCCATGACGGTCCCCTTAACGGCAGGAGAGGATGACGCCGCTGGGGTTTTAGTGGGTAGGCTCCTCCCCTCCCTCCACCTTATGCGGAGGGGGTTGCGGAAGGAGAGATCCCCACATAACCCCCCACTATGGCCTTCCCCGGGCCGGGGGGTATGTGCAAACACATTTCCCCAGCGTCAAAAAAAAAAAAAAAAAAAAGGTTAGGTTAGGTTAGGTTAGGTTAGGTTAGGTTTCGGAGTGGATGACCTCTCGCTGTCCAACGTGGTGGCGGCCATGTTGAGGAGCGAGAGATCTTGGGAGGCGGTGGCCGCCTTCTGCGAAGTCGTCATATCGCAGAAGGAGGCCGCGGAGCGGGAGCGCGAGGAAAGTGCGGACGCACTCCCGCTCCGGCGCAGACGGAGGGGTCGAAGGCGTGCGCGGTTTGCTGCCGCGGGCCGCGTCTTCCCCCAGTAGGGCCAGTGGGTTGGGGGCCCACATTGCACATGGCCCTACACGTCTGGGGGGAAGGTCAAGCGTCTCTGACCTTCCCCTCCCTTGGCGCGGGTGTCCTGGCGTAGCAGCCAGGGCCGCCGGGGGTCGTCGTGGTAAGAAATGCTGCATCCCATGACGGTCCCCTTAACGGCAGGAGAGGATGACGCCGCTGGGGTTTTAGTGGGTAGGCTCCTCCCCTCCCTCCACCTTATGCGGAGGGGGTTGCGGAAGGAGAGATCCCCACATAACCCCCCACTATGGCCTTCCCCGGGCCGGGGGGTATGTGCAAACACATTTCCCCAGCGTCAAAAAAAAAAAAAAAAAAAGGTTAGGTTAGGTTGGGGTGCGGGACTGATAGACCTCCTTGTGGTGCACCCTGGGAGGGGGAAGATAGCCGCTCAGTAGCGCGTTCGCTATGTTCCCTCTGCTAACTATCAGTCACAGGTGGCAGTTGCAGTGAGTTTCTCCTGCGTAGGCTTTAATGCCGTGTTTTGAAGTGCGCTGCTCCCGGCCGCCTCAGCTCATCTGAGGTAGCAAGGGATGCAGCCTGTTTCGGTTGCTCTGCAGCCGCTGGGCAGTGGTGAAGATGCTTGCATAGCACTGTTTAGTTGGGGCTGAACCAGAAATGGTTGCGGCGGGTGCGACGATGTGCCAGGTGCACTCGACAGAAAGTCGACGCCGGACCAACCGTTGCTTGTCGTGAGCACCGGGGGCCTTGCCTTAATTGGCTGGGCTGCGAGGAAGAAAACCTCAATAAAAAATTACCCCCAATCCTAAGTGGCGGAGCACCGCGAGAGGATGCATGGCTGAGGTGGAGTCAGTCGCTAGTGCTTTCCCCCGTCAGTGTACCGGCCGACACTCTGACGGGAGACGCTAGGCTTATCCAGGTGCAGAGGGCACCGCCTGGATGGACCATTGTCCCTCATACTCGTGGGAATAATATGAATACAAAAACCAAAAACAAAAACTTAGAGGAGGACGTTGATGTGGGTGAGGCGGAGGCGGATGCTTTGGATGTAAGCGTTGACAAGGAGGATGTGGAGAACATGGAGTTAGTAGGAGAAGGCGAGACTTCAGACGGAGTACGGGGTGCGCGGGCTGTCAGTGAGCCTGTTAAAACTCGTACGAAGAAGAAAGGTCGGGGCGTTAAAAGGCAGAGGATAGGTGAAACTGGGGCACAGTTGTCTGAGGAGAGTGAAGAACACTCGGACCCACCGGGGAGCACCCTTGTGCGTCAGAGAGGCCGGCCGCCGACAACGGGGCAGTATGTAGGGTTGGCAAAAGCTAAGGCCGCTTTGAATGCTGCTGTACAGGAGGAAAGGAGGCTCGCTGATGAGAAAGAGATAGTGGAGGCAAGTAAAAGAGTGCATGAACGGTCAGCCAGGCCGCTGAACACGGCAAGTGTAGATGCCATGGCCTCTGAACTGCGGGGAAGGGTTTGTGACCGTGCGGACCTTATTAGCACGATTGCGGTCAAGTCCAAGTCTCTGAAAGGGACTTGTGTCAAGGATTTAAAAGAATCGGCCGAATCCATAAAGCGTGATGTAACGGAGTTGGCGAAAAGGTCGCACTCGGAGGAAAATCAGATGCTCCAGGCTGCTAATGAGCGCTTGCAGGCGGAGTTAGTCATAATTCGGAGGGAGTTTGAGGAGCTTCGGATGGAAATGCAGAAGCAGCGCCCACAGGTTGCTTCGTTAGCGCCAGCTGGTGAAGGGCCAAGTGGGGCGCCTTCATCTATTCTCTCCATCTTGGAGGCTTTCAAGAGCGAAATCGTTGTCCGGGTGGGGGAGGTAGTCAATGCCAGGATAGATGCGAGGTTGGCTGCGTTTGCAGTGCCAGCATCACGGCCCGCTCTGGGTTTGGGTGTGGCTTCAAGGGATGTTTCAGCCAGTAGTTCGGTCAGGGTCAATGCGGCCCCATCAAAGGGTGGGTTGCTGGCACCAAGGATGAAGGCGGGTAAAAAAGTGTCAAGGAAAAAAGCAGCCTTGAGGCGTAAACGGGCTAAGCATGTGTCCTTGGCTGCTCGCGAGGCAGCTCTTGCCAGGGAGGAAGCTCCAACAGTGCCAGTGCAGAAAACTCCTATTCAGGGCGAGTACAGTGGGGCGCTGGGGCGTAAGGCAAAGGAAGGACCGAATAAGGCGTACAGTTCCACAAAGAAGGCCCCGGCGGCAAGGACGAAGCTCCGTCCAGCTCGTACTGCGGCGGTCACTCTTACGTTAAGCTCAGCGGCAATTGAAAATGGGGTGAAATATGAGACAATATTGGCTGAAGCGAAGAAGCGTATAAAACTTGCGGAGGTTGGTCTGCAGCAAGTGCGGTTTCGGGCGACAGCAACTGGGGCTCGAATGTTGGAAATCCCTCCTGGCACGGAGGATGCGGAAAAGGTTGCTGATGCGCTGGCTGAGAAGCTTCGTGGCGTACTGGATGCTGATATTGTCCATGTCCAACGGCCAACAAAGAGTGTGGACATGCGAGTCACGGGGTTGGATGACACAGTGATTGCGGAGGAGGTAGTAGCTGCAGTTGCTGAACAGGGCGGGTGTGCTGTTGACGCCGTACGGGCTGGTACAATGGCTCGAGGTCCGAATGGCTCTGGTTCGCTGTTTGTGAATTGTCCGGTTGTGGCTGCCAAGAAATTGGTAGAGGCAGGGCGGGTTACTGTGGGGTGGACTTCGGCCAGAGTAGTGCTTCTGGAGGCGAGGCCATTACGCTGTTTTAAGTGCTTGGAGCAAGGCCATGTAGCGGCCAAGTGCAGTGGGAGTGTAGATCGTAGTAGAGATTGCTTCAGGTGTGGTAAGGTTGGCCATAAGGCAAGAGAGTGCTCTGCTGACGTTCACTGTGTGGCTTGTGCGGCGGCAGGTAGGCCGGCAGCTCATTACATTGGCAGGAAGGGCTGTCAAAGTAGTCTGGCATCTAAAGCAGCGCAGATTGCAGTGGGAGGTGGGAAGGAAGCGGGTGGCCCGGTAGCGCCCCAGTCTTTGCAGCAAGTTACTGAGGAGGTTAGCATGGATACAGCCCAGTAATGGCTAGTAGGTTTATGCAAGCAAATATTAACCACTCCGCTAGGGCTCAGGACCTCTTGATCCAGACCATGGCTGAGTGGCAAATTGAGGTGGCAGTGGTTTCGGAACCCTATTTTGTTCCCGTGCGGGATGATTGGGCTGGAGATCGAGATGGCACTGTGACTATAATTGCCCCTGCTGTAGCTGGTGCCTTGCCTTTGCGCGGTGTCGTTAGGGGTCAGGGTTATGTGCTCACTACCGTTGGGGACTTGACTGTCATTGGGGTGTACTTTTCCCCCAATAGGAGCCTAGCTGACTTTGAGCGGCTGCTTGCAGGAGTCGGGGCGCTGGTTGGTCAGGTGTCCACCACGCCTGTGCTAGTCGCTGGTGACTTTAACGCAAAGTCAGTGGCTTGGGGTTCTCCTGTGGCAGATGCGCGAGGGGAGTTGCTGGAGGAGTGGGCAATTTCCCTAGGATTGGTTGTCCTCAACACTGGGTTGGAAAGTACGTGTGTGCGCCGGCAGGGCGAGTCGATTGTGGATATCACATTTGCGTCACGCACCTTGGCACGCCGGATTAATGGTTGGAGAGTGGAGACTGGTGTGGAGACGCTCTCTGATCACCGGTACATCCGGTTTGGTGTTTCCGCTGCTCCGGTCTCGATGGCTGTGCACCATTCTGTTGAGGATGGTCCACGTTGGGTGCTGGGCAGGCTGGATTATGAGTTGGCCAAGGAGGCTGCAATTGTGGAATCTTGGGGGCCACGGGCTGATGCGGTTGAGGAGGTTGAGCAGGAAGCAGAGTGCTTAGGCGATGCGCTCACTCGGGTGTGTGATGCGGCGATGCCGAGGGCAAAGTCACATGCTCCAAGGCGTTGCGTGTATTGGTGGCGCCCTGAGCTTCGCCGAATGAGGGGTGCATGTGTAGCTGCGCGTCGCCAGTATACGCGTTGCAGGAGGCGCCGGGTCAGGGACCAAGTGGAGGAGGATGTTCTTTACGTCGCGTACCGGAATGCCTGCTGCATTCTTCAAACGGCAGTGGCACAGGCCAAGGAGGTGGCATGGGAAGAGTGGTTGGAGACGCTCAACCGGGATCCTTGGGGTAAGCCGTATCGGGTGGTGAGGAAGAAACTCCGGCCCTGGGCTCCTCCCTTGACGAGTACGCTTCAGCCTGATCTTGTTGAGCGGGTGGTTAGTGCCCTCTTCCCGGCAAGGGAAGCCTTTGTGCCTCCGGCGATGGTTTCTGTATCGGGTCCGCGGCCGGCAGTGGCAGAGGTGCCTCCAGTAACTGAGGCTGAATTCGGGGTGGCTGTCCGGAGGCTACGGTCCAAAAAGACGGCCCCCGGTCTGGATGGCATACCGGGTCGGGCTCTAGTTATTGCCGTATCGGAGATAGGGGAGAGTGTCCGGGCCCTCTTTACTGCTTGCTTGTCTCAAGGGCGGGTGCCTAGTAGGTGGAAGACGGGAAAGCTGGTGCTTCTCCGGAAGGAGGGACGTCCTCCCGATCAGCCGTCGGCCTACCGTCCGATTGTGCTGCTAGGTGAGACAAGCAAGCTGTTCGAGCGGGTGCTCGCAGCTCGGCTTGTCAGGAGTATGGATCCCGGTTTAAGCGAGTGGCAGTTTGGTTTTCGCCCTCTCCGTTCGACGTTGGATGCAGTTGCTCGGGTTGGCGATATAGTATCGGAGGAGGTTTCAAAGGGTGGGGTGGTGATGGCAGTGTCATTGGATATATCCAATGCCTTCAACACCTTGCCCTGGGAGACAATTAAGGCGGCTCTTCGGTACCATAATGTACCATCATATCTGCAGAGAGTTGTAGCAGATTACTTTGCAGGTCGAATGGTGACCTACCCAACGAGAGAAGGGTGGGGACGGAGAGTGATGTCGTGCGGTGTTCCACAGGGGTCGGTTTTAGGCCCACTCCTGTGGAATATTGGTTACGATTGGGTGCTGCGCGGTGCCACTTTGAGGGGGGTTGGTGTAACCTGTTACGCTGACGACACTCTTGTGACAGCCCGTGGGAGTACTCATCAGGAGGCTGCGCAGCTTGCCAGAGTTGGTGTTGCTCATGTCGTGGAGCGTATTTGTGCGTTGGGTTTGGAAGTGGCTCTCCACAAGTCTGAGGCTCTGGTTTTCCATGGGCCTCGTAATGCACCGCTTCCGGGTGCAGTGTTATCAGTTGGGGGAAATTTCATTGCCGTTGGGTTGACGATGAAGTATCTTGGACTCGTCCTTGATGGCAGGTGGAAGTTTGAAGAGCACTTTCGGCGTTTGTCTCCAAAGTTGGTGGCTGCGGCCGCAGCGCTTGGGCGGATACTTCCGAATTTAGGAGGGCCAGGAAGTGCATGCCGTCGTTTGTATACTGGCGTGGTGCGTTCGATGGCGCTCTATGGAGCGCCTATATGGGCGGGCACTCTGAGCGCTCCAAGTGTTGCTCAATTGCGTCGACCGCAGCGGGTCATAGCGCTCAGAGTGGCAAGGGCGTACCGCACAGTGTCGTGCGTGGCTGCTTGCTTGCTGGCGGGTAGCCCGCCCTGGGACCTCGAAGCGGAGTTGCAGTCAGAGATATATTGGCGGTTGCAGGAAGCGAGGAGGGCGGATAACTGGCCTGCGCCGAGGGAGGTGCACCAGTGGCGGGAGGAGTCACGCCTTGTCCTCTACCAGAAATGGTCGGAGCGACTGGAGATCCCGGGAGCTAGCCGGGACCTGGTGGATGCTGTTCGGCCTGTCCTTAAAGAATGGGTCGATCGCAACTATGGTGCACCCACGTTCCACCTCACACAGCTTTTGACGGGGCATGGATGCTTCGGCAAGTACCTGTGTGAGGTGGTGGGTAGGGAACCAACGTCGGCATGTCACCACTGTAGGGGAGGAGCCGTAGACACGGCCAAGCACACGCGTGAAGAGTGCCCAGCATGGGCGGAGCCTCGCGCTGCCCTGTCTGCGGCTATTGGTGGGGATCTCTCACTGCCGGCTTTGATAAGTCGCATGGTCCGCAGTGAGGAGGCATGGGCGGCAGTGACCACCTTCTGTGTGTCGGTGTTGACGCAGAAGGAGGCAGCGGAGCGGATGCGCGAGGACGACGTAGATTCAGTCCCGCAGCGTCGTAGGAGGCCTGGCAGGCGTCGAAGGGCCTTCGCAGGCCGAATTCTGCCGCCATAACGCGGACCTGCGGGTGATGGGTCGGGAGTTCCGTCATCCGCCTAGGAGAGGTCCAGAGCTGCACGGCCCCCATGGTGTTCTGGGGTGCCAAAAGCGGAGAAGGTGGGGCATCATGACCCTGCCAACTGTGTGGGCCCGAAAGGGTAGCGCCGACAGAGTTCCGGATGTGTGCGAAAGCGTTCCCGGGGCTCTGTCTAAAAGCGAGTGATGGAACACCCCAGGGGTTTTAGTCTGTGTGAGTCGGACATACCCATTCGGCTTCTCCCGAGCCGGGTGGGATCCATAATGGATTTCCCCTGGGTAAAAAAAAAAAAAAAAAAAAAAAAAAAAAAAAAAAAAAAAAAAAAAAAAAAAAAAAAAAAAAAAGGTTAGGTTAGGTTAGGTTGGGGTGCGGGACTGATAGACCTCCTTGTGGTGCACCCTGGGAGGGGGAAGATAGCCGCTCAGTAGCGCGTTCGCTATGTTCCCTCTGCTAACTATCAGTCACAGGTGGCAGTTGCAGTGAGTTTCTCCTGCGTAGGCTTTAATGCCGTGTTTTGAAGTGCGCTGCTCCCGGCCGCCTCAGCTCATCTGAGGTAGCAAGGGATGCAGCCTGTTTCGGTTGCTCTGCAGCCGCTGGGCAGTGGTGAAGATGCTTGCATAGCACTGTTTAGTTGGGGCTGAACCAGAAATGGTTGCGGCGGGTGCGACGATGTGCCAGGTGCACTCGACAGAAAGTCGACGCCGGACCAACCGTTGCTTGTCGTGAGCACCGGGGGCCTTGCCTTAATTGGCTGGGCTGCGAGGAAGAAAACCTCAATAAAAAATTACCCCCAATCCTAAGTGGCGGAGCACCGCGAGAGGATGCATGGCTGAGGTGGAGTCAGTCGCTAGTGCTTTCCCCCGTCAGTGTACCGGCCGACACTCTGACGGGAGACGCTAGGCTTATCCAGGTGCAGAGGGCACCGCCTGGATGGACCATTGTCCCTCATACTCGTGGGAATAATATGAATACAAAAACCAAAAACAAAAACTTAGAGGAGGACGTTGATGTGGGTGAGGCGGAGGCGGATGCTTTGGATGTAAGCGTTGACAAGGAGGATGTGGAGAACATGGAGTTAGTAGGAGAAGGCGAGACTTCAGACGGAGTACGGGGTGCGCGGGCTGTCAGTGAGCCTGTTAAAACTCGTACGAAGAAGAAAGGTCGGGGCGTTAAAAGGCAGAGGATAGGTGAAACTGGGGCACAGTTGTCTGAGGAGAGTGAAGAACACTCGGACCCACCGGGGAGCACCCTTGTGCGTCAGAGAGGCCGGCCGCCGACAACGGGGCAGTATGTAGGGTTGGCAAAAGCTAAGGCCGCTTTGAATGCTGCTGTACAGGAGGAAAGGAGGCTCGCTGATGAGAAAGAGATAGTGGAGGCAAGTAAAAGAGTGCATGAACGGTCAGCCAGGCCGCTGAACACGGCAAGTGTAGATGCCATGGCCTCTGAACTGCGGGGAAGGGTTTGTGACCGTGCGGACCTTATTAGCACGATTGCGGTCAAGTCCAAGTCTCTGAAAGGGACTTGTGTCAAGGATTTAAAAGAATCGGCCGAATCCATAAAGCGTGATGTAACGGAGTTGGCGAAAAGGTCGCACTCGGAGGAAAATCAAATGCTCCAGGCTGCTAATGAGCGCTTGCAGGCGGAGTTAGTCATAATTCGGAGGGAGTTTGAGGAGCTTCGGATGGAAATGCAGAAGCAGCGCCCACAGGTTGCTTCGTTAGCGCCAGCTGGTGAAGGGCCAAGTGGGGCGCCTTCATCTATTCTCTCCATCTTGGAGGCTTTCAAGAGCGAAATCGTTGTCCGGGTGGGGGAGGTAGTCAATGCCAGGATAGATGCGAGGTTGGCTGCGTTTGCAGTGCCAGCATCATGGCCCGCTCTGGGTTTGGGTGTGGCTTCAAGGGATGTTTCAGCCAGTAGTTCGGTCAGGGTCAATGCGGCCCCATCAAAGGGTGGGTTGCTGGCACCAAGGATGAAGGCGGGTAAAAAAGTGTCAAGGAAAAAAGGAGCCTTGAGGCGTAAACGGGCTAAGCATGTGTCCTTGGCTGCTCGCGAGGCAGCTCTTGCCAGGGAGGAAGCTCCAACAGTGCCAGTGCAGAAAACTCCTATTCAGGGCGAGTACAGTGGGGCGCTGGGGCGTAAGGCAAAGGAAGGACCGAATAAGGCGTACAGTTCCACAAAGAAGGCCCCGGCGGCAAGGACGAAGCTCCGTCCAGCACGTACTGCGGCGGTCACTCTTACGTTAAGCTCAGCGGCAATTGAAAATGGAGTGAAATATGAGACAATATTGGCTGAGGCGAAGAAGCGTATAAAACTTGCGGAGGTTGGTCTGCAGCAAGTGCGGTTTCGGGCGACAGCAACTGGGGCTCGAATGTTGGAAATCCCTCCTGGCACGGAGGATGCGGAAAAGGTTGCTGATGCGCTGGCTGAGAAGCTTCGTGGCGTACTGGATGCTGATATTGTCCATGTCCAACGGCCAACAAAGAGTGTGGACATGCGAGTCACGGGGTTGGATGACACAGTGATTGCGGAGGAGGTAGTAGCTGCAGTTGCTGAACAGGGCGGGTGTGCTGTTGACGCCGTACGGGCTGGTACAATGGCTCGAGGTCCGAATGGCTCTGGTTCGCTGTTTGTGAATTGTCCGGTTGTGGCTGCCAAGAAATTGGTGGAGGCAGGGCGGGTTACTGTGGGGTGGACTTCGGCCAGAGTAGTGCTTCTGGAGGCGAGGCCATTACGCTGTTTTAAGTGCTTGGAGCAAGGCCATGTAGCGGCCAAGTGCAGTGGGAGTGTAGATCGTAGTAGAGATTGCTTCAGGTGTGGTAAGGTTGGCCATAAGGCAAGAGAGTGCTCTGCTGACGTTCACTGTGTGGCTTGTGCGGCGGCAGGTAGGCCGGCAGCTCATTACATTGGCAGGAAGGGCTGTCAAAGTGGTCTGGCATCTAAAGCAGCGCAGATTGCAGTGGGAGGTGGGAAGGAAGCGGGTGGCCCGGTAGCGCCCCAGTCTTTGCAGCAAGTTACTGAGGAGGTTAGCATGGATACAGCCCAGTAATGGCTAGTAGGTTTATGCAAGCAAATATTAACCACTCCGCTAGGGCTCAGGACCTCTTGATCCAGACCATGGCTGAGTGGCAAATTGAGGTGGCAGTGGTTTCGGAACCCTATTTTGTTCCCGTGCGGGATGATTGGGCTGGAGATCGAGATGGCACTGTGACTATAATTGCCCCTGCTGTAGCTGGTGCCTTGCCTTTGCGCGGTGTCGTTAGGGGTCAGGGTTATGTGCTCACTACGGTTGGGGACTTGACTGTCATTGGGGTGTACTTTTCCCCCAATAGGAGCCTAGCTGACTTTGAGCGGCTGCTTGCAGGAGTCGGGGCGCTGGTTGGTCAGGTGTCCACCACGCCTGTGCTAGTCGCTGGTGACTTTAACGCAAAGTCAGTGGCTTGGGGTTCTCCTGTGGCAGATGCGCGAGGGGAGTTGCTGGAGGAGTGGGCAATTTCCCTAGGCTTGGTTGTCCTCAACACTGGGTTGGAAAGTACGTGTGTGCGCCGGCAGGGCGAGTCGATTGTGGATATCACATTTGCGTCACGCACCTTGGCACGCCGGATTAATGGTTGGAGAGTGGAGACTGGTGTGGAGACGCTCTCTGATCACCGGTACATCCGGTTTGGTGTTTCCGCTGCTCCGGTCTCGATGGCTGTGCACCATTCTGTTGAGGATGGTCCACGTTGGGTGCTGGGCAGGCTGGATTATGAGTTGGCCAAGGAGGCTGCAATTGTGGAATCTTGGGGGGCACGGGCTGATGCGGTTGAGGAGGTTGAGCAGGAAGCAGAGTGCTTAGGCGATGCGCTCACTCGGGTGTGTGATGCGGCGATGCCGAGGGCAAAGTCACATGCTCCAAGGCGTTGCGTGTATTGGTGGCGCCCTGAGCTTCGCCGAATGAGGGGTGCATGTGTAGCTGCGCGTCGCCAGTATACGCGTTGCAGGAGGCGCCGGGTCAGGGACCAAGTGGAGGAGGATGTTCTTTACGTCGCGTACCGGAATGCCTGCTGCATTCTTCAAACGGCAGTGGCACAGGCCAAGGAGGTGGCATGGGAAGAGTGGTTGGAGACGCTCAACCGGGATCCTTGGGGTAAGCCGTATCGGGTGGTGAGGAAGAAACTCCGGCCCTGGGCTCCTCCCTTGACGAGTACGCTTCAGCCTGATCTTGTTGAGCGGGTGGTTAGTGCCCTCTTCCCGGCAAGGGAAGCCTTTGTGCCTCCGGCGATGGTTTCTGTATCGGGTCCGCGGCCGGCAGTGGCAGAGGTGCCTCCAGTAACTGAGGCTGAATTCGGGGTGGCTGTCCGGAGGCTACGGTCCAAAAAGACGGCCCCCGGTCTGGATGGCATACCGGGTCGGGCTCTAGTTATTGCCGTATCGGAGATAGGGGAGAGTGTCCGGGCCCTCTTTACTGCTTGCTTGTCTCAAGGGCGGGTGCCTAGTAGGTGGAAGACGGGAAAGCTGGTGTTTCTCCGGAAGGAGGGACGTCCTCCCGATCAGCCGTCGGCCTACCGTCCGATTGTGCTGCTAGGTGAGACAAGCAAGCTGTTCGAGCGGGTGCTCGCAGCTCGGCTTGTCAGGAGTATGGATCCCGGTTTAAGCGAGTGGCAGTTTGGTTTTCGCCCTCTCCGTTCGACGTTGGATGCAGTTGCTCGGGTTGGCGATATAGTATCGGAGGAGGTTTCAAAGGGTGGGGTGGTGATGGCAGTGTCATTGGATATATCCAATGCCTTCAACACCTTGCCCTGGGAGACAATTAAGGCGGCTCTTCGGTACCATAATGTACCATCATATCTGCAGAGAGTTGTAGCAGATTACTTTGCAGGTCGAATGGTGACCTACCCAACGAGAGAAGGGTGGGGACGGAGAGTGATGTCGTGCGGTGTTCCACAGGGGTCGGTTTTAGGCCCACTCCTGTGGAATATTGGTTGTTGTTGGTATTGGGTGCTGCGCGGTGCCACTTTGAGGGGGGTTGGTGTAACCTGTTACGCTGACGACACTCTTGTGACAGCCCGTGGGAGTACTCATCAGGAGGCTGCGCAGCTTGCCAGAGTTGGTGTTGCTCATGTCGTGGAGCGTATTCGTGCGTTGGGTTTGGAAGTGGCTCTCCACAAGTCTGAGGCTCTGGTTTTCCATGGGCCTCGTAATGCACCGCTTCCGGGTGCAGTGTTATCAGTTGGGGGAAATTTCATTGCCGTTGGGTTGACGATGAAGTATCTTGGACTCGTCCTTGATGGCAGGTGGAAGTTTGAAGAGCACTTTCGGCGTTTGTCTCCAAAGTTGGTGGCTGCGGCCGCAGCGCTTGGGCGGATACTTCCGAATTTAGGAGGGCCAGGAAGTGCATGCCGTCGTTTGTATACTGGCGTGGTGCGTTCGATGGCGCTCTATGGAGCGCCTATATGGGCGGGCACTCTGAGCAATCCAAGTGTTGCTCAATTGCGTCGACCGCAGCGGGTCATAGCGCTCAGAGTGGCAAGGGCGTACCGCACAGTGTCGTGCGTGGCTGCTTGCTTGCTGGCGGGTAGCCCGCCCTGGGACCTCGAAGCGGAGTTGCAGTCAGAGATATATTGGCGGTTGCAGGAAGCGAGGAGGGCGGATAACTGGCCTGCGCCGAGGGAGGTGCACCAGTTGCGGGAGGAGTCACGCCTTGTCCTCTACCAGAAATGGTCGGAGCGACTGGAGATCCCGGGAGCTAGCCGGGACCTGGTGGATGCTGTTCGGCCTGTCCTTAAAGAATGGGTCGATCGCAACTATGGTGCACCCACGTTCCACCTCACACAGCTTTTGACGGGGCATGGATGCTTCGGCAAGTACCTGTGTGAGGTGGTGGGTAGGGAACCAACGTCGGCATGTCACCACTGTAGGGGAGGAGCCGTAGACACGGCCAAGCACACGCGTGAAGAGTGCCCAGCATGGGCGGAGCCTCGCGCTGCCCTGTCTGCGGCTATTGGTGGGGATCTCTCACTGCCGGCTTTGATAAGTCGCATGGTCCGCAGTGAGGAGGCATGGGCGGCAGTGACCACCTTCTGTGTGTCGGTGTTGACGCAGAAGGAGGCAGCGGAGCGGATGCGCGAGGACGACGTAGATTCAGTCCCGCAGCGTCGTAGGAGGCCTGGCAGGCGTCGAAGGGCCTTCGCAGGCCGAATGCTGCCGCCATAACGCGGACCTGCGGGTGATGGGTCGGGAGTTCCGTCATCCGCCTAGGAGAGGTCCAGAGCTGCACGGCCCCCATGGTGTTCTGGGGTGCCAAAAGCGGAGAAGGTGGGGCATCAATACCCTGCCAACTGTGTGGGCCCGAAAGGGTAGCGCCGACAGAGTTCCGGATGTGTGCGAAAGCGTTCCCGGGGCTCTGTCTAAAAGCAAGTGATGGAACACCCCAGGGGTTTTAGTCTGTGTGAGTCGGACATACCCATTCGGCTTCTCCCGAGCCGGGTGGGATCCATAATGGATTTCCCCTGGGTAAACAAAAAAAAAAAAAAAAAAAAAAAAAAAAAAAAAAAAAAAAAAAGGTTAGGTTAGGTTAGGTTAGGTTAGGTTAGGTTAGGTTAGGTTAGGTTAGGTTAGGTTAGGTTAGGTTAGGTTAGGTTAGGTTAGGTTAGGTTAGGTTAGGTTAGGTTAGGTTAGGTTAGGTTAGGTTAGGTTAGGTTAGGTTAGGTTAGGTTAGGTTAGGTTAGGTTAGGTTAGGTTAGGTTAGGTTAGGTTAGGTTAGGTTAGGTTAGGTTAGGTTAGGTTAGGTTAGGTTAGGTTAGGTTAGGTTAGGTTAGGTTAGGTTAGGTTAGGTTAGGTTAGGTTAGGTTAGGTTAGGTTAGGTTAGGTTAGGTTAGGTTAGGTTAGGTTAGGTTAGGTTAGGTTAGGTTAGGTTAGGTTAGGTTAGGTTAGGTTAGGTTAGGTTAGGTTAGGTTAGGTTAGGTTAGGTTAGGTTAGGTTAGGTTAGGTTAGGTTAGGTTAGGTTAGGTTAGGTTAGGTTAGGTTAGGTTAGGTTAGGTTAGGTTAGGTTAGGTTAGGTTAGGTTAGGTTAGGTTAGGTTAGGTTAGGTTAGGTTAGGTTAGGTTAGGTTAGGTTAGGTTAGGTTAGGTTAGGTTAGGTTAGGTTAGGTTAGGTTAGGTTAGGTTAGGTTAGGTTAGGTTAGGTTAGGTTAGGTTAGGTTAGGTTAGGTTAGGTTAGGTTAGGTTAGGTTAGGTTAGGTTAGGTTAGGTTAGGTTAGGTTAGGTTAGGTTAGGTTAGGTTAGGTTAGGTTAGGTTAGGTTAGGTTAGGTTAGGTTAGGTTAGGTTAGGTTAGGTTAGGTTAGGTTAGGTTAGGTTAGGTTAGGTTAGGTTAGGTTAGGTTAGGTTAGGTTAGGTTAGGTTAGGTTAGGTTAGGTTAGGTTAGGTTAGGTTAGGTTAGGTTAGGTTAGGTTAGGTTAGGTTAGGTTAGGTTAGGTTAGGTTAGGTTAGGTTAGGTTAGGTTAGGTTAGGTTAGGTTAGGTTAGGTTAGGTTAGGTTAGGTTAGGTTAGGTTAGGTTAGGTTAGGTTAGGTTAGGTTAGGTTAGGTTAGGTTAGGTTAGGTTAGGTTAGGTTAGGTTAGGTTAGGTTAGGTTAGGTTAGGTTAGGTTAGGTTAGGTTAGGTTAGGTTAGGTTAGGTTAGGTTAGGTTAGGTTAGGTTAGGTTAGGTTAGGTTAGGTTAGGTTAGGTTAGGTTAGGTTAGGTTAGGTTAGGTTAGGTTAGGTTAGGTTAGGTTAGGTTAGGTTAGGTTAGGTTAGGTTAGGTTAGGTTAGGTTAGGTTAGGTTAGGTTAGGTTAGGTTAGGTTAGGTTAGGTTAGGTTAGGTTAGGTTAGGTTAGGTTAGGTTAGGTTAGGTTAGGTTAGGTTAGGTTAGGTTAGGTTAGGTTAGGTTAGGTTAGGTTAGGTTAGGTTAGGTTAGGTTAGGTTAGGTTAGGTTAGGTTAGGTTAGGTTAGGTTAGGTTAGGTTAGGTTAGGTTAGGTTAGGTTAGGTTAGGTTAGGTTAGGTTAGGTTAGGTTAGGTTAGGTTAGGTTAGGTTAGGTTAGGTTAGGTTAGGTTAGGTTAGGTTAGGTTAGGTTAGGTTAGGTTAGGTTAGGTTAGGTTAGGTTAGGTTAGGTTAGGTTAGGTTAGGTTAGGTTAGGTTAGGTTAGGTTAGGTTAGGTTAGGTTAGGTTAGGTTAGGTTAGGTTAGGTTAGGTTAGGTTAGGTTAGGTTAGGTTAGGTTAGGTTAGGTTAGGTTAGGTTAGGTTAGGTTAGGTTAGGTTAGGTTAGGTTAGGTTAGGTTAGGTTAGGTTAGGTTAGGTTAGGTTAGGTTAGGTTAGGTTAGGTTAGGTTAGGTTAGGTTAGGTTAGGTTAGGTTAGGTTAGGTTAGGTTAGGTTAGGTTAGGTTAGGTTAGGTTAGGTTAGGTTAGGTTAGGTTAGGTTAGGTTAGGTTAGGTTAGGTTAGGTTAGGTTAGGTTAGGTTAGGTTAGGTTAGGTTAGGTTAGGTTAGGTTAGGTTAGGTTAGGTTAGGTTAGGTTAGGTTAGGTTAGGTTAGGTTAGGTTAGGTTAGGTTAGGTTAGGTTAGGTTAGGTTAGGTTAGGTTAGGTTAGGTTAGGTTAGGTTAGGTTAGGTTAGGTTAGGTTAGGTTAGGTTAGGTTAGGTTAGGTTAGGTTAGGTTAGGTTAGGTTAGGTTAGGTTAGGTTAGGTTAGGTTAGGTTAGGTTAGGTTAGGTTAGGTTAGGTTAGGTTAGGTTAGGTTAGGTTAGGTTAGGTTAGGTTAGGTTAGGTTAGGTTAGGTTAGGTTAGGTTAGGTTAGGTTAGGTTAGGTTAGGTTAGGTTAGGTTAGGTTAGGTTAGGTTAGGTTAGGTTAGGTTAGGTTAGGTTAGGTTAGGTTAGGTTAGGTTAGGTTAGGTTAGGTTAGGTTAGGTTAGGTTAGGTTAGGTTAGGTTAGGTTAGGTTAGGTTAGGTTAGGTTAGGTTAGGTTAGGTTAGGTTAGGTTAGGTTAGGTTAGGTTAGGTTAGGTTAGGTTAGGTTAGGTTAGGTTAGGTTAGGTTAGGTTAGGTTAGGTTAGGTTAGGTTAGGTTAGGTTAGGTTAGGTTAGGTTAGGTTAGGTTAGGTTAGGTTAGGTTAGGTTAGGTTAGGTTAGGTTAGGTTAGGTTAGGTTAGGTTAGGTTAGGTTAGGTTAGGTTAGGTTAGGTTAGGTTAGGTTAGGTTAGGTTAGGTTAGGTTAGGTTAGGTTAGGTTAGGTTAGGTTAGGTTAGGTTAGGTTAGGTTAGGTTAGGTTAGGTTAGGTTAGGTTAGGTTAGGTTAGGTTAGGTTAGGTTAGGTTAGGTTAGGTTAGGTTAGGTTAGGTTAGGTTAGGTTAGGTTAGGTTAGGTTAGGTTAGGTTAGGTTAGGTTAGGTTAGGTTAGGTTAGGTTAGGTTAGGTTAGGTTAGGTTAGGTTAGGTTAGGTTAGGTTAGGTTAGGTTAGGTTAGGTTAGGTTAGGTTAGGTTAGGTTAGGTTAGGTTAGGTTAGGTTAGGTTAGGTTAGGTTAGGTTAGGTTAGGTTAGGTTAGGTTAGGTTAGGTTAGGTTAGGTTAGGTTAGGTTAGGTTAGGTTAGGTTAGGTTAGGTTAGGTTAGGTTAGGTTAGGTTAGGTTAGGTTAGGTTAGGTTAGGTTAGGTTAGGTTAGGTTAGGTTAGGTTAGGTTAGGTTAGGTTAGGTTAGGTTAGGTTAGGTTAGGTTAGGTTAGGTTAGGTTAGGTTAGGTTAGGTTAGGTTAGGTTAGGTTAGGTTAGGTTAGGTTAGGTTAGGTTAGGTTAGGTTAGGTTAGGTTAGGTTAGGTTAGGTTAGGTTAGGTTAGGTTAGGTTAGGTTAGGTTAGGTTAGGTTAGGTTAGGTTAGGTTAGGTTAGGTTAGGTTAGGTTAGGTTAGGTTAGGTTAGGTTAGGTTAGGTTAGGTTAGGTTAGGTTAGGTTAGGTTAGGTTAGGTTAGGTTAGGTTAGGTTAGGTTAGGTTAGGTTAGGTTAGGTTAGGTTAGGTTAGGTTAGGTTAGGTTAGGTTAGGTTAGGTTAGGTTAGGTTAGGTTAGGTTAGGTTAGGTTAGGTTAGGTTAGGTTAGGTTAGGTTAGGTTAGGTTAGGTTAGGTTAGGTTAGGTTAGGTTAGGTTAGGTTAGGTTAGGTTAGGTTAGGTTAGGTTAGGTTAGGTTAGGTTAGGTTAGGTTAGGTTAGGTTAGGTTAGGTTAGGTTAGGTTAGGTTAGGTTAGGTTAGGTTAGGTTAGGTTAGGTTAGGTTAGGTTAGGTTAGGTTAGGTTAGGTTAGGTTAGGTTAGGTTAGGTTAGGTTAGGTTAGGTTAGGTTAGGTTAGGTTAGGTTAGGTTAGGTTAGGTTAGGTTAGGTTAGGTTAGGTTAGGTTAGGTTAGGTTAGGTTAGGTTAGGTTAGGTTAGGTTAGGTTAGGTTAGGTTAGGTTAGGTTAGGTTAGGTTAGGTTAGGTTAGGTTAGGTTAGGTTAGGTTAGGTTAGGTTAGGTTAGGTTAGGTTAGGTTAGGTTAGGTTAGGTTAGGTTAGGTTAGGTTAGGTTAGGTTAGGTTAGGTTAGGTTAGGTTAGGTTAGGTTAGGTTAGGTTAGGTTAGGTTAGGTTAGGTTAGGTTAGGTTAGGTTAGGTTAGGTTAGGTTAGGTTAGGTTAGGTTAGGTTAGGTTAGGTTAGGTTAGGTTAGGTTAGGTTAGGTTAGGTTAGGTTAGGTTAGGTTAGGTTAGGTTAGGTTAGGTTAGGTTAGGTTAGGTTAGGTTAGGTTAGGTTAGGTTAGGTTAGGTTAGGTTAGGTTAGGTTAGGTTAGGTTAGGTTAGGTTAGGTTAGGTTAGGTTAGGTTAGGTTAGGTTAGGTTAGGTTAGGTTAGGTTAGGTTAGGTTAGGTTAGGTTAGGTTAGGTTAGGTTAGGTTAGGTTAGGTTAGGTTAGGTTAGGTTAGGTTAGGTTAGGTTAGGTTAGGTTAGGTTAGGTTAGGTTAGGTTAGGTTAGGTTAGGTTAGGTTAGGTTAGGTTAGGTTAGGTTAGGTTAGGTTAGGTTAGGTTAGGTTAGGTTAGGTTAGGTTAGGTTAGGTTAGGTTAGGTTAGGTTAGGTTAGGTTAGGTTAGGTTAGGTTAGGTTAGGTTAGGTTAGGTTAGGTTAGGTTAGGTTAGGTTAGGTTAGGTTAGGTTAGGTTAGGTTAGGTTAGGTTAGGTTAGGTTAGGTTAGGTTAGGTTAGGTTAGGTTAGGTTAGGTTAGGTTAGGTTAGGTTAGGTTAGGTTAGGTTAGGTTAGGTTAGGTTAGGTTAGGTTAGGTTAGGTTAGGTTAGGTTAGGTTAGGTTAGGTTAGGTTAGGTTAGGTTAGGTTAGGTTAGGTTAGGTTAGGTTAGGTTAGGTTAGGTTAGGTTAGGTTAGGTTAGGTTAGGTTAGGTTAGGTTAGGTTAGGTTAGGTTAGGTTAGGTTAGGTTAGGTTAGGTTAGGTTAGGTTAGGTTAGGTTAGGTTAGGTTAGGTTAGGTTAGGTTAGGTTAGGTTAGGTTAGGTTAGGTTAGGTTAGGTTAGGTTAGGTTAGGTTAGGTTAGGTTAGGTTAGGTTAGGTTAGGTTAGGTTAGGTTAGGTTAGGTTAGGTTAGGTTAGGTTAGGTTAGGTTAGGTTAGGTTAGGTTAGGTTAGGTTAGGTTAGGTTAGGTTAGGTTAGGTTAGGTTAGGTTAGGTTAGGTTAGGTTAGGTTAGGTTAGGTTAGGTTAGGTTAGGTTAGGTTAGGTTAGGTTAGGTTAGGTTAGGTTAGGTTAGGTTAGGTTAGGTTAGGTTAGGTTAGGTTAGGTTAGGTTAGGTTAGGTTAGGTTAGGTTAGGTTAGGTTAGGTTAGGTTAGGTTAGGTTAGGTTAGGTTAGGTTAGGTTAGGTTAGGTTAGGTTAGGTTAGGTTAGGTTAGGTTAGGTTAGGTTAGGTTAGGTTAGGTTAGGTTAGGTTAGGTTAGGTTAGGTTAGGTTAGGTTAGGTTAGGTTAGGTTAGGTTAGGTTAGGTTAGGTTAGGTTAGGTTAGGTTAGGTTAGGTTAGGTTAGGTTAGGTTAGGTTAGGTTAGGTTAGGTTAGGTTAGGTTAGGTTAGGTTAGGTTAGGTTAGGTTAGGTTAGGTTAGGTTAGGTTAGGTTAGGTTAGGTTAGGTTAGGTTAGGTTAGGTTAGGTTAGGTTAGGTTAGGTTAGGTTAGGTTAGGTTAGGTTAGGTTAGGTTAGGTTAGGTTAGGTTAGGTTAGGTTAGGTTAGGTTAGGTTAGGTTAGGTTAGGTTAGGTTAGGTTAGGTTAGGTTAGGTTAGGTTAGGTTAGGTTAGGTTAGGTTAGGTTAGGTTAGGTTAGGTTAGGTTAGGTTAGGTTAGGTTAGGTTAGGTTAGGTTAGGTTAGGTTAGGTTAGGTTAGGTTAGGTTAGGTTAGGTTAGGTTAGGTTAGGTTAGGTTAGGTTAGGTTAGGTTAGGTTAGGTTAGGTTAGGTTAGGTTAGGTTAGGTTAGGTTAGGTTAGGTTAGGTTAGGTTAGGTTAGGTTAGGTTAGGTTAGGTTAGGTTAGGTTAGGTTAGGTTAGGTTAGGTTAGGTTAGGTTAGGTTAGGTTAGGTTAGGTTAGGTTAGGTTAGGTTAGGTTAGGTTAGGTTAGGTTAGGTTAGGTTAGGTTAGGTTAGGTTAGGTTAGGTTAGGTTAGGTTAGGTTAGGTTAGGTTAGGTTAGGTTAGGTTAGGTTAGGTTAGGTTAGGTTAGGTTAGGTTAGGTTAGGTTAGGTTAGGTTAGGTTAGGTTAGGTTAGGTTAGGTTAGGTTAGGTTAGGTTAGGTTAGGTTAGGTTAGGTTAGGTTAGGTTAGGTTAGGTTAGGTTAGGTTAGGTTAGGTTAGGTTAGGTTAGGTTAGGTTAGGTTAGGTTAGGTTAGGTTAGGTTAGGTTAGGTTAGGTTAGGTTAGGTTAGGTTAGGTTAGGTTAGGTTAGGTTAGGTTAGGTTAGGTTAGGTTAGGTTAGGTTAGGTTAGGTTAGGTTAGGTTAGGTTAGGTTAGGTTAGGTTAGGTTAGGTTAGGTTAGGTTAGGTTAGGTTAGGTTAGGTTAGGTTAGGTTAGGTTAGGTTAGGTTAGGTTAGGTTAGGTTAGGTTAGGTTAGGTTAGGTTAGGTTAGGTTAGGTTAGGTTAGGTTAGGTTAGGTTAGGTTAGGTTAGGTTAGGTTAGGTTAGGTTAGGTTAGGTTAGGTTAGGTTAGGTTAGGTTAGGTTAGGTTAGGTTAGGTTAGGTTAGGTTAGGTTAGGTTAGGTTAGGTTAGGTTAGGTTAGGTTAGGTTAGGTTAGGTTAGGTTAGGTTAGGTTAGGTTAGGTTAGGTTAGGTTAGGTTAGGTTAGGTTAGGTTAGGTTAGGTTAGGTTAGGTTAGGTTAGGTTAGGTTAGGTTAGGTTAGGTTAGGTTAGGTTAGGTTAGGTTAGGTTAGGTTAGGTTAGGTTAGGTTAGGTTAGGTTAGGTTAGGTTAGGTTAGGTTAGGTTAGGTTAGGTTAGGTTAGGTTAGGTTAGGTTAGGTTAGGTTAGGTTAGGTTAGGTTAGGTTAGGTTAGGTTAGGTTAGGTTAGGTTAGGTTAGGTTAGGTTAGGTTAGGTTAGGTTAGGTTAGGTTAGGTTAGGTTAGGTTAGGTTAGGTTAGGTTAGGTTAGGTTAGGTTAGGTTAGGTTAGGTTAGGTTAGGTTAGGTTAGGTTAGGTTAGGTTAGGTTAGGTTAGGTTAGAGGTTAGGTTAGGTTAGGTTAGGTTAGGTTAGGTTAGGTTAGGTTAGGTTAGGTTAGGTTAGGTTAG
Source organism: Epinotia brunnichana (assembly GCA_963854355.1). Taxonomy (NCBI): domain Eukaryota; kingdom Metazoa; phylum Arthropoda; class Insecta; order Lepidoptera; family Tortricidae; genus Epinotia; species Epinotia brunnichana. Next base: position 116 of record OY977945.1, on the reverse strand, counting down.
GTTAGGTTAGGTTAGGTTAGGTTAGGTTAGGTTAGGTTAGGTTAGGTTAGGTTAGGTTAGGTTAGGTTAGGTTAGGTTAGGTTAGGTTAGGTTAGGTTAGGTTAGGTTAGGTTAGG